>OU824202.1:3860840-6418340 GCA_917499995.1 Ichneumon xanthorius | reverse complement strand
ACACACACACACACACACACACACACACACACACACACACACACACACACACACACACACACACACACACACACACACACACACACACACACACACACACACACACACACACACACACACACACACACACACACACACACACACACACACACACACACACACACACACACACACACACACACACACACACACACACACACACACACACACACACACACACACACACACACACACACACACACACACACACACACACACACACACACACACACACACACACACACACACACACACACACACACACACACACACACACACACACACACACACACACACACACACACACACACACACACACACACACACACACACACACACACACACACACACACACACACACACACACACACACACACACACACACACACACACACACACACACACACACACACACACACACACACACACACACACACACACACACACACACACACACACACACACACACACACACACACACACACACACACACACACACACACACACACACACACACACACACACACACACACACACACACACACACACACACACACACACACACACACACACACACACACACACACACACACACACACACACACACACACACACACACACACACACACACACACACACACACACACACACACACACACACACACACACACACACACACACACACACACACACACACACACACACACACACACACACACACACACACACACACACACACACACACACACACACACACACACACACACACACACACACACACACACACACACACACACACACACACACACACACACACACACACACACACACACACACACACACACACACACACACACACACACACACACACACACACACACACACACACACACACACACACACACACACACACACACACACACACACACACACACACACACACACACACACACACACACACACACACACACACACACACACACACACACACACACACACACACACACACACACACACACACACACACACACACACACACACACACACACACACACACACACACACACACACACACACACACACACACACACACACACACACACACACACACACACACACACACACACACACACACACACACACACACACACACACACACACACACACACACACACCACACACACACACACACACACACACACACACACACACACACACACCACACACACACACACACACACACACACACACACACACACACACACACACACACACACACACACACACACACACACACACACACACACACACACACACACACACACACACACACACACACACACACACACACACACACACACACACACACACACACACACACACACACACACACACACACACACACACACACACACACACACACACACACACACACACACACACACACACACACACACACACACACACACACACACACACACACACACACACACACACACACACACACACACACACACACACACACACACACACACACACACACACACACACACACACACACACACACACACACACACACACACACACACACACACACACACACACACACACACACACACACACACACACACACACACACACACACACACACACACACACACACACACACACACACACACACACACACACACACACACACACACACACACACACACACACACACACACACACACACACACACACACACACACACACACACACACACACACACACACACACACACACACACACACACACACACACACACACACACACACACACACACACACACACACACACACACACACACACACACACACACACACACACACACACACACACACACACACACACACACACACACACACACACACACACACACACACACACACACACACACACACACACACACACACACACACACACACACACACACACACACACACACACACACACACACACACACACACACACACACACACACACACACACACACACACACACACACACACACACACACACACACACACACACACACACACACACACACACACACACACACACACACACACACACACACACACACACACACACACACACACACACACACACACACACACACACACACACACACACACACACACACACACACACACACACACACACACACACACACACACACACACACACACACACACACACACACACACACACACACACACACACACACACACACACACACACACACACACACACACACACACACACACACACACACACACACACACACACACACACACACACACACACACACACACACACACACACACACACACACACACACACACACACACACACACACACACACACACACACACACACACACACACACACACACACACACACACACACACACACACACACACACACACACACACACACACACACACACACACACACACACACACACACACACACACACACACACACACACACACACACACACACACACACACACACACACACACACACACACACACACACACACACACACACACACACACACACACACACACACACACACACACACACACACACACACACACACACACACACACACACACACACACACACACACACACACACACACACACACACACACACACACACACACACACACACACACACACACACACACACACACACACACACACACACACACACACACACACACACACACACACACACACACACACACACACACACACACACACACACACACACACACACACACACACACACACACACACACACACACACACACACACACACACACACACACACACACACACACCACACACACACACACACACACACACACACACACACACACACACACACACACACACACACACACACACACACACACACACACACACACACACACACACACACACACACACACACACACACACACACACACACACACACACACACACACACACACACACACACACACACACACACACACACACACACACACACACACACACACACACACACACACACACACACACACACACACACACACACACACACACACACACACACACACACACACACACACACACACACACACACACACACACACACACACACACACACACACACACACACACACACACACACACACACACACACACACACACACACACACACACACACACACACACACACACACACACACACACACACACACACACACACACACACACACACACACACACACACACACACACACACACACACACACACACACACACACACACACACACACACACACACACACACACACACACACACACACACACACACACACACACACACACACACACACACACACACACACACACACACACACACACACACACACACACACACACACACACACACACACACACACACACACACACACACACACACACACACACACACACACACACACACACACACACACACACACACACACACACACACACACACACACACACACACACACACACACACACACACACACACACACACACACACACACACACACACACACACACACACACACACACACACACACACACACACACACACACACACACACACACACACACACACACACACACACACACACACACACACACACACACACACACACACACACACACACACACACACACACACACACACACACACACACACACACACACACACACACACACACACACACACACACACACACACACACACACACACACACACACACACACACACACACACACACACACACACACACACACACACACACACACACACACACACACACACACACACACACACACACACACACACACACACACACACACACACACACACACACACACACACACACACACACACACACACACACACACACACACACACACACACACACACACACACACACACACACACACACACACACACACACACACACACACACACACACACACACACACACACACACACACACACACACACACACACACACACACACACACACACACACACACACACACACACACACACACACACACACACACACACACACACACACACACACACACACACACACACACACACACACACACACACACACACACACACACACACACACACACACACACACACACACACACACACACACACACACACACACACACACACACACACACACACACACACACACACACACACACACACACACACACACACACACACACACACACACACACACACACACACACACACACACACACACACACACACACACACACACACACACACACACACACACACACACACACACACACACACACACACACACACACACACACACACACACACACACACACACACACACACACACACACACACACACACACACACACACACACACACACACACACACACACACACACACACACACACACACACACACACACACACACACACACACACACACACACACACACACACACACACACACACACACACACACACACACACACACACACACACACACACACACACACACACACACACACACACACACACACACACACACACACACACACACACACACACACACACACACACACACACACACACACACACACACACACACACACACACACACACACACACACACACACACACACACACACACACACACACACACACACACACACACACACACACACACACACACACACACACACACACACACACACACACACACACACACACACACACACACACACACACACACACACACACACACACACACACACACACACACACACACACACACACACACACACACACACACACACACACACACACACACACACACACACACACACACACACACACACACACACACACACACACACACACACACACACACACACACACACACACACACACACACACACACACACACACACACACACACACACACACACACACACACACACACACACATCCATCCAGACATTTTTTCTAAATGTGATTTTTCCACGTTTTGGAACATTTTGAACACGTTTTCATTAAAATCTCGACATTTTTTTTTTTCACCAAACCAAAGCTTCCTCTATGAGGAAGCAAAAATACACTAATCTTCAATTAATGTAAGTAATGTAAGTAAATTTCAAGTTCCGGTACATTCAATTTATAATTTATTTTTATAGTGTAGTAAATATTTGCGTACGGAAGTAAAAAAAAGTTTGACTTTTAGATAGAGTTGTGTATGATAGAGGCGCGTACGGTTCTCTATTGTCAATGAGGAAGCAAAAATACACTAATCTTCAATTAATGTAAGTAATGTAAGTAAATTTCAAGTTCCGGTACATTCAATTTATAATTTATTTTTATAGTGTAGTAAATATTTGCGTACGGAAGTAAAAAAAAGTTTGACTTTTAGATAGAGTTGTGTATGATAGAGGCGCGTACGGTTCTCTATTGTCAAATAGGATTTACCGTTCAATTTACCAGCAAATTATTAACAGCAAAACAGTTCGTATTCCCCTGAGCGTGGGAAATTGAATGGTCTCGTGTTTTGTAGTTCACACTATACGAAGTACAGGTTGTACCATCCGCTTATTTTTTATTTGATTATTTTATCGGGAATAAAACATCGGTGTGTCGGAGAGACGAATGTAAGCTCGATAAAAAGTATTCCGAGCTGTCTGCAACTAATTAATAATCGCCGTTCGCGAGAGCTCTCCAGTCTCGTCGTCGCGCCCCGTCGCGCCCGCTGACCTAATTGATTTTATCCCCCATCCCCTCTGTTCCAACCCTCCAGCTTTGAATAATGCGCCTGGATTCTAGCCGGGTTTTGGTTACAGCAAATAAACCCGCGCAAATTGAGGATATTATCCGGCTTCGGCATACGTCACCCATACAGTGCCTTATTATTAAGTACCGCGAATAATGCTGCATATTTGTCGTGGAACAAAAAATTAATTTATACCCGAGCCGTGAAGACTTTAGAACCTTTCGCTCGAGTTATTTATGTTCATCCGGGATGCAAATTGACGAGATGGCCACAAACATTTTTTTCATTTTCTAAATTTTTGCTTCTATGCTTTTGTAATTTTTGAAGCTATGTTTCCTTAAAAAGAAGCATCGAGATTTACATGTCAGAGCCCTTGAAACAGTCTAAAAGTCGAGAAATGCCATTTTTAGCTGGAGTCCGGATATATGTACATGGATATGCGTACGTGCGTACGTGCGTACGTGCGTGCGTGTGTGTGTGTGTGTGAACAGATTTTGACATTTTCGAAAAAAGAGTGTTGCGAAAGCTCTAGCTTGCACAAATTTTGAGTTATCGGGCTGAAACTTTCTACAGAAGTAGAGTAACATCAAACATTTTCGCTATTGAATTTGGTAAGAATCAGGCTATATTGAAGTTCATGAAAAATTAGTTGTTAACATTGGACGCAAGTTCTCGCAGTAAATATTCATCTATGAACGAAACAAGTGGTACATTCGTGGACACTGTAAAAAGTAGACTTAATATAGTGGCTGAGCGACGACTAAAGAAAAAACTGTCGGACATTTTTTTTTTTTCATGCTGAACCTGAATCAGCCAGCCGCCATTTAGCATCAAAGTCAAACACGACATTGGTGTTGAAAAAATTTGAAAATTGAACATTTCGTATCGTTTACTCATAAAAGTAGAAAATTGAAATTTTTATATCGTTTGCTCACAAAGTTCTTTCATTCGCGAAGCTTCTTCTATGAGGAAACCAAAAATACTTTCTCATAGAACAAGTTTTGCGAATAAAGGAACATTGTGAGAAGGCAATATGAAAATTTCATTTTACAACTTTTCAAATTTCAATTATTTTTTCTTTAATGTAACTAACGAAAATATTTGGTGAAACAATGTCTGTGGGTTATTGGACATTAGCGAAACAAGTATATCCTTCGGAAGTATTTGTCCGGCCTGATGGGCACAGGATTCGCTAATTTATTCAACAACTCCATGAGTGCTCGATTAGCGAGGGTTTGCCTGGGAACTGTGAACTGCTTAGGCAGGTCCGGTCTGGTTGGCGGATGTTAATAGCCCCAGGCCCCGACTTGGAAATAATTGGAAAGAATTTTGGAACGCAATGAGCTGCGATTCACTGTGATTTAAGAATTGAAAAAAATGCACACATTCTCGGTGCTGATGTTAAAGAAAAAAAAATCCACTTTGCGTACAATTCTCATCGATTCTGGTGGTTCGGAAAGTTTTATCTCCGATCTTGCATAAAAGTATATCGAGATGAGGGAGGATAAAAGTGCGGAGCTTTATAAGTCATATTTTAATTCGGCACTCGTAGAATCATTATTGGATTTCGATAATCGTGGTATTATCGGTACGCCAGCCTCAGTGGTCTCTCGTACAGACTTTGACCGTCCCTGGGAACAAGAGCATTCAAAAGAAAGGGTCGATGGAGATAGTGCAGCTGTGGGAAATGTGCAGCAAAGAGATTTCCCTATAATTCGAAAAGAATCTGAGCTGGGATTAATCCCACAGTTGGAAAGAAGAATCTTTCATCAGCACGTTCATTTATACGCATGTTCTTCATCGGACTTTAATATCCACTACGATTCCTCAAAAGAAATTCGTAAAAGAAGAGAATAAAAAAAAACGAGTAAAAAATAATTTGAAAAAAGAATCTCGCAACAAAAGAGCGATGGTAGACGAGGGAAGAAAACGGGTGTAAAACGGGCGCGTGGTGTGAGAAACGCTGTTAAAGAAACTTTGAAAGTGAACAATTTTTTGTTTGTTTCTTTCCTGTTTTACTCCTACGCCGCGATCGTTGCGGAAGTGGGCGGTTTCCTGAAAGCGTAGAGAAGTGCGTTCCGAAGCGGTATAGCTTGGCTGTGCGAAGAGTAACACAGTAACACGCGGCCGACCGGGAGCGAGACAACTGAAGGAAAAAATGTTCGAGTGGGTAAAAGGAGCGCGGAACGGAGAGGGTTTCCGTGTCCCGGCGCTCCTCGTAAATTCCGTTTTGTAAGATTTATATTTCGTAACGAACCAAGTTTGAATTTGAGCAGTAAAAGTGGATAGAAAAAAAGATCCAGGAATTCGCGTGCTAGCGAATTTTCATTTCCCGAAGCGTAGCAAACCGGAAGTAAAGATTTTATTAACGAGGGGCCGGCACGATATTTTTTTTTCTTATCCTAATAATGAAATGCGGGAAGTTCGAATTGCCTTCGAATCGATTTTGTGAACTGCATTGTGACGAGAGAAAGTTAACACAAAACGAAAGATACCTCTCGGTAAGCTCGGTTTCGCTTAGCGGCTATGATATATACAGTAGAACCGCGCTTATCCGACCTTCGATTATCCGAGCCTCCGCGTTATCCGACGCACCCAACTCATCCGAGCCATCCGCGTTAACCGAGGTGTAGGCTCGGATAATACGGAAAACTCGGATAAAACGGATATAGCAGCATGCCCGTGCGTGGAGTAGTCTGTAACTGCTACATTGTTGCATACGAGGTTAAACTTGTACAAGTTTGCTGCGTCTTTATATTGCGAGCTGTAAATATATCGGTTTCGATTCTAGAGTCAATGGTAGAACATCGTGATGTCTCAAAAAAGGAAACAAGTCGTAAATTAACTAATAAAGTTAATGTTTATATGAAGTGTGCTACTTTTTAAATATAATAATAGTAGTACAAGTTTGAATTGAGTATGTTATCCGTTATCGGACGCACTCAACTCATCCGAGCCATCCGCGTTAACCGAGGTGTAGACTCGGATAATACGGAAAACTCGGATAAAACGGATATAGCAACATGCGCGCGCATGGAGTAGTCTGTAACTGCTACATTGTTGTATACGCGGTTGAACCTGTACAAGTTGCTGCGTCTTTATATTGCGAGCTGTAAATATATCAGTTCCGATTCTAGAGTCAATGGTAGAACATCGTGATGTCTCAAAAAAGGAAAGAAGTCGTAAATTAACAAATAAAGTTAATGTTTATATGAAGTGTGCTACTGTTTAAATATATAATAGTAGTACAAGTTTGAATTGAGTATGTTATCCGTGTTATCCGAGTTTCGCTCTCCCCACATCACCTGGGATAAACGGGGTTCTACTGTAGAGGATGATATACCGGAAGTACTTAGAGCCAAGACATAATGAGACCTGAGAGCAGGCAATAATTATCCGCTTACCTGGCCAGCCATGCAGTATAGGATAGCGAGGAATATTCTCAGAGGCAGCCTCGCCGAATAGCTCCTGTGCGCCCACAAGCGATGTGTTCCTGCCGTAATTCCAAAACCCGAACTTATTCCGTAAATCGGACCTAAAAAGAAACATTCATTTAAAAATATTAATTTGTAAAACCATTCGATTGCACAATAAAAAGAATGCTTCTAAAAAAATTCAGAATATACGGTGGGTCTTTTCGTTCCCATGAAAAGAGTTAAGGGAATACGTCACAGATTGCCGTTTCTTAATGGTGGGGGGTGGTGCAGGGCATGTTGATAGCAATGGTTGAGGCCTAGGTATCTATTCATATACAGGTTCGAAGCTCCTTCAACTTGTAATATCTTCGAAAATCTATGGGCAGAGCTCGATTTTATTTTTTTAATGCGTCCTTAATAATGTTGTAATGTTATTTTAGAAAAAAAATCTAATATAGTAGACTGGAAATATGTATTTTTTAAAAAAAGAATGTTGCTTTTCATGCGGCAACATGCAGCTCATGCTAATTGACACAATTTTAAGCTCATGTATCTCGGAATCCATGCGGGAAAAAAATGATTAGAAATTATTTTTAAAAACCTTATTTGTTGTTTTATAACACTTGTGATTTTTAGTTCCAAAAGTAGAAAAGTCGTTGTGTGACGTATTCCCTTAAACTATTTTTTTTTATATCGCCCGTAAAACTTTTATGTCATCCTGATAAAAATAATGATAACAATAAAGCGAGTGTTATATATCGGTCTGATGTGATGAGATGGTACAAAATTTAGAGTAGTTCGGAACAGAGTGGCTTCGCCTCTTGATCACGTAGTCACTCTTGACATGTCGTCAGCGCGATCTATCAGCATAATATCTTCGAGCCTCTCCGCCATCCTCCCCCCAAACCAGCTCGGTTATAATAGCCAGAGAAGACTCGCGCCTCATATACACAAACATGAACACGAGGCTATTCTATTCGCTTCAGTGACATTCCATCGATCGTCGATCACAATGTCGAAGTATGAAGCGGAAACGGTTGGATCCAAGCAGCATAGCTTGTGGAGAATTTTCACTACTTTATTGTAAGTATTGTGACGCGGTATTTTCCGGCAAATCCCACAAAATTCTAAAAAAAAATGCATACGTGTTCAAAAATATTAACCGGGGGATTTGTTGAACAATTTTTAAAAATTCATTTTATTAATAACATTTTGGAATTATTATTATGCAAAATCAATCTTTTCAGCACCTTCCATATTCTTGATTTTTTTTTTCAGATTTTTATCCCATCGAGAAGTGTTCGCAATTCTCTCTCAATTCACTCTAAACTCACGTGGGCTGAGGCTATCCGCTAGTACTACCTTAACTGTCAATAAAATCGAATATTAGAATAGCTTTTACTTGAATTTATTACAATTGTGTTTGTCTCAAGGCTATTTTGTTTGATTCGATTAATATGCGGTATTCATTTTTGATAACCAATATATTTAAAGGCTGGCTGTGCTGATTTTTACAGTGTGATGAAACGGTTTATTAGACGATGGGGAATCGCTTGGCGAAAATAGCACCTTCAATACATATTTATTTCTCTCAATACACAGGATATTGATGATATTGGACGCGACGTTGAATAGGTATTTATTTCCGTTGCATAAATAATTTATTTGCTTCGAAGAAATGTTCAGCATATTGCGTTGTATTGTCCGTGCAGTCAGGCGACTTCGAGCGATGGTTCTCGGAAATGTGAGTGCCAAGAAAAATGTGTTCGCTCAAAATCAAGATATTTTGGCAAATTGTGGTGTCGATCAAATATCTGAATGATCTATAAAAATATCGATTGATATAGTGGGATATAATGTTCAATAAAGAAAAACTTACTTAACTTAAGTAATTTATTTATTTAATTCAAAGAAATAAAATTTAATAAAACTCAATGTTTGATTAGATAAATTAATTTATCAGATTTTAATAAAACTCTCTGAACTCCGTATCCAAATAAGCAATTTTATTAATTCTAAATAAATTTTATTCGTTTTTAATCAACTTTTTTTCTGCGTGTAATATCAGGTTGTATCCTCCCTTTGATGACACTGTGTATTGCACATCGCTTGATTAAAAACTAATAATAATGGCTGCATCCACTTTTTTTTTTTCATTCGCCGGCAAGGATATTAACTGTATCAGCTTCGCTGGGCAGCTTGACACAGATATTGCCTGTGCTTGCAGAAAAGAATACGCCGTGTCAGCGACTAATTAGCGCGCTATACTTGGCTGACCTAATTGATTTTATCGCGGTGTTGAATAACGCTGCGGTTCAACGCCTGCTGATACGGTACGGTTTGTAACTGGAAAACGTCCACGTGGACGCAGCACGTACACCCCGAAAGCGGTGACCCTCCCGGGGCGTTATCGCAATTCCAAAAATCGCACGAAATTGAGGACCGTTTATTATGTAAAATTATGAAATATCAAGCCTCCAACAAATTTGCTACAATAAAAAAAAATAAAATAAAATAAAATAAAATAAAATAAAATAAAATAAAATAAAATAAAATAAAATAGAGTTACGTAATACAGCCGTTGGCATTTAGTGCATGGTTGCGTCTCTTTTTATATTATTATTAAATCCCTCGTAGATCTTTCGCGCCGCAAACTCTCATAATTTTCCGACTTCCGGCGTCTCAGTACCCAAGTAGAGTTTATTTCCCAAGGCAAACAAATTTTTCATATTTTTTTCTCCGACGTTCCCAAATTTGTTTGACACATAGCCCGGAAAAGTAGATTTACCCTTGTTGACCGACTTCGAGGTCAAACGTCGGACTGCACCGAGCGGCTTTTCGAGTGCGCTCCTTCGAGACACACACAGTTATGATACAGCCTTGACTGGCGCGGGTGTTTCTGCCGCTGCGTCTTCGTGTTTGCGAGTAAAAATATGTACATTCGTTTCTCGCTCGGCGGCGTCTCTGCCGCTTTTTCCTAGTGTCGCTTTTGCCCGCACGTAGCCGCATCACGTACAGCCTGACGAGGAGGAATGGAGGAACGGAAAGAGCCCCCGGTGGAGGAGCCCGCGGAATAACGGCGGAAAGGAGGGGGGGGGGCGAGGGAGGGGAATAAGAGCGCAAGAGGCAGTGGAAGGGTGAAACGACGGAGGCCAGGTGAAAGAGGCAGTAGAAGCGGAAGAGGAAAAAGGCAAAAAGAAAAAAAAAATAAAAAAAAAATGAAAAAACCACCACCATGCGCTGCCGAGCAGGGAGGGTTGGGGCCGGGAAGGAAGAGGTAGGCGTCGGTTGAAACGAGAGTGTCAGAAGCTCCCGGCGTGCTGTTGCCTCTCGGGCGTTTCGCAGTGAAGCACTTCGCCCCACGAAAAGGATCGTCCCAACTACCACCCTCCGGAATCGTCACCGCTACTCACTCACTAACACCGACGGGGATGCGTGTCTAGTCCCGAGCCAGCCGGCAAGCCCGACGAGCGGGGGTACCCTCATTTTCCTAAAACGTATTCCGTACCATCTCGTGAGACCGATGCATTTCGCCGAATGCATCCCGTTCTCAAGCCCGGTGGCACGGTGTATCCGGCTGCACGTGAAAAGCGCCATTTCTATACTCTTTCTCCTGCCCCGCGCCATCCAGCCTCGTCCTTTGCACCCTCTTGTGCAGACCCCGTTCGCTTTCGTCGACAGAGCGAAGAGGCTTTTCGAGAAAGCTTGAGTTCCAATTGATATACCGGCGCGAACCTTGCCCAACGGGAAGATAATGAGAAGAGGGATTTAATTTGACGACTAGCCTCGACGGTGAAATTAAGTGAGCGATGAAACCGTCAAGGTTCTTCCGGGTTTCAAGGGAAAATCTTGTTGATGAGATTTTCACGCGTGATAATTACACCCTTATCGATTGGTTAATTTGCATGTTGGTCTGGGATATAAATTGTTGTTTGGTTGGGCGAAGTTGGGGAACCTTTTTTCCGACTGTTTTGGTGCCCAACGCCTAAAGGTTTTCTTAAAAATCGGCGTAAATAAAAACATAGCTTTTTCTATGAGGAAGCAAAAAATAGTCTTTTTTGCTTACGACTGTAGATACACTGTTAAAAAATGTGACTTAAACAAATTTCGTTTCCATGAACTAAATGGCTCGGGTTCATACTTTCAAATAAATATTCGCGTAACACGAACAAAATAATGCATTGTTTTTCCAAAATGAAAAACACCACGACCAACATGACGCTAGGTGATTTTAGGTGAATTTTGTTTGTAGTCATCAAATATGTATTGTATCCAACTTATATATGTACTTGAGTGGACGAACTCCTCGATGCATCAATTACATATCTTATTTGAGCGAATAGAGACTGCATTTGGAATAAATATTTCTTTGAAAGCAGAAAACGCTTTTTGGTTAGAAAAACGTAATTTGTTCATTTAATATAATAAGATTCGAAGGAAAATTTTATAATTTAATACTTACCAACATTGGTATACGACAACAAAATAAATTTTGTATTTAATTAGTAATTAAATAAAAATTTAATTTGCAGTAAACGATTTAACTGCTTATCAGCAAAATACGGTGCTTTATGAGCGAAGAACGACTATCGGTTCCAACTCCGATATTGCATCGATGCTATAGAAAATGCTTGGCATTAATCGATACAGTAACAAATAATTTCGTAAAATCGGACTACGAAGTTTCGTACAAATACTTTTGTTAAACAAGTGACTTCCTCGATTGTTTAGGTTCGAATATACAAACATGGCCTTTAATTTCCCGTGTTGTTAACCATTTTAGTTTGTACTTGTGTTTGTAAAACCAGAGCCTGATAGTGCGATCGGCAAATTAATAAATAAAAAATTGTGGACAATTAGTTGTAAAATGCACAAACTTTTGTTACTGTGTAGCATTTCTGTTAGCGCGACAAACTTTTAGTTAGTATCGACGAACTATCCGCTAAATTTAATTATTCATTTTTTTACTGGCATTCGACCCTTACGCACGAACTTTCAGTACCGTTTTCGCTGACACTTGATTTTCGATAAAAGGAGGATAAAATCCTAAAGATGCATAGCACAGAGGATCGTTCGATGATAAAATTTTGTAACTTTCGAAAGATCGAGTTTATCAGAAATACCACCGTCGGTAACAGAAATTGTAATGAATGCCGTTTTGAGGCAACAAACAACTGAGTTAAAAGAACATTGTCTTTCCCCGGAGAATCGGCGGACGCAGGGAAAGACAATATTGTTTTACGCCAGCAGTCTGCGGTCTCAAGTCGGCATTACAGTTTTTGCTACTGATGTAGCACAAGGCAGCCGGCCGGAATGGTACACCACTTCCCATCAACGTATCGTAAATATAAATATCGTGCGAAATACATCGAATTAAGGTAGTACTAGCGGATAGCCTGAGCCCACGTGAGTTCACAGAGAATTGAGAGAGGAATTGCAAACACTTCTCGATGAGATATAAATGTTTAAAAAAATCAACCATATGGAAGGTACTGAAAAGATTAATTAATCACCCGGCAACCTAACTTTTTTTTTTATCAAAACGATTTGTTAATTTTTCTGAATACGTATGAATTTTTCCAGAATTGTGTGTAATTTTTTAAAATCGCGTTTTTAATTGATAAAATAATTTTCATAAATTACACAAAATTCGGAAAAAATTCATACGTCTACAAAACGACTAACGAATTGTTTTTGTATGAACAAAAAGTTAAGTTGCCGGGGGATTTGTTGAACAATTTTTTTTTCATTCATTTGTTAATAACATTTTGGAATTATTATTATGCACAATCAATCTTTTCAGCACCTTCCATGTGCTTGATTTTTTTCAGATTTTTATCCCGTCGAGAAGTGTTCGCAATTCTCTCTCAATTCTCTCTGAACTCAGGTGGGCTCAGGCTGTCTGCTAGTACTACCTTTAAAAACATACTCACTGAATATCCACGTGCCGAGTTTCGCCTGGTCATAGTTCGTGGCGAAAGCATAGACCGCCCACACGTGAAGGACTCCAATTCCGATGATATTTTGCCACAACCACGGTTGTTCGGCCGATTCTTGTGGCAATGGGATTGGTTCCGTAGCGACTTCTTCGATCAAAGCTCGCTTCTTCGGCGAATCCGCGAATTGCGTCACCGTCGACGTGTACATCGTGTGGGGGTTGATCTGAAGCATAAAACAAAAATCAAAAACTAAAATAGCATCAAGATTACTTGGCTTCGGGGTGAACCATTTTTTGACCGTCTTGAATATCAAAGCACTATCCGATAATGCGATAACGTATCCGAGCACGGTTTCGCGGATAATGGGCACTTGGTCGAATTAATTAAGTACGTAACTAGCGCGGTGTTATCTTAAAGTATTCACGAAGTTTCCATCGCTTTGAGAATCTCGTTGCATCCGATCGACTTTTAGATTTAGCATGAAGTTTCCCCTTGACGCACCTGATTACGTAATAATATTACAAGCTTATCACTTTCTTTGATGTTCTTGTAATTTAATTTTGTAAGTTCGTGGTGAAGAGCCACGTCTACCGCGCCGGTGAACAGGGCAAAACGGATCGGACGTTTGAAACGAGATTTTTTTTCTTTGAGTTCCGCGATAATTTTGTTTACATGGTCCGTCTTGGCCCGCTCTCGCTTGTCTCTCTGACTGTTTGCGATTGACTATCTCTCATAACCGTAGGTCAAAGCCCCTCTTCGCGCTCGGAAACAGTTTATTATTATTATTGTTCCCGACCCTCTATGTAACGAAAGGTCAAACGAAAAAAAAATTTACCGCAACACAGTTGAACTAGAGAAAAAAAAAAAATTAGTTGTTTGCCACGAATTATTAATATTCATGACGAGCGGTGCCCTACACTTTTGAATCTCGAATTTTTGTACGTCCTGTACATCCGACCAGAAGGAAAGGGCTCGGACTCATTCCAATGTGTAATTCATTCGTTCATTTATTCTTTTTTTCACCATCGTAGCATTTGAATTAGTAAAGTCTTCATTTGGAGAGCCTCGGGGCTTCACGGAATATGTAAATATTGTATAAATCTCTCGTCTCTGAATAGTGAATGGGCTATAGAAAAAAAGAATCAAACAAAGCACAAAAAAGAAAAACAACTAAAGAAATGTTTCAAAAGCTACCCGCCTCGTTGGAGTGTGGTATTTTTGTTATAGGATGTCGAAAGTGAGGGCGGGTTCGTCGACCACTGAATCGTTGCGGCAGTCAAGCTTTAAAGCCCGCTTGCTCTCTCTCCCCGAGTGCGCGTACGAAAAACCGATGGGGTGAGAGTATCGAAGTTAATCCGCGAGCCCATCCTTTCCCGCATCTACCCTCTCCAATGCTGTTGCGAAACAATCGAAAATGAAACCCATCGGGATTTATTAACGCAAAGCTTAATGCCCCCTCGCGCGCATTGTGATGCGATTTAGCCGACCAAAGTCAGAAGCTCTTGGTTTCACTGTTTTCGGCGGTAGTTTTTAAAACAAAGCGAAACAAAGAGACCCGATTCTGCGGCGCGGCGGTGTTATTACAGTTAGGCGGCAGAACCCGACCACAGACGAGGGATGAAAGGCCTTTGCGAAAATCCGTTGAACTGGAGTGACAAACGGACCGGCGAGTGAGGGAGCAGTTTTTCTCCGGATTCACCCAGAAAAAAACTTTATTTGACGGCCACCGTTTATTAAGATTAAGTAAAATATTTATTTGATTTAAGTAACTATGTACTTAATTAAAATAAATATTTATTTCATTTAAGTAACTATTTACTTAATTAAAATAAATATTTATTTAAATCAAATAAATATTTTACTTAATCTTAATAATAAAATAAACGGTGGCCGTCAAATAATTTTTTTTTCTGGGTGTTTCCATCGCAATTGCGGCGATGAATCGGCATTGTCGGTCCCGGTGTTTTGCAACAAAGTTAAAGCGGCACCAATTACACGACCGCACGGAATCACCGGAGTCGTAAAACGTACGAAGGAAACGGAGTCTCCGGAGGCTGCGTAGTTGCGCGGATTCGCGTATCAGTCGGGATATTTATTACACGCCGATTATGCGGTCAGTTGTGTGTCTATGTAAAAAAATTTTAAAAAATAAAAAGAGAAATGTAAGCCCGTAAATGGCTATAAGTAAATATTCTTTATGGAGATACCTCTTCGGTCGAACTTTATCGCACGGGTATCGAAGCGCTACAGACATGTCAAACCGGGTTTGAAAAATCGGATCTTTTGCTTCCTCATAGAGGAAGCTTTGTGATGGTGAAAAAAAAAATTTTCGAGATTTTAATGAAAACGTGTTCAGAATGTTCCAAAACATCGAAAAATCACATTTAGAAAAAATGTCCGGATGTATATGTGTGTGTGTGTGTGTGTGTGTGTGTGTGTGTGTGTGTGTGTGTGTGTGTGTGTGTGTGTGTGTGTGTGTGTGTGTGTGTGTGTGTGTGTGTGTGTGAATCAGACACGAAAAATTCAAATGGCTATATCTCGGGAACGCCTCCACCGATCAGGCTGAAATTTTGCACACAGCTTGTGTGGTTAATAGTCAATGTTTCTGCCAAATTTCGTCCAAAAATGTTCAGTTGTTTTTTTTGTACGCCATTTTTAATTTCTTCGAAAATGTCTGTACGCACTGTAGCGCTCGCAATTTTTTAGCTGTCGGGCTAAAAACGCGTACACAGATAGAATCTGATCACCCGAGGATCCCATTAAAATTTCAAGAAAATCGATCGAACCGTTTAAATTTTATGTCATTTTGAATTTTTCGAATTTCATGCATTTTTTTTTTTTTTAGACGCATTTTTTTCGTATCAAATATTCATCTACGAATAAAATAAGTGTCAGATTCGTGATCAGCGTGAAAAAATACATGGAATTACACTCTTGGAGCGACAACTAACGAAAAAGTTTACCGGGCATTGTTATAGCCAAAATTGCAAAAATGAGTGATTTTGGGTCTTTTTTGAAACAGCGATTTCTTTGCGAATTCATTACAAGTATGATCTGATATGGTCTCATCATCTGTATGATACCATAATGATCTGAATCGCTCGGAGGTATGGTACTTCCGATGTATTTTTCGCGCCGAGCACAACATCCTACATCCGTTTTTACCAAAAGCGTAAGGTTGGTATATTTTTTCGGGCTAAACCTGAGTCAGCCAGCAATTTTGCCTGAAAGTTAAATACGACGTTGACGTTGAAAAAAAGTTGAAAATTGAAATTTTCATAACGCTTCCTCATAAAAGCTGAAAATTGAAATTTTCATAACGCTTCCTCATAAAAGCTGAAAATTGAAATTTTCATAACGCTTCCTCATAAAAGCTGAAAATTGAAATTTTCATAACGCTTCCTCATAAAAGCTGAAAATTGAAATTTTCATAACGCTTCCTCATAAAAGTTGAAATTTGAAAGTTGAAATTTGAAAGTTGTAATTTGAAAGTTGAGATTTGCAATTTTCATAGCCTTTTCTCAGAATGTGCTTTATTTTCAAAGCTTCCTCTATGAGGAAGCCAAAAATATAGTAAATGCTTTCTCATAGAAGGAGCTTTGAAAATAAAGCACATTCTGAGAAAAGGCTATGAAAATTGCAAATCTCAACTTTCAAATTACAACTTTCAAATTTCAACTTTCAAATTTCAACTTTTATGAGGAAGCGTTATGAAAATTTCAATTTTCAGCTTTTTTTTTGTTCGCTTTGCGGTAGGATTTAATTTATTTAATTAAAATAAATAAATACGTGAATAAAGTGAACCATCGCATTTGACCAAACACAAATCCGATGGTGTATGCATACGTAGAATCGTTTTTAATTGATTATTGCGAATTAATTTCGAGTTTTTTTTGCGTGTAAAAAGTTTTATATTTTTGTACATTTAACAAACCGCTGAGATCCATAATTTGTTTCACTTGTTAATTACACGATTTTTCTATTGTCCTTTATTTTGCCGTTGTATCGTTTGTGCACAACACATTTTTATTAAATGCACCAACCTTTTTTTGTGACCGTGCGTTGTCGACTTGTTAATGTTGCATGCAGAAAAAAAATTAATTTGACCGCCACCGTTTATTTGACTTAAGTAAAATATTTATTTAAATCATATAAATATTTATTTAAATCAAATGAACAGCGGCCGTAAAATAAATTATATTTCTGGGTGTGCTTGGCCACGAATAAGCGCTCGCGGTTATTCATCGGTAAAGGGCACAATGTATGCCGAGTACACGGAAAATAATTACCGAGCAACGTTTACCGTCAGTCAAAACTGCACAGAATTTGCCTCAAGTACAAAAAAGAAAGAAAAATAAAAGACAGGTGACACAATTTTCGTCCGAGGATCGTCTCATTAGCGATTCGTTCCGCAGAGGTTGGAGATAAATTGCGTCAACAGGTGACGGCTTCTCATCCCGCATTGCTGCATGAAAGATGGACGAGGCAAAATGGGCTGTCTAGGCAATAAATCCCATTCGGCCGAATCCTGGAATATGAATTGACTCTGCTTACTGTGAAAAATAAATAAAAATTTGCAATAACTATTCCGAGCATCCTCAAAGAATTCCCGTTTGGGGCAAAGTGGCATACCCTTCAAAACTGATCACTACACTGATAACAAAATACGGTTGAATCGACTAAAGATTCGGGCGTTCAAACAAACGCCCGACGCCGGACGTTCAAAATATTTTAATGCCTCAAAAATATATTGGAGAAATAAAAAAAAAAGTTGAACTAACCAATCATTACCAATAAAATATTTATTTGAACGTCCCTGCCCGAATCTTTGCTTGATTCAACCGCATTTTTTTTATCAGTATATGAAAACTGATTTTTTTTTATTTGTCCCCATTTCGCCCGTGCCTGCAGTTCACGGGTGTTCCATTTTTCCCCAGTGTCTGCTCCCCGTGTATGTCTTCGCTCGATTAATTATCTCCAAAATGGCAATTGAAATTGCCGCTCCGGTCGAATACAATGTGGATGGGGAAACTGGAATTTTCCGTTCCCCGACAAGCATTGAATATATATATATATATATATATATAATTCCTTACTACTCGGCTCCAGCTTAGCAGCAATACGCTAAGAAGCGGTGAACTGCTGGTTTCTCTCTCCCACTCCGTGTACTCGAGTGTGTTCGATTTCTTCACTCCAATCTCAACCATACTCCACAGGCCGGCGGACAAACCTGTCCGAGACTCTGTGGCAATCGAGGAAACGCTCGCAAGTTCGCGGCCGAGGTTAAGATCTCGTTTTGCGATTTCTATCCAACTCGCTTGCCTCCGTCTCCGCTGCTTTTTTTTTGCTTTCCCATTTTTCCCTCTCGGTCAATCGAGTTCCATTATCGCGGCACGGGAGTAGTCACAGACGACGACTAATCCGACTTGTCGAAGTAGTGCACGGTCGGCACGGACTACTATTAGATGGGAAAAACGAGGGGGGGGGGGGGGGGGGAGCACACGACTTTCCTGTTCGGCTCCAATTTCGACCTCATTTCCGCCACCACTATTCACATTCATGTCAACATTTCGTGTGCTCCGGTGTCATTAGGACTCGTCGATTTTTGTTGGTACAATCCAATGAAGCTCCGGTAATTCGGAATTTGCGGGTAAGTCGCGCGAAAGTAGACACTCTTACCCAAGAAGACCATTTTTCAATCTACAGAGAATATATTTTTCAGTCTGCAAAGAATATATTTTTCAATAAATGATGCAGAGTGTATAATTTGCCGAAGCTGTTGTAGGAAACAATCTGTATCCAGGGCAAATGTTACAATGTTGCCGGATAATAATTTATAACAATTTAACAGTCGTCTAGGCGATCAAATTGTTCGTCCGGCTTCAACAACGTCAGAAATCTCAGTTTCCGGAGTTATAGCAAAAGATGGTTTTTTTTTAGGTATTTGATTTTTTGTTTGCATTAAACATGT
The DNA here is from genome assembly GCA_917499995.1 of Ichneumon xanthorius. NCBI lineage: Eukaryota > Metazoa > Arthropoda > Insecta > Hymenoptera > Ichneumonidae > Ichneumon > Ichneumon xanthorius. The sequence goes on along the minus strand of OU824202.1, from coordinate 6,397,067 downwards.
AATTTGCGTCTGGTTAGAAAATTTCGCAGTCTCAATCTGGCGGACACTCGATCGACCTTAATACGCCTCCTTGAGCTCCTTGAGTCTTGCATACTTTTCTTCACCTAGCGGCTACAGTAGTAGTTACTACTATACTACTACTACTACTGTAGCCGCCGGATCAAAAGCTAGCTGGATAGTAAATAGCCTTTAATGCGCGCATGCTCCTTATGATATATGCGAGGGTCCCTGATGCTAGAGAGGATGGAGAGGTGGCTTTACTCTTCGTTACTTTCTACCGGGCTGATATTCAAGATCACTCGCTGAGTTCACTTTCGCAATTTGTCGACTAAGATTTATGAGCCGTTGATCCGAGGCCTAATGATGATCGCTCACCTCGCATTTAAAGCCAACATTTCGCAAAGAACTCCTCTTTTTTACTTTCCGTGAAGCAATTAGGATATAAAAAGTTCCGCCGAAGTAGACATACTTTGTAGATATATTGAAACGTTTCATTAATTCGAGCTGTCCTAAGAGAGCGCCCGTCGGATGTTATCGGAGGCCTTGAATCGAGTATGCAACGAATTCCGAAATTCTGATGTCAAATTTTCGTCGTGTGCGTAAACAAAACAAAAATAAAATACTGACCACTGGTAGGTTCGTGCACTGGGCGCGACTTTGGGTAGGAATAGTGAGCGCATTTAATGCAAGGAAATTGGTTTGGGAAATTTAGAAAGATTCATTTAATTAATTATGTATAAATTAGTTCAACTTTACCTGGCCTCAGTAGGTATCATTTCAGTCCTTGCGGACGAGCGCTCACCCTTCACCCTATTATTGGCACATTATTGAGTCAAGAATTATAAAGCTGCCCTTCGAGAAGCGAGGGGCCAAAAGGAATTTGGAAATGATTTTACCAGAGATTGTAATTTAGGATTTTGCTGGATGGAAAATAAAAGTTGATAAAGAGTTGAGTTCGGAAGGAAGTCAGATACGACGCATGTTACAATGTTTTCATCACTCAGTGCGAAAATGGCCACTTTTCCGCCCGCTTCGCGTGCGTAAAACCGCAATTTTCGCACCTTGTGATGAAAAATTTCGTACATCCCTCGTGCGAAACACTTTTTGTAACTCGTGTGATTACAGCACTCGCTTTCAGCTCGTGCTGCAAACTCACACTCGTTAAAAAAACGTTTTCGCCCTCGGGGAGTATTGTACTATTTACAAATCGATCGTCAACGTAATAGGCGATAAGTGCTTACGCTCGGCGTCATCCTTAAGTTCTAAGTGAAACGCATGATCTATGACGATCCGCGGAGAAACGATTTTCTTTATTATTAATCATTCATCCGATTTGCCTCGTGCAGTCCCGGATGGGTTGGATGTTGAAATTATCAAAATTAAAATAAAATGAAATAAACGCGTTGAAACGCACACCCGCTGATGGGTAGCTGAGAAATGTTTTTTTTTTCGTGGAAAAGGTTACGCCGGGTTAAGCCCTACGCCTGCCTACATGCCAGACGTTATTTAGCTTCGGGTGCTTTGCTCGAAAAACGTGCCCGAGGGCCTTTTCATTTGTGAGCTTACTTATCCGTTCGGATCAACCATCGTGTAATTCCGTATGTTAACAGATACGCGCGAACAAGGTTCTTTATTTTTCCTCTGCGAACGTCCGCAAAAATTATGATTTCGGCCGAGGGTCACAATCAGAAGATCTACTCCTTTATCATCGCGCCCTGACAAGACGTCCAGACACAGTGCCGGGGCTTGTCACGTAACGAGGTCCCTAACTGAGTTTCGTCGGTGACCGGATGTTCTCTTACACCTTCTAACGTGAAGCATGGCTGCTGCTCGAACACGGGGACGAAGGTAATCGATCGATCTGTAAGTTGCGACTGAGAGCGAGTTGTGAGCTCTTCGTGGTTTTATTAGCCAGGCCTCTTCTGGCTAGCCGTGGTAGGAATTTCCTTTCCTCCCGTAACTTGAAATTTGATAGCGGAGTGAAGTTCCGGAGCAGTGGAGACCCCTCAACGTTTGGGGGGGGGGGGGGGGGAGGGTCACCCATTTTCTTCGGTTCTTCCTCAGATTTTATGGGATTTTGATTTTTTTGAAAAGTGCCAGAAAAATTGTCTACTTCCAGTAAACATCGAGGTATCGAGCTCACATTTTATACGGGAATGGAGTAACACGGTACAATGTTTGGTATTAAATTTTGCGGACATTGATTTAACCGTTTATATTTTATGGGGTTTTGAAATTTTTGGATTTTGTGAAGTATTTGTTTTTTAAATGTTTGCCGCGAGATTATGCATCAAATGTTGCCCTAGGAATAAAATAATGTGGAAATTCGTTATCATTGGAGAAAAATACATAAGATATGGCCTCGAAATTACGAATTATGCACATTTCATAATTGCACGAGTTAGCGATTTCGTACAAAAAACGTTGCGGTACATTTTGACCCTTTCAATTTCATGAGACGTCATTTTTTATTTCACATAAAAAGTTGCAACGTAATTTGCACACGGTTTGCGTATTTATTACAAAATTTTGTGCACAACTTTTAGATGATTTTTTCGAGCTGCGCTTGAAACGGCCTGTCGTTTTGCACAAAAGTCAAACACGACGTTGACGTTGAAAAAAGTTGAAAATTGAAATTTTCATATGGCTTTCTCACAATGTTCCTTTATTCGCAAAGCTTTCTGTACGAGGAGGTCAAAAATACAGAAAATGCTTGCTCATAGAAGAAGCTTTGTGAATAAAGGAACATTATGAGAAAGCCATATGAAAATTTCGACTTTTTTTCATGTCTAATTTAACGCGTATAATAATTAGGTTTACTCAATCGATAAATTAGTCGGACTTTGACTGTAATCAATTTTCATTAAATAGGTGATATAGGAAATATAAACAGGATCGTAAGCACAATATCGTAGGTGTTTTTAACTTCTCCGTACGGTAACGTTGCGGTTTAAATTGAAATAATTGGGGTCACGGCACACCTCAGCGTTGAACACGAAATATTACACTTGCAAGTTTTTATGTACTTCCGTAGACAATAATGTTGAGCTTTCGTGCCCACTGCAATTTTTCTCATTACCTTTGCCAAGCGTAATAACGGGCGGTCGGTAGTTTTTTTTCTTGTTATTTAACATACAAATCGCAAAGCTGCTTCAAGGAGAGGTAACTTATCGTGCCGCGTGCGGCGAAACATTATACGATCCTCTTTTACGATTTTGCCGTATTAAATTCATACAGCATATCGTTAACTGGGTAGCAATTATTGAAGAATGGATCAGGGTGCATATAAGAAATAATAGTCGTGTAAAAAATTATTAGAGCGAGAAGCAGTCAACATTTTTCTTAAATGAAACTGATAAAAAAAATTATAATTTTAAAGTCAGTTGGAAATAAATTTCCCTGCCGGCTAACGTTATGTTGTCTCACTTTTGGCTCATTTATTCACGTATTTTTTATGTCAGATTCGTATATTCAAAACGTATATCGGAATAAGTGAAATCTCGGATAACAAGGAAAACGTAAAATATAAACACGATCGCAGTCTGCTCCGCGCGTAACCATAGCAGCTTCGCCTGCTTCGAATTTTCTCGTATTGTAGAAGCATAAGACCTGAATAATGCTGACTGCTCGAATGCTAAACCTCGGACGAATGAGGTTTTAGTGTATTCACGATGGTACAATCAGACGTTTGCAAGCACGGAAAATGGCAGGAATGCAGACGCAATTGTTACGACCGTTAATTGGACAATAAGCAACACAATGAAGAAGGTGCGCATAAACTTTGGTAGTGAAATATCTCGAGGGAAGTGGTCAAGGGGGTTTAGTAAACTTTCAACAATATGTACACCAGTGTACAATTATTAAAGGGCTTCCGAAAGACTATTTACGATAGTATTTCGCTTTCGGAATTTAGCCGGAGTTATCACTGACCGACCGACCTACTGGCTCGGCATTTCACGGTTTTCACCAGCCATAGTTGGATGAACATCGGCACTGTTGAAAACATTAACACCAGTCACGGATGCTATCGTCAGCTCAATGACCGAATCGAATTCAAAGATTCCAGGTCGGGATTCGCCGTATCTGGGAAAACAGAACATCGCAGGTTCCACAACAGCTGCCGTACGCAAAACTGCCATATCGGTCCTTCTCTGGCCGGCGTAAATAGCCAGAGCTAAGCCGGCGGTCGTCCAATTACTGGATAACTCTACACCGATAAAAAGGTTCGGTAATGTCAACTAAGTTGCGGTTGCGGGTGGCGAAGGAAATGTTTGGTCGATTGAACAAAATGTTTTTTACAATCAATAACAGAACAATCAATTCAACTAAATATTCGGTCACACCAGTAAGGTAAACGTACTAATGACCGGACGCGTCCCAGTGGCCGGACAAGGCGTGCGTGCAAGAGAGATGAAAATACGATTTTTCATGCATGTCCAGGGATTGGGACTGCTCCCTTAAGTGTCCAGCCATTGGTACGTTTACCTTAAATATTCGTTCAATCGACTAAATATTTCTTTCAATCGATCCAAATATTTCCTTCGCCAACCGCAACCGCAGTTTAGTTGATATTACCAAACCTTTTTATCGGTGTACTGCACAACTGCTTGGCGGAGAACAATAACAAAAAATTCTTTGTGACGTTACTACCGGAAAAGAAATCAATATTTTCAAACAGGAACGGACGTTTACCTGTATAACGTCACTTCCGGTCAAAAAATGAGATTTTTAAACCGGAAGTGATGTTTTCTCTTATGACGTCCAATAAATAAATAATTACCTCGCGAAACGTACAGGGATGACAATAATTATTGCCATATGTACGTATAATTTTTGCAATAGCAGGTTGCAACGGTAATTATTGCAGCATTATTTGCCAACACGGTAGTGCGTTTCGTACGATTAGTGTTTCAATTTCCGCTTGTCGAAAGCGCGAAAATGTATTGAGCATCGGAGCGTTAACGAATGCAACGATACATTTTAATCAGCCGTGAAGTGTAAGTACTTTGCTCGATTTTTCGCACGAGCGGGTGCGTGACTGACTGACCGATAATAATAGTGACCGAGTAAAGTGACTGCGACTAGTCGGTGCCAGAGCCAGACTCAGCAACGTCGAAAAAGTCCGGAAACTATTGTCCTTTCGTAAACCACTCACCGGCATATTCTGTCTTTTTGCAATGAATGCCATTTTGCACAGGCACCTGTAGAGCCACGTTGCAGGATGTGTACAGCCACAATGATTCGATTCGCACGATCCGAACAAGAGAGAATATAAAAGAAGCATTTGGCCCACTCGCATGCTGCAGGCAATCGTTGCGAAATATAAATCGCTATACCAAATTGATAGAAAGCGTGTCGCCGCTGGGCATCGCCGAACGAAAATTGAACTGATTTTTTTATTTCTGTTTTTTATTTTTTTGTTGCAATTAATGAATCTTGCCTACGACAGGTTTGGCAGGAAACAAAGTTAACCTTTCGGTATTCAAAATTGAAAGAATTGTATTTTTTTTCAAGTCACTTATTTTTTTTAACGCTTCGACCGAGAAAACTATCGATCAGATGAAAAAAATTTCAAGGGTAAAGACATTTCAGCTCGCTTTCATAAAGAACGATTTTTCGCCCTTCACGGAACTTCTGGTTTAATAAGATAGTAAAATCGTCGTGCTGGTTTTAAGCTGAGGGTTATCATTACAAGAGCTCGAATATCGGAGTCGTTTACATTCCTCAATTCATCATTTGCGTTTTACATGTTCACACGTGTCACTTATCGTTTTTTTATTTTACAGCGTTTTTTTTTTGTTTTATTCTTCAAAAGTTATCCCTTCTACTTTTCGTCTTTTTCGTTTTACATTTTTATTAATTCCTTTTTTTTACTGCTATCTGGAACATTTATTCCGGCGCTGCCAGACTCTCGTCGCAGGATGAGTTAACAGCAAAGCCAAGTTTCATCTACGAATTTAGCTTCAAGCTCGTATTTCACCTCCCAAACGCGACGTACGACCGCTCGTGAAACGAGCAAAAAGTATCAAAGCTCCGCCCCAAAGAACGGTATAAAACCCGTGATAAAGTAATTGGTACGTGGAAGCGTTTACATTGTGCTTCTTACTGTTGTCGGTATGATTGGATTAGTGTGATAATCACACGAGTGGCACTTATGCTTATTCAACTTCTTTTCATTTGATCGTGACATTTTTGGACGTGAAACGTTTTCCGATGCCCGGTAATCGAATTATAAGAACGACTTTGATTCAGCTGATAGTAGATATGCCCAGGTGCGATTTTAGAGCCGGGCTGCCGTTGGACCAACTATGTATGACCGCCAGAGTTAGGAGGACGACTCGACTCTGGTCACCAATGTACGCCCGACGACCAGTTAACGTCCGGATGATAACATCGGCTCAACGTTATCAAACGACGTTGCCCCAATGTTGGCTGCCGGTATCCAACCAATGCTGAATAAGAAATATTAATAAGCAATAAAAAAAATGTTTTTCCCAATCGGCTCGACTTTTGAATGCTTCTTTATCATTCTACAATCGCTTTTGTATAGTTTTTTATCTTCACACATTAGAATCATCAGAATAATTTTTTTAGCCAATAATGCGGGTCTCGAACCCGTGACCCCGGGATTAGTAGTTGACGCTCTTATGCACTCGGTTATGCACACGTTGAAGGTTTTGTTCCGAATCGTATATAAAAGCTGCATGTCTACTGCACGTCTATTTAATACTAACTTACTAATTGCTTTAAATTATCCAAGTTTTATTATTTCATTTTTTTATTTAGACTTTACTTAACAATGTTGATGAAACATAGGCTGTTTGCACTACAGTACTGTAGATGAAACTATAATAAAGGAATCTGGAATAATAAAAAAGGATTTGGCAGTCGCGAAAATAAAAAATAAAAAAATGCAATGTTTATAAATATTTTGTATTGAACATTGGCTGACCATCGCTAGCGGTTACTGGACCAAATTTGTTCGACGTCGTGAGCGAACGTCCACTTGATATCACCGAACACGCATCATTACGACGATACGCCAGCACCGGCTCAAGTCTGGTAAGCAGCGTTTTGCGAACTATTGAGCCCAACGTTGAAGTGATTGTAAATCGACGGTTTAGCCAATGCTGGGCATTAGTCGAGATCCGATCATCGGCTGCTAACCTGTTGCCGACTAATAGCCAATAACAGCCAATAATTACCATGAATTTTGCACCGTTGGCAGAATTGTTCAATGATATCCGAAGCGGGACGATTTTGAAGAGTGCAACCGGCAATACTTAATTCTATGATTCCGCCTCGTTCGATTTCACTATAAACGTTATTTATTATTTGCCTAGCACTTTCCCCGAGTGTTGCCCAAGGGGTTTTTGGTGCTCGCGAAAAACCGCATCCATTAGCACGTACCGATTCGACGAGCAGCAGTTAAACAAACTCTCGTCTGACTGCGCTTTTTCCCTATATTTGTAGTTTCTGCTTTATTTATTTTCCCACTTTCTCCGTTAGCTTTGTCAATATACTCTGTATCGTTATGTTAATTTCATTTTCGCTTTTTTGGTTTATTTTATCTGTGCGAAGGCAATTTTTGTTTTACCGTCGGTGACGCGAACGTTTGTTGCCGTAGCACCTTCGCTTGTACCCCGCGACGATTTCACTTCCGACCAGCTTTTATTGCATAGTGATTCGCGTAGTAAACTGTTAAAAAGTGTACTTAGTTCCGTCACCATTCAACGTTTACGATAAATGTGTCGCTCTAGTTTCAACGCCCGGAATCGAATAACCTAGAGTCACTGATAAGGAGTCATAGCAAACGGAAGAATCTGGAAACTAACATCGCATTAAGGACATGTGAAACGACTCGGTCGATAACCAAAATGTGTAACGAAATCTGTAATGCGATTCAGAGACCGTAGATTTTTTGGGAAAAAGAAAAGCATTAGCGAAAAGATTATGCTTCCGTTTTATCCGAAACGTCAACCGGTTTTAAATGGCATTGATTCGAAAAATGCATCTATCTCTCTCGCACTCACATGTCACGTGGTAAATCTTTCACATGGTCTTAAATTTATCGCGATCGTACGCCTATTAGGCTAGCACAACCGGATACGATGAATATGGTGTTAAGCATAATTGAAATTAATCAAAACAATTAAAAAAAGATTACTTGATAAAATTAATGAAAACACTGTTGCATCCACACGTCGCAGCTGATCTTTTCACGATGCCGTTACTTTCATTTTAAGCCTTTCGTTTTTTTTTTTTTTTACTTTCGCTGAAGTAACCGGGAGAAAATATTAAAATAATTAAATTATAAAATTTAATCGCATCGATCAAATCGCTTCTACCGGTAAGAGGTCAATGACCCGATAATTTTTTGTTGCCGAGCTCCGTCTACGAAAGTGAAAATACGCGGAAGTAATAAATACCCCGAGTCTCATTTATCATATCGATACGGAGTCTCGTGCCTCATGCCGGTACAACACGCAGGTCGATTTTTATTTTTTTAAACAACTATCCGAAGTGCATTAGACTCGACGCGCGCAATCACGTACCAATGAGGTATTACGCTGGGAGGACCGGCACGGCGTTTCCCGCGCTTTTCTCCACTTTCTCGCTCGGTGTTATTGGGTTACATAAAATCGATATGCACACGGGGTTTTTATTGAATAGCAACAGGAAGAAATCGGTGTGCGGCTGCGAGTATTGCGCAAGATGGACCAGAAGTTAACCGATCCGCTCTCGGTTTCATCTCGTAACGCAGAGCTCCGGGCGATGATTGCTGCTCGTAATGATAGCCTTACCGAGAGGTCTCACTACCACCGAGTACGCGTACGCTATGTATAACTATGTAACTATGCTCTATGTACCGGTTACTACAACTGCTGTTATTACCCCTTCGACCGGTTTGAGGGAACAGGAAGCTGAGACTTTCTTCGATGAATCACGTCGAGAGTGCTGCTCGGCGTCGCGTATCTATCCACTTAAACGCGAAGGAATAGGGGAGACCGGGTCGAAACGAACCCGTGTCCTTTCGGATGAATATTTTTTTTATACACCACGGAAAAAATTTGTGAAAATTCTCCGTTTTGCCCCGCTCTCCACTTAACTCATTTCCTATGGCTGTTCTTCTTCTTTTTATAACAATAATACCCGGTCGAGTGTATTCGAAGAAGTGGCATACGAATTTCGATAATTGTATAATAAACATCCAAAAATGACAACAATAATAATTATTAGACCTGTATAATTTTTTTTTGTGGAGTTGTATACATTTTACCGAATGCACAATGTAACTCGTGGCCGAGGCTATTGGTTTTTCATAACTTCAATTACAGTTCCGATTTGATTATCGGTTGCAAATTTTTGTTTGTTCAGCGGAAAGCCGCTTGCAGCGACGAGAAAAGTAACGATTCCATTACGGTTAATTGCTTTTCGATCACCGAGACAAACGACAATATATTTTTATTGAAACAATTGCCGCGAGTGTATTCAATGCCGGGTAAACGGTAGCTCGATTTCGTGGCGCGATGACTAACGGTCACGTAGGAAAACACGCACGCACGGTCTGCACAGCGATTTCGTGACGCTCTTATTTTTAAATAACTGCCAAAAATGGGGCAAGGTGAACTCGTGGGACAAAATTGACCATATGACCATCGAGGCGCAAAAATGACGTTTAAAACGAAAAAAATTCTTATTTCAAAACGTGACCATTTGCCCAAATCGCCCCCTATTCTACTCTCAATTAAAATAGTTGGATAGTGGTCGATATCGAAAATGTTTCGATATCGAATTACGATCGAATACGAATATCAAAAACGATCGTAGCCGCAGCGCACATCACAAACATCTACTCTCAATATTCGTAACGCAAATAAAATTCGAAAAAAACCGGGCTTGAGACACGAAAAGTGTATAAAAAATATATTGAAGAAAAAAAAATACTGATCGTAATTTTTGGTATCGAAAGTACTCACTGTTCGTTATATGCGAGAACTCGCGCCACGAAGAAAAACCACGCCTCAGAATTTTCGTCTCTCGTGGTTATTCGGCAGGTTGAACAACCGATAAATCGTCGAAACACGCGGGGTTATCCACACGGCGTTAGCTTCAGGTAGTTTCGATCGCAAAATTTTCGCGGCGTCGTCGAAGCCACCGTCCTCTTGCTTATAAAGACTTTGGGTTTCTTGGGGGTTGGGAGAAGGAGAATCGTGCCCACCTTCCCCCTCCGACAGGGATAAAGACTAAGACGGAGAGGCGCGCTTGGTCTCGAGGAAGGGAAGAACTTCGGAATCCAACGGCACATAGTTTGCCGCCACCACCGTCGCCTATCGTCGTTGCTCGTAAACTTTCTTTCGACTACGCTTTCTCTTCTTTCTTTATCCCTTCTTCGAACTCCAGACCCAATTCCCTTCCACCGACCCACCACCACGACCACTCGTCTTCAACCTTCGAAAAGTTTTGGCCTCGTCACACGGTCGACATACGTTGACATTGTGTTTTTCCAGTATTCATGATTCTTCGCTGGCACTTTAATCCCAACCATCCGGAAAAAGACAATTTTTTTCAAACCACGGTTACCATGCATTTTTAGTAAATACAGGTTGACCCGGAAACTAATATAGACATAGGTAGGTAAGTTACAAAAAAAAGAACCAAATATTACGGCGATTTGTCACGGTTGACGTGTTGCGTGTAGAATGCAGCTCTCGCGGATGTTTTACTTCTTATCTTACGTAACTCAAACTTCCGCCGATACCGCGTTTGTACAAGCGCGCGCTAATCGAATGGCAATTGCGCGTGACGTTCTCTTGGCGAGTGTGCACTCTCTATTTAACTGCTTTGAATGGAGATCTCTCGTCTTGTAATGTGTAGTGCGCTTAATTTTCTTATTGTAATTACCGAGTTGCCATCGGTGGTGATACACGCGTTTACAGCCTTTCACATATGGCTTTTCTGTCGTTCTTCATACAACCGACAGGAGTCTTCGTCGGGTAATCCATTCAAGAGTGCCGATGTTAAAACGGTTTCTTTTTGTCTACTGCAAAGCAGTGGAGTGAAAGCCCGTTACGGATTATCTTCAGCGATACTCGAACGTCTATTAATAGAATTCCTGGCAGCATAATGAGGATTGCGATAGTTTGATAATAGAAAACGCGTTTTCTCGCAGGAAGTTCCTGAACTTCACACAGTTCCGGCACGTGTGTCTATACAGTTAAAAAAATCTCAGGTGCGGTTTTACAGCCGGGCTGACGTTGGACCGACTATAACAGGCTGAGCTAGAAAGTCGACCCGACTCATCCCGACGTTAACTGGTCGCCAATGTAGGCCCGACGGTTAACGTCGGGATGATAACATCGGCCCAACGTCATCAAACGACTTTGTCCCCATGTTGGCTACCGATGTCCAGCCAACGGTGAATAAAAAATATTAATAAGCAATTAAAAGAAAATGCGTGCACAGTGATTTGCACAATTACTTTCTCATGTTTTACATTTTTGCACATATCTTCCGCTATGATAAGTTCCGTTATTCCATTTTGACTTCCTCATAAAAGAAGCTGTAAATAGAAAAACATTTTCACAAAAAATAAAAAAAACATGAGAAAGCGATATTAAAATTTCACTTTCCAACTTTTATGAGGAAGCGATATGAAAATTTCAACTTTCATTCAACTCTTTTTAAGGCAATTTTCAATTTATTATTTAGCGGTGATTACGACACTATTACTCATGTTACTCTTTGCGTGATATTTGATTTAGAAACTCGTGTCAGGCGTAAAAAAAAATTCAATAAATCTCAAATTTTCAAAATGCCATAAACTTTAAACGGTTTGATCAATTTTTGCCATATTTAATATGAAACATAGTACAGTGTTAGTCCATACCCGTGCCAAATTTAATCTCGATACCACCATGGTTACTCAAATTAGTTTTACTCAAAGACAGTTTTCAGCAATTTTTCAAAAAAATCAAAATTCCATAAAATCTGATCCCTCCGGTAGATTTCGGCGAAATTCAATACCAAAGGTCTTTGCAGTATTGTATTTATATGCATTTTTAGGACGATAGCTCAACATTTACGAAAGTTAGAGCTACCACAGACATTTTTCAAAAATTTCGAATTCGCGTAAAATCTCGAAACGGGCCTCAATCTTCATGAAAATTACACCGAAGGAAGAGACGTGACCACTCTACTAGTGTACAAAATTTCAACCCGCTATCTCAAGCCGTTTCCGAGTTATAGTCGTTCTAAGCGATGCACGCGGTCACACACATACACACACACCACACATACATCCGGACACCAACTAAAAATCACATTGCTCGACGTTTTCGACCATTTCTAGTACGCTGTCATTAAAATCTCGAAATTTTTTTTTTCTCACGAAAACATAACTTCCTCTATGAGGAAGCAAAAATTATCGATCTGCGCGACTTTTAAATGCTTTTTAATCATTCTACAATTGCTCTATTGTAGTTTTTTATCTTCACACATTGGAATCATCAGAATACATTTTTTTATCGATAATGGGTCTCCAAACCCGTGACGCCGGGTTTGGAGACCCATGAAGGTTTTATTTCGTATCTTATATAAAAGCAGAGTGCCTACTGCACGTCTATCTAATATTAACTTACCAATTGCTTTAAAAGATCTAAGTTTTATTTCATATTTGCATTCACACTTTATTTTAATTAATAATGTTGATGGAGCTTAGGCTGTTTGCGCTACAGTACTGTAGATAAAACTAAAATAAAGAAATCCGGCATAATAAAAAAGGATTCCATAGCCGAGCGAATATTAAAAAAAAAATCGTTGTTTATAAATATCATCTATTGAACGTTGGCTGAACATCGCTAACCGTTACTGGGCCAAAGTTGTTCGACGTCGTGAGCGAACGTCCGCTTGATATCGCTGAACACGCACCATTACAGCGGTACGCCAGCGCCGGCTCAACTCCGGTAGGCAGCGTTTTGCGAACTATTGATAATTACTCAAACGTTGGACTGATTATCAATCGACACTTTAGTCAATCCGATTTAGTCGAGATCCGATCATCGGCCATGCTGCTGCCGACTAACAGCCAATCGCCGGCCTTACTCCGAGCGCCGGCGAACCACACCTGGGATGGTTCCTTCATCCACCATAGGATGGTACACATTGTGCAAAGTCGCGGCAACAGGTTGACTCGCAAAGTTTTGCACATGATTGTGTAAGAACACGGGAAACTTATCGCTAACGGGTCGTCGAGGTCAGTTGCGGGATCAAATGCTTCGGCGAGAAAATATAAAATTTCTCTAAAAAAAAAAAAACGTCATCAAAAATTATAAATGGAAATATAATGCTTTATTAAAAATTAATTTCTACTGGAAACCGATGAGGGCACGTTCTCTCAAAATAGAAGACCGCATTGCCGATATATTAGATTGACCGACATGAATTGGAATATTCCATACATCCAATAATACCCATCGAAAATTAATTGAGTTATCGCGGACCTATTGACATTTGGAAACGTATTTATAGGATCGTTTCGATACCCGACCAGCGATTCCATTTCGGTGCATTTCGGTGGCGATCGATTCGTCTCGATTCACTGTGCCTCCCAAACCGGTAACGACCCAGCGACAGCAATGGATACCGCAGATTTGATTTAGAGGAAAATGGGACCCGAGGCAAAATGGATCCGCGTTCTCAATTTGAGGTGAATACTTGTTATGGTTTTTTTGTTCCCCAATTTTTTATGCAAGAGACCGTAGACCGTGGATAATATAAAACCATGTATTGGTTGACAAAAGATATTATCGGATACAAGTTCGAATATTGAAACGAGAATGCCTCGCTAGCTCGACGATGCGAGGCGTCTCCTCCTAGTACTTGAGATTGATGGGTCCTCCGTGTGAGGCAAAGGGTCTTCACAAAGGGTCTGCTATGTCCATGTTATAAATAAAGGGGTCGATAAGGCGTCCACGGGCAGTCTGCTGGCTCTGCACCATTCGCCGGAGAGACGAGTTGCTTTCATTTATTTCTTTTAAAGCCCGTTTAGCCCGGTATTCTATTAAAAAATTCTTAACCGTTCGCTGTGTCTCAAACTATTCATGCGAGATTTCTTTTGCCACCGATAATATAAAAACTACTTGTTCCTCGACTCGGGATCTTAACTTTTATCAGTTGCACAGGTCCTTGCTGATTTCAACGGTAAAAGTGAGAATGCGTGGCGCAGGCAGGTTGTTGGGTCAAGAATATAACATTTTTTACACGAGAGCATTTACGGCGGTGGTTGAAATTTCCTAACGTATATACTCCTACCATAAACGCCGAGGACGTAAATCGTAAAGCTGCAGAATGCGCCTCTGACGCGAAGTCGTAAAATCAGTTGGACCGTTTTGTGAGCTAAAAGTCATATTTCACCGAGGTTATAATGTAACACAAGCCGTGAGTAATGTATATAACGATGTACACTCCGGGTACCGAAAGGAAATTTGCCACTATTATCTGTTCTCTCAGCCGACGACTGATTGCAAGAGAAAATCATTTTTTTCCGTACTCAGAGTCTGAAGCAAAGCGACAGTAATTTTTGTAACGTTTCGAAATCTCTGTTTCTGCGGGTCAGTGAACCTTTCATTGACAACTTGCCAGCGGACAATGTTGCAATTTCGCGGGTTAATGTCTCGTCACGCGTTCTTGCGGAACACGATGAGCTTGTAGGAGGGAAGTTTAATTGTATTTGTCACTGTATGCGAACCGTAGCAGGTAAAGTGCACCAGTATGTGCTTGTCTTCTTCACCTACGGAAACACAACGATATTGTCGGTTGCCCATGCAGTTCCGAAACTTCGCGAACTTCGTTCCCAACAATCTCTTGCGGTCCCCTTTAAATTGTTTTTAAAACAGAGAAACGTCACAAACTTACACAGTAGTGTAGATAAAAAGCGACGTGATCGCTGTACTAGTGTACCAAATTTCAACTCGCTGTCTCAAGCCATTTCCGAGTTATAGTCACTTTAAACGATGCAACTCTGTCACATACATACACACATACACACACATACATCCGGACGCCAGCTAAAAATCATATTTCTCGACGTTTTAGACTATTTTTAGTATTCTGACATTAAAACCTCAATTTTTTTTTTTTTTACGAAAAAAGCAAAAAAAAAAAGAAACAGCCGGACAACAGAAAAAAGTTTGTTTTAGGTGCCATCGAGAATCGCCTCAATATCCTTTAGGTGCATTCGAGAATCGCTCCAATATCCTTCGGGTGCATCGTAAATGCACTCGGCAAAAGTCATCATAAATAAATTCCGTTCGGAAGGTTGTAATTTGCGAATTCTCGTAATGGTCGAAGATATTATGAACGAACAAACGCGACGACTCGATGAAACGCATCCGGCCGGCCTTTGCCGACATCGGCTTGTGCACATTATCTTGTATAAATATAAGCGGGTCAAGTCGTGTCACGTAGCGCGATGTGTATATCGACAAGGACTGTTGAAACATCGACCGCGCGTATAATTACCGGTAGCGAGTAAACAGTCGAATCCGTAAACGGCTTTGGTCGACGCGGTGGGAGTCTCATCGACCGTTAAACCTCATCTAAATCTACCGTTCGGTCGGTGCACTGCCAATATGATCGTAAAACGTGTCGTCCTAAGGTTTTTTTTTATCTTTTCACCAAAAAACTATCATTATATTTTATAAGCTAGGCGACGCGCAGGATTAACGGATGAATCTTTAATCCCGTGCTGGAAGAGTTAATCACGGAGTTCTATCCAGGTCACGTGAAACTTTGAATAACCATCTTCTAATTAATTATTACCATGATCCAAAGTCGCTCTTCGGAGCAAAACTTTCAGAGAAGTAAGTCTCGAAAATCGTTCCAAATATCTACGAATTTGTACAAGTTTTACCAAATGTCCAATGTTGAGGAGGGCTTTGTTGATTCTAGGAAAATAAAGAAAGGTGTTTATTTTATTTTTTCGAAAATAAAAAACGCTCCATAAAATTCATATTGAAAAAGTAAATATTCTTGGCCACGAAGCCCAAAACATGGAAAAATAAGACTTGAAAATATATGTTTAACGGAGTATGAATATTCATAAACGAATAAATCCGAAAAGGGCGTTGAGCCGATGAGTTTGTTGAGAGTTTTTATCGAATGAACGAACACCGTTGGGTCGATCGAGCGGTAATATTTGCACCGCAATTCACCGCGGCTGAATCCAGTCATAACAAGAGCTGCGGGACTGTCGATACACCGGGCATATTAGAGAGTGGAAAACAGACGAGGTACGCGGCGAAAAGTTAATGGAACAGGACGAGAGCGAGCGCGAGAACGATGAGGCGAGCCGGTAATCGGGCCTGGATCCCGGCGTGTGCAAACGGGACCGTGCAAGGCTTATCGTTCGTGCTAGAAAATGAACCAGCAAGCGACGCGATCCAGGCGCGCATTACTCAACGCCTGCCAGACAGCGAGGCATTGGGTGCAGCAATGATCCGTTGAAACGACCTGAGGTTGGACCGGAGCGTGACATCAGATTCGACTCGTAGAAAGTAGATCCGGACAACGAGTGCATAACCGAGCGCACGGATGTCATCGTTCTTGCATGGAAAATCCGTGCACTCGAGACGGACTTTCGTCCGATAGAGACCTTCAATGGGAATTTTTCGACGCGACTCCCTCTTTCTCGGGAGCAGTTTTGCAGTTTTTTAAAAAATTGAAAATTTGTTAAAACTCTCGACTGCAAAAAATCGTAGACAAAGATTGAAATAATTCATGTATGTAACAATAATTAATATTGTCAGTAAACAATAACAGTAATATAAATAATGATAAAGAATAATAGCAAAATTAATTAATTGTAATTATTTCAATTCATTAATAATCTTCGTTACAGTCTAGACATGTCTTCCCTCACAACGGATTTATGCAACATGACGATATTCTGCTACCAAGATTATTCGTGTGGTTATAGAAGAACTGTGTTCGGAAGCAGCCTCCCGACGATTTTTCGCAGTCGGGAGATTTTAAAAAGTTTGAATTTGATTTAATTTTATGCTTCTTCAATTCTACCGTTTATAAAATTCACCGATGCAATTTTCTATGTCTCACCAATATGAGTTTCTAAATGTTAGTAGTAGGGCACTAGAGCCCCACCTATGACGGGAAGTTTCAGATTTTCCAAAAAATGTTACCATGATATCTACGAAAAATGCTTATAAATCCGGTACTTCATACCATACGTGGCGCCCTAGTTCCCTAGTACTATGCGCTATGTTAATATCTCTCAATCGATATAGTCATATTTACTAGATTCTTCTCTCAGGGTACTTTTTAAGTGTCATTTCTCTCCGATAAAACTTTGTATGTCGTTTCTCTACGATACAAAATTTAAAAAGTGGAACGAAGAGGAATGACACAGAAAATTGTATCTTAGGGATACATAATTTAAGAAATTATATCGCTGACATGTATCACATTCTGAATATGACGTTACACTACAGCGATCGTGTTAGAACTATAGAACTATAGAATAGTTTGGAGTTATACTATACGTTGAGTGAGTTCAACGGACTATACTACTATGGTACAGAGAGTACAGCATTTTTATAGCAGACTCCAGAAATCATCTTATAGGCAATAGTTGCCTTGGTGTTCTCATCACATTGACTTATCGATACGACATCGCGAATTATTAACTTGATTATCCGAATATGGTTTATTGAAGCGTGTTTACATCTTAGTTTACATATTTTTGGGCATAATAAAGTAAATCATCATGCAGAGAATCAATATGCTAAATTGGGTTAAGTAATATTTTTTCGTTTCAATAAAATATTCGCCTTCGAAAAGACGCAAAAGTCAGGCATCGCAGTGAAACGCATAACTTCCGTCTTTTGATTGAAAGGCAGTCGGCAGTTAATTTAAAATGAAACACGCCACCCAGGGGGCGAAATGGGCTCCTCCGATTGGTCTATTTATAAAAATGTGTAACGCTTTACCTAATTAAGTTATACAACTTTACTTATTGAGCTGTTAGTATTACCGGCAAAAAACGTCGAGATCCGAATATAAAAGAATTGTAGGAGTCGAATTTCTTTTCAACGTTATTAAACATTTTTTGTTCCATTTAAAAAATTGACCATATACCACCTGGCAAAAAGTGTAAAAAGACTTCTGAAACATCTGCTGTATATGGGAATGAAAGTGCGCTGAAACTTCTGATGAATCACGACATCGTAAATCAAAATGCAATCAACACTTTTATGGTTGTACTTTGGCACTGATTAACGTGCTTGTTCGGAATCTTCGACCGAGCTTGGAACTGTGTCATTTGTTACCTTGATGGGCAATTAACACCTATTCATGGCCACAGTGTTATTGAGAACATTGACACCAGAGAAAATTCGTGTCAAGTTTCTACGATATTTTTATTGAGAACGTTCAAAAGTTCGATTGGTTGGGAAAATGCCGTTGTTCGATAATTCCGTCGTCGGCTACTGTGCAATAACGGCGTCACGCATCGTGGACACACCGGTTGCATCGCGCGAGGATGATTAAACTAAGCCGATGTTCACGCTGATTTGCCGTGTGAAATGAAAAACATACGGTGATTATGCCGAGGTGGCGATTTGGCAATTTAGAAATTACAGAGAGCCGGTAGCCTTCTTTTAGTCTTCACTCACCTGTCCGACAGCAATCTCTCTGAGCGGTTCGAGGGATTACTTCGACGCAATGCACCTGCCACTTGTAATTTCAAAACCATTTGGCTGCAGCGATTTGTCCATCTCTTTGGTAAAAGTATTTTTATTATATTTTATTATTATCGATTCCCGTGTGGAAATTCAACACCAGTGCTGGCTAGATGTCATCTAGTTTTTATATTTGCTATCTAGTGTCTGTCTAGAACAAACTAGCTAGTGCCCAGCGCTATGTCTAACTGCGCATTTTCTAAGCGGTGCATAGTCTAGCTAGCGAGAAGCTGGCTAGCCAAAATATACTTGTACATGCGATCAAAATTGTTCAAAAATTATTTGTCGTAGCTTTGTTGATTATTTTACATGTTTATATTGACATTGTTACTTGCTCGATTATTTTGTACAAAATATATCCTAAAAACGATATCAAATTTTTGTCGTTGGCAGAGATTCGATCCTGACACCTTGCGGTTTGTAGACTGCGACTATATCCATCGGCTATCCAGCAAAATTTACGAAACTTGTATATTACGAGTAGAAAAACTCTAATGGATTACTTATGAATTATGACTGAACAAGCTCATAGTTATATAAAGATCTATTAAGATGATTTTTGAAAAATAAACGAATTTTTCAGAGTTACTTATTATTTCAAGCAACAATAAAATTACCAGCCTGCAAATTTGATTTGCAACGAGCATAAGCTTCCATCTATATACTTTTTTTTTGAGATTGTAGCCACGTTTCACTTCGCTTCATCAATTCTTGAAAAGTATACAATCATTATTTGTAACTATACATTTTTCTACGTCTTATATAGAAGTTGATATCGGCACATGATATCGTTTACATGAACAAGAGCTTGGAGAATTCACATTTATTATGCATGGTTGTGGATCTAAACCATGTACGAATTAACGAGTTATATGTTTATAATAAGAACAATGGTCTTTCAATGGTACCATCGGTACCGCTCAATTGAGTTTAATTTTGGCATTCTGGCTAGAGAGAAGCAAGGCAAACTCAACTAAGAGACAATGTTGATAGTTCCATCTCTATCGAAGTATCCTGGTCAGGACCTCGCCAGCCTATGTCTAGTCAAACTCCACCGAGGGACGCTGCTGGTGGTGCCATCTGTATCGAAGTTTCCTGGCCAGGACCTCGCTAGCCTATGTCTAGTCAAACTCCACCGAGGGACGCTGCTAACGGTGCCATCTATATCAAAGTTTCCTGGCCAGGATTCGACTAGTACGTGCCTAGCCCAAAATTGTCCAAAAGACATTGCAGGTATTGCCATCTCTACCGAAGTTTTCTGGGTAGGACGCAGGTCCGTTAAGCTGGCGAACCGAAAATTAGCTAGCGTAATTTAATACATACCAAAGTTAGGTGCTTTTTAGGCGCTAATTAGGTGCTGAATAAAAAAATTTGGTAGGACGCCGCTAGAACATGCTTGGCGTACCTTCACCAGTAAAGCTGTGAGCAATGGAGACATACATTATTTGTGGTAATTAGATTATTTTCGAATGCCTGTCCATTTTTCCTACATGGAACATGCTATCTATAAGCTAGTTTGAATCTAGCTGTAGTCGGACGAATTTCCGCACGGGATACGTCACTTCTAGTTCGGGAATGTATTCTTTTATCGGAAGTGACGTATCGCCGGTATGACGTTTATTACAGTTGAAAAGTAATATTTCAAAACCGGAAGTGACGTCGCTTTCGTATCTTGTATGACGTTTGGCGTTATTGAGTTGGTTCGTCGGTGATACTGTCAATAAAAATGAAAAAAAAAATCGGATTTCTTCGAAAAGATCATTCGAAAAATCGCGCAGGAGGGAAAGGAGAGAAGAATTGAGACGTGCGAAGCCCTCCCAGTTGATATCCCATAGTGCATTCCGTAATGCGAAGCGAGGGAAGTGAGGGTAGGGACAGGGATGGAGCGGAAGGGGGTAGCTCTTTGTGGAAATTGCTAGCGAGATAAGCCCGAATGTCTCTGGAGACTGTGGAGCCAAGCGGTGGGTAGATAGGTCTCGATGTAATAACCGCAGAAGTCAGCGCAGTAAGGAGCATCGTGGGTGCCGTTGGGACTGTACCACCTCTCGACGATCAATTTGCCCCTTAAGCATACCAGACAATGGAAGATAGAAGACCGCAGATATTATACAACCGCTGTGTAGTGGTCAGAGAAATAATGAACCCTCAACAAACTTCCAGATGACTTCGTGAATATCGCCCAGGCACGCTTTCTTTCGTTATTCTTTATTCGTTGATTTTTTTTATATGTTGATTTTTTTAATATGTTTACATGAACACGCTACGCGTCTATTCCCGAAGTCTGAACAATTTTGACCGTATAGTTTATTTGTAATTTAACTTAGAAGCTGAGTGCTTTGATCGTGTCATCCTATATTCTAACATTGGCGGTGGTCGGTTCCGCGATAAAAGATTATTAATTGACTACAATTAAACTACCTTGACTACCAACTTAGAACTTTGAAAAACTAGCTTTGAGTAGCCGAAGGATCAACGATTATGTAAAAAAATGCGTAATCCGCAATTTAGCGTGTACACGCAATGATTTATTGATGCGAAGTTTAGTTTGTCATCGCAGTCTATCAATTTAACGAATTATCAGTGCCAGTTAACAAAATTAACAATCTATCCATCATTATATGTCTCAAATATGCTTTAAAAATTATTCTTATACATTTTGGGAAATTATATGTGATTCAGTTTTTCGTTTCGTAATCGGCCAGTAGCACGTGATGACGATTCCGAAGCCGTTGAGATTCTTAAATACATATTTTTCTTAATCTTCGATACACGGATCATTTTTGCAAAATGTACCCAATCAATGGCATGCATAATCCATTTTTACTAATATTGCATGCGATTCGAGACAGCTGTGATGCATTTATTTTCAATCACTTTTTTTACTCCAAAGAAACAGTTCATCCTCCTTAAGGTAGTACTAGCGCAATGACTGACGCCGCCTAAATTTGAGAGGAATAAAAGAGAATTACAAACACTTCTCGATCGAATAAAAATCTGAAAAAATCAAGCATATGGAAGATGTTGATAAGATTGTTCGTCCATAATAATGATCCCAAAATGTTATTCGTTTCCTTTATGTTAAAATTTGTTTAAAATCGTAATTTTCAAGTATTAGATAAAATTCTGAAAACATTCATACGTATTCAGAAAAATTAACAAATCATTTTCGTAATATAAAAAAATTTGGTTGCCGGGTAATTTGTTGCAGAATTTTTTTTCAGTAATTTGTTATGAACATTCTGAAATTATTATTATGCACAAACAATCTTTTCAGCACCTTTTATATGCTGGCATTTTTCAGATTTTTTCCTCATCGAGAAGTGTTTGTAATCTTTGTCTTTTTTCTCTCGAACTTAGGCGGCGTCAGTCATTGTGCTAGTACCACCTTAAGTGGACTTGGCAATAAAGAGGTTTTTCGATAGCGATGGAGCGTTTCGCCTAAATTTATATTTGTAAGAATAAAAATTCCACAAAAAGATCGGGCACAATTTTAGCTCATCCTGATACCCAAATTGCTTGGCCCATCCAAGTTAATTTTCCGGCCCCAGCAGTCGGTTAGTTTAAAAAAAATGTTCTCTTTTCCACAACCCTCCCATTGAATTTCAATCACTTTCCGATTGACCACACATATGCATATATCTTTTTGATCAAGCGATACTAAACTTTTTAGGGGGTTCAAACTCCGAGCGCATAATCCAAGCTCCGCGGAGATGCTTAATCGCCTCAATGATCAGCTTTGTAAGCTAAATGCGATATCACAACAGACTCAAGCTTCCCCCTCCCCCTGCGTCTATCTTAATGCACATCTAAGCTCCTACTATGCCGGCGGTACCCAGCCAGGGGTATGTTCGAGGGGGTGCTAAGATGCCGCGGGAGCTCCGAGCGCGCCCAACGTGTGTGGCAGCCCGGGAGAGGCCCGGTTAAATAATCTAAGCCATAATCGCACCGTTGGAGCTCACTACAAAAGCTAAGCGCGATCACCCAATCTCGGGCGAGACTGGAAGATGACGGACGTAATCCGTTCCCGGCGCATATGCGTTCCTCCTTCGCTCCTCTGATGGAAGCCTGTATGCGCGAAGCCATTGTCTCCGTTCGCCCATCTCCGCTCCGACAGCTTAGTCATCGGCGAAGTGAAAATTTAACGCCTCTTCCGATGCTCTTCCATTTTTACCCGCAAGCTGCAAAAAAAATGGGCAGCGCCCCCTCGTCGGTGAAAAACGTCGATCGTATTTTCGCAACAAATATTTACACCTCTCGCACACATCGGCTCGACAGTCGTATGCCGGGGAGCCACGATCTCCGCCGGTAGCGCCAAACACCGTTGGCGTCGCGTATGTGCATCCTGTTATAGATTTAGCGACACCCGGCTTGTACACACATAATCTATTTCTCCCATGTTTGTTATCGACAGGAATCGTGTGCAAACTTTGTCCCATTCCTCGTCCATCCGGAGCTGCGACGTTTCGCTCGTACCATCCTCGACCGGTAACGAGATTGCGCACGAGCCACGCAAGTTTAAAGTCTGGTGTAACTCGAAACTGTACGTCTATACGTACTGGTACCGTACCGTACCTTTGTAACAATACGTCTGTACGTCTATAGGTACAACCTGTTCGCCAAGCACTCTCTTTTCCGTTTCGCTTAGGGGAAACTGAGGCGAAACGAGACCTCGGGGCAAAACGAGTTCTCCATTCGGGACGAGGCATCAGATTTTTTAATGTTCGTAAGAACAGTCCGTTTTGCCCCGGAGTTCCACTTTGCCCCCACTCTTAATTATGAACGCACACGCACACGCACACGCACACGCACACGCACACGCACACGCACACGCACACGCACACGCACACGCACACGCACACGCACACGCACACGCACACGCACACGCACACGCACACGCACACGCACACGCACACGCACACGCACACGCACACGCACACGCACACGCACACGCACACGCACACGCACACGCACACGCACACGCACACGCACACGCACACGCACACGCACACGCACACGCACACGCACACGCACACGCACACGCACACGCACACGCACACGCACACGCACACGCACACGCACACGCACACGCACACGCACACGCACACGCACACGCACACGCACACGCACACGCACACGCACACGCACACGCACACGCACACGCACACGCACACGCACACGCACACGCACACGCACACGCACACGCACACGCACACGCACACGCACACGCACACGCACACGCACACGCACACGCACACGCACACGCACACGCACACGCACACGCACACGCACACGCACACGCACACGCACACGCACACGCACACGCACACGCACACGCACACGCACACGCACACGCACACGCACACGCACACGCACACGCACACGCACACGCACACGCACACGCACACGCACACGCACACGCACACGCACACGCACACGCACACGCACACGCACACGCACACGCACACGCACACGCACACGCACACGCACACGCACACGCACACGCACACGCACACGCACACGCACACGCACACGCACACGCACACGCACACGCACACGCACACGCACACGCACACGCACACGCACACGCACACGCACACGCACACGCACACGCACACGCACACGCACACGCACACGCACACGCACACGCACACGCACACGCACACGCACACGCACACGCACACGCACACGCACACGCACACGCACACGCACACGCACACGCACACGCACACGCACACGCACACGCACACGCACACGCACACGCACACGCACACGCACACGCACACGCACACGCACACGCACACGCACACGCACACGCACACGCACACGCACACGCACACGCACACGCACACGCACACGCACACGCACACGCACACGCACACGCACACGCACACGCACACGCACACGCACACGCACACGCACACGCACACGCGCGTCGTTACTCGAGAAACAAGAGCGATCGGGAAAACAATTGGTACACCGAAACAAATAAAGCCAAGAAATGCAACCTCGATATTTGCCGACACACATGGTGCGGTTCCAAGCGACGGATGGATGCAATCGAGTCTTGTAAACATTTACAAAGAGTCTTCCCCCCTGCAATCTACCTTGGCAAAATTATTTTTGATCAACAACATCGTTTGTTTTGCCGACATTGTTATCCTATGTTACGTGGCTTGTTTTTTTAAACAAAACATAAATTGTCGGCGATACGAGACGAGCCCAATCAGTCCCCGCTGGAATCAAGAGTAGTGTTCGGGCAGGAGACAAGTGAAAGCGGTGCAAAGTTTGAAAATCGATATATAGTCTGTCGAGCGGACGAGACGCAGGTGTCTTTGGGAGCATAATTGTCAAGGGAATGTTTGCGATCGTTGGGAAATATTCTTGGGAAAGCTGCCTCGGTAATTTATTGTTCAGGGTTTAATACCACGGTGTTTCTAACAAGACATAGGTCCTTACGTCCCACTTTGGTTTGCCGGCAGCCGGGCAGAAGAATTGCCCGAATAGTCGACAATTACGTTTATCCCCGAGCTCCTGCGTCTCGCATACCCCCGGAGAACAACGGAAGGAGGGAATAGGCCCGAGAGGAAGGCAGATGGATGCAAGACCAAAGGTCTCCCGGTGCTAAAAGAGAATCGTGGCACGAGCCCTTCCCTATCTAAACTACCGCTAGCGAAACTTTTCCCCTCGGAAACGCAATTTCGAGGGATGACCGCTCTTGTGAGGCTTTTCGCAATTGCAAGACCGGCAACGATTGGCAAAATCGTCTAGTAATCCTTGAGATCCTTGTCGGGTATTCTTGTTATTGAGAAGACGGAGCGACAACGGTCAACAGGCAATTGTCGTTTGTTTATTATGGAACGCTCACAAAATTGTGATTAATAACGATCTTATTTTCAGATATCAGATTTGGAAGAGGGCGGGGGATTGCACTGTAAAAAAATTCTGTTTGAAAATTCATAAATGTATATGAAGTTTTATGCACATACAGTATATGAAATTTCATTGACACGTATGTAAGAATACTGCGTTACCGATATATTAAAAATAATATTATTTGTATAATATTTGTAATAATAACATAATTTTCATATCTCTTAAATTATGTCTTAATTTTCAATATCATCACCGGTAATTTTAATATACAGGTATTGCATTAAAGATCAAATTATAAAAATTCAAATACAATGTATATGAATTCTAATTTCATATACCGAGGTTGTATATTTCATATAAGTTTGTATATTAAACGTGTTGTAAATTTCATAACATTTTTTACAGTGTGATATATTTTGCTTCCTCCACGAGGAAGCTTCATTTTCATGGAAGAACAAAAAATGTCGAGATTTTAATGAAAACGCATTTCGAAATTTTGATGCACGCACGCCAGTTATAAATCGTATTTAGCGACGTTTGAGACTATGTTAAGTACTCTGACATTAGAATCTCAATTTTTTTTTATTTACGAAAACATAGCCTCCTATTAGGAAGCAGCAATGTTGTAAAATCTAAACGTGATTATTTTCTTTTGCCGATAATTTTTTTATATCTTCAAAGACCGAGCGATTGGAAAATATCTAGTAGCTTGTATTAATTCGGTACAGATAGATAGAGGTAGAATGCTACTTCTAGGGTCCTATTGTTCATCAAGTGGATGTCACTCGACAGTCTAGCCGAGGAGCCTGTTCGTCGCTCGCTGAGCCATCGATTCGACAACTATAGTCCTCCTCCTAAGCGTGTGTTCTCGAGAGCCATCGAGACGAAAGTAGGGTACGTCGGGAAAGGAAACTCTCGGCATTAACTTTGTTCCTCTCGCCTCGGCGTGTAGTGCCGATAAAGCAATAAACATCGAGCAAACCCAGCAGTGTGGAGGGTCCCTCAGACTGGTTATTCATTGAAGTCGAAGATTTATCTACTCTCGAATTGATTATCATTTTTACGACATAAATTCCACATTACAAACCGTTTCCTACGGAATAAAGGACTTGCGGATCGAAGAGAAATGCAGGAAGAAAAAAGTCCAGATAAATCAGGTCCAAAGCCAGAGGAATACAGCCTTTTCTTATGCGTGTCACGGTAATTTAGAGTCCTCCATTATTCTTCGTCTACTTCGTAGTACAGGATCATTATTTTCGCCGAGGAAGCCGGCCATTTCCTTCGGCTCGAAGGTCTGTCGAATGGTCGAAAGAAGTTATAAAAGAAGGTGGTAGTGACACATTGGCCAGGCGTGAAAATGCAATAGCCGGTACACGTCGCCTCTTATCGCTCTCAAGATTAAAGACTGGTCTTGGTCACCGCAGCTTGTACTGACGAAGACATCGAGGAAACTCTGTTGCCGGTCCCGTTTACCCCCGCAGCCCCCAGGGGTGTTCCGAGCTCAACATTCTCCCGGATATATAAGCTGTCTCCAGATAATGGTCCAGGGATTCCCCGTTTGCTTTTAACTCTTTCCAAGACACGTGACCGCAAAAACTACCGTCCCTTCCACTCGCAGACTTCTGATGCCTGACTGGATGATGGATTGAGTTTTAGGATTTGAGTCAATTCCAAAGTCATCCATCCAAATTCGCAACGGTCAATGACTCTCAGTCTCTTGCCAAAAATAACACAATTAACCATTGGTCCTTATAAATTTGGTAAAACTAATCAGCGGATAACTTAGCCGGATGGAGTACTTTCGGGGACGAAAGTAAGAAAAACGATAGTCTGGCGGTGGAATGGAGCGTCAAGGTGAAAAGGCCAGACCATGATCGAGTATAATGGAGAAGCGAGATATGAAAAGGGCTCGTGCGGAGGAGGAGGGACGGGGTGGACGATGGCTGAGACCTGAGTTACGGGGCGAGTATACACATACAGCCAAGTGGGAATCCCGACTGTGCTGGAGAGTGTAGAGTGGTGATCGCTAAGACGCTTGAAATAAGCTACTATTACTCTGGCTGAGCGTTGATGTATTGTTCGCTCCTTCCTTCTGCGTTGTCCTTGTAGCAAAGGTCGGCAACACTAGCCCTTTACCGTGAGGGGACCATTGTCTCGAAGGATCTTCCTTGTTCGCTGTTCCTAGTCCTGGCGGGCAATTCTCTCGGGCTTACCAACCCATTTCGAACTAAGCTATTTCGCCAGTCTTTCCGTTGGCCTCAGTGGTATCCAACGTTTACATTCCATTAAAGTCGATTGGTCGCGCCAACGAACATCTCACGCGTCAACCTCGAATCAATCGGCTCCGGTCATTCGTACGACGCGACCCCTTGATGGTCGAATCTTGGGGCCAATTTGGGGCCTAATGTGGTGACGAAGAAGCCA
The DNA here is from genome assembly GCA_917499995.1 of Ichneumon xanthorius. Lineage (NCBI taxonomy): Eukaryota > Metazoa > Arthropoda > Insecta > Hymenoptera > Ichneumonidae > Ichneumon > Ichneumon xanthorius. The sequence continues at coordinate 6,369,015 of OU824202.1, read as the reverse complement.
TCGAGCAATCAAATCAAGATCATTCGAGAAGTTTCACTGTATTTACAAAGACGGCTTTCGCTGCCAACTCTACACGTATTGCGCACCGCAACAACACCGCACAAAGACGAGACGGTAATTGTCCCAGTTCCCAATATCACTGTGAAGCCACAAGCTTGGAGGTAATGGAATGAAGCCACAGTAGTTCGGGTATAGTTGGTTGATGGTACTGACCGTCTGAGGAGATTTTGCACCAGCATCATCCACAGCATGGACCATTGTTCGGTGAAAGCCCCGACCGCAGGGCGAACGCAATAACGGAATGATGTCCTGAGGGCAGAGTTAAGAGGTAGGCGCACTGACGGGCGCGTCCCGCGCTGTAATCTACCCGGTAACAGTGGAGAAACCAGCAGCACTAGGAGGGATTGCGTAGCATCCGCACCGCCTTGAGGGATGACCGAAAAATCCACCGGCAACCGCGATCCGTTGAATCCACTTTCACAGATCATTCCCCGTCCACGTTACCTGCTTAGCCGAAATCCAGACTCTGTAGGCTACCCCCGGCGAAGAGGAAACTCTGTGAGAACCGACGCGGCTTGCTTGCTCGCTCTGGAACCCGTCGGATTCCCATCCCCAAAGTGTCTTTCGATCCCTCCTTGTACTAGCTTCTCCGTCCCGTCTCTTCGCGCTGCTCGATGAATTATGCATCTTTCACCGGAGGTCTAAAGCAAGGTCGCGGCGGCGCATAGCCGAGCGGATTTTACTCCGACTTTTTCAGTTCGTTCCGACAAGCTGCGCCCTACGTATTGTCACGCACTTACTTCCGAGGATGGCGAAGGGATTTACCAGCGATTTTGATTATTCTTGGAATATCCTTGGAATGTCATCGTTGAGATTTTGACTACAGGGACGACGTTTGGTGAACTCGTTTGCGGGAGAAATGAAGGACAGAGAAGATTACGAGGAATAGAGGGATAAAACGCAAACTGGGGGCAAAATGGACCCATAACTCCCCTCAATCATACCCGTTCTCAAAGAAGTTCCATGAGTGGTGTAGCCTTGACCGGCGCTGTGTCGGTTATTAGAGACCCTTTCTAAGTTCCTTATGATCAGCCAATTTTTGCATAATTTTTCAATTTGCTACGACTATTATGAACGACGAATCTAATCAATAACGGATTAGCAGCTTTGGTGGCGCGTGGATGCTCGTACGTTAGTCCCAACCATGAATCGGTGAAGCGAGATCTCGGCTGGACGTGCTGCGGGTGAACACGTCTGTGGGAGTGAGGGGTTGGCCTTCGCGAGGGCATGTCCGTTTGGGACATATCTGTACTTTGCACCTCACGGCACCGATAAGAAATTTGACTGACGGCTGTTTAATTGCTCGACGTCTGGCTCGCAGTCACGCGACTCTCGCCACCCTAACCGTCTCTCAACTTCCTCATGCTCAAACCTCGTCGCCTATTCCGCGTTCTACCGTTTGCTCGAGGATTGCAGAACCTCGGCGTTTTCCCATCTATCATCGGTTTTCAAATCTACTCCAATCAACCGGTTTATTTATCCGCGTCACCACACTTGTAGCTGTTTTGGTTTCTTCTTTAAGACTCGGGTCGGAGTGTTTTTTTCGGCACGGACCCTTTGATATTTCAATGATGTCGAGAGAATCAATTAATGAATGAGCGATCCATCGTAGGGAAGAATCCGAAAAACGGACTGATTTTGACAATTTCTTTCACAAGGCATAAAGCTCTATCAAAACATGACCCTAAAGATATCTGCATGATACAAAACTTTATCAAGTCATAATGGCTGCGTTTTGCATCAGGCAAACTTCGCTCGGGGAAGTTCACTTAGAGAATAAAATTCTACACGTGAACAATTTTAGTTTTCTCCCTAAAGCAGTGCATTGCCCAAGACTTGGCAGAGATGAAGATTGATGTCACAATGAGAAAAAAAATTGGTTGGATTAACCAAAAGACGCGGTGACATACGTTCAAAGCTGTTGTTTGTTTGGTACAAATAAAGCATTGTTTTGCTAAACGATTATTTGCTTCAATTTATTCAAAATTTGTCGATTGAAACAAATATTTTTGTTGTACCAACCAAATACACCTTTGAACGTATGTCACCGCGCATTTGCTCAATCCAATCATTTTTTTCCTCAGTGCATGCAGATATCTTCAGGGTCATATTAAAACTCTATTAAATAGCTATAAAGCTCTATTAAAGCTCTACTAAAACGCGTCCACTCATATCGAAATGGCGGACGCGCGCTCATTTTGAGCCGGAGCCCATCTGAATTAGAATCGGCAGGCCACTAGGAACACATAACCGAAAAAACAATAAAACCGTACAAACAAGATAGATAAAGGTCGTGGGTTCATAAAGGGCGTGTTATTGCTCTGGTATGTGAATTCGGAGGCCATAGCGGAGCTTTTCGCTCCAGCTTTTCGTAACTACATTCAATCATCGAATGTGTGCGGCCACCGACCACTCTCCAAGTTACCAGTCTATCTGAACTATATCAATTTCCGTATCAAAAGTCACGCAGCGGAAAAAAAAAATTACATGGATGTGTGCAGGGCACCGTATAGGAATATACGTCGAAAACGCGTATAAAACGAAAAACCGAGAGAAGGATGAGGACAAATAAAAGCAGTGGGGAGTGAGGCCCGGCGGTTGGAGAACGGCGGTCAATTTTTCACGACTCGCCGACTCGCAAACGTTTGTGTCAGCCGGATCGATGTCGGACTATTAAGCGAGGTGGTTGTACCGAAATTTCCTGTTACTCGCGCACCCCTTGCCCTTCTACAGTCCACTCGATCAATCGTTGCTTTTCTTGCTTTTTTTTCTTCCAGGTTTTGTTTTTTTTGTTGTTTTTTTTAAATTCCTCGGCTTTTTTCGTGTCACGCATCCTCCCTTATCCCAAGGTCCCTCTCCTCTGTTTTCAACAAATTGCTTTCGAAATGTCCGTGTCCAATCAATTGAATCATCGTGATTGAATACACCGCTAACTAATATTGACCACTTTCGAAACCATTTTTAAAAATTATAACAACCGTATAACCCTTATAAATGTTGCTCCGTCGGCTGTGAAACAGAATCAAGATTCCCGGCAAGTAGGGTAAAAGTGGTGAATATGGCCCACCTCGATTAACACGTAAATCAATGATATATGGACCGGGCCATACTCCCCACTTTTACCCTACAACGACCAACAATTCGTCGACAAAAAATGTAAAATCTTGCTCACGTATAAAAAACTCACTGTCATTAACAAACGTATAACTCACTCGACCAGCGCTAAGCGCTCGAGCCCTTAATATCCCTGAGACCCCTGAAATCTTCATCTCTACTAAGTAACCCTTATAAATGTTGCTCCATCGGCTGCGAAACAGAATCAAGAGTAGCAGCAAGTAGAACCGGTAGAAATGATCAGACCAACAATTCGACAAAAAATGTCAAATCTTGCTCACGTATAAAAAAACTCACTGTCGTTAACAAACTTGTCACTCACTCGACCAACGCTAAGCCCTTAAGACCCCTGAGACCCCTGAAATCTTCGTCTCTGGTAAGTAACCCTTTTTAAAAAAAATGTTAAAAAGTGGAGCTCATGCACGCACAAATAAGTTCAAGTTTGTAATCTCATTTCAAGCAAGTTTTTTCAAGCCGGGTATCCTCTCATTTAACACGGGCTTTTAACTACCGGGACGAAGGGGGTTGGAGAGAGGGGTTGCTCACGCGAGGTACGGAGAGTAAGTGGAGCAGGTGGCATTGTTCCTCGGGAGGCATGAAAGCGCAAGCTCAGCGAAGAACGAGTGGAATAGAGGAGAAGGAAAGATGAAAAGGGGGAACGGTGATCTCAATCGAGTTATATGTTAGCATGGCGCGGTGGTGGGTTGGGGTGGTTGGAGGAGGGGGGGGGGGGCGGGGGTGGTTGCGCGAGCTCGCGGCAATTACATTGTCCTCTCCGGCAAGCGCTTGCCGAGGTAGCTTGGCGATGGAACCGTTGTAGTGGAAGAGCCCTGAAGTAACAGCAGCACCGAAAATCCGTTTAAGCGGATGAAAACGGACCGCGAGTGTGGCGTGGCCACTTCCCGGAAGCCGGTCAAATCTAATAAAACGGGGGAAGCAGCGCCCTCGTGGGTCTTATAGTTTCTCCAATGCCGGAGGGTGGCTTCGGTGTTCGACCGACCGACGCCCAAGTGCACCGTGACGCTGCCTCTCCTCGTCGCTGCATCTTTCTGTTATACACCGTCCCCCTCGAGGGCCCGGCGTCCCCCTGTCCCTCGCCTTCCCGCATCTGCAAACGAGTAATTACTTTGTGTAATTACTTGTCTTTCTATACGTTTCGACGGACCTGTTCGTTTTTTCAACCCTCTTCTCTTTCGCGCATTTGATTTTTACCCGCCTTCTTCTTTCCTCTCGTTGTGTGGGGGGTTTTTTTTCTTTTGTTGGTTTTTTTTTCGCTTTTGTTCTATCGTTTGTTTCTCGCGTGCACTCTCAATCCCGTTGGTCCCCGTGGAACCGTTTCTGGCGCCTTGTATGGTCCTTCCGTCGCCGGGCTTTGCTGCAACTTCCTCAGCCCGTCTCTGTATGTCCGGACGTCGCTCGGTGTGACCGCGATCGCGACGTTGTTTTTTTGAACTGCTACCCTTTGCCGTCAGCCGTTACATCGATCCCTCATCTCTTCCATTTCTTCGCGACCCGGCTCCGGTATAAACTTTTCCTCCCAACGAGTAAAGCTCCCGTGAAGGTTCTTATCGCGTGTGGATACGCGTAACCACGTTTAAAAGTTTGTATTAATATTTAGTTGCTTTCTCGTTTGTGATCGTCGTCAGGTATGGTCGAGAGTGAATGAATGTATGATGTCGAAATACGGGTAAGAGATTTATTGTGTGAGTGAAGGAGAGTGAACGTCTTACAGACTCGGGACTCTGAGATGAAGTGAATAAAGGCCTGACGGAAGCAGGGCCCTCGCCTATTCCCGAGCAGAAATTGGGATCAGGCTGCCTGATACCCTATCAGGCCCTGTTAAGGTACAGACAGGGCGTGACTGATCAGGTGAGCCTGATGAGGGCCTGATAAGGTGCAGATCGTGAAGCATGACTAAATAATCCCCACTTCAGATGAGGCGAGCCTGATGCCAGCCTGATCAGGGCCGGATAACGTACAGGTAGGGGACACCTGACTGGATATCCTTCGCTTTTGACGAGGCTAGCCTGATAGTACCCCGATCAGGGCCTTAGTAGGTGAATCAGGCAAGCCTGCATATTGCATGCCTGGAAAACATTGATTTTGCATAATGAAAATTTCAAAAAATGATTCTAAGCCATTTGAAAAATAAACTTTTAGAAAAGAATTAGTTAACCTTTTTTCTAATTTCAAATAAATTCGTACATTTTTTACAGTTGATGTGAATTTTGAATAGAATTTTCTTACGTTGGAAAATTTTGTTTACTAAATCTTGCAACGAATTTTGGATAATGTAATTTTTATTTATTGCAATTTTTTTTACATTACTATTATACAAAATCAATGTTCCTAGCATCTTACGTATGATTGATTTTTTCCGTTTTTTATCTCATTAGAAAGTGTTCAAAATTCTCACTGAATTTTATTTTTTGCCGGCTATGCACGTGTGAGGCACTTTGTACAAGTAGATTTAGTCGTGTATATCCTTCTACCGGAGCTTAAAAGCAAATTTGACATTATGTTTCTCAAGTTGAGGATAGCCGAGTTGGTTAAGGCGCCGCCAAAGCAGTCCCCGTTGGCAAGGTCGCTGGTTCAAGTCCGACCATGAGTTAAATAAAAATTAAATTTTTCCGCGGTTTAGATTGTAGTAATTAGGTAATTTTATCCGAAGAACAAATATAAAAGGTTCACAAGTCCGATAAAATAACGCTAATAAATAAAAAATATTTATTATATTTTTCTCAGGCGGCAATCAGGCACCTTGATTAGGCCGTGATCAGGCAGCCTGATCAGGACCTTATAGGGCCATGGCGTTACATATCTGATCAGGGCCTGATAAAGGTGCCTTATCAGGACCCGATGAGGAGTCAGGCCGTGCCTGATAGGGACCTGACATCAGCCCGACGGTAATTTCTGCTCGGGTTGCTGCGCGCGACAAAGTATTCTTACGCGCTGACAAGACGGCCGCTGCTCGCACGTGGCGGGCGCAGCGGCTGGAACGTTACCGTGAGAACGTGAACGTTCGCACGGAAGGTGCTGACGATGCAAAGATTACCGAGAATCTAGATAAAATATTAAACTTCAGTTTCCTGCGCTAAAATACTGTAACGAATATATAGCTGACTATTCGTTGAGATACACGATTAGTTAGGATTGACAATAGACGGACGACCAGACGATTGATACAAGATCGATCGTCATGTAAAACAGTCTGAACTTAGACGTCTGAAAGAACAGACATGTGACAGTTCGTGCTCGGAATATTTAGATGCGATTGTACTAATAATATCCGCCCCCAAACTAAATACGCGCGTTATTCATTCGCTCGATCATAACAATACTAACTCGAAATATGGGACCGTCACACGTTGACTCTCTCACTGACTTACTTACGTGCATGCACTTGAAAAATAATAATTAAAAATTACAATTGTTTTCGAAGTCCAATGTAGTTGAATACTCGAAGCTCGAAGGTACATTTACCGGGAGAATTATTTCGCCGCCGTATCGTTGTTTCCGAAGTTACTGCCGCATCGTCTTTTCTCCCCGATTACTTGCTCGGCATGAGTATGGTGTCGCAGCCCGGCATTGCCTGCCTTGAATTCTCGTACTCTATCTCTGCCTCCCTCCATTCGTGACGCGAATTTTCCAATTCCGGTCGTTCGTGAGGAAATTCGGATTTCCTTCGGTGACAGGATGCGGGGTGTTATAACCCCTGCTGAATCCTCAATCCGATCGTTGGCAAGACACGGCGAAGACGTTTTCGATCCAATGTGCGACGCAAGCGACGAGATCCACTCCGACGCACCCTCTGTCTCTGACACGCGTTATCCCTTATCTTGTGTAGTCATTCGCTCGAGGAAAAAATACGGTGGTAAAAAAATCGAAAAAAACGTAACATGGAGAAATAAAAATGTGTGCCCAAGAAATAATTGTCTAATGAACAAACCTTCTTTGTACTGTAGACGAACGATACGAGACACGGCCTTTATCAATTTTAAACTCCTGCCCTAAGTTTTCATTATATCATTATCCGTGTATATTTTCATTAAGGTCCCCGCGGCACAGCGAAGCTTCTTCGAGCTTCTCGATTCGCGATATTGCTGCAGCATCAAGTCCGTGCCATCTTCAGCGCTCATGGTCGCCTCCGCGGGTTCTCTCGTCCGCTTTCGAGTTTCCAGTTTGCCTTAGAGTGAACACACGAAAGCCGTGCCGAGCCACGCTCGACGCTACGGTTGCCCGATTGCTTACGTAATGAGGCGCCGCCTCGCGGATCTCCGTGCGGGCGCGTTAGCGTTTAATTAGAGGCTAAATTGCAAGAGTTTTCTCGTCCTGATAGCCTGAGCACGCACGCCACCCATCCGACCGCCCGTAGCTTTATCGAGGCGCGCCCACTTCGCCAAGAATACGAGACAAGACGAGATACAGCAACCCCCCCCCCCCCCCGCTCCTCTCTTGTCCCGGACCATCTTGAACCTTTAGTTGTTGCTTGGGGGTTGTTCTCGACGCCCTCTGTGTATCGCTTATATTACCTATCAACCCGTCTGCCTCATATCAGGCCACGTCGGTTCCCCTTGACTCCGGTCGAAACTTTACGGTTAACCCGTTTTTGTTGCACGGTAACCGGAAATACAAAGAACACGATTTGCCTCGTTATCTCTAGGTAAATTGTACATAGGGGGAGGGCGGGGCGAAACGAAAATTGATTTTTTCCTACACTGAGAAAAAAAATCAATCGAGTCAACAAAACGAGCGCTTACGGGTGGCGAAATAATTTTTTTGGTTGCTCGAATGAAATAATTGTCGTAGTGAGTAAAGAAACATTTGATTCGACGGCGTGTTAGTTCGATCAACGAGGTATTCCTTTCGATCAACCAAACATTTGTCTCGCAAGCGCACATTTTTTTTATTCAATTGATTTTTTTTTCTCTGTGTATGGGCTAAATTGTCTAATAATGGAATTTCAGCTTGAGGAATTTATTAGATGGAATTTATAACATTATATTCGCCAACATTTTCTAACGGTTGGAGTTTAGCTCATGAAATGGAATTTATTCCATTCAATTTGCTAAATTCTCTAATAGTTCTGATAGGAGAAAAATGAAAAAAAAGTTTCATCGCCAGAGCACGATGTCCGTTTGAACATTTGGACTTTCCGGATGTGTCTCACTTATCGCCATTATTTCCGAAGACACTAAAAACATTTTTTTTCTCTGTGTATGGGCTAAATTGTATAATGATGGAACTTCAGCTTGTGGAATTTTTTATTACGTGGAATTTATTACATTCCATTCGCCAAATTTTCTAACGCTTCAATTTTAGCTCATGAAATGGAATTTATTCCATACAATTTGCTACATTTTCTAATAATTCTGATAGGAGAACATTTTTTTTTAAGTTTCATCTCCAAAGCACGATGTCCGTTTGAACATTGGCATTTTCCGGACGTGTCTCACTTATCGCCATTATTTCCGAAGACACTACAAAGATTTTTTTTTTTTTGTTACAGATGCAGCATCGGACGACTCTCGTCGTGTCTCCATCCAAGGTAGGATAGCCCACATATCATCCATTCGTGAGATCCGCTCGACAAATCAATTTCAAGCTGGCTACGATATATATTCCACGAAAGGACTCGAAAAATATAAATCTGTCGGAGCGTGAGCGCCCGAGCATCGTCGACGTGCTGCTACTACTGTCGCTATAGCCTACAACGAACCAACGAATCCCCCCACCCCACAACTCCGTCCCGCATGGCGTTTCCAATGCCGCTGAAACGCTACGACGAGATGAATCGACGAATAGTTCGGGCGTCATATTTTACGACTCCCAGAAGCGGGACAGAAGCGTTGCGTCGCGCATCCGCTCCCCCAACCCCCTCTCTTTTTTTTTCTTCACCCTCGTCGACGTAAAAAATTGTCTCGAATATTTTTTCCTCGATTTTCATTCGATGTATAGAGTACATCGGGTTGTGGAGTACGGGAGGGTTGAATCGTAGCGCGGATATAGAGTCCGGCGACCCGATGGTAGCTCGTGTGCACCCGCTTCTTTCAGACCGGCCAGACTACCCTTCATTCGAGAGTAGAGTGGAAAAATCTCCGTTCCGTTCAATCCCTTTTTACCGTTATACAGAAATGGGGAAGTATGTCGAACGAGAGTCCCGTAGCGAGAGTGGAGACCTATAAAAAAAAGGAACGAATGGAAAAAAAATCAATTTCTCCGGGATGGAAATTGCTGGCGCAAGATAAAAGATGGAACAACTTCGAATCAAAAGATTCTTGGCCGATGTGTGCGCAATCGCGTTGCGACAGCGCAACATTGATTTTTAACACCAAATCGATCGCAAAGTTCGACGAGTAGATTAGGGCACGTCGATGGATGGGTCGCGAGACTCTTAGCCTATTTGAACTTGAAATTACCTCAAGGAACGAAGTTAAACAGCAATTTGCCCCGAGGGTAGAAGTCGATGGAATACAGAAAAGGTCAAATTCGAATTTGCACCGTGGTTCGATAAATTGATGTGAATTTTATCACCGATCGAGCGCCCCACACCCTCGTCGTTGAATATCTTGGCCATTTCGAGTAAGAGGAAGACTGACAAAAAATGGAAAAAAAAAAGATAGAAATGACTCTTCCAATCGAAAGGAAAAGCTTTCGACGTCGATGCACTCAATCGACCGAGCGATTTTGACCCTTCTCTCCGCTTTCCGATCGGCAAAGCCTCGAAGCTTTCAAGAATTTACTACATTTCCGGAAAACTCAGAAGCACTTTGGCATTCGAATTGTTAACGTTCCGGAAATGGAGGAGGGTCGACCCGTCAAGAATGCCTCTCCCGAACACAATTTTTCGTGGGCCCCTTTTGCAAATCCTTGAAGCGTTATACACACAGGAGACTGTAGTTCCATCGAGTAAAAGAGGAAACCGGCCAAGTGTTTCGGAGCTTTGCTTATTCCACGTACTCCTTGCCTCACCGTATGACGTATGGAACTAGGCTTTAGTGCTACTTTTACGACCTCTGGGTTGTCATCTGGCTCGTCGTGATTTTTGAGTGGTATTTTTGTTCCTTTTTTTATACCTCACCTATATTATTATTATACTAGCAGGTTGTGGAATTTCGGAAACTTAGATTTCCGGATGGAAACTCTAATTTTTCGACGGGAGATGACGTCACACGGAAATACGTCACTTCCGGTTTGAATGTGTGATTTTTCGACCGGAAGTGACGTATTTCCAGTATGACGTTACTCCCGGAACGGAACCTTGAAGCGGAACGCAACATTGACAATCCGGATTATTGTTTTAATAATTCTGAAGTTTTCCGAAGTGCCTCGTGGACCGGCATATTATCTGGCGTATCCCTACTCCGGATGTTAAAAACTCCGAATATGTTCTCCACGCTCGAAATTTACTATCTGTGTACCAGAACTGGGCAAAGTACCAAAAATTACTTAAAGTACTAAGTACTAAGTCCAGAAAATACTTTAAGTACAAAGTAATTCCGGTACTTAAAGTACTTTTATAAAATACAAAGTACAAAGTACTGTGTCTTCTTAACCACGATTTTCTTCGTCATCACATTTGGACGTGTTTCGAGTGCGAAACAAAATTAAAAATGTTCGTCGTATCTCTAACTTGTGTAAATTTTGTAACCCCTTAAGTTTTATGGGATTTTAACAATTTTTCATTCTTTGTTAAATTAGTTTTTTTAAATTTGTGACACGAGTTTCTGAATCACATATCACGCTACGAGTAAAATTAGTTCCAGTTTTGTAATCAGCGGTGCAGAAGACATGAAAAATTACCTCAAAAGGACGAAATCTGCCAATTTCAGGTTGCGATTTCCTACAATAAGTTTTGCGGTAAATTTTGACGGTTTCAATTTTATGAGATATAGAATGTTTTTTACGTCACGAGAAAAGGTGCACAGTAATTTGCACATGGCTTCTCCACTTAGTACAATTTTGAGCATAACCTCCTTGTTGAGGAAGCTATGCGCAAAATTCGAATAAATTAAAAATTCATTTGCAAATTGCTTTGCACCTTTTTATACTCAGCATTCCAAATTGGAAAATTGATCCAAGCGTACTGAGGAAAAAAATGTATAAGTACTTTGGTCTTAGTACTTAGTGAAAGTATTTAAAGTACCAAATAGTACTTTGGTACTTTAAGTACGTACTTTAAATACCAAATGAATACTCATGTACTTTAAGTACTGCCCAGCTCTGCTGTGTACCATTCTGTTCCGTTAAATCTCGACGCCGTTCTGTGTTATCCGCGGTGGCATCAGATGTTGTCCTCGCGATAGAAAACTTTGCAATTTAAAGCAGTCGCGTCCCGGAAAATGTTTTACTTTTGCATCCGCGCAACTTCAAAAGACTCGAAAGTCCCTCTCTGCACCGGCATTAACCACTATGCACACACAAACCCGTGTACATGTGTTTATCAAAAGCTACCGGTTACTTTAAACATTCTTCCAGCGTATACGAACGGTAACTGCGTTGTTGCACGCGGCATCGCGGCGGGTACATAGAGAAAAGCCCGTTAGTGTCCGAGATAAAAGGCGAACCAGTCAGAAACGCAGTGTCGAAGCTCACAGCTTCCTTTCAGCGCTGGTAAAACGAAAACGTCACGTAAACAGAGAAGCATTACGTAGCGGAACGCACAATGATAGTTCAGACCTTTGTCGAGCGAGAGAGCGAGGCAGTCATTTTATAATAACTATCAAAGAAATAGCAAACTCGCAAAGAGAAAAGAAAGACAACAAAAAAATTGAAATAGTACCAGATGCTGTGCGAATAAAGAATTCGAAAGGGAGCGGGCACAGCTCGCGGCGTTATTCGAACTAGCAGAAGTGACGATGGTGGTCGCTAGCCGGGGGGGGGGGGGGGGGGGTGGTGGTGGTGGTGGTGTAGGTGCATTATGTCGCATTATGCAAAAGCAGAGTCTGGTTTCGCAACAATGAAATTTGATTTGAATGTGGTTGAGTTTTGTGGCCCGGTGGCTGGAGCGACGGCGTTCGGGAGCCGTGCGAGAAAGAGGAGAGAACCCCAATGGACACTGGTCCCGATTGAGGACCGCCCGAGTTGCCTGAGAGCGGGACAGAGCCGGCGGAGTTTTACCCCCGGGTAAAACGCTCAGGAGTAGGCAGCGAGGAGAAATAAAAAAAAGCGAACAAACTATTTCCGTGCATCTATTGTAGGTACCGCTCCAGTCTGGTGTAGCATGTACCTGTATGCTTCTTCCCTCAACCGCGGGCATTCATCTTGGAGCCCAACCCCCCTTTTTTTGGTTGTTGTGTCTCGCCGTCGGAGGAGTGGAACCGGGCGGGTTTGGGATGCCCAACCGGGCGAAATGTTTTGCGAGCGTGGTATCGCCAGCGTTTTTGGCCGGGGTCCAGACAGATCTCTTTCATCCTTTCGTTTTGCCCATCGGGAGTCTCGGCGCGAGCCTACCTCCGACAGAAGAGCGCGTTGCACGCGAAGGGAGCGTTTCTCGGGCGCGGTCGCGTTCGTCCCTCCGAACTGCCGGTAGACACTCGGCGAGCCGAAAAACCAAAGAGAGAAGCTGCAACGACGAGGGGGAATGTACACTTTGCCGGTACGGTACCGGGACTGACGGTACATTCGTAGGAACGCAGGAAAGGAGCATTACCGTTCCTGACATTCTTTTGCCTTTTCGTGTCACCGGGCAAATCTTGGCGGTAGGCGGCACCTACCGCAAGATTTGCCCGAGCGAAGACACACTGCCTTCCTACCGCACATCCTGTCCAAGTTCAAAGACCCAAGACGCCTCAACTTAACACTGTTTTATGTTCTTCCGTTTACTTCTTGAGACTTCGGTGATCCGTCCAAACTAATAAGAGTCCTGAAGCCAGTACGCATAAAAACAACCGTCCCGTACACACTGAGAAAAAGGATAGTATTTCCTACTGTAACGAATAGTTCCCAGCGGAACGTCTATGTAGATCATTTCTGATAGAATATGTATATTCAATTGGTTAAATTATAATTATGGTTACAACCGTCATTTTCTGTCATTGTCGTAACTATAAAATGAAGACGTTCCCCTTGGGAACTATTTTTTATGGTAAAAAGTTAGTATTTTTGTTTTTAGTATGTAATTTTTTGTCAGTGCATTTAACGAACATTGCTCTTCGCGGAGCAGTGACAATTGTCTTGAAGCCAAATCGCCGAGCAACGAAGCGTTGTGTTGCGTCTTTCAATAATCCAGCTGCTACCGCTCACCAGTCTAGGAGACGCGTTGGTTGGGAATTTTCAAGAGAACTATTTTGGAGAAAGGATCTTCCGCAATTTAGAGGATGCCTCCTGTTTTCGTATTTTCCACGCGCATCCGGTTAAGTTACACAGCAGGTACGTGGCAGGATGTACGAGGGTTGTCAGCGAGGGTTCCCTATCGGTGGCGCGGAGGAAAAGTGCGAGGGAGAGGTTGCAGGATGGCGGAATGGGCTCGGCAGTGGTATTAGATGTACGAGTGCAAGCGTAGCGAAGCGAAGGAGAGAGACGGGCCAGAGGTTTACATTCGCGGGAACCAGCCATCCGAGTTACTCTTCCGACAGTTCGGAACGTCGAAACGAGATGTCTGGCTCGAAGGTGGAAGAAAACCACCGGCAGTATGCAACGGCAGGAGCGGGAAAGCAGGAGCGCACAGTAGTTTGAGCTCACATACCGGAGAACCAACATGGTGGCTACGTCTTGGGCGTTTTCCCCGAGTTTCCGTATACGACTGTCTCGAGCCGTATCGTTCTCCTTTCTAAAATACACACAATGCACTTGCGAAGAGCGCGAACGCTCCAGTGGTTAAACCGGGGAAACGTGTCGCACGTGTATCCCAGGCACCCGTTCAACCACGCGAGCTTGTTACCCGAGAAACCCCACCCGCAAGTGGATCCACTTCCTTCCTCCTCGTTCCACCGCGGCATCCGTATCCCTATATGTTTCTTACAATTCCAACCTCGATACGAACCTTCCGCTTTCACTGCAACGTGTGTCTCGTTTTCCCGTGTCGTTTCCGTTTCTGTTCTATCGCTTCTCTGCACTCGATCCCATGATCCCTCGGGATAACATTCCAATTCAGCGGGCCTTGGGGATGCTGTCGTCACTGCGTGCGGTCGTGACGAAAAACAGAAAGACGACCGATAACGCGTGCGTTCGGGACGAGCGTGAAAGATCCGGGCGAGGAACCTAAGTACAGTAGAACCCCGTTTATCCGAGATCATGTGGGGACAGCGTACACCCAGAGAAAAAAATTATTTGATGGCCTTCGTTTATTTGGTTTAAGTAAAATATTTATTTCATTTAAATAAATATTTATTTAAATTAAGTAAATAGTTACTTAAATCAGATAAATATTTTACTTAAACCAAACAAACGGTGGCCGTCAAATAAATTATTTTTCTGGGTGTTCGTCGGATAAGCGAAAACTCGGATAACACGGATAACGTACTCAATTCAAACGTGTACTACTATTATGTTTTTATAAAAATAAGACACCACTTCATATAAACATTAACTTTATTAGTTAATTTACGACTTTTTTTCCTTTTTTCAGACATCACGATGTTCTACGATTGACTCTAGGATCGGAACTGATGTAGGGTAAAGTGGGGAATATGGACCGGTCCATATATCATTGATTTACGTGTTAATCGAGGTGGGCCATATTCACCACTTTTACCCTATTTACAGTTCGCAATATAAAGACGCAGTAAACTTGTACAAGTTTAAGGGTGTATGCAACAATGTAGCAGTTACAGATTAATCCGCGCGCGGCTATGCTGCTTTATCCGTTTTATCCGAGTTGTCCGTATTATCCGCACCCAGAAAAAAAAATTATTTGACGGCCACCATTTATTTGGTTCAAGTAAAGTATTTATTTGATTTAAATAAATATTTATTTAAATTAAGTAAATAGTCACTGAAATGAAATAAATATTTATTTGAATCACATAAATATTTTACTTAAACCAAATAAACGTTGGCCATCAAATAATTTTTTTCTGGGTGCGAGCCTACACGTCGGTTAACGCGGAACCCTTGGATAATCGAAGGTCGGATAAGCGCGGTTCTACTGCACAAGGAATACTAACCGGCAAGCAATTGGCGCATCCAGTGACTAATGTCGGAATTATTGGTTACGTAATTTTCGTAGTTTTTGTGAAAAAGCCGCAATCCTAGCGCGCATACTCTGATAGATTAGGTCCTCGAGTAGGAATGACTACTGCCTGAATTTCAATAGTTATATCAGTCATCTTATTTTATTTTGGTATTTCCAGTACAATTCCGTAAATGGTTGGGTTAATTTTCGCCGGAACATTACCCCAAATTAATGACAAGTGTGTTTGTCAAAGCGGATACGCCACGAACTAATTAAATGGTCGTGTACAGTTATGTAATGCTCAATGCGGTTTTCCGCTAACGCCCTGCAGCAGCGATTGCACACGCCGGATTGAATAGATTGTAAATCGCGTTTGTCGCATGAGAGGCCACACTTATACGTCCGTTAGCCGTGTGTGTGTTGCTCGTTTATTAATCGGTTCAATTATGAAGATGAGACGAATGTTTGCACCCCGTAGGCCAGGGCACCGAACTGGTTTCGTTAATACTCAGCGACAGAAAGCTTTTACGGAAAACAAACGACGGTACTAATGCAGCGGGACAGTTGACCCACGAACGTGAAGGTCCACCGAGGATGGAAGTATACCTTCCCGAAAATTCCCGAAAATTTCGTCGCCATAAATCCACGTAGACCGAACAACGCCAAACAGGAGGACCCGGTTCCGTTTCAGCCAGATTAGATTCATTTGTTTCGAGTCACGATTTTGTTTGCCTCCCCGAAATGCGTTTCAGCTGAATGTCGTGATCATATAACTATGTCAGAAATTGTGAAGAAGTATTTATATTTATATTTATATTTATATTTATATTTATATTTATATTTATATTTATATTTATATTTATATTTATATTTATATTTATATTTATATTTATATTTATATTTATATTTATATTTATATTTATATTTATATTTATATTTATATTTATATTTATATTTATATTTATATTTATATTTATATTTATATTTATATTTATATTTATATTTATATTTATATTTATATTTATATTTATATTTATATTTATATTTATATTCTCCCGATAGGTTTGGCGGTGTTCTAGTCTTGTTATCGGAATACTTCGATAGCGTTCAATTCACGTTTTTTGTACAGCAATTCACACGAGTTCCCCCAACCTCGCAGCGTCGACAAAATCGTTGAAACGGAAAAAGAATCTTTCGCGTTATTCTTTCTGGATGAATGTTTATTTTTCCAATTACGATTGATGCGAAATCCTCCCGTTCTTGTTATCCCCGACTATTGTTGCCTGACTTATTTCTCTCTCGTTTTCGCGTCTCTCTTCGTTTTTGTAATTTTTATTTTATATATATTTTCCAGCCATTGTTATTATTGCCGACGGCACTGAATGAAACGGAGGCTTGTTATTATTCATATTGTGGCGGTCCCACTGGCGCGAGGAGCTTCGCAACGATTTTACGGGCTTTGCGGTGTCGTTGGCCTTCCGAGCCCGGCACCATAAGGGAATATTAACAAACTCATCAAGTCTTATCGCCCCGGCTCGGACGAGCGCGGAGAAGAAAGCCACGGGCTCTTTAAGATCTCGGTCACGATAGCTGGAGGAGGCAGAGAGAACGTCGGATAACGTCGAGAGGAAGCGGGGAACCGCTTCCTCTCCCTCTTCGTCCGTCCTCACCAACCACGAACGGCAAAGACTTCGGAGACTCTTATATTTCGCCTCTATCTCGAGCTTATCCTCTGCATCAAAGTACCACCCATACGCGAAGATAAACCGAGATGCGCCCCAACGCGCTTCCATCAAAATGTAACAGATTCTTTCGTTTCATAAATTCTCTTGTCGGCACGGTCGAAACTTTTCCGAGGGGCGAATCTCGTCCCACGAAGCGAGCCATCGATACACTCTTTATCGTTTGTGGTGCAAACTATCGCTTTGTTTATTGCATTTTTTTTCGATAGCCTCGACCCAAATTGACAATTAGAAATTCGAACGGTTTTGGATGATTATCTGGTCGAGGCCGACACCTGCACTATGACGACATTGATTGTTTGTTTGTTTCTTTTTTGACATTTAATTCATCCCGTTGGTGTTTTAATTGGGCTTCGTCCGTTTGGTTTCGGGTATCTGCTTTCGGGTATCTGCCGATTGCAGGGCCCCGGATTCGTTAAGCGCCGACCAGTTCGACGGTCAATATCATCATCGATTCAATAAGCTTTTATTCGGCCGAAACAACCGATTCCATGAATATATTTATGGTTATCAAAATTGCAATGAAACGTGATTGAATTAGCTGAGGGGAAGGCACATTCGCGCGCCTGCATCCACATTGGCTCGGATGCTCTCCGGGTGCACTGATGAATTCGAATGGAGTCCTCGTTACGCGCGTTACGCCGATAAGGATGAAACGAGGTTTTGTCCCTGCCACGAATATTCATCACTAAATTACGTACGTTATTGCTTTTCAAGATAAAACATCGGGCCAATTTTTCTCACCAATTGTTCCGGCAATTTTTTTTAAATTTCATTTCGCTCGCTTGATCGAAATTCGCTTGAATTTATTCTTGAAAACTCGCTTGAATTTTTGTTACGCTCCTGTCAGACTCTTCGTCGCTCGCGAATCCATCGTTCAACTTAGCGATAAAAATTCGCTTCTGACGTCGCTCATCAGAAGCTCGAGTTCCGCTGACAAAAAATCCCAGATAATAATTTTTGGCCGATTACCAATGTCGCTTGACTCTGGGCCAAGACAGTTGTGGGATTCGTATTCAGTGCGGAAAAATACATGGAAATTTGTCGTCCAGAAAATTTTCTGAAAACTTTATATTCTTACGAAAAAAAAAATGTATTAATAAAAAATATAAAGCTCTTATCGCGCTTCTTTCTTTTTTCCGTCACGTTCCAAGGGCTCGAGAAAAAAGAAAAACCGGAGGTTCTCGGTGAAATTAACTGATTCACGTGACTCCCGAACGATGTCGAAAGAGCACGTGTGCCGCATCGTTGAACATTACGATCGTACAAACTCGTAAGTTTATATTCCTCGTCCTCGCGGTGTTTCTTGCTTTGAGTTATAAATATTCGAGCTCTTATCTTCAGCGAACTTATATACTGCTGCCGAGGTACACAGTGCCTAATGGTATATGAGGGCAGGTTCCCGAAGTACCGAATGCGAAACCATTTACCCTCGTTGGGTTACTCGTCTGGTTGGCTCAAAGTGTAGCTTCCGGTTACCAAGTGTTCGCGTTGCCGTACGTGCAATGGGCCCTGGGTATGGTGTATGTATATTAACGATGTCGTTACACCGTGGCCGGAAAGGCACACAACGTTGGCTGAGTGCGCGGTGAAGCTTGCTCGGCCATAACACGAGCTTCTTCCTTGCAAGACCCTTCGACGTGTACAAGAATTTCTCGTTCACGGTGCGAATTTCACTCAAGGGAGAGAGAACCGTGGTAAATAATGACGATGCGAATTTTAAGGATATAAGAAGGAAACGAAAAAAAATTAATTTTACATCGTGACACATTTACGCTTCGCTTGCCCACTTCTATTAGGTAGAACCCTCCCAAAATTCTCGGCCTTATTAAAATTGTAGCGTTACGAATTCACCCGTATCTAGGTGAGATTTAAACGTCGACACGGCTACGAGACCGCACCAGTTGCCGCGGATCTTGTACTTTATTTTGGCACCCGCTTCATATGGCAATCATGCAAGAAAAATTATTTTCTATCAAAATTATTAAATTCACGATTTACCGTACCTATTGTGGATGTAAGGTTGCAATTCTCCGGAGGATGTAACGCTCCGGAGGATGTAACGCTCCGGAGGATGTAACGCTCCGGAGGATGTAACGCTCCGGAGGATGTAACGCTCCGGGATGTAACGCTCCGGGGTGTAACGCTCCGGGGTGTAACGCTCCGGAGGATGTAACGCTCCGGAGGATGTAACGCTCCGGAGGATGTAACGCTCCGGAGGATGTAACGCTCCGGAGGATGTAACGCTCCGGAGGATGTAACGCTCCGGAGGATGTAACGCTCCTGGGGATGTAACGCTCCGAGGATGTAACGCTCCGGAGGATGTAACGCTCCGGAGGATGTAACGCTCCGGAGGATGTAACGCTCCGGAGGATGTAACGCTCCTGGGGATGTAACGCTCCGAGGATGTAACGCTCCGGAGGATGTAACGCTCCGGAGGATGTAACGCTCCGGCGGATCAAGAGACGCTGCACCCAGGTGCCGTTTTTAGAGGCGAGCTGACGTGGGACAAACTATATGATCGCCTGAGTTAGAAAGTCGACCAGACTCTGGTCAATAATGTAGGCCCGACGACCAGTTAACGTCGGGATGATAACATCGGCCCAACGTTATCAAACGACGTTGCCCTAATGTTGGCTGCCGATATCCAGCCAACTTTGAATAAAAAATATTAATAGAAAATAAAAAAATATTTTTATCGATCGGCGCGACTTTTAAATTCTTTTTTATCATTATTCAATCGCTTTTTTATAGTGTTTCATTTTCACACATTAGAATCATCAGAAGACTCGTACCCGTGAACCCGGGCCTACTAGTCGACGTTCTTATGCACTCGGTTTTGCTCACCTTGAAGATTTTGTTTCGAATCTTATATAACAGCTGCATATCTACTGCACGTCTATTTAATATTCACTTACTAATTACTTTACATTATCTAAGTTTTACAAGTCCATTTTTTTATTCACACTTTAATTGATAATGTTGATGAAACTCAGGCTGTTTGCAATACAGTACTGTAGACAAAACTATAAAAAGGAATCTCGAATAATTATAAAGGATTCGGCAGTCGCGCAAATTTAAAAAAATGCATTGTTTATAAATATTTTGTATTGAACATTGGCTGAACATCGCTGGCGGTTACTGATCCAAAGTTATTCGACGTCATGAGCGAACGTCCACTTGATATCGCCGGACATGCATAATTACGATGATACGCCAGCACCGGCTCAACTCTGGTAAGCAGCGTTTGCGAACTATTGAGCCCAATGTTGGGTATTAGTCGAGATCCGATCATCGGCTGCCAACCTGCCGCCGACCTACAGCCAATCGTCAGCCATCCTCCGAGCGTCGGCCAACTGCACCTGGAGTGGCTCACATGATTTCCCTTTTTTCGATATTTGTTGTAAACGATTATTTCGATGAAATTTTTTTTGGAAAAACCAATGTTTTTATTTATTTTTTACATTTTTTTATAAACAACTTTTTTGGTATGTAGAATTACGAGAGAGTTGCTTTAGCGAAGAAAAAAAGAAAGTTGTGGGACAAATTTTAAGGGCCTGCTACGATAAGGGGAATCACCGAAGTGGCAACTTCGCTGGCTCCGGTCAGGATAAATCGAGCGGACAGGGGAAACAAGAAGGCAGCAGATTGGCTGGAGTTTCTGGTACAGTATATATATCCTGTATATCCCTCCGTCCGACGGCGGGGGTTAAAGAGAGCGTGAGGAAGAGACAGCAGTGAGCAAGGGAGTATATCCACGCCCCGGTAATGGAGGCGTCGGTAAGGATTCGCGGTCCATTAATCCGACGACGATCCCTTTCGCACTTCTCGACCCGATTTTTACCGCTTTCCCTGGTCGATCCCTCTCCTTCCGCTAATCCACCCTTCTTCTTTCTTCTCTTCCTCCCAACCTTCTCCACTTCCTTCCTCCTCCACCCGCGACGTTCGCGTGACCTTTTGGCTTCATTCCTCATTGCACTCTTTCTTTTTCTATCTCCGAACATTGCCGGTATTACGTCCATTTCTCTCGATAATAAGTAGCTTCCGGAAGTCGGCGCTGCTTCCGGATGGTAAAACGATGAATAAAAATCAATAAAAATCTCATCTCGATCGATGATAACCAGTTCATCGGCTTTTCTTACTCACTCTTCGAACTCTCTTCCGCTTTCGTCTTCCTTTTTTTCCTTTTTTTTCTTCATTAAGCAAAACTCATCCGATCCAGTCGCTCTTTTATTTACGTCTGGGAAAATTTCTTTACACCAGAAGCAAGAAACAAGACATTGAGAGCGTTCGATGGTCGAGGAAGGGTGCGAGAAACGGACGAATAGCGAGTAGATCACGAGCGGCAGAGCGGAAGGAGCGAAAGGGAAACGGAATTGGAAGAGAGACTGCGGCCTCGTCAGCGGTGATGGTTTTTCCGTTTCGGTTCTAGGACTTATTTTTCTTGTCGAGCACTTCCGTACTAAAGCTTCTTTCGGCCGGTATCACTCGAGGAGTTCTGCTCTTCCGCCTTTGTACTTTTTCTTTGAGAGTTTTCCTTTTTTTTTCTTGCCTCCTCATTTTTTTCGCGGAGCATCGTTTGAATGTAAAATAAAAAACAAAAACAGAAATATTATGCTTCAATTCACACTGTATCGTGTTCGCTACCCTTTGAGACGATGGGAACCTTCGGCGAACTTCTGCGCCGCCAAGCAGACAGAGACACTCGCCTAGGATAAAGGGGGGTAAAAACGACAAGTGTCCTCCATTACAGATGTGACTCTTTTTTTTTTAAGTTCCGCGAAAAAATGGTAAAAATGGTAAAAACAGCCTGTTTGGTCCAGCTCACCTCTATACATCGATACATACTGGACGGTATCGACCGTGGCTCGAAACTGTAAGTAGCTTTGTAAAATCACCTGCATTGGTATTTTCGAGTGAGTACGGGTCGCTCATATCGCCGATCCAGATGCACTGTAATACAGATCCGACTGTCGAAAAAGCCCCTTTGTGAATCGTTCTCGCGCACCGTGTGCGCCAAGGCTTTGTGTCCCTCCGATTCTCGGACTGGTCCCGGACATTGCCGCTTTTTCTCTTCCATCGACCGTAGTGCCACGGTAAAATTTCAACCTACTGTCTTTGCGTTTCGTTCCATTGTTGTCGGGAGGACCGCTTTTTTTTCTCTCCCTGCTTTCATCCATATTTTTCGGTCGAAATGTCTCTGCGCGGGTTTTTGTTCTCTCGACGAAAAATACCCCATGTGTCTGGACGCGCGCCTTTGAGCGCGAGCTCACTGACCAGGACACGTGCTCCTGATTATTTTCGGTCTGTGCACTCGTCCAACTTTCATTATTCTCTACGAATATTTCGTTTCATGCAGTATGAGACGGATGGCACATGGTCGATGCACACTCCATTCATTTTCAACAACGGTGCGGAAAGCCGCAACGCACAGAGGAGAGTTTTGTCGCTGGACCCTTCCGCGCTTAGTCCCTCAAAGCGCATGATAGGTAATCTTGCCCGCGAGGGTTAGAACAAAAAGAAAAAATGTTGAAAAAATAATCTGAAAAGAAGGTACAGTAGAATCTCGATTATTCGACCTTTGATTAACCGAGCCTCCGCGTTACCCGAAGTACCCAACTTATCCGAGCCCTCCGCTCTAACCGAGGTGTGTAGGCTCGCATAATACGGAACATTCGGATAAAACGGATAAACCAGCAGGATAACTGCTTACGCGCGGAGTAGTCCGTAAAGGCTACTTTGTTGAATACGCGCTTAAGGTAGTCCTTGTGAATAGTGTGAACACTATTCACTTTGCATAAGTTTCAGCGAAATGAGAGGGAATTGTAAACACTTCTCCATGGTATAAAAATCTGGAAAAAATCAAGAGTATTAAAGATGCTGAAAAGATTAATTTTGCATAATAATAATTCCAAAATGTTATTAACAAATGGATGAAAAATAAAATTGTTCCGGGAGATTTGTTAAACAATTTTATTTTTCATGATTTTGTTAATAACATTTTTGAATTATTATTATGTAATAAAATTAATCTTTTCAGCACCTTCAATAAGCTTGTTTTTTAAAGATATTTTTACCATGAAATTTATGCGAAGTGAACATTTTTCACAAGGACTACCTCAACTTGTACAAGTTTGCTGCAACTTTATAGTGCAAGCAGCACACACAACAGTTGCGATTTTAGAGTGTTTATATGAAGTTAATGTTAATTAACTAAATGATAATTGTATTAAAAAAATAACTAAATCAACTAATAAAATTAATGTTTATATGCAGTGATGTGTCATTAAAAAAAATATATAGGGGACACCGGGGCAAGATGGGCCCCCTAAACAAATAACGCGGCTACAACGCTGCCGAAAGTATAATCTACTATTTGTCACCCAACAATGATATTTTCATAGGTTTTATAACCCGTCCCAAATGAAAATTTTCTGGGGCGAAACGGGCTACCCGTAAATTTTCCAATTTTTTTTTTGTACCCCTTTTTGCCCCGCTTCCCTATTTTGCGTTTTCTCTGCTTCTGTCATTGGCCACGAAAGGTTTTTATTTTTCCCTTCCAGGTTTTCATATGTTTTTTAATCATTTTGGGGTGGCCCATTACGCCCCGGGTCGGCCCGATTTTTCACTAGCCCATCTTGCCCCGGGGGCCCATCTTGCCCCGGTTTCCCCTATAACAGTAGCACACGTTTGAATTGAGTATATTATCTGTATTATCCGAGATTTCACTTATCCGATGTGCGCTCTCCCCACACTACCTCAGATAAACGGGCTTCTACTGTATCAACATTCCGAGAAATATATTTAAAAATTATAAAGTTTTATTGCGAAGTTTGAAAAATACAACATACTTTGCCGATCGCCGAGAAGAGCGGGTTCGCACAGCATCCTCGTTAGGAGTGACGGTTGCGATAAATTTGAAAAAAAAATATTTTTTGATGACCCCGAAGATATCTGCATGACATCAAATTTCATCTTTGGCAAGTCTCTATCAGTGCACGGCTTCAGGAAGAATGAACAATTGTTCACTTATAGAATTTTATTCTCCAAGTGAAATTCCTCGAGCAAAGTTTGTGCGAAGCAAAATACAGCCGTTATAACGTGATGGAATTTTGTCTCATGCAGATGTCTTCAGGATCATATCTTTGGTTGTTTTGTTTGTTGCTTTTTTTGTTGTTTTTTTTCGATGAAATTTATGGTTAAAACGTCGTCGAGACGTCGTTCGGTGATTCGGTAACATGCGATTTTGTTTTACAATAATTTTCACGAAATGTTTTACGGTGCCGCGTGGAGGCCAAGTGCGCGTTAGTTACGCCCGAGCAAGAGAGGTACCGAGTGGAAGCGTGCCGTTACGAGCGGACGAATCTTAATTCTTGGCTTATGTACTAGGGGGACCAAGAACGAATAGACGGTGGAACCGCGACGAGGCCGTGCACTCGCGCGGATATTCCGGAGTTCAGCTTCCCGGTGATGTCGGGCTCAAGTTTTGTCCGGTGAAAAAGGAACATTTAACGTAATAACGAACGAGCAGAATGGCGCGCGCAAAGTGCACCCGCCGCTGAACTTATCCCCCGGACGGCGGTGAGTTACCATTCAAATCCTCGGCCAAGCTATTACCGGCAGAGTATGAACTTTCGAGGATTTACCAGACCTCAAATATTCGAGTCGGGCGGCGACAAGTTTGTAATTTTACAACGTAACGCATAAAGCGAAGAAAAATAAATGAATTTAACCCTTTATAAGTCACACCGCCCGAAACGGGACTAACGAGCGCGGAGTGGGGGCCACGCGTTGCCACGGCAGCGCCAAGAGTGGGGATAGAGGCGCGACTTATAAAGGGTTAATCAATTCCTTAATTTATTTATTTAAAAAATTATAAATTTATAAATTTAGTTTAAATTCAGTTTTAAAAGCAACGGGTTAAATTCGCTAGATTTTGAAATTGGAAACTGATTTTAAAAAATATATCTTTCCGATATTTACTGACACACAGAGGGTTGCGCAATGTTTTCTAATTTCCTCTTATCCCTAATTTTTGTTTTTATTTTCGTCCAATATCTCGGTTCAGTTTGGTGTATTTTTCAACTTTAGGCGAGCATTTTTGTCTCGTACGTCGATGCCGGTCAAAGCGACAAAATTTCCGGCCGGGGAATCATGTAAACTTAACGTCGCTGCGATACGATAAAATCAATTCATTCATTTATTTATTAAAAAAATTATAAATTTATGAATTTAACTTAAATTCAGCTTTAAAAGCAACGGGTTAAATTCGCTAGATCTTGAAATCGGGAACTGATTTTAAAAAACATATCTTTCCGATATTTACTGACACACAGAGGGTTGCGCAATATTTTCTAATTTCTTCTTATCCCTAATTTTTGTTTTTATTTTCGTCCAATATCTCGGTTCAGTTTGGTGTATCTTTCAACTTTCCCCGAGCATTTTTGTCTCGTACGTCGATGCTGGTCAAAGCGACACAATTTCCGGCCGAAGAATCACGTAAACTTAACGTCGCTGCGATACGATAAAATCGATCACGGGCCAGAAAGCATCCTGTGGGATATTCTGGCCATTGCTGTCTCGAATCTGCGCGTACGATAGTAATTTCACGGTGTTTTAGTTTCCGACGAAATTGCTCTCGGAACGTTTGCCGTGGCAAGGGTGGGGGATCGACGAGGAAACATGCTATAGCGGAGCCGACATGGCAGAGAGCTCGGGATGCACGTTTCGACGTTGGCCTCAGCCGATTCGCCGGGCGAGACCCGCTCGCGACACACGTCGGACACGCGGCGATCCCCCGTCGTTATTGCACCTCTGGCTCGCACTGCTGTTGCTGCGAATTCACGAGAATCACACGAGTGAGTTCCGCGGGGCGTCAGGATTCACGAGTGACCCTCCTCCACCTCCTCCTCCTCCTCCTCCTCGTTCTCGCTCTGGGCTGACTTCGCCTCTGCCGTGGCCCGAGCGAATTCTCCATTTCCACTGCACATAAAGCCGAGCTCCCCCACCCCGAAGCTTAAATTCCAATGCCTCGAATTCGATTCCCTCGTCATGTAACTGGTACGAGTCATCCCCCGCTGATCACGCTACGCTCGGTTCGTCCGGCTGTCGATGGACTTCGCGATTTGACGATTCGTCGCTCGCTGACCCCATGCCCGATGAATATACACTTTTTCTCACATCGTTAGCACCCGGAGCCGATAAATCGATGAGGCTGGAATGAAAAAGGAGTGGTGATGGGTTGAAAGAAAAATCGCAATTTGCAAGTACAGATTTAAGAAATATATATGTATATATATTATAATGTAGGGGAGACGGAGGCAAAATGGCGCGGCGGGGCAAAATGGGACAGTGAGGGCAAAACTCAAACTTACAATAATTTTGTCCCAACGATACATCCGGATTTTCAAACGCGTTTTGCCCCACGTACCACCATCGCCACCGTCCAAAAGTGATTGGAAAATTGCGTTTTGTCTCATTATCCCGTTTTGCCCGGCTGTGCTATTTTGCCCCGCTGTCCCCTACGTATTTCCGATTTTTTAATTAACAAAAAATTACTTAGAAGCATTAGAAAAAATTACTTAGAAACATTAGAAAAAATTGCTTAGAAGAATTAGAAAAAATTACTTAGAAGCATTAGAAAAAATTACTTAGAAGTAGAACCGGAGAAGACTGGCGAGGTGAGACATAAATAAAAATTGGCCGTGTGAATTGACTGTAGTGAAAAAAATGATATGAAAATAAGGAAAAAATGGTGTCCTATTTTGCCCCATGTCCGCAGTTTACCGCGTCCCCCTCAGTTTCTTTTTCCGGTCTCACTCCCATACGGATAGTCCCGAGATAAAGAAAAATGTGAGTGTCGTGCAGAAATCGATCGAATAATCGATTTATCCGATCTTCTTTCTTCCGTCCCGGCGAAAGATCCGCGAAGATGCGAGTATACTCGTGGGAGTCACGAAGAGGGGTAGCGTCAACTTCTCTGGCACATGGTATAGGATACACACAAGGGAAAAGCATCGGAGCTCGAAGAAGGGAACAACGAAGGAATACATAAGTATATATCGTGTCGATAATAGAGCAAAGCCCCACCCCCACCCCTTCTCTAGGGCTGCTCTGCTATTTTCCATTCCGCCGTATCTTCGAGATTGTTTATCGCTTGGCTCTGAATACGAAACTCACGCAACCGCCATATCGTAACGTTCGATTTACCACTCTATTCAAATTTACCCGACCCGTAGTCGTGCGTTTTGTGTATGCGTGTGAGTAGTTTAAAAAAATCATATCTCGTTTTTACAACGCCCAGAGAACATCGTGGAATATCGTCCTTCGTCGGGGATTGTTATCTCGGCAACGCAAAAAATAGCATATCGATTAATTGAGCACAAAGCGCAAAATACTAAGTTTCTACGTTAAATTTCATTCGATTTATCGTAATGGAGAAAGTTTTTGCTAAACCGGTCGAATTCCGATATTGTAACGCACCGAATCAGCCATTTTTAGCATCCTGGCTAAAAACGTAGAACTCGGAAATGCACTTTTCGTTAATTTATCATTCTATTTCAGAACGGTAGTTCAAAGTCCTCGAATTTCATTTCGTATACCAGGGTTTTATGTGTCGTCTCGATTTCGTTTTAACATCTCTTTTTTGTTTTTTTTTTTCCCACTTGTACCATCCATTAAATTACACGAATTTTATTTCGTCCGGTACCGTGCATCGTGTGCATCGGGTACCCAAGTTCATTTTAACGTCTCCTTTTTGTATTTATTTTTCTTCCGCTTTGTACCTTCCTCCATCAAATTTACACGAAACATCAAGAGTCAAAGAGCTTCGTAATTGCGCTACCGTTTTAGGTCTATTTTTTTTTCTCGATCTTTTACGCTGTTACCAGAAAATTGCACTCCACCGTCATTCGCCAATTAGCGAGAAATAGCTTCGCTATATTCGCCACGGTAAATACTACTCCGCTCACCTCGAACCCGCGCCTCTTCCCCTTCGCGCGTTGTTCCCTTTTGCTTCAAACGTCAGTGTGCCACAGCGAGAGAATCGATATTCTCTCAATAATGAAAATGAACGTCGATCCGGAGAACCGGCGATGCATCGTTCGCGGTGATAAAGTCATACTGCGAAACTTTATGTCCGGGATTAAGTCCCCGCGTGCGTGTCCCAAGCGAGAACGGCGCACACGACCAACGAACAAGGGTTGTTGAACTTGATATGAAAGAACCCCTCTGTCGAGGAACAGATACCAGGCCAACTGCGGAACGTACAGGCAAGAGTCTGCTGCGGCTCTCACCCTGCGTCGGGCTGTCCGTCCGTCCTTGTAAGCCAATAGTCGCCGTTCTGTCTGCGAAACACATCCATACACCTAACGACCTATACCGAGGGGGAAAAACAGCCAGTCACTTCGAACTAACGAACGGACAGCATTTATTTTATTTTTATTTTTGTAACTTTTTTTCTTCACCTCCCCTCGAAAAGGGAATATTCCGTTCGCTTTTTTTTCGGTGCCAGCGTTTTTCCGTTTTTTTTTGCCGTACAGACCTTCGCACTGATGACTTTTTTTTGGGTTTTTTGTTTTAATGGTGGAAACATTTTTATCGGGTTCCACTGGGCAAAAGTGTCCTCGAAGAGCGACACTGGATCTATCGGTCATTGATTGACAATGGCCGAAAGTGTCCTCGAGAAGCGTCACGTTCGTATTGGAAATTTTTGTGAAATCGCCGTTCAGTAAATGTCTCTCGTTCGAGCTTGAAACCCGAGACGGTTTCACGCGGAATGCTTTGGTGGGTCAATCCGGTTGACCCGATACCTTTTTCAACGGTGGGGGTTATGACGATTAAAGTATTTTTTTTCCGTGAAATTCACACATCTGCCGTGCGTTCGCTGTACACGGTGAGAGTTGTGAAGTTTCGACGGAGTTACACAATTTATCGATACATCGTAAAGGATAGGCTGTAGTATCAACAGCGATAGATCACCCGGGCGCGAGGAATAACTTGGAAAACTAAAGCGCGTTGCTTCTCTTCCCCCGACAATGCAAAACAAAGCCGCTAGAGTATCGAGTTATCTGTGGGTAAAGTTTCCGAGACTTCACGGGAATTCGTCTTTCGTCGTCGTGGCCCCCTTCGTTTCCGGCTTTTGTTCCACACCTTCGCTCGCCCGAGGTATCTCCATCTCCTCGGGAATCGCGGGAGAGTTTCAGAAGTCGCCGACAACCGGAAGACTTTCTTATTCGAAATCTTCGTCAAACTTTGTCACACATGAATATTTTTTTATTACTTCAAAAGTTATCCTCGTGGATGAGCGTAATTGGTCTATTCTGCTTCGATAATTTCTCCGGAAACCCGCGACGAAATATTCACTTTTATTTATTTTTCTACGGCGTCGATACAGATGTTACTAATGAATTTATTTATGGACCACTGGAATACACCAAGAAAAAAGATTTATTCAAATCAAATAAATTTCCATCTTCAAATGTCGTTTATTAAGATATAAGAAATGTTTCGTTGCCTTAACAAAATGTTTATTAGATTCAAATAACGGCTTTTCTTTACTTTCAGTAAAAAAATGTATTCGAAGTGATTGTTTATTGATTTGTACTTTAAAATAAATGTTTATTCGACACAAAGAACTCGAATCAATGAAAATACGATTTTGAATAGATATTTATTCGCGCCAAAGAAATTATATATTTGACACCAAGACAAAACACGGCTATTATCCGGCAACGCGCATTATAGAGTCGTGAACGCGCCAATAAAAAGAATAATACTATCAAACAAATAAATATATTAGAATTTAATAAATGCTCTATTAGGTTATGAAGCAAATAAACATTTTTCTTCGTACCTAATAAATTTTCTTTGATTGGAATAAACTTTTTTCTGGGTGTACATTGCGGGACTACTACACGTAACGTGATACGGTCGAAAACTGCGATATTGAAACCGTATGTAAAGTTTTTACGTATAACGTTACTCCCGTTTGAAAACTGAGATTTTAAAACCGGACGTAAGACTTGCAAACCGAAAGTGACGTTACAAAGAAAATTTGAAATTTGTCTCTAAAATGTATCTCGAATGTAGTCAGTGACAGAAACATCTGACTTAAGAAACGAAGAAAAGTGGGTTAAAGAACGTGTGTCATATGTCTGTAATGTATTTGAAATTTAGTTGGAATACAGCCAGCGATAGAAACAGATAAATTGAGCAACACACCGTACATCTTCAGCACACTTCACCTGGTGCGAACTTGGTCTTACGATGCCGACTAGTTATGGCATGAAATTGTTCAATGAATAGGGCAACAATGGAAATATCGTATTGCGAGATAATATCGTGAAACACCAACTTTTCACGGGAGGAGAACAAATTAAAGATAGAAGCCTTAGTAGCAAAGATATACGGCGTAGACCGGCCAACTTCGAGTCTTTGTTAGACTATGCGAAGGGTCGTCGACCGGTATAAAAGAATAGTATATTATGCCACAAGGGAGGAAAGTGCGGCGATTCACCGAGAGTGAAGTTACATGTCCGAGCGAAGCGGTGGCAGAAATTCACACGAGGGGAAAATGTGCTTCCTATCGAGTGGCATAAGCTATTTTTTCCTCGACTATGCTAAAAAGTGGCCACATTTCTATGCCTGCAATGGGCATGGAAAGTGGCCGGTTCTTGACGAACGAGAGGAAAACTGATTTAGCTGTAGGACAAGTGAAACCTTTCCTCCCGCTAAATCACTTTTCCTCCCGCTAAATCACTTTTCCTTCCGCTAAATCACTTTTCCTTCCGCTAAATCACTTTTCCTCCCGCTCGTCAAAATTCTGTCACTTTCCACTCCGTTGCAGGCATGAAATAGGGCCTTTTAATGTAGTCGGGAAATAGTATATTGAGCAACAAAGGCCGAAAGTTGGCGATTGCGACGGAGTGAGGTTTGCTGCCCGAGCAAAGCGAGGGCGGCAATCACACGAGTCGCAATTGCCAATTTGACCCTCGTTCCACATCATACTTCTTGCAACGAGTGTATGAATAGTGGTGTTTTGAATGGTAGTTTTGCGGAAGGAACAGTGAAAAAGTGAGGTTATAACTTTGCCTTCTTAACCAATCGCGAACTGTGCATGCGCGACGCACCTTTTCTATACGGCTTTGAAATTAGCCACTTTCGGCCCGCAAAACTGCCATGACAAGCGCCGCTTTTTCATGCGCGTTTTACTAAAAAAAAACTTTTCATCACTCGGTGCGGAAATGGCTACTTTCGCACCTTGTGATGAAAAATTTCGTACATCCCTCGTGCGAAACACTTTTTCTAACTCGTGTGATTACAGCATTCGCCTTCGGCTCGTGCTGCAAACTCACACTCATTAGAAAAACGTTTTGCGCCCTCGTGGAGTAATGTACTATTTTATTTAACTACCGAAGTGATCTGTGAGCCCAAAAAATATGTGTTTCAATACGTCTATCAATATGCCCGAAAAGCAATGGTTATGTATTATTGAACACAGTGGAATTCATAGAGCGGTGGTGGGATGGGAGTATATTGTACAGAATATAGAGTACGGAGGACGGTACAAGATGTTTTATAGTGGACGGTGATTGAGCGTCTCGGGGGGGTCTGTCGTAATGTCGGCTAGAGCCAGGAAAGAGGTACGTTCGTATATCGACTGGTCGTTATTCTTCGCCGGAGCGTCCTCGACGAGAAGCAATTTTACGTTCCGAGAGGCTGGAAAGGCATTACTCAGTTTCAAGCATCTCGTTTCATACACACCGAGAGGAAGACTGCAAACTATATGTCGTCCCGCTCGCACCTCCCATCGACGGCTACCTCATCCCCGGTACTCCCCGCATCGTAAATATTTACCGGCAATCCTGTTACCCTGGGCAACGACCAACTCCATCCTCGACTATCCATTCTCGTCAGATACCGACGCGTGCAACAAAAACCAACGAAGACCTCTGGTTCAAATTTTTTAACGATAGTTACCGATATGTGTTCGGCACGAAACATCTAAGTTTCGAAAATCCTCTCGAGTCCCAGTAAGGTCACGTGGGAACCTCCTTCCTCACGCTCGACCCGGGCTCAGTCGGTAACTAAACCTGTAATCCATTTTTTTTCAAGGTGCCAAATTTTCCCGCGCAAAGGCAAATTATTAGCTTCTACTCGATCCCTGAAAGAAGCTTCTCATTAATTGCATTTAACCCAAAACCTTAAAAACCCTTGGCATCAGAATATATATATATATATATATAGATTACAGTAGATCCTCGTTTATCTGAGGTAATGTGGGGAGAGCGTACGTCGGATAAGTGAAACCGCGCGTGCGCGGGCATTGCTGCTTTATCCGAGTTTTCCTTATTATCTCAACTTACACTAAGAAAAAAAAAATTGGTTGGATTAACCAAAAGACGCGGTGACATACGTTCAAATCTGTTGTTTGTTTGGTACAAATAAAGCATTGTGTTGCTAAACGATTATTTGCTTCAATTTATTCAAAATGTGTCGATTGAAACAAACATTTTTGTTGTACCAACCAAATGCATCTTTGAACGTATGTCACCGCGCATTTGCTTAATCCAACAGTTGATTTTTCTCAGTGTACACTTCGGTTAACGCGAAAGGTTCGGATGGTTGGGTTCTCGGATAATCCTCTATAGGACCTCAGTTTCATCGGACCTCAGTTAACCGAAGGTCCGATAAGCGAAGTTATACTGTACAATTTTCGTTATCGACGATTTTAATCGAAGCAGAAGTGAAAAAATCGCGTCTACGATGAACCGCGTTACTAATTCGTTGTTCCTTTGGCAAAATTCACCGAGACCGTTTCAAGCGGGTCAATTCTCAATATTAGGTTGCATGGTAACGATGCATGGCGGTTCACTAGGATTTGAACAATTTCCGCCGTGACACGATCCCCGGCTATCGAATTCTCGCCTCCAAAACCCGGACAAACCGATTTCGCAATGACGAAGCCTCCGGGTCTCCAGCAGCACCGACAATCTGTCGGTCACCGTCGGGCACCGGGGCGGAGCCATAATTCGGAAGGGTTGAAACTGGGAAGTGACAAGAGGGAGTTTCGCCAACGTTTTGCGGATCCGTTAAATTTGCAGTTTGCCTTTCGGTCGAGGAGGCCCGATTCGGCGTGATGGCTTGTAACGTTGGATGATGCAGCAGCAGCACCGGCACACAGCAGGCCAGATCTCATTATGATACAATGGGCCGAGGCTAGTACTCGGCAGTTCTGAATAATGCGCGGTACTCCAGGGATACCGGGCCAATTATTGGCTACCTCACCAACACCATCGGGACGCTCCAGGAACGGCACACCAGCCGGTAACCGCAGTGAGACCGGCAGCACCCCATTCTACCGATTCCCACGTCTATGTCCTGTCAGCTCGCCCACCCCTGTTTTCATCATGGGCTTTCTCCTGTCCTCCCGCTATTCTGTACCCTTTTAGTTCGCGTATATCACGCAACGGTTAATAACAAAAGGGCTCTGTTCGCGTTCCAAAATCTTCACGCTGGTGGTACGAGCCCCAACGAAGCTGCAGCGCATCCATCCGACGAACCGTCGTCGCTCCAGTCACGCTCGCCGTCGAGGCTCCCTGTGTGGGTATCCGATAGACAGACGGACGGATGATGCGTATGCGGTTTCCGAATGATGGAATTTATACGGGATCGATAAATCGATTTCACGTCTCCGGAAATACAGAGGATTGGAAAAATGTTGGCTTGGAACGGAAGGCTCTTCCAGTTCGAATACCCTAGTAGCGAAATAGTTACATCGATCCGACGACCCGTTGTACTTTTTTTTCTTTCTTTTTTAGAGTTTTTTTTATTTTGGGTGCAGATGGAGTGCTTTGAGGATTTTTATATTTTTGTACCGAAATCCAATTTACACGTTTCTCCGTGGTATCTCGATGGAATTAATATTATGCGAGAAATCAGCGCCGAATTCAGTTCTCCAGATAATCTTCGGATAAATCCGTTCATCCTATTAACGGACAGCTAAACTCTAGGACGGAACAAATTGCACATTCCGAGAATTTTTATAGCCGGTGAAAAAAAAAGAAATGAAAAAAGTTCCGTCCGTATGATTGACGTATTGCTTTCAACGGATTCCCGAGAATATTTGCATATGTATATAAAATGCAGCTAGTTTGCCCATTGGTGATCATCCTAGCGATATCCTCGCTGCATAGTCCATCACGCAGACTCAATCGAATCCGCATTTGCACCAGTCGTTCCATCTCATGTATGCCATATTTTTTTTCTCTTTATTTTCATACCTTCGCTCATTCGTTTCCCTCGATCCCTTTTGCCTTTTTTCGTTTTTTTTTCATTGGTTATCGTATCCGGAGCCGGGGGGATAACGATGTTTCAATTTATCTACCGCGGGCCTGACCCGGGGCATGAATTCATATCCGAATACGTTTCCGGCCTGTGCCACGGGCGACACACTAACAACATCAACTCCTCACGGGCTAATATAGTATCCAAACCCGGGTGTATACCGTCCGTCGTTTTTGGAATCGATTTCCATGTTAAATGGGTCCATTGAAAGGATACAATTGAAGGCCATAAAGTTCCCAAACTCTCCGCAGTGGACACGATGGAACGAATAATGACAATAATCAATACGCCACACGAAATCCTGAGATTCAGCACAAATATTGAAAAGGTTTATTTTTTTTTTACAATTTTTTTTTAACAATTTCACTGGTCCAATTGATGTAAAATAAGGTAAGGTAAAATAAGGTAATGTCCCTCGTGATCGCCGATGTACGGCTTACGAGGCACGGATTAAGGAAGGATCGATTACTTGTCGTAGGATCGACGTGCGGTTTCGTGAAACTCTAACTCTCTGCTGTTGCATTGCACCGGTTCGAGCTACCGCCGGTGTTCCTGACCCGTGGAGAAGGGGGTGTTGGGGGTTGGGGGTTGGAAAACGAAGAGAGGGCACAGCCATGGATTTATCAACGATCGGGCGTACCGCGAGAGCAGGCATCGCGTCGAACGTCCGAGCTTCAACCCTGATGAACGATAATGGAAGATCCTACCTCGTTCGCCACCGGCATCACTTCGACAAACGTAACAGCCCTAACCGGAGGATCTCTCTTGCTTACGTCGTCGGCAACTTTATGTCTCTCGCGGCGCATCCTCTTTGGTCCGGCTCGGCTGTGAGATATCGGTACTTTCAATGACGAACCGAGCCCGTTCCCGGTTTGCTGACTATTCGAGCTCACGCCTCTGCCATCTCCTCTGGCCAGTACGCCGATTTTTTCACGTAACGACAATACCTTCCGATTATTTCGATATACAGTAGTAGGCAATTGAAGTGGAACAAGGTTATTTTGACGAAAGGTATACGTAAAAGGGTCCAACTTTTGCCAAAACTGGCGAAAAAAATCGTCTTCCACTTCAATTGCCTACTACTGTATTTCGGATAATCGATTTTTTTTTGTGGAAGGAGAAGACCACGCACTGTAAAAAAGCAGTGTTAAATTCAACACCGCTTTAACACCATTACGTGGTCCAAGTGGGTCCATTACTTTGGTGTTAAAAGCAGTGTTAATATAATAAATCGTTACTAATAATTGCCCATAGTAATTACGTGGTACATCGTAATAATCATAAATGAAAAAAAGAATATTCGGGCGAAAAAACGCTACGATCACGAATATCTACGATGGCGAATTGCCTGAGATAGGATTCGAACTACCTATGGAATGCTCATTCCTACCTACCTATGCTTACTACCTAACACGCTACCGACTACACTATTGCTTCCTTGTGAAATTCTCTTATTCAAATTCTGTATAAGCAAAGAAATAATAATTTTTCCCGACTACGCTAAAAAGGCCCTATTTCGTGCCGGCAACGAAGGTGGAAAGTGGCTGATTCTTGCCCAGCGGGAGGAAAAGTGATTTAGCGGGATGAAAGTAGTATATTATGCCACCAGGGAGGAAAATGCACTTCCTCCCTTGTCGCATACAATATTTTTTTCCCGACTTCGTTAAAATAACCACATTTCTTGGGTCGCAAAATCGTGATATTCGCCAATGACCATCACTCCACCGGGAGTAATAGAACTTCCAGAGGGAGTAATGAGCCCTATTACTCATGTAATGGTGCCCTCGTTTTGCTCGGGCATCAAACTTCACACTCGGTGAAGTTACGCACATTCCTCCCTTGTAACATAATATACTAATTCCCGGCAAAGTAATGCCTCGCCGGGAAATATCATTGTAATTGAAAACTCGTGTGCACACTGAGAAAAAAAAAATGGTTGGATCAAGCAAATGCGCGATGACATACGGTCAAAGGTGTATTTTGTTGGTACAACAAATACGTTCGTTTCAAGCGACAAATTGTGAATAAATTGAAGGAAGTAATCGTTTAACAAAATAATGCTTTATTTGTATCAAATAAATAACAGCTTTGAACGAATGTCACCGCGACTTTTGTTTAATCCAACCAATTTTTTTTCTCAGTGCAGCGCAGTATTCGACTTGCGGCTAACGAAGCCAATGCGAAGCTCAAAAAGGTAGGGTACACGTGAGTGACGACGAAAAGACGTTTTCAAGGATGAGAAAATTTCCAGAGGCGATAAGCCGAAGAGAGCAGTATGGCTGGGCGTAAATTCGTGGGAGGGTCTCGACGACGAGCCGAAAAGACGCTGATCGATGATCCGGCATCGACTCACTTCCAGCATCGGAGAGGGCAATAGCATCATCTCCGCATCTCACTTTCATCTCACGGCGGACACTGTGGCACCTCGGCCCTACGTGACGCGGCTGAGGAAGCAAAAGTGATAGATGGAAGATCGAATCTCCGCCTTCATGGGCTCACGTGCCTTTTCTTCTTTCCTTCCTTCTTCTCCCTGCCTCATGCACTCCCTTCTTTCGGGGTATCGTTTTTTTTGTCACCAGCAGTTTAGTTTTTACTAAGGTCTATGGAAACGAGTTATTTTTCTTCCGCAGGATTCAACGTTGCACCTTTTTCTTATCGAGTTGCTTCTCGTTGGTATAGGAAATGGAATTTCCTTTCTGTACTGCCGCAGTCCTTCCAATAGAAGTTAAGCAGCCCTTGCGTTGAAATGTCCTCTCATCTTTCGTGGAGTGTCAATGGACCTTGGTAATGACAAACCGCGTGATCTCTTAGTGTCATGTTATTGTGCGGTTCCCTCATTTCGTATATTCACTCGGCCAAAAGTGTACATTCCAAGCATTTCAATCAAAGATTTCAGGCAAAAAAATCCGTGATTTTTTTTGCTTCCTCATAGAGGAAGCTTTGTTATGGTGAAAAAAAAAATTGAAATTTTCATATCGCTTCCTCATAAAGTTGAAAATTTAAATTTTCATATCGCTTCCTCATAAAAGCTGAAAAGTTAGAAGTTGAAATTTTCATATCGCTTTCTCATAAGGTTCCTTTATTCGCGAAGTTTCTTCTATGAGGAAGCTTGTCTATATTTTTGGCTTCCTCATAGAGGAAGCTTCGCGAATAAAAGAACCTTATGAGAAAGCGATATAAAATTTCAATTTTCAACTTTTATGAGGAAGCGATGTGAAAATTTCAATTTTCAACTTTTTTTACTTGAAAATCTGATTTTTCGGCCGGAAGGGCCGCACTTCCGGTATGACGTCACTTCCCGTCGAAAAATTGATGGATCGTTGAGCTTGGGGTGTTCTAGAGATCTTCGTATTGTTTAATTAAGTCAAGGAAACAGTATTTCAATTTCACCCCCCCCCCCCCCTTCGCATGCTCCGGAAATAAGTTGCACAGTTGTTTCCACGTTAACATCTCCGACGGACTGCGTGAAGTTTGTACGATGTCCTCTGCCCTACAAATATGCGCCACCTGTTCCGTTTTCATAACGCGCGAGTGGATCTTAGCAGCGCTCTATCTCTCTCTTTATCTCTCCTCTATCTCTCCCTCTTTCGGTCTCAGCTCCGTTATATTCACTCGCAACTTCGTTAATTTATTCAAACAAACTTGCTACGGTATTTATTAGCAACTTCGACGCTGAAGTAAAGCGGCTTGTCGTGGAATATTGCTCGCTTTTACCTGTTGGTTTGCTACTTGCAAATCTGCCGCTGCTGCTTCTGCAAGCGGAAACGAAAACCCTCAAACTCGAGAGGGTATGTGTGTATGAGAGAGAGATATCCGGTCTCGTTGCGCACGACGAGAGGCAGCGCGGAACTTGCTTTTGCCATGGAAAAAAAAAATTATGAATTTTTTATTCATTCGAGGGAATGATGGTGCGATAGTCTGAGTGGTATGCATCTCACTGATTAATATTAATACGCAACGCCACTCGTTATTTATTCAAAGGAAAAAGCATCTTCGTTTTTTTTAATTTTTATTATTCGCTATTTTCAGAACGTAGCCCTAAGTTGTGAAAAAAATGACGATCGAGCAGCATAGATCGATAACGAGCTACGTCTTGGCAATGCACTTCTTTGGTCGAGAATGACCTTCGTTTTTTAAATTTTTTATTATCCGCTACCTTCAGAACGAAGCCCCACGTTGTGCAAAAAGACGTCGAACAAGATACGTCGGTAACGAGCTACGTCTTGTACAATGCAATTTTTTGGTCGAGAACAATCCACATGCCCGTAAAAAAAATAAAAATAACATCTAAACTCCGGTCGACATTTCCGTCGTGGGACTTTTCACCAGCTTGTTCCGCAACCTCAAGCCACTTTTTCATTCCGGCCGGTGAATCGTACCGCGGGAAGAGTCTGCGTAAGCCGGTAGATTACGGTCTTGATGTTAAATATTTCGTGGGATTTGCCTTGGGCTCGCGCACGGATGCATGGGTTGCTTTCTCGGATTTCCGTTGCTCTCCCCCGTCGCAACCACTTGCGTTAAACCATGCAAGAGCTCGCCAGTACTCTACATTAGTGTTCACGATAAAAACATCTTGGTTTAATTTTTATTTAAAAAGTGTGTACCGGCCATATACATTTTTTGTTATTCTGTCGCGCCCACACGGCCTCCACCCTCCAGCATTATGCAGCACCAGTCACGAAGTGGCAACCGGATTGCTCCTAAAACCACGGTTTTAGCTGCATTAGTTGAAACCGCGCGCATGCGTTATTTCTTTTATTTTTTAGTCGTAGTACAAAAGATTTATTGACAAAGACAATATTTATACAGTTATCTTCTTATATTAATATTATATATAATGAGACCGACAGCGGTGGACGCGCGGTAGGCTCACGGCTCTGTCCCCGAAGTCAAGCAGATTCGTTCGCGGTCAGTACTTGGATGGGTGACCGTCTAACGGTGTGCTAGCCAGCGCATCGACCGTTGAGCGGGAGGCGCTTTCTTCCGAGACTTTGGTGTTTCTGCACTTTAAGGTAAAAGTACCAGTGGCTGCACACCTAAGGGCGAAGTCCCAGTTCCCGTACATGCATGAAAAATCGTATTTGCGTGTCTCTTGCACGCATGCTTTGCGCGGCCACTGGGACGTGTTCGGTTTCTGGGACGTTTACCTTACCATGGTGGCCGCAGTCAGGAAAAACCGTGAAAAGTCAAGGTAAAAAATCTTGGTCAGGGAATCAGGGAATAGTCAGGGAATTTTTAAATTGGTCAGGGAAAAAGTAAATTCCTTGATCAATTCCCGAACCTTCTATAAATAAATTTAAAGCAGTACTTTATGTACAGTTAGAGAGGCTTAAAAAAAATTGGGAACATTAAAAAAATAAAAAATTAATAGAATTAAACATTAATACAATAATTAGGCCTTTTCATTTGCATCGTTAATTTTTTTAAATAGAAGTCGTTAGAAGTTTGGTCAGGGAAAATTTTTAATTGGTCAGTGAAAAGTCAGGGAATTTTTTTTCCGGGGAAAAAACGGTCACCGTGTTTACTCAAGTGCAAAAGTACCGGAGGATCTGTAGAATATAGCCGTCTGTACCGGTACGGCAAATGCGGAACAGTGTAGCTAAGTCGGCTACGAACGTACCGGAAGTTAGGTAGCTTAGCTGAGTGTCGGATAGGGAGTGGTAGGGGGAAATCGGGATGGGGTTCCGTAAAAACCCGGAAAGTTATACAGTGGAAATGGAACAACAAATAATACATACCTCCACTGAGAAAAATAAATTGTTGGATTAACCAAGGTGCATTCCCCTGCGTTCAAAGGCGTTATTTACTTGGCACATTAAAAAAATTACTTTGAATCGCAATAATTTGAATCGACTGAAGCGTATAATCGTTCAACTAAAGAATCTAGTTTTGTACCAACCAAATAACAGCTTTGAACGTATGTGACCCCAAATTTGATTAATCCAACAATTTTTTTTCTCAGTGTATTGATAATTTTACACCTTGGCAAAGGGCCATCGGCCTCGGTCCTTCAGCCCTTAATTTTTTATTTATTTACTTTTGTCACACGGGTGATAGGTTCGTTTTACCTTATTTCTCGCGTTATTGCTATTCGGCGAAATAAAAAACAATTTTTAAAAATATTACTTCGGCGAAAAGCAAATAATGTTGTGATAAGACGTAAATGGCCGGGACGAAGTATTTTAGAACTTGGACGGCTTTAAGAGACATTGGCGTTCGGGGGTGCGGAGTAAGTTGATTCAGTTAGGAACCGATGGCGGTGACCCATCTCGATCCACCACCGCCAGGTTCTGTCCCGGGTGGAGCAAACTATCATTGGATACACGTGGAACGGGGCTAATGGGCAATAAACGGCAACCGCCATTAGAGGTTGGGAGTGCACCAATATGGGCTCCGGTTACCGACTCTCCGGGCACTCGCCAGCATCTAGCCTTTGTCCGAGTCAACTATCGCCCTCTTGAACGTGAACCTCCTGCCGCTAGAATGCA
Organism: Ichneumon xanthorius; assembly: GCA_917499995.1. Taxonomy (NCBI): domain Eukaryota; kingdom Metazoa; phylum Arthropoda; class Insecta; order Hymenoptera; family Ichneumonidae; genus Ichneumon; species Ichneumon xanthorius. Next base: position 6,328,150 of record OU824202.1, on the reverse strand, counting down.
CCTTCGCAAACCAGCTAAGATATTGGCTCTCGGATACCGAGCTATAAATGATTCATTGATTTTCTATACCGAAATAAATAGACGGCGAGTTTTTTTATATCTCGATACTATTTTTATTTTTATTGTACCCCAGTATCATGATTAATATTAAATTCACTATACAGAGTGAGGAAAGGCTTCATTGCACAGGTACACAATTTTTATTTTGTATTTTCTTTTTAATTCAATAATTTTTATTTCTGTCTGGGAAACATATCGTTAAATGAAAAAATTGTACAATGAACGACACTGTGGATATTTATGGACGTGAAAAGTTTGAAATATTGGAAACACGATTCTCCCATTTTGGAATTGGATAATTATGCATTGCAATGATTGTCGTCGTCCAGATATGCTACTCAGTGAGGACAAATGTCGGCTCAGTGTGGTATAAAACTCAGAGCACGTTTATAAATATATCACTATTGGTTCGAGAGGCGCTAGTAGCCGAACTCGAAACCATCTCCGGGTTTTCCGATTAATGGGTGGATTGGATTCTCGATATCCCTTCGAAACTGCCGAGGCAGCTTGACGGAATATCATCGAGTTTAAAATAGTTAATGGAACCGGGGTTCATTGCCCGCGGATATGGAACATATCTGCTGAATTATGCATGCGCAATGTCTGTGTACTGTAACTACGAAGTTCGGTACATCTCCGGGCCATTATTGAAATTATTTATCAGCCGAATTGTCTCCGGCGTGCGCTCCAACACGATATTCTACTCGGTTTCTATAGTTACACCTCAGCTTTGACATGATAAATAATTTATCGAGTTGCGGCGGAGCTCAAGTGTCGGAATCTATTCCAAGAGAGAACGGGATTTGATTTCGATCCGTGCATAATTAATTATTGCTGTTGGGGCGCGGGGATAATGGATCTGCCTGGTCGAGTGCAGATTCCTCAACGTCAATAATACTCACCTATCAGGACGTGCTGCTTCTGAGGCACTTTCTTTCTTTTGCTGTTTGATTATAGTTTTTTAATGCATTATCGATAGTTATGTTACTATTTCTTCGTTCCCACAGTCAAATCAGAACCGCTGCCCTTCGCGTCTCCCTTTTGCAACCTCCCCACTTTTATTAATTTATTTGTTTGTTGCATATGTAGGGTAAAAGTGGTGAATATGGCCCACCTCGATTAACACGTAAATCAATGATATATAGACCGGGCCATATTCCCCACATTTACCCTATTCAGGAAAAGTACATCACGCAATCAATAAATTAGGGAATTAGGGAAAATGAATAATGACCCTATATCGTGATAGTACAGATGATTATTCCAGGATTCCGCCATCAGGAAAATAAAAACCTATTTTTCACCATTGATCTTTGTGCACATTCAAGAATGCGTACCCATGAAATTATCTTGAAATGATTCGGGCGATAATGGATTATCGCTCATCAGCATTGCACGGTACCTACAATTATTGTCTGTCGAGTCTCTACCCCAAAAACTCTCCGGTGAAGAGCATAAATACCATTCGCGTGTTGATTCGTTGATCCGAACGAAAATTAGGTTCAGTGTCCAAAGCCCATTCAAAGCCTTTCAGCACGCAATTAATGCTGCAGAGTGTTTATGCGTTTACGCATTCGTTCCTCATCAGTTAACCGCGTGGAGTGGAATGCGAGAGGACACTATGATGCGTACTGCTTTTAGGTTTATTGTGTGTTTTTTTTTTTTTTTTTTTTTTTTTTCCCCTCTAGGAATCAATTCACCGTAGAAGGAACTTTGGACTTTAATAGATTTCACAAAATATGTGCCGACCGCTCCGACTGGTTTGTGTCAGCATTGCGCAACAGCGGACACGAGTTTAACACGAAGCGAAATGGAGATGGATAAATGAGGTGGCGATGCTGCATTGCGGATGGTCCCGCCCGGTCCAGACTATCGTAAACATTCTATGTAGCCCATTCCGTTTCGTTCGTCAACTCTTCGAATTCTGGCTCGGGTTTTATCGGACTCACGGATGAGTGAAGAACGTTGCGCGCCAGTCTGCACCTTCCAAATACCGTCCTGGCTCTGTGAAACTTTTATGTAATTTTTTTTCTTTTTGTTTCCTTCCTCCTGCTAATCATGTGGCAATTCTAGCGAAAAGTGATAGCCAGACCGCCGCAGTCACTAAGTCCGCTCGCATCGTCGTTTCACACCGCGCAGAAGTGGATTTTTAAAAAAATATTACGGCTCACGGACCCGAGGAGCATCCTCGTGGCTCGATAACCTCGCTGCATCTCCGAAGCCGCTGGAAAGGCGTCTGAGAACCTATGAATTTCAAGGTGATGTCGCGTGCATGACGAGAATCCTGAACAGTCCGGCATCAGACACGGCTGTCGCTGCACCGCCAAAGACACCCCCGGAAAGAACCAATCAAACACTCGCTATGGCGCCTCGCATCGCCGGATTGCTTCATCGAAACTACAGTCTGTAGTTTCCCTGTTCCTTATTTTCTCCGCACGTTCCCGCCGTTTTCACCAAATCACGATGCATCCAGGACCGTTGGAGTATCCTTCGATTACGTCGACGGTCTTCGAACCGTTTTTCGATAGCTGTGACGATTGTTGGCATCGATAAAATTCCAAATTGTAATTATGCAAATTTAGGTCTTTATTTTGGTCGTGACTATTTAGATTCGTTCGCAGAAACTCTTCCCGGAGAAGTACATCCCGAGGAGAAATTTTCGAGCGTTACATCGGGCCCTGATAAGGCCTTATCAGGCCCTGGTCAGGCCTTCTCAAGACCCGATGTAACGCGTGAAAATTTCTACTCAAGATAGTAAGAATTTCGTTACCTTGTTGTTACCGAACGGTCTGAACGGAGGAAAGAAGAAAGACAAGGAGTCGAGATAGTAACGGAGTTGATTTGTTATTGTTTGTTTATTCATGGGTTTTGATCGGACTCGCTTGAGATAAAAACTAAAGAAGAAGGGTTTGTCATTTAAAATAAATTCCGTCTAAGTACAAATATTTTGTAGTTGTTTCCGTTGTATTTACATTATCTGCAGAGTGAGAGACGAGGGCAGAGGGTGAGAGCTCGCAAGAAAGCGTGAGATCGCTGCGTGTAGCGATCTCTGTAGGAGATTGGAGGCGCGTTCATTGGTGGTGGTGAAACACTTGTTTTCCAAATATTTTTATGCCAGCTCCTCTTCAACACTCTCTCGGACTCTTTGTCGGATAAATGCTGAACCTTGTGAGGCGGGGTAGATTTACGATAGCTATTGCGAATTTTACTATCCGAATAATCAAAGCTGGTGTAAAAATATTTGGAATGCAAACATTCCAAACCTTAATACCTCATTCTCGGTCGGTTTTCAATTCGTAAGAATTTCCATTTCCGCCATGTTTGCCGGGTTAAGCCCGGTGAACAATTGGCGTTGACGGTGACTGTGAATATCGGCGACGCAAGCTTGCGGAAGATACAGCAAGACATTGTCACTGGAGGGCCAGGTGTACCAGCAGGAGGGACGATAATGCATGTTTGAGCAAAGTCCCAGTAGCATCGTGGCAGACGGTATCGGCGATGTCGGTTTCAGCAGGGTCGGGGACGGAGTGTTCTGGCAAATCTTCTTTTCCCGGTCGTCAAGTCCGACAGTTACCATTCCACGGTGGCGTTTGCGTAATTGTTTCAACCGGTTTACGTACTCGCTCGTCGTCATTGAGCCTCCGGTACGGTGGGGCGTTTCTTTCGCATCTGTAGTGAACTCTGAGCCTGGCAGACCGATACGATCAGCAACCATCGTCGGCGTAACCGCGCTCTGAATCCTCGATTCCTCCGCGAGTGCTTTTTGATCTTTGAAATCCTCTTTTGTTCCTCCATCCTTGACGGATTCAACCTTTTCCACTTTACCCACAGCCGCATTAATGCCATCCGTTCTCTTTTTTGTCCTTTTATCATCCACGTAAGCTCCTCCAGTCTTTCCGACCTTTCGGACCGTTTCAACCTGACCTTTCGCTCTTCCTCTCGCCCTCGCGTCATCGTCGCTGGTAGATCTTCCGTGGCGTTTTATATCCGAGCTCGGTGAACCGCCATCACCGTGGCGCCTTGTTCTTTTACCTTCTTTTGCCGTTTTCCTTTCGATTTCCTCAGCATCGCCTCGACGATTGTCACCTACCAGGGCATAGACATCTTTTATACTTTCTCTCTCGTCTTTGAAGATTTCCATACGATCCGGCTGAATACCTTTTCCCGGGCCATCCGCCTCCCGTCTTCCACCCTCGCCGGCTTCTCCGACGCCTTTTTCAATGTTTTTATCTTCCCTTCCAATTTTCCTCTTTCCATTCTCGACGCCACTTTCGTTATCGACTGTTTCGTTTACGGCGCGATACTTTTTGCCACCTTTTCCACCGGATTTTCTTCTACCGGGGCCCGCTCTATCGCCGTTGGATCGACGACTCTTGCCGTCCGCGCTGCCTCTCGCGGTTGGATACTTTGCATCTTTGTCCGCCTGAGCGCTTGACCGCCTACCGTCATCGCTGTAATCGGAATCGTCCCGCGATTGCTCGTACACGCTCTTCCATCTGTCGCAGTTACACGCCAACTTGTCCGACCTAACGGGAGATAAAAACGTCTCGCTTCCCCAGCAACCACCCTCGAGATCCGAACGTTTCAACTCTTTCCACTGATAAGGACACGCCTCGTTAGTCTCCTCCTGAGCGTAGAACGCCCGACGTATACCGGATCCTTTATCGATCTCCGTGGTTATAGATTTTCCGAAGTAGCTCAGACGCACGAAGAGACTTATGGACGCCCCGGTTACTCGCTGATTCTCATCCAAGATCTGGTAGCTTTCTTTCAAGGATCTTTGGCGAGAAACGGAAAAATAAAAGTCAAGACGATTAAGATACGGGAAGGAAAAAAGATTATTACGAAACCCCAGATTAACCGGACTCGTCGGAAAACCTGGCGGAAGTTCAGGAATCATTGTATCTACATTGAGAAAAAATTACATAGTAAAAACAACAAGACTGATTTTTTACCATAAAAAATAGTTCCCAGAGATAAAGACTTTTCGGAAAAAATAGTGTTTGTCCATATCGAAATTTCAGCGAGATATGCCGCCATCTTTTGCCTTTTCACCGTGTATCGCAGCTAATTTCACAGTGGCTCAATGCACGATCTCCCGAACCTTATGCGTTTCGCTACGAATCAGCTGCGAATACTATATACATACTGTGATTTTTTTTTCATTATTATTTTTTTTTTATTAATTTTAATTTTATAATTACGGTGTTTCGTGCGTGATCAGTGTGTGAATTAACTATATTCGGTGTAAAATAATAAGTAAGGTTAAGTGCGTAAAAAAAGAGGTTGAAAAATTCTCTAAAACTCTGAAATACTTGACAGAAAGAGTTTGAAAACTACTAAAAAAAAAGAAAGAATTTGATCGATAAAACAATAATTCTATAACAACGTTCATCGAAGACAAAATTGTTCCAAAAAACAAAAATTTGTTTTTTTTTTATCGTGGCTCATACATTGCATGGCTCACACCGAAGTAATTGCGCAAGGCTTTATTCTTTTTTACAACAAAAATTCTGTATGGTCGAGTTATACAAACTTCCATTACTGCTCTAATGCAGAAGTTACAGAATTCAGCAAACTTTTTATACACCGACCATGAAAAATCATGGTACGAAGGGAATGAGGCGCTGCGCAGTAACTTTGGTTCAACAGGGCAATCGAAAGATACATCATGTAACAAATGGAAGAAGATTGGCTTCGATAAACTGTATTACATAATCTTTTTGCTTTTTTTTTATTAAATTTTCTATCTATCTATTTCTATGTTTATCGCAACAGTTTTTTTTCTAAATTTTAGCTACCGTGTAATCTCTCGAAATAAAAAAAAATGAACCATGTTCATATTAGACAAACTCAACTACAGGCTTGATAAAAAAAACGACTTGAAAAAAATCTTACAATAAAGTGCATGCTCAAAAAAGATATGCAGTGAACTCTAAAAAGCATGAAATAAAAAAAAATTAAAATTTTTAAAAAACTCCCGACTGCGTAATATGACTGAATGACTGAAAAAAGTACATAAAAAAATAAAAAACGTATATAAAAAAAAATAGAAAAAATAAAGTGATAAAAAAATCTTACAAAAAGATTGAAATAATTAACGATAAAATATTAATTTTCACGGAAGCTCCCTCTATTATCTTGTCCATCGATATTTGCTGCTATGATAATAATAATAATAATAATAATAATAAAAGTCGGGAGACGTCTCCGGCCGTTTCAAACGCTTTTCAAGTGCACGTACCAAGTCCCTATGTGACACGGCCGGAGACGTCTCCCGACTTTTATTATTATTATTATTATTATTAGTATTATTATTATTACTATTATTAGTATTATTATTATTATAGTAGCAAATATCGATGGACAAGATAATAGAGGGAGCTTTCGTGAAAATTAATATTTTATCGTTAATTATTTCAATCTTTTTGTAAGATTTTGTTATCACTTTATTTTTTCTATTTTTTTTATATACGTTTTTTTATAGTTACATCAATGACGAAACGTCATGGTTGCAACCATAATTATAGTTTAATCAATTGAATATATACTATGAGAAAGTATCTATATAGACGTTCCCCCGGGAAATTATTCGCTATAGTAGGAAATATCATCCTTTTTCTCAGTGTAACACCGACAGAGATTCGAAGAGGTTACGGTGTTGATGTGCGTCATCCGCATGAAAAGCAACTTTACCGCGAGATTGGTTGACGCTTGTGCAAACAACTCAGATATTCCTTGAGTTCCTCGCGTTCCTGCAATTCCTTGATTATGCCGTTGAACAGACCGTCGACGTTTACCAGCGCTGTGCCGACATTCTGACAAGAGTCCATCTCGAAGTATGTGGATACGTTCTTTCGCACGTGAATTTGGATGTCGACGCCGTCGACGTTCCTCTGGAGGGTATCGCTAGGTATCGCGAAGACTATCGACTTGCCACCGTGAAAATTCTCTTCTTGGAGATTCGACCCAAAGTAAGGCGAGTAGTCTGTTCTATTGGGGTGCACTGGTGTCCAGTCGTGATCCAACATTCTGAACATCACCGTTGTTCTCTTCGTTATGACATCGTCGAAGATCGAGGCCTTTGGGACGAATAACTGCAAATCCAGTCGGACAAATTACCTTCTTGTGGTAAAAAAGAAAATTTATCGTAGGCACATAGCTGCGATATGGCCACCTTTTCCACGGCAAACTCCACCATCATAATGTCGAGATCGTTCGACACCATCAACGACGACATCCTGACTCCTATTAAGTTTTTTTTTACGTCTGAATTAGTCTGTTGCACGGCAAGAAAATTATAATTTTGTTGGTATGTCCGAAAATTTGGTTAGTACAGTGGCTAGAGAAGTTTGATCGATTGACGTTTAGCAATATTGACGTGCTTCTTTTTTTGCGTCACGCATACCGTGTGCTCTTTAATTCATCTGTTTCTGCCGTTGGTTACATTCCAGACGAATTCCAAATACATTTGAAACATGTCACACACGTTACTTTACCGCATTTCCTGTTTTCCTTAATTTATACGTTTCTGTTACTGTCGACATTCGAGATACACTCCAGAGAAAAATCAAAAAATTTCTCTGTAAGGTAATTTCCGATTTGTTTCAGAAAATCTAATTTGTCTACCGGACATGACGTCATACCAGCATACGTCACTTCCGATTTGTTTCAGAAAATTTATTTTTTCGACCGGAAATGACGTCATACCAGCATACGTCACTTCCGATTTGTTTCAGAAAATCTAATTTTTCGACCGAAAATACGTGACTTCCGATTTGTTTCAGAAAATGTAATTTTTCGACCGAAAACGACATCATACCAGTAAGACGTCACTTCCGATTTTTTTCAGAAACTCTTATTTTTCGACCGGAAATACGTCACTTCCGATTTGTTTCAGAAAATGTAATTTTTCGGCCGGAAATGACGTCATACCCGAAATACGTCACTTCCGATTGAAAAGTGAGATTTTCTGAAACAGTTTTTTTTCCCGTGATGAACGTACCACGCGGTCAACGCAAGACGTTCACCGCGTCGTGTAAAAAAAAGGAAGAAATTGTTTTGGCACTGTAAGACCTGGCCGAAACGATGCGACAGGTTCGTGACAGAGCCAGTACCGCACTCGAGCACAGTGTATTATAATTCCGAGTCCTCCGGCCAACCGGCCAAGCCCCTTTTCCATTTTCCTCGGACAGCCTGTCAATAGCACGACGCCCAAGAAATTATACCACCACCGATATCGAATCGATGATTTATCGTGGGTATTCCATTCCTCGTCCCGCGACGTCGAGTGGATCGGACACGTGGATTTTTCGATCTTCCGCCAACAGCCCGACAACCCTTTACCTTCATCGGGCAATTCGTTTGAAAAATCGACGCCGGCTCCGGAGAATAAAGTTCGACGACTTCGTATGCGGATTTGCGTAAACCGAATATTCTCCCTCACTTCAGCCCGCTTTCCAACGGAGCAGGAATTGGAAATAAATGATTTTCTCGTTTACAAAAAGCAGGGATCATCGAAGTAGGGATGTCGACGGGTTATCTTTAGCGCTCCCCCAGCGAGATTTTTCCTTCGTGAAAATTTAGGCGGAATTTTTGCGCTCAATAATCTTTTTATTTTTAACCCTCACACCATGTAGGTGTTTTCGGCACCCTGATTCCATGTACCGGGGTCGTTTTCCGCGGCGCGCTACCACACCCACAATTATTAATGGAAAAATCTGAAAAATTCATGGTTGATCCTTAGAATGTCCTTTTGAAGTGCGAACAGGAATTTTTCGGATATTGTTATTTAAACAAAAAATATTTGATCAAATATCAAGCAATGCGCGGAAAAAATGCTTTTTTCCGCGGACAAAAACGACCCCCCTACATGGAGAGAGGGTTAAAACGATAAAAAAAAAAATCTTGAAATTAAAACTGCTTATGGACATGAAGCATCGGATGGAGAGTTGCCAGCACGCGTCGGAAAAGTTTGCAGAGCACGTAAGATCCAATTTCGAGGTATCCATATGCGGCCGGCTATCATAAGTTTTAACGTGCGTTCGTGCACGTTTTCCCGACGGTCCTCGAACGTGCGCGATTCTGTGAGAGTAAAATAACAAGCCCCGTGGGAGATTCGTCGAAATGATTACCGCTCTCTCACCCGTCGCGAGGCAAACTCCGCTCTCGAAGAAGCCATTGGCTACCGCGTCGATAACTCGAAGGGGACATTACATTCGCATTAGCGACCCTCAAACCGCGCACATTTCCACGCTTGTTTTTCCTATCCTCTTTATCTACCCTTTTTTCCCACCCCCCACAATGTCTTACTCGTATTTTTCCTCCGACATTGGCCGACCTCTGTTGAAATTTATACCTCGCTCTTGTACAACAATTCGTGTGGTCGAATAAGAAATAAAAATATATAAGTACCGCCTAAAAGAATTTTATGCGGGAATATCTCTAGTAGTCTTCGATGAGGGCTGTGACCGATATGAAAACAATTCTCTTCAATTTGTTTCGGCTTCGGAACGGTTTATTGGGATTCCTCTTCTTCAAGGTGTTAATGAAGAGGCTCTGTATTACGTTTCGATCCTGGTCAGGGTCCTCTTCAGAAAATCCTTATTCTTTTCCGTTATATATATATATATTTTTTTTTTAATTATTTTTATATGTTCCATCGTATATCCTCTCGGGTTTTTACGTAACCCGTCCCATTCCCCCCTATCACTCCCTACCTGCACTTCACTAAGCTACCTAACTTCCAGTGCGTACGCAGCCGGCTTAGCTACACTGCACCGTATTTGCCGAGGACACGAGGAAACTGCGGAAAACCCGTGTCGGTACAGACGGCCCGATATTTTCCTGATTCCTCGATGTTTTAACATCAAGAAATCAGAAAAACTGGCCTGCCGCTCAACATTCGATGTGCAAGCCGGTGTGGGGGCAAGCGGTCACCCATTCATCTACTGGATGCAAGCAAAGCTGCTTGACTCGGGAGACCGCCGAAGCCACACACCGACCGCGCACCTAACGCTGTCGGTTCTTTTCCGTTATAATTTTGATGTTAAGAGTTTGTGTGTTGAGATGGTGTTCTTTTGTTGCTATTCGTTGATACTATTCGTTGAGATGGTGTTAAAAGAACACCATCTCAACACACAAACTCTTAACATCAAAATTACAACGGAAAAGATTAAATATTTTCTGAAGAGGACCCTGACCAGGGTCAAAACGTAATACAGAGCATCTTCATTAACACCTTGAAGAAGAGGAATCCCAATAGACCATTCCTGAGCCGAAACAAATTGAAGAGAATTATCTCTAGTAGTTTTAGGGATCAAATTGCATTTTTTTTTTTTTTAAATAACCCCATCAAATCTTGCTTCGGCGATTATTCCATGAAAAGGAAGCTCGAATAGCTGACTGGAGAGTGGTATGAGATACAGAGTGAGGTCACAGAGAGCACCGATGTATGTTCGCGGTCGAAAATCCGCAGTGATACAGGAAGCTAGGCACCGCGAATGGCACCGCGAGGCCAATTAGAGCGGGAACTAATCGCCAATTCTGACGATGTATGGCGGAAGAGGAACTGATGAATGCGACAGAAAAATGACTCGGCTGATTTGCTGGTCCGATGTGTGCATGTGTCTGGCTACAATTCAAACAGTAAAGTACGGACCGATCCGAATGAAACGGGGTGGGGTTCGCGAGCTTTGGTAGCTATTGCGCGAAGCTTTCGTCCGTGCCAGATCCATTGCATAATAAAAAATTGCAGAATCGGCACAATCGGCGCGTAGCGCGTACGCGTTTCTCCGCGCGTTACTCTCGTACACTCGAATATTTATAGCTACCAGCGGTTGTACAACCCGATCGAATCGCCTGACGAATTTATTCCCGCCGATGCATTTGTTCTGATCGTCGTCACTTTATTGACAGTACACGGCCGTTCAAATGCAATTTTCCGACTGCCATAAATTTGGCGCCTCGATCGCCAACGATCCTGTCCTCCTACTTCGTTTATTTATTCAAACGGTGTCATTTTTTGTGCTTCGTTTTATCTTCATTTCATTTTTTGTTCTTTTCGTTCGCGAAGCACAGACAATGCATATTTTTCGATGGACAAATGACTCAACGCGTCGAAGCTCGCGGGCTAATTCTACAGCGAAATCCATTTGCGAACATGGCCTATGGGCCCTGAAGCCCGGAGACAAATCATTATCGTGTGCAAATTTAAAACGCGACGCATTTCACGTTGAGCATTTCGCTAATGACTTCAAGCGGATTGCACTCTCCCGCGTCCTTGTCGATAATCCTTCGTTCTTCCGCGAAGCATCGATTGTCAAGTTAATCCAAATGGACGCCATTATATATTGATTGCATCAGGAAACTTTATTTTTTTTACAACGCATGTACACTGAAAAAAAATTACATAGTAAAAAAACAAGACTGATTTTTTACTATAAAAAATAGTTCCCAGGCAGAACGTTTACATTTTTCGATAGTTACAACAATGACAAAACATCATGGTTGCAACCATAATTACAGTTTTATCAATTGAATATATACTATGAGAAAGTATCTATATAGACGTTCCCCCTAGAAACTATTCACTATAGTAGGAGATACCATCCTTTTTCTCAGTGTAAGCTCTACCCGGAATACAGATTTCCGGGAGATCGTACGATAATGTAACCGTAACTATAATAATGTAACTCACCTGTGGGATTCACGTCTCAGCCGGATTGGGGCTTTTTGCTGGTGTTCTTGCCACTTCCATCCGGACAACGGTATTATGTGGTAAGAATTTCGGAGCGTTACATCAGGCCCTGATAAGGCATAGCCAGAACCTCCTCATGCCCCATATGTAATGATGTAAAGGTTTGACTACCCTAATAGATATCTTAGCGTTGCAGCGGGGCTTAACAAAGCCTTGCCAGGGCCTCGTCAGAGCTTGATAAAACGCTCCAAAATATACACCATGAATTCTGGTAGGGTTGCAGTCCGGCATAGTTATAATGTGACAAAGACATTCCCGGAGTAGTACAACTTTCGTTGCGCTACAATCCGTCGTCCGGACTGGCAGACCTGGTGGAGCTCCGAGCGGCTTCTCGATCGGGTGGAATTGTTACCGTGTGCAGTTTGTACCATGGACGGAGTTTGATCGGGGGGTTCGGGTATTCCCCAAAGTTCTGATTTGGTTGAGTTATGCATTCGATACGCAGGTGTAAATGTTCCATCGGAACAAGCCCGGGCCGTGATCGATACTCGTGTCGTCGATAATACGGAGCAAACTCGCCGCTCGGCAAGGGATTGTTTCGAATATCGCGGCTTTGGGACTCATCGGTGCTAATTGTCACGTATGTTCGCCGTGTCGATCATAATGGGACGAAGCGACGTTGTTCGTGCAAGGATTGGCCACTTACGGACAGCGGGGCCGACATGAGTACTCAGACAACCACAGAGAGAACCACTGCTCCAAACCCTCTCGGTAACTTCACCAATGCCACTGTTGAAGCCTCCCTTTGAGAGTAGGAACCACCCGGCATACCGGGCCCCGGCACGATTCCACTCCCGTTCATCTCGAGGCCACTCGCCCAGGACTGGTTACGAATGTGCTAGCTCCATCACGCAGACCGCAATAAGACTGAAGACCGCAGCAACCCTTGAAGTACCTCCATCCACCGGCAACCCGATCTAACCACTCTACCATAGTGCATAGTGACTTGGTGCTTGCTTTGAGCTTACGGCGATAGCATTATTTTTACAATCATTCGTCCTGTATGAAAGTGAAAAGAAAAAATTGTGTCGTTTTATCGTTACGTTAGCCGGAAGCTGTTCGTGAGGAACTTCGTTGCTCACTGAAAACTATTGAACAAAAATTGTTTCAGGCTATTATGGGAACAAAAATTGACTTCGGCGATCACCATTTAAAAAAAAAAGGATTTTCGATACAATGTTGAGGGAAAAACGCACAGCAGTCAGTGTACAACATAGTGTAAAATAGACCGATCTCTTTGCCCACAAGCCCTCGTTGCGCTTAATTAGCAATTTCATCCTTATGAAATAGAACACTGGAGGTAGTTTATTTTATTACAAATATTTTTTTTGTCTCAATTTACGGTTATTTGTTACTGGAGCGGAGGTTCCAGAGGGCCCACATTGTGTTTTTGTAAAAGCGACAGGTTCAATGACGCGATACAAGCAAAGTGTAATTTAATTCGTAAAACATCTCGTACGTACCGAACAATAAAGCGCTGAACATTACGAAACACAGAACTGCAGTCGGAGTAATTTTCGCTTCCGGGTTTATTTTTCCTCGGTTAAAAGAGCCGGCAGCGGCAGCGATGAGAGAGTGTTGGCAATATTCGCAGATTCAGTACCGTCGAGCCAGCGATATCAAACCTTTGGCACGCAACTGCTCGACAACTGCTGCCCGAACGTGGGACCATTAATGAACGCGAACCGCAATATACGCGGCCTTCGACTATGCAGTTTACTCTGTACTCGACGCTTGCAATCTTTTCAAAATGATAAATGCTCGAAAAACGATAAAATATAAAAGACGTTTTTATTTTATTTTATTTTATTTTATTTTATTTTATTTTATTTTATTTTATTTTATTTTATTTTATTTTATTTTATTTTATTTTATTTTATTTTATTTTATTTTATTTTATTTTATTTTATTTTATTTTATTTTATTTTATTTTATTTTATTTTATTTTATTTTATTTTATTTTATTTTATTTTATTTTATTTTATTTTATTTTATTTTATTTTATTTTATTTTATTTTATTTTATCGTACAAATTCCATTCTTCGTAGATTTTAAACTGAGCTTCACGCGGATATACTTTCCATTACGAATTTCTCATACGATAATATAAAACCGACGATGTTGAAATGTTTGAAATAGAAAGCCGTGGAAACTCGAGAATTAAATGCGATAAATTTTGCGAAGCGTGTTCCATTCCCTCACGATTATATCTGTATGGCTCCTCACCTGCTCGCTGAGTCCGCAGTCGCTTTCTACAGTTCGGAATCGTACGGGCGGTAATGTTTTAACAACAGAACGCATTCCTCTCATTTCGCCAAGCGTATTCCACCAACAAATTACGAAACCGGGAAGGGTCTTAGGGCGATTCACTAAGCATGCGAAATTTGGAGAAACAATAAACGTTCTTCAAGTTGAAGGCACTTCCACCCATCTTGAGACCCAAAGTCGCGAAACTGTTAAATATAAAATCCATCTAATTGGAATTCAAACAAAATATCTTCCTTCGTTGCAGTCTTTGGCTTTTTTACTTTGCCCATCACGTATGAAGTACAAAAGGAGCGAAAGAATTGTAAAGAAATTTATTTATTTAAATAAATAAATAAATAAATTTCTTTACAATACTTTCGCTCCTTTCGTACTTCATACGTGATGGGCAAAGTAAAAAAGCCAAAGACTGCAATGAAAGAAGATTTTTTGTTTGAATTCCAATTTGATGGATTTTCTATTAAATAATAGCGATCTAATAAAAAAAAAAAAAGTTGAAAATTGAAATTTTCAAATCGCTTCCTCATATCAAAGCTGAAAATTGAAATTTTCATATCGCTTCTTCATAAAAGTTGAAAATTGAAATTCGCGAAGCTTCTTCTATGAGGAAGCATTGTCTGTATTTTTGGCTTCCTCATAGAGGAAGCTTCGCGAATTTCAATTTTCAACTTTTATGAAGAAGCGATATGAAAATTTCAATTTTCAGCTTTTATATGAGGAAGTGATTTGAAAATTTCAATTTTAAACTTTTTTCAACGTCAACGTCTTAGACTTTTATGCAAAACGGCTGACCGATTCAGGTTCAGGACGTAAAAAAATATAACATCGTCACGTTTCACTTTGTCGAAACTGCGTTTGGCGCGAAAAAATACATGGAAGTATGCGCTCCTGAATTTTTTTTTGCCCTTTCGATTTTTATTCCAGAATTCTTAGTGATACCTCTTTATCTAGCTTTTTAATCCCGTCATATCCATCGTCTTGTGTATGTCTTGCTGTAGATCACGATAGGCACCTGGGTTTTTCCGCGATGCCATCGGAAAGCAAAGAAATCGTTGTTTAAAAATACCTAAAATCATTCATTTTTGCAATTTTGGCTATAAAAATTCCTGGTAAACTTTTTGGTTAGTTGTCGCTCCGGGACTGTAATTCCATGTATTTTTCCGCGCTGATCACGAATCTGACACTTATTTTATTCGCCGATGAATATTTGATCCGAAAAAAATGCGTCTTAAAAAAAAAAATGCATGAAATTCGAAAAATTCAAAATGACATAAAATTGAAACGGTTCGATCGATTTTGTTGAAATTTTAATGGGATCATCGGGTGATCATATTCTATCTCTGTACGCGTTTTTAGCCCGATAGCTAAAAAATTGTGAGTCCTAGAGTGCGAACCGACATTTTTGACCAAATTAAATATGGCGTACAAAAAAAACAACTGAACATTTTTTGACGAAATTTCGACCAAATGTTGACTATTGATCATACATGATGTGTGTCAAATTTCAGCTTGATCGGTCAACGCGTTCTCGAGTTATAGCGTTTTGAATTTTTCACGTCCGATTCATACACACACACACACACGCACGCACGCACGCACGCACGCACGCACGCACGCACGCACGCACCCACCCACACACACACACACACACAGAACACACACACACACACACATCCGGACATTTTTTATAAATGTGATTTTTCGACGTTTTGGAACATTCTGAACATGTTTTCATTAAAATCTCGATTTTTTTTTTACCAAAACAAAGCTTCCTCTATGAGGGAGCAAAATTATTTCAATCCTAAAGGAATGCGACGAAAATTACAGAAGATACTGCGTTTCTTTAATTGTGTTTGCTGTGCACTCGTTATACTGCCAAAGTAACAGATTTAAATGTTATAAAAACCCGAACCGTTTTCGATAGACACTCAAAAACGAATAGAAGAACCGTTCTCGCCGAATGTAAGTTTTTGTTGTTTTTTATCTTCTACCATAACCATGAGAGATTGAAGGAAGACAAGTATAAATGGAACAGGATGATCGACGAATAGTGCCAAAGAAATGCTGTCGTTGCTGAGAGGGCCGGGGGGGGGGGAGGCAGGCGGGTGCCATCGAGCCGAAAAATTCTTTAGCGACAAAACTTTGTCAGATAAGACGAACGGGATTGACTCGAGAAGACATTAAGAGATAAGGCATTCTATTCTCGGTCGTGGCAGTTCCTGGACCAGCCGTTCCCTCTCCCTCTCGTCGCAGCATCATACTTTTCGTGAACTATAACTGTGTCGAGACGCTGCAGGACGGAGGGCAAGCCGGTAGGAATAACTTTGCCATCGGATGGTTAAAGGGTGTTGTGAGCTGTGTTACAAGTTTCCCGCGTTAAAATATACGCTGGCCAGTTCTGGAGTAACGACCTTCGAGACGAAAATTACTTACGATCTGAGAGCAAAGTTCTGTTCCATGAATAAAGGAATTGAGTGAATGGACGATATCACCGTCTCGTACTTTACGAGGAATTATTTGATTGTTCCATTCGTATATCTTCAGAAAAAAATAAAAGGAAGAAATGCGCGTTTACAGTAAATATATTTCAATCAAACGGATCTTTTTGCCAGTGCCTGGTTACTTAAGTTGTTTCAGAGCAACGAATTAAATGTAATAGATTGTGACAAGGAAAAAAGATGTTGAAGTTGATAGCCTGTATTTTCACTTCGTTGCTTCCGGAAAAGCTCCACAGCTCGCAACGAGTCTGTAAAATACGCGTCTCTCAGCGTATTTTATTATTATTTTTTTTCACCCTCTGGCATGCTCGAGGAAGCGACGGCAGGGGTAGGAAACAGCAGCAATTACGCTGCTGGCATTGGTGGGGTGGCGTGTTCCGCCTAGGCGAATAAAAAGAAAAGCTCTCGGTGTATGGGGTTATGGGGAATGCCCGAAAAATTCCGACCGGTAATTTCCGTGCGCCCTGAGGTTTAATTAAGAGCAGCGACAGAGGAAAGGCATAAAAGCGGAGGGTGCCGCGGAGCTTCGCCGTGTTATATAACGTGCGTACAAACGTGTACGTGGACCGATTTTGGGATTCTGCTCGCCCGGTGAAAACTCCCAGCGACGCGTCCGCACCTCGCTGCCGCTGTATTATGTACAATGCAGCGCGACACGCTGCGATGGGGTGGACGGTACGGCGCTGCCTTTATGCATAACATGTTTGATCTTTTAGAATAAAAAAAGCAATAAGGACAATGAAAATACCTACGAGATTCCTGAGATCGCGGCAAAATGGACCAATCTGCATGTCCAACATTGCAGATGAGACTTCTTTCTTCTAAGCCACACACTGAGGAAAAGAAATGCTCGAATTAAACAAATGCGCGGTGACATACGTTCAAAGGTGTATTCGGTTGGTCTAACAAAAGTAGTAGTACAAGTAATTTATTAGCGAGATGTTACATTGGTTCTCAATCATTCAAGTATGTTACATATGCCTTGTTGGTTACATGAATTTCTGGTAACATTATCAACTAACGAGCCATCGACATTGGTCCTTCAGCTCATCTAACAAAATGTTTACTTCAATCGACAAATTTTGAATAAATTAAAGCAAATAATCGTTTAACAAAACAATGCTTTATTTATACCAAACGTATAACAGCTTTGAACGTATGTCACCACGACTTCTGGTTAATCCAACCAATTTTTTTTCTCAGTGCACAAAAAAAAACAAAAAATTGCAAAA
Organism: Ichneumon xanthorius; assembly: GCA_917499995.1. NCBI lineage: Eukaryota > Metazoa > Arthropoda > Insecta > Hymenoptera > Ichneumonidae > Ichneumon > Ichneumon xanthorius. The sequence continues at coordinate 6,310,337 of OU824202.1, read as the reverse complement.
ATCGTCGCAAGATGAGAAACTCAAAAGTGTTTTATCACCCAGAAGTCCTAGGCGAAGACGTTACGGTCTCGGTTTGGAACGTTCGTCGATATTCGTCACTACTTGGATGGAATTTACGTCAAATCGAACTGCGGCAGGCCGATCCTTCGGAGGATTGAGGAAGGGTCCGCAGACGTTCGACAACTATGCCGACATCGCTCAACTGACCAAAGCCTGTCCGCACTACTAGCCCGCTATCTCGTCTGCCTGACTGATGCTACGAACTCTCTGCTGACCACCCTGGTCTGACCTATACCCCTCGCCGATGAACTGTTAATTTTACTACTCGCTAGTTTAGCCCCATCCGCCCCCGCGTGTGTGCTACAACTCCACCAGGAAACTATCCCGCCAATCTCACGGAAGCTTCAACGAAATACGGTAACATTTAACCTACATACTTTCGTGAAATTTCGATGGAGCATAAATAATAAAAATAAACAATCGTATTAGTAGTAATACGATTGTTTATTTTTATTAATTATCTTTTCTTTTTTTCAGTGCATTTTATTGAACTATATTTATCTACGTAGATAGATAAATATAGTTCAATGAGATGCACTGAAAAAAATAATCGATTGCTATTCTGATTATTCTCCCATTTTTCAGAGCACCTCTTGTATGTGTCTCTGCTGTTGGAGCATTAACAGTTACGTCATATGCGCTGAATGCGAATACGTAGTATCTGACACGATCGATCAATTTTCCTTGCGTCTCCTTTCGGCTGACGTTTCCATCGCCCGACAGTAGCTGTCCGTTTTACTTCACTCGAGGGATGTACGTTCATTATCATTTCCGGCATGTATAATTTTAGCGTTGACCCAGTTAACGGAGATAGGAGAATTTGATGCGAGACGAAACACGACATCTGGCTCTGACACTTTTTCAATAACGCAAAAGCCTCTTTGTTTCGATGTTTTTTTATTTCACTCCACGCCCCCGTTTTCATCTCATTTTTTCCAGCACATTTCAACTATTACAACAAAAAAAGGCTCTTTTGTGTATTTTAACTCAACGTGTGCAGTGGTGGTCGTCGAAAAAAAAAAAAAAAAAAAAAAAATTGCGACGGCAATGCTCGGCGACGAAGAGTTTTATGCTCGCGTTCGAATGATAACGGACAGCGGGGAGATTAAGCAGCAAAATTGTCGGAATTGCCGTCGGCTTTCTTCGGTGTTGAGCGAGTCAATTTGGCGCATAAACTCCGAGAATATCTCACGCTCTCTCCGCTAATGTGGGAGGGAAGTAATCTCGTCCAAGTACCTACCTCCGCAGCTAACTACTCAGGCTGATTGGTCAACGTCTAGTCCCGTCGTTGGACTTTGCGGGGACTTTCCCCGCAGCTTACCCTCATATTCCCTCGATCAATAATTCCGATGCGGTTTAACAGACCGTTTCTTAACAATATCGAGACAAGATAATCATACATCTTGTATTCTATCGTCGATCTCAAAAAAAAAAAAAAAAAAAAAATTGACTTTCCTGATGATGGCGCAATAAAGAGGCTACTGCGCTTATCCTCAGACCATTAACCATTCGCACGGCTTCGGGAGCCTTTTAATCAGGCATCAATTCTCTTCTGTTACGATTTTAGTTACAATTTTTCATTTCTTCCATTCGAAATATTAAAACACTGTATTCAAACAAGACTGCGGTGAGACCGGAAGTAGTTCCCTATGGCGGTGTATTGATTTAATTACCCTTAGTTTAATGCGACCCAATCTGCTTCCAAAAATGATAATCATTTCAAGTTCTATTTACACTTTGATGTTGTGTATTTCAGGTAAGGATTCAGCAGCCTCGTGAATACCCGAAGCCGCAGTGTGACAGAGAGTTGGGAAACACCGGCAAGATTTTCCCGTTCGCCAGAGTCAGTATTGGAACAAAACCCTGTATGCCTAAGCTGATTACCCAAACGTCATTTCTGAGTCCCCATTTCGCGAATACGTTGGCTCAGCTCACGTCCAAACATCCATAATGAGAATAACAAACGACAACTGAGAAATCGACAGCGCACCAGCGCCGTTGTCTTCATTAACGATTTCCCATAATCATCGGAGTATCGGAATGTTAATCCATCTGATTAGCGATATAATCCTCGTATCGGACTGTAATTCATCAGCTTCCGCTGGAAAGATAGTTTCCCTCTGAATTTAAATTTCCAGCTACCGATTGCAAAAATGTCCATGGTTGTCTCGTTTTGCAATTGGGACGTTCCTGATGACCCCGAAGATATCTGCATGTGCCCAAATTTCATCAAGTTATAATGATTGTATTTTGCATTGTACAAACTTGGCTCGAGGAAGCTCACTTGGAGATTAAAATTCTATAAGTGAACAATCGGTTATTGTTGCTAAAGCCGTGCACTGATACACAGAGAAAAAAAATTGGTTGGATTAACCAAAAGTCGTGGTGACATACGTTCAAAGCTGTTATACGTTTGGTATAAATAAAGCATTGTTTTTTTAAACGATTATTTGCTTTAATTTATTCAAAATTTGTCGATTGAAGTAAACATTTTTGTTGTACCAACCGATTACACCTTTGAACGTATGTCACCGCGCATTTGTTTAATCCAATCATTTCTTTTCCTCAGTGTAGAGACTGCCCAAAGATGAAAGTTGATGTCATGCAGAGATCTTAAGGTTCGTCGTTCCTGTGCGTTTTCAGAACTTGTTCTACTACAAAAGGCCCTTCTATTACGTTTTTCGCCCGTTGAGCATTGAAGGTTCAACATCGGCAGTGACACAGCTTCGATTGTTCGTGATCCGGATTCAGAACATTACCCAGCATTGCGAATTCCACAGCGACTTCCGATGCTCCTTTGCTCTCTTTGAAACTCGAGAGTAAAGTCACGATGATGCACAGCGAGGCGTGCACGGTGTTAGATTTCCATGGAGTCGAAACAAATTAGATCATGCTCGTTGATCGTGTTTTCAGTGTTTCATGAATGTCAGCAACAGGCGCGCGCGCGCGCATACCTCACCTCTGCGTATGGATTATAACTGCGAAAGCTGAGTTGTTGCGTCGGGACGTTGAGGGCTCGATGCGGAAACGGTTTGGGAGGGGAAAGTGAGGAAGGAAGCAGCCGGCTGCCACTGACGATATTACAAAAGTTTTCGCGGTTAAAGTTGGGCTTACCGTTGGAGCAACACCGTACCGGTATCACGATGGCTCTACCCCAGCTTACTGAAGTATTCCACTGTTCCACGCTCATCCGTCCTAATAACCTTCGAAGACAATTCGGTTAAGTGAAATAAAAAAGTAAATCAAAGTTTCCATCTCATTCAAATCCGGTGACATACCGGTGAATCGATTGGTAACAAAAACTGATCCATTTTTGGATTGCATCGTAATATTTTGGGCTGGACATTCAACCGTAGAGCCAACAATTTTGTCGTGCTGGGAAGTATTTAGGATCCGTGGTGAAAAAATGGATTACAGTTTTCATTACCGACCGAGGAGACTTCGAGGGTCAATTGTTCATAATTTATTTACAACTTTCGACCAAATGTCTTCGGCATTCGTGATTATTTTGTTGGACTACAAGATTTTCGGTGCTATTGCTGTTTCACAAACTGGTCGAGCGTCACAATGGGATGAGACCTTTCGATGGCGCGATCGTGTTGGAGTCTGATTTACATTCCATTTCAATATCGCACGGAGTGACCTCTCGCATGAGTTCGATGAATTTGTCCAGCGGGCACAGCTTGCCGCAATTCGGTATTTCTTGATCCTCAAACTCTGGAGGCATTCCTAGGTACTGCGTTATCTGTTGCACGAAAACCTCTTGTCAAGTTTCTAAAAGTCTATTTGGAACTAGATCGAAATAGGGGAGACCGGGTACAAAAGTAAGACGGGTCAATTGTAACAATCGGCTGCGCAACGCTGCGCATGATCAGACGCATCGGATATGAAGTGAGTAACATTATAAACATCACCTCATAAGGTGATGTGATAATGTTGCTCACTTCATATCCGACGCGTCCGATCATGCGCAGCCACTTGTTACAATTGACCCGTGTTACTTTTGTCCCCGGTCTCCCCTAGCATCTAAGCAGCGAGGCGGTGTACCTTCACGTAATCGCCGTCGTCTCGGCGAATGAGCTCAACGACAACCGCGCTGGAGTATTCGGGCACGTGGGGCTTGAACAATCCGAGAGTGATCAAAAAAGCGGCGACGTTAAGCTCGTGACCGCTAAACAAATTGATCTTTCGTGCACCTGTGGATGTACCATTGGCCACAGCCTTCATATCATCTATCATCCTTTTGAGCAACATTCCTAAAAAAAAAAAGAAAAAAGCATAATGAAATTCCCTGTAACCCGAGAAACTTGAACTCTGAACCAGCGGGATGATAATTCCGCCTGTACCTCCGTTGAGCCTCTTCATCAAGTTGTTCCAATTCAACAACCGGTATTCGAGAATCGCACCATCGAGGAGAAAACCGTCGGGAAAAAAATCTGTTGTCCACTTTGGTAATGTCAGATTCATGGCCACCTCGGCCATCAAACCATGATACAATGACCACATGTCGAGCACCTCTTTGACCGGCCTTCCGGTGATAGCCGTCAATCTCTCCATTACCGGCCGAATCTCCTCGATGACCTCTGCAGCTTCGGACGTCTCGACTCGATTCGCCTCCTCGAGGTACCTGCAAAGGAGCAATTTAATTTTTTTTTCGGTCCTCTATTCAAACGTGTCGCGAGGCGGAAGAGCATTGACCACTAACTTGGGACACGAGAGGTGAGAGAAAAAAATATGGTCGAGCCTCATGGGCACATAGGTAGTCGGTATCGGCTGCCAATTTATGTCGCTGCTCCACCTTTGTATCTTCGCCGGTGGATAGAGCCCGGCGAGAACCAACTGCAGCGACATTTTTGTTCTTGCAACGTCGCTGCTGCGCGCCGCGACGTCCTCGGGTATGTATATTTCCCCGAGAAAATCATTGTACCTCTCTCGAAGCATTTGCCCCAGTTTGTACTCTCTTCGTTTGCCTTCCTGCAATTGCAGCTTGCGTTCATTAATCATTCTTAGAACATATTGAACAATAAATCATTAATAAATACATAATAAATCTTAATCATTTTAATAAATCATTATTAGAACGTATTAAATAAATCAGGATAACATTTCGTAACTTTGTACTACATCGACGAGTAAGAACGAAAAGAGTCAAAAGCGTACTTTTTACGTGATCCATTTTTGCGACATACGACTATCGCCTTTGTTTGTTTAATTGACAATGTTGATTTTCCATTTTTATCATCACATTGTTGACATAATAAATGTTTCACGTTGGCACCGGTTTGACGATCGTTTGCTCTGTGTACGTTTGGCTTTGTGTACTCACGTTCGTCAATCCCCCAGGGCCCGCTGGATAAAAGGTGTTGTTCAAATGAGGATCCTTCGGATACAGTTCGGATTCCGCGGATTCGGGGGCTCTATTCCCATGGCGGAATAGCTGAAAGCTCATCGACACGTTAAGTGGTTATAACGATAGCCCGTGGAAAAATAGTTATTAGAATATTTAGTATTATTAGGAATATTTTTCTTCTTTTTTCGAATACATTACTTTTTATTAGTAAAAAAAATGCAATTAAATAAAAATCTAGGGTCTGTCAATGAAGGCTCACCACGCTGACAAGGCGGGTCTCGTCCCTCGAGCCGATCACCGCGACTGAGCAAATTGATAGAATCACGATCACCCGGTAAACACGAGACATTGTTGCTTTGAGACTTCGATAATTGATCGCGCGTTCCTAGACCTCCTCCTCGATTGGCTATAAGATAAAGTGAACCATTCATTTTTTAAGTTTCTGTCGAATCGTCGCCATATTTTCTATTCGACGTTATTGCGTTACATTGAATGCGATAGATCGGGTCTATCGCAATCTTGTATTGATCGTGAGTCCCACTGATCAATAATCACCGGTAATGGCAGCAAACAATCGTAATGTGTATACGTATTTTTTTAAGTGCGCCTTCTTTCATTCGACACGAATGCGACACGTGCATTCGGCACACGCGCCGAATGCACGTGTCGCTCTTAACTGCGTCTCTCAGCGCGTAATTACGAGTCGCGCATAATTGGAATGCTCACTTAACTCCTAATGATCGACGGACAAACCGGAAAAAATGTATGCCGTTTATGCGAGATACGTGGTTGAGTTTGATCGTCGGGATTGCGCGTGTTGCATAGTAGTAGTAGCAGTAGTAGTAGTAGGTTGGGCGATAAGGACGTTACAACCGGAAGTGAGCCGAGCGCCTTAACAAACTTGAAGTTTGCAGAGTTGCGGGCGGTCTCTGCTAGAACCTATAAGTTCTATATCGGCAGCGGCGACCATTGACGAAGAAGAAGAAAACGAAGAAGAGGACGAGCAAAAAGAAGAAGAAGAAGACAAGCAAGAAGACGAAGAACAAGAAGAAGAAAGCCGACCGGAATCGATAGGAAGGGAAGATGCTGTATAGTTTTTCTTGCTTGTCCTTCGTTTTCCGAGCTGTCAAGGGGCGATAGCGGCCCGCTGTAGAAATCTCTTCGACGGGCGTCCCGGTACCTGGGGCTCCGTCTGGATGCTGACTCGAAGAGCGAGTTAGGATGAAGGACTCGAGATCGCGCAGCGGAGGCTCCTCTCCGTTCGCCCGTAGTAAAACTTTCGGGATTAAACTCTCGGTGAGACTTCGACGCGTTGGTAAATAAATGGCTCGGGGTATACACCCGTGCTGGACGGGGTGAGGAGGTGGGGTTTATACGGGCTCATGGCACACATCCCGAGACATCTCTCGCGTTACATGCAAGTACGGTACAGAGTGGAACTGGCTGGGATCCCGAGACGCTGGAAAACGTGAGAATTTCGAAGACATTCGAGCACAAGAACGCGAAAACGACAGAGAGAGAATGTCAAATAGTCTAGGAGGGTCACATCGAAATTTTCGCATAAAACCTGTTGCATAGTCAAAATAACGATAACGGTAAACGTTATACAATTTTTACCTATGGATTATTCAACGGCTACTTAAAGGCTTTCGAATGAGACTAATACTTTAGCTTTCGGTTGAGGATGTATCTACAAAGCATTCTTCAATTGTGATGTAAACACTATTTAAAGGAAAATGTATACTTAACGTTTAAATACGCTTCGTCAGCCCATGAAATTTGAAATATTCAAAGATTTTAATGTTGTATATTATGATGTTCACTTTGTCAACTGGTACTTAAGAATTGGTTATCAATCCTTAGCTGATAATTAGAAATGGATTAGTGTTCAACCACAGTGAACTAATAAGATGTTCAGAATACTGTAGAGGTATCTTGAGTTAACAAAATTATTATGAAGCAGTATGACAGACCTGATAATGCCCCTACTGTGGCCGGGGCCGAATATCCACTTGATTCCATCACTATCGATTGACAAGGACTGCCCGATCAATGTCTGATCTGGACCTGATCGTACTGACCGTAAGATAGCCCGGTCATGCAGACCCTGGTATGTTAGACCCGGCCCACATAAGGCTTTCATAAAACGGCAGGCCTTACCGTTTCCTCATCACGACCTCATCAGTCGTACGTAATACCTGATCAAATTTCTACGCGGCAACGTACCTCCTGAGCGACCCGTGCATTCCGTTATGGTTCACGTAAATGCAGTCGGCGTTAGCTCTAGTTGGAATTAGTTCGCATTCCTTCTGTGTTCGCTCACAGGTATACTATTAATTCTATTCTATTCTACACTATTTGTTGTTGAACGAACAGAGACCTGAAGCTAAACCGGAAAACGAGTGGAGTTTTCGTTTTTGGAAAACCACTTGACGACGTTTTGTTTGTCTGTCAATTGACTGCTTTCTGAACGGATGTGATCGGAAGAATTATCAATAAAGAATTTTATGATCTGAATAAACATTATCGAACGTGAGAGCTCGAGAGAGAATTCGCAAGAGAATACGACGACGAGAGCGCGTGACTGTCGCGAGTGACAGTGTTGATATAATTCTTTAGCCTAATCATTGATAGATAACGCGCTGGCGAAACACTATTTATTTATTATTCCTCTATGCATAATTTAAATCGGGGTTAAATACCTCTAATGTAATAAGGCTGGAGCCTCACACTCACCGGTCCCTCGCACTATATAGGTAGTTAACGTTAGATAATTAAATCAAATCACGGGATATTCGTCTGGCATCTCCGTGGAGTTGAAATCGAATCCATCCTGGCAAAGGCCCCGTCGACATTTTCGCGACTCACGCCCGTCTTGCCTCCGGATTGGAGCCACACATCTCGCGGAGGGAGCCATTCTCCCTAACGACGATCTGACCCGGTACGAACCGCAGTTCGAAGGAGGACTCGTCAATCTCGGTCACAAATCGATGGACGTCTCGTCGTCCATTTCGGCGCATGAACAAGAAAACTCCAGATAAGTCGATGCTTCGGCACAATAGACACTTAATATCGACAGAAAATGTATCGATCGTAAACCTTCTCCAGCGGACGAAGCATTCATCTCGATAAATGTCGCGGTGGATTTTCCACTTGATATACATTTACAGATATCGCTTTATCTTCACTGCGTGAGTCACGAGCGTATCCATGTAATACATTGTGTTTGAGATCAAATTGCTGCGTGCGGCGCGAGCGTGTAAACTGGAAATAATGATTAGGGACCGAGTTGCTGCGTGTGTCGCGAGTTGTTAAAATTTATCGGTACCTCATTATTCATTTCGCAGTTATTTTATTTATAAATCTACATATATAAAATCTGGGAATGAAAGGCTATATATGTATATTAGGGTGTTTCGAAAACAAACTTTTTTATATATATATACGTATGTGTGATATGAGACGTTCAGGAACAATTTTGCAAAGCGTATCTATGCTTTCTGCACGTACCAACGAATATTGGTCTTAAGAAAATACAGCAACATAGGTGATTTAATCTGTTCAGAAATGAATTATTACAATATGCTTCTGGATGCATCATTATTCGGTTTTGACCTGCTCGAATATAGTTTCGTATTATGTTGAACTCAGTTTCGTCTCAACCTTTGAACGAAGTAGACACAAAAATAGTAAAGCAAAATGAGTAGCAGGAATGATGTTTCTCGCGCATGTCAGAGTTCAGTGAAGAAAATTTAGAGGCAAATGAGGGATAATTAACAAGTGCAATTGCAGCGAAATGGCAGAGAATTCCAGACACGGAAATTCCGCTTGATATACAACACGGTTATTGTATATAGAATTTGTACACCGTTATTGCTGCAATCAGTGGGTCTGTCATTTACTATCCCTACAAGAACGACATTTATTTTACTAAAACGAGTTCTCGCGGAGTAGGTTTGTAAATCCAATTGCAATGTGCGTGCGGTTCCTAGTATATAAACTCTTCTCTGATCGTAGTGGCAATTCGCGTGTTACGGATCGGCAGAGGAGTGAGTTTATTTTACGTATCCAGAAATGTAATTTATTTGACGGGCACCCGCAAATAAATATTTATTTACTGGGCACCTGTCAAATAAATGCGCCTAAATATAAATATTGCTCCGATGGCTCCAAGCCGTGGTGCAAGTAGCAACAAGAGAAAGCTAAAGGGGAACTGCGTAATTTTCATCCCGATTATTCAGTATTACCAGAATCGGTTTTGAAGGCAATTATCCCGAGCAGAAATTACCGTCGGGCTGATGTCAGGTCCCTATCAGGCACGGCCTGACTCCTGATCAGGTCGTGATAAGGCACCTTTATCAGGCCCTGATCAGATATGTAACGCCATGTGGCCCTATAAGGTCCTGATCAGGCTGCCTGATCACGGCCTAATCAAGGTGCCTGATTGCCGCCTGAGAAAATTTTAATAAATATTTTTTATTTATTAGCGTTATTTTATCGGACTTGTAAACCTTTTATATTTGTTCTTCGGATTAAATTAACTAATTACTACAATCTAAACCGCGGAAAAATTAATTTTTATTTAACTCATGGTCAGACTTGAACCAGCGACCTTGCCAATGTAGACTGCTTTGGCGGCGCCTTAACCAACTCGGCTATACTCAACTTGAGAAACATAATGTCAAATTTGCTTTTAAGCTCCGGTAGAAGGATATACACGACTAAATCTACTTGTACAAAGTGCCTCACACGTGCATAGCCGGCGAAAAATCAAATTCAGTGAGAATTTTGAACACTTTCTAATGAGATAAAAAACGGAAAAAATCAATCATATGTAAGATGCTAGGAACATTGATTTTGTATAATAGTATTGTAAAAAAAATTGCAATAAATAAAAAAATAAATGTTCAACAATCAAGGAATCTTTTTTATTAAATCGATTGAATTATTTAAATTATTTATTTACTCATTAACTTATTACATTATCCAAAATTCGTTGCAAGATTTAGTAAAAAAAATGTTCCAACGTAAGAAAATTCTATTCAAAATTCACATTAACTGTAAAAAATGTACGAATTTATTTGAAATTAGAAAAAAAGGTTAACTAATTCTTTTCTAAAAGTTTATTTTTCAAATACCTTAGAATCATTTTTTTTAATTTTCATTATGCAAAATCAATGTTCTCTTCTCAAAATCAATGTTCTCCAGGCTTGCCTGATTCACCTGCTAAGGCCCTGATCGGTGTACTATCAGGCTAGCCTCGTCAAAAGCGAAGGATACCCAGTCAGGTGTCCCCTACCTGTACGTTATCCGGCCCTGATCACGCTGGCATCAGGCTCGCCTCATCTGAAGTGAGGATTATTTAGTCATGCTTCACGATCTGCACCTTATCAGGCCCTCATCAGGCACGCCCTGGCTGTACCTTAACAGGGCCTGATCCCAATTTCTGCTCGGGATACCGATATACGGACACCTCAGTATGGACACGTTATTAGAGCGCTGTATTGGTAGCTGTACGCAGGACAGCAACAAAAGCTTTAACGAATTCATTTGGAAGATCGCTCCAGAAAACGACGCAGAGCGGACCTGCAATTGTTGAGATTGCTGTGTACACAGCACCGTGCACGTTCTACAATGGAATCCGGTGCGTTGGTCTAGGGATGAGTGTGCTCGCCTCCAAAGCGGAGCTTTGGAGGCGAGGCGCCCCACCGGCGGTTGGGACGTTCGATTCTCGGTGCCATCGTTTCGTCGAGAAATAAAAACATGCGCGAGACATAGCTCTAGGCATATAATTGAGTCATACGCGTCCTTGTACGGGTGCATCACAAGTAAATAGCAAGTAATAGCTCTAGTCTCTGATTACGTTCTCGGCGAAACTCGACGCAGCTCCGGTGCCGCGAAGCAAATTTGAAACTGACTGTATCGGCAAGGTTTTCTGCAGTTTACCTGTGTTTTTAGTCGTAAGACTACGGCGAACACGATACAAGGAGGGATCGGTTGCAGCCGGAAAAAATGGGGGGGGGGGGACTATCTGGGTACACAAGGACAAAAACAGTAATGGGCAAAAAAAAAGCTGAGAGTGACTGGAATACCAGTGAGCATTAAATCCGCTGAGTTAACAATAGACCGAGCTTGAAAAACCTGATGATTTAAGTATTTCGTAAAACTCCCGTTTTAGACTCGCGTTCTGTTCCGTTAGCTGATGTAGAAGACCATCGTGTTCTTCAACTTTAGGCAGCCCACGGACTTTCTGGCCAATATCCGTGTTAGTCTCTAGCTGATCCTTAATGAATTTATCCATTTTAGCATCCGATGCATTTAGGTTGGCAAGAATTTTTGTAAAACGGCATCGGAACTAGTCGATAGACCCCACCCGATACGTTACAGGAGTAAAGCTCACATTGGACTGGACTCGGGGCAAATCACTTATTAAGTAGTTAATAAGCCTCGTTATTCATTTCATACGTTACAGGAGTAAAGCTCACATTGGACTGGACTTGCGGCAAATGACTTATGAAGTAGTTAAAAATAGTCTTGCAACACTCGCTCGCCGTAGTAAACCTGATGTATGCTTTACAACAGCCCGGATGAAAAACTTTGAAACCGTTAGAGCAATACAAAGATTCGCCTGCAACGTGTTTTGAGCACTTGTAACACGTGGTGATCGGTATGCAAAAGGCTTAATTGTGAGTGAAGAACGTGCAGCGAAATGTCTAACCGCCTGACAGAGGTTGAGATGATCCAGAAGGCACGGGTGACAGATAGTAGAGTAGAGCATATGTGTTATAAGTGTGTTTAAGTGGCGCTGGTGAAGAGTTAAAGGTGGACTTGAAGTCTTAAGAAACCGGTCAAACAGAGAGAGAGAGCCAGGTGTCAAGAAGCCGAAAGAGCAGGACTGTGGCGCACGCGCAATTCCGCGACGTACTGATTATCGCAGCGTTCAAGGCCACATCCCTCGAAGTGTGTGAGAGTGGGGCGAGTGGGACGAGTGGGACGAGTGGCGCGAGTGAGGGCGAGTTGGGACGAGTTGGGGCGAGTTGGGATGAGTAGGGCCGAGTGGGGCGAGTGTGGCAAATGGGACGAGTGGGACGAGTGAGGCGGGTGGAGAGAGCGAGAGATAGAGATAGAGAGAGAGAGAGAGAGAGAAGTCTCTCTCTCAACAAAGTATCTAGTCAGATACTTTGCCGCTTCTACTGCCGGTGGCTGGTGCTCCTGCTGATACATATAGGAGACTGGGAAGCGAGACAATAGCTTCATAAACATGCACGGTTGAACGTTAGATCGCCTACGAGAGACGCTAGTACGGGACGCAACGATTTATGGAACTACCATATTGCCTACTATTATTTTTCCGAAACTACATGAGAATATTTTGGGCAAGAAAGGCAAGAGGAAAACACTTGCCACGTGACAGATATATATTTATGTGTATGTATATCTGAATACCGGTTCTGAAGTCACGTATTTCAGGTAGGACGTCACTTCCGGTAGACAATAGTACATTTCAATACGAGTACGAAATAGTACGTTACTCCACGAGGGCGAAAAACGTTTTTCTAACGAGTGTGAGTTTGCAGCACGAGCCGAAGGCGAGGGCTGTAATCACACGAGTTAGAAAAAGTGTTTCGCACGAGGGATGTACGAAATTTTTAATCACAAGGTGCGAAAATGGCGGTTTTACGCACGCGAGGCGGGCTGACAAGTGGGCATTTCCGCACCGAGTGATGAAAAAACTTTTTCTGAGGAGTGTGAGTTTGCAGCACGAGCCGAAGGCGACTGTTGCAATCACACGAGTTCAGAAAACGTTTTTCGCATGAGTATCGGACAAAATTTGATTTCGCAAGGTGTGAAAACAGGGGTTTTCGCACGCGAAGTGTGAACAAAAACCGCCATTTTTCCACCGAGTGAAATAAATGAGATTTCAAAACCGGAAGTAACACATTTCCGGTATGACGTCATTCCCAGTCGAAAAATGAGATTTTTAAACCGGAAGTGATGTTATAGACAATATTTTCAGAATCTACACGATCAAGCTCAACGACTTCCTGTATTCATTTTTAGCAATAAAACCTGATTCCTCGCTTGCAGTAGAGTCTCAGATAAGTTGACAGTTTTGAAACCGACGCTCCTCGCGTCAAACGTGACACAATTCCCTTATTTATTCTCCACATATTCCCCCCTATAAACAAAATTAGTTTTTGTCGTGTTGGAAATCCACCTCAATAAAAAATGATTTTTTTTTAAATAGAAATTGCTCACTTCCATCACGTGTGTCTACACGATGAGATCGAGAGTGAAAAAAGTTTTTTTGTGTAAGAATGGCTAATTTGGTCGAGGCGAATGTTTGGAATCGGTAGGTCTCATGGGAAATTTGCTCGATAAACGATTACCTCTGAAATGTAAAAAAAATGCGTATACCTCTCGGAGTTTGAGCATGCATGTGCATACTCGTTGTTGGACGAGCGGAAACGAATTTCTACGGAGCTGCGGAAGCTCTTGGCGCACCGTGGAAGGTTACTATTATAAATAAGGTAATATATCAGCGAGCGAGGTAGTCAGCTCCTCCCGGGCGCGTTTGTACTTGCGAGCTGTAAAAAGCCGAATCAGCTCGAGGTGCGCCGTTGGTCGAACGGAAAATGGTATGGGAATGAGCAAGTAGCTGACGCGCGAAAAGCCAACTTCCCGTCAGAAGTGGATACCCGAGTATGCTGTGCGCTATTGCGTGTATTAGCATATACATAAATCCAGCTAGCAAATTTGACGGCACAGAAGCAATTCAGTAGGAAAAACCGGTTTTCTATATTTTCTTACCCCCTCTCCATCCCGTACTATTTCTGCAAAACCTATACGACTCGTTTTTCCCTCTACAAATATAACCCGTCGCTCGGACAAGTTACCGCAAGTTAATGCAATACAGACAACCTTTCGTCTCTGACAATATTACTCTCGAATGACTATCATAGAATAAACAGACACAACGTGATACATGGCTGTAGGTACACTGAAAAAGAAATGTACAATAATAATTAATATTTCTTCAGAGATGATGATTTCAAAAAATAAATTAGGCACTAAACCGTGCTTTATCAACATTTTATCATAAAAAATTGTACGAGTTCAATATTTTTTAAGTAAAAAAATTTCCCAAAAAATGTTCATCAAATAAGGACTTAAGGTAGTTATGTTGCGGCGGCAATCCAAAGTCATTAACTTTTGACATGTTGTAATTTAACTATAAAATTTTACTTGTACAAAATCTGGAAGGCTTTTGCTGACCATTTGAATGAATAATTAGATCTTAAAAATCAGTGTTTTTACACGGGGCTTACGGGACAGCTGGCGCAATTGATCTTCAAATGGAGATTTAACATACTCAGATCAAAGATGGAGAGAAAATATAAAATACTGCGGACTCGCAAATCAATCAGGCAACAAAAAAAAGTGAAGTCACCGGACGAATGTTCAATTGAACGACGATCAAAGTGCACTGTTTGGGACAAAATAACGTTTCTTAACTTAATTGTCATAAAAATGAAGTCAAATCCACACTGAACAAATAATCTGCTTACAAATAATCGGTTTAATCTAATTGCGAAAATTTTCACAGGTACTCCACTATTTTGTATAATATTATTGATGCAGCCAAAGTACCACATATAAGTAATTGTTTGCCCGACTACGCTAAAAAGTCCACATTCCATGCCCGCAACGGGTGCGGAAAGTTGTCCATTCTTGACCAGCGGGCCGAAAAGTATCGCAGCGAGCCGAAAAGTACTTTTATTTCACTCGGTGGGAAAATGGCGGTTTTTTCGCACGCTTCGCGTGCGAAAACCCCCATTTTCACACCTTGTGAAATAAAATTTTGTTCGATACTCGTGCGAAAAACATTTTCTGAACTCGTGTGATTGCAACACTCGCCTTCGGCTCGTGCTGCAAAGTCACACTCGTCAGAAAAAGTTTTTTCGCACTCGTATCGAAATGTACTATTTCCCGACTACGCTAAAAAAAACCCTATTACAATCGGCCACTTTCCATCCCTTGCAGGCATCGACCACTTTAATATGGCCACTTATTAGCATAGTCAGGCAAAGAGTTGCGTATGCCACTCGGATGAAAGTGCGCTTTTTCACCGAGAGTGAAGTTCTGCCAGCGCTTCGCTCGGGCATCAAACGTCACGTTCGGTGAAAAGACGCACTTTCTTTTCACCGAGTGCGAAGCTTCGAAATGATTAAATAAGATTTAGTGATAGTGCCGAGGAGTCACGCGAGGAAATTGACGGGGAAAAGAAAGAAGTGTACAATTCCCACCATCCATGTAATGGTTGTGAGGAAAAGTTATTGAAGCTCGTGGCTTCTAGTGGATTGCACCGAAGTGTAGATGGACCAGATAATGCGAGGTAGTTCTTACGTTCCAACCTACGGGCACGCTTTGCTCGGCAAATTGCAAACTTTCCAGATCATCGCCCTCGCGAACCAAAGAATGAATTCTCCTGTAGCTGAACGATGCTTTTTCAAAGTTCAGTGACGACGGAGTGTGTTATAAGGTTTCACGAAGCGATCACCTGTTTTGTCGAAACTCTCGAGGAATTTCGGAGCGCAAGAGTTTGTCGGGGAATCTCGAGCATCGAATTGCATTATTAATAAATATTAAACATTAAAATAGGCAACCTCTGATCGATGGCAAAGCAACTCATGCGCACAAGTATTTCACAATCGTATTGATAAACAAATAAAATTCAACATACCTTTCAAGTAGCCACTTTATATTGTTATACAAGTTACGATTCCGACCCTTAAATTATGAACTTTCGGTTTGAATTATAAAATTTCATAAAGGCTACTTCGCGCATGAAGTTTCGATACCCAGTTTCAATTATCTATGTCTCCTTCGAGTCGTGTCTACCGTCCTCCATTTTCCGTCCGAATCTCTACCACGGTCTTTCCAATGTCGATCTGCTCGCTCCGATGAACAATCTTCTTTTTTATACGTCTGCTTACGAGCCTCTAGTGAGCTACGATTAGTTTCTCCCACTAACAAGTTTTTCTTGTATGGTTAATAGATTCAGTGATGGTAATTACACATCAACGATGAGCTTGGAGCGTTTCTGTATAAGTTTTCTGCACAAAATTATACACGGATCAATCAGGAATGCTGTTACAATAGCATATTACCGTACGTGTCTATATATATATATATATATGTATGCGCACAAAAAAATTAATTAAGAATCAATGAAAAAAATTAATGACTGTTCGCAATGGCAATTTGTCTCAGGTAGCCTTTCCTGGCATTCCCTTCACTCCGATGTCGAAACTGCCATCAACCGATCGAATGGAGAATTGTCCGTGTACGCTCCATTCTCCTGCCTGTTTAAATTCCTTAGTAAATTCATCATTCGGAAGCCGCGTTGTTCCACTTCTGTACGTACTCTGAAAATTTTGTTTACGTCAGTCGATCGCAGTATGGAAATAATAATCGACGGCGCTCTCGACACCGCAGAGGAAAGGGTACCATCGGTGAACTTTACGAGGTCGTATAACCGTGTCAAAGATATTATACTGTTATAGAAACGCGGAGTTGGTCGGGAGGGGCTCCCCCTCTCACCCTCTCTCTTCTCATCGGATGGAGGATACTTGCATGTAGCTGTCGCCGCTCGTTAAACGTTAATGGACTACCACCGGTCCCGCTCATCGACGTGGTTTCCCACCGTCACGATTCGAAGCTTTGACCAGTTAATTAACGGCCGAATCTCATCCCGTACCGCTGCTTCCTCGGTTCGTACTCTCGCCCGAATTCGCGCCACCCAACCCCGTCGCGCACATATCAATTACTAGGAAAAAAAGATAGAAAAACAAACATAAAAAAATCACCGCTCTAAAATAGTAAATTTACGTGATACCATTATTTCTCATAGCTTTGGTACAGAATCATTTGACGGTTCAAAAATGTATGCTCCAGATCGGCTAAAAAATTATTTATCTATTTATTTATCGACGGGATAAACCTCTTTTACAAAAGATAAAATATAGCCTGTTTGATTTAACGAGTAGAATACGCAAATTATATAATTAACATCAGAAAACATTTTTGGTATTGCTGTGCACTACGCAGGATATATAAAATATTACATCATTATCTCATCTAAGTCACATAATGGATCACGCGAAGAGTATGGTTATTGGTAGTTCAGAACAATTCGGCTTGTCGCCCTTTTGAACTCCCAAGATGCAAGTTTTTTTTGCATTTAATTTTCTGAAAGAATTTTTATACAAGTAAAACGATGGGGCTCTCGAGCGGCGTGACCGTTGTATTTGTTTCCGCGGTTGACGAGTGTATCGACGGTGGAGCAGACAAGAATGAGAGATCCGGTGTGAGAAACAAAACAGGCAAGGGCCGTATGTTGTTTAAATAATGGAGGGAGAAATTTGTGGGAAGCCGCGTTGATCGGGCAAGGGAAGCAAGGGGGATCTGTGGAAAACCAAGCCTAAGAAACTGGCGGCGAGGCCTTCGCGTCGAAATACACGTACACACAGACGCGCGAAGCGGCCGGGATTTCGAGAGGAACCGGAAAAGTAAGAGGACTCTCCCCCTCACCGAGCGAAGATTTAATGCGTGCCAACCCCTACCGTGTAAACGTCTTTCGAATATACTGCCGCGAATTCCCGGGCATTTGGTGCCATTATAAACCTTCGAATCGGCCTCCCTTTGGTGCCTTCTTGCTCGACTCCTTATACCTCCTCGGCCGCCCTCCGCACCTCCCTTTTCTCTTCTCTCCGTCTCCCAGCCCAGTCTGACACCACGAATGGGCTCAATTTTCTTATTTTTCACTCAAACTGTTATTTATCGCACGACCCGCAATGTCACGAGTATTCTTTATCTTGGCAAAACTTCCGTTGAACGAGAATCCCGTGTATTTCCAACTTGGGCTTAAGCCGTGGTGGTGTCTTGCCGGATGATGATCTATAGGATAAGAGTGGTGAACATAGCCAGGACCTGTCGTGTAATTGATTTATTGCTAATGAACGTGGGCCATATTCGCCACTTTAGCCCTACACTTTTGCCCTACACTTTAGCCCTACACTTTTGCCCTACACTTTTGCCCTACACTTTTGCCCTACACTTTTGCCCTACAGTTATTGTCTCGACTTTCCGTTCTTTTAATTTCTGCTGACCGACGCAGCTCGTCGCTGTAATTCCGTTTGAAAGACTGTGAGCCGAGTGTCGGGTAATGATAATGCTGTTTATTAACATCGATTTTACGGTACAGTTCCGCGATAATTGTCACGAGGCAATAAACGCGAAAATCGCATTAAACGCGGCACATAGCGATGCCGCAGTTCCTCGACGCTGTTGGTTAATAGTAAAATCGCACATACCAGTTCGAGCCGAGAGTGCAGGAAATAACCGTCCTCCTCCAGCAGTGTGACGCGAGCTGGGATCGTTCGCGGGATGGGAGGAGGTGGAGTCATAGCCGGTGCATTAGGATCAATTCGGCTGGGTCGCGTTCGGTCGCGGTAATTCCACTTGAAATATCGCCTTTCTGGGATCCGATAGCCCAACAGGCAGGCATACGTCACCGCATGGTTATTAACATTCCTCGTTAGCCAGACATCGTCCCTAAACGCGGTACCATCGAGATGAGGCGCCCCGATGAGAGCTGGGGCTAACGAGCCGATCACTCTAATCGGCGGCCCTCTAGCGTTTACTAGAACCAAATCGGAATCGTAGTTATTCCTCTTATTATCGGCGTTCACATTGTTGCTCGTGGCGGAACGGAACAGAAGCCTCAGAAATGTCTCATCCACATCACACTGAGAAAAAAAATTGGTCGGATTAACCAAAAGTCGCGGTGACATAAGTTCAAAGCTGTTATTTGTTTGGTACAAATAAAGCATCGTTTTGTTAATCGATTATTTGCTTCAATTTATTCAACATTTTTCGATTGAAATAAACACTTTTGTTGTACCAACCAAATACACCTTTGAACGTGTGTCACCGCGCATTTGCTTAATCCAACCATTTATTTTTCGCAGTGCAGACAAAATGTGACTCTGTTCGGTGGATGTTCCCGTAACGCAGGTTCAGCTACGGTAACAGGCTCCAATGGCAAACGGTCCACCGAACTCCGATTCGAGGTTCAAAGGTGTAGGTTCAAAAGAACCCGGCAGAGAAACATCGGGAAACGGCAACAGGTTCTGTCGCGAGAGAAATCACTGGATCGAAAATCGATGCTCGGAAGATGAAACGGAGGATGCGTGAGAGAATTCGGAAGGGAACAATGAGGGACCAAGGAGCTCTGAAAGTAGTGACGTGTACACATATCTTGGTTTCTCGTTTAACAACACTCTTGTCGTGTACCTCCTTTTTTCCTATTTACTTGGCTCTCGTTTTGCCTCTCTTAGCTCGATTATCTACAATCCCTGTTTCTCTTTGTCCTCCGGGTTTCACTTTAGCTTCTTCGTCGGGCATTCGGCGTGTAGGTGCGCCGTCGTTGCCGGATACGCCGGGTTGGAAACCTCCTGCTCGTACTTGGTGCTACACACCGTCGGGCAACTGTCACGATAAGACGACGATTTACGGGCTCCGCTCTCCCTGTCTTGCCCCTCTTTCACTTCACCCTGATGTTCAACCCTTGGGGATAGCCGAGAAACTCCTCCGCACTCTACTCCTTCCTTCCCGTCCGACTAATTCGCATTCACAGTCACGCCACCCTTTACCTACTCTCTTCTTCTTCGTGTGATTAGCAGTCTCTCCTGTCGCCCTTTATTTCTGCGAAAGAACGACACTTCCTCGGCTCCGTTTCCTTACGAACCTCCCCTAATACTGTCGGATTAAATTGTGTTTTGTTTTATCGTAGAAAGTCTTTTGTACCGATTTAACAAAGTTTACATTTATCTATGTCCGATTACTGTACCGTGAAAGATCTCTCGTACTTTTGCGGACCTTCCGTCTACATCGATGCACCGTGTCGCGGAAAATTGACAGATTGCAACTTTTTCATAGTGAAATTGATACGGCAGAGTGTGGGAAACGCGTACGTCGAGGGTTCATACCGATACGGTAAATAGTACAATCGTCGGAAACGACATTCTCGCGCATTCGCCGGAACACCTCGACTTCTTTCTGGCCTCGGATTTATAGTGCCAAGTTTGAACTTACGTTCGAACTTCGATTACTTTCGTAGTGTAGAATGTATACTCAAGGTCCCAACTTTTGACAATGATGGAAAGTCTGGCCTTCAAGTCATTTACAAGGATAGATAAGAATAATAATTTTTTTAAATAACTAGAACAGTTAACAAAGTATATTAACTTGAGCTTGAACTTTATTTTCTGATTAAAGTTCGAACTTGAGTTCGGATTTGGGACCAACTACGTACATTCGGTTCCGAATATTGTCGGCGAAGTATCAACAATTCCTCCAGGTATCAAGGGATTTCTGGTTGAAATAACGGGTAATCTAACAAAAACAAAATAAAATAAATCGCATTCACAGCGCCACTCGTCAAAGTCAGCGAACGGGTTTGTGAAAAAAGCAGCTGGAGGAGATTACATTCGGCCGTATACAAATCCGACGAAAAGCGAGTGACGGTAGAGGGATAAAAATTGAATGGACGACAGTCCTTGGTTTTTGGTCCGACCGTTGATGGAGTGTCAAAGGTATCATTTTTTCGGGATGAAGATTGATATCTGGACGTATAAATGGATATGTATTTTTGGAGTGTATCTATGAAAACTTCGGTGAAGCCTATCCCCCCTCTCCGGCCGTGACACTCTGCACACCAACGGTAACTGGGTTGTAGGGTAACGTTGATCCCCCGGCAGAGAGCACTTCATTTCCTGCGCTGTCGCTTCGCGCTCGAGGACATTGCCGGATGCAAATCAAGCGGTGCCAGCCCTCCACCTGGATTTCGCTCCTGCTGCTTCTGATATAGTCTTGCGCCAGCCCCCAGCCATAATACGGAACGTCCTTTATGAGCTTCTTGTAACCCTATTTTTCGATGGCTTTCGCTTTTTATTGTCACAAGCGTTAACGTGTGGCGCCAGTCGTTCGTTTTTCCTTTCAACCCCTCACCTCTCCTTCAATATATTTGTTGTCTTCTTTTTCTTCGTAGGTCTCTTCCTTCGATTTAAGCTTTCAGCCAAGTTGCAATTTTGTTTTTCTTACACTGAGAAAAACTTACATAGTAAATAGTTCCCAGGGGAGACGTCTACATTTTACAGTTACGACAATGACCAAAAATTATAGTTGTAACTATAATTATAGTTGAATCAATTGAGTATATACTATCACAAACTATCTATATAGACGTCGCTCCTGGGAACTATTCGGTATAGTAGGAAATACCATCCTTTTTCTCAGTGTAGCCATTAAGGCAAGATTGGCGGTCCGATTGATCGAGTGGTGTTCGATTATCGTAAAACAATAAAAAAATGAATCATGGGTTGGATGTTCCAAGGCGTTAGCGTAGACTTCGCGGATATTTCGACAAAAAATTGCGTACCGCGTATGTACGCTACCATAATGCGGCGTTTCTGCAAGACGGCACGTAGCGCCGAGCTTCATGGGAGCCAAGATAAGCTCCGCATTAGTCGCCCCGACGTTCGCTTTAAGACTCTTGCCACATCAGCATCGGAATCCTCGGGCAAGTGGCGTCGACATACTCAAAACTTATAATTACAAAATGGCGATCGCAAAAGTTAACTGGCGAATGAAAGAAAAAGTTGCAACGATCCGTCCCCTCGTCGATTAGTTAAAAGTTTCCAATTTGTCGCATTGGCAAGCCCTATGCCGACTCGTGCATTCGCGATGAAATACACAAGCGTGTCGCCGTTTTCCCTCGTTGATAATATTTTTCCCAGACGGCCCGCGTCGACATAGAAATTTTTTTTTTAATATAACGGGGTTAAGATAACAGGTAGATAGATAGATAGATTTATTTATTGGGTACTGGGATGACTCCGCTAAGTACCAAGCAGTATAGTACACTGATAAAAAAGTACAGTTGAATCAACTAAGATTCGGGCAGTGACGTTCAAATAAATATTTAGTTGATCGAACAAAATATTTTAAAGACTCAAAAATATTTGGGTCAAATCCCCCAACAAATTGTTGAACGAACCGATTGTTTAGCTGTACCAACAAAATATTTAATTGAACGTCCCTGCCCGAATTTTAGTTGATTCAACCATATTTTTTTATCAGTGTAGGCAATGGAACAAAGCAGTACAGACAGCCCAGTGTCTGAACATGCGCCGTGTAATAGTGGTAGATAGCATACTGCACCCAGAAAAATAATTTATTTGACGGCCACCGTTTATTTATTTAATTCAAATAAATATTTTACTTAAACCAAATAAACGGTGGCCGTCAAATAAATTATTTTTCTGGGTGTATCAAGTAGCAGAGTGAAGAGAGTTCATGGATTAGGCATTGTTACACAAGAATTATTACTAAATGATTCATATGTTTACGACTCGACTAGCCGCTAAATTCTAAGTCAGTCGAAGAACTAATGATAATCCGGTTTTAAAACAAGACGATTTTCACACATTTTTTCCGGAAGATACAAAATCCAAAATGAAGGACATAGGTCTGTACCCTGCGCTCCTCCCGCATTCATTGATTATCTTTTGCTATCGTTAACCGAAACATCGAATCCACAGCACCGAATTACATTGTTACAGATCGAATGCGGTTCAATGGGGTTACACGCCTTCGGGCGTTGCGCGCCCATCAAATTTCATCCGCCGGTTCGCGCATCGGCAAATTCAAAAAAATGCATCGAACCAAAAAAATCCTTTAGAGATTCGTTAGCCCAATATTTGTTACTTTGTTTTCCGGTTTTAATCCGGCAGCTGCCGCTTTTATAAAAAAAAATGCAACTATTCACTCAAAAAGCAGGCATTTTTTTTTTTTTTTTTTTTTTTTTTTTATAAGCTTTTATTTAACGTCGCATCCACTGCTAAGGTTTTTAGCGACAGTCAGTTTTTACATGTTGGTTGTTAAATTTTGTCGTACAGGTTTGCCAGTTTTAGGAGTTCTAGTGTTTTTTTACTGTTAGGTTTGGGCAGTCGCTGACGATGTGTTGGACAGTAAGTCGTGTTGAGCATGATTCGCATTCCGGAGGAGGTTCTTTCGAGAACAGATGGCTGTGGGTTAAGTTGGTGTGGCCAATGCGGAGTCGGTTTAAAACACATTGGTTTTTCCTGCTGGAATCGAGATATGGTGTTGGTTCGAATGTACTAGTTCTGATGTCGTGAAGCTTGCTGTGTCCCGTGTTGCACCACATTTCGTTCCATTTTCTGGCTGTGGCTTTATGTAAGGCGCGTTTAGCCTCGGTAAGCGTGATGGGAACGTCTGCAGGGAGCGGAAGAAAAAGCAGGCATTATCCGCTGTGCAAAGCGCTGTCCGGCTTTGATAGGTCGATTTCTTGAACAGTGGCACACCGAAATAGTGCCACGTATCGACGAAGTTCAAGTTTGCACACAGATCCGGTCTATCAACTTCGTGCATCACTGTAAGGGTTAGTTCACAAATTCCATCGGGCAACTATCCGCGCAAGTCCGTAGACTCCATTGTTCATCGTCCCCGCGAGTCGGACTCCTAACTCTGTAAATACAAAAACCGTATTTACGCGGAAGTCATGAAGAAAGCTGAAACTTCGCGTCGCATCTCCGCCATTCTCGAGACACAGAGCCATTTGTCAAGAAAATTATAGTTCGAAACTGCGTTACGGTAGTTTGTTGACCGAACAACAGTCCCTCGAATAACCCTCCGAGCCGGAGATTTCTGCAAGTTGAGAATTAAATAAAAATTTACACGACAAGCGTGAAAAATCAGTGTCGTGCCGGTAAAAATTTGTTTAAAAAAGGAAAATGAATCTTCGACCTGGAACGCGTTGACGGAACCAAAAAACGTAAATTGTTCGGATCTCCCGGCTTTACGAGCTCCCACAACAGGAGAGCATTCAACACTGATTAACGAAATATTCGTTCGGAGGGAGGTTTGTTCCGAAAGTCGAGTTTGTTGTGGCTGAACGAGCCGAGCCAGGGGGCTGGTGTTCGGACCGCGTGCGGCTAACTGGGAATTAAGGTTGTTCCGGTAAAGCCGCAGACGCCGATACTGCGAGGTTGTGGCTGGGTTTTGTTGGCCGGTAGGTAGTATCGCAGTCTGGTAGTATCGCTGGTTGGGGTAGTTGAGCGGAGGAAGGGTGACGAGTTTAACCGTGTCGTTACAGAACAGCAGCAGCAGCAGCAGCAGCAAGAGGAGCATCAGCATCGGCAACGTAGGCTCGTTTAGCGGATGACCGGTAGTTGACTTTGGTATTAGCCCTGGGGTTTGAGCCAGTGAGAAAAGGGGGCGCGGCACCAGTGGAGGTACGGTAACAGGCCTGAACAGTCTCGAATCACTTGGCTCTGTCATTAAGCTTTAAAATCGCTTTAGCCTCTTCGTTGCGCTTTCGCTCACTCGTCCGCTCGGTTGGTTAAAGTCCAAACTGTGTACCAGCGTTCTCTTAACTGGAGGCCTCTTCGACGCTATTTTACAATCAGTCTAGCATATAATTATTGTACCAGTTACAAAGATTGGGGCACTGGGGCGTAAGTAAGTCATTGAAAATTAAGAAGAAGAAGAAGAGAAGGACGAGACAAGAGTTGGGAACTTAATTAGAAAAGTACACCCCTCTAACCTGGACTCCTCGTTTCATGTGTCTCTTTGAATATCCGGCACTACTCACGCTCATTAGATGGACTCGATTTACGAAATGTTGGCTAAACCCGAATAGAAATTTTCGAGCGTTACATCGGGCCCTGATGGGGTCCTGATAAGGCCTTATCAGGCCCTTGTCAGGCCCTTGTCAGACCCTTGTCAGGCCTTCTCAGGACCTTATCAGGGCCCGATGTAACATGTGAAAATGTCTACTCGGGAAAGTTTACTACACTGTAGTACTCATTTAAAAAACGCGCTCCCTCTTTCACGCTTAATGACATTGCCTACACGGCGTGTGCGCCTCTGATTGTCACATCGATGTCCGATCTCGATACACAACCTATTGCACAACCATTATTGGAATTAATTTATGCCGCGTTTTTACGGGCTGGAGAGGTGGATCCGTGTAATGGAAAGTTGACCTCAAAGACTTGTAGCGAAATATAAAATTGTTTAGAGGTGTAGAGTTTTTTTTTGCTCTCGTGAGTAGTGAGGGGTCTTCGTACCACCGAGCTCACAGCAACTTGAACCTTGGCGGTCCGGTACCTTTTCAGATGTAATTCGTGTGTTAACCCAGGGACCTCAAACTCGAGCGATAAAGTTATTCATTTTGCAAAAAATGAAATGAAATAAAAATGATCGAGAATAAAATAAACGATGCGAAGGACAGCAGTAGCGGATGAGCGAGGATATAGGATTGGGTTATAAAGTCTCCTCGAGAGAAGTAATGGCCGACGTTTAGTCAGCCGCGAGCAAGTAGTGGAAACTTTGTCCAGAACTCTCCCTCTTTCTCTCTCGCTCTCCCAGACTCGGACCGCGTAACTTAACCCGCGCGAAGGGAAACTTCTCTCGGTAAGCGGATTAGGGTTACTGAGGATTAGAGGGCAGCTGGATTGGCCCGTTCCCTGTTTCTCCCTACCGGCCCGACAGTCCCTCTCCTCGCTCCGTCTTCCGAGCGCTCGTAACGTCGTGGTCGAAGCGCACGGCCCTCCCTGCCCCAGGTAACTGTTAACACGGTAAACTGTCCCAATGCAACGAACGGACAATATAACCGACGGGCCGCTAGTCATCTTAGCGCCATAGCAATCTACATCGACCATCGCGGACTTGTAATTGTCAACCGATTTGCCCGATAATCAATCAAGCTCTTGTCCGGAAACTTTCCCGACAATCAATCAAGCTCTCCTGTCTGTGAAACAGAAAGGAGTAGCTGCGGCTCTCGAATAGGAAATAGTTTTTATTGGATAAAATTGAACTTATTTGGTCACGGGTGACTCGTGGCCGAGTGGTTCGGAGTGCGACTCACAAAGTAGTAGGCCCGGGTTCGATTCCCGGTTGCAGTCATGGATTTTTCCTTGGCTGCTTACCTCTACTTATCGTGGTTCGGATTCCACGTAAAATTGTAGGTCCCCTCTGATCTTCTTCTTCTTAACTAATTAATTAGTTTCGGCTAATTAATGAAATCTCATTCATTACGAACGATCGCGTGGAAGACGGCGCCATCTGTGACAGATGTTCCTAATCCTGTCACCGAATAACTCTTGATAAAAGAGAAGAAGGCTGTACACTCACTAAAAAGTGGTCTCACCACCCACGCACACAATATTCTATG
This sequence comes from Ichneumon xanthorius, assembly GCA_917499995.1. Taxonomy (NCBI): domain Eukaryota; kingdom Metazoa; phylum Arthropoda; class Insecta; order Hymenoptera; family Ichneumonidae; genus Ichneumon; species Ichneumon xanthorius. The sequence continues at coordinate 6,283,605 of OU824202.1, read as the reverse complement.
TATTGGCCGACGCGGTTCTGTACCTGTGGCCAGCATCGGACACCTGAGTGGTGCTCAAAGGTTCCGATACAAAATTGATAAAGAAGAAGAACTTATTTGGTCAACGGTAAATACATGAAGTTAGGCATAATACGGGTTCTTCTCTCGTAGCTTGCAGCCCGAAGACGTGAGTACCCGACCATCGCAGGATCAAAAAAAAAAAAAAATAGAAAAAGGGCCCACAGCACTGGCGCAAAGTGCAAACTGAAAGGTTGTGAGCGCAGCACAATCTTTCTATTCTTCTCCCGTCCGTCGATCGGGGAGGGGTTGGAAAAGGTTGAAAATCGTGACGCATTCCAGACGAGAGCGCGTGCTCGCGGAATCGCTGCCAACTGCTGTCTCTCGTTCGGGAGCTCGCGGAGGAAGAACCCCACGTTCGGAAACGTGTGTGGAAGTCGGTTACACACAACGTGTGTACACCTCTCGCACGCTCCCTGGCTCATCGATAAAAGGAAGATGGGCCGCTGGTCGCCGATGCCGAGATTCTCCCGTACGGCGAAAGAAAGAGAAACAGAGAATTGGAATCTCGAGTGGGTGTTCGACGTCGGGGAGAACGAAACTACGAATTCCGAACTCGTTCGCGTCGATGCGGTTACCGTACATCCACTTCGGGATCCGCACGAGCCACTCGCCGTGGTAATTTCGGAGTGTACTGCTTCGCTATAAAAGCAAAAGTTACGATATAACTACCAACTCCGGCTATGGATTGCCCCGAGGTCTCTCAATTACTCCACCACGTTCATTGCCGATACTCGTGGAGCATTTTTTATTTCCCTTCTCCGAGCGGACGATAAAAATCCTGTCGACACGCAATTTGCCCGGTCTGCGCTCCGTAGAATTGGTATTTCAGATAAGTCGTTTGCAGATTTCGTACCACGTTAAAAAAAATTGTAACCCAGACGACGAGCTACGGAATATAAATTTCTCGACCAGAAGTGATGTATTTCCTGTATGACGTCACTTCCGGTGGAAATGCTAGATTTTCAAACCAGAAGTGACATATTTCCGGGTGAATAATGAGATCTTAGAATAATCTAAGAATAAAGGGCTGGGAGGCCTCTACGGGGATCCCGTGCATTTGTGAAAGTTGGGACAACCACACAAGTGTCGAAAATATATTGTAACGAATATATAGCTGACTATTCGTTGAGACACACGATATTAGTTAGGATTGACAATAGACGGACGAACGGACGATTGATACAAGATCGATCGTCATGTAAAACAGTCTGGATTGAGACGTCTGAAAGAACAGACATGTGACAGTTCGTGCTCGGAATATTTAGATGCAATTGTACTAATAATATCCGCCCCCAAACTAAATACGCGCGTTATTCATTCGCTCGATCATTATTATTATTATCTCGATAAGATTATTATTTTTATTTCGTTATTGATTCCTCATAGACGAAGCTTTGTTATGGTGAAAAAAAAATGTGAAAAAACCCGTACACAGATGGAATATGATCACTGGATAATCCCATTGAAATTTCGGGAGAATCGATCGAACCGTTTAAATTTTGTTTCATTTTGAATTTCTTGAATTTCATGAAAAACTCTTACTTTACTTTAGACTCAATTTTCCTCATTAAATATTCATTTATGGATAAAATAACTGGTGGATTCGTTATCAGCGTAGAAAAATACATGGAATACAGTCCTCGAGCAACTTTTATAGCCAATATTGCAAAAAATTAGTAATTTTGCGTATTTTCAAACAGCGATTTCTTTACTTCCCGATGGCATCGCGAAAAACCCCAGGTGCCTTTAATGTTCTACGAAAAGGAATACACAAGTTGGTGGATATGACGGGGTTGAAAAAGCTAAATAAAGAGGTATCATTTGGATTTCTTGAATATAAATTGGAAGGGCCAAAAAAATTCAGGAGCGGTTAATTACATGTATTTTTTTGCGCCGAGTACAGATCCGACAAAGAGAAGCGTGAATTTGGTATATTTTTACGCGCTGAAACTGAATAGGCCAGCCGTTTTGCATAAAAATCTAACACGGCGTTGACGTGGAAAAAAAGTTGAAAATTGAAATTTTTATATTTTTATATAATTGCTTTTATGAGGAAGCAATGTGCTTCCTCATAAAAGTTGAAAAATATTCCTTCATTTGTGAAGCTTCCTCTATTAGGAAGTCAAAAATACTGACAATGCACGCAGAGAAAAGTTTTGGTTACTACAGCATGGCACACGCTACCGTAGCAAATATCGTATGTCAGCATAGTGACAGCAAAAGTATTTGTTGCGGTAACAAAAAATATTTGCTACCGTCGGATTTGCTAGGGTAGCAAATATCATTTGCTCGGATAGCAAATATCATTTGCTGCAGCAGCATAGCTGTCACTGCCGCTTGCAGCAACGGCTTATGGTCTCGGGCGACCTCGTATCCCTCGCGCTCTTCCTTTCATGACATATTTTTATATTAAGTGAAAATCTTATGGGATATACACTGCGCTAATAGAAACAAAAAATTAAAATATTGATGAAAAAAAAATTGATGAGTACGAATAGTTGAACTACCTATTATAGCTGCGCGAAGATCGGCCTGGGATGGGGATCGAACTGCCTACCTAATCGTTATGCCTACCTACAAACCTAACACGCTACCGACTACACTATTCCTAACTTGGAACTTTCTTTTATTCAAATGCCCTATGAACTACTTCAGATATTGTTAGAAATAAAACTGTACAAAGACACTGTATATTTTAAAATCGTTTATCTTGCTCGAATGACACTGTTCCGCTGCACTGCTGAAACTCGACTGACGCAAGTTAGTACCCCTCCCCTCGCGCGCGTCTCTACCGGCAGCGAAAAGCTACGAAGCTACCCGAGCGACCTCCGACCGCTCGACGAATGCAGCAAATGATTTGCTACACCAGCAAATGATTTGCTACACCAGCAAATGATTTGCTACACCAGCAAATCGTTTGCAGCAACAGCAAATCTTCCGTGACATATAAAATGTGTTCCCATTACAAATTATATTTGCTGGGAGTACAATACGTTTGCTGCAAATACAAATTTTTTTGCTGTTGCAACAAAAACGACTCAGCAAACGTACTTTTGCTGTCATGACAAAAACTTTTTTCTGCGTGTGCTTCCTCATAGAAGAAGCTTTGTGAATAACGGGACATTATGTTCTCATAATGTTCCGTTATATTCAGAAAGCGATATGACAATTTCAATTTTCAACTTTTATGAGAAAGTGATATAATAATTTTTATTTTCAACTTTTATAAGAAAGCAATGTAATAATTTCAATTTTCAACTTTTATAAGAAAGCAATATGAAAATTTCATTTTTTTTGACTCATAATTGCTGTACGGACATGTACTCTTCAAGCTTTGTTTATCTCGGTCCATGTTTACCCATCAGTTTTGAGCGTTACGTGATTCGTACTTTCGCGTAAGCATATTTATTGTCGCGTCGAAACACATTTTCTAATTCCAAGCATTCTTCTCTGTGAGGGACAGTTCTGAAAAAAAAGAAAAAAAACTACTAAAACATAAATTCAACAGAATTTTTCCGCGGATAATAGAAATCGATGAAGCCATTTTCTGTGCATGACATGTGAGTGGGGTAGGAGGTGCAGGGTTGGAAAAAAAGAACCCCTCAGAGGGAACACGTACACGATCGCCACTTAATCGAAGTTCCACCGGCTTTCCGCGCCAGTATTATCCTGGAACATAAATCGTATTTCTTGCCCGTTGGCGTTTCGGGGTCAACCTCGAACTCTGACTGCTTCCCCACCGGAGCGGCCGATGATTTATACGCATGACGTAGCGGCCCGACTTCGAATCAGTGCGACACGGAATTCGCGAGTGAACTCCGTCGTTTTCAACTGCCCGAAATTACGCCCCCGATATCGCGCTACACGATCCGACAATTATTTTATTTTATTTTTGCTTCCTCATAGAGGAAGCTATGTTTTCGTTAAAAAAATCGGGATTTTAATATCAGAGTACTTAGAATAGTTAGAAACGTCAAGAAATGCGATTTTTTGCGGACGTCCGGATGTATGTATGTGTTTTACGGACTTGCATAATTTAAAACTACTATAAGTCCGAAACCACTTGAGATGGCGAGTTGAAATTTGGTAAATTAGTAAAGTAGTCCCGTCTCTTTCCTCGGCGCAAGTTTCATGATGATTGAGGCGCGGTTCGAGACTATACGCGATTTTTTTATTTTGAAAAAGGGTGTGTTAGCTGTAAATTTTCAGCTATCGTCCTAAAACTGCATACAAACCTAAAACTGCATATACCACTTTTATTGGAAGGCTTATATACGTTAGCACAGACGTTTCTGGGTTCTCGCTGGGTAATTCATTTTCGAAATTACATGGAGAGAGAAACGATGAAGAGAAGAAATTCTTTCGGCGGATGTTTAAACGGGTAATTGAGAACATGCGTGTTTAACCCCTTTGATGCGCCCGAGGGTCAGCCGGCAAATATTTACTTCGTCAACCTGTACGACTTTCTGCGCGAGACGAGAGGGCAAATACGGGAGTGCCGGAGATACAATTGGTGATCACAAATACGTTGTGATCATACGTTCGCGTTCATTCATACGTTGTGATCATACGTTGCGATCATTCACACGAAAACATTTTTTAATCAAACTGAAAAAGAACATAACTGAAAATCCGCGAAATACTCTTCTATACAAAAAGCTACAGGCATCACACCCATAGAAATGAGAATTACAGAACTTGCAAAAAGATTCGCTACCATGCATCTAGAAAATATAAAACCGCTATGTATACAACCCTCTCAAAACATAATACACAAAGTTCATCACCTATCACATACAATATACCAGAAGCTTGAACCAATGAACAACAAAGAAGCTAACTGAATAAACATATGTAAACTACCCACTCACACTATGTAAAAAAGTACATGAATTACGTAAAATCCGTGGCTAAAGGACTTAGGTCGGGCCAATTAGCAATGTACATATGTTCTCACGTCAACCTACGTTATGTCCTGCTATGTTCAAAAAATTGTAACATCCGGCATATTGCCAATAAATCCATTATTACTACTACTAGGGAATAATATTCTTTACCGAGCGTGGAATTTCACACAGCCTTAAATCCGCCAAAATTAATGACATGAACTTCGGAGAGTAATATGTCGAGGATATGTCGTCGACAGGGTAATAATTAGTTGCAGGCACGACGTAACACTAACCGCAAAACTATTTTGCGCCGAGACCGTTTGCGTTCGTTTTATCGGAACTTATCGCAACGTGATTTATGCAACAGGGATAAAGTAAGTGCTGCAGAGTTATATAGTTCGAGAATGTTACTTTGTTGCTAAACGGAAGTTGTCGTCGGTCGTTCCGGGTAACTTCCGCGTGGAAAAGCATCGGAGACTCCGGGAACGGTGGATACAGACGCGTCGGACGAAAACTATGCGACTTAAGCGTCGTGCGAAACGGTTTGTCGGTAACTTCATGCTGTTTACCTATGCATTACGGCGGCGGTGGAGGAAGCACGGCGAACGAGCGACACGCAATCCCTTCGAGGTGTCCCGGAAGACGCAATGGCAATTCCACGGAATGCAGGAACCGCTGGTGTGTTGCCTAACAGCCCGAAATCACCGCTGACGCGCCAACGTTATTCCGGAAGTCGGGCATTCGAAAACTCGGAAACGGAAATGGAAGGATGGGAAATATGTTGGAGCTGGAGATGTGGGAGGAGAGGGGGGGAGTATTCGATCTGCGTGGACGAAGTTGCTCCGAAATAATAAATTCCACGTGCATAATCGTTATCCTAAATGACACGATATCTTTTTTGACCCAAAAATCGTAAGGGAATATATTTTTCATCACTCGGTGCGGAAATGGCCACTTTTCCGCCCGCTTCGCGTGCGTAAAACCGCCATTTTCGCACCTTGTGATGAAAAATTTCGTACATCCCTCGTGCGAAACACTTTTTCTAACTCGTGTGATTACAGCACTCACCTTCGTCTCGTGCTGCAAACTCACACTCGTTAGAAAAACGTTTTTCGGCCTCGTGGAGTAATGTACTATTTTACGTCCCGACTGCCCGACAGGGCAAAAAGACGGGAGTTATGCATTTCAGTTCATTTTTTTGGGGCTTCTGCGACGCTAACAATTTGTTATTCCCGAGAAAAGTTTAACGCCCTTAAGGTAGAAAAAATGTATTATGGTTCATATTACCGACCGATCCCGAGATCGGTTGGTACGAGATTCCGCAACTCCTTGAAAAGCAACAAAAAAATTCACAAACTTGGAACTGCCTTGACACTGGAGACGGGCGTCTATCTGGGGTTAATATTCCATCCAAGAGTGGCTGGGGCTTTAAAAATGGAGTAGGAGACGAAGGGTATTGGGAACGGATGGTGGGTTCGATGAGGCCGAGACTTTTGCAACTCACGCTCATTGAGAAGAGTCACGTAACCGGGCCCCATCATTAAGAATACTTCCCGACGTCTCGTTAGCCGTCGAGGGACGACAGTCACGAGGCATATATACCTTTGCTCGGAACTTTTTCTCCTTCCATCATTTGTGTGCTTTTTTTAAATTTTTTTATTTTTTCCCCCCAAAGCCTTCTTACAACTTTCTCATCCGGTTAGAGTAAACTTCCCCTGCTCCGTAGATACGATGGAAGAATTTTTTATTTTTTCTCCGCGCGCCACTCGACTGACTAAAACCCATTTTTAATCTCATAATTTGAAACTTAAAAAAACATTGTTTGAGCGGTCCGCAACCCGTTCAAGGTCTTCGGGGGGGGGGGGGGGGGGGGGTGACATAACGGTACTTGCTCGGACAGTAATCCTAAGACGCGGTTGAGTAGCATATTTCACATTTGCAAACACCCTCGGTAGAGCGCAAAGGCAATGAAAAAGAAAAACAATACAAAAAAAAAGAGAAGCCATTATGCCGGGCAGCATGCGAATCCGTGCAATAGGCGCTCTTTAATTTGCATAACTTATGCGAAACGGTTGGAAGATGCAGAAAACAGAACGAGAGGTCTAGCGCGAGCGCTCGCCAGTGGGTAACGTGAAAAATGGTAAATAAAATAGGAAGTAGGAGGCGAGCGAGCGGTCTTGTGAAAAATAACAGAACTCCAGGTCACGGAGAGGGGGAAGGACGAGTACACGAGGAAGCGCAACAAAATAGGAATGAGAAGGGTGCAAATAAGAAGAAAAGGAAAAAACGGCAAGTAGCGCGTAAAAGTAGGGAAAACGGCCGAGACACAGACGGAGATCCGGAGAAAAATACGAGACCTTCTATATAAGAAAGGTTTCCACTTCATAAAACTATAGGGCGCAGCCGGAGAGCCTGGGCGGTTTAGCTGACAAATTTATGAACCACTTACGCTTACGTGTACGCGAGATTCATATTTGCCCGTTGCCGAAGACTTTACTATAGTTCGTAAGAACCGAGCGTGGGAGGGAGAAAATGCGGCCTGCTGCGGCCTTCAAAGCGAACCTCGAATCATGCTTCGTAACGGGAAATATAACCTCGTAAATAAAGCGATTTATCGTTAAAATTGTTTCGACTTTGTCGAACGAGCGGACGAAACAGGCACGACGTGTAATAAATTTGTCCCGGTAATATTGTCAATTTTCAGTCTTATATTTGTTATATACCAACATTATCCGCGGTATTACCCGATTCTGCGTTATGATCAGTAAAAATTTGATTCTGGAGGTAAAACGTAAGATTGCCTCAATATTTTAGCCATGAAATCCTTAGAGGTTCCCCTTCCGTTCGACCTCTGCCTATAAACTTTATTGCTCGATCGGTGCGGAGCCGAAAAGGAAGTAAAAGTAAATAGGGTTGGGTCAAACCGCAGGATCCGCCTTGGCGCGTTAGCGGTTGCCATTCTTTGTTTTTGAGCTTTTCATTAATCACAATCGATCGCTAAATAATAACCCGGGAGTTTCCGGAGTAAGCCAAGTTTTCCATAACAGGTTCTCCGGTTCGAACCGACAACGGCGCAAAGTCGGTACAGCACTGGCATTGCCCAATTATTGAAAAGACTGTCGCAGTAGTCACCGGACCGTTTTTGTCAGCAATGGCAAAATTCCACCTGAGTTAGTTTCTCGCACACCCCGGCAAAAGTAATAATCCCCCATTGTGCGTGGCGGATAGTTGGCAACGAATATAGTCTTGCCGCACCGAGGTAGAAATCCGTTCGCCGTGTTTACGCGGATACACAGCTGTACGCTATTGCCAAATCTCGCCTCGCGGAATAGGTGTATACCGAAAGAGATTTGGAGGCTGCTGCGCTCGTTTACCTTTCGTTTCAGTCTGCCAACGATATTATCCGATAGCGTGTAGTTAGCACACGCCAGCGCAGCCGTTCGGTCCCCCTCTGTATCTCTCCATCTCCTCGCCCACCAACAGATTACCAAACTATTATCCGGAATTAACTCGCAGCCACCAAACGTTACCCTGATTCAGTGTCTGCGCTATGCAAATAACCGTAACAGCGCCCGTATTGAGCATGCATGCTCATTCTCTTTCGCCGGCCCGATAAGAAAATAAAAATTAATTCCATCCACCGGATTTACCAACGGATGGTAATTTTTAGGGGGCTGCGGCCGAATATGCTACCATGATTAAAAGAAATATATTTTTATGAAATTCTGATCGAAAAACTTTCCGTGGGATGCGTCAAGGTAAAGGTACCAATGCTCGGACGGTTAAAAGCATCCCCAGATTCCAACAGTTATTTATTGGTCGAGAACAAATTTTTTGTCAAAATAACCGAAACCAATGACAAGCTGATAGTTTCTAGTTTCCAAAACACATCGATTAATTACAAAAAGATACATATTTTTTTAATTATTGAAGAAAATAACAAGAAAGTCCTAATGTACCAGTCACCGGACGCGGCTTTTCGCCACGTCCCTATATTCGGACCCTGTGTGATGTCCCTGAATTCGGATTTTGATGTACGAACTGAACAAGTTCATATTAACTAAAAGAATTTCTCTGACATTTTTAAATTAAATCAATGACAAAATTATATTTACACGAAACAATATTGAAGGTAAGATACGTAGAAACCTGGCAAACCTAAGTTCTTCGAACTGTCCGATTATTGGGTCGCACATATACCAACGCTTGTACCAATTTCCGAACACTATGTCGTCTGTCATTGAACAAAATGCAACAGAAAATAATTTAGGCGCGAACCTTGTATAACTTTTTTCCGTGCATCAAATAAAGTTTGAAGATACGATTACAAGTGTCAAATCAAATGTCTAATACTTAAATTCGGAATAAATCGAATCTACATAGGAGTGTCCAACGATTGGGACGTGTCCGAGCATTGGTACTGTTACCTTACTGTTCGTTCTTGACTTCCAAAATGTTTAGCCCAAAATCGACGAAGACATTTATTTAAATTAAACAACTAGATTTGACGGACGGTGACATCGGTGCTCGATTATTAAAAAATCAGCCTGGACGGTGTTCGATCGCTCTCCCCTGTGTGTCTCACCTGTGACAAACACGTCGGCTCTCGGACGTACGAACGCGAGAAGCAGCGTGGAATTATCGTGGAAAGAGCAGAGTTTACCGACGCAAAAGCGTCCAGGAGAGCGGAGACGCAGGTGTCCATGAGTACTGGTGAACGGCGCCCGCGATATATCATCTTCGTGTCTGCGTAGTTCAGGAATGAAGCTCGGTCACCGAGGGCTGCTAAATAATTTGCATGAAATATTCCTGTACCTCCGGTTACCTCCTCGTTCGCTTGAGCCGTCCGTAGGGTCGTCCATTTTCCCAACGATGGACGCTCGTGAAACACGTCGCTGCCCTCAACCAACCTCTTTGTCATCAGCCCGAATCTTCTCCATGATATACAACCACCCCTTCCGCATAAACCTTCCTCCCACTCTCCCCCGTCTTCGCCCCCCCCCCCCCCAGCGCCGCTGCCAGTAGTCGCCATATTGTTTTTTAACCGTTAATCTATCGGAAACGAACGATCCATCGAGATCATTAAAGATCTGTCCGTTAATATTTAATGGCACTTAAAATTGTTGTTCAGAATTGTGAGGCGTCGTTAAAATTAAAATTAAAATTAAAATTAAAATTAAAATTAAAATTAAAATTAAAATTAAAATTAAAATTAAAATTAAAATTAAAATTAAAATTAAAATTAAAATTAAAATTAAAATTAATTAAAATTAAAATTAAAATTAAAATTAAAATTAAAATTAAAATTAAAATTAAAATTAAAATTAAAATTAAAATTAAAATTAAAATTAAAATTAAAATTAAAATTAAAATTAAAATTAAAATTAAAATTAAAATTAAAATTAAAATTAAAATTAAAATTAAAATTAAAATTAAAATTAAAATTAAAATTAAAATTAAAATTAAAATTAAAATTAAAATTAAAATTAAAATTAAAATTAAAATTAAAATTAAAATTAAAATTAAAATTAAAATTAAAATTAAAATTAAAATTAAAATTAAAATTAAAATTAAAATTAAAATTAAAATTAAAATTAAAATTAAAATTAAAATTAAAATTAAAATTAAAATTAAAATTAAAATTAAAATTAAAATTAAAATTAAAATTAAAATTAAAATTAAAATTAAAATTAAAATTAAAATTAAAATTAAAATTAAAATTAAAATTAAAATTAAAATTAAAATTAAAATTAAAATTAAAATTAAAATTAAAATTAAAATTAAAATTAAAATTAAAATTAAAATTAAAATTAAAATTAAAATTAAAATTAAAATTAAAATTAAAATTAAAATTAAAATTAAAATTAAAATTAAAATTAAAATTAAAATTAAAATTAAAATTAAAATTAAAATTAAAATTAAAATTAAAATTAAAATTAAAATTAAAATTAAAATTAAAATTAAAATTAAAATTAAAATTAAAATTAAAATTAAAATTAAAATTAAAATTAAATCACATGGTCTATCGATAAATTTATGCAATTTATAAGCGAAGTGATCTCTCTCACATTGTTCATTGGACGATGAATTTTCCTATCGTCCTTGTAATTGGACTCAGCCAGTTATTAAATAAGTACATACATAAATCAGGTACAAATGGCGGAGCTTCGCCGTACGCCGAAGAGGAGGAACGCGTCTCCCCGTGATTCTTGCAAGTCAAAACGGCTGTCAGTTCGCGGGATTGAAAAAAAAGCAAAACAATCAACGCAAGAAGCGGAGGTAAAAAGGGATGCTGGGACGTCGGGAGTTGGCGGGTAGCAGTATATCAGAGTCCCGAGCAGGATTGAAAAAGAGCTGTCTCCTCTCGGGTGGAAATAATTAAAATTCGGCAGTTCCTTCCGAGCCATTAGATCCAGGTCGAAGCTTCGTCGTCTTATACAGCTTCCCGCCGGTCCCCCGGCGATAGCGTCGTCGATCTTCGACTTCCCGCCCACCTTCCTCGCCACCCCGTCGACCCTTTAAAAAAAACCTGGCTTCAGCCACACTACCCCGAGCTCGCCGATTTTTCTTGTTCTCTTTCCGACGTGAGCAACGCGCCTGCATCGAGAATCGATCCGCTTTGTATGCGAGAAGGGTCGCCGTCTTTGATTACTCACGTGCGCCATTTAACACGGAATTGATTCTTATTAGGCTCAACCTGCCGATTCCCCGCTGAGAAAACTCGTCACGCTCCCAGCCCGGCAGCCTTCGGGGCTGTCTTATGTAGCCGGACTTTTTCTCATTATTCTCTAACCCTCGGTGGAAGAATGCCCCAAAGTCCCCCTCGTAAGACGACGCTAGTCACCGAGGCATCCAATCGGAACAGAAAAATCTATGTCACGAAATATATTGAAACTCCGATGAAGGGTATCTCTGTAGTCTTCGTCTGTTCGGTTATTGGATAAAGCTGACTAAAGCAAGACTGAAGTAGGGAACTGTTCCTAAGGAACCCCAATCCCGCCGGAAATTAAATTAAAGAAGGTTTCTTTTCGTGTGATGCTGCGTCAAAACTGCCGTTGAAATATGTGGAAGTGACGATTTATCGTAAATTGATCGTAAAATTGACGAGTTTTTTACCCGACCTCGTCAATCCTAAAAAAAAAAAACTGCAAATTTTGCAGTTTTGCAGTTTTTTTTGCGCCTTGGTTTCTTATTCGTAATTCCCCTGGGACGTAAGTTGCCTAAAAATGTTTCATAGAAATCGAGAGCTGACAATTCCGCTTATAATACTTTACTGCAATCAATTTACCATTGCAAATTAGTAATAGCGTTTAATCAGTAAGTTCGATGCCCATAACACGAAACACACTCCAGCAGTCTCGAGAGACGCAGGGCAAAGTAGAAACAAGAGGCGCGCGCGAGACAAACGAGAAGGTACGCGATAAAGACGAGTGTAAATGGGGGTCACGGCGTGTAGCTCAGGGCCCCGGGGGTTTTCCGTTATTCGTGGGAAGCAAAGCGCCGTCAACGAACCTCCACTTTGGCTCGAACTCAAAAACTTTCGAGCAACACCATCGGTCTTCGTTATTGTTTCGAGGACGAGGCAGGGTGGCGAGAAGCTCTCCGGCTCCCGGTTCTCGCTGGGGGCCAACTCCTCCTAACTGGTATTAACCCTCGGTAACGATCCGCATCCCGATAAACAAAGGACAAGCGCCCCTCGCTTGATAAACAGACAAGACTTAATATCAATGAGCGTTCCACGATTTGCCGTTTCAGCGAAACACCGAAATAAATAGATATTGAAATTCTATCAACCTATGATAAAAATATTTTCACGCACGTCACTTACACTTTATTTATGGTAAAATTGATCGTAAATAAAACTATAGACTGTTACTATAAGCTACAGAAAAATGTGGATTTTTGCCCGATAACAAAGAAAATTTGTCCACTGGGCGAGTTATAAATTCAAGAGAGAAGGCGTTGGATCGATAATTCCAATTACCATGACCGGCCCCCGCGTCAATTAATGAGGCGAAGAGATCTTCGAGATACTCTCGATTTTAATAAGTTTGTTATTAGATCTGCCCGGACGGAAGGCTCATCGCGATCCAATATCTCAATCGTGTGTCCGTAGACCCGGGAGAAAATATAGTGCTGCGGATAAGTATTCCGGTAAATGAGAGAAGGGACTTTGGGATTGGGTTAAGCGAAGTTTAATCAAATTCGCAATCCAATCGAAGGACAGGAAATGCCTGGCCGAGACGAGCTCCGAAGTTGCAGGTCGGTTCGAGTTGTACAGGGATAAAAGCTCCGGGTCGATCTGCCGCCAGGCGAAATCGTGTTTCGGAATTGCTGCGGAGGGATGGAGTTCCAGAAACTTGGCGTTAACCCCCTCCGAATACCCTGGGATGTTCACCTACTAGTGGTTTCAACGAATTTCGGTATTCGTTCGAGGTCTCGGCCAACGAACAACGCAGACGTGCAGATTCACCCACGGAATCCCCTCGGTATTTCTTGATTATACCAATCATATTCAATGGGACACTCATTCGAGTGGTGAAATCTTTATCCGCTTTCTTTCGAGTCGAGCCACCAAGTTTCCAGCCAAATACGACCTCTATCTCAGCGATATGGCTGCTCGAAAATGAAATTTGATTAAATCTTGAAAAAAAAAACGAAAAAAGAAATAAGAAATACGTGTGCATAGAGAGGAAGGTGCATTTTATGAGGGTCTGGAAAAGGGGCGACGGGGCACGAGGATCAGAATAAGAAAGTAAGTGAAATCGTGGAAATCGCGGGGGCGCGACTATCGAGAGGAAATGATGAAAGCTCGGGCGCTCCGGTTTAACGTACCGAGCACGTCATAAAGCAGATTCAATTTAAATTCTAATGCCGACCGCCGCCGCGAGAGCCTCGGCGCTAGTGCGCCTGCGTCGTAGATCCGTGGGTTCTCCTGCCAGCGGCTTTTACTTTTACGACTACGCTATTTTACGGTAAGCGCAATTTCCGAAAACCATTAATATCCATCGTTGCGGTGGATTTTCATTACGAGCGCACTCTCTCTCTCTACTCTCCTCTCACGATCGTCTCCTCCGCTATCATTTATCTCGGGCTTGATCGCATGCATCGATTCTTGCGAGATGAACTCTTTGAGCTGCATTTTTTTTTCTTTCGTATCACTTTATCGACCACAGGACTTGCACCGGAAGTCATCTATCCAGCGATGAGAGCAATGGGTAAACCGTTGTTGCAACCAAGCGGGTCTGTTCGAAAACCCAGCAGTGCCTGACAACTGGACCACGCGACACTAAACGGTTTCTGGACAACCTACCATCGTCAACGTCCGTTTCTGTTACGGTCTTACCGAACCAAACTATCGTTCCTCCTCCTCGTTCGCGCACACAACTTCTCTCGCTTCCTCTCGTCCGACCTCTCTCGAGCACACCGCCAAGTTTCGTGCGGAAACCCGGCCAACAAAGTTTATTCAACCCTCAGGGTTTCACGGTGGGATAACTCCCTTCGCCGAATTCGGAACACGTTCACGAACGATCGCCACCCGATCCATCTATGACTATCCCGAGGAATTCTAAATAGACGTACCGACCTTCCCGACACTGCTGTCGTATATACTTCCGGGTTCGATCTACGTGCCGCAGTGCCAATTCGCATTTAATGACTCTAATGAGCCCAACCCGAACGACCCTCAAATCGGTCACTCATCGTTATCCGTATTCGTAGTTTCCATTTCGGTAAAGCCTCTTCGAGCAGAAAAGGTTTACGCTTATCGTGAAATCATTATTTATTTATTTATTATTTTATAATCCCACACACACAATTTACCAACAACTAGAATTAATGGCCAACGAAAGAATCACGATATAAAATCGACAAATCTTTTAATCGTAATGTAGGGAAGGGAAAAAATTAGGAAGTCCTTCCAAATACCAAAGACAATCCCGGGCTAAAGGACTCGGGTCGATGGCCCTTTGCCGAAGTGTATAATAAACATAGGAATAAAACTAATATAAGGAGACAGTTGTGTAAAAATGTTAAGCACTGGCAATAAATCTCTTTTACTACTACTACTACTACTACTATTTTTTAAATAAAAACATAAAAATTGATGCTTATTTTTAGTTTGATGTTTATCACTTTAGTGAAATAAAGACGAAGGGAATTAAAGGAATTGTGGAACACGCGCAATGTTGTGTACGGACTGTGCCACGATTAAAGCCTGCGCAGTAGAGAGGGTTCGTTTTATATATATATATCTGTGTGTCAATTGAGTATAAACAGCTTAAAGCAACGACTTGTACAGTGACCACACGGCTATTGCGTCGTAACGACTCCGGGGTGGACGTAACAATACTCTAAAAGGTACGAAGATATGACGTGATGAGGAGGAGCCGAGGGAGCACGTACAGTTGCAATTGTCTGACCACTACGCGCCGTTACCCCTAGCTTCGCCGTCCTCGTTCGACCTGGCTCTCCGCACTTGGTTCACTGGCTTTGTACTGTACCAGCGACTGTTGTACTCGCCAACGGGCTTAATGCAGTGTAATATTCTCGCATGCGTATTGCAAATTGCTTCCGCTTTCGAGATAATGTATAAACAGCTCCTAGAAACACGTCTACACACAATTGTTCAGTCGAGAGAAGGTAGTGAAGCATGAACTCGTCTGTTGCGGTTATCATTTTATTTATTAAAATTTTATTCCGTGACCCTCTTTGCACCAATCGAGAATAGTGTAAATGCGAATGCTTCAATACCAGTGACTTTTACACCAAATTCCTAAATGAAAAATAATTGAATAGAAAAGAAGAAAGTAAAATGTACTAAAATCGCTAGGGTTGTTATTTTTTTGTAAATTCATGAGTAACATTCTTGTTTCGGGTAGTATTACAATTTTTTTAAGATAAAGCTTCGTTGAAAAATAAAATAAAAATTTTGGATCAACGAGCAAAATGTTGCGGGCATTTGTGACCCAAAAAATGTTTGTTGAATGCACAAAAACGAAAATTACCGTGCGGAGAAGAGAGGTTGAATGCCAGGAGTGCATTAAGGCAGTCTTGTTCCTTAATCCAGCAGTCAATTAGTTAACGACTGACGCCCCAAGTCCCGAAGTCGAGACAAGTATGAATGAGAAACGAGATAGCTTTTGGCTTTAGGCTCCAAGGTCCGTAACGTTACCGGGGTTTTCCCCACGGATGCCGGAGGCTGAAGACAGAGCTGTCGGTCCTCCCTGTCGTTGAATCTTCGTAATTGCTCGCGGAAGCGAATCGCACAGTTGAGCCTCTTGCAAAGACTGCGCTAGACTGTGTCTTATCGACGTTCACAATTGTCTCAGGAGAGAGAACGGAAAGGAAAAGTTAAATAATTAATCAGTTTCACGAATGCACATTTCACTCACTTTCCTCGTTAAATGAATGTCAAATTAACGGCATTGGGATAAGCAAAAAAGAAAGTGTACTTCACGGAATTCCTTTAAAAAAATGTTTGACGTATTTCCGGTATGACGTCATTTCCGCTCGAAAATAGTACATTACGCAGAATCGCAGAATCGCAGAATCGCATTACGCAGAATTTCTTGTGTCGCAGAATCGTCATCTTCGCCAATGACCATTACTTCTCCGGGAGTAATAGAGCTTCCAGCGAGAGTAATGAGCCCTATTACTCTCTAGGAAATAATGAAATTGTACCGCGCATGCGCACATGTTAATAATGATCATCAGTCAATAATAGCTTATTTTCCACCCGTATTGCACGCAAGGAATGTGGTTATTTTAGCGTAGTCGAAAAAAATAGTACATTACTCCACGAGGGCGAAAAACGTTTTTCTAACGAGTGTCAGTTTGCAGCACGAGCCGAAGGCGAGTGCTTTGATCACACGAGTTAGAAAAAGTGTTTCGCACGAGGGATGTACGAAAGTTTTCATCACAAGGTGCGAAAATGGCGGTTTTACGCACGCGAAGCGAGCGGAAAAGTGGCCATTTCCGCACCGAGTGATGAAGAAACTTTTTTGACGGATGTGAGTTTGCAGCACGTACCGAAGGCGAGTGTTGCAATCACACGAGTTAAGAAAACATTTTTCGCAAGATAATCGGACAACATTTTATTTCGGAAGGTGTGAAAATGGGATTTTACGCACGCGATTTTCAAACCGGAAGCGACGTATTTCCGACAAATCTTGGAATGATAAATTTCCGGTTTATAAATTCCACACTTTATAGCGACAACGCGAAGCGCCCAAACTCCAACAACCTGCTGTATATATATATATATATATTTAACGACTTTACCCTCTATGCCAATGAAAGTAATGTACCTGAAATACCAATGTCCATGTACTGTTACGAGGTACAACCGAACCAAGGAATTTTATATTCCAAAAAAGGATTTTGAGCTTGATTTCTTGTACATAAATGTAAACCGACAAAAAATATTTTTCATGGTTCATTCTTAAACACGATGGAAGTAAACAGAGGTTCAGTTTTTACATTTTTTATTTCCCATACTTAACTTACGATGAGACACGCAGAGGACATCGCTGGCATCTAGCGAACGACACACCGGGCGCCAGGCGAGATATCGGAAACGATTTATCGAGGGTGGCAAGAACGCTTATCCGCGTATCATCCGCGTCCGGTTGATCCTCGTCGACTTTGATTCGGGCTGTTTAAAGTCCGTAATCTTATCTCACTGCTGACAAGCACGGAAAGCACGGAGGGCACGACGGGGTGGGAAAAGAGGGATGGAAAGGTGGGGGGATCAAAGTGAGCTCTCGCGATAAGCTCACGGACTACTTTTCTTTATCGTCATTGCAGCCCATCGTATATTCCTATACCCAAGAGAGTTTCTCACCCGGGGCTCTCGGAGTTACTTTGCATGCATGTAAATGTTGAATTTTCTTCGATGCTCATCCACGACCCGTATAGCCGTTAATAATATGGAGTATAAACTCGAAGATTTTTAATATACTGAAGATTATATTTCGCTGTTCGTAGCAGAAAAGTCTCCGTCCCTGACGGAAGATTAGTGTAATGAAACTACCACTGTAAAAAAGTCTTCAAATTTCATGCATACACATATATCTATGTAGGAAGGTGGTATAAAACAAAACCCCGGAACAAAATGGACTTTTGCCATCTATTTGAGATAAAACTTTCGCACTTCATGTCTTGCAAAATGTTCTTTCACATACTCGATCGATTCAAGTCTTTTCACTTGCGGTAATGGAGATTCTTCTCGATGCTGCAGTGCGGATATAGATAACTTAGTGCACGCGGTGTAGCACAACTTTTATCAATAATGCATTCCTTCCTCACCCCCTCGAACGGGGAAGAATATTATCGAAACGATATTTATTGCATCTTTGCATGCTTCGACAATCTCACCGTTTCCACGAATAAACCGTTTGAATACTGACTACGGTAACACCATAGTTTCCATCATGAAGGCGGAGACTTTTTATTTCTCAACTTTCCCTCGACGTCCCGATAACGTTGAGGAAAATTCCAACCGCGCGAAAAATGTTAAATGTGAACTAGAGTTCAGGTACTTCGTTTTTATCGATAAATTGGAATTATCGGGTCAAATTTTACGGCGAAATTTAATTTCTTTTTGTTTCCATTAAGTAGAGCGAAGTGCATAAGAAGTAGTGAAATAAAATTACAAGTTTCGATTTATTTTTATTACCCAGAGATGTTCACGGGGGCGGGGAAGAGTGGGGCGGGTTGGTGATTTGTCAGGTAGGTGAAGTGCAATAATCGTATCGAGTGGGGGGGGGGGGGGGGGTAAAGCGATACTGGATGACTGGTTTCAGCAGGAGGCAACGGCGTATCCAATTACCGCGGTAGCTTACCGATATCTCGCACGCTTTGAGTTTGCAACTAGTTGCCGTAGTCAGCCTGCGGCTTGGATCATCCCCCCGGAACGAGGGAGACACAATGAGAATACGCGAACCGGTCGGATACCGGCATGGACCCCGGTCTACTCTGGTACTATATTCCGGAGGTAGCTTCGGTTTATCGGGACTAACTGGCGTGCCATTGAACGCAAAGACCACCGGGGAGTGACCATGCAAGCATTCCTCTAACGACAGCTGGCTGAAGCCGATGTGAAATTACTCAGACGGTAATACCGAGTACTTTTTTTTTTTTTTTTTAACTGAACAACGAAACAAAACGACAATCAATGTTCTTTTCAAAGGTCTTCAACATTTTCGACATGCAACAGTTGAGTAGACTATAATAATTTTATTTTTCACTAGTGACGGAAGGAAACTTTACAATCTACTGAGCTTTGTGTTAAAATACGCGGCTGCTTATTTTAACGAAAATAGGTACCAGCGTTTCTTGTCCACAAACGTCTACAATTCTTTTCATGTTAATTTTACAAAAAGACCTTGTCCATTTTACAAAAATATCTTGTCCATTTTACAAAAATATCTTGTCCATTTTACAAAAATATCTTGTCCATTTTACAAAAATGTCTGTCAATTTGACAAATATTTTTTTGTGAAATGAACATCAAAATAATTGCGGACGGTTGTGGACAAAAGAGGTTTGTTAAATGTACAAATTTTTTTTACTGTGTGGACAACCACGACAAACGGTGTTTTGTGACAAAAGCGATATAAGAGACGATTCTGTATATGGAATATTAGTTGGAATGTGATCGAAAATTGTGTTTGAAATACTGGGAAATAGTTATGTGTTTGTATATGTATCTGATTTCCTACGGATTTTGGAATAGGTTTACTATAAGGGCTAGGGTATGTAAAAACCCGATATAGTAGTCGTTTTATTTCCATGTACACCCTACACATGGAAATAAAACTACTACTACTACTACTAATTTGTTTTTTCTCGGAAAAGCTTGTGGATCTTGGAAAACAAATTATTTTAAACGCATTAGATGTGTTATCACCGACCGAGCCCGAGCTCGCTGAGGAGGGACTGGTTCCTTCGGGCGAAAGGTAGAATTTTCGATGTTTACGGCTCGAGCGTTTCGTTGCTCCCGAAAGAGCGCAAGTGGCGATGCTGGGTGGAGGAGGGGATGAGAGGGGTGAATGCCGCGCTATAGAATACGAGATAAGAATCCGGGAGAGGAGAACGCGCGATAAGTTATCGCTCGTGGGACTATCCGCCAAGGATTTTTCACTTAGCGAGTTGTTTATCGCCACGCCCAGACGCCCCGGTGCATCGGACTTTCCTCCGCTTCAATCCGCATGACCTCCCACACGGAGCAGACACCCGTTTGCAAGCTTCGAATTGAACCGACCTCGCGGCGGAACTCGCCGCGGAACTCGTACGTCACGAAATAAAAACCATAAAACTCGGACGATGATTTCCGAACGAGCCATAAGTCGTACTGTCCTGTCAGGGCTGGTAACATATCGACCTTGTGGCAATAACTATCGCACCGTCGCTTCGGTTATCATTGCGATACAACAAATACGAACATTCTTATAAGAATGTTCGTATTCGTCGTATCGGTGAGGAAAGGTGAGCAAAGGCTTTTCGTATGCGAAAAGCCTTTCCTAGTGAATATAATCAAACATATCGGGTTGAAGGACTCACGGCGATGGCCCTTTGCCGAGGTGTAAAATTATCATTAGGTACACTGAGAAAAAGAATTGGTTGTATTAAGTAAATGCGCGGTGACATACGTTCAAAAGTGTATTTTGTTGGTACAACAAAAATGTTTGTTTCAGTCAACAAATTTTGAATAAATTGAAGCAAATAGTCGCTTAACAAAACAATGCTTTATTTGTACTAAACAAATAACAGCTTTGAACGTATGTCACCGCGACTTTGGTTTAATCCAACAATTTTTTTTTTCTCTGAGTATAAAATTAGTATAAGAAGATAACTGTATAAATATTAACTTCGGCAATAAATCTCTTTTACTACTAGTACTAATCAAACATATACTCTCATTTATGCATCAGTACTGCAATGAATGCATTTATATTTAATTACTTCATATAAAGTTGTAAGAGATTTAAAAAAATCTTAACGCTGGAAAGGTATAAAAAGACAATAATTGATTATTATTATTATTTAATCGAACCTGATGTCTTTGGAATGTTAACTAACATAGAAAGCTTTTTCAATTATCCGTAAAGCTGTGATGACTTTCTGACTGGTAATTTGGAGGATTCCCGTAAATTTCCGCGGACGTACCGAACGGTCCGAAATTGCCGGAAACGAGATATATTATCAGAGCCGTGAAAGGCACTTATCGTCGCGTGTGTACCGTAGGTATCGTAAAACTATAATTTCCGCCCTGGCAGAGTTAGCGTGTAACGATTCCACTGGGGAGCAATGCCGCAAGATCGAGGAGCTCCCTCGCATCAGGTAGCTTGGGTATATCCGGTACGAAACGACGAACGATCGAGCCATCGTCACACCGTGCCGGGCAGTGCTCCAGAGCCGGGGTGCGACGGTGTACCGGGCTAACACCTCGTGAAGAAATACCATTTTTATAACTTAACTAGCCCCATAAACCATCGTAACCTGTGTGCCCTGCACGGTGCTGGGCCGCAAAGATTACGCGATACTCGGGAAATTTATCGTTCCTCCTTACCAGGCGCCTCTCGCCGTACGGGAGAAGAACCTGGAAGAGATAGAGCCAGGGTACATCCTCTCTCTCGCTCTTGGTACTTCCGAGCTCCGAGCTGAACAGTCTCGGGGAACAGCTTCGAAAAGCTTGCCGAGAGGGAGACGAGCCAGAGAGTCACCCTTCAACCCTCCGAGACCCTCACCCCCCCCCCCCCCCCTCCCGCCACTTAACCGATGAAGGCCTTTCAAAGCCATGCGGTCGCTCCATAATTCTAAGTAAATTCTATCGTCTACCGTAACTCTGAATTACCAGCTCGGCTTACCTACAGCCGCGTTACGACGTCATTGTAATTAAATTCACCATCCCCTCGCCGACGCGAAAGATACGCGGCGGATGGCTGTTTCCACATGGCGTTTTCTGCTCGGCGAAGGAGCGCCCTTCCGATAGTCCCGGCAGTCCCGAGTCTTCGGTACGCCCGGGGGGCGGGAAATTGGATTTCAATTATTGCTTCCGGTCTGAAGTGCTTCGCTAACGAGAACCTACCAACATCGATTCGGGCCGAAGATAACGGTGGAGTTCCCCGTTGAGATTTTGCGTAACGAGACCGCAACGCGATCGTTTCGTCGGCCCAAATTTGTATGCCCCATACCTGGAACCCTAGGCGGTGGATGTACACCTCGATCGGCCTGTAAGCTGGTCAAGGATATTGGAAATCGCAACCTCGAACTGGGTGTTATTATCGCGGATTTGCATCGTTATTGTCTTACCGAACGGAATGCTCCGGCAATCGTCGATGCTGAAGACGTTAGAGCCAGCAATATCAACCGGGTCGAGCGAGGCAAAATGGCGTGTGGAAAAATGTTCGGGGAAACATTCGCTGGAGCACCGGAGATAATCGGGTAAAATTGGGACGTTGAACAATTATTATTATTATTCGTAATAATAATTGTGATATTAATAATAATTATGATTATTGTTTCTAGATACTTGTTGCGAATTTCACTTTTGCTTCCTCATAGAGGAAGGTTTGTTTTCATGAAAAAAAAAATTTCGAGATTTTAATGAAAATTTGTTCAGAATCATATTTAGAAAAAATGTCTGAATGTATGTATGTGTGTGTGTGTGTCTCAGACCCGAAAAATGTAAACTCTTATAACTTAAGAACGACTTGAGCTATCAAGCTCAAATTTCTAGGGTAGGTAGAGGGGTGAATTCCCAATGTTTAGTTACATTTTTAGCAAAATGATTTCACTTATTAACATTTTACGCCATTTTTTAGTTCGCTTAAAAACTGTGTGCGCACGCTAGCTCTTACAATGTCGGCGCTACCGGAACAAAAAGTTGTACACAAAGGGACTATTATCGAACCGATGATCGATATTTAATTTGGCGAGGATTGATCGAACTGTTAAAATTGTATGAGATTTTGAATTTTTTTGATTTCACGAAAAATTAGTATTTTATTTCTGTCGCGAATTCTCGCATCAAATATTGCGTTAAGAGTAAAATAAGTTCCAGATTCGTGATCAGCGGGAAAAATACGTTATATATAGTCCCTGAGCGATAACTGAAGAAAAAAGTTTTTCGTTCGTTTTTATAACCAATGTTGCAAAAATGACTTTTGTGACTTTTCGTATTTTCAAACAACGATTTCTTAGCTTCTCGATGGCATGGCGGAAAAACTCAGGTGTCTATCATGTTCTACAAGAAATATACAAGATTATGATGTATATGAATGGGTTGAAAAAGCTAAATAAACAGGTATCATTTGTATTTCGTAAGTAAAAATCGAAAGTGCAAAAAAAAAAAAAAATCAAGATCGCATAATTCCTTGTATGTTTTCGCGCCGATCACAGATCCGACAAAGTGAAGTGCGACATTGGTGTATTTTTCACACTGAACCTGCATCGGTTAGTCGTTTTGCATAAAAAGCAAACACGATGTTGACGTCGAAAAAAGTTGAAAATTGGAATTTTCCTCTATGAGGAAGCAAAAAAATATGGAAAAATGCTTACTCATAGAAGAAGCCTTGTCAATAAAGGAACATTATGAGAAAGCCATATGAAAATTTCAATTTTGAACTTTTATAAAGAAGCGATATAAAAATTTCAATTAACGACTTTTATGAGGAAGCGATATGAAAATTTCGATTTTCGTCTTAAAAAAAAATTATAGACCGTAAAGTCGTAGCTACGTAATCATTCGAACGCCTTATCCTCAGAATAATAGAATAGTCCAATTTTGTATAAAAAAAAAACATTCAACCAAATTGCTTCAGTCAACCGCGTGGAAGTCGTGTTGGGACAATTGACGCATAGCGGCAATGTGTTCCCTTATACGTGTTATCGTGTATCTCCGACGATGGAGCGGGAGACCAGTTAGCGAGAGGACCGCGAGGACATAAGTGGGCATAGACAAGGGTGAGACGCAGTGTGAGCCGAAGAGGGTTGAACTTATGGTAGCGATAAGAGAGGGACAGAGTTCCCGCTGCTGTTGCCTCGTCGTTGGTTGGGATTTGCGCGTTGCCTTCCACCCCCGACGTGTCGTCGGTTGTTAGGCATTGTTAGGGTCCAACGTAGCTCGTGGTATCATTGCCAGCCAAGCCCGTACCAACCCATTTTCCACTCGACGAGATTAGCTTACCCCGAGCCACTGCTGCCCCTGTCCTGCTGCCACCACTATTGCCTGTCGTCGTTCATACTACTTCCCCGTTGCTGCTTCCACTGTTCCGAAGTAACTATCCCACAAATTAGGTGCAATCTTCTCGCAGAAAAAATAAAATAAAATCGAGCCCTTTTGTGTTGCAAACCCTTGTAACAGTCACCGTAAAAGTTTGTCTCGTTAAAAATTGTTCCCAAATAATTACAAAGTTGTTTATTGAATTTTTTTCGTCGGTTTGTTTCAGATGCGACAAAAATCGGGCCTCTCCGCGGTCTACTTCATGCTGCTGTTGATCCTCTCGGCATCGGCCAGTTCCGGCAACCATTACAAGGTAAGTTTCCATACCACGCAGCTCACGATAAACTACCCAACGAAGAAGTAAAAGTTTAATCCTTTGAAGCACCTCTTCGGTGGTAAAAGAAAAAATACTATATACAAAAAGGAAAAAGAAGATGAGCATTTTTTTAATTCCGAAAGGGATGTTTATTCCGAAACATTGTTTTGCACGACGTATTGTTGTGTTCAGACCGGCGAATAGTGAGTTCGCTCTAAGAGAACCATAAATAATGAGTAGTCTCTCTTTTGAGTCAACGCGTTAGCCCTTTAAGGTAAAAGTACCAGTGGCCGCACACGTAAGGGCGAAATTCCAGTTCCCGTACATGCATGAAAAATCGTATTTGCGTCTCTCTTGCACGCACGCTTTGCGCGGCCACTGGGAAGTGTTCGGTCACTGGGACGTTCACGTTAGTCGGGGGGGCGGAGTCTTTGCTGTACTGTCGTGGATTTAATTAAGGAAACGCGTAGAGATATTGAGCTGGAGAATATCAGAAGGCCAGAGTGCAATAAATGTTTGAAATAATTATTTGGCACGAATACTCACAATAGATATATTGAAAATGATTGCTCAAAGTACAAGGCGTTCGACAAGAATTGAACCAACTTGCTCGAGTATTATTATAATCGGAGAACTCTGCCTCGCAGGGCTAGAGATTTTGATGAGGGCTTTGCACATCAAAGACTTTGATGAGAGCATTGCGTAAATTCGGTGAAGATGCAGCAGGTTGGTTGGTCGAAGAATAACTACCTCGCAGGTCTAGAGATTTTGATGAGATCTTTGCACATCAAAGACTTCAGCGAGAGCATTGCGTACATTCGGTGAAGATGCAGCAAGTTGATTGGTCGAAGAATAACTGCTTCACAGGGCTAGAGGTTTTGCAGCAGAACCTTGCTCGCTGTGTGAAGATTTCGGAGATGTTGCTGTTTTGGTGATCGTACAATAACTGGTTTGGTTACAAAATCTCGGTCTTTTATATTAATCCTAACTCTATCCTTCTAATGCTAAATGAAGAATTAAAGACAGGAGTGCCAGCAAACCAAAGTTGTCACGAGAGTTCCGGGAAAAACGGAAAAGGCGTGTATAGTAACAGATCTGGAAGTGGAATAAGTAGATTTGAAAGTGTGTGTGAGAGAAAGTAGGAGAGAGAATTTTTTAAAGGGCTGGACATAAGATGCGTGTAGTGTTGCATTTTGTGTCTCGGGATGATGTTCTCACCAGACGGACGAGGATGGTTAACGGCGCACGCGGTGGTCGCGTTGCAGGCAAATAAACTAGGATAAGGCTAGGAGTTCAGGGGGAAGACCGAGTAGAATCAGGTCCTGATAAGGCCTGAAAAGGACCTGATAATGCCTTATTAGGACCCTATCAGGGCCCGATATAACGCTTGAAAATTTCTACTTGGGAGGCCATCTATTTAGCCAGAAATCGTTCGAATAGGAAAGGAGTTTTCGAAAGAGTGAGAAGGGGTGAGTTTTCGGAAGAGTGAGAAGGGGGTGAGTTTTCGGAAGAGTGAGAAGGGGGTGATATTTCCGTATTTGGTGCATCGCTGTATTACCAGCGTTGTCATAAATTTAAAAAAAGTTTGTACTTTTTACAACAACTTATTGTCCACAAACGTCTACAATTTTTTATTTTTTTTTTATTTTCTATTTTTGCAAACGAAACGACACGGGAAATAAAAGGACAGGTTCGTATATTCAAACAAGTGATGAACGAGTTTGTCACGTATCTAACAAAATTATTTTTACCGTATTTCGCATTCAGTGTAGAGGAATAACGTAGGATGTGACAGTGCAAGTGTCGCAAAAAAATTCCCTGAGCGAGAAAAAGTTGAAAGATGATTCGTAACCTCCGTTCCGCGAATAACCCGTGCGGATAACGTTACCCGTATAAAATAAAAATTAAAATAAGGATGGAAATTACGAAATTGTGAGTGAACGAAGAAAGTTACGCCGTAGCGACGAATACGTGCGAACGCTTCCGTTTCGAATCTTGCAAGAATGCCTCTGCGCCTTCTCGGGAATCCGGAAAGACCGAGTCACTGGGAGAGAGCGGCCAATGAAGGCCAGAACGGCGAAGCTGCGCAGGAGAGAAGTCGCAGGAACAAGGGAACCTCGAAGGCTCCAGAAGAAAGTAGCGAGACCGCATCGGCTCCTCGGTATAAAAGTTCCTCTCAGACATCTCCGCGGGTCAATTAAAGTTAATCGTTCGCGACACTGAGCGCGGATGAACGAGCTTTGGTCCCCATCTCGACTCTCACCCTCTCCCTGTTCTAAGCAGTTCTCCGGATCTCGCCGTAATGCTGGCGGACGGGCTTTTAATTTGCTTCGGACGTGTCGACCAACTCCGAGCGTTTCACTTGCCTGGACACGAGCCTCGGCGAGGGTTCCTCCGCTCAAATCCGCATGGACTGATTGATTAAGAAAGTTGAAACTTCTCCGCGCCCGATAACCCTATTCGCGATTCCTCCACTCCTGAGAAAAAAAAAACGCCTAAAAAAATTGCGCAAATTTAATTTGGCAACGAGTAAAATGTTCAACGAGCTCCAGCTTGAAAAATTGTGAGATAGATGTGGCAAATTTAACGCCTCCCAGATTCCATAATAGTGCTGTAAATTATTTTACCCGAGATCTCCGTAGCTTAAATACTACGAGGAGAAATAAGATTGCAGCATGAAAAAAAAAAAATTATAAAAAATGAAACTAGCGCTGTGAAAAGAGATGGAGGGAAGCGAGAAGAGCACCCAGGGTGCGGAGTGCTCTCGACCGTGTTAAGTGGGTACATCGTGATAAAAAGTTTTTCCACCATTTTCACTGTAAAAAAATGGGGGAATGATAATTAGTCGTCCGGCCGTGAGGCGCTTGCTTCACTGCGGCGCGTTGCTGCTCAGCCTCGTGGAAAAGTGGGTAAACGGAAACGAAGTTAAGTGTGCGGTACAGTTAGGCGGGAGTGTGTCCGAGCCGGGGGTTTCTTGCCCGAGGGTGCTCTCTTTCACCATTCGCTTCTCATTTTTTTTTTTTTTTTTCATCGAACGACACGAGAGGCGACCACAAAAAATGATTTTGGATACGACCGACGAATTAAAGTATTAAAAATAAAAAAATGAACAAAAAACATCCCATAATTTAATAAAAAATTACATGTGAACAGAACTTTGTGAAATCGAATCGGTTGGAAAAATCTCTGACGTACGTGTGGAAGGGCCGTAAAATGATTCCTAAAAGAGGCGCGAGGGGTGGGGGGAAGGGCGAGCGAGGCATTAAGCGCGTCGGAGCGTTCTCGGCAAAGTCATTAAAATTCGAGAGCCACGGGGCACGAGCGCAGAGATTTTGTCAGCGAGTTAACACAGGAGGAGCGGCGACGCAAATTTCGCGGTGGTCCATAAAATATTAAAGCTCGCATGGACTTGCCGTCACTGGGCGCGACTGGCAAGCGCATTAGCCCTCGGAATTTATGTTTCAATTTTATTTCGCCAAGCCTCGCAGGCTCGCGACCGGTCGTGGTCAATCTCCGCTCTTTCCCTCTCATCTCTTTCTTTATTCACCGATTTTTCTCTCTTTTTATCGGGTTTATCTACTTTTCCTGCACCGCTGAATAATTACCAGAAGAAAAAAAAACTTATTAATCCCGAAACGCTGGAAAGAATTGACCACATTGCACAGCCGATTGAGGTCGGACGAGGAGGGGAGGAGAAGAAAAAATCCTGTTCGAAACATTTCGGCACCTGTCCTGCCGTGGCAACATAAACAACGAGGATTATGCTGAAATGGCGTAAATATTATTTTCAGTTTTCGCTCCAGGAGAGAGCGGGGCAAAATGGCACAGCGGGTCAAAACGGGATAACGAGACAAAACGCACTTTTCCAATAACTTTTGGATGATGGCAATGGTGGTACAGTAGGACCCCGCTTATCCGACCTTCGATTATCCGAGTCCTCCGCGTTAAGGAGGGAGTCTCGCTGCGCGCTGACTTCGCATAAGTTCGACAACAATAAGAGAAAATTGCAACTACTTCTTGATGGTGTAAAAATCTGAAAAAAATCATGTATACTAAAGGTACTGAGAAGATTAATTTTGCATAATAATAATTGCAAAATGTTATTAACAAATTCGTCAAAAAATCAATTGGTTAGCAAATTACCCGGCAACAAAACTTTTTTTTTAATGAAAATGATTCGGTTATTTTTCTGATTACGTATGAATTTTTTCAGATTTTTAAGTAATCGTGGATTTTTTATTTTTTTTATAGAACGAAAATCAACGATTACTTAAAAATCTGAAAAAATTCGTAAATACATCGGTTCCGATTCTAGAGTCAATGGTAGAACATCGCGATGTCTCAAAAAAGAAAAAAAGTCGTAAATTGTAAGTGGTGTGTTATTTTTTAAACATATAATAGTAGTACAAGTTTGCATTGAGTATGTTATCCGTGTTATCCGAGTTTTCGCTTATCCGACCTACGTTCTCCCCATATTACCTTGGATAAATGGGGTTCTTCTGTACATGGGGCAAAACAGGTTTGAAAATCCGGATGTATCGTTGGGACAAAATGGGGTATCCAAAAATGATTGGACAATTGAGTTTTGCCCTCAATGTCCCGTATTACCCCGCTGTGCCATTTTTCCCCGGTTTCCCCCATTTTAGAGAAAATAACGATTTTAGCTCCGCCAGAGAATCGAACCCAAGATTTCTTTTCGGTTCCTTGCAATACTATGGTGATTCTATTTTCTTTCTTTATTTTACAACGGGAAAGCCATTTTTATAGTCTCAAGATACATGTTACCGATTGTACACAGTAGTATTCGTACCTAGGGACACAGTAGTAAAAAATCTATATATAGATATATATATCCGACACACTAAAAGCGGAAGGGTAAAGAGATGAGGTCGGGAGTCCGAACGACTCGACGGATTGAAGCTGCGAATGAGGAGAAAAAAAAAACACGTACACAAAGAAGGAAAGACCCAGCGGATGAGATCGTAAATCACACCGGGTACCGTGTAAAGGAGAGTAAAGTAAACTAGACGACGTTCGAAGGTCGGAGTATTATCCGGAATTGTGTTTGGAACACTCTCCTCGAAGAATGAGAATACCGGGGAGACTGACGATGATAGGGCTGCGCGAGATGTTGCCGGTGCAGAAAGACACGGCTGGATCGCTGGGATCAAGATGAGATTGCCCTCTGCGCACCGCTGGATCTGTACTTCTCGATGTCCAACACCGACCATCCTATTTTTCAGTCATGATTTCCGTAGGCGACATGACGAATAAATTTTCTGACAAAAATCGCGGGTACGATTTATCTGACAGTGATTCAAGTGCGGTTTATACAAGTATGTCCTTTCCCATTAGGGTGGTTCTTAAATCGAAAATTTTAGAATTCTTGGAAGTGCGGGCTGGCTCCAAGAAAAACTCGAATTTTTCAGTTTGACTTTAAATTTACATGTTCCGAAGTTTTTAATTTTTTAAATAGCCGGTAGTGGCCTCTAAAAATACATTGATTTCGGGAACCCTTCGCCCATTGCTTTTTTATTTTATACCTCACGATGATACGGGGTGACCCCCAGAGAATTCAACAATTTTCAATTTAAGCTTCACCCCACTCTCCCGACGATAATATTTTTTATCGAAATTATTTCTTTTTTTTCATAATACACGGGCAAGCCCATTTACATGAAGATTATTGAATACAGAGAAACAAAAAATTATAATAAAAGAAAAACTAATAAGAACTAATCACATAGTAAATCGAAACCAGGTGGAAAAAAATATAAAGAGAAATTCAAACTAAGAAGAAAAATAACATAATAAATGTAGAGAAATCCAAAACCCAAGCAATACGGTGAGTTAGCATACGCAACAATAGCAACGCCGCCGAATGATTTCCAGATTGCATTTAATCGAGTTTAAGCTAAATTTAAAATATTCATAAACTACTCCGGGTTTTGTGCCGGGCCCGCTTTTAATTCGTTAAAAATATGTTCTGCTGCATGACAAAAAAAAAACTCCATAGGCGAAAGATTAAAATTCGTTCAGTTAGGACAAATCATATCTAGGATAGAGAACGTTCTTCTTCGTTAATGTGAAAAGCACGTAGAGCGGCAGGGACATTAAAAAGAAGTGGGTATGACGAAAGCGAGTCTCCTCGGTTATTAGATAATTACCCGGAAATGAAAAAAAAGGAAAAAAAAATAAAGGTTGTACGGACAGTGAGCCCACCCAGTTGGGCTATAAAGGAGCCTTGGAAAAAGGCTCAGACAGCGAGTGTAGCACCGCTAGGCGCATGGTAGAAAAAACTTAAGCCAAGGCGTAAGCGCTCGTACAGAGTAATCAGGTGAGTACAACGCCCAGGGGATTTTTTTTTCTCGCGAGATCTACTTGACTCGTCGACATCAGCCTTGCAATATAGATGTATAGAGATATGTATAGAGGCTCCGAGATGGGAGAAGAGGCAGTGGCGGCTGCGACGAGCGAACTTATTACTTTTCTTTACGACGACACGACATAGCCCTGCAGGATACAATATTTCATAAAATGCAAAATCTTCTCGATGACGAAAAATAAAAATAACTAGTCTGGAATGCGAAGGAAAACACCGTATTTGTGATCAGTGAACTATCTAAAAATTAAATTTATGAATTTTTGTACACTCATTTTTTCTGTCGAACTTATTCGCGTCAGATATGCGATTGTGGAAAAATGCATCGTCGAAACGCTATGACGCATAAATCGTTAAAAAATTGTTGGCCGAAGCTAAAAAGACTCGAAAAATCGATATTCGGTATAGTATATTAAAGCGAATTAAATTGAATTTAATTGAGTATACTATTCCAGTTCAAACTGCCTTCGTATAATTTGGTTTTTTTTTCCTGAATCGCGATGCTCGGCCGGAAGTGCCTTAAATTTAATTATCGAATTAAAGACTATCGAGAAACGCTGGCGAGAGGAGAACTTCGAACTTACAGTTTCCGTGCAAGGCTTCGCGAGGGATGAAATTAGAGGAAGGAATCCGACGCTTCGAGAGTAACCGGGAGGAGTAACGAACCGTTCAGCTGCAAAAACGTTTAGTGTTAACGTAGCCAGGGCTCAGCGGTGGTGAGCCTAATAAGGAACGACGATTCAACTGCATTGAAAATTAGTAAAAGTCCATTCCGGCGTAACTGTTAGAGGCAGGGGCGGCGGCAATCCGGGATACTTTTGGATCTTTCTGGGGGGAAAAATCCAGCTCGCACCGAGGCTGAAAATTTACATACGAATCCCTCCGAGCTGGAGA
This sequence comes from Ichneumon xanthorius, assembly GCA_917499995.1. Taxonomy (NCBI): domain Eukaryota; kingdom Metazoa; phylum Arthropoda; class Insecta; order Hymenoptera; family Ichneumonidae; genus Ichneumon; species Ichneumon xanthorius. The sequence goes on along the minus strand of OU824202.1, from coordinate 6,251,836 downwards.
GCGAAGCCCAAAGAACGAGACCTCTGACTCCTTTATCCTCTATACGTTCTTATTTCTTCGCTACTGCCGCTGACACTGCCGACGCCGTTCCGAAGATTTCTCCGACCCTTCATTCATCGCCAATTTTGGATTCAATGGCCTGAAATCGGCGAGGGCTGCTTTGAACGCTTATAGCTACTTATACGAAAATCTGGAAGCTCGAGAGCGAGAGAGCTAAAGCTTTATTACTATGAGATGGGGGTTAAAATGGCTGGATTAGAAGGTCGAGAGGTCAAAGGCTTTTTTTAGAATGTACGTATCTCGACCGTATGTGTGTAGAGCCCGTGGCGATTCTCCGAATTTTCAAGATTATCAAAATCGATGTCGATCGTCAGAAACTAAAAAAAAGAAAATCAGTGAAATTATTTTTTTGCAAAATTTTTACGTTGGAAGATCGTACTTTGTCCAATTACTTTTACAACCCCTCGGTCTTGATTGCGTAGCTGAGCGGATTTCTCAAGCGGCTCATTTATAATGAATGGAACGGCGGGGAGGGGTGGGGGGGAAGAGGGGGTTGAAATAGTTGGAAAAGACGTCCGGGCACGAGGAAACGCAGGTAATATCATCCACGTGGAATCAGTTTTTCCTTCTTTTGGTCGTCGTTCCTTCCGTCGCTTATAAGTGCACGGGAAGGGATGGAAAAATTCTAGTAGGTGCGGGCAGCAGCGGAGCGTAGAAGTATAGAGTAGTGAAGAGGAAAAGAAAAAAGCGGGGAAAAAACTGAAACAAGAACGACGACGACGACGACGTTGGTGGTACTGACTGTGCTCGGTGGATAGTACGTATACGTAGTTTGGACGACAGGGAGAGAGTAAGAGAAAGAGTCGACGGAACAGCCCGAGCCAATTCTCGATTGCTCCCCCGATCGCTGTTCGACGATAGGTCTGCGTGCCTGCTGGCTTTCTTGCACGTTGCAAAAAGTAAACAAGCGAAAACGAGCGACGAGGGACGAAAACGACCTGGCACGAAATCGAAGCAAGCTTCTCGACAGCACCATCCAGTAAACCCCTGAACCCACCCCCCCCCCCGTCCCTCCCCCCGTTCATCCACCCGAGATAGAAAAATATCAACGACCCCGCCAAAAAACGACAGAGTTCAAAACATTTCGTCCATGTATCGAAGACGAATAAAATCTTTCACCTCGCGCGATATACTGTAAAGAATATTTCCGAAATATCGTATAGAAGGTATCGTGTTACGCATGATTTGAGCGTCACGAAGCATGACGAAAATTCATGTATTCACGTGCGCGATATCCCAGGTGGGATTTAGCCATAGCTGGAAAACGACACATCGCTGACTCCACCAAAGCTGCAGTTCGCTAAAACGCCATATAGGTCCTTCTCCGGTCGGCGTAGCGAGGCGAAGTCGGCGGTCTTCCGACCACTGATAAGCCCTGGTTAACTCTACTACGTCGCGACTTCTGTCGCTAGCTACATTCGAGATGAATTTCAAAAACATTTGAGTCGTATCACACACCTTCCTTTACGTACTTTCCTAGCTTCCTTAATTCACATGTTTTTATCACTAGCTGCATTCGAGATGCATTCTAGACTTAAATAAATAAAAAATCTCTGTGACGTCACCTCCGGTCGAAAATTGAGATTTCCAACCCAAAAGTGGAGTCACAGAGAATTTTTTTAAATTTCCTCTGGAATGTACACTGTAAAAAAAACGGTGTTAAATTCCAGACCGCTTTATCACCGCCATGTGATCCATATAGGTCCATTACTTTGGTGTTAAAAGCGGTGTTAAAATATGGTATAAAATCAGTGGTACTTACAGAACGTACATTCTAACGCTTAAACGGATATACAAGTTTTCATATAATAAATCGTAACTAATAATTGCTCTACATAGTAATTACGTGGTACATCGTGATAATTACAAATGAAAATGTACGATCACGAATATCTATGGTGGTGAATTGCCTGAGATGGGATTCGAACTACCTACCTAACGCTCATTCCTACCTAACTATGCCTACTACATATCACGTTATCGACTACGCTCTTGTTTACTTGTGAATTTTTGTTATTCAAATTCTGTATAAGCTCCTCGGGATATTAATGGTCATACATTACTGCGTCATTCCGATAATAATTACACGACATGATTATGTACTTGCATATTATTTTATTGTACTATTAACAATAATTCTCATAATTTTTTTTCTTAAAATCATCAATTTGTAATCAATTAAATGATAATTATCAGCTCTTTAAAGTATCCATTTTTGCATAAATACAATTTACTTGAAATTTCGGTCGCTGATTTGGAGAATGAGTTTGAAATTTTTAAAATCCAAAATCACAAATGGTGGAAGGGGGACGCTGCTCGACTAAAAACACCATTTAGGGATTAAAGACACCATGCAGTGTGTATCTGACACCGTTAAATGCATATGTGATACTGAAAGTTGTGCTTTAATGCGCCAGTTTTTAGAGATGTTATCGGTTAACACAGAATTGTGTTGATGTTTAAAAAAATAACACCATTAAGTGACATCACGGTTCATCACACAATTTGATATTAGGATTTGTTAGAGTACTCCGCGTTATCGGTTTACTATATGTTCGGTGTAATTTTCACTGAAAAATTGTGTTAATTTTAACGCCAGTTTTTTTGCCACTCGCACAATCGCAGTTTACACCGTAGATTTCTTACAGTGTATCTGGAAAGTATTTCTCTGAAATACAGCAAAGTTGGATAACAGATCATACGTGATACATCTCAAATGTATTTAGAGTGGACCCAGAGTGCACTGCAGTGGACCCGATACAAGTTCATGGTCTTCGAATCATATCTGCAGTCCCGATTTGTGATGAGATTTTCGGTTCGAATGGCCCGCGCAAAAATCGACGAAAATGGTCCGTCTTGTCCCACCCTCCATGTATGCCTTCGGTATACTCATCCTGATACCAGCTCCGGCTGTTTCCAGTACCGAGCTAGTGTTAGGTGACAGCGTGAGTTAAATTGAGAAAAAAAAAGATAAAAAATGGGTATAGCTGGCGAGCTAATCTCGTTTACACGCATACTCGCCCCGGGGTCCGATAGCTGCGTGGTGGCGTTTGATAGATGACCCGAGGATGCGCGCCGAGATTCACGCCAAGCACGAACGATTCTCTATCTCGTCCGTCTTTCGATCGCCGAGAACTTGATCGATCGCTTCTCCACGCTTCGAACGTGGAAAATCGTCCCAGGAAAACTTCCAACTATTACGAATCTCGCCTTCATACTCCTGTCGCGGTTACCTCCGTATTATTATTATTATTATTGTTATTACTACAATTATAGCTTCGTCATTCGCGATAGCTCACAAATTCGATCCGTCATAATCGTATATCGAATATGTCGTCGTCTATGATATAACACCTCATGACTTGCACATTTATCATACAACTCTGCGTTCGCTTCTACGCTCGTGTGATATCTCGAATGTCCCGTTAATATACTTATACGTCGAAAGGTAACGGCGAATAGAGTTCGGACATAACAACTTTGAGAACAATTGAATTTCTACCTCGAAGCTCCATTTTTATTTTATATATAACTAAAATGGACAAATAAATTTGATGGTACGAATAGAGTGTTGAACATTTTTTTTGCTTTTAATTTTAAGGTTTAGGCAATGTTCAGGATTATTCTTCGTTCCGCTAGTAAGATCTCCCAATTCCGGGAGACTGTTGCGTGTACATATTGTACTGCATAATAGGCCCGTGCACATAGCATCCAGGCAAGCATTATACATAGACACAGGAAACTATGCGACTACTCCCTACCTCTTGTATGCCCAATCCGCATACCATCGAGATTAACTGTGGCCCGTCCGCATTAGCCGGTCTAATTGTCCCCTGCTGTACCGTGCTCGAGAGTCGCTTCATAGTAGGATACTCTCTCTTCGAGCTACGCACCGCTACATTGTCAACCTTATCTCGATCATAATAAGCTCCAATAAAACAACGAAATGGACCATGAAGTCTCACAGTGCTATCCTTTCGTCGAATCTCCAACAAATGTCTTTAAAACATGACCCTGAAGATATCTGCATGACATCAAATTTCATCATCGGCAAGTCTCTGTCAATGCAGTGCTTGGGGAAGAAAAATAATTGTTCACTTGCAGAATTTTATTCCCCAAGTGAACTTTGTGCGATGCAAAATACAACCGTTATATCTCGATGAAATTTAGTCTCATGCAGATATCTTCGGGGTCATCTTAAAACGTATCCACGATTATTTAATTTATTTGATTTCTTATCATTATTTTTTATATTACTTATTACTATTATTATTATTTATTATTTATTATTTTTTTTTTATATATATTTTTTTTTTAATCAAAATAGGCCGGCTCTCACTCCAAAATGGAACGTAATCGTGTTGAGCATTTTTCCAAAACTTTTCTCCAACATTCCTACGATCGTTTTTTTTAATTTGAAAAGCCGTTGTCCCATTATGTGAATCTTGTTAATGAAGATTCGTCGGTAGTAAAATGGCGGCGATAAGATATTATTTTTTATCTTTAAACAAAATTTGGAAATGTCCTAATCACGATGCGAAATACGGAGACAATCGTTCGTTCTAGGTTTATCTTAAAAAATATGTGAAGATGCCAAAGTTTAAGTTATTTTATGGTTCACTCGCATGATTTTTTTTTTTCTCTTTATTTTTTCATCAATCTTTCTAGACCCTCTCCGGACGCGGAGTACGAAAATGTACACCACCCCTCGTACGCCGGCAGCGCAATAATTTACTATGTAAATTCAGTGTACGCGGGTAGGGAAAACCACGAGCAATAAGAGAAAGTGAGGGTGAGCCCATGGGACCTGTCGTTTCGTTCCCCAGCAGGCGCGCTAGCTAGAAGGTTTCCCCTCGGCGGTACATGCCAGGGTTGTTCCTCGTCTGGTGCATGACGGCAATACAGGAGCACCCGAATCCTTGTATACATGACTGCTGGTCCGTGGAACAACTGCACGACTAAGCGCGATTAAACCTCACCGTGCGACCCCTAAAAATTATTACTCCTGCGGCCTACCCCACCCCCATTCTCCCTCCATCCATGCCTTTCGTTGCTATACGCTTCTGGAAGGAAATCCCTACCGCGCTATTCATCGTTTTCGCTTGTCCAGATTTTGCATGCCGAATGAGCGAAAAACCGAACGGGGTTCGTTGCCTGAAAAATCGGACAAATTTCATGAGATAAAATTTAAAAATCGACTACCAGAACGCGCGAAATTTACACCAATTTTTCATTTCCATGGCGAGAAATATAATTTTTGTTTAAAAGGAAGTTAAAAATTCAATTTATTAACTTTGCGTTATTGTAAACTGTACAGATAACGGGTATAACATTTGAGCTTTGTGGAAGATATAATTTCGTTTATCGAATAAAAAGAGTGGTGCAATAAAATTTCACAAAAATAAAATCGCTTACCGAGGGTGAACAAAATCGGACGATTACATTGAAAATTCAATTTCTACCGTGAATAATCCGCTGCAACGGTATTTTTATGACACCACGTGCGATTTTTAATGACGTTGATAGAGCGTCAAATTTCGAGCTTCGTGGCATATTTTCGTTATTGGGTCGAAAGGGCTGTAGAGTTAAATTCCATATAGAAATGAAAAAAGACAAATCTCGTTTGCTGCGGGCATGATCGGACAGTTACATTGAAAAGTTCGATTTTTACGGTGGATAATCTGTTACCGGGATATTTCATTCTGAAATCCAGTTTTTACGACGAGATCCACTTTGGACGAACCCGAGATAAAAATCTCGCAAGAAATTCCCGATATTATTGGGGAAAGCTCTCCAGCCGAGTGGACACTTGTGGCGCCGATAGTTTACAACGATCGCCTCGCTCTTTTATATATATATATATACACTAGCCTGCCCTCTGGCCTCCTCGAGCTCGCGGTGTCGCTTCTGCTTACCAAGAAAAATCTTTCGATTCTAAACGTCTTTGAAAATTTCGCCGATCGAGCGTGCGACCGTTAATCGTATTGGATTTTTCAATAAAGAAATAAAAATGACGAAGTACCACACAATTCACTTTTTATATCCCTCGCTACCGCTACGTAAATCATTCACTTTTATAATTAATTTACAACTTCTTTATTATTTTTGTTTGATGCAATGGAATCCGCGAGACCACAAAATAAACCTCAATCATTATCATTATTTTGTAACAGATTCTTGTTACTTTACCACTATTTTTATGTTACACTTGTCTTATAAATTTACAATTGTTTTAAGAGCTCTTCCAGTTAGAAACCTCAGACCGAAAAAATTTAATTATGTTAAAAAAAAAAACTTTCTTCAAGATGGATTCCTATCCGTTAAATTTAGTTTCAAGAATTTTTAGATGCAAATTTAGTAACTTATTTCTAATAAAAATAGTTGTTTCGCCAGCGTGGTAAATATTGGGTGCGAGCATTGCGGGATCAATGAGCTATTAAGAAGCATCGTTATGTCGCTTGTCTGCCATATCGTTAATTAGTCGCCCTGTGCGAAACAGAAAAAACCGTTTCGATTTATCTCTCATTGTGCAATAAAAAGCAATTATTTTTACGTGTCCCGTGATAGAAGAGCACTGGAACAGCCATACGAGCTTTCCCGAGTCCTCTGTAAAGGGCGTTCCGTGTATGTTAATTTTTGGTCATTAACGTCGCTCGACGCCTGACGGCGAGTTGTAGCGCGTTCCTCGTAAATTTCGGTGGATTTAACAATTCCGGGCTGTGTGCTACCTAGGCTCGGGGACAATGTGGGCCTTGACGCTTTCCAGAAAGTAGCTAAATAGTTTATCTCCGAAAAAAAAAAACAAAAATGATTACCCCTCTTGCCCAAGTGCGATAAAAAAAATTAATGAGATACTGGACTTGGATTCTCAATTGAATATTTTATCTATATTTAATAATGTATATTTGTTAAATAATATATTTAATAATTGATCTATATAAAATACCATCTGATCTTTGTGGTCGAATTAAATTATGTAAAAAAAAAAACTTTCTTCAAGATGGATTCCTATCCGTTAAATTTAGTTTCAAGAATTTTTAGATGCAAATTTAGATGATCTTCGTGGTCGAGTCAAAAATAATAACTTCTAGTCCCTATTGCGGTTAATAAATTTTTGACTCCTTTTTTCAACATTGATCTCTCCGTTCATGGTACATAGAGACATGATCTATAGGTAGCAGAGATCCGGGTGGTAGGGTGAAAGTCGCATAAATCGACGATACATTACACCAGAGCCGGAGACTGTTGCGGCCTGTCCGGAAGCCCATCTCGCCACTACCATTGCTCCAGGTAGCTTCCCTCGTGAACCCATCCCACCACGTGGTGGTCGAGTCGTACAGTAAAGGTACATTATATCATATACAATGTACTGCTCGCCTATGCAGAGTAACCCAAGGCCACTGGCGAGACCACGAGCATGCGGTACCCCTCTATGTACACTTTATATTCCTCAAACTTTTATCTCACCCGCACGGATTTACGGATTTACAACTTCATCAGCGCAATTAATTATAACGTGCCAGCCCGCGCAATACCCGTGTCCTTGTGATAAATTGAATGCCTCTATTCGCTTCGCATTAAAAAAAACGAAACAAAAAATAATCTCATATTAAAATAGTTCACGATAAATTTATTCATGAACAATTTTCTAGCGAGAGTTTCGTATCGTAGGTGAATAATTCATCAATTCATACATATCACATCTCGATTATCAACTTTGGTAATGAAAAGTTGCTTCGACCAGTTTTCATTACACTTCGTTAGAGCGAAAGGATGGAATAGTTGTCCGAATTTATTAACGTTAAAAAACAAAAAGAAAAATGTTGGTATCTCGCACCTATTACCCGTGGCAAAGTGACAAGGCTGACGACGCATGAAACACCCCCTTTCGAATATAAAATACATCCGGAAATTGTTTCTAAATGTGATTTTTCGATGTTTTGGAACATTCTGAACAAGTTTTAGTTAGAAACTCGATTTTTTTTTCACCATAAAATTGTGGAAGGATTTTCTTTAAAATGGAAAATATAAAAAGAAAACATAATATTGAAAATAAAAAACGGAATGATGAGCGGAAAGTTTTGGGCTCGATTTCTGATGATTTTGAAATCCGAGCTTATGAGACAAATATCGGAGAATTTCGACGCACGTGTGTAAAATATCTCGAGGATAAAGGTGCGAGGTACGGAAGGCGCAACGCTGTGGACGCCAGAGGGGGAATAAAGGATTGATCCTTGGTTAAGCCATCCACGATCGTAAAAGTTTATGGAATTTCGGCGAATCCGACGGGTACGTGGGCGAAACTCAGCAAATATTACTTTTGGTATTGACAGTAAATTCACAAGGATACCCCAGATGAATACTGATGTATTTAAATCACTCGACCCGGTTATCACAATTTGCATAGAGCCCTCCGTTTCCCCTTACCCACCGAATCTCCCCGTAGCCAGAGTTACGTTGTATTTATCTTTAGACATATATATTATTATAATAATAATACATAGATGAATGCACGTCGCATAAGTAGGTCGTGCGTGGCTCTCCAAACGAGAATTCTCCAGATAATTGGACTGCAGAGTCGGCGATAATCGGCGAGATGGAACACTCGAAAATGAAAGAAAGTAAAAATGTCAATATTATTTATTTTAATTAATATTACAAATCCGATAAAGTATCCCGATGGCTGATCGATAATAATGAAAATATTAATTCAATAAACGATTATCGATTGTTTATTTCTTACTACCCGGTACATTTTTCTACACTATTTACTCGACGTCGTAATCATCGTTCGCCCTATGTTTTGTCTTATCGTGGGTCAAGGAACTGAAGACCCAGTGGATAAAATTAATTGCGATACATTAAATTCAATTAAAACGAAATATTAATTTACTTGGTATGTGTAAAAGAAATTAAAAAAAGAAATACTTTTTTTGAGTGCCTGTCGCTCGATCGTCACTTTCAATAAGCCGCTCTTATCGCGGCTATTTCGCAAAAGAACGCGTAACGAATGTCGCAGTTTACGTCGTCCATTCCGCCGTCCTTAAGCAGCGCGCCGCAATGTTGCACGCCTCCGCCGTTGTCCGGTTGCCCGCCCCATTGTTCGCTCCACTTTGCGTAGCCGCTCTTGCGAAGCGAATCGCCGAGGATCGTCACCCATTCACCCTCGTGGTACAGATCGTGAGTGCCGATAAAGGCCTCGTCGGTGTTCGATGCGCCTCTTATCGCGCCGGCCGATTTGAACAGATCCAACAATATCTGCAAAACCACATTTTTATTTTGAATTGTCAACGCATAATAATAAAATAAAAAATATCGTTAATAAATACAGATATCGAAAAGCCAAACTTAAGTTTCGAATGGTGCAATGAAAAAAAAATCCCTTTGCCAGCTTCTGAAGAAAAAAAAGGTTTGTTTCAATTCTACTTTCAATTCTAACAATTACACATGATATTGAAACAACGACGGCAAGACTGTCACGGTGACGTGTTATCGTATCAATTCGGTATGGAATTGTATGAATTGACAGTCGAATTAAATTTTTTTTTTTCTTTGCCAGCCTGCAAGCAAATTTACTTGGATCATTGATATATTTTTTTCATTATGCTCTGTGGCGATTGAGTACCAAAAACTAGATCAGAGTTATTTTAAAAAAAAATTATTAGAGAAATAAATGCAACAAAATCTCACTTGTTCCTCTGCGTCTCTAAAAATACGTCCCTACCTTATCGACCTCTGTTAGAGATCTTTTTTTTTAAGGGGAAGTTAAATATCGCGGTCGGTAATGAACTTTTCTCAAGGGTGCTAATTTTTTTGAGGAAAAAGCAAATTCGAGCCGCATGCACACGGTAATTTCGCATCCGGCCCGAATTCATCTTTTTCTCAAAAAAATTAACACCATTGAATAAAGTCAATTCGAAAATTGCAACTATCTCTCTCACTCTCACGGCCCCGTCACGTGACTTTCACTTCACCTTAATGTTAATTCGTGGGGAAATAATGTTAATCTCACTTGTTCCTCGGCGAGGGAGTCGATGATCGCGAGGTGTCCACCCTCCTCGTTGCAGATCTTCCTGGCCTCGTTGAAAGTCGCTGCCCGGGTGTGAAACTTGTGTCCCCCTAGTCCAGGGGTGTAACGATAGTCGTCCCTCTTGGGCACTCCGGCAGTGCTGACGTCGCAGGCACAAGCCATCCCGTGAAGTACCACGTTTCGCAAACTCTCCGGGCTCAAAGTTGCCGTGCACTTTGGAAATATTATGTTCGGAAGAACACCACCGCTGTCCGGGTCGGTTTTCGAGCACGGCTGAGTCGTCGACGAACGCTCCGTGGTCGTTAAATCTACGTCCGTTTGCACCAATGGACCCGATGAGCCGAGGGTCACCAAAAAACCTGACGCGAACATCAACGTCGGGACAATCATCTCGATCGGGAACTCGAAAACAACTTCTTTATATATATGTATATTTTTTTTTTTTTTTATTTGTTCACAGATTGTTTTTCACGAAAAGCCGACCCAAGTACTTGATTTCGAACGGTAACGTCGCGTACGATGATGTTTTTGCCAGGCGCAACGTTATGCGGGACGGAGCGTTAGCTTAGGGCAAAAGCGTCTGGAAGACTAGTTCGTAGAGCTGTTTGCGAGTCCGAATGGTTTTTGTCGAAAGATGATACCTTCTATCCCCCCCACTGCTCTGGCCTCGTCCCATCCGGCAAAAGCGTTTCTGTTCCACGAATCTGTAGGAGATACGGGATGAAGAAGAGAACACACCACGCGGGAGAGCTCGTCTTGCTCACAAAGTCCGACTCACAAGAGCCTTGCCTTGTTACCCGGGCTACCTGACTTTTTGTTGGAATTCTTATTTTATTACATTACGCCTCCTTCGGTAGCGTCTATGCCCTGCATTGTTCCCGTAGGGCAGGATATCGCGAGACTCAATACAGTAAGGCTATCTTTGTATACACTTCTATACAGTGCACAAACGCCCCTCTGATTCTATTTAAATGGTACTTTCAATTATAGACTGGATTTTTAACCCTTTAATATCTAAGGAATTTACCTATTTGGCAATTTAAAAAAATATATACATTTTGATTTTTAATCGAATAAATATATAAAATTGGAAAAAAGAAAGAAAAACAAATTGGATCTGCGTAATTCAAGGCACGAAATACGATTCGTTTCTTAGCTCCTGATTATGTCTCGTTATCAATCTCTACAGAGCTATGCTGTGCGAAATATGATCTCCGTAGATGAAAAAAAAATTTATCTGACAATGTCTCAAATTATGCCTCGACCAAATAACGACGGAGGAAGGTATGACGCGATATAGTGGTGATTGAAAAAGATCGCTGAATCACAGAAGTAAAGCAGTTATGACCAGTCAAGTGCGCACAGAGGTCACTGATAAGATTGATTTGTACGAATTCGTGGGATGAATTTAATGCTTATTTGGATCAACTGTGAGACAAGAACGGTAGAATCTCGTCACCGACGGCCTTATTCGTATCGCTGAATTTGTTTTTCTTTTCTTGCTGTAACAAACAATTTAATATTTTTATTATTATTTGTCAAATCATTAATATCATTTTGTACTTTGGCGTGATTGTAATATATATTTATATATATATATATATTGTATGATGAGAAGTTTATGTCTAACAGAGTGCCCGTGACTAACACTTTTCATTAATGAGATGGGAAGCGCGGAGCTGCGATACTTTGGGGTTAAAATCTCGAGATTGTATTAATTTAATGGAAGACTTTAGCGTTCACCCTTCGCGGTCCCGCCCCGTCGTTCCCCGTGAGAAGCTGAAAGAAACCCCTTCGAGGACTCTCCCTCGCCACGGGCTAATGAAAAAATTATAAATTTAGCACAACGGTGTATTACTAAAGAGGAGGCCCATGCCTGTATTTCAACACTGACGAATATCGCTCGGCTAACAATTTCTTCCCGAAAGCTCATCAAAATTTTCTTTAATATACTTTTTAGTTTATTAATTTTGTCCGCTGCTGCATGAAGTGTACATAATGCAACAGTAATTAATCAAATTGATATTTCCGAAGGGCTTGTTAAACACTCGTTTATCCATTCATTATGGAAATACCTTTTTCATTATTTTTCATTATTTTTCCTCATTCGCCTTATATATATATATGTCCATCAGACCGTCCATCCGTCACAGTGAGGCTCTTAGTGATAGGATACTAAAAAATAAAAAAATAAAAAAAGATAAAACAAAATGACTCCCGTACACCGTAATAACGACTCGGGGTCAAAATTCCAGGTCCGCGAGTCACGATAGTCCACGTGTACGGAAATAACGAATTGGAAGAGTCGCCGAAGCATTTGCAGTTTATGCGGCTCCATAAAAAAGAGCGAATCCGCGAAGAGGCCTTCCCTTCGTCACCTTTTCTTCCGCGAAATGTCTACCATAGAAACGTGACTTTATGATCCTTTAATTAAAGACTATCGTCAAGGTTTTACGCGTGTATGCCGCCCATTGGTCGGGGTACAGAACGGAACTCCAATCATCCGTAGCATGAAGGGAAAAAAAGTAAAAATAAACCCATTCGGACGAAACTGTTTTTCTCATGGACGCCTACACACAGGAAATTCTCAGGCAACGGAAAGACTTACACCCAGACAAAAAATGTATTCGACGGCCACCGTTTATTAAGATTAAGTAAAATATTTATTTGATTAAAATAAATATTTATTTAAATTAAGTAACAGTTATAAGTGAAATAAATATTTATTTAAATCAAATAAATATTTTACTTAATCTTAATAAACGGTGGCCGTCACATACATTTTTTTTCTGGGTGTATCGGATCCCTCGAACTACCGGTATAGCGTTAAAAAAAACAAATTCTTATAGAACAATTCTTATCACCCAATGCATAAAAATATGAATCTACAAAGAAGAATCGATCAAACCCATAAATTGCCGCGGTGCCTCTTGTCACAACAGCGGTCAATAAGGATAATAACGATAAACCGCAGACTCTCGTCAGGCTGCTGCCCAAGTAGATTTGCAATGGTACGTAGCCGCGATAACCAACAAGCTCGCGGGTAGTATTTTGCCCGAAGAGGTAACGAGCTGCTCGGTCTCCATTGCATTACATCCGCTCTGTCGGCAGACCAGACACTGATGTGCGGATCGACCAGTCGGTGATACGGTTTGGCGTGTAAACCGCGTTATGGTTTCGAAATAGGGCGCGTAATGGAAACCCCGAGCATTCCATCTTTCCACCCTGTTACACTGTCGGCAATCCGAACCCAACCCCCATTGCGCAACCATCTCGTCTCTCCGTTGTCCGGGGGTCAATCCACTAATACCGTAGGGTCCTCAAATCATAATTGCCATTTGGGCTACATTATACTCCCCGGGCTTGGGTGTGTTACAGGAACATCGCCAAGCACGACCCTTATCGACGCCAACAGCACGACCGCGTTCAACCGCCATACCGCTTTCCAGCGCGTAACGCGATAAACTGCACCTGTGTGTTGTCCTTCTCGCGTTTTCGCTGATGCCGCATTATCGCGGATGTCTGCGTACCTTCGTGGACCATCGCGGGTACACACATCCGTAGATTTTGCGGACGCTTGTAATTTGGCTTACATTTCAATCGATCCCGTTGATCGAACGTGCACCAATCGCGTCACACCGATGGGTAAAACGCGGTAAACGAATCACAGCTACGCCACCTTCGACATTTACAAATATCACCACGTACGATGGGAGTGTGTTTAATTGCGCTGATAAATTGCCATAGGTGTAAGTCGTAATGAGATCCGACCGCTGGTTAGCAGCCAATGCGTGGTCTGTCGTTGCTTCGCGATCCAATACACATTCAATGGTGTTCGATTATTATTTTTTCATAGTTACGCGATTACGTGTAAATCGTGGGCCTCTGAAAATTCGACGATCGAAGAAATACAGTGTCGAACATTGTTCAAACTAATTAAAAAAGAAAATTTATTGTGCACACTCACGTGTACACTAAACAATAGAATTTTTTTAAATTTGCAAACAGTTCAGCAGAAACCTTTTAATGGAAATCGTAAGATATATGATTTTCTCCGCGTAACAAGTTCGCGCCAAACGATTATCGTTCTTTCGAACTTCGTACTATCAGCTCGTAGCGTCGTTAACGAGATTTTTAATTGTCTCGAAGATTCTGGGTCGCGGTAGACTTTTCCTTCGCCACTTTTTTCTTTCAACGTCGTAAAAGTCCTCGTTCGTTACGATTATCCGTATAAATTCATACTCGCTTTAGCGGCAAAACATTTATCTCGCTGCCGCAATGTTTTTCCTTAAGACAAAAAAAATTATAAAAAAAGATTTAATAAATAAAAGTCTTTGCCACAACCTATTCACGCGTAACTTCTATTGGAATTCAATGGAAACGACCGCGTCCCAGCGGTGCGGGATTCTCACTTCGCCGGGATTCACAATTTATCAGCAATAATAGAAATTCGAGCCAGCGCGGGGATTATGTCGGCACACGTGAAAGCGGAAGTTCTTTTGGAAGCCGGAATAACGAATGAACGCGCCGCCGCAGATGTACGTCCGACCTCATTTGCCCGAGAGCGTATGGATGTGAAATTCTTTTGTTTGCCGCAGCCGGGAATGAGTTTGCGCAAGAGTGTTGAAACGCGGTAAGTCCCTCTGACATTTATGAGCCTACCCACGGCGACCTTTAGCACCCAACCCGATAGTCGGAATAGCTACAGGGGTAGTGGGACAAGTAGGCACTCGGAAGAGGAGGGCGGGGTGGGGGGGGGGGGCACTGCGGAGATGCATTTGGTCGGATAGTTTCACGGTACCTCAACTCTGCGACGAGGGTTCCAGATCGTACAATGTTGGCCGCTGTTGGCATGCGGGACATAATATAAGCGCAAAAGGACGCGCACTCCCTTTTAGCCCGATGAACTCAATGCGGGCTCACCGACTGCGTCACCTGCTCACACTCTGTTTAATCTCGTATTTTTTTTTTTCATTTTTCCTACCGCACTTCCGTTCGTCTTACGCGCGACGTAGATGGCGGCGCTTAATAAAGCTGTCGTTCCGAACGAGGTGAAAAATATATATCGTGCGTTGGGAGGAAAATTCTGAAAAAAAATCACATGGATACCTTGGATCGTAATTTATTTGATGGACGGGAAAGAAATTTATCGACGGACTCGGTCGGTAACGAAAATTGTAATCTGTTATTTTTTTTTTAATTCATGTCTTCAAGGTTCTTGGCTGAGCAAAAATGATCAGTGTTTTTGTCTGACTATTGAAAAGGCGCTCACAATTTTGTTTTCCTCGCAGAAGTTTACCACCCTTGAGAAATGCGGATTACAGGTTATCGTTACCGGGCTCGGTCGGTAACGAAAATTGTAATCTGTTATTTTCTTAATTTTTTTTTTTTTTTTTGATTCATGTCTTCAAGATTTTTGGCTGAGGTAAAATTATCAGTGTCTTTGTCTGACTATTGAAAAGGCGCTGACAATTTTGTTTTCCTCGCAGAAGTTTACCACCCTTGAGAAATGCGGATTACAGGTTTTCGTTACCGGACTCGGTCGGTAACGAAAATTGTAATCTGTTATTTTTTTAATTTTTATTTTTAATTCATGTCTTCAAGGTTTTGGGTGAGCTAAAATTATCAGTGTCTTTGTCTCACTATTGAAAAGGCGCTCACAATTTTGTTTTCCTCGCGGAAGTTTACCACCCTTGAGAAATGCGGATTAAAGGTTTTCGTTACCGACCCCCGTTTGCGAGCGCCGAGACGGCATTGGAAAAATGATTGAGGCCAGGTTCAGAATTTTTGAAGATCGGTTCGTTAACCACCTCGAACATGGGTAAACTTCCTTTTCTCCGGATCTTTTATTTTTCATTTTTTCTTCTCAAACTTCAGGTCCATAGATTCCGAAAGTATTGTAACTTTTATGGCAGTTCGGTGCGCACATTGGGCGGGCTATGTCGTCTCCATACTTCCATACCGTGACAGGCTTCCGCTATGGTTCTTCGCACCGTCTCTGGCTTCGACTGCACACCTTGCTCGGCTAGCGACCGCCATTCCTCGGCTACGTTTTCGCTTTTCCCGGGTGAACCGAGTGTTTCCGACCGCACGTTTTAAAATTTACTGACTTACTTTTGCCATCGCCGGCAATTCATCGTCACCGCTTGCGGAGCTCACCAACTTTACTCTCCGTGCCTCATTGTTTTTTTTTTTTTTTTTTTTTATTTCTCTGAAGCTCGAACGATACAAACAACACGTTTTCCTATTTCTCAACCACCATTTCTGTTTTCATTCATCATTCGCCGATGATTCACTCACGACCTTTGATAGCTGCTGTGTGGTTTGGTCAACCAGCAGGGTCGAACAATCCCCGGGCCATTGGATATCCGATCGAGATGAGAATCGAGCTGTCCGATGTACATCGATCATCGCGAATTGTTCTCGACGATTCGCGTGGAAAGTGGGCTTGAGAAACCCCGTTATATCGAGCCGAACCGCGATAATACGCATTGAGCCGAAGTTTCCGCAGCTTTGGCAAGAACAACGTATGTTCCACCTCGAATCCGGGCGAACGGGCTTTGGACCATTAATCCAACCCTCCATTATGATCTCCTCATTACCAACCTTTACATCTCGCCGCTTTTCAACATCGCACCGCATTAACACTTCGCTAATTGGATTCTTATGGCAATTCTGCCGAATCTTGAGCCCATGGGAACGAGCATGAGAAAACGAGGCGAAATGAACCATCTGTAAAATTTGATGGGACATTGAAAAAAAAAAGTCCATTTCGTCCCAGAGTTTGTTTCACCCTGTCCCAGCTCAAAAAGGCGCTTCAATTAAGATAGGGTAAAAGTGGGGAATATGGACCGGTCCATATATCATTGATTTACGTGTTAATCGAGGTGGGCCATATTCACCACTTTTCTCCGAAATGTGATGAATATGACCCGCATGAATTAGCACACAAATCCATCATCTATGGACCCGGTCATATTCTCCACTTTTGCTTTATGAGAGACTTCATCTATATCGGGCGTCCATGGAAGCGGATTTCGAAAAGTGGGATAACAACTGGAGTTCGCTGTTGTATTTGTTCATCGAAAATTCTATAGCGGTTAGATATGTGTATATATGTATGTCAAAAGTATATTGGTATAGAGGGGTCGTGCATGACTAATCGATCTCCGTGACGCTTCCGACTTGTCAGGACAAAGGCAACCGCGTACGAAAACCCATAAATCATAGAGAAATTCATTGTTAGGACCTATCGGTGCGGAAAGTTGACTGTGGGAGCGTTATGGACTACGAGACCAAACACGAGACACTATAGAGAGCATCTACCGTGCGTGGTTTCCTTCGACATTGCCCTGGGAGGTCCAGGGGTGATCGGGAAAGCTCGTTTAGAAACTAGAACGCTTACGAGGGGGTTACCACCAACTATTGCCATTCAAATTATTGCATCGTGTGCAGCACCGCCCACGAAGTCACTGGCTGCATTCGAGATACGTTTCAGAGCAAAATTTAAAAAATTCTATGTGACGTCACTTCCGGTGTGGAAATCTCATTTTTCAAGTGTAAATGACATCGTAACGGAAATCCGTCACTTCCGGTGAAAGAAGATTTTCAAATTAACATTTTTTTTTTGTCACGGAGAATTCGCTGCGTCAAGATAGAAAGAAATTTTATGTCGTCGAAACAACAAATTGGGTTCCATTAAAATGTCCAGCGAACATAACGGACAGGCTATTGTTTTTATAATAGTGCCAGAGTAATAATAATCGACAGAACTTGTAGGAAATTTCTTTCGTATTAGCGCCGCGGGTGAAATGTGAAATACGACGAATAAAGCAGCTTTCGTAGGTGGAGAAAATTACCTCATTACAATTTCCATGAGTATATTTTTCGCAGCGGGATACGCCGAAGTTTTGCGAACGATTGCGTTGAATAAGTAGGTAGTACAGACGTAGTATGTAAATAAAGAGTTGGAGAGGTTTTTTATACATATATGTATAGATGTATATGTATATATACGCCCGAACGTAAATTTCAAACTTTGAGCACGTATCTCTCGTCTAGCGTGGGTTATAACTCAACACCCGAAGTTCGGAACGATAGCGATACAGGTTAATTTCGTTGGAAAAATCATTCCCGACGCGAAAAAGTCGTATAGACGAGGTCGTTTCAAACTATAACGTTCGTATTTCATCCCGTTATTGTTAATTTAATGAATTGACTATCGCTTATCGAATTTTAATGCGATACCATTTGTACAAAATGCAAGACATGTATTCAGGGGAGAGAGGGGCAAAACGGATCCTCCATTTGAGATGAGCCTTTTTACTTTTTTGTGTGAAAATTGAAAATCATCTTCACCAATCTTCAAATTTGTCGAATCATTTACATACGCCTTTATTTTTGGTCCGTCGGATTATCAACACGTATTGATCGATTCTGCATCCCTCGAGATGTTGCATACATCTTGATCGTCCCACCATCCCCGGAAGTACAATTACCTGCGTAACCGCACGCACTGTCATCACCGTTGCGGTATATCGACAGTGTCTGCACTGACACGCACAACGGTGCCAGTTGCCACCGTGAAACCGCAGCTTGAAGATGCTCCGTCGGAGATCCGGAGCGGACGAGACTAACCCGTCTTGATTTTTTAAATCGATTTCGTTCTCATATTATATAGTATAGGGTAAAAGTGATGAATATGGCCCACCTCGATTAACACGTAAATCAATGATATATGGGCCGGTCCATATTCCCCACTTTTACCCTAGTATGCCCTTTGGCCAGTATACGAAAATTGTCTTCATCTGCATATTAAAAAATATTCATACCAGCGGCCAATTTCATCTGTTGAAAGAGCAAGTTTCCAAGAATAACCCATTTTCCTGATACTAATTGCCAATTCTATCTTATACACCAGGTGACTCTTCATTACGCTCAACAGACCACGTCATCGAATCCCAATCCCAATGGCGAACGAGCGACGTTATCGAGACTGGTCCCAAAAAACGGTCGACGGCGAGATGGCCTCGATTTATAGATATCGTCTGCAAGTAGAATGCAAAATGGTCCACAAGTGAGGAAGAAACGTGAATCGATGAAGGCGATTTGAGGTGTTTTTTCTCTGTCGTTGCGACAGGAAGAGTAGGGTCCGGAGAAGCTCTTGCGGAGAGTTGATCACCGCACGTACCTACAACATCCCTTTCCTTCTGCCGGAGTCTCAAAACCCCCGTTGGCTACCTCTCTACTCTCGGTAACGCCACCGCTGGCTGCATGCTATACCGGGTCTACGTACGAGTGGGGCTCTCTCTCCTTCCTTTATTGGAAATCGATAGCTTACTTCAGGAATTACCCGAGTTCCCGACACCCTCACGGAACCTTGCCTCGACGAAACGCCACGAAAATTATGTCGGCTGAGCACTGGCCTTTCCTCTTGGGCCCCCACCTCCCCCCCACTCTCAGCGGGCTCTTATCCCATACCACGAATCCGACCTTCCGGACTTTGCCTTCACTCTATTTCCTCGCTTCCTCTTCCGGCTTCTCACCCCCCCCCCCCCCCCCCCATGCCAAAACGACTCTGTACCATCCACCAGATTCCATGGTACAGAGAGATCCCTTGGCCGGGTAGTTTTGCTCTCAGGAACAACCCGAAGAAGCTATTTCAACACCACCCCCCCAATCCTACCAAGACTTCGAAGCCTGATTCGTGACTTAATCAAACTCTGGACAATTCCACACGAACGTTTCGATTACTTCGGTCATCAACGACGAGGAGCGGCACAACTTCTTCGCAGAGTTTGAAATTGTCAAGAACCGGCGAGAACATGCCTCCATTGTGTCGGATTATCCGAACAACGTTCAAGAAATCATTTCATTTTGATGCCGGACGCACGGCTTTCACGAAGTTCTCCAGCCACCGGAATGAGGAGATCCGCTTTGCGTCCATGGCCTTCCGTAATTATTTTCCTCTTAACGCCGTTAAGATTTAACGAGACCCTAACAATTTTGGAGACTTTCCGTTTGGATCGTTGAGCCCGCTCGCGACGGACCGTGTAATCGAATTTTGGAATACTTTGATCTAAACCGGACGAATCTTGTGGCCGGGCCAAAGAAGGCGGCGGTTCCTTGGCAAATCGGCCGAGGTGTTCGGATGGCAGAGGGCCTGATCAAAGGATTTTTCTCGGGTGACGTAACGCGAACCAATTAGCCGATGTGAAATCCGGTGCGACGATAACAGACTTGGCGAAGCGAGGTAAGGACGGACGGAGGGGAATCACCATCGTACCGACGAAATTCATCCCACTGCCGGCTTCTGTGTAACCGTTCCTCCTACCCGTTTCCAAGCGCATTGAACCGAGCGACTAACTTCCTCGGAGTCTCTAACGACGGCATCCTTCCCGGGCTCTGCCATTCCGCTTATTAGCTTGCTCGATATAATCCGGTGAACCGTTCCCCGTGCGCTCCTGCCCAAAGATTCCTACGGCAAACTCAGCAGTTCGACGGTTTAACCGATCGAGTTTCGCCACATTCAGAGCCCCAGCTTGTACGATTGTACTACGGAAATGCAAACATGGCTTATCTGTCGTTGAACATTTGATTTTTTATTTATCTTCAAAGCTGTGCACAAACTGGCTGATGACAGTGATAATAACTCATGGACTCTTTATTTCTCGAAGATACAGTAGATTAGATAGAATTTATCCCAATGATCATCTTGTCATGTGATCAACGCATCATGTTTGATAATTTTTTAATTACCTATTTTCTTCCATCATTTTGTTCGAAGTAAATGGTCGAGGAACGTTAGGATCATTTTTCACCAAAAGACCAAGTGTTCCATCCAACATGCGTAGTTCTCAGGTGACCCCAAAGGACAAAATGATACTTACGAAGCCTTTTTTCGTCACGAATTAAATATGTCATGATTAACCGTACGTTAAGTCGGCTTACGTTTTACGAGCCTCGTTTATAAAAAATTCACCGGATCGAGTGTACAGCCCAAGACACTCGACACGCCATTCCATTTATCTACAACTAATTTGTACCTATTAACCTCTTGTCCACCGGAGCATTAATTCGCCAGTCAGTACTGAAAGCCCCGTCCCGAGGAGACGTCGATTTCGGGACCTCCACGTATCTCTTCTGTTGGTACCGACAAATCCGCTTTTCTTCCACTTTTCGTTAACTTTCACGGATATTGAAAATTCTCCAGATTTCTAGTCGAGAATGTTTCGTTTTTTCTCCTAAAACGAGTCGATTGTCAGAATCAAAGATCAACCCCAGTGTTGAGTCGGCTGTTCCTCAGCTTCAAAGATGGTGCATAGTTGGTCACAGCTCGCGGCACAGTTATTCTCTTGCCCATGGAAATCCGGGATCCAGGGCGACGATAAATCGACGGAAGGCTTCGACTGGGAAGTCAAGTATAATCGTTTGATTCTCAGATTTCTCGGACTCTGGCCGATCGACGATAGGTTCAGGAATCTTAAGTTTTTTTGGTGGGCAACCCTCCTGATAATTTACGCGTTGCCTTTGATCGTCAGAACCATGCACGTCGGCTCGGACGGCGTTATTAAATCTATGATTGAGGCTATACCGATGTTCTACATAATCGTGCAAGTGATTATATTCAAAAGCAAGAGCGACAAAGTTGAAACAATACTCACTGGAATCCACGAGAATTGGGAGTGTTCCGTTGATGCGAGGGCGGAACACAGGAAACCCATGATCGTTTACGGTGGTTTGAACAGACTGATTACCACGGCGTCTGTGGGAATCCTTTTCCTCGTGTGGGTCGGTAAGAATATCTGCAATCTGTTCCCGGATCATTAATATGGGGATCGTTTCTTGTGCAAAAAATCAAATTTGCTTTTGTATAGATTTATTTCATTGAATGGTTCATGGATATGACCCTGAAGATATCTGCATGAGATCAAATTTCATCAAGTTATAACAGCTGCATTTTGCATCGCACAAACTTTACTTGGGAAAGTTCACTTGAAGAATACAATGCTACAAGTGAACAATATTTTTTTTTTCTAAATCCGTGGATTGATAGAGACTTGCCAAAGATGAAATTTGATGTCATGCAGATATTTTCAGGGTCATTCTTGAATAAACTTGATTGTCGTTTGGTATTTTTAAAAATTGAAAATGTCACAAAACCGAGACCCCTCGACCGATTTTTACCAGATTCAATAGCGAACATTGTTTGATGTTGGTCTTCTTCTATAGAAAGTTTCAGCGCGAAAACTCAAAACTTGCGAAAGGTAGAGCGCGAACACACTTTTTTTAAAAATTTCAAAATCTAATAAAATCTGAACGAATGATTCAATTATTTCCTAAATTGGAACAAACATAGGCACCCAACTGCTCTACATGCGTGCCAAATTTAAACCCGTTTGATAAAACCATTCTTGAGTTATAGACGGTTGAATTTTGCAGGCCTGGCACACACACACACACACACACACACACACACACACACACACACACCCATCCAGACATTTTTTCTAAATGTAATTTTTCGATGTTTTGGAACATTCTGAACGCATTTTCATTAAAAACTCGAAACTTTCCATCAAAATAAAGCTTCCTCTATGAGGAAGTAAAAAGCGTATAAAATTATTTCGGCGCAGGATACTTGGGCGAGCCGATGATCAGGATCCTGAAAACGGGAAATCCAACGATAAAACAATTGCCGGTTCAAGGATTCTATCCGTTCGCTACGGATATTTCGCCTAACTACGAAATTGTTTATACGATGCAATGCTTAATGGCATTTATATGCTGCATCGCGCTCATCGGCCCCGACGTATTTTTCATGCTGGCCGTCTTTCACACTTGTGCCCAATTGGCGGTCCTGTGCAAGAACATCGCTAATTATGAGGGTAGAACGAAGCACGTTCCGCTAGCGGGAGACAATTCGAACGAGAAATTTAAGATCTACTGTCCCTGTCTCAAGTGCATCGTCGACACTCACGTTTCTCTGAGCAAGTAAGCGGTAGATCAAATTCGTTCATTGGACGTGACTCATTGGGGATACCACAGTAAATAAAAATAAACATCAAAAGAATTCTCATTTCGAACTTTTTCTCGCAGATTCGTGGAAACAGTTGACGAGGTATTTAGTAGTATATTAATGTTCCGATTTATAATGAACACCAGCCTTTGCTGCGGCCTCGGATATTCCGCCATCGAGGTAAAGAAAAAAAAACCTTTCTGTTAATCCAGTACGATGTTTAAGACGCAATAACGAAGAATCTCACTCCACAGTCAACCGAGAACAGTAATTTATCCGATTTACTGCTCAACATATTTTTATTTGCGGCATTTACCTCGGGGCTATTCGTGTACTGTTGGATAAGTGAGCAGTTGATACAAGAGGTGAAAATCTACCGTTCATTTAATTCCGAAGTTTTAAGCTGTATCTTAAAATTGGAATTATTTGGCATCGGAATTATTCTAATTTTTATTAACTAAGGGGGAGAACGTCGGCAAGACATTGTACGGACTGGATTGGTACAAGAAGAACTTCATGATTGCGCGAACACTTTTGCTACCGATGGTCCGCTCGAGAAAACCTTTCGAATTAACGGCGGGAAAATTGTTCGTCATGTCGCTCGAATGCTACAAAAAGGTATCCTCCAAAAACGATCTTGAGGACCCTACGTCACTCTGAGAAAAGATTCACCAAGTTCTTTTTTTCTCGTTGTTGCAGTGGTTCATCAAAGCTTTGGGATACATCTCGGTCCTCGTGGCCGTTAAATCCGGCGCATGATTATAGCATCAGCAGCTTTCGAACGAAGCATTAAAACGGCAAATCGTGAAACGTAATTTCCCGAACAGATATTGATAGGTTTCGATATGCTTTTGTTTCCACGATTTTCCACGGTTGCTTGATAAAAAAAAAGAAATATAAAAATCAGACTGTTAACAGTGAAAAATAATTTCGTAAAACTGGAATGCGAAATTTCGTAAAAATAATTTTCTTAAATAAGTGACAAACTCATTTGTCACAGATTTGAATATACGAACTTGTCCTTTTGTTTCTCGTATCATTGACAATTTTAGTTTGTACTTTTGTTTGTAACAGTAGAAAATTAACAAATAAAAAATTGTGGACGTTTGTGGACAATAAGTTGGTGTAAAAAGTACAAACTTTTTTTACTGTTTTATCCCACGTGTGCCTTGCACTTTCTTTATTTGTACCAAATGTAGCGCCTCTGTAGGTTTCCTTTTTTCTAAATTCATATGTAAGAGAAAGGTGACGCCTTCATCGAAAGTGACGCTTCCTCTAGATGACGTAACTTCCGGCCCAAAAAAGAGATTTTGAAACCGAAAGTGACGTTTTACCTAGATGACGTCACTTCTGTTCGAAAGATGACAGAAAGGGATGAATTTAAGAGTAGAGTACACGGCTTAGAAACAATGGAGAGATTAATTTACAAAAAAAAATGAAAAAAATTGGCATAAAGTCGGTCGCAAACTTGTGATGTTTCGGTCACGAATCACAAGCTTTAGTACGTATAATCACAAATCTTTAATTTTTAAAGAAACATTTAAAAATTACAAACTTTTGTTTGTAAAACTAGAAAATTAACAAATAAAAAATTATGGACGTTCGTGGGCAATAAGTTGTTGTAAAAAGTACAAACCTTTTTTTTACGGTGTTGGGTCCCACGTGTGCCATGCACTTTCTTTATTTGTACCAAATGTAGCGCCTCTGCAGGTTTCCTTTTTTCAAAATTCCTATGTAAGAGAAAGGGCTGAAAGGGCTGTGCCATACGAAAAATCGTCAAATTGCAATCGCTGCGGTACGGTGTACTTTAAAATAAATTTAATTCTCTTGGGTAGTTGGGTACAGTTGGGTATTTACAAACACCAGAGGATAAATGGTCTACGTGCGTATGTGTCCGTGCGTCTGTGTGTATGAGTTGTAAGTGGGTTCATGGAGCTGGTACACCACTGAGCCGGCTAATCCTCGTCGCCGTTGAAGCAGCAGGTGCACCGACGAGAGGCATCCAATCAGGAGAAAATTAAACCGGGGAAAAAACACTCTTAGGTGTGCCTCCTTCGTATTATTTTTTTTTTTTTTTTTTTTTTTTTTTTTCATGTATTTAATTTTTTTCGTTCCACAATGGCCGCGCGGCTTGTCCACCTGAAAATAAAGATTAATTCGGCGTCTACGGGCGACCTCCGCAAGATAAATATATTCTTTGTAACTTTCAAGACACATGAGTTGACTAACTTTAAACCAACGATGAAAAAATAAAAAAAAAAAAAAATAAGAGTATGATATCATATTTTTCGTATTCAAGCCGTGAGACATTACTTTTCAAGTATATACTTCGTATACATGCGAAATCTATATTTCGCATGTATACGAAGCACGATACGGTCCTTGAATAACAATAAAGTATCCCCGTAGGACATCAGTTCGCCTTTTTACGAGTTTTTCGAGCCCCGGTTGAAAAGAATTTCTTCAATAAATTATTAATAATTGTCTATAAAAAAGACAGATAAAAAATGTAAAAAAAACCGAAAAGAATCAAAGATTCCCAGTCAACAAGTAGAGCTTGCAAGCTCAAGGGCTGGACGGCAGTTCTCTCTTTTATTCATAAAACCCGTGCGCCCGTTTGGAAGCTTCGTGCCGTTAACGCGGGAGATTTCTCGTCGAAGCCCAGCCATCGGGATATACGCGGGAGATTTCAGCTCTCGGGGAAGCTCCTGAATTTCTAAACAGAGCCAATAACCCCTTCTCACGTAGAATAATGGTCCGATCTCATCCGGCTAAACGAGAAAGGCAGATTTATATTATTTTTTTTTTTATAAGCTAAGCGAAGCACGTATTCTCCATCTCACCAACGTTTCCGCTGAATATCCTCGTTAATTATCGTCCAACGGCAGTGGATTTGCAGGATCCAATTTTTTTTCAGCGCTGCTATTTTTTTCACGTAATTCAAATTTTACAACCGTCGGCGGGAATTTCCGTTCCAAAGATCGGGAAATAAAACAACGTAACGCAGTCAATTATTTTTGAACGAATCTTCTTAAATTTCAATGAAAAAAAAAAATTGTGCTACAATTTCA
The DNA here is from genome assembly GCA_917499995.1 of Ichneumon xanthorius. Classification (NCBI taxonomy): domain Eukaryota; kingdom Metazoa; phylum Arthropoda; class Insecta; order Hymenoptera; family Ichneumonidae; genus Ichneumon; species Ichneumon xanthorius. The sequence goes on along the minus strand of OU824202.1, from coordinate 6,225,657 downwards.
AAGCCAACGAAAATTTAACATAATGTCATTCACCGATTGAAAGCGGACTCGAACCGGTCTATAGCACAATTTTGGTCTGCAACCCCCGAGCTTCGAGTTCTCGGCCGGATTTCGCTTGGGAGCGTCACTGAATATGTATAAGCGTATTTGTTACGTTCTATTTAAATGTCCTATCGACAAATACGGGAATTAACGATGAAAGATCGGTATTAACATCGAAATACGCAATCCGCTCCTCGATTCCTCTCTGCAAACTCGTCACGCCGAATTAATATACGAGAATAACACGGAAAACTGTGTGCAAATTCGGCTGGCTATTGCAGCGTGGTCGCTGCCGGATTCTCGACCATTAATTTTACCCACCCTCCCGGCACTCGCGTACCCCGGTTTCTGTGGTTACTTTTCGACGAATGTACCGTGATCGTTCACCCGCTCACACCCCCTAATGCGCGATCATGCATTTACCTACGGTGTTTACACTATACATATTTTGTCCTCGTACAACCTGTGCAAAATTTCTGATTATCGTCGCCCGCGCGCAGGCATCGACACAACTGAAGTTTTTCGGTACGTTTATCGAAGTTTACACACGCGAGACGATTATGCGACACGAAACAGCATGTGACAATAAGCCGATTACCGATTGTCGGTACCGATTTATTTCCTTCAATATTTAATTCAATATTTAAAAAAACCTTTCTATGCAATTATATTCTGCTTATTATCTCATGTTTGCATCATATGTGGAAATGCATTCAAAATAATTGCATTCACGAACACGTCAACGTTGTCAACGTGTTAGACGTTTTGTAATTTGCGTTGACACTTTTTAAGCCGTTCGCTCGTTAGGCCGACGACGTTGAGTTTGAAAATGAGTTCGCAAGGCTTTCTCCTCCATCCAGCCGCATCGTGACCTCTTATATATTTTTTTTCCCACATAAACATCTTTCGTCTATAGAAAAAAATGCTCACGGTTTCTTTTTCAGAGCCATTTTTACTGTTCGTAGAGGCGGTCGCAGTATAATTATTTTGTTTCTCATCTCTCACGTACTTCCGGGTGTAAAAAAAAATTAGAACATTCCTACAAAAAAAAAAAGAAAATCATAAAATTAATTTCTCGTTAGAGGTACAGTTGTACCAAGTATGTATTTCTCGCAGCAATGAATTCTCAAAGGTAATTGTATTGCTCATACACTCTTCATTATCTTGTGTGTTAAAGCACTCGAGACGCCATCGCGATTTCGCGACGACACCCTCCGGCACTCCTGGAGCAACTACCACTGAAGGTCTTCTCGACGATTCAGCCACCCAGAGTGCTCTTCTGGACCAAAAAGAAGAAAAGACGCCTGATCACAGTGAGCATAATTTCTATGGCATTTCTCAAGGACATTAACATTTTTATAATTATTTTTTAACGTTATAGTTCATTATTTTTATTAAATGAATTTTTTTTTAAATGTGTTTTTTTTCGATTTCCAATGTGTCAGCTTGAGTTTCGACCAAACAAGCAATTTCGTTAATTTTTTATTTTAACTCCTGTTAAATTCAAAAATAAGCAGCGTTTCGTTTGTATGTACAAACACGAATGAAATAAGAGATTTTAAGATTTGACAACAAAAAAAAGGAACGACTGAAAAAATTGTCAATCATCGGTGTACCGAAAAAATCGATCGTCCGGTTGAATAATCTAACGGTTGGAAAGAAATCGCAGCCAAAGGAAAGGAAGTACTCGAACCTCGCACACCTTTAATGACCAGCCTTCTGACAGTCTGAAATCCCATTGACGCATTCGATTCCCTCGATATCTCTTCAAGTGTACAGATCAAGCTCTCGACGATACGAGTGTCCTCGTACTCAATCACATGAGATCGTACGTCGCGAATATCACGTAGAGTATCAAAACTACGACAAGCAATATCGCTACTACGTGGACGACTATGCACATCTCGACGACACTACGTGACAGACGTTACGACCATGATCATCCACACACCCATTCCTTTGACTGCAAGCGTCATTTCTTTATTTATTTTTTTTCTTTCTTCAATCGATATATCGACTTTATCTTAGTCGATAGGGATTAGGGATAGAGTATAATCTCCGTTTCCCCTAGATAACGTCACTTCGGGTCTAAAAATAAGATTTCCAAACAGGACGAGAGGTTTCCCCTAGATAACGTCACTTCCGGTCGAAAAATACAATTTCCAAATCGGAAGTGACGTTTTGCCTGGATGATGTCACTTATGGTCGAAAGATGTCAGAAACGGATGAATTTAAGAGTAGAGTACACGGCTTAGAAACAATGGAGAGATTAATTTACAAAAAAAAAGTATGCGCTCCTGAATTTTTTTTTGTCCTTTCGATTTTTATTCCAGAATTCCTAGTGATACCTCTTTATCTAGCTTTTTAATCCCGTCATGTCCATCGTCTTGTGTATGTCTTGCTGTAGATCACGATAGGCACCTGGGTTTTTCCGCGATGCCATCGAAAAGCAAAGAAATCGTTGTTTAAAAATACCTAAAATCATTCATTTTTGCAATTTTGGCTATAAAAATGCCTGGTAAACTTTTTGGTTAGTTGTCGCTCCGGGACTGTAATTCTATGTATTTTTTCGCGCTGATCACGAATCTGACACTTATTTTATTCGCAGATGAATATTTGATCCGAAAAAAATGCGTTAAAAAAAAAAAAAAAATTGCATGAAATTCAAAAAATTCAAAATGACATAAAATTTAAACGGTTCGATTGATTTTCTTGAAATTTTAATGGGATCCTCGGGTGATCAGATTCTATCTGTGTACGCATTTTTAGCCCGACAGCTAAAAAATTGCGAGCGCTACAGTGCGTACAGACATTTTCGAAGAAATTGAAAATGGCGTACAAAAAAAACAACTGACAATTTTTGAACGTAATTTAGCAGAAACATTGACTCTAACCACACAAGCTGTGTGCAAAATTTCAGCCTGATCGGTGGAGGCGTTCCCGAGATATAGCCATTTGAATTTTTCGCGTCTGATTCACACACACACACACACACACACACACACACACACACACACACACACACACACACACACACACACACACACACACACACACACGCACGCACGCACGCACGCACGCACGCACGCACGCACGCACGCACGCACGCACGCACGCACGCACGCACGCACGCACGCACGCACGCACGCACGCACGCACGCACGCACGCACGCACGCACGCACGCACGCACGCACGCACGCACGCACGCACGCACGCACGCACGCACGCACGCACGCACGCACGCACGCACGCACGCACGCACGCACGCACGCACGCACGCACGCACGCACGCACGCACGCACGCACGCACGCACGCACGCACGCACGCACGCACGCACGCACGCACGCACGCACGCACGCACGCACGCACGCACGCACGCACGCACGCACGCACGCACGCACGCACGCACGCACGCACGCACGCACGCACGCACGCACGCACGCACGCACGCACGCACGCACGCACGCACGCACGCACGCACGCACGCACGCACGCACGCACGCACGCACGCACGCACGCACGCACGCACGCACGCACGCACGCACGCACGCACGCACGCACGCACGCACGCACGCACGCACGCACGCACGCACGCACGCACGCACGCACGCACGCACGCACGCACGCACGCACGCACGCACGCACGCACGCACGCACGCACGCACGCACGCACGCACGCACGCACGCACGCACGCACGCACGCACGCACGCACGCACGCACGCACGCACGCACGCACGCACGCACGCACGCACGCACGCACGCACGCACGCACGCACGCACGCACGCACGCACGCACGCACGCACGCACGCACGCACGCACGCACGCACGCACGCACGCACGCACGCACGCACGCACGCACGCACGCACGCACGCACGCACGCACGCACGCACGCACGCACGCACGCACGCACGCACGCACGCACGCACGCACACACACACACACACACCCGGACATTTTTTCTAAATGTGATTTTTCGATGTTTTGGAACATTCTGAACACGTTTTCATTAAAATCTCGAAAATTTTTTTTTTCCCCATCACAAAGCTTCCTCTATGAGGAAGCAAAAAACGAAAAGAATTAGCATAAAGTTTCGATCATCAATCACAAGCTTCAGTGCGTATAACTACAAATCTTTAAATAAAAAAAAAACATTTAAAGATATGTATAGAAAATAATACAACTGATTTACAGTTTCGATACCAACCCTAAGGCTACCAAAAACTTGGAACATAACGGGTAGTGAAGAATAATTAAGATTAAGTGAGTGCGCAGGGAAAAATTAAAGCACGAAAAACTCTGTAACATGAGGGGTGAGAAAAAGAGAGGGGGTGATAGTTTAATGATGATATAGAAAGGATGTATGTAAGAGGAATTTTAGATTTTTGTCAAGTATACAGTAAGAGAGGGGTGAGAGTAAGACTAGTTCATGTAACTACATGAAGGTTTAATATTAAGGTAAGGCTAAACACGTATGAGTGCGAGAGAGACAGAGCTAACATTTTTAATCCAGTTCTCTCCGAAACGATACTATAAAATGAAAAACGAATTGCGGGGCGCGTTCCGTTAATCAAATACGCAGTGCGCCCCGTAATTCGCGGTTAAAAAGGGGGTTCGAAATATTTTGACGTTATGTTGATCTTTAGCTCCACATTAAGGGTAGTCTAAACGCTTCTCTCTCGCTCTCACAGAATCCCCATGGCGCTGTCGCTCTCACACCCAAGCAACCGCCGCCTGGATTTAGACTCCTCTTAAAACGAGGCCGAGTGCGAGGGAGGCCGCGCCATAGGGATTTAGACTCCCCTTAAGTGGAGTTAAGGCGAGGCTAAACCATCTCTCGCTCGCGCTCACAAGAACCCTATGGCGCTGTCTCTCTCGCACTCTGCAGCTCGCCGCACGGATTTAGATTCGCCTTAAAGTGGGGCTAAAAATCAACAATCTTAAGGTGGGACTAACCTCAAAATATTTTGAAACCATTTTTCTTCGAAACGGTTTTATAAAATAAACAAGGAATTGCGGGGTACATTGCGTATTTGATTAATGTAGTGTGCTCCGCAATAAGTTTTTCATTTTATAGAATCGTTTCGGAGAAAAATGGATTCAAAATTTTAACTCTGTCTCTCTCGCGCTCATACGTATTTATCCTCCCCTTAAGTAATGTCGAAGAATAGCACAACAGTGTCCACGCGGGCGAAAAACAAATCGCTTTATAATAAAAAAGATACATGTTTTCCCCTTATGTTCATTCGCACGCTTGTTTAAACTTGTGGATAAAAGTTAAATTCGGTCGAAAGCAACCTTACAACGTTGTCTATAGTATTTAAGATTTGGATATGTGGTGTTTCTCCTACCTCCTTACTTTTTGACGGAAATGAGTTTTGGCTGAAATGAATTTGTCGTAAATGATACCGTACCATTTGTATAACGTAGGGGCCGTACAGAAGGTAATAGCCATTCAAGATGGATACTTTGATAGAGAGAAGTTCTCGCCAATTCAACACGGTGGCCTTAAAGGAGACTGAAGAGAGCGTCACCTAACGTGTATAGCGGCATCTTCATATTTTTCTATAATCTAGTAACTTTTTGGCGAACATTATTTTGGCGGACATGAAACGATATCATGGTAGGGTATCGGTTACGCCAAACTCATTTCAACCAAAAGTAATTATCACTGAAAAGTAATTAAGCCCCAGAAAAACCATGGATGAGTTTCAACATTAGCTGCATAAGCCGCTTCGAGTGTTCAAATCTCAGTTTTCGACCGAAAGTGACATCATACAAGAAAACGTCACTCCCGCTTTGAAAATCTCAATTGTTTATTGGAAATGACGCATTTCCGTTATAAAGTCACCGATGTTCGAAAAATGAGATTTTCCGCGCTCTTTGTCCCGTAAAAGCTGAATTCGGTCCAAAGCAACGTTACAGCTATGAAGCTGAAATTTATCAAGGGGACAAATTTGTAGATGACTACAAATTTGTCCCCTTGATAAATTTCCTTTGTAGATAAAAATCGAGGTGGAAAATGATTTTCCATCACCTTTCTTTAAAGATTTTTTTGTCCACACCCAACATGCAAAGCGTCCCTGCTTAACAGGTAAACGGGAGTCCTCTCGGGACCGGACGCTGACGGCGTGCAAGTAAATCTCTCGAAATCGGTAGTGCCCATATCTCTTTGAGAGACTGATAAGAACTTCTCGCTGATGCCGATAGTGCCTTGATTCAGAGCTGAACGGGTGCAAGTACGGGGCCAAGGAGACATCTGGTAGTCACGTTGGAAGATCACGAATTCAATATCAGGCCTCGCGGTATTAGCATAGAGATCGACTTTGCGGAGTCGACATGCAGCAGCTATGCTGCTGGCACAACCGAGGTAGCTCCCAGGAATCGCCCAGCCTCGCCGGTTCACTTCCCATCTTCCGCGTCCTATTCTCGACCTGCCGCTCGAGACCACTTTGCCTCTTCGGTCCACTCTCGCCGGCCCCTCTTTATCCCGACCATATACGAATAGCTGCTATATTATGGACCGAAAAATGTATCGCTGCACTAAATCGAATTCCCTTTCTTGCGAACCTATATCGCCAACCTTCATCGAACTATGTCCACGTAACAGTATATATCATGGTCGATGATATCTTAAGCGAACGATTATTGGTTTTCGCTCTTCCATCTCGTGACTCGAGACTCCTTGGATTTTCTTCGCTATTGCATACTTTACAAATTTTAGATAGAATATTTTTGATACTGAAAAAATTCTTTTATAATTAAAAAATAAAAGTTTGAAATTAAGTGACTGAAGGACTGCGGCCGATGGCCAATTGGCGATATGCAATATAGGTGAAAAGAAATTAGTTTGTTAGGTATAAAGAAAACTGCTACATGTTATGTATTGTTAATAAACTAACTACTACTGCTACTAGAAATTAAATCAAGTAATTAATTTGATGTTATTATTTGATGTTATTATTTGATGTTATTATTTGATGTTATTATTTGATGTTATTATTTGATGTTATTATTTGATGTTATTATTTGATGTTATTATTTGATCTCATTATTTTAACATTCACTGCGCTATATGTTCTACTCTGCCGTTTGTCCATTACAATTGTTTGATTCCTGTGCTTTATCCGATAATTTGCAGATCCCTGCTTGGACAAGTATTGCGGGGCAGGACGAGAATGTCGTGTATCACCCGACGGCGGGGTGGCTCTGTGTATTTGCGCGAGACGATGCGCCAGGAGACATCGACCGGTGTGCGGAAGCGACGGCAAGGTATACGCAAATCACTGCGAGCTACACAGGGCAGCGTGCAACTCGGGCTCGCCGCTCACCGCCAGTAGACTTATGAGATGTCTACATCGAGGTAATTGCCAGCTTCGAAATTGATGTTTACTCTGTCGCGTACGCAAGTTCGATCGAAAAAAATTGAAAAAATGCCGATTTCTCTAATTAATATCACTTCAGTAAATCAACAGTTTAAATTCAGCTTCGGCATCGTCTGTTTATCAATTTTTAACCTCCTTGTAAATAACAAAAAATATTGAAAAATAACAAACTATTATTAATAATTATATAACAATTATTAACAATACTAATAATCCGATAATTTTTTCATGAATAAAATTATATATACATGTATATTTTTTCATTGGAAAGGCGCGCGCATCGCCGTAAGAGAAAACGCGATAACGCACGTATACCTATAGCGTTGCTCCAATTAGCGACGAAAGGTTCTCAACAGCCTTCGATAGCTCAGTTGGTAGAGCGGTGGACTGTAGTTGGTTTAGTGCAAGAGACATCCATAGGTCGCTGGTTCAAATCCGGCTCGAAGGATACATCATTTTTTTATTTTTTTTTTTCTTCAGTAATACTAACTGTGTATAAAAACATTTTATAGCATCGAGCGCCTCGTTCTTTTTTTCCACAGAAACAAATGTTACCGTTAGCTCCAGGTCGCATGCCGAAGGCTTTTTAGTATGCATCCGGTTGTATTAAAAGATTTCTTATATGCAGCTTAATTGAATTGGGAATGCGTTCGTATGGAAAATAACGGTGTGCTCGTTCAAGAGGCGATTATTTTCATATCTCGAGATAAACTGCTGGAAAAAAGGTCGACGACGATATCGCTTCGATAAAAAAAAATACCGCTTTTATAAGTCGTCGGACCTGACAAACTTTGCCTAAAGTCGTTTGATTGATCGTTTACTTAAAAAAAAACTATAAAAAAAGTTATAATACTTATAACGATAAATAATGCAATGATCTTCCGGTTTCAAAACGTCGAGAGATTCGCATCCACGCTACCGAATTCCCGTCTCTGAGAGACAACTTGGCATAAACAGAAACTCGTATAAGCGAAATATCTCACCACTACGAAAGAATGCGCGGTGGTTGAAGTGGAACGTGTCCGCGGGGGACCGGATGGACGGCATGAATAATATCTGAGTTATTCGGTAACAGTCTCCACCTTCCATACCACATAATAGAGTCGTATTCCATTGAGATGTAAACTCGATTTGTATGTCCCTTCAAATCGCATATCACGCGACAAAAATCAGAAAAGCGTATTTCATATGCTTGTATGTACACAGCATTTTTTTTACTATGAAAATACATACACAGGAAAAGTATTCACAAATTAAAAATTTTATTGTCGTTTACCCCGTCGCGCGCAATTATGGACAGACTAAACATTATTCGTATTTTCATTTAATAATCTCTAAGCGGACAAAAAACGTTCATGGAAAATTTTAACTCTTCTTCCTCCACAACGTGCATTCGGATACGATCAAGACTTTTTACACATAGCGTAAAAATAGCTATATACATTTGCAATATATCGAGCTTGAGTGCTCACTACTTTTACGAGAGTTCCTATAACTTTAACAAAATTACGAGGGTCGATAGTTCAGAAATTGAATAGAAAATCCACCCGCTCGTCGGCCCCTATCTCCGGTATATACATATATATATGTGTGTACATATATATATGATATAATATACGTTTTACATATATATATATCTATATAGAGTTTCTATTCACTGTGGGAAACCGCACGTTGCGAAAGTACGCGAGTCAGCTTCTTGCAGGAGGGGAGAGGGTGAAGGGGGTGATAGTGGATAACGCCGCTGGTGCTTTTTTCATCGTATACTTCGCAGAATGTCGAATATAAAACACCATAACTATGAGAAAAACGTGCTGATACATTGCGTTCGTTGTTTCATACAAGAAAATGTTCTCGATTCCATCATCCCACGTGCACACAGGCTACGAATGCACATCGTCTGTTCCTATAGTGTATTTCATAAAATTTACGGACGAAATCCTCTCACGTAGGTAAAGCGCAGAATTACATTCCCGTCGGATTCTCGCGGTGGAAGAAACGAAATGTTCGATTCGACGAATTTTTGTTTTTTTTTCTCAACACCACCGTACCGTTCGTTTAGCCGATTTTAATAATTTTATGAACTCTTTAATAATTTTATGAGGTTCAAGGATTTCCGGTTTGGTGGATCAATTTTTGTTCCTTACCACCAAAATTGCCACACCGGTTGTCGACAAATTTACTCGAGCTGCGATAGCTCGATATTCGAGCTGAGATAGCTTATGATAATTATTTTTTTTTGTGAATCAAAGCTCCGTTAATGCAAGTCTGAGGTGAAATTAAGCTTCGAGACTCGTGAACCTCTTAACGAAGGGTTTAATGCAATTTAAACGAAAATGCAATAATCACTTATTAAACTAGGAAGCCAATGGCGGCTCGGCTGCTCGGCAAAGGGTTGAAAGGTGCTTGATTTAGCGAGGGAGATAGAGAGTACACTATATGCTCCAGAAGAACCGCTCGTTTCGCTTTACCCTCGGCATCGTCGCGCACGAGACGATGGCTAAGTTTAAATTACATTTCTGCTGCATTAACCGTCAGTCTGAGGGCATAGTTGCCTCTGAAAGCTATGAAAAAAAAAAGTAATCTTTTTTTATCTTTTCATTCCTATCATATTTCACATTATTTCTAATAGCCTCGAACTTTTTTATCCCCTTTTCAACACAAAATCGATTCGTTAATTTTTAACAACAAAATGCCCACTTACGTCACTTCTAGTCGAAAAATGAGATTTTCAAACCGGAATTGACGTATTTCCGATATGACGTCACTTCCGGTCGAACAATGACATTTTCAAATCGGAAGTGACGTATTTTCTGTAAATCTTCACAAATTCTCCGGAGCCACGACAACCTCCTAATTATTTCCAGATAATTGTTCAAGGTAGTCCTTGCGTCATGGCTGAGGCCACCTAAGTTCGGGGGAGGAATGAGAGAGATTACAAACACTTCTCGATGGAATAAAAATCTGAACAAAAATTGGGCATGTCGAAGGTGCTGAAAAGATTGTTTTTGCATAATTATAATTCTAACATGTTATTAACAAATTACTCAAAAATAAAAATTGTGCAACAAATTACCCGCCAAACTAATTTTTTTTTACAAAAATGATTTGTTACTTTTCGTGAATACGTATGAATTTTTTCAGAATTTTATGCAATGTTTGAACATTGCGATTTTAAACAAATTTTAACACAAAGAAAACCCAATTTTCAAACATTACATAAAATTCTAAAAAAATTCATACGTATTCACGAAAAGTAACAAATCATTTTCATGAGAAAAAAAAATTAGGTTACCGGGTAATTTGTTGCATAATTTTTTATTTCAGTAATTTGATGACAACATTTTGGAATTATTATTATGCCCAAACAATCTTTTTAGCACCTTCCATAGGCTTGATTTTTTTCAGATTTTTATTCGATCGGGAAGTGTTTCTAATTCTTTCTTATTCCTCTCTCAAACTTAGGCGGCATCATACATGCCGCAAGGACTATCTTCCATAGAAAACTAAAAATGGTTCAAGAGATATGAAAATAATTTTTTTGTGTTTATTTTTCGGACTCCGATGCAGGTGCTCCGGTCCATATATTACACTTCCTGGCAGGGTTCATGGCTGCTCCCTCGGGGCAATTGAAAGCCTCGGCGAATCCGTCGGTGTTCGACATCGTAGCGAGAACTCTGACGCGCGACGAGCTGTGAGGATCCGCGGAAACGAGCTTCTTTCTCGTGTACTTTGGAGTAGACATCTCGCACCAAATCTGAAAAATAAACTTTTCCTCCATACACTCATTACAAAAAAAAGGCCGATAAAAGGATTTACCGTCGCATACGACAGGAAGAGCAATTGTTCGTTACTGAACTCCTCGAGGCCCGGCAACTTCCGGTCACCCTTTATATTTTTTTCGACCAGAGATTTGTAAGCGCCCAGGACAGATTGGAAGCCCGTAGTGTCGGCGATGTTCTCGCTAAACGTTCGAGGACCGAAAAGTATCTTCTCGATGATACTTGTGTTTGTCAGATTGTCGTATTGTTCGGTGAAGCAGAGTGCTCTCTGTAAATAAGCCGTCATCATTTCTTCCGGAAAATCAGTTATAATCCCATCCTTGTCGAAGTGAGATCCTGGAACAACGAGCAGAACGTTTTATACTCATTAGTTTCGAGAGCTACATTACGGAGCAAATCGACAATCGATATTAAAGATTATCAGATCCTGACCGGTGTCGTCGAATCCGTGAGACAATTCGTGACCGAGCATCGATCCGATAATTCCATACTTAACGGCACTGGAAAAAATAAAAATTAAAAAATCAAAAAGAGAACAATTTGTAAAATACAACGATCAATGACGAGGGAAAAAGATTAAAAAAGGGTTATTCTTACTCAGGCATCATTGGAGTAAAGAGCGGAGGCTGAAAGTCTGCAGCTGGGATATCTTGAATGATAAAACGATGAACATCATATTATAAAATACTTTTTTGTAGATTTTAATTTAAAAAAAATTAAGAACTAAAAATTAAAATACCTACTCAAACTATTGGAACTTATGATGTAAATAGCATTGACAGTTATGGGGTCGCTCAACCATCTGTGGTTAAAAGTTTGAATTTTTATTTATTTATTTAATCCAAGCATATAATTATTTATAAACTAAAAAAACGCAAATTAGATTAAACTTACTCCGATTGACTGTCCGTGCTGCGAAATTCCCGAAGCGACTTTTTCGTCCTGAATTTCATGTAATTTATGAGATTGTTGAAATAATCGTTGCCGATCGTCAACTGTTGGAAGCACATTTTCAAAATTTACGTAAATTCATTTTGTAGAATTAACGCGTTTCGTAGACAGAGTTAAATTGTCTCGTTTGTCTTGCCTCATCGTAATATTCCACCAAGTTTGTGACGTTGCTGTACCAATCTGGATATCCGACAAGAGCCTTGACGTTCCACAATTTTTCCCTCCACGCGTCCTTCGTCTCTTCGTTCATCCAAGTCGAACCGTTTATCTGGCGCTCCATTTCGCTCTGGATTATCGATATCATCTCCAACCCCTTTCATACGCCCACAATACATACGCACACTTTTATTCCCCGTCAAGAGATCCATACGATCGACAATTTTTTGCAAAAATAAAAAATCCTCACCGAATTGTATGTTTCTTCGGTGAAATGGTCTTTGACGAACTGGTAAGATAGCGCGTGATTTAATTTCATCTCGTCGACGCACTGCACCCATCTGCGTCGTAATACATTAACTATTTATACTTAAAGTATTAACATTTTTAAAAATCTACCCGGGGTTTTCTTCACAGTAGACCCAGCGGATGATTTATGCGGGAAACGAAGTTTCAATATTCATGCCATTTAACAAAATTGAGTTGATGTTGAACTTCATTACCTCGTAGGATCAAAGGAGAGTTACATACCGCGGCAATGATTCCCGGATTCCGGAAGTTTCGCTCTCAAATTCCACTAGCAATCGCATCATTTCGGAATTTGTGGCGTGCAGCATACGGCTCAGATAATGCCAATGAATATAATTGACTGCGAAGGGATAATTTACAGTAAATTATTAAACGTTATATAGATAACGTTTAATAATTTAACAAAAATAACCAGATATTTTGAGTCAAAATATCTGGGTATTCGAATGGTTAAATGCACATAGTTAAACGAATATAAAAAATAACTTTATATTTGTTGACGAGTTTTACCGATCGTTCGAAACGAGGTTTCGTTCAGGAGTACACTGAGTGTGACGAGATAGACGGAACTGACGATAACTCCCTCATCTTCGGGAACCTCGATACCGCCGATAGACTGGACCATATTTCGTAACAGCTTCAACACATTTATCTGAAATTGAAAAAAAAAATTTAAACGCCCAATTTTTAAAGTAATTATTATGATAAATAAATAGTAAATCAATATATATTTATTTAATCTTTAAAGCAAGACTAACTTTCGATATTTCCGTACGTGGCATATATCGATCGAGTGCCTGCTGTGTACCGATTATAGTGTCGTAGGAGGAACCTTGATCGTTTCTGAACTACGAAAGATAGAATTGACAAATTACAGCGCGAAACCCAATAAATTATCCACTGGCATTCGGACGAATTAAAACAAAAATTCCTCGAAAAAAATACCGTATCCAGTTTCATCTCAAATTCGATCATATCGTTGACCTCTCTAGCGATTTTCTCGTCCGACACACGGGCCCCTTGATCGTTAGCGAAAGCTCTGGCGACACCGGTGATCAGCTTAGCGTACGGCTCTCTGTCCTCCGGATCGAAAAATTGTCGCCCGACTTGTATAAACCCCGACAGAGGAAGTCTCGGACTTGTTAACTGCAAAAATTCATTTATGCCAAATCTTGCTGCTTTCCGTGGATTTGTTATTTTTCATTTTTGCCAGAAGGTCAAACTTTATAAAAAACATTTTTTACCAAAAAATAAACACTCACAGATATCAAAGTATCATTTTCAATTTTCCTAGATAGCAGGAGGTCGTACATAGCGTAAGAGCCCATTATTCGTGAGTAGTACAGTTCGATCTCCTGCCACGTGTAATCCGATGGATTCCACTGGCCAAGGGCCATAGACACTGGCCACCCGCCCACGGTGGTGGCTAACGAGGTCAGCGGTTCAATTCCACGGCTCTCAAGATCCTCTGCAAAATTATATTTAAAAAAAATTTATTCCCATTCGCATTGGCGATAAAAAAAACAAAATTAATATTTTAAAAAATCGACCTTCCTGCATGCAGGATCGATACCATTGCTTCGCCATCTCCACCGGTTCTTCGTCGTGATTTTTCGATTCCAAGATCACTGAAAAATACCCAATACCGTAGTGTTCATTGCAGGTAGCTTTACTTAATTAATTTCGTTTTAATACCTCGAAGTGTTTTAGAGAGTTTTTCCTTGACCATCTCCATTCGATTCCAAGTTGCTCGATTGGGCGGAAGGGTAGCATTCGAGTGTATCCAAGCCCCGCACGAGTATTCGTAAAAATCCTCGCACGGATCGGCCGTTTTGTTCATAGTGGCGAGGATAACGTTAGCTGGGCAATTAAACGATCGCGATTTTAATTAATTTTACATACCATCCTTTCGGCTTTAATTATGTTTTATTATTTTATTTTTATTTTACATTTCATTGCAAACGTTTATCGTTCGAGCTTTTCATACCCACTGTTCGGCAGTCGTCGTCCGTGCAGACAATCGGCTGATACCGGTAACGGTTTTTTTCGAGCACTTTGTTGTACGCTTCAACGACGATGAAAGGAACCAATAAACCGCTTAAAAAAACGAGCGATACTTTTTTATGGATCATATTGTCATATTACGTATTCCACGAACGGGACTTTACGGAGGTACTGACGCGAGCTCTTTTCCAAGTTTCACAGAATGCGTTCCAGGCCGATCATTCATTGCGGAAATTCCTTGAACGATTTCCGATGACGCTCGTCATATCGCTCAATGACTAATTATTTTGTCGAGTTTAACGGCAACACTGTACAGCGGCAGGAAGAGCCGAGCAGGATGATTGCGATAACAGCTTTCTGCACTGCGATTGATAATTAACGATTGCCGGCTTTCGCCTTGAATATGATAATTTGGTATGTTTATCATTATTGTACAGTGCGAAACCTGGCGTGAATCCGTTCACATGGGAAGATTTTACATATGGAACCCTTTCGAAGTATAAAACAACATATTATCCTACAACAACGAATTAACCCCTCGAGTAGGGTAAACCGGGGCAAAACGGGGACGCTAAGCAATAAAACCTGGTACAATGATACCGAAAGCATAGATCCATTGTTTTTCACACCAAAATTGTATTGGTACCGGTTTTGAAAGATTTAAAAAAAACCATGTGGGGCAAAACGGGATACATGTCCCCATTTTGCCCCACGTCCCCGTTTTGCCTCGGTTTCCCCGTAGACCGGGACAAAACGGGACGCTAAGCCATAAAACCTACTAAAACTATACCGAAAGCATAGATCCATTGTTTTTCACACCAAAATTGTATTGGCACTGGTTTTGAAATGATATTAAAAAAAAAACAATCTGGGGCAAAACGGGGTACATGTCCCCATTCTGCCCCACGTCCCCGTTTTGCCTCGATTTCCCCTATACGATATCGAAAATGTTATATTATTCATAATTAAAGGTATCGCAAAAAAAAGCAAAATGTTCTCGTACGACATTATTTCATGGCATTTTTTCTGAACATGAATTCGGCTACATAGTTCGGTCCGAACTCAAAGTGGAATGTATGATTGCCGAAATTGTTTGTTTTTAATTTGCGTTTCCAATTTCCAAGCATGCGCCACGGAGTTTCGATTGGCGTACGAAATATATAAATGAATGGAAATGCCGAAAGACAAAGTTTCGTGAAACGCTTTAACTGCACCCGGCACCGGGCATTCGCTTCATGACTTTTGCGCATTGACGGAATAGCACAGGGCTAGCAATCGACGAAGCTCAATCGGCATACGAATCGCAGAAAACTAGACGGCACGAATTCAAATTACCGTCGAGCCATCCGAGGCTCGGCGACGTGTGCGTATTGGATACATACGTGGCGCGGAGCGGTCGGTTTCCACAGTTTCGTACTTTTCGCATGGAAATGTCAACACGAATAGCCGGGACGCCGCCGCGTTTCGTATCCGTGCGCGCATACAAATGAGGCGGTGGCTGATGCACCGCACACGATCCAGACCCCCGCCATACTCAATTTTGAATAGCCCACAGCGCGTCGTAAATCATCAATTGGCCGCCGGATTGAAATATTCACGTTCCGAATTAACTATCCATCCGGGCTATCATTACCTTCGACAAACAAAAGTAAAATTCAATAAACCCGTCGAGTACGTCCTAGTACAAGCGTCTCGGCAATTCGTTTTACAATTTCTAAATTCGTTGTATGAATTATGATATTTTTAAGGACTTTGGGACTGGAGCCAGAAAAATAATTTATTTTACAGATTCCCACAAAAAATATTTTTCATCAGGGTGTATTTATTTCAAATGAATATTTATTTGTTGGGCACCCAAGAAAAAAATAATAATAATAAACGAAATAGGTCGAAATAAATCTAGGTGTAATTGAGCATATGGAAGGTACTGAAAAGATTGTTTGTGCATAACAATAATTCCAAAACGTGATTAACAAATTACTGAAATAAAAAATTATGGAATTACCTGACAAGCTAATTTTTTTCTCATGACGTCTTTGAATACGTACACCGATAAAAAGTCCTGGCGACATCAACCAAGCTACGGCTGCGGGCGGCAAAAGAAATATTTGGATCGATTGAAAGAAATATTTAGTTGATTGAACGAATATTTAGTCGTGTTACCGAATATTTAATTGAATTGACTGTTCTGTTATTGATTGTAAAAAATATTTTGTACAATCGACCAGACACCTCCCTCGCCACCCGCAACCGCAGCCCAGCTGACAGCACCAAACCCTTTTATCGGTGTATGAATTTTTTCGGAATTTTATGTAATGTTTGAAAATGGCGTTTTCATTATGTTTAAAATTTGTTTAAAATCGCAATTGTCAAACATTACATGTATATATTAGTGTTTTTATTTCCATGTACGGTTTCTTCAACCTTTTACATTACCCTTACTCCTCTTAGTGTTCTAATGACATTTTCCATTATTTACATTCTTATAAGTAATATACCATTCTTACCATCTAGTAATATACCATTCTTTCTGCTTTCTTAGCTTTATATAAATCTGTATTGCTATTGACTTCAACGCACTTACCGTGGTATCATGTTAGCTACATCCTTTATTTACTAATATTCACAGTTTTTCCGTTGTACTTTTTTTTTCCTTATGTCTACATCTTTGCTGTTCCGACCCTCGCTTCCATTTCCTAGAACTAATACTAATATGTGTTCCACTCTCTTTCCTACTTTCTAGATGTAAAATCTCGATATTTTTAATTTTTATTTTGCCACGTATAACTTTTCCAATGAGAAAGCAAAGAAGCAAGCAGTTAACTTTCGCGAGTCGACTTTACCATAATATTGTTGCGTTTCGCATGCCGGCTTGAAAATTAGTCGGGACGAGATCGCCGTAACGGATTAGTCTATCGTGCGCGAGGAAGCTGAACCATGTTCGCGAGTAATCAGGATTCGACGGACAGTGTTACGTCGGTGGATGAGGGAAGGGAAAATAGAATGCGACACGGTTCGATTGAGAATAATTAGGGTTGGGGTTGTTTATTCCGAGTTTCGAGGATAAATGTTACGGATAGGGAGAGTATACGCAAACACACGTGAGGATTTTACTCCCCCCTCCTATATTCAACGGCGTAAAACAAATATGTACAGAAACGATGTACCTACGGTCCTGTTCCGTTACCTATCCATCTCTTACGGCACCGATTCCCCTGTAGTTCAATGCAAATTCGAGCGTGTTTCCGGTTTCCACTGCTTTCTGCACGAAACGCTTGGTAAACTATACATTACGAGCGGGTAAACATGCTCGGTTGCGCCGTCGCTGACACACACTGACTGTTTTCGTTTTATTTAATTATTTGATTATTTATTTTTAAATATAAAATAAATTGAATCTTAGTTATTTATTTATTGGTTGAAGGACTGCGTTCGATGGCCTAAAAACACATCTGTTACATGTTGTCAATAAACTCACTACTACTTTACTTATTGACGGGACGAGCCCTTTTAAATTCACAATTTTTACAGTTCAGATAACAATACGTATGTGAACCGATATATGGCATGCGTAAACGTAGTAAGACCGTAATGTATTGAACAAAAATTATTTCCCTTTTTATAAAATTTTTTATGCGAGAACATGACAAGGAATGAAAGACCACGGCCGACATTCAAACTTAAACAAAGCCATTCTATCACTCGTAGCTTGAAACCCGTGCTCCAAGATGCACATTCGGGACCGCTGCTGGACCGGCAAATAGATGCGACAATGTCTCGAGCCTATTAGCAATTCTTGTGAAAAGTTTCTATCAGCGTACTACGTACACTGATAAAAAAGTACAGTTGAATCAACTAAGATTCGGGCAGGGACGTTCAAATAAATATTTTGTTGATCGAACAAAATATGTTAATGACTCAAAAATATGTAGGTGAAATCAACCAAAAAATGGTTGAACTAACCCATTTTGTAGGTGTACCAAGAAAATATTTAGTTGAACGTCCCTGCCCCAATAATAGTTGATTCAACCGTATTTTTTTATCAGTGTATGGTCGGAGTTCGAAATACCGTTTGCCTTCTTCATGGGCGCACTGGCAAAAACCTCCGGAATTTAGTTAATATGGATAAAAAGCCCACTTTTCCCGATGATATTTTGAACATGAATCTCTGGTCGTTATATATTTTCAATGATTGCATTTGGCTATTAATTAATTATAAATTAGTGTCGATTAAGCCAAAAAATTAGAAAACTTCTTTAATTAAATTTTTCGAAAAAATATGTTACGGCAACTGTTGGAAAAAACATTTAATCGATCTTAGTATTTTTTTCTCAATTTCTCTATCAAAAAAAAAAAAAATCTATTGCGAATTAAATTCGCGCCACGCTGCGTGGCCTGTGAGATCGAGCGGCGATGCGAAAAAGCGCCCCGGGCAGACGGCGCACATCAGTGTCGGGCAAAGTGGAGAAGTGGGAAAACCGATAGGTCCGGGCGATAATGACGAGTGATCAATTTGGCCGGAGTGCTGCTGCCTAAAATCGCCCATGGACATAAAGCGATCGGGAGAGAACACGCACAGTTCCGGGGGTCGCGTGTCGTCGAATTCATCGACGGATTGTGAAATATTCCGCGGTCGGTCCTAGCGGTGGAATGTACGCGTGTCTGCGAATAACCCGGGGGAACGTGGGAAAACGTTCCTTGCGGCGTTGTATGGACTAACTGCGATGAAACTAGCACCGGCCATTACGGAGTACTACAGCGCGAGTAATCCCGGTCCATTACCCGAGGCTCTAATGAACTTTCGAGAATCGGTTGTGTGCGAAGAGATGAAGCGTTTATGGGTCGATCGAAATCTCATACCTTGGCGACGGTTCGCCGATCCTCCACTTGACCTCGTCTTTTCTTCGTAAATTGTGCTTGAAATATCGAACACAAGTAGCAGTATAAAACATGCACTATAAATCATTATCCGTAAGATTGTACTGTTACGTTCAAAACCGTGAATAGTGAGTTCGCTCTGTAAGAACCATAAACATTAAATATTCTCTTTTTTGAGTCAAGGCGCCCTTTATTCGGGTACGGAGACCCTTTGCTAAAGCCCTTTAGCCCTTTACTCGGGTACGGAGACCTCGCCGTTCTTTCGCCGAACATTTTGAACATTTTAAAGTATCACTATTTAAGTTTTGAAAAATAACAATATTATAAAGTATTATTTTACATTGGTATGACACTACCTGATAGCATTCTTCGTCAATTGTCCTTGAAATATCGAACACAAGTCGTAGTATAAAACATGCACTATAAACAATTATCCGTAAGATTATACTGTTACGTTCAGAACCGTGAATAGTGAGTTCGCTCCGTAAGAACCATAAACATTAAATATTCTCTCCTTTGAGTCAAGGCGTTAGCCCTTTACTCGGGGACGGAGACCTCGCCGTTTTTTCGCCGAACATTTTGAACATTTTGAAGTATCACTATTTAAGTTTTTAAAAAATAGGAATATTATAAAGTATTATTTTACATTGGTATAACACTACCTGATAGCATTCTTTGGGAACTGTTAAATATTAAGACAGATCAAATTTTGGCGCACACAGTTTGACCGCGAGAAAAATTTGACACGTGAACATAACGTACAAGATATGTATTTACACAGAAAGTTTATCACCATAAGTTCACGGTCGATAATAAATTTACAAATGATTGATTCAAACTCGCATTTGATGCATTTAAATATGCGTGCGGACTGCCGGTCTAACCTGATGGCTTGGCACAGCTAATGAACTTGTGGGTCCTGAATTTATATTGTCGCCATATTTATGGTGTGGAGTGAGACCACCGCCGACAGATTAATTAAATTAAATTAGCCAAGATTAAATTAAGAACTATCGTTGTAACATTCGGTTATCCCAATATTTTCCAATGTCATTATAATCCTCGAAATATTCGGATCACATAACGGCTATTGTTCCTACATGCAGCTAATCGCTAAATACAAATAAAACGGAACAAAATCTCTATCGTGACCCTTTTCCGACAAGTATCCATGCTAAATCTGTCAACTTTGGATCTATTTATTTGATGTAAATAGCCGGTAAACTTGCTTGAATTTTTGCAGTTGTGAACCTCTGTGCATTGTTTGTAACATACAAAAAATCTGCATTGTATCTAATAATCAAGATCGTGCTCGTACTAACTTTATAAAGGAAAAGACGTCTACAGATATTGAGCCTCCGAGAGTATATCATAAGGCCAGATGTCTATGCAAATAAATGTTCGAAATAATTCGTTGGTTGAAATTCTCACAATAGATACAATAGACAAAAGAGTGTGTAGTAAAATACAACATGTTCGACTATTATTTTAATCGGAGAACTCTACCTCGCAGGGCTAGAGATTTTGGTCAGAGAGTTTTTCGTAGATTCGTTGAAGATGCAGCACGTTGGTCGGTCGAAGAATAACTGCTTTGGTTACAGAGTTTTGGTCCTTATATACTCGTTCTAATCCTCCTAACGCCAAAGGAAGGGTTGATGGGAGTGGTATCGATAAATCAGAGTTGTCACGAAGGTTCCGGGAAAAACGGAAAAAGGCGTGTGTTGTATTAGGTCTGTGAGTAGAAAAAGAAGAAAACTAGAAAGTGTATACGAGAGAGTAGGAGGGAAAAAGTTTAAAGGGCTGGGCATAGGAGCTGAGCAGTGTTCCATCTTGTGTCTCAAGATGCTGGTTGAGGAAAAGAGAAAGAGGACACTTAACGAGCCACGCAGCAGTAGCGCTGCGTGGAGATGAATTAGGATACGCCTTCGAGTTCAGTGGGACAACCATAAATTAGAAATAGGAGCGCGCGCCTAGGAAAAGAAAACGTTCGTTTAGGCGAAGGAATTTGGTGTCTCAAGATGCTGGTGGAGCAAAAGAGAAAGAGGACACTTAACGGGACACGCACACTGAGAAAAAGGATGGTATCTCCTACTATAGTGAATAGTTTCTAGGGGGAACGTCTATAGGGTAAAAGTGGGGAATATGGCCCAACTCGATTAACACGTAAATCAATGATATATGGACCGGGCCATATTCCCCACTTTTACCCTATAGATACTTTCTCATAGTATATATTCAATTGATTAAACTATAATTATGGTTGCAACCATGATGTTTTGTCATTATTGTAACTATAAAATGTAAAGGTTCCACCTGGGAACTATTTTTTATGGTAAAAAATCAGTCTTGTTGCTTTTACTATGTAATTTTTTCTTAGTGCAGCAGTAGCACAGCGTGGAAATGAATTAGGATACGCCTAGGAATTCAGTAGGACGACCATAAATTAGAAATAGGAGCGCGCGCCTAGGAAAAGAAAACGTTCGTTTAGGCGAAGGAATTTGGTGTCCAAGATGTTGGTGGAGGAAAAGAGAAAGAGGACGCTTAACGGAGCACGCACACTAAGAAAAAGGATGGTATCTCCTACTATAGTGAATAGTTTCTAGGGGGAACGTCTATATAGATACTTTCTCATAGTATATATTCAATTGATTAAACTATAATTATGGTTGCAACCATGATGTTTTGTCATTATTGTAACTATAAAATGTAAAGGTTCCACCTGGGAACTATTTTTTATGGTAAAAAATCAGTCTTGTTGCTTTTACTATGTAATTTTTTCTTAGTGCAGCAGTAGCGCAGCGTGGAAATGAATTATGATACGCCTAGGAGTTCAGTGGGACGGCCATAAATTAGAAATCGGAGCGCGCGCCTAGGAAAAGAAAACGTTTGTTTAGGCGAAGGAATTTGGTCTTCTGGTGCATCGCTGCATTGCCAGCATTGCCAGTGTTGCAAATGTTGGCAGATTTAGGGAATTAATTATTGCCGAAAAATTTCATCGAACGTAACAGTACCGTGTGGAAGTGCATCTGGGATGTCGATACGTGCAAGCGATAATCCAGCAGCGATTTTGGATTTAGCAATCAGGCAGTCCGCGGACCGGGGAGAGAGGGAGGGGGCGGGCATGGGAAAGGGAGGTGAATCGATGGAATCGCAACGATTTCAATCGTCGAGCGTGCACAGTAAATCCGGCACCGATATGCCGACGGGTAAATTGTGTGCTTAGAAACGGACATTTCGGTTTGCCAGAAACCGGTGGCGGTATTAACTGCACGGGTACGTAGGGTCGTGTTCGGCAGGGTCTACGGTGTGCCACTGGCACCAACCTCGGAATCCGGCCAAGCTACATCCATTTTCGTACCAATTTCATCTACCCTGCTCGGTTGCACATCGCTGTTGCGTCCGAATCGGACAGTGAGTTTTTACCCATCTCGGCCATAATCATCGATTTGAGAATTTTGACGAGCCGGGACCACTGAGCGTTCGCGAAATAGCGGCATAACGTCGGTGGAGATTAGCGGTCGAGCCCCCCGTCGCCAGCACGAATTATTCAGCTCTCCATCGCCGATTCCGTTCATACCGGCAATACGAATCTTTGATTACTGATCCGAACACACGAGCCACCGGGCAACGCTAGCATATTTGACTCGAACCAATCGACATTGCGTTACTTAATTAAAAGATCCCAATTAAGGTCAATAATCGCGCGTAAAAAAATACACTGAGAAAAAATTACATAGTAAAAGCAACAAGATTTTTTACCATAAAAAATAGTTCCAGGCGGAACGTTTACATTGTATAGTTACAACAATGACAAAACATCATGATTGCAACCATAATTATAGTTTAATCAATTAAATATATACTATCAGAAGGTATCTATATAGACGTTCCCCCTGGAAACTATTGGCTATAATAGGAAATACCATCCTTTCTCTCAGTGATGTTCTCTTGAGTGAAGATTGATCTTGATCACGAGAAGAATTACTATGTATATATTTTTTTTTTGCGCGATCGTATCGAGAATTCCAGCGCTGAAGGAATTCCGTATTTCGTTTATCTTCGGGAGGATCAGCGACCTTAAACTACAAATAGAAAAATTTCATCTCACGATTTTTGTTCGAGAGAGAAGAAAATAAAATAAAAATTCGTAAACCGAGCGGAACACGATAACGTAACCGCCCGGCGGCGATTCGAGTTGCTAAACTTCCGTTGGACCCAACGAGAGCTTCGGCCCCGTGGAGTGGGAGTTTCAAAGAGCGTGTTGCACCGGAGAGAACGAAGAGCGGAGGACGACATTGCGGTCCTTTGGCGCATCAACAGGTGCTTCGCCGAATGAACAAACGGTATAAACGCTGCAGCGACTTTAAGGCCTCTTCTGACTCCGGCAACCCTTTAGATTCGACCGTATTGCTTCGGCCTTCGCTCCGCGAGTACTTCCGGTATATTTTCTTTATTCCGTACAAAATGGTGCGATAAAATGAAATTGAAAAATGTTACGTCTCAGCGGTCGAGTAGCGACTTGTGACCCGGCGCTTCGAGGGATACGAATAACGTGTCCGCCGGCGTTTCAGACGTATAATGGAGAAACTTGAACGCGGGTGACTCAAGATGAATTCACGGGTGAATTTCAGGATAGACATGTACGCAACGATAGATTAAGGATATCCGTACCCAAAGTTGTTTCTGTTCGGTCTTGATCAAACTTATGCGGTCGACAGAAAAAAACACGCTTTATTTCTTAGAATTTGTAAAGATTTTTTTGACGGTCTAGTTTTTTTCCAACGTGATTTCAAACTCACGTATTTTAACATGGGAAGGATCGGATCTAACCTCAAAAAGGATACAATGTAGCGTTTGTCTTCGCCAATTTCTGTTCAATTGATATTAAAAATTAACCGATTGAAGAGCATACTTTACTACAGACAGTGTCCAATTTTGAAAAAGATTTACGGTCTCGTTTTCAACTGCCGTTAAAAAAACGAAGCATCCATCTCTTTCTAGCACACTTGCTTTGTATCACCTTTCTCATTTCTGGTAAGCATATCCTTAATTGATTGGGTCCGTTCTTCGAACGGAATAGGGGAGAGCAGGGCAAAATGGCACATCGGGGCAAAACGGGATAATGCGAAAAAACGCAATTTTCCAATAACGATGGTCGTCCGTGGGGTATCGTACGTTTCGTTGTGACAAAATGGGGCATAGAAAAATTATTGGAAAATTTAGTTTTGCCCTCACTGTCCCGTTTCGCCCCACTTTCCCATTTTGCCCGCCCTCCCCTAAATATTCTGTTCCGGACTTACGTGCTTGGTAAACGAGAATTATTCGACTTGAATCGAGGAAAGCGAAAGTGTGATAGAGTGATTTAACAAATTGATTCGAAGAAGCAACAAGAATATAATAAAAGTATTGCGCGTAAAGAACGAGACTGGTGAAAGATCAGCTCGTCGACTCAAAGTTTGGTTCAAAGTTTGAGTGAAGAGCCGCTTGCATGGTAAACGTAGAGTGATTGATTATGGTAGAATGCCGTGAAGCGATCCAAAAACACGCGCGAGTATTGAGAAACCTTGAAGGTGGGAATACCGAGAATCAGAATAAAATGGAGCGCTCGCGCGTGATCGCGAGCGGATAAGGATTTACAGGAATTCGATATGGACGTCCGATGGCGTGATTTTGATTCGAGTGAAATTACAATAATAAAACAACTCGATGGGAACGATTTTGATTCGAGTGAAATGAAAATAATAAAATAACTCGATCGTGGGAACGATCGATTATGAGAACATAATTTAGTGAGAAATAATAGTTAGGGAAACAAATTAATTACGCAAATATAACAGCAGTGAGGGGCAGGACGTGACAAAAAAAAAGGAAAAAATGAATCAAACGACGAACCTTCCTATTATAATTGTAGCATTGAATTCCTGTATTCCAGATGACCACCGGGAAACTCCCAAAGCTCTGCCGGTCGGGGATTCCACGCAACCGACCGTGAATCAAGATCACAAGGACGTTAGAGAAAATCTCGTCGACACCGATACCTACGGACTCGAGGATTGCTCTGCACAAGAATATGAGATCATGAAGGTTTGCAAAGGATCAGAGATAGAATACTATTTTCCGTGGAGTTTCTTTTTAATTTCGTTGACGTTAACAATGATTCCAGGACAACTTGCTGCTTTACAATCACGCGAGACTAATGACGCAGGACAACCACAGTAAGGAATATCTCGTCAGTATAATGTTCTCGCATTATGATCAGAACAACAATGGTAACTTGGAACGGGAAGAGCTCGAGCAGGTGATCCTTATTATTATTTCTCTATATTTTATGAATTATTTGTGCCGGTTGGAACATCAAGGGTGGAAAACTTTTAAGGGAATACGTCACACAACGACTTTTCTACTTTTGGAACTAAAAGTCACAAGTGTTATAAAGCAATGAATAAGGTTTTGTAAAAGAATTTCTAATCTTTTTTCCCCCAAATGGATTCCGAGATACATGAGCTTAAAATTGTGTCGATAAGCTGCATATGGCGCCGCGTGAAAAGCGACATTCTTTTTAAAAAATATATGTTTCCGGTCTACTGTAGTATAATTTTTGTTAGAAAATAACATTAGAACATTATTACGGACGGATAAAAAAAATAAAATCGAGCTGTGCCTGTGTAAAATTTTGAAATTTTTTGTAAAAAACTGTGTAGATTTTTGAAGATATTACAAGTTGAAGGAGCTTCGAATCTGTACATGAATAAATACCTGGGCCTCAACCATTGCGAGAAACATTCCCCCCATCACCGCCCACCATTAAGAAACGGCGATCTGTGACGTATTCCCTTAAGATAGCTGATGACTGAGTGAATATTGAATTTATAAAAAATTGGAATTTGTTGCAGATCGCGGAGCGCGAAGACCTCGAACAATTGAGCAGGGGATGTTCTTTGGGACACATGATAAGCTACGACGACGCCGACAAAGACGGGCGTCTCAACATCAATGAATTTTACATGGCGTTCAGCAAACTCTACAGTAAATACTCGGGAGAAAATTCTTTCCAATTTAAAGCACAAAACTTTACCACATTATCGTAAAAAAAATATACGTGATATAGGGTAAACCAGCCAATGAATGGACACTTTCCATAATAGCACGGGCATACAAAAACGTCTATTCATTGGCTTTTTCGTCTGCTTAACTGTCCATTCATTGACCGGTTTACCCTACAAACACCAAAATCAGTTTGATATATCCGATATATTTATTCATACAGTCATTATTATTTTTGGGTTATGGAAATGTCAAGATCGTGTTTTGTTTTTCTTATTCACGCGTGATAAAAATTTGCAGGCGTCTCCGTCGTCTCGTTGGACAAGTCACTGGAGATAAATCACATATCCGTGAGAGTCGGCGATAACGTTGAGATCAAATGCGACGTTACCGGAAGTCCTCCGCCGCCGCTAGTCTGGAGACGCAACGACGCCGATCTCGAGACTCTTGGCGAGCAAGAGGTGAGAAAGCACTTTGATCCCTTCCTGGCACCTCGCTTTTCATTTATTTTCTTCATAAAACCAAAAAATAAAAATAAATGCCACCAAATATCCAAACTTGATAGGGGACAGCGGGGCAAAATGGGACAGTGGGGCAAAACGGGACAGTGAGGGCAAAACTCAATTTTCCAATAATTTTTGGATGCCCCATTTTGTCCCAACGATACATCTGGATTTTCAACCCCGTTTTGCCCCACGGGCCACCATCGCCACCATCCAAAAGTTATTGGAAAATTGCGTTTTGTCTCATTATCCCGTTTTGCCCCGCTGTGCCATTTTGCCCCGCTCTCCCCTACATTGATTGATACATATTTTATGTCTTCCGACTACCGTGAAGATTCGCGTCTTCAACGACGGGAGTCTCTATCTGACGAGAGTGCAGCTGGTCCACGCCGGGAATTACACGTGTCACGCTCTCAGAAACAAAGATGTCGTTCAGACTCACATACTCACCGTCCACAGTGAGTACAAGACGACTGGATCGCCCTCCGACTCCGTTTCCCTCGTTGGAAATAAAAAATTTAACAAATAATTTTTCACGTCGACGAAACCGTCTCCCCGACGTAAATAAAAATATTCGACTCCTCGGCCTCTACGAGAAGCCCCTACAATCTCCCGGGGATTCGCCGCTCGATTGCCACGATTATTTAATTATTATTTCCGCGCTCGCTGCTGTATCTACAGCGATATATCGAACTATCCAATCTTCGGAAAAACTCAGTCGCTCAAGGGGAAAACTATTGAATAGCAATTTACCCAAGAAACTCCGAGTCCGGAAGTGTCCCGATGAAGTTTGCAGGATATGGGACGAGGTGGAGTGGAAAGGATAATATCGCTCGTGGTAAACAAGACGATTCAATATGGATCGTATGCTCGGATAAGGGTGTTATCCTGCAGGATCGTCTTCGCGACTGCAACGCCGACGATCCATCGCGGAGTTTTGGGCTTCTATCTCGATCACCCCCCCCCCCCCCCGCCCCTGCTCGAGTTTCCATTAAACTTCGGACTTGACTATTTAACGGTGTGTGTTTCACGTACCAGCGATACCCGAGGTGAGAGTTACTCCTCGTCTGCAATCCAAGCGACCGGGCGAGGAAGCCACAATGTCCTGCCACGTCGTCGGCGAGCCGCTGCCGAGGGTGGAGTGGCTCAAGAACGACGAGCCCCTTCACGAGGAGGACAAGTACGAGGTCGTCGGCAACGGCACCAAACTCATTATCAGGAACATCGGTTACGCCGACACCGGCGCTTACATGTGTCAGGCAACGAGCATCGGAGGTCTCACCAGGGACATAAGCAGTCTCGTTATACAGGAACAACCGACACCCAGTAAGACCGCTCGACTGCCGTGAATTTGAAATAAAAATTGTTTCAGACCAAATCTTTCAAGCGTGATTAAAAAAAAAAATGTGTTCTTAAATTTCTGTTAAAAAAAATTCGGTAGAAATTTGTCAAACAGCAATGAAGTCGAGAGAAAAGTTTTTCAACCTAAATTCTCATAAATGTTTTTTTTGTTTGAAAATTCAAAAACGGAATTTTTTTAAAGCGAGCTTTTTTTTACCATTTTAATGGCAATTAGTGTAGAGCTGTTGAGAGTTTTTTTTTCAATGGTAAAAAAGGGAAATTTTCGTCCGTTTTCATACGAACGGGCACAAATTACGCTTTTCGCTCCACCGCCGTAAAAAAAAAACAAAGCAATATTCGTCATGAATTCGAACGAACGGATTTCTGCGTGCTTTGAAAATAACAATAATAATAATAATTGTATACCGCAGATAACTAAAAGACTACCGCAGGGTTGACCGCGGATGGGAATAGCTTTGGAGTTCGAAAATACTGGTGGTCGAGATGAAAAAGAAAAACCTATCGCTATCAATCCCACATTGAAATGAAACGATATATAAAAAAGAGTTTCGATTGAAAAAGAAATCCGCACGATGGTCGACACGCGAATACGATGAAATTTTTTTTGTTCTCGCAACGAGAGCATCCGTGCAATTATCTGAATGTATATAAAAGCACACAGAGGTATCGCACGCAAATCTTTCAATAAAAATTCAATCTGCAAATGAATTTGAAAATAAAAATGAAAAAAAAATCGTGCCGGAGGCCGAGTTAAAATTATCCCGGGATAGTGTGGTCCTGCAGTTGAAACTGCCTATCCGTATAAGAAACATTTTTCTTTTTCTATTACATAAATCGTAGGATAATTGGTTAAAATTCGATGCGTAGCTGCGGAGATCTGCACCCGAAAGCTCATATTCCGTGCACTATGTTTCCATGAATAAGTATTGGCTTTTTTCTCCCCCGCCAGCGGCGGCTAGCGAGGAGAGAAGATTTTTCTCATTTCACGAATGGGGCATCTCCGTCTACGAGCCGTCCGCCTGTCGTCTCTACCATCGTATCCAATCGACGGATATTATTCCCGGGACGCAGGTGAGCATCGACGTTACGCAATTCCCGACGGTGTACGTAAAAAGCAAAATCCATTGCCGACCGCCGTCCAGCATTTTCAACTGTAAACAAAAATGTTACATCGTCGTTTGCGTCCCGCAAAATCCACGACAGTGCATCGTTCTGCCGATGCACATATGTTTATTAAAACCGAAAATCTTACTTTTTAAATATAAGTAAAATTTTTTAAAAATGTCTAAAATGTTAAATGCATATGTACAGAGAAAATATATTTTTTTTAGGAATATGTATGCGGTGAGAAAAGTACACCATGCAGCTGGGGACGGGCGATCAATGTAGCGAACCGCTACGTTTACGTGACCCAACCGGACAAGGATCGAATCTTGGTAATCAGCAAGATTCAGATGGTCGTCGTCGACGTGAGTGATACATTTATGAAAATAATTGTTTCGTAGTACTTTTCACAGACAGATTATATTTTAGCTAGTTGTGACAGACGGACTGATAACAAGTTAACTTTGACAATACTATAAATCAATGATAAGATTTAAGTGAAAAGAAAAAAAGAAGGTTCCGTTATTCAATTTGTTTCGAACGAGAAAAATCTAGACGTTCTTTTGTTATCTCGTCTATGAAGACAATAAGTTGTGAATCGATGGATGCATCGTGGTGAGGGTGTCGAGTGAGGTAAATCACGACTGACGCTGAACCTCGTTCAGAAATCATATCAGCATAGCTACCATCTCTCTCTGGCATTCGCGCCAGCACTATCTCTCGTTCTGTTATCCGAAGTAAGTTTCTGAACGGATCCCTGATATCGAACCACGTACGCACGAACGGAATGATTCGAGGAGAACCGATTACCGAAGCAGCAATGTTTTCCAACTTTCTCGTAATCGACCCGTAAAAAGTTGGAGTGCCGATATTACTCTAAAAAAAATAGGTCGAAATTCGATATTTCCATCGTTGCCCTTTTATTCGTGCGTTGAAAAATTTCGTTGTGACATCACTTCCGGTTTGAAAATCTCGGTTCTCAACCGGAAGTGCCGTCATAAGGGACAACGTTGAGAATGCTGGATGATGTAGGGTATTATTGTCTATAAACACGACCGCTGAACCGGACTACGATCTTTCGACAAACCACGATAAATCGGAGACTCCGTCGGTAACAACTGTACAGAAGCTGTACTGTAAAAACTGTGATCCATTTTGCTATCTCATAGAGGAAGCTGTTGTGGTAAAAATTAAAATTCGAGTTTTTATGAAAACGCGTTCAGAATGTTCCACAATATCAAAAAATGACATTTAGAAAAAATGTCCGGATGGGTGTGTGTGGAAAAAAGTTATCGGGAAAGGTATCGGGAATTTATATAGCCAAAATTGAAAAATGAGTGATTTTGCGCTTTTTTAAGCAGCGGTTTCTTTGCTTCCTGATGACCCAGGTGCTTATCATCTTCTATGGCAATAAATACACAAGATGATGGATATGACCGGGTTAAAAAAGCGAGATAAGCAGGTATCATTTAGATTTCTTGAGTAAGAATCGAATGTACAAAAAAAAAATCAGTAGCGCATAATTCGACACATCGCAAAGCGATGTGCGACGTTAATATACTTTTACTCGTTGAGCCCAAATAGGCCAGCCGTTTTGCATAAAAGGCTAATATAGCATTGACGTTGAAAAAAGTTGAAAATTGAAATTGTCATATCGCTTTCTCATAATGTTCCTTATTCGCGAAGCTTCCTCTATGAGGAAGCCAAAAATACAGACAATGATTCCCCATAGAAGAAGCCTCGCGAATAAAGGAACACAATGAGAAAGCGATATGATACTTTCAATTGTCAACTTTTATGAGGAAGTGATATGGAAATATCAATTTTTAACTTTTTCTTTCAAGGGTCTCAAACAATTTGGTACAAACAAATGTAAATGAATCTTTCGGCGAAGCCAATGCGAAATACATTGGAGCACTTTGAGATCGGCGACCAAGATTTAACGACGATCCACGACAATAAACGGTCGCAGACGAAGTTTGATCGTATTACCGCAATTACGTCGGACCTAAGTGGGCAGCTGAGAGACTCGAGTCGGGAATTTGTACGGGGCAAGTAACCGGTAACATCAGAAGCCGAGACTGTCTCGTCCAAGTTTCGTGCTTCCTTCCCACGAATATCCCAAATCCCCGTGGAGCTCTCGGCAGGGAAGAACAATTTCGCTTTGACGCGGTGCAAGATCCGAAACTTGGTACCAAACACTGTGTATAAACTCGCGTATAAACGCGTTTAACTTGAGTCACCTGTACAAACGACCCCAAACTCGCCGAAGTCCACCGCTAATGCGCTGAGTTCGCTGGAAGATCCCGATTATCCGAACGGCGTAGACTTTGACGAAATACACCGTCAAGAAAAATATTACAACCACGGAAAAATGCAACCCAACTCTCGCCCCTTTCAGTTGTAACGATGTGAATTACAGGTTTCTGTATTATCGGCCCAGTCTTAAAAATCGCTTCAAAACTTTAATATAAATCTGCAGCCTTAATATTTATCTTGAGGAGTCAATTAAATCCTCTTCAGCTAATAAATCGATAATCCTAGAACCGATCAATGAGATCATTTTTAATGATAAAATCTCGCAGGAAATCGTTATTTAATGAACATTAATTTTTTTTCTAACGCCTATATCTTTTTGGCCTCGCAGGTCGTAGCTACGGACAAATATCCAGTGGAGTTGCAGTACGTTCCGGCTCTGGACCAAGTATGGGTGTTGAATTGGCGAAGCGAGAGGGACATCGGTATAAAGACCGTCCAGGTGATCCGGGACGCGGCTCAGAAGAGAAAACATCACACGGTCCATCCGGAACCGATAGACGGACAATTCGATCTCGTGCGCGGTCTCTACATTCCTCGATCACAAGTGAGCTCGTAAACAATTTTGTCCGATATTGTTTTAAAACGATAAGCAGGACCAGCTCTATCCGCGTCCGAGCGGTTATGCAGCTATGTGTTTCAACATAATTAAATGTTTTGCTATCTCTGTGTGCTCAGGACATTGGCCACATGTTCAAATACGGATACGTGACTCACACGAATCAGCGTGGCATGTACAAGCTCGACCTGGCAAATATGAGGTACACCAGAAGCGCGGACCTCGCACCGTACAACTGCGTTCCTGCAAACATCCAATTTCCCGCTCTCTGTAAGTGCCAACGAGATCGTATCTGATCGTATCCACTGTTCTACTGCGTCGGGCTCACGCAGTTCCTTGCACGCTGCACGACGATCCACGTATCGTCGAAAGAATCGAACAGGAAAATATGATATGCTCATAATAAAAAAATCAGAATTGTTTTTTGTTCTGCGGTGATCCAAACATAGAATAGATCGTTCCATTATATAAATCAGTTATAGTTCATTATGGTTCTGGACTATAGCCCGTTATAGTTCCGTTATAGTTAATTTCGTTATTATAAAAAAAATCTACTTTTTGTTTAACCGAAATCACTTTGAATTTGTTACAGATGGCTTCGTGATACTGCAATGCGAGGAACCGGTGACGGGTCGAGCGACCGGTCAACTGTTGCTCGATTATCTCACGGACACGGTTTTATCTCACAAGCCCGGCCTCGTGGGAAAGCCGATGGTCTCGCCGGACTCTCGTCACGTCGTTACACTCGACAAACAGGAAAGCGGTGTCACACTTGTCGTTCAGGAAATATTGCGTGAGTGTTACTATCGACAAGTCGGATTTAAAAGATCGACGTAACGTACCCTAAAATTAAAATAAAACGAAAGTATTATAAGAAAAACTCAATTTAATTTTTATTCAATTTTCAGCAAACGGCCTCAAGTTCGCCTTCGACGTGAAAACAACTTTGAACATAAGCGACATAACGTTCTACCCTTCGCAAACGACTCACGGCTACGACCTTTACGCCTCTTCCACCGACAAGGAGGACATCCTCTTCTTGAATCTCGCGACAGGTAATTAATCCGAAATTATCGTTTATACGAGCCAAAGATTGCATATTGATATACAAAGAAAAATTACATATTAATATACAAATATTACATATTAATATACAAATATTACATATTAATATACAAATATTACATATTAATATACAAAGATTACATATTAATATACAATGATTACATATTAATATATAAAGATTACACATTAATATATATCAATCGGTGTTGCAGGCAAAGTGGAGATGATAACAGGCGTGGGCAAGGCGATGTCGATGAGCCTGACGAAATGGGGAAATCCAAACAGGCCGATTGTACAGAGCGGAATATTCGGTCGATACATGGTCAGTCCATCGAACGATGCCCTCTTCGTTCTCAATGGCGAGACGCGAACGGTAAACTGTGAAATCGGCGGTCTCGTACATCCCGGCGCGATCGTCTGGTTCTCCGTTGCAATTCATTAAGACCAAAACTTTAATCCGATGTATGTCGCAAGTTCGTAAAAGAAACAAACCAAAAAATATTCGTCATTCAGCAAGCAAAAAAAAGACGAATGATCGTCGTAAAACTAACGCTTGATAGAACGGAAATAAATCGGTAAATTTTTACAAAAAAAAGAACAACAAAGAAAACCGCAGAGATAAATAAGAAACAAAAGTGGCCTCATATGATTTTTCGTTTTTAAAAATGAAACAAAATCATGTGTGTTTCGGACGATGGTATTTTGTGCCGTGAGATGAAAAAAATGTAATAACAAAAAAAAAAAATAAAAGAAGAAAGCGAAAATACGGGCGACAGAACGGACGTGGAGTTGAGCGGCTTCGTTGTATGTGAATTGATGTAATAATTGAGCGATTGTAAAGACAATGTGAAATAATCACGCGAAAAATAGTTATTAGAATCACCCTCACGCGGAAACGAAAACCGAAAATCATTTCCCACAAACTCGGCAACCATATACGAGCACATCGATCACCGCCACATAAGAGGAAACAAAATGATAAAACAAAAAAAAACTAAAAAACGCATGAGCACTCAACCTTATTGATATCATTCTCATAACTAAGCAGTAAGAAGACCCGCCGTAAACAATAACTAGTGATAAAATTTAATAATATTATTACGTAATGTTAATAGATAATATATTGTTACGTAATATTATTATGTAACGTTTGAGTACGATAGCATTTTTACGGGGAAAATCCACTCCACCTTTGGTGGGTGGGATGTGAAAATTTTACGATAAACAAACAAAAAATTATGGGAGAGGACGGAGCAGGGGAGAACCGTGCAAAAAACGTTTTAAACAATTATTATTCTCGAAAACGGCGTGATTAGCAGTATACAATATACATAAATACCTACGTAACGAGTTGTAAGCGAATTGTCGTTGGTAGATATTTGCCGTCGTATTGTCGGTTTCATTTTAAGGAGCTTCCAACGGTACGACCAATCGGAAAACTATTTTTGTCACAACCTTTCATGTATCGATCGGTATTATACAGTTCTTTATTTTTATTATTATTAATTTTTTTTCAATATTGTCGGTTGCAACTCAAGATTTCTTTTTTTTATTATTTTCAATCATCGTTGTTATCGAATTATCTCAATCAGTTCTCGTATCTTTGCATCCTCGTAGTTTGGACCGACAATACTGAAACATGACGAGGAATTGAAGTTAGTATGTAGAAAATTATATGTATCCTTCAGTTGTACTCAAAAAGGTCGTGCAATCAATTTTCAAACTCACTTAACTACGATGTACCGATGGAACCTCTTGAATTTACGTAGAGTAGCGCGCCACCCTCTCTATTTCCGTTGTTCGCGGGATCGCCGTGACAATCTCCGATCGGCATCGATAAAATTGCAGTAGGGGCTATCGGAGAGGTCGTTTATTATTATTCATTACACCAGAATCGACGCTGTCTAGATATAGAAGAGTGTATAAAAAGTGAAGAGTTATTTTGTTAACGTTGTCCATATCGGGATGTGTAATTATAAAATATTGGGATATGCAACCCTAACGAAAAAGAGACATAATAGATCGATAAGAATACTACTCTGCAGCACCGTAGCACAAACGACCCGAACTTCAAGAGTTTATCGTGGAGCAGTTCGGTAGTATTTTTCTCGATCCATAACTTTTTTTTTTTAAAGGTGAGCTGCAGCTATACACTTCTTGTGCGCTCTAATGTAATATCTGTGCGGGATCTATTAACACTCGTCGGATCGATACCGAGCAACTGATTCGAGAAATGCACCCTTAGATGAAGAAGAGGATGAAAAAAAACACATTCGCATGAAGGAAAATAAAAGAATTATATAAGTTAGATTAGCAAAGATATAAGAAAAAAAATATATAGTATATATATATATTTATAATGGAAAAATTACACTATACGTATGAATAATTTCTAAAGCGACACTTAACTGTCGTTGAGAGAGTTAGACGTCGATGGTATACTATAAATGTCTTTTTCCCGCAATTACGATTTCGTAATGATTGATATTTAAAAAAAAAAATTATTGATCCTAAGAATCAGCTGTGAGCGCTGAAGAAAATTTGCCGAAGCTTCCGTTTACACTGGAAGTAAAAAAAAAGTAAAATCTTGTTTCGCTATTCAGTACTCCGCTCTTGTGGGGAAACTCGCCTCGATGACGAGTCCACAATTTTTTAATACCAAAGTGTATCTAGTCACCGATGAGAGAGAATGTGTGTGTGTGAGCGTGTGTGTGTGTGTGTGTGTGTGCACAACGGAAATCGTTCACCAAAGTTTTACTCGAATCGTTCTTTGGTACAATGTGTCGGCATCGAAAGAACATGCAAATATCGCACGCACTTTGTGGTGTGTAAAAAAAATATTGCAGATATAATACATGTTTCCGATAAGAATTTAACGGCTGTGCCATTTTATCTTTCGGCAGAATCAAGGGAAAGAAGGGGGGTCGTAAAAACTGTCGAGCACTCGAGACACATTTTCGTATAAAATACCTACGACGTAGCCTGGTAAAAGACACAACAATAATTATGTATATTCGTGTGTGTTTGTTAAGGTAAAATCCTTGTAATAAAAGTACGATATAAGTAATTTAATAAATAATCTGTAAACCCGACTTCAATTGTTTGTTCCTCAAAGCGTGAACTCCTTTTTTTTACGCAATATAACAACATCACTAACGGCAGGAAGTAGCGGGGAGAAATTATAAAACAACTCGGTAATTTGATCTTTTTATCAGCCTCCTTTATTCTCTAATAAATTACGTTTATTTCGGTTTTTGTATCGAATCTATATTCACCTATGGTACAAATTCGATAGATGATGTTACAATTATCATTTACGTACTGAGTTTACGCGCACGTGGATGTATCAACGCGCCTCCGGTACGTGCACACTTTTTCTTCGATTGATCCACGAGGTACTCTCGTTCACATGCTTTTATTTTTATTTAATTTTTTTTTTTTATTCTCTCTTTGTATTCTTATCGCTGAGACAAGAGCTTGCGCTTTTCGCACAACTGTTACGACAAAGAAAATGAAAACTATACGCCCCCTCCTCGGCGTGCCGAATAGCAAGCTGAAAAAAGTTTCTCGTCGGCGCATAACTTCGTTTCGTAAAGTTAAAATCGGCAAGCAGTTCGTTTCTTTTTTTTTTTCTTCTACGATTGCGAATTACGAGACCGCTGGCTCGGTGCAATCGACGAATTTTATACCGTGAATTCGCCAACAACCCTTGCAGGTACACAGAAGAAAAATCCAATTTGAGACCCGCACGTTGACTCTTTCTTTTTTTAAATTGCATCGCCCGAACGATATTGCGGCCGGCGTTGTTCATAGCCGAGTTTCAATGTGGAACGAGACAAATGACGAGTCGAAATCGTCGAGTAAAAACGAATGCCCTTATTCGCGGTGGTGACTCGTTCGAGCCGCTGGAGCGGAAGGTGCGTTGCTCGTCGGAGTCGCCGCCGTTTCATCGAAGAGGACGCGTATCTATTATTATTATATGTTGCATGGTTTTGTGTTAGTCCCTTGACGACTGTAGAACAGGATGTAAGCATTGCTGTAATCCTCCTCCTGTGGCTTTTGTCTGCTCGTCGATTCGTCGTTGTAATAATGCCATGCGTCGGTACGGGGATTTTTCGCGTATGCCGTGTAATGACCGGCCGAAACACCTTCAAAGAACAAAATTGAAATTAAAAAACACATCCATTGGTTCAAATTTCAAACATTAGTTATCAAATTGCCAATTAAATAAGACTTAAAACAACTCACCTCCAAAGTGACAGACGCAGGCGTAAAGATCGTAGAGATGCCGACCGACATTGAGACCAGCCAGAGGAAACGTGACCTTGTCGTCGAGTTTCATGCTCACGCACTCGTAAAATACGAATCTGGTGACAAAGAAAAAAATCTCATTTGGTAATCTTATATATATTTCCGAATGTTTGTCTCTTTATCCCAATTTTCATGAATCCAGAGGGTCCTCTTAGGACCCTCTCCCCGATCCTAATTGTTGTCCGTAAATCTAAATTTCTGATTTCTAAATTCCATAGTCGCAACAACTTGCTAGTTTATTCTACAAAATAAAATCAATATCGTGAATAGCATTAATAATTAATGACCCACCTCTTAAGGTAGACTATGAGGAACTTGGGATAGCGATGAACTGTGAGCGTCTTCGTGGCGCACTGATTACGCTCGCATTTCGGACAGAACCAAGGGTTATGCTCGTCCAACGTTTCGCTGTAAGATAAACTATGTTATCGAGCCGTTTGGCCAATAAAGTGCATTATTATTGGTATACACAAGGTCGCAAGGTACCTTTGACTAAATGCTTGGAGACAGTCGTAGAGAGACAACGGATGCTGCTTACGCTGCTTGCTCACGCTTATGTCGTCTATTGGAGGAACGATATTTGGAACGTTTTCCGTGTAGCGAACGGCAAGGGTGTCGCCATTTTTGAGACCGACCATACCGCTCTCCGGGACACTGCAGCCTGTGCAATGCGTCGTGTACAGACAGCGCGAGCAGTGATGGCCCTACAGACGAAAAGAAAATCTTGTTTTAACATAAATCCTGCGTTTAAAATTTCAAGCGCGAATAAATGCTACGAACCTGTCCCGTGACAAAGTGCACCGTGTAGTTCGCCTCCTGCGGCACAACACGCTTTACGACACCGTAAAGATCCTTGGCGTTCACCCGCGATGGTAATTTAACCAAATGTGGATAACCGAAGAGTTTCGTGCCCTTTCGATTGTTGGTAGCTTCATTCGTGTCGTGTCGGAGCACGAGCGGTACGTTGAGGATTCTGACGGCCGGCCTCGGTCTGCCGGTCTGGTCGATCTTCGTGAACATTGACGATGCGACGTACATCGAGCACACCGGACACATTCGAGGCTCCGTTTGGTTCTTGAAGTAGTTCTGTTGGGTAATACGCACTGCTCTCTCAGTTCTCACTTTAGCTTATTTCACAAATGTCATTGGTACTTTTAGGTCTGTCGCTGGCGGAACAGAGAAATAAATTTAAAAATCAAAGACTGTCAAAAAATCGATGCTATTCGAAAATGAATGTCGATTTAACTAACGTTAATATTAATAAATAAAATGATCGATCGATAACGACAGCAAAAGAACGGGGAAAAAAACAACTTTGTGAAACAAACTAATGACGTAGGTGTAGCTCAGGATACAAAGCATTTTGACCGTCACCTTAAAATGTACTACTATTTAGAAAATTCATTTTAATCGTTGATACAAAACCGAAGAAAAGTAATTTTTTTATCTAGAGAATCCCTCAGTTATACGGCAGTGTCAGACTAGTCTGAATTGAGTTCCGGACCATGTAAGGCCGGCTCGGCAGATTATACTCAAAGAGCGGGTCACACGAGTTTCCATCTTGACGATTTGCCACCTCCGCTCACTGTCGAGCATCCCCGGCAACCGGGCAACGTCAAGCTGTTTCTGGTTCCCGCGCGCAATATTGCAATGCCGTCCGGCTAGAACGTTTCTCGACCTTTTCTCAGACCTTCCCGAGGTAATTTTATTAAATCGTTGGCAACCAGGTGCCTCGCATGTATACCCCAACTGCGAGATTGACACTGCCGTGTTCATCATTGGGAATGTAAAGTCTTCTACAAGGTCTTTCTTTATCATTTGAACATTGTAATCGTAAAGCCGTGGTTGGAAATAAAATTAAACCGTGCCCATTTTTTACCGCATAAATTTGTACCATCACCATCCAAAGTAGATTGAGAAAAAATATATATATATATATGTATAAAGATATCTCACCTCGATACAAGGATCGCACATAATGAAGTTGCAACTGTTTCCACTGTGCCGTTTTAGATCGCCATCCAATTCCTCGAGGCAGATCGTGCACGGTCCTATCTCCTCGCCTGTGCTAGTTCCATTTTGACAGGGTTCGGCCTCCGCGACGCGATCTCCACCGCCGTCGGTTATCGACGTATACGCGTCCGGTGGATCGGACAGTTCGAAAGCGTATATCGATCGATTCGTGTCGTTCACGTATCGCAGCAGTGAATTGTCATCCTTCAAATTGCAAAAACATATTTTTCAATTCAATCTCCTTTCGACAAACTTGTCTATTATTGTATAGCTTAGCGTTTTTTTTTTTTTTTTAATTTGAGTAATAAAAATAATTCAATCTATATGAATTTGGTTAATTTATTGTTCGATGGAATGTAGCCCCGTAACTTGGTCGTTACGTTACGAGAGTGTTCTACCAGCTATTTTATGTGGGAGGGCAGTATCGACGGCTATCGATGCTACGCGATATACCACCTTCTTGACCCTCCGTCATGCACCGACGAACCGTAAAAAAACAAATAAAAAATTAAAAAATCATCGAATCCTTACCAATATCCGAGCTATGTGATTCTCGAGAACTTCGGCTAGTGCAACGTTACTCGTTGGCACATGCTCCTTGCCCAGAGTTTTGAGCAGTTCCTCCTTGAGCTTGCCGATTCGGGATTGCTTGTTGAGAGAGACGACGCATCTTACCGGCGCGTCGCTATTCGCCGGGATATAAGTAACGCTCAATTGGCGCTCCATGGCGTGAGGCAACGGTACCGATAGATACATGAAAGGTTCGTAGGTGACGGACACGTGCTTGCAGACTTCGCAGACGACCTGAAAAAATATATTAAAATTAAACAGTCATAATAAAAATAAATCCTCCCGAATCTCCAATCTAAAGTAGCTCATGCTGGCAGCGACTCTAATCGCGCATCAGAATCGCTCGGCGATTTTCAATCGTAAGGAACGAAAACATATTCGAATTGATTATCGTGTGGGAGTGAAAGAGCCCTGTACCCTGATTCTCGGCGGGACAAGGAGGATTATCGATCCACGTTTTTTCTGGGAGACCGCGTGCAGTATTCTCGGATAATAACCGATAACACCCCTAAATGCAGACTCCAACATTTTCTTTTTTGTATGAAAATAATTTGACGCATAATTGAATCCCGTCTTGCCTTCGCAGAGATATTGCTTACCGTGCTTTTGAACTGACCCTGGAATGTATCGACGATGACGCTACGATTCGATCGAAGATGTTTCGCCCAGTGTTTGTCAGCCTCGACCTCGTCCTGCGCGGCTATCGCTCCGCTTTCGCCATTCTGCAACAGCCGGATGCACTGAATCCCACTGGTGCCGAGACCGTCGCGTCGATGATTCTTCTCGTGATCCTCGAGCCTCATACGCTTCACGTTGCACTTCTCCAAACCGCTGTCGCACTCGGTGTCCGAGCCGCTCGACACGCAGTCGAGGCTGCAATTGCTCTTCTGCACATTCACCTCCTTTATCCTCTTTATACTCAGTATCTTATTGTCGAAGTCGTGATTCTCCGTTAGATTCGAATTGTCGAGGGCCATTCTACGCGAGTTGTCCTTCGGAAACTTTTGGGAATCGTAGTGAATCTCGTTGTTGCACTCTTGTTGGTTGACGAGAAAATTTGCGTTGCTTGTTTTAGCGTCTTTGAGGATATCGTAGATACCGTCGAGTCTCGAGAACGTTTCTTGAACGAAGCTCGAGTCCGTACGATCGTGAGTCTTGTTGAGGATGAAGCTGGTCTTCGTGTCGACGATCTCGTCCGAATCGAGGGTCTCCTCGTCGTCGTCGTTCAGAGGCGATCCGTGCGGCGTATTTGCCGTACTGTCCAGCTCTCTCATCGGCGAATCCAAACCTGTGACGATCGAAGTATTCATTAACTCATTATCAATTACCTTTCGCCGAAAATGATGGAAAAAAATAGCAATTATCGACTAACTTACCTCTCGGTGAGCCAGCCATAGTTATGTTCGGACTGTTCGGACACTCTGGCGACAGTGAATGATCGTACGTGTCCATGAGATCGGCGGTGGAGTTGCAGGAGGCAGTGACGGTAGCGGTGTCCAGAGACGATACGTCTCTTCCGACTGTTGCGACGATATTCTTATTCGAACTAATTGAGTTGGCAGTGGTCGTCGTCGTCGTCATTGCTGGAACTTGGCAGCTCTTGGCGGACTTGGCCGTGTTCATCTGTTCGTGGAGCGAGTCCAACAAGAGTGCAAGGAACTCTTGGCAGTCGTGCTGTGGACCGTTGAAAAGTGTGAAAAATAACGGATCGTAAGTGTCTGACAATAAGAGAACAAAACGTTTGACATTATTATATTATATTGACGGATTAATTATAAACCTGTCTGTAATCCTTGAATTGCGAGTGGTAGGCGCCGAGGGTCTGTTTGAATTCCGTAGGCCTGACGACGCTGTACCTGCCGGACCACATTTTGCTGAGGAGTGAACTAAAATGAGCCATTAGCGATCCGGGAGGGGGTAGCTTTTCGCCCCTTTGATGCAACTCTAAGAAATGTCGCAACACCGGGGGAGTAGCAGTGAGGCACTGCAAGCCTGCAGCCATGAAGCAAGTATTACCGAGATTCCGAAGACCGCATACGCCGGCGGGTGTCGTCACCTCTACAAGAATCGGAGAGTCAGTCGGGGACTAGCCAGTGGCCGAGAAGGGACGATATAATTCGCCGAATTCGCAAGGAACTGACCGATAACCGAATCATCCTGGATGTCTGCTGTATCGGCGAATAGATTGTTGAGCGCTGGACTCGGCGGTAGAAAAGTGCCGAGACCCCCGCCGCCCGTGCCTCCGCCGTCGCCGCCCATCGTGTCACCACTGATGTCCGTGAAATCGTCGAAACCCGGAGGCGGTGGAAGAGGTATCGCGTAATCCGATGCCGAACTGTTTGCCTCCGTCCTGTTACGTCCATTGAAATTGTATCAAATTAATAAATACACGTCAATTTTACATGACGAATCAATGACGCGGTAAAATTTACTAAGTGCATATATGAATCGTCAAATTTTTCGAGCAAAGGAGAGTGTACTGTTCGACGACTACTATGCTCCAGAAACGACGCAAAAGCAACTCGTAAAAAAATAAATAAATCTTTTCACACCTATGAAACACTCTTCGAACGCAAAATATTGACGAATCGTTTTCGAAATGTGTACACATCTCTTTTATCAAATCTTCGCGTTTGAATGTCAAAGAGTTTGTAATCAATTGAATAACAAGAAATTGATGATTCAACTGTTTTGCATGTTTAAGGTCATGTAAAAGACTGATTTGATGGTCTAAGATAACAGGATTATAGCGTAATTTGTAGGATTTTAATTTAATTATATGAAGAAAGATTGGATAGAAAGAGTGTGCAGTATTTTTATTTAAATGAATTTACTTACTATTAATTCAATCAAAAATCATAGATGGGAAGATTATTTTTTTTTTTTCTCCTCCAGTCTTACCAGGTATTTTCAATGCCCATGTTAACGTCTCTTGTAGGGGACAGGTTATCCTCCTGAAGAGTGAGATGATGATCCAACGAGGACGTCAGAGGGCTCAAACCAGTCGACTCGGATACCTCCGATAACTCCGGAACGT
Organism: Ichneumon xanthorius; assembly: GCA_917499995.1. Taxonomy (NCBI): domain Eukaryota; kingdom Metazoa; phylum Arthropoda; class Insecta; order Hymenoptera; family Ichneumonidae; genus Ichneumon; species Ichneumon xanthorius. The sequence goes on along the minus strand of OU824202.1, from coordinate 6,182,264 downwards.
CATCGAATTCGATCATCGAAATCTCTCCCACTTCTATAACATCTACTTGGTCGTCCATTCAGACGATGAGTAAGCTGAAAACATAAATTTATTCATTCAAAATTTGTCTAATTTTTTTTCTTTGTACAAATCTTGATAAAAAAAAAAAATCAAAATAATTTTTATCTAAAACCCAAGAGGAAGGACGTAATTTACTAAATTTGAGAATTTCAAATCTATCAGTTTCAGCCCTAGAAATATAAAAGTTCGCAAATTTCGCAACTCGCTATAATTCGATAGACAACGGTAGCGATTTAGTATCGCGAAGGCAAAGAGCGGAAAAGATCCACGGAATGGATAAGGCGCCAACCATATTGGACTGCAAGTTGAGCCTTGTCTCCAGCTATGACGACCTTGCAGTTTGAATCCAGCTCACCCTATATGGACTTTGAGCAAAAAAGGAAAAGATCGGTGTACTCCATACAAAAAGCTAACTCATGGTCGAGATTTTAAAATGTCGTGTAAAAAATAAAATTTATCAAAAAAATTGTTCGGATCGAAAGGATTCTCGAATTCAGTATCCAATTACGAAAATCCGAAAGGTTGCATTTTTTTCTCGAACGAAAGTTCGACTATGTCGTTAACCTAGCACGTGGAAATTCACCCAGCGTGTGTGTGGTAAAACTCGTGAATTTTTGTATAGCCTCAACGCCGCAAAGGTTACGACAACGCGTCGATCGCTGGTTAATAATTCGATTTCGTCGAAGTTAAGCGTGTCAAATGGGATTATCATGCAAGTGTCCTCGGTGGTTGATCGATATCAGAGAACGGACATCGGTGAAAATTAAGCGAGAAGAAGACGAAGGGTTCCATGGTGTACGAGGGGTATGTTACGAAGTAATAAAAAAAACGTGATCGAGATCGTGAGCTGAGTCGCAAGAGATGAGCCAATCGGTCGATTAATCGAGTGAGCGACGATCGAGCGAGTTAAAAATTAACGTGATTTACGTAAAAATCGTTAATATACTCACTTTGTCACGAGGAGAAATCCACCCAAATTGGTTGGCCGTGTGCTATACCGCCATTGCGGAAAACGGCATCAAACGGCATGGCCGGTGGGTGCGCAGAAAAAAGAAGCCTTTATCCCGCACCAGTAGCAGCACCAGCAACGTTCCGAAAAAATTTCACCCCGCCTCATGCCGAGCAAAGTCTCCTTACTTTCGTTTTCGTTTTACGATTGAAATTAAAGAAAATGAAAAGCAAACTTTTCTTAGCTTTCAAATTGACGATGAAATGCGAGATAATCCCGTTAATTACAATCGATATAGTGCTAGGGCAAACTGGACGAGGAAGCGGCGAGAAATCTTTGAAACGGCGAGGAGTTAAAACGTGGCGGTATCTCGTTGACCGCCATCACAGCCATTGCACGATCGGAGGGACTGTTACTTTGTTCTCTTCTCACTCACCGTTTACCGCCAACTGATGCGGAAACCCCTATGCTTTCGACTCTCACCTCGGCTTTTATTTTTTCGAACCGGAAATTCGTACTACGCGCTGCATTACTTGCGTCATTCTTCCGGATGTTTCGTACTGCATAGCAATCTCGAAACGAAATATTTTAACGGCAAATGCAACGATTGGATCTGCGATGGTACTTTAACCGGAAGTAAACTGAAAGTGTCGAAAACTGTAAAATTCGCTGTTCAACAATAGTAAATTATATTTATTTGTCAAGAAATCCCGTCGACTTTTACCGTGGCGAATAATAGCCTGTACTTTTTCGTTACGAATGGATAAAAATAATTCGAAAATAATTTTTTTAACATTTCGTAGAAACAGCCGCTAGATAGCGCTCCAGGGTAATTCTCCATTGGCCCGTTGAAAATTCAAACACAAAATTGGCCGTCATGTTGAATCGTCTAGCCTCGCTCCAAACTTCATGCTGCTTCATGCTATTCCCGTTGCGAGTTCAACAACGAACAGCTGTGCCCTTACATTTCACTTCTTGCGTCATTAATTCTTCCGAATACAAACATAGCTGAGAAACGAATGCATTCGCACTCTACAGTTCTGACACGAAATTTTCAACAGTAACAACCACAATGTCTCGTCACAGGGACGTTCGTTCCATGAATTATTCGGACGGTGAGTCTTTTGTTGCGCGGTCTAACCTGCACATTGTTGCGGCGGAGCGTCGTAAAACTCGATATACAAAAATATTTGCAATGCACAGAATACGATGGCTACGACGATATATACGGACACTCTGTCGAAGACGACTACTGTGTCTCACCCGGAGGTAAGATATCGCGTTCGTCTAATTATCGTTGAATGCTATTTAATTATTCCTTACTCTGTATTCTTCAGCGGAACAATTTCTGTACGATCGTAACAAGCAGCAGAGCATAAGTTCCTTCTTAACGGAGCCGGACATAGAGGAGGATAACGAGGAGGGCGCGGAAGTTACCGGAGCTAAGAATTACGAGAAACCCGAGCTATCGGAGTTGGAAACGGTCAAACTAATTTCTTGTTTGGAAGCCGTGAGAAATGTTATAGGAGATACGGTCCCAGAGTCAGCTCTCACAGAGAAGATCATAAAGTCCGAGTTCAATGTCGAAGTTGTACTGGATACCATCCTGAAAGAAACTCCAATGAAAAATATTACCGGTCGGTAATTTATGTTTCCTTTTTTTTGCCCAAGCAATTTCAGCTGAATGAAATGTTGTTCTTTGTATTGCAGAAGCAGCAGGAGCCAGCAAGGATCGTTCGGATACACATCCAGGTATATATATTGCCAATTCCATTACTTCGCCCCAACTCTGCACTGCTCGGAAGTTTAACTTGGGAATATTATTTTTCTCTTTTTTCATATGCTGTATCGACACATTAATTGGCCGGTAAGGTAAGGTTCCTCAGTCAATTGCCCGGCTAGTTCTAGTACCGCTATTACGAAATTTTCACAGCCAAAGTTTCCCTTTGGTGGGAAAAAAATAGGTCAAGTTCAGAGCGTCGAGAATACGAGTTCGAAAAATTTTGGCTCGTTGTCGGCGCTGATGGCGAATCACGCCAAGTGTAGTGTCCCGAAACCTTTCCCATTCGTGAAAACCGAGAGTCAGAGTAAAACGTCGTTCGGTTCCCTGGCCGATCTTACGGCCCATCATTTGCAGAAATCGGGTAGCTCCGGTGACGGGGCTGGCAATCGCTTCGGTAAGGTCAATTCTCCGAAGGCGAATTTCGTGATACCGAAATTTTCAGCGAACAGAGGTAACAACGGTCCGAGCAGCGCGATCGTGCAACCGTTGACCTTTGGCTTGACAAATCCGCGAGAGCCAGTTGGCTCGCTGGACGTAAGACTCGCGTCGAGCGCGCCCACTTCGACCGGAGTCAACGTTGAAAACGTCAATAGCGAGACAGCCGAGATTTCGGAAGGGCGCACGACTCCGGACGACTGGACGATAGACTTGAGCACAGCCCTGAGACAAATTGATCCGGACCTAAACGTTAAATCTAAAAGAGGCGCTGATAAAATAGTCAAAAAAACTGTCGATGATGTCTCGATCGGTCAAATCCTCGGTATCAAATTTTGCGTCGATCGGGACGATTCTGACTCGAACTCGATGAGTACAGCGAACAACCTCAGTCACGAATGCAAATTGAACGTTAGCTACCTGCGACACATTCGGCTCAGTCACGCTAACAGGGCCGTGTCTCTGTTCGGAAAGATGCTCTGCAAACGATGGCGATCGCGCAGACCCTCGGTTAAAAAATCTAATCAGCGTAACTCGGGAAAGGTCCGACGTTTCGACTTCTCGACTCCTTCCCCGGACTCCATTATCCTCGCGACTTTGCGAAGAAGGTGAACCGACAGTCCCATTAAGGGCCAAAGAACAGATCCAATGATAACTGGCATGAGATTTTTACGTCTATATACACATATATATATTTAATCTACCATTGTATTTTTGATTGTTGATAAAGAGCAGTAATGCTTGGAAATATTTGGATAATACGTATGTCGTTTGATGATTTACGAAGCGTGTAATGATAGGTAGCAAGCTGAGCTTGAAACCATCGGTGAAAGTTACAAAGCCGACGACGGTAAGAGTAGTACCGGCCACAGCTCGTTCCGTGGTCAAGGGATTCGAGGTGAAGGGGTCGGAGAGCGTGGATCTTCTTAATCCTCGTGTCGAGAGTCCCAGATCTCAGAGTCCAGCCTCGGACAGATACTCGCCCGATCCAAGAAGGAAGGAGGATTCGGTTCAGAAGAAGCTAGCGATTTCGAGGTCTAACACGCCACGGTGTCAATCGCCGTCGTCGGGCAGCGGCAGAGCGACTCCGGAGTACGATCCGCGAACGAAGAGTAACGAGGAGAAGCGCGACGCTCTTGGAATTTACAAGAGTAAACGGGTCGATTCCAAGGAGCAACTGCATCTCGTCGTAGTCGGTCACGTCGACGCTGGCAAGAGTACACTGCTCGGCAGGCTCCTCTGTGACCTGGGTCAAGTGCCCTCGAGACTGATGCACAAGTATCAGCAGGAGAGCAAAAAAATTGGCAAACAGTCGTTCGCTTATGCGTGGGTACTCGACGAGACTGGCGAAGAGAGGTAAGATCGTCCTTTGTGAAGGTCGATCGATGCTAAGATCGATCGATTCGATAAATAATTTGAGCGTCTTAATAATTATTTGTTATTTCCATTTTTTTTTTTTTTTCAGGGAACGTGGAATTACGATGGACGTTGGTTACTCGAAATTTGAGACTGAAACCAAAACGGTGACGCTGCTGGACGCGCCTGGACATCGCGACTTCATACCGAACATGATTGCCGGAGCGACGCAGGCCGACGTGGCTCTGCTGGTCGTTGACGCGACGAGAGGCGAATTTGAGACGGGCTTCGACAGTGGAGGGCAAACCAGAGAACACGCTCTGCTACTTCGTTCTCTTGGTATGAACATTGCGTTAGTTTATAACGTCTGAATACGGATCTTCCACAGGGAGAGACAACGAGTCCTTCACGGTCGTCATTTTTCCCCAGGAGTTTCACAGGTGGCCGTTGTCGTCAACAAGTTGGATACGGTCGATTGGTCGAAAAACCGATTTGATGAAATCGTCGAAAAAATGAGCCTATTTCTGAAGCAGGCAGGTTTCCGAGAGACCGTCACGTTCGTTCCGTGCAGCGGATTGTCCGGCGAGAACATAGTAACAAAATCAAACGCGGAGGGCCTCGCAAGTTGGTCAGTTAGGTTTTTTTTTTTTAATCAGTATGCGATTTTAAAAAGCTACGATGGTGTACTCATTTTGTATTTTCAGGTACACCGGGCCCACGTTGCTAGGTGTCATAGACAATTTCAAATGTCCCGAGCGGCCTATCGAGAAGCCCTTTCGTTTCTCGGTTAACGACATATTCAAGGGAACCGGATCGGGTTTCTGCGTGTCCGGTCACGTTGAGTGTGGAATGGTAGCTGTTGGAGACAAAGTCTTGCTGTTACCTGGAAACGAAGTAGCCGTTATCAAAGGTCACTGAACGCGTATCTTTGAGCCACCAATATTCGTGTCTCGAATAAAAACTGATCGTCGAATAATTTTCGTTTGCTCCAATCGCAGGCATGCAATCTGAGGAAGTTGCGACGAGTACCGGCTTCGCGGGTGACCATCTTGCCCTTACGATTGCCGGTATAGAACAGCAGAACGTCGGTGTCGGTGATATTATATGCAGTCCGCATAATCCAGTACCCGTGACAACACGCTTCCAGGCTCACGTAGTTATATTCGCGGTAACGATTCCCATAACAAAAGGACTTTCGGTTGTCCTGCATCAGCAATCTCTGGTCGAGCCGGCGGTGATAACGAAATTGATAGCCCAGTTGCACAAAAGCACCGGCGAGGTTATCAAGAAAAAACCGCGTTTCCTGCCGAAGAACTCCAGCGCTATCGTCGAGATACAGGTCCAGAGGCCGATTTGCATGGAATTGTACAGAGACGTTAAACCGCTCGGGAGAGTTATGTTGCGCGTTGCGGGTGCGACGATCGCGGCGGGTCTCGTTACGAAAATAAAATAGATCCATACTATAATGTTTCGCAACTTTATATAAATTAACAATAAAAGATTCGTTAATGTATATATATTTTTTTCCTCATAAACAAAATTTCACTCTGAATAATTGTGAATTTACCATGATGGGCTTTTGTTTTTTTTTTTTGGAATGTTAACTCAGGTATTTAAAATTACACAACTAAATTCCCCTGCTCGCATTATTCTTCTGTCTTATTTCATGTTTGTCCCTTTGAATGTGGAGGATACACATCCGTATATAATCAGTGTAATGAGAACAAAGATAGTGAGCAATCAATCTAAAGATGCTCGCTGTGAGACTCCCTACCTGAAAATTACATTTATTGTTGACATCGAGATTCCTCAGAGATTTTGATGATCTTCGTGAGAATTGAAGTAATGGTTTTTTAATGAAATCCATGGAAAGTTATCTTCTTGCACAACTGCTGCAACCGCCGGGAACAGTGACAGAAGGCCCCAAGTTTAATCCGCCCATTTTACGAGTAGGCGGACGTGGCGGTCTGGTTGAAGGAGAACGGTATTAATATCGGACTTTAAAGTGAGAGTTCACAAAATTATGATTGCTTACCCAGAGCCTGGCCTGTAATTCCGAGTATATTGACTTCCGTACTTGTTGCTGTTCGGACTAACGAGCGTTCTGAAGCTACAGGTGAATCGTGGATAATCAGTATTCGTTAAAAGAAATTTCTAAACGCGCGTGCGATTTAACGATCGATGATTCACTTACAACATCGCGATACCGTGGAAGAATCCTAGCAACACGCCGAGCAACGTACCCAAGCTCCAAGGTGTTGTTTCCACAAGACTTCCATCTACGAAAAGGAGTTGAGGATGTAAACAAAACAAAGAAAGTCAAAGTGGGCCAAACATACCTCCAGATACGTATGTCATCGTGTATAGCCTGGTATAGCCTTCGAGAAATAACAGCTGACGATGCCCTGTCGCAGGTCCACGTAAGCCTGGTGTTTCTACATATGTATATGTATTTTTATGTACTCAGGCATAGAGATAGGGTTTCATTTGCACCAAACGCATTGCAGCCAAAACTGAATACCGCCAAAAAGTAACTAGGTTGAAAAAGCACCGTATATCCGAATTGTATATTGTGACGAGCGCTCGCTCGCACGAATTTCCCACGCCTCATGGCGCGATAATTTAAACACAAACTGTATCATTTTTAATGCGCTCATTCATAGATATACACACATTTATTCTCTACATGGTAGAGTAATTGTAAAACTTTTGAAATCCGTTAAATGAGGGCCTATAAGAACGAACGTGACTCTATATCGAAAGAAAATATTAACCTTTTACATTTTTTTGAAGAGAAAAACCCTCATATACCTTTTTGTCCAAAAAGGACTCGCAGTCAGAGCTTTGAACCCTTGAAAAGTACTTAAAGTGAAAATTAACAGATAGTCTTGTTTTTCTCGCGCGGGCTTGGGTGGCCGAGATCAGCCGGTCGCCAAATGTTTTACGACCTCTTCGGAAAACAGACGTACTCGGAGACAAAGCCGAGGGCTTTCTACGCGGTACAGAGAAAAAGCCCTTGACTCGGCGAACTGCTTGGTGGGCTCAGCCTGTATGGAAAAACGGAGCTATCGCGCGGGCGGTACCTCATACAGCCAATCAACGGTCGAGTTTTTACCCCCAACTACCTTCTCACGAAAACTCTTAATTTTTGGAAGAGTATAGTTGATCTGAGATCTTCGAGTCGGAACGTTCTTCTAGAGTCACTCGGAAAATCTCGCACGGTTGACTTCGCTTACTAAGAGCTTGTACACAGTTAACAAATTGTTGTAGTTGCGATACTACGTCGTAAAATAATATAAGTTGTGTTAAACTATATTTTAGTTGGTTATTTTATGAATTGATGTTGGTGATATTGTGTTTTATTCATTCAACGGATAAATAATTGAATACGTTCGTCTCAAATCGTAATAACGTGTCTTTATTGATCTAACATATATATAACCCTATAACAAATTTGCCGCGTTAAGAGTCGGATTTTAATCCGCTTGGCAGCAACGAATGACCATTCGTAGTCCGGAGTATAAAAGTTACCAGCCATCCAATCGGATCGGCCCGTAACAATATACTGCAAAAGGCGGGGTAACATATAGGTAGCCGAAAGCGAAACCTCTATTATAACCAACCTCGCCCAACGTAAAGTTTCTAGCACACTATGACTCGCAAATCGTTTCCGTACAAGAGGCACGATATATGCGCTTAAATGCCATTTCCGTCTGACATCCTCGGAGTCGAACGCATATCAGAGTCACAAAGTAAAATAGTATAATGTTTATTGATAATAAAACATAAAACCCGAAGGATAAATGGTTTATACTCACCACCTAGTAACCCATTCTGACTGAACGGTATAATAATCTTTGAATCCCTCGCAAAGGAGCCAACTTGAGTCCAAAGGGATTTCAAACGATACTGACCCAAATGATGGGGTAATGTACCGAGGCTCGAAAGTACGAGCGGTCGGCAGTGCAAATTTATGCTTGTCGTAAAGGTATACAGATTTTTCCCGAAGGATGCCGCTAAGCGTAAATGCTGCAACCATATTGCTGCGACCGAACCGTGTGGCCCGCAGCACGCGACCACGCAACATTGAAGTGTGAGATATCGACTTAAAACTTCCGCCATTGTTTTTAAGTGACATATTTCCCAACGGATTTCATTAACGAAAAAATTCTAAACCAATTTTTTTGAAAGGAACCATTTTCTTCAAACAAATGGTAAGGGTATTATCACTCCCATACGCTATATTCTCGAGATTTTGGCTTTCATAGCATAAAGAAGTGGATCTCGAAAATCCGAAATCACTCCCATACGCTATATTCTCAAAATTTCGGCGTTCATAGCGTATGGAAGTGAATTTCGAAAAACCTAAATCCCATATGCACACAGGAGTGGAATTCGAAAATCATAAATCAACCCCATATGTATGTTATACTCTCGATATTTCGTCATTCATAGCATATAGGAGTGAAATTCGAAAATCATAAATCACTTCAATATGCTGTATTCTCGAGAATTCGACATTCATAGCGTATGGAAGTGAATTTCGATAAATCCAAATCCCACATAGCACACGACATTGGCATTCGAAATTCAAACCGGAAGTGAGAGTCGTTTCCTTAAGAATATGTTATCCGACGATCGCGATTCAATAGATGAAGCTGTTTTCTAAACGTGCTGTCACGTTATGACATTTGAAAATATTACGTCTCCGAACGAATGCATTTTCATTGGATTGCGTCACTGCAGCATTTATATTAATCTACTGTCAACAGTAAATAACACAAATAAGCGAACCTAGCGTCGGGCGCGAAGCGAAGGTTCGCTTATTTATGTTATTTATTGTTGACAGTAGATTAATACAAATGCTGCAGTGAAGCAATCCAATGAAAATACATTCGCTCGGGTACGTAATATTTTCAAATGTCATAACGTGAGAGCACGTTTAGAAAACAGCTTCTATAATACTTAATAATAATAATTATTATTATTATTAGTTAATTCCTTCGCGATAGATCATAGAACCTACTGACGCTCTACTTTGCGTTTTGAATCTTATTTTTTCGTGCGTCCGTATAAGTTGATACGACACTATCGAAGCAGCGTTCCATCAAGTAGGCATCGGTTTTGCCGACCGGTAGTGTCTCTGACTATCGGTAAACTATCTCATTCATGTGAAAGGCAATGGTTAAAAAATCCTTGTTACTCAAGATGCCTTATCGACGAAAGTTTTGAAAATGCTTATAGTAATCAACGAAAACGGGTCATTAAGTGGACAGTATTAAACGTGTGACCGGTGGTATTTGTTTATTACCATAATAAAAGATATATACTGTATTTCTTCTTTAGCGTGATATGCATATATGCGACTCCATGAATTAATATAAAAATCGCTCTTTACAGCAGACATAATCTCATTTGGCGCTACCAATTTGGGAGACATAGTGTACTAGAGAGTTTACGTTGGGTCAGGTTGGCCATCATGGAGGTTTTGCTTTCGGTCGCCTGTATGTTAGCCTCGCCCAAGCATCGTCATTCGTTGGTAAGCACAAGAGCACGAACAAAGAATGGTGATAAAAACATTATATTTATTGAGTAAAAATTTAAATACAAAGTAGAAAATAAGGGAATTACACTATTATAATTTGTATAATTGTTTCGTAGAAACCGAGCCTCGTCCCTCGGCGACTTCCTCCTCGACAGTATCGGCGAGGGCTCTTTTACGAGTTTCCGGAAGAACGAGGCAGAGAACACCGGCCAAGAGTGCGAGAATTCCGCAGAGGGTACTTGGCGCCCACCATGACACTTGCCCGAGCAGATCGGCGACGTACGGAGCTGTTATCGTCCCGACGTGTGCCATGACCGAGCTCGTCCCGACGGCCGAATTTCTAACGACCGTCGGAAACAGTTCCGAAGTGTACAATATTATAATTCCATAGACCGCGGAAAGAGCGAATCTTCCGGTCAGCGCTACTCCCATTACAGCCGCAGTGTTCGCTCGCGGTATCGCTAGGATGCACAGAAGAGAAATTCCTCCGACGACGTAAAGGAGAGTTCCGGCTTGACGTCGCCCCATCACCATGAGGACTGCCGAAGGCACGACGTAAGCTGGTATCTCGGTCAGTCCCATTATCAAAACGTAAAGGTAATGGTCTACCGAAAAGTTGTCCACGTTGAGGGCTGTTAAAGAAAATATGACAAACTATTTTATCGTTTTTTTTTTCAGATGTCCATTGGAATGTGGGCTTGTTACCTATGACATAATAACAGAGCGACGAGGTCATCCACGAGAAGTACATTATAAAAGCTCTCTTTCGAAGCTCCACGTGCGAGTAAAGAATCCTCAGGCTCTTGAGATTGCTGCGGATGAAACCCTCGTTTTCGGCGATGTTATTCAATTCCGGGACTTCCTCGGATTTTTCACGAACTTCGCAATGTTCGGGAAAATTTTTCGTCTTCACCACTGAGTCTCGTACGGGCTCGTAATATTCCCGAATAATTTTTTGCGCGTCTCCTCGTCGATTCTGGGTTATCAGCCATCTCGGCGATTCCGGCATGAACCTGTACATTGATACCTATTATCTTCGATTGCACAAGGTGCTGGTCGGATTCTTAGACGATGATTTTTAGCCGAAATATACCACGCATGAAACACCAAAATCAGAGCAGGCACGGAGATGATTAATTGCAGGTGTCTCCAATCGGACGCGAGATAAGCTAATCCGGCCAGCAGAGCCGTTCCAACGGGATAACCGGCGTTGAAAGCGATGCCCATCCACTGCCTGTGTCTACTGCTAGACGTTTCCGTTACTAAAAAAACAACAAAACAAATATATAAACAAATAAAATTTAAAGAATGTAAAATGTTTGATTAAACATTTTTATATATAAGTAAATATATAAATATAAAACAAAATAATTAAAATCTCGGAGAAAATCTATAAAGTGTCGTCGAGGTAAAAGTCGTGAAAACTCACGGGTCGTCATCGACGAGTATCCAATCGCGGAAAGGCTGATACCGGTCAATAATCTGAGTACGAAAAAGGCCCAGAACCAGGGCACAAAGGCAGTCGTAGGTCCGGCGACGATGAGTATGATGATGCCGATAACGTAGGTAGTTTTACGTCCGTGTCGATCGGCAAAGACGCCGAAGAAACCTGCGCCGATTAGTTTACCAAGGGACAGGGCCATGTAGGTATTCGCACGATCAGCTGCTCTGCCGCACACGAGATCCCACTGGTGAATTGTATCAATAGAGAATAAATAAATCGATCAGAACACGCGCGTAAAATAACGAATAATCAAAGTCCGAGAGCTTATTTTACGAGCTTCTCTGTAACCTCACTTCCTCGACAACGGTGGATCTACCAATGTCCTCGAAAGTGTACCGGGAGCACGAGGAGGCGGTCGGTTTGTTGCCTAGAGCCTCGATATACTTTGATGCTTTCGCGTAGCCCACTTGTGCGAACTGCGTGTAGTTATAATCGTATATCTCGCATGGACTTGCCCAGGATACATTTCTAATTTCCTCCATCGTCCAATTAGCCGCAGTTAGTTCTGGCACAGTGCACGAGTATGGAGGAATCTTTAAAAGGTAATCTTTGTGATGTCAATATTCATTTTTTTTTTCTTTTTTTCCTGCGGAAATTAATTTCGGGGTACCTCAGTTGTAAAGACGTACGACATCGAATGCATTCCATTGAATATCGTCGGTGTGAGAGTGAGAATAAAGATTTTCCATAGAAATTTCGATCCCTCGCCAAGTTCGTCGAGAGTCGACAGGAGATCGTCCTTTCCATCCGTCGCTTTGCTCGCCATCGTTAACGTTTCGTTTTCACTCTATCCTGCTGACAATACGAATGAACGGCCGATAAAAAAAAATAAATAAAAATACTGTTGTCACGGTCATTAGCTTTGGGAACAACACGTGGTACTTTTGCTTATCGGTCGTTTGTTTATTTACAAGGCTGGACAGTCTTCTTCGCGCGACGCTAGATCAGTGAGGCATCTGGCGTTTTTGTTTTGTGGGATTTATCTTTTCGACGCTACACTCGTTCGAAGCTTCGCTTTATCACTGAGAGTAACGAATGAACGACTGATAAAAAGAAGTAACTCTTGTCTTTCTTAGGGTCAATCAGCTTTAAGAACAACACGTGGTACTTTCGCTTATCGGTCGTTTGTTTATTTACAAGGCCGGACGGTCCTCTCCGCGCGACGCTAGACCAGTGAGGCAACTCGCGTTTTTGTTTTGTGTTATTTATTTTATCGACGTTACTCTCGTTCGAAGCTTCATTTTATCACTGAGATTTGTGTACGATATATAACCTGCAAAGCAACCTAAATCAGATAAGCATAAGCATTTTATCGCGGCGGTCGAGCGGCTCGTAAGGTTGAATGTTCCGAAGTATTCGATACGTCAACACGCGGGACAAATGTATTGAAGTATGTAGACGATTTGTAAAAGCAGCGACGAAACATAAATCACCTTCTCCCCCCTCCCACTCACCAGACTCACCAATCCCGATCCGGCTCAAGGAGGGCTCGCCGCAGGGCTACACCTGACAGTGCACTTACGATACTCTTTCGTTGCTTACTCGTGTTTCTGCGTGTCACGTGGTGCGCGCGGTTTTCGGCGAGTGAGCGGACAAAAAAAATGTCCGACCGACACGACAGCTGACTATGCACTGATCACTCATCGACTTTGTCGTCTGTTATCTCAATGTGGAAGGCGAAACTTTCGAAGCCAGTCGGAGAGGCAGAGTAGTAGAGCTCATCACACTAACGCACTCCCACTTCTCCTTAGTGACGATTAAACGGAGAGACATCGCGCCTTCGTTCACGCGGCCCGGCACGACAAGACTGCCGATGATGATGGTCGCCAACGGCTCGTCAACGAGTAAGTGCATGTTTAATTTACGAATGACGTTAAGGAACATTGTTTACAAGGCAATGTGAACAAAGTCCACCGTCGTAGGTCAACCTTGTTGACGCAGTAATCGAGCTTGCTTCCGCAAACTGAGAACTGGAAACGGAAAGTAGCGCCGAAGTTCGACGTTCCGCATCGTCGGAGCCGGCGTCGGCTCGTATCCGCCATGATGTTTACGTTTTTTTTTATGCATGCTGTAGAATCTCGATTATCCGAACCTCGTTTATTCGCACTATGATTCCGTTTAGTCAAACGCTCGGTTGTCCGAACATTAGCGCATCCGTGTTGAAGTGTATCGAAGCGCGTTTTCCTTGTCCAGCGTCAATCCGCTCGCACACTGGCTTTCCCGAGAAGTTTCACCGACCTCAGTAAAGTCAGACAGCGCGTATCACAAACTCTAGTTTGAATACCAAATCGTTTGAATCGCCTTACGTACTTAGTTCACACTGAAGCGGCTTCGAGATTTTCCGGCTTAAATACGTCTTATTTATTCTCTATATATGTAGAGACAGGAGTTACAATTTAAAAAATAAAATAAATTTTTATTTAAAAGAAAGAAAAAAAGGGACGTCCAGTCACACGCAAGTCTCACGTGAAGTGTTATGAACTTTAAAAAGCCGTAAGCTTGAGTGCTTCAAATTTTTTTAAATCTTAGACTTAAGTATTTTTAACTTTTATGACTTATTACTTTGGAGCTCTGATATTTAGGATTTATTATATATCATATTTTATTATAAAGTATAAATCCGTCAGATAAATTGAATTAAATTGAATTTATAGATACGTGTTATAATGATGTTGGAAAAAAATGTGCGTTTCGATTATCCGAACTAGGTCCGGTTTCGACGAGTTCCGATAATCGAGGTTCTGCTGTACAATGAAAGTACTTGGCGTCGAGACGCTACCGCGTTTAATACGTTGACGAGGAGGTTATCAAGATAACCTGTCGCACGAGGATGCAACGAATATCGACGAGAATTGACATATCGAATTATGGTGGATATCGTACAGATAGGAAAATCTTGGCATCCTCGATACGATGTTTATTGTACTTTGTACCGTCTTCGTCGTTAATTCGTGAGCGCTGAAAAACCGAGCGTGCAACTTTAATTCCGAGTATCGGGTATTTAATCGCTCGTCCTAGATGGCGCGCTTATCGCATCGTGTCAAGGCAGCGGCGTTTTTTTTTATTATTAATGCCAATGCAGGCTCGACAATTAACACAGATGGGATTAAATGCCTGAACAGCCTTGTTTCAATTATCACTCCATAAATAAATAAACGAAAGCTGCAACAGTGACGGAAACACAATTGGACGACGCAACGAAGGTTAATGAGCATTTATTATCCGTTGAGATCGCGCACACACGTATCATAGAACACGAGAATTTTCCTCAACGTATTTTTTTTTTCTTTTTTTTTAATACAACGAATATTACAGATTTACAAGAGACGTCACGTTATATCTCCGTTTAATACTCACAATATTTTCGTTAGCCTCGTTTCAGCAATATGCTCTCGTGAAATACGCTCACAGACTAACTATCGATCGTACATTCTCCTCAATTTACATAGATACATTTTTAAACGTTTATATATAAAATATATATCCTCTCCGTTCCGGGAAGGGAGCGCTTTTCAATTAACTCGCTTTGAGACTAATGTATTATTTATATATTATATATATATATATATATATATATATATATATGAATATATCGATACCTTGTACTCCCGTTATACTTTTGTGCCTTACGTTTAATCACTCACATACACGAAGAATATTCTTTGACCAGGCGTTCCTCGTCGGTTAACTGTCTTGTACGAATAGATAAAAAATATACGTTCGAACGGACGATTCGCGCTCTTGTTACACGTTAAAAGTAATCACAGCGAGTATTCACTAAAGAACGAAGGAAAAGAAAATCAAACAACGTCATCGCTCTCACTATCCCAAACTGGTTCGAGTCTCGCGAATTTGCAAAGCAAAATACATTAATTGTTGGACCGTGAAATTCACCAAGTGTCTATAATATTTAGCAGAATCGTGCAGTCTACTTGGGCCGCCTCGTTCTAGTAATTTCGTACTCTCCTCACCATGGGGACGTTGTAGACTAGAGAAAAGAACGAATTCGCTATGTGCCCCAGTGAGCGCAGCCAGGCGTTCACTTTGTACTTCAATTCCCTGACGATCGGTAAAACTTCCTTTTTCTTCGACGGCTTCGGACTCCTGCAAAATTTAAAGGAGACACTTGCAATATAATATAATTGTTCACTACGGTCTCTGAAGCAAAGAAAAGTCATCATAAAATAAAAAAAAAATAATAACATATATTATAATATAATATATAAAATTATATTATAAAATCACTACAGCGATAATAATAATAATAACATATAATTAAGAATACGAATATAATGAAGAGAAAAGAAAGTTGATACTCCGACACTTCATTTCGCTTCATTAACTGACTTATCGACCAGGATCAAAAATGTGAGTATAACAAAAAATTACCCGCTCATCTTCGTGTCCTGCTCCGTCTGGTTGGTGTACGTGTACATGTAACAAGATGGGTAGGAGCTGGTGGTCTTTATCGTGTGAAAAGTTCCCGTTTTCACCGGAACCCAGTCGCCCTTCGTGACCGTTGTTTTGTCTTTCCATCCTTCCTCCGTGTAAGTGACGCTACCCTCGAGGACGGTCACCGAGACGTTCGAGAAATCGTTGCTTATGTAATTCTCCAATTGCATACCGGGATAATCAGCGACGAAGAAGACGTCGGTGTAGTTCGACCACGTGTAAACGTGACTCTGAATCTCGTCGAGCTTGTATCTGTAGGAACTGAATTGAGTGAGTAGAGGCATCAGGTAGGATACGGGCTTGAAAGGATGCCAGTCGACCGTTAGCATATCGACGTTCGGATCGAAGACGCGCTGCTGAAACCTGCCGTTGAGCGAACACCATACGTCCACGTATATACTGAGATTCGTCGATAGCCTCGACCACTTGTCGATGTCCTTCGACTTTTGGGGACTGTTCAGAACCTTCTCTCTCTGGCGCATTAGATTATCCTGAAAATAGAGAGAATTTTGAAGGTTTGAATTTACATTAGTTTTATGGAGCAGCGGATTTTTAAAGTAACATTAAAAAAAATTCTGTTGTTTAAATTGAAAAAAAAAATTATAAAACTTACTTTGAGGCACTGAGCGTGTTGCCTGACCATGTCTCCGTGCTTGGCCCATCGATCGTTCTGCACCCACGCTTGAGGATTCATAAAAAGATCCTCGTTGTTGACGTTGTCATGAACTTTTATCACCACGAGTATAGTGTCCCAAGAATGGACCATCATGTCCCAAGAGTAACCGTATAGGCCAGGCACCCAGTTGTTGTAGCCCTGAAAAACATTTGACATTCATTTTCTTTTTTAGCTGACTTTTGACTTGACTTACATTAACTCTTCGTGGCCACATTGGTTATTTAAAAATGTTATTTCGATGTGTCGGCATCAAACTGAACTTATATTTAAAACCATCTTTCAGATAGTAAAAAAAAAAATCATTGTGGAAAAAAAAATATTAGAAATGTGTCAATAGTTGTAATTTATCATTTAAAAACATTAGAGACGTAAAAAAATTACGAAAAAAAGTCACGCTCAAAAACTGTGATTCGAATTTCAGACCAATTTCACTCATAGCGGTACGAATGGTGAATATTTAAAAAAAATGGTTTATAATGTCTTCAATAATACCTTCGTAATGAAGTGTGAGTACGGCAGGAAGAATTGTAGAGCAACGTGCAAGAGAAGTAGCGAAACGACAAATTTCTTTCGTCTCGTTGTTTTTTGAAATTTCTTCTTCTCTCCGATCTTGTGCCTCCAGGCGCTAACTTTTTGCTCGTCCTCATCCGACCAATCGTCTTCTTCCTCCTCGCCGGACGGTGACTTTTCGTCTTTCGATTCATTCTCCATCGAGGCGTCGTTTTCCGATGACGAATTGGACGATTGCTCGGTAACTTTTTCATCGAGGCCTTGCTCAGCTTTCTCTCGATGCTCCGAGCTAATATTCTGCTCTTCGACAACATCGGAGCTTTCCACGGGCTTATTAGAGATCGCATCCGCGTCAGCGATTTTCTTGCACATGCCGTAGGTCTCATAGTTTGAAACGTATATTGAACTTCCGGTAAACCAGGCGATTATCTTTCTCGGCCAGTCGACGTTGCAGAACAGGGGCATCGTTGCCAGACACACGTAGGGAAACATTCCTGAAAAAATTGCATATGGTATCAGATATTGCACATTGGATAAAGATGTATAAATATTTGTGTATTGTATAAAGATGTATAAATATTTGTGAATTGTATAAAGATGTATAAATATTTGTGAATTGTATAAAGATGTATAAATATTTCTGAATTGTATAAAGATGTATAAATATTTGTGAATTGTATAAAGATGTATAAATATTTGTGTAGTGTATAAAGATAAATATTGGTGCATTGTATAGAGATGTATAAATATTATCGCACATTGGATAAATATCGATAAATATTTAAGAAAAAATGTTACATTGAAAATTTTACCTATGCTGAAGAGTCTCGAGTTCATCAAATGAAAGGCCGTGCAGAAGACCATAGCGGGTATTCTCGTTTTCGGAAACAGCATCCAAAAACCCACGGTCAAGTCAAAGATAAAACCGAACCAGTGAACTATGAGGAAATCCGTTTGCTCGTCACTGAGAAAAGGCCTGAAGAAAAATGCTCTTTATTCTAAAATGCTCTCCCAGTTTAACTCCCGCTTCAGGCGATTTGACACTTTTTTCGCCCCGCCGAACTCAAATCGGTCGGTAACAAAAACTGTAATTAAGGTGGGTGGGGAGCGCTTCACACTAGTCAAATGTCAGCTACATTTTTAGAGTCGTTTATACAAAATTTTACGCATCCATTGATTATAGCGGATAGTTATTTGTATTATAGCAGATGTCCTCAACTTAAAAAAACATTAACTGCAATGGATTTGCAAAACTATTAACTAGTTTATGCTCATTTTCGAAAAGGTACATATTCGTTCAGTTTTTTCAAAGAATAATCTATAATTTTCGCTCGATTTTGATGTATTACGGCTCATTCTGTTTCTTAAAAGATGCTCTACGAATTCACCGTCCACATATTCAATAGTATTTTTCTTTAAAAATGAAAGCTGTTTGTTTACGAAGGAATTTCGTCGATGGATAAACAAAAGGCTGCCATTTTTAAACGAAAAGTACTATCGAATATATCTAGATGGTGAATTCGCAAGTTAATTTGGGCTCATGTAAGATTCCCTTCAAGATCGATTTGGGTTCATATAAGATTTTTCTTTTTTGGGTAAACGGTCAGCATGGTTGAGAAAAATGTATTCCACTTTTCATCACCGACCGAGGTATTTCACGTGACATAAGGAGTGGCGAACTTACTTGAAAGGGTCGAATACCCAATGCCTCGAAATATTCGTCATTGCGTAGCCCTCGAGCCATTCTCTGCTCGATTTCTTTAATCCGGCGAGAAAATAAAGAGCGAAGAATTGAAATTTTACGATGAAGTAATTCCACAGCGGGACGCTCGCGTCTTTTTGCTTCGATATTTTTGCGTCCAGTGCGCTATGGAGACAGAAACAATAATTGAATCATACAAAAACCATTTACATTGTTTGAGCTATTTGTGGTGACGAATAGACTTACAAGTATCGATTCGCTCCGGTGGTCCATAAAAGCGTCGCCACGATACCGTATAGATAAGTGTGATTGTTCCAGAAACTCTTGTCCAGCAAAAATATGTACCAGTATGGAATAACGAAGCAGGCGCAAGCGAGCTTGAAGCATAATCCGAGCATTATGCCGAAAGCTCCCATCCACATAATCGCGTAGATCATAATCATTATCGCCAGATGAGGGCGTTCCATTCCGTGTATCAGCGGGAAATGGCAACCGTTCGGATCTCCCCATTTGAGGTCTATGTCGGAAAGTCCGCGTTCCTCCACGACGTCGAGAACCATGCATAGTCCTGTCGGGGATGCAAACAAAGTTTACTCTCTCGGGCTAGGGAAATAATCAGGCGCGGGTCGAATTTTAAGAGGTTACTTTGAACTTAATATCGCTCTTGAGATCGAACTTGAAGATCGAAGTTTGGCCCGAACTTAACTGCATGCTTAAGATCTAACTTAAGTTCGAACTTAAGATCGAACCTCAGTTTGAACTTGACTTCGTGCTTAAGTTTGAACTTAAATTCGATCGTAAGTTCGAACTTACGATCGATCTCTATACTTTGTAAGTCACACAGTCCTAAACCGTACTGAAACGGAACTAACGGACGCGGAATGGAGGCTTGGCGTTGCTACGGTAGCGTCTAAGAGTGAGGATAGAGGTGTGATTTATAAAGGGTTAAGTTCAAACCAGAGCTGGGCAAATACCCTAAGTACTTGAAGTGCGTATTAAAGTATCAAGTTCTCGAAGTACTGGGCGCTAGGTAGTTCTTGAGTACTGACGTATTGAGTACTGGCAGAACTAAATTCTTGAAGTTTTGAATAGTGGGCACTGACTCAGTAGTTGATGCTTCAATACGTATACAAGTATTTAGTGCATTTTGCCCAGCTCTGGTTCAAACTAATAAGAAGCGATAAGAAGATATCCACAAAAATGTTCTTATCGTTGGCCACGTATTGTTTTTCACCCATCTTCAGAACCATTGATCATGTCATTGATGAGAACAATTAGCAATCATTCCATAGAAAACGATTAAAAAAATTGTTTTAATTTAAGAAATTCAAGAAAGAAGAACTTAAGATGAGTTGAACATGTACCACGTGACAAATGAGTACAAGAGAGATAGTTGCATATTTCGAATCAATGCCATGTAAAAATTGTTGACATTTGGGGTAAAAGCGAAGTATCATGCAAGACGGTATAGAATTCTCCATCAGCTAATACTTTGCTTTTTCGCGAAATGTCTTACCATCTCCGAATGCCACTCGTTACAGTTTTTGTTACCGACTGAGTCTGTTTCACCTCGCCTTCAGATCAAGCTTTAGCACGATATCAAGTCCGAACTTAAGATAGATCTTAAGCACCGAATGAAGTTGGGGCCAAATTTCGATTTTAAGTTCGACCTCGACAGTGATCTTAAGTTCAAACTAACGTCTTAAAATTCGACCTCAGTCGGTAACAAAATTTAATATTTTGCGAAGTAATTTCAAATATTAGTGTTTTCGTCTAACAGTTCAGTAGACTTTTATAAACTATCCTTTAGAAAAGTATAGTGCCATAAAAAAAAAAAAAAAAAAAAAATGTTTGTTACCGACTGAGGTGAATCTCACGTTAGCGAACGCTCGGCGATCTCAGGATTATTTCACGACTTAGTATAGGTTTCCGATAAGTTAATTAACCGGCTATATCGATGGTCGCGATAATTCGATCGAAAATGTATTACCATTTTTTATCACTCCCCCTTCCACCTCTGATATCGCCAATTGAACTCAGTTAGAACTACTACGAGCCAGCATTTGATTACGCTACGTCGACTGATTGCCCGACGTCAGTTTAAACCGTTTCCTAATCGACAAATCGTCTCGGAGCTCGTCGCACTCGGGTCTTCGAACACCCACGCCGTGGCTCTCGACCAGCCGTGATTTAAATTGTTTCAGAGCCGCAGGAATGATTAACAGTCATATGCTGTAATCTATAGGCGAGAGCGGGGCAAAACGGTTTGATTTTACACATTTTTTGATGGACACATAAAAAAAAAGTCTCACACAGAGAAACAAAAATCAATCGAGTCAACAAAATGTGCGCTCACGGGTGGCGAAAAAAATGTTCGCTTGATCGAAAGAAATACTTTGTTGATCACACTAACAGGCCGTCGAATCGAATGTTTCTTACTTACTGTGACAATTATTTCGTTCGATCAACCAAAAATTAGTTTCGCCACCCGCACGTAGTAAAAAAATAATTTCGTAAAATCGAAATACGAAGTTTCGTAAAAATAATTTTGTTAAACAAATGATAAACTCGTTTACTCAGTCTTGAATATTACAGAACTGCCCTTTTATTTCTCTTGCAATTAACAATTTCAGTTTGTACTTTTGTTTGTAAAACTATAAAATTAAGGAATAAAAAATTGTGGAAGTTTGTGAACAAGTTGTTGTAGAAAGTACAAACTTTTTTTTACTGTGTAAGCACTCATTTTGATGACCTTGAAGATATCTGCATGTGCCCAAATTTCATCAAGCTATAATGGTTGTATTTTGCATTGTATAAACTTTGCTCGAGGAAGTTCACTTGGAGATTTAAATTCTATAAGTGAACAATTGTTTATTGTTGCTAAAGCCGTGCACTGATAGAGACTGGCCAAAGATGAAACTTGATGTCATGCAGATATCTTCAGGGTCGTTCATTTTGTCGACTCAATCGCTTGTTTTTCTCAGTGCATCTCGAAGGTAGAACATTGGTCCATTTTGCCCCCCTTTGTCACTCCAGTGACTGTCACCGAGCAGCGAGGAGTAAAAACTTACCAAAAAGTGCTCTCGCCATTCCGAGACTCGCCGGATCGGTTGGCCGGTACATCAGTCTCACGAATCTCTCAAAGCTCGTCAAGTCTTTCAACCTAAAGCCCTGAATTTTCTCGAAACTCTTCCGTAATTCACTCCACGCTCGACGCATTCTGCTCCCGAACGATGTTTTCTTTTCCTCGCCCATCCTCTCACAATTTTTCTCCGAGGCACGGCAGCTCGAGACTTCGCAATCCTTTCTCTTCCGTGGCATTGTCCGACGACGAAATCCACCACTGAAATCACGCTCTATTATAGATGATTGAGGTGAAAAATAATTAAAAAAAAAAAAAAAAAAATGTACACAATTTCCGCGATTCCGCAACTCGAGATTTAACGAAGTGTGGCAATTGAACTCTCGACACATGTACCGTGACATCGACGTGTGTAACGCGACGCATAAAACTCGTACTCGTTTAGCACGCAACGTGCCCTGTTACCAGTGCGTCGTTTAACCAAGTCGACTATATAACGCTATACAAATTGCGAACTACAGCACGTGTGTCGCCGAGTGCGTTATATCTACGTCATAAAAAATTGTCCCGAAAAATTACAATAATAAAATAATTTTTTTTTTTAATTATAAAAACTCAAATATAGTTTTCCGGTCCCGTGGTTATATAGTAAGGCATTAAATTCACGGAGAAGAAAATTTTTATGAGAGTTTCGAGTTGGAGAGCACGCAACACGAGGCCACTGAACCAGCCTGGCTAGATGCACCAGCAAGAAACACACTGCGACTCCTGCTATGATTTATCTTATATATCCATAGTATACACATATATATATTAGGGTGTTTCAAAAAAAGGCATTGTTTTTTAAATTTTTCTCCCACCTGTTCAAAGTACAGATTTCGATCTCAAATTGAACCTCACAAAAGGCGGTACCAAGCAAAAAATCCTAAGAGGTGCCGCATTCGACGGTTAACCCAAAAAATGCGGCACCTCTCAAACTTAATTGTCAGCGACCGTCTTTCGCTGGATTTTTTTATCAATTAATATATATAGTTCTATAGGGTGGGAGCTTAACGTTTTGCCATTTTTTGTATTAAACACAAAAGACTACAAATAAAAAAATTATTAAAAATATGTATTTTGGGTTCACTACAAAAAATTACAAAAAGTTAATCTCCCACCCCGTAGAATTATATATTTCGATCTAAAAAAACATTTCGCGAAAGGCGGTCGTTGACAATTAAGTTTAAAAGGTGCCGCATTTTTGGGTACAAACGTCGAATGCGGCACCTCTTAGAATTTTTTGCTAGAGACCACCTTTCGCGAGGTTCAATTTGAGATCGAAATCTAGACTTTAAAAAAGTGGGAGCAAAATAATTAAAAAAATGTCCTTTTTGTGAAACACCCTAATATATATATAGATATATGTAGCTATATTTATACATAAAGCCAGACTGGACAAGCGGAGAAGATGAGGGCTTTATTGGAATGGTAGTTAAAAATAGTTTCACGTCGATTAGTGCAGTAGACGAGTTTTATGCAGGCCTTTATAATATCTACAATGCGTATCTTTTTTTTCTTTTTATTTTAAATATTATGTAAAATTCGATAAATTATTATAACATAAAAATTAATTTTTGTGTGAAAAAAATAATGTTTTTACCTGCCCGAGAAGAATGCACTTCCCAATAATGTTGCACTCTCGTTCCCGACGCACGATTAAAAAAAAAAAATCTTGGACGTTGCAAAACTTCGCGTGGGAGTTCCGGGCCTCTCGATCGACACCGTCGAGGACGATCGACGAGCTTCTGGGTGCCTCACCGCCGCACGGCTCGGCAGAAGGCGAACGCGAGAGGAAGAAGAAGACTCTGTATGTCCCGACGCGGAGTGAGAGAACGCTGACTCGACGCCGAGAGTAGTCTCCCGTCGCCAGGCAACGTGCGCCTGACTATTGACCCGCGCCCGCGCAATTATATTTTATCACAAGGATATCCTTCATCGCGCACCGCGGGGTGGGAGCGTATTGTCCCAGCCGCAAGCGCGCCGCGCGCTGCAATTTGCAGAGATTTTCAACCCCTTCTGCTTAAGAAAAAAAAAATGTCATTATCATTTTTTTTACATTCTATATGAACTCGCTGAATCTCGCTGTTAGAGTCGCGAGATTCTTCGTCTCGGGGTCGAGTCCAATTACGGAATCCACATTAACGGATACAATTTTTACCGAACGGTCACATATTGGGAATTTGTTAATTGCTCGTTAGTTACGTCATTGGGGGTGCTTCACGGCTCCCTGGAAACTCGACGGATCCGGAAGTTTAATTTTTTTTTTTTTTTCTTTGCTGACGAGAAAACGCGCGGACTAAAGATTTCACTCTCTTCGGGAAGCTCCACAGTGTCTCGGAAGTGTTTTCTTGCTTCCATTTTTCTAATTTTTTTCCTTCCTCCCTTGTGCGCCGCGCGTTGAAATTTGCAGAAATTTGCAAGCACTTCTGCTACAAAACAAAAAAATATATATATCATTATAATTTTTCTTTATCCTATATGAACTCTCGCTGTTACAGTCGCGAGATTCTTCGTCTCGGAGTCGAGTTCAATTGCGGAATCGACATTAGCGGATACAATTTTTACCGAACGGTCAAATATTGGGAATTTGTTAATAGCTCGTTAGTTACGTCATTGCTGAGCGGCTCACGGCTTCCCGGAATCTCGACGAATCCGGAAGCTTGATGATGTTTTTTTTTTTTTTTTTTTTTTTTTGCTGACGAGAAAACGCGCCGATTAAAGATTCCACTCCCTTCGGGAAGCTCCACAGTGTCTCGGCAATGTTTTCTTGCTTCTATTTTTCTTCTTATTTTTTTCCCTTCCCCACTTGCGTGTCGCCACCCCGTTACCCGACACCTTGTCTCCGCTACCGGGTTCGAGAAAATTGATCCGTGTTAACGCGCCCGATCACACCGCCGTTCGAAACCCGCGCTACGTACGCCGCGGCAACGAAGGCGAAAGAAAATCGGAGGATTTCAGGCGAAAGAAACATTTTTAATTATTCTTTTTCTGTAAAACAATCATTATCTGTAACAAAATCCCGTGCTATTGTTAAAACGTTGCTGACCTTGTTAAAAAATTCCCATAAAAACAAAAATCATCAAAGCCGTTCTCTAAACAAGTAAAAAATATTTTTATTTAATGGAAAAATTAGACTCCTATGTTTTTTTTTAATTCAAATCTGTGGATTTTTTACATTATCAGAACATCTTCGCGAACAATCAAAAGCATGGAATTTTTTATACGATATTTAAATCACAAAAAAAATTGTTATTTTAATTTTTTTTGCTTGAAATCGTCGACCTCCTTCGGTTAAACGAACTTAAACTCTGTTTAATAAGGCCGCGGTCTGAGAGCGTGTAGACGAGACCGAGAATCGCTGCGAGGGGCGAAACGAGATTGAATGAAGTACGCGGCAAAGATTACGAGGTGTCGGAGGCCAAAGATTCGCAATGCGCTAATGTAACGATGTTCGGCGCGCGACGACCATGTTTCGAGGTCTCGTTCCCGATTGACCAGTCTCGGGTAACGCTAAAAGTATACGATACATTGAGAGAGCACGACGGGTATAATCGGTTATAAATATAGACCCGACAGCCAGACGGGCCGCTCGTGTAAAGCACGATAATTTGCCCAGGACTGTGTACAGCCGATATACATATCGGTATAAAGTGTAACGATACGTATCCATGAGTCACGCTCAGATTGAATTTCCTTGGGCGAGTGCGATGAGCCGGTGTCTCTCGTAATAAACAAACAGTAGTTAGATTATATTCGTGATCATTGGCGAATTCTGCACTAAAAATACACATATTACATATATATATAGGGCATTCGGAAGAGTTTTTTTTAACTTAAAAAAACAAAAACTCTTTGGAAAAATCGGGAAAAGTTCCCAAAAAATGCTACGTTGTATATAAAAATGGTCAAGCGATAGCCCATAATCGGCTGATTTTTTCGTCTAAAGGTTTTTTTACTGATGTTATTAAAAAAAAAAAAAAAAAAAGAAAACGATAGAAGGTGACGTTCGCCCACTCTGGCTCAAATCTTAAGATTTTTTATATGTGACGATCAATAAGTTCATTTTTTTTAATGAACTCAAATTCTAATAAAAAAATCAACATACGAAGCCCAATCCAACATACGAAGGGTTAAACCTAGGTCGAAATGGTAGGGAACGCCCCATACACATGTTTAGTCGTTAAAAACAAAATATATTATTAACTCTACTGTACTTGCAATTCTTGCAATTTCATGTGATATCGAAACAATATTTTATTTTTTCTATTTTACGTGGAAGCTTAAGAATTGGAAGCAGAGCCGAAATAACAATCATACTTTTTCTTGAGTCATCGACTTTTTTTTGTGTCGGGAATTGTCGACTTGTCGATGAACAATACTCGCCTGGGGAATCGTCCCGATTCCCTCCGGGACGTCGCGCGAAGCTTGCTCGAAACTCCGGGAGACATTAATCCGAATAATTTCCATCGTAACGCACCGCTTAACCCCTTTCGGCGTTTATCGCGAAGGGCAACGTCGATGTGATTAAGCATAGGCTATCGAGCCGATTTTCTCGACGACGATTACGCGACTTCGGACCCTCACTTCGATGATTATGGTTAACTTTAATTCGTAATAAACGCGTGAGGAGATTCGATTAAATTTATCGCCTGCGTTTTAATTATTCTCTCGTACGTGGCACAGCCTGACAGCGTTATTTTCACGGTATTCTGTGCTTCGTCGAGGAGAACCGTTGATTACACACGGAAGCTCTCGGGGTCTCTCGGCACGAGCCTTTTTTTTCGCGCTTACGCAGCTGGGGCGTGGAGACTCGTGTAATAATGAACGAACGTCACTTTCGCTCTTGGACGAAGAATACCCAACGGACGTTTTGAGCCTGGGCGTGAAACAATGAGGACTGATTTTACCGGGGAACGCCCCTCAATCTGTCTCTGCGGACCCATTTTTATTGGAACTCACACAGCGGACGTTCTCTAAGATCAAAATAACGTGGGAAACTATATGGAAATTCTCAATTACAAAAAAAATCTATTTCTCAAAGGACCCAGTTTATAGACCCAAGTTCCGTACTCAAGCACCAACTTAAGTTCGAACTTAAGCCATAATTTAAATTTGAACTTAAGTTTCAACTTAAGACACAACTTAAGTTTGAATTAAGTTGTGGTTAAGTTAATTTAAGCACCAAATTAAGTTTGAACTTGAGCCGCCAAATTAAGTTTAAACTTGAGCCCCAAATTAAGTTTGAACTTGAGCCGCCAAATTAAGTTTAAACTTGAGCCCCAAATTAAGTTTAAACTTGAGCCCCAACTTAAGTTTGAACTTAAGCCCCAGCTTAAGTTTGAACTTAAGCCCCAGCTTAAGTTGAAACTTAACCATTAACTTAACCTTGATCTTAAGCCACAACTTCAGTTCGGATTTAAGTACGAAACTTGAGTTCAAGCTCAAACTTCAAACAATCTTCAAAGTTCGTACTATTATATCGCGCCCTAAGTACAAAAATGTTGCCCAACGATATTAAGGGCCAATGCGTTAACCTGCTTTGCATAACTTCATCAGTAACAATTCATAAGAATTGCCTCTATTGAAAAGTGTCCTCGGCATAATGAATGGTGTTGCGCAAATACGCCTAACGCGCCGATTAAACGACGTGATCGTTGCCCGGTGCACCGTGGCAGCCCCGTTATTACGTCACGTATATGACGACTACGGGATTCATCCCCTTCGATCCGTGCTTATTTGCGTAGAGAGACGCGTACTTATTTGTTCAACTTTGTACGAAGAAAACGATCTGGAGTAGTGTGTGTACACCTGGAGAGCGGGACACTGCCAGTGTCCCGCTCTCGGCCTCGCCATTGGCACTATACTAGTCACGTCTACTTCGCTCTTTCTATTTGCTCGGGCTATTTATCACGGTTTATTATTTTCCATTGTCGGCACGGCGCACGAGTCACCGGTTCATTGTCGGTAACACACGAACGGGAGAGCGCGTAGACTACCGGGCAAAATACAGCAGCTCGAAGTACCGAGCACCGTATACCTATTACGCATAGGAACCCGGAACGAATTTCTAAAACCGTGTCCGATCGAATTTGCATATAAAATGCACCGTCCGAGCAGCAGACTCGAGTAACTCCCTCGACGTCGAGTCTCCGATTTCAGGGCCTATTAATTGCGGTTTTTTTTTGTATGTATATATATACATATTTTTTTTTGTTCTCGGAAAATTCGAAGGGTGCAGTTTTTGCAATCCTCCCGATCGAGTTACCGATTCTCGCTCGAATTTGCATTCTTTTTTGTGCATCCCCCCCCCCCCCCCCCCCCGAATGAACCATTGTACGTAGAAATTCTCGAATTACCGACTAGCTGTGGTAAATTCTTGATTTCTAACGGCAGTCTCGAAAAATCTCGATAGTGATTCATACGTGTTTTGCATATGTGTTTTATAAAAGATTTGGATTTTTTTTTAGCTGGATGTATAGCTCCAGATAAACTTGGAGAATAATTGCAAGTATCGAGTCCATGTGAGGGATGATTTAAAAAAAATAGGCATAAAATTAACGGTATATATATATGAGAGTAGGGAGATCCCGGAACGGTCGAGGTACACGTGAACTGGTGTACGGAGCGAGGATGTTGTATACAGTACCTATAGTTTGTTGCTAGCGTCGGTAATATTTCACGTTGTCGAGACGGGCAACCCCTGGCGTCGTTGGACGGGCCCGTAGGGGTGCCCCGCAACACAATGGAACCCTTTACCGTGCCCCTAGCACCCATAGCCAACATCCATACATCATCATTCATAGTGGAAAAAAGCCGGGGGCACCTAGTCGACGTTGCGTTCGAAAGAGTGTACGTGGAGGGGTGGCTTCCGATTTTTACGAGCACCTAGGACAGAGTCCCCTTCTCTTCGTATACCTTGAAAAAAAAATCAACAACGTAAAAAGTTTATACTTTTCATTGGCGTGATAACGTAGCAATAAAATTACAACAATTGGATCGCAATTGCATTGGATCGCAATTGCATTGGATCGCAATTGCATTGGATCGCAATTGCATTGGATCGCAATTGCATTGGATCGCAATTGCATTGGATCGCAATTGCATTGGATCGCAATTGCATTAGATCGCAATTGCATTGGATCGCAATTGCATTGGATCGCAATTGCATTGGATCGCAATTGCATTGGGTCGCAATTGCATTGGATCGCAATTGCATTGGATCGCAATTGCATTGGATCGCAATTGCATTGGATCGCAATTGCATTGGATCGCAATTGCATTGGGTCGCAATTGCATTGGATCGCAATTGCATTGGATCGCGATTGCATTGGATCGCGATTGCATTGGGTCGCGATTGCATTGGGTCGCAATTGCATTGGATTGCCATTGGAGCTCTATATAATAACTGCGCTTATTTATAATTGCACCTAAAAAAATGCAATTAGTATACCAGGTCTGGAATCCACACATTCGTGACCAAAATCGGTAGGACATATTTTCCGAGTGTAAGCATATAAAATACTATTATTACACTCGGTGCGAACGACGAGTGCTGCACTCGTGTTATTGCAGCACTCGCCTGCGGCTCGTGCCGCAAAGTCACACTCGTCAGAAAAAGTATTATCGCACTAGTATCGTAAATTAGTATTTTTTAATTTCATTTTCCAGTACGACGAGAGATTCTTGTAAGCTTCTCGAGGACTGTTGAGCGTACTTTTAACTCTTTTTTCTCAAAAAGGCAACATCATCATTGTTACTTCCGGCGCGCGACCAAACGAGTTTCAACCACCCCTTTCGTCGAAGGGGCTGCTCGGATGGCATTGTGCAAGGGTTGAGCGTAACGTAAACAGTGACACGCGAAATCGCGGAGATGAGGAAGCAGTTGGATAGAAAAAAAGAAATCATAAACGACCAAGAACGGGCATGAAACCGCGAAGCGTTTTGTTCAGTTGGCGAGAGGATCGGAAGGGGGTGAATTTAAGGGAGTGGCAGGATTTTAACTTTTTTTCTCTCGACAGTGTCGATTCATCGATCAATAAGCTGTCGAACCTCTCGCGAGAGATCGATCTCCTTCCAGAGAGCAGAGAGACGGGCGGATAAGGAGGGGATGGCAGTGTAATCCGCTTTTTTTTTAAAGCAGAGAAACTGCCAACCCCTCCAGCGTGTCACAGCACGGATGACTGATTGTAAAACCATGGAGTAACCCACAAAGGGTTGTCTCTCACTGTCGAGCGCGCGGGCTCGTGTGCGATCCCCTCGGACTCCATTGCGCGCACGAAAAAAGTGCGAGCGTCGAAGAGCAGGACCGGCCGAGCGAGTGAGTTTAAAATTAATCCTTGTAATCGACGTGTAATCCTCTGAAATCCGTGACAGCCAGAAATATACACGAGCCCAGGGTCGCTGGAAGGGTTGTTTTCTCTGGTGGCTGAGTTCATCGCTCAATGGTCAGTTCAATTTTTCACGGCCTGCGGGGGACCGCGAAATTTTATCACACCGTTGTTTCGCACTTCGTAATGTTTTTCAAAGGTGGGGCTAAAGATCAACATAAACTCAAATTATTTTGAATACATTTTTCTCCGACATGGTTTTGTAAAATAAAAAACCAATTGCTAGGATCACTGCGTATTCGATTAACACGACCCTGAAGATATCTGCATGACATCAAGTTTTATCTTTGGCCAGTCTCTATCAGTGCACGGCTTTAGCAACAATAACCAATTGTTGACTTATAGAATTTTAATCTCCAAGCGAACTTCCTCGAGCTAAGTTTGTACAATGCAAAATACAACCATTATAACTTGATGAAATTTGGGCACATGCAGATATCTTCAGGGTCATCGATTAACGCAGTGCGCACCGCAATTCATTTTTCATTTTATAGAGTCGTTCCGGAAAAAAATGGATTCAACATTTTAACTCTGTCTCTCTCGCACTCGTACGTGTTTAGCCTCCCCTTAAAGGTCAAGCACCGAAAATAATGTCCTTTTGGGTGCGTTCTTGAATGCAGTTCTTGATCGGCTAAATGCAGAAATATTCGAGATGCATCCACATGTATACGCAGCTGAAATAGGCGATCTTATATTCCAGTCTACTCTCAGTTTCTACCCGAAAATAATGTCCTTTTGGGTGCGTTCTTGAATGCAGTTCTTGATCGGCTAAATGCAGAAATATTCGAGATGCATCCACATGTATACGCAGCTGAAATAGGCGATCTTATATTCCAGTCTACTCTCAGTTCAGGGTTTCGTTTTTCACAGAAATTTGCTCTGATAAGCGTTTTTTTGTTATCAAAACGGACGCAATGTATCCCGCGGATAGAATCGGATGTACCATTGGCAATAAAAAAAACTCGCAGTGGACAGTCACAAATAAAAGAATGCATAGCTGAGCAAATCTACATTCAAAAACGCACCCACCGAGTTAAAAAAAAATTGTTTTTCTTCACATTTTTTTTTTTTTTTTGGTAGGAGAAGAGATGCTGGAAAATGACATACTCCCACCCGAGGCCCTCGCAATTTGCGCTACGGTATTGAATTATTTCCCTTCGGAACACAGCTCACTCGTGCTCACGGGAGGGTAAACACCTGATCAATATTCCGCGCTATTAGCATAACTCAGACTCAGTCTTCCAGAAATCTGATTTCGATCACGCCGAGGCTTCTCCGGGTGCTCGCTGGTTCGTTCACGGTCCACTTGTCGCCAGCTGCCGGAAAGAACGAAGAACCGGGCGTTGATCGTACGCCTACTCGATTCTTCTTTCTTTTCCTCTCTATTCAATGCAACCATCCTATCTATAGTTCGCGTTTTTTTTTTTTTTTACACAAACGAGGGATTTTCGCACCCGATCTATTCTTCGAGCCCGTCCGGTCGGTGCACGAGATCGATCGACCGGAAGCTCCAGTCTGTCTAATAAAAAAAAAACTTTCTCCAAACAACCCAATAGCTCTAGCCTATTGAATATCTTTTTATTTTTTTACCGGCCACGATTAATAAAATGCGTTCCGTTACTGGTCCGAAATCAACCTGGCGGTTTAATATAAAAATATGATTTAAATGGAAAAACGTCTATCGCTCGGAAGATATCATTCGGAAGCTCTAGTCTTTCCAATAAAAAAAACTTTCTCCAGACAACTCTCAATATCTCTAGTCTATCGAATATCTTTTTATTTTTTTGAACGACCACGATTAATAAAATTCGATCCGTTATCGGTGCGAAATCAACCTGGCGGTTTAATATAAAAATATGATTTAAATCGAAAAAGTCTATCGCTCGGAAGATATTATTCGGAAGCTCAGTCTGTCCAATAACAAAAAACTTTCTCTAGACAACTTTCAATAGCTCTAGTCTATTGAATATCTTTTTATTTTTTTACCGACCACGATTAATAAAATTCGTACCGTTACCGGTCCAAAATCAACCTGGCGGTTTGATATAAAAATATGATAAGTCTCTATCGCTCAGAAGATATCATTAAGCGAGATCGCATTAGGATCTCGTTAGCTGGAAGGAGAGCTCACCCGGTCCAGACTGCGCCTCATTCGGGTTCATTATCCAAAAGGAACGGGATTACCGGCGCATCCGATTTCTCTCTCGCACTCTCCATGCCCTTAGAAAACGCGTTCTCTTTCCCCGCGTACAACGCGCACACACACGAATAGTACAACGAGCGAGAGTCTCGTATTTTCATTCTTCGTGCGCGTTCGTCCGGAAAGACGTTGATCCGCGGGGGACGGAGAATTGGGGCAGGTACCCTCGCGATGTCAGACCCGGAGCGGAAAAAAAGAAGACCAAAGCGACTCTGTCACTCGGATGGGGGGGGGGGGGGGGAATTGCTGGTTGCATCGTCGAGGGGTGCATCTCGTAACTATCGCCTGTCCCGCGTAGCATCGACTTGTTTTCACTGGGTACGTTATAATTTTTTGGCCAGGGGAGTCGCGCCACGGACGCCCGAAGGACTTCCTGAGTACCCAGTGACGCGGATTCACTCCAGGGATTTCGTCCTCGTACAATGAATCATACAGCCGAGGAAAAACGAGTTATGAAGCTGTTGCTATTGTTATCATTCGGAGGAAAGATAATGGCGCTGGGGGAAATTGAACATTGAATTTATTGACTCATTCAATGATCCAAGGTCTGTTACTGTTTTTGTTATCCTCTTTCGTATTTTGTTTTATCCATGCTGGTACAAAATATGGCAATGGATGCGAAAAGTTGGTCGCAAAATTCGTTTTGGTTTTTGGACGAGGTACAATTATCTATGTAGTTGGTATTGTTATTAGAATGAAAAATAATGGAGGTAGGTAAGTTTGGATATTCGGCGCATTTACATCTCTACGAGTCACAACACTACCAAAATCTCTACCAGAAAGTAAAAAAAAAACTCTACCGGACTTGAAATGAAACTCTACCGGAATACAAAGCTAGACGGCAGCCTTGTGTTCCGGTAGAGTTTTATTGTGTTAGGGCAGTTTGAATATTTAATTAATTTATTTATTCAATGATCCTTTCCTTTTCTTTTTACTATCTATGTTGTATTGCAAAATTGGACATACCGTGGATAGTTGGTCGCGAAATTTGTCTACATTTTCGGAGGAGAAAAATATGACTTTTTATAATTATTGGACTGAAAGATAGTGGAGTTAGGGGAGACAGGATACCGAATTTAATCATTTATTCAATGCTATACAGTCTGTTTTTGTTATCTTTTGCGTATTATTATCATTTTTTAAATCTACGCTATACATAATCGTGAACACGACGATACCGGTGAGTTAGTAGCAGAATTCGTTCGTTGTAGCGTGCACAGGCCCACTCGAAGGAAAAGCCCAACGGCGCGTGCTCGTTTTGTATTTATTGTTGGTGCCGGTATTATTTTAGTCGGTGGGTGCTGCAACTGTTTGGGCGTACATATACGTATACTATACACGATGGAGAAAGAGTAGCGAGAGGTCCAAGGGTTTCCGACGGTCCACTTGATGCTGAAGTGCTTGGAAACGGTAGCTCGGCTCTTGCGAAGAGCCTCGTTGCGATAGACATCTGCGGCTATTGCACGTAACACATAGCTGCTATAATGCGCTCGCTTTACCGGCTGACTCTCGTTAATGCGTACTTTAACGCACTCTCGTTGCGCTACGTTGACGCTGCTTTTTTATTATTTATTATTAGCAAGTATAATCGACGACGTGTAACGCGCAACTCCTTCCGTGTTCGTAGGATCACCTAACAAGTATCACTGTGTTTATAATCGGCTGAGTGATGTGCACGTCCGTTTGAAGGAGGTCGAGTCACCCAAAAGTTGCGAAAAATACAATTGGAGTGGAATTATGCATATTATGACGGATCGAAATATTTTACGCGAACCTACTTGAGGAACAGAAAAAAATTATGAATTTGACCAATGAAACCATAATAATGCTATAGCATAGTTCAGCCAGGAAAATATATTTATAGTACTTTATGTAACTCATGCATGAAAAGCGTTACTTTGCGTGCCTGCCGAGAGTGGCGTAACTGGCGCTTTGCAGCCATGAGTTTAGTAAATTCCAGGCGCATGCGCAGATCGGCTCCTTTGCGTGCGATTTCTGGAATTTATTGCACGCTGCTCGTACTTTATGCACGCTGGCTTTACAGCGCTGCAATCAGCAGGCACGGAGTAGCATTTCTCCGATTTTGAAATTTTCGAATTTTTCGGAAAATTTTTTATTTATGTTGGATACGAGTTTCTCAATTTTATGAAATATAACAAATGTTTATTGTTTCAAAAAAAGCTACAAAGTAATTTCCACATTTCTTATAATTTTGTGCATAGTTTCCTCTATGAGGAAGCCAAAGGTAAGCAATGACGAAGTCTTGTGCAGTTATCTTTGCAGCTTTTTTACTTATACATATTTTTTCATCTATTTCATACCGTTGCTTTTAGATCCGATCGTTTTGAGCGATACTATTTTGAATGATTTGATTTTTCGAGTACTGACGATAAAAGCACGAGTTTCGACGTTGATTCATCTTGTCCCCCCCATTTTTTGGTTGTTTGATAATCCAACGTCGACCATAGTTGGCTTTGCCGTTGGCCCTTTGCCTTCCCCACTGCTTAAGCAGTCTCTCCGCCGGTCCTCGGATCTTCGTGCCAGTTAATAGAAAGGACTCTCTCCCATAAAAGTACGCGTCACTCGAAGCGTCCAATATTCGCCCTCGCGACGGCCTAAAGAGATAATGATCGTTTCATCGAGGGTAGACGCGTATAACGGCCAGAGCAGAGGAGGAACATAATACGGCGAAGATTCCCTCGGGAGACCCGGGAAAGGCTCTTTCACTGAATTTCATTCTGTACTCGCGCGAACAAAGGATATTCCTGTTCTCTACTTATCGTCGATGTTGCCCATCGTAATGCTCCAAGTACTAGATTATTTTCATTTTATAAAAAAATTAAATAAATTACCAAGTCACCTTTCATTTTGTGCTAAAACTGGAGCCGTTTCCGTATCGAGGCACGAGAAATATTTGATAATACTCAGCCAAGAGTATTTTTTTAATAAAAATAGAAGTTCCCAATAAATCGCAAGGCCGTACAAACTTGCCCTAGTTGTAGTTCAGGAATCAGAAAAAAATTGTTTATTACCACCCATTTATTTCATATATATATATATATATATATATATACATATATCACATGTATTTCAACTGCCCCATCTTGATAAAAAAAAATTGGGAACATTTATTATTCACCGTTGTTATCAGAGTCCGAATAATGTGAAAAAATAAAAAATAAAAAAATGTATAGTCCATATAGATAATGAAACGTACAATTCGAGACGGATGCGAGTCCGGTTGGCTTGTCCCTCTTTCGATATTCTCTGCCAGATAAGTGAAAACAATGCTCGCCGATAGCGGTCGGATAGTTGCATCGTGCACACGACTTTAACTATACCGTACAGCGCAAACATAATGGTAATGGGACGTTCCCCGAGTAAATCGGCAACTAATGCCACCGATTAAGATCTTCCTCGGCATTGTTCACAGTGCGTACACGCAGTGTCGGATTTACGGTATATACGACGTATACATATATATATATATAAAGTATACCGGCACATAGTACAAGTACGAGGGCTACGGTGTTAACGTCAAAAGGCGTTACTCGCTCGGATTGCTTCACCTGGCTTCACTATACCACAGCCGACTCCTGTGGCCTATGCTGCTCTTCCTTTCACCCGGTCCTCGTCAACGGAGCTCACGAGATATTCAATACATTTTAATGTAACCCCCTGCATTGTTTCTGTTACAACCATATTTTTTTTATTCTTCACTTTTTCTTAATAGTAACACAACCCTTCGATGTACCTCAACAACCCTCGTTCTCTTCTTCCGTACTGAAACAAATCATTTTTTATACCCGTGTCTTTTGGAGTTATTTTTTTCAGTTTTTTTTCGGTCTATCACAGACCGGTAAAGCTGGGCGGTTTTTCGATTCGTTAAAAGTGTCTTTTTTTGATGGTAGCTGCAACCCTTTTGTGTATTTCAGCGACCCTCTTTTATCTTCTTCCGCATGGAAACAAATCATTTTTTATACCGAGACATGAAGTGCCGTTTGGAGCCTCTTTTTTTCTCGTCCATCGAAGACCAGCAAAGCTGTGGCGGCTTTTCGATTGCAATCGGGTCTCCTCTGCGTAGTTATCTAGATCGGCTTTTGAGTGGTGCGTTAGATCGCTCAGCTAGGACACATGCGGGGAACCTTTTATCGGCGGAGTTCACGGGGGGTGGACGAGGTCCGAGTCTCGCGTGTTCGGGGTGGTACTGTGTAGAACGCCAGAGTAGTCTCGATAGCGGAGACTATTGAAGTATCGTCGCAGTTGCGTCCGATTAAAATCACGTCGAAGTGCTGTCTATGAAAAATATACGATGTGTCTCCCGTGAGGCGATTTCCTCCGTACGTTTGTACGATTTATTTACCGTTAAATAAACGGGCGTGGATTGATGCGCAAGTCAAACATTACGCTATGCGCACTACGAAAATCACACAGCTTAATTTTATTCGAGAGGGCTCGCGAGCTAATTGAAAGCCTCGACCAATTTTGCCGGGGGCGATTCACGTGGTGGCAAACATTTGGCTCGGATAGATTCGCAGTTGTTGCGGACAGGCTCAAACAGCCCCGGGGCTGAAGGGAATCCTGACCGAGAGGCATCATACAACGGTCCGGGTTTTGTAGAGTGATACTGGTTCGCGATAGACTCGCGGTAAATCCACTACGGGCATCGACCGGAAGTTCGCCAACCGGGACTTTTGTAGACTCACCATATCGATTTTGAAGATGAATGCTGAGGCTGATATTTGGCTACTCAAATGTACACTGTAAAATAGGTACCAAACATTTATTGTTCACGGACGTACGCAATTTTGTTTTTGTTCATTTTACCAAAAAAAATTGTTCATTTTACGAACAAATTTGTTCATTTCACAAAAAATGTTATTCATTTTGCAAAAATGTTTATTGATTTTGCAAAAATGTTTATTGATTTTGCAAAAATGTTTATTAATTTTGCAAAAATGTTTATTAATTTTGCAAAAATGTTTATTAATTTTGCAAAAATGTTTATTAATTTTGCAAAAATGTTTATTAATTTTGCCAAAATGTTTATTAATTTTGCCAAAATGTTTATTAATTTTGCCAAAATGTTTATTAATTTTGCCAAAATGTTTATTAATTTTGCCAAAATGTTTATTAATTTTGTAAAAATGTTTATTAATATTGCCAAAATGTTTATTAATTTTACAAAAACGTTTGCGAATTTTGCAAATATTTTTCTTAATATTAACTTTGTGAAAAGTGCAAACCTCTTTTGCTGTGTACATTCGATGTAGACTGTGTAGACTAGATTTAATGCATTTTACGCAAGACAATGATAGGCTAGATTTTTTTCATGAGGTCATTTTTTTCGTCATTTTCGAGGGACAGAATGGAATCTCGGGTAGGAGAACGAAACGACGACGAGAATTCCCAGGAAATTATACAGTCGTTGACAGACGAACCAGATCCGCAATGATATCTCACTTAGGAGTTGTTAAGCGTATCAATATCTCGGTTGTACGAACATCGGTGAAGCCGCGCGCACGCTCGGGTCACGTGGCGACGATCGATTTCGCTGGCACGTGGCGAAGGCTTCGGGGCGACACTTCTTCCGCGAGTGTACGAATCGTCCTCCTGTCCTTACGCCTGCTGAACCCAGTTTTTCGCACGTGCCGACGGGCGTGATACGTTAATTCGTCGCGGACGAGAGCCGCACAAAAAGGGAGTAACACGTGACTTAGAATCGACACCGGGTAGATTGATCGGGCGTGAAAGCAAACGCGAAACAGTAAACTGTGATAAAAATCACACAGGTTGTGGGAAATGAAAAAGTTAACAGAGATTAGACTAAACGAACCTTTGGTCCGCTTAAGGGGGTTGCAGTGCGTTTCACCCAGTCAAAAGAATGCATTTTTTAAATCGCTCATCCAAAGTTCTACGCAGACAAATTATCGACTATAATCTACAATGTTAAAAAATGTTCTTCAAAAATTAGTCAACTGTATTGGAAGATCTTTTACATAAACAGTTTCCGAAATTTCAAACACATGCGCGTTGGCAATTTTACAGTAACATTTTTATTTTTAATACCAATTTTTGTAATTTTAATATCTGGTATTATAATTTTAGAAAAAAAGTACATTAATGTTGAATTAATGTAAGTAATGAAAGCAATTTCAGGTTCCAGCACATTAAATATACGATTTTTTTTTACACTTAGCTAGTTTGGACCGCTTCGACATCCTTAATACAAAAAAGTTACAACTACCGTATGATGGTGACAAAAAAGTGTGTTATCACAGAAGGTACTTCGTAAGGATAACACGAGATACTATAATAGTCCTCCAGAAGGCACGTGCCTAAGAATACGTCGATCCTTTTTTTAGCGCCTTGAAATAATACATTCCAAGCGACGTTTTTTTCCTAATTTTTTCTTCAGTCTCTCGGATCGGCACGCGCCTCGGAGGATCCGCGGTCGCGTATGATAGGATTATTATTTTATTGTGTTTTCATTACCCGAGCTAAGCCGTTGCATGAGAGTGAGAAAAGAGAGAATTAAAGAGATGCAGGTTTGCTTGTTGTTCTACATCGAGGGTGGGTGTGATCCTGTCTGGTACTTTCCATAGATTATATCTGTCCGCCGGTGCTAAACCGCGGCACGCGTCCTGCGGCGAAGTTACCGCGCGCTCGCGTGGCAGGACACGTGTCCGACACGTGGCCAGGGCAAGGTCCGTGGATAACGCCTGTGCGATCTAAATTTAACCGTCGGTCGTACGCGCAATTGGCCTTAAGCGAAGTGATACGAGTGCTCGAAGCGTGTAACTGGGGACAAACTCCTCATCATTGCAGGCAGTTCAGGCTAATTTCGAATTTCCGTTTGGCATGCAAGAGACGATGACTGATAGATACAATTTTTTTTGTTTTTCATATTATGTCCTAAGACGAAAAGTTATTCTGCTTGTTGTAGGAACACATAGGGCGATGTGATCACTGTCAGAAGAGCCTGACAATTTAAGGGAATCTAAAATTGCGTCTGAGACATCATGGAAATGCCAGGCCATTGAATACACACCCAGAAAGATTATTTATTTGACGGGCGGCCCGCAAATAAATATTTATTTACATCAATTAAATATATACATATATATTTTTTTATTTGTTCCATTTTCCACTGTATACCCTTCTGGGTTCTTCTGAAACACCAAAGTTTTAGAAGAAAGAACCTCCCGCTGAACGGTCGATGCGCCAGGTAGCACACGGCTAAGCGGTCACCCATCCAAGTACTGACCGCGGACGGATTTGTTTGATATGGGAGACCACCGGAGCCGTGCGCCAACCGCGCTTCCAACGCTGTCGGTTTCAATTACATATATATTTGATTAAAATATTTCTATGAGCCAAATATATTTATTTGCGCGTGCTCTTATAATAACTTATTTTTCTGCGGGCATCTTAGGGAAAACTCGTAAATCCAAATTTGGAAACTTTCAGCCTGAGAACTCAAGGTTTAGCTGAACGTCCAAAAGAGGGCAGCTTTTGTGAGTTCTCGTGAGAAGAGCAGGGTACGAGTTTTCGTAGGCCTTACAACAATGTCTCTTCGTACGTTACTTCGTATGTTACACAAAAAGTAAAAAAAATGCCTATTTAGAGTATATCTTCTGTTCGCAAAGCTCATCGATGCTTCACATTCGCCGTCTGAGCTCATTAGCTCGGTGACCCGCGAGCTTTGCGAAGCCGTAGGCGAGAGTAATCGATAGATAAAAAAAATGCCGTTTCCATCACGTGGGCGCTAACCAATATTATAGTAAAATAGGAAATATGTACTAAAATAGCAAAAATATCCAGATAATAATAAAGACGACCGACAGCATCTGAAAACTGAGTTGACCGCAGCGACATCTACAAAACCGGAAATCTACACAACACTTTTATAATAATTTCAGATTTTTTTTCGCCGCCCGACGTCCATATCACAGCATTTGCCGATCAGTTATGATCGTAACTGGTCGCGTCGGAAAGCTTGTGTCAGAATTACATAATGAAAGTGTCTTAACCGTCTTAATCCTTCAATTGCCGGAGACTTTTTGCCGATCGCAAACGACCATACCTTTTTTTAAGCACAAAAACGATACGGATGTTCGTAATAAATTTTCTTCTCCTTTATCAAAGAAACAACACTTCAAGATACGTAATCGTTCGAAGATTTCGTCTTGGCAAATTCTAGGTCCTCGTTGAACAAGGATCCGGTATGTGACGGGTTAATTTTTCATCACAATTTGTACACTAAATTGAATGTACCAGTTTTTCCATAAAAATGTCCAGTCTGGTACATTAAATGTACACTTTTTTTTTACAATGTAGGGAGCACTGAGAAATATATTACGAATCGATGAACTCTGAACGTGTGAGGTACGTCTGTGAATTTGTACAGATTTTTTTTTGGCACGTTAACTTATTATTCGAATCGTTTGAAGATTGCACTTCGGCAAATTTTAGGTCCTCGTTGAACAAGGATCCGGCACGTGAAGGGTTAAAAATTCCGAACCGATGCTTCGTTTTCAAGTATCATCGATGGAAAGATACCACTTCCGGCATATTGACGTAGGGTCAAAGTGGGGAATATGGCCCGGTCCATATATCATTGATTTCCGTGTTAATCGAGATGGGCCATATTCACCACTTTTACTACAACTACACGGCAGCTTTTCTACGCTACAATAAGATGACACGTATAAGCGTCTATAATACGGTGATTTTTTTAAATCCGTCACTCGCATCGAAAAAAATTCCTGGAACTTTGAACGGCTGCTCGTACATCTGCATATTCGAATCTCCCTTTCGGATTCGGTTCACCGGTGCACCCACGATTTGCGGAAAAAATCGTTGCGTTAAATGAGCGTAAGTAGCTTGAAATTGGACAGTCGGTGCGGTCCAGCGGCGGTGCCTGCATCGATAGCTATTTCATAGCCGTCCACTGTACCTAATAGCAGTGAGAAACTACCGGGCGCCATCGACCCACGGATCCAATCGATTCGCCTCGCTTCTTTGACGTCGCACACTCTCTACTTACCTACCCCGGTGTAACGCATTCTCTCAATTCCCAAAGTCAACCAGCATCGTCGCACACAGTTCTCGCGAAGCCGAAAAAATTTCTCCCCTAACGTCGCCCAATCGAGCCAGCACGAGAACCGTCAAATTGACAGATCAGAAAATTAACGATACGACCAGGAAGAGCCTCGTTTCACAGTCTTCAATTTTTCCCCCAAGCATCCACAGCGAGTTACGCAAGTTTTTTTTTTCTGGCTCTTATCGACTTCCGGATCCGGTGAAATAGAAAATAATAAATAGAAAGAAAAAAAAACTGTACACGGGAGCCAGGCAGAAGGTGCAGTCATGCTTTATCAAGATCGAAAGTTTCCTGTTGTATATTTCGCCACACACACATGGATGTTTTTTTTTTTTCTTTAGGCTTTTTTTATTTTTATTTTTCACTGTATCGTGATTTACAAGAAACGAGTAAAAAGCCGAAAGCGTCTGCGGCTTCACACGTTATTCAGCCAACCACAAGAAGTGGAGAGGGCGGAATGGTTACGTAAAGATTGAATGGCCAATGGTACGCAAGGAGAAAAAGTAACGAAAAATATGTATTAAATAATAATGCAAGAGATACAGAGACGCGGAAGTGGGTACTCGAGTATCACGCTCAGATTGACAATTTTTTCCACGAAGTGAAAGAAGAAAAAAAAGATAGGATTTACCGTGCGAACGCTCGTATCGTGTGGCCGTATCATCAGCTCGAGAGCTCAAGAGCGCGAAAATCCTTGCTCGAAAGTTTCCTCAGATGTTCGCCGCTCCCGGGCGGTGTGGGCGAAACTGTGAGATGAAACTCAAAGAAGCCGCTCGGTCCTGCGGTCTCACCCCAAACCGCTCTCGAACTTCCAAGCACATATTTTCTTTCTCGCTTTTACTTCACTCGGGAAAACGAGCGTGAAACGAGGCGCACGCTTCCCCGGCTAGACCTGCATAGATGCAGCGTCATCGGCTGTGGGTTTTTTTTTCTTTCTTTTTTCGGAGTGCGGAGAAAACGTCCACTAAGAGTCCAAGCACGGTGGTCTGCTGATTAGGCGTGAAAATATTTTGAGGTTGACCGATAACCGCCTCGCTCTGGCGATCGCACACATCGGTAGAATCAGCGAAATCTGAGCTTCGTGTGAAATACTTTTGAGAGCGTAAAAAGGATGATAAAGTTAAAAAAAGGAAAATCAGTATAGTGTGAAATGTACAAAAAAAAGATAAAAACATTTCCAACTTTTCCAATTACACTGTTTATATAATTATATAATAAATACATAAAAATGTATTTATTATTATTATTAGTATTACAAAAAACTAAAATTTTACAGTGTATGGGCCTTTGGCGTGTACATTTCTTATTAAACAAATATATAAAATTTAACTCTCGCAAAGAGTGAAATCACTCGATCAATGTCCCCAAAGTAATTCAATGCCTTTGCCTAGATTTTTTACTTTTAAACGCGCCGACCCAACGCTCATCGCCTCATCCGTAGAACTCTCCGATTACACCCTGCGACCGAGCAAAGATTCGGATCGCCCGAACGAAGAAGGGTAAATAATTATTCAGCGACGAATAATATATCTGGACGGTTGAAAAAGGTTCGTCACGCACGGGAGACAGCTCGGAGTGGTGAATAACAGTAACTCCGGAAATCCACCATTTAATTCGTGCGGGTTTCGACTCCCTCGCTACGACACGCTATATATTCCTCGATCGTGTCGGGCCTTGACGCATATACGCGACACGGAAACATAACAGTTATCGCCTCCCCCGTATAGCCCCGGTGTGATTCTTATGAAATAATAATGCAACCGTACACACATATATATATATACATCCATACAGAACACACTATACCATACAGCTTGAAGGATTTTGTGCCTAGTAGGGGAGACCGGGGAAAAACGGACTACTCTTAACCTTTTTAGAATTATTATTAATTTGTTTGAATAATTATGTAATAAAAATAATTACATGGCAATTGTTTGAAATAAATTAAGTGGTAAATAATGTATAAACAGCAACAAAAAAAAAAAAAATTAAAGAAAATACTATTGCGCAATACACAACATAGGTTTTCGTGAGATCAACTAATAAATCCTGTCAAGCTTGCGACTAGGCGTAAGATTGATCTGACCTCCCAACGTTGTTTTAAAGCTAATCAGAGTTTCCAAAAAATCAACTTCTTCAAGTCCATATACCGAGCTAGTTGGAGACTTTTTGCAAAACAAAAAAGAAAAATCTCATCTCGAATATGTCAGTCATACCATGGTCAGTGATGAAATAATAATCCGAACATACAGACATGTATATATATATATGTATACATACTATACAATATAGTTTGAGGGATTTTCTGGCTATTAGGGGAGACCTGGTAAAAATTGACTACTCTTCTCAATTTTAGAATTGATATTAATTTATCATATTAATTATATAATAAATATAATGCCATTGTAATTTTTTTGAAACAAATTAAATAATAAATTACCTATAAATCTCAAACACTGAATGAAAAGAAAAAAAATGACATTCCGCTATATACAACACAGGTTTTCGTGAGAACAATTAACAAATCCGCTTAAGCTTGCGCAACTTTCCAAAACTAGGAGTTTCAAAAAAATCAATTCCTCCAAGTCTAT
This sequence comes from Ichneumon xanthorius, assembly GCA_917499995.1. NCBI lineage: Eukaryota > Metazoa > Arthropoda > Insecta > Hymenoptera > Ichneumonidae > Ichneumon > Ichneumon xanthorius. The sequence goes on along the minus strand of OU824202.1, from coordinate 6,137,884 downwards.
TTGCCGAGCTAGTCGGAGACTTTTCACGGAACAAAAAATAAAAGTCTCGTCTCGAAGGTATCACCGTGGTCCATCTTGCCCCAACGTTCCAGCATGCCCGCTAAAACCATACACAGAATCGGAGTGCCTGCACGTAGGGGTTGAAACGATGACAATCGAGTGCGCGCGATAGTTTCCTCTCGTCCTAGGAGCCCTCAAATGCATCCTGCGTACGAGTCCTTGCGAACACGTCACTTGTCCAGAAGTCTTTCGGGACGTGGAGGGCGGGGTGCTCAATCCGCGAGAATCCGCCTTACCGAGCGTTTATCGAATACAGTCGAAGGGCGAGCTTCCAGCGGGCGGGAGAGTCCATCAAACCCGGTGAAAATTACGAACCACTGTCGTGCGGGTGTGCACAAATGTGCGTGCGCGAAAGCCTATCCGCGAAAGCATAGCCGCCCAGCAAGGAGAACGAAACATAGCACGAAGCATAGGAACAGATGGCACGGGGCTCGTGCCCCAATCCTTCGGAGTCTATTCGCCACCACCGCACCACCGACGAACGAGTACAAATCCGATATACACGGACGGAGAGCGACATCAACGCCCCCCGAACCAAAAGGGCGTAACTCCCACCCATCAGCACCGGAGTTACGCCCTTTTTACCCTCAGCCTTCGACAAACCGCGCACGTGAAGATAACACATAGAAATTTTTTTTTTCAAGAGCAAAACGTACGTACACAAGTGGTGATCCGTGTTCGGTGCACACGCACGCGCTCCGAAAATCGTACGGGCGAGTCGGACTCGTATGAACGTGGGCGAAAAAGCCCGCGGGGCGCGCTCGCACACACGGACGCTGGGTTGCTGGTAGTGGGACTAAACAATAGTTAAATCAGGGTGTGGGTCGTTCGAGGGGTGCCGTGGGTGTTTAATGAGCTGCCCTGTGCGCCACTGCCGCCGAGGGGGGCCCCCGCGATTTTTCGTAGAGGGGTTCGAACAGCAGTCGAAAGGCCGGCTCTTTGCTGCATGGCATTGGCCGTTGTCTAGGCACGGCACGGAAGAGGAATTCGAAACGGGGGCGACGACCACCATCGCCGTCAACCACTTGACTGTTTGTGGAAGGACGAAGCGTGCAAAGTGTTGGAATAACACATTGCATATTCAGTGGTTATCGCGGGAGAGACGACTGCGTTTGTTTTAAGCGTGAAAACTACAAGGTCTTCGTCTGGCGATATCCAACGGGGATTTTTTTTGTTTTTTTTTTTACTGTTCTTATTTTTTTCAATAATGAGAGGCGATTTTACGCACGAATTGAGTCGGCAGCGTTACGGTTACTTCGAGCAGTTCATTCAGAAAGGTAACGCTCCCGTGAAATTTATGGGGAATTTCGTACGTGGTTAGATTCTTGGCGAAGTGACCGCGCAACGGTCGAGCGGCGATATTGGGTTACAGCTACACTGGCAGGGTCTCGGTAATGAGATTCGCATTATTCTCGGAGCATCCTCGTTCAACGGACGCTTCTGAATGGAAACATAATTACGAATTCGAGGGAGTTTTATTTATTTTTATTTTTATTTTTTTTGGGGGAGGAAATACGATATTGGTTTATTAATTTCGACGAATTTTTATGATTGGTCGAGAAATATCAATTTTCCGTTTTGTACCAACGGTACTTTGTCCGGGGAGTTTTGGTGGGGAGGGAAAAAAATGTTTACGGGCTTAATGCCTCTTTATTTGAACGGCTAAAATAACGTGGGTGAATGTGAGAGTTCACTGTTAGGATTCCAGGTCAAATCCACTCGCCGTTCTGTAATCCAGCTTATGTTGTCGCCCCGCGAGGAGAGATCGCTGCGGAACGCGAGGGAGAAAACGAGAGCGACTAGTGCGCGGTGAGTTACGTTCTAGCACCCCTTCGAACTAGCTCGGACTAAATCATCGATTTGCACAACGGGCTCTCTTTAGATCTACGATTTCGTGGATGTTTAATCCCGGTTTTACATGCGATCAGAGCCTGTAAATGGGGTTGGGAGAATGATAAAAAGCGTGTCGGAGCTTTCGACACGCTGAAGTGCATACAATATTGCCAGGTGGACTCGAACTTAGCATATCGAGACGTAAAAACAATCGCATAAAAGTATACATCTACAAGTTAAAGTATTAATCTCATCGCTTCATAAAATATGAAATTAATAAATTAATAATAATAATAATAATAATAATAATAATAATAATAATAATAATAATAATAATAATAATAATAATAATAATAATAATAATAATACCAATAATAATAATAAAAATTGCATCTTCGGAGTCGGAGAGGTGACGCACGATGAATACACACATGCGCGACTGTAGAATAATTTTGTTCTTGAAGATTAACAATTTTTCGGCCGATAATTGTTTTCGTTTATAGCGAAATATTGAAGTACGATGTTCAAGCAGTTCGCGATTGATTTTTCGCTAAAAAGTTTGCTGGTCGTTCGATATATTCGGTCTGGACGGTAAATGCACTTTAACAATGCCGGAGTGGTATAGACGGTACAGAGATTCTGGTTAGCCATAGTCCTGGATCGTTTCCGATCTGGAAGGCACGTCATCCTGGATGAATGCCGAGCGCGCGTTGCTCCCCGCGGGCATTCTTCAAGTAAATTATAGTCTTGAATGGCAGCACGGCGGGGGGTTGGTTGGCACGCGTACACTGCCGGGGTACGCACCTGCCCCCCCGTATACATCTGTCCCCCCTCGTCGTTGCTTTCCGTCGTCCGTGGCGCAGAACCGTCGGAGCAAGCCAGTAGGCAATTTTCATCGGGACAGAGTCAAATCGAACTTCCAACCATCAGTGTACACAGGAAGAGAGCCATCAACTCGATCAGAACTCGATGTCGCTTCGTCAGCCCTCGGCTTGATTTCCGGCGAATAATCGCCGTCGATTTTATCCCGACAAGGCAGATGATCCCAACGGAAATTAAATATATGCAAACAAATATATTCAAAATATATTAAATTTCAAATTTTTTATTAGATTTTTTATTCGTAATATATAATTATTCCGCGAAAGTATATTTAATAGGCCTGAAGGATTCCGACCCATGGCCCACTGACAATGTCTATGTGAATGTTGTAATTACCACACTGAGAGATGTACGCAGCTATTGGATAAAACTACACGATATTGTCAATAAATGCACTTTGGCTACTACACAACTACACTGTAAAAAGAATGGTTGAAAATTAGTAGAAGTAGTAAGTGTCTTTATTGACAATACATACGATACATTAACGACCATTACAGTTTTTTTAAGCATTAATACAATTACACATTTACAATTATATTGTCAACGGGCTATCGACCGGAGTCCTTACGCCCGTTGAAAATTAATGAACGGCATTGAAAGCTTTATTACATAAACTATTTCTGAAATTTGAAACACATGTGCGTTGCAATTTTCAATACAATTTTGTTTGTAAATTTCAGGTAAAAGATTTGTAAGTTTAATATCCGGTATTTAAATTTTACGAAAAAGTAACATTAATGTTCAATTGATGTAAGTAATGTAAGCAAATTTAAAGTTCCAACACATCAAATTTACAATTTGATGTGCTGAAGTGTATATTTAATAATATCACAGATGCATCATCGGATATATAATTTATATTCCACATATAATTTTTTCTTTCCACGTGGGGAAGAGAATTATTATTACCATAGCCTTTATTAATAGTGCAAATATCGCTGCAATTCCGTCCCTCGTTCGAATAACGTTTAATCTCTGCACGTACTCCGAGGCATATATTTGGGGTTCGACGAATTGGAGGGATCGATGAACGCCTCTGATCTTCAGGGTAAACAAGCTCTTCCTCCGTATTTCTCGTGAAAGCGCAACGCGAGCAAATAGAAAAGTTCTGCGAGCTTGCGATCCACCAACAGCGAAACATTTATTCTGCCCCCGCGCAGCGCTCTTATATCGTGGATGTAGCGCCTATCTGCTGGACCGGAGCAAAGTTTTTCTCTCTCAGTATTCCTCGACGCTTTTGTTCGTGGTTTACCACAAAGGCCTGCAAATGCCAACTTACAATGAAAAGCCGGTGACGAGCCACCCCAGCACGCGAGCAGCAGAGAAGGACTCGGGGACCTTCCGAGCGCTGCATGCACGCGCGGCTGCTCGTGTGGTTGCAAGTCGTACACAAGGCACACTAAACAGATGCTGAAATACGAGGCCCAAAGATGTTTGTCCAAATTTCATCTTTCTCCATTCTTTCGCCGGAGCTCCACAGAGCCGCTTCACTCCTCGTTAGCCTTTTCGGGAATCTTGTGTTACGTTGCCCAAACAACTATCTCGCAGGCACTTGCGGGATAGATTTTTATCGGAAGAACTTACTTGCCTTGCAATTTGTAAATTGGAATTGCGTAGATTTAGGCAATGGGATGAATTTAAGGGGGACGGGGGAAAATGGGAATGACGATATATTTTCACGTCAATCGCGATCCCGGAGAGCGCAATAGTCATTAATCATCGATTAAACTCTCGGCGATTGGTCAGGGGTGATTTCACGAATTTTCGTGAATTAGGGAAACGGAGAGGACGAAAGAAGTGTTCCTTGTTGCGAGTATGTGCAACCCCGCCGTACCAGAGTCGAAATGTATATATATACGTGTATGTATGTATACATATATATATACACAATCGAATAGCCGAAGCCAACCCTCTTCCTCGCTACCCCCCGAGAAAATGGAGGGTGAATGCACCTCAGCCACCAGTATGTCACCGTACAGACCAGCACCCCAGTACAATGCGCTGCAGGCACTGCATGCGTGCGTATATACTTTTACGATCGATATGCGCACTCGACGAAAACGGCTGTGACGAACGATCGAATAAAAATCACCACCTTCGGCACGTTTGCGAATTAACATAAGCATCGTGAAAGTAGAAAATTGTCATATTGCCTTCTCTCGAGTTTCTTTCATTCCATACGAAAGCAACTTCTGGCTGTCAATTTTATAATTTTTTTTACTTTTTCTCCGTGTCATTTTTGGCGTTTTTTTGGAACACAGTTCGAGCCCTCCCGAAAGAGAGTGGACAGAATCAGCGGTTTATTCGATGATTTTTATCTGCAATTTACCGCTGAATTGAATTTCCATTTTTTAATTTTTTTTTTGTCTTTGTGCTCCAGCCAGAGGGGTGATTTTTTCTGCAGGGGTACATGTGCTCTATCTCTTTTTTTTCTTTTTTTTTGCGACTATAGGCGACGCTTCGGGTGTTAGGGAAAACTGACGAAACACCCCCAAAAATCCAACACCTTTATGGCCTGTACCGGTAGCTATTGCAAACGGGGTCCGTCTGTCGTTTCTCGTTGTGTACACACAACGATATAATATATATCCTCGAGCATAATAGTGGCGTCGAGGCATTAACGTTCCTGTTGCCGAGATTTGGGGAAAAACGCTGGAACGTAGCGTGCTTAACGGATTCGTTGCAGCTTGCCAGTGGTGTTTGCAAATAGGCCTCGTATATTCGTGATCGCTGATACGTAGGATAAACGCCGTGACGGATCGTCGATGATCGATGCAACCCGGTCGGGCGATCGGCCAATTTGGTCGAAGCTAACTGATAGGAAAATTTTCAACGACCAGGCTCAATTTTGTTTTACCCAATTCCATCGACTTTTCCTCGATCGGCTTCCCCGACGAACAAAAAAAAAATATTTCTCTTTCATCCGCAGTCGAGTCGCCGAAAAATGTTTTGATAGATCACGACGAGTTTCCCCGGTGTAGACTCGGCCCACTTGATCGAACGTCAGAGAAACTCCTGTTTATTATTCCGACCACTCGGTGGCTCGGGGAAGTCCATGAGACTCTCTTGCCCCTGCCTGTGTATAATCCTTGTCATGGAAATTGAATTCCTTTCTTTCTTCTCTTTCAATATCCCAGCTCGTTACTCTTTCATTGCGAGCGTTATAAATATTAATTTTTTTATCTATAGTTCGCGAAAAGTTACTTGTTTTTTTTACATACAGGAATGGCTCGGAGGAATTGGAGGAAAGTCTTTTTATCGTCGTGTATAGAGAACGGCGATACTTTGGGAAAACATTTTCCAGCTCGTCACTCTTCAACTCTGAGCACTATAAATATTAATTTACTTATAGCTTATAATCCGCGAAAATTGGCTTCCTTATTATTTTATTATTTTATTCTAATGATTCGCTAGAGCTAGAAAATACTCTTTTTATTACCGTATATAGAAAGGAATAGAATACTTGGGGAAACATTTTCCAGCCTGGTGGAGCTGGTGAAGAGAAAAAAAAATGACAAATGTAATCCGCGCAGATTAGCTTGTAGTATTGCGTGGTCGTAACAAGATCTCGTTACGCTTTCATTGCGAGCGTTATAAATATTAATTTTTTTGGATATGTATAGCCCGCAAAAAGTTATTTCTTATTTAAATTCGGGAATGACGCGGAAGAATTTTAGGAAAATCTTTTTATGGTCGGATACGGAGAGCAACGTTATTTGGGCAAAAATTTTACAGCTCGTCACTCTTCGACTCCGAGCACTATAAATATTAATTTACTAATAGTTTATAATACGCGAAAACTGGTTTCCTTTTTATTTTATTTTCTTAATATTGGAATGACTCGGGAGAGCTAGAAGACACTCTTTTTCATTGCCGTATATAGAGAGTAATAGAATATTTGGGAAAACATTTTCCGGCCCGGTGGAGATGGTGAAAAGAAAAAAAAACATGACGGAAATGTAATCCGCCGGATTAGCTCGCAGTGTTACGTGGTCGTAACGAGATGGACGATTTGTGATACATCTGTTCAGCTTGTACTTAAGCAGCCACAAAGGACACGTGAGCCGACGGCACGTGCTGCCTAGTTTCCTCCTGTGTGCAGACTCTCATTCCTGCAAAGTGCATCGAATCCCGAAATTTCCGCCGAGTAGGTCAATCGCGAATTTAAATAACACACTTCCAAAATTCGCATTACATTTTTCATAAAATATGCTTTATTGTTTGTATATAAATTCTGTACAATACTATAAATTCCCTGAATAGAAAATTCCATTTTACATAAGAGCACTGGTTAGAGAGGCATGTTTGAATTTAAATTAAATTCATTACAATCTTAATTTTACTATCCTAGCTTCACAATTGCTGTGTTACTTACATAAAAAAAAATGAGATCGTTGTATGAGAAAACTAAACAATACAAATCATAAAATATACGTTGACTAGAACGGCAAGGAACGCTGTCGTTGCCCGAAGGCTGAAGTACCTTCGGATAATTGCATAATGAACAAAAAAAAAATCAAAAAATCAAATAAAAATAAAAAATAAACGTTACAAGTTTCCCGATCGTCTCACGAACTAAAGTCCGATCGTTTCATTTAAATAAATTATTCTCTTACAAAGTAGATAACGATAGTCGCATTACTTTCCGTTTTTACACTTTCATTTTTTTCTCTTCTCTTACCCTTCATGTCTCCCGAGGGGCGAGAAAGAACCACGCTCGCCCTTGTTCTTCGACGCTGTACTTGCACGATACTTCGAGATCTCGTCTTTCACTCTCGATTTCTTCTCTTTTCCAAAAATTATCATCACACTCGATATATATATATTTTTTCGATAATTTCGATTAATTTTTAATCGATAAAAAAAATAATGAATTCACACGATTCTAGAGACACGGATACATGTTGTTGTTGTGATGGCCCATTAGATGACCCTGAGGGATTTGATGCTGAGGCAGATGATGGTGATGAGAGTAGACCCTCTGATCGTAGCACGTAGCGGGCGCTTGTTGCTGGTACTGGTGATGTATTATAGGTGGACTGACGCTCTGGTCGCTGTAGCAATCGTATTCCTGCCATTCGGGCATGAAACGCTCCTGAGGATAGGGAAATGCCGAGTGGGCCGGACCGAGCCTCTTCTGTGCGGCGACGGCGCAACTTCCGCTCGACGATGTGATCGTATTGCCGTTCTCGCTGATGCTCACTGTCACGTTACCGACGTTAACCGTGATCTCGCCGGTCTCCCCGTTTCCCAGTGTCTTCGACAGCGCCCATATGTAATTGTGAGCGAAGCGCAGAGTCTCGATCTTGGTGAGTTTGGTGTCTTCCGGAAACGTGGGCAGGGCCATTCTCAGACGCTCGAGGGCGTCGTTCAGCGTATGCATTCTGTGACGCTCGCGATCGTTCGCCTTTATCCGACGATTCCTTTTCAGCTTGAGTACCTGAAGAGAAGAAAAAAAAAATTCGTCCGTATGGAATAATGGAATAATGACGTAACGACGGAACATGCGTTGGGGCGACTACCGGAGAACTTCCGGTTCCTGCAGAACCGGATTTTTTAATCGGTAGTTTAAGAGTTTTTCTTTTTTCTTATTGTTTTCTTTTTTTTTTTTTTAGTTTGCAAATGCATGCTTACCTGAGTCGGACTCTTGCAGCGTGTGCTCCTCGACTTCTTGCGCTTTTCGTCCTTGACCGGTGGAAACAGCGGGTCGCCGTTTGTCTCGTGCTTCGGCGACTCGAAGCTGACGTCGAAACCGGAGTCCGATGAGCTCGAGAGCTCGTCGAAACCGCCCTCGCTGCAGAACGAGTAGTCCGACGACATTTCTTCTATCAATGTCGGCCAATAACTGCGAGAAAATATGCGACATAAATTATTTGAACTGCACAAATTCGGTGAAAAGAAAATTAAAATAAAATATAGCAAACATCGATAAATAGATGCACCGATTTTTAACTCGTGAACTCACCTAGAGGAATATATTTATCCAAAAAATCAATGCACTTTGCTGTGTTTTTAGTTTTAGTTTTATGAATTATTTAACACACGGCGCGAATTTTCCGATCGGAAATTTATGAAGGATTTTTTCGCGGCATATTTAATTCGTTTGGTGTATAAAAATGTGCACTAGGGGGGTTTTCCGGATGCCGTAACTTTGCCGATCGAACCGTAGGAGCGACCGAGTGGTGCAGGACTGCTACCGTTCAATCCGGGGTACGATTTAGTACTGTGCATGCGGCAAGGGTCTCTTAGGGCATATATAGGATCCTCGGGGTATTTCGAAGCCCCCTCCCTCCACACATCGCGTACGGCACGACCCCCCTGGCCACCGTGAATGCATACGCAGGGCACCGTGCTCGCCGAGAGTTCACCCCGTAATCGGCATCGGTTCCGAGGGGGTACGAGCCGATGCTCCTCCCTCTTTTTCGATTTCCGTCTTTCTCGCACGCGGCCAGAACTGCACAGCGTTTGCCTCGTTGGCTTCGCCGACGACGCGTGCCGTCGAGTCTCCTTTGGACGCCTCGTTTCGGGATTAGAGGTTTCGAGGACGATTGCACAGAATCTCTCGAAAGCGATGGACAAAACGATTTTTTTTTCTAACAATTCGCGCAGATAAAATTTCGGAGGTATTTAAATATTTTTTAAAAATTGTTTGAGTTCGGGTGATACGACCGTGTTTTTGTTAACGGATATGAGATTTAGGTCTTGCGGAAACGATTTGATTATGATAAAAAATAAAAACAAAACACTTGAAAATATTTACGGGCGCTAATGTCGTTTTATTCGTGCAACGATTGGCTATTAAAAAAAATATTTATTTCACCAATTATCAATGTCTAGCTGAGTTACCAAATTACCAACATTTTATATTGGTTTAGTTCACCGCGCGAAAAAATACTTATATGTGATGCAGAGTATTTTTCGAAAACCAAAAGATGTTTCGCACAAAAAAAAAAAAATATAGCAGGGCTATCCCTCGCAGTCCCTTTAATGGCGAAAAGCCATAGGGTAAGTCGGGATGATATGGCCACAGCAATAATGGTAGTCGATTAGGCCTAAAAAAGCACAGATTGCACAAGACATGTCTTAGTATATTTTATGTTGTCTACACGAACTTATGAAGTCTACACGAAAGACAATAATTACTTCTTACTTCTTATAATTTTAAGACGTTGAAGATATCTGCATGACATTAAATTTCATCTTTGGCAAGTCTCTATCAATCCACGGCTTTAGGAAGAAAAAAATATTGTTCATTCATAGAATTTTATTCTCCAGATGAACTTCACCGAGCAAACTTTTTGCGATGCTGAATACAGCAATTATAACTTGGCGAAATTCGGTCTCATGCAGATAATCATACAGGGTCATATAATTTTCGGTGCAATCATATTCCATCCACATATACTAAAAACAGTGCAAACAGCAGCGCGATTCGATTGTTACGTTAAAAGACATTACGGGTGACCATATCACCCGCGTGGCTATATCACCCTGACTTGCCCCATCTCCAGTGGGCTAATTTGTCATAAGAGTTGCGAAATTTGGACACATGAAAGATCTATCGAGAGATCGCTTTTGGGTATTACAGATCGATCCTATCGTTCATCGATTGGCTAATCGGCTGGTCGAAAAATCAAACAGCAATGCGATACGATTGTTACGTTAAAAGACATTACGGGTGACCATATCACCCGCGTGGCCATATCACCCTGACTTGCCCCATCTCCAGTGGGCTAATTTGGCATAAGAGTTGCGAAATTTGGACACATGAAAGATCTATCGAGAGATCGCTTTGGGTATTATAGATCGATCCTATCGTTCATAGATTGGCTAATCGGTTGGTCGAAAAATTCATCGTGGTGATGAAAGACTGTACAAGATGCCGAGGAGTGCCCCTATTCTTGAGCAGCCCCTACGACGTCCTCTTCCCGAGCCGGTACGAAGGGGGAAGAAGGCCGGAGAGACCATTCCCCCACGTGAATTCGCTCGCCCATGATGCTAGTCTGCCCTTTTTTTCTTTTTTTTTCTCTCGTCTACTATCGGTTGTAACCATATAGAGGAAGCAGGAATTAGTACTGCTCCGATCACGAAACGAGTGCCCAAACAACCCTCCGCGTCCGAGACTAATATCCTCGTTATAGAGAGGTGAGTACCGGTATTAGAAAATTACTTTACGCACGGTTTTACCGCGGATTTTGGGGTCACGGTTATTCATCTGCATCTTTAATCGAAAGCTTTGATAAAAAAAAAACGAAAAAAAAATTCCATTAAATTAATATACGTACCTTATGAATTTCGATCCGTAAAGCCGATGGCCCAGACGAGGGGGTAGTTACGGAACTCTACGAAGCGACGATCTGCACAGGCGTCACCCGACTATTAATTTTGATATCGGAGATTAAAATGTGAATATATAGAATTTTTTTTTTTTACAAATCGTGGTAGATCCAAACCTTCCTGCTCGCTGTTTCCATCGCAAATGACGCATCGTCAGCGATAGTCTCGCGAGTGAAAAAAAAAATTCTAAGTGAAAGATATAATCTAATAAAGCCAACGTTGGCCATATGTCGCATCCGCTAATCAGTTGATAATACCTCGAGATCTCTATAGAAACCGATCGAACGATCAATGTATGCCTGCGGCGAAAAAAAATAGAAAAAAGGCCCAAAGGGAAGGACAGCGAAGAAGTTTGATAAAACATCCTACACAGAAGTATCGGCCAGCGTATGGATCGCGTGTGTATTGTAAGATTCCTCCCTAATATAATATAAAATCCACGGGAACGAAAAATATCGTGAGCACGTGTCAACTGTTTGCTCAACGATTCGTTATCGTTTTGCTTGTACATTCACGCGGATATTTTACGAGTGTACTGTAAATAATTTCGTACCGAAGAACAAACATAATGATGTTCCGTAAATCCGGGAATAATACGAAATTTAATTTTTTTTTTTTTTTTTTTTTTGCTGCGACCGCTGCAGGTTGAAACGACGATCGATTCAGCTTCCGGTTGCGAGCGGCCATCGTTCATCGTCGCTAGATCCGCTCGGGCTCGTGATCTGCATAATAACCGAGCGACGGCGTGCAACGCGCCGCATAATTTTCCGATGCGCTCGGGAACGATTTCGTCTCGTACTCGATACGCTATTTCTCCGTCGCTCCTGCACTCTGTGTTCGCGCTCGCTGACACACTTATCTAGTAGATTTAACGCCGAAGAGATCATCGACTTGGCCGTCCCGGCGTGCTCGTCATTACCATAACGGTACACGGGGATACGGGAGATTGCCATTCGATCGGCCCGCATTCGCATCATGGGCGTTTCGATGATATTGTCCGCACGGTGGCCTCATAAATATCAAAACGCGCCGTCTCGAGTGTCTAATGCAATCCTGCAGACGATACTCACCGTGACGAATTCCGCGAGCCGACGAGGCGAAATAATGAAAAATCGTAATTATATACGGGGTCCGACGAATTATCCGACGGACCCCTCGTCAGAAAAGTTTCGTGCATTTAACAAAAATGTTTGGTATTTTGTTCGCAATTTTATTCTTGTTTGTTTTACGATTTTTTTTTTAAGAAAAAAATGCGATTCGTTGACGATGAAAACATTGTAAAATTTACGGAAAAATGTAATTATATACGGGTCTGACGAACTAGTCGACGGACCCCTCGTAAGAAAAGTTTCGCGCCTTTAACAAAAATGTTTGGTATTTTTTTTGCAATTTTATTCGTTTCTGTTTTACGATTTTTTTTCAGAAAAAATGCGATTCGTTGACTATGAAAACATTGTAAAACTCACGAAAAAAATGTAATTATATAAGGGTCCGGCGAACTAGTCGACGAACCCCTCGTAAAAAAGCTTCGTGCATTTAACGACAACGTTTGGTTTTTGCATTTTTATTCTTGTTTATTTTGCGATTTTTGTTTTATGAAAAAAATGCGTTTCGTTGATGACAAAAAAGCAAAATTAACGATAAAACGTAATTATATACGGGGTTTGATGAATCATTCGACGGACCCCGTGTAAAAAATATTCATAATTTTAACAAAAATGGTTGGTTATTTACTTTTTTTTAAACACTTTTGTTCTTGTTAATTTTACGATTTTTTTAAAGAAAAAAATGCTATTAGTTGAGGACAAAAAAGTTGTGGAATCAACCAAAAAGGTTGTGAACCTTTGGGGACGAGAAAGGTTTGTTGAATGTACGAAACTTTTTTTTTACCGTGTGCGAGGAGTGTTTCGAACAATGAGAAATTTCATTGCGTAATTAAGGTACGATGGAGAGAGAGAGAGAGAGTTACGTAGGATCGAGTGAACTTTCTCCGGATGGAGTAAAAAACGTAGTTTTAAAAGACGTGAATTCTGGTGATACAAAAAAGTTAATAAATATCCGTCGATAACGGAAACCTCGACGATAAATTATCGTGCCTCGAGGCAAGGAGAATCGCTTAACCATAAAAATAAAAAAAATAGTTCGAAAGGGGTAAGTATCCGCACCTCGCAATTTTCACCCTTTCGAGCCCTTTCCTTTCCCTATAAAAAAGAAAGAAAAAAAAGGAATCAAGCCAAGCCCGTGAAATCGTCCGCGTTGGCACATGTTCTCGACCGACCGGAGTGCCTCGTAAGCAATGGTGGGCCATAAAAAAAAATATCGGAAATTACACGAAAGATTTGTTCGCGAGGCGTGAAGAATCGAAAATCAAATAGGGAAAAAAAGGGGTTGCTCGCCGGAATAGCTGCGCGGCGAACGGCAGGAGTAAGTTTTCGGTTTGCTTCTGTCGAGTCCGGATCGAAAGGGGTTTTCTCGCCTCTCTTCATCGATTCGCTCTGATTGGATAATTTATCGATACCTTTTTGGCTAATTGATTGGCGACACGCCGAGCGCGATCTTCGGCAGATGCTCTGCGAGAAAAAAAAAATTGAATCGGAACTCCGATCGATATGTACGTAGGAAGGCGTGCAAGCACGCTATTGTCTAACGGACGGATTATGTCATGAAAATTTGCACGATCGTGGGTTACGCGACAAAACTTTTTTCTCTGCCGAGCGAACTGAGGAAAGGCTTGCGTGGCGAGAGAGTCGTAGACTCCGTGAGAAGTGGGTTACACATCGTTTATTACAGGTGCAGCGAGCTCGGTTCATGCAGCACTCTACGTATGGCGCTACAGTAGATACCGTAGAGTTAGCGAAGAGGCCTCTCCGACTCTCTGTTTTTTCCCATAGTCGTTACGCCGAGGTGAACTTTTAAAGTCCGCACGTTGCTCCTCGTCATCCGCGCGATGAAGGAAACGAAGATTGCACCGGGAGGCACTAACTTTTCAAGAGGAAATATGAAATCAAGATAAGAAAAAAAAAATTAAAGAGCAAAATTTACCTTACTGATGCATATGAATATGGTGTTTTAATTGCCTTAGTAACGGGATATGTGTGCCGTACTCTGGGAGCAATGATCGAGCTGCACAGTAAAAAAAGGTTCGTAGTTTAAAAAAACATTTCTTGTCCGCAATTTTGTTCCTGTTAATTGTATATTTTTTTAAAGATACAAACCTTTTTTTACCGTGTACGGTGAAGATTTGCTTTCACGTTGAGATCGGCGATTGTGCAACTCGCGGTTCATAAAATCCCACGACAGGATTTGATTTTTGAATATTATATATTTAAAAAGTTGTAAAATTAACAAGAAGAAGCGTGGAATTTTAAGTCGTTAATTTAAACTTAAGACCGAAGCTTAGCTCGAACCTTATTGCGTGCGTAAGATCTATTTTAAGTTCGAACTTAAGTCCGAACTCAAATTCGATCTTAACGATAGAACTAACTGTATTTGAGATCCCGATATAGATTCTTCACCGACAAATTCGAATTTGAGTTCAGACTTACGTTCGAACTTAAGATAAGCTATTAAACACGCAGTGAAGTTCGGATCAAACTTCGATATTAAGTTCGAACCCAAAAGCTATCTCAAGTTCAAATTAAGTTTTTAAATTTGACCCTAAGGTCGTTTGCGAACAAAACATTTTTTTTGGATCCACAAACCTTTTTTTTTCCGTGTACAGTGTGAAGATTTGTTTTCACACTGAGACAGGCGGTTGTGCAACCCGCGACTCACGAGATCCCACGATGGGGTTTGACTTTTAAATATTATTAGCTTACCAAGTTGGTAAGTAATGTAATAGGTGGTCGATAAATCGACGGTGGAATAAGGCGGAGTAGCTCGCCTCGGCCTCCGATAACTGTACACGGCCCCTTCCACGGTGTATCGGCTTCTCCAGTACGCCACAGTCCTACTAAATCCCGGAGCCTCTTTCTATACCCACCGCGCAAAGTAGGGAATTATCATGCAGAAGAAACAAATTCGCGAGGCGCGCCCCGAGGCCTCGGGGTCTCGATTATCTCTCGGGAGAACCGCTCCACCATTTTTTTTTTAACCGCGAAGAAGAGGCCGGGTGAACGACGTTCACTGGGTCGAAAGTCCAGCACAATCCTCGATAAATGAACGAAGAGCCGCATCCCAAGTTTCCATTCGACCAATCCTGGCGAATGCAACTTTAATAGTCGACAGTGCTTTTCATAATTCGCGCAGTCTCAATAATCATAATACAGAGCTGAACCAGTTTTAAAAGACCCGAACTTTTTTTTTTATATTATTTTTAATATGTGAAAGGTCGTATATATTATTCGTATTAAATGATTATTCAAGGCTATGCACAGTGAAAATAAGTTCGCAACCTTTAAAGTTACACAGTAAAATAGATTTGTAGATTTAACAAACCTTTTTTGTCCACAAACGTCGACAATTATTTTGTTGTTAATTTTACAAAAAATATTCGTAAAATTGACAGATATTTTTTGTAAAATGGACAAAATTTCTTTGTAAAATTAACAAAAAATGAATTGTGGACGTTTGTAGACAAGAAACGTTGGTACCTATTTTAATGTGTACTATCTTAAATGTTTCTCGTCCATAAAATTAAAATTTTTTTATAATCATGATTTTTTATTTATAGTTTTTTAAAAATTGACAAAAAAATTGTGTAGGGAATTTTATTGTTAAACGTACAGACCTTTCCTATCCGGTCGATGCATCACAGTGTATTTTTAAAAACATGTAAAACGATGGTTTTTTATTCTAATAATAATTTCTGACTATATCAATCTCAAAGTTTAGCCATATTAATATTATTGTTAATATATGAAAAGTCGCACATATTATTCGTATTAAGTGATCATTCAAGGCTATCCACTGTGAAAAAAACTTTCGTACTTTTAATAAACATTTCGTGTCCACAAAAGTATCATTTTTTTATAATAATAATTTTTTATTTATTAGTTTGATAAAAATTGACAAAAAAAAATTGTCGGCGCGACATTTTCGTTAGATGTCGCGACCTTTTCGAGGGTGCATAAGCTAGAGTCGATGATTCACGGTATATAAAAAAAAACACGTACATCGATGATTTTTTATTCTAATAATAATTTGTGACGATAGGAATGTCAAAGTTGAGCTACAGTCAGTTCGACCGAGGAGCCAAGCCTCTTCACGGTCCAAGCTCCCCTTCTCCCATTATGTTTCTCCCGAGCGTCGCTGCTCCGTCTTTCACCTGGTGATCCGGAGGGATAACCAGCGAGTCGTGAACTCACCTGAGCCGAGAAATAATCCGAGTTAGCGCGAACCTACCATAGTAGTCTCTCTCTCCTCTATTCCGACGCGCGTCTCCTCTCTCCATTCCTTCCACTCTCCGAACGGAGGCCGCATACCTTCTTACGCGATGCAGTGTAAGCCTGTCCATTGCCTCGCGGACACCGGGCTACCTTTTCGAAACCTCTTGGCAGTGTCTCTCGGTCACGAAAAAAATTAATACATCTCGACGACCCAGATATATATATTTTTTAAAATATCCGACAGTAATAATAAAAATTGTGCTCCGATGTGAAGGGTGAATGCGGATGTATACAATTTTTTGTGACGATCATGAGGTGATCCGTGCTCGAAACAAATTAAGGATATCGGATTAACTTATGACCTGGTGAGTCATCATTACCAAATATGTGGAACGTCGATTAAAACTTCGCGGATTATAAGTAACAAAAACAATTTAATCGATTACTAAAATTTGGAGTAAGCGCATTGACATTGTTAATCGAGTGCTGGAATTCGTCGTTTGACAAGCGATGAGCAACCTCGACGAGGAACTGTTAATTTACTCCGAAGACCGGGACCATTCACCGTTCGTCATGACGTCGGAAATTCCACGCGCGTAACGTAACGCACGTAGCTAGCGTACGATAACGGTGTTTTTCCTTTTCTTTTTTTTCTTCTTTTTTTTCATTAGGATTAAAAAACGGGGCTGTTGAGACCGGCTCGGCCGACGAACAGTTACGAAGCTTCGTGACTGTTTTTCCATCTTTCCGATAGAATTTTCCGTCGACCCCGGGGAGAAGGGGGGGTGGGGACTGTCGAGTGACATTTAGCCTCGGGTGACGAAAGTCACAATCCCGTTGAGAATTAAAGAAAGAGGGCCCCCTTATTGCCGAGGTATGATGTATGTACCGGGAACGACGATGTTTTTGCCACGATCAGTAGCGAAGCTACGGACAAGTTTCGTCGCCGGCCAAAAAATCTCGACGAAACGAGCAAGCAGACTGTATACGTTGCCTCGGCCTCGGTGGAGATTTCAACGCATGGACTGTAAGGGACTCCTCTCTTTCGCAGCCTCGTGCCTCGGCCGCCTCCACCATCGCCGCGGCAACAATGCAACCATCGTCGCGCTCGATAAATTGCTGTTTGTTTATTCACTTGAGAAAATCGTTCGACTAAACTAATTTTAATGCTAACATTTTTTAAATAATTAATAATTAAATTTTATACGATTGGAAAGTAGTACCGGGCTTTCGACCATCGAGCTCTTTTCAATTTTTTTTCCTATTGGGAATATAGTTGAAAGAAGTATGGAAAAACGATGGAGAAAAGTCGATGGTAAGATTTAGTAAAAATAGTTAAATTTGAATTACGTGCTGTACATTTTCCATTATTCTTACTATGCAGTACTGGCCAGATAAGAATAATCAGTACGAAAATATTTAGAAAGTAACAATTTCTAAATTCTTACTATGTATTTTTCTCTGTACATTATTTTTATTTTTATTAATTTTTAAAGAAAAAAATAACGAAGCGATCCAAATTTGAAAATCGAGTACTATTTTTCGAATAATTCAAAAGTCCTACTTGATTTTCAACCTTCGAATTCCTTTCAATTGTTAAAAATTAGAAATATAGTTAATATGACTATAGAAAAATTATAGAGAAAAATAGATGGTAAGATTTACTAAAAATAATAAACTTTGCTTTACGTGCCGTACATTCTCCATAATTCATACCATACAGTACTGTACTGATAAAAATAGTTAGTATCAAAATATTTGGAAAATAAATATTTTGCATTAATTTTTAATGAAAACGAAAAAATAGCGAAGCGCTCTAAGTTTGAAAGCCCAATAACTATTTTCCGAAGAATCAAAAAAATTAATTATTCAAAGCATTTACAACAAAATCGTCTCGAAGTTGAATTAAACGCGTCGACGAGCGGCGAGCAAAAGGCGCGAGAGATTCTCCTCGTTTGGTCTTGAATTCCAGTACCAGTTTCTCGGAGCTCGAGCAGGATGCAAATGCAGCTTTGGCGCGCTAGCTGGTACTGTACCGACAACCGGCCGGCATTCCGTGTTTGAGTCACGTTCGACTCGGCTCTAGCGCGACTCGCCGCTGGACCCGCATCTACGTTTCGTTGCCTCCGTCAATTTCTTTTCCGACATTTTTCTCGCACTCTGACATTACAACTTTTTACCGTCAAGTTCGCAAAACGAATCCGCAAAGTCGAACTATTACACACAATCTTATCCCCGATCTTACGGAATACCGCGAGCGCTATACCGCAATATTTCATTATTGTTTACATCCGGTTGCGCGTAATGCCCTATCCTAATAACCGGCTAGCAGGCTAGCACGAGATCGCTCGATCTTCGAAACGCGGAAGCCTCGGTATCGAACAAGTGTTATACAGTGCGAGGAGGCAGCAGTCTATATAAAGTCGAGATAGTTAGTTGCACGCACGAGGGGACTGAGAAATTACCGGGACAACCCCCTCGACGCTGCCGATGCACTATAATCGTTTATCCTCGCGGAATTACGATTATACAGTCCACTTTGTCAATTTACCGTCCAGTCTGGCGCGAACGCCCTGCAAATTCCATGTCAAACAGAAAGCCTTTCATTTGTCGTAATAGTTGTGTAATATCAATTTAGAACATCAGGCATCATTTTATTTTTCTCTTTTATTTTATTTATTGAAATTTTCTTCGGTGCACTGAGAAAAAAAATTTGTTGGATTAACCAACAGTCGCGGTGACATACGTTCAAAGCTGTTATTTGTTTGGTACAAATAAAGTCGTGTTTTGTTAAACGATCGTTTTCGTCAATTTATTCAAAATTTGTTGATTGAAACAAAAATATTTGTTGTAACAACAAAATACACTTTTGAACATATGTCACCGCGCATTTGCTTAATCCAACCATTTTTTTTCTCAGTGTAATATATATATACAAATGATATATACATTTAATTTTTTCACGATACCGACGACCTCTTATTATCCAATTATTAAAATTCGCAGCCGTCGACGTACGGAGTGAGAGCCGATTGAAACAAAAATATTTGTTGTAACAACAAAATACACCTTTGAACGTATGTCACCGCGCATTTGCTTAATTCAACCATTTTTTTTCTCAGTGTAATATATATACAAATGATATATACATTTAATTTTTTCACGATACCGACCACCTCTTATTATCCAATTATTAAAATTCGCAGCCGTCGACGTGCGGAGTGAGAGCTGCACAATGCTGAAACGTAGTTACCAGGAATGACTATGCGAACGCGTACTCCGTCTTTTAGCTTCTCGGGCTTGTCCCCGAGACAATTGAGTTGCGCAACCCGAGAAACGCGCCGGACGGAGAGAAATACAGGGAGAGAGCGAGAAAGAAACGAGACTGTACTCCCTTTCAGAAGTCTCGAGCTGCTGTTTAGTTCTTTCATAGTCTGCTTGCCTCGGGAGGCTCTGGATCTAGAAAGTCTCGGCTTCTCTGCGTGCCGGAGCCTCCGCGAGCTAATATAATACCAGTTTCCAGTTAGATCGCTCAGGCCCGTGAATAGGAAGAAAGGAAGTGCATTCTCGCTTGTACGGCAATCAAAGTTTCGAGACGTAACAAATTATGATTATACGTCGGATGATCATTTTAATGATGATGCCTTAGCCTAGAATGCACCCCGCTGCAAAACTTGTATGCAATTTGTAAAAGTCAGTGAATGCACGGGAAGAAAATGGAAATGGAAAATGGATAGTGTAAAATTTGAGAATATGGCTTGATCGATGTATAATCAATTTACGTACCGATTGGAACGGGCCATGTTCTCCAATTTTATTGTCGTTATTATTTTGCTTCCTCATAGAGGAAGCTTTTTATTATTTTATTTTATTATATTCACCATAAAACTAGTACTTGTTCGTTTTTGGATATCACCGCGTATTGCGAATATTATAATATTTGAAATCGCTAAAATATTCAGACCCTATTCAATAAGATACATTTTTTCCAATCTACGTGGACTATCTTTCGCGCATAGAGTAAAAGTTGCAAATATGGACCCGTCTATAAATAATTGATTCACGCGCTGATCGACTTGGGCGACATTCACCACTTTTAACCCCAATTGATAGATCGAGAAAAAAATATATAGTGAAAATGTCGTGCATCGAACAGAAAAAGATCGTTAAAATCAAATAGATGAAAAAAAAAAATGTATTTCTATGTCGCGAAGCTTGACCGAGAAATCGCGTTTTATTGCCTTCTCCACGCACTGCCGCGCTCGGCAAGGCAATAATTTGCGGTATTTTATTTACGATCGAGAATGGACGGAAACTCGCTTGGTGAAATTTAAAGAGGACAAATAAAAGAAGAAGGAGAAGAGGAGGAGGAACGGAAGAAGACATACAGGAGTTTGTCACTAGGTCAGCAGTGTCCGTTAGCTCGGGAAGTGGTCACCGATGCTCCGATTTTAATCTCGTTACTCATCGATGATCCCTTCGGACCGGAACCGTTTGACCGAAAAGAAAAGGGGATCGGAGTGCTGCTGGTCAGTAAACTCTCGTTGGCCTATTATAGCGGTACAGTTCGCTGCGCAACAGGGAGCTTGAACTCGTACTTCTTCTTCTTCTGGGTTTGTTCTCTCGTCCTCTTCCTCTTGCCTCGCCAGAAATGGAAACTGATTTCTAACGGCTTTTCACTGCGACCGTGCGTCAACCGCGAGTACCGTGTCGCACTAACACGCGCGAAGGAAACAAGCTTACCGGTAGCTCGCCGCAATCACCGGGCTTTTTTTTTATCCCCCTTTTTTTACGCCAAAGTCCGACCGCAGAATACCGCAGAGCCCTCAGGCCGACTCGGAGTTCAAACGTGGCCATTATTGTCATTATCGCAATATCGACCGGTTTGCGAAAATTGCACGACCTAGTATAGAACACGCGGAAGGCCGGTAAATATTTCCACGGTGGCTGGTCTATTGGTTATTGTTTTTTTTTTAATTTTCTTATTTAACGGGACAAAACCCCTTTTACAAATAAAGAAGATATATAGTTACATCAGTGATGATAATTACATCAAGTGACCGACAGCGATAGGTGCGCGGTTGGTGTGCGGCTCTGGCGGTCCCCAAAGTCAAGCAGTACCGCTCGCGGTCAGTACTTGGATGGGTGACCGCTCGGCCGCGCGCCGGCTGGCGCATCGGATTGTGGAGCGGGAGGCAATTTTCTCGGAGATTGGTGATTACCCTGTAGGAACACCAATCTCTGGGGAAAGAACCGTCTGTGTATGGCCAGGTTTTCCGCAGTTTCCCTGTGCCCTTGTGCGAATGCGACACAGTAAGGGGGTAAGTCGGCTGCGGACGCAATCCGGGGGGGAGGTGGGGTATGTAAAAGGGGAAAGACTCCGTACAGATGGAAGAAAAATAATAAAAAAAAAAAAAATACATCGAGTGTGTAGTCGTGCGAATCGCTACGATTTTTTCAAGGTGAAGTTGGAGCTGACGAGATAGCGGAGAAAATGTGGAAGAATGTGTTCGGTGGATGAGTGAGTTATCGAATTAAAAAAATCTATAGATGACGATGCGGCTCGTTCTACTGCTCCTGGTGACAACATGTGCCCTCACCAGGGCCCAAGTGATCAACCGAGCTCCGCACTTCATTCATCATGGGGACATGGCGAGATTGGCGGTGCCCGAAGGGACACCACCGGGCTCCGCTGTTTACACACTTCGCGGCGAAGATCCCGAAGGCTCGAAGCTCCATTACTCCATAAGCGGCGAATATTTCACCGTCAATCGGGAAACGGGTTTGGTCGTCTTGCGGAAAGCCCTCGACAGAGAAACCCAGGATCTCATCGAAGTCATAATAAGCATAACCGGTAGGTTTTTCATTTTCGTCACTTTGAAGTCGGTCCATCCTTCATAAATTTATTTATTGTTTAATTTGTTTGTATAATATGATAAATCACAATGTTGGTACTCCGATTCTGTGCTCGTTCGTGCGTTTTGAGAGGTGAAGACAGGATAATCTGAATCGCGAAAATTTGTATAGTCCCTTTTTATCGTCTGAATTATGCATACTGCACCTGGCTTCCACGTATTGCTAGGCTTGGGAATGAGCACGCGGAGCTACTGTCATTTTTCGGTTATTTTCGCTATGTTTTTAAGAAAAATTTGATTAGTTTTTTTTTCCAATTGGCTGATGCCGATTTCTTTACGTTCTTATTCGTGGTAGCAATCTTATCTTTGTTCCCCTTATTTATTATCTTCTAATGTAATATTATTTAGGGTAAGTCGGGGTGATATAGCCATGTTTTTTTTTTAACAATAAAAATTAAGAAAACCTTTCAATTTTTGTCATAATCAACTCTAGAAACAACGATCTGATGTAATTAACTCAAAACTTTCGATATTTTCGATGTGTAATTTAATTGCAGGTCTGTAAATAAATATTGGCCGTATCACCCGGACACCACGGGTAATATGGGCATAATAACAATAGTAGTCGGTTGGGCCAACAGAAGCATAGAGAGATCGCACAAAACATGTCTTAGTATATTGTATATTTTATGTTGTCTATATGAACTACAGAAAGCCAATCATTACCTCCATCAAATGTTTCAGATGCTAAACTAAAAAGAAAACCGTTTTACTGGTCATATCACCCCGAAATTGCGTGGGATATTCCCACGTGGCGTATCGTACTGACCCTTGCACATACAATCTTATAATTTTCGGTGCAACCACATTTTATCCACTTATTCTAAAAACTGTGCAAACGGCAGCGCCATTCGCTTGTTACGTTAAAAGATATTACGGGTGACCATATCACCCTGCCTTACCCTATACTGATAATGCATATCAGTATGGTATATGTACGGTAAATGATATTCATCATTACAAGACGCTTCTAAGTGCCATCGTAATGTTTAGACGTTATGTATACTTTGTCCTGCAAAAGGGTCCTTCTACTCATAAGTAAATAAACAAATAAATACATTTATTTATTAGTAGTAGTAAAAGAGATTTATTGTCAAACATAATATTTCAACAATTACAGTTACATGATCATTTTACACCTTGTTTATTATTTTATTTATTTATTTATTTATTATTGGTGTGGATTCATTTATTTGTAATCGAAACGTTTTGTCGTGTGCTCAGACGAGGGTGTAGCAGGCTCGGAGCCCAACACAGTGTCGCTGAGAAGAGAAATCGCTGTTCTCGACGAGAATGATAATCCACCGGTTTATCACGGCCGTCCATACGCAACGAGAGTACCGGAGAGCGCGAGAATCGGTGGATTGTTGCTGCCGGAAGGAACGATAGTCGTAACCGATCGAGACGGCGGTGTTAACGCCGACATAGACGTTAAATGCGTTCCAGTCTCGCAGGACGACGATACGTGCTCGACTTTCAAAATTTTCACCGAGCAGGTTTGCCACACAATATTTCATTAAAGTAATAAAATAGATAATACGTAAACAAAAAAAGTACCTGTCGTGAGTTATGTTTCTTTTTATTATTTTCCACCTCACAGATTGCGGAAGGAAAATACGACGTGCGGATCACCATAGCTCAGCCTCTGAATTACGAGAGGAGAAATTCGTATCTCATAAGTTTGCTGGCGATCGACGGAGCCAGCGATCCAGCCAAGCGCCTCCAGGCTCGAGCTACCGTAGCCGTGGACGTTCTCGACGTTCAGGTAATATCCGCGAATCAATAAGTCGATCGATAATGAAACTACGCTGTATCTACATTTTTTCATTTTTTTTTTTTTTTTTTTTTTTCAGGATCAACCACCAACTTTCTTGAACGCTCCGTACAGCGCAGCGATACCAGAGAACACTCCAAAAGGTCACACGGTTCTGACAGTGAGAGCTCGCGACGGTGATACCGGAGAGTCAAGGCCTCTGTTGTTGAATCTCGAGGACGACGACCTCCAGCACTTTGAGCTAATAACTTCGAGAGACGGTGATATCGCCGTGGGCACTCTCGTCACGACGGACGTTAAATTGGATCGCGAAAATCCGCGTATACTTCACGACGGTGGAATTTACAGTTTTCGCGTCAGAGCGACGGAGCTGATAAACGACGAGATTCCAGCGGACACCGAGACCTCGGTTGTGACGATCGTTATCACCGACGTCGACGATTTGTCGCCGATGTTCAATGAGAATTTTTTTAACATCAAAATATTCGAGGACATTGGAATGGACACTCCGCTTCCAGGTGCGTTATCGTAATTTTTGTAACGAATGCGGGAGAAGCGCTACTCCGTGTTTGCTGATTGTAGCGCTGTACAGCAAGGCCTACTGCGCATGCGCCGCACTTTACGCACGCTGCAGCGCGCGTAATAGTACATTTCGTTACGAGTGCAAAAAAACTTTTTCTGACGAGTGTGAGGTTTGCAGCACGAGCCGAAGGCGAGTGTTGCAATCACACTAGTTCAGAAAACGTTTTTCACACGAGTATCGAACAATTTATTTCACAAGGTGTGAAAATGGGGGTTTTCGCACGTGCGAAAAAACCGCCATTTTCCCACCGAGTGACATAAAATACGTTACGCACGGTGAAGTGTGCGTGAGGTACGTGCGTAAAGTACTCTACGCATGCTTAAGGGTGCGTAAAGTAAGATTGGTCCAATGTGCGCATGCGCCGCGGATTTACCGTAGACGAAAAGTAGCATTTTTAATGCATGAGATACAAAAAATGTTAATGATCTGTATAGAAATAAAAAAAACAATTATAACAAGATCGACAAATATTGATCTTTTTATTTTTCAGGATTAAACATGGTCGTGAGTGACGAAGACGTTGGCGACAACGCAAAGTTCGTTCTCGCCCTAAGAGATGCGCCAAATTATCCTGGAATAAGCGGAGCATTTACGGTCAGTCCCGAAAACGCTCAGGGAAGAGTACCGGTTGTGATAAGAGCTCGCGACACCGCCGTCTTGGATTACGACGTCGATGATCCTGCGAGGAGAGAATTAGAGTTTGACGTCGTTGCACTGGTCGGCGAAAAAGTGGTAAGAGTTCTCTCGATCCATCGAATGTCGAGGTCTTACTGCAAATCCTGATCATCCTGAAGATATCATGCATAAAACTGCACTGTAAAAAAAATTGGTTTGAGAATGAGTGAACAGTATTGGAATCTTTTTTACATAAACTGTTTCTAAAATTTGAAATACATGTGCGTTGCAATTTTACAGTAAAATTTTTATTTTTAATTAATTTTTTTGTAAAATTTTGGCAAAAGATTTGTAATTTTAATATCCGGTATTTTTATTTTACAAAAAAGCATATTAACGTTCAATTGATATGAACGTTAAGCAATGTAAGCGTTCAATGTAAGCAAATTGCAAGTTCTAGTAGATTAAATATACAATTTATCTTTACCGTGTACATTTCATCAAGTTATAACGGCAGTGTTTTGCATTATACAAACTGCGCTCGGTGAAGTTCATTTGGAGATTAAAATTCTACAAGTGAACGATATTTTTTTCTTACAAGTTTTTTTTTTCGTGCATTGACGGAGATTTGCCATAGATGAAATTTGATGTCATTCATATATCTTCAGGGTTATTAAATCCTGACTTTAAATAGTCAACTGATTCAATGTTTTTTTTAATACAGGCCGCTTCGTCGAGAGTTCATATAAAGCTCATGGACGCCAACGATCACGCACCCGAATTTTCGCAAGCAGTGTACAGACTGACAATACCCGAGGACGCCGAGCCAGGCACGAATTTCGGCAACGTAGTGGCGAAAGATCTCGACAGCGGCGCCTTCGGCGAATTGACCTACACTCTTCGTGGCTTCGGTGCCGACAAGTTTCGAACGGATGCGAAAAAGGGTGGAATCTCGTTGGCGAAGAAACTCGACTACGAGACCCAAAAATCATATTCTCTGACGATGGAAGCTAAAGACGGTGGCGGACGGGTATCCACGGTGAACATTCTGATAGAGCTCCAGGACGTGAACGACAACGTGCCGATATTCGAGCAAAGAGAATACTCGAGAACGGTGCGCGAAGGTGCGACTAGCTTCGATCCGCAGATGTTCGTTCGTGCGACCGACATCGATGGCCCGACTCACGGAAACGGACGGGTGACTTACTCGATAAGCCGTCACAACAGCTTGACCGAGAATGTTTTTAAGGTCAATGAGGAAACTGGCGAAGTGACGATGCTACTTCCGGCTAAGTCAGGCGATACCGAGCGGGGGATTTACGAACTCGATGTACGAGCCACGGATGGTGGAACTCCGCCTCTGTACTCGGACGTGAAGCTTGTCGTCCGAGTCGGCGTGCCGGGCAATCAGAAGCCAGTTTTTCGGGGGAATTACAAAGCGGGCTCGCCTGGACCAAACAGTTACAGAGCGAGACTCCTGGAGAACGCCACACCCGGCACCGAAGTCATTAAAGTCATGGCGAACGATCCGGACGGCAGAGACAGTCTCTTGCAGTACTACATCGCTTCCGGCGCTAAGGATAACTTCGTAATCGACTCTAGGTACATAATGATTCATTTTTCCTTCCTCATAGAGAAAGCTATATTGTCGTAAACAAAAAAAATCGACACTTTAAAGTCAGAGTATTTAAGGCACTAGAATAAGGATTTGTTCCATAAAACAGGTCAATTTCCAATTCATGAAGTTTCAGTTTTTTTAAATAAAAAATAATAATCAATAACGGACATCGTATCTCAAATCTATTCGTCCGACTGAGTTGAAATGTTGACAGATCCTTGATTATAAGATTTTATATCTAGTGACCGCATGTCTAGTGACCGCATGACAAAAAAGTGCATTGTTAATAACAATGTTTAAGGTTGCTTTTTTGTTAAACTAAAAAAATACCTTAATCATGATTAAGGAAATGAAATGAATGATATGAAATTTTTTTTAGTTCAACTAATTTGTACATGGCTTCCTCATTTATTACAATTTTATGCATAGCTTCCTCTACGAAGAAGCCAAGAACGACCAACTAACTTGTCATAGGGAAAGCAATGCGCCAAATTGTAATAAATGTGGAAGCCATGTGCAAATTGCTTTGCAAATTACGTGTGCAACTTACTCACCTTTTTCAAGTTTCTTTTCTTTCTATCGGCATTTTCTGACGTTCCAGTTCCGGTATCATAACCGTTTCACCGGACGCGAGACTCGACCTCGAGGCCGGAGGCGAAAAATACGAGGTCATAGTTTACGCCGTGGATTCTGGAACTCCCGTGAGGGAAACTGCCACGACAACTGTGACCGTTAACGTTTTGGATGTTAACAACAAACCGCCAGTCTTCAAGAAACCGACGTACTTGATCTACGTCTCTGAGAGAGCTGCCATCGGTACGGAAAAAAATTAACATTCCAAGATATTCCTCGAGTCGTGAATTCGTTGTATTATTGTTTGGTGTGTATTTCGTTGTAGGCGAATCCGTCCTGAAGGTTTCAGCGACTGATCCAGATTCGGATTCGACAATCGAGTACTCTATAATCGAGCCGATAAAAGCTGTCGACAAGACCGGAGTCGCTTTGAAGAGCACGACGCCGTACGACTACAAGACAGCCTTCAGGATTAATTCAACCTCCGGTTCGATCCTGGTGAACCGAGTCCTCGATTATCAGGTCGCGGCTGTCGTGATTCTCACCGTTCAGGCTAAAGATCTGAACGCTGTGGTCGATAAGGAGAAACAAGTGGCCGAGGTCGAGGTCACCATCTACATTCAGGCTTACAGCGACGATAATCCAACTTTTACGAATCCCGGCTGGTCGGTCAACAATCCGACGATTCGTGTGACTGTGCCCGAGGAACAACCGTTAGGAACGACACTCTTGATGCTCTCCGCCAGAGAACCGATGACCGGCTGGCCTGTACAAAGATTCGAGCTCGTTCGCGAGGAAGACGACGAGGGATACGTAAACGTTGGAGTTCAGAGCGGTAACGTCGTGCTGAGCAAAACACTGGACTACGAGACTTTGAACCAAAAAGTAACAATCCTCGATCTACTTCGATAATTTTTATTGTATATTTTCCTGTACTTTAATGGTATTTTTTTAACAGTTCATACGCTTCAAAGTCCGAGCTCTGGCCCGAGACTACGATATAACGCGAAAGATGTCCGAAGCAACGGTGATCGTCGAGGTCCAGGACGCGAACGACAACAGTCCCATATTCAATCATCCGGATTACAAGATATCGGTTCTTGAATCTTCGAAGCCCGAGAAGATAGTTCTGAATGTGAGAGCCACGGACATGGACAGTTCGAACACCGAGCAGGAAGTCAAGAGAGGCTACGGCGAGGTCAGATACGCTCTCACCGGTGAGAACTCGAATCTCTTCGAGATCGACCCCATAAGTGGGAACATCAAGATCGCCAGTAACACAACGCTGGATAGGGAGAGACAGTCGGTCCTGAGATTTTACGTTGTCGCATCTGACATGCCCCAGGGCGGAGCTGAACAGAAAACTAGCCGAGCTCTCGTTACCGTCGATGTTCTCGACGTCAACGACAACGCCCCGAGCTTTCCACAGGATTCTTACACAGCCGTTATCCCGGAAAATGCTCCGAAGGGTGTGAGCGTTGTCAACATCACCGCCAGCGATCTGGACGAGGGAAAGGGAGGAATGGTGCATTTTGAGATCATTGACGAAGGCGAAGCCAACGGTACGTAACTCGTACATCGGACGAGCTTATCATCTATTGAATCATCCCAGATAGCCAATCGTTTCTTAGGCAAACAAGTGCAATTGCTTTCCGCCAAGCTTTGTTGCTTACTTACCATAAATATGCCTGCATCGTATGCAATCTACGGTGTCAGCAAATTGTCAACAAATTGTCAGTAATATTGCAACAATTGTTGCCAGCACGAGATTCCAGTATATTAGTGTCAAAAATAAAACAAGGGTTGCTATCAGCGGATTTCTTATCTTAACTAGAGAATGGTTTATAAGGCTTTACGCCCGATGGTTCTTGCGCTGAAGTATGTCGAATTAAGTCATTTTCACTGTTAAATGTTACGCTCTTGAATTTTGCGAGAATCGGTGAAAGCATTTAAATTTTATACAAAATCGATTCTTTTAAAATCTCACCCAAAATAACCATTACTCAAGCAAATAAATCGTTAGGTACTTTCAGTTGAAATTTTATACAGATACTTGACCGAGTGAAAAGACAGTAGACAGTAAAAAAATTTCGTACTTTTTACAAAATTATTATCCTAAAAATATTTTTACGAAATTTCGTATTCCAATTTCACGAAATTATTTTTTACTGTGTAAGGTTCGATTTGATTATGGGATTTCTCATGGGGAACCAGATCATGGATTTTTTTTAGTGGTTCTAATTAACTTTCCAATATTTGCGCTTAATTTCGAGATGGTGTAAATCATTCAAGATTTCTAGGCGATCATGGACAAAATTCAGGAAACAATTTACGAAAACATACACCTGTATACACTTATGTCATCGGTTGTAATAGTAATGAGACGCAAAGCACCTGCAAGTCTTGTTGACAACTTGAGGGCAATATGCTCTTAAGAATTTGTGGCATTGAATATTGGCGAAAATATAGACAAACACAGTACACAATTTTGTCACAATCCTATGCTTTTAAAAAGAATTTTTTTAATAATTAATAACTAATAACAACTTTTTTTTTTGTGTTTTCAGGACTCTTCGAAATCGATCACGAGACCGGCGAGATATCGTCGGCGAAGAAACTCACAGGAAAAGGCAGAACAGAGCCATACAACATGAGAGTACGAGCTCAGGACTCCGGAACTCCGATACTGTACAGCGACGTCTCACTGACCCTCTACATCGGCGACGTAGTGAGCAACGACGGTGTGCCACTCTTCATCAGACCCACACTCGAGGAAATCGCAACGATATCCGAAAATTCTACAATCGGTAGTCCGGTTTTTCAAGTCGTCGCTTCCGATCCGGACGATCCTAATTTGCCGAACGGCAGAATAACTTTCAAATTTCTCGAGGACGGTAATTTCGGCAACGACGCTAGTTC
Organism: Ichneumon xanthorius; assembly: GCA_917499995.1. NCBI lineage: Eukaryota > Metazoa > Arthropoda > Insecta > Hymenoptera > Ichneumonidae > Ichneumon > Ichneumon xanthorius. The sequence continues at coordinate 6,107,445 of OU824202.1, read as the reverse complement.
GTTCAGAATAAACGGCGAGACGGGTTTGATAACAACGAAGAAATTGCTCGATCGAGAGACCAAAGACAGTTACACTTTAATCCTCGTGGCTCAGGATCTCGGCGATCCGCCGCAGCAGGCGACGCGTGTGCTTCAGGTCGTCGTCAACGACATCGACGATCACAAGCCTCACTTCAAGCGAAACTTGGACAGTCCACCGATCGAGCTGAACGTCCTTGAGGAGGTTGCTGTCGGCACTAGAGTCGGTATCGTCGAGGCCATCGACGAGGACATAGGCGAGAACGGAATGATTGATTACGCGATAATTTATGGCAACGAGGGGGGTTTGTTCGGCGTCGAGCGTCTAGATAATAATTCGGCGATAATAAAAACCGCCGGTCAGCTGGACAGGGAAGCTATCGCTCGTCACTTGATCACCGTCAAGTGCTTCAAGTATCCCGTCGCTAAGTCCGAAGTCGTGCCGAAACCCTACAATCGTCAGGATCCCTCGGAGCGACAAGTTTTGATAAAAATCACGGACATCGACGACAACAAGCCAAAGTTTCGAAAGAACAACATCACCCTCGGCGTCAGACTCAACGTGCCCATAGACACGAGTCTCATTACCCTCGAGGCTTACGACGAGGACGCGGATGCGCTACCGATTAATTATATAATGGGAAAGGTGTCCTTTACCTCGCTAGCCGAGCCCTCGATGTCGAAGAGAGACATTCCCTCGTACCTTTCGCTGAACTCCCAGACCGGAGAGTTGAGAACGACGGGGTCGATGGCCGGATACTCGGATGGATTTATGGAGATACCGATAACGGCGAACAATTCTCGGACACCCGGAAGAGAGACCAACGTGACATTGAGAATATTTCTGCTCCGCGACCGGGACATGCTGAAATTCGTGTTCTCCAAGCCGCCCGTCGAGGTTCGAAAGAGTCTCGAGGACTTCGAGAAAGCCGTTCAACAGGCTCTGTCCCTGCCGATATCCGTTAACGTCTACGACACGCAGTTCTACTCGAAGGACGACAATTCTCTGGACTTCTCGTCGACGAGCTCCTGCTTCCAGATGGTCGGCAGGGAGGCCTATGACCTCGAAGAAATGAAGGCGCTGCTCAGGGATCCGAAGAACGACGAGTTGAAGAGAGTCTACGACAGATTTCACGTCGAAAAGGTGCAACATTGCGCCGCCCTCGTCGCTCGGGCCGACGCGTCCATGACACAGATGTGGGTCCTGGCTATCGCCGCCCTCGTTGGCGTTGCCGCCGTCATCTCGAGCTGCTCGCTATGCTGCATGCACTCCAAGTAATAAATTGTTCAATATTACTTTTTATCGTATACGGTAAAAAAAGGTCTGTGCATTTTTAACCCTTTATAGGTCACACTTTTAGCCCACGCTTAGGCGTTACGGTAGCAACGTCTGGCGTTTCAGGCGGTGCGACTTATAAAGGGTTAACAATAGTACTTTTTATAACAAGTGCCCAAAAACTTTCACTTTTTATGCCTGTAGCATGGCGAAAGCGTGCGAAAAAATAACTAGGGTGTTAAAAAGCTGTGTAAAAATTAACTAGTGAGATGTGCGCATGCACAGTACTTTTCTCGCACGCCTTACTAAAAAGCGCCACTTTTGCTACGCTTTACAGGCACGAGAAGTGGGACTTTTTGTGCACGTGCTACAAAAACATTTATTGTCTACAAAGGTCCACAATTTTTTTTCTTGTTAATTTTATAATCTTCTCAGTTGGAACTACTGTTCGTCAACGTGAAACGAAATGTGGACTGCCGTGGACAAGAAATGTTTATCAAATGTACAAGCCTACTTTTTACTGTGCACTCTTCCATATCAGGACGTGAAAATAATTTGTTTCTTCTCCTTCAAACTTCAAGGTACAAGAGGCAAGTGAAACACGCTCGGCTTCGGGAACAAACGAGGCCTCCTCTAAGCTACGTGTCGTCGGGTCCCGGAATGGTAAACGCTCAGTCTCACACGACGCTGGGAACTCTAGGACCTGGTACAATGGTAACTCTGGGCCCTCACGAAGGCCCCTACGAATGGGGTGCGGATACGACGCTCTATCATCCCAGCACGTTGTCGAGAGCGTGAAAACACGAGTGATTTTGAAAAAATCTTGACAGTCCCCGACAGGCTAAAAAAGTCCGAGTAGAATGGTGCTCAGTGAAGATCACGGACAATCCAGGATTGAGTGAATTTTCACAGTAGGTTTTTTAATTTTTTTTAATACCATATGTCTTCGTATTCCTCACGCGACTCCGTGACGAAAAACTAAACTGTACATTGAACGAGGCGTCGACTATTGTTTTCGTTCGCTATATCTACGGGAGGTAAAGAGACGGTAAGTGGCGATCGTGCTTTTTTGTATTGTATAAATCGTACTTAAGTATCGTGAAATAAATTAAAAAATGTACATTTTATAATATTTATATTATTCATATTTTTAAAAAATTAGAAAAAAGCAAACATACGAGATGTCTTCCAAAACACTTACTAGTTGAGCCGCTATAGTTAATAATCACGCGCGCGGAGAGATCTCGAAAGTTGCGTGTTTAATACCATTTGCGAATATGTCAAGGTCAACCCAGTGGATCCGATAGTTACGATGTTTATGATCTTCATCAAAGTGTCGGCGCTTAATCGGCATCGCGTGAAAATTAGGGGCAGGGGGGAATAAAAGGCTGAAGAAAATTCGCTCGTGCTACACGCTCGTGCGTCCAAGAGACCATGAACCAACCGAGATATCACATGTTGTATTTTATATTTATTCTGCCAGGAATTCAAGATACGAGACTCTCTCGGCGCAATTACACTAATTATTCTCACAGAGAAATCTTCCTCGGCTCTTCGGGCTTTCTCTTTTCTAACGAAGGCCTGTCAATCCAGTCTGTGCGATAATCTTTATTTTTGACATCGCCTTTTGTACAGCTGTATCAACGAAATTTTAGTCCGTCGCTATGAGGCCATCGGCGAACGCCTGGAATCCCTCTGGCGTGTCTATGTCTTTGCTGTAGTTCGTCAAATTTTTTTTTTGCAGCTCCTGACAATTTTTGCACTCGTCGATCGTGTCGGAAAGATTTTTTTCCGTGGAAACGGAGTCTTTCTCTCGGATTAATTCGGCAGTCGTGGCCTCATCGAGTTCTTCCTCGTTACCGGAACTCGGCAGATCACTAATATCGGTGCTTTCTTCCTGGTTATCTTCGCTCCCATTTCCACTCTCGTCGTCCGACATTTCAAGATAATTTTGACCTTTTGAATTATGCGGCATCTCGGTCGAGTCCGGTAGATCCGTCTCCTCGTACTTCGATTCCTCTATAGCCGAGTGATCGGTCAGCTGTTTGGTGATCGCGTCGAAGGGCGACATCACGCTGTGCATGAACTTCCGGCGCTCCTCCGGTCGCATCGATGCCGATCTATGAACTATGTCGTTTCTGGAATGCAATAATCATTCAAATATATACAATTTCACAAGGTGAAATTATGTGCACATATCGGAGATAGGCTGTACTTGAAGAACCGGATACTTGTTTGGTACTTCGAGTTCTAAGTACAAGTCTTTTTTGAGTACACCGTTCAAAACTTATTAAATGTAAACAATTTCTTATGTTACGAAAAAGCTGCAAAGTAATCGACACATGGCTTCCTCGTTTATTACAATTTTGCGCGCAGCTCCGTCTACAAGGAAGCCAAAATCGACCAACGAAGTTTCTCATAGAGAAAGCTATGTGCAAATTACTTGGCACCTTTTTTTTTTAAGTATACATAAGGCTTAACGCTACGAACGTAATTGCAAAAAGTCCTTGGAAAAAGTAGTTGAAAAATACTTAAAGAACAAAAAATACTTGAGAAATACTTAAAGTACAAAAAATACTTGAGAAATACTTTAAATACTTGTGATGCTTTCTACTTTGCACTTGAAGTATTTTTTGGTACTTTGCCCAGCTCTGGCCCATAGACACATAAATAATTACATTTTTCAGTGGTTTCGTATACAACGCAAAAACTCGAACCTGATGGCCCAATTTACATGTTGTTTTCCCCAAACCATTAATTCTCGTCTCAAGATGGATTCGGAGCATAATAATGTTCGTTTTATCGTTATAATTTTTTGATGTGTGACCAATTATGTTTTGCCATATATTACGAGGCAGCTCTGGGTTACATGGCCAGTTAATTCACACAGCGGTCGAAGCTTATTGCGAAGTTGTCGAAGAGACTGAAGACGTTCCGCGAGAATAGTTTTTTCTTCGTATCTTTTTTTTTCACGAATTACATCACACGTTGATGTTCACTCCCAGCCTGACATTTCGCCTCTTCGACTCCCGACAGCCCACACAACGCCGACGACTTTTCAGTGAAAGTCCCCCAAGCGTTTCATCGATCTTCCCGATTAAATACCGTGGACGGACAACATTTGCCTTGCCGATCGCACACACGGTAAAAAAATTCTTTCCACGTTTACCAAACATGTCCACAAAGGCCAACAGTCTTTGTTTTCTTGCTAATTTTACAATATCTTGTTTTCAACTAAACGTATTGTTAGTTGTGTTAATTGTAAAATTAGGAAGACAAAAAAACATTATGAACCTTTGTGAAGAAGACATGTTGAATGTTGAAGACATGTTGAAGAAGACATGAAGAAGACTTTGCTGAGTGTACGAATCTTTGTTTGTACCTCGTAGAAACAGCTGAACGTTTATTTACGATTATCTCACCTGTTGAGTTTATTCTTCTTCCGAGGATACAAGTTCAGATGAAATATCATTTGTTGGCGCTCCTCCTCGTCGGAGAGTCCCGCTTGTCCCGCTGGAACACCGACTACCGGAAACGGTTGGGGCTGCGCAGGATAGTACCTTTTGCCCCGATTGATAGGCAGCGGCCTCCTGGGATCGTATTGATCCATGCTTATGGCTGGCCTCGGCCTCGATGCCTTCGTGTGGGGTTCCTCGTTCAGATCCGTTATCGGATAGATGTCCAGCATCACGCTGAACGGTTTCGGCTTCTTCCTACCGTAATTCCCATAAGACTGAGCACCCGCGTTGTCGTTGTACTGAATGTCTTGGATCGGTATCTGAGGTATCGGCTTGACGTAATTCGTCGCCGGCCTTTGGAAGAACGGGTCGTAGTACGGATTGTATCTGTGAGTTCCCGATGGCGAAAATCTGCGGACACAAGGCCAACGCGACAGTTAATTTATTTTATTTTAACGCATGATTTAACTTACAATTTTTTTTATTTTTGGCTTCGTGCGAATCGCGAACTTACCGAACGTTCGAGGGTGCAAGCAGATTCACATCCGTCGGATGTTTCGGCTTGTACATGTAGAACGGATCTCCGCCGTGTCCTACCGCGAACCTCGAGCTATGCGACATCTCTTCGTCATCCATGTCTTCCTCCTCGTCGTCTTCCTCCTGTCCACCGCTCGGATCTATGTGGTACCCGTTTCTGTCGCTGTTCCCCATTAGCTCACCCACTTCCGGATAGAGATCCAACTTCTTCGGATTGACGTAAACGCCGGTGAACTTTATACCGCGATTCATGATGTTCGGATCGTTGGTTAAGTACTTTATGATGTCCTGAATGTTCCTCGACGTGTGGGGATATCGGTACTGGGTCAGCTGAGGAAACTTTTGACGCTTGTTGAACGATACCGGCTGAGGTGTCTTGAGCTCGAAGTGAAACGGAGCTGGACGCGGTTCCTCCTCGTTGAATTCTTCCGAGGGGTCAGGATATTTGTATCTGAAATTTTTACGAAAATAAATCGTGAAAGATAAAGAAATGTCAACTGCCGTGTTAATTGAACCGGGGCCATTCAGGCTGATCGACTAGCCGTTCCAGCCTTTTAAGGGGGCTGATTCAGCCGGAAAACTGAGAATTTTAATACGCTGTATTTTATTGCAGGCATCTCTGGTGAGGTTGTACCTCGCCACAGAAAAAGTGTGCAAAGAAAAAGTGTGCACATGGCTTTCTCATTTATTACAATTTTTGGCATGGCTTTCTCATTTATTACAATTTTTCGCATGGCTTTTTCTATGAGAAAGTTCGTTTATCGATTTTTGGTTTCCTCATAGAGGAAGCTATGCGCAAAATTGCAATAAATTAGGAATCCATGTGCAAATTTCTTTGCACCTTTTCTCGCAACATAAAAAAATTATATATCTCATAAAATCGAATCGGTCAAAATTGATCACAAAAATTATTGCACTAAATCGATAAGCGATGAAGAAGTAATCAATGGTAAGCTTTTATCAATTTTTATGTTCCAAACATTTGCGTACTAGCTATTTTTATTTACATCGTACTGCGTAGTAGGAGTTAAATGTTTACAATACGAATTGCAAATGTTCACTATTTACTCAGTAATAAAAATTAAACTTAATACTTAAAATGTAAAAAATTGATAAAATCTTTCTATTCCTTTTTTTCGGTGTCATTAAAAAAAAATCCGGCCATACCACGGAAAGGTTACCCTGTTTTGGATGAATGGTCGATCAATACCTTTGCCTGACTCGGTAGACAACAGCGTGATTGTTGAACAATTGTTTTCCCTCGACTTCCTCGCTCTCGTTTTTCCCATCCATCTCCTCGATGAGTCTCTTGCGTAGCTTGAAGTTCTCCAGACTCTGGCTCCGCGTCTCGGGATTCATGGTACTTGGATCCCTGGTGTCCCGACGAACGAGCGAGTCCTCGGCTCTGTCAACGTACGTTATCACCCGCGAATCCGCGTTATCCGAACGGTCCTGAATTCGAAAACTTTCCGTCCCGTTCGGCTCGCTATTGGGCGAAGCGGTTGTACTTGCGAATTGCCTCTTCGGCAAAATGATGGATTTCTTCAGAGCGTTCTGCAGTATGTATATATGTTTCGTTTCCTGGCTTACTTTGCTGCTAGCCGAGGCTCCCGAGGCGAAGTCGTAGATGAAAATTGCAGCCTGCGATAAAAAAAAAAAAAAAAAAATAGTTATTTATATGGCAAGAGCGTAGAAAGGGAGTTCTTGACGAGTGTGGCATTCACACGAGTCAGGACGTCCTTTTCTACGCCCATGCCATTCACATAATTTTTCCTAACAAATCCACAAAAATCATGCTCTTCGATTTTGGAAAGTGTGCATAGAAAGGCACTTTTTCGCACTAGTGCGGGAAAAAATACCATATTGGAATTATAAGCATGCGCAGAATTTTTCCCACAGGTGATGCGAAAAAATGCTTTTCTGCGCACACTTAACAGGAACGGAAAGCGGAAATTTACGTGCATGCGTTAAGAAAACAAGTGTATCCATCCAAATAGCTGGCGATTACGGCTAATCGTCGGCACTGTCGCTACAAACGTCACCGCTTCATGCCGGAACAATTATGGAAAGAAAAGAAAATGATAATGATTATATTCATTAAAAAATCGTAAAAAAAAAGAAATGAAAACGATTGTGAGCAGATTCCCAGAGATAAGCGATCGAAAGAAGTGCCAAAGCCGCTTTGTCACAATCGTTCGGTGCTGTGGCGTTAAATTGCAGAGAATTCTTGGCGAGCGCCTCCGGCCATCGCGGTGCCGAGAAGAGGACAATTAGGCGACTCTCGAAGGCGTGCGATGTCTCATCCATTCTCCCCGACTTTGAACGCCATTAATTTAGTCGCTATATCATTAAACATGTTTCTATTTTTACTGCACAAAGTCGAATGTGGAGGCGGTGGGATACACTTAATCCGTGTCAAAGAACAGTTAACGCCCTATATGTGAAGACATGCAGAAATCTCGTTCGCGCGCACGAGGCATAGACATCGTCCGGCGCGTCGTCACGCTTTGCAGAATTTTTAGCAACTAGCCTTCGCTCGTTTGCCTTGCTTCCACCCGCGATGCAACTCGACGTACGGAGCTCGTTTCGCCGAGAGAAAAGAAGCGCGCAATTGAACTATCCATCTTCTTCCCTCCGACGCGAGAAAGTCGTTGCTTTTTTTTCATCCGCTCGAAAATTAATAATACCATTTTTTAAGATGCGATCTGAACGAAAAACGTTTTTTTTTGTTTTGTAATTTAAAGAGATCTCCACGGAAGCCGGGATAATTAGGGAATTTCTCATGAGATATAAAGCCACGCGTATCCTCCGTATTAGCGACTGGGAAGCAGCCCTAACGCGGTATAACCAGAAGAGAACGAATGAGAGTGAAAGCGCGAAGCGTCGTGCGCGCGCGAATCTCGGCGATCTTCTTCCCACAATACTTTTGTAGCAGCGTTACATACGATTCTTTTCCCAATTGGGATGTGCATTTTACTTCACTGTACAGCGAAGACTGCGCTCCCCCGCGAGTAATCGGATGAGCGCACCAAGGAGGATACTGTTGAGCGCAGGAGCGCGTTACACTGTTCGCTGCTTACCGTAATTAAAGTTAATTGCCGTGACGAGCTGATTCAGTGATTAATTAAAGATTCGCTCGTGTAGAGATATAATTGAGAAATTCCCAGTTAACGGCGACAGTCGCTTAGAAAGTAATTCCATACTTATTATCCCGTCAATGAATTAATAATAACAATGATAACATTTATGTTTATTATTGTTATTAATTAATGAAATGAATTGAGAAAATAAATTTATTCCGTAATTAATCGGCGTTATTTTTAGATGCTACTTACCAGCACTACGGCGACTACGGCCATTATTCCAATGACGAATTTTCTTATCACGATTCCGTATCTGCTTCGATTGTAACGATCGCCCCGATCGGAGTAAAGTCCGAGCTCCGAAGTGCTTATTGCCGATCTCCGACCGGTTTCGAACATGTCTCGGTGTCCGCGAATGGGATTTTTTTTTGCTTTCCGGAAGATCGATGATCATTAGTAATCGATCCTCGTTGCGATCGCCGCGCCGATTGTCTTTCAATAAACCCGGTCGGCGCTCATGGCGAATTATTGTTGTAACGAAATCTAAGGACGACGATTAACGTAGGTCACTCTTTCACGATCCTCTTCTCGCGACGTCTGGCAAAAGACTAAAGTCACAACAATGCAACTATTCGGGATGGTGGTATCCTTCGGAAGCAGAAGCTCTACACTTTTCACCTGGCTCTCGTTCCCCATATCTCTCCCGCTGTGGCGAACCCGAAGAAAATTTTCTTTCTCCTCGTGGGGGCGACTCGTGAATCACCTGTGGTAGGAGTTGCGAGCCGAGTTTTATGGGCTACTTACTCTCCTCGCCACAACGACGTACGCAGCGAAAAAAATAATCCTCCGCGTAACAATATCGCCGATCATGGGAATTAAATATTCGCACACCATTGATCTTGAGGCGGACACAACGAGAGTGCAGCAAGTGGACTCTTCACTATCACGAATCAACTCGACGATGTGTCGAAAAAACTGTTTTATTAGTTTCTCAATTTCAATTACACTTGTCTCTATTCCGTACAAAAAAAAGGATTCGAAGAGAGAAGAAAAAGCAACGTCGGTCGATGAGCGAAAGGCGGCAGAGTGTGTGAAGCAATCGGAGGCTGCGAGAAAGACGTCATCTCTTTGACTCTCGCGATCCCGACTGTGCAGACGCGAAGAATAGTGAATAAAAAAAGAAAAAAACTTTCAACTAAATTCGCACTTTCCCTGACCGCTGACGATAACCTTTGCATTACTACTGTGGTTTTTTTTTTCGATCCCAATGAAACGAATCGCACGCTCACAGAGTCAGCGAGCGCGCGTTCATTTTTCCACTTGGGGTTTGTATACAGTAAATATATATATAGTTATATGTATAACTCCCACTGACGGGGACAAATCAATTTTTCTCTCGCATCGCCAATTCGCCTTTCAACTTTGTTACCTCCGACGAGATACCAAAAACGAAAATACATTTTCCCTTAACGTCTACGATAGTCGAATGAAATCTCGGGAATGGGGTAGTTGTAGCCGAGATTGGGTCTGAAGGTGCTCGGCGGCAGTGTGGGATACGGCGCGGGTCTTCCGGTCGGTGGCGGCAGAGTGGAGGTGCTGGGTGTAATGCTGTAGATCGCCGTTGGATAGGGAGGAGCTGTTACGGTTACGTAGGTCGGTCTGGGGGTGGAGGGAGGAAGATAAGGCGGAGGTCGCGTAACCGGAGGTGGTTGACCGGTCGGTGGAAGGTACTCCAACTTCTTCGTGGTCGCCCGAGTTAACGGAGGGATGTTCGGTGTGGGCGGGGTAGAACGAGGCGTGGTGGTCGTCGTGAGGGGAGGAAGATAGACTGGTGGCTTCGTCGTGGCTGGCGGAGGTCTCGGGGTAGTTTTCTCGTGTGGCGGCAGATACGTCGGCGGGGTTACCGGAGGAACGTATCTGGTGGTTGGTTTCTGGGTGACTGGAGGAACGTATCTGGTCGTTGGTTTCTGGGTGACTGGAGGAACGTATCTGGTCGTTGGTTTCTGGGTAACTGGAGGAACGTATCTGGTCGTTGGTTTCTGCGTAACCGGAGGAACGTATCTGGTCGTTGGTTTCTGAGTGACCGGAGGAACGTATCTGGTCGTTGGTTTCTGGGTGACCGGAGGAACGTATCTGGTCGTTGGTTTCTGAGTACTCGGAGGAAGATACGTGGGTGGATTGGTCGAGGGTCGGTACGGTGGTTGAGTTACCGGAGGGACGTATCTCGTGGTCCTCTGAGTCACCGGAGGGACGTATCTCGTGGTCCTCTGAGTCACCGGAGGGACGTAGCGCGTCGTTGGCCTCTGAGTCACCGGAGGCTGGTACTGCGTGGTCCTCACTGTTGCGGGAGGCGCACGAGTGGTAGGTCTCGGGGTTTGCGGGGGAAGATAGGTCGGAGGGTTCGTCGATGGAACCGGGCGTCTCGTCGTGGTTTGCTCCCTCGGCGGCAGGTACGGCGGCTGAGTGACCGGAGGAACGTATCTCGTAGTCGGCTGAGTCACTGGAGGGACGTATCTGGTTGTCGGGCGCTGAGTAACTGGCGGAACATATCTGGTGGTCGGCTGCGTCACCGGAGGGACGTATCTGGTCGTCGGACGCTGAGTAAAGGGCGGAACGTATTTCGTGGTCGGCTGCGTTACGGGGGGTACGTATCTGGTTGTCGGACGCTGGGTGACCGGAGGAGAGTGTCTCGTAGTCGGTGGCTGGTAAGGAGGCTGCGTTGGCCGGCCTGGAGTTACCGGAGGGAATGGAACGTTCGGGACATCGTAACAGTAGCCAGTCAATGGATTACACGGCTTCGATGTTGGTGGGGCAGTTGGTGGCCTGCGAAAGGAGAGAAACAAAATATTGCGTGAGTATGATTCCCGAAGTGATTGTAACATAGCTATGCAACTCTTCTCAGCGAATGTTGAAGACTTTTCGCTGGCAGAACATCGCAATAAATCGCTTCAGACAATACTTACGGTGGAGGAGGTGGCCTCGTCGGGGTTGGAGGAGGAACGTACGTTGCCCTCGTCGGAGGACGTGTCGCCGGGGGTGACGTTGCGTAGGTGTATACTCTGTGAACAGAAAGTATAACAATGTGTCACGGATACGCCAGAATATCTTGATGACATCATTTATTCAGATGATGCTAACTGTTGTGGTGGAGGGGGCGCTGTTCTCGGTGCGTAAGATAATGACGGACTCGGCGGCAGTTGGATTGGCCTGATACAAAATAACCAAACTCATAACTGGTACCCTCTATAAATACCATAGCTAAACTACTATTTTTTTGGTATTTACTTGTGCAGTAGGTCAGTAATTGAGTGAGAGGTCTCTTGCTCAGGGGGGAAGGGTTTCGCCGGAGAGGGGTAGCTGTACGACGGCTGTTGAGGAGGTGGCGGCCGTGGCCTGTTAGTCACTGGAGTCTGAGGTTCGTATGGTCTGTATGGCGGAGATGGAGGTCTTGTTGGCGGCGGGGTAGGTCTTGGACTAGACCTACAGCCATAAACGAACGCGTTTAATTAAAGGGTAACTAAAGTGAAATGCTGTACGGAGCATGCAGCAGCTTTAATGACTTTTAATAAGTAAACTATTTTGAAGAATTCCTACCTTGTTGGGATCGACTGCGACGGAGTTGGCGGCGGTCTCGTTTGCTGAGTAGGAGGCCTCGTCGGAGGCGGCGTTGGTCTTGGAGTGGGCCTGTTGATAATAATTTGATTTTCAAGTATTATTTTTCTTTATTGCACATGCAAAGCCCCGATTATTGATAGTCTCACCTATTTTACATCGGACACAGAGAAAAATTAGGAGTTGAGCCCATTAACAGTTATGAGCGAAAATCAATAGTTTGTTGGTACAACGAATTTAAAAAAATTTGTTCTCTCAATTAATTCATTTCCGGTGAAATCAATAAAATAATATCATCAATCTAGCAATCTCGAATTGGGGATAATAGTAATTTGGTATACTAGTGCGAAAAAGTGGATTTTAGACCAAGATTGGGAAGGTGGCTGCATGAGCCGGATTGAGCGGCACAACGGCACGAGGCGGGGCCGAGTGTTGCTTATAGCGTTAGAGAAGGCGCGTTCTACCTACTTGACGACCGCTGTCGGGAGTATCGCATAATGCTTTTTCAATAAATTCAGGAGATGCACCGCACAAGATGCCAAAAGTAAAACTGGCTTGCGAGAAGTAAAACCAGCGTGCGAGAAGTAAAACTAACGTATGAGGAGAAAAACCACCTTGTTATAAAACGCCACTTATGTCACGCCTTACAGGCACGATCCTTCTCATACACCCGTTGCAAAAAATAAATTAAGCAATTTTTTACCTTGGCGGGAAAGTCAAGGGTTGGTGCGGAGTAGGGTAGTTGTACGGTGGCTCTTGTGGGGGCGGTGTTGGTCTCGGAGTCACTTGCGGACGCTTTGGTGTTGGTGCAGGTCCTGGGGTAGGCCTGTAAACAAAAAATATGTTAATAACCTTGCAACAGTCCCAAATAATAAAGCACATCCACTTTGAACATCTTCGACAAAACGATTTTGCACAGCCTCACTAACGTTACGAGTAGTCCAAAGAATTCTTACCTTGGCGGGAAGTCATGCGACGGTGTAGGGTAGCTGTACGGTGGCTGTTGTGGGGGCGGCGTTGGTCTCGGAGTCACGTGCGGACGCTTTGGTGTTGGTGCAGGTCCTGGGGTAGGCCTGTAAACAAAAAATATATTAATAACCTGGCAACAGTCCCAGATAATAAATCCTACCCAGTTTGAACACCGTCAACAAAACGGTTTGGCACAGCCTCAATAACGCTATGAGATGTCCAAAGAATTCTTACCTTGGCGGGAAGTCGTGCGACGGTGTAGGGTAGTTGTACGGTGGCTGTTGTGGGGGCGGCGTTGGTCTCGGTGTTGGAGGTGGCGTCGGTCTTGGGGTAGGCCTGCAAACAAAATAAATATATATTCCTTGCAACAGTAAATAACAAATATTGTCAACACAACGATTTGGCAGAGCGTCAATAACGTGATGAACCGTCCAAAAAATGATTACTTTGGTGGGAAGTCATGCGACGGTGTAGGATAGCTGTACGGTGGCTGCTGAGGAGGAGGTGTCGGTCTTGGGGTAGGCCTGCAAACAGAATAAATATATATTCCTTGCAACAGTCTCAAATAATAAATCTTGTCTAATTTCAGTATCGTCAATACAACGATTTGGCAGAGCGTCAATAACGTGATGAATCGTCCAAAAAATGATTACTTTGGTGGGAAGTCATGCGACGGTGTAGGATAGCTGTACGGTGGCTGCTGAGGAGGAGGTGTCGGTCTTGGGGTAGGCCTGCAAACAGAATAAGTATATATTCCTTGCAACAGTCTCAAATAATAAATCTTATCTAATTTCAGTATCGTCAACACAACGATTTGGCAGAGCGTCAATAACGTGATGAATCGTCCAAAAAATGATTACTTTGGTGGGAAGTCATGCGACGGTGTAGGATAGCTGTACGGTGGCTGCCGAGGAGGAGGTGTCGGTCTTGGGGTAGGCCTGCAAACAGAATAAATATATATTCCTTGCAACAGTCTCAAATAATAAATCTTGTCTAATTTCAGTATCGTCAATACAACGATTTGGCAGAGCGTCAATAACGTGATGAATCGTCCAAAAAATGATTACTTTGGTGGGAAGTCATGCGACGGTGTAGGATAGCTGTACGGTGGCTGCTGAGGAGGAGGTGTCGGTCTTGGGGTAGGCCTGCAAACAGAATAAGTATATATTCCTTGCAACAGTCTCAAATAATAAATCTTATCTAATTTCAGTATCGTCAACACAACGATTTGGCAGAGCGTCAATAACGTGATGAATCGTCCAAAAAATGATTACTTTGGTGGGAAGTCATGCGACGGTGTAGGATAGCTGTACGGTGGCTGCCGAGGAGGAGGTGTCGGTCTTGGGGTAGGCCTGCAAACAGAATAAATATATATTCCTTGCAACAGTCTCAAATAACAAATGTTGTCTAATTTCAGTATCGTCAACACAACGATTTGGCAGAGCGTCAATAACGTGATGAATCGTCCAAAAAATGATTACTTTGGTGGGAAGTCATGCGACGGTGTAGGATAGCTGTACGGTGGCTGCTGAGGAGGAGGTGTCGGTCTTGGGGTAGGCCTGCAAACAGAATAAATGTATATTCCTTGCAACAGTCTCAAATAACAAATCTTGTCTAATTTCAGTATCGTCAACACAACGATTTGTCAGAGCCTCAATAACGTGATGAGATATCCAAAAAATTTTACTTTGGCGGGAAGTCATGCGACGGTGTAGGGTAGCTGTACGGTGGCTGCTGAGGAGGAGGTGTCGGTCTCCTGCCCGGGGTCGGCGGTGGAGTCGGCCTCACTGGTGGAGGCGTCGGTCTTGGGGGTGTTGGCCTGCAAAGAAAAATCCCATAATTCGTTATCTTCATTCCTGGCGATCCAGTCATTCGAAATAGCGGATTAGTAAATCACTTGTCATACACACTCTGTTAGTACTATAACAATCTCTATCAAGTATGTTTACCTCGGTGGGAAAGTTTGTGGCTCAACTGGTGGTGGATGGTACGGGGGCCTCGTCGGCGGAGGCGGAGGCGGGGGCCTCGCCGGTGTTGGTGGCGGTCTTGTTACAGTCCTTTAAACGGAAAAATAGATAAATAAAATAAAAATAAAATTCCATAACCATACACCGATACATCACACGAGACAAACTACGCGTTATGCGAACTATAACTCTCTCGAACGGTATAATTGATCAAAAGATATAATTCTTACTTGGGCGGTAGAGTGAAGGGTTGCTTCGGCGTATCGTATTGGTAGCCTTCGAAAGGCGCCTGAGGCCTTGGACTGCTCTCTATCGCCCTTTTGCTCTTGGCATGCACGTCGCTCGTGCAAAGCACCGCCACTAGCGTGGCGGTCCACAGGAGCTTCCACTGAAACAAATTAACATTGAAAAATAAATAAATAAAATAAATAAAAATTCATAAACAACCCTCTCGTCTCACGAGACAATCCATCTTCCGGATGATCGCGTCAAACTATCTTAACGACGCGTCAACGAGCTCGACAAAAAACCATCCCGAACCAAATACATATAAGGATAAAAGTATAATTGTGTAAACATCGAATTATCACGGTTCTCCCCGTGGGATAATCTCACGCCTCGCCCACAATCACCCGCGACGTCGGCCGACTCCTTATGTAAGATAATCGAGCTGGTCTAGCGGAGGTGGCCCGTATGATCTACCGGCGGTGATCGTGAAAGGTTCTCGACGCCTCTGTGTCGACTCCTCTTGCGTTGACTCCCCGATTAATGCAACTTACCGAGGATCCTCGACGAAACATTCATTCATTAACGCTGGTTCGCTGACGTTGCAAAATGTGCAATACGTCATCGTCAACCGTCAAGCGTTACCGTCGAAACAATTTGCATTGGATTATATCTTAAAAACGATCGATCATACAGCACAACCGAATAGTTTTGCAACAATTCGCGTCAGTCGCGATATTACAATTTAATTAATTTTTCACGGACCTCGGAGACTTTCAAGTGTAGACATGCGCGTCGACGACCTGACGGTTTCAGCTCGAAGTAAGCGTCCAGTGACCTTTAACTGGGCATAATTTATATGGAAGAACGCGCGCACCGGCTGCACGGCGAAGAGTTCCCGTGGAAAATATATCGATGGTCCAACGCCAGAGGGGCACATGGGCTGTGCTTTTGCACAGCCTATATGGCCTTATGGCATTAAGCCATCGTTATAGTCTCCGGGCCCCGTTTGTCCGTGGCGAGCGACTCGGAGTCGCCGGTCTCATGTGAAAGGTTGTCTATGTGCCGCAGCATCCTGCATTAAAATCGCAGAACGCAACGGCGGCAAACGTACAGATCCGAGGGATGCACTTAACCGACTTAACTCAGCTCTGTCGGCAGGTGGATCCGCGGCTGTACACGAGTTACACATCGTCTCAATAAGGATCTCGGCTAGCGTGTCTAATGATCTCGCTCTTTCTCTCTCTGGGTATGAATGAAAATTCTCGATGAATAACTTTGATGACTTGATGAGACAGCGGCGGCGATCCGTTACGCGTGATCCTCATAGATCCATTCATCCGATCCGTCGCTACGACGATTTATCCGATCTATCGATGATCTCTCGCAGGAAGTAGCGATCTTCAGACTCGCGCAATTTTACACTGGTGCAATGCGCCGGGCGATGTAGCAATGTTATTTTTTTTTCTTTTTTTATTGGCGGCTATGACTGGTATGGGAGGGGAGGCTGCACTGTAAAAAAAATTCGTTTGAAATTTAATGCACCGGGATAGAAGTTTTTATGCAAAAAACTGGTATTACAAATTTTGTACAGCATTGTCGTGAAAAATTAATGTTCGGTGTATTTAAAACTTTGAGAATACTTTATTTTTATAATTTACTTTAAGTTCAATGGAAAAGTATATTAACCCTTCAAGTAGCGGAGACTTTTTCCCGGTCGCAAACGACCATGCCTTCTTTTAAAGCACAAAAACGATACGGATGTTCGTAATAAATTTTCTTCTGTTTTATTTTAAAAAAACAACACTTCATAGAGCGTCCGTGAATTTTTACAGATTTTTTTGAATACATTAACTTGTTATTCGAATCGTTCGAAGGTTGCGTCTTGGCAAATTCTAGGTCCTCGTTGAACAAGGATCCGGTATGTGACGGATTAATTTTTCATCACAATTTGTACATTAAATTTAATGTACCAGTTTTTCCATAAAAACTTCCAGTCTGGTACATTGAATGTGCACTTTTTTTTTACAGTGTGTGGGGAGCACTGAGAAATATAGGACGTTTCGATGAACTCTGAGCTATAATTGATTCTTGGCTGACATATAAAAAAAATTATAATCACATACTGTATAAGATTATTCATTGGTATTTAACGCAGCAGTTTTGACAAACTCAATGGGGCGTTTAATCGTGAAGATGCGCGTCTAAGTTATGAAATTATATAGCTCGCAAAATACATAGACGAATGAGAGAAAACGTGAGATCGGAGGAGAAGCGCTTCGAATGACATCAACGACTTTTCACGATTGGTGTATCGAAACGGACAGAGTTAGTAGTACGAAGACATTTATTCGATATATAAATCAGTTAGCTATTTCATAACACCGTACATCAGTTGGCCTTAGATCGTTTCACGATGGCAAGGCGCTTCAATGTAGCGAATGAAAGAAAAAAAAAATAATTGAGAAGGCAAAGCGAGACCGTCATATACCAATAATCCTCTAATATATACCCTTTGCTTAATAGTAGAAGTGGGTAAATCTCCCACCCCTACCTCCCACGTAATCGCGCAGACTCTGCCGAGACGACTCTTCACTCCCAACAAGCCAAAAAAAAAGCGACGTTGATGCGTGGCTTCTCGTAAACACGGTCATCGAATTCCTTGCGCGACTCCGATGGCTCGAAGATCGCTATTTTTTTAAGTATTTATTTTCCGTATTTTTTTTTTACCTAATAGCTGCCAATTACTTTGTGCGAGACTCTTTCAAAATCAGCGTTTAGTCCTCTTCTGACGTTTTTTTTTTTTTTTTTGCGACCCGTCTCACTAACGCAATGCCCCGAGAGAGAAAGAGTGACTCGATGTAATAATTACCGGCACTCTCGGTAGCGCGCAGCCTCCGGCTCGTCTCGTCATATTTGCATCGACGAGACGGGGAGACACACAGGTGACGGCTAAAGAGAATTCGAACGTCGATCGGCTCGTCGGAGAAAGCGACGAAGTTGCGCGTCCCCGCGAGAAACGAAACGATGACGCTTCGCGATAATGGGTAACCGATACGTGCAATGGCCTTTATACCGCCGCTTTGCCTGAGATTACATGCTACTTATACTCTCGGCTACGCGCGGTTCGGATGCTGAGGACACGGTCGCTGAATCCCGCCGCGTTAGTTCGGTCGTATAAGGCGAGAATAACACTCCGAGAGACCCATCGCTTGCGTCATCGAAATCTAAAGATGCGTTAACCGGCACTCGCATGCACAACCACGCTCATACAGCCCAGAAACTCGATAACGATCCCTGGACCTTGTTGCGTCGAGGTTTTGCAATCGGGAAAGATTCGTCTCGATAAATTTCCCTTTATTTTATGTTTTTTTATTTTTAAGTAAAAGTGTGTATTGTATGACTGTCTTTATCGTAAGTGGAAGATTGTGGGTGTTTATCGTGCGATCAGACGCTAGGAAAGTAGAAGCGAAACTCGCGCACGTAGCCCGGAAACTCAACAACGATCGCTCAACCTTGTTGCATGAAAATTTTGCTATTGCGCAATATTCGTCTGTATAATTTTTTTTTATTTTTTTTTATTTTTAAGGAAAAGTGCATATTGTATTACTGTGCTTATTTCAAATGGGAACTTGTGGGCGTTCGTTATCCAGACGTGAAAAGATTAGAAGCGTGACTCGCGCCAATTAAGAAAAAAAAGAATCAAACAATCGAGAACCGGATGCACGAGTTCGGCGTTGAAAGGATTAACGGAGCGTAGGAAACGTTTCAGCGTTACGGAACTCCACTAGCGTAATGACAAACGAAAACATAAGGAGCGGGAGTGAAATGAAGAAGGAGAGCAAAAAAAGAAATGTGTTAATACTACTCGAGAGAAAGTAGTCCGCCGGATCGTTTAGCGGAAGGTTTATCGACTCCCGTACAATAATTCCTTGGAGCGCAGTCACGCGACAGAAAAGAGACCTCCAGACTCGCATTCGCACGTTACGTTACACCTTGCTCTCGGCGTCCAGGCCGCCCAGGCGTGTTCGACGAACTTGGACAAAAGACGCCAATCGACAAAGAGTCACTCGAAGCAGAGTGCCTCGCGAGATTTTACTATTTTGCATAACAAAACTGTCGCGCGTTACCGATTTTTCGGCGAAATAGAAACTGTCCTCCCGCTGAATTCAATCCGAACTCTCGGTTTATTTAATCGCCGGATAGATCGCTTTATTCGACGGGTATTGCGATATGTCGGGGTGATATGGCCATGATTTCCTTATACAATGAAAATTGGAGGTTTAACGTTTTAAAGAGCCTCTAAATTTTGGTCGTAACCAACTCCGGAAACATCGAACTGATGTATTTAACTCAGAACTTTCGATATCTTCGATGTGTGATTTAATTGCAGTTCTGTAAATAAATATTTGCGATCTGCCATGTCACCCGGACACTACGGGTGATATGGCCATAGTAATAATGAGAAGCATAGAGGGATCGCACGAAACATGCCTTAGGATATTTTATGTTGTCGACATGAACTACAGAAAGACAATAATTACCTCCGTCAAACGTTTCAGATGCCAAACTAAAAGGAATATGGTTGGAATATGGTTATGGTGGGCCATATCACCCGGGAATTGCGGAGCATATCGCCACGTGGCATATTGTACTGACTCTTGCACATGCAATCTTATCATTTTTTATGCAATAATTTTATATCCATATGTACTAAAAACTGTGCAACCGTCAGCGCCATTCGTTTGTTCGGTTAAAAGATATTACCGGTCATATCACCCGCGTGGCCATATCACCCTGACTTACCCTAAATACAAGTGAATACGAAAGTCACGAACAGCCCTACCGAAATGCTGAATTTCGTGGAAAAACGCGTTCTGATTTAACGATAAGCAAAAAAAAATTGAAAAAGAATGCGAAAGGATTTCTTAATGCAACAGGTTTCCGACCTGGACCAGGCACGAGAAAGAATCTCCGGTCATTTGTCACTGTTGCGAAACCCACGGGATGAGCAACCGAAACGCGGTACCCCGAAAATTTTACCGGTCGATCCGGTATTTCGATGGTTTTGCCGATCGCGAGATTACGCAATCGTGACATAACATCGGAGCCACGAAGATCGACCGGTCGCTAACGATGTTACATCTTCGGGGCTTAATGTTCGCCAGTTCGTATATTGATATTGGTAGAAAGGTTGTCATTATCATATTCGACATGACCGTATTGGATTGGGCGTCGTAAATAATTACAACTTTAATTTAATGAGCGCAACCCTGACAATTCCGTGGAATTACGGAGTCGAAGAAGAATTTATACGAGAGGTCGACGTCTTGCAAATTTCACTCGTAGAGTTAATAACTTCGTGCTGATTCCATTCTGAAATTTATTCGAGGACCTTGAATGAAATTGGAATTCCCAAACGATTTGAATGGGAACTAGACATTATTTGAATCACAATTATATATTATAAGGAAAAGCATAAAGTATAACTATAAAAAATCTCCCACCTGCTGGGGAAGTCTGTGGCTCGGTCAGGCCTGTGTGGGAAGACGAACACCGCTCGCATGTGAACTCTTCACTTTCAACAGTATAACGAAATTCCGTGCCCACACATGAGTGCCACATTAATAAAATTTACAACTCCGAGACATCCGTTAACACAAGAAGAATCGAGCAATTCGATCATAAAAATTTCATGTTGGACGACACAATAGCGCAATAGAGTCAGTCTCTATTTATATCGCGGCCCGAAGTATACTCGACGCGATATTAACCCTTTGATGCCTGATCTGCCATATTTGCCACATTGGTGAAAAAACCCATTCCTTTCAATATCTTCAATTTTTATTTAAAAAATGCTGATAAAAATTGACGAATATCAATGCAAGCTAAAGAAAGTTTTTCGAACGCAACTTCATCAGAAATTTATTTATATTAATGACCCACTCAACACTGCATTAAGCAGCAACAAAATATCTTCTGTAATCCTCGTAAAGTGGGAAAAGAACGAATATTCTTCCATCGACAATTTTCGAGGCAGAAATCTCTGTGCGGTATTCCTCCATCGACATTTAAGTCTCTAAGGTTCATTGTACCGAGAAACGAGGAAATGCATCATCGAACGTGAATCTCGCTAATGCACCCGACGTGTTCGTCACGAGATGCTTAGTTGAACTCACGTTCAAACACAAGCATGTTCGTTTGCAGTGGAGGAAACATATTTTCCTCCTTCGCTCTCTTCTTCGTCTCCTCATTCGCGAGAATTAAATTGAGCCCCGAGTGTTTGAAATAACCGGTGGGTCTGCCGGTGTCTCGAAGCGCGGTGCCGTTTTCGCAGGTACCCCTGTGTGTATATCTATATTCGAGATCTTCTCTCGCCCGGATCGTTAACCGTTGGACGGAAAAGAAATGTTCGATCCTCTTACGCAATCGTCCTCGGCTGCGGCAGCCAAAGCAGCAAAGCGTCGCTATAACCGGCGGTGAATCAGAATACCCGATGTGAACCGATCTTTAACCCCCCCGGATTAAGCAATAGATTTCAATTACGTCGCGTTAGTAGGACCTTTGAAAGTATCGCAACCGCCGACCTAGCGCTGATCGCGTACAGCAGCCTACGGGCAGCTTTTGTAATTTCGCGGATAGTGTAAAGTGACCGCCGGGGGACTTTAAGGTAGTCTTTAAGGTAGCTTGCTGTACAGTAGGGGGTCTTTAAGGTAGCTTGCTGTACATTAGGGGGTCTTTAAGGTAGCTTGCTGTACAGTCGAGTCAATCGAGTACCACGATTTGAAAAATATGCACATTTTAAAGGAATAATTAGTGTCAACTAAGGTGGATGGAGATGAAAGCGTTCCTATTTTATGTAGAAAAACATGCACAACAATGAATTTATAGCAAATAACTCAGTTTACGGCAATAAAGCCACAGACACATTTTTACGCCGTTTTTGTTAAGTACAATTTGTCTTTTTCGTTCGATTTTGACGAGTGAAAGCTCATTTTGTTCCTCGATAAATACTCTACGCATTCACCGGAAAACATTAATGATGATATTCATCGTTTACAAATTGGAGTCATTTGTTTATAAAAAAATCAGAGCTGCGACGTTAACTAAACTGTTCTTCTGATTGGGAATCTAAACGAAGCAAATTACTTGGTGAATTCATACAATATATTTCAACAAACAAAATAAGCTGTCGCTTGTCAAGATTGGACTAAAATTACAAATTTGACTTCACAAAAATTGCGTGAAAATATGTCCGTGGATTTATTGTCGTAAACTGAGTTATTTGCTGTAAAATCATTGTTGTACATTTTTTTCTACATAAAGTAGACACTCTTTAATCTAGAATCACCTTACTTGGCAAAAATGTCTCCTTTCAAATGTGTACAAACAATTTTTTTAATCCGGATACTCGATTGGCTTGTCTGTACGGCACGAATTGCCTTAAGAGCCTATCGGGAAGCGGTCGTTGACCATTCCATCCAAAGTCATCGACGTCATTACGTTATTAAATATCTATTAAAGTTATATCATAATCATAAATACATTTTTATTACAATCTATAGGATCGATGACACAACTTTCGGCTATGACGTAACGACCCGTCCGAATCCCATTCATAACAACGACCTAATCTTTGAATTTATTGGTCGACCCGAGAGTCAAAAAAACATGCCCTCCGCTGTCGTGAAATTAACGACCCGGGACTTTCGTAATACATATAAATTACAAAAAATAATAGTGTCGAAGGGATCAAGGTTTGCGTCGAGGCTCGTCGCTACGATGAGCTCTCGCACACGATGACCTTTAAGATAATTCGTGTTGCGTGTACGAAAAATCGAAGAAGATCGGTCATTCAAATTGGGCTAGCCTTGAGATCTCGCCCCAAGAAAGAAGGTAAGCGAGAGTGGGGCAAAATGGACTGCTTTTAACGATTTCTCGCCGAACACCAAAAACAGTCTTATCTCGAATGGAGGACTCGTTTCCGTTTTGCTCTGCTTTCACCCGTGGAATATGTTTCTCATCTATATAGTACATTCGTAGTATCAGCCGTGTGTGTTATATCTATCGACGTGCTCCAAGCGGCGATGCATACTCGTCGCCGAGCATAGACGGTGCGGCAAATATTAATGACGATTTTTCTCGAAGTAGGCAAGGAACGCACGACTCAGACAACGGCTCTCGGCCATCGGTGACATTTCACCGCTCCGACGCGGTATTACTGCCGACTGAATTTTCTAAATTCTCTACATTTCTCGGACAATTAATCAAAGTTTCGATACGATTTTCATCATCGGTAGGATTCGAGCTACGAATATTCCTGAACGGTTGCCAAAAAAAAGTGCCAAAAAACCTATTTATTTTCTATAACAAATTCGCAGTTCAAAGCCGTTTAATTGCACAGCGTCGTGTATGCAGCCGGACGATAGGAACATCATTGACATTTCACTATGGCGCGGACTCTCGTGCAGGAATCCGTTTACGCGCTTCGAGTCACCGCGTCTCTTAATCCTTCCTTTTTTTTTCCTAATATCAATGTCGCTGCTCGCACTCTACCGTGCGGTCAATGAATTATTCCAGCTCGCATTGCCTCCCGCGAATTCCTTCGTTACACGCAATCCCGTATCCCTCCTCGCGCGCACATACAAGCGTATGTGAATCCATAAATCAGTGAAAAAAAAACAGAAAAAAAATAACGATGGAATGTTCATTCCGCTGGTAAGAACTCTCAATGTTGCGAACAATGATAACCTTTGATATTTCCTCGCATGTAGTTAAACGTTACGACTATACCGACGACTCAATTCCATAAGGGCATATCGGCCGTGCCGTGAGCGCGGTCTGCAACGCCCTTCTGGCGTTGTACCATAGATATTATGACGCAGGCTTCAGCGATCTTTCGCCCAGTACCGTCACACGGATCTTCGCCCTTAATAAACTCTTCGCACCGCTCAGTGGAAAATTCTCGTTTCTTTTTAACCGGCTTTACGCAAAGTCGCGTTATCACTGGACACACGTGGTTCGTAGATTTTCTTTTTTGGACTTTTTTTAATACACGTCACACTGGGCTACTTACCATCTTAAGTTAGGCGCGCGCTTTGCCCGCGTTCGTTATCGATAGGGGGGGATTAAAAAAATGTTAACTAAAATAACGTTAAGCACTCAAACTCTGCACATGTCCTCGCGGGAGCGCGTGTCCCGAGAGTTAACTTCTTCCAGGTGAGGCGTCGTTGAGCATTTATAGGATTCACCCAAGATCCGTCGGGGATAATGAGGTGGGGGACGAGCGTGCCGTACCGTATGTTCCCCCGACGGCGAGAAACGGCGGGTTGGTCCATGGCGAGATGGTTATTGAAAACATCCTCTCCGCGTCTGCCGGCTCGTGTGGATGCTGCTGTAAGATTCGTCGTCTCTGTCGGGTCGGTACATTGGCTCGTTTCTCTCGCTCCTTCTACGAGACTCCCGCGTGTTAGCGAGAGGAGAGTGGGAGGACGATGACTGTGTATCGGCGGAGATGAGTCGAAGAAAGAGGGGAAGAAATAGCGAGATAGAGAGAGAGAGCAACGAAGGTGAGAGTGTCCGGCCGAGAGAAGGACGTGCCGATACCGAGCGTCCGCGAAACAGGTCCAGCATCGATCGGAACGAAACATAATCGGCCAATGGTTATTGGCGAGGCAGAAGATCGACTGTCGAATTATTGCGACAATATTCTTACATATAGATACATTATATATGTATATAATGTTCGAGGTCGAAAAATTTCGAGCCTCCAATTAAATTTTACACAGACAATATTTCAATAATGATTTAATAAGGTAGATGAGGATGGGAGATGTGACGCAAGCGTGCGGGCGACTTCATTTCGTCATTTCATTTCATTTTTTTTTTGTTTCGATATATTGATATATGATGGTGAAGATTGCCGAATGGATTCAATTTGGGCGACGCTTGGATCGATTGATAAATCAGGGAAGGACAGGCGTGGCCTTTTACACGTTAAGTCATACGACTTACGACCTTCTGTCGCTCAGCAGTCTACGTGGATGGATGGTTCAGTGAACTCATTAAACAGTGTAGATATTTTTAGGAGAAGCGGCCATTTTGTATTAATCGACAATTTTTTTTATTTTTATTTCATCCAAGACGTTTCTTCAATACGTTCCAACATTATGCGAATGATGATAATCTGTACTCGGATGGCGATATTCAGATAATTCGTTTTCGTTAGCCTCACCGTTGGGTAACTCTCTCTCCGTGCGTTAATATCGTTATGCCGGCTGAACGATGATAAAACACATCAGGGTATTTTCATCGGTGTACGTGCCTGTGACCCTGTGTGCGAGAAGGGAGATCGTGATTTCGATGATCTTCGGGATGCCGGGTCATCTCTCGAGGCCGGTTTTCTCGCGTTGCTCTGCAATGAAATACGACTGCCTTCGTTATGCCGTTCATGCAGAAAAAAACTATGAGTTGGCAGGATTAATAGTTACTTAGGAAAGGGGATTAAAGAATAAAGGATGAATCGGGGATCTCTGAACTACCAGATGTGTCCAAATTCGCAGGTGTCCGGCAGACTTAAGGGAATACGTCACAAAACGACTTTTCTACTTTTGGAACTAAAAATCACAAGTATTATAAAGCAAAGAATAACGTTTTTTTTATAAGAATTTCTAATAATTTTTTCCCCACATGGATTCCGAGATACATGAGCTTAAAATTGTGTCAATTAGCATGAGCTGCATATGCCGCGTGCATATGGTGCCGCGTGAAAAGCAACGTTTTAAAAATATATACATATATTTGTAGTCTACTGTATTAGATTTTTTTTTCTAAAATAACATTACAACATTGTTAGGGATGCATTAAAAAAATTAAATCGACCTGCGCCTATAGATTTTTGAAGATATTACGAGTTGAAGGGGCTTCGAACCTGTACATGAATAGAAACCTAAGCCTCAACCATGGCTAGCAACATGCTCCCCATCACCCCCCACCATTAAGAAACGGCGATCTGTGACGTATTCCCTTAACAGACCCTATAAATCTATACATCTACTACAGAACTGGGCAGTACTTGAAGTACCTGGTACTTGGTAGTACTTCGCGTACACCGGTACAAGTACTTTTTGAGTTCGCGCTCGCATTACCGATACTCGATGAGTAAGCATGACATCCTGTTTCTATTAATTTATGATTATCTGTTTAAACTTTTCAATAAGTATAAATGTAGCGAGAATTATTTATTACATAAAAAAACAGCGACCCTTTTCGTTTTTCTAAATGAAATTTTGTATGCATTTTTTCAATGAAAAAAGTGAAGACTGAGATTAAAAATAGCCTCAAAACGACGAATTACGAACACGAATTCAGTTAGCGATTTTTTACAATGAAGAAGCCATGTGCAACTTTGCACCTTGTTTTTGGAGTTCAGATAAGGCTTAACGCTATGACACAAATTGCGAAAAGTACTTGTCAAAAATACATGTAAAATCAAGTACGAAAAGTACTTGATACTTCAAGCACTTGTGATACTGTGTACTTTGTACTTGAAGTATTTTTTCGTATCGTGCCCAGCTATGAGTTACCTATGTACAGCTCAGGAATTCCTCATACTTTATCATAACTGCAACGTCCCAGGTTTCTAATAATTCTCGTCACGTCTCAAGGAAATCAATTGATCCATTTATCAAAGTCTCCTTGATCCGGTACTCCAAGAGCTTCTGCAAACTCGATCCATCCGAATCGCGTTGATTCTTCGTAATATCGCAAACGAAGGGAGGGGTGCGAGATAGAATCCTCCTGAAGATTGCATAAGCACGATCAAGCGGCAAACTCCCATGGAAAACATGGGTTGGGCGATCGTGCATCAGAGCTCAGATCGTCCAAAGAATCGCCGCGATGATCGCTCGGCGAATAAAATTGCACGTCCGCGGGAATCATCGAAGCTGACATTGGATTATTTCATTCATACATCGATAGCGGTTAGTTGCAAACACCCTAGTGTGTTTCTCCTTTAGATTGGTATATATCAAAGGTCGGTTTCATGATTCGCACGACCTTCTTCCTCGTCTTTCTTGTCGTCGCGACGCTCCCACCGGTCGATATCCTACCGATAGATCCGGATGAGCAGGACCGATCGGATCCTTGTGCTAATGACGGGCCAACACAATTACACGCCTTTCCGGTTCGCGCATAAACCGCGCGCCTTTGCGATTTCTCTAACGAGCACATAAATCGCGCACCCGGGATCGCGTGGGAGAATCGATAGATCATGACTCTGCTCACAGTCTCTTTCGCATCCCGCGATTATTGCCGGGTCATTGGCATTGACGAGTGAGCGAGCTCTACTGGGAATCCCCGATAAATAATTATTTATTTGTTCTTACATCTAAAACGTTAATTCGCATTACAGTCAAAATACGTTGATTATTTTTTTTTTTTTAATGAACGATCAAGGACTACGTGGAAAGTGAATTATGTTTCATTTTTACTTTTTTTTTGCTTTTAAAATCATCTCCCATATTTCACTAAAAGTCAAGGTCATCGAACGAACATAAACATTCTCTACGAGTAGTTGGCTTCTTCGCATGTCCAGAGGAATTCGGCCTCGAGTCGGATGTCTCGGTCCGTGTTACTCTCTTGGCCGGTTGTAATCTGATGAGTCGAATCGTATCGCCTGAGAATCAAAAGGGCGCGAACCGTGTAATTTAACACACAGCTTACGCCCTTACACGGTTCTCAGCCTTCGACAAAGTCGCGAACGCGGATCTCCTCGCGAAGACGAAGACAGAGCTCGTCCCCTTAAAAGGCAAATCAACCAAATAAAGACTCGTGTATATAGTCGGAGCATGTATATTAAATGTCCGGAAGGGAATTAGTGAATTTATTTTTTTAAAAAAGAAGCTCGTATCGAAGAATATAAAAATTTGTTGGAAATATAATTCTCTTCTATCTGGTCGATCTCTAATAGGATTTGCTGCTTGTTCATCTCCATTTCTATATTCCTCTTCGTTCGATCACCGAATTGTGCTATTAACTTTCGTGTTCCTTTGCGCAACAGCCTCGGGATCATCGGGACCGAATCGAGGACGAGTGGATAGAGAATTAGCAAACTTCGATGTGAGAACGTTGAGCGAGAGTGATTTGATTATTAAGAAAAAAAAAGGAAAAAAAGACCATGTCTAATAACAAAGTACGAATCGTTTGGCTAACGCAACTTTGATCGATCCTCGACCCCTAGAACCTGCTCCACGTCGAGGTTACATGTTCGTTTCGATGATCGTTCATTTAATTTTTCATTTATTTGATCCTCGCCGCGATAGCTTCTTGTCCTCGATGAGACAAACCGGCCACCTCGATTGCAAACGATCTTAGACAGTAACGTCTTCGGTGCGTGTATCGTGCCTCTCGGCGATCTCTTTTGTTTCATTCGGCGTTTGACAAGCCTCTTCAATTCTCGTCATATTAACATCGACGATGTTTCTTTCTAATAATAGGTGTATCGGAAAGGAAGCGAAGGTCGAGGAGCGTCTTCAACGATTCATCGATTCAACCGTTCACTCGATAACCCATTGTCCCACAAATACTAATACACTTGCGATAAAGGTCGCTCGTATATTCGGCTCACACGAATTTTTTTCGGGACGGGCGGCGACGGGAATAATATTAATATCGTTTTGTTACGGGTATATTTATCGACACGTGCTCTGACTCCAATAATATAGGTATAAAAAAAATTTGTTCTTTATTTTTGATATAACATTTTTGGAAAAATTCGAGGATCGTAAAGAAAGATCTTCGAAAGTAAATTCGGGATATACATAAATTTTTTTTTTTTTTTTTTTATGTAATTGAATAAGTGGTTGTTTTCACAAGTGACATTTTGTTTTACCATTTCGATCAAGAATTTCTTTTTTCCATGGAACCGGCTTCGAACTAGAGGGATTAATACTTAATACCTCGAACATCCTCGATTATCATACGCTTCGCGATATTCCGTTCGTATTTCTTGCAATAACTTTTTCTCTCGGTCGTTAATGACCGCGAATGGCAT
Source organism: Ichneumon xanthorius (assembly GCA_917499995.1). NCBI lineage: Eukaryota > Metazoa > Arthropoda > Insecta > Hymenoptera > Ichneumonidae > Ichneumon > Ichneumon xanthorius. The sequence continues at coordinate 6,078,247 of OU824202.1, read as the reverse complement.
TGAGGCGAAGAATTTCAATTTAGAGGGCTGAACCTCAAGAGGCCGATTACCCGGACGCCATCTACACGAAATATAGATAGATGCGTGAAAACCAGCTTGAACACGTGCCTTGAGGCGATAATTTCGGTGTAAGATCTTCGCGATGGAATTTGAATATTCGACCTCAACGGGGTCGACTTCGTTATATAATAATGCCCATAGAGCCTGTGCAGATCGAAGGACGCAACGGATTATCTCAACTGATGAAGTTGCCAAGCATCTTTGATAAACTTGACAAGCAACCGACGTTATAGAAAAATGGAGAAAATTCATTATGTCCAAGAGTACCACAGAGACGATCTTGACGAACGATCATTATATTTGTGCCATGCGGCTACGGAAAAAGAAAAAAACCTTCTTCAACGTTCGGTCGCGTTACTATTATCGTGATCAGTTTTTCTGCGGTGGAAATTAACCGCCTATTAGCTGTAGCTGTACTCTTTAAAAAGAACATTAGTTTAAAATACTTTGCACCTTTTTTCGCAACATAAAAAATAAAATATAATAAAATTGAAACGGTCAACATTTACTGCAAAGTTTATTATAGAAAATCGTTAACTGAAATTTGCGTAATTTATCATTGTGAGGCAAATTTTAATTGTGAGGCTGATTACAAAACTGTCACTCAATAAAATCGCTAAGACAAAACTGTCTTAGCGCGTGTGTGTCGAAACTGTCACTCATTAAAATGAGTGACAGTTTTGTAATCAACCTCACAATTAAAATTTGCCCCACAATGACAAACTACGCAAATTTCAGTTAGCGATTTGACACATCTTTCTGAATCAAATGTAAAAAAAAAATCGGAAATTTAAAAAATTTCAATATTTCATGAAATTTAAACGATTAATTTATTTTCCCAAATGTAATATTAAACATTGTGCAGTGTTAATCCAATCACTTTCCAAATTTCGGCTCAATATCTCAAGTTTTTAGGTCTTGGTAATTTAAAAAAAATCAAAGTTTCATCAAATCTGACCGCTTGGACAGATTTCGACCACATTTCGATCAAAGGCCTTTGATCAAAATATTGCATTTGTGTGCCATTTTAGGACGACAGCTTAAAATCTACGCAAGTTAGAGCTACCGCCCAGAATTTTCAAAAAATTCAAAGTCGCCCAAAATCTCCGGACCTCAATCTTCATCAAAATTGTATTGAATAAAGAGACGTCTACCAAGTTCCAACTCGCTGTCTCAAACCGTTTCTGAGTTATTGCTGTTTTAAAAGCCGCAAATCTGTCAAACGCACGCACGTACGCACGCACGTACGCACGCACATCCCATTTCTCGACGTTTTAAACAATTTTAAGTACCCCGACATTAAAATGTCGATGTTTTTTTGTTTTACGAAAACATAGCTTTATCTATGAGGAAGCAAACATAATGGATTTCTCTCGCGACGAAGGCAAATTCAGAAATACATTAAAAAAAAAGTATATTCGATATCGTCGCGAAGGCGAGCCTTGCTTGAAGGACGGCCGATGACTGTATAAAGCGAGACGGGTAGCAGCGTTCCATGTATGAATTGCGAAATTTGTCTGCGACATCCAAAAAATTCGTAAATTCATCGCCGGCGGCAACAAGATTCAGATTTTTATTATATTCTATCGCAGAATCTATCTCTGCCCACAGTCGCATAACTTTGCACTAATTAAATTCAATGCTAAACATAGGCGAGTCGAGAGAGCAGAGAGAAACACGCGCCGCGATGACCAACAGTTGGAGCATTTTTTTTGCAACAAAAGTGTCTGAGGCTCTCGAAGATTTATCGGGGTACTAATTGCCCTTTGCGAAAGACCTGCCTCACCGAAAAATCGTAAAGTTTTTTTTGTTGTTATTTTTTTATATTTATGCGACAGACGCTAGTGGCCCGAAGTGTCGACCAAAAGACTCTTCGGCGACCTCAGCTCCCACTCTTTTCTCAGAAACACCCATCTTCTGCTTTCGCTTCCACATATTTCTATATATATAAATGCGTCGCATAATAATTTGGGGGATCAAACGAGAAGAAAACGGGCGAACGTTCAGGTAAAGACCCGCTACGAACGGCCTTGGATCCCTCCGAGTTTCTAGAAACAAGGACATCGAGGATCTTCACTCATCGAGCCTTGATCTCAGTCTCGGAATATTTCTTTAATTTTTTAAAGTAGCTACTTAACTGGCTTTCTGGTTAGAAAGACGTTCATATAATAGCGCAGACTGAGAAAAATAATATTTTTTAACGAACTAATGTTTTTTTTACGTTAGTCATATTTATTAGCCTCATTGTTGATTGACAATATCATTATAAAATAAAGTATACAAATGCTTTGACCAATAAGGGGGATAATACGTAAAATGCACTGAAATAGTGTGTGGGTTGTCCGTCGCGTTCCAAAATTCCGATGTTCCTGTTTTTCATGTGTGTGTTCTCCGATGAATCTTCGAATTCTATTGATTCTTCGCCTTAGATATAGTGCCCATAGCCGTAGCCGTAACCGTGGCCGAAAAAGGGGTATCCTTGAATAACGGGAGAAATTGCAAACTTTAGAATATACGAAAATTAAAGCGAGATTATCGTTCGATTGCGAATAACTCACCGTAGTGGCCGAAGCCTCCGTGGCCGTATCCGTAGAATGGATATCGAAGGTACCCGCCATGATAGCCTAAGCCGTACCCGCCGTACCCGCCGTACCCGTGATATCCCAGGCCATAGCCATATCCACCCAAATATCCTGGACGCGCGAGTGCAGTGCCGATCAATGCGAAGAGCAGGACGAGAAACTAAAAAAAAAATAGACACAAATATCACCAATGAAGATAACCATTTAACGGTCCGTGGGAAGATAACTTTCCACTATAGAGTAAACCAGCCAATGAATGGACAGGGCCAATGAATGGTCACTTTCCATAAGAACACGTGCATAAAAAAGTCTATTCATTGGCTTTTTTCGTATGCTTAACTGTCCATTCATTGGCTTTTTTCGTATGCTTAACTGTCCATTCATTGGCTTTTTTCGTATGCTTAACTGTCCATTCATTGGCCGGTTTACCCTATTATGATTTTCTGGTGTTCATGATGAAAATTTAATCTCGATGATTTCGTAAACATAAAGGCTTTTTTTAGTGATTTTTTTTTCAGCGAGAATAGTGAAAAGGTTAAGAAGAGTCCTTTCACCCTTTTTCACTGCAAAAACAGTTTTTAGTATAATTCGTTCTACGACCGACGTATCGATGAAATTAATTTAGCAAGTGAAGAAAGGCTTCATTCTAAGAGCGAAAAAAACAAGATAATAGTGAAAAAATTTCAGAAATTAAGATGATGAAAATCGAAACTCACAATTTTGGAGGAAGCCATACTGCGGACGGTTCGATTACTCGCGAAAAGAATCTCGACGACCCTCTGTACGTTGGTGACTAAAATTCCATAAGACGATGTTGGTTGCAGTGTCGAGTACTCGTCTCGTCGGACTTCTTTTATAAGGAAATGCTTCCGGTGCGTTTGCCCCACCCGCACGATTCTTCTCTTCCTTCTCCTCTTGCATCTCGTTGTTTATCGGGGTCCCTCACCGATGTTGTTGGTAGCCGCGGCGGCGGGCGACAAGCCCTTGCACACACGCGATAATGACAGTGTCCATTGTTCGCTGGGACCGTTGCACGCTAATATAATATACGCAATAATGCGATAGCTCGTGCGTTCGTTATGAAATAACTGGTAGAAATCGCGAATGCGCAAGGTGGAACCGCCTAGTTCGGTGCCTTGACATCTAAATTTCTTCCCATACCCAGCGATCGCAAAACAACGACGATGATGACAACTGAGCATTAAATCGATTCGCCGAGCAAAAAATTGTAGGACTCTGACGACTCTTGGGAGTTTGTGCGCTGCAAGGTACTAATTAAGAGTTGCGATTTAATAGATAATATGTTCGTTGACTTGCGTGAGATTGGCGAATCGATTATATCTTTTCTACTACCGAGCGCTTCGCAAGCCTATAATCAAGACGCTTAATCTTCGTTAATATAATCTAACCCCTTGTGACTTATTGTGAGTTGTCTTCTCCTCCTGTCAACCTGCATTTTGTCAGTCAATTAACTAAAAAAAAAATCTGAAGAAATTCATAGAGGGAACTTGGAGGGGAGTTTCTTTGATGAGACGTAAAAACAGAGATTAATTGCAAGCATCCACATCGTTGGATTCCAAGGATATGGATGCTTGCTAAAATAAAATCCAGATTAAGAGAAAAAAAAATTATATCGAAGCGGAGATGTTGCACTGAGAGAAGGATCTGAGAGAAGTTACCATAAATCTGGTAAAAACAGACAGAATTTTCAGGTATATGGGAATTATAGCGACATCCTGTCAAACATTCGTATTAAACTTAACACATTCTGCTAGAAAATATGACAATTTTTGGTATCGCAGATATTACCCGAATATTCCGAAATATATGCTATGTTCTTCTTACTAGAAAATATTGTAGTCGGTGGCGACACGATCGCAAACCGTTTCTTTGAGGTTTGTAAGTAATACCGGCATATTACGTCAACCAAATAAAAAAAAAATTATGTTGTCGATAAAACAAATTTTATCGACGAAATTCGCAGTTTTAAGCCACGAAGTTCTCAGTTTTAATCCACGAAGTTCTCAGTTTTAATCCACGAAGTTCTCAGTTTTAATCCACGAAGTTCTCAGTTTTAATCCACGAAGTTCTCAGTTTTAATCCACGAAGTTCTCAATTTTAATCCAGGAAGTTCTCAGTATTAATCCACGAAGTTTTTAGTTTTATCCACAAAATTCTTAGTTTTATCCCCAAAGTTCTTAGTTTTATCCACAAAGGTCTTAGTTTTATCCACAAAGGTCTTAGTTTTATCCACAAAGCTCTTAGTTTTATCCACAAAGCTCTTAGTTTTATCCACAAAGCTCTTAGTTTTATCCACGAAATTGTTAGCAAGATACGCAAAATTTTGCCAACAACCAAAATTTGCAAATTGCTATGGCTTGTGTGAAAATTTCACATATGACTGGTGGTCGCGGTGTTGTATCATGTTGCCTGGTCGACATTTACCATATGACTTCATAGTTTTTCTCTCGAGATCCTTCTCTCTGTGTGCTGTTTGAAAATATTCAAAATCGCTATATGTAATATGAAGCTCTATCACAATACTAAGAGCGTAAAATTTTTATATCCCATTTTATTTAATGAGAAAAATCGATAATCATGTAATGTGTCCTCGTCTGCTGTGTGGTAAGCTTATTTTACGACTGAGTAATTAGTATTGAGCAACTTGCGACGCGAACATATTCCAATAAAATAATGATCGTCAAAGGTTGATTAACGATAAAACAAAAGTACTACTCGAAATATGATTTCACTTGCAACGTGTGCAAGATGGCTTATCAAGACACAGTCTTATTTTTTCGTTTTATAACAACGCCTATGCACGCGCTTTTTTTCTCAATGAATCGTGCGTGTGTATCACGACAACATATCGCGACCCCGAGAATCACCCGAGAATTTCCCACGAACGCATTGCCGGAGGCCATGAAATGTATTCGATTTTAAGTATCGCGAGATATTGCATATCTTGTTTCTCGCATTGTGTCGTAAGAATCGTTTATATTTAATTATGGGAATAGACGCAGGATTGTAACAGCTCGTTCGATCCGTCGCGATAATCGAAAGCGACGCGGAATAAAAAAAAATCATGCATATTGCATAAGTAATATTTTTATTAATAAAATACACCATCTATATATATTTCCCCTATTATAATTTTTGCAACGATACAGATACGAAATACAAAAAAACTGCTTGCAACTAAATGTCATTGGAGTTGCCTCTGCTATCGTTATTATTTTTATTTTCCTTCTCGTTCGTAGGGAAGAAGTATTCTCCGAACGAATCTGACCGGAGAAAATCACTCAACAAATAATAAATTATTTTGCATAAATAATACTTTTATTAATAAAATATACCATCTACATATGTTTCTCCTATTAAAATTTTAACAACGGTACAGATACGAAATATTAAAAAACTGCATACAACTAAATATCGTTGGTGTTGCCCTTGCTGCTACCATCGCTGTTATTTTTCTTTTCCTTCTCGTTCGCAGTGAACAAGTATTGTCTGAACGAATCTGGCTGGAACCTCACATCGGAGTAGTCATCCAGAGCAGGTAGCAAGATCCTGCCGAATCGAATGTGCCCCTGAACGCTCAGAACTTCGGGATTTTCGGTCGCCGTTCCGCCGTCCGTGGAATTTCTCTTACTTCCGGTCTCCACTTTCTGCGATTTCGAGCTCAACTCGCTGGACGACGTTTCGACGGCCTTCTTCGAGTCGATTCTCGGTGACGGTGTCGCGAAGTTCTCGGACTCTCTGAACTCGGGCACTAAGTGCCCTGGATAGAAGCCCGGAAAGTTGGGACCTCGCTGCAAGCTCCTGGGATAATTGTCGTAGCCATTCTGGAACCTCTGGCTGGGCAGGAGGTCGAATGAGTTCGAGCGGAATGCTTGCTGACGCTGCTGGAAGGGATCGGCGAAAGATTGAAAAGCATTTCTCGGATAGCTGTTAGCCGCGGAGTTCGGATAGTTAGCGTTGGCCAAGTGATTAGGATTTGCGGCTGGATTCGCATTGGGATTGTACGGATCTACAAGCGGTTGAACGAAGCGGCCGTCCTGTCTCTGTGACTGAAACGGGAAATTATTGTAGTTGCCCGGTCCACCGGGAAACTGATTGTTGAACGGAAATCTATCGAAATTCCGGAAGCGATCGAGATTCTGCGCCGACGGGTCCAGAGAATCGGGATCTCGGCCGGTCTGACTATTGCCGGTGGTTTCTACTGGCGACACTCCCGGCACTTGTTCCCCTCGGTGCAGCCCACTCTCCACCGGCCTCAGGCCGGCTTCCGGTCCAGCCTGGCCGGCGTAACCTCTGTAGAGCTCCGGATTGTAAGGGCCAGGGTTGCCGAAAGGTCCCGACGCGAAATCAGGACGTTGCAAGCCGTGAGAATTTATTCCAGGATAATAATTGTAGCGATGATAGTTGTGGTCGTCGTAGTTGAAGGGGAAGCCCTGATTTCCCGGTCGCACTTCCGTCTGCGTCTGTGCGCTTCGCACGGTGTCCGCTTCCAAATTCGCCGACTTCGAGGGCTCCGTCGTCGTCTCGGGACTCACGGGAGTCGTGGAAGTCGGCGTTGTCGACGGACCGACCGTGACGTTCGCCGCAGTTCGATTCGGACGGCCATCCTGCAGCTCGCCGACCAATGTGGGCGACAATACCGTTGCGACGTTCTTTGCCAGTACCGTCAAAAATTCGGCTGCTGAAACAGCACGGGTAGAGTCACATACCTTCTTAACATTTCGATAGAATTTACTGAACCATCCGAGACGTGATAAAGTCGCTTTAAAAAATTATTTTTATCGAATTGTCACCGAAGAGTTGATTTTTTGAATTACTCACTGGCGATCGATTGCTTGCCTTCCGCATATCCTTGACCGAACGACGCCAAGATGACGACCAAGCAGCTTAGAAAAATCTGCGAGAAGTTTGATGAAAAATCGATTAGTCATTCATTCATGCACTTGTTAATTTTAACACGGCGTTTGATTGTTTCCTTTTTTTTCTAGCCGAAGATCGTTACAGCGAATTTAGTACGAATTGCTCAATGCGCGTAAAACCCGTGTCTCCGAGGGTAGCGTGACTGACAGATTCTCGTAATCCGTCGTAGTATGTTTTTGTCATTGCGCAACGGTGCAACGACGTTGCTGCATATAATTACGCGCGAGTAGTAATGTTCGCGGATCCAGAGATCGACGAACTCGTTTCAAGTGAGTCAGGTCACGTTATTCACTCCGTTTTGACGTGCATTTTATTTATTTTTTATCGCCGACAAGTTGACGTCATAAAAAACACTAGACAGTGATTTAATTCAAGCATCATGAGCGCAAGATTGATTTTAATATTTTAATAAGCACAAATAATTTATTGGCTTAAATTAAAAAAACCCCCATTCAATCGAATTTACGTAATTCTCGACGATTGGGTCACAATCCCGCTTTCTTCTTTAATTTCCTTTCACTCCCGGCTCGTGATATACCGCACGAATGTCTCGAGGAAGAACGACCGTCGCACACGACGAGGACGATGCGAAGAAAAAAAAAAAAAAATACACAATGCATAAATCATAGAAGAATACTCACGTGCGTCGAGCGATGCATCGTGCGTGGTACCAGTGTCGACTAAAGGGTTCGTGTCGACCATCACCGTCATATATACTTTCCCTGATCCTTAAATGTGCACTCACTCCCAGTCACATTTCGTCTAATGCCACGCGAGGCGGAAAAAATTTCCATGACCGACCGGACGTGCAGCTTGCATATTGTCGTTGTTGCATTGAAAGCTGCAATGTCGATGCGTTCGATCGCCGATAATTGCACAAAGCGACGTTAACACATCGAACTAGAAATCTCAACGTTCATTTGATTCGTAGAAAAAAAAAATCACACACATTGTCTTGTATGGAATTTTGTGATTTGCATTTATAGTCTTCGCCTCTTCGTCTTCTACTCGAGATGACGCGAGGACAGAGAGGACCACCTATTCTTCACGGTTTACCGCATTCAACCGCGATTCAGCGGGGAGATTGTAATCCTCGATCACTTTGCCGTATTAATTACCGAAGCTACTTGGGTGGGTGGTGTAACACATGAATAATTATCGCGGACCGTGTAATATCTTCATATCGTATATGTATATTGCATTAAGCAAAGTGCATGTTTATATCGCTCCGCCGTGAAGATGTTCCTTGGACAAGCGTCACGACAGGGATACACGAGGTTATTTAATGCTAATCGTCAGACTTTATTTATGTCGATAAGCCCTTCACGCGAGCGATTAAATGTATAATAACTTATTCGAATATGAACAAACATAAAATGTGAAAAGAGAAGCGCCAAATCGAGCTCTCACACATTGTTGTATAATAACGACAATAACAGATTTCTTTTAATTATGCAGCCTTAAAGGTATTATGCTAATGACCTAATAGCGGATCTCCAGCCAATCGATATAACTGGAAGCATATTGAACAGGCGACTTTTTTTCACCTACGTTCTTTAGTGCTTTTTTTGTTGGTTTTCTTTGCATTTTTGGTGATTGTTAATTAATGTTAATTTGCAGATATTAATATCCGATGGCCGAAGGACTTAGGTCGATGGCCATTTGGCAATGTATATAAGTTCTCACGTCAAGTTACGTTATGTCATGCTATGTTCAAAAAATTGTACCATCTGGCATATCACCAATAAATCCACTATTACTACTATTAATATCGCGACGATGCAGGCAAGACATTGTCGTATAATAATTAGAATAACAGTTTTTTTTTTAAATTATGCCTTAAAAATATTATGCAAATGACGTAATAACGGATCTCCAGCCAATCGGTATAGCTGGAAGCATATCGAAGAAACAACTTTTTTCATCTACGTTCATTCGTGCTTTTTTGTTGTTGTTTTTTTACGTTTCTGATGATTGTCATTAATATTAATTTGCAGATATCAATATCCAATCTGGCTGTATCGCCCAACAATTCCGGGTGCGACGATGCCGGCAAGAAATCGTCCTATAATAATTAGAATAACAGATTTTTTATTAAATTATGCAGGCTTCAAAATATTATGCCAATGACGTAATAACAGCTCTGCAACCAATCGGTATAACTGGAAGCATATTGAACAGGCAATTTTTTCATGTCCGTTCTTTCGTGCTACTTTGTTTGTTTTTTGCATTTCTGTCGATTGTTAATTAATGTTCATTTGCACATATTAATATCCGATCTGGCTATATCGTCCAACAATTTCGAGCGTGGCATATTACCAATAAATCCACTATTACTAATACTAATATCCGATCTGGCTGTATCGACCGACAATTCTGGGCGCGACGATGCAGACAAGACATTGTCGTATAATAATTAGAATATCAATTTTTTTTAAATTATGCAACCTTAAACATATTATGCCAATGACGTAATAGCGGATCTCCAGTCAATCGGTAAAACTGAAAGCATATTGAACAGGCGACTTTTTTCATCTACGTTCTTTCGGGCTTTTTTGTTGGTGTTTTTTTTTTGCTTTTTTGTTGATTGTTAATTGATGCTAATTTGCAGATATCAATATCCAATCTGGCTGTATCGTCCGACAACTCCGGGCGCGATGACGCCAGGAAGATTGTAAATTTGAACCGGACCCTGCTGACGTCCGAGTACACCGGCGGCTCTGACGTTTGGCGTTACGATGATCCGAGAAGATGAGAAAGATGGAGCTGGCTGGGCCTGGACGACATTCCCTGGGTAATATTGATTCGAATTTTCGACATCCTGTTTCGCATACCTGGCGAGCATTCCTGTCACACTCCCGTAAGGAATTCCGCCTGGGTGTCAGTGAAAAAAAAAAGTTCGTAGAGTAATGTTTTTTGCGATACATAGTGAACAATGTATAGATCCTTTCGATGATATAGCGACAGTTAAAAATCAAATGGGCCTTAACTCCCATGTAACACTGTATCTGTTACGCCCTTTAAATTTTTATCTATTGATATGATATTTAAAAAAATTATTACAATGAGCTGAAGCAAAAAAGCAGCAGGCGAGAAATTTGGCCGTTAACAAGGAAAATCAATATTTCGCTATACAACATTGATTAATAATTTCTTCGTGCATTTATTCGTGTTATACAACGCGTGCGATATATCCCTCTTTTTTATTTTAGTTAAAAAATTGCTGATGCGGGTTGAGTAAGAATTGCTCAACATGCGTGACGCCCGTGAATAAAAAAAGGAGCGAACGAGAAATCTGGCTATCAAGGAAAGGTAATATTTTACGATATCATGTGTCGAAAAACTATTTTTTTTTTTTTTCATTCACAATCTCTCCCGCTCGACTTAAGCGTTCAGACATCGATGGCCGCACGACCGTGCGAGTAGCAAAAGAGCCTGTGGTTTGTCTCGCGTCTGACCACACGAAAGTGAAAGGGGGATTTCTGTGCGCTAGTTCGCTGCTTATTTTCATCGGCGACGAAGAAGTCGTCAGCGCTGCGATCTCTCGAAAAATACTTGAAGCTCCTTACGAGAAGAAAAAAACATTGCGCAATGATCGTTTCGATGTTTATCAACGATCGGTGAGATTTTTTTTGATACATCGATCACATCGCTCAGCCAGTCACTGCTAAGTGACCGACTAACGTTGCTATATCTCATATTTTATACGCGATCGGTCTATTGACTTTTCGTACGAGCATAACAAGTTTCCTCTTCCAGCAAAGGTCAACGCTCATATAAAAAAAAAAAAAAAATTAATGTCGAATAACGATATTACTCACCATATGCCAGTCCATTGACCATCTCCACAATGCCCGCGCTATCCGGCGCGGCGGTTGAGAATTTCGCGAGAACCGCCACTCCGATGAGGGTTGCGATCTATTTAACCGTAACGCATAATTAATCGCGCACCCTCGAATTTTTAAAAATTCAAAAATGATTTCGTAACACTCCAAATTACATTTGTGTTTTTTTCTTCATTTTTTTTTATTGAATGCATCACGTATGTTACAATCGACACAACGAGAGCTTACCTTTGCTGCGAGCATGTTTGCCGAGGTACCGTTGTTACACGACTATAACGCACAAGTTAAACCGGAGGCTCGTGCGAATGATCGAATTTATATAGAGTCGGTGTGGTGTTAGAATTGTCCAATGAAATGCGAGTATTCCCTTTCGAGTTCAACTATCCCTGTTGCGTTGCGGTCTCGGTCGTATGTAAAAGTGTGTTACGAGATCTTTCGAGCGTGTGTGTTTGTGCCTATGCGTGTGGATCGAGGCGATACGTGTGTCCTAGTATATAACCCGAGACACCTTAACCTTGGAACTATAAGGCGCAACTATAGCTTAACCACCTCTCACATCTCTCACCGCTTCGCAATGACGATCAAGGCTCTTTTCGCTCTCTATCACTGTACAGCTCGACGATCTATAATTTACCTTGTTACGCTGCGACCGTTCAATTTGTACCGGCACTTCCATCAAAGTTGGACCGATCGACCGATCGATGTGTAACAACGTTTCGATCGCATGTATTTACGAAACCCTCGAGCCACCTCCGCGGGGCTCGCTCGGGCGAGCGACACTTCGAACTTCTGAAACTCGATCTGCATCCGCGTCCCCGAGTGTTCGACGATCTATACGTAACGAGATATCCCACTCACTGTCGATGTTCTCTGCACCTATGCAAAGTTTAACCGAGCGGGAAGGAGCTCGGGCGGCTCGGTTACATGCATCGACTTAGTTTCACAAGAGGCGCCTGCCAGACGGCTTAATAATATAGACACTTCTCCCGTAAGTACTCCGGGGGGGGGGGGGGGGGATAGTTTGCCGAAGCACGTGTGAATCGGCGATCCACGGTTCGACTAATGCCTCGATTATATGCTAACGATCAACAAAGTTACGTGCAACTGCCACCGATCAATTAAGTCTGATGAGCAATCATCATGCCACACCGGCGTTAGCGCTGGAATTATTAAATTGTGGAATTAGGATCAAGGTCGAATGATCGCGTTTCTTTCGCGAATACGGCTTTACCGTTCGAGTACATTGCCCGGGAGAATACATTAACGCAATTAACGCGGAGGCTCGTCGGTCAATGAATATACTCGTTGTTGGTCATTATTACGCGTGTAAGGATATAATGTACCGTTGATTTTTTAAAATTCTTTTTCTGTTCTTTTTAGAAAAGACTTATGTAATGTTTTCAGCGATGCAGAGACGATCGAGCGCGGTCTCGCCGACAAATTGGGTCGAGGACGTCTGGTTTCGCCAGATTGTTGACTCCTCGCAATTGTTTTCAGTTCAAGGGTAATCACCAACACACTTTTACTTTCCAAATTTTGTGATCTTAAAGTGAATTGTAAAAAGTTGACATGGACAGTGTAATTGGGGATTAATGTGGACATTGACACGGTTTACGTTGGAGTATATCGGAGCATGCGCACTGTCGCGCGGGGTTATTACTTACTGAGTTTTCACTGCGACTCTTATAACAACGTAGAAGGTTTATTATTATATTTAGAAAAGTCGTGGATTTGTTAGTATGTTTGTCCCACCCCGTAGACGAGGGACTGATTACTCGTAGTCTCCCTAAGAACCACCTCGCAGGTCCTGCTGACTATTCCTCCATTATTCTGTTTTGTGCATCTCGGCTAATTGTGCACAATAATGCGGTGCACAAGAACACTGTGCATTATCGTCGTGTGGAAAAAAAACTCATTTTTCGATCGGAAATACGTTACTTCCGGTTTGAAAATCTCGTGTTTCGGTTGGAGGTGACGTCGTACAGGAAATACGTCACTTCCGGTTTGAAAATCTCGTGTTTCGATCGGAAGTGACGCCCGGAAATACGTCACTTCCGGTTTGAAAATCTCGTCTTTCGATCGGAAGTGACGTCATACCGGAAATACATTACTTCCGGTTTGAAAATCTCGCGTTTCGACCGGGAGTGACGTCAAACGAGAAATACGTCACTTCCGGTTAAAAAAATAAGATTTTTCAAACCGGAAGTAATGTACTTCCGCTAAATATCCGGAAATCAAAATGTCCGGTTTCTAAATTTCATAGTCCATAGCGAGAACGCGAAGCGCCCAAACCACAATAAACTGCGAGTTTTAGATATATTACATGCAGCCACCGCACTTGAAAGGTTGACGAAGAGTAAAGTACAATTACTGCAGTATTAAAATCTTTCGTATCTCATATAATAACAGTAACAATTATTATTTACATAGCAAGTGTATAACTATCGTTTTCGCTTTTCGACATAGTAATACAGTCTGTGATGAGGATCCTTCACGTTGTGGGACCGGAAAACATATTCAGCTTCATCCGCATCGTCCTCTATATCAACGGATCCGCTTCCTTCCTCATCGGAAAAATGTCGTTCTTGAACATTCTCATCAAGTGTCAAATCATTCGTATAAGGTCGTACTTGCATAAGTAGATTGGCCAGCAAGTAACTCTGCAAATGAATCAATAATCGTAGTTTTCAATGATCCACGAGATAGAAGAGATCATGCTTCTCGAGCCATGCTCGCTCAACTGAACGACTCCCTGATGTCGCGGCAATAAACTTACGTCTTGCACGAACGAACCGCCGATGTCTTCTCCCGCGTCTTGCACAACTTCATCTTCGGAATTCGCAAATCTCATCAGCATTTCTTTCTCGTCTTCCGCAATGATTTTCGAGTCCGGCGGAGAGTTCGTTCCGTTGTTTGGCGTTATCGAGACAAACATTCCCTTCACACCGTCCTTGTCGATCTCTTCCTTTCGATATATGTGCTCGGGTGTTTCCTTCATCACTATTGAAACTTTTTCCACCCTCTCGTTCATCGGCACTTTGCCGCTTTTGTCCCTCTCCGGCGAATTCTTCTCTTCGTTGGCTCTGCCACTCTTTTTATCATTCCCATCGTTTTCGGCATCTTCGAGGTTGATTCGCGGATACGAGGTTTTCGTTATTATTTCTTCCTTGGAGAACCGCGAGCGGTGCTCGATGGTTTTCCCGATCGGGGTCGTAGTGCGTTCCGTGACGGTCTTCAGTGTCGATGCTTCAGTTTCTTCGGGAGCTTTGGTCGATGTTTGCAATCTTCTGCGCGCGGCAGTTGTCGCACTTGACGATCGATTGGAGGACTGTCCGCGCCGGCGTACGTTTCTTCTGTCGATCGCCGAAGCAATCGTCGTCGAGGGAACGCTCGCCGAAGCATTGAGATCGTTTCTCCCAGACTTCGGCAACTCCGTCCTCGCGACGGTCGTTGTTCTGCTGCGGGATCTCGTCGGCTTCTTCGTTGTCCCGGATGCTACTCTCCAAATCCTCGGCTTTCCGGTCGTCGAAGTTGGAAGCATCGCAGTGGACGTTGGACTCACGGTCGACCGCGACTTCCAGTTTCTTGATCTTCGCGAATGAATCGTGGGATTTGTCGAAGGAGTCGTGGGATTTATCGAAGGAGTCGTGGGATTTATCGAAGCAGTCGAACGATTTATCGAAGGAGTCGAACGATTTATCGAAGGAGTCGAACGATTTATCGAAGGAGTCGAACGATTTATCGAAGAAGTCGAACGATTTATCGAAAGAGTCGAACGATTTATCGAAGAAGTCGTACTATTTATCGAAGGAGTCGTGGAATTTATCGAAGGAGTCGTGGAATTTATCGAAGGAGTCGTGGAATTTATCGAAGGATTCGTATGATTTATCGAAGGAGTCGTAAGATTTATCGAAGGATTCGTATGATTTATCAGCGAATCAGTGGAAGACTTCGGTATTGCAAGGGCAGTAGCATTCAAAATTTTATCCGGCTCGCCGGATTTGTCTTCCCCCTTTAACGCGGTCTCCATCGAAAGCATCAAAACTCTGATCTCCTTGGGATCAGCGCCGGACGCAGCGATAGGATCCTCGTCGTCGTTCGGTCGCAATCTCCTCGATTTGTATCTGCTGCTGAATCTGCTGACCGGCCGATTCTCCGAGCTCATTTCGTCGTTGTCATCGATTTTTCCACTCAGCGAAGCTTTCGCTCTGCGAAAACTCTTCGTGGGCACCTCGTGACGTTCCCACGGATAGACGCGCCTTCGGAACAACTCCGAATGCGATGCGTCTTCCTCCTCGTCCTCTTCAGAGCTGTCGGAAAATCCGAAGAGTGTCTCGTACTTTTCCCGCTCCTTTCGTTTTCTCTTTCGCTCTCTCGCCAGCCTCTCCCGTCTCTCCCACGGATACTCGTATCTTCCGATCGGACGCGCCGAGCGCCCGGACTCCTCGGAGTCTTCGCCCTCAGCTTCGTCTTGCTCCCATGGAAAAACGTATCTCGATTGTTTCTCGCCGCTCTCTTCCTCGCTGCTGTCGTCATCGGATTCCCCGGAATGTTTTCTCTCGCCGGAACCTGCGGTTCGATACCTCGAGGAGGTTTGCTCTGAGAAACTCGGGTGACGGAACGCTGGCTTGGCTATTCGAGGACCCAGATCCGAATACTTCGGATCCTCGTTACTCTCGAACGGAGAAAATGGCCGAGATGCAAATCGCATGAATTCTTCCTCACCGCCCTCGACGTGAGAGCTCTGATCTTCCCTGGGCGAATCCTTCTCTTCCTCTTCCCCCTCGTTCTCTTCGGCGTCATCGTCGTCGGAGTTCCTGTAAGATTCGGACTGCCCGGGCGCGTCCGGCTTCTCGTCAGCCTCCTCGGAGTCCGGCGATGATTCTCCCTCGACGTAAGACTCCGATGGTCTCTCGACTTGCTCATCTCTCCCTTCGTCTTCCTCATCGTTCTCGCCGCTCTGAGAATTCCGCGCTGGTTTTTCCGCTTCCTCGGCGTACCTCCGAGGCGGCTCGGTGGACTCTTCGTCGAAAGTTTCCGAGTATCCTGGAGGATCGGATTCGAGGTATTTCTGCAGGTCGAGAATCGCCGGGGCTGGAGTTACATCTTCCTCGACATTCTCGCGAACGTCGTAATTATTGCTCTGCGTTTCTTGCGTCGCGCCTTCGTCCAATTCCTTCTCGCTACCTTCGGAGCTGAGCGGTTTTTGCGCGCGTCTTCTCGCCTCTCCAGGGCGAGCTTGGATTCTTTGAGGCGTCGAGTATTGAATCTTGTACATCTCTCCGGGTTCGTCGAGAAAGTCCTCTCTCGGAGTTCCTCGCGCGACGGTAGGTTCTTTCAGGGAGGACACCGTTGTCTTCTCAGAGTTCGCTGCGTCGATTTCCTCGCGGGAGTGCGTTGTGGCGGGTTCGCTGGTTGATGAAGGAACTTTCTTACGCCGAATTCTATCGTATCTTGGCTCTCTTCTTCTCACGTCTTCGGTACCGGCGGCTTCGACATTCGCGAACTTTCCATTTCTGCCAAATTCCCCTCTGGGCCTAGAGTGTCTGATCCTGTCTCTAATGGTGTAGATGGTTTTTTCCGAACCAGCTGGTTCACTCGTGTCGCGAGTAGAATTTACCGGGATCTTTCTGGATTCTTCAGCGTACGCGTCGACCACTCGGTCGTCGTCCAAGCTTCTCTTGTGGACTCTCACAGTCTTGAAGTAACCGACCTTCACGCCTTCGCTGCCTGGCAGAGGCTTGGTTCTCGGTCTGGTACCGTAGGAAACTTTGTTGGTCCTGTAAGGAATTATTCGGTACCGGTGATGGTTCTGAGGCTCGCTTGGCTGAGGAGGCAGCATCCCCCGAATCATGAAGCCCCGAGGCCTCTGCGTTATGTGGACGACCGGAAATGCCCAATCATTTTCTTCGGGAACGACTGAGAGGTGATTCACGTTCGGTTGGATCGATGAAGTCTGAACGGACTCGCCGAACGTTTGGTACATTCCCGCGAGATTTTTTATCGTACCCATCACGTCCTCGTAGACCTCCCGTTGATACGGCGTGACCGGAAGTTCGGGCGATTCCGTGGTCGTTTGCGTCGGTCTTCTTCCCCGTCCGCGTTCTTGGTGACGTTCTCCGTTTGCCGGATATCTGGGTCGTTCAGCTCCCGAACTTCTGTCGTCATTGACTCGTTCTCGATCCCTCTTGTCAGCCTGGCGAGTCACTTGATTCACCTTCGATCCGCTGCGACGCAGACCGCGCACTTCCGGTTTTCTCGACACCCTTCTAGCGACCCGTTCTTCTTCCTCGTTACTCGCTATACCGATGATCCTCGATGCGAATTTGGCTGGATCGAGTTCTTCGGGGACTCGAGGCTCTCCGACGTTTTTCTCCATGAACAGCGGATTGTCCAGAGGATTCTCGTCGAAGTACTTCGCCCGGAAGCAGTCCAATTTGTCACCGAGACCGCGAAGACGAGTCTGATCACCGCGCGGCTCACGATCCGCATCAGGTTCCTCCTCTTCGGGAGTTACTCTCTTCAGGTCCGGCTCGACCTCCGCACACTCGAGATATCTGTCGCGCGAGTCGTAAAATTCCGTTCCACCCAGTGTCTTCCTCGGCACCTGACGTGGATTCGTTATGTACTTCAAGGCTGAACTCCGCGACACTTCGCTGTTTCCATAAAAAGGATACTTCTCCAGATTCAATGTTTCAGCTTCTCTCGGACGAGTTTCTATTGCTTCACGGCGTTCGTCACCGTCGATCACTTCGGTGAAGTTGAAGTCCGGAACCTCGACCTCGATCTTGGCGCGCTCGTTCTCCGAAGAGTTGTCGTCGGTATTCGAGCTCTCGTCGTCTTCGTCTCCGAATCGCGACTTTATCTCTGCGTTTATCACCTCCTCGGCGATTCGCGGAGTCTCATCGAGCAGATCCTCGCCGCTTCGCCTCTTCCGCCTCTCGGTTTTGCTCGATTTCCCTCGTCGAAGATTGTCGTCGCGCGGCTCCGGGCCGCCCGGGGAGGCTGCGACTAATCGATTAGTTTCTTCGCGGAATAAATTTCTCTCGTGCCGCGGATAATTTTCTCTCGACAAAGCGGCAACGTCGTCGTCAACTTTCTTATGGCTATTCGACACGGTCCCTTTAGTGGTAGCTTCGTCGACCGATCTTCTTCGTCTCCCTCCGAAGATGCTACCGTCGATCACCCGATAGAACTTAAGAAGCTCGGGCCAAATTCCGACTGGCGAACTCGCGTCGTTTCTGGTCCTCGGCTTCGAATTTCTCCTGAGACCGGAATACTCGGCGTACTTGCTTCTGCTGGCCGGCGAAGGTGGAACGAGCTTGGTGATCAGCGGATAGTAATGGTTTCTTTTGCGTCCCGGAGGCGGACCGCGATTATGTCGTACGCGTGGAACCTTCGACGCGTGACCGACGTGATTTTGCAGCCGATAATCATCGGGATTCTCCGATACCCGGTAACCATCGCGCTCGCCGTTAATTTCTTGTCCGAGCTGCCAGTGTCCACTTTCTTGGGTCACGCTCGGATGAACGAGACTCCCGTAGGGATCTCTCGGAAAATCGGCGAACGCGATCTGCCCCAACGGTACCGGCAACGGTGGTCGTATGACTGTGAGATCTTGGCCCGGAGCGTCGAAGCTGTTCATCGTCTCCGGTGCAAATTCCCCTTCGAATTGATTCGCCACCGACGCGTAACCTGGATTCGTCCGTTTGTCGTCGAAATTCGTTTCCACCGGTCTGGAATGGTCCTCTTGGTCGCAGGGTGGACCCCGGGTCGTCGACTTGTCGCCCGGTCGTATTATGACCGTGTAGGAGAGTTTCTTTGGACCTATGAGCGTCGTCGCACTCTGGCCGTGCCGCAGATTCAACGCCGAATCCCTGTCAGTCTCCTCGGTCTCTTCGGAGCCAATCGGAGCCGACTCGAAGCTCTCGTGCTCGAAGCTCTCTCTGTTACCGGGATTGCGGTCTCGGCGCTTCCACGACTCGTAGAAAGACGTTGCGGAGGGATATTGACGATCCGTGCCGCTGCGGGTCGCAAAAGCCGAAGTACTCAGTGCAGTGCTCGGAGGAGTAAAGGCGAATGTATCGTAGACTCCGATTCCCGTCTCAACGGATGGGAAGCTGGGAACTCTCGTCAATGATTCAACGACCGATTCGTCAGCTTCGTTCGTCGCGGATGTAACGGCATTCGGCGCCGAAGTCACGTGAGACTTCCAGATGTTCGCGTCGGTCTTGTAATAGTCCCAGAAGAGCTTTCCGTAATCTGGAGTCGTCACAAATTCACCCGCGTGTCTCTCAGAGCCGTCCGACTCTGCGAATCGCGCGGATGTTTGGGACGGTGGATTGTCGTTGTTCTCAGGACTCGATGAAACCCTTCGAATCTCATTGTTTTGAGACTCCAAGCTTTCCCCACTGGCTACCGACATCGCTCTCGATGAAGCTTCGGGTTCATCTATTTTTTTACCGAGTCTTCTTCCATGGTGTTCCGAATTTTTCCCAACATCTTCACTGGCAGTTTCGCTATCGAGTCTTCTTCCATGGCCTTCCCAATTTTCCCGAACATCTTCACTGGCAGTTTCGCTACCGAGTCTTCTTCCATGGCCTTCCGAATTTTCCCCACCGTCTTCACTGGCAGTTTCGCTACCGAGTCTTCTTCCATGGCCTTCCGAATTTTTCCTACCGTCTTCACTGGCAGTTTCGCTACCGAGTCTTCTTCCATGGTCTTCCGAATTTTTCCCACCGTCTTCACTGGCAGTTTCGCTACCGAATCTTCTTCCATGGCCTTCCGAATTTTTCCCACCATCTTCACTGGCAGTTTCGCTACCGAGTCTTCTTCCATGGCCTTCCGAATTTTCCCCACCATCTTCACCGGCAGTTTCGCCATCATCGTCATCTTCCTCCTCTTCCGCTTCCTGATCGTTTTCGGCGTTCCTCAAGTTCTCGGGCACTTCCTTCTCCGTGTCCTTCTCGGCCTCCTCGTACTCCCTCTTCAAATCTTCCTCCAGTTTCTCGATACCGTTCTCGGTAACTTGTTTCGGATCGGAGTCCGAATTTTTCAACTGGCTCTTCAGCCTCCCGTACTCATCGCTGTCACTTCTTCTCTTCGGTGAGGTTTCCTCGATCCTCAATGACTCCTCAGCGTGCTTCCTGTACTCGTCCTCGTAGTCGTTGAGCTCCTCGTCGCTGTCCGATTCCTCGAGCTTGACGTCTTCCTTGTCGCTTCCCTTCGCCCCAGTTTTTCCGCCCTTTTTGTGACTTCGCTCAGCGTCGAGCTTGCTGGCGTATCCCTCGTGAAAATCGGCTTCTCTGACGTGTCCCGCGTGATCGTAGGCCGCGTCCTCGTATCCTTCCTCCGTGTAGACCGTGTTGCTCTTCGACTTCGACACGACTTCCCGCAATCTCGGTGCAGCCAATATCTCTTCGGCTGTCTCCGCGCTCTTCAGCGCTTCTTCGCGCGGCAATCTCTTCACCGTGTGAGTTTCTCGAACCTGTGCGTACAACTTTGTCGGCACAAAGTCCAGAGGTATGTCGCTGTCCGGCGAAGGTTTCGCCCAGTCACCGGGCTTCGTGTATCTCGGCCTCGTCGAAGGTTCCTCGGGGTTCTCGTGAGGATTGTGAGGCACCACGTGATCCGGAGGAGCTCCGTCGACGTCGTCTTCGCGCTCGTTCGATCTGTCGTGCAAGCCGTTCGGTACTCGCTTAAAACGATTGGAGTGTTTCGTCTCGGGGTCCTCGGTGGCGAGAATCCGAGTCGCGAATATCGTCGGCAGCGTCGGATCCGATGATCCCTGGCTCGCTTCGCCGCTGGAACGAACGCCGATGTTGCCGATCGCACAGAGAAGCAACGAGTAACTTATCAGAGTCCTTGGATCCATGTTATCATCACTTATTTTTTAAGAGCATTATTGCATCAATTAGTCCTTTTTTTAAAAGATAGATTCACCTCTTTTATCCCAATATAGTTTCACTGGAGGAACTTGTTAATTTAAGTCCACTGTTAATTTAAGTCAGCTTTGTTGCAGTCGATACTTGGTGACTCGAGAGTCGAAAATTTCTGACCATCTTAGATCGAGTAACCGTTACGAACTGCCCGGCGCGCGACCGTCGATGGCTTAATTTATAGTTTTGTCTCATGAGATTCGATGGAAAGCCCGACGAAAGGAGACCGAGGTAGGGCGAGACAATTCCACTCGGAACAATCGCTCGAACAGCTGGAAATCGACGTTGGCCGCTGCTGCGAGACCGCAGGTTTCTCAGATTCGATTATTGACGGCTTGGGATGTGAATTTTTCGATACCGTTAACGTACGTGCGACGTTGATCGAAAAGTGTATGTACCGCTTTGCCGGCGGCTCGCCGAGAGACTGCTGTATATACTTTAGGACTGCACGACCGCATCGCAGACTGACCGTTTCGTTTCGCTAAGCCTACCGGAACGGGGCACTAACAGTTCTTCTTTTAACGCTCGCAGAAGAAAGTCGAGAGACGCCAGGACACGCTCCGCGGATCAACGCGGAAAGGATCCCCGTGGCGAAGAACTCCGTTCCTATCAATCCAAGATGTGGGAATAAATGCTAATCTGACATTCGCACACCAGCCGCAAATAATCGTAAATATATATCTATCTTTATTTTGTAGAATAAAAATGTATGGAGAATATTACAAACGATATCTTAGATGTCTAACATAAATAATCAAATGGGAAAATAGAAACATACGCTATTCGTGATTTACAATGACAGTGAATGTACAGCAATTTTCATGGGCGCACGATCAATAAATAAATCGCGCGTAACACGCCTTAACGAATTTTTCTTTTTTTTCGGCGAATCGATATTCAAATAAATAATTTTTAAGAAATCGAGTGACACTGCCGCGATGCACTTTACAGCAACTTTTTACAGAAAAACGAACAACGCATCAATGAACAAAAAAAAAAAAAGATCTTAATCGAAGAACAGAAGTTATAATCTCAGGTACATTAAGAATAGAGCTGTGGTATGGATTCACGTTGAAATCATTGGTTTCCAAGAGTTCGTGTTTGCCTGCTGCGCTGTCGAGGCTTGAGTCGCTACGAGAGGTTCGGGCGATTGCAGCATCGAGGCTTCGGGCTTGAAGAAATCGATTATCGGGTGATAATTGTAATTTACCCTTCGATGAGGCTCTTGGTACTCGTCGTCGAATCCACCGTTGTGGAGCCTCGATGAAGTGTCCGAATCCTCTTCGTGAGGCTGGCTGAACCTGAGGAAAGAACGAATTTTACACGTCTTAAGTATTTGTTCGATCAAATACACCATTTTTATTTTATTTTTTATTAAATTGAATCGATCGACATAGGCATAAAAAACTGATGTAATGAATATACATTTTCAAGCAGACATTTTTTTGTTGGAGTGTAATTTTACTCACCAGTTATTACTCATGTTGGTGCTGCCGGAAACGATCGAAGAAGATGGGCTTTCCTCGAGATCGGTGCTGGACTCTCTTCTGTAAGGCCTGCTCGGCCTCGACGGTCTTTTTCCCTTCGAGATCGGTCCTTTGTATCCGGGAGCTCTCGTATTGGGTGCGTGCTGCTGAGGAAGTTTGTCGTAAGGCCTCGCAGCCGCTGAGGGTTTCTTTCTTCTTCCGGGAAGAGTGTAGCTCGGACGGTGCGAAGTTCCGGCGTCGGAGAGTGATGGCTTTTTCGAGCTTGGGACTGAAAGAAAAAAGGAAGATGATAAAATACATTTTATGAAGGAAAATGAAGAAAATGATATACATTTTATAAAGGAAAAAGAAAAATATGAAATACATTTTATGAAGAAAAATGAAGAAAATGAAATACATTTTATGAAGGAAAATGAAGAAAATGATATACATTTTATGAAGGAAAAAGAAAAATATGAAATACATTTTATGAAGATAAATGAAGAAAATGAAATACATTTTATGAAGGAAAATGAAGAAAATGATATACATTTTATGAAGGAAAAAGAAAAATATGAAATACATTTTATGAAGAAAAATGAAGAAAATGAAATACATTTTATGAAGGAAAATGAAGAAAATGAAATACATTTTATGAAGGAAACAGAAGAAAATGAAATACATTTTATGAAGGAAAATGAAGAAAATGATATACATTTTATGAAGGAAAAAGAAAAATATGAAATACATTTTATGAAGGAAAATGAAGAAAATGAAATACATTTTATGAAGGAAAAAGAATAAAATGAAATACATTTTATGAAGAAAAATGAAGAAAATGAAATACATTTTATGAAGGAAAATGAAGAAAATGATATACATTTTATGAAGGAAAAAGAAAAATATGAAATACATTTTATGAAGAAAAATGAAGAAAATGAAATACATTTTATGAAGGAAACTGAAGAAAATGATATACATTTTATGACGGAAAAAGAAAAATATGAAATACATTTTATGAAGAAAAATGAAGAAAATGAAATACATTTTATGAAGGAAAATGAAGAAAATGATATACATTTTTTGAAGGAAAAAGAAAAATATGAAATACATTTTATGAAGAAAAATGAAGAAAATGAAATACATTTTATGAAGGAAAATTAAGAAAATGAAATACATTTTATGAAGGAAACAGAAGAAAATGAAATACATTTTATGAAGGAAAATGAAGAAAATGATATACATTTTATGAAGGAAAAAGAAAAATATGAAATACATTTTATGAAGGAAAATGAAGAAAATGAAATAAATTTGATGAAGGAAAAAGAATAAAATGAAATACCTTTTATGAAACTCCTATCCGAATAGACCAGCGGTTCTTAACCTAGGATCCATGGACCCCCAAAATACACAGGGGACCCCCTGCGGATCCCCAAGTTCAAGACCTACCTCGTCAGTAATTTTTTTTTCAACATACCAAAATTCGTGTCGAAGCTCGAACTGGGCTTGAATTTGGTGAGGTAGCTCGTGGGCCTTTCCGAAAATTCAATCTCGTCGGGTCCGAGATCCTCCGACGCGAATTCGGCACCGGGGAAGCTTTCCTTCGGCGCCGGTGCGGGATCCTTCTGGTTGGGCGGAAAAAGATCGCTGTAGCCGTGCACGTGGCAGCTGCAGCAGGTCGGCACTTTGAAGATGTCCATGTGAAGACCAAGCGACGATTCCCAGGTCAGCAGTCGATGGTAATTGTAGACTTGGGTGCAGGACGAACGATAATTGTCCGATATGAAGGAGCAGCTTGATCTCGGGTTTCTGGAAATTTATCCATAGATATAGTGTACTAGGTAAAAAATTGCGACACTCGGGCGGTTTTTTTTGTCGATGGACAGGGAAAGTTTGTTTGTACACCGGGAGAGTTCACTTTAATGTCCGGCAAGTTGTTTGACTATGTCATGCATATTTCTTCACGCCCTTGCGACAGTACCGATGTTAAACAGGGTTTTTTTTCGTCACTTTTTCGTCAGACTGCGCAGCATTGTCTCGATTGAATTGAGCAAGTCGCGAACTCGATTGAACGAGGCAAGAAGCATAATGATCTCGAAGGTGGCGTTGATTTTTATTCTTATTTTTACGTAGTCGCGTAATTGGATACTTGAACGGATAGTCGCGTAACTACCGACTTCGTAGGTTCGAGGAACTGCCGATCGTATTGGATTGCATCGATCCAGAACGAATCGGTATCGACTCTCTTTTACCATTAAAATGAAACGATGATTTCCGAGATGGATCGAGAATTATCGTAGTTCTGCATCGGACAAACTCACGAGCATTTCTCCAAGCGCAGTGTCTGGGTGTGTTCTCCGGTGTTGATTATGTACTTCCACACACCGGACACCGCTCGGGCCAGCTGGGGACGCGCGTACATGACGTGGGATGGGCAGGTGAAACCCTCCTCGACGTTGTCCGATGGATACGGGTAATCGGCTCGTCTGCGTAGAAAACAAAAATAATAATTTAATACCGCCGGTTGACATTGGAAAATATCGAAGCCAATTTCCATCCCCACGTTCGTATTTCTCGTATTATTAATTTTATTTATTAAAAAGAATGTATCGTCGGCGAAGCTTATGACTAGAAAGCCTGACGCTTAACGACACTCGCGAGTGTCTCGCTATTGGGGGATTCCCAATCGTGTCAATTAGGTGAAGTCATGAGAGCGATTTTTTAAGGATATTATTAACGGAATATTCGGTCCGTGGAAAATTAAATGAATTTTCATAGATCGTTGACTCTTTGCGGTTATAGATTTTTTTTAGCAACAAGTGGTCGTTCGCTTCTTACGTCTACGCGCCGTCTCGAGCCGTTCGGGAAGTGAAAGGCACGCAGCCTGAACAACGTTCACCCTCCATACAGCTGGGTTCTCACTGGGCTTCGTTCAGGCGCCGGTCGGACGGATAACATTTTTACATTTAATGAATTTCACTGACCTCTTAATCTCGTTGTTCTCGTAACGATTCTCGTATCTGTTCTCGTAACGATTTTCCTGAGGGAGCGTCGATTGTCGATTGTCCGTTTCCGAGCGATCCTGCGACTTGTAATCCGTCAGCAAAGCCCCGACCATGTCCTTGTTTCCTCTGATGCTTCTCATGATAGCCTCGCTGAAAAATATCGAGGTCGTCGTGTATCCGTCAATGTTCTTTACAATGTCTTCGAACGATCCCAGTTCTCATCTCTTTCCACTGACTAGGTAAAGAAATCAGTCCGGCTCGCCCACCAATTAATTAACTACGGTGAATGTAAAAGTTGCTCAAAGATCGTGACACACTCACTGGGGATAATTGGCAGCTTCGAGACAAACGGTCTTCGTGAAAAATGTGCAACCCTCCGAGTCCGGTTCTTTCTTAATCTCCGCCGGTGGTCTTCTTCCAGGTCTCTTCGACGGCGAACGCAATCCCTCCGCTGCAACGAGATCAAAGCATGATTTTCACAACCTCTCAAGCAGATTCGAGCGCTCCAAAATAGTCAAACTGATTTTTCAAAATGATTTTATTTACTGATTTTTTTAAATCCCTTTTTACTAATTTTTTAAAAGATATTTGATAGATAGATAGATTGAATTGATTAAATCCTGGGATATCTCCCCTAACGACCAATGCAATACAGGCAAAGAAAAGCTGTGCAGAGTACAACAGGCAGTATTTTGCATACAGAATAAGGCAATACAGGCAGCATAAAGTGTATACATACAGTGTGTTCACAGTAGGTAGGTAATCCAGAGTAGAAATAAATTTAAAATATATTAAAAATAATAATGAAACAGTAGAGATCATGTTTAACAATGGGCAACTAAGCTAATCTATAGACAGTGAAAAGATTAGAGATTAGTCGCCTGCCTCCTCGCTCCATTTTTCCACCCTTCTGAGTTTTTACGGAACCCCATCCCGACCCCCCCCCCTCCCCCTCTAGCACTGCCTACTCGCATTCAGCTAAGCTACCTACACTGTAAAAAATGTCCGTTTGAGAATTCATAAATGTATATGAAGTTTTATGCATATACTGTATATATAATATTTAATTAACGCAATATTAAATTATTGCGTTACCCGTATATTAAAAACAATATTATTTGCATAATATCTACGATAATAACATAATTTTCATATACCTATGTATTACTTTTCGGTGCCATCACCGGTAATTTTAATACACAGGTATCGCATTTAAGATGAAATTATTAAAATTTAAATACAATGTATGTGAATTCTAATTTCATATACCGAGGTTGTATATTTCATACAACTTTGTGTATCAAATGTGTTGTAAATTTCATAACATTTTTTAGAGTGATAACTTCCAGTGCGTCCGTAGCCGACTTAGCGACACTACCGCATTTGCCGGGGACACGTGGAAACTACGGAAACCCCGTGCCGGTACAGACGGCCATATTCTACTGATCCTCCGGTATTTTTGCACTTTGAGTAAAGTGCAGAAACACCAAAGTTTCAGAAGAAAGCGCCTCCCGCTCAACGGTCGAATGCGCAAGCTAGCGCACGGCTAAGCGGTCACCCATCCAAGCACTGACCGCGAACAATCTTGCTGGACTTGGGAGACCACCTGAGCTGTGCGCCAACCGCGCATCCACCGCTGACGGATATTTTTTTTTATAATTTTTTTTTATAATTTTTTTAGATAACTAATGAGTACTCAACGGTGAAGTGTCCTTCAAATATTAAAATTGTTAAAATAATGAGGCCTCTCTACCTGGCAAGACGTTTCGTCGATTCAACTGTGGAGGGCGTCGAAAAGGCGGTGACGGTGGCTGATGACGATAAAACGGACGTCTCCCTCTTCCAGGCCTCACCAACCTCAGTTCCTGCGCCTGCAATACAATGCGAGAAACTTTTTACCTCACTCTCCGTGATAAACACAAGAGGCCGCGGATTCGATATCGCATAACGCTAATGGAAATTTCGTATATTCGAATGACTCAACTCGATTTTCTCTAGTCACGCGCTGATTGAGGTCTAGAACGGCTCTTCCTCTTTCAATGCTTGTTTCACCGTGGCAATATACTTATTTCAGTAACAAAATCGTTTTCTTGCAACAGTGATTCGTTGCGTGAAAAAAATAAAATAAAATAAATAAATAAAAACAGAAACCGGATTTGATTTCGCGTACTTCCTCTCGTGCAATTTCAACGATGTGCGGCGAACGTCGCCTTCGTACTCTGAAAGTCAATTTAGCAAAAAAAAAGAAGAAGACATTTGTATAAGACTGAAATCTCGTAGGTCAAGGGTACCAAAAAAAATGTGTTCCACTCCGCGGCCAATCGAGGTTTCCAGGCAAGGAAGAATAAGGTTCACGATGACTCGACTCGAATCGAATCTACATGGAAGATCAGGCACGCTGCAGACTTTCTAGCGAAGTAACCATCCGCGTACGGGATAAATCCACATTGTCTGACGCGATACAAAGAGACGAGAGTGTACGCGACGACGACGGAATGGTGTTGAGTATTATTGGCACGGACAGCATAATTTTCGTTTCCACTTCAGTCTGTTAAGATTACGATAATGCTTGTTATATCTTCGGCTGCCGGGTGATTGGAAAGTTTGGACAAGCACGTGAGGAACGCACTCGAACCTGTTGATCGTCAAGAGACTGCGGGACGCTCGCGAATACATTTTCGGAATTAATACAGCGGACAAATGCGTATTAAATTTTTTTTTTTTTGGGTCAATCGTCGCATCAGCCGAACATTGGGTCGAACATTATTATTTCGTTGAGATAGTTGGGCAGTGGTCGATGCCGAAAATGCTTTAAAGTATTCTGCGGCTACGATCGACTTGTCGGCACCGCCAGGTGGGAAAGACAGTGCAAACCTCCAAACTTCTTTACGTTTCGGCCATGTGTGCTGGCTCTCTTCGGAATTATTTATTTAACTGAATAATACATTATTTTCTTAAAGTTTTAGATTTTAAGAGAATAAGATTTAAGAAAGTTTTAAACTTTAAGAAAATAATGTATTATTCATATTTGACAATCCTATGGATTTCGAATCCGCAGCGATGAACTTGCTATATGATGGTTAGATTTTAAATGTGGTAAAGTCGATCGTAACCGCAGAATACTTTAAAACATTATTATTTCGTGTTTCGACGATGTGTCGGTACGGTACCTCGGGCAATTCTTCGGGCGACTCAGCTTCGTCGATCTCTTCCTCCGAAAGTATCTTCGCTATGTCCATACTGATCGGTAGCATCAATTCTCTCGTCGCGTTTTCACGACCCTTGCCCACCAAAAACGAGCTCACTTCGCCGATTGCCGGCGGTGATGATTTGTTGCTCGACATTCTTGACGATATCAGAGTTGCCATAACGAGCTTCTGAGGTGGCGACATGTTGCGTATTATCGGAAATACCTCGCTGATTTGTTCCCTCTTCGACGGAACTTTCATCGCCTGCGAACGATAAGTTAGAAGAAAAACCGTAATAAATTTGCTATTCATAATTACGCTAAAAAAATGTATGTACCGGAGTTTATACACCGTATGCGAAGTTTATACGCTCGAACCGGTAGATTAAATCTGATATACTAGCGTGAGGTAAAGTAAATACTCGGTATTGTAACTTTTTTTATGTATTCAGTACACCGAAAAATTAATTTATCCTCATTTTTGTAAAATACACTTAATAAATATTTATCAAATATTTATAAAATACACTAAATTTAATACACAAGCATGAAGGAAAATAAATGCTTGGTACATTCAATCGAGCTTTGGAGATGTGTTCAGTACACCGAAACGTTAATATTACCTCAATTTTAGAAAATACATTTAACAGATCGGATTAGGCATTGAAACATTATAATTTTGTATAAAAATTTTGCTAACGTTTTTAACTTAAGGCACTAGCATAAGGATTTGGTCCCAAAAAAACAGGTTGATTAGCAACATATTTTTAAACACCGTTAGTACAAGGTGTCAGGAAGTCTGCATTTTTTTATTGAAAAATATTAATTAACAACGGTTTTATTAACAATTAGCAATGGACAGCTGACATCGTATCTCAAAATCTATTTGTCCGATTGAGTGGAAATTTTTACAGACCCTTGATTATAACATTTTCTATCAAATGACTGAATGTTCATTTATTTGTTAATAACAAACGATTAAGATAGTTTATTTCGTCGAAACGTAAAAAACGACGTTAATCATTAATCGTTAATTATCCTGGAGTTAATTGATATTTTTCATTTTAAAAAACTCGAACTTTATAACACTTTGGACTAAGTGTGTGTAAAAAACCCATCCGTGTTCTTCTAATATCCGCGTAAAAAAAACGTTAAAAATCGATCTGTTTTTTGGACCAAATCCTTATGCTACAGCCTCGAAAGTAAATATGTCGATTCCTTACGGACTCCATGGCATCGCGAATCTTTTCAGTTTTGTTTCTCAAGAAATCATCGTCGAGTCTCAACGACGTCGATATCTTCTCGTTTTCAGTTGACTCCTTTTCGTCCTCGTAGTTCACATCTTCGAGACTCTCTTCATCGTCGGCAGTTACGAACTTCGAGACGAACAGAACCGCCTGAAAGTTGATTTTCTATTAAAATCTCGATATTAGAGCCGAGAGAGTACTTTTGGAAACTGGGTAAATCGACATAAAACATAAACATCGGTGCGCCGCGTTTATGCGAATTCCACGTGACTCGGGGCATCGAATAGCAAATAAAAGTTCGACGAAGTTAAATTCTTCGTGCTATAACAAGAATAATAAAAAGATTTTCCTATCGCCGTTAACTTTCATTGAAATGACATTTATGCGTTAGAAAGTGATAGAGATGTGAAATAAAAATGGGACTTTTAAGGAATTGACCGCGACGGGACGACCGGCTTGAATTGCCATTAGCGTTGACCCACTGACAATCAAGGAAGATTTCACTGTCTCGAGCTAGAATCTCGGCGAATTTGGGATACCAGAGTCTCTATAGTCGTCTTTATCCTCGAGAAACCAGTTTAAAAAAAAAATCCGAACACCTCATCCAACATTCTTACACGTTGCTCGTTTGTTATATCGGATCATTAATTGGATGCTAATCGCACTCCGACTGCTTCTAAAACTGCAACGACTTCGTAATGTCGGCCGACAGCAAGAGTGTGTATACATGTGCATTATTTTAAACGTGCCAGCACTGTAGATATTCTTTACCGTGACTCACAAGTTCAATGACACATTGAACGGTAATGAGAGGCTCGCACATTTAACAACCACTTATTGTCGACAAAAGTCCACAATTCTCAAGTCTACCATTATCTATAAATTGTCTTATTATTATTATCTTAATATCGTCAACATATTTTTTTTATTCTAGTTATAAATACGTTTCGTTGACGAAAAACGATACACGATAAAAAAAAATAAAAAAAATTGTAGACACATCATGCAGAAGAGACGTTTGTTAAATGAAATCAATTAAATAAAAAATCTTTTGTTAAATGTAGTTAATGAAGTCAACAATATTTTTTCCTGTGTGCAATGGTGACTCAGGGTAAATAAAACTTACCAAAATTGGCAGCAATAATGTTGCACCGCCCAATCTCATTCTGCAAATTTTTCCAACGATAGGCAGAATGAAATATTTTATTTATAATGTCGCACAGAAAAAGTTCCACATGTGCACGGAATCACAGAGTAGACACCTTACTCGTCACAGACAATTATCGGAGGACCGGCAGGACCGGCGGTGAATAAAATTAAAAAAAAATATATATATAAAATAGCTTCCTCTATGAGGAACCAAAACCACCGAATGGACGTGGAAGAAGATATACACTTGTCTCTCGGGAGATCCCTAGGAAACCTCCGACTCACGTCGAGCACACCGAGGTACGAGTAACGAATCACTACCTTGCATCGTTCGACGGCGAGAGCGAGCGGCAGGCCGACGGTAAGTCGCAGTCTTATTTCTTTCTCCCGAGAGACCGTCCTCTTCTCTTCTTCTCGCTCGTTAGTTTTACGGTTACAGGTGTCCGGCATCTCTCCCGCTTTTTGTAGGTCAAAAATCGCTCGCCACGCGGTACGCTCGGCTATCCGGAGAGGAGGCATTACCGCGGCCTTCGGATGCTGGTGGGGCAGATCGCGGACTGGGGCGCAAGATAATTTCCTTCCGGAGGAGGGGAGACTCGGAGCACGCGGTACCCGCGATAGATTAAGGTAGTATGAGCGTATAGACTGACACCACGTACGATTCAGAGAGAATTGGGGGAAAATCGCGAACACTTTTCGATGGGATAAAAATCTGAAAAAAATCAAGCGTGTGGAAGGTGTTGAAAAGATTGATTTTGCATAATAATAATTTCAAAATGTTAATTTTTTAAATATGAAAATGATTTGTTAACTTTTCTAAATACTTATGAATTTTTTCATAACTTTGTCTAATGCTCGAAAATTGCAATTTTTAAATTTCTTTGAAAAGCTTGAAAATGTAACTAAAACGCCATTTCCAAACATTAGACAAAATTCGGAAAAAATTCATCCGTATTCAGAAAAGTTAACAAATCGTTTTCATACAAAAAATTGTATTTCCAGGTGATTCGTTGGACAATTTTTCTTTAAATTTGTTAATAACATTTTGAAATTATTATTATGCAAGATCAATATTTTAACACCTCCTTCCATATGCTCGACTTTTTTTCAGATTCTTATCCCATGGAGAAGTGTTTGCAATTCTCTCCCTCAATTCTCTCCGAATCTTGCGTGGTGTCAGCCTTTATACTCATACTACCTCAAATAGGAAGTCCTGCGACTGCGAAGCGGTTGAATACTTTACTACGAGACACCCATCCAGAAACGGGAAAAAAAAATGTACCCAATTTGCAAGGATCGTATTTTATTAAACCGATGACCGTGACTTCCACCGGAAGGAGCCGAGCAGTGTGACCGTATGCAAAAAAAAACCAAATTATACTAATCGACTAATCGTCGATAGACATGGAGTTGGAATCATGCCGAAGAACTTCTTCCGGTACCAAGCGATAGAAGTAAAATCGGCTATTACACTTAAGTAGTAGTGTCCATTCCCGATCAAACACACTCAATCCACGTTTATAAGCTTACGAGTAGGAAGAAACGAACGTGAGTACATTTGTACGTTACGTCGGTATAATGTAGAAACGTTCGGAGCGTGCCCGAACCCATCCAGCAGCCTTCTTACACCTGTTTCTTCAGGTAGAGCGTGTAGCCGTGACCGAGAAAGCCGGCGCTCGTCTTCGTCGCTCGTTGACGATGAGGAAGAAGAAGACGATTTGCGAGTGGGAGAAGCGAAGAATTCGGCCACACGCTCTGCCCGTCACAACGTCCCATCTCTTTCTCTTTCTCCTTTCATTGGCGACGGAAGGTCATCATCCCTCTCAGAGAGAAGCGCGGCCAACGTCGAATATGAGAGGATGGAATGGTCACCGAAACGTCCTTACAACTAAAAAAATTTGCAAATTTCGGACAAGAAATATTTTTTAAATGTACACTTTTTGAACGTGTAACGCTATCGTTGGTTCTCCAAATTTCATCGAAACCTCGACCCGGAATCTTCGTGGCGATGGAAATTTCGTAGACAAAACGCAGTCCGTCTGTTTTCTCCTCGCATCTGAGAATCAAGAGATCGACGCTCGTCCGGCATCTGGCCGTGATTTTCTTCTTCGCGCCGTACGATAATAAAGCAAATGGAAAGTGACTCGTGCGAAACGACAGCTTCAATAGTCTTCCATTCTGCGAAACCAATTTCATTTTTCTCGTGAGATAAAATATGCACTAGTAATGCATGGAAACTACGCCATACTTATGTATAATCGACAGTTGTATGTGTAAAATTTTCACATTTGCCTATGCAAAATATACGTGCATCCATTAGTGTGGACCGTTACTGAGCTCGGATTCATACGTTGTACGTATTCAAATCGGAGAGAGAAATTCTGACCTGAGTTAGTCACCGAGAGTCTGTAATTGCCGCCAGCCATCTGCATATAGCATACGACCCGAGAATTAATAATCACTGGCTGTAATAATTGCTCCTTTGATGGCGTTTATGCTTCATACGAAAATGAAACATTTGCAACTACAACTTCAGGTTTTTGTAATTTGTTCTCCAGTTTCAATTTATTCCCCAGTTTTGAAGGAATCGCTTGGTACGTCTGAGAAGACTGGAATGCAAGTTTTTCGGAGATGATAAAGAATACGCTCAATGGCGCATAGTGAAGGTATTCATTCAAGCGACGAGCTAAGAAACTTTGCATTTCCGGCGTCTGCTCATAACTGTCGGTAACTACTAGTCTAAGTCGATTTGTTCATTGGAAAGGTTGTACAAATTTTACGACCTCTTTATCACATTATTTTTTGTGACTTGTTTAGAAAATCACACTTTTCAGCGCAAGTGACGGTATAAGGGAAAATGGACCGGAAGTGACGTCAGTTGCGGTTTGAAAATCGAAGAAAGAGATTGTTAGGTCTCAGCGGTCGATTAATGATTAGAGAGTTATCCCTAGAATCGCTCCGACGATTCTAGGGATGCGAATGACTTGTTCGCGGCGTTTCAGAGGTATTTTCGTGGAACTTGAGCGCGGTGACGCAGAGGTGGAACCCTGATCGTGGAACCTGAGGTCGATTTAAACGGAAGACACGTACGCAACGATACTGAATAAAATTAAGCTCGTTCTGCGATTGGAATAATATATTCTGTTCCTTGTTAATGCAGTTTATTAGAATGGATTGAAAACAAATGAAAGCGACGTGAAAGTGTAATAATAAAATAAGTGTAATAACAATAATAGTACAATGATTGAGAAAGTGAATAATTATTATGAGGATGAATATCAAAGTTTGACTCGGTATAATACTAATGTTTCTCGTACAGAGAGTTGGAGTCATTTGAATCGAAAAAATCGAACAAGCTGGTTGACCATCTCTTTCAACTGTTCGTTGCGGACTGCCGGTGAAGAACCGGTCTTTTCGAGGTTTGAGTGAAGATTAAAAGGTTTGACACTCATACTCGCGCGTCTCGTGCGAATTCAACATTTTTGGCCGCTTCACGACAATTACCTCGACCGAAATCAATGTCGGTCGATTTCTGCCGTTCGACCTCGAATGACAGAATTGATTTCGGTAGAGGTAATTGCCGTGAGGTGGCTAAAAATGCTGAATTCGCACGCCACGCGCGAATATCGAAAAACCTTGAAAGTAGGAATACTGAGAATCGGAGTAAAAGTTAGCGCTCGCGTGTGATCGCGAGCGAATATGCATTCGCAGAAATTTTATATCCACGTCCGGCGGCGTGATTTCGATTTCGTGGAATAAGAATAATAAAATGCATCGATCGTGGGAATGATCGAGCGTGAGAAGCTAATTTAGTGAGAGATAATATTCAAAAAAACTAATAAATTCATTCCGCAAAAGTAACAACAATGAGAGGCAGGACGTAACAGAGATTTTCAAAACGGAAGTGACATTCGAACGGAAGTGATTTTCAAACGGTAGTGACCCCTAGATGACGTCACTACTAGTAAAAAAAAGGGATTATCAAAACGGAAGTGACGTTTTCCCTAGATGACATCACTACTGGTCGAAAAATAATATTATCAAAACGGAAGTGACATTTTCCCTAGATGACGTCACTTCCGGGCGACAAATGAGTTTTTCAAACCGGAAGCGACGTTTCCCCTAGATTTCGTCACTTCCGGTTGAAAAATGAGATTTTCGAACAGGAATTGACGTTTCCCCTAGATGTCGTTACTTTCGGTAGAGAACTGCGATTTTCAAAACAGAAGTGACGTTTCGTTAGATAACGTCACTTCTGGTCGAAAAACGAGATTCCCAAACCGGAAGTGACATTTTCCCCTATGACATCGATTGCGGTGAAAATGTAAGATTTTCAGACTGGAACCGATCACTCGCGTATTACATAAACCCCGTCGAAAATAGTGTGAAGCAACTATATGATGAATAATGATTCAAGATTCATTATTAAATATCGGCGTATTAAATGAAATTGGAAAAACTTTTATTTGTCTCTAGTCATTTACAAGATACGACCCTTCGCGAAGACGACCAAGTCTCGACAGCTCCCTTTTATATTTAAGTCCGTAAGAACGACTCTCCGTTGTCTCGTGATCTCGCTCGTCCTTTGCTCACTACCATTCCTCTACCTCTCACACACGCACACTCATCCGACAACAGTTTAAAAACAACGGTTTGTCACTTTGACCGTCGGTATTTCGCGACGCCTCGTGCCACTCCAGCGGCACCAGCTTGATTTGTTAATTTAACACTCGCGTTTTCGTAGCTTTAGCGTTACCGAAACGCTAGCGTACCAGTAGCGCAACATGTGTTCAGGATTCCATCCAGAGTCACCAAGCATCTTTGGGGAATTTTATTTCCCTATTCGAAAGCTTTTCTCTTCTCAACCGCAAAGATGCCTCCTCTCGCTGCATATTTCACAGAGCTGCAGCGACAGGCTTTCAGGATTTATAAATAGATGGAGAAATGAAAGTAGATTGTGAGATTATATGAGAATCCGAAGTGAGTGTGAACGTGAGACGATTAGAAATAAAGTTCCAGCTCTCGGCAATACTTGAGAGTTCGTGTTTACAGACTCCGGAGCGTTGCAGCCGCTCGGCGAAAGTCTTTCTCGACAACTCGCTCCTGCTACCACTACTGACCTAGTGATATTCAAGAGGATGGAACTACGTGAGCCATGTGTGTTCTGAACGACGGAGGTATCGCGTAGACTCGCGGCAGAGAGAGAGTGAATGACCCCTAAGATTTAGCCCAGTCATTACTACGATCTTTCCTACGTTCATGTTTTAGATGTCGTCGATCAGTGAATGATACGGTTCTCGATTTATTTTTGGACGATCGTGATGGAGTCTTTTATGGTAACTTACGAGACGACCGAAAATTTAGCCCAACCATTACTACGATCTTCCGTACATTTATGTTCCAGATGTTGTCAATCAATGAATGAGATGCTTCTTGTTTAGACTTTGTGGCCGGTAATTTTTATTTTGTCAATTGACTGTCACGTGGCCGTCAATTGACGGGTTCGGAAATGACCGCACTGCGACAACAGCGAGATTAACTCTAAAAACCGCCACTGTCCCAACTTCAAAATTAACAAAGTACCAATCTCGTTAATTAGAAAAAAAAAAATTTTGTATTTACTTTATAATATTTTTTTATTGATAAATTAATTGATAAAAAATGAAAATACGAATGATTACGAAGCCAACTAGATAGAAAAATTCGATTAAAATCAACCTAGAATGCTAAAAAGTTGACGAAATTTGAGACTTAAAAAAATTACAGTCAAATCCCAAAAAGATCGATGTTTTTCGATGTTTTGACCATATATTTGTGAGCCCGAAAAATATGACGATCATGGCACAACAAACTTTT
The DNA here is from genome assembly GCA_917499995.1 of Ichneumon xanthorius. Taxonomy (NCBI): domain Eukaryota; kingdom Metazoa; phylum Arthropoda; class Insecta; order Hymenoptera; family Ichneumonidae; genus Ichneumon; species Ichneumon xanthorius. The sequence goes on along the minus strand of OU824202.1, from coordinate 6,040,971 downwards.
TCTCGAATAAAAAAAGACGGCCAATTGACAGTAATTTTTTGGTTAATTGACGCTTACAAAAAATGACCGTCACGGCACATCTCTATTCTTGATTTTTTGTTGAACGATCGTGATGGACTCTATGATTATGGTAACTTACGGTAAGAATCCCGGGAATTAACGTTGAGCGATGACCAATCCGCGAGCACTGCAAAAGATTCACGATTATTTTACAGCTCCTAACTCTGGACCACTTAGGAGAGATTTTCCCTGGTCAAACGAAATGATCTCTCAAATGGTAATTTGCAGCTCAACGTTTTTTGTTTTGCACCACAGAAGTACATTGAAGCTTTAAGTACGAAGTAAAAAAATAATACGATATAATAGATCACTTCCTGTTCGGTAAGAGAGGAATCTCGTTCTCGATTCTTTCAAACACACCCATACACGGCGTTCTATATATATAATATACTATCCGTAGACACGAATCTTTAGAAGAGGCACGCACTCTCGCACAGTGAAAGCTGCATTCTGAATGCGTGATCTTCGTACTCGGTCAACGGTGACTTCTTTCCTATTTTTTCTATTCGTTTTCCCATAGTCGAGAATAGTTTGACACACTTACTTGATCTTTCGCTAAATTTAACAAATTCCCTTATCTTCTTTTTAAATTAATCTGAGAGAGTCAGTAAAATTATTTTGTTCCTCCCGATGGATCAATAATTTATCAGTAGACGGGTTATTTTTTTTATTCGCCGAACTTCAATTTTGTTTCGTTTTTTTTTACTTAAACAAATTATTTAGTTATTACCGAGGATGGAATTTCTAGTGTCGAGAGCGCAGCGTCATTTGCGGTGCCCAGAGACACGAGAAACTTCATTTCCCTTCGTAATTGCGAGAAGCTAATGAAACTCTAGTCTCCCGTCTGGATTCTGCAACTTTTGTCGGTCTACCGCGTTTATCTGCCGCCGAGTCCTTTTTGCAATTTGTTCGGTTGCACTGCATTAAATTGTTCTGCACACGGACTGCACACTTCGGAATCTCGCATAGTCACGTTAGGCGATTTAATCGAGACACGCGATACTTCGGCCGAGGGTCAGAGATTTGAATCTCCGCGAAGTGCACCACCCGACCATAACCGGACGACACTTTCTTGAAAATTTTACGAGCCGTGATTCTTCTACCCAGTCGAAGACAGCGAGATTTATCAGACGAAAAATCTGCACAACTAATGGAAAAGGAAAATCAAAATCCACTTTAAAATACAATAACATTTATTGACAAAAACGTGTCCTTATACAATAGTTGAGTCTAAGTACGGTTTATTGTGTGGGCTAATGTGTTGGTCTTTATTTTTTTTCCTTTTCATTTTTTTTTTTTTTTTTTTCTCACGATGTCGAAACTGAATTACAATTTGAAAGTTGGATCGGATGCTATTTAATTTAGCGTCAAAACCGGAGATATTACATGGTGTGTAATAAAGTACAAACTTAATAAAATATTATCAACTGACAAACGCGGAGTTTTGATCGGCGATTGATCAAACGCGGATGACAATCGAATCGTGATAATAATAATAATAACTATTATTATTATTATTGCTTACAATATTTAAAAAAAACGAAGAGGAATTAAATATCACACTCTCGTTTGAAATGACGAGAGTCGAGGTGGTCTCCCGTGCGATTATATCATCGATCGCCACTCCAAGACGCGTCGAAAGACTAGAATGATTAAGAATAAACTTAAGGCTTCTTTGATTTGTTGCGTCTTCCATTAAAGAACGACAACAAAAAAAAGAAATCAATCTTAACGGGCTACCATAATTATAATTACGAGGGGAGTAATGCGAGATATTGTCTTCGGCTTCGTGCGTTTTGATTTGCGAGCTATATGGAATCCCTATAGCGTCGCGAGTGCTTTTTTTCTATTTACAATTTTTGCACGAAGAGGGACCGCGGGGATGAAACGGGGGTAGCACGTCCGGTGCTTGAATGAGCCGGGAGTTAAAAAAATACATGTATGCGCTGATGTATCGATGAAGTTCCAATACTGGCTATCGAATAGCGAACATAAATTCGCTTATCTCGTCACTTGAAAAAAAAAAAAAAAAAAAAAAAAAACACACAATGTCCTTATTCTCTCATTTTTTTTTGTTCACGCCACTCTCCTATTTTCTTCTTTGTACCTCATCAGCCTTACGATGAAACGATAAAAAAACGAACAACAGGCGATGAAAGAAATGAGCTTCCTCGGAATGGCATTAATATCACCGGATATCATATTACCATTCGATCTTAATGCTAAACGAAATAATAATATAATCCGTCGAGCTTCCTCGCGAAGCTTCCCGAAACTACGATTTTTTTTGTTGCTTTTTTTCTTTCTTTTCTTTCCGTCGACGATTGTTTCTGCGTTCTCGATCGTCGTTTCACTTTAGAGTTCAGTCGGTGCACTCTGAGGCAAAACTCTCTAGGTCAACGTAGTGACCGTTCATACTGTCCTCCAGTAGCTGAGCCATGTCCCTCCTGAGAATCTGAAACTCCGGTCGCCGATCGGGATCCGCGTGCCAGCACCTCGCTATCACCCTGAATAGTTCGCTTCGACAGTGCGAAGGCCTCTCCAGTCGGTAGCCGTTTTGAACGTTCCTCATTACTTCGCGTGCTGCCATATCCGGGTAGGGCGTCGAACCTAAAAAAATTCGGATAAATAACGCAGTTCAGTCTCTAAAAATAATATCTACATAAAATTGGCGACTTAAGGGCTTACCGCACAGTAAAAATTTGATTTTTTCCCCTCATAGTTTATAGCGACAAGAATATTCTGTTAAATTTGTATGTCGACATTCAACGAATTACGAAAATTAGAGACCATTAAAGACTAGAAAAATAACTCAGTTTACAGCAATAAATCCACGGGCATGTTTTTGTGAAGTCATATTTGTCATTTTCATTCAATTTTGATGGGTGAAAGATCATTTTGTTTCTCGATTGATACTCTACGAATTCACTGGAAAACATTAATGATAATATTCATCATTTACAAATTAGAGGCATTTGTTTATGAAAAAAGCAACGCTACGACGCTAACTAAACTTTTCTTCTGATTGAGAATCTCTAAACGAAGCAAAGTATTCGGTGAATTCGTAAAACATATTTCAATAATTACAAATTCGACTTTACAAAAATCGGCTAAAAATACTGCCGCGGCGTTGATTTATTGGCGTACACTGAGTTATTTGTCTGCAAATTCATCGTTGTACATTTTTTTTATATAAAGTAAGAACTCTTTAATCTAGATCTACCTTAGTTAGCAAGAGTCTCCCTTAAAACGCGTACAAAGAATTTTTGAAAACCGGCTACTCGATTGACTTGAATAAAGGCACGAACTACTTAAGCTTTACAAACACAACGGTAACATTTTTTTATCGAATGCCTTACCAAGGGTAACAATTTCCCACATGAGAATGCCAAAGCTCCAGACATCGGTCTTGGTGGTGAACAGCGAATAGATCAAAGACTCGGGAGCCATCCACCTGATCGGCAACGCGTTTCTTCCGTGTCTGGCCTCGATAACTTCGCCGTCGTCGTTCGCGAATCTCGACATACCGAAATCAGCGATTTTGCACAGTTTGTTGTGATCCACAAGAACGTTTCTCGCGGCCAGATCTCTGTGGATAATCTGCAAGGGAAAAAAGACAGGAATTAAAAAAAAATAGTTACCAATTACGATTACATAAACGGAAGTTACTGTCTAAAAGTATATGGGTGGTGGGACGAGTTTCCGGAGTACCGCCGATTCTCTTGGAATCTTTCCCACTACTGGCAGCGAGAGTGGAGGATCAGGACCCTCTCACGCTTCCCGCGCGGCACGGCTATCATTATCTTAAATACCCGCAGTAGAAGAGAGTCGACAAACGTTTCTTTAATTTCAGTTATAATTAAGCAATCGTCGCAGTTTGACACGAATAACTTAAATAATATATCGCGTAGAAGATACAACTGGGAACCCCCGCGTAGTGACGAAAAGACAATTGTCGTTACGTTAATGAGATTCTTCCACGGGCTAGTTCAGGTGGCAACGATGTAACTTATCATCGGCAAACGGCTATTCACTACGTCTAGTTAATTGCCTGTTACGGGAGAACCGAAGAGAAAAAAAAAAAAAAAAATGAGTCGCTATTCCGGCGATGATGTGACGTGCTGGTAATAATCCTATTTGCCAGTCACTGCTCGACGTTCAGCGAACGTTGTTTATCAGCCGTTTAATAATTCAACAATCGCCCGACTGCGAAGTCAGCGGTGTTGGAAAAAAAGGATGCGCTCGCACTATGTTGAAACAATGATTATATAACATTTACGTGAGATAATATTATTGAATACCGGCTTCCTAGGAAAGGTCTGGGAAGGTCGAAAAAAAAACTATCGAGCGTACGAGAAGTTTGCGAGATATTCCTTACTCTAAAAGCCGCGTTCGCATTCGTCCAATTACCCCGAGAGATTATCCATAAATGCGCAATGCAAGCGGGTACCAATTAAAGAAGCTGCGGTCGTACGAGCGAGAGCTCGGAGAGCGGTGCATTTAGCCGATGGTAGAATCTCGTTTTCTGTATTTACACACGACCGGAGCGAAATATTCATTTATTTTTAATCTACGAACTCACGGGGAGCAAACATCGTTTATTCAAGATTCTTCCGCGAGAGCCCCGGGAATTCTAAGCTAATATGCATTAAATCTTATCTCGACTTCCGGTGAGGATAGAAGAGTTTATTGTTCGAGGAAATGTATCGAACAGTTGTCCGGGAACTTCCGTGGCTCCTATGTACACTATACACGTTATTTTATAACACAGTCTGCCTCGTGATATTATTTTTTTCCCCCGTTTCTATCGCTTCGACGCTGTCGGCGATATTATTTTACGACAGCTGGACAGCCAGTCGCAGCTTGCCGAGGTGGAGCTTTCCGGTTTCTCGAAGATAATCTCGGAATGAAGATTATTGAATTTGCACGCGCGCCGACCAGTGGCGAATGAACGTCAGGTATGAAACGAGGAATGCAAGAAATAAATAAGAAAACAAAAATGCACTACCTTAGCGTGACCGTGCTAATTTGTATTTATCGCGAGGCGGGCGAGATATTTTTTATTATTTTACTGTTATTATCGCTCGCGGACTCGTCCTTGAAGACGAGCTAAGAGTACCCGGAGTTTCGAGTTTTTCGAGTTTCGGCAGAAGCCAAGTACGCCACTCGGTCAACAGTCCATGACCTTCTGTCATCGACACTTTGTGTCTTAATTTTTTTTTTTTACGTGACACTGGCCAAATATTCTGAAATAATACAATACAAAAAATTCCTTTCTGAAAGGAATTGTGCGAAGGCTGAAATATTGCGACCCTGAAGATATTTGCATGCCATCAATTTCCATCTTTGTCAAGTCTCTAGTCAATGGCACTGCTGTAGGAAGAAAAAAAATTGTTCGTTCGTGGAATTTTATTCTCTAAGTGAAAAATACTGCTCTTATAACTTGTGAAATTTAGTCTCACGCAGATATCTTCAGGAAATGTTAGCTATTTCCCACATGTAAAAAAGTATATGCGGCATACATCGGAATTAATTTTTTTCCCGACCGCAGTCCTTTCTTGCGGTCGAAAAGTCGCCTATTATTGTCCAAAGATCATTATTAACCTGTGCGCATGCGCAGTACTGTTTCTTATGTTGTGAACTTCCCGGAGCGAAGTTTATGTGATGGAAAACACAGCCGTTAAAACTTGATGAAATTTAGTCTCACGCAGATATCTTCAGGGTCATAAAATATGAGCTATTTCCCACATGGAAAGAAGTATAAGTGGCATACGTCAAAATAGTATATTATGCCACAAGGGAGGAAAGTGCGTTTTTTCTCCGAGCGTGAAGTTTGATGCCCGAGCGAAGCGAGGGCAGAAATTCACACGAGGTGAAAATGCACTTCCTCCCTTGTCGCATACGATATTTTTTTTCCGATTTCGTTAAAATAACGACATTTCTTGTGCCGCAAAATCGTCATCTTCGCCAATGACCGTTACTCCCCCGGGAGTAATAGAGCTTCCAGCGGGAGTAATGAGCCCTATTACTCGCTAGGGAGTAATGAAATTGTACCGCGCATGCGCACATGTTAATAATGATCATCGGTCAATAATGGCTTATTTTCCACCCGTATTGCACGCAAGGAATGTGGTTATTTTAGCACAGTCGGGAAAAAATGTATTTTTTCCCCCGACTTCGTTTAAATAACCACACTCCACATTAACCCCAGTAATAAAGCTTATTGACGCCCTCCGGAAGTCTTATTAATACCGGGGCAGCAATGCTTATCGGCGCATATAACGATTTTGCGACGCAAAAAATGTGGCAATTTTAACGAAGTCGGAAAAAAGTATCGGGATAGACCAGATTTTCACCTCGTGTGATTTCTGCCATTGCTTCGCTCAGGCCGCAAACTTCGCATGCGGCGAAGATCACGCACTTCCCTCCCTTGTAGAATAATATACTAATACCCGTGATAATGGGGAGAGCGGGGCAAAGCGGAGCCGTGTCCTGCATTCAAATGGGGGCGATTATTACCTTTTTCGAAGCAAGATACTCCATTCCGCGTGCTACGCAGTAGCCGAAGACTGTCAGATCTCGGGATGTCAGAGCTGCCGAGTCCTCGCTGAAGTTGTAGAAGTCCTGGCGCGTTCGATGGTCCCTCAGATAAGCGAGCAACTTTCCGTACATCACGTACTCGAGGATCAGATAATGAGGTTCTGGAACGAATGAAATTCAAGGGTCATTAGTCGACTAAAAAAAAAAGCAGATTGAACGAAAACGAAAAATGAAAAAAAAAACTCTGAAGAGATTCGGACTTGGGTAAAAGAAATTTTGTCGGATAATCTTCCAGCGTGGATATTTACGGTCTTGCCCCACGCGGCGTTGAGCCCGTTTTCTCCCCATTAATCATATCGCATACACCAAACGAGGGAGCAGAGTTAGTTCACCAAGCTCGGATAAGGCTTAACGCACCGGCAGCTCCGACGCTCGTTGAAACTGGCGTTAAAAAATTGTCGTAATAAATTTCCAACGATTTGACGGTTCACCTTGTACTATATACATATATCCTGTTAGGTTCAATATTGAAACTAGGGGGTTTGCTTTGAATAATGTGATACGTCGAGACTTCGAATAACAAAGAGGATGGCTCGTTGTTTGGATTGCGAGTCTGAAGGTAATGGAATTTGACAAACAGCTATGACCTTGAAAGCACGGCGGTACCGGAAGAGTAGAGTAAATAGTCGGTTGAAATATTAGCTCATCAAACGTGCATTGCTGCGAGCACGACAATGTAAGTTATCACACCGGTTGTGACGCAAGAAAAGTCGAGTCATACTTCAGACACGAGAAATGCTTCGTTTTTTCGTCAAAAAATTTCTTTCGAGATTTTAGGCGATTTCGAATTGTTGAGAAACGAGTGTGCTAACTCTAGCTTTCGTAAATGTTGAGCTATCGCCCTAAAACTGCGTGCAAATATAATAATGTGGTCTATGATCAAAGCGATAAGATTTTATGGAATTTTTATTTTTTTGGAAAATTATTAAAAATGGCACATTTTTAGTGAACATGATGGTATCGAGCTAAAATTTTACACGGGAATTGACTAACGGTACAACTTTTGCTATTAAATTTGATGAAAATTAATCGGACTGTTTAAATTTTATGACGTTTTAAAATTTTTCATTTTTTTACTTTATGCACAAAATGTCGTTCTAGGAGTAAAGTAAATTGGAGATTCGTCGTCAGTCGGGAAAGATAAATAAAACATGGCCTCAAAACGACGAATTATGCAAATTTCAGTTAGCAATTTTCTATAATAAAATTTACCGTAACTTTTGACCGTTTCAATTGTATAAGACGAAGCATTTGTTTTAATCTTACGAAAAACGCTGCAAAGTAATTTGCACATGGCTTTCTCATTTCTTACAATTTTGCCCATAGCTTCCTCGATGGGGAAGTCAAAAATCGACCAGCGAACTTTCTCATAGAGAAAGCTATGCGTAAAATAAAAAAAAGGATGGAAGTGGTACACTTCCGGTTACAAATTTTATTGTCTGTCATGTTCGCTCCGAAGGGATTGCCGATGATCGGAATAATAAAGGGAAGAAGGCGTATCGATGAATTAAAAAAAAAAAAAAAAAAAAATTGCTCGTCGACCATGACTCACGACGTGGAGAGTTTTCTACTCGGTCTGCGCACAGTACGGCACGCACGCCGGGAACAATAATCACGGCGAACGCAAAACAATGGACGATTCAAGTGTGCCACGGGAGTAAAAAAGACGGCGTGCGCTCGAGCTGCAGCCCATGCCGCATTTAGCATCCCGACTCGAGGCGAAACTTTCGTCTTATCGTGACGTCCCCGGACGGCTCGTAAATACTCGCAAGGTGCACACGCGCGACAATAAAGAAATAACGACAATAACATTGACGATAAAAATAACCTGCGTTGCAACAGAGGAAGAAAAACTTTTTTCCGCTCCGTCATTGAAACATGTAAATCGTTTAATGAAGATGGGACGAAAAGGAAGAAATTCATGGAACTTCTTTGTCGGTGGAAAAATGATCGAGAAGAAAAAAAAAAAAAATATGGCGATTCGCCAGACATCGCCTTGATGCATGGCCGTGGAAACCTGTGCGCAAAAGCTCCGCAGACTTTCGCTCGAAAGCCCCGAGCCGTCTCGAGAGAAGCCCTATGTAGGAGTTTATATTATGCATTTATATATTCGCTAACGGTGCGATGTTAAATGATAGTATTCAACGCCCACCGCCGTGCCCCGGCGGTGTCTCTCGGGCCGGTCTTGGGATAGAGAAGCGCGCGAATGGTCCCGGCGACCGTACAGGCATAATGCACAATACAAAGTGCATGCACGAGAACTTTCAAATTCAAATCATCGTCACAAGTCGCGGATCTGCGAGACTCGAAGGTAGGCAGAGACGGAGGATAATAATCTTTCGGAGAACCGAAGATAACAGTCATTGTCCCGGAATTATACATCCAATTCCAATGCACACAATCGCCAAAACTCGAACCCATCATAATGTACGGCTTGTAAATTTTGAAGAGGGCGTCGGGCGGATGCATCGTGTGGCAGGCGGTCGATGCGAGGCCGCTTAACGTCTACGAAAAAAAAGTACTAATAAAAATGTAAAAAACAAAACTGTATGAAATTAAAATCTGGAGAAATAACAAACGCAAGAAGAAGATTCTAGAAAATAATTTAGCGGAGGGATGTGAGGAGCGAAATTTAAAAAAATACTCCTCGATGACTATCCGCGAGCCTCTCATAAGTGGAAATGCACCGTCTTACCCCCACGTATTTTACAATATATAACAAAGTAAGGAGAACGGGGCGGACCCGTCCCATTTTTCACAACTCGCCGGAGCGGCTCGACCTTCATCGCGAGATTTCGAGAGTCTTAGCCGTTTTAAAGATTCTTAATAGCCGTGGAATTTGATTCGTCTCGCCGATGCGCCGCCTTAATAAACTCCCTCGAACGATTACAACGTCGTTTGGATCTATTAAAAATGCATCATTCATCGGCGCGAGGAGAGCGAGGGACATTCCGGCGTGAAGCTCGAAGCTCTTCGAGCGAAAGAAACACGTACGATACCCGAGACGAAAGGGTAAGTGCAACGAGCCAAAATTTTAGCTTCTTTTGTTTTAATTTTTTTTTCGTCATAAATTTGAGATGCGGTCCAACGCCCTTTTCGCGGTTCCTGCGGCAAAATTTCATTGTATCCTCTTCGTCTCGAGGACTCTCGGGCTGTACCTCAACTCATCAGGCTACCATAAAACGAACGGCCCTACCTTCAAATTCAAGCCCGAAATTACTTCCCTTTTTTATCACAAAAAAATTGCCTCGTCGTCTGCAAAGCACCGCAAAACAGCCATAAAACTCTGATAGATTTTATCATTACGAGGGAAAAGATAACCGCAAGTGGATTCCTCGGGGTTTCTTCGGGATGAAATGTGAATGGTAAGATAAAAAGAAGATATTTCCTTTTTGCATACATCCTCGGCTCGCCGTCACTCTTCGGAGGTACCGGAGGCAGATCACGCGAAGATGCTTTGCACGCGGCAACTTAATGGCCGTATTGTGTGCGCGCGCCAGTGTTGTAGTACGTCGTACGACGGGAGTAGAAAATCTCACGGGCGTCCGAGATAGCGTCTCACATCTTGTATATAGTAAGTGTATATGCATACACTGCGGGCGTATGGAAATTTATTCTGCGGATATGGGCGAGCACCGAGACGTAATGGTCCGTCTCGTGTCCCTTCTTCCTTTCTTCTCACTCATCCCGCGATCGTTCCTCCTCCTTCTGTTTCTTAACTTATTCGAGCCAACGAATTTTTCTTTTTTTTCCTTTTTCTTTTTTGCCTACTTCGAACTTGATAAAGAGAGTCGTGAGTAAGCGCGGTGGCGAGCGACGAGAGTCCGCACGACTTGTGCTCGGTCATCAATTTATCTTTGACGTTTTAGGCATAAATTCGCGAGGCTTCCTCTTGCGCCCTCTCGCGCGCTGTCCGGTGACGAGAAGCTTGACGAGTCCGCGAGGACAAGACAAGAAAGGACGTGGTATCGAGAAATGATATAAATAAAAAATTTATCTCGAAGGAAACTCACGATACGTCGATTAATAATCGTAATCGAGTAGATCGATAGACCGAGCCGAGAATGAAGGTGAGGAAGATCAATATCTCGACGAGTGTACAATGTTTCTGGTTTCCTCGAAAATAAAGCATTTTCTCGGCACAGTGGGTTTAAGATTGTGTGAAAGACAACGGTCGGTAATAAAAACTGTAATTAACTTTTTTCACGGGTGGTGGTATGCACGATCAAATTAAAAGTCTCATCATAAGCGGATGTTATGGCAGGATGCGATGAGACTTTTATTTCTACCATATATGCCAGTACCCGAGAGAAAAAGTTTAATACAGTTTTTGATATCGACCCGCCAGGAAAATAATTTATTTAATGGGCATTCGTAAATAAATATTTATATAAATTAAATAAATGTTTATTTGCGGGGCGCCCGTCAAAAAAATTATTTTTCTGGGTGCACTCAGTCTCAAGACGGTTGCAGCTGCACAGGCAGGATGACTACGAAAGGAATGTATATAGGCACATGGCAAAGGCGGTAAAAGAGGAATGGAGCCATATTAAAATAATATATTTTTTTTATAAAATAATAATGGCACTTACGGTCGATACTTATCGAAATATCGTTAGGAAATTTGATAAAATCGGATTAAAATACGTTTCTGGCATAAATTCGTGGGGCTTCTTCTTGAGACCTCTCGCGTGCCGTCCGGAAACGAGAAATAAAAAACTACATGGAATCGAGAAATACAAGATAAAAAATCTGCCTCGAGCGGAACTGACGATACATCGGATAATAATCGTAATCGAGTAGATCGACAGACCGAGCAGAAGAATGAAGAATAGGAAGATCGATATCTGTACGAGTGCATAATGTTTCTGGTTTCGTCGGAGAGACACAATTTTCTGCGTCAGGACGTTGTTTATCGTGTCGTTTTCCATCTCGATAGAGATGAGCCTCGATGGAGATGATCCGTGGAAATCCTGATTGCTCAATTATTCCGTCGCGTTTCGCTGAACGTGCGGAGGACGCGCACACTCTACAGGATCCTTGAATACGCGATGGCGGAGGAACGAGATTCTTCTTTGCGACAGCAAGAAAATGGCTTTTTTTTAGAGCTTCGACTCACCCTCCTCGGTACAGCAGCCCAGAAGAGTTACGACGTTCGGATGATTTCCCAATTGTTGCATTATCTCGAGCTCTCGTACGAGATCCTCTTTTTCCCTTGCCGATGCACCTTCCTTGACTGTCTTCACCGCTACGAGCCTCGTCGTACCCTGATGGCCCGTCAAATCGTCTGCCTCGGCTTTCCACACTTGACCGAAATTTCCCTGACCGAGAACTGTCTGCAATCGGAGCTTGTCTCTCGGGAATTCCCATCGGGACTCTTGCGACGGAGGAGGTGGAGGTTTTTCCGCGTCGTGACACTGAAAAAAAAACAAAAAAATGACCATCAATGCGGAGCTGAACAAAAAATTGATAAAAAAATCATGTATAAGATTTGAGCTTACCAAGTGCTGAATTCTCGGTAGCTTTGTTATTGCCTTTTCGATCGAAGTCTTGAAGTCACCGTTCTCGAGATTGAGAGCATCCTTTCTGCAACTTATCTCCGATGACGTGTCGGACTCCTCGAGCACCTGCGCAAGCAAAGCTGACTGTAATATACGTCAGAGAATAACTATATTTGCATATGCGTATATATAGATTTTTTGTTCACAGTTTTTCCGATCACCTCATTATCGGCTCGTGTTATGAATACCGCGCGACTTGCTTGCAGCATTGACGCAAATTCATTACCGCCGCTGTGAACATACAGTCCGAAAATACGGCAATCAGGGAAACATGGAGCAAGTGAAAATAAATATCGTTCACGCTTCCAGGCGGAGCAATTAAATATGTCGAATTCAACTTTTTAATAATTTTTTTTTTTTTTGCTTGCGAACAGCTTGCAATTTTATGGTCCTGAAGACATCTGCACGACATCAAATTTCATCGCTAGCAAGTCTCTGTCATCGCGCTCCTTTAGGAGTAAAAAAAAAAAATTTTCACTCGCAGAATTCACTCAGAAAAATAATTTACTTGACGGGCGCCCGCAAATAAATATTTATTGAATATAAATAAATATTTATTTAATAAAAATAAATATTTATTTAATAGAAATAAATGTTTATTTAATAGAAATAAATGTTTATTTAATAAAAATTAATATTTATTGAATATAAATAAATATTTATTTAAGTAAAATTAATATTTACTTAAATCGAATACATCTTTTACTTGAATCAAATAAATATTTGTTTGCGGGTGCCCGACAAGTAAATTATTTTTCTGGGTGTTTTATTCTGCGAGTGAACTTCCCCGAGCGACGTTTGCGCCTTGCAAAACACAGCCTTTATAATTTGATGAAACTTAGTCTCAAGCAGTTATCTTCAGGGTCATCCAATCCGGGACTTCTCTAATCGATATTTCGATAAATTTCCCAACATCAAAACCGTGCAAATTTTCTGACGCGCTTGGCTATCTTTCCTCCCACATTATCATTGTTAAGCCCGTGTAGCCGATCGACGCTGTTTACCGATCGATTTGCAAATGAAATTTCGCAATTTCCTTAAGTGGTCATTGATTATCGAAACGTTCGTATCTCGGCTGCGACTGTCGATGCAGCTTGAAAACAGTAACCGGCGGATTCCGTTGTTGGGTTCTGCGGAGTACGAGCCAATAAGCAATCTTGCTCAAGAGGCGATATTCCGGCGCCTGAAGATTTTTCTCTGTCCCCCTTTTCCGCCTCTCGTCGGCTCTCTCGCCACGGGAGCTTTTTTCTCCTCCGTACGGCGCACGAGAAACCCGATGAGAAACAATTTTACGTTAACCATCGTTTTCCACCGCCGCATCGACGCGATTTGAATGCAATTTGAATCGTTGATCGAAGCGCGAGAGAGGAAAGACGGAGTTTTATCTAGCTCGGGACGAGATACGAGAGAGAATCTCGAGGATCTCGTGACGATGAGAGAAGCCCGAGGAAACCAGGCAAACGATCGCCCATTAGCGTAGGAGTCTCCTCGCCGGTTGTAAAAAAAATCTTCGACGCGTCTACGCGATCATTATATCAGCGAAAACTCATTATGGTTACCGAGAAATAATGATCATTTTTTTATTTTTTTTTTTGCCTCTCAGAACGAACGTTCGTGGCGGTGGACGAGCTGCCGGCGGCCATCGGAAGAGATAAGAGAGACCATCAGTCGTGAGCTTCGCAATAATAAATGCAAATATACGTGCGAGCAAGGCAATCAATGGTATGTGTGAAAAATATTTTGCAAGGAGAATCGAAGGATTCCGGTGAGGCTCTTTGCGGTCAGTCTGCTAGGAATATCTATGTATTATCACAATTTTGTTGCAAGATGTAATCCTAGACGGCAAGAAAAAAAAAAATTCCTAACGCATGCACGTTAAATCCCGCTTTCCGTTACTGTGAAGTGAGCACGGAAGGCACTTTTTATCGCGTGCGATAAAATACTGCGCATGCGTACAAACGCATTGTCATATTTTTTTCGCACTAGTGCGAGAAAGTGTCTGGGCACACGTCCCAAAACAAAAAGGGTGATGTGCGTGAATTTGTTAGGATAACTTATGTCAATGGCAGAGGCGTAGAAATGGGAGTTCTGACTCGTGTGAATGCCACATTTTTGCACTCGTCAAGAACTTTATGTCTACGCCCTTCCCATACAAATAACAATTTCTTAACGCATTCACGTAAAATCCCGCTTTCCGTTCCTGTGAAGTGATCGCAGAAAGACACTTTTTCGCATCGAGTGCGAGAAAAATACTGCGCATGCGTACAAACGCATTGCCGTATTTTTTCTCGCACTAGTGGGAGAAAGTACATTTCTGCGCACGCTTCCCAAAAACAAAACCCAAGAATTTCGTGACTTTGTTAGAAAAAATTATGCGAATGGCACGGATGTAGAACTTGACTTCGTCTCGTGCGGCATTTTCACACTCGTCGAGAACTTTCTTTCTACGCCTTTGTCATTCAAATAACTATTACATTTAAACATGTAAAATTGCTTGGAGCCCTGCGAGAAGTCAGATTCGATGGGAAATGTTTGCTGTGAAAATAACGAATGGAGAGAAGAATTAAGGAGGTAAAGAGGCGAGAAGAATCGTTTCTCGAGATTGACCCTGGCACACACACGTGACGGTAGACGAAGCCCCCTTAAAAAACTCGGGGAGCGAATTCGATCGTAAAGTCCCCGAAGCATAAATTAAATTCAACCGGACAGGACAACCACAGTACGAACTTGAATGGCGGCACAAAGGGCTGGTGGAAAAAAATACATGTGTAACTATACCAAACGACAAGAGGAGCAGAGAGAAAAGGGTGAGAGAAAAAAGAGGTGAGCGAAGAAAAAGAGCGAGATCCGCGGAGTCCAAATACGATCTCGCCGTTTTACTGTCCTCGCAATATTTCCGACAATTCCATGTTTGACTTTCGAGAATTAAATTCGGGTTGCCTTTGTCCGCCGGAAAAAATAATGGGTCGGCGGAAATAATCGTAAGTTGGAATAACTAATTATTTAAAATTAAAAAAAATTAAAAATTATTATCAGTTCTATCGACTCATAATTTTTTCTATGCGATTCCAAGAATTATTTGCAAGCAAATCCTTACAATTATTTGAAACGACACGAGACACGCTTTCAAGAGCTTGTTT
The DNA here is from genome assembly GCA_917499995.1 of Ichneumon xanthorius. Classification (NCBI taxonomy): domain Eukaryota; kingdom Metazoa; phylum Arthropoda; class Insecta; order Hymenoptera; family Ichneumonidae; genus Ichneumon; species Ichneumon xanthorius. Next base: position 6,025,610 of record OU824202.1, on the reverse strand, counting down.
CATTTCTGTTGAATAATTTTTATTCAAGAAGAAATGCATTTATTGAAGAAGAGTCATAAATTCGTTTCGCAAAGGAAGAGTCGATAGGCTACATTATCAGTGACGATTAAAGAGATTGTCAGTAATAACAGTATAATATATGAGAACGAATTGTTACACACGTCGATTACAAGAGACGTGTCGATGACGAATCAAGCTAAAACTCCGTAACGGAATTTCTCCTTCAGGCATCAAATATGGAAAGCATTGTGCGCTGCGAGACAGATATGTGAATTGATAATCATTCGGCTTGTTCGGTTAGTCATTGAAAAATCACGAGGCTACGGCATCCTTGGCCCGATCGGGTGAATCTCGATTGAACTCTCTCTTATTTCTCTCTGCTAATAATATTGGCGAAAATCCGTCGATAATTATAGAGACGACCCGTCAATCGTCGAGAAACAAAGATTCCGAGATTACAATGGATAAATTAAATTCGAGAGATTTCTAACTCCGAAGACTAGTGAAAAGGCTGTTCCAAGTAATTGCACTTTCCCTTGCCAGTATCGACTACCAGATTCTACTGGAGATATTCCATTAGATATTCTATTGGAGAAACGGCTCATTATCGATACGGAGATAAAAAAAGATTCTTTGAGAAATGCAGACAGGAGCATAGTTTTAAAAAAGTTTGTTAAATATGCGTGGTGACAAGAAGTTGTTTTTCACAAACGATTTTAGCTTTCTGCTCGTCGTTACATTTAATTTAATTGTTTGTTGTACAATTATCATCAAAAATATCGTGGTAGTTTGTGCACCGATAAAAAGATTTGGTAATATCAACTAAGCTGCGGTTGCGGGTGGCGAAGGAAATATTTGGATCGATTGAAAGAAATACTTAGTAGATTGAACGAATATTTAGTTGTGTGACCGAATATTTAGTTGAATTGGCTGTTCTGTTATAGATTGTAAAAACCATTTTGTTCAATCGACCGAACATTTTCTTCGCCACCCGCAACCGCAACTTAGTTGATATTACTAGACCTTTTTATCGATGTGGACAAGAAATTGTTGTCAAATGGAGAATTCTCTTTTACTCTGTGGATACTTTGAGAACTAGCAAAAAGGCTGTTCCAAGCAGTAGCGCTTTCCCTCGCTGATATCGATTACCAGATTGTAGTGAAGATATTTTTTGCTATAACGAAATGACTCATTATCGATACGGACAAAAAAAGATTCTGGACAAATGCACACAGGTGCATATAGTTTTTAAAAAGTTTGTTAAATAGGCGGGCTGACAAGAAGTTGTTTTTCATATATAATTTGATCTCTCTGTTCGTCGTTACATTTCATTTAATTTTTTGTTGTACAATTACCATCAAAAATATTGTGGTCGTTTGTGGACAAGAAATTATTGTCCAATGGAGAATTCTTTCTTACTCTGTGGATACCTCGAGAATTAGCAAAAAGGCTGTTACAAGCAATAGCGCTTTCCCTCGCTGATATCGATTACCAGATTGTATTGAAGATATTTTTTGCTATAACGAAACGACTCATTATCGATACGGAGAAAAAAAGATTCTGGACAAATGCACACAGGTGCATAGTTTTTAAAAAGTTTCTTAAATAGGCGTGCTGACAAGAAGTTGTTTTTCATATATAATTTTATCTCTGTTCGTCGTTACATTTAATAAAATGTTTTGTTGTACAATTATCATAAAAAAATATTGTAGTCGTTTGTGGACAAGAGATTGTTATCAATCGGAGAATTTTTTTTTTACTCTATGGATACCTCGAGAATTAGCAAAAAGACTGTTCCAAGCTCTAATATCGATTACCAGAGATTTTATTGAAGATATTTTTTGCTATAATAAAACGACTCATTATTGATGCAGAGAAAAAAAAAATCTTGTCGAATCCACACAAGTACGAAAGTTTTTAAAAAGTTTCTTAAATGGGCGTACTGACAAGAGGTCGTTTTTCGTATACAATCTTGTCCCACTTTTCATCGTGACATTGAAAAATCCCACAGCTACAACATTCTTGGCTCGATTGGTCGAATCTCAATGAATTCTCTCTTATTTCTGTCGGCTAATAATACTAGCGTAAAATCCATCGACAATTATAGAGACGACTCGTCAATCGTCGAGAAACAAAGATGCCGAGATTACAATAGATGAATTAAATTCGAGAGATTTCTAACTCCGAGGACTGATGAAAAGGCTGTTCCAAGCAATGGTGCTTTCCCTCGCCAGTATTGATTACCAGATTCTTTTAAAGACATTTTTTTCGCTATAATGAAACGACTCATCATTAATGCAGAAAAATAAAAATCTTGAGAAATGCACAGAGGTAGAAAGTTAAAATAAATTTTTTATCTAAAACGTTAATTTTTTATTTATTTTTCTTTCTTTTCTTTTTTTACTCTGTGAATACCGCGAGTTGCTTCGGTGACAAGGAAAAAAAATCTTTGCAAAGATCCACATCGTTGCTGTACAGCCGTACGAAGGCGAGTCTCTTTTCTCTCGACAAAAAAAAAATAATAATAAATAAGTTTTCCGAAGGATTAATTTCCCAGTCCCGCTGGAATGCTAATAATCTTCGAAAAGCGTCATAGCCATCAGTAATAATGGAATCTTGTCTGGCACTATCTGGAAACGTGTCCAAGATCTGAGAAACTCGCGGCGGACGAACAAAGGACATTAAACACTGTCTTCTCCGCACAAGGACAACGTCTGAGAACGTTGAGCTTGCAAACGGCGACAGAATCGTCATCAGGAAGAGGCGCACAACAAGAATCTCTCGTGTCTGAGTTTCGTCGTCGGAGTCCCGAGTAAGAATTTAATCGCGAGACGAATCGTCCCTTTCGTGCTCATCACACTTAATCAACTTGACACGTTGACCTCGTTGCGTAAATGACAACGTTTTGCCACATAAAATTCTACTGTTATTAAGGTATAAAAGTTGCAGTAGAGACGCCCGAGCGCCGGAGCATCGCGGTGCATTGTCTCTTCTCGCTAATAAGAAGAAAAAGAAAAATGGAATTTTTTTTCATGACGTCTTCGCCTCGCCGACATGAACGGAGAGGAGTGAAGCGCGCGATACAAAAAAAATTATAAAAAAAAAACGGAAAAATGAGGACGCGGATGGGATATGATAGTAATCTGACTTGTCGCGAATGCCCGATTATCCGCACGTCAACGATCGTAATCTCCGCCGATCGAACCCTTCTAATCACCGACAATAATCGTTCGCGTCTCTCTCACGCCCGCCCCTCCGTTAAATCCGTGTGATCGTCTGCCTGGAACGGTCATTACAAATTTATCCGTGAAGAAAGTATTTACGACCGAACGACGATGATAATTCGTCCCCTCGGTCAGGCCTCGCTGGCCGATTTCGTTTTTATTTAATGCACAGGCGTGCATATTTTGCAAGGTGCCTCGAATTATTCATCGATTCGGTGAAAAAAAAAAAAAAAAAATCAAGTATAATAAAAACAAGCAGCTGAACAGGTCGTCGACCGAATAATTTCCTCGATAGTCAGCAATAAAAAAAAAAAAAAACATTCCACATTTTTCTTTCTCTCCTTGCATAATCGCTCAATCAATAAATAAATTGATTGTAAATTAAAAGGCCAGTGCACAATCGCTCACCTTACGATTCCTAATGATCAGTCTTCTGAGGATGAGACCAACGCCAACGGCGATTGGAAATACGACGAGTGTAGCGAGGATGTAAGCGACAACGGCGACGGTTTCCTGGGTGGCGATAGCGTCACCGTCGTGTCTCTTGGTGACGACCTCGCTGATGTTGATCGATTCTCTGGGGCTCACGGAGATCATGCCGGGTTCGAAGAAGGTTGAATTGAATTCCGGCGAGTATCCGACGTATTCCGGTGGCGTCGTGTGGTAGTAAGCGGGCCTGTGTCTCGTTCTGTTGGCCTGAACACCGCCGGCGTTGTTGAAACTTCCGGGATTCGAGTGATTGGACCATCTCGGATGAACCGTTGACTCGTGAGTCTCGTCCCTTCCTTCCCCGTGCCTGTTTCTCTTGGGAATTCCCGTGCCCTGGTTCTCCTCTTGATTTTTATAAACGGTTCGCCTCTCCTCGGCGTTCCTCTCCCTCGCCGAACTTTCACTCGTTTCCGTCTCCAGTGTCGTCGCACCCGCGGATTCGTTCTCCCTTCTCGTCGCGTTGACCTCGATTGCACCGGGAAGCGCCAGCGTCCTCACAGTGCTCACAGCCTCCTGCGAATCCCTCGCTGTACCGTTGAATATATCCGACGTGTTGTACAGCTGCATTATCGGCAAAACATCGTCCTTGTCTTTGCTCTTGTCCGAGAGGTTTCGACCTCTGACCTCGGGCGATCTCTCGCTGCCGGCCGGTCTCCTCGTTATCGAAGAATTCACGGGATTGATCGTGCGCGGTTGTTCCTTGGACGAGGAGGTTGTCACCGGGTAATCCGTAGGTATCTCGATCTCCTGCGGTATTATCGTGGTCGGAGCGACCTCGGGTTTTAAGGTCGTTTGCGATCTGTACATCTTCTGAATCTCGGATGGATCGAGGTCTTTCGCGAGACCGAAAGGCCTGTCGGCTTCCTGAGTTTTGTTCCGTTTCGCCTCGTCTATGGACTCCTCGTTGACCTCGGTGACCTCGTCGTCCTCACTCGATTTGCTCGGGTCTTCCAGCATTCTCGGTGTAACGGGAAAGGCCGGCGGAGCTGGGATCGTCGTCGCCTCGACCTCCTTCGTCGTTTCGACTGTATTCGAGGTCGTCGTTCGAGGGCTGGTCGTTGAGGTCGAAAGCGATTCTTTGGAATCGCCGTTCGTTCTTTCACTCGGGAAGCTCGCACTCTCGACGTCGCTGGTGTTCGCAGCTCTCTTCGGTGGTTCGACACTTTTCGCACTTGTATCAACTTTCTCCGTCCGATCTCTCGGTCCTTCCGTCAGCCTCGTCGAGGGAGACTCCAGAGTGGTCGCAGGAGCGAACGTAGTCACGACGCTCGTTTCCAGTACCTTGTCCATATCGATCGAGCTCGAAACCGTTTGACTCTCAATTTCCAAAGACCTCACTGTGCTCTCCACCTGCATGTCCCTCATCGCGACACTGGATCTAATTTTATCGGATTCTCGCCCAATGGCATCCTCGTCGAGGTCCACGCTCGCTCGACTCGTGCCCGAAGCAACTTCACTGTTCACCGCGAGCCCGGTGCGATTCTCCATCGACCTCGAAGCCAGCAGTCTCGACTCCTCACTCGCACCTATCCTCGAATTTTTTATCCTCCTGCTGTTCACCGATGCTGCGGAGAATAAAGATGATCCTCCTAGTGGTCCTCTTCTTCTCTTCGACTCCTTGACGAAACCCTCCTCCACGATTCGCTGATTCAGCACCGCGCTGACCGATTTTCTCAGGTACCTCCGATCGGTGCCGAAAACCTCGGGACGATCGACGACGAGCGGAAATCTGCTCTTTCCCGTGTGATTCCACCTGAGCGTCGATGTCGAGAGAATATTCTCCGTGACCTGGTCGTTGCGCGATCTGGCCGGCAATGAGGTCGAGTAATGATCAACCCCCGCGGTCGAAGCTCCACTGACCTCGGAGGTAGTGACCGGTGTGGAAGCCGACGGCGAAGTGTTCCTCGACCCGATACCGATACCACCACCACTGGCTCGATTCTGATTCTGCTGGTGGTACTGTTGCTTCGCACCGACTGCACCTTTTCTCCCGCGTTCTCCCACCAGGTGCGAAGAATAAGAGGAAGCAGAGGAGGAAGGAGTCTGACTGCTACTACCGCTCGCCCTGCTGCCGCTCGTTTCGCTCGCACCACTATTACTATTACCACCGGCACTTATTATCATCGGCGTACCGGCTGTGCTCGTGTTAAAAGTGCTCGTACTCCTCGCAGTTGTTTCGCCGACGTCCGTGCCGGCACTGAGTTCGCCAGTCGTACGCGCCGGTTCTACTATGCCACCACTGCTGCTACTCGATCTCTGCAGAGTAGGAAGAAGAAGAGGAAGCGGTTGCGGTGTCGGCGATCCACCGTCGTTCCTTATCTTCTCCGCGCTCCCGACGTCGGTCCTCCTCAATGCTGGAGCTCCTTCCTCCTCCTCCTCCTCGGCTCTCTCCGCCGTCTGCTCTTGCTCCTCAATTTTTTTCTGCTTTTTGCCCCTCGTACTCTTCCTTCTGTCCTCCTCCTCGTTCTCCCGAACGATCTCTTTTTTTTCACCGTTCTCCCTAGCCGACTGCGCAACCGCCGCGCTTAACCCAGGTCCGGTGTAGTTGCGCAACATTCGCGTCACGTTCGTTATCTCATAAGCGTAAGTGTGGTGCTGTTTCGATTCCGTTTTCACGGTTAAAGGGGACACGGGTGTGTCGGATCGTTTGTTCGTGATCGACGAGGCCAGCGTCGATTCCACAGACGGTTCGGTGCTACTCGATACGTTCGCCGAGAGAGACGACGGATCGTCGGACCGTCGCGAATCCGACCGATTGATCGAACCGTCGACGATTTCTTTGCCGGGGTCTTCGGACGTTTCCTCGCGACCGATCTCGATGCCCGAATCGTAGAGCACCGGCTCGGTCACGACGATTCTCAGCGAGCCGGCGTGAACCGAACTCGAGGACGTGGGAATCGTCGAGCGACCCTTCGATTCCGCAGTCCCCGCGAGGTCGTTCATCGCGCTCGAGGTCGTTCTCGAATCTTCGGGATCGATCGATCTCGCTGTGGGGGTCGTCGATTCCTCGTTCGAATGAACGGTCTGCCAAGTCGTTATCTTGTTGAACTTTTCGTCGGGCTTTTCGTAGCGGCTCGTCGAGGATCCTGTCCTCGTCGTCGAACTCTCGCTGTTCGTCGACGGGACCGGAAGCGAGTCCGATCCGACGGAATTCGTGGAGTTTCGCTTTTCCTTATCGTCGCTCACTGAATGATCCTTGCGTTGGTGTCTCTTGACTTTGTTCGCCGCCTCCTCAACGACTTTCTGTAACTGGGTCGAATCGGCCACATTCCCTGCCGTGGCGTTCCCTCCGCGGTGGGCAGCGGCAGAAGCAGTCTCGGCCGCAGACTCGGCGCTACTTCCTCCGGCCGCAACGATCACCACCTGGTGAGCGTGAGCGGACGGGTCCGAGTGAAACTTGCCGCTGTTCCGCAACGGAACGCTCTCTCGCCTGTCCTCCGTCATGAGGACGGTGGCGTTTCTCGCCGATTCACGGGGCAGAATGACGTTCGAGACTATCGTCGGATCGGAGGTTCTGACCGGTGACTTACGGAAGTACGTGCCCGAACCCGCTGGTCTGAATTGATTCTTGGCTTTCGGGATTTTGTTCCTCTCGATGGTGCCGCGCTCGAGGGCGATGTTCATCTCCTCGTTTATTATCTCCTCGAGACGCGGCATCGTTATCGGCGTCGTGGTACTGAATCTCTTCATCGAGTAACGCCGCCTCGAGCTCGCGACGCTGGCCGATGTCGACGTACCGTCGAGCACCGAGTTGTTCGAGCTTCCGGTGCTGTTGTGACTCTCCGTCGGTATCTTCTGACCAAAGTAGAGAAACTGTGTCATGTCCTCGACGGGAATGTTGCTCTCGACCGGCCTGAAGTGATTGTAGAGAGACTCGGGCATGGCCACGGTGTTCTTTCGGCGAATGTCGTGATCGAGGATTTTTTGAGTGCGGACGAGGGAGGAGTTGCTCTTTGACGATGTGTCGTTGATCCTCGATGCGGCGCTCGGCCAGCTGTCGGTTTCGTTGATTCTTATCAGGAGGGAATTCTTCGGTAACCGATCAACGTCGTCTGCGATCGGTGACGACTTGGCCGGGCTTTCCGGTCTCGTGAACTTGGCGGAATCCTCTTCGTCGTTGTCCATGACGATCGAGACCTCGTCGCCGATCGGGGCGGTCACGTAGACGCCGTGTCGCGTCTCCTGGGCCTCGAGCATGTCCGGAGGATCTTTCGATGCCGGGATCGTCGGTCGGGTCGTTCGGGGCGAGGGGCTCAGACTCTTCGCCACCTCGGACACTCTCGGGCCCAAAAGCTGACGCCTTCGGGCCGCGAGGATGCTGCGTAGAGCTTGCTCTCTCTTCGCCTTCGACGAGGGCGCCTCGGCGTGCAGAGCCATCCTTCCCTGACGATTGTCCGCGGTGCTCACATCTGCAACAGCAAAGCAACGAACTATTTATTTTTTCATTTTCTTATTTTTTATTTCATGATACACGGGCACGCCCATTTACATGAGGATTATTGAATACAGAGGAACTAAAAATTACACTAAAAAGAAAATATAAACACTAATAACAACTAATAACATAGTATATCGAAACCAGGCGGAAAAAACGATAAGTAGAAATTCGAACTAAGAAGAAAAATAACATACTAAACGTAGAGAAATTATTTATTTATTTACTTTTTTATTTATTCAAACGGGGTCTATTCAACTAAATTTTCGTTCAATCGACCGAGTCTTCCTTTCGATGAACCAAATATACCTTCCGTCCGTGCATTGTTCGTTCCAACGGGCCTTTCTCCGTGCGTAAATCGGTACCTCCAAGTCGATCGGGTTGGGTCACGATAATAGCCTTAATAAAGATCCTACAGTGTCTTCCAGACTCGAACGGAAAAGAAAAAAAAGAAAAAAAAACCAAGCACGTCGAGAGGTCTTTCTCAATCCAGACAACCGTTCCCGCTAACGGTAACGATTGCCGCTCGATCGGTTTCCAGAAAGAAAAAAAAAGGTTCGTCGCCGGAGATGTCCCGATCGCCAAATCGTTTGTCGATCACCGTAGGCCACGGGAGTTAGGATATTAAACGGAGCCAGAAGAAACGCCGCTGTCGAAAGCGTCGACTCACGTCGCGAAGAGTCCGTTCAGCCGGGGCCGCGCGCGGTCCAAGCGTTCTCGGGTCCTCCATTTACGAGGGAAGAGTTAACGGTAAGGTCCCCCCGGGATACCTGCGCGGCGAGGAACGCCAGCGGGGACGGTTAAGCGAGAGCGTAAAGAGTTACGATTCACGGTCGCAAGGTCGTAGGTCATAGCTCGTGGTCCACGTGGTTGTAGCAACACGGCTAGATATCTTCATTCGCTCGGCGGACGAGCCAGCGCGACGACCGGAGAGGAAATCACGCAGGAACTCTCCAACGGTTCTCTCTCCGGTTAATTGTACTGTAAATTGAGCCGCGCGGCGATTCATTTGAGAACGCGGGGAAAAAAAAGGTTGCGTTGGGCTGGTCCGTGAAGCGGAGGTCAAACACGTCTCACTCAATCGATGGGGACAAGAGATGCTAAACGAGCAGCTAAATTAGCCCCGAGCTTTGTTCGAGACTCGTGTATCTCGGTTGATCGTGCAACGCGCGGAACGGCCAAGAGTCATTGTCACGATCGGCTCCGATCCGATCGGAAAGGGAACGATAGATCGTGTTCCGCGACTCTCGCGGGCCGCGAGTCACGAGGTCAAGCCTCCCTCCCCCCACTCCCCGGTACCGCTACGCTGCAATGGAACTCGATCTCTGTACTCCGAAGATCGTTTGAGACGACCGAGCCGCCTCTCGATAGATACAAATTGTCCATAGCGCATTACAAGTCATATTCGAACGAACCTCTAGATTAGCTTTTTTTTTTTGCTGTTGGGTATAAAGCAAATTTTATTATATACACGGCTAGGCGAATGGGAATATAATGTACTTGTTCGTTTTAATTTATTTAGCTTTTGGAAGGAGTAGCGATTTATTGGCATCGGTTACATCGATCGGATTTTTTATTTTGTTGGTATACAATATTTATTTTTTTTTTAGGGAGGGGATAGGTCGTTGACCGCAGGGCTTCAGTCTGACGAATACCATCGATTTTGATGTTTCGTTTTAATATTTTTATTTGTAAATAAATTAAATAGCCATTATCTTATAGCATTATAATAAAAAAAGTAAAACATGTAAATGCGTCCTGACTATGGTGTATGTAAGTTAATAATTTTTAGGTGTTCATTGTTTGGAAAAGAAAACTATAGAAAATGTCTGTTAATTTTTTATTTACTTTAATTACTTGATTTATTTTCACATTGATCGGATTTTTAATTTGTTGGTATACGTTATTTTTTTAGCGAGGTGATAGGTCATTGAACTATCCTTCAGCCTGGTGATTCCGGTCGATTCGGATGTTTCGTTTTGTTATTTTTATTTTTATATAAATTAAATCGCTATTATTTTATGTCATTATCATTTACAAAAATAAATAAGGCGAAACATGTAAATACGTCCTGGCTGGGGTGTGTGTAAGTTAATAATTTTAATGTGTTTGTTATTTGGAAAAGAAAAGTCTGTTGGAAATTTATGTTTATTTTTTATTTACTTGAATTATTTAATTTATTTTCACGGCTATCGGGAGTAAACATTGAATTTTCCACGCGGAAATGGCTGTTGCTCGATCAGCAGGAGGCTCGCCCGTTCCCAAGCCTGACAGAGTCGATGCCGAATGAGATTGTAAGGCATAGAGAGCAACGTGAATCATTAATCGTGCGGTTCCTGGCAACGATCACGATCCCTATCTGCTTCTCCGGGCACCGTTACAATGAGATTCATGGGGGTCAAGATCGCACCGACGACCATGGGGATTCTTGTACTACGTATTCACGGGACTGCAAGATAACCGAGTGGTGCCCATACATCGTGCAGTAATAGTAATACCCTCGTAATTCATCTATGATACAAAAAGCAGTTCATTGATCCTACTTTTTCGATTAAATTCTCGACATCGAATGTAGATATTATTTCCCACGGTCCCGCGTATCGAAGCACGGTAATTGATCAATTAAGCTCGTTAACGATCGTCGATCGATTCGTGGAATCTTGTACTCTGCGGCATCCCGTCGTTAGGAGGGCACAGGCTAATACCGACCAGCGAGCAACATCGTCCAGGCTGATTTTAAATAATTGCGCAGCAATTTCAAGACGAGTCTTCGTTTGTCTTGTTATGTACGCAAAAACAATATAATTGCGCCTGATTTCATATTTTTAGCTTATCTACAGAGAGACAAATTATGGGTTGGGAGAACTGATAGTTAAGATGATACAATCGATTTTTTTATTCATTTTTATAATCTAGATATTGTAACTAATCATTTATTCGATGTAGACAATTTTTTGTACGTGAGACGTTATCATCGTTCAATATCAGAAAATAAATGGCGGTCTACAATTTTTTCTTATCAATATAAAATCGTTAGAGGCCGATAATTTTGACGCGTAGACAGTAAAAAAAGATTATACTTTTTACAACTTAATTGTTCACAAACGTCCCCAATTTTTTATCTGTCAATTTTGCGATCGCACCATACGGCTCTAGTTTTACAAACAAAAGTTCAAATTAAAATTGTTAGTGACACAAGAAACAAAAAGACAGGTTTGTATATTCAAACCTGAACAGACAAGTTTGTCACTTCTTTGACTAAATTATTGTTACGAAACTTCGTATTCTGATTTTACGACATAATTTTTTTACTGTGTACTGCGCAAGTAATTGTTAGCTGGCGTACACAATCAAAATAATTGAGCATAATTTCATGTTTTTAGCCATTGTACAGAGAGAAAAAATGATCGGTCGCGAGGAGTGATAATTAAGTGGGTACAATCAATTTTGTAGTTTTTTATTTATTTTTATTTAGATATATAGTATCAACTAATCATTTTTTCAAAGTAGACAATTTAAAAAAAATATGATTCGTTATCATCGTTCAATATCCGAAAATAAATGAGAGTCTACGATTTTTTCTTATCAATATCTTATCACTTTACGATAATAGTGTGAAAAAGCGGTCTTTCAACGCAGGTTGTGAAGTTGGCTGCACGAGCTGAAGACGAGTGTTCCCTACTTCCCAACGGCCGTTGGGAGACTGCTTTTTCGTGCAAGTATCGCATACTACTTTATATCACTCGGTGGGAAAATTGCGGTTTCGGGAACGCTTCGCGTGCGTAAAATCCCAATTTTCACACGTTATGAAATAAAATTTTGTACGCTACACGTGCAAAAAACGTTTTCTTAAATCGTATGAGTGCAACACTCGACTTCGGCTCGTGCTACAAACTCACACTGGTTAGAAAAAGTGTTTCGCTCTAATATCATAATATAACTATTTGTGTAACAAGTGCACAAAAACGCCCACCCTTTATGCCTGTAGCGTGCGAAAAAATAGTTAGAGTATTAAAAAAGTGTGTAAAAAAGTAATTAGTAATCTGCGCATGCGCAGTAATTTTCTCGCACGTCTTACTAAAAAGCGCTACTTTCGCCACGCGTTACAAAACAAAGTTGCATATAATTTTAAAGCGTACTGAGCGAGTAACTGCTGGCTCGCGTGCCAAATTGTTTCCCCACAATTCAAGATCCTCTTTCAATCGAAACTCCACCTTTACGACCAAGACGTTAAGTTTTTCTCGCAAGTGGCCGCTATGTGCCCACGCGCTCCAACAATATTTGTCAAATATCGTCATTGACGAGCCACCGGTGTACGAGGAGCGAGGCCGGGAGAATCCTGTGGAAGGCGTACGGAAATATAATGGTCTCCCGCCAGGCCATTACCAACGACGGTTTCAACGTTCCCTCGTGTATGCAATCACATACATATTCGCGGAACCCTTCGCGGCCGGCAATATTCCATACAACGACCGAGCCTGTGTGCTCGTACCAACATCGGCCGCCGAGAACCAAAACCGCTTAACTACCACGCCAAACGCACACGAGCTGCGCTCTTTTTATTCTCAGTCAGCGATATTATTTTCCGCGCTCTGTACACGCTCTCATATTTGCCCTCGGGGTACTTACACCCACGCCAATCGTAAAATATACATTCCCTGGTGGCGTTCCGTGTCCGGTAAGTATGATCTACGTACGCGGTCAGCTTCGACTCTCCGCTCGCTCCCTCTTCCTCCCGTGTTCTTTCTCGCTGCCGGTCCGTATTCGCACCGGTGCAACGAGAGTGAGCGCGCGCGTTTAACGCTAGTTCAGTAATGCACCGAGGGTTCTACGGACGTAGAATCTATCTCCTTCCATTTCGCAGTTTAAACTTCGTCTCCGATCGTTTGCACCGCGGCTGCTGCTGCTGCTGTTGCAGCTTCTCAAACCGTGGCGTGCCGGCAACCTGTGTCGGACATCCAGGTTCTCTCGCCCTCTCAACTTGTATGTAGATATACGTACGCGGATCGCATACTGGGTGCGATACCGAGAAGAGGCTTTCGCCGTATATTTCAAGCTCCCAGTAAATCATAAACGAGCTGACGCTACGTCGTGTCCTTTCGCGCTTAACTTCTCGCTATTTTGTCTCGCGGAACTAACTACCCTCGAGGATAAACACGTCTCGTCCGGGGCTCGTCGTCGACAACGAATTTTTGTTTTGAGATTTTTTTTTTACTCTTATGTGCGGAAGTCATTTTCTTGCATTTTCCGAAGATGCGAGACGAGCTTCATTGCGTTACTGGACTTTTCTACTTCCGGAATACGAACTGTTAATTTTTTATTTATTTTTATTGCTGGGTCTCGTTATAGGCTTCAACTCTATATATGCACGTCCACTCAAGTTAAACGTACCTCGGGTATTAGAAGTAAATGTATTTATAAAAATTTCAGTCGTGCACCCAGAAAAAATATTTATTTGACGGCCACCGTTTATTTGGTTTAAGTAAAATATTGATTTGCTGTAAATAAATATTTATTTAAATAAAATAAATATTTTACTTAAACAAATTTTTTTTTCTGGATGTGTACCGTATACAGGCTGGAGTGGTGCAAACTTTGCGCCAGTCATTGCCTTAACATGCTGTTTGGCGGGCATTTTTTCCTACATCCGAGCTTCTTTGTTTTCATTCTTAAGAAATGTTCGAAAAAAATTGTTCAAAAACAAAGTTTCCTCCATGAGGAAACAAAGTTAGGTGTATGTGCGAACGTACTTCGATAAAATTGTTCGGAATAGATAAAAATTCGTAAAAGAAAAATGGGGAGAGAAAGATGATGATACTGTGGAGGAATTTGTCGATAAATAATTATTTACACATGATTGATTGCAGTAAATAAAAGGAAACGTTTATTTGTCTCTAGTCTTACAACCATTCGCGACGACCGCCGAGTCTCGACTGCTCCCTTTTTATATGAGTCTACGACAACGATTCTTCGTTGTCTCGTAATCCCGCTCGTCTTCATCTCACTGCCGTCCCTCTGCCACTCCCACACGCACACTCATGTATCCGACAATACGAAAAAGGTAAAAGAAATGTATAAACACGTCTGTGTAGTGAATACAACTGTAACGAGCCGAAATTTACAACGACATAAAAGTAGCGCCACTCTTCTCGCTATTTTGTCACGCAGAACTAACAACCCTCGAGGATAAACACGTTTCGTCCAAGGCTCGTCGCGAACAACGAATGTTTGTTTTTCGAAGATTTTTTTCTTCTCTTATCTGCATAATTTTCGGAAGGTGCGAGACGAGCGTCTGGACGTTACAGGTTTTATTTATTATTTATTGCTGAAGCGCGTAATAGACAGCGACTCTATATGTGGACATCCACTCAAATTAACCCTACGTCGATCAATTCGCATTTTGGTTTTTATTTACTTAAATTTCCGTCGTGTAATGTGTTCCGCCTAACTTCAGCGAATACAAAGTTACCTACATAAGGAAGCAAAGTTAACCGCATACGCGAACATACTTCGATGAAATTGCTCGAAACGGATAAAATTTCGTACAGGAAAAGTGGCGAGAAGAGAAATGATGATGCGAGAGAGGTAGAAAAAAATCGTATAGACACATCCGTGTAGCGAATACAGCTGTAACGAGACGAAATTTACAGCGGCATAAAAGTCGCGCCGCTCTTCTCGCCTCGTTATAAGCCAACGTCGGGGCGAGGGCTCTCTCTATTCCCGCCAAGATAAACCCTGCAACAAACACGAATGCGCACCGTCGTCGAGTTTGGCGGTGCGGTGAGCCGGGAGATCTCTAAAACTCGACGGACTAGCCAACACGAACGGACCTCATGCGGGGCTTACCCTCCTGAGATATTAGAGTCTCGTTCGAGAATCTTGCTCGAGCCGGCGAGTGAACGACTGCGAACAAGAAATCCACAGAATCGCATACACTCGGCTTGGTAAACGGCGCGGTCGTTGAATGCGTACGCATACAGCTATTTATTATTAAAATGCGATTAGCGTATGCGTCAGCGGAATAATGACAAAACCCTGTAAAATTATCGATATGACTTGAGCATGTATTTGTCGTGATCCTCGAAGGATTTTCGTCGTTTCATTTCTGCTGAATGTTTATTTTTAATGTTTTTTTTTTTTTTTTTTTTTAAGTTGCAAAGTCGGGGGTTTCAGATTTCTGATAGAGGCTTAGTAAGGCGCCGCTCTTCATACGGGTCGAGGCGAGGACGAATGAAAAATAAATGGGAACGACACTGACCTCGCTAACTCATGCACTCACGCTCGCGAGTTGCACGTTTCTTAGCAGCATGAAAACGTTACTACGATCCTTTCGTCCTGCAACTCGTCCTCCTCCTCCGGGGTTCCTCTCTCTCTTCGCTCTTTATGCGGTCACGTAGCGACGATAACCCCGCGCGTCTGCGAGGATGCACGGGGAGCGAGAGGGAATCTCTCCGGAGTCGAGGAATAGCGCATAATACTGCAGTGTACGCGGCACCGAGCCGGGCCGACAACGCGATATCGTCCCTTGTCTCGGGGACCGCGTGTAGACTCTCCGACTCGAAATCCTTTCGGCCTCCTGGGTTATACAGCCTTATTCCTCGCGAAGATTTGACCCCGAGACTACGAACGCGGAGAGGTCCGGGGGTCTCGTAGACCCGAGGACTGCGGTCGAGCTGTAGATAGATCGATTTAAACAATAAATTTAAAAAACAAAAATTGCATAAGGTCAGATTGTGAAGGCGCAATCTTGTGATTGCGAAGGTACAATCTTGTGTTTGTGAAGATACAATCTTGTGATTGTGAAAAAACAATCTTGGGACTGTGACGGAGATTTTTAAAAATCAGAATTTATGAAATTCGAAGTACAGTAAAAAATAATTTAATGAAATCGGAATACGAAGTTTCGTAAAAATTATTTTGTTGAATAAGCGACAAACTTGTTTGTCAAGGTTTAAATATATAAATTTGTCCGTTTATTGCCCGTGCCATCAACAATTTTAGTTTGTACTTTTGTCTGTTAAACTGGAACCGGATGGAGCGATCAGAAAATTAATTAACAAGTAAAAAATTGTAGACGTTTGTGGAGAATAAGTTGATGTAAAAAGTACAAACTTTTTAAACGTGTATGGCGAGTAAGACAAATATAGTATCGGAGGGGGAACGATATAGAGGGTAAAAAATGAAAAGACAGCTGGGAGGGAATGATAAGAGAAAATAAATACAGCGGAAGAGAGATAAGAAAGTTCAGATTCACGATTGAGATTCCTTTGTTTCGAGAGAATTTTCTTCGAAGGGCCCCGGAGAGTCCCTTAAGGATCGCTGGCGAACGTGCCACTGTTCTTTCCGAGCACGACAATGCGACAACAGATGCAACATTGCAGTGGTCCCAACACCCATCTTCCTCCTCCCCCCCCCTTCCGCCCCTTCTGGTGAACTCGCCATTCCTCTTTATCTCCGACTCGCGAATTCACATTCCACGCGCGTTTTTTTTCTCTAATAATTCTAAGCTGCTTTTGAGCAGTCCTTTTCTTACCAAATGTATCGGCTGGATGAACAAATTTCTACATTCGTTGTTTACCTTCCTTACTTTATTTATTTATTAATATTGCATAATATTGATTATTCGCAATTCTCATCCGCCGGTTATACTATGTAGGGAAGAGCGGGGCAAAATGGGGCAGTGGGGCAAAACGCCATATTCCAATAATTTTTGAATGGGACAATGGGGCAAAACGGGACAGACAATCCGGATGTATCAGCAGGGCAAAATGAGACATCCAAAAATTATTGGAAACTTGCGTTTTGCTCACTGTCCCATTTTGCCCCGCTCTACCCTACGTGCTAAAAAAGAGTTTTGTATACTTGAAAAACATTTCTTATCCACAAATGCTCAAACTTTTGCCGTTCATTTAACCATTTCTTAAAAGTGAAAAGTAGGATTCGTTGACAACAAAAAAAATGGTAAAAATAACGCGCCAAAAAATTGTGAACTTATGCGGACAAGAAGTGTTAGTTAAACGTACAAGCCATTTTTATTACGTAGAGCTAAAAAGAAGGTTTGTACATTTAACAAGGTTTTCTTTTCCCGAAGCGCTCGCATTTTCTTTTCCCGTTAATTTTACCATTTTTTAAAAGTTAAAAGTACAATTCCTTGATAACAAAAAAAATGGTAAATTTACCGCGCCGAAAAATGGTGAACCTACGTGGATAAGAAGTGTTAGTTAAACGCACAAGCCATTTTCACTACGTGCAGCAACTTCCCTTATTTTAATTTTTTAAAACTCATTTTAATGTCTCCGCGGGTCGCTCTCGCAATCGAGCAAAACCGAATGAGCCTCCCGAGGCAAATAATCTCCAGACCCATAGTCTCCCGGCTGGTCCATCGGGTGCGCGCCGCTGCCGATGCAATTCCCCGTTGCGCTGTGGCGAACGACGCCTTATGTAAGTCCGAACGCGACGAAGAAGATGCCCAAGGCGGAGAGGGCGAGACACGTTGCATCTGTGCAGGAAGAAAATATAAGAGATGCGATCGGCCGCTCCGCTGGGACTGCGACGCTCGGCACTCGTTCAACAAAAGTATGAGAAAGACGATGCGAGTCAGTCGAGTGAGGGACTACTCCTTTTGCTATGCCGAGGAAGCCGGGCGGGGGGAGTTCGCCGTTCCGCCAATTTGACGCAATCAAGGTCCCACGTCCGCTCTTAATCAATCCCCCCACCACCGTACCGTCGTCTCTTCCTCTGTCTCACATGGCCCGTCTTTCTTCCTCCCTCTCTCCTCACCGCACTTCTTTGATATCGGGAAAAATGCAAATTGCGAGTAAAGCTGCCCGCGAGCAACCGGAGAGTGCCGGTCTCGCAGTTATTCATTCCGCCGAAGAATCCGAAGACCTTCTCTTCTCCCCGACCGCTCTACCCCCGCTTCGCTACAGGTAAACTCTACTCCTATGTGCCTGTCTCTCAGTAATACAGGTACGTACAGCTTGTACCTGAAGTATGTAACTCGAGGATTATTCTCTCTTTTTACTTCGGCTTCCTCTTCCATACACTCAAAGTTCGCTTATGTATTTAGGTGAATACATAAAAATATGTATTTACCTAAATATATAGAGATAATGGTTGTATACCGAAGATATCGTGATAAAAAAATTGCTGTTTTCACAGTCGGCTGGTCAAGCCTTGGGACCGGACACTCATCCTTATTCGTGGATCATAAGGATGTGCAGTAGGCAGTACACTATAATGTGGTATGCGGGTCGGGTGGCAATGGGCTTTATTCTCGGGCACGAATTCGCGAGACGGGAACGGGGGGTGAAAATAGAATCCACATTTACACTGAGAAAGAAAAATTGTTGGATTAAGCAAAAGTCGTCGTCCCATACGCTCAAAGCTGTCATTTGTTTGGCACAAATACAAGCATTGTTTTGTTAAGTGATCATTTGTTTCAATCGATTCAAACATTTTTGTTGTACCTACCAAATAACACCTTTGAACGAATCTTGCCTTGGTTGATGCAAATGAAATTTTTTTAAATAAATTAAATAAAATTAAATAATTTATAATTTAATGAATTTTATTTAATTAAAAATATTAAATTAAATAAATAATAAACAAGAAATAACTTTAATAAACGGTAAATGTGAAGAAAATAACAACAAAATTTATTCATTTTATAACAACATTTTTCGAAATTTTCATCTATAAACAAATAATTTTTACCTTCGCGTTCGAGTAAGAAGCGGAAGTTGCAGTAAGAGTGGGGCAGGAGCGGTGGGGACGAAATTGCGAAGAGGCCAAGTTCGTTGGATAAATGTTGTAAAGGTAAATATATGTTTCATGGCCCCCATCGGGACGTCGGAGCCCCAACAAAGAGGCATTTCCTTCTCGGTACGTACACAAGCAGCGCAGGCTTGGCACGCAGCACGAGGTCCCGAGCATAAATTCACGATCGATAATCGTTATTCAAAATGTTTCACATAGTAAGAAGCCTCTCGTAGGCTCTACCTATCCTGCGATAAATATACACGGCAGAGAATGAAAGAAATTTATTAAACATTTTTTAAAAAATTCTCGAAGCCAAGAATACGCTTCAATTCCGTGTCAACGAAATTTCCGGGTCCCATAAAAGTGGACGTATAAAGTACACGTGGCTCGAGTGCGAAGCAGCGAGTCATCGTCTTTTTGTTCCTCTGTCAGCCGATCGACCAACTTCGGTCAAGAGTTAACACAGCAATGACGCGCTTCTGGCAGACCGCATAGTTCTGTAACCAGTTATTACTGCGGTGCTCATAGAGCTATTATAGAGACAATTATCGCGGACGCTCCGCAGCCCGTTAATCATCCCGCAAACTCGTCCAGAGAGTTCCAATAAAAAAAAAAATAAAAAAATGTAAAAAATTTCAACAATTTTTTCGTTTTCAGACGCACACGCGCGCCGCGAGCGATAATTTTGGGTCGAAAATTGTACGTCCAGGACAGCGCGTAGCTGTAAATAAATAGGCGAGTGATAAATTACGTGGCATACCGTAATGTGTAATGGATTGGTTGTATCATGTGTGTACATTAATGGCGTCCGAAGAGTGCAGAGATCTCTCTGCGGCACGCGATACCCACGCGCTCTTTCCTGCTCCCTCGCTCGATTCCTCTCCACGAGTTTGGTTTCGTCTGTGTTCGTCTTTCGTGGAGCGTGCATCCGTTTCCGGTGGGGACTGGAGCCGACTCTGTAACACCGCGGGCCCATACAAAACCGTCCGTGCACGGAGAGGGATATCGCATAGCGGCAACTGGCAGCATCATCGGCAGAGGACACTCCGGTCATTGCGGAGCGCGCGTAATCCGCGGACGATAATTATGTAACGCAAAATCGCGTTTCGCGATCCGCGCCACGCTACTGCATGTTTTTCCACCTGGTTGCACGCGAGATTCGAGATCTCCGTGGATCTGTCTGTCCTGAAACGCGGGAACCTTGGCCGGACGAGTCATTAAATAGCATACCGTATCCATGCTTATATACCGCGAGATAGATCGATACGCGATTCGGACGATAATTATTTCGTCTGTGTGTGTATGTGTGTGTGAGGTTTTTTTCGTCCTTGTATTATATTCGCGAAGGGGTTCGATCGGACGTGATCAAATCTCGCTATTTGACTCGGAGAGGCCGAGTGACCCTTCAATTAACAGTAACTACCAAGCAATTTTATATTTGTCACATTATCATACTTATTATTATTATCATCATTATTATTGCGATTACTATTACCAATATTCTTGTTATTATTATTAATGACCCTGAAGATGTCTGCATGACATCAAATTTCATCTTTGGCAAGCCTCTATCAATACTCGCCAATAGGAAGAAAAAAAATAGCACACTTATAGAATTTTATTCTCTACGTGAACTTTCCTGAGCGAAGTTTATTATTATTATTATTATTATTATTATTATTATTATTATTATTATTATTATTATTATTATTATTATTATTATTATTATTATTATTATTATTATTATTATTATTATTATTATGGCGGTATTGGGAGCGAGGATAAGACGAGATCAAGATCCATAAAAGACTAAACGCCGATCTGACCTTATTTCGAGGGTGTAGGTTGAAATGCAGATGAAACGATTCGTCGGGCAATGTAATCCATACGATTCGCGGTGGATGGTGCATCGGTGCATTGCAGCTTACGTAGAGGGTTACGTGTCGAAGATCCTATCGTGGGTACGAGAGCGCGAGTACCGGCCTCTGGCCTCCCCTCCCCCGGTCGCTGTGCCCGCTTCTCCGTTACATAAGGTTTCCCCGACCGCGGCCCTCACAATGCGGGGCCCCGCACGCTCTTGCGGATCCATTAAATCGTATGCAGATTCCGCACGCGGAACAATGGAGGAGACTCCGGACGAGGGGTTGGGCCCTTGCGAAGAGTGCCCGAGAGAGCCCGTTGCGGATCAACGCTCGAGAAAAGTCAGTGCCTCCTTCTTCGCTGAGAGTTACAGAGGATCCTTCCTCCGTTTCTACGGCTCGGGCACTTCCTCGATCGGGATTCAATAGGAACTCCGGCATAACTCGGGCTCGAGTCTTGCGAAACAGTATTGCGTTAATCAAAATTGATCTATCATGTGTTATGAAATTTTTTTCTTTTTTTTTTCGTCAGGTAGACCGGAGATCAAGATTATTAGCTATTAGTGGTTGCAAAGAAAAAAGTTAAATCCTTTCGTATCTTCGCAACACGGTAAAAAAGGTTTGAAAATCGAACGAACGTTTTTTTGTCCACGAACATTCGAAATTTGTTTCCTGTTAATTTTACAATTTTTTTTTATTCGTAAGAGAGACGAAAAATTAATAGACGAAAATTTTTTAATTAACAACAGGACAATTGTGGAGGTTTGGGGATGAGATATTTTTGGTATATGTATAAACGATTTTTAGGCACACGGTAAAAGTCGTTTGTACATTTAGCAAAAATTGCTTGTTCAAATTCCACAATTGTCCTGTTGTTAATTTTACCATTTATTTTGTCAACTAAACGTCTCTTTTACGAATGAAAAAAAAATTTTATTGTATATTCCCGATGTCATATAATTTTCAATAAAATACACAGACGACAGTTAATGGAAGTTTAGATAATAAAAAATGAATAAAACGAATACAATAAAATGGAACTGAAATCGCGTGCGTACAATCAATCGAAGCTCTCGAACGGATATCAGATTGCCTTCTTGTTGGAGCGCTTCCAAGATAAAGTCCCTCGAGAATGAGAATAAGAGTCTTGTCCTACGTGCTCCAGAATCAGCGGGCGAAGAATCGTTATGCGATCGTGCCTGCAAAACCCGCTCGCCAGGAGGTCTTTATAACGGAGCGCGGTTCGATTCGCGCATGCGCGTGCGCGCGCCCATAACGTGATCGTCAGCGGGGGCCGCCGCGCGGTTATGCCGACAAATAATTATTTGCGGGTGCGACATAGGTCGCGGGTGTGAGAGATGATCGCAGAAACTCCGTGAGAGCTTCGATGCACGAATTCTAAGGAAGAACGGGGCAAAATGGACTATTTTTTCAATTTTTTTTTGGGGACGTTAAAGGGTTTAAAAAAGTCTCATCTCAAGTGGAGGAAACTGGTCCGTTTTGCCCCGAAGTTCCGTTTTGCCCCGCCCCCCTCCTCTACGTGTTGGCGTTTGTTCGAAACGAAACGGCATGCATGCATGCATGCGGCGCGTGTGCACCTCGCTCACGGTACGTCATAAATTCGCATCGGAAGGATAAAGAAAATAAAGAAACTGAGCGAAATGAAAAATTCGCGTCTGCTGCTGCACGTTGTACACATTACAAACCGTTCGGCACGTTTCTTCCTATCTTCTTTCTACCCTCGTTGTTTTCGTCGAATATGCACGGAGCTCGCATATATCACGAGTACAACGGCAAATGCACCGAGTGCGGTTGTGTATACATATATAGCTGTATACACAGCTCGTACGTACAAAATATAGAGGCGATTATATCGCGTATATTCTGGCACTCGGCCTCGTCCTCGTCGTAGCGTTTGAGGCTGGTCAAGATCTTTCTTCCACGAATTTACGGCGACGCGCTAAGTGCGCTCTCCTCGCGTGCTTCTCACCGTAGCTTCCCTTCGTCCTCCCGTGAGTCTACGTACCTTCCCGATGCGCCGCGAGGATGCAATATTATTTTTCTTACTCCGATGCCTCCGGCTCCATGCAATTTTTCACAGAAGAAATATCGGAGATATTTCTTTTCAGTTTCTCTCTTTACATATGAAGTATTGTGCTAAAAAAATGAAGTATCAGATTACGGTCAAGAAACATGTTTTAGCCTAGAATATAAAAAATGTCCGTCCGTCCGTCCGTCCGTCCGTCCGTCCGTCCGTCCAAAAACACCGTAACTTTTTAGTAACTATGTTCTTGACACGAAATGTTGTTTTGATATTGAATCTCAAATGTCGTCATCAATGTTTTCTGGTACCTTATCTTGGATGTATAAAAAAATATTTAAAAAAACTAAGAGACTGCTATACATTGCCAAGAGCTAGTGCAGTGGAATGAACCGAAGTCGAACGGCGATCAAGATCATTGACTTCACCAGCGATCGCGCCCGCGAGCGTAATACGATCTCTCACCCGGCGATGTACAACACCGGTGTCGCGGACTGCATTCTCGCCTCTTTCGCGCATCGACTGTTACGATAACAACAACAGTAAGGACGATAATACGCGCGTTTGCGGGTCGAATATGATAAACAACAGTAATGTCGCGTAATTAATATTCAGTCTGCATCTGCTGTGTGCCCGGTCGGGTTTATCGCACGATGCATATGCACAGTAGAGAACTCGGAGGATACAGCGAGATTGAGAGAGAGTAGGAAACGATCGGTAGGCGAGATGAGATCTAATAGCTTTTGAGCACATAGTGTGTATAGGGTACGAGAGCGCAAAGCCGCGGCGATCACTTACACCCGGCTGGTTTCTATATATCTAACGGTATAACGCGCGGGCCGAACAGCAGGCCGAACACTCGCTTATCTCGACGGATAGAGAGACGCTCTTTGCTTTGCCTCGCTTCGGTGAGCATTAACGCGCTTATACGGGCCCTCTCGCTAGAGATATCGAAGCCGGCCACGGAAGTTCGATGCATTCGCTCCGAAAGGATTAAATCTCGGGGGTGCTCGAATTATTCTTCCTGGTTCTATACATCGACTCGGCGAACGTTTCTATTCGTTATTGTTTCGAGATAAGGGAAGCAATTAGCGTCGTTAACTGTGCCTGGTCCGGATCCAGTGTAAAAACAGGTTTTTACCTTTGACAAAGATTTCTCGTCCGTAAACACTCACCATTTTTTTTTTTTTTTTTTTTTCGTTAATTTCACGATTATTGTTTTGTTAATTTTCTTCATAATTTTTTTTAAAGATTTTTTTTCTTGAAAGTGGGATTTTCTGTAAAAAAAAAAAAATATGTGGGCCATTGTGGAGAAGAAATGTGTGTGGAATGTACAAAACGTATTTTTATTGTGTACATTCTCTTTCCTGGATTGCGTTAGACGATTAGCGAAGAAAAAAGAAAAAGCGCGCTTTCGATCGTGACGGAGATCGAGAGTGATCGAAGTGACCGCTTTCTTCGTTGCCGCGGCTCGCTCGCGATATCCTCGAGCGTGCTATATCTTCACCGAGAGTGACAGAGAGAGAAAGCGGGATATTCACCTCGAAGGCGAACTTTCAAGGCCGTGACTCAAGATCACGGTCTCTGGCCAGGGAACCCAGGCCAAGTGGAGAAAGAAAAAAAGGAAAAAAAGTCGAGCGGGTGTTCTCGAATAATGCGAACGAGCTTGAGGTCGCTACCGTCCGCCTCGGTCATCGCACCATTCCGATCGGATGTGATGAATACGCGAGGAATTTTCTAAGCGTTTGCAACTGTTTTTTTGATTGCTTCCTCTTAGAGAAATCATGCGTTTTCTAGTACAAATTTTTTTAGCATTCCGGGCTTGACAAAGCCCCGAATACTCCGAAATTTGCTGCAAGATTTGACGTAACGCTCAAAAACTTCTATTAGGGTTGGTTTTTATGAAAAAGCAAGGTTGCAAATTGATTAGCATGTCGTATTCCCCATAAATTGATGATATGATATTTCATGATATGACACAAGAAGGAGGAAGCAACTATAATGACCGACTTTTGTATTATTATCCCGGCGTATGAAAATTGTCCAATCTGAACCAAAGCAAAAACGTGGAAAAATTTCAAGGATATGCGTTTATCTGAGTGAAATATGATGAGAGGTGTATCTTTGCAACAGCTTTTGCATTCAGGAGCTTGTGAAACCCGGAATGCTCCAAAATTTGCTGCAACACTTGATGTAACGATAAAAAAAACTTCTATTAGGGTTGGTTTTCACTATAAAAAAAAACGCTGCAAATTGATTGGCACGTCGCATTTCTCATAATTTTATTATATGATGATATTTTATTATATGATGATATTTTATTATATGATGATATTTTATTATATGATGATATTTTATTATATGATGATATTTTATTATATGACTCAAGAAGAAGATGACGCTGCAAATGTGCAAATCCGTTTGCAGCGTCATTTTTTTTTAATTATAATGAGCTACTTTTGTATTAATTATTACCACGTCGCATGGAAATCGCGTAATCTGAATCAAAGCAAAAAGTAAAAAAATTCCAAGGATATGCGTGTATCATAACGAAATACGATGTTGATGTGTACCTTTGCCGCAGCTTTTGCAGCGATGGATCCAAGTGATATTTTCATGACTAATTAGCATGTCGCATTTCCCATAATTTTATGATATGATATGATATTTTATGACATGACACCCAAAGGAAGAAGCAACTTGCAAATCCGTTTGCAGCATCTTTTTTTTAATATAATGAGCCACTTGTGTATTAATTATTACCCCGTCGCATGGAAATCGTCCAATCTGAATCGAAGAAAAAACGTGGAAAAATTTCAAGGATACGCGTTTATCTGAGCGAAATACGATGCGAGTTGTATCTTTGCCGCAGCTTTTGCAGCGTTGGATCCGAGTGATATAGAAGGCTAGATCGTTCGCCTAGTGTGCGGTGAACTGTAGATCGGGAGAGTGCGGGAGGGACGGGGGGGAGGGATAATTTACACGGGATGCTGCTGTAGCTGCTGCGGGGCAGCAGCTCTCTTCCGGCATGTGCGATGCGCCTCGCCTAACGAGGCCACGTGGTCCCACCAGGACGCGGCAGCGGCCAGGCCTAGCTTCGGACTAGCCGCGGATCTTTCGCCTCGTCGAGGAGGAGAGCTCTCGATTCGATGCACGGAGAGCCGGTTACATAAAGGCGCGATCGAGCGAGCGGGCATGAGAAACGCAAGGCGTGCCCACCGCCGCACAGTTCGCTTCTTGCTCATCTTGTTTCAGTTGCTCATCTCACGAGCCCCCGCAGCAGGAAGAACAATCGACGAACCATTCGAGCTCGACTCTGCAAGTGCTTCATCCACGAGAAATTTAATTTTTTTTTTGGTCAATTTCCACTCTTTTTTCATTTTTTTTTTTTTTGCTCAATATCTTAAGGAACGCTGTCCGGAGTTTACAAATGTTACCACCTTTCCGATGTAATTGTAAACATAAAAAAAATCGCACAATACGCGAGGTAAATTCATTTTTTCGCTGCACTTACCGGTAAATTCACCGCTCCGATTCGCCAATTGAACCGCGAATCGTTTACCATGCATGCATTTTTTTAATCTCCCTTGACAATGGCGCACTCCAAATATCCCCTCGGCCTCGCGGATACGGCGAAACGTTCGGAGATATGCGCGCTCACGAAATCCGGAGGGAGAATGGGAAAAAAACGTAAAGGAGAGACGAAGCAGACGAAGATTCCCATTGTATTTCTCCGCGCTGGGAGTTACCGTTGTTGAACCTCCCAGCGCGACAAGATGATGCATCGGTTACAACTCCGGCTCGCGGTCCTTTACCCTTTCAGGCTGTACACATATATATACATATATACATGTATGTATGTATCCATCCGAACAAACTCGCGGGTTGGCTGTGGTTTCGCGTCCCAAAAGTGGCGAGAGGCTTGGTTCGAGGGACGCGTGGTAGCGCATCGAGGAGTTTCGTTCTCTATCAGCGCTTGCATTAAGTCGCCGGACGAGAATCGCAAGGGCGTAAGAGCCGCGTTGAGCCACGCCGGATACGCCCGTTCGATTCTCGGCCGCTCGACACACACGGCGGAGATAAATTCTTACCGGCTATTTTGTATTTCACGATCGAGCTAGCATTTATCGCGTGTTAGTTCGTCGTCCTCCGGAGCCGGGTGATGGAGCGAGGGTGGAGAACAAACACGTGGGGAAGAATAAATATGCGCGGGAGAAGCGGCGAAACAGCCAAC
This sequence comes from Ichneumon xanthorius, assembly GCA_917499995.1. Taxonomy (NCBI): domain Eukaryota; kingdom Metazoa; phylum Arthropoda; class Insecta; order Hymenoptera; family Ichneumonidae; genus Ichneumon; species Ichneumon xanthorius. Next base: position 5,998,567 of record OU824202.1, on the reverse strand, counting down.
GGTAGTGTAGAGTAGCCGGGTAGAAGTACATAAGCAACGCGTAAGGATCGCAAACGGACGTTGTACGTCGTCAAGCTCTCTCTCCGTCCCTGCGCCTTCGTCTCCCACTGTCTGTGGCGAGCGTCGTCGTCGTCCGCGCACGCATTCCGGCAGCGAGTTATAAATCGCAGATCGATATCTTCGACGAACAGTGGAACGTACGAATGGATGCTACTGTCGATTTGAATAACTGCGTCTTCCGACGACGGGGAGCTTGAGACGGAACGAGGGGGAGAAGGGCAAAAAAGAGTCACAAGGGTGGAAGAAGGCAGGGGAATTATCGCATATGGGAAAGAAGCATGTGAGACATGCATAGAAAAATATATATCATGTATGACATATGTTTGTAACGAAAAATTGTATATTTTTGGGCACATTTTAGAACCGTGTTCGTCAAAGTATAATCAGTTTTCATATGTATAGCAATACATATATTCAATACAAGGTAAGGTGGTGAATATGGCACGATCCATGCATCATTGATTTACGTGCACTGTAAAGAAAATTCGTATGTAATTTTATGTAGCAACTGTACTGGTACTGGAAGTTTTTATGCATAAACTGGTATCTTAAATTTCATGTGTAATTGTGGTGAAAAACTAACGTACGGTATATTAGAAACTTTAGAAATACTTTGCTTTTAATCATTTACTTTAATTTCACTCCAAAAGCTATTTTTCATGACAATTGTACATTAAATTTAATGTACCAGTTTTTGCGTAAAACTTCCTGTTCGGTACATTAACTTCACAATTTTTTTAAGCATTGTCTTAATTGGGGTGGGCCAAACCACATTTGCCCCATTAGTCATAATAAAAACAAGAATTTAATATATTTCGAAAAAAAATGATATGTGGCATATATCGTAAAAATGTATCCGTCATATGTATGAAATAGGTTAATATGGGAATAGATTATCGCAATTTTTATCATTGACGTATCAATCATTTAAAAATGGCAAATTTAATGAATATCGAATATATTTTTAGCTTATGTTTGATTTCCTTGGCGAATTTCTTGAAGCTTGCTCGCTTCTCCCTTGTCTTTCCAGTTATATACGAACTTGGGTTCCTCGATGTATGCAAACTATCCCACCCACTCGTTCGCATTCTCTCGCGTTCACCGGGCTACACCGAGCTATTGGAAGGATCATAGATCCGAGGCTCGACGTATGCGCCGGAACGTGCTGCCGGGCTTGTTCCATCCTTCGTCGCTACCTCGAGCAAGGGAGGGAGCCCTTTGGCACAGCGCGCACACATCGCTCGCGTCCTCTCGCGAAATGGAGAGAATATCGAATTACGTGCGTGCGCGAGACTCGTGGATACGACGGAGCAACACTCTCCGTGGTTATTCCTCTTCGGTCGGAGATGCACACAAGACGCGGGCGCGTGAATCCCCGAGATTTATCGAGTGTACGGTATTAGGTGCCTTCCCGCACTCCGCTCACAGCTTGGCATCGAAGTTCTCGAATTTAATCCAACGGTCCATAAACGCTTTTGCATTTCGTACTTTTTTGTTGCCGCTGTACGTACCGGATAATTTATAATATATAATGGTCACTCTTGTGCAGTCGTTCAATTTTATATGGTCACGGAGTGCGTTTGGGGGCGCACCTTATATTTCGCCGTGTAACACGTACACGAACGAGCGGCGAACAGATTTTTCGGCAAGGGCCGAGCCCTCGAGACGAAACTCGATAGCGTGTAACGATAAATCCTCTTCGGCCCACGCGACTCGCGTTCGCACTCATTCGAGATCAATTTTTTTTTATTTATTTTTTATTTTTCTATTCAATAAGGCAGAGTCGGTGCGAGGTGAATGACCGAATTCGGGTCGAAAATTGGGGTGGAAGTTAAATTTATGGATAGGCAAATTTTTTTGAAGAATGGAAAAAATATATTCCTTCATAAAAAAATATTCATCTTCATAGAAGTGAAATCGACTTCGATAGCAATTTGGGTTCAAAGTCAAGCGGGATATCATTGGTCGTTGCGAAAATATTTTTTTTTTTGTTTTTCTTAATTTGGAAGTTACTTATATCTTCTCCCTGGCACGAGAAACTGTGATCGAATAGGAAAACGATCGAGTTCAATGAATCATGAAAGATGCCCGAGGCTCGAAGCAGGAAGATGCCGCACATTGCCGAGAGGGTTCGAGGCCCGCGTGAGCGAAGTCGAATGCAACGAGCGAGGTAAATAAATATAAATGTGGTACACAGGAAGATGCGCGCTGCTGCTGTTGCTGCCGGGCTAATAAAAGAAAAGTGAGAATTCTCTGGGAATACAAGAGGAGGCGCGGTGAACGCGAGCTCGTTGTCTTCGTGTTTCTGGGACCGGGAGTGTATTGTGTAAGCTCTCGCGGTGTGTTCCGCGAGCAAGCGCGCGTACTCGTTGTAGAAGAAATACTAAAGGAAATAAAGGACGATTCGAGAGAATCGTAAATTGCCCAAAGGCCCTTCCATACTCGCTTCCTCTTTGAGTCGGTGATCTTTCTCTCTCTCTGTTCACCTTCGACTTTCAAAAATCTGTGCTCGGCCTATCCGCGCTTAGACATTGTTAGAGATTTTTTTATTGTTCGAACGTTGGAACGTTTTCTTGCCTTCGGAGCATCCGTCTAGAACTATTTCGATACGAACTTCTATATGGAATTCCAACGACACTTCCGGTAAACCAAGTCGGCGAACCGCACGGCATTCTCTGCCGCATTTCATTGACGAACTTTTTAATTATTCTGAAGCGTTTTTGGACCCGATGATATTGTTTCGTTCTCGTGGAATAAATAACGCGCGTATTAGTTTTTCGGGCGGATATTGTTAAGTACGATCGCAGCCAAATATCTCGAGCACGAACTGTCAAAAGTCTGTTCTCTCTGAAAGTCCGATCAAGACTGTTGTCATCTGGTCAATCGATAATCTGTAAGTTTGTCGTTTGTCATTTGTCATACCGAGCTATTCCGGTCATTTATGTAATATCGTGTGTCTCGGTCAATTCTCATCTCTGTATCCGTTACAATATGTTATGAAATGTTTGTCTTTGGCCTTATTACACTGGTACTACGGCTGATATTCAGGGAAAGAAAACAACTGAGGTTTCGACCAACTGTACCCTTAAATACGGTTGGGCCAACGAAATTTGTTGGTTGCCAATCAATGAATTGGTTCGACCGAAAAATGTATCTGTTAGATAAAGCGGATGAACTCTTTCAACCCTTTCAAACCTTTCAAACCTTTTAACCCTATCAACCGTTTCACACCTTTCAACCCTTTCAACCTTTTCAACCCTTTCTACCCTTTCAACCCTCTCAACCCTTTCAACCCTCTCAACCCTTTCAACCCTCTCAACCCTTTCAACCCTTTCAACCCTTTCAACCCTTTCAACCCTTTCAACCCTCTCAACCCTCTCAACCCTCTCAACCCTCTCAACCCTTTCAACCCTCTCAACCCTTTCAACCCTTTCAATGTCTCCTCACGGTGCTCCGAACAAAAAACTGTGATTGCTAATATTACTCGGGTATTACGGAAGATAAGTCACTACGCCAGGAAATGTCACCGTGATGTTCGGTAAAAATGGGACCCTGGGAACAGTTGAGCGATCGTCTCGCCTTTCAAGAAGACAACGATTTAGCATTCCACATTAACCTCCTGACAGGCTCTGGATTCAATCAACTCCTTCACTCCCCCTCGGACACAGCCTGAGGTCCGTGAACCTTTCGTGCCAATCGCGGCCTTCGACCTCCGTTCGCACCGCGTGCGCACCTACCGAGAATCTGCATGCCGTAATGACTTCCTGCCGTTCCAGCATCAGCGGCAACGCAGCTCTTACGTCGGCGTTCGAAGCACACGCGGTGGATATAAAAGGGACTCTTTGCGGCCGTATACTCCGCGCGCCTTTCGCAGACGAGGTGTACGGCGCGCCGGAGATCTGCGCACCAACGAGCGCACAACGGCGATGCACCTGGTTGAGAGATTACGCGCTGTCCCTTTTTTTTCTTCCTTTTTCCTCTTTATTTTTTAACCGCTTCGCCCTCCTCGACGACGCTGTTGGGCCCCAAAGGGAGTTCGTTGTCACTTCTCCCTCGGCCGAATGCGTTCCTCGGCTGCTTCCCGTTGAGAGTTACCGACGGTAGCGCCGACCCGCGAAGACGTTGACTGATGATGAGTCACGCATCGCCTCGTCGCCTCGGTCTCTCCTCGCATCCTCGCGTGTGCGGGGAAGCCTTGCGAGTCCCCGCACGGAGACGCAAAAATCGAGGGGCAATAATTACCGGGTGATGCGGCGCGATCCTCTCCGCGCTTTCCACACTCTTTCGCCAGCGAGCGATGGACCGCGCGAGAGAAAAGAGAGCCGAAGATCCGAGGATGCTGCAAGTTTCTCGCTCGCCCGGCGCTGCGACGATCAGCCGGTTTCTTCGACTTTGATTACGCGGTGGCGAGCCTGCGAATGTGCTCCGCTAGGGTCCTACTGATTGCGGATGGGAACTCGGAAATTTAACAAGCGAGGCAACGAAAAGAATTGGAAAATTATAGTGTTGAACCGTTTTTCTTCATTTGTTTTTGCAGTCTGCATTCTTCGATGTAATCGAATTGAAAATACGTCTGGCGGGAAGACAAGCCTTGTGTGCGTGTCTTAAATGGGGTGAAGTTATTCCTTATTAGAATTAATAATCGTACGAAAAATGAAAAAAATTCGGAGCACTTGCAGACGTTTAAACAAAAAACTTCCTCGAACTTCGCGACCCAGCGACTTCGGACTTTTGTGAGTGTCTTAAGGGGGAGGAGTTATTTCATATCAGCGATAAAAACATAGCTTCCTCTATGAGGAAGCAAAATTGTATGAATGTTTTTCAAAATTCAGAGCGCTCGCAGAAATTTTTCAAAAAACTTTTTCGGACTTTCCAACCTGAGAGCCCGTGGAACGCGAAAAAGATTATCGATCGAAAGCAGAAATAATCGTACGAAAAATTTAAAAAATTCTGAGCACTCGCAGAAATTTTTCAAAAAAACTTCGTCGAACTTCGCGACCCGGCGACTTCGGACTTGTGTGAGTGTCTTAAGGGGGAGGAGTTATTTCATATCAGTGATAAAAACATAGCTTCCTCTATGAGGACGCAAAATTGTATGAACGTTTTTCAAAATTCAGAGCGCTCGCAGAAATTTTTCAAAAAAACTTTTTCGAACTTCCCAACTTGATAGCCCGTGGAACTCGCAAAAAGAGCTGTCGCCTTCGAGCTCGGCGATTGACAATCGAAACGCGTAAACTCTCGACAAGCATCGCAAGAGTCAGCTACCGTAGCAAAGGTCCCGAGTAGCGAGAGAATCGATCGAAAGAAAAAAAAAGAGCCTAAGACAGCCAGCCATTAATCCTCGTCTTCTTCGTGTTTATGGTAAGCAAGGAAAGAATAAAGGAGCAACTCGTGCGAATTCTGCGAAGCTTACCGAGCAACGGTGTCGAATAGTCCGATCGACGTTGGAGGTGCGAAAACGAATAGATTTCCCCCCCCCCCCCCCCTCACATTCGAGCCGTGAATCGTACGTGAGGATCTTGCGAATGAGACGAACAACCGGGAAGATCTCCGGTCGCACGCTCGCTGTTTTATCAACTTCATCGGCCTAATCCTCGTCTATCGCCGTTGCAGAGCGAAATAAAAGGTCCGTACAGGTCGATGCTTTCGCCTGCGTCGGTTTCATCGGTTCCGTCATCATCCCCCCTCCCCCTCCTCCCTTTATTGCTTTGGCTTTATTTTTTGCTTGATTTTTGTTTCAGTGTACTTAATTTTTGCCTGATTTTTACTTACTTTTTGGTTTCATTTTGCTTAATTTTTGCCTGATTTTTTATTTGTATTATTTTATTTGTATTTTTATTTGTAAGTCGCATTTATGTATTTCTTTTCGAGTTATCTGCCTGTATTTGCCTCTCTTTGATTTTTTTGTATGTTTCAGCACGGTGTTCTTAGGGAGCTTCTGCCTCAGAACACGGAATAAACACCTCTCTCCCCCCCCCCCCCTCCCCTTCCCCCTTTCAATGCCCTCCGTTGTTCCTCTACACAAGCAGAGGCATCAACTCTTGGCGGAACTTGCTCCACTCGAAGCTATTCTACCGTAAGATAAGCAACTAGGATATCTCTCTTTTCCGTGGCGAATGTGGCCGACGGGAGTCGTTGATCCCTGAGAGGTGTATATATATATATATATATAGCGCTTGAGGCTGTGCGACATATGGTACGGCGTATGTACACACGGGCACAGATCCCTCGTCGTCGAGGAGGCCCGCTCGGCGACGGGAGGAAGCACAAGAAACCGTAGTCGCGTATACAGAGAATCCTCTCGGCTACCGGCGAGTTTCTCGTCCGAGGAATCGCGAAGACGTCTATAAGCCGCCCCGGGTATTCGCGCTCGTTTAACTAGCTTCTTCTTCCTCCTCTCCCCCTGCGCGGTACTCCTTGCCCTCGATGGCCCCGTCTCGCTCCCTTCCCCGCGGCCGATGCCCGCGGGTATGGAGAAGTGCATCGAAACGACAACGACGAGAGTGACGGAATCCCTCGGGCACCGCTGAGAGTACACAGCGACTTAGCTCGAGGGGGGGCGACGAAGTGAGTATAAGAAAATTGAGGAAAAAAAAAAAAAAAAAAAAAATGTGAAAAATGTCGGAGTAGAGAGGACGAAGAAAAGTCGGGAGGTACGTTTATTTTAATTGGAGACGGCACTCTGCGGGCAAGGCTGCTTCTCATTCTTCGAACCTCACATCGTTCGCGCCTCGCCAGCTGTGCATTTTTTTTCTTTTTTTCTTCATCATTTTTTTTTTCTTTTTTAATACCATAATGCATCTGCCGAAGTGCAACTAATGTGTATCGGGCTGGGGGATTGTTACAAAGCGATAGTTTGATGATATTGTGGAATACATAAAGACAGCTAACGTTGAGTACTCCCGAAGCGATTAAAAATGATCTACCGACGAAATATCGTGCTATTACAGTGAGGACGAAGATTACGAGGTCGCGGGGTCCCGCGCAGGCGCAGTGTTGATGATAGACGCGAACTGTTCGGCCTCTAATTACGAGACCTAACGACCACGGGGATACACGCTACCAAAGATGCTCGGTGAATAAAATAACCGACATGGAAGCTGCATTACATGTTATTATGTACATATAATTCCTGAACTAAAGACACGGATGGTTCTTCATATTAGGATAATATACTCGTCCACTCATCGATCGTAATTTCGTCTTCCACGATTGCATAGGTGAAGCTTCTTAAAATTGTTTTCTTTTTTTTTAGACGTTCGGATAAATATATATTGTAGAAATCGTCAGGCGTTTCTGGGAAAAATGCTATGAATAATAATTAAGTCTTGCGGTGAAAAGCGAACAGCCATTTATTAAGAGAGCTCTCGGACCTCATTTATGGCTAACTCGTAGCAAATGTTCTTCTCGTCATTTAACAATTTTTTTTTTTTTTTTTATCGTTCTTCTATTCATAGTATTCTCGGCAGTGGGTTGCTTTTCTAGCCGAGGTTCAGGAATAAGTGCGAACCTCTCGTAAAAGGTGGTGGGCCGTTAACGCCGGCGGGCTCGCTGGAAGAGGCCTCGCCGGAGCGGGAAGCGGCTCGGACGAAGAAGGGGTTGTTGGCTCGACGCTGGCTCGCTGGAGAGCTCCGAAGCGGAGGAAACACAGAGCTCGGGCTGCGCACTCTCGCGCCATGACAGAGCCGGCTATTAAAGTGATTACAGTGGTGGGTACCCGTAAAGCAATTATTATGGGGTCCGCATTAACATTTATTCATTGCATCGGGAGGCACTTCTCTCTCGGCCACTCTCTCGGCATGCCCGTTGCGACCGAGTGCGAGAGGCTCCGACCGAGCCCTCCCGGCCACGCGGTGTGTGTACCCCTCATGCCTTATACATGACTGGTAGCTAGAAAACCCTCCATGACTTTTATGGCCCCGCTGCGGATAATGCGACCATAAGACCATGTATATCTTAGACCACTGCTTGGTCCCTTCATACCGTAGCTTTGCATCATCGTAGAGGCGAAGAAAAAAAAACGGGAAAAGAAACGCGGGCAAAAAATGGACATCCTTTCGTCTACTTAAAATCGCCGATTGCGAAGAACTGGAATTCTCGCGGCGAACGATTCGTCTGGAGATTGTCGGAGTCTCGCTGTTCGGGGAATGAGATGATAATGCATTCGAGGGTTTGTGCTGTAGTCGGGAGATTAGCTTCTGCATAAATGTGTTTACTTTAGGACAAGGAAAGGGTTCTATTTTTTTTTTTTTTCATCCTTAAAAAATGTCTTGTGAAGATCTCAGTCAATCGGTCATTCGTGTAAAAAAATCCCAGGTTCGAATGCTAAAAAATTTGTAGGACAAATTCAATTATTTTTGTTTAATTTTAATCAATACAATTTTATTGAAGTTGTGTATTTAAAAAAATGGAACCATGGAAATTTTTTTGGGTTTGGACCTGGTAATTTTTTAAAATGATCGCAATGATATTACAAGCAATCGATGGCATGGGATTTTTGCATAGGATTTTATTCTTCACTGATAAAAAATAAAACACATTTTTTTTTAATGGCTTAAAATTGTCTAATTGTCGCCCCGTAAGTAAATTTCCCTTCCCGAATCTGCAGAGAGACACGCTGGTAAAATTTGCAATTCCAATGACGAATGTAAATATGATTGCGAGTATCATAGTACTATTATTTTGTAAGTATAATTACCCCAAGTGCTACACACCCATCCTGCGGCAATATCTTTGAAAAAGCGGGCACTTAAACGTGAGACCCTCGTCAAGTGCAGGGCGATGCTCTGTGCATGGCCGCAACGACAAGGTTAACAATGCGGCACTCGTTGCGAAGCCGAAGCTGAGTGTGGAACCTGGTACGCCAGTAGCGAATGTACAACCCTCCACCAGAACGTTTCTAAGCTCAATGTTACACAGAACTATATGGCATTTATGTGTATCGCAAAACGATTTATTTATTTTAAAAAAAATTGTATTAGACCTGTTATTTTTTAAAAAGATAATTGCAACATCCTTACGTGGGTGCCACATTATTTTGCCGAAACTATAATTGTCCGAGTCGTCATATGTCTGAAAGTCATAGGTCCGAACGCATTTCATCCGAATAGTCAAACTTCCAAAAGTTATTTTTCCGAATGGTCAAATTTTCGAATCTTGATTATTCCGAATCTTCATTTCAGCGAATGTTACGAACTTTATTCCTCCATCGCCATTTAACCGAACGTCATTTCTCTGAATAGCAATTTCACCGAACGCCATTTTTCCAGAATCGTTAAACTTCCAAATATCAAGTCGCCGAATCGCCATTCGTTCGAATAGCCATTTGTTCGAATAGCCATTCAATCGAATCACGAAACTAAAAAAATATAACTAGTCTAGTGAACACTAGTCTAGTCTAGACTTCACTAGTCTAGGGACTAGTGAATATGAATCCCAGAGATTCGGTATGAATCGATTCGGATAAACGATCTCTCGGATAAATACAATTCGGACGAATGACGATTCGGCGACTTGGCATTTGGAAATGACTATTCGGATGAAATGCTTTCGGACCCATGATTTTCGGCCATACGACGACTTGGCTCATTTTAGTTTTGGCAATATGATGTGACTCCCGGTACGAGCGATCAATCGCATGGGATTTTTAGTAAGATTTTCTTTTTTATCGGTGAGCAATGAAACACATTTTTCTTAATCCCCTAATTATTTTGTGAGTATAATTAAGCTAAGTGCAACACATCCATCCTGCGGCAATATTTAATTTTAAAAAAGCGGGTACTTAAACGTGAGACCCTCGGCAAGTGCGCAGGGCGATGCTCTGTGCATGGCCACAACGACAAGGTTAACAATGCGGCGCCAGTTGCGAAGCAGAAGCTGAGTGTGGAACCTGGTAGGCCGGTGGTGAACATACAACCCTCCACCAGGACGGTCCTAAGCTCAGTGTTACACAGAACTATATTGCGTTTGCGTGTATCGCAAAACCGGCATCGCGTCCGACACGAGCGCATCTACATTTATCAAAATTTTTTGCGATCGGCTTGCGGTGTCCGACTGCGGGTACGGGAGAGGATGCAGACGAAGCCCGGTGCGACTTCTCTCACCGGTCGGTAGAGCCTTTTCACGCGACTACGCGAACGTACACACTCGTCCGGGAATTGCGAAGCGTGCAAAAGAAATTCGCACGTATACACAATAAAGCGCATAGTGGAGTCGCACACGTACACGCACGTTGAGTAACATAATGGAGTACGCTCGGAGGTCGAAGAACCCGAAAGGGGCATGCGGGTCATGCGGGAAAGTCACGGTTAGCCGAATGGTCAATGACTTTCGCAGTTTGTTAACCATTCGTGTGAATACTTTGCAGCGACGGATTAATCCTCTTGCCACGAATAATCCATGGCGATTACAGACAAAACTCACGATCGGATCTAGCAAAGTGAATGTTGTCGCAAAATTAAAGGAGCATTAAAGATGTGAAGTCACCTAAGAATCGTGTAAATAAATCGCTGAGTATGCTTATTGCACCCAGAATTTTTTTTTTTTACGTCCACCGTTATTTGGTTTAAGTACAATATTCATTTGATTTAAATAAATATTTATTTAAATTAAGTAAATAGTTACTTAAATTAAATGAATATTTATTTACATCAAATAAATATTTTACTTAAGGTAGCTCCAACGAGTGGTGTTCATTTCGTCTAAATTCGAGAAATTCGGGCAAGAATTGCAAACACTTCCCGATGTTATAAAAATCTGAAAAAAATCACACTTATTATAGGCACTGAAAAGACTGATGTTGCATAATAACAATTTCAAAATGTTATTAACAAATTGTTGAAAAAAAAATTGTTGATCAAAATATGCGGTACCTCAACTTTTTTTAATGAAAATGATTCGTTCTTTTTTCGGAACACGTATGAATTTTTTCAGATTTTTACCTTTATTTTGATTTTTGTTGTTTTTTACATGGAAAAATGTGCAAAAATCAAAATAAAGTTAAAAATCTGAAAAAATTCATACGTATTCCGAAAAATCAACGAATCATTTTCATTAAAAAAAAAGTTGAGTTACCGCATATTTTGATGAACAATTTGTTAATAACATTTTGAAATTATTATTATGCAAAATTAGTCTTTTCAGTGCCTATAATAAGTATGGATTTTTTCAGATTTTTATAACATCGGGAAGTGTTTGCAATTCTCGCCCGAATTTCTCGAATTTAGGCGAAATGAACACCACTCGCTGGAGCTACCTTAAACCAAATAAACTCTGGCCGTCAAACAGATTTTTTTTCTGGGTGTGTAATGGATTCAAATATTTGGAGACATACGAGCCTCTCCTCGATGAAGAACAAAAAAAAATGCAAACATTTCTTTGAAACAACAATTAATTACCATAAGTAACGACATAAAAAATTTACGAAATATATCCTTTCACCTCGAACAGCCTGCGACGATTCCTAAAAAAAAAATCACACAATCCCCGATGAATCACCGATGACGAATCTAAAACATCAAAGTGTCCGAGTCGCCAGTTAAAACGCAGTCACGGTATTTATTTAATTCAGCGATCCGGCCGCGTGCGTGTGTAACGTGACTCTGCGATATCGGGTTTGCCAGCCGCGCTTCGAGCGCCGGTATTCAAAATCATTAAATAATTTTCAGGAGTACAGACGGAGCTGACATCGTGCCGTTCCTATTAGTGCTGTTACCATCGGCCGTACTTACAATTAAGTGTATGCGAGAGAAGTCATCGCGTGTCTCGCCGACTCCGCGCTCGCTTACGGTTTATAGATAAACGTGTGTACAATTTTGTCTACACGTAAGGAATCAAGCGGGCAAACGGTCTTCGAAATTCCCATTCTTCCCCGCAAAGCCTCTACACGAGATTCCCCGCTCGTGTCTGTGTCTGTCGTCTGTCGTGTGCGACTACGACATGCAAGTCTTTCAGCGGGAGAGTCACGAGTGCGTTCGTCCGTGGAGTCGCACACTTTGCCCGCGGTCTAGCCGCCGATACCCGCGAAGCGTACGGAGATATATACATATATATATCTCTGTATATATATGTGTATATATGCGGAGATGTATATATATATATATATATACATGGAATACACACATGGAGGAAGAAACGAAGGAGTCCGGGCGGCGTGTGTGTTCCGAGCGAAACGCGCCGGGTCGTGCGAAAGTCATTCGATTTCCCGAGTAAACCGCCGAGTATATTCCCAGCGTATAATGCATGGATGCAGGCGTTCGCGCTGAGGAGATCGCGGAGCGGCAGCTTCGGAGGTGGCTCGCGGGTCTGCCGCGTAAGAGAGAGATTCGCGAAAGATTCTTCGGGGCATATGAGAGCGCGCGCGGATTTACATCGAAGCCACTGGACACTCTCTTTACACGTCCGAGAGGGCTGAATTAAAAAGTATGCGGGACGATCGTGTTTTACTATTACCATTCCTATTAACATTGCAAGTGGGACTGGCGGACGGCTGATGGTAAGCGGGTAAAAAGTGAAAGCTCCTGTAGTTCTTCACGCTCGTGCTGAAAGCATTTCTGTGTTTCTTTCTCGTGTGTGAGCTTGTGTGTGTGTGTGTGTGTGTGTGTGCTATGGCACTCGAGGTGGCGCGTGAGCGTGCGACAGACGTGCAACCTACGACGACCCGCCACCTCAACGGTAGTCGTTTATGTACTGGCAATACCGTGGGTTTGGAAGCGTGACAATAGGACCGTTCGCGCGATCCGCGACTTGCTCCGAAAGCAAGATCCTGTTTTTGCGGAGTAAAATTCGTACGCCAAAGATTTGAAATTTGTACCTTCTTTATAGTTTTTCTCCCAGGGGAGAATCCGTCAATTTGAGGGGAAAACCGTTTTTTTCACCCGGTGATAAAAAAAAATTGGCTCGAAATTGGGGGGTTGTTTTTTACACGATCAAAACAAATCGTTACGAACCGATCAGTCGCGGCGGATTTTCGACCTAATTTTTTATTACCGGGTAATAATATGAAACAGGATCTCCACCCTTAATCGCGAAGCTTTCTCCATGAGAGGGTAAAAGGTGGTCCAAAGTCAATTCTGACTCAAGCGTCCAAAAGATGAATTTTTGAGAACGGGAATGAAAAAAAATTGCGGCAAATTGGGGTTTTTTTTACACGATCAGAACAAATCATTTCAACCCAATTTTTAAATACCGAGGAATAAAATAAAATCGCAAAGCTTTCTCCATGAGGAGGTAAAAAGGGTTCCAAAATTAAATTTTACAACCATACAAATAAATTCTAATACAAGTACTTAATTATTTTATCTAACTATTTGTCGCACCTAAAGCGTCTATAAGATGAACTTTAGTGAACGAGAACCAAAAAGAAACTGCGGTTCAACGTCCTCGTGAAAACGCGACGGTCAGCGCAAATGCAACCTACTAAAAATAATCGTAATGTTTACAGTTACTCATCGAGATAATTTTATTTTTTCTTGACAAACTGGTGAGAAAAAGGAGAAAAAAAGTCATCCGAGCGGGATGCACGGAGCGGTGCGACAGTCGCGCGACGACCGAGATCCTTAATTACATCCGAGAGCCGCACGGCAACCCTCTCTCCGTTGCTCTCTTCCGTTCCTCCTCTCGTTACCTAATGAAGTAATGAGATAATTCGGTTACGAACCAGCATCGCAACGGGAGGCTAACAGAGAGCGCGCGCGGAATATACTTACGCAATTCGCGCGAGCAACTCTCGCAGACAAGGCCACGAAGCCGCGTGAATTATTTTCATCGGTATTTATAACCGCGTACATACAATATTTATAGATGTAACACCGTTGCCTGATGGCTCTCGGCGCAGCCGCGCCGCTAATAGCTTCGCCGCACAAATTATCCTAATTAACGAATTAATTACCCCGGTGCATCGTGCACTGTTATTTTTCTCATTATTTCGAAGGTATCCGTTAAGTTTGCGAAGAGCCGCGGGTCCCGAGACAATCCACCGCCTTAATCGCGCGTGGCAGAAAATCGATCGTAAATTAATTTTATAACCGGGTACTTTTTTTCCATACGCTCGACCATAAATAATAAATATTGTTAAAGCTACGTTGTCCCTTTTTTTTTGTTTCAATTTCAATTTTCTTACTTTGAGGCTGCAATGACGCCGCCCTGCTATTAACGACACTTAAAATCTTCGGAAATATATCATATTTTGTATAGAACCATTGCACGCTCTCAGCGAATGGGAGTGCACCGAAGGGCGGCAATAAACGTCACCCTGCGCCGATCGGCTTAGGAGACAGCGGGGCGAAATGGACTGTCGGGGGTCAAACGGACTACCTTTTACCTTTGATAAAGGCCACAGGTCCATTTTGCCCCGTTCTAATATAACAACTTTGCTTCCCCTGCGCCGATCGGCTTAGGAGACAGCGGGGCGAAATGGACCGTCGGGGGTAAAACGGACTACCTTTTACCTTTGATAAAGGCCACAGGTCCATTTTGCCCCGTTCTAATATAACAACTTTGCTTCTCTTCGAAGAGTTCAATAAAAACCGCTGGAATATGCGATGATTAATGGAGTTTGAAAGAATTGATCTGCAAACCGGATACTTCAGGACATACCGTGCTTCCGGTGGTGAGACTCGATTTTCTCACGAGCAGCCAGAGCATCGGTCAGCTCGGTACGATGGAGCGAAGACGACGAGGCGGTCGGTTCGATTATACTCGTGAACGTACCTGCAACAAGAAAAGAGGAAAAACCGGACTTTAATTAGACCAGCCAGAGCACAGAGAGAGAATAGCGCAGGACGGATAGAGAGGGAGGGGCGAAAGAGATCATCCCGCTCTTGCCTTGCGCAGTGGATCTGCGCGCTTGCACGCCACGCGGCGTTATAGATCGTCATAAACGCTATCCTCCCGGCCCGGCCGCTCACGAGAGGGCCCCGTACATGCTCCGCGGAGTCTATATACGCTATCAGTATTACACTGGAATACTCGGCTGCAGACGTCGTATAGTACAACACCGAGGCCAGTATAACATCCCTCTTGTACGTGTACGCGCTGCGCCGAGAGCACAGAGTATACCGCCGTCTCGGGATGCAATTAAGAAAATGTGAAATCGTGTTAGTGTGTTACTTGGCTCTCTAGATTTTTGTTCTTGTTTTTTCTTTTTTTTTTTCTTTTTTTTTTAAGGAGCCTCGCCGCAGAATATCACGCGAATTGCCCGAGGATAAGATAAACATTGGGGGGAATGTAATCCACTCAAGCCGCGCAGTCTTGAGCGTCTCCATGCTCAGCGTTTTTTCAATTACTGTTAACTTACCGATAGCGAATCCAGCAACATTGAGGATAGTGGTCGTTTTTATAGCAGGAATTGCAATTAGATGCAATGACTCGCTTGTTTTATATAATTTTTTTGTATTGTAACAAAATATCGCGTGAAAGAATTGCTTAATTTATAACTGTTGATAACGTTGAATTACTGCGTTGATTGTATTTGAGATTGTTGATAGTTTAGTCTCTTTTTAATACGGAGGTCGTGGTTTCGTTTTGTTCACAGGACTTTAATTTTCTCTTTTCTATGGTTTGACGTTTTGATTTTATTATGCTAGATATTGTAATTTGATAAAATTAATTTCATCGTAGATAAAAATGAAGTAAAATAAAATGTTAAAATTATAGTAACTGATAACGTCGAACTTCCGCATTAGATAACATTTGGCTTATCCGATCCTTTAGTTTATTCTTACCACGAGATTTTCTCGGTTTTTTTTTCTTTCGCAAAATTTTCTTGTCCCGATGTTTCGAGGTTTCGATCCGATTTCAGCTAGGCGCGGCTTTCCTCCGAGGGCAGCGAAGCGTTCGCCTTCTTTATTACACCATCCGCGATTTGTCCGCTTTCGCGTCTATCTCCTCCCGAAGGAATGCTGAACGCGCTCTCGGATCTTCCGAGTTCTTCGAAACGAGTTTGCCGCGGCTTTTCGCTCCGCCGTGATGCTCCTTGCACCGCGCAGTTACCCTTTGAGGCTCGGAGAGCAATGAAATAGACTATCGTTACAAGGGGGAGATAAAACTCACGCAGGTTTCGGACTTTCCGCGCTACCGAGAAATCGTTCACCGAACGCTTATCCGGCGCGAGAGTTACTCCTCGAGGAATACGGAGTTTGTGCAGGAGTAACGAACTCTCGATTCCGAGGTATCGCAGAAGTACGATTTACGACGGAATAGGACCTGGTCGTGGGTTTTTTTTTTTTTTTTTACGCCGAACGGAAACGAGCATACGACGTGTGAGGCTTTCCCAACTTTCCTGCTAATGACAAAGCCTTGTATCAGCTTGAGGCCTTGCGAATTCTTCTCGTCCGGTCAACGCGAAAGCAACGACGACGAAACGTCCGACATTATGTGCGCGAGACTTTTTTTTTAGGTAAAAAAAAACATTTTCTTAAAAGTATCTGAAACGTACTTATAGGGTAAAAATGATCTTTACATTTAATAAAGATTTCTTGTCCACGAATTTGTAAAAAAAATAATTTATTGTCGACAAAATTAACTGGAAAAAAAATGGAACTTTGTTTTTGTATCTAAAGTCAATAATCCGTCTTGTTGAGATATTTTTTATCATAAAAAATTATTGTTGGGTTGTTTCATACGTCGATTACGCCCCATCGATAAGCCAACATGGTCAGGGACGTAATAACAAGGAACGATGGAGAATACGCGGAGAAGGTGGGTTCGAGAAAAAAAAAATTATTATACCGTCGCTATATGTGCAAAAAGACTCTCTCGGGCAACCCTTCGTCCCAGCTCGAAACCCTCAATTACCTTCCGATACGCGAAGATTTAGGGTCAAGAGTGCCTGAATCGACGGAAGAATCCAAATTCCCTCATCCTTCCCCGGGTCGTTCGCCCCATCCCGATGTAAAAAAATAAAAGAACGAAAAAAGAAAAATGGAAAAAAATAAGTAAATTAAAAAATGC
Source organism: Ichneumon xanthorius (assembly GCA_917499995.1). Classification (NCBI taxonomy): domain Eukaryota; kingdom Metazoa; phylum Arthropoda; class Insecta; order Hymenoptera; family Ichneumonidae; genus Ichneumon; species Ichneumon xanthorius. Next base: position 5,981,557 of record OU824202.1, on the reverse strand, counting down.
ATCCCCGTAATATCCGGTTAACCGCAGAGAGCTCATTTGCTCTCGTCTCAAAGGCCGTAAAGGCTTCCATAAACACCAGGAAGAATCATGAATCGAGATAAACATTTCTCCATCTATCTCCCGATGATAAAACCACTCAGCGGCATTGCCTTCATGAATTATGAAAGAGCGACGGGAGCTCCGGATTCTCTTACTTCATGAATTGATAATCAGCGATGCGATTATTTATTTAGCCGGGCTAATTATCGCGATAATCGGGCCCGAGAGCGGCTCGCCTCTGTTTCCCATATAGCGGCGAATTACGCTGAACGGAGATAATTCCAAGCGGGTATAAGGAAAGCAGAGAGGAAAAAGTGGCACGAGGTTGCCGACTTCGCGGAGGAATCGTTCCCTCGTTTGTTCGTTCGTTCGCAGAAGCAACAGCCAGTAACAGCGCTCACGTGCGCGAGAGAAAAGAACCAGCGTACGGAGACGAATCCTGATGATGATTCGTGCTGTTGTGCGTCTGTCGCATTTTTCATTTTTTTTTTTTTTTTCTTCGTGCAAGTAGACGTACGTTAGCGAGCAGCACAAAATTATAAAGTCTGGCGGATGGACGCCTGGCGTATATCACGAAGCCAGCGCGCGTGCACACGCGGCGGCAGCTCGGACGCCCGCAAATGTGGAAATATCCGAGAAATGCCGGGTGCCCGGGCATGTACATACAATTAAGCACGTACGGTGCGCTACACCGTAATCCTAGTATATTTCTTTCGCGGTGTGTACACATTACACGTACACATATAGATTTATGCAATCTAACGTTGGCAAATATGTTTGAGAGAATTACGAACTAAAACCTCGTTCGTATAATACATATATATGTATATGTACCCCATGGTGTGTTATATTACACTAGACAGCGGGTACAATTTACGAGTTGGTTTAGTTCGTATAACAAATTTATTTATTTATTTATTTATTTTTTTTTTTTTTGCTGACTCTTCGTTTATGTTGCAGGAAAGAAATTTTTCGATCTTACTTTTAGGAGTGAGATACTGCCGTCAGGAAACTCGAAACAGTTATCATCAGTGGGAAGAAATTAATAACAATTATTCAGATATTGATATTTTAAACTAAGATTATTCACACATTCGTAAAATGTCAAACAGAAAGCTGAGGAATAATGTTTATACGCATCTTTAATGATCTTAATTTCAAATCATCGATAATTTTTTTTATTAAATTTTAATTTTTTGCGGATCAATAGAATCAAAATGAGATTTGAAAAACACCATAGATTCCAAAAATTATTAGTTAGTGCGTTAAAGTTGTGTTAAAGTTGGAAGTAAGATATTGCTTTCGCAAGACTCGAACATCCACAGTAATAATTTATTTGGCGGTCACCGTTTATTTGGTTTAAGTAAAATATTTATTTGATTTAAATAAATGTTTACTTAATTTAAGTAACTATTTACTTAATTTAAGTAACTATTTACTTAATTTAAGTAACTATTTACTTAATTTAAGTAACTATTTACTTAATTTAAGTAACTATTTACTTAATTTAAGTAACTATTTACTTAATTTAAGTAACTATTTACTTAATTTAAGTAACTATTTACTTAATTTAAGTAACTATTTACTTAATTTAAGTAACTATTTACTTAATTTAAGTAAATATTTATTTACATCAAATAAATATTTTACTTAAACCAAATAAACGGTGGCCGTCATATAAATTATTTTTCTGGGTGAACCCGTTGTTTCTCACTCGAGATAAAATTGATTTCTCCGTAGCCTCGGGTGTCTTTTGTCGGAACGCTGGTTACCTGTACGTGGGATCCGGGCGTTGATCACGCGCGAGTTACGATCGTACTCGCAATCTAATCGGGGCAGTTTGTTCCGGCCCGGAACGAGTCCTGCCGGCCGGGGAGAGAATATCCTGCGAAAGGTGGGCGCCGCCTTTGCGCATAAAAGAACTAAAAAATAAAGTGTATATCGAACGTCTACCCGCGCGTTAGCGGGAGCAAACGACATTCGTTACGCTAATTACGCGGTGCATCGTCTATCGAGATACGAAGCGGCAATGGAGCATAAAAACTGGAGTTAAAAAAAATCTGATAATCTACTCGATTTATTAAGCACGGTCAAAATAATAATTACAAACTTGTCGGCTATCACTTAACAAACGTATATCCAAAACAAGAGCAGCAATGTTAAGTTTCCTAATCGAAATTACCTTTCCCCGCAATCAGCATCAATCCTTACGACTTTTTTTTGTTTATTTTCCAATTTTTTATATCAATTAAAAAACCCAAAAGAATAATGAGCTCACCCTCACGAGCCTGCATTATTGCAGTGTCTGCCTGTCGCTGTAAAGAGATCTTTCGATCCGGTCTTTCTTCGGCTTAATGGAACGACTGCGAGGGGGTAGTACAGCGCAGTCGGAAAAGAGAGCTCGAAGAGCTTGTAAAAATAAGATCGTCGAGGCAGATGTAAAAAAAGAGCAGAACAGAAAAAGAACGAAAAAAAAATACAAAAAAATAACATCGGAAACACAGAGGGAGATTTAATTAATCGCGAGGCGTGTATAATTGAGTGAGCGTCTCAGAACGAGTCGAATAATCGGAGCGCGGTTCTGGCGAGTCAGCGATATTCGCGAGCAAGTAAAGCATATATTGTCCGCGACCGGCTGACTGACTCGGCGAACTCGACACAACGGCTCGTACTTCAGAAGGGAGAATAAAAAAAAACCTATACGTGTAGACACACACGAAGAAGTTCAATGAAATCGGAGCGCCGAGAGCGAAGATCACGGCTCGAGCAGCCCGGCGGGTTATCGACGAGGGAATTTACAGTTAATTTTTGCGCTCCTCACAGTGTCATATATAGCGTGTATTAATGTCTTTAGTCTCGTTTTTCTCCGGGCGTCGAAAGGCGCTCGAGTTGCGAACCACTACTTTATAACCGTGAACGGTAATGCTTGATTCGAGGCGTGTCTGTGTGTGTTTCTGTCGCGGGTTGTTATTATCGGAGCGCCCCGAGGTGCTTGTTTTGCCGGGTTTGCTCCACGCTGCGGCCTCTTACGGTTTCGGTTCACCCGCCCGAATGGAGTACACACTGCAAGCATACTTCCTCGATCGGGGACGAGAGTAAAAAAAATGCAGAAAAAAAATTGTAGCCACAGGGAAGCTGCGTGCGTGCGTGCAGCGCACGAGCTGCAATGCGCGAGTTCGGCTCCAGCGGTGCACGCTGGACCGTTAGCCTGGCCTCGCGAGAGAGAGAGAGACCCTCCGTCTCGCACATACAAGACACAAATCCGATCGGGTAATGCTGTACTGGCACGATTATTGCGAACACATCCGCATGGTCCGGTATTTCGAGCTGCTCGATTGCCTCTCCGCAATACCGTGAAGGGGGGGAGGGGGAGACTATCGAACTGATCCCTATTTATCTTCTGCTTCGGCACTCCGTTCCTCGAAACTGTACACCGGGCAGTTCGGTTGCGATAATTATACGGATGAATGTGCGGAGTATATATATAATGCGGAATTCAATTATTCCACTACACGAGTTCTTCCCTTTGGGCGTTTTTGTTTTTGTTTTTTGTTTTTATATTTCGAATATTCTTGAAGAAATTTGTATCTTTTTGTTCACCGACCTTAACAGATAGAAGGTACACGGTAACAAAAATATTTGTGCATTCAAAAAATGCCTTGTCTATAAACGCCCTTTTTTAAAAAATAATTTTACAATTTTTGTTTTTTTACCTAAAGATACGGTAAAAAACATTGCACAGTGTTAATGCATTCCCATGTCAAATTTAATATTCATGTTTACTTGAATTAGATCGTTTTTTAGTAATTAAAAAAATAAAACTCAAAATCCCATGAAATCTGACCGCCTGGTTAGAATTCGACCAAATTCAATACCAAAGGTCTTTGAGCGAAATATTGTATTTGTATGCAATTTTAGGACGATAGCTCAATATTTACGCAAGTTGTAGCCACCACAGAGATTTATCAAAAAATCACAAAATCAAAAATTAAAATCTTCATGACAATTTTACTGACCGAAGCGACGTGACCACTAGTGTACCAAATTTTAACTCACTGTCTCAAACCATTTAGTTATTGCTATAAAACGATGCAAATTTGTCTCAGACACGCACCTACACACACACATCTAGACGCCAGCTAAAAATCGTATTTCTCTACGTTTTAGACTATTTCAAGTACTGTGACATTAAAATTTCGTTTTTCGTTTTTTTAATGAAAATACAGCTTTCTCCACAAAAAAGCAAACAATTGTGGAACGTTGCGGACAAAAACTGTAGGCCAAATATACGAGTCTTTTTTACTGTGCAGCCATATATGGATTGACCATTAGATGTGTTTTCTGGCTCTCACTGAGCGATGGCAAACAATAAGGAAGCGAAATGCAAATCGATTTGCAGCCTTCTTCATTTTTGCTCCATCAATAGAATCGAATCGAAGCCTCACTCGCGATCCATAGATCGATCACGCTCGACTGCGATGATAATAAAAATAATAATAATAATAATAAAAATATGCAAAATCCATCGATCCCATAGCCCGTGTTATTGCGTGATGTTTCGCTGTTAAGATGCACACCGGGGCAAAAGAATCGCGATAATAGACGGTGGGCATTGCACGTACTCCGAGAAGCAGAGAAAAGACGGTATTCAGGTCGCGCGCGCAAGACTATACAATATATTATACACCTATATATACCTATACACGTACACATATACATATTGTACGCAAGTTAGAACATATAGTAAATCTCGGGAGTTGAGATATACGATATAGAGAAGTTCCTCGCCTCTCACCTGCGCGAACTCTGCCAAGAGAGAGAAGCACGTGGGAAATTATCCGGCTATAGTGCATACAACCTGCCGTGTGCGCTAGCGTGCATGCAGCCTCTCAAATATGTGCATACATATATATAGCCACACACATTGTCCCTAGACCTAGCGAATACGAGAGGGATCCAGAATTAAATTGAAAAAATAAAATAATAAAATAAAATAATAAAATAAAATAATAAACATCTCGATCGTCTGAATTGTCTTATCTCACTTAGAAATAATTATAGCGTATATTACAAGCAAGGAAGAAAGCACTTGCGGTCCAGGCGCCGCGTGTTTGGTATCTTCGGCACAATCGATCATTATAATCGAGGGTATTTATCGCTGCCTCGCCATATTTATCGTTTTTTTTTTATACCTCGATGCTATAATTTTTTTTTTATATATACATTTTTTTGCTTTTTCAATCGAGAACGAACTTCATCGGGCTAACGAAGTACTAATGCGCCAGCGATGTACGAGGGCATCGTTAAGCGAGGCCATCCGCTCTTTCTCGGAGTACAAGCTCATTCGCCGCCTGTCGGGCTCTTTGGATCGCCGGGTAAATATATATTTGGCCAGTGCGGTCGAGCGGCCGAGATGCATTCGCCGATGCTCCTGGCGCCAGGGAGATTTGCCCTCCACCGCATTGAAATAAAACAATCGGACAGTCCCGATGACGGTGGAAAGGGGAAATTACAAAATTGGCAGACCCGCACCGGGTTCGGGTTAGCGTCCAGCGGGATGCAACAAGAGAGGCTCGACGAGACCCGGGCCAACCGGGCACTTAATCACCGCGCCGGGAAAAGCCGTACCTACCGCTGCAGCTCGTTGCACCGCCCCCCACCCTGCCGCCCTTTGCATCGCCCAGGGCGAAATTAATATAACCTCGTGCAAATAAACGCGGGAACCGCGAAGACAAATGGTCGCGCGAATAGCGCGAGCGCCGCGGCGATTTATTTCTATTAGCCTCTTTTTTTTCCCCTTTGCAGAAACGTCGGTCATCGACATTGGCAACGATTATTTTCTTAATTTTCTTTTTTTTTTCCATTGACGCAACGATTTACTCGTGGCATCTCCACCGTTCAACCTCGACTACGCGCCGGAGATGAGAACGCGGAGATAGAGAACTCAAACGTCTATAATGCCTGCGTGGTATTTTTTTTTCTTTTTTTTTCTGGAGGCGAAATAGCTTCTTTGAAAATGGTATTTTTACTGCCGTCAGTCGAGCTTCGGTGGATCAGTCGGGAGAGGAGTTTCAGAGATAGAGGCGCGAGAGAAGAGCGAGTAAGGCTCGCAGCCGGGAGTGGAGACGCTTCAAGCACCGAGGATCGTATCGATCAGCGAACAACGATCAGCTATCCGCACATATGCAGAGAGAGGCGAAACGACTCGCGAGGGCAAGACACTCGGGTGTTACAGGCTCTGCGATCTATCGGTAAGAGATCGCCGGATGCTCATTAGGCACGTGGTGTGTTCGCCACGTGGAGCACTCTAATTGTATGGTCGCGAGAGGCAGAGATAGAGACGATGGAAAAAATAAAAAAAATAAAAATAAAATAACTAAAGAAGGAATCTTGTGACACGCGTACGACAAGTCCTTGCACCATCCGCCTCCTCCCCTCCTCCTTCACTCTCCGCGCAGGAGGACTCAGACGATCGAGTTCGGCGATAAGAAAACACAGATTCGCTGCATAGAAACTCAATTTGCTGGAGATCGCGAGAGGCCAATGGAAATTTTACGGAATTTCGTTACGAAATTCTTCGACTGCTTCCGGCACAAGAAAGTCGGTTAATTTAATTTATTTTTTATCGGCGAATAAAACTCGTATCGAAAATTCTTTTCCAGTGATTGGTCGTTGTAAGAAAAATCGCCAGTACAGAATATGAAGAATTCTATAAGATCAATTTTTTATACAAAAAAAGATAATATTAAAAAAAATGAACTCCTATATTTTTTCCATTTGGACCAACATTTTTTTATACATTTTTGTTAAACTCTCCAAAATGAATGAAAAATTGCAAGAGCGCTCATTAAATTCGGAAGGAGTTTAATATTAATTCACCGGCAAAAGACGCGAAGGACAAACAAAAAAATATATATACATATATATATTATACAGCGAAAGTATAATCTTGCGAAAGGCGGAGAATCTCAGCCCGAGAATATACAGCTATACGCAGAGAGGTTGGATATAGCAAAAGGATAAGAGTAGTGTGTGTGTGGGCGTAGTGGGTTAAGGGGCGCGTATCGCCGGTTTCGCTTTCATGCAGCAGCAGTTTCAGTGACTCCTGAGCGACGAGATTTTACTCTCTTACCTGTTGAATTTACCTCTCTCGTGCCTCGCGAGGAGCGCCCGATTCGAATCTCGCGTTAAGCGTCGAAACGATTGACGTCAAGCTTCCCTATCGCGAATAACGTACGGTCCTAGCTGTGTACAAATGCGCGCGGGCTGCTGAACCGACAGTGTTGCCTCGATGTTCAACGAATTCGCGCACCGTCGCGCTACATCAATCCTTTATAATTGTCCGACAAATTTCGTCGGCGAAATAATATTCATTTCGACACGAGAACAATTTTTCTTTTTTTTTTCAATCTCTCGCCTCGCCGTACGTCGACGACCGGTATGCGTCGGTTTATATATATATATATATATTTATATATGTATGTATGTATGTATGTATGTATGTATGTATGTATGAATGTATGGTGAGCTGTTAAAACCCGCGAGAGCCATACATTTTTCCACCGGATGCTCGCATTACGGAATTTTCAAACCCACCAAAGTGGAAAGAGCTCGAGGATAGACTATATAGATGTAGAACACATAGTAATACACATATATATTTATGTATGTATTTGGTTATATAGAAAAAGATCTTCCGGCGCGGTATTGTCCCAAGGTTTCGCGGGGTGGTAGCTGGTGCATGACTCGAGTCATTGTTACGCTCGCAGAACGGGGTCGGATTAACGTAATGGTAATTATAAACCAATTTTGTAAAAGTTCTGATTTTATTTATTACCGTTTCAACCATAGAGTTTTTTAACCCTATTTATGCAGATTTTATATCAATTTTTCATTTCATGATGCCCATTATAGTGTATAGGATGATCCCGCAAAAATATTTACCTACATTGCGTCAAGTTTTTGTTGCGTGAATCCTTTTATCCAATTATCCCGATTTTCTACCGATTTCTATTTTTTAACAGCCATCATAATAAATAAACATTAAAAAACAAAAAATTGAACTAGAATTCTGCATATTATAAATTAATGATTTTTTTACATTATCCCGACACCACTACGACCAATCAATCGAATAGAATTTAGAATAATGGAAGTATAGAGTAATTTCACAAAAAAAGTTACCTAAATCGAGTCTATTTTTTTCGGACGAATAAAAAAACTAATAATGGCTTTTCAATCAAGTGGTCCGAATCGCCCCACCTTCGACCTGTAGTCAGTCAGTGTCAAAAGGTTGTCCGGGTCCCGGTGCGAGATCGAGAGGAATGAGACAAGACTACCATAATTGTATACCAAATAATAAAGCTATCGGTTGGGAAAGAAAGGGATTTTATAATCGATCGTATGTTCACGAAGAAATCATTTGATAGCGTTATTAAGCCGATTTTATATCGATTTTTCATTCCACGATGCTCATTATAGTCTATAGGATGATCCCGCTAAAAGATTCACCTACATCGAGTCACGTTTTTGTTGGGTGGATCCTTTTATCAATTTATCCCGATTTGTATTCCATACAACGATTATAATTAAGTATGGAATAATTTCGCAAAAAAGCCTGAATCGAGACTATTTTTTTCGGACGAATAAAAAATAACAGATAACGACTTTTCAATCAAATGGTCCGATTCGCCCCATCTTCGACCTGTTGTCAGTCAGTGTCAAGAGGTTGTTCGGGTCCCGGCGTGAGGTCGAGAGGAACGAGACGGGACTGCCATAATTGTATACCAAATAATAAAGATATCGGTTGGGAAGGAGAGAGACTTTATAATCGATCGTATGTCCACGAAGAAATCATTTGATAGCGTTATTAAGCCCCGCAGTGTGTACCTTGGTGTGCGGTGTATAAACCTTTTCCGATGGCGGAGAGGGTGGAAGAAGCTCGCTCGACACGCGCGCAAGGTGGACGTACAGGGCGTTGCAAAAAGGTCGGGCAAAAGTACGAACGATTTTATCGAAGCCGCGAGAAAGAGTGAGTCCCGGGGAGATACGCGAGGAGCGCGAGGGGGGGGGGGGGGGGGAAGGCAGAGGAGAAGGAAAGGAGTACCTGTTGGAAGAAGTGTTATTGCGAGCCACTCTTGTATCTGACTACGAGATCGCTAATAAATTCTTGAGCGGCCCTGAACTTCGGGCTCCTTTCCTCCTGCCCCCTTGTACACTACTCTCGCCGCTGTGGAAGGACGAAACTATCCCGCGCGCAAAGTACGCGCAATCTTGTAACGATATCGCTTTACGATTCTACGATAGTCAAGATCGTTGTTCGATCGACCCTTTTCTTTTTATTTTGCAAAAGTAACTGCGATCTCAAAATCATTGTTCTTAACACGAATCCGACCGCAATATCGGTGTACAGTTGAAGGGGACACTAACGATCGCTAAAAGGAAAAACGATCTTTTAATTAAATATTTTATCTCAATGAAATTAAATTTTATTACATTTTTTCTTTAACTGAATAAATTTTATTACATTTTTTTAATTTTAATTAAGGTAGTCCGAGCGTTACGTCCTGCTAAACGTGATTTTCAGAGAAAATTTCGAACACTTGTCGATGGGATAAAAATCTGAAAAAAATCAAGTATATGGGAGGCGCTGCGAAGATTGTTTTTGTGAAATAATAATTCCAATTTGTTATCAACAAATTGAAGATAAAAATCATTATTCAACATATTACCCGGCAACAACTATTTTCTTAGTAATTCTTAGTAATTTGTTGAACAATTATTTTTATCGTTAATTTGTCAATAACATTTTGGAATCATTGTTACATAAAAACAGTATTTGCAGCACACCTCCCATATGGTCAATATTTTTCAGATTTTTATCCCATCAAGAAATGTTTGAATTTTTCCCTGAAACTCACGTTTGGCGGGACGACCTTAAATTACATTTTATTAAATTCTTTATTTAAATTAAATGAAACTTCATGAAATTTTTGTCAAGTTCATCCGGGTTTTAGGTCTTTCGTTTACCGAACGCTTGGCTCCTCGATCCGCGTCGAGTCGAGCGGAAGGGTTTCTTGGTCGTCCGATCGTCGATCCGGTGAGGCTTCTCGATCAATGTCAAGTGACGTATAGTCGGTACCACACAGCCGGATGTGGGATACGCTCGGCGGTGCCCGCGCGGGCGCACGCAATTAAGCCTCCTCAGGTCCCCGTCGAAAGACAGAGACGGACGGCAAGAGTAAATGTGGTGTATAAAGAAGGGTTTTACGAAGGCGAAGGATCGTCGAAGATCGATACCCGCAATCTCTGCCGTTGCCGGTGAGCCCGGCTCGCTGTCTTCTTCGTGGAAAACGATCGGGACCCCGAGAGTTACTCGAGGCCCTCTCCCTCTCTTGCACTTCGGCGAAATCGCGAAGTAAGCATTCGAGAGATCGTGACACACACGTACACAAATCGCAAGTGTTGGTGCAGCCATCAACCGGAGAAGTCCGCGCAATTGCCCATCGCGGGGACACATGACTCGAGTTTGCGTAATTAGTGCGCTAACTCAGGCGCCTCGACGATCTTCACCGACGAAAATAACGTCACAGATAAATTCAAGGGAGGACAATTACCGTACAAAAGGGCCGCGAGAGGCCCGGCGAACACGCGATCCTCGGCAAATGTTAAGATTGCGATCTGGAAAAACCTGATTTTTTTTTTATGCTATCCTACGTCATCTTGTGTAATGAGGAAATTTCAGCTCGGGTGTTAGATTATAAGGAAGGTTGCATAGATAGACGGATAGATAGACAGATGTTTATTCATGCGCCAGGACCTTCGGCGCTATGGTAAACGCAACTGAAACTACAGTGAGAGAAGGAACTGATAGAAATTACGGTAAATCCGGTAAAAACCGATAGAACTTTCAGGTATGTGGGAACGACATCGACATCCTGGCGAACATTCGTGTTGGATTTGACACATTCTGCTAGAAAATATGGTAATTTACGCTGTTGCAAATGTTACCCGAATATCCCATGATTTTTTTCCGTAGCTGGGCAAGTACACCAATTACGTGATGTCCGTAATGAAGTACCGAGCGCTGAACAGTACTTGAGTACTGACGTATTGAGTACTGGCAGAACTTAACTGCTAAAGTTCTGAGTAGCGCGTACTGTCTCAGCTCTTGATACTTGATACTTCAATACGTACTTCGAGTACTCGGTGTTTTTGCCCAGCTCTGATTTTTCATGGAATATAAGTTCTCCTTACTAGAAAATATAGTAATTGGTGGCTTCGCGATCGCTGACCGCTTGTTTTCGGTTTGTCGGTTATACAGGCATATTATGTCGATCAATTTTTTTTATATATACATCAACAAATTTGATCTACGAAATTCTCAGTTTTTATTCACGGACTTCTGTTTTTATTCACAGAATTCTGTTTTTATTCACAGAATTCTGTTTTTATTCACGGAATTCTCAGTTTTAATCCACAACATTTTTAGGTAGAATACGCAAAATCGTGCCAACCCGTCTTCCCGAAAAAGTTATCATATGGGTTAGGTCAAAATTGCTATGGCCCCTGTGGTGGCAAAGGTGGACCATGTTGCGGGGTCGAAATTTGCCATATGACTTGGTAGATTCGTCGAAATCCTTTTTTTCTCAATGCATGAACCGCAGATATCCCACGCATGCGAATGAATGTGATCAATTTCTGATTTCGATTGTATTCAGATAACTGAATAACGATGGTCCACACATTATGAAGAGCGCATGGAGTGCTGACAGAAGAGAATTTTTCGTGGAAGCGTCGAGGCTTGCCTAATCCATCATAGAAAAATAAACATCTAAACCAGCAGATGACTCGGTAGAGTCCGGTTGTCACAGCAATTTCCGAAGAGCCTGAAGGCAGCCACCAGTCAGTATTAAAACTATCTCGAGATCAAAGATGTCAAAAAACAAAATAGGCGTCGAGCCTGCTTGAAACTTCGAGATTCTCTCGGTCTCAAAGATGTCCCAACACATTTGGGCAGAGACATTATTCCAGCTATGCACGATCTACGATGAACCCGCAGTCAAGTAGCAACTCCTAGTAATTGGTAGTTCAGATTTCAATAAACACCCAAACGATGCAATTGCGCGAGAAAGAATTTTAACTTTGAGGGTCAACTTCACGAGCGAGCCTACGTGATAAAATGTATTTATGGGAAAGATCGACCCCGACCCCGACTCAGGGTCAACCCCGAGAAATCCGCGAGACATTCTCGTCAATGGAGCTTGGGTTATTATTCCACAGTTCCGCAAGTAACATTTACAAACCAGTCTCGCAATTTTTCAGGTTTTTTTTTTGTTTTGCTGTTGTTTTTTCAACAGCACGGAGGAGTAATTGACAGTTTCGACAAAACGTATTCGATGATAACGATCGGGCGAAGAGTCGTGCAGAGAGAAAATCCTATGGTTATATTGTATGTATAGCAAGTGGGAAAATCCTTATTGGTTACGAGGATACAGTCGCGTGGGTGCAACGCGTGAAGAAACTGCCTTCCTCCTCGTACCTCCTCAGATAGGCGCAAACGTGCCGGAATGATTTGTGTTGCGAGAGATGAGGATGGTCGAGGCTCATCCGCGTGCGCGCGTGGGTTACAACGATCTTCACCGCACACACGTTTCTGTATCTACCTTCTGTTATTTCTACTCTTTCTCCATCAATAAAATCAGCATACGACAGTTTCCGTCGGTAAAATTTAAAATTCCGATCCATCGGACACATCGAAACGACCAACTGCCTGGGGGAGCGTGGGTCTGTGCTCGTCACTAAAGGATACTTTATCCCTAATTTCACAAATGAAATGAAGTTTCGATTTTTTTTTGTTGTCTTAAGTATTATAGATTGAATCAAGTTACGATTTTGATGAAATGGTCGTGGCGTTACATAGGCGAAACGCTCTGTGGCGTTTCGTCTATGTAAAGCAGACCGACTGTGTAAGTCGTTGTAAATCGATTAAAAAATTTTTTATGGTTTACCTAAGATAATTAAATTAGGCTTAACGTACGTCAAAACTTTGTTTCGACGTACGTAACGATATAAATCAAAACCCACTTTAAAATCTTTAAAATCTTTTAAAATCCTTAAAATCTTTTAAAATCTTTAAAATCTTTTAAAATCTTTTAAAATCTTTAAAATCTTTTAAAATCTTTAAAATCTTTAAAATCTTTAAAATCTTTAAAAATACTTAAAATCTTTAAAAATACTTAAAATCTTTAAAAATATTTAAAATCTTTAAAAATATTTAAAATCTTTAAAAATACTTAAAATCTTTAAAAATACTTAAAATCTTTAAAAATACTTAAAATCTTTAAAAATACTTAAAATCTTTAAAAATACTTAAAATCTTTAAAAATACTTAAAATCTTTAAAAATACTTAAAATCTTTAAAAATACTTAAAATCTTTAAAAATACTTAAAATCTCTAAAAATACTTAAAATCTTTAAAAATACTTAAAATCTTTAAAAATACTTAAAATCTTTAAAAATACTTAAAATCTTTAAAAATACTTAAAATCTTTAAAAATACTTAAAATCTTTAAAAATACTTAAAATCTTTAAAAATACTTAAAATCTTTAAAAATACTTAAAATCTTTAAAAATACTTAAAATCTTTAAAAATACTTAAAATCTTTAAAAATCCTTAGAGCACTTGCTCCGAAACGGGTACGCAGAATGCAGTTGCGGTTTATCTGGAAATGATATTCGCGAGGGGATTCGAGTACCGTAATCGAGTGGTTACGAGTGTGCGCGCTCTCCATGCTCTCTATCGATAAGAGAGTCTCTCGATGCTCTCTATCTATCTTTCGTGAGGATTCTCTCCGAAGCCCTCGCTCCTGTCAGCCTCCACCTCGGCAGAGGAGCTCTCGGGACTGCGGATTTACAGTTAAGCTGGCCCCGCTGTTTCCACGGGCGGCGCGGTGCTTCGGTGTGTAACACAGTTACACGCATTCGAGCACCATGAAGAGATACACCCACTGGAGAACGCGCGAGTGCGTGCAGCTAGTAGGTACACAGCCCGAGTCTCTGTGAAACAAGCGAATGGGCGATTCCACTTCTGTACACACGGTATTCATGCCGAAGACACGAATACACAGAGAGGATAATCTCGAGTTCACTTCTCTCTCTCCCTCGCGGTCTTCACGATGTTGAACGAGTGTGGGTGTACGCGGCGGCTTTCACCGAGCATTACAACGTGTGCTCCAGCGAGCTGTATATCTTCGCCCCGAGAATTACACCGGCATGTAGTAGCGTTTTGCATTCACTCGTAAAATCATTAGATTCTGGTGCAAGTGCATTTACAAACTTGCACCGAACAATATTTAGCCTTTGGTGAACTACCGCTGCGCTGAACGGTAGAAAGATAAATACCAGTTCGGATCGGTATGGAAATTGCCTGCGAGCCAGAGATGCATCGTTCCTGGAGGTTCGAGTATTTCTTTTTTCTCACCACTATTTTCAGAACCTGATCCAATGAAATGTAGCTACAGACATTTATCGACGAACTCTGGGAACGTGCAGTCTTTTAAAATTTGTAAAAAAGAAATAAGATACAGTAAATAAAATACCTCGCGATCCCGAGGCTAAACGGCGACACCTTCAAAAATAGATGAGAAAAATCTAACTGATTTTTTTTCACAACTTCAGACCCTGATTACTAATATATAAAATCTTTAAAATTATTAAAATCTCAAAAATTTCTAAAATCTCTAAAATCTTTAAAAATCCTTAAAGCAGTTGCTCCGAAACGGGTACGCAGATGGCGTTTCAGAACCTGATCGAACGAAATATAGCTACAGACATTTATCGCCGACCTCTGGGAACGTGTAATCTTTTTTAATTTTTAAAAAATAAATAAGATGAAGTAAATGAAATACCTCGCTATCCCGAGGCTAAAAGGCGATACCTTCAAAAATAGATGTGAAAAATGTACCTGATTTTTTTTCACATCTTCAGACCCTGATTACTAATATTTAAAATCTTTAAAATCTTTGAAAAATTTAAAATCTGTAAAATCTTTGAAAAATTTAAAATCTTTAAAATCATTAAAATCTTTAAAATTTCTAAAATATCTAAAATCTTTAAAAATCCTTAGAGCAGCTGCTCTGAAACGGGCACGCAGATGGCGTTTCAGAACCTGATCCAATGAAATATAGCTACAGACATTTATCGCCGAGCTCTGGGAACGTGTAGTCTTTTAAAATTTGTAAAAAATAAATAAGATAAAGTGAATAAAATACCTCGCTATCCCGAGGCTAAAAGGCGATACCTTCAAAAATAGATGAGAAAAATCTAACTGATTTTTTTTTCACATCTTCAGAGCCTGATTACATGAGATACAGCCTTTTATTAACAAGCTTCAAGAACCTGCACTTTTGAAAATAGTGGAAAACAAAATAATAAAAAATGCCTCGCTATAGCGAAGGTTTAATGAAACGTCGATGGTGTTAAAAATAAATGTGAAAGAGTGCGGCTGACGATGGGCGGCTTGTAAAACGAATCCCGTATAAACTACATAGTAAACGAAACGAGAGAAAAAAGAAGACCTAAGCGCTGTACCTCAAAGACGTAGGTTGTACCTGTCGCGAGGGGGGCAGTAGTGCGGGTCTCGCCGTCGGAGAAACCCAAGAGTGCATCGAGCACGCGAGGCCCATCCGGTCTACGGCCGGGAAGGAGTTTGTGCCCCGTGTGCGCGCACTTAATAATAATAGCGTGAAAAAGTTGGAAGAACTCTGAGAGTGCGAGCTGCTGGAAGACTTCCCCGGGGCTCTCCGGGTCGTTCCCTCCCTCCACCTCTTGGGAGATGCAAATGCGCGCGGAATCGCTGGTGGCCGAGGCTGCTCGGAGGGGATGCACCGAGTCCGCGGCGAGGACGAGCCATCTCGCGAGCTGCACGCGAGCTTATCCTCGAAACTTTTGTTACAGGCTGGGTAGAGCGAAACGCTCAGATTCACTTTGCCTCGTCAAAAACGCATTAAAAGGTAAACGTCGAAAAAAAAGAATCTTTTTTAAATTTTTTTTCAAGTTCGAGGAAAGGAAGGAAAATCCATCGGTGCATCGACCGAGTGCGTCGGTTCTAATAATAGCGAGGAACGTCCCAGAAATATGGGAATTCCGACCTTCCGCACTTCGCGGCGAGCACACACTTTTACGGCCCATACGGTCATTGCAACCCTCGTCGCTCCTCTCTGCTTCTCACTCCCTCCATGTACGGATGAATTATTTTCATCCTCGAACGAATGCGAGAAGAGCCAACGATATTTTTCCTCTCTCATCCTCGTCATCATCATCATCATCAATATATAATTTGCAACGAAATGATGAGAAGGAAAGAAAAAAAAAGATGTACATAGAAACTCGAGAGTTCGAGCTAGTCCCTCTCTCGCTCGAGAAGAACTGCATTCTCGGCGAGTGCAAGACCCCGAGTGACTATACGAAGGTCACTGCCAGGCTTCACCTGCGCACGACACCTGTGCCTTCGGGGGGGAACTTTGGTCATACCGTATAGCAAAACTATCCTGTAATATAAACTGCGCAACGTGCCAGTACTGAACACGTACATACTGTATATATAGGATGTATGTATGTACATGTATGTACAGCGATATCCGCGAGTTTCTCGCCCTGAGGTTCGAACTGGTCCCGGGAAATGCCGGGAGCGGATTGCACACACAGAGGAGCGTTTATCTACCAGCAGGACTGGATATTACGTTGCAATGAGAAGAAGTTTAAGAAGGCCGACGGGTGGAATAATCGTCCGGTGTACAAGAGAGAATCGCTCGGCGAAGAGCGGCTAATGGCGCAAGAATTATCATCATACGTCGTGTAATACGTGTCTCCGTGTAATCTGGTGTAATGTACCAATACATGTAACGAGAGACTGCGAGTAAAAGTGAGGAGCGCGGACAACGGAGGCTCAATAGGAAAAACCTCTTATCCGAGGAAATTGAAATACCGACAGTTTCGCGTGAAGGTGTATGAACCGTGTCTATGCGGAGTATTATATTATATCTTTGGGATCTCTTGTCGTTTCTGTGCTACCGCTGCTGCTGCTCCGGCCGCTCACGACGTGCAGAGGAGGCTGAGATACTCCGCTGATAATTTTCTACTCTAATCTTCGAGAGATCGGCGCGAACCTGCTTCGAACAACTCCACTTCTTATCTTACTCCCAACTCAGATAGGGAAGGTAAAAGTTAAGACCGGAGGACTATCCACTTCCGCAATGCTACCGTGCTGTCTCGATAGTTATCCACGTGGATAACGAAACAAGTTTAAAGAATTATTAATTAATTAAAGTGATAGTAATAATAAGAGCAATAACAATGGTATGTTCATTTGCATACGGGTGTAACACTGGCGCAAGTCGCAAAGTAGGTTTCTTTGCAACGAGGTGACTCAGCGAACTTACGACTGTTGATAACTGGACTTTACAACGCTTGAACCTAGGAGTGGGGACCTTTAATTTTTTTTCATTGATAAACTATTCGTTTTTTTTTCAAACCCGTTGAAAATTGAGAATTCTGTTGAAAATTCAACCTCCATGTGGATAAAATAACAAGTATTTAAAAAATTAACTAATTATAGTGATAATAATAATTAGAGCAGCGATAAGGCCATTTGCATTTAGGTGTAAGGCTATCGCAAAGTAGATTTCTTTGAAAGGAGTTGACTCAATAAACCGATGACTATTGACAACTGGACTTCGTAACGTTTCAACCTAGGAGTAGGAATCTTTAATTTTGTTTCCTTGATAAACTTAGTTTTGTTTTTCCACTCTCGTTGAAATTTATAAAAGATTTGTCTCCATTCTGACTATTGCAGGTTTCGAGGTATTCGAGTATAGTGAAACGTTATTTGGCCCATGGATTTTTAAAAAACCCTGAAGATATCCGCAAGAGGCTAAATTTTCTCAAATTATAACCGGCTGTGTTTTGCATCGCACAAACTTCGCTCGGGGGAAAGTCACTCAGAGAATAAAATTCTACAAATGAACAATTTTTGTTCTTCGTCTTAAAGTCGTGCATTGTCAGAGACTTGCCGAAGATGAAATTTCATGTCATCTTCGAATATCTTCGGTGTCATGATTTTAAGGCGATGTGAAACGACCTCGCGCTCGGTCCGCAAAACATTGCCTTCCAATCGCATGGACGTTAGCAACATTGCTCCAATGGTATCATTGGCAGCTGTCAGTTTTCCCATAAAGTTAATTTTTCGGCTAAACGATAAAAAATGTACTCCATTATATTACATTATTATTATTATTATATATGTATAATTATAACTATTCTAAATATTGATATTATTATATTACATTATATTGTATTTTCGACTCGCTGAGAAACCAACTTTCTGCGAAACGTCATAGCTGTAAATAATTTCGTTGCAGCAACGTTTCTAACTTCTACGCCTTCCCTTTCTAGTGTTCGCCAGGCCTGCTGATATTTTGGATAGGAGCAAACGTGCGAAAGCCTAACTTTCGTCCAGTGTCAACAATGTCGAAGGAAGAGACGAGCCAATCAACGAATTAACAAAAAAAAAAAAATTAACTGTCGGAGAAAACGGAGGCGATTTGTTACCGACCGTGGTATTTCGCACGTCCTTGATTACCGACTCTTGAAATTATGACACCGAACCCGATACGCTCTCAACCAGCTGAAGTGATCAGTTAAAGACAGCTTTACGGGGATCGTCGTAAAGTCGTGTAAACCGATGCGCCCCGCTCCGGGCGCTCTCGACTTTCACCCGATGAGCCCGGTCGGAGGATCGTTTGCATTCGCGAATGCGTATCGCCTTCTCACTCCCGGCCACGGGGCTTCCTTTCCAAACGAGATTCGTAAAGCGGCGTCACGACCTGCCTCAACCCCCCGAGAGGCTCTCGAGAGGCTCTGCCGGGGTTGAGATCTTCCGCGGCTCGGACAATTGAAGGATCTTCGGTTCGAATGAGAAACGAAGAAAAATAAAGAGAAAAAAAAAAATTGCAAAAAATAAAAATAAATAAAACTCAACCGAAGAAGAAGAGGTTATCGTCGACGACCCAGAACTATGTAACCGAGAAAGGTGTATCTAGATTAACTTCGCTGGGAATTCTGCGTTCCACATCGAAATAACTTTCTCCTTTATAATATTCACAAACGCGATACACTTGCATTACGCTCTTTCTCGGGTGCGCAGAAAAAAAAAGAAAAAAAGACGATACAGAAAGAGTATAATAAAGTCGTCAGAGCCACCCACGAGGCTCGCAACACGGACCCGTACATACGCATGTGTACAGAAGATAATAAAATTGATAAAGGTTTGTCCCGCACGCTGCTCGCTGCGCCCGATCGTAAAACCGAAACGGGAGCTCGGCTCGCGCTACATAAACGCGACTCTTTGCGGTTAATCTCTTTCTAGGAACGATTAAAATTGATTGAAAGCGATATTACACGAGCCCTCCGCGACTCATTTATTCGTATCCCCGCTGGGACATTATTCATCCTCGTTAATAAATACCGCAAGCGTTTATGCACGCAAGTCGCGAAGGTGCGAGAAATTTGCGCGGGTCTCCGATTGCCGGAGATTCGTTAAAACGCCAAGAGACTTTCAACAACAACAAAAAAAAATTGAAGAAAAAAGAAACAAAAACATAAAGAAAAATGAGAGAAAAAGAACGAAAGAAACTGACCATCTTTCTTGGTCTCTAGTAGGATGAAGAGAGAGAAATTGCGTGGAATTCGCTGACGCTAGCGAAATGAATCACCACGACGTGTTCGTCCTGCAGGAATACCTACGGTCGGTATATGCGAGGGAATACACACATCGGTATATATCTACCACCTATAATCCCCCTAGCGAGCTCCGGGTGACTAACGCGTCGGGATGCACTTGCATCCACGCGTTGCATACTGCATGGTAGTTATGTATTCGCGAGTGGAAGCGTACACCATCACCGCGGCCGCACTGCCCCGTTGTGGTCGGGACTCGAGCAAGATGTATGTAGGTATGTCTATGCACCAGTGAATAGCCACTACGACCGAGAGTGCGTCCCGCGCGCACCGAGAAAGATAGTGGCTGTACGTTGCAGAAAGTGCGGGCTTCGCGCGCGCTCGAAACTCCCCTGCCATCATTCATACGGTGCATTAACACCGCGAGGAGCGAGGCTAGCGAACGTGCAAACTGTGCAGCACTCCGCCGAGCGCGCGCGCGTCGAGAACACTATTCCCCTTACACCTGCTTTATTAACGTTGCCTGCGGTATTGCGCGCGCGAACCGACGCCGCAAGGGTACTCTCGCGGACCTACAGCCTGCAGGGCAAAAATAGGATAATGCCGGGTGGCGGTGATTTTTTTTTTTTTTATGATCGGTTTTTTTTTTTTTTACTTAGGAGATGGCGCTTTTTGTTTCCAAATTTTGTGGCACATTTATATCTCTGCCACTCACAACTCTACCAGAAAAAAAGTCTCCCGGATAATAACTCTACCAAAAAAGATAATTCTAACAACTCTACCAAAAAAGATAATTCTAACAACTCTACCAAAAAAGATAATTCTAACAACTCTACCAGAAAACATCTCTACCGTATTACAACTCTACCGTATTACAACTCTACCGTATTACAACTCTACCGTATTACAACTCTACCGTATTACAACTCTACCGTATTACAACTCTACCGTATTACAACTCTACCGTATTACAACTCTACCGTATTACAACTCTACCGTATTACAACTCTACCGTATTACAACTCTACCGTATTACAACTCTACCGTATTACAACTCTACCGTATTAAAACTCTACCAAAAACTCTCCCGGAATTGAAATAAAACTCTCCCCGAATTTAAATAAAACTCTCCCGGAATTGAAATAAAACTCTCCCGGAATTTAAATAAAACTCTCCCGGAATTTAAATAAAACTCTCCCCGAATTTAAATAAAACTCTCCCCAAATTTAAATAAAACTCTCCCCAAATTTAAATAAAACTCTCCCCAAATTTAAATAAAACTCTCCCCAAATTTAAATAAAACTCTCCCCGAATTTTTTTTCCGGACGAGTTTTTTTTTATTCCAGTAGAGTTTAATATAAATTCGGGGAGAGTTTTTTTTTATTCCGGTAGAGTTTAATATAAATTCGGGGAGATATGGATCGGGGTTTATATGGATTAATTATTTTCCAAGGAATGAAATTCCATCGAGTAGGCAATTTTTTGCTGGCCCACCTGCTTGACTCACTCTGGTGAATCAGCGATTATAAATTATATTGGTCAGAGGCCCCGGAATTTTTTTTACGGACTGGCAAAGATCTTACCTCGATGTGTGGCAAAAGCCAAACCTATTCGTCATACGACAGCAAAGAAACAAAAATTAGAATGTAAAATTACAAAATGCCTCGCGTAACTCCGATGGTCCCTTATCAAGATTATCGCTTACATCGAGCTATCGAAGAGGGAAGAGGAACAGCATAGCGCAAGATCTCCGAGCAACATGTTTCTCAACGACGAGAATACGCTAAACGCGTGGAGAAATAATGTAAATTGCTTTAGACACGTAGTGCCAAGTGCGAGAATGAACTGGACGAGCCTCGGTACAGGATAGAGGAATAGTCACGTGAAGATATACATATATATGTACACGGAGAAGAGAAAGAAGCTCGAAGCACACGGAGTATCTTACGCAAGTTTTTTTCTCTCTCGAGACTGTATCTCCTTCCAAAGATCCTAAGAACGACGAGGTTTCAGTCTGTTATCTATACTACTCGATTTCATGGCGCGGTTCGATCACTATTCCTTTATCGCACCTCAAAAGAAAATACCTATTTCGCGTAAAATGTTTACACACAGTAAAACAATTTTGTACGCACAACAAACATTTCTTTTCCAAAAGCGACCACAATTTTTTTATTTTTTTAAATTAAATAAACTTTTTTGTTTTTTAGTTAAAGATTCAGTTCATTGGCAAAAAATGTTATGTGGATCTTTGTGGAAAAGGAGAATGAGTATTCAGGGACTTTACCGTTGCACGATGATTCAGAATCTCATTTTCGGAGAGCTGTGTTTAGAACCTTACCTACGAGGTGAAGTCGGTTCATCTGTAAAGGATAAAGGGTATAAAGGGTAGCGATATTTCGGAAGTTAAAATGTCACGAATTGAAGTTCACCGGCTATTATTAATATTTCCATTAGTACTTGTATTATTAGTTTTATTATTCGCTGCTCTCTCCATTATTAATACTGTATTTATGTTTCGGTTTGATTGTAAGCGATAATACTCGCCTCATATGGTTGCTTAGGCAAAAAAACCCGATTTTCCTCGTAATTGGGCACCACCCGTTCGTATAAATAAATAAATAAATAAATAAATAAATAAATAAATAAATAAATAAATAAATAAATAAATAAATAAATAAATAAATAAATAAATAAATAAATAAATAAATAAATAAATAAATAAATGAGTAAATAAATAAATATTGGTTAAGAATACAAATCCTTTTTACTGCGCACCTTTGAAAAGCAATATGGTAAGTAACAAAAACGTAGAAGATGCACGAGGTCCCGTGCTCGATGATCTTTGACTCTCCCCGACACACACCTCGCGCGTATCGGACAGTCGTACCCACACTCCACAACGTTGATCGACATGACTCGTTCCTCTCGGGAACCCTCGAATCGTTCGTTCATTCCTCAACGAGTTCCGAGCTATTTATCTGTCTCCTCCGATCTCTCGCCCTCTAGAGACGCTTGTACGTTACAAATGCGACGTATAATATGAAACACGATGTAAGTCGATGCATCGGAAACCACGCCCGAGCGTCCCCAACAAATTAGTGTCCAAAGAGGTTATCGAACCGGCGTGAAGAGAGATTGGTGAACGTATTCACGAATATCTCGGAGTCGAGACGTCGGGACTTTAACGAGCTGCAGGGACATAATTTGTCCCGTTGGGCGGAGATCGTGCAGTCACACCGTGCGAAGCTCCACACCGGATCTTGCAAACGAAGCTCGTTCGGGACACTATCGTGAAGTTCGATCTTTACGGGACCCGAACGTACAAGCCCGGTCCAGGGCTCGACTCAATCATCGGCTTGACGTGATTCGGTAGAATCATCGAAGAAGAAAAAAATGATGAAGTGTAGAAGGGAAAAAAAGAAGAAGCGAGAAGGGGTCAGTCAGTCGTGAGTTTATTCAGGCAGGACGATAAACATGTATAAATAAATGAGATATAAGCCGGAGATATGTTTATCGTGTCATTGTGAAAAGATGCTGCGTACGAGATGAAAAATAAAAAATAAAAAAAGTTCTGAGGTGTGAGAGCGTTAATGGACGCAAATAATAACCGAGTATTATGATAAATCGACGAAGAAGAGGGAAACCGAGAGAGGAAATATTTGAATTGGTGAGAGTGCGAACTGAACTATAATATAGAGACCGCGGTTTTTGTATATAATGCCCTACAATTTGCTTTCCGATGTGAGAAGCAGACTCTCGCGATGGGAAAAAAAATGCTGCGTATCTTGCACGCGCTATGTAGCTCGCGATCCGTATAATAGTTGTTACGAATATATCGAATTAAAGACAGGAAATCAGACGAGGAAACGAGAGTCGAGGCACTGTGCCGTCTTTTGACGTAACGCTGCGCTGTAAAGATACTACTGTGGACGTAACGGGACGAGGAGGCTGGGACGATCGAGGGAAGACGAGAAATCACACGATTCCGCTCGATGTTCGCCGCCAGTTGATCTTTATATCTGAATCCAAGACACTGTGGGATCCTCGATCCCCAGGCAGTAAACTTCAGTTTCAGCCGCGCCTCTTACACGGTTTCAGATGTACGTTTCTCTCTCTCTCTCTCCCCCCTCCTTCCTCCCCGTTAAAATCAAATATATCCGAAATGTTAATACAACGTTTTGATGTTATCTATATATTGAGAATGTAAATTGCTGTAGATTTGTAGACATGTATTTGAAGAAATATACTCTAAATATATCCCAAATATACAATTTATCAGAGGAAATGTATTTCCTAGATCACATATTTTTCGATAAACGGGAGAAAGGGTTTGTACTTTAACGAAGGTTTCTTATTGACAAAGATCCACGATTTCGTTTCTTGTTCATTTTGCAATAACACGATACCTCGAAAAGAAAAAGAAAACATTGTAAAGTTAACAAGAAAAAGATGAAAAAGATCTTCAATTTGCGAAATCGATTTAAGGTGCTACTTGCACGGAGCACTAGTCAAACAGGTACTAAATTTTTACAATTGTTTATTCAAAATGTTGTGCATTTACTAATAGTAACGGAAGTCGATTTGAACTGCATGGGTGCTCAATCAAGGAAACTATTGATAACGATGTTTTTGCAAATACATAAACTAACAAATCCAAATTTCCATGACGATACATTTTCGTTGAGTTTTTCAAAGAAGAATCCTTATTTCTCAACCAATTTTAATGCACCACACGTCATTTTGTTCGCCAAACGTTGCTCTACGAATTCACCGAGCAGATTTTTAAAATAATTTTGGCCGTTTAAAAATATCATTAGTTTGTTTATGGGAAAAAAAATTGCCCTCTAAACAATGGGTAGTATTTGTCAAACGGTCGAACCTACAAAAAATCTACTCGGTGAATTCGTAGTGCAAAGTAAAACAAAATGAGCCGTATATAATATCGCTCAAAAAATACGAATTTTTCTTGGAAAAATCCAACAAAAAGTACGATCATCGAAATTTGCATTTATCAGTTGTTCTTATAAAATCATAGCGATTAATATGTCTCTTGATTAAAGACACATGCAATAAAAATCAATCGCCTTTACTGTCACTAAATGCATCCAGTTTTGGATTTTGGATTTCAGAATTGTAAGCAATTAGCACTCATTTGACTAGTGAGTCACGCAGTAGCTACTTCAACAGGTAAAAAAAATTAATAAAAAAAACAAACTGCCTACACCGCAAGGTATTCGTGTCGTCTTTGTCGAGATAGCGATCGCGGGTGTACCGACGCGAGAATTGCGCGGTTTCGCCTATCGATCCCGCGATCCGTTGGCTGCGTAACTTCGTAACGTTTGACTCTGCACCTTTGTCCCCCGCACACTAAACACGAATCATACCGTGCATACACATTCGCACATAAGCATGATCCAGCGTAGCGCAACACGTACCGGAGATCTCCGTGACCCCGATCGATCGATTATTATTCAATTTAGGATTATAAGAATCTATTCGAGAAAACAGCCCAACGAACGATGCAAGATAAAGATTCTAATCTTTCGCAGCGTGCGAGGAACCCGCGCGTTCCATTGCCGCTGCTCCCCTACACGAGAGGATAACGAAGCGAGAGAGAGAGAGAGAGAGAGTCCTGAGAGCCGCTAAGGTATGCAAGGATCAATCCCGGGAAGGAGCGCGACTAATCGGGAGGGCACACGCAATGGATTTCGTTATCGGGGTTAAGAGCCTCGTCCGAGTGCCGGCTTCACACACAGCACGAGGCTGCCCCGTAGAGTCCGATTGTAAATTCGATTGAAAATTCTAACGCCGTGTCTCGCGCGTCATCGTCGAGACCTTTTCGATCATCGACATCGTCGACGTATGCACGCGCATGCGCGCGCGCTTGCTTAGCTATATTCGTTGAGAATCATCATAATCATCATCATCATCGACCGTTCATTCTTTCGTCGTTTCTTATCAAAGATCGGACAGGTACGCTATTGGCCCGATCGGGTCACTACATAACTTTCGCAGCCTCGAGGCGTCCGATGTTTCCTTCCATCCTATTACAGGAACGATCATTCTCGCCGGGCGTATAGCGCGAATAACTTGCGAACACACGTCGCGGGTTGATACAAAATTTACTTCGAGACCGTACGTAAGACGTAACACAGTGAGAAGTGAATTTATAACGTCGGGCGTTGGTTTCTATTATTGCGCGTGTCCTATCCAAAGGTTAAATCGATTTCGATATGTGAAGCTTTAAAACGTATCCGATTGTATTTACGTTCACCGCGGTTCGCCGAGGAGAAACGAAAATGATCTGGGCAAAAGGGTTCTGACAAGGGAGGGGCTGCGCGTATCTCGGGTTTTATCCACTCGATAGATCCGCCCCCCCCCCCCCCCGCCTCGCTCCAACTTCTTTATCCATTCGATAGTCTGCGTTTACGGAATATATAGACGAGGAGGTTATCGCCGCCGCAGATCCGTCCGCGTTCGGCTAAACAATCCTGAGAAACTGGTGTGTTTCTTACACGCGGGACAGGATATAAATCCATTTGTTTTTTTTTTTTTTTTTCTTAGGCTAGAGGTGACTATTGCTGTACGATATAGACGGCTGGAGAACCTTGGAAATGTTGGGTTTAGAGATTATAGAGGATCAATAACAAGGACGGTAACGATAATTTTAGGATGCCTCGCTGTGTCGAGTATCGATCGCATTGATCCGGGGATTTAAATTGCTGACTAGCGGATCAGTCTTAACGACTTGATTTGAACACGGTAAAATTTTTTATTTTTTTATTGTATACTTAAAAATGACCGATGGCCCTTTCTCATAGAGAAAGGGCCTGCGCTCTTTGCGAGTTAAAAAAAATACGATGAGGTAGCAACATGCAACGTTTTTTTTTTAAATATACTTTTTTCCAACACTTCTAAGAGCATGAAATATGAAACGCTATTCGGTAATAATTGCTGTTTGAAAGGATTTAAACGGCAGAAAATTTAAAAGTGTTTAAACGGCAGGATGTAAACCCATTTTTTAGGCCAGAGGTGACTATAATTGGCAGGAGATTTGAAAGGATTTAAACAGCAGGAAATTTAAAAGAATTTCAACGGCAGGAAATTTGAAAGGATTTAAACGGCAGGAAATTTCAAAGGATGTAAACGGCAGGAAATTTAAAAGTATGTATACGGCAGGCAATTTAAAAGTATGTAAACGCCAGTAAATTGAAAAGGATATAAACGGCAGGATGTAAATTATTTTTTTAGGGCAGAGGTGACTATTGCTGTACGACATAGACGGCCGGAGCACCTTGGAAATGTCGGGAGATTATAGAGGATCAGTAACGAGGACGGTAACGATAATTTAAGGATGACTCGCTGTATCGAATATCGATCGAATTAATCCGAGGATTTGAACGGTGACTCGCGGATCCGTTATAACGACTTGATTTGAACACGGTAAAAAAAAAAAAATTGTACACTTAAAAATGTCCAAAGGCCCTTTCTCATAGAGCGAACTCTTTGCACCTTAAAAAAAATACAATGAGGTAGCAACATGCAAATCTTCTTTTTTAAACATACTTTTTTCCAACACTTCTAACAGCACGAAATATTAAATGGTCTTCGGCAGTAATTGACCTTTAAAAGGATTTAAATTATACACATTTTTTACCTTCGTAAAAAAAAAAAAATAAATAACAATCTCTCGAATCCCGAGCCTTTCGCACTTTATCCTCCGAATTAAGTCGGTCCGTGGCTAAACTGCGTGCGAGTTTGACTGACAGGCACTCCAATTTCCAAAAGTACTTCGCTCGCTCCCTGCACCTTCCTGCATTCCACGCGAACCTAAATCCCTCCGAGGAGTATCTTAATTTCACGGCACAATAAAACATCCAAAGAGGGAATAAAGAAAAGGAATAAAAAAAAAAAAAAAATTAAGCGCTTCTTTATTTTTAAGTGTGAAGCTGGACCGCCTCGAACTCGGTTTACACCTTGCATTTAACCGGCAAGTACACCGAGCCGCTGTACGCTCTCAAGCAAATAATTGCACGATTATACATAGGTGTTTGCTGCACAGTGTTGCATCGAGAATTACACCCTCCTTGCGATGTACCGCATCCACGTAATTACCTAAATCTACACTGTAATCTTTTAGAATCCTGACCCAGGGACCTTTTAAACATCGATGCAACGATACAGTCGATTCATCCATCGGAATAAAAAAAGACCTCATGGGAAAATCCCCAGGCGTTTCTTCTCGGTAAGATTGGACCGTAGAATCCTCAGGGTCCAAGTCGGAAAGAGTCCGACACCATAAACAGTCGTCGGAAAGTAAAGAGACAGCGTGGAGAAACGAAGCACATGTCGTGCGTTTGTGTATTCGCGTGTAATACTTCGGGAAGGCCTCTCCTCGCGGACGATCTTGTACGTACGTACGCGGAAACGTTACGTGACAATAAATTACGCGAGAGTACCGTATCCACTACTATATTGCATTTCGGCCGGCAGTGGCTCGGAGCCGCGCCGGAGAGAGACCGTGCCGAAGACGGTCTTGCAATTCCGGGCTCCGACTGTACGCGCGCCGCGGCCAACGAGATAAATTTTATTGCCGCACGGGATGATATAAAATTACTACCGCGGAAAGCACCGGAGTTCGAATAGGCGAGAGGAAACTAAAAAAAAAGGATCTAAAAAAATAAGCAAAAAAAATTAAATCTCGGACAAGAATCGATGCGAAATCTTGAATTTTGATTGAGAGAGTTTCCGTCGAGGATGGACAGAAACGATAATGTGCCCATGAGAATCTAAATTGCTGTAGATTTGTAGACATGTATTTTTTGAAGAAATGTACTCCAAATATATCCCAAATATACAATTTATCAGCGGAAATGTATTTCCTAGATCACATAACGTTACGTGACAATAAATTACGAGATAAATTTTATTGCCGCACGGGATGATATAAAATTACTACCGCGGAAAGCATCGGAGTTCGAATAGGCGAGAGGAAACTAAAAAAAAGGATCTAAAAAAATAAGCAAAAAAAAATTAAATCTCGGACAAGAATCGATGCGAAATCTTGAATATTGATTGAGAGAGTTTCCGTCGAGGATGGACAGAAACGATAATGTGCCCATCCCGAGGAGGCAAGGCTATCCTTCACTCTATACCGGATTTCAATTATCTTCTCGCTCTCGCAGTCTGCGGGTTCAAATACGCTGTATATATATGTATATACAGATATACATAGCCGCAGATATATTCCGCTGCATTATGCGCGCAAGTATACTTGAAGAACCAGCCCGGAGCCGCTTGACGAGTAGGCCAGTGAGCTCTCCGACGCGCGGAACAGTGAAATCGAGATAGTCCATCGCTCATCCAGTGAACATCTATTAAGGACCTTCGACCCCGACGATTTATCTCCCTCTCTCTCTTTCACTCTCCCCTTCGCCGAGATGATGATGCTGCTCCCGCGGCATCGTTGCGCATCCCGCGCATGCGCGAGTGACCCTCGATAGTCTCCCGAAGCCGCGAGGAGATAATCTGCGCCGCGAACTCTCCGCGATCCCTCGGGATGACCTCAAAACGATCGATTTTTTTTTCCCCACAGAGTCTTTCATATCCGGAGAAAATTGGTGATTTTCTTGAAGTTTCGCAAATCGATCGTCCCGATATTGGATTCGTGGGTCACGAGAGTTCGGATCGAATCGAGAGGCTCGATTATAAAACGAGAAGATAGACGCAGCGGATTCTTACCGATAATTTTTGTTTTGATTTTTTTTTTTTTTTTTTTTTTTTTTTTTTAGTAAGAGTTAATCCTCCTCGGAGCGCGCGGTAACTCGGCTATTATAGAAAGTGCAGTCTCAGCGGGGAAAGACAGCCTCGGAGATATAACATAGATGTATAGAGAGATACTTGCACGCGGAAAAGAAAGGGAAATAGTCGAGGCTCTCCTCGCTAGCGTGAGAAGATGCTCGGGGGTACACACGCACCCCGCTGCACACGATAGACCGGGTACGCTTTTCTTCTTTTCTTATTTTTTTTATTTTTTTTTTTTTATTAGTATACCCGCTTCGGCATTACAGAGAGATATCTCGCCTAACCGAGAGAGTACGAACCACCACCACGCCCATGCAATTGCGAGTACGATTGATGGGACGATAGTTGTGCGCCGTGGATAGCCTTCGAGCCACTTGATGCGTATATACTTCCATAGCGCACGATACGTACACTTCGCACCCGGTACCTGTCCAGCATCCGCAACGATAACCACCAATTGCGAAATACCTCTAATCATCACCGGGCTCACGTAGACAGTGAGATTACTTCGGTGGGTTCGATAAAAATTCACTGAGACGAGATCCATGCGGAACAATGCGATGCTGTTAGGACGTCGCGTTTTCATATTCTCGTCACAGACCGACCCGAAGGGCTGCAACGGTACGAGATGACATTATTATTACCTTATTATTAAGGCAGTACTAGCGCAATGACTGACGCCGCCTAAGTTTGAGAGGAATAAAAGAGAATTACAAACACTTCTCGATCGGATAAAAATCTGAAAAAAATCAAGCATATGGAAGATGCTGATAAGATTGTTCGTCCATAATAATCATCCCAAAATGTTATTCGTTTCCTTGATGTTAAAATTTGTTTAAAATCGTAATTTTCAAGTATTAGATAAAATTCTGAAAAAATTCATACGTATTCAGAAAAATTAACAAATCATTTTCGTAATAAAAAAAATGTTGCTTGCCGGGTAATTTGTTGCACAATTTTTTTTTCAGTAATTTGTTATGAACATTCTGAAATTATTATTATGCACAAACAATCTTTTCAGCACCTTTTATGTGCTAGAATTTTTTCAGTTTTTTTTTTTATCGAGAAGTGTTTGTAATCTTTGTCGTTTTTCTCTCGAACTTAGGCGGCGTCAGTCATTGTGCTAGTACTACCTTAATGACAATAATTAATAATATGAATTCATTCATCTCAATGATAATAATAATTACTATTATTATTATTATTAATAATACATATGTTACATATGTACGAGATATAGAACGTTTTGGTGAAAATATATAATATATATTTTAGATTGCCATTTCATGTAACCGTAACGTTTTTTTGGGCACCCTTTGGAAGAGGGAGATAAAGATATTTTCACAGTAAAAAAAAATTGTTATTCATCGTAAATTCACTGATTATTCATAACCTTTACATACATCTTCGATATCTCTATGTTTTCTCACGATACCCTGACTACGTTACGAGATATGCAAAAGTTTATCGTCTACATTCTCATCGATGGTTAGATCACCTTGTGTATCTCGTTATGGCCGCTTTTCTCCAAACGCGTGAGTCTCGGCCGAACTGGTTGATAATATAAAAGGAGAAGAATCGAGAATAAGCCGAGGGAAGAGAGTGCGGTGTGTATAGACGATGTGGCGTGAGTGGATGCAGTAACTTAGGCGAATGCCCATAGGTACCTTGTGTATATACGCGCCCTGCCGCGGCCTTTAACCGAAGGGATTTTTAAATAGATCTATAGATAATTCCAGTCCCTCTTTCCCTCTCCGTCTCACTCACTCCGTCTCGCTCTCTCCTGCTTGCACTGTACGACGTTAATTACCCGACTGCGGTCAGGCAATTACCTATTGGAACGGGCGGCAAGCCGCGCACGCCCTAAATTCCTATAAGCCGCGACCAAGATATACATTTACGAAAGTATCCGCCGGTACAACAGAGCGGACACATTGCTCCGGTGTAAACGTGCGATACACGGGCCAACACGTGTACACGTGTTTCCCACATATCGAACGCCCACGCAGAGCCCGGCTACTCTTTAATGATGCACGAAGCTTCGGAAAACACGCACGACCGATACATCGCAATCGATCGCGACGAGCCGAACGGGTCTACGGGTAATTTAATCTCATTTCTTTTTAACCCCTTCACTATCAGAGAAACGTATTTCTCTATTCGTTATTCCATACGTATTTCTCGGTACCCTGACAGTGAAGGGGTTAATATCATATTTTAGAGGGTTGAAGGACTTAGGTCGATGACCCGTTGGCAATGGAAGTTCAAATAGGGGAGACCGGGGCAAAATGGGGAAGCGGGGCAAAACGGGGAAAACGAACGCGATATCGATACGGGGCAAAATTTTCCCCAAAATTATCGCTGTCAGGACTGTCTAGCTGTTAGGACTGTCTCGCTGTCAGGACTGTCTCACTGTCAGGACTGTATAGCTGTCAGAACTGTCTCGCTGTCAGGACTTTTTGTATCTAGCTGACAAAAGTTGCCGCGAGTCAATTCGAAGGATACCCCATTTTGCCCCAGATGATTTTTTTAAAACATCCTTCTAAAACGGGTGCCAATATAATTTTTGTGTGACAAGCAATGGATCTATGGTATTGGTAAAAAAAAGCAGGTTTTATTTCTTAGCTTCCCCATTTTGCCCCGGTCTCCCCTACATACTGTTAATATTATCCTACATGCATCGATGAAATGCAATTACTACCACTCATATTTTACATACAACGGTAAAAAATAATTTCGTAAAATCTATTTCGATACTTAAGTGACAAACTCATTTGTTCGGGTTTGAATATATAAACCTGTCCTTTTAATTCCCGTGTCATTAACAAAAGTGCAAAATAATTTTACTTTGTACTTTTGTCTGTAAAATTAGAGCCGCATTGGGCTCTGTTGGGCGAAAAATGTACAAATATAAAACGGTGGACGTTCGTAGACTTATTGTCTATAAACAAATGTTGTAAAAATAAAAAATAAAAAAGTAAAAAGCAGAAAGTCTTCTTACTGTGTACTTAGCAACAACATTAACGATCGATGAATCGATGATTATCAATTTGAAGAAGGATTCTTTTAGATATTATTGTAATAGAAATAATAATGACGATCGATGAATCGATAATAATTGGCAATTATTCGAGAGATATTCTCGATCGGTTACCGTGAATATTTTGAGGAAGCAAGCATCCGATTCGATAACCTCAAGTGGGCACTCCATCGTAACTGGAAGGCGGCAATTTCGATTATGCCGTGCATAACTCGAGGCTATAATCTTATATACAGAATGCATAATGATATCTCGAATCAGATCACTCAACGCGGGTATGCCGGGTCCATGGTTCAGTTGTTTAGCACGTGTATCGCGCGCACTGTTCGAAACAGGTTTGAAACGCGTGAATTCTAATAATTCAACCGAGAGACCAGGTGCGTGTCAGACAATCTACAAAAGTAGGAGCAGGTATTTAGATTGTTGAATATATATATCTATATCGAGATTATCCAGACGCGATCGAGAACGGGGTCTCACTCGA
Source organism: Ichneumon xanthorius (assembly GCA_917499995.1). Taxonomy (NCBI): domain Eukaryota; kingdom Metazoa; phylum Arthropoda; class Insecta; order Hymenoptera; family Ichneumonidae; genus Ichneumon; species Ichneumon xanthorius. The sequence continues at coordinate 5,948,450 of OU824202.1, read as the reverse complement.
CTGCACCCTCTTTCTTCAGGATCGCCAAGTATGGTGCGATCAAGCCTGACACTAAATCGTCGCCAAAACGTCCAATCAAAATAAAACCTACCCAAAAATGCAGAGCTTCCTTAAGGTTATTTTCGTAACCCGTCTTTCCGACGCCTGCACCAAAACTAGCAGACAGCTTATCGAGTCCTGTGTTTGTGGCAGGGAAATAGAAAACCCTTTGTGAGCCTCACTGATAATAAAATGCGGTTCAATCAACTAAAGATTCGGGCACGGGCTTTCACATAAATAATTTGCCTCAGAAATATGTTTGTGAAATCATCAAAAAAGTTGTTATACCTATTAAGCGATCTTTTAGCTGTACCAACTAAAATCTATATTTGAACGTCCCTATCCGAATCTTCAGTTGATTCAACCGTATTTTTTTATCAGTGCTCACATGGAGGACCTACCAATCGCAAGCACTAGGAGACGCCCCGCATCGCCGGGCTTACCAACCGTTCTAGGAAGAATCCCCAAAGCGTGCACTTCCCTTCTCAATATTCAAACTCGTATCCGATTATATCTTTTGTCGACCGATATACGATTTTAAAGTCCCAACATTCTACGGTCTCTTACACGAATGTGTTTATGCTCCTTTTATTTTTCATTAATTCTTGTGGTGGAGTTGAAGAGCCATTCTACGAAGAATCCCCAAAGCGTACCCTTCTCTTCAAAATATTGAAACTTCTATCCGGTTATATCTTTTGTCGAGCAATATACGATTTTAAAGTCCCAACATTCTACGCTCTCTTACACGAATGTGTTTATGCTCCTTTTATTTTTCATTAATTCTAGTGGTGGAGTTGAAGAGCCATTCTACGAAGAATCCCCAAAGCGTACCCTTCTCTTCAAAATATTCAAACTTCTATCCGGTTATATCTTTTGTCGAGCAATATACGATTTTATAGTCCCAACAATCTACGGTTTCTTGCACGAATTTGTATACGTTCCTTTTATTTTTATTAATTCTTGTGGTGGAGCTAGCGAGCCATTCTAAGAAGAATCCCCAAAGCGTACCATTCTCTTCTCAATATTCAAACTTGTATCCGATTATATCTTTTGTCGACCAATATACGATTTTATAGTCCCAACAATCTACGGCTTCTTGCACGAATTTGTATACGTTTCCTTTGTTTTTATTAATTCTTGTGGTGGAGCTCGCGAGATATAAAACGGGAATTGCTACACAGATAAATGTGTACCGTTGATCAAATCGGTAATATAACAGACCAAAATGCAAGCCTCTTTACAGCCTCTCGACAGAGACTATAATCAATCAAATTGAATTACCTCTTTCCGAGATATTCAGCCCTTAGAATCTCAAATGTACTATTATTTATTATTCCTTAACAGGTAGATAGAGCTGCCAAGTGCGCTCGTTCTTACATATGTATCAAAACGGCATTCGTAGAGATTAGTATGATTGATATAAGGCCGGCGGCGTTTTGGGTCTGAGATAAGGACGCGAGTGCATCGAGAGAAAATGATCGCGGGTGAAAAATTCGTGCAAACGAGAGGTATAATATAAATCCTCGCGAGCGTGGCGAGAGCAAAGCGGTAGTGAAGCAGGCGAAATAGAGAGATATCTTTAACCTCCCCCCCTCCCGTATCTGAAACACTATATATGAAGCCAACTGTATTTGAGCCTTTGCAGAGTTGGTACAAAGATGCATGAATAAAGATAAAGGAGATACTCGAGTTGTGGCTTATAGGGTAATACATACCGAAGAAAATACTTTACGTATGGGTATATATTAAATATATATGTATGGTTTGTACGAATAGGGTGCGAGAAGGCTGCCGGGTGTGTATCTCAATGCCCCGGACAGGACTATCGGTAATTCGCGCAGCCTCGATCAACGCCGAGGGAGAAAGAGAGAAATAAATATACCGCGGAGAGGAGCAGTCCCGAGCAATCACGCGAGTTCTCGCAGACGGGCTTTCGCACTTCGCGCTCGACCGTTTCCCGTCATTTGCGGTTGAGTCGGGACCGTGCGCATGCGCCGACGCTTTTCGCACTCGCTCGAACCACACCGGCCGGCCAGAGATAGAGAAACTTGCGTGAAACGCTTAGGCGAACGAGCGCGCGAGCACAGGTGCGCCGGAGAGAACGTTTATCACTTCTCGGGGTCTCTTCTCTCATCACCGTTTGCGGTCTCTCGCGTTCGTTCCATCTTTTACTGTATATGTGTTTATGTATATATATGTATGGTTTGATGCCAGAACGCCGTATAGGCCGAGCATAAGCATCCTTCGTATCGCCTTTCTGGCGTTAGACGAGCGATATATTTATACAGATATATACACATGTGTGAGTGTGTGTTTTCTTTTTTTACTGTTTTTACGTGTCTCACTTTCCATCGAAAGTTCTACACACTCCTGTACATCCTGCGTCTGCGAGAGACATCAGCGCGGCCCAACCGATAACTCAACGATTCTGTACGAGTTAGATAATACTTGACATATATATATTTTCTTAACGATCGGCTGATGCAGTTCCTAAGCGCTTCCTCGATTAGCTATCCATATATCTACCCGACGGAGCTCGATTAACCGGAGAGATCGACGGAAATTCCAGCGTGACTGTATCACGATATTACGTGAGGTTCTACCAGTTTTATGCTTCGAATATGTTTACCGTCCGATAGCAACCGGGATTCGTGATGGTATTGATTGGTTGTCTATCGTTATTGGTCAACCTGACGCAGTTGGTGCGATTCCAGCCAACAGATTTTTTTTACAAAACTTATGCGTTACAGGGCAAACTATAAAAAATAATTTCGTAAAATACCGACAGCGTTAGGTGCGCGGTCGGTGTGTGGCTTCGGCGGTCTCCCGAGTCAAGCAGCTTTGCTTGCGTCCAGTTGATGGATGGGTGACCGCTTAGCTCCACACCGGCTTGCACATCGAATGTTGAGCGGCAGGCCAGTTTTTCTGAGTTCTTGATGTTAAAACATCGAGGAATGAGAAAAATATAGGGCCGTCTGTACCGACACGGGTTTTCCGCAGTTTCACCGTGTCCTCGGCAAATGCGGTACAGTGTAGCTAAGTCGGCTGCGGACGCACTGGAAGTTAGGTAGCTTAGTGAAGTGCGGGTAGGGAGTGATAGGAGGGAAAGGAACGGGTTACGTAAAAACCCGAGGAGGATATACGATGGAACATACAAAATTAAATTAATTTCGTAAAATTGGAATAGGAAGATTCGTAAAAATAATTTTGTTAAATGAGTGACAAACTCTTTTGTTCAGGTTTGAATATACAAACCTATTCTTTTATTTCCTGTCTCATTAACAATGTTGGTTTTTATTTTTGTTTGTTAGACTACACTGTAAAAATAAATTGTAAATTTAATGTACTGGGACTTAAAATTTGCTAACATTACTCATACTGATTAAACATTAATGTACTTTGCTTGTAAAATTAATTTACAAGCAACAGATAATAAACTAAAAACAGATATTAAAATTACAAATCTTTTGCTTGAAATTTACAAAAAAGTTCATGAAAAATACAAACTTTACTGTAAAATTGCAACACACATGTGTTTGAAATTTCAGAAGCGGTTTATGTAAAAAAGCTTTCTATACTGTTCATTAATTTTCAAACAAATTTTTTTTACAGTGTAGCGCCGCATGGTGCGATGGGAAAATTAACAAATAAAAAATTGTGGACGTTTGTGGACAATAAATTGTTGTACAAAGTACAAACTTTTTTTACTATATACGTGTAACAACGATTTTACAGCCGACCCTTTTCCGACATAGGGCCAATGTTGTAAAAGAGCTCGAGTCATTTATCTCAGTTGACGTTATTTTGAATTACAAGGCGTGCGCGTCCCTATCGGCTCGGCGAAATTAAATGGCCAACGCGACTCGACGACTTTGGACGTCGGCATTGAAGAGGCGTTCGTCCCGATATGCTTATTATCCGAGCCCAGGAACCATTGTCTCTTCGATGTTGTTCAGCCTCATAAAATGACTTTTTTTTCAAACATCTTATGTTTTGTTTTTCCGGTTCATTGTTGTTGTTTTTTTCTTTTAACTCGCGCGTCGAGAGATGGAGAATGATAAATGATCGGGCAGAAGAATATCGCACGTGGATATAGTTGCAGCGGTCCGGAGCGGAGTCCGGGCGCAAGATTGTCCGTGGCACAAGACGCGGGAACGCGTAATTCTTCGACGACCTCGAACGAGGTCGAGGGAGGCCGCGTGAGAGCTGCCTCCTCGTCGATTCTTCGATTCGATAATAATATGTGTATTGGTATGTTTCGCTTATGGTCTCTTGTAAGGTGTATAAATGTGTCGGAGCACGCGAGAGCGCGAGATATAAGAAATTCATGGTCAAGGGGAATTCTCGGTTCGACCACCGCGAAGATGAGAGGCTGCAAAAGTGTAAAAGAATCAGCTCGAGCTCTCGGCTCGAATTTTGTTGTTTTTATTATTTTCATTTTTTTTATTTTTATTTTTTTACGAGAGACAGAGTGGCATAAGAGCTATATGCCATTAAAATTATCCCAATTCTTCGGAGTCTCTGCGGGCGGTCCGCGTTATGGCGCAGCGGTCCGGCGCAGTGGATGCAACAAAGCGGGAACGCAAAGCGAGAGCGCATTAAGCTTCGCGCGACGGGAACTGCCAACTAACCATCGGTAATTACGCCCATATTACTCGGACGACTATTAGGCTCGGGACTCAAGCACACACCGCGAAATAAAAATAATTGCCGAAATTTCGCGATTAATTTTTTACGCGCTGACCGCTTTCCATTTTGTGCCATTAAGATTTTTTTTTTCGGAGTTAAAATTAATACAATTGCGGATGGACGATCGTGATTCGATCACCCTGCGATTGGATCTTTTCGATTAAACTGAAACAAAAAATCAAAACAGAAAACCAATGTTTTTACTGCCTTAACTAAGGAATTAATGGAGAGCGCGCGAAGGTAAGAGAGGTCGACACCGAGTGGGTGCAAGTCGATAACTTAAGAAAATGAGAAGATAAGAGAGTAAGAAAATAAGAAAATACGTGGACTCAGGTCGATGGCCCTTTGTAATGTGTATAATTATCATTAGGTATAAAACTCGTATAAGATGATAACTGTAGAAATGTATAGCATTGGCAATAAATAATTTTTAATAAGAAAATAAGAAAATAAGAAAATAAGAAAATAAGAAAATAAGAAAATAAGAAAATAAGAAAATAAGAAAATAAGAAAATAAGAAAATAAGAAAATAAGAAAATAAGAAAATAAGAAAATAAGAAAATAAGAAAATAAGAAAATAAGAAAATAAGAAAATAAGAAAATAAGAAAATAAGGTACTGTCAGAGTAACGAGAAAGTGAAAAAAGGTTTGACGGCCTCTGGCGAAGTGTATAAAATCGGTTGGGGCAAAACGGTACAAGTAAGACATTTCTTTGTACTGTCCCGCGAACGATGGCTAGAAGTAGTCCGTTTTGCCCCGCTCTCCCCTACCACATCGAACTACGCCGGCGAGGGATTTAAAAAAAAATGTGTAGCTGATAAGGAAAAAGCCTTCGAGAAGCTTCCCCGTGTTATTCTGGAACGGCGCACTCTAACTCTCGTGTCTCGCGTCCGCGCGATGCCTCGGCGCATAAATTACGCATCGTGCACTCGATGACTGTGTATACGTACACTCTGATTACGCACTCGAACGCCCGCCTGACGCACTTTCCCTGTCTCCGGCACAGAAACTCTCGTTGCCGCACGGAGCGCTATGGATGGCAAAATTCTCGCACGAAGCCGCCTTAAGGCACGCGACTGTGGACTCTCGAGAGGCTATCTGCGATCTCTGAATTCTCGTGAATAAATGAAAATAATAATGATCGGCGAGAGTAATCGACGCGGCACGTGCACTGTGCCGGGTGGTCCATGGGGGCGCGGGGGGGAGGGGGGACTAGAAAGGATTAAAACACAGTGGATAGAACAGATGCGATAGGCGAGGTGGATATATTCGCTGTGTCGGCGGGGTCTGCAAGAATGCACCCACAGGCCTCAACTATGATAATTAGAGGCGAACAGTGACCGGCCAGGTATGATAATCTGCGCCTTACTTCTCAATCACCCATCTCGGCGATTTCGAAACTCTATTATTGCAATCGAATGATCTATTGCTTACATTGGGTATGTTTGCGGGCCATGTTTTCCTTCCATTATAGAAGAAAAATACTCGGGTCGTCCAATCTGCAATGTGATTGATTTTTCCGTTCGAAAGATCGTCGAGCTTAAAGGGCAAAAGGGTCGGGATAAGATTGGATCCGGATGACCAAAGAATTTTTTTTTTTTTTTTTTTTTTGTAATGATGGAAATTTCTATCGCTCTCGTCGAACGTGAGTGAGAGTCTGCTCCGAGAGGCCGATTAGGACACATTCTTCGGAACCGGAGCAGACATCGAGGCTCCGTAAAGTAGATCAAGCGCTCGATCTAACGATGGGTCGACGATTAATCTTGCGGGAGTCCGATGAATGGGAGGGGGGAGGCGGGCGATCGAGAGGGCAAACTACGCTTAATTAGCGCGCCGAAGAATACCTGCACGGAGAAGGAAAGGGGACTCAAAGGGAGCGAGGAGAATTGAAAAAGACGGAGATCGAACGATTCGAGCTAAGAACCCGACACGGTCAATGGCAGAGCTGTGGTTAATTATTTCTGATCACGCGCATCTCTTCCTCGTAATACGAGGAAATCGTTGAGCAACGATTGCTTCTGCATGTTTGCGAATTATCCTCATAGCGAAAATCTATACTTTTCGCAAAATTGGCTGGGAAAATTCACTATATATATATATTTTTTTTTTTTTATAATTCCTCGTTTAAGGCCTATATCCGACATTTTTTCCCGCTAATCAGAAATCTGCAACTTATTTAGTTCCGATCTGAAAATTTCATACAAAAAGTCGCTCAGGGAAGCTAATGAAAAAAATTAATTTTGGTCATTACGCACATAGCATGAAAATATTTTTGAAAGGTTTCAATAATATTTTTTGAAATATTGAAAATATTTTATCAATACTAAAGAATATTTATGTAAATGTATCCGAAGTGTTTCGCTGAAACGTTTTTTAAACATTTCAGCGAAATGTGAAAGATTGCATCACTAATCCAAATTGCATATACACACGGCATAATATTTCCGTGTTCATGCATAAACACGGAAACATTCGTAGAAATATTTCGGTGAAACATGAAATAAAAAAATATTACCAAATATTTTATCACTATTTTTCAGAAATATTTCAGATGTGTTAAAAGATTAAGTATTTGATAAATATTTAAGAACCATCTCGTTGGAATATTTTGATCGAATACTTCAAAATATTATTTTCGTACGTTTTAGAAATATTTCGTAAGATTTGAAAGATTGAAAATATCTCTAAAATGATTTCAAAATATTTCGTGCTATATGGGTCTTCAATCTTTCTGGGTTACTCAACTACTATTCCTGCTATCGAAGCGTTAACCATAAAGCTTAAAAAAAAACTACTTCATGCACATTCCATAGAAAATTAGTTTTTTTAATTGACCTGCAATTAAATATCTAGATCAGTACGACGAAGTTTGCGGTTGTTTATTCGTCTACAGTGTACTATAACGCAATTTTTGCGTATAGTACCGCGAATATAGATATCGAGTTGCAACGCCCCGAGGTGAATATCTGTGAGATGCCTATTAGAACGGAAAACCGCTATTTCCCAGCTGATCGGAGCGGCAAAAGCCGCGATCTCTTTTCTCCACATTGCGGGGATAGGTAAAGTGTTCCGTCGTGCGGTAGCCCGCGAAAGATCCACGAGTCTGTCTCTATCAACGGAGAAAGGTGAAGCCGCCTTCGGGCGGGGCACGACAGTGCAGTTTCGCTCCGAGACGTGCAATGCGACTGCAGCTCGTCGCGCCTTCGTTCCTTCGTCGAGTGTCCCTTTTCTTTACTTTTTTATTTTTTGCTCCGACCGAGTTCCACAAAGTTCAATAGCAAAGGCGCGGCTGTGTGGATTATTCAGCAAGGTTCCCTACCGTACAAACACGATACAGCTTATGCTCGAACTAAGACAAACTGTCGTAATTCTTTCGTGCACAGTAAAACAGGTACCAAAGTTTCTTGTCCACAAATATCCACGATTCTTTTCTCGTTAATTTCACAAATAAATGTTTGTTCATTCTATAAAAATGTTTGTTATTTTTATAAAAATGTTTTTTAATTTTATAAAAATGTTTGTTTATTTTATAATAATCTTTGTTCATTTTATAAAAATACATTTTTAAATTAACAACAACAAAAAATTGTGGACTTCTGTAGATAAAAAAGTTTGTTAGAAGTAGAAATCTTGTTTACTGTGCAAAACACAGGCAGGAAAGCAACTACGCAGTGGAAATCAAGGTTTACGATGTACCGATTGTAAACATAATATTTATGTAAAATCCTTTTTTTCTTTTTTTTTTTACTAATTACAGGAATCTGTGGAAGACTATCGAGAGACGGCGCGGCGGCCCGGAAAAAAATAGCTTCTCGACAGAGCGTAACGCACGAACCTTTTTTCCCCGGATAGACGCGGTCGGTTACTTTTTTTTCTGGGTGTAACTGATTAACGTAACGAGTCACAAGATCAAAAAAATAAACGAATGAAAAAATATATAAAAAGAAGTTTGTCGCTCGTGAGAAAATTGCCGAAGGACTCTTTGCGCGGAGGTTCGATCGACCGTCAATCGCGACTCATCGAGAAGCGTGGGTATGAATACGAGTAAAGCTCATACAGAGCATTGAGGAGTAAAGTTGGAAACGATCGTGTCATATTATTATTCCTGCTCCCTTGGAATTCCGCACGATTCCGAGATGGGTGCCGCGGCGTGTAACGCGATCGAGGCTGAGTCAGAAGGTTAATAGAACGTGCATGCTGTTCTCTATAAACACGGCCGATCACGAGATACGTGAATTAATCCTGTAATTAATAACGCAGCAGCAGCGAGACGGCTTCGATAATTCGCGGAAGGACTTTTTGCCCGTTGCATGATTTTTCTTTATTTCAATTTTTTATTACAAACCTCTGAACGTGGGATTCTCTTATGTAAACGATATATTTCATTCAGAGTCCCCGGAAAGAGACCTCCGGGATAAAATATGATTTATCGTTATTATGCCGCGAATATGTTTATTCGAGCGTGCGATTCGATCGGCAGCCACGGTCATGTCCTTGTCGAGCCCGATCCAGTATACCGGTAATTATCGATTGATCGACTATGAAAATCACGAATAAATTAACGTTTTCATTATCGCGACGTGCCGATTGATCGTTGATCTATTTATAGCCGTTTCCTGCCGGCGCTACCCGCCGATTTTCCGGGAATCCGATCGTGACGCATGTTTCTTTTTTTTCCTCTTTTCCGCTTTATTCATCAATGTCGCTGAGTGCGGTGCGAGCATAACTGTAGTCGGAATGCATTTGATCGAACGGGATTTTCGAAAGCCTCTCACCGCCCCGGGGCTCGAGAAATTTTTAACCCGTTTGCACACGCGAGCCTTGGTACACTTGCGCGCTTCTTATTTTATCGTCTTATTCGAACCGTTCACTTTCTTCGCGGGAGAGTATCGATGCCGTTGCCTGGAATAACCAGGCACTCCGGTTTTCGAGTCTCGGCGACGCCGATGCGGGAAACTAACGGGATTGTGGCTGAACGGATTCAACGATCGCAATTAGACCTTTCGAATATTTATCGTGGTAGTCTGATTACGACTGATTGGCAAGATCAAGGTTCTGCTATTTGAATGGAGATCAGGGACGAGCTTTCCCGGATCGGGTCTTGGTATCGCCGATACAGTTGCAGTTTGCGTCGGGAATGTGTGGGAAAATTCGATAAACCGTTAGCGGAATTAGCGGAATGGATCGTAAGAGATTAAAGTCAGGTTTGAACTATCGGACGATATACTATTACGGTAGAACCCGATTACCCAAACCCGTCAGGACCGGGTCTAGTTCGGATGATCAAAAATTCGGATAATCGGAACGCATTTTTTTTTTACCGTATTATATAACAGATACATAAATAAGACACATAGAAATGAAATAATCTAGAATATAGAAATCTCTGATGCGCGATGCCCGACTCTGCTGAAGTGGCTGAAACAGCTCGGAAAACCTAGTGTGCGAGCGGATTGAGGCTGGAAGAGGAAAAGACGCTCTTCAACACGCTAAACCCGAACGCCGCTCTTGCCACGACGAGCAACAATGTATAATGTAACTTTTGGATAACTGAGCATTCGGATAAACGAAGTCATGTTTCGGATAATTGAGGCTTCGGATGATCGAGGTTCAACTGTACCAAGATAATTGAGAATTGGAATATTGCTAATTCTCATAATTCTAATGGGAAATTCGATAAACCGTTCGCGGAATAAACCGTTCGCGGAAGAGATCAAAGTCAGACTCGAACTATGAAATGATATAAAAATACCATGATAAGTGGAAATTGGAACACCGCTAATACTCATCATTTTTTAGGGAAATTCGATAAACCGTTAATGGAATGGATTGAGGGAGAACAAAATCGGACTGAAACTATCAGACAATATACACATACGATGATAACTGCGAAGTTTGGTCTGCGGGACAGCGCATTCAGTAATTTATTTTAGGTTCATAGTAAGCTGAACACTTCGTTTATGAGGAAGAGAAAAACTTCCTCGTAGAGGAAGAGAAAAACTTCCTCGTTGAGGAAGAGAAAAACTTTCTCGTAGAGGAAGGTTGAAAGTTCTCCATAGAGAAAGCCAAAAACTTATCGTTTAGTAACTTTCGATACGTAACTTTAGATCACACAAAAATGCATATATCGCCCGCTTTTCGACAGCTAATCAGGCTTGTTATTTTTTCGCTATCGAGGACTCTCTTTCTCATTTATTACACTGAGAAAAAAAAATTGTTGGATTAATCAAGGCGCGAAGACATGCGTTCAAAGGCGTTATTTGGTTGGTGCAACAAAAAATGTTGTTTCAATCAAAGTATTTTGAATTGACTGAAGCAAATAATCGTTCAGCAAAAACAATGCTTTAGTTGTACCAACCATATAACAGTTTCTAACGTATCTTGCCGCGCCTTTTGGCTAATCCAACCACTTGTTTTTCAGAGATTTTCTTCCCAATTTGGAGAACCGGAAGAAAATTACGGAAATTTCCTTTTTTTCCCATTTGACCATCAGTTTGAGAAATCTAAATTATTATCCACAGATATTGGTTTCAATCTGTCCATACACAGAAACCCGTTGCCTCGCTTGTCCACGAGCTAAAGGAGAATCGAGATATTTATCTCGATCACACCTGTCGTTAATGCGTTTTTCCTAACGGCGCGTGTCCGATTCGTGCCAAGGTGCGTCTCCTCTCAATTCCATTTCTGTTTATATCTCGTTATGACACTCTTGTTCGCTGCTCAGCTGCATCGTCACGCGAGAGATCTCCCGTGCAGAGGAGCTCCCGCGCACGTGCACGCACGCCGACTCGCGACTGACATTAAAGTTTGTCTCCGCGAACGGACGATGTAAGGTCTCGTCGGAGGAAACGAGGACTCGTTGCAGCTACAGTTCTCCCTCCGCCCCTCGGCCTGCGACGATGAAACGAGCCACTGTATATACTTCGCGAAAATAACCGTCGGCAATGACTGAGCTCTCTCGGTCCTCCTCGTCGGTGCGGAATTTTACAGCCTCCTCGTCGTCACATTGCGCTAACTCGAGCCGTTTTCGGTAATGCGATTTCCCAATCGACCGCCAAGAGCTCGGCGCTCCCGGGACGATTTACACAGTCTCTGCCCGCTTCAAACTGACTTTAATCATATTTCGACACGGCACGCGTACCCGGAGAGCAAACTAGGCGAGCTCTATAAAAATTTTCTCAAAATTGCTGTGCACGGTGGTTTATAATTCTGTAAAAAAAAAAAAAAATTGCGTTAGAGTCGGTTAAACGGTCGCTTTAGAAACACATTTATAGAAGTACAAGCGAGTGACCGCGGACACGACAGCCTCGAGAGAGAGATGAAAAAAAGCGTTACTTAATTATTGTTGCTGTCGCGGAGACGACCTTTGTACTGACATCAATGACCATTTTTAGGGCCAATGCTGTAATCCTGATGCGCGCGCACTTGCGGGTGAGGAGGGTGGGAGGGGAGGGGTGTGTATGTAAGGCCGTTTCGATCGATTGTAAACCGTAGCGATGTTCGAGGCTCGCTCGAGACGAGTCAATGCCGATCGTTAACTCCAGATCGTCGACTCGTTTTCATTGGACGAAAAGCGATTTACCTCGACGATGACACGGCTGTCAAGCAGAGTGCTAATTCTCGAAGTTTCACTTACGCGACGAGTTTTCGAACGGTGTAATTATTTTCGAGCCAATTCACGATTTGTCGGCGGTGTTTCGTGATTTTTTTTTTAGTCTTGTTTTACTTTGTCGTTGCCAAATGGATGACAAAACTCACCCCAAGCAGAATTCGAGTCTCAGTCGCGGCGGAGGAAAATTAATGGTTCGGATCGAACGGTTGGTTTCGTCTCTTACCTGGAACAGAAATAAAAACGTAATTAGAGGATAGATTCTTACTTGGAAATATCGTGATTTGCATGAGGTATGGACGAAGGATCGTGGAGGGTTGCGCAGAACCATTACGGATTGCGTGCAGTCGCGGATAGCCGAGCGAGGAAAATATGTAGTTCGAGGTTGCATAGCGACCGCTTCTTCATCTGCATCGCGCTAATACCCGCTCGATGACTGGCTCGGGATCAAGTTCGCCTACTAACCACGATACACAAGACGACTTCCATCGTCGCTCAAACTCGCCGAGGCAAATCGCATACATTTGCATGTTTTAAACGTGACTCGGGGAGCGTTGGATTACGTCGAGGGGGTTTTTCTCACGATATAGGAATACTCGTTTTTGCACACTCCGACTCCCGATTGCAACGACTTCGATATCGTCTAACTATGACCCTAAAGTAGAGTGTTAACATTTTTTTTTTCATTCATTTGTTAATAACATTTTGGACTTATTATTATGCAAAATCAATCTTTTCAGCACCTTGCATATGCTTCATTTTTTCAGATTTTTATCCCACCGATAAGTGTTCGCAATTCTCTCTGAACTTGGGTGGGCTCAGGCTGTCCGCTAGTACTGGCTTAATGCATTTTTTTTTTAGATTTTCTTCAACAGCTGAAAACAGAGTACTCTCGTTTCAGATGTTGAAGAGAATTAGGTTAATAAAATGTTTCGTTCGTTCGGCGACAGATATATTTTATACCTTTTTACCATTGCAGGAATTTGTCGACTCCGTTTACCAGAAATGACAAACCTTAGGGTTTTTTATTTAACTTTTGTTGCAACAAACATATCTTTTCAAAGAAAATATTCGGTTATTTTTCCGCGGTGCATTTTCGCATTCTACAACATTTTGTAACTATTAATTATAATTGTCGAAAACTTTGTTTTCTTTTACCCTCGGTTGCGACCTCTAAAAATGCTTGTTGTAGAGGTTTTTTCTTATACGTTATACTTTGGAAGTGCAGTGTGGCTCCAAGGAAATCTCGAATCATTCATCATGACTTTAAATTCGATGTTCCAAAGTTTTTAATTTTTTAAATAGCCGATAGCGACCTCTAAAAATGTATTCATTTCAGGAACCCTTCGCACATCGCATTTTTATTTTATATACCTCACGATAATACGTGCTGGCCCTCAGAAAATTCAAAAATGTTCAATTTAAGGATTACCCTACCCTAAACTCATAATCGGGTTTGCAATATCATTAAAAAAATGTTAATAAATAAAGTCCGCATTTTTCATTTTTTTTTTGTTCATCTTTCATATAATATATATATATATTTTTAAGGTAGAAGCTGCGCGGTTTTTGAGACGGAGAATCGGACTACGGCTGCGCGCATAAATCGTCTAGGAGTTGAAAAAAAAAAAAATAATGAAAAATCCTAGGAAGGCAGAGAGAAGCCCGAAAGCAGGAGCAAAGATCGCGGCGGTTTCTCGTGATTTGTGGAGGAGGACTCCTGCCGGCGCGATGTCTCCGTTCCTCCCGCTTTCGCGGGCGCGTTCGCTGCGTCGAAGCATCTCTCAAGGGAGAAGCGGAGACCCTCGCGGCAGGAGCAGCAGCCAGGAACGACAAGGAACAAAGTGGGAACAATGTATGGAAAAAAGATAGGAAAAAAAAAATTGTAGAGCGCAAAGAATAGAGGAGATAGCACCGTCGGAGAATTGAGTCTAGAGAATTCCCAGTTCGATTCTCGCCAAAGGTTCGTTCTCGTCCTTTATTTATTTCTTTTTATCTTTTATTTATTTTCTTTCCTCGCGCTCGACTTCTAGGACGAATTCCAGGAAGATTTTTGTTTCTGCTCCTCGGTGGCCCTCGGATCGCGACCTAAGTCATTTCTTCGTCTCACTCGCTCCCTTCTCTCGCTATCTTTGTGTTTTATACTTCTCCAAGCTCGGTCGTCTCCTTTCAGTCGCGGCGAAAAAAATAAATAAAAAAATCACCGTTTAAACGGAGGTCGAAGGAGAATTTCAAGGCTGAATTTTTGGCCCGTAGACTCGGTAATTTAACTTTTGAGGCTGACGAAGGTGAAGGTCGAAGTGGGCGTTCGCAGTCGAAGAACGTCAAGGATTCTCAGGAGTCTCGAAAATATATAGATATATTTTACCTGTTTCTGCAAAACCGCGAAAATCAAAACAATATGGACTCGAAACATATGTTATATTTACCGATACATATAATGTACATTATATTTTATATTTCTCCTTTCGAAAAATAAATGATATATTTTTTATATCCGTCACATGCAATTTTTTCTTTGTTTTTGCAGGTAAAAAAAATAATCATAATCGTGACAAAAGTGCGAAGCCGTCCAGAGTAATTATCCTTTGCTGCAAAAATCGTGCAAGTAAGAGAGTTTGCAAAAGAATGTGAGATGCAGCGTATAATGTACATTTATATTTTATATTTCTCCTTTCGAAAAATAAATTATATATTATTTTATACACGTCACATACAATTTAAAAAAAATGCAGAATAAAAAAATAATAATAATCGCGAAAAAAGTGCGAAGGTATCCAGAGCAAATATTCTTTCGCTGCATCATCATTGCATCGCATCATCTTACGGTACAGTAAAAATCGTGCAGGTAAGCGAGAATTTTTAAGAGAATGCGAGGTGCAGCTTAGTTGATTCTATTTCTGTACCCGCGCGAAAATGCAATGTATGCAAAAATAAGTATTCGAAATATATTATATTTTTCGATACATGCAATGCACATTTATATTTTATATGTCTCCTTTCGAAAAATAAATCGTATATTATTTTAAACACGTCACATAACATTTTTTAAATTTCTTTGCAGAACCAAAAAAAAAAATAACAATCCCGAAAAAAATCCGAAGCTATCCCAGAGCAAATACCCTTTCGCTGCATCATCTTACGGTACAGTAAAAAGCGTGCAAGTCAACGAGAGTTTGCAAGAGAATGCGAGATGCAGCGTAGTTGATCGTAAAACCGGTGAATATCTCCATTTCCAAGTCGTGGGCGTTCCGCACGAGTCAAACGTACGTACTGTGTGCATACACGTATAACCCCCCCCCCCTCCCCCCGGCCCTGATTGCCAACTGCATACCTGGTTGTGTGGTAGAACAACATAACGTGGCAACTATACGACTTTCGATGCATCGAGAGTCAACGAGCAAGCGAATGGACGATCGAGGAGCGCACACGCAGTGACCATGTGTAACCCGTACATGTGTGTCCAGTATAGAGTAACTGTTGGGAATAAGTAGGCAGCCGGGTCGAATCCGAAGTGGGTGACCCGGTCCCGGAACCCGTTTTGTCCTTCCGTGGATCCTGGCGCCGCTCGGCAGCTTGTACTCGACGGTTGAACGCCGGTCAACGGGACAACAACCCGCCAGTTTCGTACCCGAATGGTCCATCAGGAAGTCGTTGTCCCCGACGGACAAGCGAATCAACACTTTCCTCTCGAAACTCGACACGCGCTTGTAACACATTCCTCGTAAACGGATTGGCTATGCATTTTATAATGAAAAAAAAAATGCTTTTCTAATCGTCGAGTATCGTCGAATGGATAATTTTTTTTTTTCTAACGGAGCCGATGAAGATAGGAGCTGCATGGTCCGTCTTAGCTCGGCATAAAAGTACACGGTAACGATCGTAAATTTAAAAAATCTTAATTAAATAATAATAATAATTATTATTATTATTTCATAAATTTAATAAAAATAATTAAATTGTTAATTAAATAATAGTAATAATTTTTTTTTTAAATAAAATTAGTATTTTTTTTTATTTTTATTAATGTTCCGTTCCAGGTATACCCCTTAGGGGTTTTTACCTTAGCTCCCCCCCTAGCCTAACCGTGTACCTATTCTAACACTTTCCTACCCGCACTTCGCTAACCTACTCTAATTCCGTGCGTCCGCAGCCAACTTACTTCCCCCTAACTGTACCGCATTCGCCGAGGACACAGGGAAACTGCGGAAAACCCATGTCGGTACAGCTGGCGATATTCTACTGATCCTCCGGTATTTTTGCACTTGAGTAAAGTGTAGAAACACCTAAGTTTCAGAAGAAAGCGCCTCCCGCTCACCGGTCGATGCGCCAGCTAGCGCACGGCTAAGCGGTCACCCATCCAAGCACTGACCGCGAACGATTGTGCTTGACTTGGGAGTCCACCGGAGCCGTGCGCCAACCGCGCATCCACCGCTGTCGGTAAATAAATTTAATAATAATAATAATTATTTTTTATTATCATTATATGGATGGTCTAAAACGAGAAGACATATAAGGCTGTGATACACATTCTATATGCAACGGAAGGCTATGCATTTTATCATGAAAAAAAATAAAAAATGTTTTTCTAATCGTCAAGTATTGTCGAATGGATAATTAATTTCTGTCACAAACGGAGCCGATAAAGATAGAGCTGCATAGTGCGTCTTAGCTCAGCATAAAAGTACACGGTAAAAATGTTAATTCAATTATATATTTTTTTTACTTATTATATGGATGCTCTAAAACCAGAAGGCATATAAGGCTGTGCTTGTACACAGTCTATATGGCGTTATGGTAGGAAGCACTCGATATTGTATTATATATAGATATAATATGGCAATATAGTATTTCATTTTACCGCTACTATGACCCAGTTTCGAGATGCTACACCTCTCGTATTTTCGCTCGGACTCGCAGGCCTTTCATCGGCTCGCTCGATCGTCAGATCGATTTGTTTTCGAGCCCTGCGCCTCCTTTGCAGGAGATATAATAATTCATATCGTAAGGCAGTACTCGTAAAATTAATCACACCGTTGTTAGGATGAAAGAAAGCTGCGATGAGATCGTTGCATATTTTATATATATAATATATATGTGTGTGTATATATATATATACATATATATATGTAAAATTGACCACGAGTAATAAATGCTGGCACGGTCTTCCAGTAGAAAGTGGTCCGAGCGTCAAATACCATAACGGATCGTTTCGCGCCTTCGAGATATAATCGACCAAATATCGCGTGAAGATTTCACCTCTCTCTCCTAATTCGTTCGACATCGAATTTTATTTTTATCCTCGCACGGTCCCGAAAACGGTGAAATGACGTCGGTCTTTTGACCGAATAACCGCGGGTAGGGATTACCCGAATTCGCATCTTAGTCTGCACAGTTCGCGCCCTACATAAACATTTCTCGAATCCGTGAAAGTCACTTCATTTTCCGTACCCGAGCCATTCGCCTTAAGGTGATGTGAAACGTCTCAGTCGGTAACCAAAATCTGTAAAGAATGCAATTCCGTAGACTTTTCGGGAAAAAGCATTAGCGGATGTGCAATTAGCATTAGCGTCCATCCCGGGCTCAGTCGGTATCAAAAACTGTAATCAACTTTTCTCACTGGATCTCGCATATACGGTCAAAAGAAAAGTCTCATGGGAAGCCGAAATTATATCCGTTTCCGATGAGACTTTTCTTTTGACCGTATATGCCAGAATCCATGAGAAAAGTTTATTACAGTTTTTATTACCGACCGCGGTATTGCACATGCTCTTAACACCTATGATCCTTCCGTTTTATCCGAAACGTGAACCGGTTTTAAATGGCATTGATTCGAAAAAAGCGTTTATCTCTCTCGCACTTATATGTCACGTGGTGTATCATTCACATGGCCTTAATCGTGCCGGTTGCATGTCTTTTCGGACCGGAAGAGGCGAAAAGATCGACCGTGTGGAATTTCGCGGGCTCGAAGTTCGGCACGACCCAGCAGCCGGCGGTCGCGCGAGTCTTCGACGAAGAGACGGAAATCCCTCGATCGGGCCCGAGTAACCTGCTCACGACGAGTGAAAGTCGTAAAGTGTGTGTGCGCTCGTTAAACATTGCACGCACGTCGATGCGTAATTAGTAACTAGCCGAGAGCCGTTTCGAGAGGAGAAAAAAAAATGAAACACTCTTCATAATGATAACTCCGGGCACCGGCGATAGTTTCGAGAAATGAATGAAAAAAAGAAAAAAAACGAGCCCGGCGTACTAATTAGTCCCAATAAAGCTGGTGCGAAGTATCAGAACCGCAGTTCCCAACGTCGAAACATAATTCGAGGGGGTGATGAAAAAAAAATAAATAAAAATAAAAAAATATATAGCGAGGATAATTGATTTGTCAGAGGTAATATATTTTTTCGCGGCTTTTCGCTCGCCGAGGGACGACCGGTGGGATTAAATAAATTGTCTGCTCGCGCCGTTGCGTGTTTCCTCTAACGAGAATAGAGCGATCGCAGCTCCCGGCTTGAATGCTCCCGCCACCTCTCGGGTCAGCAAAAAAAAAATAAAAAAAAAATAAAATAAAATAAAAAAAAACGGCCAACACACATTCTAAATCCTAAGGCTCCTCCCGTTAGTTCGATAATCCCCCGTAGGGCTATAGAGGAATATGAGACTTATTGGCGTTAATTCTCGAACGAGCCCTTGGGAATTGAGTTTTCGGTTGCTGAGCAAAAAAAAAAAAAAAAAAAAATCCTATAACTTTCAGAATCTTTAATTGTGAGTTCTAACGAGTGTCGAGAGATCTTCATCGCCGGCGCCGCGCAATATTTATCGTAATACATTTGTGCATCCCGGGCCAACGCTGCGCGCCCAGCCCGGCCGAGGAAGAGGCGAAAGGCTGATGAAAATAAAAAGGAACGAGGTGAGCAAACCTCTCGGATGCGCTTCCACGAATCGTCGTGCAAGCGCATCTTCATTATATCCTCAGCTTCTTGCCGAGTGCGAGATCCGCGCGTAGCGCCTTCTGTCCGCTCTTGACTGCATGGAAAACCTTTAATGCAATTCTCCGCTCCATCGCACCCTCCTCGAAGCTCTCTCCCGAGATTTCTGTCCGCGGACTCTCCACGATGTCGCTGCAGGTATTCGCGAAGGCCTTCTGCCTTCGCCAGAGCCCGCAAAGGACTCGATCAATTAGCGCACGTATAAAGTATGCACGCAAGAAGCGTGCACCAAGTTCCACGTATTATCGACGTTACGTATAGGGGGGAAACTTCGTGATCGAGTCGTTCGCATACGCGAGAGAGTCCGACGACCGTGCGCGCAACTGCATAGTTCGTCGATGCGCTGAACGGCATCGAACTTTCGACCTCGCTGTCGTAAGTGAGATTAACCCTTTGAAGCATACATTTTTTTTTAAGTACACTGAGAAAAGAAATCGATCGAGTCAACAAAATGTAGGCTTACGGCTGGCGAAGCAAATTTTTGGTTGATCGAAGGAAACAATAGTAGAAGTAAGTAAAGAAACATTCGATTCGATGGCCTGTTAGTTTAATCGACGAGGTATTCTTTTCTATCAACCAAACATTTGTTTCACCACCCGTAAGCCCACATTTTGATGACGGATTTGATTTTTTTTCTCTGTGTATGAAGTTTCAAAAAGGATAATTCAGGGTGATATGGCCACACGGGTGATATGACCATCCGTAATGTCTTTTGACGTAACAAACGAATGGCTTTACCGTTTGCACAGTTTTTAGTACATGTGGATACAATATGATAGCATCGAAAAATTATAAGATTGTATGTGCGAGGATCGGTACGATATTCCACGTGGCCATATCCTCCACAATTTCCGGGTGATATGGCCAGTCAAACCATTTTGTTTTTGGCATCTGGCTTGGCATCTGAAATATTGGATGGAGGTCATTATTGTTTTTCTGTAGTTCATGTAGACAACATAAAATATACTAAGATATGTTTGGTGCGATCCCTCTTTTTACAACAACTTAATGTCCACAATCATCCACAATTTTTTATTTGTCAATTTTCTAGTTTTACAAACAAAAGTACCAACTAAAATTGTGAATGACATGAGAAATAAAAGGACAGGTTCGTATATTCAAATAAGTGACAAACGAGTTTGTCACCTATTTAACAAAATTATTTTTACGAAATTTCGCATTCCGATTTTACGAAATTATTTTTTACTGTGTAGGAGTGATCGACTACCATTATTACTATGGCCATGTCACCAGTAGTGTACGGGTGACATGACCGAGCGCAAATATTCATTTATAGATCTGCAATTAAATCACGCATCGAAAATATCGAAAGTTCTGAGTGAATTAGTTGAGTTCGATGTTTCTAGAGTTGGTAACGACCAAAATTTACAGTTTAACGTTAAACCTCCAATTTTCATTTTCTAAAATTATAGTCATTTCACCGCAACTTACTCTACATCGGTTGGTTACTAATGCATTTTTTCTGAAATCTAAGATGTGATACATCGTACTTCAAAGAGTTACACTCAGATCGGAGTGATTGTGAATTGTAATTTTATTTCGAGCAATAGTAGGAGGGTTTTTTTTTTTTGCTCGATTTTTATCGCGAAAAGAGGATGTTTCTTTCTCGACGTGTCGCAGTCATGTACGCGTGTACTTACTGGCGAGTTACTACTCGTCTCAAGCTATATGTGAATCAGGCGTCGGCTCGCGTGGCTTTGCTCCACGGTGACAAAATACCCGGCTGGTAATAACGCACGTCCTCGTGCCACATTCGTGTCGCGAAGAAACAGACTCCGATGAATTGCCGATATAATACACGACACGGGATGCTTCTTTCTGGAATAAATGCTATTCTTCTTTTCTCTTTTGCTTTTTTAATACCCTTCACTTAGCGTGACACTGTGATGTTTAGTAATTTTACGGTGGGCTTGAAATAACACAGAAGAGCCCGGTTGTGAGTTCATTCGGAGATTCGGCGAATTCGAAAATTAGGAACAATTTTTGGAATTTCTAATAAATGAAATAAATAATTTCTCGCGTTCCGATAGGAAAGAATTCCAGTTTGCGGGGCAAATACGGACGAGTTATTTTTGCGGCGGGTTGGAGATAATCAGAAAACAACTACAACCTACGTTCGTCGGTGCGCACACGACTACGACGAGCGAATAAAGCTGTCGCGTGTCCAGGCTGGACGGGCGAACGAACAGACGTCCGTGAAAGTTTCGTATTGTCGCCTCGCACCCGTTCGTAAGCGTAAGCGAGTGTGACGGGAGTGTCAATGAGCTCGCGGTTGCTCATAGCCTGCGGGCCACCGAGAACCCGATCGGCACACCGGCGTTGTACGACAATAATATCTCCTCAAGAATTCTTTCAATCAAAACCCAATTTCTATATCAACCGCCAATCGTCGAGTGTAAAAATGCCTCGGGCGTGAATCGAACGTGTACCGAGAAATGCTTATAGCTAATAAATTTAGTTGGCTCACTAAATAATTGAGGAGTTGATATCTTCAAATTTTACTTATTTATCGTACTGTGCAGCAAAATTAGATTTCTTTAAAAAAACATCAAAAATTCATTTCCTCCAAAAATGTTTAATATTTACCGGAAATCAATTCATTTGATCAATTAATTGTATTTATTTAAATTTTTGAAATTTACTTTATTAACATTTTTGAAAGTTAATTTATTTGATTAGTTAAATTAATTCATGAATGAGAAAGTATTCCGAACCACATATTTCCATTTACCTTCGCGCGCTCAACGCCGATCCGACGGCAACGTTCTTCAAAAATCTTAATTAAGGAGCATCCTTGATCGCCAAAGAAAAAAAAAAAAAAAATTAAACAATGACTCCATTCCCTCGCGACCCAAGCGACGCCTACGCCTTATTATTTAACAGGGTCGCCGAGGCTGTCGCAAAAAAAAAGAGAGAGAGAAAGAAGAAAAAAAAGAGTCTCATTATCAGACTCGCCTCCCGTCATGCGCGTCAAGCGTTGCAGGAAGGTTCGCGCGGCGCGTTTACGATTCGCGTATGTGCACCGCGCAAGCGCGTTGCCCGTACATGCAATGCACACGCCGGTCCGCTCGCCATTGTTTGGTACACACTAGCCGTTTGTAACGCCGTGTTTGTTGCACCGCGAGGCGAACGATTTCACAATCAAGCGTGGAATCATGACGACGTTATATTCATACAAGAGAGCCCGCGAGTTTCCGATCGCACGCAACGACACACGGTGAAGTTGCCCGAATGCCCGCAGCGCCGAACGGCGGATCCGCGGCTCGAGTCGTTGCGAGCCGGTCAGCTTCACCGCGTCGCGATCAAGATGACTCGAGCTAGCCGTGCTGAGCTCCTTCGAGAGCCGATCCACTCGCCAACGCTCTGGCACTCTCAAGAACATCGCTTACCCGACTTCGATGTCTCCGCGTCGCGTAAATACGGAGTTTTACCCACCGACAGGATAAATGTTTTCCAGGCAACGAGGCGTTAGTCGAACGTTGGAAGACGGGCAAAAGAAAAAAAAAGAAAAAAAAATTGTATATAGGGAATTTAGTCGAGCGGGGAACGTGACGCGAGACAGGCTATCTCGATTAATGACACATGGACAACGACGGTGGAGTGCATAATATGCATACGGCCGGAGAGCGAGAAGAATCCTCGCTAACGATCATCGGAGCTCGAGCACAGTTGCGTAAAGAAGCACTGATTCTTATCCGGAGACTGGCGATTCTACTGTGTTTGCCTCTCGTTTCGTTCTCTCGGATAGATGCTGCGGATGCTGCTGCCGTTGCTAGTGGGATCGGCTAATTGCCTAAATGACGATGTCTTCATCGTAATCGGCTCGGGCGCTTTGGGAGCGAAAAAAGGCGATTTGCTGCGCGGGATTCTTGGTGTGAATGGAGGATTAATAAATTGTTTGGGCCAAAAAAAATGGATTGGTCCGATCGGCGAATTAGTCAGTCGCAGAGGAGTTTGGTTGGGACGGCCAATTAAATTGTCGGCAGGACGAATTTTTCGGCTGGCGGAGAAAATAGCTGTGGCAAGACAAACTCTTTTTTTGTGGAAAGGGTTAACGAAGGAAATATCTTATTCAGCAGCGAAATGGGGATCGAGAGAAATTTGGGCAATGATTGTTACAAGTTCCAGCGAACTGGGGGATAATGCAACTGGATTTGATGACTTTAGGATGGATATCGTAAATTCGGAATCTTTCATTTCACGGGCGGTGCTTTTGTGTGACGAGGGGAATAATTACTTTTTCTTTTTGCGGCGAAATGTTAACATTCGATAGCCGGAGAGGGCAAACGAGCTGTGAATTTGTGGAACGGCGAATGGGAAGAAAGGACGAAGAGCCCGAGAGACAAGGTATGACCTGGCACCGATCTCTATTGTATTTAGCTTCTCGACACTTAACGACACTTTCTAAATCCTTTCATAGCACTGTTTCGCGGAATCTACGGAAACACGTCGGAGATTCCAATTACCGAGCGTTGGCGGAAAATCGAATCGGTAATCAATTAATGATTTTTACCTTAATCGTCAGAGCGTTAAAATATACATTTATTGTGTAATCCACAGTGGAGGTGCTGAGTTGCAAATTGCTGAGTTTAAAATGACCCAATCTTCGTCTACAGATTTCAGTTCGTCCCTTAACTTAAGGAAACGGAAGTTATTCTGCGATTTTTTTTCCCCCACAAATTTGTAACCGAAACATTCGTCGAACAAAATTCATCAATCGATTTTTTTTTTAGCTAACGACTGGTAAAAAATGCTTACATGTAGGGTACATCGGCCGCAACGTCAACGGCCAATTTTAGTTTTTTTTTTCTTTATATTTCGTTGTTAAGAAGTCGCTGAGTTTAAAATGACCCAGCAATCTTCGTCTACAGATTTCAGTTCGTTTAACCCTCAACCTAAGGAAACGAAAGTTACTCGGTTATTTTTTTTCCCCACAATTTTATAACCAAACGATTGATTGAACAAAATTCATCGACCGATTTTTTTTAGCTAACGACTGGTAAATAATGCTTACATATACTGTACATCGGTCGCAACGTCGACGGCCAATTTTAGTTCTTTATTTTCTTTATTTTTCGTTGTTAAGAAGTCGAAGATACCAATCGGAGATTTGTACGCCCATAATAAAGATTGCTCCGGTAACAGAATATTAATGATTCGCATGGAGAAAATTGAATACGAAGGAGAGATTTCTTCTCAACGGTAATTCCTCGTCCCTTTTTCCGCCGGATGAGGTTCGCCCGACAGTGCAGGAGGGCCCGTAGGTGGCACACACGGAGTGATCTCATGTTTCATATTTATAATCTCATCTGCATATTACGAGCGGGGTGTGCCTAGGCGCTCACTGCTCCTGCCTCGAGGCCCGTCTCATAGAGACCCCACGGCATCGCGGAATGGAATGGCAATCTTCCGTTCTCTTATTCTCTCTTTATCCTCCCTCTCATAAACTCTTCCTTTCATTTTGGATTAGACTCGTTGTTCCACATGCATTCTACACACGTCTCTCCCACGTCAGAATCTCGTCGCTTCTTTCTTTGAACTCGCGCCAATAAAGAACACCCAGGCAGATCACGATGTTATAAATCCCACCGTGAAGGAGACGAAAACCACATAAAAATGTATTGTATTGAAAATCAATTTTAAAAAATTGTTTCAATTAAATGGTCGTGAGTAACAATTCCCACGAATTTTTAACTAAATGTACAGAGACCTGTTACACACACCCAGCAAAAAAAAATTATCTGATGGCCACCGTTTATTTGGTTTAAGTAAAATATTTATTTGATTAAAATAAATATTTATTTAAATTAAGTAAATAGTTACTTAAATGAAATAAATACTTATTTAAAACAAATAAACGGCGGCCGTCAAATACATTATTTTTCTGGGTGCAGTAAAAAATGTCTGTACAATCAACAAACATATCTTGCCCAAAATGGAACAGAATATTTTTTTCTTGTTACCTTCACAATTTTTTGTCATCGAAGATTTTGAGCTACAAAAAATTGTAAAAGGAACTAAAAAGTTTGTGGACTTCGTGGAAAAGATATATTTGTTAAATGGACTGATGTTTCTTTACTGTGTATAATTTTCAATGATTTACGGTATTTAATCATCGATTTTGTTCGGCGAAACGATAAATCGCCTTTTCCTTTCCAACTTGGATTTATTTTTTCTTGTGCTAATACCCAAGAGCTTACAGTGAAGGAAACGTGACTCTTCTTGGATATACAGGACTCTACCGGGAATCGCTGCTGCTGCGGGTTATACCGATTTATGTAATTTCCATTTAATAATGGCTGGCACGAAGAGACGCACACACATGATAAGCTGAATCCTGTCGTCCATATAATTTCATTCGTTTGCAACAGACCGATCGATCTTGACCCTGGACTTTTCGCATACTTAATATAGTATTCTCTCTCGTATCTCCGTTGACGCGATGAATGTCCGAGTGGAAGAAACAGACCCTTCACGATTTCTCGGTAAGAACGTGACGGTATGCGCGTGGCAATTCGATGACTAATTAAGGAGGGTGATCTCACGATATTGTATCGCCCATCTTGTTATTATTATTTTTTAAACGAGCAAATTTAATATAATTTGGTCGCCACTGCGAATATTAAGAATTTTCGAAGTTCGACGTGGGGTCAAAAAAACGTCTGGTTCGGACATCATCCTTGATCCCGCGTCTTGACCTTCGATCAATCACAATCGACGCTTCTCCACAGTTCGCGAAGCTCGCAGATCTATCATCATTGATAGTCAATTTAATAATTCGACGGGCAGCAGATCGTTGGTCAGAGCGGGGCAAAACGGATCCGTGGTTTTAATTCGAGATGAAACTTTTCTTGTGCCTAAAAAAAAAAATTGGTAACAATGGTCCGTTTTGCCCCTCGCTTCCCCAGTCGGATAAGCAATCGCGAAATGGCTGATTCGGTGGGATCAAAGACCCCGAAGTCGATTGGACGGTTTGAAGGATGGTCGAATGAAAGATTGGCGAATGTGTTGTGGTAACGGAACAAGGAATCGTACAGCACAATGAGTCGGAAGAGGTTCGAGAGGAGTAATCAATGCCTGTGGACTTTATGCGATACCCGCTATAATGCGCAGGACTCGCAAACCCCGGGGCAATCTATCCTCCTCGACGAGCCTCGGCGTAGGAAGAAATTATTACGGATAACAATGAGAGGCTATTAACGCGTAACTCAAACTCGAAGAGTTGACCGGTCCAGGAAGCGCAGGATCTGTTGTCGACCCACGTGTCCCTCGGCCAAGCTGCGCGGTGTCTCTCTGGCGAGACCACTGCGAAAACCCACGATGAACTTTGTCCGAGTGGGCCCTTCGTCGTCGTTATTTTACCACGCGAAGATTACCGAGGAGCGTGGGCCAGCACTGGACATCTAACGCGAAAAACTCGTAAGAGCTTAGTTGCGAAGCGAAGTCTCGATTTTTGCTTCCTCATAGAGGAAGCTATGTTTTCGTGAAAAAAAAATTTTTCGAGATTTTAATGTCAGCGTACTAGAAATGGTCGAAAACGTCGAGAAAAGTGATTTTTAGCTGGCGTCCGGATGTATGTGTGTGTGTGTGTGTGTGTATGTGTGTGTGTATGTGTGTGACAGCGTGCATCGCTTAGAACGACTATAACTCGGAAACGGCTTGGGATAGCGGGTTCAAATTTTGTACACTAGTAGAGTAGTCACGTCTCCTCCTTCGATATCATTTTCATGAAGATTGCGACCCGTTTCGGAATTTTACGGGAATTCGAAATTTTTGAAAAAAGTCTGTGGTAGCTCTAACTTTCGTAAATTTTGAGCTATCGTCCTAAAAATGCATATAAATACAATACTATGAACAAAGACCTTTGGTATTGAATTTGGCCAAAATCTACCGAAGGGATCAGATTTTATGGAATTTTGATTTTTTTGAAAAATTACTAAAAATCGTCTAATTCGAGTAAACATGGAGGTATCGAGCTAAAATTTGCCACAGGAATGGACTGACACTGTACAATGTTTCGTATTAAATTTGGCAAAAATTGATCTAACCGTTTGAATTTTATGGGATTTTGAAAATTTTGAATTATTCAATTTTTTTTTGTCAGAAGTTTCTGAATCAAATATCGCGCAAAGAGTAGAATGAGTTATAGTTTCGTAATCAGCGCTGAAGATTAGATTAAAAATTGCCTTAAAACTTTTTTTTTTGTGTTTTAATTATAGCTTCCTCTATGAGGAAGCCAAAATGGCACGAGGGAATTATTATAGAGGAAGTTATGAGGAAAACCGTAAAACATGAGGAAGTAATTGTGCAAATCACTTTGCACGTTTTTTTTTATCTGTATTGAGCACAAACTTCAGCACATCGACCTGAAGATACTAGCGTTTTAAACTATTATTGAAAATATCTTTTTCAATTCCAATACAGAAGAAAAAAATGTTTGCAACTAGAATTCAATATTTACTTCCTCATGGAGGCATCTTTCATTGTTTTTTTAAATCTTCAATGAGCACAAATTTCGGAACATCGACCAGAAAATACTAGCGTGTTAAACTATTATTAAAAATATCTTTTTCAATTGCAACCTTTTTTAATGTAGGTTGGAAAAAAGTTTTTGCGACCAGAATTAAATAATTTTACTTCCTCATGAACGAATCTTTGATTGTCCAACAAATACGACCGTTTTAAAGCATTAAAAATTATCCTCTTCGATTTCAATCATTTTTAATCTAAAAAAAGTATTTGCGGCCTAAAGAATTTTGCTTACTCATAGACGAATCTTTGATTTTTTTATTGGTTCTAAAAGAAACTGAATTTTTGAAACAGGACAATTCTCGCATATCTACTCGAGGTAGAAAAGTTCTCGGGCAGTCGAGAAAAATAATAATTTTCAACGGTAAAGAGGCCGAGCCCCTTGAAGAGCAAATATGAGTCCAGCCATGATTACCCCCCGGCCGGTATTAGTCCGTGCTGCCCGGTGCAGCATATATATATATGTATATCCGAACGACTGTAAAGTCCGATTGTATCACGCGTGAGAGAGCTCGGAACAGTCGGTCACGTGCGCGCGGGGCTTGACCAGCGGGAATCATATTCCTTGTGCCCAGGGTGAGCGAGACTCGTGGTCCGCGGCCTCTCGGAAATCGTGTTTCCCTTTTCTCCATCTGGCTCGTTCGCTCTGCGAGTGTATTGGAAAATATACACGGAGTACGCAAGGGACGGAACAACCGTGTGACACGTGTACCGGCACACACAGAGCGTGCAGCAGCGGGCTCGGAATATCCCGGCCCGAGCGCAGAGCGCGGCGAGCGCACGAGAGGCGAGTCGCGGAGCACGATCGGCACGAGTAACGAAAGCTGGTGAGCGCGGACGGAAAAACGAGAGAAAATAAGAATGGGACGAGGAGAAGCAGGAGGAGGAAGAATAATAAGAAGAAGAAGATCGCACAATGATCCGCCCGCGACGCCAAGTGAAACAGAGAGAACGAAACGGAGATATTGAGGGAGCGAGGGGAGGGAATCCTCCTTTATTCTCGGGCGCGCAGTTCGTGGCTCGGGGTGGTCACGTTTCGCATCGCGGAACTCAGTTCTTTATTCCGTTTTTTTTTTTTTTCCAAACCCTCGACGAAGTCGAAGACGGTGGTTACTTATATTCTGCGCGAGGGAACGCGAGGAACAGGAATCATTGGGGGGAACAACGCCGTCACTGCTTCTGCACCGCAGCATCAGCTCTCGAGCCATCCTCTTCTTGCTTTGAAAAAAAAAAAAAATCCTTTTTTTCATTGCAACGGAGTATCATTCGTTACTTTGGCGATTCGGCCTCTCATGATTTCAATACCCTCCAGGATAGTTCCCTCAACGAGGCGCGCCGAGCTCCTCCGCTTGTGCGCACGACTCGGCCAGCCCGGTCGTTTTATCCTTCGGGAATTTGAATTTTGGTCCCCCCGGGGCTAAAACCCCTCGGTCCCGGCAGCGGATAATTGGCGGTTGCGCCCGAATAACTACCATGGCCTGGCATAATGTACTGTCGTGTCCTGCGCATTCCACCGTTGCAGCCTTCTTCTTGCCTCCCTCCGGTCGCTCCGGCTCCGACGCTCTTGTCTTCGCCAGTTCCTTTTTTATTCCACGATCGCGAGAGTAGCCCGTCGGTATTCAGCGCTCGATCGCGGAGATCTTGATGATGCCCGAACGGGCCGCGCGTGTCTCGCTAGCCGCGCATGCGCGGGCCCTCGATCGATCCTCGATCCTCGATCCGCGTTTACCGGGCACGCAAGAGAACGCGACTCCGATCGCCCTCCCTCGATCTGCTCACCGAGAGTGGGATGATCTCGCCCATTCGTTATATTTTATACCGCGCTAAGAGCTCCGAGACTGGCAGGAGGATCGATATGCCTCGATGCAAACTGACTTTGATATCTTTGTTGCAAATTCACCGATCGCTCTGGAGTTGAATCTCGACTTGGTCTTCTTCGCTGGCGCGCGCACTGGTCCGTATCACGGTGCGCATTGCAAACGCGTCGGAGGGTTCGGTTCCTTCAGCGTTCGGAATCTTCGGGCTTCGATACATACCGGAGGGAATATAGATAAACGAGAGCCGAGAGAGAAAGGAAGAAGGGGGAAAAAAATAATAAAATGAGGATGCATAAAACATGAGAGCCACCTACGCGGTGAGGGAGAGACGGGGGGGAATCGGAAGGGGGTTTGGAAACCGTAGGAAGAGAACCGGCGGCTGCGAGAGGTACCGACACAAGGCGCCCATAATGAGGCAGAAAGAGGAAAGAGGCCCTTCGGCTGTTTCATACGCGGTCCAGAGAGGTCGTTCGAATGCGCATCGCGCCAACTAAATGGACAGCGAGGAACTGAGCCGCGGCCGGAGAAAACGAGATATCGGCATTCGGTTTGGATGGAGAAAGATCGCTTGGTTCCAGTAAAAATGACAATGTCGCGTGCGAGAAACTACTAAAACAGGTGAAAATCTTGAACACAGCTCAGTCCGACTCTAGATAGATAGATTAGATAGATTTGTTTATTTCGTGTTCTAGGGCCTAAGCCCCCTAAGAACACCGTGCCTCCAAAAATACAGATCACAAGCAATCCAAAACAACGCAAAACAATATAATAATAAAATGCAAAAGAATATAATAGAATATAACAATAGAATACAACGTAAAAGAATGATGTCTCGATCGGGTCACATTCACCCCTCTTATATTTTTCCTCCGAGGGAAAAACGATGAGAGATCGATCGAAGGCGCCCGTGATGAGGCAGAAAGAGGAAAGAGGCCCTTCGGCTGTTTCATACCCTGTCCAGAGAGGTCGTTCGAATGCGCATCGGCCAACTAAATCGACATTCGCAAAGAACTGAGCCTCGGCTGGGGAAAACGAGAAATCGGCATTCGGTATGGATGGAGAAAAATCGCTCCATTCCAGCAAAAATGACAATTTCCCATGAGAGGAACTGCTAAAAGAGATGAAAATCTTGAACACAGCTCAGTCCGACTCTACCACGTAAAACAATGATATCTGGACTAGGTCGCATTTACTCCTCCTATATTTTTTCTCCGGGGGAAAAACGACGAGAGATCGATCGTGCTTGATTGAAGAGTGCGCAACATCTTTCGCAATTTCGCGACGGATCACGTAAGAGGAGCACTTTTTCATCACGATCGATCGAGGATCGCTGTCCGGTAGATCGTAAAGTTGGTACAATGCCGTGGAGGGACACGATTGCGGATCCGCGGATCTTCTGGCGAAGCTATCGGGCGCGTGTATTATTAAATTCCAATCCTCTTTCTCTCTACGCTCTTCGGGAAATAACAGGACACAATCAGCTCGGTGTAATCCCTTCCGCAAGATATCTTAAGGATAATAACAGTCGCGGCTGCCCGCAGCAATGTCTTTCTCCTCGGCCGCTGGATATGATGGGTAGGAAATTCTACGCTGTTGATGATCGTCATCGGGTGTACGAATTCTTTTATATTCCCCGCTTTCTAGACTCTCCGGTGGAAGCCGAACGGACCGTAGATCATGGACGATGGACGAGCCGGGCGGCAACAATGATACCCCGGATTAGCGAAGTACGAGGTTTAGTTACGGTGAGAAAATTAATTCTCACCGCGAGCGTGGATCAACGCAGGGTCCGCGATGCTCCGCTGCCGGGGTTCGGATGATCGTGGAAGGGTTTCTGCTCCGAGCCGGTAACTCTATATCTACGCGGTCAGACCACCGTACCGAGACGCGGTCGCGCAATGACTTTAATCCACATCATAACTATCGGCGGGCACCTCTGTGTGGCGAGATAGAGGAGAGATAACGTTTCAACTCTCGCGGCATCGGAGGTGGTAACTACGTGAAAAGTGCGTTGGGAAAAATGGAGACCAAAAAAAAATGCTGAAAAAGACGCGGATAGGCCTCAGCCATAAAATAGATAACGAGGACACGGATACCAAGTGTTGGAACTGCGGTCTGCTTTGCTTGTAGTGCGCTATAATATTTCAGCTCTAAATAAAATAAAATAAAACCCCAGGCTCTCGGGTTAACACAGCAGCCACCCCTGTGCATAAAATTAATTTTGGAAAAATATGCTGCTCACTCCCGAGCTTGGATGCTTGGGGCTTGTTAGTAATATCGTTAATATGGATATTTTATTTGCTTTGATCCTTCGCAGTCGCCGCGGATTAAATTGACCCGGAATTCGACACACATTTTTCGAATTTTGTTTGCGACATGTTTCCAACATTTTTTCTTATATTGTAACTATTCAGACATGTTTTAGGGTGTTCAAGGTACGTTCCATATATTTTTTTTTTTTCTCCAACCTGACGGATAGATTTCAAATAATTGTCACAGCAGAGCCAATTCGATACGGTAAAATAGTTTTTACTTTTTACAACAACTTATTGTCCATAAACGTCCACAATTTTGTATGTGTTAATTTTCCGAACGCACCCAGAAAAAAAAATTTATTTGACGGCCACCGTTTATTAAGATTAAGTAAAAAATTGATTTGATTTAAATAAATATTTATTTTAATTAAGTAAATAGTTACTTAAATGAAATAAATATTCATTTAAATCAAATAAATATTTTACTTAATCTTAATAAACGGTGGCCGTCAAATAATTTTTTTTTCTGCGTGCGCGCCTTCCGGCTCTAGTTTTGCAAACAAAAGTACAAACTCAAAAATGTCACGGGGAATAAAAGGACAGGTTCGTATATTCAAACCTGAACAAACGAGCTTGTCACGTATTGTTCAAAATAATTTTTACAAAACTTCGTATTTCGCTTTTCCAAAATTATTTTCTACCGTGCGGTGCGACTACGAGCCTTTAACAATAAAATATCACAATAATAATAAATATCATAAAGTATCAATCAAACAAATGACAATTCTTCAAGAATTGTTTAAATTATAAAAAAAAATGCCCGATCCAAATTAATTTCTCCAGCGCCAAAGTATCTCAGGCTGCCTAGCTCCAATCTCGGAGTCGATTTTCAACGATCGAGGTTTAACGAGCGTTCCGGAGGTTCCCTCGGCAGGGCCGTCACCGAGGCTTCGTTCGGCACGAGGTCGTAATCGTTAAATTGAAACGCGGGAGCCGTTCGTTCGTACGCTGCATCGATGCCAGTTCCGCGGCTCTGCCCGCCGAGTGTGTTCTCCACCTCCGTGCAATACGTATGTCGCGAACGTACGCGAGTCTACGTGTCGAAGTGGGCACTGAAAATTTAAGGCGTCCTCGAGGTCGGAGCAAATGTCAGCCTACCGCGGCGGCTCGTTTCGCTCTGCCGCACATTCGCCCTATTGGACACAAACACATCCGACCCGTGGACCCGGGCAGGAGAATCGGCAGGAGCAGAAATCGTCGTAATAAATTCTCAGTTAATTGCCGGGAGTTGTACCTTAATCAGGTAAACAAGCGAGCCCGACGCGGGGCGGGGAGGGGGGGGGGAGGACAAGAGCAATGCACGGTTCGGAAAGCCATTGGGTCCAGCGAAAGCCCGCTGACGTCCCGGCCTCCTTTATAGCTCTCTTTCCGCTGTAAAACAGCTGGTAAACCCGGCGTGTTTTCCCCTCAGGTTTGTCGCCCTCGCCGTCTACTCGCTTTCTTCTCCCCTCCGGCTCCATCGGCGTTCGGCCTCGCACGCTGCGAACTCAATCTCTCTTCCCACCGTTCGCGCAGCCGTTCGATTCCCGCTAGTCTGGCTCCCAAGTACCTCGTACGTCCGCGAAACCCGCGACGACTAATTGGAGTTATCGGTTCCACGATTTCGTCACGCCGTGACATCCCCGGGGATGTCGCGTCCTCACGCTGCGCAGGGTCGAGCCACGTGGACGGGACGATTGATCTCACCTTCGGGAATTCTGGAGCTCCGCGCGCACGCGCGTGCGCGTCCGATCTCTGGTCGAGGCGGAATTTTGCGCGGCTCTTCGGCCTTTGATCGGCGAGGGGGAGAGCCGCATCCGTGCGGCCGTGGCGAGGATAAAAGATCGGCGGTAATTGATCGTAGGTAAACGATCGGGAGAAGCGGAGGAACGTCGTTCGCCGCTCTCGGTTCGGCTTTATCGGGAATTTATAATAGTTTAATGGCGCATCCGAGATTTTCCTCGCGTCCTGTAACGCAGTCCCGTCGCGCACGCAACCGGTAAACAACGCTAATAAACATGTACGAGGCGGTCCAGCACACACCGCGGCAGCGCGGAGAGAGGCGAAAAAAATATTTCTCGTTTAACCAAATTCGCGGTCACATACGTTCAAAGCGGTTATTTGGTTGGTACTACTAAATCATTATTTTCTTGAACGATTATTCGTTTCAGACGATTCAAAGTATTTCGATCCAAACAAAATTTTTTATCGTACCAACTAAATAACGCCTTTGAACGCGGGTGAACGCACCTTGGTCAATCCAACAATTTTTTTTTCTCAGTGTAGTGCCATCTCCCACTAATCTAAATCCACGAAAACTGGCTTTGATCGACCTAATCTCATATCGCGAGCGCCACTCCAGTGGATCCGGAGACCGGGTTTTCAGAGATCACTTCGAAAGATCTATATCCATGTCTACGACTTCGATCTTCGTGCACCGAAAAAAAGGTTTGGGAATATCATACTAAGCTGCAGTTGCGGGTAGCGAAAGAAATATTTAGTTGATTCAACGAATATTTAGTTGATTCAACGAATATTTAGTTGATTCAACGAATATTTAGTTGATTCAACGAATATTTAGTTGATTCAACGAATATTTAGTTGATTCAACGAATATTTAGTTGATTCAACGAATATTTAGTTGATTCAACGAATATTTAGTTGATTCAACGAATATTTAGTTGATTCAACGAATATTTAGTTGATTCAACGAATATTTAGTTGATTCAACGAATATTTAGTTGATTCAACGAATATTTAGTTGATTCAACGAATATTTAGTTGATTCAACGAATATTTAGTTGATTCAACGAATATTTAGTTGATTCAACGAATATTTAGTTGATTCAACGAATATTTAGTTGATTCAACGAATATTTAGTTGATTCAACGAATATTTAGTTGATTCAACGAATATTTAGTTGATTCAACGAATATTTAGTTGATTCAACGAATATTTAGTTGATTCAACGAATATTTAGTTGATTCAACGAATATTTAGTTGATTCAACGAATATTTAGTTGATTCAACGAATATTTAGTTGATTCAACGAATATTTAGTTGATTCAACGAATATTTAGTTGATTCAACGAATATTTAGTTGATTCAACGAATATTTAGTTGATTCAACGAATATTTAGTTGATTCAACGAATATTTAGTTGATTCAACGAATATTTAGTTGATTCAACGAATATTTAGTTGATTCAACGAATATTTAGTTGATTCAACGAATATTTAGTCGATTCAACGAATATTTAGTCGATTCAACGAATATTTAGTCGATTCAACGAATATTTAGTCGATTCAACGAATATTTAGTTGATTCAACGAATATTTAGTTGATTCAACGCATATTTAGTTGATTCAACGAATATTTAGCTGATTCAACGAATATTTAGTTGATTCAACGAATATTTAGCTGATTCAACGAATATTTAGTTGCTTCAACAAATAGTTACTTGGATTTAACAAACATTTTGTTCAATCGACCAAATATTTCTTTCGCCACCCGCAACCGCAGCTTAGTTTGATATTATCAAACCTTTTTTTCGGTGTGCACGCCGAACTATCGTCGTTCACCGCTCTTGGTTCGGCTTCATCGGGAATTTATAATATTTTAATGGCGCATCCGAGATTTTCCTCGCGTCCTGTAACGCAGTCTCGTCGCGCACGCAACCGGTAAATAACGCTAATAAACATGTACGAGGCGGTCCAGCACACCCCGCGGCAGCCCGGAGAGAGGCGACGTGTGGCCGCGCGGATGCGCCGTAGTTATGAGGTGGAGGACTCGAGAGCTATCGTAGACGAAAGGCGCGCTTGGGATTATTCTATGGGTGTGCGGGTCGTACCGCATGGGTTTATAACTGTGGATTAGCTAGTAACTACGCGGGCGGTTATTTCACCGAGCTGTTCGTTGAGAGATTTACTTGGCTTCGAGGGCCGCAAATCAACGTACAAAGTATATCCTCCACGGTTTTAATCCTCCTTCCTCTTGTCGTGACGCCGTTCGTTACCCGGCGCGGCTCTCTCTCTCCGGCCGCAAGAATAATCGCCCGTGAATTATATCCTTCCGCGTATCGTCGTCGTCGACGCGACGTACGCGACAAAAGTTTTCGGAAACTTTCGAAAAAAGGGGAATTAAATGATTCATCTTAGTTTCTTGTTATTTTAGGTACGAGAATTTGAAACAAGTATTGGTGATATGTGAGAGAATTCGAAATTGGATGGCGCGAGGCAGGTTCCTTCGAGACTGAGATTGCCATTTTTTGCAACTGAAACAAATTTTGTGATAGATCTTTAGTTTTTCATTTTTTAATTAATTTATTTCATGACGAACGGGCCCAATTGCAAGTGATTAAGCAGTGATTAATCGGTGAGCAGAGCAAAAATATGTGATTAAAATTTTTTATTGAGATTAAAATTAAAATTAATAAAATAACGTTCATTTGTGTTGATCCTATAGCTTTCCATTGGCCCTTACTCCGCAAGAATTACCGTTAGCTGTTGTCTCCTGAAGTTTTCAACAATGTGCCCAATCCAGGCGATAGATCTGGCTTATAAATTACCAACGTGCATTTTTGATATCAAAAGGCTGATTGTTGTGGCTAATGAAAATTCTCTACATAACTCTACATTCTTATGCGAAAGCGTTAAAATTTTGATCTCAAGACGTCTTTCTAGAAAAATATTTCAAATTATTCGTAATTTTGTAAAATTGTGTATACTATAACTTTGAAAACTTCAGCGATAGAGAAAAGGCTATAGAGGTAGGTCACGCTTATGCCAATACAAGTTCAAATGTCTTGTTTTCCAAAAGAAAAAGTCTACGCCTCTTAGTAAAAATCCGTTTAAATACACTCAGAATAAAAAAATTGTTGGATTAACCAAACTCGCGGTCACATACGTTCAAAGCTGGTTTGAACGACAACTAAATTGGTAGTTGGTCGGTACAACTAAATCACTCTTTTGTTGAACGATTATTCGCTTCAATCGATTCAAAATATTTCGATCCAAATAAAAATGTTTATTGTACCAAAGCCTTTGAACGCCGGTGAACGCACCTTGGTCAATCCACAATTTTTATTCTCAGTGTAGTGCGATCTTCCACTAATCTAAGTACACGAAAACTGGCTTTGATCGACCTAATCTCATATCGCGAGCGCCACGCCAGTGGATCCGGAGACCGGGTTTTCAAAGATCACTTCGAAAGATCTATATCCGTATCTACGAGTTCGATCTTCGTGCACGCCGATCTTCGTGATCTCGAAACTCTCCACCAGAACGTTCCCCTTTCCTCCCCCCCCCCCCCTCGTCCTGCACTCGCGAACACGTCGAGGAGAGTATCGAGACCGAGTTATCGGCAGGACCGAAGTGGACGTCGACTCGCGAAGCTGCCGCCCTCGGATAATTGATCTCCGTCCTGGAGATCCAGAGACATTAGAATGCAGCAACTAAGTCGCCCCTCTCGCCCCTCCCCACCACCGCCCGGTCGTTAATTACTCACGCACTCGCGGCTCGACCGACACTCGCGTGAGAAACAATTTTATTTTTTGTTCATATAAATTTTTTTCTCAATCATCCGACTCTCGAGTTTCATCGATCGCGATCCACGAGTTCCCGAGAGCGGAGCGGTCCGACGGACGGACACGCGAAGAATGTATGAAGTAACGCGCGGGTTAACGACGCCTGCGCGCTCGTTAATAATAAATAATGCTTTACCCATATAGCCCACGATGGAGCACATTGTGCTCTCGCAACTTTCCTCTCACGAGTATCGAACTGCGTGTACGAGCTTCCGACGGCCGCTTCGATCGCTGCGCGAATTATTCCGATAATTAAGCCGATACTTAACTCGATCGGTACGGTAGCGCGCGAAGGCAGCGGCCTCGATAACTTATGAGGAAGTGAAGCAGCTGTGCGTGCGAGAGAGATCGTTGCAATTTTCAAAGTAACTTTATTCAGTGGTGCTTATTTTTTTTTTAGAAAACATTGAATTCGGGCCGGATGCGAAATTACCGTGCGTATCCTGCTCGAATTTTCTTTTTCCTCAAAAAAATTAACACCATTGAGAAAAGTTCATTACAGTTTTCATTGCCGACCGCGATGTTTCACTTCCCCTTAAGGTGAAGTGAAAGTCACGTGACGGGGCCATGAGTGTGAGAGAGATAGTTGCAATTTTCAAATTAACTTTATTCAGTGGTGCTAATTTTTTTGGGAAAAAAATGAATTCGGGCCGGATGCGAAATTGCCGTGCGTATCCTGGTCGAATTTTCTTTCTCCTCAAAAAAATTAACACCACTGAGAAAAGTTCATTATAGTTTTCATTGCCGACCGCGATATTTCACTTCCCCTTAAGATAGTCGTTGCGAATATTGTCCGCTTCGAATAAGTTTGAGAGAAATGAGAGCGAACTGCAAACACTTCTGGATGTTATAAAAATCTTTAAAAAATCAAACATATTAAATGTGCTGAAAAGATCAATTTTGCACAATGGTAATTCCAAAATGTTCTTAACAAATTGATGAAAAATAACATTATTCAACAAATCTCCCGGAAAACTGAATTTTCCTTTTACGAAAATGTTTCGTTCACTTTTCTGAATACGTACAAATGTTTACAGATTTTGAAATTCACTTTGAATTTTTTTTTTTATGGCAAAAATGTGTAGTCCCAAAATTCAAAGCGAGTTTAAAAATCTTAAAAAATAATACGTATTCAGAAAACTGAACGAATCATTTTTATTTTTAAAAAAGTTAGCTTTCCGGGAGATTTGTCGAACAATTTTATTTTCCATAAATTTCTTAATAACATTTTGCAATTATTATTAAGCAAAATTAATCTCTTCGCCACCTTTAATAAGCTTGATTTTTTTCACATTTGTATGCCACCCAGAAGTGTCTGCAATTCCCTCTCATCTCTCTGAAACTTATGCGAAGTGAACACGATATTCGCAAGGACCACCTTAACGATCAGCGGGGCAAAGAATCTAACTACAGGGGTCTTGCACGGCACCATCGAGCAATCAATATCGGCGGAGCTCACCGGATAGATATCTTTGCTGAAAAAAAAAAAAAAATGTTTATTTCACTCGACAGGTGACTTAGATTTAGAGCGTCGTTCCAATGCCTCGATTTTCTCCGGAACGATCGGTAGAGGAGGAGAGCGCGCTGGGTGTCGATATATACGAACGATACGACTCGCGCAATTTCGCTCCCTTCGCGCTAGCGCTGAGAGACGCGAGCGTTCTCGCGGGGTTCGACCGGCAATAAATCGTCGCAGCTGCCGTGAGAGAATCGCTACGCTCGGCCCTCGGTGTTTACGAGAGATAGTAGAGGAGAGAACAGAGCAACGGCGGCAGCGGCGGCCGGTCCGACCGGTGGCTGGCCGGTTCGCTCCTCTGCAAATCGCGGATCAACGAGAGAGGAGCGCATACACTCCGCGTCCCACGGACGAGGAGGAAAGAAGCAAAAGTGGCATTCTCGGTCGGCAACGTCGTTGCTGTCGTCGCGAGCGACGTTCCACCGAGTCCTAGTCGCTGGAGAGGTGCAAGCGGGCTTCGCTCCGAGCACACCGGCGATCCACTCTCTCTGGTGATGCTACCTTTGCTTTATGCACCTATAGAGATTCTGGTCGCGGCCGCGCGTGTGGGTGTATCGGGCTGAGAGTATACGAGACGAGTGGGCGGTCATTCATGGCGCGCTGAATTTCCACCTGATCGCCCGCGAGACTGACGAGGTAACGCGCGACTCGCTACAGTGGAAACTTGGTTGCAGGGCACGATTTCGATGAAATACGTTACCAGGTTGCTGAACGCTGCGGAGAGGGCTACTTAGACTCGGCAGGGGTTTTTTGCAACGAGGTGCTAGGCAGTCGTGGCTAAAAAGGTTCGAACATTTGACAAACGTTTCTTTCGCCACAAAGGTCCACTATTTATTTATTATTTTTTTTGTGTTATTTCCTTACTCATTTTTTATTATCTTTTTTTTTAATGAACTGTTTTTAAGTTTTGAAAATTGTAAAATTGTGAAAAAAATGGGGAATTTTTTTATGTGCAAAATGTTTGTTAAATGTAGAAAGTCGGTTAGCGTATAGTTTGGTTGGAACTCGTCGCTAGGTTGCTGAACGCTGCGGAGAGGGTTGTTTAGATTCATTGAGGTTTTTTTTTTTTTTTTTGCAACGAAGTGCTAGGCAGTCGTGGCTAAGAAGGTTTGAACATTTGATAAACCTTTCTCTCGCCACAACGGTCCACTATTTTTTGTTTGTTATTTGCTGACTCCTTTTTATCATTTCTTTTTTTAATTAGCGAACTTTTATTAAGTTTGAAAAATCGTAAAATTACGAAAAAAAATAGTGGATTTTTTTTTTGCGGTAGATGTTTGGTAAATGTGGAAACTCGGTTAGTATACGATTTGGATGGAATTCGTCACTATGTTGCCGAACACTGCGGAAAGGCCTGCTTAGACTCATAGGTGTTTTTTGCAACGAGGTGTTAGGGAGTGGTGGCTAAAAAGGTTTGAACATTTGACCAATATTTTTTTACCACAAAGGTCCACTATTTTTGGTTTGTTCTCGACGGACTCATTTTTACCATTTTTTTATTTTTTTGTTTTTCAACGAACTCTTTTCAAGTTCAAAAAATTGTAGAATTAAGAAGAAAAATGGTGGAGTCTTTTTGGGGGAGAGATGTTTACTAAATGTAGAAATCTTTGCAACACTACATAGGCCATAATATGAATTAAATTTTAACACAACGATGGCTGAAACTTTAGGCAAAAAAGATTTTATTATTTTAGAACACATAGAGGAAGGAAAAGAAATTAAACACTGTGATTCGACGGTCACTCACAATTACAGGTCGAGGATACATCGA
Organism: Ichneumon xanthorius; assembly: GCA_917499995.1. NCBI lineage: Eukaryota > Metazoa > Arthropoda > Insecta > Hymenoptera > Ichneumonidae > Ichneumon > Ichneumon xanthorius. The sequence continues at coordinate 5,907,597 of OU824202.1, read as the reverse complement.
GAGAGTCTCGCATTGCTCCTCAGCTCTATCATTCGACAGAAATCGCGGAAATTATCAATTTCCGATTATCGATCTCCGAGACGTCGCTAGGAAGTTTCGGAGTTTCGAACCGAAGTCGAACGACACAGTGTAAATATAGATCACTCTCTCTTTGCAAAATTGTTGTATGCTCCTCTCAATCACACAATACATCTGCTCTCGCCGTGAAGGCCCGAGAACGAGCACGATCATCGATCGATCGGCTCCCGGTGATTTTCTCTACCGGCGATCGTGAGACTTCGGTATCTCGTACCAGATCACTCTGCAGTGATCGCTCACACTCACAGGAAATCGTTAGATGATCCGCGATTAAACGTTGTGTCCGCTAACTTAATTGCATCGAATTCGACGAGTAGAAAACTCTATAATCGAACACCAAAACAAAAACAAAAAGAAATAAAAACAAATCCTCGAGTCAAATCCATTCGAATCTATACGGTTGCGATCGGCACATTTACATCTTGCCGTATTAGAACTCTGCCAAAATCTCTACCAGAAAGTAAAAAAACTCTACCGGAATTGAAATAAAACTCTACCGGAATGGAAATAAAACTCTACCGGAATGGAAATAAAACTCTACCGGAATTGAAATAAAACTCTACCGGAATGGAAATAAAACTCTACCGGAATGGAAATAAAACTCTACCGGAATGGAAATGAAACTCTACCGGAATGGAAATAAAACTCTACCGGAATACAAGGCTACCGGAATGGAAATAAAACTCTACCGGAATTGAAATAAAACTCTACCGGAATGGAAATGAAACTCTACCGGAATTGAAATAAAACTCTATCGGAATTGAAATAAAACTCTACCGGAATGGAAATGAAACTCTACCGGAATGCAAGGCTACCGTCTAGCCTTGTATTCCGGTAGAGTTTTATTTCAAGTCCGGTAGAATTTAATTTCAAGTTCGGTAGAGTTTTATTTCAAGTTCGGTAGAGTTGTATTTCAAGTTCGGTAGAGTTGTATTTCAAGTCCGGTAGAGTTTTATTTTGATTGTCAGTTTTTTTTTTTTTTACTTTCTGGTAGAGATTTTGGTAGAGTTGTAATATAGTAGAGATGTTTTCTGGTAGAGTTGTGAGTGGTAGACATGTAAATTTGCCTTGCGATCACGAGTTCATCGGTAAAAAAAGTAAAAAAAAAAACTAGAACGGATATGGGTGCCGCACACTTCCCGAACGTCATACCCCGATATCCGCAAGAACAATGTGCGAGTCGGAAAGGAGCGGCCTTTTCAAACGTATTTTTTTCATTTTTTTTCAATCCGCTCAAAAGAAAATTGAATTTCAATAGCTATTATTCTCTCTACCGTGTCTCGTCTAAATTTTAACAATCGTTTTTTTTTATTCTTCATTCCCCCATCTTCTCCGGCGACTGTGGGATGTACCGTGCGGTTCAGTTAAACCCGGCCTTCCCCGAGCCGTTACCATTAGTTCTTCCCGCGGCGATAAATCTAAACGTGGGATCGCGCGGGAAGAGATTCCATAGCTTTGCGAAGTGTTCGAGCTACCGCCACTGGTAGTTTCCTATACCGTGCCGAGGTTCTTATATATATTTCTCTCACGCCGACTCTCTGCTTTCCTTTGCCATTTTGCTGCTCTTCTTAGTAGTAACGAGCTACCATGTACCACGGAAGGTCCGGAGAGTCTCCTCGACTCTCCGGCCCTTCCGCCGTGTATCGGTAACCGAGCAATATATTCTTTCTATGGGCAGTTGGGCTTATTGGAATTATCAGTGTGCGTGTGGACGCGTGTGTGGAAGGCGGAGGATTACGGAACGCTATTTCTCACGCGCTATCGCATCGGCACACCTCGAAGAGTGGAGGAGACGCGTGACAAGGGCTCGCGCGGGAGTTCACAGGTTGCGACCGGGGAAACCGCCTATGCGTACCAGTTTGGCTCGTCGGGGAGAGACTTCGCGTACGATAGTCTCGGAGTATCGCGGACGGCTTGACGAGGGTCCGACTGGAGGTAAAGTGTTGTCGAGGGGGAACGGAGGAATCGTCAGGATGGACAGCGTACAAGTTGCTGTGTAAACGAGGCGATACCCGTAGGGACGGAAGCACTCGATCGTACGAACCAGAGTCATTCATCTTTGTTTCGCGTAACGAATAGCACTGTGGATGCGAGACATTTTTTTTTTTTTTGCATCCAGTTTCTTTACTTTAGTGTTTGCTTCATAGTTGGAAAAAATACTCAATTTTTAGGAAATTTGTTGTTAAAAAAATCCGCCTTTGTGTAAAAGGTACATTCTATGTATTTTGCCCGCGTACGGAAACTCGCTTCGAAAACCGAAAAAAAATGAAAAAAAAAACACAATGTTTCTCGACAATTAAACGCACTGTTTCCATTGTTAATCCAGTTCGCTGACTTGATTTTTTTTCCATCTATGAATTGAAATGAGTTGATTTTTGAAATATGAGTTGATTTTCCATCTATGAAGCAAACGCTACGTTTGATTCATAGATGGAAAAAAAACTCAAATTTTCTCGAAATCGATAGTAAAAAAAATGGGAATTCTATGAATTTCCGCCGGCATACGAAAACTCGCTCCGAAAACACATTAAAAAAGCAAAAAAAAATGTTGTCGATTGAACCCATCATCACCGTTTTTTATCCCGTTTCTTTACTGTAGCGTTTGCTTCATAATTGAAAAAAATACTCCCATTTTCTCGATATTAGTAGTAAAAAAATGGGAGTCATCCTTGGTGTCAAAGCTACATTGTACGTACTTTTCTCCGCGTACGACAACTCGCTCCGAAATAAAAAAAAAAGCAGAAAAATTCTTTCTCGTCAATTCAACCCACCGTTGCCATTTTTTTCATACAGTTTCTTCACTGTAGCGTTCACAGTTCCTTCATACACTGAGAGAAGGATCTAGTAAATATTACCATATCGCTTGAGAGATATTACCATAGCACATAGTAGTAGGGCGCTAGGGCACTACCTATAATAGGAAGTACCGAATTCTTAAGAATTTTTCATAGATATTATGGTAAAAATTCTTGGATAATTTGAGACTTTCTGCCATAGGTGGCGCCCTGGCGCCCTACTACTATGTGCTATGGTAATATTTCGTAGATGATCGGTAATTTTCATTAGATCCTTCTCTCAGTGTAGTTGTCGGAAACAAATCTCAAATTTGTTCGAAATTCATAGGTAAAAAAAAAGGGCGACATCCTTTGTGTCAAAGCCACATTCTACATATATTCCCCACCCCCGAAATCTCGCCCCGAAAAACCATAAAAAGAGAGCAAAAAAATATTTCTCGTAAATTAAACCCACCGTCGCCATTCCCTCCCGAGTCCTCGCTTTCCTCACTTTATCGTCGGCCTGCTGCGATTTCCTCGTAAAGTCGCCCGCCGCCTGCCGCGGTTCGGCGACCGCAAGCGGGTAGCTCACGGAACATCGAGAGGTGCTTTTATTTACCATATTAACTCGGAAGGTTTCTCCCTTCCCTTCGGGGAGCGTGTCGCTCTCCCTGAACGGTCGAAACCTTCCTCGGAGTCAATGTCACGACTGTCCGTCCGACCGGCTGTCCGTGGCTCCTTCTCGCTCGCGGTGCTGTTTCCCGCTACCGTTGCCCGATCCGAGGCCCTGCATATCCACCGTAAGCACATGCATGCATGCAGGTCCTGCACACACGCGCATAGCGGGGAGAGATCCAGAAAACCTTGAAGTATGTCAGTGTCAGGGCCTCGAGCCTGATGGCCGGTCAGCGACGCGGCTTCTCGCGCTTCTGGAGGTGGCGGTGTGTTTCTCGTGACGCGAGACACCCGAAGGCGACAGGGCAGTATCACCCGAATAACCAGTTTCCCATGCTCGCGTGACGCGATCAACGAGAGCACCAAAGAGGGCGAGAAAGATCGGAGTGGGGGGGGAAAAAAATAAAACCTCGAAGAAAAACCTGCACCGCGAGAGCCCAACTGTTTTGAAAGGTTATTAATGGCCCGACGCGCGTGTACACGCCGCTCGGTGTTTTCGAAACGTCCGGTATGATACCGCTTCGATTACCGCCTTAGGACGCAACACGCCCGGGCCCCGAGAAATATCTCGATGCACAATCGTGCGCACCGCACTTTCGGGACTCACGATTAGAGGCTTGAGCTCACGGAACCGTCAAACTCGTCCGGAGAGATCAGCTGTATATACCGTATAATAGCACGGTGTGAGCGGTCGTTGGTGACTACGTAACAGAGCGAGGGGACAGAATCTGAGGAGAAAAACGATCGACTACGCCAGGTAGATCAGAGCAGAGATACAACGTATACGAGTGCATCGTCTATGTCAAATTTCACTTTTTTTTTTTTTTTTGCAAGGTAAGCGCTCATTTATATCTCTGCCACTCACAACTCTACCAGAAAACAAGTCTCCCGGATAATAACTCTACCAAAAACGATAGCTCTAACAACTCTACCACATAACAACTCTACCAAAATCTCTACCACTAAAGAAAAAAACTCTCCCGGAGTTTAAATAAAACTCTCCCCGAATTTTTATTTATATTCGGGGAGAGTTTTATGTAAATTCCGGGAGAGTTTTTTTCTTTAGTGGTAGAGATTTTGGTAGAGTTCTAATACGGTAGAGTTGTAATACCGTAGAGATGTTTTCTGATAGAGTTGTTTTGTAGTAGAGTTGTTAGAACTATCTTTTTTGGTAGAGATGTTTGGGGAGACATGTTTTCTGGTAGAGTTGTGAGTGGTAGATATATAAATGTGCCAGGATAGGTACGTTGAGAAAAAGAAATGGTTGGATTAAGTAAACGCGCGGTGACATACGTTCAAAGGTGAATTTTGTTGGCACAACATAAATGTTTGTTTCAATCGACAAGTTTTGAATAAATTGAAGCAAATAATCGTTTAACAAAACAATGCTTCATTTGTACCAAACAAATAACAGCTTTGAACGTACGTCATAGCGATTTTTGATTAATACAAGCAATTTTTTTCTCAATTAAGCATGAGCGTTTACACTAACCTCACGTAAGATTCACAGGGAATCGAGAGAGAATTGCGAACAATTCTCGATGGGATAAGAATTTCTGAAAAAAATGAAGCGAATAACTTTTCTGAACGTATTCAGAAAAGTTAACTTTTTTGTTCTTTTCCTTTAATTTGTTAATAACACTTTAAAATTATTATTATACAAATTCAATATTTTCAACACCTTCCATACACTTAATTTTTTTTAGATTCTCATCCCATCGAGAAGTGTCCGAAATTCTCTCCCAATGCTCTCCCAATGTTGGGTGGTGTTAGCCTCTACGCTCACACAACCTTGATACGACGTCATTGAGCGAAAGGAGATTTCGATTCGTCGCGCAGTTCGCCTTCGAGAGAAAGATCCCCGATAATAACAACAATCATCATTATTGCATGGGAGTCTTCGAGAGTAATTGTTATACGAATTTTTAAGCATTGGATGATCGTCCGATCGTTTGATTGATTAATGTTTAATATTAATGGAGAAAAGACTGTGAGAAAGTTAAAGTACAAGAAGCGTGACGATGCACCATGCAATCTTGTTTTAAAGGTTTTTTTTCTTTTCCTCTTTCTCGGTAGTTGAATCAGCCACTTCCTCTGCGATCGCAAGAAGCGTTCACGGACTTCGGGTCAGCAGTAGCAGCAGCTCGTGATCCTAGGAGCGATGAAAGTGCGATGCGACCGGACGTAATTCACCTTCACTCGAATTATCAGCCCGGCTGGCTACCGCTGCTGTTGGTTTTACTGTTTTTCCGGGCGCGCGCACGGATGTTCACTCGAGAGCTCGCATTATACTTTCGCCTCTTGCTCTCGGTCCGTCGTGGCTCTCCGCCTCTCGCCCTCGCCGCTAACAACTGCAGTCGCTACTCTCCCCGCGGAGGTAAATGCACGTGCTCGCTGTGCAGTCCGCGAAAGTAATAACCGATTCGCCACCGGCGCTTCAACTTTTTCCTGTGTCCATACGCGGCCATCAGCCACCCGCTCAGCGATGGCGATGCACCGAGCGACCGCTGATGCAACGACGCGCGGAGGACGAACGCTCCTTCGAGATGCATCGCCGAAGATACGATCGGCTCTAAAGGGATTCGGATAAAAATCTATGTACTCGCGCTCGAGATAACTCCTCGGCGCGCGTGCGAAAGAAGACTCGCCTCGGGCCGGATGGAAAACCGGAATGGAAAAATTGTTGGGTAGAAATGAAAAAATTCATAAAAATAAAAAGTACAACGGATGAGAAAGTGAATAGCGTTAAAGAGGGAATCTCGTCTGGCGCGAATGATCGATGTCTGGGAGTTGAAACGCGTCTGCTGCGAGACAAGATTTGATCGAGTGGAATCCTACTGAGGGTTTTGTTTGCTTGCGATTTTTGCTTTTGTTTTTGTTTATTTATTTTTTTCTGGACTGGCGTATGGGATATGCTCGAGTGCGCGTTACAAGTTGCATATCGCGTTTGGTTAGTTCGCGCATAATTTCCTTCGACGCCTTTTATTTCTAGGAGTCCATCCGGTTGGCCGAGATTCTTCTGACTCCTTCCATATCCGATATCTCTCTCGCGCGGGATAGAGAGGAAGGGGAGCGGATTGCTCGAGCGAAAATTCCTGTTCCACGGATTTAAAACGGCAGCGGGAAACGGCTCGAGATCCGCCGCAGAATGAGATGCTGTAAGCCACGCGCTGTGCGTGAGCCCAGCTGACCCTGCAATTCTGCGAACCGCAAAGAACAGAATGTAACACGTGGTGAGCACTGAGAATACGGAACACTAGCGAATACACACGCTGAGGGAGATCCCCATTCGGTTGTAGCGAACTCAACTGAAGAGCCGGATAGAGAATTTTTATATATATACATATATATATATATATATTTTTTTTTTTGCGATACGCGACCTTCTTTTGGCTTCGAATCACCAGAGTAAAGCGCCAAATACTCGACCGTTTTATACTACGAAAGTCCAAGTGTCACGCGGGAATTTTTGTAATTAAATTCAATAACGATTCAATTCTTTAATGTGCCATTTTTTGCCACATTGGTGAGCAGGCTATTTTTTAAAAATATTTTCATTTTTAGTCTAAAAATGCTGAACAAATTTGACGAATAGCAAATGTTTTTCGAGCATAATTTCATACTTTTTTTATTTTTCATTCAAATTTTTTTATTCCGGCTTTACTATTTTTTTCAATGACTTAAAAAAAATGTGTTCAGTAAAGTGTCGAGCGGTTGGGAGAAACAATTTTTGTTCGACAAGAAAGGGGCTTCTGGCTTGAAGGGTTAGGGTGAGAATATAAAACGGTGGAGAGAACGTAAGGAGCAGCGGTAGCATTGCAGCAATGGCGTACAGGGCAGCTAGAGAAACTGAAAAAGTCGGAATAAGATGAAGAAGCTGCAAGGAGAGACGACGACAACGATCCTGATTTAGTACTCGCTAGCTAGATGCGAAACAGGTCTTCGTCTTGGAATAAATGTTTTTACTCTTCGCTCGACGAGACACGATTCCCTCGAGGTGTGTATAATATAATACGAGTCGAGCTTGCGAGGAGCTCGAGAGGCCGTTTCAAGTTACACCGAGTCGATCGTCGCCATCGATTTTAACCGGGTAATAGTACATTTTTTCCCGACCATCGCTCGTTGGTATATATTCATAAGTATAATATGTAGACGCAAATTTGATGCCCGTACGGATAATGCCATCTCATAATATGCGATTAAGAATCCAGTTATGTTAAATAATAATCCTTGGCCTTCAAAAACTTCATTCAAAGTACACAGTAAAAAATGTTTGTATATTTAAAAAAAGCTTATCATATCACGATTATCAGACTATCACACTTTTTTATTTGTTAATACTACAATTTTTTGTTGCTAGGCACTGTATTTCTAACAAACAAAATAAGAAATTGCCAAATTAACGAGAAAAAGTTGTAAAAACATCTGTGGACAAGAAATGTTTATTAAGTTTTTCCCGAGCTCGGCACGTTGAGATATATTTATAAGCGTAATATGTGGACGCAAATTTAATGACCGTACAGATAGTGGTGTCTCATAATATGCGATTAAGGATCTAGTTATGTTAAATAATAATCCTTGTCATTCTTCACAAACGTCCTTCAAAGTATACACTAAAAAATGTTTGTACATTTAACACAAGATTTCTTGTCGACTATCATATTTTTTATTTAATATTACATTTTTTTTAAATAATAAACTGTGTTTCTAACAAACAAAATAAGAAATTACTAAATTAACGAGAACCATTTGTAAACGTCTATGGACAAGAAATGTTTGTAACATTTTTCCCGCGTACGGTATATCGGGATATATTTATAAACGTGATATGTAGGCGCAAATTTAATGCAAATTTAATCTCATCATATGCGATTAAGGATCCGGTTATGTTAAATAATAATCTTTGTCATTATTCAAGGACCTCTTTCAAAGTACACAGTAAAAATATTTGTACATTTAACCAAACATTTCTTATCCACTGTCATATTTTTGTGTTAGTATTATACTTTTTTTGGCAACGAACTGTATATCTAACAAACAAAATAAGAAATAATTAAATCACGAACAAGCAATGTTTGTTAAAGGTAAAAATATTTCCAAGCCTACGTCCCATGTCTTCATATTTACTGCTTTTATTGTTCGAATAAAAATTTTACCACCAGCAATTATTATTATTATTATTTTTTTGTTTCACCCGGCCGTACTTGCGTGTATTGTATAATTTATATATTATCTGCGGAGACGCTTCGTGGGTTTTCTCGTGTATTACCTGAGACGGAAATTAATGGGGTGGAAGAAGATCTACACTGCTCGGGGCTATCCTATCCTACGGTATACTCTGATACCGGTAAGTATTACCCTCGGCAACAACATAGAAAATAAAAAAAATAAAAAATAAAATAAAAAGGGCGAGGAGGTAGGTACTTGCACGCTTCGCTTCCTCTTCTTCTGGCGAAGCACACTCTGTTGCACTCGACGGCCAAAGCCAATTTTACTCATTAAGGCTAGATTCCTGCACGAAGCGTGCGGCCGGGGCGACGACGCCGCACGTCCTGGGAATAGATCCTTCCCCGGGATAGCCACCGGTGCCTTCACTCCCCCCACATTACCGATCTTTCTTACTCGAGCGGACTTTCGATCCGCTACGCCGTAAACTATACATCCGCAATGCAATTTTTTTAAAACGCATTAAAAAATTCAAATCAAAATTAAAATTAAAAACTAACTTTTACGGGGAAGTGAAACAGCTGTGCGTGCGAGAGAGATAGTTGCAATTTTCAAATTAACTTTATTCGATGGTACCAATTTTTTTTAGAAAAAAATTAATTCGGGCCGTTTGGGAAACTACCGTGCGCATCCGGCTTGAATTTGCTTTTTCTAAAAAAAAAATGAGCACCCTTGAGAAAAGTTCATTACAGTTTTCATAACCGACCGTGATATTTCACTTCCCCTTAAGGTGAAGTAAACCTCCCCAAGGGTAAGACAGTTAGGAATTTTCTAGTTGAAATCGTCGCATACGGTTTACCATTTTTCTCGAAAATGCGTTAATAAAATGTCACGAAAGTTTCAGAATAGGCGTAGAATATACAAAAGCAGCTTTCGTTTACAATTTTTTTTCTGAAATCGAAAGAAAAAATTACAGTGTAATCACCATCTTTGTAAGCAAGGTTGGTACCGTCATTTTGGGTAAAATTTTCTTATTTATTTATCGGTAATTATCGACGCGTTCACATTTTCCACTTTTTACGTTATTCTCATAACGAAATGTGATGTCGCCCATACCAAATCGTGTATTTTACAATCACCGAGTTTTCCGAGTTGTTATTTCGATCATTGGTACAGTTAAGAGAATATAGCACAACGTTGCTAATTACGGATTTTCTATGGTAATCACACTGTAATTTTTTCTTTTGATTTAAAAAAAAAAAACAGAACGAAAGACAACGTTTGTGCATTCTACACGTCTTCTGAGTTTTATTGCATTTTAGCGATGTACTTTTTAATCTACGACTTCAACCTGAAAAATTCCTAATTCCTGTTTAACCCTCGGGGAGGTTTCACTTCACCTTAAAACGTTTCTTTAATTAACCCTTTAAGCACAGTTGCCTTCTTTCGCCCATAAACTACAACGATATCGGGTGTTATAATAAATTGTTATCTATCGTAAAAAACTGCTCCTCAAAATTACTCTATGAATATTTTTCAATGTTCATATGAAACTGATATGAAAATTTCATTTTCCAACTTTTAAAAAAATCTCATTTAGATTGACAAATTATCTACTTTTATTTCACGACGACTCCGCGTACTGAAGAGATTCGGAGAAGGAATACCCTTTTTAAAAATAATTCCAAATAAGAAAACGTTCTCTAAACGAATGCTAACAAAAAATAAGTCTACGAATGAAAATTGAATATTTGACCCAGTTTGACGAGTTTACATTAAAAACAAATTTGTCTGGATCGACAGATCTCCCATATTCGCGTCACGGTTCTCCGGCTATTACCATCTCTCACGGGTAATCCTATAATCCTGAATAAGTAATCGGATAGTGTTGGAAGGAGGCAAGGGGCGGTCGCGAGGAAAATCTCTTCGGGGCACGTGTCCGTCGCGCATCCCAAACAAGGATAATCGCGGAGGCAAGGATAAGGTACGCCGGTTGCTCGCGGTAGCGAACGGCGACGTTCTCTCGGGATTATTCCGTTCCACGGACGAGACCTCGGCTGTTAGGTGTTGGCCACCCGACGCGTATGTATGCATGTATGCATGTAGAATTATCGCTGGCGACAATCGCACTCGCACTCGCGCCGACGAGAAGATATTATTATTGTTAACCCGCGGGAGATCACAGAGATGGAATCGGAATGAAAAAAATAAAATTAAAAAAATTATAATTTTTTTTTTGAATGAGTGTCGAGTGCGTGATCCGAAGAGCCGAACAGGTGCCGAGTCGGCATACGCTCGAGTGTAATAGCGAGAAATATTAATCTCGAGGTTGAAATTTATCCTGAGCTTCTCGAGCTAAAACGCCCACGGTGTGAGATCCGCTCGCACATACCCGTTCCCGAAGCATCACGTACGTTACATATATCTCTCCGCGCAATGCAGACGATACTTGCTACGCACTCGTCGCTGGGGCTGCCGCACATGCGTGTAGCTATATAATAATCCCGATGCATCCGTACATCCTCGTCCTCCCCATCCCGATGATATCGAGTTTCCGCCAGTGTACGAGCGCGCCTACGAGCGTTCCGTCGTCTCGAATTCGAACTGCTGTGTAAGATTTTTTTTTTTTTACAGAGTCGTAGACTTTAATCGCACGGCGAATATTCTACGGATTGAATGTAACGTACGTATTCGGTTGGGAATTATTCGACGATTAAGGTTCAGTGGGCTTCGTGTTTTTGGACAATAATGTTTTAAGTTTCGGACGATTAGGCTTGAAATAATCACCTTTCGAGCTTTTTTTATGTTTATATAAAAAAACATTTCTCTGGACATGGAAAAAGGTTTATATGGCCTCGAAATTATCTTTTTTTATGCCACGTATCGAAAAGTATAAAATCTTTTATATAATGTTGTATATCAAAAATGAAGATATATTTGAATGAAAAAATGTATATGTATACATCTCGGACTATATTTCTCAAAATATATATCTTTAGAGGTGCAGCAATTAATGTGATTATTATATTAATCATACAGTGTAAAAATAAATTGTAAACTCAATATACTGGAACTTGAAATTTGCTTACACGACTTATATTAATTGAACATTGATGTACTTTTTTTATAAAATAAATATAGAAGATTCTAACATTACAAATCTTGTCTGAAATTAACAACAATTTGATTAAAAATAAGAATTTTACTGCAAGATTGCAATGCAAATGTATTTGGAATTTTAGAAACAGTTTATATAAAAACAAAACTTCCAATACAGTTAATTAATTTCCGAACAACATTTTTTTACAGTGTATGAAAATGCCGAATTTTAGAATATTTTTATTATACACTTGTTTTTCATGAATCGTTCAGTTTCAGGAAATATCATCGGGATATTAACTTTCGTGAGGCAGGAGCGACGAAGTGCGCTCGAGATGCATATTCTCAAGGGGCCCCGAAGGGCTTCGACCTGAACTCTCGAGGGGGGTCGCGAGAGAGGCTGGGCAAAGTACGAGAGCACCGTGGTGCAACGAAAGACGACGAAGACGAGTCTCGCGGACGGGTTTAGAAATTCGAGACGCAATGCCGCTCGAGAGCCCGGCGAACCCTTGGCAATCTCTCTCATTCTCCCTACTGCATCCCGCATCAAGTTCATGGACTATAACGTCATTGCATACACGTTGCCGGCGTACCACTACTCCCGCACCGTTTTGTTACATGCGCTTTAATATAATCCTACAAGTTCGTCGTGGGTCAATGGACTTTCACCTTGAGACTCTTCCCCTATTTCCTGATCTCTCCATTACCATTTTTCAATGTGAAAAATCATCTTTAACGAAAAAAACCTTCCCAAAAAATTAAAAATTACATTTTTTTTTTAAGTACACTTAGAAGATCCTCTGTGAATTTTTGCAGATATTTTTTTACATTTCGTTGATATTCTTTCGATGACAGAATGACGAACTTCAGATTCTCGTGAGAACCCCGTACGTGAAGGGTTAAAAAAATATTATGCTAATTTTATTTTATTTTTTTAACGAAGAAAAAATCAGCAAAGGGAAGCCGCTATTTATGATTTGAAAGTAAAGAGAGAAGAGTTTAAGAGTCATTCGGCTGGACGAGGAGGTCGCGTTTAAAATTCGTGTTGCGCCTCGACGTAGTTGCAGTCATCGAGATTCGTGTACTACAAGCCTAAAGCTCATCGTATTATATCTTACATGCGCGTGGAGTTATGTCAGGTTCGTCCAAGTGGGCCACGCGACTGCGTTTGGCCTCTTCTCCTCCTCACACATTTCTCCTTTCCTTCTTCCATGCGTATATACTCGTAACCTCCGACTGACCATTCGTTTTCCTCATCGCCGAGGCTCATTCCCCTTTCGCTGTCGTCTCCCTCTAGCCCTCTTTCTCTCTGTCCACATTCTACCAAACGGTCGTATTTTTCACGGCCTTTGTCGCCGACGCACTGACCGACACTCGGCCGGCGACGAGCCCAGTTGCCCCCATGGGCACAAGAGACGCGGAGTCATCGTCCCATTACCGGAGCGAAAATAATGGAACGCCGAAGAAGACGACGAACAATCCGGGACTATGAACGGTGCGATGACCATTGTTCCGCTCTCAGATCACAGGGCGCCTCATTCATAATATATATTCATTTTTTGCTTCTTTTTTCTAGCATACGCAAATACCGTATTTTATAGTTAATATCATACTGAATCAACAGATTTTCCAGCTGAGATATCAGGGGACAAAAAATTGGAGCTGCAAGCCAATTATGGGGCTCTACTGTTTTATACGATCGCTGGGAAAGCCGATCTTTTCGATTTCTGATATGGACAATTTTCTGATATGGACAATTTTCTGATATGGACAATTTTCTGATATGGACAATTTTCTGATATGGACAATTTTCTGATATGGACAATTTTCTGATATGGACAATTTTCTGATATGGACAATTTTCTGATATGGACAATTTTCTGATATGGACAATTTTCTGATATGGACAATTTTCTGATATGGACAATTTTCTGATATGGACAATTTTCTGATATGGACAATTTTCTGATATGGACAATTTTCTGATATGGACAATTTTCTGATATGGACAATTTTCTGATATGGACAATTTTCTGATATGGACAATTTTCTGATATGGACAATTTTCTGATATGGACAATTTTCTGATATGGACAATTTTCTGATATGGACAATTTTCTGATATGGACAATTTTCTGATATGGACAATTTTCTGATATGGACAATTTTCTGATATGGACAATTTTCTGATATGGACAATTTTCTGATATGGACAATTTTCTGATATGGACAATTTTCTGATATGGACAATTTTCTGATATGGACAATTTTCTGATATGGACAATTTTCTGATATGGACAATTTTCTGATATGGACAATTTTCTGATATGGACAATTTTCTGATATGGACAATTTTCTGATATGGACAATTTTCTGATATGGACAATTTTCTGATATGGACAATTTTCTGATATGGACAATTTTCTGATATGGACAATTTTCTGATATGGACAATTTTCTGATATGGACAATTTTCTGATATGGACAATTTTCTGATATGGACAATTTTCTGATATGGACAATTTTCTGATATGGACAATTTTCTGATATGGACAATTTTCTGATATGGACAATTTTCTGATATGGACAATTTTCTGATATGGACAATTTTCTGATATGGACAATTTTCTGATATGGACAATTTTCTGATATGGACAATTTTCTGATATGGACAATTTTCTGATATGGACAATTTTCTGATATGGACAATTTTCTGATATGGACAATTTTCTGATATGGACAATTTTCTGATATGGACAATTTTCTGATATGGACAATTTTCTGATATGGACAATTTTCTGATATGGACAATTTTCTGATATGGACAATTTTCTGATATGGACAATTTTCTGATATGGACAATTTTCTGATATGGACAATTTTCTGATATGGACAATTTTCTGATATGGACAATTTTCTGATATGGACAATTTTCTGATATGGACAATTTTCTGATATGGACAATTTTCTGATATGGACAATTTTCTGATATGGACAATTTTCTGATATGGACAATTTTCTGATATGGACAATTTTCTGATATGGACAATTTTCTGATATGGACAATTTTCTGATATGGACAATTTTCTGATATGGACAATTTTCTGATATGGACAATTTTCTGATATGGACAATTTTCTGATATGGACAATTTTCTGATATGGACAATTTTCTGATATGGACAATTTTCTGATATGGACAATTTTCTGATATGGACAATTTTCTGATATGGACAATTTTCTGATATGGACAATTTTCTGATATGGACAATTTTCTGATATGGACAATTTTCTGATATGGACAATTTTCTGATATGGACAATTTTCTGATATGGACAATTTTCTGATATGGACAATTTTCTGATATGGACAATTTTCTGATATGGACAATTTTCTGATATGGACAATTTTCTGATATGGACAATTTTCTGATATGGACAATTTTCTGATATGGACAATTTTCTGATATGGACAATTTTCTGATATGGACAATTTTCTGATATTGACAATTTTCTGATATGAACAATTTTCTGATATGGACAATTTTCTGATATGGACAATTTTCTGATATGGACAATTTTCTGATATGGACAATTTTCTGATATGGACAATTTTCTGATATGGACAATTTTCTGATATGGACAATTTTCTGATATGGACAATTTTCTGATATGGACAATTTTCTGATATGGACAATTTTCTGATATGGACAATTTTCTGATATGGACAATTTTCTGATATGGACAATTTTCTGATATGGACAATTTTCTGATATGGACAATTTTCTGATATGGACAATTTTCTGATATGGACAATTTTCTGATATGGACAATTTTCTGATATAGACAATTGCTGATATGGACAATTTTCTGATATAGACAATTGCTGATATATATAATTTTCTGATATAGACAATTGCTGATATATATAATTTTCTGATATAGACCATTTCATATTGGATTAAGAATTTTTTCAGCTACGACATCGGGAAAAAAATATTTTTTTCAGATTTATCTATTCAACTTTCGGCCTCGCAATTTTCGTTAATTAATTTCCGTATGGTGAGATACGGGAACGTAAAGACCATCTTTGTTTGGTCAGGGGGTTCTTATCTCGAGCGTCGAGACGCTGATGTGGGTTTATTGGAACCGTTGGAAGGAGCATAAAGATAGAAACCCTTGGGGATCTCTCCACAGCCGTGTGTACAACAACTCGGGTCCCGAGCTCGTCGAACAATATGATAGACATAACCCGTGACCTCGAACGTTAACGAGAGAAAATAAGAAAACTAAAGAACGAGAAAAAAAATAAAGAATGGAAACGATGAAAGGTAGGCATGGTATATATAGAGATTCGCCCTGCTACGCTGTTACTCGGCTATAAACCCCCGATGTAATCGCCACGTTTGTGTTCGGTAAATTGGATCCGATGATCGGGTCCCTTCAGCTCCACGGGCAGTATAGAACAATCATTTCACTGCTCCTCCTGTCCATCCTCTATCGCGGCACTCTAGTAGTTCTCATCCTTCCACAGCGCTCCTTTCAAAACTCACTCGTGGTTTATCCGTCGGAAAATTTCATAACCGTGCGGTTTATTTGCCACCCGAAAAGCTCGTACGTATATTATAAAATATTATTATATTATAATACATTATAATCTAATATTAATATATTATATCATAATATAGCAGTAGTAAAAGACATTTATTGACCTCCCTTATAGCTAGTTCTTATTTTCTTATTTTTTACATTACAATGCCTTAGGGTGAGCCAATAGACCATTGACCGAAGTCCTTCCGCCATTATAATATAATATATTATAATATACACTGTGAAAACAGTTTGTACTTTTTACATCAACTTATTGTCCACAAGCGTTCACAATTTTTGATTTGTTAATTTTCCGATCGCACCCATCCGGTTCTAGTTTTACAAACGAAAGTATAAATTAAAATTGTTGTTAATGATATGAGAAATAATATATATATAATATTCAAGCCTGAACAAACGAGTTTGCCACTTATTTAACAAAATTATTTTTGCGATACTTCGTATTTCGATTGTACGAAATTATTCTTTATTGCGTATAACGCCTATATTATAAAAATAAAAAAGACTTCACTTTCTCTTCCTCCGATTCGTCTTGAGCGACGAGATTGTGAGTTGGGCGAACGGGTGACGTATTTCCGGCGCTTAATCGCGCGCGGAGAGCCCTCGTCGCCCGAGAGGCACTCTACGAAAACATGAGACTCGTGACACCCACCGGTTCTCGAAAGAATAAGGCATTAAGATTCCGGCGAGTCGAAAGTTGTCTGCCAAGCACGATTTGTCTTCCGGCCGATAAAGCCCTGCACACTCGGCTCATTATCGTATGTGCAGTATTGCTCTGTACAGACCAGCCGAGGGCTTCATATTTCCTGTGTCCAACTCGACGGGCGATGCAAAAATACAACGAGCGACGAAAATTGATTTTTTTAAGGAACCGCGAGAAGAAACGCGCCATATCGCGCTATTCGACTCATCAGAACCCGAAGTTTAAAGAAAATAAAACAAAAATGCTCGTTCTCGCTTACAGCGTAGAAGAACATTAATCAACGTCAGAAATTCGACAGTCGTGAAATTACGGCCTAATGCGGACCGGGCTCGTTTCAAGTAATTGAGCCGCGATCTCCTAACGAGTTTAGATTTATCTCGTTAAGTGCGTCCAAACAAAATCGATTGAGAGCAATTATTTACACTGTAAAAAATGTTATGAAATTTACAACTTCGGTATATGACATTAGAATTCATATACATTGTATTTGAATTTTAATAATTTAATCTTAAATGTAATACCTGTATATTAAAATTACCGGCGATGGCATTGAAAATTAAGACATCCGTATATGAAAATTATGTTATTATTACAAATATTAAACAAATAATATTGTTTTTAATATACCGGCAACGCAATATTCTTACATACGTGTCAATGAAATTTCATATACTGTATATACATAAAACTTCATATACGTTTATGAATTTTCAAACAGAAATTTTTTACAGTGTAAAGTAAATTCACTTTTCGGCTCATTACAAAATAAATTTTATACCAATTCATGGTCACATTTTTTTGTTATCGGAACTTCGTACTATAACTGAGATATTAAGATTTTCTCTCAGGTGTTCGTGACACGCCTGCGCTCCTCTGCGATTTGAAGGATGAAGAATCGAGCGGCGTTCGCTAATGGCAAAAGGTGATCTTGCTCCCTATTAAGGGACGAGTCCTCGAGTATCGGCCGGTATGAGAGGTCGGACATAGCGAAAGAGATGCTCGGTAAGCGTGGGTATACACGCAGCAGGTACATGGAACGGTAGGAAAACCGGACGACGATGGTGGGAGAGCGGAAGGGTGTACGAAAGAAAGAAGGCATACATGCAGCTCGCGTATAGACGATCAATCTCGAAGCGAGCCCGCGTAGAGCAAGCGCAAGAAGCGGTCTTTCGCTCCGCGGCAGTAAACCTCTCGGTACCTTGCTAGACTAGTCTAACGAGATGTTATCCTCCGCCTCTTACTCGCCTAACTTTTTTTTTTCCTCTCGGTTATTATTCTCGTTCCCCCATCCCTCGAACACTAAACGATGCATTTTTTTTTGTTTGTCAATAACAAATACCGTGTTGGTGGTTCTGTCCGAACAATTTATAGACAGAATTGTAATAGTAATAATAATGGCATCCAGATATTTTTAATAGGGATTGGAGTAATTGTTACCATGGAAAATATAAGAGTGGGGCAAAATGGGTACGTAGAAAAATTAATCAAATCATTTAAAAATACTCAATTAAATAAATAGAATAAATTTTGAATTAATAAAATGAAAAGTAGTTCGTTTTGCCCCGCTGGCCCAATACTTTCCCACAAGAAACAATCCAGCACGCTAAATATTATAGTAAGACTTTCCGATATCTAAATATCAACAGGTGCTATATTTCCACTGAAAAAACTCAAGTATTAATTTATTTTTTTTAATGCAACAGCAAGAAAATAATCTCTTAATTTTTTTTGCTTCACGAACGATCTACGAAATATTTCTAAATTAACGATCAAATTTTTATCTATATTAGCCAGTACATGGCAAGCCAGATCGAACAAGCTCGATACGAAAGAGTCTCGTTGTCTCCGAAGAGAAAAGGAGACTCGCTGGATCAGGAATGGGGTGGGGTGAGGTGGGGGGGGGGGGGGGCGGACTAGATACTAGATAATGGTTCCGAGGAGAATTCGTGAGGACACGATGTGCCCTCTCTCTGCAACAAGTCAGCCAGCGAGTTCGAAACTATTTTAATGGCCTCTCCTCAACTAAGAGGAAGAGGAAAAGAACGAACAAGAACAAGAACAAGAATAAGAAGAAGACGAAGAAGAAGAAGCCGGGGAGCAGCAGCATCGGGAGCGAACTCTTCGCCCACTAACCGGGCACGAGCATTGCCCGATACTAATCGCCTCTCAGTGGTCAGCATTACTGTACGTACACAGCCGTTGCCCATATTGCTCTATAGCGCTGCACAGAGAGATGAGTGTATGGGGGCGAGCTCTAGTCAAGCCTCAACAAATTATCAAGATGCATGACATCTGGAAAGCGACTTTGCGCCGCGTGGTAGAAGGCTCCGATGCTTCTGTTGATTCTATACACCGGGCACGATGGCCCTTCGGTACAAACAAACTCGAGAAAGATGATCGCTGGTCACGACAAATTTTTTAAGTTTCTTTTTTTATGCAAATAAAAATAAAACTAACTAAGAGGATATTCTAGTCTTGGAATTTGAAATATATCGTAATAACTGCCCTCGGGATCAGAGAGGGAAAAAACCAAAAAATAACCGAGAACAAACTCGAGAAGCATGATCGCTGGGCAGGACATTTTTGTTTCTTTTTTAAAGTTTTTTATATGCAAATAAAAATAAGACTAACCAAGAGGATACTCTAGTCTGGGAATTTGAAATATATCGTAATAACTGCCCTCGGGATCAGAGGGGGAAAAAAAACAAAAAATAACTGAGAACTGAGAGCAAACTCGAGAAAGATGATCGCTGGTCACGACCATTTTTATTTATTTTTTTACACGAATAAAAATAAAGTCAACTAAGAGGATATTCTAGCTTTGGAATTTCAAATGCGTCGTAATAACTCCCATCGGGATTGCAGGAGAAAAAAAAAAGAAAAAAATATAAAAATAACTGAGGACAGTCGAAGACATCTTCCGAATGCATTCACTGGGTGATTATTCGGAATCGCGTGTGGATATGTATGACGACAGCGAGTCCTCGCGTTCAAGGTCGTCAGACGTCAATCACCGGGCGCAGTGTGTCTCGACAGGGAGAGAAGAGAGTCTCCCTCGATACTCCGGGAGTCGTCCATCAGTCTCTAAATCATGAATCTTGGATCGGGAGGAGTACACAGGTACACACGATCTTTCTGGATCGTTGTATAAATAAAGATCGTTCACGAGGATGCGGGGACCTGGTAACTCGGCGATCGCTAACGCAGGATGATTGACGTGAATCGAGAGAAATCCTGAAATATATATGTCGAAGTAGAAACGAGGCTGTAACGAAGCTGTCTTTACTTCTCTTATCTCATCTCCCATATTGTGATCTTTCGTCTCTATGGAATATGATTCATGTCCTTCACAATTCATTTGTAAAAAGTTCATTTTATAAGTACCATTCAATAACCCATAACTAATATTAACCATTGTTATTAAGAACAACAAATAAATTATCCAACTAAATATTGCAAACTTCATCGCGGTTTAAATTTTTTTTTTTTTCAAAATTACTTAAATTATTGTTTGAATTTGCACAACGAATATCGAATCACTTCGGCGATCACTAACGCAGCATGATTGACGTGAATCGAGACGAATATAACGTGATCTTTCGGTTAATTGTTTACAAGTTCATTTTATAACTGCTATTAAACAACCAATAACGAATATGAAGCGTTGTTATTAAGAATGAGAAAGAATTTGCACAACGAATATCGAATCATTTGGCCGATAATCGAGAAGAAAAAAAAATTATATTAAAATTAATATATCGTTATCACTTGGCTCATTTTTTACAAGTTCATTTTATGACTACTGTTAAATAACCGATAACTAATATTGTTGTACACAGTAAAAAAAATAATAACATGAAATCGGAATGCGAAGTTGCGTAAAAATAATTTTGTTAAATAAGTGACAAACTTCCTTGTTCAGATGTAAATATACAAACCTGTTTATACAATTTTAGTTTGTACTTATGTGTGCAAAACTACAGGCGGATGCTGCGATCAGAAAATTAACAAATAAAAAATGGCGGGCGTTTGTCGACAATAAGTTGTAAAAAGTACACATTTTTTTTGTTGTGTATGGGCATATTATGCGCGTGTGCGCACATTTGTATGCAATAACAATGCAAAAAGGGCTTGTGCCGTATATAAATAAATAAATATAAATAAATAAGTAAATATTAACCATTATTATGAAGAACGAAAAAAAATATCGAAAACTTCATCTCCCTTCAAAATTCATTTTTTCCAAAGTAACATAAAGTCCATTGTTTGAATTTGCACGCCAAACATCGAATCGCTTCGACGTTCCCGGTGCTCGGAAATCCTTAAAAAAAAAAAAGAACAAAAACAAAAAAAAAAGGAAAAAAAAATTGACCGAAGATAATCCGAAGAGTGATTTTAATATCTCGTACAAGAGTCTAAGTATACCGGTAGATCGGAACGACGTGTACGGCGTGGGCTCTCTTCGAGTAATCAAAGTAAGTAGACCCCCGGCGAGGTGGAGAATAACGATCCGACTCGCCCACCGCTGTGGGACACAAGGCCCTGGGCCTTCTGGCTCGGTAGTAATGCTGTTTGCCGAGAGGGAGAAAGAGCTTGCAAGTCTTTATGCCGATGAGGCTCTCCCTCAGTGTGCGTCCGCCCGTACAGACCGAGTATCTCGGGCCGGACATCTGGACCTCCGGCTGCATTCAATTTCATAATCGTATAATGGACGAGAGAGAAGCTGCTCTTCGGGCACGAATGCATAGCGAGCCTCCGCACTCCGATACACACTCAGGATATTAACGCGTACATAATATACATATATACATTAATATTATATGTTATTCAACGAAGAAAGCGAACGGGCAGCAGATAGGAACTCCGTAATACCTACGCTCCCCCGTGTGTATCATATCCTTACGATGTTTCTCTCGAGGGGAATCGCTGGAAGCCCGCGATATGCGATCATCATTAAGAGTTCGATACGTAAAATCCAGCTCAGCGTGAACGCGTGTTGGATTAATAATTCCTCGAAGTGAAAATTAAGAAAAATAAAAGCTATATCTTGCTCGTCCTTTATGTACAGAAGTTCCATTGATTCGAGGCCTCAGCTCGGAAGCTGTGCGGTGTTTCTTGCTGATACGTGATGGGGCGTTTCCGTCTTGGTCTTTCCTCAATCTCATTCGGAATTATTTTCTTTTTTTTTGGCTCGAGAAGGAAGTTCGAAGAGAAGAGGAGTAATTATATTCGCGTACCACCCACGCAGAATTCACTGTAGAGCGGATGCGGGACCGCGCGGAGATTTGCCGGACGAGCGAGGGTGGTGTGTGTATGTATATATGTATATATATATATGTATATATATAGCGGTGGTGCACGCAATGCCCGGCTGTTCGGGCGTCTTCCTCCCGAGAGAGCGTTGCGCTCGCGGATGGAAACTCGCACACGGGGCGGAGAAGTCGGAGCTTCTCGCCGAGTGCTTTCGAGATCGGCTCTTCGGGGCTTCCGGCGATAAGAATGAGAAGAACCGCGGTGGTTTGCGCTGGAAAGCACGGCGAATGGCGTTCGCGGTGGCGCCGCTCGTTCGACGGTTTTCTCGACTTCGTAATTAATTGGAAGTCCGCCAATCTGATTCGAGGCACGCATTCCACGTACAGGTATACACCCAATCGGCCGCCGTGCAGCGCGCGTAGAATTAAATCCGAGCTGCGCCGAGCACTGAACCCTCCGAACGGGGAATTCATTTATTTTTCGTCTCGATTGGAATAAACGATGCCCATTGAGATTTTTCCATCGGGATTTAATTTTCGACATTTTTATCTTCCGCTCTGCGATCTCCGTTAATTCTCGATAAGAACTCGTGAAAGAAAATTATCCGTGGAAATTTATCTACGGGTGTATGAAGTAAAAAATTTATCGAGTGACCCGATTTAATCCTAGCCCAGAAAAACAATCCATTAAATGAATATTTATTTCATTACATTAAATAAATATTTATTTAATGTCAATGAATAGCAGTAGTAGTGAGTTTATTAATAATACATAACATTTATTTTTCGTCTCGATTGGAATAAAAGATGCACATTGAGATTTTTCCATCGGGATTTAATTTTCGCACTTTTTGTCTTCCGCTTCGCGATCTCCGCTAATTCTCGATAAGACCACGTGAAAGAAAATTGTCCGTGAAAATGTATCTACGGGTGTATGAAGTAAAACAATTTATCGAGTGAGCCGATTTAATCCTAACTCAGAAAAACAATCAATTTTGCGGGCGTCATGCAAATAAATATTTATTTAATGTCAATGAATAGTAGTAGTGAGTTTATTAATAATTCATAACATGTAACAGTTTCTTTTAATACCTAAGAAACTTTTCTCTTTTCACCTATATTGCGTATTGCCAATTGGCCATCGACTGCAGTCCATTAGCCAACAATTAATATTTATTTACATTACATAAATATTTATATACAGGATAACTGTCAAATGAATTATTTTTCTACGTGTAGAACTCGTGTATGGGGGGAAAGCTCACCCCAGATGATATTCAAACAATGCGATTTGTTCCCCAATTTTCGTTACGTTTTCGGCTTTAATCGCACTGAGAAAAAAAATGGTTGGATTAACCAAATTCGCGGTCACATACGTTCAAAGCTGTTATTTGGTTGGTACAATAACATTTTTTGTTCAAATAGAAATATTTTGAATCGACTGAAGCGAATAATCGTTCAACAAAAGAATGATTTAGTTACCAACCAAATAACAGCTTTGAACGTATGTGACCGTGAATTTGGTTAATCCAACAATTTTTTTTCTCAGTGCGTGATATTCGTCCCCTAAAATTTGATATTAAAAAAAGAAGAGATTCATGTGCGGAAAAATCCATTTACTGCTCATACGACCATTGTACATGGAAGAAACGCATGAGGTGGATATCTCAGTCATGAGTTAAAATGTAACAAAAATTGTACATGAGGTACAGAATTAATATAATAAGTATTTAATATATCGATAAGGTATTCATTTGATGTATAATTTTTTTTTTTCCTTATTCGTAACATTGTAATTTTTTTTTATCCGGGAAAGGCGTGAAAACGCTAATTTAGGTTTTGTTTCGTCTATCGAGCAAACGTTGCATATTTATGATCTTTAAAAATGATTTCCAGTGTATTAAGTATGGCAAGTGCGTTAGCGCTGAAGATCCGCTTCGGCTTAGGTTATATCGTACTCGGTGCGCTCGCGGGAAAAGAGAAACTTTCTAATTAGGTGCGAGCGATGTAGCTCGCGCGCCGAGAGTCGCGGAGTCCGAGCTACCGAGGCACACAACGCCCCCGACTGCGTTGCTCGTCTACGAGTAATGTATCTCTGTGTTTACGTACGAGATAAAACACAAGGAGAGTTTTATAAAACCTGAGCGTACCGGCGCGGCTGTCGGTAAGTTCCGAACACATTCAAACATCGTCGGAATATTACGGAAACGTATGACTAATACCAAAGAGCCGAGGAGGAAACGTCATTTACCGGCATCCTCATTACGGAGTCGCCGCGGCTCGGCCGTTACGGTTTACGAACATTTAATAAAACGCCGGGATTAACCGGCTAACGAGCGATGTACGAGCGGCGGGCGAATGTAAGACGCCCGCAGATTCGCCGTGTGCACCCTACTCGATACACGTATGTACCGTGTAATAGTAGTATTCAAAGACTCGAGCTCGGACTACACCGCGCTCTTGAACCCGAACCTGCCGCATTCTAGAAAGCTATTGAGCGCGATGCTAAGAAAATTGTACGGGAAGCGGGACTACCTCTGGGTGGCTGCTCAATACCATTAAAAAAAAGTCTTACATTTCTCAGACGTTCCTGAAAATGTTCCTATTATCTTCAGAATTGTGGGGAAAAAACGAAAACATTTTTGACTCGAAATTATCGCTACACACGTTCTTTGGTATTGAAAAAAATTAAATCATGAGATTTAATCGAATTAACCGGTGCATTATAGAAAGCTATTTAGCGCGATGCTAAAAAATTGTACGGGAAGTGAGACTACCACGAGGTAGCCACTGAATACCTTTTAAAAAAGTCTTACATTTTTCGGATGTTCCTGAATATGTTCCTATCATCTTGAAAATTGTGGGGAAAAAAAGAAATCACTTTCGACTCGAAATTATCCCTGTGTTCGTTCTTTGGTATTTAAGAGAATTAAATCAAGAGATTGATGAAATTAAAGATTTTTGAGATTTCATCGAATTACGAAACAACTTCTATAACAGAACAGTACTTCAAGCGTCTTTCAGATAATAATTATGTAATTTCTTTTATGACCATGAATGTATTTTTATTACAATTATTTCGTGTCATCATTAATGTTTTATTTTTCTGGCAAGACAATATTTTTATGT
Organism: Ichneumon xanthorius; assembly: GCA_917499995.1. NCBI lineage: Eukaryota > Metazoa > Arthropoda > Insecta > Hymenoptera > Ichneumonidae > Ichneumon > Ichneumon xanthorius. Next base: position 5,882,112 of record OU824202.1, on the reverse strand, counting down.
ATTAATTTCATGCGCGATTGTAGGAATGAAAATAGAGTTGAAATGACTTCATATATTTTTAAGAGCCCCCGAGTGAATTATTTTTCCAACAATGCAATTAATTTTTTTTTTCCTGTGCGATAGTTACGCTATTCGAGCCTCGCGAGTCGCGCCCGGAACTCGGGCAAGAAAAATTGTTGTAAATCGTCGCCGCAGCCGGTCGTTTCTCCGGCTCTTTGCCCGAGTGGGAGCCTCGGGAGATTCTCGGCTCCCGCGTCTGTCTCGTCGCGGTCCGTACGTACAACCATAAATTCGCGTTCTTTCGCTCTTTTCGTTCACATTCTACCTTCCGTTTGTAGTTATTCCGCTCTAGGGATGCGGTGAAATGTTTGTCGATAAAAAGCGTATAAGAAATTTAAAAAAGGAGAAGCAGCCTGCACGTATGTGCGCGCTAGCCAGTGCGCATGCGCGCGCGCGCAACCGCCCTTAAGATTTTTCCCAGCGGCGAGTGAAACGCACCGAGAACCAGTTTAACCTAGTAATGGGTTCAGCGGAACTTCCCTTTTACCTCGTTGAAGATGAGACGCTATTTTTGCCCGTCGGTTAAAACCAGTTCCAGTTTCCGATTGGTTCGAGCTTCCCCCCCCCTCCCCCACCCTTGACTAGACTCGTATATATCCTTTCCTCTCGCTCTTTATTTTCCTCGCGTCTCTTTTCCACTGAAACGCACCTTCTTCTCTTTGGATCTTTGTTTTTTTTTTAGTTTGTATTTTTTTGCGCTCTTCGTTCGCTCAGTCTTGTACGGAACGTACGTGATGTACATACACGGTTAACTAGACCGGCTTGCTCATCCTCTTTCCGACTCTCGTCGCTCGCTATATAGCCCCCTTTTTTTTCTTCGTTTTTTAACGTTGATTCTCTTATTACTATTCGTCTAGCGAGGCATCGTCTCCCCGATGAGAGAGACCGTGCAGCCACCACGGTATAAACGACTCGTTACACCGGGCTGCACCTGACCGGTCGTCGCTGCTTGCATGCGCTGTATTTCCACCCGAAGAAGAACCTATATTTCTCATTTCTCTGCCTTGTAGTACCTTGTGTTTTACCGCTTATATCTCTGTGTACATCAATGAATTTAATTTACTCGTCGGCGGAACGATGCGTATCTCATCGAGTCTGCCATACGTGCCGAATGGCAAAAAAATGTTTCGTGTATTTAACAGACGTTTCTTGTCCACAAAAATCCGTCATTTGTTTTTCTTTAATTCCACAATTCTTTTTTTTAATTCAACAAACTGTCCACTGAGCGAGGAAAACTACCAAGTCGTTTGGAAAATTTCATGAACCTGATATGTGCCTGAGACTAAATTTCATCAAATTATAACTTGACGAAATTGACGAAATTGACGAAATTTGATCAAGTTATAATGACTGTGTTTTGCTCCGCACAAACTTCACTCGAAGAAGTTCACTTACACCCAGAAAAATAATTTATTTGACGGCCACCGTTTATTTGGTTTATGTAAAATATTTATTTGATTTAAATAAATATTTAATTCATTTAAGTAACTATTTTACTTAAACCAAATAAACGGTGGCCGTCAAATAAATTATTTTTCTGGGTGTAGAAAATAAAATTCTACAAGTGAACAATTGTTTTTCCTTCCTAACGCAATACATCGACAGAGACTTGCCAAGAGCGAAATTTAATGTCATGCAGATGTCTTCGGGATCATAAAATGTTAACCAGGGGTGAAATCCCCGTCGTATCTTTCACTAATGCTGCGCTGACGCTACAATAACGTTACGCTAACGGTAACTACGACAACGCAATAAAAACTGAGCATTCTGTGGATAAAAACAAAAATTTGCGGATAAAAATAGAATTCTGTGGATAAATTTTTTTAATGTATGTATACAGTAAAGTATGTATACATTAAACATACATTAAAAAATTTGATCAATACAATGTGCCGGTACAACTTACAAGTCTAAGACAAAGGGTTCGCGATCACGACGCCACCGATTGCCATATTTTCTAGCAGAATGTATTAAGTCTAATACGAATGTTCGCCAGGATGTCGGTGTACTTTCCATACACCTAAAAGTTCTGTCGAATTTTACCAGATTTATGGTAATTTCTATCAGATCCTTCTCTCAGTGTATTTCATTCTTATTTTTTCCATCGACTAAAAAAAATAGTGAAATTGAGAATACAAAAACATTGCTGGCGTTTGTTGACGATGAACGTTTGTTCGCTGTAAAAACATTTATGTTCCGCGCACGGTTGCGGAGGTAAATTGGAAACGCTATTTTTCTTCCATAAAAATTTAAAGCGCCACATTTTTTATTTTTCATGAAGACCTTTAATAGGTCTCATCTAAACCCGCGACGTTTATTCGTGCTCCGGCACCTGCAAATTTTAATTCCTACTTTCGTTCTCAGAAATCCGTCGGAGACAATAAAGTGAAAAGTACGAGCTCGACATAATATTGTGTTTAAAAAAAAACCGTGACGAGAGAGTTCAAGGAACGAAAAAATGATGGAGACACACGTCCACGGCAATAATATTTATCTCGTGCAGAGTTGATTGACGGTGGCGTGGAAAGGCATAAAAAAAATTTAACTATTCATTGTCTGCCGAGTTATAATGAGGGTGCCCGAGAGCGAGAAACTCCGACAACGACCGTAGAGTAGGAACGAGGTAGGCGCGATACGTTTGTGAAGGGAGTTTTGTATCCGGAGAGACTCCGTTCGTGTGCCTTCATCGTCTGCGACGTTTTAAGTACACCCGGAGAGTTTCTCCGTCTCGAGGGCCCGAACACAAAGTTTGAGTCAGCGGTTCGGGACGACACGGAGGAGATCCGGAGGCAGTCCGGGCGTCCTAATGTCCCTAATTACACGGCGAGACCGAGGAAGGAAATTAAGCTGGCCGCGCCGAGGCGGAAGACGGACGCGTTTACGGGGAAGACTGGAGAGAAAAGTGTGTGGAGAAAGAGAGTCCCCCCTCTGGCTAAGGAATTAAACGAACGAACCCCAAGGGCTGGACAAGAGAAGAAATTCCTGAGGGAACAATCACCTCGTCAATTCTTTTTTTTATACACTCGCTGAAACGAGGATTTATTTAGAAGCGCAGCAATGGCACTTACCGACGGTCGGTATTGCAGAGCTGTGCGGGGAACAGCGGGCAAAACGGAAGACCAGGGTTTGTAAATATTTTTAAAAAACTGGAATGTAGTACATGACTTCCTCATTTCTGACAATTTTTCGCATAGCTTTCTGTCTGAGAAGGTTCGTTAATTGATTTTGGACTTCCTCCTAGAGGACGCTCTGGGCAAAAGTGAAAGAAATGAGGAAGACATGGGCAAGTTACTTCGCAGCTTTTTTTCGTAACATTAAAAAAATGCTACATTTCACAAAATTGAAACGGTCAAAAGTTACCGTACAATTTATTGTAGAAAATCGCGAACTGCAATTTGCATAATTCGTAATTTTGAGGCTACGTTTTAGATATTTCTCCCCACTGATGACGAATCTCCAAATTATTTTATTCCTGGAGCGACATTTGATCCATAAACTCGTGTCGGGCATAAAATACTAATTTTTCGAAAAATTCAAGAACTTGGAAAGGTTCTATATTTGGGCACCAACTGAAAATAACATTTCTCGCCATTTCAGACTATTTTAACTTCTTTGACATTATAATCTCAATTTTTTTTTAACGAAAACATAGCTTCCTCTATGAGGAAGTAAAATCGTGTAAATACGCAAAATATATTTTTGTTTCTTACATTCCTATGACCTTACATTATATTATACTAGCAGTTATCGCGCGCTTCGCGCGCGTACCCCAAGTCTCGATGTTACAAGACCTCCACAAATTTTTATTATTATAAAATAATTTAATGATTATTAAAATATTAAATTAATTACTAATCACACTATTAATTACGCGCGCATAATAATTAAATTAGTATGAGAGAAAGACCTGGACAGAGCTTCTGATAGGTATATTTAAAAATAAATAAATGTTTAATCCAGACGGTGTCTAGACGGTGTCCAGACGGTATGGTCTATCAGATATTTCTAACAAAACGTCGTAATCCTTGGCGCTTGCGCAACTGTCAAACACATGGCCCGGTTTACTCGCTGGGCACATGCGAGCGTGTGCGCAATATTTGCGCGGGAATCCCCAATATCGTCGGGGGAATCCGAATACGAAGGAAACAAGTTTCTCCTATCAACGGGATAAGAAAATGTTGAATAACATCTCGTTAAAGTGAGAAACGTTGCGTAATCGAATTGCCGAAAAAATAAAAACGCAAAACACTATCCAGAAATAGTGATCATTAAGGCCCAGTTTCTCGGGATCCTATATAACCGTGCTCGTTTTTCCGGCCGCCTCTCCGTACGATTTTCACACGCTCCCATAAAGAGAATAAGGCTCGCAGCTATTATGCATTGGCTGAGCGTACCGTGATAAGTATTTGCAGTCGCCGGTGGCTAAGACGCAAAGAATCTGCATGCATATGCATCGGAGCTTCGCAATACCCCTCGCCCCCCCCCCCCCCCCCGTTGTCTTGACTCGACTCGAAGTTAAACGTGGAATAGATTGATCGAGACGAGCGAGAAGGTTGCACAGGGAGGCGCATTGTCCCACGTGAGACATCCGCACTACGTGAACGTTTTTAAAAAGTATATATATATATATATATATATATATATATTTTGTCTATTTATAGGGAAGTAGTTAGGAATTAGAATCGCGCCTTAACCGAACGGTACCAGCGACTCGTCGAACTATAGTCGAGCATTTATTTATTTCCTCCAGCAGCTCGTCGAACTGTGGCCGCGCATTTATTTATCTCCTCCAGACAAGTCGTCGCGACGCCAACCGCTCCGGGGCAAAAACGCGAAACGGATGGAGACTTAATTATAAAATACATGCCCTACGGCTTCGAGAAAAATGTTTTCGTTTTATTTCATTTTTTTTTTTTTTTACACATTGTATTGATTGAATCGACGAAGCAGGAATATGGGTTGTAGAAAGCGACGATCCGTGCGCGCGGACGCATTTTTGCAATCTTCACGGGTGTACGGCTAAGTGTCGTCTATGGCATAGTGGTGAGAGTCGTATCCGGGCAGACTCGGCCGTACCGCATCGCAGCTCGACTACTCGCGCGCCCGCCTAGAGTGCGTCCGCTGCACTTGGCACGCACCTCAGTCGGCTAGTGTTATAGGCGACTCTACTCACGACGTCAACCTTCCGCCTTTCTAGCCGACACGCCGATCCTCGATCGCTGGAAGGTGGCAATACGAGAAACTATCGAAATCCGAAGTACAGAGCTAAAGAGCGTGATACGTCGATTGGACCGGGTCGAAAGTGGGTGAAAAGGGGTCGGTTGGGGGTTAAAAAAAAAACCAAAAAAAGGTTTGGAGGTCCAACAAACTTTTTTCGTTCACAAAAGTTCAACTTATGTTTTTCTCGTTAATTTTACCATTTATAGTTACAAATAGGGTGCCTTGACAAAAGTTGCATTTTTGTCAACCTAACGTATACAATTTTCAAGTTTATGTTGCATTGTTAAAGGTTGACATGTGAAAGCGCATGTGAAATGATTCACCGAGCAAGATTGAATGAAAATCAGGTCAAGAGAAACGCAATGTTCCAAATAGCCTTAAATACAATCATAAGGTGTACCGGATTGGCTTGTTATCGTTGCCAATGAGCCGATACACCAAACCATATAGCGTATATAAAAGTGCGAAGGCACATTTTTAAATTCAAAAAGCAAAAGTTTGTCCCTTTAGAAATCATGTCTCATCTAACGTCCACGATATTATTTCTTATTAATTTTAGAATTTTTCAAATTAAAAAAAGCCCATATAAAAACTTGTAAAATGAACAAGCAAAACGTAAAAGAAATTCGTCGACAAGAAATATTTGGTAAACGTCCAAACCTCTTTTACCGTGCACTCGTGTCATTGTTATTGTCAATTAAAACATGTGACAATACCCATAATTGTTTTTCTGTAGTCCCAGGGAAACGCGTGAAAAAACCATTATAAAATACATCCTAAATAAGGCGTTGTCGAGCTATACGCTTCATCGCTTTCTTCCATCGAACCAAATGATACAATTGAAAAAAAGAAGAAAAAAATAGAAATCATCGCGAACGATTTCTTCGCTCGTTTGAGATTAGCGGAAACCGGTTATCGGTATATATAAGAAAAGTTTGTCCCATTAAAAATCATCCTCATTTAACGTAAACAAAAAAATTGTAAATTTAACAAGAAAAACGTTAAACAAATTCTAGACAGAAATCTTTGCTAAACGTCCAAACCTCTTTTGCCGTGCACTTGTGTCATTATTATTGTTAGTTAAAAGATATGACAATAACAATAACTGTTTTTCTATAGTCCCACGCAAACGCCATAATAAAAATACCATAATAAAATCGGTCCTAAATAACGGGTTCTCGAGTTATGCGTTTTATCGCTTTCCTTCATTGAAACAAAAGATACAATTGAAAGAAAAAAACGAAATGAACGAGAACGATTTCGTCGCTCGTTTGAGATTAGCGACTACCCCTTCCTGACATATATAAAAAAAAGTTTGTCCCTTTAAAGATCATTTCTCATTTAACGTCCACAAAAAAAACCTTGTAAAAGTATAAAAAAAAAAACGTTAAAAAAATCCTAGACAGAAATGATTTGTTAAACGTCCAAACTTCTTTCGTCGTGTACTCGTATCATTATTATTGTCAGTTAAAAGATATGACGATTACCATAACTGTTTTTCTATAGTTCCACTCAAACGCCATAATAAAAATACCACAATAAAATCGGCCCTAAATAACGGGTTCTCGAGTTATGCGTTTTATCGCTTTCTTTCATCGAACCAAAAGATACAATTGAAAAAAAAAAAAAAAGAAATGAACGAGAACGATTTCGTCGCTCGTTTGAGATTAGCGAATAACGGTTATCGGTATATAATGCGGCATAACTGGCGAGGGTTTATGGGGCTTTGCATGCGAACCGTAGACGAGCCTCGTATCTCTGTCAGTCGAACTGGTGTTTCTGTGCGGTAAGTACACCGGAGGATAGCGCGGCACACGAGTATATTATACCCGTGTTCCCTACTTTCACGCGATGGAAGGCGAGAGCAAAGGCCGCCTAGCAGAGAGACCGGCAACGAGGATAGGCCTCACGCATACCACGACGGGATTCTCCCGCACACACAGACGGATGGCAAACACCGCGGAAAGTACATGCAGCCCGAGAGAGCCGGAGAGCAACAAAGTTCAGACGTTCACCGTTGTTGCCTGCACGATTCCCGGTGTGCACTGCCATCAGCCTGGCTAGATAGATGCAGCAGCGCTATAAGAAATACGCGATTTCACGTGACCCTTCTCTTTCACTTCTCGAGTCTCGATAAATTTTTTCCTTCTTTTCATTATTATTATTATTTAGCTCCTTATTTTTCAACCGTGTAATTCTCGCACCCTCGCGAATAGACTGTGATTTTATGTTCCGTTTATCGTTTATCGGCGATAATTGTGTTACGGAGACGTTACGGAGAGGCTTTTTTTTGCACCAACGGTTCGGTGATAATTTCTTGGGCTGTAGAAAAAAAAAAATTAAATGACTACTGCAGCGAGGTAATTTTATGTTACTCCATTAAGTAGATGAATTAGTTACGGCAACGAAATTTTTGCTGTTCCGGCAAATGTTTCCTTCTCCCAGCGGGACTTTTTCATTTATTTGTGTACTTAATCGTGCGGTTGGTTTAACAGCTCTTTCTCCATTTAACGACTGGGCGACCTACATTATTATTGTTTTTTTTCCCGCTGTTATGTTCGGGACGTTTTACGACCGTTGATGAATGGCGCTTCTAGAGTATATAGATTAACTAAAAATTATATTGTCGGTAAAGATTTTTACCTTTGTCGACGCGCTGACGGTCTCTCGTCGGAGCGGCGAGTGTGACGACGTCGTCCCGGACCGCGACCGGCGCCCCGACCTCTTCGCCGTGGACCGCGAGTACGAGAGCCGTGACAACGAGCACCAAACGGGTCACCACCATCATCATGTCTCGCCGACGACTGAAGCCGGCTTCTCACCCCGTATTGTTATTTTCTTATTTTCTGATCTTTATTTTTATTTTTTTTTACTTTTGCTTACTCCAATCGCTCAGACCTTCCACCCGCACTGCTCGTCCTCACCTCGAGTGTGGAAGCGCCCTCGAGGCGGTTACATTTTTTCAAACTTAATCCCCTCGACACCCGAGCTTCCGTCGATAGTCGAATAAAAAAAAAACCTCTACCGCGACCAAACTTAGCGGATCATCTTCTGCCTCACCAAGGAAACTCGCGACGCGGGACGCTAAAAAAATCCTCCTATCCGATCATTTTTTTATAATTATTAATTTTGTTTCTTATAACTTATAATATATCCAATCGCGTTTGAGATGCAAGAGGACCGATTGCCAGTTAATTCTACAGCACTGCACAGTCACCAGTCACGACTACAATTCATTATTCCCTGGTTCCTCTGTAGATATTATTTTTTTTCTTCTAATTTTTATTTTTCATTTTTCACGTGAACCATATAATCCCATTGCAGGTTGCGTTTTTCGCAGTGTTTGTTTCTTTTCTTTTTGATAAAAAAAAAAAAAATGAAATCTCGCCGTGGCGTGACTTTTTTTTTTGACGCGACGCGGCGTGTACCACCCGCGCAGCGATTATCGTCCGTAGCTTTGTTTACGGCGGTCGGGCGCGCGCGGTGCTACTTGTATTTAAAGAAGTGTGCCTGGCGCACAAGTCCATGCCGCACTGCTGGTGAACGGTCAGGTGTTTCAAGGAGGCCCGCGCTCCTTCCTCCGGACGACCGACACCTGGCGGACCGTCACCGAACCATGAGCCGCATACGCATTTGTCACTGTGTTGGTGGCGCGCCTCGCCTCGGCGAGCCCTATACGTGCAAGCGTTACGACTACGAAATCCGAGGATTTCATTCATGGGAAACGCCAAGCGACCGCGGCCCCCCCGCCGTCATACTACTAGCCGCGGATACCCCGACTCCTGCCCGTATCGTCGCTCGATTACCTCGCGACGATGACGCTCACCGCGCGTCGAAATAATACCGGGCGGATCGATTCTGTACTAATCGGTAAGGAGACTTTTTCCTTTCCTCGACGAAGGAAATGCAATAACGCGATGCCAAAATAACGCGGCGCCAAAATAACGCGGCGCCAAAATAAGACGACACCAAAATAATGTGACAAAAAATAACGTGACACCAAAATAACGTGACACCAAAATAACGTGACACCAAAATAACGTGACACCAAAATAACGTGACACCAAAATAACGTGACACCAAAATAACGTGACACCAAAATAACGTGACACCAAAATAACGTGACACCAAAATAACGTGACACCAAAATAACGTGACACCAAAATAACGTGACACCAAAATAACGTGACACCAAAATAACGTGACACCAAAATAACGTGACACCAAAATAACGTGACACCAAAATAACGTGACACCAAAATAACGTGACACCAAAATAACGTGACACCAAAATAACGTGACACCAAAATAACGTGACACCAAAATAACGTGACACCAAAATAACGTGACACCAAAATAACGTGACACCAAAATAACGTGACACCAAAATAACGTGACACCAAAATAACGTGACACCAAAATAACGTGACACCAAAATAACGTGACACCAAAATAACGTGACACCAAAATAACGTGACACCAAAATAACGTGACACCAAAATAACGTGACACCAAAATAACGTGACACCAAAATAACGTGACACCAAAATAACGTGACACCAAAATAACGTGACACCAAAATAACGTGACACCAAAATAACGTGACACCAAAATAACGTGACACCAAAATAACGTGACACCAAAATAACGTGACACCAAAATAACGTGACACCAAAATAACGTGACACCAAAATAACGTGACACCAAAATAACGTGACACCAAAATAACGTGACACCAAAATAACGTGACACCAAAATAACGTGACACCAAAATAACGTGACACCAAAATAACGTGACACCAAAATAACGTGACACCAAAATAACGTGACACCAAAATAACGTGACACCAAAATAACGTGACACCAAAATAACGTGACACCAAAATAACGTGACACCAAAATAACGTGACACCAAAATAACGTGACACCAAAATAACGTGACACCAAAATAACGTGACACCAAAATAACGTGACACCAAAATAACGTGACACCAAAATAACGTGACACCAAAATAACGTGACACCAAAATAACGTGACACCAAAATAACGTGACACCAAAATAACGTGACACCAAAATAACGTGACACCAAAATAACGTGACACCAAAATAACGTGACACCAAAATAACGCGGCGCCAAAATAACGTGATGCCAAAATAACGCGATGCCAAAATAACGACCTATAACTGAGTACGCTTACAGGTGGTCGCATTAGAAACGATTTTTTTTCTCAGCAAATGCGACACTGTGTGTTGCGGGAATTTTGGGTCAATCATTTTTTACAGTTTATTTTTTTTATTATTATTGAATCGTGTGCCATATGAGAGAAGAAAAAAATTATTTGCGAGTTGAATTGTTCTTGGTTGACCGACTGGGGAGTTTGAATAATTTAAAAACCCTAGAGCGCGGTTCCCTTTATAATGGGCTAATTACAATTGATTAGATCTTTTTTTTAACCTTCGAATGACTGCGCTGGAGATAGTTGTAGGCAATTTTTAGGAAACGATGAATAGTGATATTTTAACGAGGTCAAAGTTACGAGATGGAATTTAAAAAATTGCTTCACAGACGAGGCAATATAGAACATTCGTTAGCGTTATAAAATATAGGCTATTATTAATAATTGTTTGATCTACAGTGACTCAGTGCCCATTATGAGAAACGGTAAATAATTATATTTTGGGCGAGGCTCGACTCGCAAGGTCGCGAAAAAAGAAATTGCATCACTGACGAAACAGTTTCGATTATTTGATTGAATGATCGAACAAGATAAATCGACTATTTAAACTGTCCCATTAGTCACCCAGTGACGATTATTCGACCAATTGGAAATTATCTGCCGCGCAGATAGTAATTTTACGAAAACGATAAATAGAGATTTTTTAGGAAGGTCAGAGTTACGAGATGAACGATAAAATAATCAACTGTTTTAGACTGCCCCATCTATAATCGCACAATCAGTTGGCAGAGATAAGAATCGAAATTCTTTACAAATTGTAACGTTAGGTTTAATTATTGTCTTTTTGCAAGCATTAATCAATTTACAAGTGCCAAATGTCATGTGTCAAGGAGAGTTTGGTAATTCGGAAATATACGTAACGAATTTCAACATTATGTCTATTAAATTATCTTTTGTATTTACCTTTGATTTTGTTCCGGGCCCGTTTCTCCTTAAGATTGTCAAAACTTGATCCTTTGGCATTCTCCTTTATCAGTTGTTGCACTTTTCGTCTTTACTTGACATGCGCGCGACTCCAAAGTTCCGACGAGAAATTGGGAGACTCTTTCGAGATATTGTATCTCGAAAATATTATGGCGCTGCAATATCAACACATTCAATTAGGAAGCTTTCTTGACGATTATTTTATTAAGACACGCGATGGCGTCTCGAGTTAAAAAAAAATAGTTGGCAAGTGTACGGCGAGTGGAAAAACCTAAGGTGTGCCATGAAAATGAGTCCCACCACTGACTAGCATTAATGAAGAAAATGTAAATCGAAAAATGCTAATATTATCGATACGCCTTTAGCTACAACCTTCATTTTAATTACAATCGACAGCGAAAAAAATACCCACGTTTCAGCTGCAGAAACATTCTGTAAAGGACAAAAATGTGGAAAAAAATTAAAATATTGTTTTTGTCGAAGACTGAAAGCGCAATTCTTCGAGTAAAAGACACTGTTCGCGACTGTACCAACGATTTTTAAATGTACTTGTCTCGAAACGCTACCGCATCTCTCAATGATCTAATGACGATTATTCGGATAATTTTGAAACAGCCTTAAATTATCTACTCTTCGGATAGTCATTTGAAGAAAAAAAACAATACATACAAGATGAATAGTAAAATATCAGCAGCTTTACGCTGGCTCTTCTATAATGACCCAGTGAAGATTATACGACTAAATTTTAGGAGAGCTGCTCTAATTATCTGATTATCTACTCTACCAATAATCTTTTGAAGAAAATGACAAGTAACGCCAAACAATGATATTTCGAGCAAGGACTCACTCGCAAGGTCTCGAAGAAGAAAAAAATATCATCGTACAAAAAAAAGTCATTGGCTCACAGAGGAAGGAACGAAAAAAAAAGCCGAACGCCCCGGATATAGCTGCAACACAATAGTATTCGTATTTTCGCAAAAAGTTCGCGTGTCGAGGCGAGGCGCAAGCGACGAAGGAGGAGGAAACGAATCGTCGGTGACTTCCTGCGCGTCGCAAGGATTTCGCAATAGCGAGAGACACGGTCTGAGCTCGGCGAGAGGGGTCTCGGTGCAGCAACCTCGCGCGACGATACCGACCGCCCCCATCGTCACCGCAGTCTTTTCCGCCCTCGCCTCGTCCTCTCTTTCTCCGTGTCTCCCTCTTACTCGCCGCGGTATTTAATTAAAGCCTATCTGGTCGCACCGGGGCGCGCAACACCGGCATCTCCTTCGTGGAGAGGAAACGACGACAACACAACGGAGAGACGCTGCACTGTGCAGGAAACGATGGATTACCAGCTGTGTGAACCAGGCACACGACGTAAAAGAACAAATTTAGTATCGAGAAAAAAGTTAGTTACTTTCAAAATTTTAAGTAATTTTTTTTAACCCTTTATAAGGCAGACCGCGTTAAACCGTACCGAAACGGGACTAACGGACACGGAGTGGGTCGCGCGTTGCTACGGTAACGCCCAAGAGTGGGGATAGAGGTGTGACTTATAAAGGGTCAATGTGCAAAATCTGTAAAACGCCTCAAATTTCATTAATTAAATTTTTTCATGTATAACAATTTACTCGATTAATTGGAATTTAAAAGTTACAATTTATTCAATTTAATTAACCATTTAAATTTAAGATTTTTTTTGAAAGTATCAACATTCTTTAGGCATAACCTTTTCCATTACTTTAACTTACTTACCCAAACGGACATTTTTTTGCTTGTATTACAAACGAAAATATTGTTGCTATAAACAGCAACCAACTACGGACAAAAATCTTTAAGAATTGCGAAAAAAACAAATAAATTCAAAGTTGCGTGTCTGATTCGCACAGCCTTTACTACTGCTCTGCGCGAGAACAACGAAGGGAAGAGGTCGAAGATAGAAAAAAAAGCGTGTCTCGTCCACCGTTTGTAATTTTTGTGCGGTCTTCCACTCTACAGCCCGATCTCGGCTCTCGCCATTGGCGTAACACCTGCGAGCAATCGCGAAAACGATTATTCCCTCTTTCGAGCTACCATTTTCATTATCCCATCGTTCGATCTCGCATCTCGGACTGGGAGCCTCGTAGGAAGCCTCAAATTGAAGCTGACCGCGGATCTCCTCCATTCATTCTCCTCGTGAGAGAGTATCAGAGATCACGAAGAATATAACGGTGTATGAACGATCTCGGATCCGGTACTCGGTACGTGGTTCACGCGCCGACTGCCCATCCTTTTTTTTCCAAGTATTACTCATCTTATTCTTCGAGCTCACTTTTTGTATTTTTTTTATCTCGCTAATCAGAGTCCAGACGCTCCAGAGATATTTTTTTCGTTGCTCCTTTTTCGTCGATCCACTAACGGTAAATTTGTGTGCCATAGCCGGGCACGATCTTTCTTAACGTTCGCACGACTGACCGTTAAAGAAGCGCTTTATCTCATTCACCTATTAATTGCTCCCTTCCAGTTTCTTGTCGCTTTCAGACAACCGTTTTATGTTATTTTCTTCATCTCGGAAACATAACTATCAATGGAGAACCGACCTCGAAGAGAGACTACAAAATCGACGCTCTTCTCCGACCGGGGAGGTAGGAAAGAGCCCTTATTTTTATTGTATTTTACTTTTTCATACCCTCGACCACCGCGTGTAGGTACGAATAAATCCCGAGGATATTAGCGTACCGTTCGTATTACAGAGCGCGAGCGAAGGGGGGCCTGCAACGAGTCGAGATATATCCTCTTCACGTGCGCGAGCTGCTGCCGTGGCGTGGCACGAAATTTATCGCCTCAAATTGGTCGCAAAGTGCACCGTAAATCTTAAGAATATTTACGACGATGCAGTCTCTCCCTCTTTCCCGTGCCAGTGAAAAGGCCTCCAGAGGGAGAAGAGAAATGCAAGATGCACCGGTGCATCGCCCTTGCGAATCGTTGACGGCGAGAAGGAAGAGAAAATTATTATTTAGCTGTCCGGATATCTCATACTGTTTTTTTTCAGACTCGACCTCATCACTCCCAACTGTTGCATAGCAACACATAACTCGTCGGAATATTCTCTCGACGAGAGTGCAAAAAGCCCCCCGGCTCTGGAGAGACGGACAAGGCAAACCGCGCTTGTTCCTCGATTGTGCGTGTTTTAATTTACGCCAGTTCCGAGATTATCTATGCGGCGCGAGAGTCGATTCCTCGTCAATAGTTTATCGCACGTTGCGAAGAGCGCTTCGTGGATCTACCGTGGAAGAGTCAGCGGTGTTCTGACTACCGTCGATCTTCTCCCCCGGGTGCAGCCGAAGGGAAGAAAAACGAGTGGTGTGCGAACGCTCTCGCAGCAGCAGCAACAGCACCAGCAGAGGGGAACACACTCTTTGCCGATGCACTTTACTGCACCTGCCGGAAGTGAGCGATCGCACGGGAAACCTGTTCGAGATAGCTCACCGACGAACTTACGACTGAGACTACTACGCTTATTCTCCTTCGTCTTCTTCCTCCTTCTCCTCTGGTTTAGTATGGCCAGTATAACCGAGAAAGCGCCGCGAACTTCTTCCCTAACAATTTTCCATTCAACTATTCCATTACTATTATCTTCCCGACTGTATGGTATGCCCGAGTCCGTGAGGTGAATTTACGAAGAAAAAGAAAGGAGAGCCAATCGATGAAATTGTGTCTAACCAGCGATCGAAGTTTATGGGAAAAGTTTTGCGCGAAGAACTGTGGAAGAACCGCAAAGTTCGTCAGTAACTGCGAAGCTATTGCGAAGCAATTATCGACCGGCAGTCGGTTATGACCGAACCGGCCACCAGTCGGATGAAAATTCTATTGCAGATATACTATGATAGTTTATAGATTTTTCTGTGATACAGTAGAAGACATTTGAAGACGCAAAATAACATACTTAAGGGGAAGTTAAACACTCATGAGTGCGAGAGAGACAGAGTACAACAATTTTATCAATTTTTCTCCGAAACGATTCTATAAAATGAAAAACGAATTCCGGAGCGCACTACGTTAAGCAAATACGCAGTGAGCACCGTAATTTGTTTTTTATTTTATAAGATCGTTTGGGACAAAAATGGATTCAGGATATTTGGAAATTGTGCTGATCTTTAGCCGCATCTTGAGGTAACGTGAAAGTCACGTGACAGAGCAAGGAGTGTGAGAGAGATAGCGCCATTGGTCTTACGGTGGAGCGAAAGAGAGCGACAAAGAACGTGTTTCACTTCACCATATGTGGAACATCAACAAAAGGGAGCTAACGATGTGATGGTCTCGCTTCGAAAAAATGTCCAATTTTCTTTTTCACCGTAAGAACATTATGCTTCCGTTTAAAGATGGAAGTATCGTTCGTCGAAGCCACAACGCACTCAACTACAAAACTATTATTTACAACATGATGGCCGTTTTTTCCCCGCAAAAAAATTCCCTGACTTTTCACTGACCAATTAAAAATTTTCCCTGGCCAAAATTCTAACGACTTCTATTAAAAGAAATTAATGATGCAAATGAAAATGCCTAATTATTGTATTAATGCTTAATTATTATTTTCTTTTTTTAAATGTTCCATATTTTTTTTGAAGACTCTCTTTTATGTATTTCTTATTTATTTATACAAGGTTCGGCGACAATTTACTTTTTCCCTGAGCAATTTTGAAATTCTCTGACTTTTCCCGGTTTTCCCTGACCGCGGCCACCATGTACAAGTTTCATCGTACTTACACCAAAGTAGCGCTCAACGATGAAATGACATCGAAATTTTGCGCCATGATTCGGATAAAGCAAGTCGCAATTCGGATAACGGAGGTTTGAATAATCGAAGTTCTACTGTAGTTGAATGTTCCATTCGAATATGCTATACCGAAGCCCACGAGGTGATTTTACGAAGGAAAAAAGTGACTCTCCAATCGAAGAAAAGTTATCAGAAACCTGCATGCAAAGCTGTGAGCGAGGAGCTATTTAAGAGCTGGGAACCCCATCAGGAGTCGCGAGTCGATTTCAAAGCAATTTCCGAGCGGTCGTCAGTCACGCGTGAGGAACACCTCGACTAGATCGAATTTTCAATCGTCTTTGCCATATTCTCAGTGTAAATCGCGCAAGACCATCTGTGCCGGGGCGCAATTCGCGATAGGGAGGGTTGAGTCCTGCGCGAACACCTGTTGCAGCGGCGCGACGGCGAGGCGAACCGCGGTGGGCAATACGACGGTCGTGGAAATGACTGGGAGTTTATTGTGGCCGCGCTCGACTGGCAGTCGCCACTTCCTGGCTCGACATCTCCGTCTATCTTCCGACGTCGGATGGACGCGAGAAGAATGAGGAATATTCGCGAGGGAAGAACCGAAGGATGCACACAACGGCGCGTATCGACGCTCGCGTTTCTTTGCCTCGCGTCCGGAGAGAAAGAGATCGTAAGGAACATTCGTCGAGCAGGCGAATTCATTATTCGTTCTCACGCACGGCGAGCCGCCGACGAAGGCGAACGAAGATAGAACGAACGACGCATTTTTTCCTCTCCATTGTCGAGTGCCTGCGGGATCGAGATAGAGCCCTGCGCGTGCGTAGAACTCTCGAGTTCTACAAGTGTTCTCTCGTCCGGGCGATAAACGCCCGAGCAGAAACCTACGGTGGGCACGCACACGGCCGGAAAATACATCCGAAGATACGAATCCGCGGCGGCGAAGCTCACGGGCGTGGAGAAGAGGCGCTTTTCATTCCGGACCCCTCCAATCTTCGCAGTAAAATCGTATTGTATTCCCATGAGAATAATAAACGTCCGAGCGAACTGAAAGCAGAAAATTTCTAGATAGGGAAATCTCGAACGAATAAATGACACAAAAAAAATGATAATTTATTTCTAGGAACGTGCATTCGCAAATTTGTTCTTTTTTGTCTTGTACCTCTCTTAAACTGTTTTATACGCGGGGTTTATGTAGGCGGGAGTGTGTGATACGGTCGATTGTAAGTCGTGTGTTTTAAACTCTCCGCTCTTGGATAATCTCACGCGGACGATCTCCGAGGAGCTCGCACATTGTGCGTACGGTGGAGAAGAAAAAAAAGAACCGTTTATGTGCGTTGTACTGTGTAAGCAGGGGAGGCAGGGGCAGTAGTAGAACGAACGATACCGAGACTCGCGCGGTCAGTGAGTAGGCATTGTTCGCAAATTTTTTATTTTTATTATTATTTTTTTTATTTTTTTTTTTTTCGACCGCTCCGTGTACCTGTTACGGGCGGTATTGTACACCGAGTGCAGGTTACAATCAACCTGTAGGAGCATTATAATGCCCGAGGGGAGAGTGCCTTGAAATTTACTGCTAATCGACCGTTGCTTTGTTATCGAAATTGAAACTTCTTTTTTTTTCTCGACGAATTCTCGACGAAATTTGAGAGGATTGCGAGTTATGCGACTGAAAGGAAAGTTGCCGACACTTATATCTGGTCTCTCCTGTGTTCTATCGCCTCCGCGGCGATTCCATGTCTACCCGGGAACCGAACAATGGGCATGGCCGATGAATAGTATGTACAACCTAGCCAACAGGAACAGACGTATAGCAATGAGAGATAAAGAATAAAAAAGATACACACACGTATCGCCAGGCAGAATTCCCAGGAGTTCACTGCTCGAGTAACGTCACTACAGGAACTTCTTTCAGTGTGTTTATCTGTTCTCTCTACCCGCGATCCCGTGCGAACTTGGATTGTTTTCATCGTATATCGCAACGGTTTTTTTTATTTTGCTTTTTTTCTTAGTACGATTTTGCTCAGCGCGTATAAGGCGGGTGTGACCTGGCTACTTGGTCCTTAAACTCAATTTACGATTTATTTATGATCGTTTATTGTGATAACGATCCGTGGAATTTTTTTCATTAAAATTTTTTTTTTTTCTAGTACGGTTTTATGTCGCGCATAAAATCGAATGTGACCCAGCTACTTGACCCTTAAACTCAATTTACGTTTTATTTGTTATAATTTATTGTGGTAACGATTTGTGGAATGTTTATCATTCAACTTTATTTTTTATATGGTCGTATAAGTCGTATAAGTCGACTGTGACTCAACGACTCAATTTACGATTTGTTTATGACCATTTATTGTGACGACAACCAGTTGAACTTTCATTATTTAAAAATATGTATATGCGTTTTTCTAATACAGTCTTGTTTAGCCCGTATAAGGCGAGTGCAACTCAGCTACTGGGGCCTTAAGAGCATCTACAATACCGCAGTCGGTAATAAAAACTGTAATACATTTTTTTCACGGATTCTAGCATTCACGATCAACCGGAAAGTCTCATCGACAGCAGAGACGATATACGCTTTCAATGTGACTTTTGACCATACATACGAGAACCTGTGAGTTAAGTTGATTACAGTCGTTGATATCGACTGAGCCCGGGATGGATGGGGCGGGAGGTGTTTCGTATGGTCAACCTCAATTTTTCATTTATTTGTGATAATTTATTGTGACGTCGATCTGCTGAATTTTTATCATAAATTTTTTTTTTCTAGTACGCTTTTATTTTGCTCGTATAAGTCGAGTGTGATCCAGCTACTGGGCCCTTAAACTCAATTACCGATTTCTTTGTGATAATTTATTGCGACAACGACCTGTGGGATTTTTACCATTTAAAAATAAATAAAAATGATTGTTTTCTTATTTTTTCCTATTCTACGGCAAATTTTTCACCACACCCAATTCGACGGTGAATACGCGTTCGAATCGTCATAATCATTACTTGAGGCAATAATCCGTATGGGATTGCGTGATGTGGCAACGCAATCGGCACATCGGCCAATAGTACGAAATTATTGCCAAACAAAATAACATTTCGCTGGTTAATAACTGTTATCGAGTGGACGCGCGGAGTGTATCCTCCCCCGTCGACGCTCCTCGAGACGTTGGTTATTATTTATCATCGCCCCCTCCGCCCGTCCCACCCTCAATGGATTTCCTTTCGATACTATTTCGTAAAATTTTTGCCTCTCCGTGCCCGGGCGATTTTCACGCGCTTGCGAAATATCTCCCTACACTGCCATTGCCGGGCGCCGTCTTGGCTTCGAAGATTCTCGACGATTCTCGACCCACCGCGAGCCCCGGCTCGCCTTGCCTCGAGGATCGTCGAAATTTTAATTATACGCTTGTGAAATTTTAATTGTACGCAACTTAACGACGACAAAGGTTGTTGTACGCAATAAACATCCGGCCGAACAGCGCTTGTTCTCTTGATTTTATCCATTATGCGAAATTGTATACACAATGATCGTTCGCGCATGCAACGAATAGAACGTCTTACCTTTTTCGCAGCTGTCGACGGTGTCTCCCGATGATTCCTCCCCGAATGGACTCGCCCGCATCCAGACGACTCGCACCTCAGTCTTTCACAATCCTCGATGACTCTAGCCTGCGATTAATGGAAATAACAATGTTGCATGAACATCCCGTTGAACAAAAAAAAGTGTTCAAGCAACGAAGAATCATCGAAAATGCGTCTTTCGACGAAGATTCGACGAGTATCTGGCCTGCGATTAATGAAAATAACAATTTTGCATGAACATCCTGTTACACAAATTAAAAAAGGGTTTAAGCAACGAAGGATCGTCGAAAATGCGTCTTCAAAGATTCGACGAGTATGCAAGGAAGGAGTATGCAGGTTCGAACGGGCCGAGGCCGCGATCTTTTTGGCGTCGATATTGTACAAGAAACGTGGTTCAGCTTACAACAATAATGCCGAAAGCTCATCAACGTCCTCCTGAACACATTATATTTTCATCATTAAACAAACGATAGTCAAACTACGCGCATGTAAAAACAGACTAATTTGATGAAAAGGTTGAAGAGATGAGAGGATGCGCGTCACCAGAGTCCGAGAACAGCCACCATACTGTTTTCGTTTGAACCCTAACGGTCATTCCGAACTAAGGTTAACAGTGCGCATGCGCAGAGGCTATCGGGCTATCGCAATCTCCGTCTCCGAACGCTCGATCGCAGCGCCGCTCGTAAGCACGCACGGTTCTCAAGCGCGTCTTCGAGAAATATTTGACTCCCCACCACCGAAGTCACAAGAGCTGCGAAGGCACCTTGACACCTCATGTGAAGGCACCCTAAGACCGTCGATTTCGCCGCCGCAATAACCCCCCACTCTTGTTCGGTCTTCTTTAGTCCTATTCCGAAACGTTTTCGACGGCAAGTGGCGCTTCGGAGAGCCTGACGAAACTTGCCGTAACCTCTTAGGAACCTTCCGCAACATATTTTGTAAACGAAATTCCGAAGAATATGCTCGTGAAAATTTGGCCAAGAGACAGTATATACCTCGTATTATTTTATTCCGTAGAAAATAAGCGCAAAGCCGAGCTCTCGTCGGAGAGACCGAAAGCCGCGTAAGATCGACCGACACTTCGGTTCGGTCGCGCCGGCAAAATATATACATACACATCTATCCACCGTCCGGCGGTTCCTTCAGCACCGTGTGTACGTCTCTCAACGTACAAAACATGGCGGAGGTATTGCTCTATGATTCGGCAATTTGTCGATTATGTGCGGAAGACAACGGCAACGGTGAATTGCTGTACGCTGTCGACGGCGACGAGCAAGATTTAAGCTCTATGGTGAATCGATACTTGCCGATAAAGGTAACGAAGACAAGACCCTATTTTTACTAATAAGACCCCAACTTGACTTGTCTACCGATAAACCCAATATGGAGGCTACACTGATTTTCGTTGCACGCATAGGCATATACCTACTACACGAATCAAGATATCTTTATGAATTTGTACGACTCCGGCACGACCGGGCGAATATTTCGAATTTATTTTTTCGAAATTCTTCGACGATTGACCCGTGACGTATCACGACTTTGCGGCGAGAGATTGCACTGTTCGGTCCGCGACCTTACAATTGTGTCGCAAAAAAAAAACGATCTCAAATTACTGCCTGCATTATTTTTATTCTAAAAATACAGTTACTCTTCAAGCACTTTTGCGATCAATTTGCAACACAATTACTTTCACAGATCAATTTTTCTTTTCAAAGATCCGTGATGATGGAAAGTTGCCGCGTACCATTTGCCCCGGATGCAACATACAGCTGGAGGCGACGGTGCAATTTTTCGAATTGCTCGTCGACGGACAGCGCAAGATACGCGAGATGTGGAAGCAGCAGATGGAGGCGCAGAGGAAAAACGAGCGTGAACGGCTGAGAGCCGAGAGAGAGAATACAGAGCTGGCCATCGAAACGCCCGAGCTTGACAATTTTTATACTCCCGACGGAGATGAGCAGTTTTCGCAACAAATCATCATCAAGAGTTGGTCGATTTTTATTTTACAGAAAAATTAAATGAACATCGAATTTTGTGGAATTTTTTTTAACAGTGTTTATCTATTTCAGTTATGCCTGATGGTTCGATGTACGCCGCAGAGCACGACATGAGCTTGCAGATGGAGGGGCTTGATAAGCCACGAAGAAAGAGAGGTCGACCTCCTAAGAGCCTCGCCGAACTGGACAGCAAGGTATATTAATTAAAAAAAGAAAAAACTCGAAGATTTATTACCAATGTTTTTTTATATCCAATGGTGAAAAAATTAATTGCTTTCATCGCAAAGCTAGGGGAAGATGCTGCTGATGGAGCAAGTCAAGAGGAGGAGGAAAAAATGGACGACGAAGCGGACGAATTGGACGGCGATGGCAGACGGCGCAGAAAGAGAAAAGTTCCTAAGAGGTAGTAAAAGATTTTTTTGTTCTCTTTTGCAATTTTTTGTTAACATCCTTCTATGTATTTATTGTCATCATTATTGTGTATTATGGAATTATCTACCATAAAGCCGAAAAAATCATTGACAAGACATTTTCGCAATTTTTTTTATCTTTATAAAAATAATTGTTCCTCTGTTGATAAAGATTCTCGGAGGCGGTACAGGGCAAAGAACTGGAGAGAATATTCAAGGAAGAAGGCGTTATCGACGACGACGACGACGGGCCCGACAACACGGTCGACGATCCCGAGGAACGAGTTAAAGTCCCAACGCCCGATGGTCACGAAGGTTCGTACTAATGGCCCGTGTGTGAAGTTAAAAAAAGAATCCGCAAGTGAGCGTGTTAATTGCGCACACTGAAAACACTTGTCTGGTCACTACAAAATATTTGCACATTTGTTAGCAATTTGCTGTCTACGAATATTCAACATTGTTGTTAGTTTCGCAAACCAACGAAAAATTGTTAACCATACGACAAACGTAAAAAGTTTGTACTCGACAAACGACTTTTTAAATTGTCGCGGACCATTCTCCCGTGCAGACACCGATAAGCAAGTGCAGAAATAAACTTTAATCTAAACGAAGCTCGCAAATTGTTCGACAGAAATAATTGGACACTTGGAATCCGAAGAGGGCAAAGATTTGGGTGAACTGGTAATAGTGAATCGAGCGAGAGGCCGAGGCCGACCGAAGCTGCGAAGGAGAAAGAACAAATTCCACTGCAACTTGTGCGGCCGTGGTTTTCTTCAGCGAAGCAGATACATTATGCACAAGTGCGTACGGAATTTTATCTTGGATGACTTGTCCCGAATTACGACGTTTTGTTGTAATATATATAATTTTTTCTGTTCAAGGAGTTTTCACAATGGAATAAAGTACCAGTGTTCGGAGTGCAAGAAGCAATTCACGAACAAAGAAAATTGCGCGCTGCATCAGAAGACAACCGGCCACAGCGGTTCGGGAATAATCGAGGGCCTCGCGTCTGAAGAAACAAATGTACAGGTGGCCGAAACGAGCCCCGTCGAGTCTGAAAAATCGAGTCCCGAAAAAGTGTCGAGCTTCGAAAAACCGAGTGCCGAAGACGCGATTGCAGAACAATTGGGGCCCGAAGAGAATTCGAACCCTGAAACATTGGACCATGAAAATTCGAGTCTCGAAAAAGCGTGTCCCACCGAAGCCGAGGAAACGCCCAAAGACGCGGAAGACACGCAGATCGAAGAGAGCAAGGACGAAAGTAGCGGCAACGAGCAATCGGCAGCGAGGTCGAGCTCACCGGAGACCCAATCTCAGATCGACATGACGAAACCGTTCGACTGCAGACGATGCAAAATATCCTTCGGCTCTAGAAAACTGTTCGAAGGTCATTTGCGAAAAACTCACAACGGCGATAAACCATTCGCTTGCACCTTGTGCAACAAGACGTTCGCTTATCAGGCGGGGTTGCAAGGACACTTGGCCACGCACGAGGTAATATATCATTTTTTTCATAAAAATAATAGGTATGCGTCGATCAAGAGAAGATTAAAAGAAAAGTACGTTCTTGTGCGCATGTGGCGCTTTTCCTTATCCTCGAAAGTTATATGGTACTTTGTTTTGGGCATCATTGAATTAAGCACTGCAAATAGTCTATATAAAAATTAACATTTTCATGTAAAGACTTACATGGCAGCAAGATCGAGTTCACCGGAAAGCCAACTTCACGGTGACCACGAGACGAAACCGTTCGACTGCGGACGATGTAAATTATCTTTCGGTACTAAAAAACTGTTCGAGGCACATTTGAGAAATGCTCACAACGGCGAGAAACCGTTTCGTTGCACCGAATGCACCAAGACGTTCGCTTATCGCGCGAGCTTGGAGACACACATGTCCACGCACGCGGTAAAATTAAATAAAAAAAATGTTTGGTTGATTTAAAAATTGATATTTCAATGCAACGATTCACTCAAAAATCAGTGATAAAAAGTTAAATGTAAAACTTATTGCAGCGCAAGAAACAGGATAGGGGTCAGGGTCACCCTTGCGACATATGCGGCAAAGTATTGAATCATCCGAGCTCTGTGATTTATCACAAGGAGGCTGAGCACAACGGCCGTCGCTTCGTCTGCAACAAATGCGGCAAGAGTTTCAAGCACAAACAGCTGTTGCAGCGCCATCAGCTCGTGCACTCGGATGATCGTCCTTACGTGTGCGGTTCCTGCAATGCGAGTTTCAAGACCAAAGCCAATCTGATAAATCATCAGTTCACTCACACCGGTGAGAAGAAGTATTCTTGTGAACTGTGCGGTCAGCAGTTCGCTCACAAGACCAGTCTCACGTTGCACTACAGGTAAATGTTCGCGAAATTAATTTCGTAAGCAAAATAAAAAATTAATTCACTGTTCATTTTTATTTTTATCTAAAAATAGGTGGCACACGGGACACAAACCGTACTCGTGCGAGGTCTGCAACAAGACTTTTTCACAAAACGGAAATTTGCAGGAACACATGAGAATTCACACAGGCGAGAAGCCTTACAGTTGCGATCATTGCGGTCGAAAGTTCACGACCTCGTCGCAGTTCAAGCTTCACGTCAAGCGGCACACCGGCGAACGACCGTGGAAGTGCGAATTTTGCGCTAAAACTTTTCTTCACAAAGACACTTGGAAGTGTCACGTTCGGCGGCACAAGGGCGAGCGACCTTTTCAGTGCGCGCATTGCAATCGTGGTTTCACGGAGCAGTGGGCTTTAAAGAAGCATCTTAGATTGCACACTGGTAATTTTATTGTAGATTTGTACTCGCGTTCTAATGAGTCAGGCGAACATTTTATCAAACAAACTGTTTTTTTTTTTTCGTAGGGGAAAAACCATACTCTTGTGATGTTTGTGGAAAGGCTTTTGCTGATTGTTCGAATCTCACGAAGCACAAAAAGGTATTATTTGAAAATGTCGACCGCTTACAGCGTGTTCTGCTGTGAGTTTAGTTATCCGAAGATTAATCATGACTGTGACGCTTGATTCAATCAGGTACATCGTGAAAACAAAGTTTTGGGTATCAACGAATTGTCGAAAGCCGCTGCTGGCGGTGAATTGTGGCAAATATTGCCAAACTCGCAGGACGGTGATGAGCATTCCCTGGGCGAACATGTGACCCAAGTTTTCGCTGGCGAGGAAACCTCCGAAGACGGAATACCGCAGATTATTTATGTGTCCTATCAAGATCCGGATGATCCCAATCAGAACCGAACATTGCATTTCGGTAAGAAACCAATAACAGAAAATAATTAATAACCACGATAAAAATATTTACTAATTACAGTCAAATTAAATCAAATACGTTATCGTAGTATGGTTCAGATAGCATTGTTTTCTCAAATACAATTTTAACGTTCTCGTCAACTAGTCGACGTAGGCGTGGTGGAAGATAAAGAAGGAGGAATAGCGGCAGTGGAGTCAGGGCAGTCCCTGCCAACGCTGGAAGTCGCCGATTCGGCGCCAGGTATTGCCAAACGAGCGGTTGAAGAGGTGCAGGAAGATTCTACGAGGGAGACTGACATGGTGTACGATGAATCGAATATTCATCTGCAGGTAAACACGGCTCGATTACGGGCTCATTCAAACGTTGATTAAAAATAGTAATTTACGATACTAGTGTGATAAAACTTTTTCTGATGAGTGTGACTTTGCAGCGCGAGCCGAAGGGCAGTATTACAATCACACGAGTTAAGAATAGTATATTATGCCACAAGGGAGGAAAGTGCGTCTTTTCACCGAGAGCGAAGTTTGATGCCCGAGCGAAGCGAGGGCAGAAATTCGCACGAGGTGAAAAGGCACTTCCTCCCGAGTGGCATACGATATTTTTTGCCCGACTATGCTAAAAAGTGGCCACATTTCTATGGCTTGCAATGGGGATGGAAAGTTGTCCGCTGCAGTAGCTACTTTTCGGCCCGCTGTGGCTACTTTTCGGCCCGCTGTAGCTACTTTTCGGCCCGCTGTAGCTACTTTTCGGCTCGCTGTAGCTACTTTTCCGTCCGCTGCGTTACTTTTCCGCTCGCTGCGTTACTTTTCGGCCCACTGCGTTACTTTTCGGCCCGCTGCGTTTCTTTTTGGTCCGCTGGTCAAGAATCGACAACTTTCCGCCCCCGTTGCAGGCATGGAATGTGGACTTTTTAGCGTAGGCGGGCCAAAAACGTTTTCCGCGCGAGTATCGTGCAAAATTGTACTTCACGAGGTGTGAAAATGCGGTTTTTACGCACGCCGAGTGCGCAAAACTGCAACTTTCGCACCGAGTTGAGTAAAATCATTAACAACATTCGTTATCAATTTCAGATCACCGACGAGGAGGGCAATCCCATTCCGCTCTCGATACAGGATGCCCGACAATTGTTATCCGACGGACGATTCGTCAGTCAGTTGAACGACGGACAAGCGATCAGGATCTCCGACGAACTGGCTCAGCAATTGAACCTTCAAGTTAACCAGAACGCGGGAATAGAGAGCATCGAATCCACCAGAGATGCGTCCTCGACGGCTGAAACCGACGCCGAGGCAATCGTCAAAGTTTTAGAGGTACGGGCATTTTTCACTTTGTTTCTCATTCGAAAACGCTCATTTGAATGTTTAACAGGACGAAGATACGGATGCGACAGCTGTTGCGGCGGTTAATCAAATGGCAGGCGAAGCCGAGATAGACGACGGTGCCCAAACGATCGAATTCACGACCCAGGATGGCCAGAAAGTTCGCCTAGTTACGTCATACCACGTCGATCCGATGCAACTCGCGTCCGAGTACCTGAGCATAGTTTAGAAACTTGATAGGCTATACGCGTTCGTCGTTCGTCACGAGACTCCTTAAATTTTAACTTTCCGTGGACGGAAAATTGCATTGAGTTACGTCGACTCTTACGCTCAGAGTTCACGTAATTCACATAGAGTCAAATATTCTCTCACGAGAAAATAATGAAATAGCATTGCGAACTCGAATTTGATAAAAACTTCGAGATTTCTTTTTCTTCAGCGGTTCGATATTAAACATTGCCAATAGTGCGATTAATTTATTTCCTCCAATACTGCAAAGCCGTTTTTTTCACGATGCCTTTGTAACGCATCGATATTTGACTGAATGTAAAAACCGCTACACTGTTTTTTAATGCGCCTATCAGTCAGCAGGATCGTAGTTTTAAGATTTGATTGAGTGCTAAACGTAAATCGAAAGCCGCCATTGCACAGGCTGGTGATTCCTCAAACTACCTGTACAATTTAAGCTATACGCATTCTTCGAATTTCACACCCAATGTATAGTATATGTTCATTAAGGTTATATGGAACTTATTAATCATTATGTCCTGTACATATAGAAAATACAATTTTCTTTGTTTTTTTTTTTTTTTTTTTTTTGTAAATATTTCTTCGCTTCCTTACACCGAACTTGCTTGTTATCAAACGAGAAGGAAATCGCAGTAAAATCATTTAGACGTTTTCGTGCAGGTACGGGGGGATGCATAGATCTGTATTTTGTTGCATGGTCGATATTTTACACGTATAAAAGTTGTAAACAATATTCGCACTGTTGCGTTGCTTCGAGAACGGTACAGGTTTATTTATCACTTTTTACTACTAAATAGGCGAAAAGCTTCATCACTAGATTGAAAAGCGTGATGATAAAAGGAAAAATAGTATACTTAATGATGGTGCTTTAATAACTATGGAATAACGCCCAATGCACGAATTCATCAATTTTATCTCGACCTTCAGTATTACATTTCTTTTAGCGAAGCGCAATCGTTTTCGACAATTATCCATTCGCATAATGAGTTACGTTTCGATCTTTTAGTTTGGGCAGTGAATTTGCCGCCCAAACATGCCTCTCCTCACAGACAGTACAAGCATTTTTTCTAACGATGCTTGTTTTGTTTTCCTTAGCGCTATAATAAGCTTTTGAACAATCGATTGGTTTTTTTTTTTTCACACACTGCGCGCAATGACAAAGCGCGGAGACAAGAACAATTCGAGTATGCGCGAATACATTTTGTTTTTCTTCGTTCCTCAGAAAAATTGATAATATTCAGCTGTAAAAATGCACGATGGTAGACACGAACCGGTAGCAATGATAAACGATTTGTCCAGACACAAGAGAGTCTGTTATATTGTAAAGCGCTCGTTTCAGCCGGATGTGCTCAGCATAAAGTTTTGAGTGTAATCGTATTCGATCGTTGGTATAACCGACTGTACGAACTTTAGAAATATTATTAGATACATGTGAACCCCGAGCTCACCGCCGCCTTCCATAACCGTTTCTATTATCTTCTTCATCACCTCGGCGTGTCTGAAAAATTGAAGAAAAAAAATCAATACAATAAATCGATCGAATTTTTTTTCGTTGAACGAAACTGTGACGCAGACGAATTTTTTACCTGCAGGGATGTACCGATGCCATAGGTGGTCCCGGCAAATGCGGATGAGTCTCCATCGTCACCGTTTTTTTGGCATGATCCTGGCTTACATCTTCGTACATTTCTTCGACGGTGAGAGGCTTTTGATTCTGCAATACAAAGTTATTATTTAATCTATGAAATTTATTGTTCGAACAATTTGAGGACTGAAAAAGAAATTACATATTCGACAAACCTCGTCATATCCGAATAGCCACAATCTAGGCGTTTGATAATATTTGTCGTAAGTGATGTGCAAGTCGTACGTTCTCGTGTGAATTATTTCTCCCTCGGGAAATTCGCGTTTCTCCTTGATCGGCTTCTTTCCCGTATCGGCCGCATATTTGTCCTGTTCGTCGAGCATACCGCTGACCTCAAAGGCCTCCATGTCAGCAGCTTCCTCGTCTTCGTCCTCGTCCTCGTCGTCGTCGCCACCCGACATCGGCGACTGACTCTCGTCCAGAGTCATTTCCGATACTTTCTCGTCAACTCCGCCGATGCTCGAATCGTAATGGTGCGTGTCCACCCAACCACCCTCCGGATCGTCCGCTTCTATTATACGCTCCTGCTCGTCGCAATATTCGATCTGAAAAATGGTAAACATTTACAATTCGATTCATATTGCATAAAAGTCGAGCACGACGTTCACGTTGAAAAAAAGTTGACAATTGAAATTTTCATATCACTTTCTCATAAAAGTTGATAATTGAAATTTTCATATTGCTTTCGTATAGTGTTCCTTCATTCACAAAGCTTCCTGTAAAAGGAATGCAAAAATACAGAAAATGCTTCCCCTAGAAGAAGCTTTGCGATTAAAGGAACATTATGAGTGATATGAGAATTTCAATTTTCAACTTTTTTCTCAGCAATAGAAGCACCAGAGTTTCAAACGGCGATTTCTCTGATTCCTGATAAAATTACGAAAAAGAAATCGCGGGTCTATCATGTTTTACATTAAAAAAAAGTAAATAACAGAGAGTAAAGCACAGTGAAACAGCTAATAACAGTATTAATAATAATAATAGTAGAGTTCAGTTCTGCAGTTTGAGATCTTTTAGAGACAATATTTCTTTCTAATTATTCTTCATTAATCGATAATCCATGCAGATGAAAAATTTGTCATATAATAATAAAAATGAAATTTTTCTTTTTCATTATTCTAACAATTTCAGTATTGATAATTTTTTTTTAACAAGTAGAATAAAATGTCCATAATAAACGCATGTTTTTTGCTTCATGAAACTCGCCTGTTTACATCTGCGACTGCAGGGAACATTTTTTGTAAGTAGGAATTGTTTCTTCTTCGGTAGATAAGACTTCGTTCTATCTTCGTCTCCGGTAGCCCATTGCCAGGTCGGACAATGATGGACAAGGTGATCGCCGGCAGCTACAAATTCTTCAGGCGTTAATACACCAGTTTCCCTAAATTTGCTTTCCTGAAAAATTCAACAAAAATGTATCATCAAAATGTTCAAATTTCAGTGTTCAGTAAATGCGTTCGATAACTATCGTAGTACATAATTCAGTACAGTTGTACATCAGAAAATCCGTTTTATCTAAAAATCAATTTATATGAAGCAAACATTGCCACAATTTACTGTACACTCTCGGAAGACAGGTACAATTGTATCCTTATGTCAATATCCATAGATCTTCATCTCCGGGTACAAAAAATTATTAATTTTTCATTGAAACACCAACCTCGCATAAAATTTTAATATATCAGCATCAATTAAAGAATTGTTTGATTTTTTTAACCTTCAATAATTAATCGTATATTACAAATCAACGAATCATTATTTTTCCGTCCATGAAGTACAGGCATTGTCTACAAAAATTTGCATTTGACTTATTACAAAATTTAGAATAACTATTGCAACAATCTGTAATGAAAGATAGATTATTGTAACGAAATGAAATATTTTATACCTTGAGTACAGGGGTTAGATACTCGGCGACACCGAGTGCCGTGCCTTTCACCGAATTGATAACACTCTGCATTATCGTATTGTTTCGTTTAACAATTAAACCGCTCTCAGCGTACAACGATCAACGG
Source organism: Ichneumon xanthorius (assembly GCA_917499995.1). Taxonomy (NCBI): domain Eukaryota; kingdom Metazoa; phylum Arthropoda; class Insecta; order Hymenoptera; family Ichneumonidae; genus Ichneumon; species Ichneumon xanthorius. The sequence continues at coordinate 5,851,449 of OU824202.1, read as the reverse complement.
CAATTCTCTCGTTATTCACGTGCTCCGATCACTGATAATTCTCACGCATGCTGCATTGTAACGACTAAAACTTTTCTCGGGGTTTTGACACTTCCAGTACCTTCGACCAATTTGCGGAATCGATTCACCATGTATATAACACACACGCGCAGTTACACGAACCCACCACTTCTTACACCTGCTGATACTTCTTCCCCGTGAATCATCGAATCCTCGTTATACGATACTCGACCTCAATTTATGTATGATATTTCAACGGTACAAACTACGTGTGTATATCAATTTTATTTTTTTATCAAACTCGAATCACCATAGAATATTTGCAGGTTATTCGAAATTATATCGTAGCAGACATTTATATTAGATAACTTCGATAGGAATGTCGTGTTGACAACCAATCAGCTGGTTCCTCCCGGGATAAGAACTGAGTACGCGCGACCGCGCTTTTGTCTCATCTTTTATTTGTTTCGAATCGTTTTTTTTTCTTTTTTCTAACAATTTATTGTGTTCGTGTATTGCTTGCATTCGATGAAACAATAGTTTGATTGTTAATTCATTCGAGCCCTCAATTAATCCTGCGATAACATGGTATATTAACCAATCAATTGGTTATCAGTCCTATAAGTAACTAACACCTTGTAGACGAAGAATCGTCTGTATTATTTCACGAATAGTACGAACCTTTGCCAATTATTCGTCAACAATTTCTTTGGCATGCGGATTTCATTTCAAACGGTACTAGGATCGGGCTTTAATTAGCATGATTCCTTGTATGGAGTAAACTCGGGTGATTGCATGTACAAACCAATCAGCTGGTAACTAAAAAAAAAAACTCTTTATCTCCTTCTCGCGAACGCGTCAAAGTCCCTCGGGAAATCTTGGCGAATATAACTCTTCGAGATTCAAATCTGCGATTACCGTTATCACCAAAAATAAGAAGAGCCGCACTGATATCGATAAAATTCAATAATAAAATATAAATGAGTCGTGTAGCACGAAAATGCTATATTTATGGCATAAAATTCTCATGCACACAGCAAGCTTTGCTCCGACATCTTTTAATTAACGTTCGGGCAAGAGCATAAACCAGAAAAGCATACACCAGCATTGAAAAACTATTTTTTAAACACAGTTGTTTTTCAATGGAGAGTAAATTCACGGTATGAAAAATTACGAGATTAGATAAGCATTTTACCGAGTCTGCAAAAGATCGAAATCAAAGATTCTTATTTGTGTCAGACAGTTAATTAAATTAACAGATAATTTTAATTAATTCGACGGCAATCGTAGCGGCGAGAGTGAAATCGATACACAGCTATTTCGGTACCTCATTCTCTCGTTTGGTCGGTGTTAAGTCCGTGAGAAGCAACAAAAATCCTATCATGATTATTCGCTGCCTAAAGACTTTCAGGTGTATTAAAAAACCACTCGTAAGTTTCAGCTACGTTGTTATTAGCGATGGATTGTTTTGTTTTTTAGTTAGACAAATAAATATATTTAATCGAAGGTGCTCGGTGCGAGACGGAGCAAAACCTCGTTGGCGTCGCAAGCTTCGAGCTTAACGTCGCTCCAGCTAAACAAGCAAAAACTGCCGAAGCAGCCGGTTCCGGATTTGAAGAGCACAGCTGATCGCTATCTGAGGTGACTCGATTATTGCCATTTAAAGAAAGTTTATAGCACCCGAGACGATGGAGTCTCGGTGTAATGTTAAATTAAAATAAGCAAAAAGTAACAAACATATGCATCGTTTGCACGTTTTACAGATCAGTCAGACCGCTGTTGAACGATGACGAATTTTACAACACCGAGCGAATAGTCGCCGAGTTCATCAGCGACAATGGTGTCGGTCGAAAATTGCAGCATCAGTTGTTGAATAGATACGAGAATACTGATAGTTGGGTGAGATACACTGCATGAACGATGTATCACACATACATTTCCAATCAAAAGTTTAATAAGATCGAAATTTTAGTACTTAACGATATGCCAAAAATCTGAAAAAAATCAACCGTAATGATGTCAAGACCTTTTGCTTTTGCATATTAATAATGCTAAAAAGTTATTAACAAATTACTTTTTTAAAAATCAGATCTTTTATTTCTTCGTTTTAAATGAATTCCTCGATTTTTTAGAATTAATATAAATTTTTTTAGAATTTTCTGATATTTCAACATCTTGTTTTCGAAAATTTGTAAAATCGATGTAGAGGCACGCATTTTGGATATGTTTCCTTATCATGATTCCACAATAAACACCGCAGTTATGGCGTTAAAAAAAGTCAAAACGGAAAATTCAAAAACGTAAGAGAATTCTGAAAAAAATCATGTGGATTCTAGACGATCAACGAATTCATGTGAATAGCGAAAAAAGGTTTACTGATTATTTGTTGAACAATTTTTTTAGCAATGTGTTCATAACTTTTTGACATTATTATTATACAAAATTAATGTTCTTCACACCTTTAATACACTTGATTTTTTTTAAAGATTTTTATACCATTAGGAAGTGTCCAAATTCTCACTGAATTCCACTTTTGGCTGAGGATGTACGTGTAAAGCATCCTTAATCTTTATCGATCGAACCGCCGAAGGCTTTCAATTTTGCGGATCAGCCGTCGTTTTGCCGTTCGCTATATTCGCAAAGCTCATTGTTTAGATGAATGAATGGTTCTTGCACGCTGCTTATCTGGACAACAGAGATCCCTTGATTGTCCTATCGAGCCCCGGTACGGTTGGTCCAGAGCAGAAATTCAAAACTCGGGATGAGTTTTACACTCTCGGAGCGCAGCTCATCGGAGCTTTGTGGGATTACGATTTGATGGTCAAAAGGTCAGTTCCTGAAAAGAAAACATTGATTAAAAAAATCAAATTAATTGTCTCAATGGGAATCATATATACTAAAATGAGCATGAAAGCTTATACCTTAAAAATGGAATAATGAAAACAACTACTTAATTAATAATACAGTGGAAGAATGAAACAAGAAATGGCTCGCAACGATCCACTGGATATGCAGCCTTACGGCATGATTCTCGGGACTCACCGGCGACCAGGACGAATCAGCGACGCGCAGCTTCACACCGATCACTCGAAGCATATTATAATCTTGAGCAACAATCATGTGAGCGGTTCTGCAAATATCTAGAACAGTTCTTCCTGAAGATCGATTAGTCAAAATTGCGAAACGATCGATAAATTATTTCCTTTGCAGCTTTTTAAATTGGATATATTGGATTGCAATGAAAACCCGTTGAGCGAGAGTGAACTCGGAGCCGCTATAAAAGACATTGCCGAACGCTCGCGAACGGCGGCGAAATCGGTTGGAATTTTGACGGGGAATTCGAGGGATAAGTGGGCCGAGGATTATCACAGACTTAAAGGTTCTTTCGCTGCACCGATACCGTACAATATTCACTTGTATTAACTTTTATTTCAGCTGTAAAGATTTTATTCGCTGATCTCTTCATTTCTGATAACTGAGTAAAAAAAATAATTATATTAGAACCAAAGCAAAAATGAAAATACTCGTGAAAAAATTAAGATTTTATTACTGTAATATTTTATATATACAAACGAAACTGAAATTTGCTGGCAAAAAAAAATTATAATTCTGCAAAATTTCATAACTCGTTAAAAAAATCAATCTTTCGATCGATGAGAATATTGCACGACATTAAACCACGATGTAAAACTTTCTCCGAGGGGTGAATCAAAGGGTCAGCTGAGTCAGGAATGACTCACAAGCTTTGTAAAATATTTCCGCAGATATTGGAAAGAACGGAGAAATATTGAGCGACATCGAGGGCGCATTGTTCATACTTTGCTTGGACAAGGAATTGCCCAAACAAAATTTCGACAACAAAAACATCGCTTCGATAAGAGCTGTGCAAAGTATGACGGGTTTTAGTAGCTCTACGAATTCTGGAAATCGTTGGCACGACAAAATCGTTCAGGTATTTTTATTTATTTTTTTCATTAAAAAAATTCGATGGCTCAAACTGAACAGTGTAAAATTAAATATTTATGCAAAGTACATTATTTCTCCCGATGGCTTTATCGGTATGGAATACGAGCACAGTCCCTGCGAAGGCGTTCCCGTTGCAGTTCTTCACGATCACGTTTTAACAACCATGTAAGATCGTCCATAAAAAATGAATTAATCTACGCCAATTTGATTCGAATAATAACGTTGCAATTTTTTTTAGAGCAAACAAAACTTTCGTTGGTAGCCAGAACAATACTATCGACTTTCCGAAAGCCAAACATTTGAAGTTCGAGCTTGACGAAACTTTGGAGAAAGCTATAGAGAGTGCTGCAGATGCTGTAGATAAGTGAGTCACCAGAATCCAATTTTTTTTTTTGCTACAATTTGTGTTATAAAATGGAAATGGTTTGATTTTATTAGAATTTCGAGGGACATAGACATGGAGTGTTTCACCTTCGACGCCTTCGGTGCCTCGGCAATAAAACGTGCGAAACAAAGTCCCGATAGCTTCATACAAATGGCTCTGCAGGTAGCTTTCTACAAAGTCCAAGGAACGCCACCGGCGCACTACGAATCAGCCGGTTTGCGAAGATTCAGAAACACCCGAACCGAATGTATAAGATCGACGAGTTCGGAGTCGGTGAATTTTGCCAAAATGATGGCAAATGAAACGGGCTCGAAGACGCATAGGAAGGAAGCTATGATAAGAGCTATCGATACGCACAAACGGATCGCGAGAGAGGTGCATTTTTTTTTAACTTTCTATGATTCATGTTAGCAAATTAATAGTTTCACTACAATAAATTTGTCATTCAATGTAGGCTGCGACAGGACAAGGCGTAGACCGTCATCTGTTCGGATTGAAAATGATCGCCAAGCAGGCTAACATAGAATTGCCGGAGCTCTACAGAGACGTCGGATTCACGCGGAGCACACATTTCACGCTAACATCCAGTCAGGTAACGCTTATGGTCCTCGTTAAATAATTAATTGCCCTAACTTATTCGATTGTCGTAAACGCAATTATAAAATTCTTCAATGTTTATTCACACACAGGTTCCATATAAAACATCATCGTTCATGTGTTACGGGCCAGTCGTCGCTAACGGCTACGGTTGTTGTTACAATCCGAGACCCGACGACATGTTGTTCGCATGCTCGTCCTTCAAGTCTTCCGATAAAACGTGTTCAACAAAATTTGCCGATGCTTTGCAAAGAGCATTGTGCGATATGAAAGAAATCGCTGAATCGTAATTTGCGCGAGTGAAAATAACTGATCACTAAAAAATGTCACGTTCAAATGATTTTACCTTGACGGCGATAAGAAACTATTTTTTAATAAATAAATCATATTTATATTTCTTCAATGTACTCTTTCTCGTCATTTCTCTCATTGGGAAGCTTTGCAATCGTGAAATATGGATTGTGCGTTTTTTTTATACTGAAACTGAGAGAAGATTCGTATTCTACGAGATCACAATGTATCACTCCCACCTTGACAGGAAGACGGACCGTTTAAAGTTCGTCGCGGCTCGACGAAGCGGCCGCTCTCTCCGGCGGAAAGCCCCAGAAAAACGTCGGATATCCTTTTACCTCTCGCTCGCGAGCGACGAAAGCGGAGTACGAAGATATGCAATTACCGATGAAGTAATTAGCCCGGCCGAGAATGGCCAGGTCGAGATGCGGCGATACTGGATCGGGTTGTCTGAAGACCTGGATCTGAAAAAAATTTATCAAATATAATCTCATACAGCATCGGCGTATTTTGAAACCACGAATTACTTTTTGCCAGTTCGAATGTGTTTTACACTTACTTCCATCCTCGACAAGGCTTTCGTGAGTTCGGGAATCATATAATTATTGTCAGACGCTACGAACACCGATTTGACGTCTTTGCTGTTTCTAATCACGCGTTTGAGATGAACAAGTATGAGATCGAATGACGGCAGACACATCGCCGTCGTGGCTTTGCCACGCTCGTTGCGATATCCCAAGCATTGCGGTGCCGCGAATAAATTCGGTGTGCTGGAGATGAACTCACAGGCTCTCACCTTAAAAAAAAATTAAAATTTATTCCAGTAATTTGATGAAAGACTTGTTCGCGACGAATCGACGAAAACGTTATTGAAAAGTTAGTGAAAAATACCCAGTCGATTCCGTTGCGCAAGTGAATACCGACGAATCCTCCGAGGGGCAGAGTCTCCTTGATAAATCGTTTGGCTCTCGCGAGCATATCGTCATTCCAGTTCAAGCATCTCTGCCAGTTCCTGTTCTCAAACTGCACGGGAAAACTGGCGGGGGCTCCGGTGAAAGCTAGCACCGGCCACGACGATGGTGGATACTTCTTTTGCCACTGATACGCCACGTCCGTGTGATACACGTCGTAATGAAACGGCCCGTAAAATTCTGATCCTACGAAATTTACTTTGTACGTATCCCAGAACGGCCCAAATGGATTGCCCTCCTTGGCGTTGCAGGACCCTGTATTTCCGCGAGCTGAGTAGCAGAAAGCTGGAACATCAAATTAAATTACAGTTTAAACGAAAAATAATTTTCGTAAATAATAACAGATTTCATTAGAATTTGTTTTTCATGTTTACAATAGTTTAAAAACTATTAAACCCTTCTTAGAGTTTCAAATAAAAAATAAATTTCTCTTTAACCTGGTTGCTGAAATACAAAAATTAATGAAAGCTTACAAATCCTTTTAGATTCCGGCCATTCCAGAGGTGCAATGTCTCTCATAAAGGTTTCCATCAATATCACTTTGTGGCAAGATTCCAATTGCGAGACATTGAAATATGTGTTGAAAGGAATCTGGCTCTGTAACACAAATACAAGAATTAGAAATTTCATTAAGGACTTGAAACAACAAGGGTGAAAAATATACATTGCGATTTATCTATTGCAGGCATAAAAAGTATCATAGATGGATAAAAAAAAAAAAATTGTTTGCAAATCTGCTTACGGATCTTATCGCTCCTGTACGATATTCCACCCATGCCGGCAGAACCAAAGTACGGTTTAGAGCTTTCGCAAATCCGAATGCTCCCAGAAAATGATCTGCCTGGTTTCCAAAACGTCCTAGTAATTAATTTACATTTAAATGAAAACAGCTTCAAAACATACATGAGAAAAGTGCGATGTAAAAACACGACGAAAGTTTAACCTATACGAGAGAAAACGAATGTATTTTATCATCGTAGCATTTAAAATAAAATGTCAAGGTGTGTTATAAATTTTGCGGATGTGATACGTGTTTTGTAGAAAAAAAATATATATATGTATAAAATAATTTGACAACGTATGTTGCGGAAACTTGACATTTCATCTTACCCATGCACGGACAATAGACAATGTAACCGTTATTGTCAACGTCAATGTTATCACAGTAGCCACAGTCGATTCTTATGAACAAAAAACATACGAGAAAATTTAACAATATTCTAGTAGCCATTTTTCTGACGACGGTGCCGTTTGACAGCCCGGTAAAAAGTTAAAAACAATGATACGTTGCTATGACTACGGAAGCTAGTCGTGGCGGGCGGCTTGCCGTCATTCCATTGGAATGTTAAGGAGGTTGGAGCGCTCCGCACGAGTCAAAAGAGTGCTATATTTTTAAAGTTGTTTATACAAACTTTTACGCATCTATTGATTATATTGCATGGTTCTTTGTATTTCAGCAGATGTGGTTAACCTGGAAAAACATTGATTGCAATGGATTTGCAAAACAATAACTGGTTTGTACTAATTTTCGAGAAAGTGCATATTCGTCCAGTTTTTTCAAAGAATAATCCGTAATTGTTGCCCGCTTTTGATGTATTACGGCTCATGTTCTTCCTTGAAAGATGCTCTACGAATTTACCGTACAGATATTCGATAATATATTCTGTTTAAAAATTACAACTGTTTATTTATAAAGGAGTTTCGTCGACGGTTAAACAAAAATCTGTAATTTTTAGACGAAAAATACTATCGAATATCTAGTCATGAAGACTAGATAGAGTAAAGGAGGCCGAGCGCTTATGCTGTACTGAAAGTACAGTATTGCAAACCTATTAAAAAAACCATACGGAGACACGATTATGACTCTAATGAGCTTCCTGAGCGAGATTGAACGCGACCTATAGTGAGTGGGGTCACACGTCTCTGCCCCCGAGAAAATGAATGAATTAAATTAGAAAAAAAAAGGAGATAGGAAAATAGAAAAGGGAAAATAGTTAGATATTTACATTTTCATAAACAACCCTTCAGTAAGGAAAATACACAAGCCTACATCTACACACATAGAAATACAATAACAACAGGATTTAAAGAAAATGAAAAAAAAAATAATAATAATAATAAAATAAATAATAATAATAATTATAAAATAAAAGAAAATTAGATAAAATAAAAAAAATAAAATAAAAAAGAGGATAACGGGGAAATAAAAACCCGCACGACTTCCTCTAATGTTATATTTTCCCGCTCCTCCACCAATCCGACCAACCCGCCCCCAGCCGTCAACTCCACGAATCACTTCACGGCTCGTTAAGGCATTGCTCGCATGGGCGACGAATGGCTTAGCACAAGGACAAACTCCTGAGCGGAGCTCACCCAATGGGAGACCGGTACTTGGCCTATGGCATAAAACCGGAAACAAAAAGGAAAAAGAAGAAGATCTTGCAATAAGGCCCCAGGGACCTTATCACAAGATATCATTCGGTGATGATACGGTGATACAGTGATATAAGCGCCAACGGCAATAGTTGGAAGTTCGTTCATAAAAAAGTGAAACGAGTCTCATATGACGAGTATAGAATTTGTGCGGGCAAGCAATCATTTTCTGAGAACCTCTGGTGCGATCTATCACCCGTCAAACTTCATTTCACATAAAATTCCAGTGTAGCAATAATAGGTATCGTAATAATATAAAGGTTCGTTTTGCTATATCGAAAAATAAGAAAAATAAAACAATACAATTAATGTGACCTGAGATATCTAATACTGCAATGGCGATGTTAAAAAGTTTTTACTAGAATAATATTTTTAAACCGATTTCATATTGTAACATCTTTGAACTCAAAATTAGTTTTTAAAAACGCGATTTTGTAACGATTTACGTATTGATCATTATCGGACAGACCTACCAGTTTGTAGTATAAATGTTCAGTATAAATTTATTATTATTCTGTATAAATTACTACAAAATATCAATAATATGTGAGAAACACGTTTCATGCAAGCTAATCTAGAACACACAATAGCAATCATTTTATTGTGTATGATTTTAGATGCTGCCTACTTGGCAATTGGCCGCAGTTCAAGATCCTCAGAAACTGCAGCATCGTGGCCGAATAGTTCCAATTCTCTGTAGGATCCTTCGAGACACAACAAATCCGTTGGAGTTGTCCGATAATTTGTTTATACAATACTATCGGGGTGTAAGAAAGTGAATGAAAATTTGATTCTAGCATGTCAAAACATTTGGCTTGATTCTTGTCGACGAGATCAAAGAGTCACTACAATCAAGGATACGAGGTGGCATTCCACCAGTACTCCAGGTTCTCATCGCATTGAGATTCTTCGCTGAAGGAGGCTACCAAAAAGGTGTTGGGCAAGATATGTGCCATCTGATAAGTCAATCGATGGTCAGCAAAATAGTTCATTGAATCACTGATGCTCTTACAGGACTTGCAGCACTGAAGCTGAGTGAGGGTCATATCCACTGCTCTGGTGGCCGATGCTCAGAGTCACGAGAGCACCTCGAAGACCTGGGCCTGCACATTCGCGTCTTGAAACGAACAAGGCTGTTGGAAAAGCCTAATACTCAGCTGGAGGGTTGATGATTTTCAGCTTGTTGACGTCCCTGTGTTTCAGAGGATCCTCAACCGCAACCACCCAGGTAGCAAAAAGACATCTGGTGCAACAAAGTCATCTGAATGGGTTACATCTGTCCATCCAAATGGTAACTACAAGCTATCGTACATCTAAAAGTTAACTTTTGCACGTAGGATAGCTCATAGTTGCCATTTGGACGGACATATGTAACTCATCCGGATTACTTTTTCGTACCAAATGTATTTTTGCAACTTGGGCAATTACCAAACTGACAACATCTAAAGAAGTACACACAAAAAGTTTTGGAAAATTATATGCTTTAGATTAGGTTGAATACAACGTGTTTCTCACATATTGTTACTATTTATTGTTTTGTATTATTTTTTATTTCCTACTATAGCGAAACAAATATTTATTTTGTCTGGAAACCTATTATCGCTACACTAAAATTTTTATTTGTTTATGTGAAACATTTTGACAGTTGACAGTTCTCACCAGAGGTTCTCAGGGAATGCTTCTGGCCCGCTCAAATTCTATCACTTGTCATATGAGACTCGTTTCACTTTTTTATGAACGAACTTCCAACTATTGCCGTTGGCGCTTATATCACTGTATCACCGTATCATCGCCGAATGATATCTTGTAATAAGGCCCCAGGAAATCAGTTCGGAGTTCGGAGCCGGCTTTGGGAGAGAGCGGGTCGCGTTTGAATCGGTTGCCGAGCTATCGGGCAGGGGATAACCCACTCGCAAAAGTTCTTAAAAAGCTCTAAAGTTATGAGTAACTTGAATACTTAATACCTAAAAATATAAGTTCTCCGCGAGCTACTAGTGTGTTTTCGAAGTGGCATAGAAGCTGGAGCCCCCAAGGAATCGACGGATCCTAATTGAGGCGGTCTACAAGAACTAAAAGAAGGCAAGGCCTTTTCAGCAAGCTCCTCTTCGAACATTTTGCTGCGTAGAGACTCTTCTTTCTGCAGGTGACGGCTTCCTATTTCCCCCGCCGATTAATATCTTCTCCTTATCGCAAACTATAAGTAAATGAACTAAAAAGAACAAAAAACAAACAAAAAAATATATATATATATAAATAAATAAATAATTAAAATAAAAAATAAACATTTTTTTTTTTTTTTATAATTGCATAGCTATATATTAGAATATTTAACTACTGAAAAGGGGAAAAGGTAGAAACAATTTAGTTAGAAAATAGAAGAAGAGAAAACCCAAGAGAATAGCGATAGTCAAGTAGCATAATCACAGATATAACGGTCAAGTATCGTTACCTTGGACATGGCAGAGGGGATAATCCCCAGCTTTCATATAGAATTAGGACGTGAGGAGATAATAGAGTCCTCTAAACCATTGTATACAGATAGAAATGACAATACCCGGGCAGTATCTCACAACAGCCCGGTAGCAATTACAAACTCTGCCTTGTCGGGTGTTTCCCGTAAACGAGGGGCCGGAGAGATGTCTCCTCTGGAATCTCATAACAGCGCGGATCTAACAATAACTAATAGAAATAAATACCCAAGGAATAATAAACCTTCGGAGTCCGAATTCGAATCATCTGATACCGAATCCGATATGAACGTCACCGTCGCTTCAACAGGGGGCGTTCCGTGGGACATAGCTAATATTGAACTCGCGGAAAAACAAAAAGAAAATAGGTACGACGACTCCTCGGACGGCCCGTTCGTGGTACATGTGGTCAGCATTATAAAAAACCTTAATTTGGGAAACCTCCACCGAATGTCTATCGGTCGTAATCTGGGTGCAATCTCCCAGGACATCGAAGACCTACGAATTATCGACGTATCAAAAATCGAAATTATCTGCCCCACGGCTGCATCAGCGAATCTAATCGCCGAAAGTAAAAAATTCAAGGACTTTAACATTTTAGGCGTCGTAAAAGACGTGGATCCCACGATGTCCTTGGACGAAATTAGGCGGGGTATTCGTGGCATAAACAAGGATGACATCATCTGGTTGGAAAAAATGAAACGTAAGGTCCAAAAAGTCATAATAAACGAAAAAAACGAAAAAATAGAACACTCGGAGTTGGTAGACTCTAACGCGATCAGAATATTCTTTCAAGGGAAAACGCTCCCAAAATTCATAAAAATATGGTATGTTAAATGCAAAGTCGAACCGTACAAAAAAAAAACACAACGGTCCCTCAGTGCGGCAATTGCCAACGAATAGGGCACATTACGGCCAAGTGTAGGGGAAAAACTCGCTGTGAACTCTGTAGCGAGGCGCACCACAGGGATCAGTGCAAGGCAGACTCCCGCAGATGCGCGAACTGTTCGGGACCCCACGCGGCGACCGATCCAGAGTGTCGAGAATTTAAAACCCAGACCGAAGTTAGGAAGATCATGAATACCCAAGGTGTCTCCTTTCCAGAGGCAAAAGAAATTTGGCTAAAAAACAAAAAAAAGGCGAACTAGATGAGGGGGATCCGATAATAACCCAACGCAACTTTCCTCCCCTCCCGAAAGAAAACTGTGCGCTCCCCCCCCTGATGTACCCTTTCCCCACCAAAAAAGCAACTCCACACGCCGATGGGAGAGGGAGAATCTCCCCCCCGTCCCCCTCGACTCTCCTACCGGATACCCATACCAACAGGGAAATTCCACCCCTCCTCAAATCAACAACTCCAAGAACCATTCCCAGCAAAAAAAAAAGCCCAGCCCCGCAACCAGCCGTTAAGAGGCTAACCACCCCTCCCCCTCCTACCCACCACAAACCCGCCCTCACCTCCACAAAATCTAATCACAAAAAACCGGGAGGACGCTCCCCACCCCTTTGCGTCTCCCCCATTTACTCCAGAAAGTCCCCCCCCCCCGCAAAAAAATACTTCACCCAACCTCGAGAACTTAGGCAACTGCCCGCCCCCGGGGAACCGGCGTGCTCAAAACGGGTCACCGTTTAGCAAGCTACAGAGCAAACTGGATGATCTAACCGGCATGAGAGAACGATGGGGACAGACGATCCCTTCGTTCGTCTCAAAACTCATGGACGAGTCACTCGACACAAATACCCAAAAAAACATCTTAGAATTTGCAAGAAGGGAAATTGAAGCAAAAGCCTCCCTAGGTCCTCTCTCTCCCAAGAATCGCCTGCCAATAGCAAATATCCCCTCCAGTTCCCCGATCAGCCAACGGCCTAACAACAATGAAAATCGCAGACGATAAAATGGACATACTACAATGGAATTGCAGAAGCTTGAACAGTAAATGGCAGGAAATCCACTCTCTTATATTCGACAAAAAGCTAGTTTGTCTATCTGAAACGTGGCTCACGCCGCAACAAAACATCCAAATAAAACATTTTTCAATAATTAGAAAAGACAGACCTGCCCATAACAGAGGAGGGGGAGTAGCAATCTTTATAAACAACGACATCCCCTTTAAAAATATATCCACACATTTCATTAAAATCAGAGGCCTCGAGATAGTGGGGGTAGAGATTACCAGTACCTCCCCTTTCCACCTTTTCTCCCTGTACAAAGAACCAAGCACAAACACCTCTAGGCTAGAATGGGAGGAGCTGTTCTCTCTTCTCCCAGAGAATTCCATCCTTTGCGGAGATTTCAATGCACTCCACCAAGACTGGGGAGGCGAGATCAGCAACCCTTCGGGTTCCGCCCTAAAAAGAGCCCTTGAAAATGTGGACTGGAGACCTCTCAACAATGGCGATCCCACAATTATCAGTAGACCCAACTCCTTCAGTAGATCTCCTGATCTCACACTAGCTCCCTTAGGCTTATCCTTGCAATGCTCCTGGCGCGTCCTAGAGGATGCATACTCCAGTGACCACTTCCCTATAGTCATCAGCGTTAATCACCCTTTGGGCGTTAACCAACGTCATCCCCTAAAGCTCAACATTAACAAGGTGAATTGGGACCTTTTCTCGGAAAATATTACCGACAAAATAAACTCAATTAATAATACCCGGGAGCAACCGCCTTTAGAGGAAAAATATGTTCTATTTGAATCCGCCATCAGGGAATCTCTCTTACTTTCGGGCGCAAAAAACCCCTCGAAGAAAAAAAATATCTCAAACCCCGCCGCGCTTTGGTGGACGGAAGAGTGCACCGAGGCGGTGGCAAACAGAAGGGAAGCCCTAAAAAAATATAAACAGTGCGGAAGCTCGGAAAATTTTCTCCATTACCAGAAGCAAGCGGCAATTTCCAAAAAAATCTTGAGGAAAACGAAGAAAGAAAAATTCAAAGAATTCTGCAGCACCTTGAATCCCCAAATGAATTCGAAAAAAATTTAGGGCACTATCCGCGCCTTCAAGAATAGGACCCTGGGAAACAGGACTTCCCTAGATCGGGATATTTCCTCTGAACCAGTTCAAAAAACAATAGATCAACTCTGCCCTCCTATGCCGACTACCCCCCCCCCCCCCCCCCCAAATTTTATAACATCAAGCCTCCCGGAAAAAACAAGAATCCCAGACGTACTCTCTAGGGACATGTCCGAAGCAGAGGTGCGCAGTGCCATCCTCCAATCTAACAAAAAATCGGCTCCGGGACTAGACGGAATTAATAATCTAACGCTCGAAAAACTCCCTAACGAGGCGGTAACTTTTCTTTCAGGAGTTTTTAACGAAGCTCAAAAATCGGGAGTGTTTCCGGCTCCATGGGGAAGGTTCCTGGTCTACCTGATCCCAAAAGCGGGAAAAGAATCTTTTAGGCCAATCTCACTCGCGTCATGCATCCTCAAACTGTTCGAGAGGGTGATCGCCTGCAGGATCGACTGGTATCTGGAGAGCAATAAACAGTTATCCAGATACCAGATGGGTTTCCGAAAGGGTCGCTCCACTCTCGACAGTATTGTGGTCTTGACCACTGACATTCATCTCGCCATTGCCCGTAAACAAATTCTTGGAGCTCTCTTCCTCGATATAGAAGGAGCTTTCGATAATGTTCAGGCCAATGTCCTCGCTCGAGACCTCTGGGAACTAAATTTCCCTCCTAAATTGATCCTTTTATTGACCAAATTCGTTGCCGAGAGAGAACTGAATATCTCTCTGGGTAACGCCACCGCTACAAGGTTGGCCAGAAGGGGCCTCCCCCAAGGTTCTATCCTGAGCCCAATTTTATTCAATATTTTTCTCCTCGATATTATTAACTCCCTCCCGGAATCATGCAAGATCCTGGTTTATGCAGACGACTGCGTCATCTATTCGGCGGCCCCCTCGGGGGACACGGTGAAAGACGCGCTCGAAAACTCCTACAAAATTATCTCGAAAAGCCTGGAATCAAAGGGACTGAACCTAGCGGCGAACAAGTCGAAACTGGGCTGCTTCACCAGAAAAATCCTCCCCCACGCAATTTCCATCAATGTGGCTGGTCTAAACATAAAGAGAGAAAATACCATCCCATTCCTCGGCATTACACTCGATCATAAATTAACCTGGAAACAACACATTTTCATAGTATAAAAGAAAAAGCCAAATCTAAAATAAAAATTCTCAAATCCATTTCAGGACTCAGATGGGGGTCCCAACCGTCTACTATACTCATGATTTATAGGACTCTTATCAGGCCTATCTTAGAGTATGGCTCCCGCTGCTTCAAAAACGCAGCACTCTCGCATTTGGTTGAGCTGGACAAAGTCCAGTTCTCCGCTCTTCGCCAGTGCTTGGGTCTGCTTCCGTCTACTCCGACAAATATTCTCCTGGCAGAAGCCAAGGAAAGTCCTATCCACATAAGAAGGGAAAAAACCACAGACAAACTCATCCTGAAGTCTATAACGAATAGAAGACACCCACTGATTCCCAAACTAAAACTTCTACTGGAAAAACTCACATTGGGGCGAAGACCCACGCCATTTACAAAGCTCCCTCCCCTCCTTCAAAGTTATTAAAAAAATGAGAGAGTAATCTCCGCCCTACACATTAGCGATATCCCTCCATGTTTTCAACTCCCTTTCGATATGTTTCATTTTACCCCGATCATTAACACCGAATTTGGGAAATCTCTGACTCAAGCCGATAACCCAGACGCACGGCTGGACCAGTTCCTCCACAGGGAGTGGTCCGACCACGCGGTCTTATTTACGGACGGTTCAAAAGACCCGGAGCTCAGACAATGCGCGGCGGCGATTTTTTCACGCGACCTTGGCTGTAAGGAGGGAATTGGACTCCACCCAAACTTCTCCATATGTAGTGCAGAGACCATAGCTATCCTCGCCACACTAGGATTAGCCGAAAAAAAGAATAACAAAAAAAATTATTATTTGCTCGGACTCGCTCAGCGGGCTCATAAAAATAAGCAACTTAAGGATCAGCGCAAACGAGCATAATATCACGCTTGAATGCAAAAAAAAAAAAATTTACGAGATGCATAAGAAAAACTTTCAAGTGGTCCTAATATGGATCCCAGCACACATTGGTATCAAGGGAAATGAGGCCGATGATGAGGCTGCACAAAGGGCTCTTACGGCCCCAATTAACAACATCTTTAGACCCAACGTTTCGGATCAACTGGCTGAATTAAATCTTAGATATAAACGACTCACTTCTGCTTTTTTCCTAAAAACCAGCCTAACTAAAGGCAACAATTATTTTAAACATTTTTGGTCTGAACATAAAGCCCCATGGTTTTATGGTTGTAAGGCGTCTAGAAAAACGATCGCCTTAATAAATCGCTGAAGGTCCGGTCACTGTGCCGTAAACGCTTACCTACATAAAATTAATAAAAAAAGACTCAGATGCCTGCTCCTGCGGTCATGCTCCTCAGGATCTGGCTCACGTATTTGAGGTTTGTCCACAACTTTTTGAACAGAGAAGGCTCATGGCGGAGGCCCTCCGAGGAGTTTGTCCGGGCGCCCCTCTGGATATAACAGTACTACTAAAAAAGCCGTCGGTGGACATCACTGCTATTGTTGTGAGATTTCTGGAGGAAATTGATCTCGCCCTCTAAGCAAAAAGGATGTCCTTTATTTTGTTTTCAATCTCTCTGATTGGTTTGTACGTTTTAGGATCGCTATTACACTTACGATTATATCTGTCTAAAATTAAGAGAAAAGAAAAAAAAATAAAAAAATTTAAAAAATAATTAAAAATCACGACAAAGCGGAAAAAAAAATAAAAAAGAGGGAATACCCAGGCAAAAGAAAATTAACTTAAATTATACCCCCTGCCACACTCCCTTGTCCTGCCGTCACCGCTCATTGGACGGCGACTTCCACCTTCGACGACAGCTAGCGCCAGTCGATGCAGTAGATCTATGCTTCAAACTAGCTTGAGAGTGCAGCTCTCACAAAAAAATTGGCACTTGGCCCCGGGCATAAAACCATGCAGTAAGCAGAAGGAAGAAGGGGGAGTCGTGGCCGAGTGGATCGGCGTGCGACTCTGAAGTAGTAGGCCCGGGTTCGATTCCCGGTTGCAGTCAGGGATTTTTCCTTGGCTGCTTACCTCTACTTATCGTGGTTCGGATTCCACGTAAAATTGTAGGTCCCCCCTGGTCTTCTTCTTCTTAACTAATTAATTAGTTTTCGGCTAATTAATGAAATCTCGTTCATTACGAACGATCGCCTGGAAGACGGCGCCATCTGTGTCAGATGTTCTTAATCCTGTCACCGAATAACTCTTGATAAAAGAGAAGAAGGCTGTACACTCACTAAAAGTGGTCTCACCAGTCACGCACACAATAATATATGTATTGGCCGACGCGGTTCTGTACCTGTGGCCAGTATCGGACCTGAGTGGTCCTCAAAGGTTCCGATACAAATTGATAAGAAGAAGAAGAAGAAGCAGAAGGAAGAAGAAGAAGAAGAATAAGGCCCCAGGATCCGTGAGAAAAATTGATGACAGTTTTTATTACCGACTGCGGTTGTATATGCTCTTCGTTCGATACATCGTGATTCGATATATCGCGTGAAGAACACAGAAAGAGAGAGGGAGGAGAGATAGCATTCTGCGTAAAAAAAAACAAATAAAAACATTAATAAAGGCAGCAATAACCTTTGGCCCAAGTGACGATGGCGATGACGACGATAGCAACGATGCTGCATTAAACGTCTATGACCCGAGTGTCTCCACTATTCGTTACTTCCCCGGCGTTCTATGGTTGACCCGATATTGCAGTCGAAAACTCGACAAGTGTACCCGCAGTCGGGGTTATAAACGTTGTGTCACAATTGAGTCAAAGACGACGTGTTCGTCGAGACACGGAGGAACATGAGCGCGAATCAACAGAGGTCGACCGGGAGTTTCACACAGTTCCGAAATGGTCCCAGCTTGTTAACGGGGTACGCTTAATTTTAACGTTTCGGAACGGACTCTCGCCGAACTGTGATGTCAATGTTGTGTCGTGTTTCTTCATTGTAGCGCCGGCGAAGGATACGGCGGTATCGTACCGGGCATGAGAGTGGGATTTCCGGCCGACAGCCAAACACAGCCGCCTCCGGTGCCGCCTCGATCTCCCCGCTCGACACAAAGTTATCATCCTTACATGCCCTCGGGCTATGGGGGTGGATACGGCTATGGGAACAGCTGGACTCAGAGAGGCTTGGGAGGAGGGTATGGAATGTACGGCGGATACGGAAGTAGTTATCCCGGGTTTCAGAGTTCGGGCTACGGCAGCCTCTTCGGAGGACCCAGTGGCGACGCAGAGAACAGGTATTACCGGAAGCCTCCTTGCTGGATGCACAAACTCTCTTATTAACATTTTTCTGTCTCCATTACAGGTTCGTCCAGTTTGCTGAGGAGAGCAGCAGACCGGCGTTCCAATCCATTGAATCCATTGTACAGACATTCGGGTCGATCTCCATGATGCTGGAGTCCACATTCTTTGCTATGACAAGCTCCTTTAGGGCTATTCTAGGGGTCGCTGAGAATGTTACAAGAGTGAAGAATATGTTCGGAGAGCTGCTCAGCACTTTTGCTCTTGTAAGGTTGTTGAAGTGGCTCTACAGAAAAATTGTATATATGTTAGGTAGTACATAACGCTTTTATTCGGCTAATGTGGCTTACTGTAGGAAAATCTGTGGGATTAACTTTTTGTCTGTCCCTCCGGTCAGGTTTAAATCCGGAAGATCCGAACGCGGAACAAGTTTGGAGGAAAACCACTGTTGAAGTGATGAACGGAGAAAAGACCGGTCCAGCGACGTGGCCCATTCTTTTGTTCATCAGTTTATTGATCGGCATTCCTTACATGATCAACAAGCTGGTGAACAACGTACAGCAATCAAAGGTCAACGGTAGGTCAGAAGACACGGGTAAATTCGTTCGTAGTCCGGAATCGTGTGACGATTGATTTGTTGCAGGAAACGATCCGAAGGAGTGGTTACGATACAACGAGCCGGTGTACAGCGCTCTGGTGGTTTACGACTTTAATGCGCTAACTGCCGAGGAATTGAGCGTTAAACGCGGCGAGAAAATCTGGCTCGCTCCGCAATCGCTGCAGCCGAAGAATCTTCCCGGCTGGTCGAGGGCTGCGAACAGCGTCAACATCGGTCTCGTTCCCACCGACTACGTCAGGATAGTTGGCAAACTTTTGAAAAAATCAGAGAGCAACGACGCGCGAGAAGCGCCGGTGCAAATCGACACCGGTGAGGTCGGCGGCGACACGAGCCCGAACGGTATCGATCCGCACGCGACGGAGATTAAACTCACCGAAGAAATCTCTACGGAGACAACGACACCGAGATAATACTATACGTACCGCATTACCAACAAAATAAATGTTATGCAAAGGGGCGGGTAAATTTTGCGTAAACTCGATGCGTTCCGATTCATTCCCTTGTTTTTATTTATGTTGTTACGTTTCGGAGTAACGTTATGACGTAACATTTTGTATAATAGCCGATGAACGAAGAGAAAATAGTCAATAAAAGCCATTGAATGAGCGGCGATATGAGAGCAGCACTCTGACTACCAATGCGACGCATTTTTGGTTTTTATTTTTCAAGTTCTTTTTTTTTCATTCGTTTTACAGATTTTGTATCGTTTGTTCATTTCGAGTGTGCGGGTATACGGTATTTACATTAAATGTAGACGACTCTGGCGGTATACTTTGTTTTCTCGCGTTAAACGGCCCGGTGTAATATTATCGATTTTATTAATTGGCCAGCTACTAGAAGGATGCGGGGGAATTTTTGGACAGATGGTAAATAAATCCAGTCTCGGCATTTAAGTAATGTAACATTATTTCTAGGTAACTGTTTCAAACAATCGACTATATTATACCAAAAGCTTATAGAGGAGGTTTCTTAATGAGTTTGAACCAGTGGCCGCATTCGCAGCGTCTTGGCATGCCCTCGTGCAACCACATCCAGGTTACACTGGTGGCGTCCTCTTCGCATACGCAGCCTACCAGACGGCTGTCGAATGCGCTGGGCACTAGTGTGGGGACGTCCTTGGTTCCCGGGCCTCTTGTGATGGCCTTCATGTTGAACGGATCCTGCAATCAAGAATCGCATTATAGTTATGCAATTTTGAGAAAATTAAACGCATGTGTTAGCACAATGAAAGGTTGGGTTAGTCTGCGATAGTTTTGATAGATAGCTGTCATACTGTCAAGGAAGAGAGATATGAATTTTTTTCTTTTCTTTTTTCGAGCAATTTTAGACATACAGATTCCTCCTCGACACTGGAAGACCCGAAGGGCGTCGATCAGAACTAAATGGGCGACAATGAATTTCGGGTTTTTCTCGGAAGATCCGATTTACTTACATCATTGCCGGCTTGTAGAGCGAGAAGCTCGCGTTTCTCGAGACCAGTAGCTAGCTCCAGAGGGTCCGGGAGTGCTGCGACAAAAGTGACCTTCGTTAAAGTTCATTATCGATCAAAAAAACGTAGTCGGAAATGTTTCGAAGGAAGACCATCGTAGGCGCAAGGTAAAACTATTGGATACAATCGCATCAATTACATAATAGCATTTCACAAAGATACACAACAGCTTTGTCGGAAGGACTTTATAAGATTAAAACAAGCACGGTCTAAGGTGATTTTTTTTTCGTAATTACTTTTGGTGCTGCTGTATCTCACTGAGTTACATAGGATCGAACGACGAGAGGCTTGGAAAATCGCTCGCCCGCACAACGAGGCCATTTTGCAGATAAACTGCTAATGCTGCTTCTGCTGGTACTGCACTGCCGCTGCTCACCGCCGCTGGTCCCAGGTCCCTGCGTCTGAGCGCTACGAGCGAACTTGCTTCGCGACACGAACGAACCAAGAAATACGTCGCTCTATCGTCTCGTGCCACTCACGGATACTCCCTCGCGTGCCCTCGCGAATGAAAAATCAAACAGACGAATCCATTTCGACACGGTTGACGCGCATGTAACGTCCTCCCCTTTAGTGTTTCCGGTTGTCCGCGGCAACCCCGTGGGAGAGATGGCGCGGGCGAGCGGCTCCGACGCTCTTTCTCGTCAAAGTTTCATTCCTATTGTAAATTGTTACATTCCAGGCGAAAAATTTCTAGATTTCTCTGGTTAGTTGATGCGCGACATCTACTGTTAATTGAACAGATCGAGAAGAGTGCAACCTGTATGCATGGTTATCCGTGTAAAGTGTTCGAGACGACGATTAAACAGTATTACGAAGGTTTATCAATTAAAAGTTGATCTCGTGTCAGGGATCGTTGAATACGGACGTAGCGGGTAGAGGCGGCTCGAAGACGTTTGGCCGCGGTTATTGAGTGGCCCGGCCCCGAAGCCGTTTGATGGATCCGACGATCGGTTGGGATCAACCGGAGCAGTTCGGCCCCGCGAAGGACTTGTGGTTGCACATTTGGGAGGCCGAGAAGGGTCTCGATATATTGACCCTGAAGCACGATAATTTTGGGACAATGGGCAACAAGGATTATCTACCCCTCGAAACGATCAACAATCGGCTCAGCGAGCACGATAGAACATCGAATCAGCATCCGCAACGGCCCGTACAGCAGCACAATACCTGCAATAACTACTACAATCCATCCCGTAGGAAAAGCGATAATCGCGCGAGTACCTACGGCATCAACTATAATCACGACGCTCTCATCGGCGAATACGGTGGCTGCCCTTGGCGTATACCCAACAAGCATTATTCCAAAGGAGTCATTGGGTTAGTAGTGGCATGCCTCAAATAATCTTTTTTCTTAACGCCGCTATTATTCGCAGGCCCCCCCCCCCTCCGCCCCTCCTCTCTCCTCCCCTCCCCGTCCTATCGCGGCTATTAACGCACGTCTATGCATAATCTCTCGTTTTCAACGTCAACCTTGAGATCTATGTACAATGTCTGTGTGTGTGTCTCTAGTATCTTTCACAGGCCCATAACTATATTTCGACTGGCTCGTGGAGTTTCGAGCGGGTTGCGGGGGCTGGGGTGGGGGCGCTATTCCAGAGGTTAGGAGTGTCACATGTTGAGAATTTTTTCGATAACCGGTAATACCGTCGCGGCTCACTCATTTTTCCGCGTTCGTACGGCACTGATCTCACCCATGATTTTCGAAGTCGCACGTCGAGACCACTCGTGCGGTGTCAATAATTTGACAACTTTTTATTTTTCTCTTTTCCCAAGAGTGAAGTCTCGTGTCATTGACGATGGTGCACGCAGGCGAGTTACGAATGGAGCGTCGGTGCGATAGGATGTATAACAGAAGTCGTACTCCTTTGATGGAATTTTATTGATCTTCTTCCATACAGATTGCACGAGGAAATACAGGATTTCTTCACGTACATGTGTCCCTCCAACGAAGAGCACAGTCTGAGAGTCAAAGTCGTTAAGAGAATAGAACAAGTGATCTACGATCTATGGCCAGAATCTAAAGTGGAAGTATTCGGAAGCTTTCGCACCGGTCTTTATTTACCCACAAGGTACGTTAAGTAGAGGAAAATTGGACAGTCGTGAAGCTTGTCTGAAAAGTAAAATAAAAAAAAAAACATTCTCAACAGTCTTGTCTAAACTTTGTTCTTCAACAGTGATATCGATCTAGTCGTGATAGGCAGATGGACAAAGCTTCCATTGCGTACATTAGAGAAAGCACTGTTGGACCAAAACATAGCTGAGCCCCATTCAGTTAAAGTATTGGACAAAGCTAGCGTACCGATAGTTAAGCTCACTGACAAGGAAACTGAGATCAAGGTGGACATCAGTTTCAATATGAACAATGGCGTTAAATCGGCGGACTTTATCAAGTTGTATAAACGGCGGTACCCCGTGCTAGACAAACTAGTGATGGTACTGAAACAATTCCTATTACAGAGAGACCTTAATGAAGTTTTCACCGGTGGGATTTCTTCCTACAGCCTAATTCTCATGACCATTAGCTTTTTACAGGTAAGCACCGCTCAAAGATCAGCCAGATATATTATTTCATAGCGATTGCATGGTGTCCGGCGGTCATTGAAGTCCTTGAAGTCCTGGAACAGTATTTGAATTTTGCCCGTCCTTGAAAAAGTCCTGAAATGTCCTGGAATTTTTTAGTTCCCTGCAAATTTGAGCTCGTTTCAAAATGTACAATACTAGTTTTTTTTAGTCATCCTAAAAAATGTGTATCTCAGTTTCACTGAAATACCTATATACATTCGTACACAGCGAGTAGTTCTTTTTTCTGAACGTTATTTCGTATTTTGCAAACTGTATGCATATTTTCATTTTTTATAAATGTCCTAACACTACCTGGAAATTCTCCATAAATGTTCTTCAATTCCGTACAGAGTTTTTACTGGACACCATGAATTGATATGTTTGCTGACGTTAATATTATCTAGCGCAGCTATTAATTGTAAATTTATATCAACTATTATTGATCGATTGTATTATATTTCAGTTGCATCCACGACAAAATGCCTTTTGCGCGAATGCCAACTTGGGCGTTTTACTCATTGAATTTCTCGAGCTCTACGGTAGAAAGTTCAATTATGTTAAGACTGGCATTAGAGTTAAGGACGGCGGTACTTACATATCTAAGGAAGAGGTAAAATAATTTATTGTCGAATAGAGTCGTCGTACCGACAAACAATGCACCTCCCGAAATTTACGATCTATCGATGTTAAAACTGCGTGTCTCGATTGCAGGTTCAGCGGGACATGATCGACGGTCATCGGCCCTCGCTGCTCTGTATCGAGGATCCGCTCACACCGGGCAACGATATCGGTCGCAGTAGTTACGGTGCTCTCTACGTTAAGGACGCATTCGACTGGGCTTATTACGTACTTTCTCAAGCCGTGAGCCCGCTAAATATTCTTGTCAATGATGCCAGTAAAGTCAGGTAAGCTTTTACGTTTTTCTCACTTTTTTTTCTTCCTCATTCTGCATTGTTACCTTTCTATACGAATAACACGAAACGAACCTGTTTGACTAATTGTTTCCGTTCACTCGTTCAGTATATTGGGAAGAATAATACGAGTCACCGACGAGGTAATAGAGTATCGAAAATGGATAAAGGAAACATTCCCTCTGGCTCTCGGAGAAATGGATTCGTTGTCGAGCTCAACGAGTTCCGATGCGTCGACGCTTTCCGCTCCCGAGGGTGACACCGTAAGTACCTCAGCAGTTAACGCGCTCTACGCCGTCCCTGAACTATATTTCGTTCGGCACAATTCCAACGCTGTCTCTTTTCACAAGGATTCCGAATGTAGCCGGGGCAATTCTCCAAACACCGCCGGCGTCGGAAAAGGCGAGGAGAGACACAAAGAGAGACACACATATGGCAGCAATAATCAGCAGCTGCAGTGGAAGAAACCATACAAACCGGTCAGCAGTCATGGTATGTTATGGCGATTGTCTCGAAACTGCGGTGGCGAGAACTTAACGAAAAGAACAACAAAAAAAATAACAAAATATTATCTTCAGTGTATCATCAGCACAGTTCGCGAAACTATCCACGGGGTGTAAATAACAACGCTCCGGGACAAAATAAGGCCAAAAATGCACAACACGGTGGGGGTGGCGGCAGTAGCAGCAATAACAACGGCAACAGCAATAACAACAACAACAGCGGCAGCAACAACAACAACAACAGCCAGAGTGGCAATCAGAGTCCGGGTTCGAGGGTACAAGCGCCAAAACGAAAGAAATACGTGGCTCATCGCGGTCCCGGTGATTGTGTACGGTGATGAAGCGTACAAGTTTGTATCTTGTTGAAAGAAATGGAAAGACTCCTGCCGCGATGAAAGCAACAAGTGTTTCACGCACGTATGCCCGAATGAGTCATTGTGCGAATACTCTTTTTAGCAATACAGGTAATGTCCAGCTCGTAATGAATATTCTAACGATATCCGTGCGTGTTCCGTGCATTTCGACTTGTTATTCTTCCAAGAGAGCCTAGCCCCGTATCGCTACCAACGTGTTGTTCTACGAGATCGTTTAAACTCGGACGGTCGAGAGACTTGCTCAAAGCATAAGAAAATTCGACATTTTGCCAAGATAAATGTGTCCATACGCGCCAATTTTTTCTTCTCTTCACTCGTACTTGTCCTTTATTTCGAGTGTAAAGATATCGAAGCTTCACGCGGTTTTAGCCTGTTTATTATCTCCGAATACACGTTAAATTACGTGATCTGGTAATTCTTTACCAGAAAACATAACACGTCTAACACACGATAATATTTATGTACTTTTAATCGCGTGATATCAAACGATGAATAACGTTGGTGCGATACTAAAGAGGTACTCATTGCCATAATTAAATCGACGATTTTGATTATCTCATTTTCCGGGGGAGCTTCACAAAGGCACTCAAAGACATTACCTTATAGCCATCGATAGACTTAGTTTTCTATGTGAAACTATATTCTTGTAATAATACAATACGAGAGGAGCACGGACGATTCGGTAGTAATGGGACTTGCCTAATGTATATATTGTAAGATAACTAATGAAATGAAAACAAAAAAAAAACAAAAAAACAAAAAATTGTTACTAAATAAGTCTAACAACACAACATGTCTATTATAAATACGTTTTTATTTTGTGCGTGTCTAAGAACCCTTTCTTATTAGCAATTAGATTAAATAGTTTTGACGTGTAGAATTAATATGGATGAAAGAGTTCCATATTGTGACGGAAAAAAATTGACCATTCTCTTCCAAAACGTGTAATATATGTAATTTTCTTTTTTCCGCCCTCACAGATGCAGACCTCTTTGTACAGACTCCGAAACAGTGTATGAGCTATTTTATAAACATAAATAATGTATAAATCTGTACGTAAGAGTCATTTTGTATGATTGCCGGTTGCTCTTGTTGTTGTTGGATGAATGAGCCTAATATTATTCATCATTGCTGCTATAATTATAACTTATTGTAATTTGTACAAACTTACAAAAGACTTGTACGCATAAGATTATAGGCGGTCTTTGTAAGATATCACTTTATTTATATACAACACTGTATCATAATCTCAAGTACAAACATATAGTTGATTACGTTTCATAATAAAAGAGAAAAAACCCAAAGTCGAGTCTCTCGAGGTCGTCAATCGAACCGCACGTCGCACGTTGAGGGCGAAGCGAAGCGAGGAAATTATCGACGCTATTGAATCAACGGCGAAATAAAATTCATTGTGGAATTTATTTGATAATGAGCTTGATGCCTATAATAGTTTACACTTTTATTCAAGACAACAGGATCTCGGAGAATTGGCTCTACCGTACAATTATACTATACAAGAATCATAGGGTTCTATTCACTTATAATTCTTAAGGTATCCGGAAATGGGATTCATCTCGAGCTTTCGCATACGTTCCAATTGAAGGAGCTGATTCTCGTCGTTGAACGACGCGGGCAGCGGCTCGTACACTGAAATCGAAAAACGTTCGAATTAGCGATCATATCGGCACGCGAAGGGAGGGTATAAGGGAGCGAGAAGTAAATGTTTCATGGCTAACCATATTTTTTCAAAAGAATGTAAATCCAAAGGGCAGAGGTCGACATAATGAGGACCATTCCGACGATACTTTTCCATTCACCAGTGGGAGCATCCATCTCGGCGAACGTTTGACAGAAGCTGGCACGGTAGAGTGTTTTCTTCTCTTCGATCGAGAGTTTCTTCCAGTCTCCCTTTTCCTTTTCTTTCAGGGCCTGCAAGGACAGCACATTGTATGAGCAACACTGTGAAACATCTGAGTTCTATATATATGTATATATACGTACCTGAATGTCGGGAGTTATTTCCTTGAAGCGAACAGCAGGCATTGGGAACAACTGCACATCCAAGTAACTGGCCTCACCGTTGATTCCATAGCCGACAACTTCTCTGTTTCCGATTTTGTCCGTGAATCCGGCCATACGACGGGTCCCTTGGATCTGCAGACCGCCGCTTCGCAAACAACGGCTCAGCAGTCGTCCAGCCATCATTCTGTTACACAAGAAGTTATTATTTCTTGGAGTAAAAAAAAAAGAATGTCGTCCTATTGTTCCGGCGAGAATAGAACACCGCGTTCAACGACTCTGCAGTAGATCTCCACCGCACGTCTGACACCGGTTAACTGATAACGAACTCTACAGAAATTCCGTGTAATAATTTTTCGGAGCATTGATCGGTCGGAATATTACCTAATCGACGGACTGCCAAAATACAACAGTTCCGTTCTCGAGTTGTTCTCGACGAATTATTTGAAAAAATTGTTAACGCTTATTTGAATTAGTGTACACTCGACCAGTTAACGACGCTGTCGAAGATTGCTTAACAAGTATGAGGAGGATATAAGTTAATAATAAAATTACCGTCTGGGAGTTGTCTTGGAAACACCGAGCTCGAAAGAGATGGTTCTCTAGGTCCTCTCTGGTATCGATAAGGCACGATTAACGCCGACGTTACTAGAGTGGAAAACTCGAGTCGTTTCCGTGTTTCCGGTAGTTCGCAAAAACCCCGCTCCAACCGGAAGTGAGAGATACATCGGGGCAGTCGGCGGTGCGCGCGGCAAGTTATCGCACGGAGACGGCACCTCTCGTTGAACAAGTTTTTCGGTGCTTCTCTTCCACGCGATTGCTAACGGGACACGGTACGTATTTTTCGTACTTCTCTATTAATTTCTGTCTTTAATCCGACGTTATTTTGAAAACTGTACCAACGAATGTGTCGATAGTGGTGTTATTTGTTTAATCGATTTTTAATATCCGATCGATGCCTATATACGTGAATGATACCGTCGGATTTTCGACACAATATTTATCCGGTTATCGTCTCTCTGTCACCGATGGCAGCGTTAAACACCCTCGAACGCCGTCCACCTCGGACGGATTGCGATACAAATACGATTCGCGAGTTACCCCGACTCTCGCATTGTGTCAACATAACCCCACCGTATCGATATTATCCACGCCGATATCATCTAATAGTTTATTATTGTTGTTTCAGATGTTCTCCGCAAGCGCTAAAATAGTTAAAAGCGGCGGCGCGGAGCCCGATCCCTTCGAGGCGAGCATCTCCCAAGCTCTCCTCGAACTGGAGATGAACAGCGACCTTAAATCACAATTGAGGGAGCTTTACATCACTAAGGCCAAGGAACTTGAAACAAACAACAAAAAGGTAAGCTCTTTGAATCTGTTTTTGCTGCTCATAATTTTCTGTTACTATACATTGCAAAAGTGTAGAAAGTGAGTGCAACACGAACTCTGTTATTGTCTCTCCATTTTTTTTTTTTTCATAACATTTATTTAGAAATTTTTATATTTACAGTATTTTAATTGTTATATCATTTTCTTTTTCATAGTCGATCATCATTTACGTACCGATGCCAAAGCTGAAGGCATTCCAAAAGATTCAGACAAGGCTGGTGCGCGAGCTGGAGAAGAAGTTCTCTGGCAAGCACGTAATGTTTGTCGGCGAAAGGAAAATCTTGCCCAAGCCTACCCGCAAGACTCGCACCAAGAACAAGCAAAAGAGGCCAAGGAGTCGTACCCTCACAGCTGTTTACGATGCCCTTCTCGAGGATTTGGTCTATCCCGTTGAGATTGTTGGCAAGCGTATTCGGGTAAAGCTGGACGGCAAGCAGCTCATCAAAGTACACTTGGACAAAAATGAGCAGACCAACATTGAACACAAGGTAGTCATTCACCGTTACTATTATCATTATTCAATATTATTCTACATCCAATGAAAAATCCTGGCACATATCAATTAAATCATTCTTAACTCATGTATTTCATTTTGCACTTTATAGGTCGACACTTTTGCCTCCGTCTACAAGAAACTAACGGGCCGTGACGTCACATTCGAATTTCCCGAATCATACGTGTAATCGACACTTGAATAAAAGCTATTAAAAGTGTATTAAAGAAGACTATCCAGTATATCCCGCTCCGAGCCGTGTAGCGGCAAACTAAATATATACGATGTAGCGTAAGAATAAGTCGACGCGGCATTTCGAATTTCCCTCTGCGGCCCTCTACGGCTATTCCGGGAACCGAGGCCCGATACGTTCTCCGTCTCGCTCGGCCCGTTTCGCCAGTAGCACTCGAGCTGTCAGCTACGCAGTTTGATATTTTTATGGTGTATTTTTTTCAAGACGAGCTGCCGCTGAGCCGCGCGAACACCGTAGGCATGGATTTCTGGCAGCGGTGTCTTAGCCTGAGATTCGCATGCGGAAGGAGGGAATCGGCCGTTTGGAGATGGCATTAATTATCGTACCGTACACGACAATTTTGTGGTACATTACCTTGTCCCATCCTGCAAGAGGTTCGGAGAAAAAAAAAGAAAAGACAGATTCAAGAATAATCGATTGATGTTTAATGCCCCCTTGTTGTTTATTTGAAATTGTTGCAAGCAGAAGAAAATAGCGCGTTCGTCGAGCGAGCCTCCGCGAGGATCGCGAGCCTCCCCCCCCCACCACCGCCCGACTGGCCGAGACGTCCAGGAATTAAGTAAACAAAAAAAGAAGAAAAAATGCGTTTCAATAAACAAGAATTGATGACATTGGCGACGCAGCCTTCCCAAAAGTTTGAAAAGGAAGGGACTTTGTACGTTCGCGAGAGACAGGAAGGATTCTTCCGTAGGACGGAGAGTGAGTTTCTTGCATCGATATTCTACTAGAAGGTCGATCGACAATCCGACTGAATGTACTTATCTCGTGCCTCTTACTAATTTTGCTCCCCCCCCCAGACAACATTTGCCATCTCTCTGTAACTCTCGTTTAATATCTTCGAACCGAGCTTATTACTCCGGAGACTCGTCTCCGCTACAGACGCGAATGTCTTTTCCAGTATTTACATCTTTGTTGACAATAATCGTCGAATAAAACTCTCTTTTAGAGCATGTCTAGTAATATAATTTTTGAGAGCTAGTCCATAGTTATAGAGACGTAATTTCATGTATGCGCGAGCATGCGGTATTCTCATTGTGACGTATATTCTCATTACGACATGTATTGTAAACGAAGAGCAGAGCCGGATGGAATATATATATATATATATTTTTTTTAAATAAGGTCGAGTCCTTGTACAATAAGCAGGCTGAGGAAAATCCAAAGTCCGCATGCTCGAATGTAATTTTTTGATGTTGCTAAAAAGAGCAGTGGTAGGTCGGACTAAGAAATTCTTATATACAAAAAAACAAAATCATCAATGATTTTTTATTTCCTATTGTTTCTTTACCATATACATGCACCGGATGCTGCACCAATAACTGTACCGAGCTCTTGTACAATTTCCAGGTATAGGTAAAAAAATTGAGAGCAAAAGAGAGAAAGGAAAGAGACATAAGACGTTGAGAGACTTCAGTTGCGTTTCAGCCGGCACAAGTAATAAAGGTATCGGCATCGAGTGCATTTTTTTTATACACTATTATACACGCAAATTAAATCGTATTTTATCCTCATTGAAAAAAAGTATAAAAATACTCGTATCGGTACTAACAAACAAAATTGTATTTTTAACAACCAGAGCGAGTATATCTCGACGCTTTTACGTTTGTCAAGCTAAACACGATTAAGAGAGGGGATTATAGTTATCTTCCCTCGGAATGGCTGCAGTACTTATGAGTGCACAAGGGTTGATCGTGCACAAGTAATCGGGATGCGGGTACGGATATTGTTTTAAGATCCCGGGGCGCCGCTGCCACCGCCACTGCTATTTCGGCATATGCATGATTTTTTTCCGCATGTCCCTATATCCGTAATGCTGTATGATTTTCACTCGTTCGTCCTTGGCTCGCGATCGAGTCGCATCCGCTGGTGTGTGTAATGGAAGGACCGGATATCGGAGGAAACCGGAAGAAACGCCAATGCAATACGGTGCAAGAATTCGGTAGTCTTTCGCTGTAATGCCATTGCCGAGTGATCGAAATTACCGACGAAGTTAATCGTTT
The DNA here is from genome assembly GCA_917499995.1 of Ichneumon xanthorius. NCBI lineage: Eukaryota > Metazoa > Arthropoda > Insecta > Hymenoptera > Ichneumonidae > Ichneumon > Ichneumon xanthorius. The sequence goes on along the minus strand of OU824202.1, from coordinate 5,820,387 downwards.
GTCTTTATCGTCGTTTGTTTTTCTCTTCTCTCTATCCCCGTCGTACAGCAAGTTCGGAACGTTGGTGCAGGCTTCGCGGGAATCTTTTGTTCTATTTTAAATCGAGAGAACAATGGTCGGAGCCTTTGGGCGTTATAATACTGGAGCATTGCAGCTTCAGGCTGGACGAGTCGACGCCGCAGATAAGTTTTGGCTTCAGTATAGGTGAGTCGAATTTTTAAATAAAAAATTCTCGGTCCGGCCCTTTCGGAGAGATGCTCGATGGTTCGATTATAAAATATTAATTTTCTTCGCAGTTTTCGAGGGCGGATTGTCGCAGCAACTGGCCGCGAATTCGACGGAGGAACGGGACGCTTGGCTTCAGGCACTGCAGCTGGCGAGTTACGAATGTATGCGGAATCAATTGCTCGCTCTGAGGCAACGTATCGAGGCGTGCAGCGGCCACAAACACGACACGGATATACACATGCTGCGGCTACAACGCGGCATCGTTACAGGTCAATTGACAAACTCTTTTTCTCCTATTCATAAATGAAACACTAATCGGTAAAGTTTATCGAACATTTTTTTGCAGATCCCGCTGAAATACCTGTCTGCGAGATATCCGTAGCGTGCGACAATTTATTGTGCGACGGTCATGGACGACCGCCGAATCCCGTTTTGGAGATCGAAGTCCAAGCGACTCGTAGCCGAACGTGGATCAAATATGCTAAGACTGAGATAGTCGAGGTGTGCACCGATATCCTATTTTGCAATTTTTAAAATTATTACTATTACTATTTAAGTGTCGACCTATATCGTCACCGTCGATGTCGTCCTTCTCTTTGCCGCAGCGGAGTAGCAACCCTAATTTCCTGACGACCGTGAGCTTCAGGTCCAGCGATCCGGGTCTGACGACTGAGAGTAAAGTCCGAATAACCGCTTACGACGTGCGCGAACGAGTAAGCCAAACTGCGACGCCGATCGGCAGTGCGATCGTCACGTTCGGCGCTGTTCAGGACACACCGAGACTGAGAATACCGTTCAAGTCCCCGAAATCGACGACCGTTGGCTTTTTGACGATTAACGTTTGGAACTTGGAGGCCGAGGACAAGGGAAACAGTACGGAGAGCACGCCGTCGCGCAACATCCCCAACGCAACGAACAGCAGCCAGGTTTTTAATTATATCAACGATATTGAGAAGAGAAAATAATTAATCGACGACAATCGGTTCGCCTCATCGACATATGTACTAGATCGTAACGTCCGTTCGTTAACTCTTTCTCAGGCTCTCTCCCACAGACGATCGCACTCGTTGCCACCGAGATTAGGGACGAAAATAAAACTTCCGCATCAGGGCCAATTGAAGTTTCTATTCGCGAATCCTCACGTTCAGACCTATAGGTAAGTTGTTAAACGAAGAAAAGAAAGAAAAATCGGACTTAGCGTTACGATATAAATTAGTAGTAGTAGTAAATGTATTTATTGACAACATTTTACATGATACGGTTGCTGATACATTAAAAAAGATTATTTACATTATATATTCCTATTGCTATTGCCAATGGGCCATCGACCGAAAGTCCTTCAACCCAGATATAAATTAATTTAATTTTTTGAACAGATTCCACTCGGGCCTCGGCGGAGATATCTGCGTTCACGAGATAATGGCCGAGAGCAAATTGTGCTTCCAGTTTCCCCAGCAATTGTTGTACGTATCATTTACCTTGTCCCCGCACCGTTGAGCCGTGGAATTTTATGATTTCCTATGTTGATTATTACATTTCAGAGCAATATGGATACACGAGGAAAAAGAGTTACTCCAGGAAGTCGCAGGTATGGGCGAACTCGGAGAACCCTGGCACAGCAAACAGGTCCAGTTACTCGACCGGCACTTGCATCTTTTGCACTTGTATTCTCAAGCTAAAGAGAACCTGTCTTCCTTCAAAGGTCTGTTTTGCGTCCGTTTCTTGGAAGCGCCTTCCCCTCTTCCCTCATACATGTTTTGACAAAAATCTTTTATTTCTTTATTTTTCTTCGTATGATTTTAGGCAGTTATTTCAAGCGGTCTACACGCAAAAACGATAGAACCCTCGAATTCGCTCCCGTAAATCTTCATCTTCAGAGAATGTGGGTTCACAACGACACCCTCAATAAATGTGGATTTTATGATTTTATAAGCGTCGGAGCTTTTACCGCTCACTCGCACAAGAGTAAAAACGGTGGTCTGATACGGTGAGCGAATATAGAAGCTCAGCTCTGCCCCTCGAGTTTCCAATTACAAACCCAAAAATGTATTTCAGATTGGTGCAAGCACTGAAAGAATCGCCAGCCCGGAATGCTCAACTGTATCAGGGATCGTCGAAAATAATAATGGCCCACGACGCTATACAAGCTATAAAGCAGTTGCGAAGAGACGTCGTCGAGGCGATGCGTTCCCTGATGAAACTGGCCAAAGACAAGGAGACGAGCGGTATGCTGCCGATATGCGAGGACATGATATCGAAGACTCGGATACTGCTGAGCCTGTGGGATCCGGGCTTGGTTGAGGAGGCCCTTACGTTTCTGGAGGAGCACAAAGTCGCGAAGATACCGGACGACGATGTCGAGGGCGGCGGCGCGGAGGAGGAGGAGGACGAGGACCAAGACGGAGAGGAGCAGGGAGGATCGACGAACAAGGATAGTTCCTCGACGAGCGTCGAGTTCAAGGCCAACAAGACTCTGTCGCCATTCAAACGAATAACCCAGCATCTTAACTTCGAATTGAAAAGTTCGGACTTCGACGACTTTATATCGCCGGACACGCCGGAGTGCGTTCAGGATCTATGGGTCGAGGAGACGACGAAGAACAAATACACGAGCCTCCCGTCTAATCGGGAGATGAATAGGAATTTTGTTATATTCCCAGATGTCGACGACGAGCACGTCAATCGGAGCAGCGATACTCAGAGCAACGCCGAGGACAACAACAACGTGTCCGAGGCCGAAGCGGAGGAGGTCCAGGCTGATCAGGCTGATCAAGCTGATCAGGCCGATCAGGACGACGACGCCGAGGACGAGGACGTCCGCGAAGAGATCGATCTCGGCAAGCGTTTCTTGGATACTCAGAAAATGTGCAATTCACCGTCGGCGAATTATTACAAACCCACCGACGAGCCGGAACCGTGGGATCTCACTCAATTGAACATAGAAGCGAGCGTGATGTGCCTAGTCTCCAAGGTGAAGTTTCTTTGCGGACGGTGCAGCAGTCCGGCGGTAAGACTGCGCAATAAGAACTCCATAGAGAGATCCCAGAGTCTGAAGAGTTGTTACTCGAGCAACAATCGTAACGTCGTCGCGTCCGTCGTGACGATCCAGCCGAAGAACGGAATTAAGTCGAGCGACGAGTCGAGCAAATTATTGAACAACAACGGAAAGCACGGTACGCTGCGGCAGCAGCAGCAGAGACTGTCGAGCCCGAGCAGAGGAGCCGATAAAGGAATCGCCGGTTGCGCCAAGGCTAAAGAAGGTACGCTTCGCTAATTGACCGAATTCTCGTTGGTCCTCCTTCAATTTTTCTAAATCTGTTTCCACTGTCCAAAGTGTGCCAAGCGGTTGACACGATGACGAGAGTCATAAAGAGCAACTCGGCCGGTCAGAGAAACAAATTTACCGAAGGACTGGACTTTGCATCGATCGTCGATTGGACATGCGAGCTTCGTCCGAGCATGAAAAAATTGCGTCAAGCTATGGATGGTCTTCTGAAAACCGCTAGACTGACACATTCGGTGTTCAGAGTTCAAGAGGACGCAAAGAGGGCACAGCGGGCCTGCAATGTGAGATACAGACGGGACGTCTGTTTCAGTCAAGCGGTCAGTAATCTCTGCACTATCGTTCTCATTTTCAAATGTTTCACTAGCACGTTGTTATGACTCGGGCGCTTAGCGCCCTCCCAATGGACCATGAAATTTAGAAGTCAGAAGTTTAGATTTCCGTAGATTTACCGAACATGCGTCGCTTTCAGTTTTTAAATCTCAGTTTTTAAATCTCAATTTTTTCTACCGGAAGTGACATACCGGAAATACTTTCCAAAATATATATGAGCCTTTCTTTATCAACGGGCCACTTTTTTCGGCCGACTTTTCAGATGTTTTTTTAAATTTGCCCGTTTGTAGTACTTCTTGAGAGGTGCTTCTGTGATTTTTTTTTAATTTTTAAAGTGCACCCTTCAGGATTTACGTTTTTTAAAATATCAGTATATCTCAGAAAATGTAATATAACTCAAAAAATTCGTAGGAACATTAACTTTTTTTATGTTTCATCAATTTTCGAATGATGTTAGAGTCATTATTTTCCCGATAAAGGAGAGTTCATTTTTGGTAAAAAAAAAAAAGTTAAAATAATTTGTTTCTACTAAAAACACACCTTCGATTCTGGTTCCAATTTTACACGATATTTAGCATTGTATGAAGATTCTAAAAAAAATCCCAAAGTGATACCTGTGATCCTTACATAATAAAAAAATCAATAAATATAAAATTTAATTCATATAGATTCGTATTAACTCGATTATTATTTAGATAAACGAAAGCCGTTTGCCCGTACGTTAATGTTCTTACGAATTTTTTGAGTGACCAATATTTTCGGAGATATACTGATATTAAAAAAAAAACAAACGGAAATCCTGAACGGTGTCCACTTTAAAAATCATTTAAAAAATCACAGAAGCCCCTCTCTTGAGAGGGGCTTCTGTACTACTTGTAGTACTACAAACTGGCAAATTAAAAAAAACATCCGAGAGGTCGACCGAAAAAAGTGGTCCGTTTGATAAAGAATGCCTCATATGAGGTCAACGAACAGCCATTTATTAAAATTTTATCTCGCAGCTGACCGCATTGGTCTCCGCTCTGATGGCCAAATTGTGGTGTCAGCGAGCCGATCCGTTGTTTCTTCTGATCGTGACTACACTGGGACCTCTGGCTTCGTTCGAGGGCCTTCTAAGTTATTACGGGAATGAAATAGACATGTGGGGCGACATGACCGTCGCTGTCGAGGATATGCATACGGTTACCTTCACCCTCTCGCGTTGCGGAATTAATTCGAGGTAAATGCGGCGAGTCGAAGGCGGCGAAGCGGGTACTCGATCGAGCCGTTGGTTTGTAAATTCACTTAATTTTTACAACAAGCAGGATCCACGAGGGAAAGAGCGGAGGAGTTCTCGGCTCGCAGATACCACTTCCTCGAGTTGTTGGATCCCGCACCGCCCTGACCGTCATGCTTCCAGTGCCGGATGCCATATACTCGTTGCTTCCACTCGTTCCATCTTCCCGGCAGACCCTCTCGTTCAACGTCACTCCAGTTTTCTTCAACATCGGCATCAACGAAAAAGCCACCCTCGCCGAGAGTCTCGGCACAACCGGGCCCCAGCAGAAGAGCAACATCGATAATTTCGACAGGCTCAACGAGTACTATCTTCGGTTTAAGAAGCTAAATTTGCCGTCGGAATCAGGTACATCAGGTCGCGACTGTTACACCTCACTCAAACCGCTCGTAACGATAACACTTGTTCATCCTTCCTGACGAAATCGATCTGGCCTTTCAGTCGGTGCCCGCTCGCCCGTTAATCGAACGCTCGCCGAAATGATCAACGAGTTGAAGTCTCAGGTCCAAGCGAAAGTGGAGAAGAACACGAGCGTTCTGCAACTCTCGTCGCAGATATGTCGTCGCATGAGAGGAATGAGATTCACCAGTTGCAAAAGTGCCAAAGACCGTACGGGCATGTCGATAACCCTCGAGCAAGTTAACATCCTCGCCACCGAGTATCATCTCTCCGAGCACGAATTCCTAAGGGCACTCGACTGCATGCGCAGGCAAGTATCCGTCGCGCGACGGCGCTAAGCGAATTACGCGGATGCGCGCACATGCATCTGCCCTCTACCTCTACATTTTTTTTCTTCTTTCTCGCAGCGAGGGCTGCAGGCGTGAAAATACTTGGAAGAACATTGGCCTTCGTAAATACACGTTCAAGAGTTCGATACTGTCTCTGCCCAAGTTCTATCGACCACCAACGGGCACCTACGGATAGAGGAGGCAGACGAACTTTTTTCCCCGCATTGTATTTATCGACTCGAGTGCAATAACAAAACGACCAAGTACAACAAACCAAGGGCGAATTATCGACGAAGTAGCGTCTCCCACTGTGGACATCGATGGAGCTGCAGCCATCGACGAGACACGTGTAGAGGTACAATATGAAGAAAAGAAAAAAAGAATTTACAAGTGACTTATAGCTCCGTTTTATTGATTACTAATAAATTATTGACAAGTCGTACGAGAAAATTTTAGTCGATCTATTTTTGCAATATCGATAATCGATTTTTAATTGACCGCCTTCTCCGTTGCGGCCAAAATATTTTACGACCGTCTACTTTTCGGGTTTCAGCGAGACACAATGTAAATAGTGTATTCGGGAGTCGAAGCTGTTATAGTTGACCGAGCCGGTACGCGAGGCAGGCATACGGTGAGGGGGCACAGTTACGGTTGCGGTGCGTGCCACTGCCGGCTGGTCGGCTGGCCGGCTGGCTGGATGCGTGTCGGGGGTATGCGCGCGATATACCTGATGGGCCCCGGTCGCCCGGTGCTGCAAACACCTGTCCTCCACTGGGTCGTGGCCAGTTGCTTCCCCCGCCGACCCTTTGTCCGATCGTTAATATAAGGCTGTACTTGCTCCGAAGATTTTCAGTTTGGCTTGGAGAGAGAGCTCGAGAGGCTCAACCCGGGATCGAGGATTTTTATTTATTTATTATTTTGTTACCAACAAGAATCGTCGTACCGATCATTTTTTTTTACAGTGGGACTGTTAAAAAAATATAGTAATCATGTCTAGGCTAGTAGTAGCAAAGTGGTGGTTAACGTTGTCGTTGAGTTACCTCGTCGTCGTGTCGGCCAGTGACGGTGTCGACGGTACCGATATCGCAGCTACACCGGTTATCCTAGATCTGAAGAACACGATACAAGTACTTCGTGAACAAGTGAACGCTCTGATAGATCACCGCCAACAAGATTACAACGCGCTGGAGGAGAGTCTCAAACACGCTATAGAGAAGAACACCGAGCTGGCGGTATTGAGGAACCAAGTTAGGCAGTTGAGGTATTTAACGATTTTCTCTCTCGACGAATAATTTTACACTATTCTCCTGTCTAAGTTATAGAAATTCCGGATAAATATTTAATGCCCTCAATATTTTTTTTTCCCCACAGGAAGGAGGTGAGCGCACTCGGAGGCGGAAGTGGCAACGAGGCGAAGAACGAGAGACTGCGAGTCAAATGGTTGGGCAGCGCGGTCACGGAGCTCCGAGCAGAGATAGCCGAGGTCCTCGGAACGAAAAACGCGAGCGAAGAGTTCGCCCAACGATCGAGAATGCGAAGCGAGCTCGACCTCCTTAAGGGTGACGTTTCTCAGGTCGGCAGAGGGGTGCGCGACCTCGGCGGAAGATTGACCAAAATAGAGGGAACCCTCGGTACTATTCGCCTAGATATCTTCGCGGTCAAGGAACGCGCCGGACAACTGACGAGGATCTGCGCCGACGTAAACAGCCAGGTATAAAATTTATCGGTGTCGCATACAGATGCAATTTAACGGAGCGGTCGTAAACAAAAATTTTTTCGGGTATCGTCCACCGCTCCGCGGTATTATTATCGTGCGCGGTGGCTAAGAGGCTTCGCCGACGCACCTGCAGCCCAGTCGGGCACCCCGCCGGTATCGTCGGCCAGCTTGCGCTTAATTTTTTTTTCTCCAGCTGCTCGTTTTGGTGGGCAGCAGCTGCCGCCCCGAGCCTCACTCGCCTCCCTCGTCCGCACCGCTGCCGGCTGCAAGGCCGTGCCTGTGTGTGCGAGCGCGTGCGTTCGTGTGCGTGCCCGGCATGTACATTCTCCCTCGCGCGCCTTCGCTTTCAACGATTCCCCTCCTCCGGCCCACATTGCATCAGGAGACAGTCCCTCTTTCACTGGCCAGCTCCGTCGGAATAATCAGATCCCACTCCGCATGCGTGACTCTCTCTCCCAGCGTGTGTGTGTGTGTATGCATGAGTGACGAACGATGCACCTGGCGTGTTTTCTACTCTCGATAACGAGCATTTCGTTTTCTTGTCTTTCAGCTGAGCACCGTTCAAATTGAGATGAAATCATTGAAATGCGACACTTCGGCATCGTCGCAGTCGTCCTTTCCGTCGTCGCCTTTGCCGCTGGCGAACGATCGACGGGAAACGATCGACGAGCAACTGTCGGAGAACCAGGTCGGCCAGAGCTACGAGGGACGGGGCGAGAGGAGAGTCCACGAGTCTTCGAGGACGAGCCAATTTCATCACAGGCACACCTTTTCGCGATCGTCGTCGGCGCGTCGCGTCGAGGAAAGGCTTAACCATCTGGAGCACAAAATCTCGCTGATAGCTCGGAGACCGAGCATGCTCGAGAAGAGAGTCGTTTACGAGAACGGGGACGAGCTGACGCCCAGAGTCGTGGCGCTGGAGAGAAACGCTCGGGAGATCGAGAGACGGCTCGGCACGATGAGCAAAGACATCGGCGGTAGTTTGGGAAAAGTCGACGAGTCGATAATTCGTTTGTTCGAGACTGTCGAGGGTCTCGGTGAGAAATTCGAGAAGAACAAACTGGAGGAGAAGAGGGAAGTGGCGAGAGTCGAGGTGAACGCCGTGCGAAAGTACGCGGAATTGTCGTTGACGAGGGAGGAGTTGGGTAATCTGCGACGAACGGTTCAGGCGCTGAGCGTCAGCGCTTCGAAGCTTCAGGAGAAGAGCGACGTTCAGCAGGAAAGCCTCGCAGATTTGAAGAGATCGTTTGGCAATGGGACGAGACTGAGGGAACTGGAACTCACGGTGGCGAAGGCCGGGCAGATAACCAAGGAACTGGAACACGTCGAGGACAACTACAGAACGATGGTCGACTCGTTGCCGGGCAACTGCGAAGATCGCGACGGTCTAACGCTGCTTGCGCCCGGAGCTCAGGCCTCGCCGCTGCTGGTGTCCTGCCACGACGGGTGGATTGTCGTCGGGCGGCGGATCGACGGTATGGTCGACTTCGACAGAACGTGGAACGAGTACGCCGAAGGATTCGGCTCGCCGGTGAACGAATTCTGGCTCGGCAACGAGGCACTCCACAGACTCACGAGGGACAATTGCACGAGTTTGAGAATCGACCTTACGGACATCTACGGCAGTCGTTGGAGGGCGGATTACGAAAATTTCCGAATCGACTCGGAGAACACCGGATACCGGTTATCCGTCTCGGGTTACTCGGGCAACGCTACCGACGCTCTATCTTATCAGAACCAAATGTCCTTCAGTGCCAAAGATCGCGACATGGACATAAGTTCAGCCGACTGCGCCGCCAATTATCGCGGTGGCTGGTGGTTCAGTCATTGCCAGCATGCCAATCTTAACGGACGATACTCGCTGGGTCTGGCTTGGTATCAGTCCGGTAATAATCGATGGATGGCCGTTGCCTCATCGGTAATGTCCGTGAAACGCAAAAGCCAGTGCCGACCGGTGGGGGAAACTCGATAGTCACACTATTCGATCCGACAGTGGATAAACATAAAAAAAACTCACCATATCATCTCACGCTGATGCTTCTTCACTAATCTGCACACTTGGGACTTGCTCGTAAAAAAAAAACTCGTCAAAGCCGTAAACCAAAGAATCTATCTTATTTAATCGTAATTGAATAATTAAGAAAAGAAAGAAAGATAGTCCTCTGTGTATATACATAAGTTATGTAATGAGACAAGTGTAAATATTATAAATGAAGTTTTCAATTATCCCTTTTAATATGCGTCACGGATGGGGTATTATAGAGGTTAAAAGTCGTTCATTATTTTGTGTGTTCTTTATTTTGTTTTTCATTTCATTTGTTTCCATCGTGTATACGAATTTTTTTTATTTTTTTTTATCGTCTCGCAACGCCAGCGGAGACACCCTCGTTCTTACATCTATATCCGGTATAGGCTTGTGTTAAAGTCTTTTATTTTCAACGAGTTATTATTCGTAGATCCATTTCTCCGCCCAGGATGACCAATCGAAAAGTTCCTTCTCCTTGTCGCCGAACCACAGGCCGATTTCCTTGTTGGCGGCTTCGACAGAATCGGAACCGTGTATGATGTTGCGGCCGATTTGAACACAGTAGTCTCCGCGGATCGTTCCCGGTGCCGAATCCCTCGGATTTGTCTCGCCGAGCATCAAGCGACCGGTTTTCACGGCGTTAAGGCCTTCCCATACCTTAAGAAAAATGGCGCTCGTTAGAAGATCGTATTCACACAGCTGTTGTTTTTTTTTCGTCTCGTCCTGCTGTCGCACTTACCATTGGAACTACCGGACCGGTGCCCATGTACTTGATCAGACCGGGGAAGAAGGGGAGGGCGGAGAGGTCGGCGTAATGCTTCTTCAGCAAATCCTCCGAGGCCTGTTGAAACACAATTGAAATTAGCTCATCGACATCGATACGAGTACACGGTACAGAGATAGAATTCCTTGTTTCACAATTACAAGGATTATAATTAAGTTTCGAACACGTGGCCAATGCTACTCGACGGCGAGTAACACAGATGGCCGCTCAATAGCGGCTCCTCGCTTCTGTCTCGTTCCTCACTTACCCAGGTCATCTTCATCGCCACGAGCTTGAAGCCTTTCTCTTCGAAACGTTGAATTATTTTACCAACGAGACCGCGCTGAACGCCGTCAGGCTTGATCATTATAAAAGTACGTTCTTTGTTTTCAGCCATTATAATGCCGGAAATTAAACAAACGAGGAGCAATGTACGTATTTAGAAAAGAGAACACGCGCCGACGGCAGTTGGTCGCTAAGTGAGAGGGACGTTGATACGGGGAACAAGATTATACCGTGATACAGTCCTAGTCAAAACTTCAGCGAAATTCAGCCAATAATATCAATTCGTTGCAGCCTCTCGTCGAGAGGATTACGCCTGGCATCGCGACTGTACACTACCTTGGCTCTGCTGAGCCGCGCATGCGTCGCTATAGAGTATCTACAGTCGATTTATTGTTCTTATTAATTCGAATAACGATGTGTCGACGTTCGTAATCGACACCGATTTGGTTTCGTGCCGGTTTGAGAGTCTCAGTTTTCGACAGGAAGTAACGTTTCCCCTGGATGCACTTCCGGTCGAAAAATGAGATTTTCAAACCGGAAGTGACGGTTCCCCTAAATGACCACTTCCGGTCGAAAAAAACGATTTTCGGTCCAAAGCAGCTTCACAGCCCTTCCTACAGTAAATAAGATTCAGATAAATCAGTAGTGTTTCTGAAAATTCGTTACTTTTTACCTAAAATGAATTTAACGTAAATGATACCCTACCTTCGCCGTTACAGCAGAGTAAACAGCAGTTGTCTCTGCCACTGGCAGCGCGCATGACCTTCATTCGACGAATGAGCTACCGAACCGTCGAACATCGTTTTCTTGATGCCGGTCGTCAATGACAACTAAAAATTTGTAAACAAATTACCGCCAGAGTTACGAAAGTGTTACATTCGTAAGTGAGCGACTCGCCAGGACAATGAGTAAACGTAAAAGTGTAAAAAAAGTCCGGGTCGAACCGGACGAGCAACCAGCGACAAATAAAGGTTGGAGTAACGAAGACAAAACGAACCTTTTGGCAGCTCTAAGACAATACGGACACACGGATATCGACAGCATATCCACGATGATACCTAACAAGAGCAAGCCGGCGATTAAAATAATGATACACAAAATAATGCAAAGCGCAAAACCGCTGTCAAACAGTAGAAACTCTGCTCTGGACACTTGGCTCAAATTGGAGATGTTCAAGGACAAAACTCCACCGATTCCCGAGGCTCTGAAATACATTGCACTGTTCGAGGAACATCCGTCACCCGAGGAGAGCGGTGGATTTGACTTTAGGTGACGGACGAGTTTTTAAACAAATTATTCTTAGGTCACAAATTATCGAACCGTTTATGGACAAGACATTGTCAAATTAGAACTCCAGAACAATCACAACAATTGTGCATTGTTGACTAAAAGCTTTCAAACTAAAATCAACAATCATTCAATTTTTGTTGCAGTCTTTTTAAAATGCATTTTTGGAATTTGTAATTTACAGTTTGTTGGATGGAAACCGGATTGGCTAAGACCAAGTTGTTGTTGCAATTAATGTTGTCGATAATGGATTGACAATAATTACTAGTTATGAAAAAAATGTAATTTTGTTTTTGAAATTAATTTTTAGAGCTGCCTACGATTACCTCTATCGAATGACTCTTGGACACCCTGCGATAGACGTGCCTGCGGGGACATTAGAAAAGTTGAATCAAATGATGGACGAAGTGAGGACGGAAGTCTGGCCTGAGGAAGAATCTAACATCATAGCTTACCTGGGAGAAATGGAAAAGAAAAACCATGCCCTAAAATGTTATCCACCGATAAAGAGACTGCGTTGTTCTGAAAAACAATGCTTGGGTACACAAAAACAAGGAGCTAATAGCTGATTCGCCATAAGTTATTGATCGATCCTTTATTTTTATGAACAAATATAGATATGCCTTTTATTCGTGATAGATTTTTTTAATGTACACCAACAGTTTAATGAATCTTTCTTTTCTTTAATTTTTAATGGCAAGTCCGTAATAATTTTAACTTCCAGTTTCGCCTGGTAGATTACCCATATTGTGTAACAGAATTTTGCCCTGTTCGAATTTTCCAATTCTACTGTACAACGATGGTCCGAACGGTTTTTCGCCGTTTTAATATAAACTTCATTGCACAGCGTGTCATAAGGGGGCAAGTTAAATGGTCGTAAAACATACTTAAATGCAGGTGCTTCTAGCGTCGAGGCAGTGGCATCGATATTTGCAATTCGACATCCGACAATTTTATTTATTATTCCTTTCGTCTAACTATAATTCGTCGTGGTCTCGTGAGATTCCGTGACGTGATCGAATATAACTGTGCGTTGAAACATGGTGTATTGTAGTACAAGATCGTCGTTATGGCCAACAGCGTGCACCTTTTTTTTTCATCCAAATACTAGTACAATATCTTTTATAACGTATAATATCGGATAAAAATCAACCTATAATGTAATACATGCAATATAAGTCACCCCCGAAGATTCGGCCGTTATGGAGATCGGTAAACCCGGGAATGCAACAAATTCATTATTATATTACAACCGCGCTTCGTTAGAGCTACGAAGTCTTCGAGAAAATTTTTTATCGATCAATAAATCAATCGTTCGATCACGTGATTTTGTGGAGAGAATTTCTTTTCTTCTTTTCTAGTTTCTGGAAATTTCGCCGGCAAAAGTTCCCCGAAGATTTCACACTTCGATTGAAGACCGGCTGAATAAATTTCACAATTACTTGTCCTAATTAATATTAATTTTTCAGTATCTCCCACGCGTCGTCCTCTAGTTTAGAATTCCACTGTGTCGCCTCGTTTTTCACCTCGAAATCGATCAACGAACCTTCCTTCACCTTCTTCTCTTTTGTCTTTCGTACTACCGGCTTACCCTCTGTCGGACTCTCCGCGTTTGGCTGCTTGGAATTGTTTCCCCAGTCCCAGTCGTGTATGGAAGAGCTGCTACTCGAAGCGCTGCCTCTGCAAATTTAATTCACATTTAGAAGACTATTCACAATATACATTTCCGTTGCCAACGAGCCACCGACATAAAACCTTCAGCCCCTGATTCGCTTTTTCTGTACTGAAGCGTTCGTTTCTCGGTGAGAAACAACTGTTTTAATTTTATGTTTGAATTTAGTTTACATCTCAGTTTGCCATTCTCTCAGGTAGTTTGTATGTGCCGAGTGATGGATATTTGCGTCTTATATTTTGTGTGGGTTGTATACACAGCAGTTGGATGTTTAGAATTTGCGCTTAGGCGAACCTTTTGGCGAGTATTTGTGTTCTTGTCATTATGAGTGTGATGTTCTTTTTTTCGTAGTGTGTTAGAGGGCGTTGGGTAATTTTTATTTATTTACACAGAAATTGCTTGATACCAGAAAATTCGAATGCAAAATACTCACTTTACGTTCGAGCCAGTAACCAGCGATGATTTTTCGTTGGAATACGAATTTCGCGATGAATTATTTTGATAAGCGTTCGAGGAGTTCTGATACTGGTCGTTGGTGTCGTACTGACACTGGCCAGACGAATTGGTCCCACCTATATCTCCCCAGCCTCGTCTTCCCAAATCCCCGACCTAAAATCGTAACATATTCTCGTATTGCGATCAACCGACTTTCCACAGGAACCACAAGTGTGGTCGGAAAGAAAAAAAGAAAACTCAGGAAAAGCCACGGTATCGTATAATATAATAGCTGGCTGTGTCAGGATTCAGGTCATTAACGAATAGTTATAAATAAAATTCCTAATTGGCAATGTCTACCTTGGATGCTAAGCTATTGACTTGAGCGCCCACGTCTTCTAGAAGAGTGCCGTCGCGTACCTAATAAAATAAAAATTAATCGAACAAAAAAAAAAATTAGAAATCATAAGGGGTTGAACAGAAATTGCAATATAAAAACAACAATAAAAATTCGATGTCTCCGTCAGTTAACGTTACCTTCTGCGAAGCTATTCCACCAATTTTAATAGCGTTCTCGGTAGCTTTGGTGGCGATCTTCGACGCTGACGACGAGAACATGGACCATCCCTGTTAATTCATTAAATACTTTGATTATTTTGTTCATCAAACCAAAAATGAACGCGGGCAATCTCGGTTAACATTTATTTTTCATCACTTGGTGCGGAAATGGTCGCCATTTTCGCACCTTGTGATGAAAAATTTCGTACATCCCTCGTGCGAGACACTTTTTTTGACTCGTGTGATTACAGCACTCGCCTTCGGCTCGTGCTGCAAACTCACACTCGTTAGAAAAACGTTTTTTGCCCTCGTGGAGTAATGTACTATTTTTCCCGACTCCGCTAAAATGACCATATTTCTTGCCTGCAACGCGGGTGGAATGTTACCGATTCTTGACTAGCGAGAAGTAGCTGAGCGGGATAAAAAGAAGCCGACAAGTCGATGGGTCGTTTCAGGCATCAAAATACGGTTAAATTTAGCATAGCCGGGAAAAAAATATCGTATGCCACAAGGGAGGAAGTGCATTTTCACCTCGTGTGAATTTCTGCCCTCGCTTTGATCAGGCATCAAACCTCACACTCGGTGAAAAGACGCACTTTCCTCCCTTGTGGCATAATATACTATTTAACAAGAGCCGTGTATTTGAAATTACGCTTGAAAATAGAAGTGTCTTACACTTGCTAGTGAGGATACAGCAGTGTCGAAGAATTCCTGGGATGAGCTCTTGGGGGGAGCTTCCATCTGGTATCCGAATCCGCCATATCTTCCACCCTGGTTAGGCGGAAGGTTTCTAAAATCAATTCAATATCATTCAATAACAGTTTTCACAAAAAGGCTCATTCTTTTTTCTTATCACGAATTTACTCCAAAGTATGAAAGTGAGAAAGTATGATCAGCCTTTGGGTCGAAATATCTTGCATTCCCAGGCAATTCACATATGCACTTTGCTCATTGCAAAAACAATGGATTTAACTATTTTTTTTTTAATTAAAAAATACTCACTCTGGTCTGTGAGCATTTTCATCCTGCTTCCTCGCAAAAAACAACTCTGTTTGGCTCTTGAATCCTGGCCAATTGATGTTCTGATAAGAATTTTGATCTCCCTGGTAAGAGCTTCCATAGTCCTGCCTGTCCTCAGAATAAGACGGACTTGGAAAACTCTTAGCATTGCAGTTACTCGGACTCCAAGATTCTCCTCTGGACAGTGTGGCGATCTGTTAATAATATACATCTTGGTAAAACGTGAATTCTATCATTGAATAAGTTAGTAAATTTTTATCGTGTTGATAGCTCAATGAAAAAAAAATAACTCTGATCAGATTAATTAATTGCAACGTAGATATTGAAATTCATATCATGAAATATTAAATGTTGCCGACGTTTGTAAAAAATTTAAAAAAAATCTTTGTTGTTCAAATAATTCTCTTCACCTTGTCCCTGTACAACGCGGCCGCTTTGGTGTTGTACCGCTTAGAAATTGGCATTGATTCGTCCCAATCGTCCTGATCATCGAAGAACTCTCTGGCCTTTCTGTTTCCTCCTACTTTCATCTTCTCCAGCTCTGTGTCTTTCCACTTGTCCATGGAGACGGAGCGCACGAAGGACAGGTGAACGCCGAGTCCCCTGTGCTTGCCGGAGCACTCCAGACAGATCCATATACCGTAGGTAACCGATACCCATTGCGGATTGTGTGCTCCGCACTCAAAACATTTCTGGGACGAATAATAAAAAAGTGAAAAAAGTTAATCGACGAAATTTTTTGTGAAATATGTTTGCCATACGTTTTCGTTTGGTATTTAACAAGCAGCCATAATCCTTACGTTATTCTCGTCCCGAGGCTTCAATTCACCCAGAACTCTACGTGTCCGAGGACTCGCCATTCCACACTAGAAAAATTCCTATAATTCCCTGATGTTATATTGTCAAAGAGAAAAGAGTAAAGCGCGACGTGAGACCTGCCAAAATGCGTGAGAGACTCCCCGAGCAACACTTTGGCAAGTCCCCTGGACTACTGCTGTTTGCCACACCGCTGATCTGCCGGAGGTAAAGTTTTTTTGACGTGCACAGGTTGCCTTATCGATGGATAACCCACGTTTTTCCGTGAGTTCAATGCCCATGAAAAAACGTAGGGATATTTTTCTCGGACCAGCATTGCCTCTGGTGACATCTGTTCGTGTCCAATGGGATAATGTTCGATCGACGGTTAGCTCGAGAATCCATAAAGATCGATGATATTAATTGATCTGCATCTGCGAAATTGTTTTACAGAGCGAAATGGCAGATCGATAGATTTTTGTTCTCCTTTCTTTCGTTCGTTAGTGATTTTCGGAGTACGGACAAGTCGGAGCTGATTGGAGAATCGGAAATCACGACCGCCTCTTCCGGTTGTTTAGCGCAACGGCAGCCGCAGCACGCGGCGCTGCGGTCAAACGTTTTCGATGAGTTTGCGCACGTCATAACGCGCAACCCCACCCATTGTCCGTGACAAATGCAACTTTTACTTCCGGCTAAGTTCGGCCTCCGCGCAAGATATATTTTTTCGGGTTTAGCCAGTATTCTTGCTTGCGTGCCTGTGTTAATATCCCAACATCAATCCCCGTAATCTCTTTCGACTCGTACGAAACATTGCAATTTGCAGTTCTATATCGCCGAGGGATATATTTTGTTTGTCGTATGTCCATCCAGAATCTTAACACATTCGGTAAATATTCTCCCGTAATATATATTTCTACTTATATCCAATCAATTAAAATCCTTTTGCGTTACACACGAGATAGTTTGACAAAATGGCGGTAGCGTCTTTGGCTTGCATCACGGCGTGCAATCTCGACACGATTAAAGACGGCATCGGGACGCGCTTCGGAATCTGCTTCGATGAAAATCCAGTGTCGAATTTTATTTTACGTTGCGCGTTTATCGATTTTTTCTCATCGACATTTTCGCGCCTAACGGTTGTTGAATTTTTTTTTCTTTGGCTCGTGTTTCAGACCCCTTTGCAGATGCAATCAAGGGTTCAGATGATGATGTCCAAGACGGTCTCGTGCATATAAGGATCCAGCAGCGAAATGGTCGTAAGACCCTAACAACGGTGCAAGGACTCTCTTCGGAATATGACTTGAAGAAAATCGTACGGGCATGTAAAAAGGTGAGTTAAGCGCGCTAGCGCCTCTGCAATGCCGCGAACGCCAAACGAACACGCGGAACTTTTTTGTCATGCTTTTTTTTTTTTTTCTTTTGTCCTTGAACAGTCTGTCAGTTAAACGCGTACGTACGGTCTAAATATAGAACAGACGCGTAATAACGTTTGTCACCCCCAAAGCCATACAATTAGGATTGAACTTTGGACAGATGCAGTGTGTGTATAATAATAATAATCATGAAAAGAGAAACTATGCACAAGCTAGTTTCTATAATAGAAATTTTAACTGCTGAAGCTTAAAAATATTGTTGTATTTGTGCTATATATTTTTTTATGCTCTGTCTTTTATGAACATTTTCTGCTCCTTGATAGAGCATCGAACAATGCATTTGGCCTGTGACTTTTATTTGATTGGCCTATATTTAGCATCGACCTTGACCCACTTTAGATATTGCAGTCGTATGTTCTTTAGCAAGCCTCTACGATTCTGACAAATTGTTGCGCAAGAGAAAATAGTACTGTGATTTGCCCAATTTCGATTGGTCGATTATTGGAAAGAAAGAGTGAAGGAAAAAAATGGGTGGGAGGAATTCGTTGTTTTGGTGAAAAAAAAAAAAAAAAAATCATTTATAGGAGTTCGCCTGCAATGGGACTGTAATCGAGCACCCGGAGTACGGGGAGGTGCTACAGCTGCAGGGGGACCAGCGAGAAAATATATGCCAGTGGTTAACTAAATCGGGTCTGGCAAAACCTGACCAGCTCAAGGTTCATGGTTTTTAATCAACAAAAAACCATCGATGTCACTACCTAAGACAACTACTACTCCACCTTCGCCAACACCTTATCATCTTAAATTATCTGTATCAGTCACTACTACTCGTTGATACTTTGTGGGCTATCCTATTATATATGCATATATATTTCAATAAAAGAAAAAAAAATAAATAAAAAAAGAAGAAAAAATAACAAAAAAACAACAAGAAAAAAACAAAGAAAATAAACGAGAAATATATATATAATAAACGATACCACATATATAGGCACAATATTCTAATCAGAAAAACAATTTTGTAAGAAGTATAGGAAGCAATATTTTACAGCCTTATGTTATATAATTCGCTGAAAGTTTCACACACACACACACACGTTAAAATAATAAATAATAGCTGTAATAGTAGAATTTTTGAGAGAATCGATATACAAAGAGATAGATACAGATAGACGCGAATGGATCGACTTTTTGGTGTTAGATAGTATGTATCTGGGCGCCATAGACGTGTTCAGAGAGGTCAGATAACAATGTTTATTAGCTTAGACCTTCGGATTGGCTGCTAATTTGTAAAACTACTGCAGAACGCTCTACATTCTTTATTATTATACGATAAAGACGACGAACTTCCGTTTGAGCTTTATTATGTCTCACACAGCGCATACACAAACACTTATTATTTTTCAACTTCTGTGCCTTTTATTGTTTCACATTGTATTATTTATTTAAAAGAAAAAAAAACAAACGAAAAAGATGAAGACGGAAAAAACGTTACGCTAAATAGAACCAGAATTAACAACGTTTCGATGTATCAACCGTTTCACCCGGAGAACGTCCCGTTCTACTGTTAACCAGTATTGACATAATAATGATTAATTCTTTCGAATTTTGAACAAAATATGGCTCCTCTAGATAAATAAATGGCAATTCACTAGTATAACGAGATAATATTTTTTATGCTTTCCCGAGATCCTTATAATTCCGAGTTCACGATATATTCTTCCCGTGTATAGGGGATCGAAAACCCCTGGGTTAATCCAGTTGATTTAATGCGTTTCACACGATAAACGTATACCGACGAGTACGCGGGCCCGGCGATGCACGCGGGTCATTCCTCAAAACCGGTTCGTTTAAGGTAAAAATCCCATAGCGACGATCGACAACGTTACAGTATTCTAAGAAAAGCTCCCGTCCGGTAGATGCGAATTGGTGCATCGACACTTTCTCAATATTTAACTGCATCTCGCATATGGGAAGAAAATCATTTTTTTTTTCTTAATTTCTGATATTACAAATATTCATCTCGACTACTGTGCAAATTGTAATGTAATCTGTATTTTTTCACCATCAAATTTAAATAGTATTTGGATCGAGAAAACGTGCATTCATTCTTTATTGTATTTGTCTCTCAGTGAAAATAGTTTATGTTCGCAGACACGAGCAACGAGTTTTTCATCACTAATGAATCTTCCGTCGAGTCAGCAAGTTCGGAGGTGATTAAAAGTCTCGCCGTGACCGATAAAGCGACCTGCAAATTATACAACATCTCTTCGAACATTAAAGAAAAAATTGGATAAGTATGCTAACCCCCTCCCCCCCCCTTTCTCTAATAATATTTTCAGGAGAGCAACGTGATCCAGGGGAGCGGAAAGTGCACAAGATGCATCGTCTTCGTGTTGATTAAAATATTTCCCGTCCCCTCCACTTTCCCTGCGGCATTCTTCCGAGAAAGCTGAATACATAATCGCTCTGGCACATCGTCGTGGAACGTTTCGAAGAATTCCTGACGACGCGACGATTGCGTGCATGCTAGCTCATTTCTCTTATCGATAATCGTTGTAGCTATAAAAATTTGCGTCTCCATTCTTTTCGTTTCAACAAACTCGATGATACTCGATTGGGAGCGGTTGCATGCTCGCGGAGTCAAATCGTGAGAAGAGTAAATCCATCGATCGAGCAGAGTACTGCGGCAGCGGTAAAACAGCGACTAGAGTCGTGCGTCTGAGTGACTGGTCATTCATTAAGTCATTGTACTGCTATTATTGAGCACGTCTATGAAACGGTCATCAAGGAAAAAATTCTAGATAAGATTGAGATACCAATGAGGTAACGCTCCAATCACGCGTTTGCTGTTGTGCAAAAAAAAAAAAAAAGACAGTGAGGATATACGTAATGACTGGTGCATTGCAGACCCGGACGCCGAGAGAAAGACGAGCCATACGGAGACAATGAGTGGTGTCTAGAGAAAAAAGTGTAGTAACAAAATTGTAAAGCAAAAGCAAAGGGTTAAATAAAAATGTCAACGAAGGTGATCGAACGAAAGGAAAAGGTGAGAGCTAGGAGGTGGGTGTTCGATGTCGAAACTGTTCTCTCTCTTTCTCTGTTTCACTCTCTCTCTCTCTACTAGTATCCATGGTAATTTGATACGTTAGCATAGCGCGGGGCGATGCAGTACCAAGAAGAGATAATAGAATCGGTGAGATAATTGGCCACACGCCTACGTTTGACGAACTTCCGGTAAGGCCAGTTTGAAATTGGCGGTATGATATTCAGTTGCGAAAATACGACGGTCAGATGTCTCTGGGATCGTTTGTTACATACATCTAACACAAACCCCACAATGCATTGAGCCACGGCATGTGCCTTTCTGTGTCGGCCATTTTGTAGTTTCCTTGAGAAATTGTGTTGAGTTGAGTTCTTCTTCCTCGGTAAGAAATTTTATCGTGAAATAATTTGAAAAAAAAAAAAAAAATTAAAAATTATTTTAAAAAATATAAAAAATTTTCGAGGCACGTACAACGACTGCGTGCCGAGGGTATATCAATACGGTTAAAACGTGAAATAATCGCTAACGTATATGAATTCTAAGGAGAGGAATAAGGGGTTGCGTTGAACGAAGAGAGGTCCCCCCGTGTGTGTGCGCGAGATCACGGTTCGCAATCCCTCCGAGCAATGAGGCAGTAAACGAAGCTGCCACAGAGCCAACGATTGATAAAGGGGCACATGGAATTCGAAAACGTTTCGAAATGAATGGTGATTTCGGTAACGGCATAAGACACAAATAAGTGTACTTCCGGAGTGGTTGTCACCTTGCATATTGCGTGCGTTATCATTTGCTAGCCCGGCCAACCATCTCCACTCTATATTTGGCCAGTCGCATCCAACATATTGCATATCTTTATCCTTACAAAATTATAACTTTTCATCGAGGATCCATGTTATACGTCGTCGCGAAAACGTATTGTACTCGACAACGGTGACTCTGAGACTCTCGACGTACGGCCTACAGTGATTGACCGAGCATAACTATTTATGCATGTGTCCACCCCAAATCGGTCGTTTCTCGCACCACACTCTCTGACTCTAGCCTTTTTTTTTTTTTTTAACTTCGAAGAAAAAACGGTCGAGCGTTCACGTCGGTGACGATCTTCCAGATGGATTACGCTAAAAATTTTAACGACTTTGTTCGTTTTTTTTAAAAACAAAATTTCGTTAATTTGCCAAACCTTATTTTTTGCACGGTCTCGGTCACTTCTCATCAGTGGAACTCTCCTGCCTGTAGAACTCATCCGCGACAGTCTTTGTTGATAAACTCTTCGCACTCCTCGACACTCGCTCGCCGTGGTACAAAAATCCTTTCGGGTTGATCGGTACATTTGAAATTTTTTAATTGTTTTCTCCGTCCCAGCTGGCTCGGCGACTCCAAACTGTGCGTCGCTTCTCTCTCTATCGTATGATGCAACGTTGCGTTAGATAGACGTGTACTAGGTATGCATTGTTGCAACTCTAATACTGACTGTACGAACCCACAATTTAGTTTTGAAGTTCGGTCTGGAAGAAAAAAAATTGATTTTTTTTTTTCTCCGTAAGAAATTTGAGAGGTCACACTTCAAGGTTACCGCCAGTCACACAACTGTTTCCCCGACTAGTCGTCATCATCTTTCCATAATATCAACGGGCCCAGAAAACTATATTTTTATTCTTTTTTTTTTGGTCCCAACGATCGATCAATTTTTGTTTGTACCTCATTCGAAAAATGTTTGCCACGGGTAGCGAGAGATCGGATTTAGGACAAAATTGACTTTTTTTTCCTCTCTGTGAGTCACTCCGTGTGGGGTTGATACGTTTAGTAGAAAATTCGAACGCCTGGGTCATATACATTAGCTAACATCAAAATCATATTTAATATATACTTACTGCAATGGTGTTACACAACATATATATATATATAATATAATACGAGTCGGCGTATGATTCAGCTTTTGCTTTGGTATCGCTGAGACTTTGGGTCGAGTTTGGTTCCGCATTCGAATGGGGAAAACTGGTTCGATGTATCAAGATTTTTCATTCGTGCAAGGGTGAACCGTACTGTGTATAGAATTAGCATTAGGTAAAAAAAAATAATTGGTAACTTGCTGGAAAAAGAAACATTGAGTTTCAGCCTTAGAAAAAACAGTATACAGCCTTGTCCATTGTGCATTTCTCGATACATCAAACTTAATTTTTTGGAAGCTTCAAGATACGCACCAGCTGATTTTATTATTTAACGTTTTTCATAAATCTACGATACAAGAAAAATTGCTGTTTTCTTTTCTTTTTTTTTTTTTTTTCAAAATTTATATTTTCCAGGGTACGTGTACATGAATGGGGACATTGGGAAACTCCCACCAGGGGCGGTTTACCCAGCCACCCCTGAACCCTTGGGTTCAGTCGGGGGCACAGTCGTCACTAGCGCCTCCAGTTTAGATTACAGCGTCATGAACGGAGCGCCAAGCGGTAGCGAAATTATGCTCGACTCGAGCATGGGAGGTCTTGAACAGTCGAGCCAACATTCAATGGGAATCGGTGGTGCTGTCGGCGTCGGATACGGACCCGTCGAAGTCGCCACCCTCGCCGATGTTCAGATTCAACCCTCTTCGATGGCTGACCTCTCCATGACCGGCATACCCCTGGAACAGCTTAAGCAGATGCTCTCTTCTCAACTTGAGTACTACTTCTCCAGGTATGCATACGTTTTTTTACTTTATTATTCTTTGATAAGCCATAAACATCACCGGAGAATGGCAAATTCAATCAAATCCATTATTCGCTATATTTAAATAAATAAATTTCAAAAAAGTCTCGTTTTTATTTATTTATTCATTGTCAATAAATAAATTAATGAGACTTTCGTACACTTTCCTCTTTTCGTGATACTTGACAATGTTATTTATTTATTTAGAGTAACAAAATCGTCGGCCGTTTGTTTGAAGAGCTGAGAATTAGCTTTAGGACTATTCAAATTCGTCCATTTGAATTATTAATCTGCTGTTAATTATGTAGATTCCAATCTGTGATAACTTCAATGAAATGATCAATCGAACTCCGAATAAACACGAAGTTCCGGGAGTTGAAACGTTCAATACATCGAATCACGTGTGAATCGTATTGGTACCCTGTAATTAATTTTGTACGATGACTATATCGTTATTCGAAAGGGTTGTACTTTACTATCAAAGCTAATGTCAATGAATCGTCGTTCAGCTTAGTGCCTCGTTGCAACGGCGTTACTACGTTAATCGAAGGCAATATCAAAAATTCTATTGACTCTTATTGACACCGTGGGCTTCGTGAATCGGTCACAATGAAATTGCGAAATATCAGTGTCGCTACTCTGCGGGTTCTAACGCCCGTATTACGTCAATCACATTATTTGATATCACAAGTGATGAATCAGAGCATTATATCGATCATTATCTTGAGGAATTCGTTGCAACGATTCGTTCCACGACGCTGAGTCACGCACGGGGTCCGATACGGTCGTTTGTTTAAAAAAAAAACACATGTCGATAAGATACAAGTTTTATTTATTTGTTTTTTTATGTTCTAATAACAACGCTCTTGTGTGTTTCAGAGAGAATTTGGCCAATGATACATATTTATTATCGCAAATGGATAATGATCAATATGTGCCGATATGGACTGTAGCGAACTTTAATCAAGTGAAAAAGTTGACTAAGGACATAAAGTTAATAACAGAGGTGCTGCGAGAATCGCCGAACGTACAAGTGGACGAGGAAGGCCAGAAAGTCAGACCGAACCACAAACGATGTATAGTTATACTACGGGAAATTCCAGACAACACGCCCCTGGAAGACGTGAAGGTGAGAGCGGGATATAAATTCTGTTTTTTTTACGTACGAAAATTATGCGACATCGGCATCACACACGGTTTGTTCGACAAATACTCGAAACTATCGCCGAATCTACATAAACTTTTCTTACTCCGTTCGTTACAGAATTTATTCTCAGGCGAAGGATGTCCGAGGCTTATATCCTGTGAATTTGCCCACAATAGCTCCTGGTACGTAACTTTCGAATCTGACGAAGATGCTCAGAAGGCCTACAGGTTTCTACGGGAGGAAGTTCGAGAATTTCAGGTAATATTTCATTTTTCACATTTCAAATTTCAAATATCTCTGGTACTGTATTTCTGATTTAGCATTTGCACTGGCATAGTTTGTTTCTCGATGTATTTAAAATCATCTGTTTCCCGCGCTCTCCAATTGCTCCGCATGTATTGATTAATTTTTTCGTTCGGCAGATTGCATTAGCTACTTGAAAGATGGCTAGAATATTACTGACGTTTTTTTCAAAAGATTTTCGACGATAGACGAGTTCGATTGTTTACTGTTTTTAATTACGAAAATACATGTCTACAGGGAAAGCCAATAATGGCACGCATCAAAGCTAAACCAATGAACAGGCTACCGATCCCAGCTGTAGCGGGAGTTGGTGGTATGAAGAATGGATACAGAACTCCCCCTCCGCCACCGGTATACGACCCGAACAGCGGTTATCCGCCCGGTCAGCAACGCTTCCTGTACACAAATGGTACCACAATGCCACAAACCACTATGCCGCCATATGCCAACCAGGTTCATCTCTACGTGAGTAAAACAATGATTTTTGAGAACTAAAAAAATCTAAAATTCTGTGAATCGGTTATTTACAGAAGTATTGGTATATAATGTTGCTGAATTCTCGTCGAATAGTTTACGTTATTCGATCCCTCTTTTTGCAGCACCAACCGTTTTATCCCGCCGGGATAATGCCGTGGGGGCCTGCGAGCCCTGCCTATTTCGATATGACTGGTGTATTCACGATGAACGGAATAACGCCGCACAACCCATTCAAACCACACAACAGAGGATTCAATCCG
Source organism: Ichneumon xanthorius (assembly GCA_917499995.1). Classification (NCBI taxonomy): domain Eukaryota; kingdom Metazoa; phylum Arthropoda; class Insecta; order Hymenoptera; family Ichneumonidae; genus Ichneumon; species Ichneumon xanthorius. The sequence continues at coordinate 5,794,687 of OU824202.1, read as the reverse complement.
AGGAATAGGTAATGTTCAATCTCAATTACCTAACCATCATAAGTTGGTCTAGTCAATTTCCTACTTGTCAACCGTAAAATCAAACATTTTCTAAATGAATATATACATTACATAAAACTCTTTTTGTTCATATATATTCTCGTCAAGAAGAATTGTTGTCTGTGTAGAATTACGTAATTTAGTATTTCCAGTCAATAATTCCAAAAGAGTCATTGAATGAGCCATCGAGACTTACTAATTTAACATTGAAATAATGGCTAGTTGAATAATGAACTATCAATTCCTGAAATAACTCATGAATTATGAGGTCGATAACGAAATAATGTGTACCGTCTGTCGTTCAGAAACAAACACAGGAATGGAGCCGAAAGAGGTGGCGTGATGGACAGCGGCGGGGGCGGAGGCGGTGGCATGGTACAAATGGGTCGTATCAGCCATCCACCGAAAAGTGGCGGAGTACCGGCGTCAACGGGAGCGCCGTTGCCGCCACTGACTTCGAGCTTGCCTACAGTGAAGCCAACTTCTTCCTATCAGACCGGCACAAAGTTCCATTCCTCCCACACAGCCCCAACGGCTGCCGAGGCTCAATTTAGTACAACAAGTCACAATACTAAAGGGTCTCAGGAGAACGACGCTCAATCGTTGGACAACAGCACTGCGGTACAGCAGTTCCCGCGTCACCGCATACATCGCCGGACCAAAGACCAAGACACCCTGTCAAAGGCCAACAGTAGCCCGTTACCATCGATCAGGGAAACAGCACCGGCCAGTAACACTCAGTACAATCGAAGCATAGTCCAATTCGACTTGGAGGCATCGGCATTTCCTCCGCTTCCTGGCCTAGACGCCGACGTTGCAAAGTCTCACAACGCAGTCGCCGAAACCGCGACAACCGATAGTTTGCAATCTCAAAATAGGCTTTCAGACGTAGTGAAGGGTACTGCTAAGCTGAAAGGCACAAAGGACAAGGATCAGCCGATTGGAGGAGCAACGGGCGTGACGCCGCAACAACAGCAACAGTATCATCATCAGCAGCAGCAGCAACTACAGACAAGCAACAGCAGCAGATCGACGAGTCCCGGTTCAAGTGCTGGCGGTGGCCACGCCAATGCCGGCGGTAGCCTCGAGGCAACGATCCCCGGAACGGCCACCACGTCGGCAGCTTCAGTCGTGAGCAACGCTGCCGGTGCAACGTCAACGTCATCCGCGAGCTCCCATCCCCCGGCTAGCGGCAACACAGACTCTACAGACATCGCTCTCAGCACCCTCACTCCCCCGTCATCTCCCGATAAGTGAGTGTGCTTTATTCTTCTATACTTATATATATATATAGATATATATATACACGATATATATTTATATATATATATATATACATATATCTATATATTAAAAAGTATACATATATATGTATATATATACATATATATTTCTCTTTCTTTTCTACGGCCCTAAGTAACAGTTTAATTTTTTTTCTCCCCGTTTCTCGAGTATTCTTTATGAATTTACAATTTGAAATGGTGATGATGATAATTTGATTGATCTTAATCGAACGGCAGAGCGTAAAACAAAGAGAGATACAGGCAAACGTTATGTGGCCTGGGGAATGCTGAGTTTTCTTTAACTGTTGTTGGCTGCGTTATACTGCTATGCTATATTAAATGGTGGATGTGTTTTGCTTACGAATCGCCTTCCATCCACCCGAGTAGTCGTTCGTAGCGTGTGAACGCCCGCGGCGATCGAAAAAAAAAGAAACGAAAGAAAACTAAGAGAGAATAAGGGAATGCGTTGTCGTAACGCCAACAGTTAGATAATCTCTGGAAAATAAATCCGGTAGCTTAGAGGGCACGTTGATAGCATGCAACTATCACAGACGATCGGATAACCGACTACTGTTCGAATTTTAGAGAGTATATGGATAGACGTCGTAGTTGACACAACCCTCCCGACCCTCTTTTTATATATATAAATATATATCCTCTGAAATATTTTACGAATGAAAAAAGAACAAAAACAAAACAAAAAAAAAACAAGTAAATTAGTGAGCGTACGATTTTCATAACTCCTCGAAGGCTCAATGCCGGTGACCGTGTTTTTGTTATTGTTTCCTTGACGATGGATTTATGATTTTTTTTTTCTCTTCCGTTTCCATCTAATTATTCTTTTACACGGGTTGACACGATCTTGAAAATTGCACAAGTTCGTTCCGCGACAATTGGTTTTTATTTTATTTTACTTTTTTTATTTTATTTTTCTTTTAAGTTGCAAAACTAACGCGTTAATTCGCCGTGAGAAACAACTTCGGAGTACTCTGAGACGATCGTTTTAACGCCAGCAATATTCTTCGATGTTTCCTCTATTATGTTATGCTTTTGTTTATTTTCACGGGGGATTCATTGCAAAATTGTTGGACTGGCTAAATCGGTGGGTGCACTCGGTTGTTGTACGATTTGCCATTTATTTCTATTCATTGATAAATCTCTGCTCCCAATAATTGTTTTGACGAGTTCCCGTTGCGTTACACGAAATGCCTCGCTAGAATGAAAGTAAAGAAAACAAAAAAAAAATATATATATATAGAACGAAGTAGCTGATGAAGTCGAGGCATTCGTTTGGTACTAGATAGTCAACAGAGATTCGTCGCGCCTCTGCGGTAGCGACGATCTGTCTTAAATATGACAAATATAAATATTTGAAAAACAAAAAAAGAAAAAATCGAGAAAAAAAAACAAAAAAATTTTAAAAAATAAATAAATAAGCAAAAAACAAAAAAGTGTCGCAATATGTATGTATGCGCGAATGTATGCCGTACTATGTGGTCAGAAAAGTAGCAGACGCGACAAAATACACAGTCTGTGTGACTGCCACGAAAGATGAACAATACATAGGGACTACTATAATTATTCAGGGTTCTTTAATATTATTATTATTATTATTATATTAATATTATTATTATTATTAATTGTTCGGTTTCAAGTTACTTTTAAAGGCATTTTGATTAAAGTTCTAGTTTTAAATATGAAATATAAATAAATAAGCTGTAATTTTCGACACGTAAATACAATAAAAGCATGGTTCATTATTATTTGGTAATGACTATAGAGAATCATTGTCAATGAAAAGCTGAATAAATGATGTGTATACTGGTTTGTTAACCGTGTGTTGCAACCTTGCAAGACCCACTCTATCCCCCCGAAATTAGTAAATTGGCTGGCTGGCAAGAGAACCAAAAAAATTACTGGATTCGGTACGATTATATTATAGTTGGTGAATCGTGCATGGCCCTTTCTCGAGTAGGCGATTCTTCTCAATGTCTTAAAAAAAAAAATTTCCTCTTTTTTGTTTTTATTCTTTTTTTTTTACAATCTTCCAACGTGTGCATACTGTGTATTATATAATGTAATTAATAGAACGTATTATTACGCGTTAAGGATTAAGTCCTTTATTACTAAAATCCACCGCTGACAGATCTATAAAGACTGATGACTCGAACATGGTGAATGGTGTGGATGAGGCCATAAGTACAAATGCACATGCGGCAGAAGAATCCGAACCGGTAACGAGGTGCGATTGTGACGCTCCGACTGCCCCACAGAATCCTCAGTCGCAAACCGGACTGGCATCTGCCCTTCCGTTAGTAAGTAATTTCATAATATAAAAAAAGAATTAAAAAAAAAAACAAAAACACTTGGTATTTGGGTATATGTTTTTAAATTATGTTAAATGGACACTTATATGGAATTTGTAGTAGAGTTACATCTTTATTTTTTCTGTACCTTCGATATTCTATAGCACTGTGTGGACATGAAGATATCTTGTGGTCTTGACTTGTAGACCACGCTGCCGCTTTTATGTTCGTCTGTCTATCTCTCCCTCTATAGTCGTGTACTTAATTTTTTTTCTTTTTAATCTTTCGATGTAAATCTCTAATCTTAAGAATTAATTTTCTCATTCTCATTCCCGTACGTACTGTCGTCGTCCGGTCCCGTTAGACATTGTTGGTGTTGCAAGGTTGCAGTTCACACACGGTTCGAAACAATCGCATAGTACAGCATGTTCGTGGATCAAAGGGATTTTATATGGACAAAAAAAAACGCTTGTGTTTATTTCTGTACGTTTCACAAACGTTCAAGATCGATGCATACATACATATTATGAACAAACAAAAAAAGGTGTAAATGTAGCGAGCTTTAAGGTACGAAGGATCGATTTTAATCGTCGCATATCTGTTGTATGAAGGATTTGTTTACGAAAAATGTATCGATCGCTGGGCGATCTATGGTGACGAAGAGTGATGAGAAAAATTAACAGATTCACTGCTACGGCGTATACCAGAAATGGCATGGTGTGAATTATTGCTAAAAGGTATCGGAAAATGCATATACAGGATATATTTATTTTATTCATACCACTGTTAAGAGCGCATTTAGCGCGAGCACTCACGATTAACCGATGACTCGTGCTAAAAGTCTGTCGAAATATTTAAATTTCTCAAAATAGTTTAAAGAAAATTCAATCAATTTGTGGAATAGTTTCTTCATATCATTCCCAAGTTTTTGACCGGTAGATACACACGAGTCACCGGTGTCTCATATAGCAGTGAACCTGTTAGACGAGTATGAGGAATACAGGACTAATGTTGGAAATAAAATATTTTTCATCAGGATCTTACCAGGCCAAGCTATGCCCAAGTAGCTCAGCACAGTCGCGAGCTGCCCTGTACAAAACACAAAACAGACGAAAAGGATGGAAACGATTAAGCCAATATGTGAGTAATCTCTGAATATTTTGTCGTATTTACGAATATCGACGTTACTTGGATCAACAAATTTTACAGATATAACTGCGATGAATTTCGATATTTAACAGTTCCCTCCCCTACTTCATTTGGATCGAATGGATTGACTATTCACCGCCGCTCGTATCCCAAAGTGGTTATAGTGGGCACGAAGAAAACTTTTTACATTGTACAGTGACTTCGCCTACAATGAATGTGGTACCAATTATTAACAACGGATTCTAAACGAAAGAAAAAAAGAAAAGAAGAAAAACAACAAAAAAAAATCAACCATTATTTAAAGAGACAGTAATTTGACCTACATTTAAGAGATATGGTTGCTGGCAGGATAATACGTTGTGGTAGGAGAGTATTGTTATTGCTTTGGTTCTGTGATTTTGGAGGTACATATTTGTTAGTTTGTAAAAAATGTTTAAAATAAGGTGTTAATCTTTTAATTCCTTTTGTCCTCCTTGTCTCTCCTCTCATAGCGCAGGGCCGTAATAGGGGAAACTTTAGCTTTGTGCCAAAATCCTCATTAAACCCGCACGCAGTTAATTTTTCCGAAGAAACGAAGTGTGATTAATGAACATAAAAAAAAAATGAATTATCATTGGTGTCCTTGATTTCCGTTTTATCGTCGATTAACGATTACACGGTGCAATCGACAACGTTTCCGAGTCTTGAGTCAGATCGGGTTATTTTTTTTGCAGATCTAATGGCGGCACGCAAGCTTCTTTCATTTTGACCAAAGTACTGTAATACCAGAAAAATCGCATTGTCATTTTCCTAAATATAATGGTTCGTTTGAAGAGCAAAACAAAATTGGAAATTGAACACGTATCCCTAATCACACACATACACACACATATATATACATTTATATATATATATGAATAGTTTGAACTATTATTGATGACATACGACGACGATCGATTCGCGTTCATATTATAGAAGTTCTCTTAACGTTATCAGTTATAAGTCTACGAGCTCTTCGAAAATTCCCACTTGTTACGTGGTTCACATACCTACCTTATTACGGCACTGATCCCACCCACCCCCAGCCTTTTCTTTTTAATACTATTGTTACAAGAGATAACATACGATTTAGAATTACTTATGCTTTGGCCGGTAACATAAGAAGATGATGTCAGAAAACAAATGGTATTTGAGCACACAATTAAGTGCCTCAAGTGTTATGTATATTACAGGAGCTTGGCTTTAGATGTTATACGATTATATGTATCTATACATTATAGTAAAGAGCGCATATGATATATTTGTTACTGATATGCGTGCAGAATTGAGGTAATGGATGCTAAAAACAAAACATAAAAAGTGAAAAAAAGAAAAAACAAAAAAAAACCAATCTCCTGAATTATAAACGATTATTGAACGTATGTAATTGTATTTTAAGTTAGCGATGCTGCCTTTTAATTATTTTTTCCCTATTTTTTAATTATCTCGAAGCGATTACATAACTACAATATCGGAGTTGTCATGAAATTAATCGCCGGCAAAGAAAATATGAATAGAAGTAACGTTTATTTTGTTGGTGCTGTAGGCAGTTCAACGTCGGCTACTCTATGAGTCAATCAATGTTCATTTGATTTTTACTCTTTTTTTTTAGTTTCTGGCAAGCTATAAGATTTATAACGATTCGAGTCGATTAGATGCATAAGCTACATCACATTCGTGTGTGTTATAAAAGTGTATAAAAAAAACGAGATGAAAAACAATAACAACAAGATGAGATAAAAGAAAACGTCATTGGCTGGGCTGAAACAAATTGACGATTCGGTGATACCTACCTTGGATCCGAACGAATTGACGCAATTTGTGCGCAGGGCTACGAATGCGGACTTCCATCCTTCGAATTCATTTTGCAATTAATGTTATTCGTGACTATTCAGACATGCACGAATTTAACAATCGAGAGGCAAATTTCATTATACTATAATTAGTAATAATAACATTCTAATATTGCTTAAAATTTATAATTCGAAGGTAAACAAAATTGATGTAGAGATTATCACGATTTACGAAGATCCAAGGCGTGAGAGTTATGTAACGATATTATAATTTCGAGACGGGGTACACCCCACAGAGTGCGGATTCGATTTAAGGAATTTTTTCTATTTGAGCCATGAATCCGCATAATGGGTTAATCGGACTAGACCCTCCTACCTCGAACAACCACACTGTAATGTACTACTCGGTTTCATGGGCCGCGCGGGCCTAGAAAGTCTGATTTTTTAAAAACAATTACAGCAATGTGTATGATAATGTGGTCTACGACATTTTGTTTATTATTATTATTACAATGTAAAGTGATAAATTTCAAAATTAAACACTAATTACTGTTACTACGTTTACACATTATTCTCGTGGCTAATGCAGTTGAGAGTTATTATTATTATTATCATTATTATTATTATTTTCTTTCTTGCGTCGCCTATAATATATTTTTTAATACTGCACGTGACACGAATACTAATCCGAATCTCTCTCGTTCGTTCTTACTAATCGTACAAACGTATATTAGATTTAGAACGGCCTAGCATTACAAACGAACAGTGCATTACGAAAGTTAAAAGAAAACAAACAAAAACCAACAAAAAAAAATGAAAAAAAACACGCTGGCAATTTTTCTAAACGGAACGTTGACTATACGTTGAGAAGTGACCATGCGTGGCGTTTCAATTCAGGGCATATGAAGAAAAAAAAAACTGCCGATATTTTTAACAAGTGAGACTGACAGTATTTTTCGCTGGATGCAAATTAGTTGACATTATACGAATTTCTACTACTACTACAATCTCGTTTTTTTTCGTATCGAACATGAAACTTTCACATTGACTAAAATATTGATGAAACGTAACGTAATAAAATTTATAAGTGTGAAAGAAACTGGAATATCGATTACAACACACATGCTTCACTGACTCGTCATAATTTAAGCGATATCTCATTTGCGTTGCCGTCGCAGTACGAAAAAAACATTAGAAGAATTTTAGATTCTTAGAGAAAAATACTCTGTCGCCGAGTGTGATTGAAGTAATCAAATATTACTCGACAATATTACATCATTACATCAGACCAGTGAATGAAAAACATTATTAGCGAATCTGTTATTATTATTACACGATGCGACGAGTAATTTGAAGCAAAAAAAATGAAAAAAAAAAAAAATTAAACACTTGATAAAACCATGGCACTATCCTATCTTAGAATTAAGGGTATTTAATAATCGCAAACCATATAATTTTGAAGAACGAAAAAAGTATAGTAGATTTACTTTGGTTCTTTTAATCTTCTTCCTTATTGCTCCTGCCGACGGTGGTTGCGTCTGTGATTATTGTGGTGTGGCCCTTACTTTGTTAGATCTTAAACAAAAAATAATACTTTTCACGAATGAGACAAGAATAATAATGGAGTTGAATCGTTAATGATCTGTATCTTTGTTAGTACGTTGTTGTATAGTGGATTATTATTAGATAAATATAATGCGCAGCTAACAGCGTTTACGTCTACACGGTGCTGTTGTGAGCGCGTAAAATTTCGATTCCGATTGAGAAGCCTACGCAAAGAAAATGATTTACTTAAAAAAAAAAAAAGTATCGACAGCGTCAGTTGAGCGAAAAATAATCACGCTTACTCGAAACGTGCAAAATTGTATGCAAATTTTCTTAGCCATTAGCTCATTGTTATTCCTCGTTCTCATTTTGCGTCAATGCTGGCAAGAGTGTAGAAAAAAAAGAAAAAAAAGAACAGTTTCAGATATTTCGCTCTTTCGTGTTCTATACTAAACTATCGTGTAATCCGCCGAATTGAATTCTGCGAAACGCGGGATGTATCGTGTACACGCAGTTAACAAATGTGAAAAATATCTCCAGTTAAAATATGATATTGCCTTGAAAAAAAAAATGCATGTCTGTTCGTCTAATGCTGCTGACCCTATCTATCGTTCAGTGCCTTTTCAGTACGTGGCTAAAAACAAACAAAAAAAATTAATAAAAAAAGGAAAAAAGTAAACAAATAACCGAATAGAAATTTCTCACGAAATAAGACAATTTTGAGATCTCGTACGATGCGTCTCTCAATTTTCCGTGGTTACATCCGATATTAATTCGTAATTACGACGTGCACACTGCGCGCGAGAGGGGCAAAAGGCGTTCCGAGCTTAAATTTTTCCGAATACAATGAGAATGGCAAGGAAAATAAATATGACCACACAGATAATCAAGTCGACAATTGAGTGGCGTTTGAAATGCACAGTGGACTTAGCAAAAGACTACAAACTTTGTACAAGCGTATTCGACTGAACAAGGATGAGAGTCATATCAAGCGGTCCACAGTGTTTCCACCCTGTATCACATACACACCCTATGTGAAAAGTACAAGTATCGGTAGATTTGCATATAGCTGCGAAATAAAAGTAAACGGAAATATGTTTATCGAACGATTATACCGAGCATGTAACACCGTACATTCGAAACAATACCGTCACCGCCAGAAGAGTTACAGACATAGACCTCCTTACACAAAACACACACAAATAAAAACACAAACACACAACACACACACACACACACACACACACACACACACACACACACACACACACACACACACACACACACATATTTTTATAAATTTCTTTCAACGTTGATCGACTGCTTATATCTGAAAAGTGTAAACTATACTTGAAAGGGTGTATGAATGTTACGTGAGTTACTAATGTACACTAAACAAGCAAAAAAATGAATAAATAATAATAATATTAACTATAGGAAAAAAACGTAAAGTAAAAGTTGATTAAAAGAAATGAAATAACACATTAAATCGAATGGGAAAATAAAACTATGTATACTACTTAAATGGCGAGATATAAATAATGGATTGCAGTTTGATTATGTTATTACAATAATTATGATTATGATTATTATTATTGATATATTATACTTATTTCGTGACTGTGCGATTTTTTGGTGTATCTAAAAATTAATATGAGTGTATATAAAAGATTTATCCATCGCACCCAGAATTTAGGATTATAGGGACATACTTTGTACATAATATAAATAATATAAATAAATAGATATACGTATCTAGTTCAAAAGTATATATTACCCATATCCACCAAGTATTCTACATCTTGATTTGACGAATGTTTTAGGGAAAAAACACAGCTGCGTAAGGTGTAATTGGAGATTCTAAAACAATTTAAAAATGCTAAATATTAAAATCAACAAATGTTTCAAAGCCTCCGAGCTGTAGCAGTTTGCAGCTAATATTGAAACGCGCCCGTTGAAACATGCCCTCGGTGGTAAAAGCCAGCTGTCCTCTCCACAGGAGAGCACAGGTGATTTTTGCGCGGGACTCGCAGTCTGTCACCTAACCTCAAAGAACACGATTGTCTCTCACACAAGTACAGTGTTTTCATAATTAAAATATTGACGAATAATTGATAATCATGGATCTTCTTGACGATCCCAACTTCAAGGTCAAGTATCAGAAGAACAAACTGCGAGTTAAGCTATGGGAAAGTGATTTCATGGAAAAATATGGTCGCAGGCCAAACAAGGTAGGAAAATGCGTACAAATCTTCCATCACGAAAACAATCAATTTGCACTTTCGAATGTACAATTTATTAGACAATTGTTGCTCAAAAGAAACGACGAAAAACGTTGTGCAGTGCGTACTTGGTTTGTTGTCTCGATAGATACGTTTAATTTCGCAAGGATGCTAATGATTTTTTTATTATTACATTCAATGCTGAAACTCACACGAACATGCTTTGACAATTGCTCCGGATTTTTACTTTGATGATTGTTTAAATCGATATCGATATTCCATTGTTGTCATTACAAGCTGTAATTTTTTGTTTGTCTGTTCAATTGTATACTATTAATTTTATTTTATGTTGAGTCCTGTTGAGTTGTGGAACAATTGACAAACAAGTTGGCAAGTCGTGATACATGTAGAAGAATTCGTGGTGATTAGCTTGATTGCCTTTGGTAACATTTATTGTAAAGTTCATTAGTAGGATCATGCAAATTTGATCGCATATAGCATGTAAGCTATATCTACACATACATATTTCTTCCGTGCTAACTTAATAGTAGTACACATCAGAAATCATCTACACTGCTCCAAATTAACGTGTTAATCTATCTATTGATTTTCTGTTATCTCTATTCGATAACAAAATTGTACTTCACTTTCACAAAAATATATGTCTGGTTTGAATATCTTATTTTTTGATTGAAAGTGTCATATTTTTGTATGATATCACATCCGGGCTGAAAATCTAATTTTTTACCAGAAGTGACGTATTGCTCATATGATGTCACTTCTGGTATGACTTCCAATTGAAAAATAAGATTTAAAAACCGGAAGTGCATATTTCCGGTAAATCTCTGTAAATCTAAATTTTGGGTTTGCAAATTCCATAGTCCCTCTCGATGGTGTGAAGCAGTTGAGCGACAACAACCGACACATTTCTAATAATCTGGCATAAATTTTCGACTCAAATCTTTCAATTGATTTTATAAAGTTTCATAAAAAATTATTTACACAAAATAGAAAAAAAAAAAAAAACAGTAGGAAAGCATAATTGACTGCATTTTCCTTGGCAATTACAGAACGACATACGCGCTGCGGATAACGCCATAAAGGAATCCTACAAAATGTATTGGAAGCTGAAGACCCAGGCATTAGAGGAAACGCTGCTGGATATAACATTTTCGGACGACGTTCAGGCGAACGTGACGGCGAACACGAGCACCGCACTTTCGACGGAAGGCCCGACCGATCGTATCGACAAATCATCGAGCCTGGACAAAAGTCTGCTGGAATGCCCGGTGAAGAATTTGGAAAACATAAATCCCGAGAAAGCAGAAACATTCACGGCTCCAAAGGAAGGATTTACCGCAGTCGCGTCTCGCGACGAAACGCCGAACGTCGATGGGGCTTGGGGCGATCATCTGAACAGAGACAACGAGCCGGTCGAGCCCGTGAAAAAGAAAAATCTAATAGGCAGATCTTCGAGTTTCCAGTTATCTCAAAAGATGTTCTCTTCCTCGAATATCTCAAAGAGAAATCCTAGAAAATCACTGTCGATGAACAAATTGAAGACCGCCAAGTCGGACCTGAGTTCCACCGGACCGGCGATCGATGCGAGCTGCGAGAAGAGCGACGGTTACGACGTTGCGAAAGTTCTCTTCGGCGAATCGGTCAAAGTCGTTCAGGGAGAAACGAAAATATTGTCCCAACCCATAAACGCTATTCATCAATTGATAAAGGGCGGAGCGTCGTTGACGAAGAGAACACTGAATCACGGTTGGTTGGATCGTTGCTCGAGGGAGAACAATCTCGAGCCGATAACATACAATTCTCAGCGTCTGTCCGGCGGGACGAGTGACTCCGGGGTGGAGTCTATGGACACGAGCGACACTCCCATACACCTCGAGACTCTCGGCGTGAGACCGACCGAGAAGTCACCGGACTCGGCGAGCGAGGAAGATTTTATTTGCAACAGCGACTCGGAGGAGGAAAGACGAAGCAAGCGGGTGAGGAACTTCAAGAAGCGACTGTCCGACGGAGCGTGCGAGCGATCGGCGAAGAGACAATGTCTCGAGGCGGAAGAGAGTTTCTCTTACAGTCAACCGTTGCCGAGCAAATCGACTGTCGATGTCTCGCGAACGGAAATATGCGACGAAAAGCCGCGGCTTCCGGTGCAAGAAACTCATAGTCAGATCGATGTGTCGGGCGAAGAAAAAATTACGTCGATCGAACCGACGATCTTGAAGGCCGACACGGAAAACTTGCCGCCAGCAGAGAAAATAGCCTCGGAATCCGACGAGAAAGAAGAATCCAACGTAAAAAAGAAGAGAGGCAGAAAAACTGCGCGGGTAACACGCGCGACGAAATCATCGAATGTAAAATCCAGAGCCAACCGTGAATCCACGAGACCGAAGAGAACCACCGCTGCGGGCACGAGGAAGCGTGTGACGAGGAAGAAGGGCAAACAAATCGAAGAACCCTCGAACGAAGAGGCAAGAGCGGAAACGAGCGCAACCCCGCAGATCCCGATATACGGAGTCGAAGCTACACAGGTCGTTCCCCGTTTCGCTTTTCCGACCAGCGCGAGCGGGGACCTCGTGTCGGACTTCGCTCAATCAGTCGCGCCGAGCGCTTCGTCGTCCGGCCAGGTCGCAGCCGCTGCAAAGCCCAAAGGAAGCCTGACCGACCGTGAGAAACTCGAGGCCAAAGTGGCCGCGGGAAGAGTCAACGAGAACTTCGTAAGAGTAAATCTTAAGAAGAAAGTCTTCGTCCGAGGAAAGAAGAATTTTAATTTCTCGAAGTACCGAAAGAACCAGTGGAAACAGAGGAAGAAGGAATTGTCCTCGGGCGAAGCGGGACTGGATTTGGCGGATTTCGCCGAAAAAAGCGGCGGCACGTGTTTCAAGTGCGGCGGTACGGGACACTTTGCGAGACGATGTACGGCGATGAAGAGCGACGAATTGTTGCCGAACGACGGTGAGGAACCTTCGGATTTCCCGACGCTAGAGGAAGTCGAGAGAATGGCCAGTAAGAACTTGCTGATAGCTCACGGTGCGAGAGTGGAGAAAATCCCGCAAAGACCATCGTTTTCGCATTCGAGTCAAATTCCGAAATCATCTAGCAGCGCCGTCGAGGATGTCCCCGAAAACGACGACGAGGACTACGACGCTCTCTTCGACGGAACGGATTTCGAGGAGGAAATAGAAAATAACGTGGAAGCGAGTACGAGCAAACTGCAAGGTCACAAAATACCTGAAGAACTTCTGGCGAAGCTTTTGCCACCGGAGACTGGCGAGGTCGAGCCAGTCTATCCGGGCCTATCGGATCCAACTATCAGCGAAACTCCGGCCGAGGTTTTCGAGGCTCTGAAGATGTTCGGTCACGAAAATTTCCGTCCGGGTCAGGAGAAGGCTGTTATGAGGATTCTGTCGGGCCAATCGACCCTCGTTACGCTCTCGACTGGCTCGGGTAAATCACTGTGTTACCAGTTACCAGCTTACATGTTCGCGAGACACTCGCGATGCATAACTCTCGTTGTGTCGCCGCTGGTCTCTCTTATGGACGATCAAGTCGTCGGGGTACCGAGTTTTCTGTCGGCAGCCGCTCTGCACACGGGCCAGACGGCAAGCGTCAAAGAAAAAATAATGGAAACTATCAGGGAAGGGAAATTGGATATTCTTCTGGTGTCACCGGAAGCCGTGGTTGCCGGTGAGAAATCAACGGGTTTCGGTGCACTGCTCAGACAACTTCCGCCTATAGCGTTCGCCTGCATCGACGAGGCTCACTGCATATCACAGTGGTCGCACAATTTTCGGCCTTCGTATCTGATGATCTGTCGAGTGCTGATGGAAAAATTGGGCGTTAAGACGATCCTGGGTCTCACGGCGACGGCGACGAAAAGCACCGCCGAGAGTATCGTCAAACACTTGAATATTCGGGACGGTATGGATGGCGTTATATCCGACACCCCGATGCCCAAGAACTTGACCCTCACCGTGTCCAAGGACGAGATCAGAGATCGGGCTCTCATAGAACTTCTGCTCAGCGAAAGATTCAAGGAGTGCGACTCGATAATCGTTTACTGCACGAGACGCGAGGAGTGCACGAGAATCGCTGGAATCCTGAGAGTTTCCTTACAGGCGAGTATAGACATTATAATTTAATACCAGAGCTGGGCAAATGCCCTAAGTACTCCCAAATAGCCCTAAGTGACCTTAAGTACCCTACATGAGTTACGTATTAAAGTAGCAAGTACTTCAAGTACCGAGCACTGGGTAGTTCATGAGCTCAAGTTCTGAGTACTGGGCGCTCCGTACTTAAGAGCTTACGCCACAGTAAAATTTTGAAAAAATGTAATTATTTTCTAATGGTTTATAGTCTCAAGAATATTCGGTTAAATTTTTATGTGAAAATTCAATGAATTATGAAAGTTAGAGACCGGAAAGTGATTTTGAACCCGTTTTTCTCGAAACGTGATTTTCAAAATCGGTGACCCTATATCTCCAAAAACTGCGTGATGAATTTTTATTAACATTTTTACCGATTTACTTCTACAGATTCTTTACTCTTTGACGTTTACATAATAAAAAAATAAACAAAAATGATTCAAAGTGTAAAAAAACGGGTAAAAATCTTTTTTTTTTTCATATGGCCGCCGTTTTGCCAATTTTTCGTTTTGTTTTTTTTCCCTTTGTCAAGGAGCGCTTTACATGTCATTTTTTAAGAAACAATTAAAAAATGTTGGCTCACATAAAATGACAAGTCAAAATCAGGATCACCGAACACAAACTTTCGAAAAAAAATGTTACGCCAACCGATAAAAAAAACATAATTAATAACAATACAAAAATGACATTGAAAAAATGTTTCAATGTTCTTTAATATATCCTGCTTTGACCCTAAAAAAATCAAATCGATAAAGTGAATGTTTACCGAGAAAAAAATCACGAAATATGCGTGTGTTTTTACGCATTTACTGCCGCTTAAGTCCTTAATACCTCAATACGCACTTAAAGTACTTAGTCTATCTGCCCAGCTCTGTTTAATACCGATGGTTATGATTTCTCACTGCGTGCACTTAAAAATTGCAAACTTAAACGATCGATAATAATACGAGATCGGTTTGTGCTCATTGCAGGATCCGAAAAATCCCGAGCCACCAAAGGCCAAGTGTTCATCGATAGCTGAAGCGTACCACGCTGGTCTCCCGGCGAGTCGTCGTAAGATAATACAAAAGCATTTCATGAGCGGTAAAACGAGAGTAGTCGTTGCCACGGTTGCCTTCGGTATGGGCATCAACAAAGCGAACATTAGATCCGTTATTCACTACAACATGCCGGCCAGCTTCGAGGGATACGTGCAGGAGGTCGGACGCGCCGGTCGTGACAATCTTCCGGCGCATTGTCATCTGTTCCTCTCACCGTCGGTACGCGATCGTAACAAAAAAAAAAGAAAATTATTCTTGAATAAAATATATCCCATGAGAATTCGGCAATTAAATTGCCTTTTTTGAAATTTAATTTAATTTAATTTTCACAGATCGACCGAGACAAGTGGGAGCTTCGACGTCACGTATTTGCGAACGGTGTGGACAGGCACATGATACGACGATTGCTTCAGAGGATCTTCGTGCCATGTTCTTGTCCCAGAGTGGAGAACAGAACAAACGGGCAGCGTTGTCCGGGACACGAGGTTGCCATTCCCGTCGACGAGACTGTACGAGCCCTCGATATATCCGAAGAGACCATCGCAACGCTTCTCTGTTATCTGGAACTTCATCCCAAGAGATTCGTCACTGTACTCTCGTCGGTCTACGTGAACGCCAAAGTCTCGAGCTACGCGGGTCCCAAAGCGTTGAAGATTGCAGCGCAATCGGTAAAAATTTCTAATACTTTTCAGGGATTTCGGATAGAAGAAAAAAATGTACAAAGAATTGGTGATGACCGATAGAATAACTGTTTCAGTCACCGCCTCTAGCGATGGCAATCGCCCTGGACATGAAGAATGGTGTCTCACACGACGACAGTGTCATCGTGGAGTTTCCCGTCGTCGATATAGCAGCGGCGATCGGTTGGGACAGCGGTGTCGTCAAAAGTCACCTCAAGAACTTGGAATGGCAGACGGGTCAGTGAAAAGCTTTTCTTTTCCACCGTTAAATCATTATCGCAGCAACGCGATGGAAATGTTCTTGATATCGCGAATTCTTCGTCGTTTCAGTGGACGGCAGGTCGAAGCGTTCGTCAATATCGGTGCGCTATGACACTCTTGGACTTCGAGTCCGAGCGCCGGGTGACTTGACGGACTCGGAGCTTGACGAGGCTCTCGAAGCACTGGCCAGTCGAGCTCAGGCACAGGAAACTTCTGCCTTACTCCAGCTAGAGACCATTCACGCGTCTCTCAGTAAATTTAGTCTTCCAACTGTACGCCAATGCATGCAACTCACCGATGACAACACCTCCAAATCCGAATCGCTCAAGGAAATAATTCGCGAATATTTCCGTTCGGACGATCCATTGTCCGTTGTCGAACTCCCGCCGCAGGTAAGACAAATAAAAGGCTTCGTCGTCGGTACGAATTTCAAGGACAAATATTTCATGAATCGCAAATACGTATTTATGTGAATACCTTCGGTGTAATGAAAAGAATGTATTTGATTTTAGAACAAAGTCGTCAACGAGGCTGAGATAACCGGCGACGTGCGGGCATTACTGTGCAGCTATCGGGACAACAATTTCACTGGACGCGCCGTTGCTCGTATATTCCACGGAATTCAGAGCCCAAATTATTCCGCTCTTGTCTGGAGCCGATGCCGTTTCTGGAGATCGCATCTTTCGACGGATTTCAATCTGATATGTCGTATAGCGACCAAAGAAATCTTGGCAATGCGGTGATGATCGATCCGACCGGCCTTCGGTACTCGATACAGAATTGGCTGAAAATTCGATTCCATTGCGTTGGCCACGCGAATGTACAAAACGAACAAGACTAAATGGACTTCTCCGGTGTTCGACTCCTCACAGACTGGTTTCAAGAGCTTTACACGCTTTATTCATACGTCCTATCAAGGTAGCGCCTTTTAAAGATTAATTAATTTTATGCTCGGACGAATAATAACGTAGATATAAGATTTTTGAACGAGATTTATAAATAAAACATGTCTTATTATTTAAACAGTATATTTTATGCATTGACGAATATTTAGGTACAAATATTAACGAAGATGGATGCAATGGTCCATTATTTTCATAATTAAATAACGTTACAATCTTTGATCGACAGGAGACGAGAGTCCCGTGATTGGGATGCAATGGATTAGACCCGACTAAAGAGATTTCTAGAGGAGCGGGGTCAAACGGACCCGTGTCCTCAATGTGAGATGAAACGTTTGATATGTTTCCCGAAAAAATTAGTACAAATAGTCCATTTTTCCCTGCTCGCCCTCTCTAAATAAGTTCAGTTCACCGTTTACGTATTAGTTTATGTAAAACTTTTCGTCAACTATTTCTCAAGGACAGTTCTTCCATCGATTGTCCATAGACTATAATTTTCTAATCAGAACTCGCGGACTTCGATCGAATCGACGGATCGATCGACGAATGTATATATACATACATATATATATATATATACATACATATATTTCTTTAAATCAATATTTACGTTTGGATACGGCAAGAGAGTATACGAAATCGAGCCACGCACAAAAATCATGTTACAGCTCTCTTCATATAGTTGCACTGTCTCAGAAATTTGTGCATTCGTATCTCCTGCATCTTTCCAACGCGATCCATGCAAGTTTCGTTCTGGCAGAGGGCACAGAATTCCGATGTTACACCGTGAAACGGAGATCTGAAGAACACGTTACTGTCCTTGAGGCGTTTGTTCTTGTGGTGGGTCCACACGTGAAAGGCGACTTCGAAGATCGTCAGCAATGCAAGAATCCATTGGAAGTAAACGATGGCTACTAGGAAAAGAAATATCGGATTCGTTTGTGCGAAGGAGGTGCCGGAAACTGGCTCCTCGACGACGACCCTGTCGTCCTTCTTCCGTTTGTTTTTATTTTTCTTGTCGACCAATAAAAGCTCTTCCTTCACCTCCCGTGGTATCTGAAACCAAGTCCTTGTTATCAGACGACGGTGTCGTACACGTCGTTTTTCGGGAATGAATAAAATCTAATATTTTTCTTTAACTCAAAATTTTGCAAATAAATACAATTTTAAAAAAATTCACTGCTTCGCGAGAATGGAAGAATTTTTGTAGTTGCTTATTAAAAACCACCCGACGTTAATTAAGGTAGTACTTGCGGACAGTTCGACCTCACGTGAGTTCAAAAAGACTTCAGAGAGAATTGCGAACACTTCTCGATGGGATAAAAATCTGAAAAAAATCAACCGTATGGAAGGTGTTGAAAAGATTGATTTTGCATAATAATAATTTCAAAATGTTATTAACAAACGAATGAAAAAAAACTGTTCAACAAATTCCCTGGCAACTTAACTTTTTGTTCATATAAAAACAATTTGTTAATCTTTTTTGAATAAGTATGCATTTTTTCATAATTTTGTGTAATTTTTGAAAATTACGTTTTTTTTATTAACTAAAAACGCAATTTTCAAAAATTACACGAAATTCTGAAAAAATTCATACGTATTCAGAAAAATTAACAAATCGTTTTCATAAAAAAAAGATGTTAGGTTGCCGGGTGATTTGGTGGGATTTTTTTTTTCATTAACTTGTTAACAACATTTTGGAGTTATTACTATGCAAAATCAATCTTTTCAGCACCTTCCATATGGTTGATTTTTTTAGATTTTCATCCCATCGAGAAGTGTTCGCAATTCCGCTCTCAATTCTCTCCGAACTCACGTGGGGTCAGACAGTCTGCAAGTACTACCTTAACATGTGTTCAAAATAAACAAAATAAAGCAACGATATACATTTATCGATCGGTCGTTTGGTTAATAGCAATTGTGAGTTTTTAAAAATCGTTATAATAATAATTGTAACAATGGTATTTTTTATTTATTTCTTGTTAAAAAATAGATTTTGCACATCCCCGATCGCATGAGAATCCAACAACGTCACGAACGACAAGACGAATTACCTGGAACGGAACGCGTCGACGCAGAACTCCGGTACTTGAGCCAATTTCGGGTTCGCCGGTTTCGGCGTTGTTAACCGGTGGCTCGTTTTCATCTCGCTGCTGTTGTTTCTCATCGCGACTCAGCAGCGGACGAACGATGCTCTCCCCCGTCTCCTCGTCAATGAAAATCTGTTCCATTTCTCCGCGGTCGTTCGGTTCGCTGAAGGGAGAACGAGCGAGAGGAAGAGCAGCGCCAACGCGCGGGTAGAATATTCGGGGCGAATGAGTGGACTCGTTGGAGCGGACAGGTTACCGGGGTCACTTCCCGGAAGCAGGGGTTCCCTTGCGTCTCGCCAACTGAAGCAAAGAAAACTCTTTGAAAAAACCGTAAACCGCCAAGGAAAGTTGACATCTATCATTTTATCGATCGATTGAAAATTCTACAAATAGCGCCGAAATATTTTTGAAAAAGGTGTGAGGGGTAGAAACGCGAAGAGCCCACAGGTGTTCTTATTTTTTTTAATCAAATGACCCTACTGCAATTCACTTTCCACTATTTTTTCAAGACACGGCAATATTGATCGACAATTGAGTATTTTCATCGTTGAGCGATAGCTTAAAATTCACCGATATGCAGGTTTTACATATTTCGTAAAGCTCATTATATTTTTCAACGATAAGGAGAACTTTACGCATACGTAGAATATATTTTCACTATCTCGCATTCAATATTTTATTAGCCTGCTGATAAAAAAAAATCTTTCCGTAATCATATGAATAAGATGTCGGTAAATATCCGTATTCATATGAATAAGATTCCGTATTTATATGAATAAGATGTCGGTAAATTGATCTCTGCATGAAACGTTAGTTACGTACCTTAATTTTTTTGCACGTGTACGCAGCTATTCGGCGCCTGCAGTGATTCATAACACATACGTTTAAAGAAGATGTGACGTTAAAATCGCCGACATATTCCGTGTCTACGTGCAGCTTACACTTTCACTCGTCGTTCATATATTGCGAGTATGTTGGACAATATGTGCGCATACACTTAATCCACTAGTAATGCACTAACCAACGCACTTATCGTAGGCCCAGCCGGATCTCGTCGCACTTAGATCTTTAGGACTCGGAGAGCACACTATAAAAATACTCTGGGTACACGCACGAGTGTCTGAATGTCCGGAGTGAACATCAATTCTGTATCCTGCCTATAGTGTAATCACTAATCACGAATAACTACGTCTCATTTTTTCCCGTCTCGTAGCGCCACTTTCAAGGTGCTCGCAGAGGACAGCTCCAAGCTGAAGGCAATCATTCCTAGTCAATTATTCCGTTTTGCCGTCGGATATATATATGTATATATATACACACACTTAAATTGTTTTAGTTGCAGTTTTTGTGGATTGCATAAGAATGCAGTCATCGTCAGACGTTTTTACCGAAAGAACTTCATGACGTAAAAAAGTTCGAAAAAAACATAGATAAGATAAATCGTATACTCCGCATTGATAATCTTACAGGTGGTGGCGGCTGGGGGGGAGGGGGGGGGGGGGGCAATATGAGCATGCGCGGTAAAGATGATTTCCCAGCTGATCCCTCCGTGTGGTCAGTCGATGCGGCGACGTCGAGACGCCGAGGGGGATGAGTCGGTGTCATGAGTCGGACGCCAAGTCAAATAGGCGAACAATTCTTGGATTATGTAAATCCTCCAGTATTCGTGATACTTTTCCCGTGGTAATTTATTCATAGTTATTTACGATCGTCGCGTCCTGACACAGCGAACGTTGAACAATGATAGACGAAGTGTCCAAGATAGCATTTTCCTAACGACACTCGCCAGATACAAAGAATGTGCGACCGTAAATTGTTTGCGCGGGTACGTTTTCCCGAAGGCGATATTTTTAAATTTTGTCCTTGCGACATCATAAGAAAGTATTCGATAAGAACGTGCAGACATTGACTGATGGCAAAGATGCGACCACTGGTATAACACGCTCGATAAATGATCAAGCGCGTCTCGGGCATAAGCTCCCGTGGTTACTTACCGACGATCGAAAGGAATGGGAGCACTGGATGAAGTCGCGATCGTAACTGATGGAATATTTTAACCGCTAATCTTTATAGAACGATAACAAATCGTACGATTGATAAGAGTCATTATAACTTTTCAGCCGCTAGCCTCGCTGTGTGATACGTTACGTCGTATTATTATAAATCATTTAATAAAAATGCAGTTTTTATGTTTATTTTTAAAGAGGTGTACTTATGGAAAGGAATAGAAAGGAATGGAAGTACGTAGTATTTACAAAAAACGTTGAGAGTGACTGTCCTTAGAAACAATCGCTATAGAACGCGGCGCATTACGAATACTATCTCGTTGTTCGATCGCCCCTGTGCAATCTCCTTTCACTTTTGACAATAATCGGCATTTCATTGAAAAACGCGAGGTACTCAGGAAACTGCTACAGTTCAACGGGAACGGTCATAGCACCCTATACAAGTTTTAAGACGTCAAGGTTGATTCACTTCCGTCCGGCAGTCAATTTAGAACTCCTGTTTTCGTACGAGGTCATACAGGGACACGAACTCTACGTACGTGTCCCTGTACTCCCCGTACAAAACGTCTTTTTTACAAGGCATTCATTTGAATAGTTGAATTATTATCGAAGATCCCATTTTTGGACTGGAAGTGACGTTACACCGGAAGTATGTCACTTGCGGTCTAAAAATCTGATTTTTCGATCGGGAGTGACGTCACACTAGAAATACGTCACTTCCGGTCTGAAAATTTCATTTTTCGATCGCAAATGACGGCATACCGGAAATAGGTCACTTCCGGTTTGAAAATCTGATTTTTTAACCGGAAGTCACGCCATAGCGGAGATACGTCATCCAGTTGGAAAATCTCATTTTTCGACCGGAAGTATGTCACCTCAGGTTTAAAAATCTTATTTTTCGACTGGAAGTGACATCATAACAAAAATAGGTCACTTTCGGTTTGAAAATCTCGTTTTTTCGAGCAGAAGTGATGTCATATCGAAAACCGCTAGCAAACCGCCTTAACGGAAGGCGGAACAACCTGCTGGTAAAGTTCTAAATTAATGGATTAATGTCAACCGGTGATGCTAAACTTAGAAGTTAATTGGAAGGAAGGAACATTGAAGAAAAAATAATGAGTATATAGAAGCAGGTGAAAGTGTGAATATAGCTGTACGAAGATCGCCGCGAGGTAGACCAAGCACGTGTATCGATCGCCAGTGGTGGACCCCCACCACTCCTGCGAGCGTCTAGTAGGAACGGCAGTTAGGACGGAACGGTAGGCTCGTGCGCTGCCGAGTGGGAACAAGAGTGATATCGCGACGGTGCGGGTATCTCAACGTGAATGCGCGAGTCAGTCGCGCTTCGCCAGCCGGTCCCCGGTGATCCCGGAGTCCTGCAGGTCACACGCGTCTTTTTCCTATCCTCACCGTCTCACTCACATTACACACTTTTTCGTTTCGTTTTTTTCTCGCGCCTCTCGCTATTGCAAATTGTCCGCTGACACAGCCTCGCCGATTCGTTTACGCCACTCGACGTTGGTCCGTTCGTGAGAACGTTTAGCATCACTGCCGCGGCGGTCGATTCGCGCTAACGTTCCTCTCCTGTATCTCGACCCTTCTGACACAGACACGAAGGTAAATTGTTTATCCGAACGAACAGTTGTAAAGCGATCGACGCTATTTGAGCGACACTGCCGTTTCGTGTATGTAATTGCAATTCGAACTAATCGAAATAATTGTCATCGGGTATTCGACTCGGCTTGAAAAATGAATATCTTCAACTCCTTTGTCATAACTGCATCCATTCGTTTATTCGAAACGCTATGGCAGTCTGATCCACGGCACACGTTTATTTGCCGAATAAACGGACGACTGACGTACCTTTTTCTGTATTAACAATATTTTCTTGGCTGTTCTATACACACTCGGTGTCTATAATGTCTCGACGATATCTGGGTCTCGTCGCTATGCAGCGGTGAAAATATCTTATACATGCAATTGGTATACAGACTTTCGACCGGGAAATACACACCTTCGGTGTTACTTATTATTTATTCATTCATTCATTCATTCATTTGCAACTTATATAATAATATATTTTGCCACTTCGTGGGAGTCGGGAAATGTATCGAAAGCGATTGATGCATAGAGGTTAATTGAAATTATCCTCGATAGAATTTGCTTGTTGTCAAGGTTTTATGTGAGGTTTTTTTTTCTCGGTAGAAGACTAAAGCGCAAACTGTAGTAGTTCCATGGATCGCGATAGCGTGTCCGCGTTAATATTTAATACGCGCTACTTTGGACGTTTATAATTTTTTATTACATCCGAGTTACGGACAGCATTTGCATTGACGGTTTGGGTTCTTCCTGACCTATTAATCTCATATGTAATCGCAGGTATACCTATATTTTGGGAGGGTGTTATCCGGGTTCGTTCTACACACCGTACAGCCGTATTCAGCGAACTGCCCCGTCTCCGCTCCGCACGGTCTCCGCCACTACGGAACTTAGCCTGTACACGTTCGAACGTACGGATTGCATCGACGGTGCAATTGCAAAGAACAAAAGTAACGAATTATAAAGCACGCATTGAGTGAACGGAGGCGACGAGGTTTTTGCGAGTGAACAGCACAAAGTGTGTATTAAAAAAAAAATTGGAACGTGGAGACATTGAAAAGGATTCAAAGATGGCCGACAGGATATACCACCCAAATCCCGAGTTGGCGAGGATTTCTCACTGTGGAAGCATCGAACAGTACAAGGAGATGCATGAAAAGTAAGATGATAAAATTATTCTTCAATTTTTCAGGGTTAATTTTTATTTTTCATAGAAAAAAATAAAACAAATTTGATTTAGATAAACTTTTTTTTTGTAGAAAAAAATAAAACAAATTCGATTTAGATAAACTGTTTTCGTAGACAAAAATAAATAAAAACATCAAGTTCGGAAAATCTCTATAACAGCTCGAACTG
Source organism: Ichneumon xanthorius (assembly GCA_917499995.1). Taxonomy (NCBI): domain Eukaryota; kingdom Metazoa; phylum Arthropoda; class Insecta; order Hymenoptera; family Ichneumonidae; genus Ichneumon; species Ichneumon xanthorius. The sequence goes on along the minus strand of OU824202.1, from coordinate 5,770,241 downwards.
CCGGGACAAGAAAATGTTTGCCCACAGAGTTCGCGTATCCAAGAGTTTTCGCAATAATTTATATAGAATTCGACTTTGTATATACAGCATGTCGCGCACCGTACGGGACGGTTGAACTATAAATAATTTTTGGCTCGATAAGATCCGGGATCTTACTTTAGTTTCGATAAAAAAAAAAAAAAAAAAACTGAAATACAATACGTTGCTTCGGTGAAAAACGATGCACCGATTTGCTGGCTGAAAATTACGATTGTCGTTTCTAAACGTACAGTACAGGTGCTGTGTAATGTGCAGGCGATCTCGACTCACACTGAATTGAATGAAACCGAAACGAAGGAAAGACGGAACTTGTAAGGATTTTAGCGGAGACGATATGTTTTACTTGTGTAGCCAGTGGCCGCGGTCTCATTGATGCGGGCGGTAGCGAAAATAGAATTGTGCTATCGATCGGTGACTGGTGGCCCTACGAGCGATTCTCGGCGATGCTCTTTCGTCTCCTTTGCCTCTTTGCACGATGGAATTCACTCGCGATACTACAAATCGGCACTTTGTACACCAGAAAAAAAATTCTCGATCGCACTTTAAATTTTTATCGTTATATGAAAAAACCCGAAATCTCGAAAAATCGCGAAAGTTGCGCCGTACGATGTAACCTTGCAATTTTATGTATTATACATATATTTTGTACATTACCCCCATACACAGCATCTATTATGAATTAGAGCTGGGAAAATACACTAAGTACTTGAAGTGCGGTTTGAAGTATCAAGTACTGAATCAGTGCCCAGTACTCAGAACTTCATCTATTCAGTTCTGCCTGTTATCAATACATCAGCACTTGATAACTATCCAGTACTCGGTATTTCAAGTATTTGCTACTTCACTACATACTTCAAGTACTTGCTTCTTCAACACGTATTTCAAGTATCTTCTTTCTCAATACGTACTTCAAGCACTCGCTACATCAATACGTACTTCAAGCACTCGCTACATCAATACGTACTTCAAGTACTCGTTACTTCATGTACTTGCTATTTCAATACGTACTCCAAGTACTCGTTACTTCAATACGAACTTCAAGTACTCGTTACTTCAATACGCACTTCAAGTACTCGTTACTTCAATACGCACTTCAAGTACTCGTTACTTCAATACGCACTTCAAGTACTCGTTCCTTCAATACGCACTTCAAGTACTCGCTATATCAGTACGCACTTCAAGTACTCGCTATATCAGTACGCACTTCAAGTACTCGTTACTTCAATACGCACTTCAAGTACTCGTTACTTCCGTACGCACTTCAAGTACTCGATACTTCCATACATATTTCGAGTACTTGCTACTTCAATGCGTACTTCAAGTACTTCGGGTATTTGCCCAGCCCTGTTATGAATATCATTACCATTAACGGAATGCGATATTTTTTCTTTTTGTAAACTCACAAATTTAATTCACTGCGACGAATGCAAAGAAACCAGAATTAGAATAATAAACAAAGAAATTTCAAGGTTGCGTCGCACACTCCGTGTGTCGATGCTTCGAAATTCGTACAGCCGGAACGTTTCGCTGCTGCAAACGTGATGCGACAAACTTGGCATACTAAACACCGAAACACGGAGGGATAACGGGTATACGTGCTCGAAGCATGACTTGGTAATTAACCGAAGTGGAGATGCGCTGCTACATCTCGTTGCACGATTCGTCGATGCAGAGGATGGGGGTTACATCTTTATGCTGTGCAGGGGATATTTGTATGAAAAACAATAACATCATCGCCGAGGAACAATACTAGGCACATGGAAAAAAATAATTAAACAGTGAACGTGCTAACGATCGTGAGAGGAAAAATGATAAATAGCGTATATACTTGCGTCTCATTGACTTTCATACGATTTTAAATTGAGATTTCCGATCTGATGCTAAAAAAAAATCGGTGGCAATTAATCGATAATCTTGGAATATGTAGATAACAAAATTTGAAGCACATTTCTCGTCTAATTTGCGATAGGGCGAGTGAATCGATAGCTTTGTTTCTTGGCTCTCTCGGAATTCTGTTGAGTGGTCTACTCATTATTTTTTACCATTCACTATTAAATATACTATTAAATATACTATTAAATATACTATTAAATATACTATTAAATATCCTATTAAATATACTATTAAATATACTATTAAATATACTATTAAATATACTATTAAATATACTATTAAATATACTATTAAATATACTATTAAATATACTATTAAATATACTATTAAATATACTATTAAATATACTATTAAATATACTATTAAATATACGGTTATAAAAAATGGTGGATGTATATATATATTTTTACGATTCCTAATAATTTATTACTGTTTCAGATCCCTGAAGAAACCCGAACAATTTTGGGGCGAAATAGCGAAGCAATTTTACTGGGAAACACCGTCGTCGGATGACAAATTCTTCTCCTACAACTTCGATCTAAACGAGGGTGAAATATTTATAAAATGGATGGAAGGCGCATCGACGAATATAAGCTTCAATCTCCTGGACAAAAATGTTAAATGTGGACACGGTGACCAAATAGCATTTTACTGGTAAGATTGAAACCATTAACGATAATAATCATGGTCTAAACTTTTATTTTTATGATGGAGAAATGTTATACAAAATGAACATGATTTAGATGAATTAACATAGATTTAAAAATGTGGGATGAAAATTGTTTTTCTCGAGCATGAAGCCGAGACGTGATAGTCGCGAACGATCCTTGGACTCTGACTTCCGTTGAAACCACATGAATAAATTCTTTCTTTTCTTTGAGAATTTACGTTACCGACTATTAGGACAATAGGTGAACTCTGTCGGATTACGTAATGGTCTGTGGGTTCTTGAAGGCCATTTCTTACCGTATAAACAAAAATTTGTATGTCATTTAATGCTCTGGTAATGGAAGTTTTTATGCATAAACTGGTATATCAAATGTCAAAATGTCAAAAACTGGTATATCAAATGTCAAAAGTAAAATCGTGATGAAAAATTAATGTAAAGTATATTAAAAACAGTAGAAATACTTTATTTTTAATAATTAACTTTAATTTCTCTATAAAAGTAAATTCATTTTTCATCACAATTGTACATTAAATTTACGATTCTTTGCTTCCTCATACAGGAGGCTTTGTTATGGTGAAAAAAAAACTTCGAGATTGTAATGAAAACGTGTTCAGAATGTTCGAAAACATTGAAAAATCACATTTAGCGATTTGTCCGGTTCTATATGTGTATTTATATATGTAGTACGTGTGACTCGGACGCGAAAAATTACAATAACTTATAACTCGAAAATGCCTGGACCGGTCAAGCTGAAATTTCACACACAGGAAGTATGGTTAATAGTCAATGCTTCTTCAAAATTTTATTAAAAAATGTTCCATTGTTTTGTTTGTAAGCAATTTCTAATTTCTTCAAAAATGTCTGTACGGACTCTAGCTCCTACAATTTTTAGCTATCTGGGCAAAAAGTTTTACAGAGATGGATTATGACCGCCCGATAATCCTTATTGAATTTGGGGAGAATCGATCGAACCATTTAAATTTTATGTCATTTTGAATTTTAAACGCAATTTTCTATATTAAATATTAATCTAGGAATAAAATAAGTAGTACACTCGCGATCAGCGTCGAAAAATACATTAAATATAGTTCCGGAGCGACGACTAACGAAAATGTTTACCGCGAATTTTTATTAATTTTTTTAAATGAGTGATTTTGCGTATTTTCAAACAGCGATTTCTTTGCTTCCCGATAACATCGCGAAAAACCCATGTGCCTATCTTATTCTACGGCAAAAAATACACAAGATTATAAATATGACAGGGTTAAAAAAGTTAGAAGGGGTATCATTTGGACTATTTGAGTAAAAATGGAAAGGGCAAAAAAAAATTTAGGAGCGCACAATTTCATGTTTTTCATACCAAGCACAGATCCGACAAAGTCAAGCCCGACATTTCCGAACAGTGTATTTTCAAGAGGCATATATGTCGTTTTATTTTTAAATACTCTCCAATTATCGAAGAGACATTTGTAAAGCGTTTTCATGTCCACTAAATTTTTCAAATGGTCCTGTAACGTCTGTTGCATAATTTTTTTAAACGAGTAATTTCCGCAAGGTTGTGGATTTTTTTTTCAATGCAGCAGCCGATATGACTTTTATCACACACCGTGATCTATATACTAACACAATGTACTGAAAAATTATCGGGCTTATGCAACCGTTACAAAAATATACGGGGTTGCAAAAATATTGAACTCTGTCAATTTAAAGTCTCGCCACAGCAGACGGGCATAAAAGAACGCTGAGCCAGCGTAGTCTGGGTTTTTTGTTTTCTTATTTTTCCCCGTTCGTACGATCGTTTGGCTCGTACGAGCGGACCGAGACAGCTGATTCGTCAAGAAGAAGCCGCGCGATCACGAGATTGCACACTGGGATTGGCTTGTAATTCCCTGGTGCGCGATTCGTTCGTTCTGCACAGATCGTCTCTGGACGATTTATTCTTTAAGCGCGTGTCCGAAACGTGAAGAGAAATTGTGATAATTTTACTCCTTAGCATTACAGTTACAGTATGAATATTTAAGCGTAAAATTGTAGTAGTTGAATAAAAAAAATGTCTATGATTATATCTCAGGAAAAGAGTTGGGCCTTTGGGGCTTTCGAACTAATTGTAAAGCTCTTTTGCGTATTATATTCATTATACCGACTATCAAATAATGATAAAGGATAATAACGTAGTGCGAACGCTTAGCGTGTCACGCACCGGCGTGTCAGCGACAATAGCTCGGAGAGTTCGTGAGGGAGAGACTCGTCGCGAGGCCAACTCGCGACGTTATCCGCACGTTTAATCTTAACGTAGGTATCGCTAATTAGCGCGACCGAATGAGACTGATACGAGTAAAGCACGTGAAAAGTGTGTAAATGACCGGTGGAGTAAACTATTTCCAAAGTTTGTCGACCTTCGGCATGCGTGCTTGGTTCATGCACGCATTGTATTGTATTGTATTGTATTGTACAGAGTTCAATAGTCTTTACGGGACTTTAATTACTATTATTGTTTTCATTATTATTATTTACCAGAAAAATTCGATTACCGACAATTTTTATCGTTTTTATGAAACATGTATTGTCTACGTACCCTTTCGCAGAAGTAATCATTAAACTCGGCCTTTACTTTCTTTTTTAATTTTATTTTTTTACGAAATTCTTATGCAATTTGAAAACAATCGCTTCTCGATGTGCACATCGAACCGGATTATTTACATATGTCTTATACATGTATATATATATATTTTTATTGCAATGTCTGCAACCGATAAAATTTGTAATGCCAGAAATCTCGTATAACGCAACAACTCTGATTGCTGACTTGGCGAAATTGCGACGATAAAGGTTTAAAAAGAAAAAAAACATAAAGAGAAACACGGCTCGCATATCGACGGACGTGTAAGCAAACTTTAAACTACAAAGACGAATCGTCAAACACCAATGAAAAAGTCTCCATAATAGGTCATTATATTTTAATTACCATCGTTGATGTACATTGTAAATAATTTATTAATCGCGTCGTAATGTAACGTCGTATTGATTGGGTGGTGGGGGTGAGTGACGTTATGAATAAAATACGAAGCGACAGAAATATTTTACATTGTATCGCAGTCAAAGATTTTTCGAGTGATTTACTATTAAGCGTTTCTCCGCTTCGTTCGACGATCGACGATAACGAAACTTCGAACCCACGTATTTTATGTCGGTACGCACGCACGAATTTTTGATATTGCGGACACGACGCGGTGTATTCGATGACAATCATTATGAAAATTTTTCGCTGGGGAACTTGACTTTTGACACTGTCGCGCCGGACTCGGTGTGTTTACCTGCACCCATTGGTGGCTTCGTGCTACATAAACTTTGACAAACAGAGATACGATGCAACAATAATTAAAACGGCATGGCATGCGTTATCGTTAATAAACGATTGGTTTTTTTTCTGTCGCGGAATTTCCAAGATTTCACGATGCAAATTTTCTGCAAAGGCATCGTGTTAATTTTAATTTTTAGATGGTACGAGATTAGGCATAAAACTTCTTGTCATCGGATTTTTTTTTTATTGCCAGTTAGTTTTTACTGTAAGATCAGTTCCAAAAAGTAAATTGTTTCCTTCGAGGGTCAATTTACAAGCAGGCTTTTATTTGTTTCAGGGAAGGCAACGATCCGGAGGATTACTCGAGACTTACTTACAGAAAACTTCTCGAAGAAGTTTGCAGATTTGCTAATGTACTGAAATCAAAGGGTATCACGAAGGGCGATAGAGTGGCAATATACATGCCAATGATACTCGAATTGCCTATAGCAATGCTCGCCTGCACGAGAATCGGCGCTGTCCATAGTGTAGTGGTAAGATAAATTCGTTATTATTATGATTATTAGATAGAACTTAATTTTTTTTAATACAGTAGACAACCGCGTAAGTTGCATGCTCGGAAACCGAGCCAATTAGGTACGGCCGGATAAGTTAGGGTTCCCACTACCTGCCTCAGTACGTGCCGACTCTCCCGTCGTGTACAAAAACTTGAAGCCGGAACGATTTGATAGGCAGGTAACAAAATGGAAGGGGTATTCGGTAAGGTGCTACTGAAAACTACAAGCAATTCCCAGCAGTTGATTACGGGACACTCAGTAGTTTCGTGTCGTTACCCAGATAGAAAAGTGACGGCACGGGATCCACTCGACACTAGCACGGGAACACACGCCGTGCCGGCACAATGCAGACATGTATGACCGCATGTGACTATATTGTAATGACATGGATTTTTGATACCAGAATTCTGCTTGCACGGTTACAGCTCGCCGTGGAGCTTTACACCGATCTGGAACTGTGCAAGCAGACTTCTGGTATCAAAACGTCGTGCCATCACATTATCGTCACATGCGGACATACATGTCTGCATTGTGCCATCACGGCGTGCCGAATGTTACGGCACGGTTTTCTTACTGGCTAACTACTAAATAGTCATAGTACTTTGAATTACTGGAGATTTATAGTACTTTCAAGTAGTTAATTACTCTAGATTTCCAGTAGTTTTCTGTAGTCCGTCTATTTAGCACTGGGCAGTAATTCAGTAGTTTATTAGTAGTTAACCATTGGATACTCCCAGTAGAATTTTTCAGTACTTATGCAGGTAGACGGCAGGGATCCAAATTACCCGGTCGTGCTTTGTCCAACTTATCCGGTCGGGACGACTTATCTGGATGTAACTTACGCGGTTGTTTACTGTAAACTAAACAAAATTTTTTATAATAAATATATGTATGAATTAAGGAATAAACTAGAAACGAATGTTTCAGTTTGCAGGATATTCTTCGGATTCACTTGCGGAGAGGGTGTTGGATTCGAAGGCAAAAGTTCTGATAACTGCGGACGGTGTTTGGCGGGGTGAGAAGCTGTTGCTTCTTAAATCCATATGCGACGAGGCAATGATGAAAGTGAAATCGCACGGTCACGAGGTGGAGAGCTGCGTCGTCGTGGCGCATCTTCGACGGCTCAACAATCCGCAGGGAAAAGATCCGGCTGGCGGTGAGAATGCAACACTTTTCGCTTTCGAAACGAATCGAGTCGATTTACGGTACGTAAATCGATTTAGCGATTTTCGTAAACCGCGATTGTCTCTTCGACGGACGACGGGCACGGTAGATGTTGAAAAAAATAATAATGTGCATTTACAGGCAAAGGTAAAGTGAACGGCACGAGCAATGGAAACAAGAGCGAAGCTCAGGTCCCCTGGGACGACGACAGGGATGCATGGTGGCACGAAGAGATGGAAGATGCTGAGGCTAGCTGCTATCCGGTCTGGATGAACGCCGAAGATCCTCTTTTCATATTGTACACGAGGTTTGTCGAAAATCTTACTTTACTTTTATTCGTTTGGGACATTTTATCGCAGAGGAAAAACAAAAAGAAGTACCCCATCCAGCACAACTTTCATCGACCTTTGAGAAATTTTGTCCATTTTTTTTCACAGGTTTTTCCAGTTCCTACATGTTGTTTACGTTGAAAAAATGTTCTACGGTGTTACACTTTTAAAAAGTGGTAAATCTAGTGTAGCGGACTGGAACTTATTATGCAAAAAATAGCACATTACATTTCATGGACAATTGTGATGAAACGTTAATATACTTTTTCACTGAAATTAAAGTAAATGATTAAAAATAGAGTATTCGCAATGTTTTTTTTAATACACTGGACATTCATTTTTCAATCACAATTGTACATGAATCTTAATCCTTCACGTACGCGGTCCTTGTTCAATAAGGACCTAGAATTTGCCGAGACACAACTTTCGAACGATTCGAATTACAAGTTGATGTGCAAAAAAAAATCTAAAAATTCATAGGCGTATCTTGAAGTGATGTTTTTTTGATAACGTAGAAGAAAATTTATTACGGACATCCGTACCGTTTTTATGCTTAAAAGAAGGCATAGTCGTTTGCTCTCGGCAAAAAGTTCCCCGTACTTGAAGGGTTAATATACCAGTTTTTGCATTAGAACTGCCAGTTTGTTACATTAAATTTTATACGAATGTTTCATACAGTGTATGCATTAGAGCTTTAATAGGCGTCAATTAATTGACGATACTTACTGAAATGTTTTGTATGTTTTTATTGTTTTTTTTAAAGTGGGTCAACTGGAAAGCCAAAAGGGGTTCTCCACACGACAGCGGGTTACCTGATATACGCGGCAACGACCTTCAAGTACGTGTTCGACTATCAGCCAGGTGACGTTTACTGGTGTACCGCCGATATCGGATGGATAACCGGGCACACTTACGTTGTTTATGGGCCTCTGGCTAACGCCGCTACTTCGGTTCTCGTGAGTAGCCTAAGGGCGATAAATATCAAAGTCATAAATCTGTCCACTAAGAAATTCAAGGTTGGAGGAGATTGTAATATATATTTTTCTAATCGTTGCTTTACCAGTTCGAGGGCACACCATTCTATCCTACGAACGATAGATACTGGTCGGTCGTGGACAAGTACAAGGTGTCGCAATTCTATACCGCACCAACGGCTATTAGGTCCCTCATGAAATTTGGAGATGATTTGGTCAAGAAACACGATCTTAGTACGCTAAAGGTGAGTTCATCCAGTGACATCGCCCAAACATAAATTTTCGGGTCAAGTGTGTGCGCCGTTTTTTTCCTTTTTTAAACAAAAACATTTTGATAGATAGATAGTGTGTTTATTTCCATATATGGTCTCTTCAACCTTTTACATTGCCGTTACTCTTCTTAATACTGTAATGTCATTTTTCCGTTCTTTATAGCAACATTCTTTATAGTATATTCTTATAAATAACACCATCTTTCTGTTTTCTTACCTTTGTATAAATCTGTGTTGCTGTTAATTTAAATATACTTATCGTTATATTATGTTAGCTACATCCCTTATATGCTACTAATCACAGTTTTTCCATAGTTGTTTTTTTTCATATATTTACATCTAACAAAAATATTTGGATTAATCGGATTTTGTCAGTATTGGATATTGCACGGTTTACTGTTGTTCCATTAAACGAAAAATGTTTTTGCATCGCCAGGTTCTCGGCTCGGTCGGTGAGCCGATAAATTCCGAAGCCTGGTTATGGTTCTACAATCTCGTTGGGCACGGAAAGTGCAGCATAGCTGACACATTCTGGCAAACGGAAACCGGTGGGCACGTAATCACTCCGCTTCCCGGTGCGACCCCGATGAAGCCGGGTTCCGCGGTAATTTGAAAAATCCCATTTCATCCGAGAATCGATAAAAGATTGATTCTCGATAGTCGATCGAAGAGTTAACAAGTGTATTACTACCGGTTAATAATTTCCTCAGAGCTTCCCTTTCTTCGGTGTTCAACCGGAACTACTCGACGAGGACGGTCGCGTTATCGACGGCGAGGGTGAAGGCTATCTCGTCTTCCGGCGACCTTGGCCCGGCATGATGAGGACTCTCTACGGTAGCCACGAACGCTTCCAGAATACGTATTTCGATAGATTTCACGGATTCTACTGTACCGGTGACGGTGAGTCTGCAACTTAATTAATGCCACTACACAATAGTACAGTGGAACCTCGGATCATTCGAATCCGTCGAGACCGGCTATGATTCGGGAAATAAAAAATTCGGATAATCGAAATGCACATTTTTTTACGGCTCTCGAATCTTTCAAATCTTACGAAACATTTCTGAAATGTATGAAAATAATATTTCTATATATTATAAAATATATGAAAAATATCATAATATATGGAATAATATTTTTAAATACGCTATCAAAATATTCCAACGAAGCGTTTCTTAAATATTTCAGAAACATAATTAGTCTTTCAACATGTGAAATATTTTGAAATGTTTTTAATTTCATGTTTCACCGAAATATTTCTACAAATGTTTCCGTGTTTATGCGGGTGTGTATATGCAAATTGGACTGGTGATACGATTGTATCACCAAATCTTTCACGTTTAGCTGAAATGTTTAAAAAACACTTTACGAAACATTTCTGAAGCGTGTCAATGTAAGATTTATGAGCGGACAAAAAGATATTATTGAAATATTTCAAGAATATTTCCGTGCTACGTGGGACGCATAAGGCATGTAACAGTAACAGAAGAATTAACAGTATCCATTAAACTTCAAAACATTTTTAACAATATTCCAACATCGAAGTCTTACTTTAAGGGTTCTGTAAAATAAAGTCGTTCGTTTTTAATTGATGAACGGCAGCAGCGCGCATTCGAGCAGTAATCCTGATAGCCACGCACCACGAAACGGACGCAGTTGGGGCAATATTTGCGACACGTGCAGCGCAAGTCGCAAATATTGCTCCAACTGCTTCCGTTTCGTGGCGCGTGGCTTTCAGGGTAAAATCTCGAAGCCGCTTCAGTGTGAACTACATATGTAAGGTGATTCAAATAATTTGGCATTGAAATTAGTCTCTGACGCACGCCGTCAGACTCTGCTAGGGTGGGTGAAACTGCTCGGGAAAGAGGAAAAGTGCGCTTCAAGACGCTTGAACACTGACGAGGCTCCTGCCGTGTCGAGCAACAATGTACAATGTTTCGCGCCCGACCTTCGGATAACCGAGCGTTCGGATAAACGGAGTCATGTTTCAGCTAATTGATGGTTTGGATAATCGAGGTTCCACTGTACTTTGAATAAAGTAAAATGACCAAATTAAGAACGAATTAATTCGGTGCCACTTTATTTGGTCACTAAAGAGCAAAGATTTTGAAATAATATTTGCATTAGTTCCAGTCGATAAATCGTCGAGATTTATTAGGCGAACGGATTTCGGAAGTTGTTGCCAGCGTATTTGGCATCTTTGCCAAGTTCTTCCTCGATCCTGAGTATCTGATTGTACTTGGCTGTTCTCTCGGTTCTGCACGGCGCCCCCGCCTTGAACTGACCCGCAGCCAATCCAACCGCCAAGTCGGCGACGAAGTTGTCCTCGGTCTCGCCGTGAGCGGCACTTATAACGCTTCCCCATCCGTTTATCTTCGCCATCCTGTAGCAATTTATCGTCTCGGTAACCGTACCGATCTGCGACGGTCTCACGAGCAAACAATTTGCCGCGCGTTGCTCGATCGCCTCGTCGATTCTCTCGGCGTTCATTGCTGTCAGATCGTCGGACACGATCTGTATCGGCTGATCGGCAAGCGTAGGCCAACCTTCCCAGTCCTCCTGATCGAAGGGATCTTCGATCGATACGATCGTCGGAAATTCCGCAAGCATCTCGAGATACTGATCCTTCAGTGCCTCGGCTTCGAGATAATCGTCGGGATCGGAGTCGTCGGTTTTAAACGCAAGATCGTACATTCCTGATTTTCATTTTTCTTTTTTAATATGTAATTTCTTTTCTATTCGGCATATGACGTATTCTCTGCCAACTCAGCCACTTTATTTCGACCCTCTCAGATCTTTCCCATAATTGCCCAGATTTTAGTTTCACTTGAAAGTATCCTTTGAGAATGTTCTCAGATTTTTTAATTCATCCACTTAGAAGATACGTTTTTGTCAAATTCATATATCTTGCAAGGGATAAGTCGGTTAATGCAATATGTGTTATATTTTTGTTCGTATTTCAAAAGCTATTTTTAGCAGAAAAGAATGGAAATTATATTTTTTCGTGCAATGCGACACCTTCGATTTCGCTGCCAATTTTTTAGGACATTCGACCATGTACGAAGAATCTACAAAAAAAAAAAAAAATCGCAAAATGGAACTCGACACGATTGCTAAACAAAATGATATAATAATATAATATTGATATTTTAATATTTATTTTCTCGGAAAATACGGGTAGTTCCGCTATGCCAACTTTTTTTTTTAGGTTTGTCCTACATCACTGACTGCCCTACAAAATTTACAGGCAAATTGAAGGTATCGCATTGGATGAAAAAAAAAAATGATTCAAAAAATATTACATTGTCATAGTTCTTAGCTTAGCAACTACGTCGAATTCCACTTTGTCTAGTTTTTTTTTTTTTTTGACTCTTCACACATCTCCGAATACCCTAAAAAATTAGTGGCGAGATCGATGGTGTTACATTGCACGGAAAAATATAATTTTCATTCCTTTCTGCCAAATATAGCTTTTGCAATTTGAATAAAAATATAATACATATATTGTAAAAATATAACTACATATATTTATGTATAGAGTTGACAGGGAAGTCCTCATATCTATTGGTGATACTCGTAGTTATACGGACCGTCTTTGCAAAAGGAACTGGCTGCCATATCTATAGCAATCTTAATTTTTCCATCGTATCCGGCGCTCTTGATGGCTTCGTTGATTAGACTCAAGGCCTCCCGGTCCTCCTCGAATTCGGGAGTGAAAGCCCCGTCGTCACTGACGGGCAGAGGCACCTTTGCCTCTTGCGTTTCAGCTATCATTTTTTCGATTATCCTGTACACCTCCGTGCCCATTTTCATCGCATCCGCGAAACTCTCCGCCCCTTTCGTTTAATCAGTCATATATTCGAGGTTAATTTAAAATGCGTGTGTTTTTTTTTACGATTTACCCGTTGGTAGAATCATAAATTCTTGGCAAGGCAGAGAATTCCCCGAAGCCTTTCCACCGCTGATAACATTGAAGGCTGGCACCGGAATCGAAAGCTCATTGTTGTTTGCCAATTCGGCGATGTATTTGTAAAGCGGAAGTCCTTTCTTCACCGCACCTGATAAGACGGAGGATTGGCGATCAATTTTTTAATCTACAAATATTTTCGGTATGAAAATTTTTATTGAACCTGCTTTGCAGCAAGCGGTCGAAACAGCTAGAATCGCGTTGGCTCCCAATTTCGATTTATTTTCGGTTCCGTCGAGTCTCGTCATGAGAGCGTCGATTTCCGTCTGTTGACAAACGTCCAATCGGCTCTTGAGCAAAGCCGGACCGATAACGTTGTTCACATTATCGACAGCCTTGAAAACCGAACGCCCTCCGTAAGCGGCCTCGTTGCCGTCCCTGACCTCTAGAGCCTCATTCGGATTTGGCGATAGGACACAACCGACCGATGATCTCAGCAATCCGATGTCGGTTATGAGGTCCACTTCAACGGTCGGCTCGCCACGGGAATCGAAGATCTGACGAGCCTTGACTCTCTGTATCGGCATTTCGATCCGATTCTTTTTTTCTCACACGTTTATGCAATTCGATCAATTTATCGGAAGATTTTGATGGACATTTTTTTTTTTTTTTAAGCTATGATAAGTCTGAATTTAGAGAAATGGCATTTTTTTTGTAAACTTGAGATCGACTAGCGAGACGTCAAATTTGACGAAACGCGAAACAAAATGAAGATCTGTCTTTCGTTCCGCTTGGGTTACTTAAATTGTACTATAAACTGGAATATACTGTGCGCGGTTGAGATTCTTTGGCGCTGGAACACTCACTGGGTGTTCCTTAATCCACACGTTTCTGTCAACTGGCTGGCATTCGAGATGCATTCTAGAGAAAAATTTAAAACATTCTCTGTAACGTTACTTCCGGTTTCAAAATCTCAATTTCCGACCGGAAGTGACGTCATACCGGAAATAAGTTGCTTCCGGTTTGAAAATCTCTTTTTCCGATTGGAAGTGACGTTACATCGGAAATAAGTCACTTCCGGATTGAGAATCTCAATTTCAAACCGAAAGTGACGTATTTCCGGTATGACGTCACTTCCGGTTTGAAATTTTCAATTTCCGACCGGAAGTCCTCCCAGAATCCTCCCGGCTAAAATAATTGCCAAGCGTAAGAATTTGAGTGAAGATGAAAATTCGTACAATATATATATTTTTTTACATTTATGCATCTTGTCCACAGGAGCGAGACGTGACGCTGACGGATATCTCTGGGTAACTGGTCGCATAGACGATATGCTTAACGTTTCCGGTCATCTAATGTCTACCGCCGAAGTAGAAAGCGTCCTGTCTGAGCACTCGTCGGTCGCTGAGGCTGCGGTCGTCAGCAAACCCCATCCCGTTAAGGGACAGTGTCTCTACTGTTTCGTGACGCCCAACGAGGGAAAGACCTTCGACAAAAAGTTACAAGACGAGCTCAAGATCAAAGGTCGGTTGAAGCTAAATTTATTCATTTAAAAAACTTACGCGAAAGGATGAATAATTAATTTTACATGGTATTAAAAAAAATTAATAAACGAATGGTGAATGATTTGGTGATTCTTTTCACAGTTCGGGAAAGAATCGGACCTTTCGCACAGCCGGATGTGGTCCAGCACGCTCCCGGTCTGCCCAAGACACGTTCCGGTAAAATAATGCGGCGAATACTTAGAAAAATCGCGATAGGCGATACGAACGTCGGAGACACATCGACCCTGGCCGACGAGACGATCGTTGACGTGCTCTTTCAGCTGAGGCCAAAAGTCTAAGGAAGTCTTCGGTATCGAAGAGGATGCTCGCTATCGGGAAAACAATGATAAATTATAACGAAAATGCAAGCAGCTCGGCAGTAGACTTTACACTCACACCTAAGTACGTAGATGAAATGAGCGAATGAGTGTACATCCATGTACTGTATATTTGCACAAGTAAACAAGCAAAAAAAAAAATGGGGCAAGGCGAATTATCGAGCTCCGCTCGATATCGTAGCGAAGGCAAAAGATGCCACTATCAAAAAGCTTTCGTATCGACGACATTGGAAACCCTTAGTAACGAAACAAGGCAAAGTGATGAATAACGGATATTTTAGAATTTTCGAACGATAGGATCAAAAATAATATTGGGTAAGAAATCGGAAGAGGTTGTGTATCTACCCATGCGAAAAGTATCGGCTTGTTAATTTCATTTCGGGAAGCTTATATAAAAAAATGCCAATAAATGGTAAAAAAAATGAAATCTGTAACCACTGAATGCTATATATAAAAAAGAAACTAAGACGAAAACGGGAAACTATGAAAGTACTGCCGTCGATGCCCACGAGGCGGCTAATTAAATATAATTATTGTTACTGACTTATGAAATATATATATATATATAAATATATATTTAAAGAATATGCAAACAAAATATATAACGAAGAACTTCGAGTGGATGAAAAAAAAAATTATAATAATAATGATGAGATCAATGAACCTTACGATCGAATGATAATAAATACTTGTGTATTATACAAGTTGTATGAAAAAACATTCCTCGAAATAGTGAACAAAATAATTCGAATATGGAAACAAAAAAACATAAACATGTCTTCGAGTAAACGATCGCGGTACACCGCACATAAACGCACCTCTACTAACGCACGTTCCATTTATTATGCCAAAGCCAGAGAAGGCGTAAAAGAGTTGTAAACCGATAATGCAGATAAAAGTCGCCCTCCCACCGCTTGGATTCCGTTGATTTTAAAGCGAGAAACGAGAAGAACAGAGACGCGGCAACAAAATAACCGATAAATTCGAAAAAATCACGTTGAGAGGGGGGGGGGGGCGAGTCGAATACATATCATTTCCGGCGGAACAAACTAATTTATAGGTGTGATAATTAGTATAAGTGATGAAGCGTAACAGCTATACTTATTAAAAAAATGTTATACAAGAGAAAATTATGAAACGAAAGAGAAACAAAAATATGCATTGTACATGTACTATATACGTGTATACATACTATATATACACAAATTCAAACGCATAAATCGATGTCGTTTATTGCATTAGCGCCACTAAAAATAACTTACTCATTGCCCTTTCAATTGGCAATTCTCACCAACTTTTAAACCCTTCAGTTCCGGCATTTATTTAACTGAGAAAAAAATTAGATGTGGAAATAACAACTTTTTTTGCGATAAAAATTCAATATTGTATGATGAACTTGTACAATCAATAGATCAACATTTTCTTCGACTTCGTACATTTAAAATTATAATACCTTCTTAGAGCTCATCGATAGTTAGTTACATCGCGTTGCTACACGAATTCGTACAATAGTAAATCGAAGTTCAATGCGTTGCTCCGTACATAAAAAATGCTCTTTTTTCATAGCATACTTTAGATCGAGACATAGTCTGACCTAACGATAGACCTAATCCTCTAACATTACAAAGTGTATTCCCGTATCGCGAATATGTCGCATCAACGCTTTTTTTCGTGATAAACAATCTTCCCCCGACCGCAAGGTCCGCCGTCGTCGTGCAGCACGAATATGCCGTAGATTCTCCTGGCGAAAAGACTCGCCAGATGGAGCGAGTGCAGCGTGGATGTTTCGGTGTACACAAGAGTGTGCCTGAGTCTCGGGGCTCGTTCTACGAGTCGACCAGTCGGTTGACTACCCGACGACGAGCAGGAGCCGCAGTCCGCGTACACGTGCCCTCGAAGCGTGCTCGGCTATCGACTTCACGCCGTCCATCAATCGTTCGACATGGAGAATGTCGAAGAGTTTTACGAGGTCGCCCTGAGGCTCGTGCGCGAAGCCGGAGACGTGAGTCTTCCGTAAATTCATCAACAACATATAAACCTCGATTCTGTATTTTTTTTTTGTACCTTTCGCAGAAATGGGTATTTCTATGTCGTGAAACAATAGAATTACGCAATTATTCGCGTCCTATTTAGAGAGGAAAAAAAGAGGCCAGTGGCGACGAACGCGAGCTCGCGACTTAGCGTCGTCGGAATACTTCCGATGGTGATGGAAGACCATGCGCGCGCGTCGTATCGATTCGCTTGACCGTCTTTCGAAGCCTGTAGCGGTGATGCAAACTCCTCCGAGTCATCCTCAAAAATATGAACGTCCAGCGAGGATTGCACACTTTCTCGTAAAAATACCGGCAGAATTGAAATTCTTGTGCGGCTCTATATCTATATACAGAGTATAGGTTGACGTAAATGCAAATTAGTATATTTACGTAGAAACCGTGGAAGAATAGTTCTTCGTCGCTTATCGCCCCTTCCGACAACTATACCAAGCAACTGCGCGACAATTGTTTTGTTTTTTTTTTCCTCACGGCTTTAGATAATCGAGGACAGAATCAACAGGCCAAAGGATGTGATGATTAAATCATGCGACGTCGATCTCGTGACGGAGTCCGATCAGCAGGTGGAGAAGCTATTCATGAGCGGGATAGCTGCAAGTTTTCCCGATCACAGGTAGACCCGTTCGGGAGACTGGAAATTCTTAACTTTGGAGTTTCAAGAAATTTTTCTAATTATATAAAACTACCTGTTACATTATAGTCGAAACGAATTCCAAATTTTAACTTTCACTACGTTTTTCAATCAGAGCATGAAATACTAATGGTATGATGAATTATTGTTATCAATAATATTAACAATTATTAATTTCATAACAATTATTAATTTTATACCAATTATAAATTTTAACAATAATAATATCGATAAGCCTTTGAAAACGTTTATCAATAGATTTTTTTTACTGTTTTGATGAGACTATAAACAGTTGATTCTCTCCAACCGTTTTGTCTCCGCGATATCAATTGATTAATTAGCGAAACATTTTTTCGATCAGTTCAATTATTCCTAACGAGTGGCCGGACGAGCACGAACTCAGTTAATTTTGCTTCATCATCGAGATAGTTTTGTGTTTTCGCGTTCGGTGTGCTGCAACACAGTTATCTACACGGGGTTATTACTAAACAGTTATCTACACGAGCGTTACGTCAACATGCGCTGGAGCGCAATAAATAATACATTCAGAAATTGCGTTTTATACCGCTCGTACGTTTCGCCAGGTTCATCGGCGAGGAGACAACGAGTTCGGAGGCCAAGGTTCAGCTCACGGACGCTCCGACATGGGTCATAGATCCGATCGACGGTACTATGAACTTTGTTCACGGACTTCCTCACACCTGCATATCCGTGGCTTTGCTTATCGACAAAGTTTCGGTAATCGGAATCGTGTACAATCCTATAATCAATCAGCTTTTCACGGCGATAAAAGGCAGAGGAGCATTCTTGAATGACGCCCCCATTAAAGTTTCCGGTGAAAAAGGTAACAACATATATATGCATATATTACCATACGAAGATTGACAATTTTTCATTTAATTGATTTCCGATAATTGCGTTTTTCACAGAATTGTCTAAAGCCCTTATGATGGTGGAAATGGGCACGAGCAGAGATCCGGCGAAGATGAAAATCGTCTTTGAGAATCTCCAAATTCTGACGCCAAAAGTTCACGGGTGAATAATATCACAATTTTCCGTTCATCACGCGAATTAAGGATCGCTTTCAAAATAATTATTTTACTAGTTTTAATCATAGATCATTGTTTGATCATGAAAGTCCAAACTCGAAGATATCGATATATCTTCGATATTTATTGTTTGTTTTTATTTATATATCTATCACGTTTTTGAATTTTGATTGTTTTTATTTATTGCAGGACCCGAGCCCTTGGTTCCGCGGCCCTGAATATGTGCATGGTCGCTCTGGGTGGGGCGGATGCGAATTTCGAGTTCGGAATTCATATATGGGATTACGCTGCGGGTGACCTAATAGTTCGGGAAGCCGGTGGCGTCTGCATCGATCCAGCTGGTAATTTTAGACTGAAAAGAGGATTATGTGTTTGCCGAGGGCGTAGTAAACGTCGGCGATACCGCAATCACTAACATTATACTAATGTCGAGATGTTCGCATCTTCACTCAGGTGGGCAGTTGGATCTCTTGAGCAGAAGAATGCTCTGTGCATCGTCAATGGAGCTGGCGCAAGAGATATCCGGCCTGTTGGCTCAGTATTATCCGACTCGTGACTGAAGAAAAAGAGCGACGACCGCTTAAAAGTAGTTCAATGCTACTCGTATCGCGTGACTGAAACGAGAATCGCGTATCTTTTATGATTATAAACAACAACAAAAATACGCATTTACGATTTTAGTCACGCGACATACACTGATAGAATTACCGATCGTACGACGACACGGAAATGTAATTGCACAGGTGCGCTGGGCACGAGACTTCGTACTTAAACCAAAAAAAAGTGAAAGTCCATACCGAGTACCGAAATTGATGCGGGAGTAACATTGCTCTTAAAAATCGAAAAAAACAAACATTAGCGATAGAATTTTAATTTTCTAGTTTCAATATGTATCATCTATAAATTGATTAGTTTTACGTTTGAGTGCATTGGTTCTTACGCGTACGCGAAATTGTTATAAAATTGTGATTCGATGAACGTTTACAATCGAAATATCATCGAGACGCGATTGTCAAAGTATTGACAACAATGTATTTATTTCTTTCGAAATGTCGAGGATGTTCTCCCCTAAAATGACGTGCATTTAACATATGTTCCGCTGTTTGGCGCAACACCGAAACAATCAGTAAATAATATATCATGGGCGAATCATTAATTTTTCCGCGTAGTAAAATTTTCGTCGGAGTTTTCGAGAGTCTCTTTGATAGAGCGACGAAATGATTTTCGAACGTGTAACAACCGAATCGCAGTATTGTAAATCCATATACGAGACGTTACATTACAGTTCTGATGGTGCGAAATGTACGACTATCCGCGTTTAAATAAATGTTACAAAAAAATCGAAGGAGTGGGTTTCTAATAATTCAATATTCCAAAATCCTCTGCGTGGTATTGCGAAAGAAATATATCATTATTTTATTCACGAAGAATGATGCTCACCCCGCTCTACAGCGTTCTCGTAGAAAAATATCCAACCAACACTACGTCACCCAATTTGTCTCGTCATCGGGTGAAGCGTCTTTTCTCTCGGCGTATCCTCAATCGTTATTCGAAATCATTCTCTCTTGGAATATTTCCTTCGGGCTATCTGAAAACTCAGAATCATAGAGATTAAATCATGTCGTATCGTGAATCGAACGAATTCGAAGAGTCATTGAGATTTCGATTTATGATTTGGAAAAAATATCTTATTTTGTGTAATTTTTTTAAGCAAAGTATATAATTCAATCGTAAAGAAAACTCGTTGAATTCGTCCGACGCAATATACACAAAAAATAAAAATAAAAAATAGTTTCCTCGACGATTTTCGTTCGTAAGCCGATATACCTTACCTGTTCGCGACGACGATACTTACTTGAACTTTGAGAAGTTGGGATGATAATCGCGACTTACGGACAAACCTGTGTGTGTGCGTGTCTCTCGACATCGACTCGATTTAGAGTTACGTAGTATGTGGAGACACATCGACAGTCATTGCGGTCGTCTCGCATTCTCAGTCTCTGTCTCTCGGCGAAGAAGAAGAAGAAGAAGCTGATGTGCGATTTTGCTCGCTCTCTCTCCCCCTCTCTCTTTCAAACGTTTCCATCATCCATTGCCTCCCCTCCTCACAGGGAGGGCTACAAGTGAAACATTACCAAATAGCCGATTAGAATAATCACGCACCAATTAGTGACTATCGTGTCGTGTCTTTTTTTTATGAGTTCTTTTTTTCTTGATTCGCTCAAACGTTTCGTCCACGAAATGTTACAAATCGTTACGTCACCGATCTACGAACTTTGACGGAAATTCATCAGCAACGCAATCTAAGAGCGATTGTTCTTTTTTCGACTCATGCATTGTTTTTCTTGCAGCAGTGATTGCGATTTTTTTTTCCGCTATAGAAAATATAATCTGTACTATTATTTCATAGTTAGTGAGTTCGAGTTTTTAAAGTGGGCGATAATATTTTGTTGGTTTTTTTTTCTGCTTTGATGAAGTTCGTTTATTCGTGGAAAAAATCCACAGCTAACTTGGAACGCAAAATTTCATTACTAGGATAAAAGCGTCAAGGATGAATTTACCTATCGCCGATTTCAGGCTGCGTTGTTGATGAATCATCCTTCTTATTCTTAACGGCAGTTATAATTCAATTCTTTTGCATTCCGATGTTAAAAAAGCCCTTAGCGTCCTCGTTGTTCATTATCAATCGGAATGATTCTTTCATCGATTTTGATATACATTTTTTTTAACTTTTCTCTATAATTAACCCTTCCGGTCTTGCTTACCGCTCACCGCAAAGACGACAAAACGCCGCGATTATCTTACAATCCCCCGCGAAATCTAACGAGTACAACGAGTTATGACGAGAATGTAAAATTAAACAGAAAGTTTGAAAGTCGGATATACTAAATATCCCATAAGGCAGTGTCCCCATGAATACCTTGCAACGGGAACAGCGCTAATGGCCCTTGCTAGGTCCGCCCGCACTTAACGATGATTCGTATCGAAGTCTCATCTGAAACATAAGCAGCCTCGTAAAATCATGCCTCCCTTTAGTGCAAACTGTTGATCAGACTCATCACGAGAAGCACAAAAAATAATTCCACGAAATTCATTTTCATCCGTATCAAGCGAGACGGATTTTAATGTTAATCGTACAAAACTATTTTTATGCCCCTCATCCTTGCTGTTTGAGTCAACGAATAAAATTGTATCACTCATTAACGTGGAAATAGTGTAACAATTTTTTTTGTTTTCCCTCGTTTTTCGTCGTTTATTGACTCTTTTTATAGGCTATTAAACAATGCGATAGTCCGGGGCTTCGTCTTTGATTCCTCAAAGCTTACTTTCCTTTATCCTTCTTTCAAGCATTTGTCGTTTTATTTCAACTACAGTCCTACTTACTATACAATTTATATTGTGTTTTTTTATCGTTTGTTAGTACACCAATTTTTTTCTCATCGCTAATCTCGAAAACTATAGGTCATTCCGTTTTTTTTTTTAAATCCTTTTGCTTGTTATTAAGTGTAAATGTGTATCAACGTGCAAAGTGCGTGAGTCTTTTCGATATTTATCGTCAAGTGTATCCCGTCTGTGAGCCCGTTGAAAATATATATACGCTATATATTCTCTCTTTTTCGAAACGAGAAGACTCGGCGAACAAAAAATTGTCACTAGTGAGAAAAAATCAAAATTATCGTAGACATGTACAATTCATAATATTTGTTTCTTTTTCAACGAGGAATAATTAATATAATTATTTATTCGTCGTCTATCGTCACGGCGATTCGATAAATACAACAGTTTCACGTGAACGACAGTGAAAACATAACTAATAAGTGACGAAAGAAATCTGTTATCTTAAGGATGTCCCCATGTGGTTTGACGATTTGTAAAAATTACTCGATTATCGTAGTGTATAACGCGCGTGTGTTTTGTTGTAAGTGCGAAGGTATTTCCGTTCTCGTCTCTGTGTCGGCGTGGTGGAAAAAGATCACTCGTGCGACGTGAAAATTCCGGAAGCTCGAGGTGGGCTATTTTCGTTTGTCTATTAAATTAAAAGAAAAGAAATCAATAAATAAACCATATTTGCCGAGTATCGAAAGAAGACTACAAAATCTTTGAAAAAAATATCCTTTTTTTAAATTGGGTGTTTGTAAATTTAATTTTAATTGCCGCACAGCGTTCGCCTCCGGTTCCGCAAGATATATTTTTTGTTCCCGTGTTACGATACTGAAACGTCGCGAGGTTGTCACGACGCGCAAGATCGTTCGGTCGCGTGTATGTGTTTGTGTCGGTTGTGTTTTGCTTGTATCTCATATCTTTGAAATATACAAAGTTACATTTCCGAGTGATTGAACTGCGTGGTTAGCAGTTTTTTTGCGTTTTTTTTTAGAGGTGTCCCCGGTAGACGGGGTTACCTAGATCTTTTCTTGTATAAATGGATGTGCCAGTGCGTGGTTCACTGTTATTCGTTTGCCGGCATCGAGCATCAAGGTGCGTTCCAGAAGGTCCTTGAGTTGTCCGACTTTTCTGTTCTGTTCCGGCGGCAAGGAGTTACCGCCGAGTTCGTTGCCGAGGTCACGCGTAGCCGGTAGAGTCGACATCACTACAACCTTTTCCTAAAAGTCCAACACCAACGACGTCGTGAAAAATTGATGATTAGATCGTGTCGTTGCGGTTTTGCAACGATCGAACGACTGAAGGTCGACTCTGGCAAATCGGGCCAAACAATCATTGAATGAAAATCGACGTATGCAAAAATGGCACTTATAAATTGAATGTAAATCAACTCCATCAATAGACGTGACTTTAATTATAGTTCATCAATTCCGCTAGTGCAAATGCGGAGTTATGGAACGAACAGCGAAAAAAAAACTTACCGCGTAGTCACGCAGCGAAATCAGAATAAAGTAATGCGTAACTTACCCTCTCGGTGACCTTATCGACCTCGTGATAAAGGAAATTGCAGTTAGTATCAAAGTGTTGCTCTTTGAAAGTGCCCTTCCTTATCAGCTTGTTAGGCATCTTGCCTTTGAGATCCATGAAGAACTTCAACATTTGATTGTTCGTCTTTCCCGAGAACATGATCTTTCCCGTGTACAATTCGTATATCGTACATCCGACAGACCACATGTCAATGCCAAAATCATACGGTATACCAAGAACTAGAAAATTGTTGTATTAATTTCGGATCGTCCTCAATATATCGTTTTTTCCGGGCTTTACCCCAACAAATATATATTACATGTACACGGTGTCTCAGAATTCGCGTTTTTCCACCGTGGGGAATAATATATGGTATTCGTATAATACTTGAATTCAAAGGTATAGATCGCTAATGACACAGATGTTTTTTTGTAGACAATTAGAAATCAGACTTTGGATACTTACTGATTTCCGGTGCTCGGTAAAATCGCGATACGAGGTACGGTGTGACCTCGTTCTCGTGAGCATGACATGCCGAGCCAAAGTCACACAATTTCAATACCAGCTTGCTCTCACTGACTAGAATGTTGTCCGGCTTGATGTCACCATGCAATATATTAGCTCGTTTCAACAGTTTCAGTGCTAGGAAAAGCTGCTGTGTGTAGGAACGCACCGCTTTGACGTGAAGACCAACGTCTTTACCATATTTCTTCAGTACCTGATGAAAGCAATTAAAACGTTGTTTTAATTCGTCAAATACGACATTCGTCATTCTTTCAATTCCATATATAAAAGACTTTTACGTTAGAATTGAAAACGAAAATACGACTGAAATACATGGGAAAATAGATTCAATATGTCCGTATGAATATTTTCACCACGGTGTGGAAAGGGATAATCTATTGCAATCGATTTAATGGTATTATTTACTTACTTCGCGCAAATTCATTGCCAGCGGCTCGAAAACCATGCACAGATGGTTCTTGTGGAAAAAGTGTCGAAACAACCGCAGACAGTGGAAACGATCTTCAGGATCGGCGTCGTTAAGCTTCCTGAGAACCTCCAATTCTTTCAGGCCTGTCTTGTGCCTGAAAACGATGAATATTTGAAGTGAAAATGAATGCTCGTTTATAAGCGAACAGTGAATAAATTGCAGGAATAAAATAAATCTACATACATTATTTCGTTGTTTCTGATTATTTTGACAGCGACGTCAAGATTCCCCCTCGCGCTGTCTCTCGCCCTGACAACGTTGCTGAATACTCCTTGGCCCGTGTAACCGTATACGACGTAACGGGAGTCCAACGTTTCGCCGACTCGAACTCTGAAAAAATCGATCATATTCCATTTCACAGAGATACAATTTACAAACAAATAACATGGGGAAATGTCCATTCCGAGAGGCCTACAAAGGTTTAATGCGGAAAAAGAATTATTCACCTGTAGTATCCTTCCGCGTCGTCCCAGTTGTCAGTCAAACTCGGATTGTCCGGCCCACCCTGTCTCTTACCTTCCACCGTAGGACTCTGCAATCAGAATTACCGTTTAATACATTCACGTTATTTAATTTTTATAAATTCAACCTTGCGTTTTTGTAACATGCCCCCAATAGCGGAAATTTTGTTTTCTTCCATTAATAACTTACTGTTATATTTTTTTCTTCTCTTTGTTATCGTATAAGTGAATATCTTTACTTATTTCTGCAACGTACTCTCTCAATATACTATGGTCCGTTTGCCGATACGTTTTCGTATCGCGCTTGTAATTGGGCCCAGCCCGTGAATATGCCAACGAATGAATAAACTTACATTAAAGTCCCCGATGTTGTCAGCTTCGGCAAACATGTCCCACTCGTTCGCTTTCTTCGCCGTTTGTTTATCATCAATAGTTTTCGTTTTGTCGGCATTATTTCCAGTTTCTTCTTGTTTCTCCAAGTCATGGTCGGGCGGCGCATCCGCGAACCTTGATTTTCTTTTTTTCGTCGCTTGTGGAGACAATTTCAATGTCTCGGGCAGCGGTGGTGTGTGACTTTCCGAAGGTGAGTCATTGTTGTTCGAGACTACCTCGACGGACTTTGGTGATACGATGATTGAGCGCGTGTCCGTTCTTGGAGAACCCGCGACGACGCTCAGATCCGCGGAGAGATTCGAGTCCTCGTTCGGTCCTCCTAATCTCTGATTGAACAAGGAAAGAAGTTCAGATATTGCACAAGAAAACGACGATTAACCCTTTATCAAATCATTAACGATTGTCAAATCGTTAATGATTTAATGATCATTCGTTGTCAAATTTCTAATTAACCGAATGTATTGCCTACCTTCAGCAACTCCTCTCTCTGCTTTCTTCTTCTCTCGATTATCGCTTCCTCGTCTTCCTCCTCCTCGATATCGATGTCCTTTATGTCCTCCTCGCTCGAGCTTTCGGATCTTTCGACTTTCAAACCTTCGGACAGCGAGTCCTTGTACTTGTCGCTGCGTTCGCGTTTTCCGTTTCTCTCTCTGCCCCTGTCGAAATCGCGACCGTGCCGATCGCGATCTCGTCTTCCCCTAGACATCGATCTCGATCTGCGATATCGATCGTTGCCGCCACGATCCCGATCCATCTTCATTCTTCCGGGACTTCGGGATCTCCTCAAGCTTCGCGATCGTTCGCGCGTTCTCTCGTTATTACGACTGTCCCGCCGATCTCTGATTTCCATGCGTTCGCGACTGCTCATCCTCTCCCGATTGCCGTGTCTGTCTCGACTGTCGCCACGCTTGTCTCTACTGTTGTTACGATCTCTGCTCGAAGGCCTCGGCCGATCCCTGCTCGAATTTCTTTCGCGATCGCGATTCTCAGTGGCGTCCCGATTGTCCCGATTGTCACGCTTGTTGGTCGTTGGATGCTGCCGCGGATCGTTTCTCGTTTCACGCGTTTTTGAATCGTTGCCCGAACTTCGACGCTCGATCTCGCGCTTTCGTTCGTCCTCTCTGTCAATTTGATAAAGATTCATTAAACGATATATCGTACGAATTGTATAAAAATATGAAATTACCTTTGCTCGTGTTCCCTCTTTCGGGAATCTTCCCGTTTTACCGAATCTTTGCGTCTCTCGTCCTCGAGCCTTTTCCTAGTATCTTCGCGTCTGACCTCCTCGCGGGGTCTCTCGACGACCTTTCTCACTTGTCTGTCGCCTCTTCTCAATTCCTCCTTCTTCGGATCGTCCCTGGGCCTTCCCTTGTCGTCGCGTCGTCTTTCCAATTCTTTCCTCTTGTCCTTCGACTCGTCGCGAGTTCTTCTCTCCCTCGTCATATCGACCACGACGCGTCTCTCCGTTTTCATCACTCTCTTCCGTTCTCTGCTGTCGGATTTGCTTCTGTGACGCTTTTTCCGCTGTGCGGCCTCGTCACCGCTGTCGTCCTCCACCAATATCACGTCCGGCGTTTCCGCAGCCTTCGGCTCCTCGCGGACGACCGTTCTCTCTTCCTTCTCCGACTCGTCCGACAGATATTGCACCAAACATGCTTGCAGTCGTTCCTGTTGTGGCAAGAAAATGAACATTTTACAACCGTTTGCAAGTCCCGTTGTGTTCGAGTAGAGATTCAAGCTCCTGCCCTCTATAAAAAAACGTAAATTCTGACTCTTAGCATAACAGTGATAATGCTCTTTGCTTCAAGAATCTATGTATCATAAATACAAAACTGTTTCAAATTTATTAAAATTTATTAAAATTGTCTATTTTATTTTATATTAAGATGCGAACTGGTCATATTATCCAAATTGTAGAGATATTTTCATAATTTATCAATTTACTGATATATTTTTAATATTGTATGTAGTAAAAGGGTTTATCCTGTAAACTAATAAATAAATTAATTAATTAATTAAAGTTATATTTATAATGATAAATGATCATATATATTTGCATATCGATATATGCAAACTAATTAAAGTAAACAAACTAATATTCACATATGATAAATTTCAAATATGATAAACATATGCAAATCATAAAATCATAAAAACAAAATGAGATTCGAAACTATTTCATTAAATTTGATTCCATTTGGTAATTTGAAATGATTACCTGGCGATTTATCGACGAACCTACCTTCTGCTTCATCAGTTCCTCCAGGTCAATGTCGTCCTCGATAATCGTGCAATCCACTTCGTCGGAATCCAGATCCACCAGTTTCTCATCCTCGCTCTCCTCCGTAGAGACGACCTCCAAGGGTACCGCAATTTTTCCGTTGATCACAGACTCTTTGGGTGTGACTATGACGATCCTAGCCGGCGCCTGAGGTTTCTCCTCCGATGTGCCATTCTCCGCTTCTCTGTCCTTCTTGGTTCTCTTGTGTTTCTTGTGTTTCTTTCTGTCCGTCTTTGAGCTGTCCTTTTCAAAACTTTTGTCCTTCTTGTGCTTGTGGTGCTTGTGCTTTCTCTTCTTCTTCTTGCGCTGATCCAGCATGTCGGCTTCCTCGTCCGCGGAGAGACGTTCCTGTTGCTTGGGGTTCAAGCACTCTAAATCCGATTCGCTGAAAAGTTAATTTTTCGGCGACGTGAAGATATCGACCGGACATCGGGAGTTTTGTATCCGAGTTAATAATTAGGAGCAACTTAATCGGTAATTGAAAAAGATCGATCAACGTTCCGAAACGTCGCTGTTCGGGCGAGAAATTGAAAACACTCCATGTATTGTCTCATAACTCGAAGTAACTCGAAGTAACTCGGGTGCAATTGGCGAGGATCGGCAGTTATGTTGCAAATGTTATGTTTTCTCTCATTATTGAATTGTAAAGTGAACATTGTGAATCATTGGAGTAATACGGGTGTCCAACGACAAGCTGTTAGGTTAAGTCTAATGTAAACAAGATAGGCTTTAATATCGGAGGGCTTTAGGAAATATGTATTTCTATGAACACGCAGCAATGACAAATTTTTCATCGAAGTATCTCGTTACAAACCTCATGACGGAATCTTCGGGATGGTACCGTGGATATATTAAATTCCCGCGACTCACTCGACACAAGAAGACGGCGATCGACAAAATCGTCGACGAGGAGATACCGCCATCTTGTTCGCAGAGCGCCTCGTGAATTTTTACGAGTCAATGAGCGTTCTCAACTGTACTATATTTCGTATGCGTACGTGTGACGTGTGCTGGCTTCATGCTTGGGACACATGAGCATGAGTACGCGAATGAAAATGACGAGAGATTTTGAGTTATACGGGTATGCTGCGTGTCATGTAAAAGATACGGTTATCATAATTTCTTGTAAATGGAATGGCAAAATTTATAACGTCGAACGCTTAAGTACTAGCGCAATGACTGACGCCGCCTAAGTTTGAGAGGAATGAAAGAGAATTACAAACACTTCTCGATCGGATAAAAATCTGAAAAAAATCGAGCATATGGAAGATGCTGATTAGATTGTTCGTCCATAATAATGACCCCAAAATGTTATTCGTTTCCTTTATGTTAAAAATGGTTTAAAATCGTAATTTTCAAGTATTAGATAAAATTCTGAAAAAATTCATACGTATTCAGAAAAATTAACAAATCATTTCCGTAATAAAAAAAAATTTGGTTGCCGGGTAATTTGTTGCACAATTTTTTTTTTTCAGTCATTTGTTATGAACATTCTGAAATTATTATTATGCACAAACAATCTTTTCAGCACCTTTTATATGCTAGAATTTTTTCAGATTTTTTTCTCATCGAGAAGTGTTTGTAATCTTTGTTTTTTTTCTCTCGAACTTAGGCGGCTTCAGTCATTGTGCTAGCACTACCTTAACGAATGTATTATGTGGCTGACAATCCTCACAGGCTGTGGTTCATTCGTCTAAAAACTCAATATAAGTCCGAGTGTAAATTTACATAACTCAACGCAAGTATCAAGAACGATCTATTAAAAATTCTTATTGAGTTTTTATGTATGATTTTATTATTGGAACCCTCCCGGGG
This sequence comes from Ichneumon xanthorius, assembly GCA_917499995.1. Taxonomy (NCBI): domain Eukaryota; kingdom Metazoa; phylum Arthropoda; class Insecta; order Hymenoptera; family Ichneumonidae; genus Ichneumon; species Ichneumon xanthorius. The sequence goes on along the minus strand of OU824202.1, from coordinate 5,740,670 downwards.
GTTGAAGATGAAGCGCTGAAATAAATATCATATGAACTTCATCGACGCGTTTTATGTGAATGCAAATGAAGAAAGCTTTTGAGTACTGGGTATGCTCTGTGTTATGTAAAAGATATGATTTTCATCATTTCTTGTAAATGTGATGGCAAAACTCAGAACGTTGAACGCTTAACGAATGCATTATCAGCGGACAGTGCACACAAGCTGAGGTTCATTCGCCTAAAAACTCAATAAGAATTTTTAATGGATCTTTCTTGATACTTGCGTTGAGTTAAGTAATTTTACACTCGGAGTTATATTATGATTTTATTATTGGAACTCTGCCGGGAGTTGATGATGAAGCGCTGAAATAAATATCATAAGAACTTCATCAACGTGTGTTGGCTTGATGCCCGGGACACGTGAGTATGTGAATGAAAATGAAGAGAGCTTTTGAGTACCGGGTATACTGTGTGTTATGTAAAAGATACGGTTATCATAATTTCATGTAAATGTGATGGCATAACTGATAACGTCGAACGCTTAACGAATGTATTATCAGGCGGACAATGCACACAAGCTATAAGGTTCATTCGCCCAAAAACTTAAAAAGAATTTTTAATAGATCTCTCTTGATAGTTTCACACTCTGGCTTATATTGTGATTTTATTATTGGAACTCTGCCAGCCCACATAGCACAGAAATATTTCTGAAATGTTTCGAAATTTTATGTTTTAAATATTGAAAATATTTTACCAATATTACTAAATATTTCAGAAATATTTCGCAAATATGTTTTTGGTAACAACAATGGTGTAAACACATTTTACAAATATTTTTAAATGTTGGTAAAATATTTATTAGATATCTTTCTGAAATATTCAAGAAATTATCAATATTTCAGTGCTGTAGATATTGTTCATTATTTTAAACATATGTACTGCCTCCAGCACTTCATCTATGGGATTCCTGTGAGCTCCTTCAAGAGTGCTGATAACATTTAGTGTTATGACACATTAAATAGTCAAAATGTATTAAATGTTTTAAAATATATCCACGAACCATGGTATTTTCATTTTTTGTTCGTTCTGATCATAGTTCAATACACACCTGCTATTATTCGCTTTCAAAATATTTTTTCACCATTTCAGAAATATTTCAGATGTATGAAAGATTAAAAGTATTTCTGAAATATTTCTGAAATATTTCAGAAATGTTTGTTTGCAATATTTCGGGAGAATATTTAAAAATATTATTTCCATTTATTTCAGAATATTTGAAAGATTGAAAATATTTCTGAAACCTTTTCAAAATATTTCGTGCTACATGGGGGGAGTTGAAGATGAAGCGCTGAAATAACTATTATATGAATTTTATCCACGCGTGTGTCTTCATGTCTAGGACACGTGAGTACGTGAATGAAAATGAAAAGATGTTATGTGAAAGATATGGTTATCATAATTTCTTGTAAATGTGATGGCCAAACTCATAAAGTTGGGCGCTTAATGAATGTATTAGGCGGACAATGCATACACGCTGAGGTTCATTCGCCTAAAATCTCAATAAGATTTTTTAACAGGTCGTACTTGATAGGTGCGTCCAGTTTACAATTTACACTCGGACTTGTATTATGATTGAAACTCCGCCGGGAGTTGCGAAGATGATGCGCCGGAATAACTACAGCATGAACTTCATCGATATTTACCATAAAAGAAGACATGTTTTTGTTTTTCGATGCGGATGATTTGTAGGCTTCGCCGATCTGGTTCAACACGCAACAGATAATCAAGAGCAGAAAGAGAAAAAATCACGATGATTCAGCGATTCGCGGCTAATGCGATAAATCAACGACGAGCCCCGCGGAAGAAGTCAGGAACGATTCCGTGTGTAATTACACATTAACATTTTGCACGCGGCTCATCGGATTTTGGCCTAATTGCGTTCCTTATCCAAGACCAAGGTCGTTGATTAATGAACTCGATATCCGCCCGCAATGAAGGCAAAGTGTCGCAACGATCGAGCTGAGAAAACATGTGTAACTTCTCGTTAAGTAAAGAGAGATTCTTTCTCTCGCGAAAACAATTTATCGGCGGGTGATTGATGCGCAATTTCCGCTACTTAATCCGAAACTAGGAGATACAAGATTATACGCACCTGTCGCCAAATATTTTATGATCGACGTGTGGAAAATTTTCCATAAATTCGGGGAGGCCGTCCAGAGCATAAAAAGCCGATTGACGAGACGTCCAACTTGTCAGTCGTTCGAACTCCACGAATCCAGCTTACATTAATCGAAGCCAAGGTGAGTACTGAGGAGTGACGTATATAATGTAGGCTAATTATGTTATGTGACTATTATTGTTATTATTATAGATGCTACTTAGGGGAGAGCGGGGCAAAATGGGGCAACGGGGCAAAACAGGGTTTTTGGGCAAAACTAAATTTTCCAATCATTTTTGGATCGGACAACGTGGCAAGACTGGGCAGAAAAGCCTGATGTATCCGATAGGGCGAATTCCTGGCTTCCAAAAATTATTGGAAAATGACGTTTTGCCCAAAAACCCCGTTTTGCCCCGTTGCCCCATTTTGCCCCGCTCTCCCCTATATTCAAACATTCTCCGTTCCGTTGCCAAGTACTTTATTGATATCGGCTCGTCAATCGTTATTCTCTTCCGAGACGTGTGAGAATGTAAAGGGGTCCAAGATTTGTAATGATTCATTAAATAAAAATATTTCGTGTCAAGACATGAATGAATGGAAATTTATTAATCACGTTTGCCACGAAATTCTCCAACTGAAATTCCCTGACTTTTCCCGGTTTGTCAGAGCAAAAATTTATATTTCCAGTCAATCTATCGACTCAGTCAATCTGGTAGAAAAGAACAATTAAAAATAACGTAAAATGTAATATATAATGATTATTAATATTTTAAACTCAGTTCGCAATATTAAAAGTTCAAAAGTTCAAAAAACATCAAATTCAAACATTTTACAAGGTTTACAAAAAAAATTGCACAACTTTTTCCTGACTTTTCCAAGTCCCAAGAAATCCCCTGACTTTTCCCCGTTTTCCAGGTTTTCCCGGTCCATAGCAATCATGTTAATCCTACAATATATATAGAACACATATCGAAGAGGAGTGAAGTTATACCAAGGGCGACTATTTACTCTATGTTACACTGTTAATTATTTTATTTTACGGTCGAAGGTAAAAACAGCATCAATCATGTGGTTTGGGCTCTTGGTTCTCAGCGCTGCAGCAACGCTGTCACTCGCCTCATTAACGCATATAGGTAAGAGAAGAAGTTTCTCTTTATCGAGAAGAAAATTTTAACTGCGCTTACTTGAACCCTCTTCAATAACAATAATTCCAGATGGTGATGGTGTTCAGACGACAGACATGGTGTGCCCCAACGGTGGATATTACACAAATCCGGAAGATTGCAGTGTCTACTACAAATGCATTTATTCGAATAAATTAGGAATTTACGTTCCACGTAAATATGTTTGCGATCACGGTACCGTGTTCTCGAAAGCGCGGTACAATCGGTGTGTGAAGCCTTCGAAAAGTGGTCGCCCGGAGTGCGAAAACTATCAGCATAATTAGATCGAAGGAAAAACATACGCGAGTTAAGGACTCGGGGGGGAGTTAAAGAATAATTTCATTGTGCCGGAAACTGGCGATGAAAAATGGCAGAGAATCGTGATAGAGGAGTTTTACATATTAATCAAATATCTGTATGTCTTCTTGCACAATATATTACTATTGCACTTTTTATTTGCTGTTTTTTTTTACATTTTGCTCATCCTGTTCGTCTTACACCGAGATCATCGGATATCAGTTTTGGCCCAAAGGCAAGCTGAGCAAATACCATTTCGGCAAATACCATACTATTTGTCGAAATCAATAAGATAAATTGTCGATTTTTTTTGCAGCTTTTTTGCAGCGAAACAAAAGTTTCGAATTTAGCGAACGACTCCCTGGCAGGTTCTGCGACTTGAAAAACGACCACCAAACTACCTTCAAAGCGACCGAGAAAACGACCGGTCGTTTTCGGACAAAAATACGTCCGCGAAAACGATTGTCAAAACGACTTTATCCGTGTCCGTACCAGCCGCATACGAGCAGCTTCCAGGGAGGGCTTTCAGTTAGGTGGTTTTACAATTAATAAGCGAAAGAACTACCGCGAAAACGACTGTTCAAAACACCTTTCAGTCTGGTCGTTTTTTTATTTTCAACCGAAGAAACAACCGCATTAACGACAACCGGACTGGAAGGTCTTTTGAACGGTCGTTTCCGCGGTTGTTCGTGCAGTCATAAAATGTAAAACGACCTGATTGAAAACTCTCACTGGAAGCTGCTCGTATGTGGCTCGCACGGACGCGAATGAAGTCGTTTCAACAGTCGTTTTACCGGACGTATTTTTGTCCGAAAACGACCGGTCGTTTTCTCGGTGGTATTGACGGTCGCAGGATCTGCCAGGGCTACACTGAGAAAAACTTACATAGTAAATAGTTCCCAGGGGGGACGTCTACAATTTACAGTTACGTCAATGACCAAAAATTATAGTTGTAACTATAATTATAGTTTAATCTATTGAGTAACTATAATTACAGTTTAATCTATTGAGTATATCACAAACTAGTTATATAGACGTCCCCCCTGGGAACTATTCGTTATATTAGGAAATACCATCCATTTTCTCAGTGTAAATCGATAATAAACTTCGGTGTTTTCGATATTTCATCTCAGCATGTATTTTTTTTGGTTAACAGATAAAATAAAAATTAATAGATAAAATATACATAGGTAACTTGTCGATTGTCGTATGAATGGTAAACTTGTGCGTGGAACATATAATTTTCGTTTATTTTCCGATAAATTAGCTGCGCATTTACATTTCGAGTTGATGTTCGCAATTGCACATACATGCCAAACGGCTCTCGGCGGGCTACTCGTTTTCTGCCACGTACAATTTCAGCGCTAGTGTCGTCGCTCGCTGCGCCAGATACGTCCTCGTCTTGGAGCCTCGGACGGATTCTCCCACGATTCGTCATCGTTCGAAATTGATCGGCAACGAAATTTCTCTGAAAACGCGCTTTCTTCTTTCCACAATTATAATTTTTCATTCCATCGAGAAGCCTCGTTCGGTGCCCGCTTTCTGGTGAATTGGTGATTTACGGCGTTCGCTTTATCCGATCTCAATCGAGATAAACAAAACTTAAAAGTCAACAAGAAGCTCGAAGAAAAATATTAATCGATCATCGAGAAAAAATGTCCACGAAGGATCGGAGAAGTACAAAGGTCAGAGAAGAAAGTAGATTGTCATTGCCAACTCCTTTTTTCGATCAAGAACACAATTTTACTCAGGCGATGGAAACTTCACATAGCTTTGGTTTTTTTGTTGTTTTTCTTTTGTTGTTTTTTATATACTGTATCATAATAATGTTCGTTAGATGATAATCGTATTATAGGTATATTCACAAGATAATGTTTATATATAACGATATTGGAATAGATCCAAAAGTTTTGCGTTCGGATGATGTAATATCGCTTGTCGCGCAATATAGGGTAGGCTCGATGCGCAGATTATTATTATATTGAATTCTCTCGTTTATATAAGTTTTACAATGTTTGATATACAACCTCAAGAAAAGAAAGTAAACTTATGCGATTTTGTGTTTTTAATTCCTTTTCTCTTCTACCATGTTATGTGCATTATATAGACGCTTTCCACATTCCCCTAAAATGCTGAAAAAATATATGAGTAACAATTGGCTGTAAATGGATATTAATCGAACATCGAACTCTCCGAACTCTACGATCAAATTCCTTTCTCGTGTTTCGAATGATATACTATGTGTGTGTGTTTGTGTGTACGTGTGTGTGTATATATATATATATATATATATATATATATATATATATATATATATATTAATTAATCGCGCATCAGCGAAAATGTATGTACATATTGTACCTACCTGCGAAGATCTTTTTTTTGTGTGTCGAAAGGAAGAGTGATGTGTGCGAGTGAATAATATCGTATAACTGTTTCATATCTATTTCTTCATATATCAATTCGTATTATATATCTTATATACTTCTAGACATGAGTTGTTTGTTTCATCGTTTTTTTTTAATATCATTCCCTTTTAAGAGTAAATAGTTAATCATTTAGAATATTATTTCAATGAGCAAGTGACTAGTGTGCTTCTCGTCTCCTTTATCACTTTCAGTTTGTCCTCACTCTCTTGTCCGCATCCACCAGTCTTTATGGGTATACATTTCTAGTATATTTCGTTTGCTCATTTCTGTTTATTGCACTTTTTTTATAACTGCATTCTTGTTTTTTTTGTTTTTTTATTTTTTAAATAAGTGAAAACCGAATTAAGACAGTTTTGCAAGTCCGGCGATCGATAAACTATAATCAAAGCAAAATTTTATGATAATAATATAATTTACAATATCGAATCGGACACTTCAACAAATTTTAATAATCGAGATGTGATAGTCTCGCAAACCTCAGCAAGAGCGACTTTGAGCAATGTCGATGGCGTCTTAGGAGACCTCACTGAAAACCATTCATCGGCCATTTATGTTCTGATTTGTTTTTTTTAATTATATATATTTTTTTTCATTGGGCATCGTAACTCGATATGACGGCACATCGAAAAAACAAAGCGGGGTAAGGCACTCCCAGAGCCCCTGATGAACAGCCAAGAGACACACTAATTCTACGTCATAAAAATATCACTATTCACTTCCTCCATTCACGTCCTTTCGAAGTTATCGTGTGGATTCACCGGCATTTATTTTATTTTTAATTTTTTTTTCTTTTTCTATATAGCGTGTGAAAAAGGTTTCGTTTTACCTATGATTTTTTTTGTTTTTTTTTCATTTCATTTTTTTTTTGTGAAAAAACGATTGGTACAACTGTTAATATATGTGTACAAAGAAATTGTATTACGTTTCCGGACTACTCAACTTCTCATTACGTGTATTTTTTTTTCTTTCGCTCGAGAAATATACAGCAATCCTGTTTTTATTTCTCGCGTCTGGTGTAACGCCGAGTCTATGTGCAAAACACTGCAGATCAAAGGTTGACACGGTCATCAAATATACGTCACAGAAGCCTGTATAAATCTTCGACTATGCATTTTATTCGGATATTACAAAAACGACTTTATAGCGCATTTTTACCAGACTCTCCCGGGATCTGCCGGTCATTTTATCTTTTTTTAGTTGTTGTATTGTTTGTCTTTTCCCACTTTCAGAATGAACCTTTCTCGATTCTTTTTTTTTTGTGCGATCAAGTTAACTCGACAACGACTATACACACATTTTTTTCTCTTTACACATTATTCGATTTTTTTTTCTTTTTTTTAACCAATTCGCTCCCCATATTCGTTCGTTAGCGTTTGCGCCAACACTGGAAGTACGAAAACGTATATACGCTCGATATACGTGAGAAAATCAAAGAAACTAATGACTGTCAGATCCTAGAAGACCCTCGTAGATAAATCTACAAAATCTCGGTCAGTTTTCCTTGAGGATGAGGAACTTCCATAAAATACGGACCCCAGATTCATACACATAATATACACGCAACACATTCTTACATTATATAATTGTTTCGCGTTAAACATTCGTCCAGGACTATTTCAGTATTTCTTAATCTTCATCGTCATTATTATTATTTTTTTGTTCTTTTTGTTCTTTGATCTAAAAACTATGTCGTGTACGCTCGGTAACGCGTTTCGTACAAATGAACGACGTTCGTCGCACGCCTCTCGTTATCGCGTACGTTTTTTTTTTAATCTTTTTCTTCTTATTTCTTTTTTTCATTTTTATGTTTTATTTATTTAATAATAATCGTCCAATATCGTTTCTTCATAATAATTATACTTTACAAGTGGTACCTAATAATTGTTCAAGATAGTGCCCGACCTACGGGAGGGGTGTTTACTTTTTTTTTTCTTTTCTTTACCGTTATAATAAATATGTACGCTACATATGCAGTTTTAATGTTAAATACATATTTTTTTTTTTTTTTTTAGAATTTGGTACTCTCGAAACGACTCGTGATCGGGCGTCATCCAAACGCTCCTTTCGACTTTCTCACTCTCTTTCACTCGCCAACTCACTCCCACTTCTCTTTCTCAGTTACTCTATATTTTCTTGCAGCATTTTACGTGGTAATAGTTTTTTTTTTTTTTTTAATGGTATCGTGTAACAGTACTCTTTATTAACATAGCCCCCTATTTACGTTTACTGTCTCGTTTGTTTTCTCTCATCGAAACTCGACCGTTCTTTCCATCACTTCGGTCGTCTTTTTTATGTATCTTTTTTTTTTTAAAGGGTGCGCGGTTGCCGAGGAGAATGAGTCGCATAAATGAAGAAAGGGAAGTATGTATTTCGTTCGGGGAATTTATATCTATTTGTCGACTGCTAAATAACGAAAGATTGTAACTTCCGTTTTGAGAGATAAGGATTCCGTACTTTTGTCATTTCGCAGTCGATTCGTACCTCCGTGTCAATTTGTGTGTGGTTTCTCTGTGTGTGAGTGTAGATAATGTATAATATTCGATACGCGGAATCGAAGTGGCTGGAAATCATCTTGCACGGACTGACTGCATAAAAGTATTTTTTTTTTACATTATTACATGGCTTCAATACCGGAAGTGCGACGCCATTTACTAAAATATCTTGAGGCGTTTATGAACGCTGGCGTCTCTCTGTATATTTAATATCTCGTGAATCTACTCGGCTTTCATAATTTCATATCGCTCAAATATATAGAGTAATTGTGAGTTTGCGATTGTACCTCCAACTTTTTTATGCGCAGCCCCCTCGCGACACGTGCTCATTATTATTTCGATAATAACAATAATATTAATAATTACAATAATAATAATGATAATAAAAATAATAATAAATTTTTCATCTTTATACCGGCACTCTCAGTCAAACTGTCATCTGCGGAGGATGTGTCAGTGTATAATGTAGTTGTTAATCATCTTGTGGGTTTCCTATTTTTTTTTTCGTTCCTTTTTCTTAGTAATATACTTACAGTACTAAGATTTACATTATATTGCGATTTTTTTTTTCTTAGTAAATATAATGCTGCGCGTGTCGGTTCTCCGTTTATTATTCCTTCACGATAGTCGTCGGTATAGATATATATACGGTATGTATATATACTTAAACGTTAATCTAATCATGGATATAGATATTATTAATTAACGTCGCTTGTTTTTAATAATATCCTTCACGTCGCAATGAGTTGTGTTGCAGTTAAATTTCTTTATCATCTTCTTTCGTCGGTTATCAATTAATTTTTATTAACGTCCGCGATGAGACTGTCGGTGCGTAGCTTTTCGTTTCGTTCGACGCGCTGGCGAAAGGGGACTTTTTCCAGAAATGCAGTATTTTTCGCTCTCTATTGCTACAAGCTTTTCAGATACTCAATGAATGTGGTGCTAAAACTGATAGTAAAATTTGAAAAATAAATAAACTTCGGGTAAACTTTTCCGCAGAACTTACTGGTACTGTGAATTCTTTTATTTTTTATTTTTTAAATCTAAACAATATAAATTGTAATTGTAATCATTTAATTAAAAGTCAAATAAAGTCGAGTATGAAATTAGTGTGTGGGTTGATTTTTAAAAAATAAAGATAAACCCAATGCACAAGAGAAATGTAATTAAAGTCGCAATTAATTTTACATCAATGGTCAATAGACACACGCAAAAGACCCGGAATTTATTAGAAGTTTTATGCTGCGTTAGTGGCAAAGCCCCCCTCCGGAAACGCGATTGAGGACGTCCTCTTGAAATTTATCGACTCGATGTACAATACCGAGGATCCGCGAGCAACGGGAATTTGTGCATCGCACATATCGTAAAAAGTGAAAAATAATAATACATACTCGAGTTTTCGTTGGCGTAAAGTGTTCTATCGTAAAAGAAAGAATAAAATTGAAACAATTAAAAACAACATTTTTTTTTTCAAACGAATTGTGTTGACTTGATTTGAATGCGTGTACATGGTTTGGTACAAGTGTGTGCATTTTTTAATATATTTTCTTTAATTTAATGATTTAATGAGTACGACGCTCGCGCATGCGCAATACTATTTAGTTAAGGCGTAGCTGAATAATGCTCACGCGATCATTTCCTCGTCGTTGGAATAAATGTAATTTCTGAACGTCTGCGATTACGCGCATTTAATATAGTACATTAGTTAACCGGATGGGCGGGGGGAGGGAGGGAGGGGGGCAAATGTGTTTATCCTAAGACGAATTTTGGGTCTCAATCCGATGGCATTCTCGCGCCTTCTGCGCCATTTCGCCCGCTCTGATTGACTAAAACGTATAATAATATGAAGTTGGCAGTTTTCGTTAACGTGATTTGAACTGGTGTCGTACGCTTGGTCCTGGATTAATCAATATATACAACTTTTAAACATTCATAATTTATAATTATATTTTTAAAGCTGTAAACATTGATCATCTCAGATCTAAACGAACCGTTCCGTTAATCGCACTCGTGGAAAAAACCATCCGGGGTCTCGAACCACCGGGGACAGTCGTCGTTATGGCATTTTTTTTTTTTACAATCTTCAATTATTTTTTTACTTTTCCCTTTTTCCCCTCTTATTTCACGTATAGAGTGCATATATATTTATCGTTCATTTATTCGATTCCGTACGGCTCGCCCAAAATTTATTTTAGTATTTTTTTTTTGTTTGGTTTTGTTGTTGTTTTTTTTTTCAATAAACACATTCACAACCAAACGAACGAACGAAGGTGCTCACTTCCGGTCTGGCCAGAACTCGTGTTATCTTTGTTTGTTTTTTTTTCTTTGAAATTTTACGTCGTATCGTCTACCTATTTTTTTGTCACTGCTCCCATATTCGTAGCTCAATCGTATCTAATGTTTATCTAGATATTCACTGTATCTCTCGTTCTTTATTCTCTTTATAATATCTTCAGTAAGTTTCATGGGTTTTCTTTTTTTTCTGCGTCTTTCACCTCGTTCTCGAGTATAATTTAAAGGTATATACGTATATAATAATTTTTATCTAAATATGTGCGAACAATCACGTGTCGTGTGCACTACATATTTTCTTGCATATATATATATACATATATATATATATGTATATGTATGCGTGAATATATATGCATATATATATATTAGTTTCTTCGATTACTACTATTATTATAATTTATATAATATTTAGCTTCACAGTACTTTTAGTGAATATAATACTCTGTATAAAACTTGTATTTATAGGTTGACCTTTTTCTCATCATCGTCATCGCCTTCTTCTTCATCGTTTAGTTTTAAGTTTAAATATTCATAATCGAGCGACTGTGGGCTGACTTTATATCCTATCATTTATCCGGTATGAGCTTTTTTCATCCGTCGGCGCTCATTCTCTAACTCCATTATCCGCGTATTATTCATCAACGATAATTTTTTTTTTTTTTTTGTGATCCGTTAAGTAAATATATTTGTTAAGTGACCGCGGTAACTTAAATCCTACCAGAGGACAGAGATTTCGTCATGTGCGTGGCGTGCTGGTGCCGGGGTATCCATTTCTTTATATATCTTTATTTGAATTTTTTTTTTTACATATAAAATATAGACAAGCCTCTGTCATTTTTTTTTTTTTTTTATTTTTTCCTCGTTATTCAATATTCGTACTCAATGGCGTACGCGCCACGAAGTTGGTTTACTTTCGAAATGTCCACTCGCAGAGTGCGCGTTTATTATATTTCCATTCGATACCGCATTCGTCGAACCGAGTGCCGGCAATAACGAGTCGTATGTAATTAATTAATTGGGCAAACAGTTAACGAGTTTGAAATGCATATTCATCCGGTACAGTATGTACATGTACGACAACGAATGACCTTATTGCTCTACCTCGGATGGCTTTTTGTAGCACTACACGCTCCAAATTGGTAACAAAATAATTATTTTATATCAAATTAACGAGACGATGATATTTTTTAGTTTCTTTCAATAAATCTCTAAAACACGCAGCTTCTGCGGAAACAAATGTACCCGTCAAACAATTATGTACTCAGATGGCATATTATAGCGACGAAATATTTTCAAAAAATGTCGCTCTTTAAAAATTACAAAGTTCAACGATTGTTTTTTAACGTTTTAAAAAAAACTGTACGACGAATGAATTACAAGTCGCGATTTATTGAACGCAGGAAATTATAGGAATCACAAGATAGTTTGTGTACGCTAATTGATGGAGTCACGAAGCATAATATTCAACGTACGATCCGTCCCAGGCATCTGCACGGCACAGCTCAGACGCTCAACGTAAAACGTAATAGGCACAAAAATATAAACAGTACGTTGTACCATACAATATATCACAATGATAAAATACTAGGTTCACTTTTTACTTTTTTTTTTCGTTTTCACTATCATCGAAGTATAGATAACGAATAGTATAATAATCATAATAATCATAATAATAACGCCTATTCTTTTTTGGAGTAGCGGATCCAGCGCGGTAGTCGTAATAATTATAATATATTATCAATATACAAAGACAGACATTTGTCCTTCAATGACAATGGCAATGATGATGAATAATTAAAAATCATCGTTGCAATTAAAATATATAATCAAATCAACAATATGCGTATCGATCGTAACGGCGTAATTCTCGCATGTTTTCTTTATATCATAAATAGTAACTTGTCGTAATTTACTATTTATAACAATTCGTAATGATTTCAATCATAAACAATTTTAAAAAAATATGAATCAATTACATTAATGATAATAATAGTAATAAAAATAATGAAAAATTTAATTCTCGAAAACAACGACAAAGAAAAAAAAACCGTTCGTACATGTCGGGGGTGCGTGCTTATCGCCTCAGTTCTTTGTGTGGGATTGTAAACGGGGTTATTTTTTTCGGGATTTTTTTTTAATCCACCTATCGCGAATTGATTATTGGACACGCTTACACGGTTTTCGCAGAACCTTCACGTACTGTTTGCGCCGTACAATTTCTTCGCGTGCATATTGATGTATGCTTATTGTTTGTTTACCTCGCATTTTAATATATATATATATATATTGTATATATATATCGTATAAAGTATAAAATGCACGCCGATCACGGGGACATTGCGCGCGTGATACGTCGTCCTACAGGAAATCGCGAGGACTGGATATTCGTTGATACGTGTTGAGTGGAGAAAAAGAAAATCAATCTCAATCTTTCCTTCCTAATTGCTCGAAGCTTTTCTTGAGAGCCGGCCAAGTTTTTTTTCTACGAGATTGCGGTCAATAAGCGTTTTGCGAAATTTTATTAAAAAAAAAAATTCGATCATATTTAAGGGGAACAAAAATGCCGTAAATTGAAATTTATCGCGAATTAAATCGAAGCGAAAATTCTCCTAAATTCATCGAATTTCGGTTCTAATCTCGGATCGTACAAAAACTTGACAGAGGACGTTTTTTATTATATCGAAAAGGGTGTATATTTCTTTATAGTGTTTTTCTTTTTTTTCTCATCTTTCGGTCCTCGCTTTGACTCTCCGCTTCCATCTCACGCTCCCTCGTGTCTGGTTATCAGTGAGACTATTGGGGGATGTTATATAGGCTGGCTGGGTAGCGGTCGGGGGTATGCCGACTGGGCGTGTCTGGTCGATATCGTGAATGGCAAGTCTCCCACATCCCGGTACGCAGAATCTCCTCAAGCACGACGACGGGGTGAAAGAGTGAAAGGAAAATAAAAACAAGGGTAACCCGAGGTGCACGAAGATTAAGCTGAAACTCGTCGACTACACGAGGAAAAAAAAAGACAGAGAGCGAAAAAAAACGACCGATAGAACGAAAATACATTGAAAGGGATGAAAAAAAGACATTCGCGGGGAAACTCTGAAGTGAATGAAAGAAAAGTCGGGGGAAAAAAAGATTAAGCCGAAACGAGCCAACGGGAGACAAAATGCTGTTAATTACGTTACGAGTAAAAAGGCTCACTCGAATGCCGGAGCATCATCGATTTGTCTCCACTCTGAGAATGACGGAGATCCCCGTTTTGTCTTCGCCCGAAAGGGGGACGAGGAAAAACCGCGGGGGTGAAAGAAAAAAAAACACGAGAAGCTCGAGAACAGAGAGCGCGCCCCCTCAATGACAACAGTCTTTCGTCATCTTGAACGATTAATTAGCCTGAGAATCTAGCTACTGAGTGAGCGAAAAAAAAATAATACAAAAATTCAGGAGAATTTTTGCTACTTTGACTCGCTTTTTCCTCGGGAGAGCGAGACAGGGAGGGAGGGCGAGCTGTGAGCGACATTGAGCGATTGGAACAATTTCCGGCAGGATTCTTTCTCGGTCCGGCAATATTTTTCGATTTATCTTGTTCGCAATTACACCGCCACCCCGCGTCATGAATATTTTAAGAATTCCCGGTCCCTGCGAGCCGAAAGATTTTATATCTTTTCAGTATCGTCATGAGACGGCTAATGATTAATTACCAAATTTTAATTTTAAAAGAATCGTCCTCCTAATAATCGTGTCAAAATATTTTTAAATACTACGATCCTGTTCAAGTTTCAATTTTTTTCAAGATGCCCTCACTCGTTACTAAAAAATTATTTCGAAATTTAATTATTACGAAAAAATAATTTCGGTCGCAATTCTATAGCTTTTCAGTATCGTCATGAGACGGCTAATGATTAATTACCAAATTTGAATTTAAAAAGAATCGTCCTCGTAATAATCGTGTCAAAATATTTTTAAATACTACGATCCTATTCAAGTTTCAATTTTTTTCAAGGTGCCCTCACTCGTTACTGAAAAATTATTTCGAAATTTAATTATTACGAAAAAAATAATTTCGTTCGCGATTCTATCATTGACCGCAATTTTGCAAATTCTGTACATCTCTTTTTTTCCCCCGTTGATATTCATAGCTCAGACATTACTCGCTAAAATTTAATCGTGACTGTCGATGAACGAATAATGACGAGGAATTAACGAAAATAATGCAGTAATATCGGACAATTATTATCGCAATGAATAACATAGAGTAATAATATCTCGCATATTCAGTCTGGAGCATTCAATCGGGCGCTTTTTTTTTTCATATTCACAACTTTTACACACCTCTCTCTCCCTCTAAGTGGTACGGTACAATAATGGTAGTTCTTTTTCATTAACAAACATTGTCCCACTGTCTTGTCTCGTGTTATTCTTCCCAGCACTGGTCCACCTTGACGGATGGTTCTTCCTCGCTTCTCGTGCATTTTATACTTCCTCGTAAGTTTGGTGTTTTTCGCATCGTGGCTGTACCCGGTTGGTATTCCTCGTGTGTTCATCATCCCCGTCGCGCATTCCATTCTCCGTTAAATTTTATCCAACGATTTTTTGCTTATTTTTTTATTCAATTTTTGCGTTGGTCTCCGAACGTAAACGATCCCTTAAACCTAATCGACGAGCTTATTAAACTACTAGTGTTTGCTAAATTGACGTGTTTATACCGAAGGTCGTATTTCATCATCCATTATATATTTTTTGTTTTATACTTTTTTAATTCATCTTTTGCTTAACTTGTTTTTTTTTGTTTTTTTGTTTTTTTTTGTTTTAATTTACGTACTAGAGATATACTGGCAATGCTTTAAGGTATGTTCGTCTCTCGAGGCTTTTCCGACACTGCACGCAGTAGTAGTTTTACGAATTGAAGAAACACTCGTCGTCGTGGATTTTCTTTTCATTTCTCTATTTATTTATTTTTTTCAATTTTTATTTATTAACTTTTACTTCTCGTTTTATATTCGTGTCGTTCGTGCTTTTTTTTTATGCGTCTGGTTTTCTCAGTCTTCGTTAACGCTTTAGGCGTTGTATTAATTTTTGTATTTTAATTTATCATTCGTTTGCGAGTCCCTCCCGTCGTATTCACGATTTTTTGTAATTTTTCGTTTTTTTTTCATGCATCGCCGTCGATAGGATAGTTGAGCGGGGACTCAATGGAAACGAGCCCGCATTAATTTATTTTTATTTTTATTTTTTTTTTTTCGTATCATACTACTTTATTATAGTATAATATAACTATAATTTTTATATATATATTTTTTGTTGTTTTTAATTTTTCGTCGATCGATCGAAGTCGTTTCCACGAGTGCGTGCGTGAGTGCGTGCATTAGCCCTCTGTCCATGATGAAGGAAGAGTCATTGAGCGTGGACCAGATACGCGAGGATTCACGACACCTCGTCGTCTGGCCCAATTGGTTCTATTTTTATTATTTTATTAATTTTTCTTCATTTATTTATTTTCTTTTTTTTATTCTTTTCTTTTTGTCTTTACTCTATAATATACGGATTCATTCATGATGCAATTTCGTTCGCGAAATGCAACGAGTCTCACGGAGGGGTCGAGGGGGGGGGGAGGGGATGGGGATGCAATTTTTTTTTCTCCATCGATCAAACTTACGCTAAACTCGTGATCACGACGAGCGCAGCTCGCACACATCGACGACATTATTATTTACGTACGACAAGTGTGAGTTTTTGTTTCTTCATCCGAATGCGTGTGTTTATGTGTGTGTGTTTTTGTTTTTTTTGTGTGTGTTTTTTTACTGTCTGTTCGCTGCAGTGCCCGAAAGTCGAATTTAGTCACAGCACGTTTTAGTTTCGCTTCTTCGTCTTCGCTTACACTTAAGCTTCGATTTCTTCTCTCAACGGTTATTTATTTATTTATTTTTTTTTCAATTTCTTCCCCCAATCGATCTTCGTCCACATCCTTTTCAACGGATTTTATCGATTTTTCTTTTCTTATTATTTTCTGTCTTTGGATTATTAAGTCCATTTTTAATTTTCTCGGAACAAACTCGAATAAGTTGACCGCATTAGTGATCGGGATCGAGCAACACGAGATCATCCGCCACGACGTCACTGATGTGGAGGTAGATGATCCAGTACATGAGATTGAAGCATACGAAGCATACGGGAAATACGATGCGTGAATACTTGTCGATATCCGACGGTGTGATGCCTGGGAATTAAATTTTAATTTGCGTTTATATGTGCTCGAACGAATGGACTACGAACTATACGAGGCATTGTACTTGTAATAAGCGTGCGAATTTGGCAAGCCCAATGTTTTTTTTTTTTCTTTGCCTTTTGTGCTTTCAACAGCAATAATAATACATCGAGGGGATTTGTGAACAGCGCTGAGACGTAAGTTTTTTTTTCACGCATATGATTATTATTTTTTACAAGCCGAATAAGCATTCTTTAATTTTTTAATTTTTACTGCTGTTAATCTTTCACGGTCGATCACTTAATCGTTTTTATTGAGACCTCATAAGAATTTGTTTTTAACAGCTTTTTTTTCAAGATTTTTGTATGGTTTCCATTAGGAAAAGAAAATTAATGATCTCATAAAAAAAGACTACTGAATGACAACAATCAATTACCTTTTTTTCGCGGGACATTGAAAACGGTCAGCTAATTGTTTTTATTATTAAACTTTGTTAAAATAATGAAAATTTGATAATCACTTCGTATGAAAAATACAATACAAATATGCTTACGTATGCCAATATACGTTTCTGCGTAAATCCCCTCGAGTATCAGCGTAGTGCGGCGTGAGACCATGAATTTCATAATATTCACAGTTGTTTTGGTATTCATTATTTTCGTATAACTGCATCCGTCAGCGAATGCAGAATATCATTCGTTCAATAAGTGATCGAAAGATTTGCCGAACCAAAATCTTCGTAACGCAAATTTCACATTCCAAAAAAAAAAAAAAAGAATGATTATTCTCGGTGATTTTGGTATAATAAAAGAAACGTGTGTTCATATTCTCTATTCTACGTGAAATGTGCGTTTATTAGTGAATAATTCTGTTCGGGAATTCTTTTGCCCAGTGAGTTGAGAATTTACATTTATTTATTTAATTTTTGTTGTTGTTGTTAATATAAATTTTGATTATTACAAGTAAGCAGCTCGGATGGTTCCTTGGATTGTTAGATAAGTGTGAAGTTTGAACCTACATGGCGTACCATAGAGCTTGCTTATATCCTTGCCCGGATGAATTAGATGCTGAGGGGCCGGAGGTGCCTCCTCATCGGCACGACC
The DNA here is from genome assembly GCA_917499995.1 of Ichneumon xanthorius. Lineage (NCBI taxonomy): Eukaryota > Metazoa > Arthropoda > Insecta > Hymenoptera > Ichneumonidae > Ichneumon > Ichneumon xanthorius. The sequence continues at coordinate 5,722,556 of OU824202.1, read as the reverse complement.
ATTTATGGTATTCTCCAACGTGCCACCCTTGCTGTGTGCCTTGGGGTCGTGCACCTTGAACCGCACCTCCTGGACAACACGGGACCACTTACAAGAGACACGGCAGTTCGCCGTGGGGTGTCCTTCGATCGAGGTCTACCCCTTTATTCGTCGGCTTGGCATGCAACACTCGGGGATACGATAATATCTACTTATCTACTATCGAAGGACAAGGGCGCGAAGAAACAGGCCGGTGGCGATTGTATTATCATCACCGGATACAATATAATTTTTTAAAATCACGTTGTTCTAATAATTGTCAAATTTCAAGTATGCAAAAAAAGAAAATTGAAATTGACTAAAATAATAATTAACAAAATGTACCGTTCAGTGATCGATTCCTGCATGTACTTAGAGCGGTCAGTAGTTTGATCGCCTAAGCGTTACCCAATCGACAAGATCCGATTTATAAAAAAAAAATAATCCGCACAGGTATTCTCAACGACAAAGACTTTTTAATTGCGAATTAAATTATTTAACGAAACTCGAACGATAGGTATCGCTTGGTAGTTGGAATAGTTTTACGTCGTTCTCCGGACAGTCGCGGCCGTTCGGTGCTGTCCGCGAATAATAGAAAGTTTTCCCGACTGTGGTCGCAGGCCCTGTATTGAGAACGAATGTACTGGGTTTCGAGTGAAACCAACAGAATGGAGAACACAATTCGACACCACCGGAGAGACTCGGCGATGGCTCGTCGGTTTATGCATGAGATTCGGACTTTTGTCAGCTCGAGCCGTAAGTCCTAAAGAACCCTGGGGACCACTAACAGGAGCAGATATACATGTATATAAATATATATATGTATATATATATATACATATCGACGTGCCGAACACCGGAGACGGATACTTTGAGGAAAGTTAACTCTCGAACGTTCGGCAGGCTATTTCAATATTCAAAGGATCTCCACTGTTTATGCATTCACCCGGTGCTACCGCTCGGCCATAGGATCTGCTTTAATTTATTTCCTACTGCATCCCACTCTCTCCCCGACGCGGCTTCGTCTGACCCCACCGCGAATATTTGGATAGTCGTGGGGAGTCGAGCCTGATATTGAATTAATAAACGTTCGAGATTTCGCTATGCTCGTGGACTACCGGATGGCATCTTACTTCGTTACGAATTAAAAACTCAAAGGGCTCGTAGTGTCTCTGTACAGACATTTGATTAAATCGTTAAACGCGCTGCTCGATACGGAGAAAAATTATGGCGGAGAATGCCATTTTTCTTAACCTCTTAGAGTTTATATATTTTAAATCAATGTAAGGCGCATTATTTTTAGACGAATGTTTCTGCCTGCTTATCGTTCCGGAAAATTATATGATCGTAATAATGCAAACAAAAAAAAACAACAGAAATAACACCGACTTACTACTTCGATGTTTTCTCTGAACTCCTAACGATAGTGTCCCATTAGAAGCATTTAATAAATAAAAATACACTGTTCGAACGGCACGATGATTTAGAACGGTAATCGCGCTGTTTCGTGCCATTTATGGCACACTCCACGCTCACTAAGATTCACTCTCGGATTTCGATCATTCGGAGGCCATTCGACAGTTTTATCTGCAATTACACACCCGAGAAAACAAATTTTCACTACTGGACTTGCTAGACGCGAGGTTTATTAGGGTAACAGCTGATCGGCAGTCGTCGCGTCTAACGCTGTTCAGTATTTTTTTTTTTTTATTGGCTACAGTGTGCAGTGTGTGCCACTGCTAGTTAATACTCGGAAGCTTGCGGGCCGGAAGGGCGATCGACGCGACGTCTAGCCAGGGCCCTCCGTTACATCCATAATTACTCGCGGATCGTCGTCAACTGTTCCGTGGACCTAATTAGTATGTGAGACCGGTCATGACACCTTCACTTTCCGTCGAGAAAACAAAATGGCGTGTACTCTTGAAACCGCTACGTTTTGTTGTGTGTTGTTCTGTTGTGAAAAGTCAATCATATCGAATTTCGATCATTTGAAGGCCATTCGACACTTTTATCTGCAATTGACCACCCGAGAAAAGTAATTTTGATTACTGGACTTGGTATGGTCGACTCGACGACTAAACGGAGGGTAACAGCTGATCGGCGCGCGTCGCTTCTAACGCTGTTCAGTCTTTTTTTTTTTGAATTGGCTACAGTGTCCAGTGTGTGCCACCTGCTAGTTAATCCTCTTCTTTACACTATTGAAACGGACCCGAAGGGCCATACTAGGGGCAATCCGAACTGAAAACCATACCGGCCAAAGTTACAATGGAAAAATAATCTCGATGTGGTTAGAGCCTCTTCAACCTGACACTTAATACTCGGGAGCTTGCGGGCTCGATGCACCATCGACGCGATGCCCAGCCAGGACTCTCCGTTACATGCGTAATTACTCGCGGGTCGGGTCAGCTGTTCCGTGGATATAAGTACGAGGGCCCCGCACATGGCCTTCACTTTCCGTCGAGAAAACAAAATGGCGTCTACACTTCTAACGGCTATGCTTTGTCGTGTGCTATGCTGTCGTAAAAAGCGTATCATATCGAATTGCCGTCAGTAATATCAAAGTATATCCGATTATTTGATCTCGTAGTGAATAATGAGAAGTTTGAAATAATCTGCAGAAACAATCCCATTCGTGCTAAAAATGCCCAATCGGAAATGTTGAAGACGAGGTGCTTCGGTCGGGCTTTGTTAGCAGGAATGCTCCTTGTCGAAATAAAATGATTCGTCAATCGTTCGGTTAATGGAGCAACGAAAGAATGTTTATCGTCTCAGTAACGTGATTTAATTGTGCGTTCGAATGTCAAGCTGTTTCGAAAAATATGGGCCACCTTAGTTACGGGAAACGCACAGTGTGTTATTGGAATATAACAAGTGGCGCAAACATCGAAGCAGTAAGTGGAGTAGTCGAGGTCCTTTTTTTTAAATTCGGACCGTTTTGGATTTCTTATGAAATTGTAATTGTTTAAGCGAAAATCATTTATACAATAATAGTAATGATTATTACTATTGTCCTAAGTTAATTTCAGGTATAGCACAGCGTAACGGTCACTTTACGTCTTACATTTTGTTTTTATATAGAATTATCGTTTCCAACGCTACGAGAGATATTCAGCGGAAGGAAAAAAAAAAATTGTCGAAACAACCTCGTAGTCTGTCAAAGAGGCCCTCGAATAATTAATACTCATTTTGTAATTAAAGCCCTGCCTCTCGGTAAAGCTCGAAGTTGCATGAAAACACGTTTTTTCCCCTCGTTTTCGCTACTCTCAACGTTGTTCGTCATATTTGCTTTTCACCCTTTTTTCTCCGAAGCTCTGAGCGGCGCCGCGAGAAGAGCTTTAATATCTTCGTTTCGGCCCCATACAATCCGCGAGATTAAAAGAAAATTTATAGTGCACCGGGCGCGAGCGAGAGGCTGAACTCTTCCATCGTTCCAACGTTCGGCGAATGGACGTTCATTTTGCAGAACCTTTTACATACCCTGACCTTTCGACCCTTTATCGCCTGCACGGCGTGCAAAGCCGTGGGCAACGAAGATAAATAAAACGACGTAGTTCATGTGGTTTATCCAGTTCACTGACTACATTTTGGCAATATTTAACGTCAAAAGACCGCGAAAAATAAGACATTTTATTTAATGATAAAAATACGATAAGAACTCGCCGAATTGTAGAAAATGCTACGAAGGCAAATCATAGAGAAACTAATAATTCAAAGAATTATTATAACTTTTAGGGATTGCAAGCCTCCGATCACTGAACACCTTATCTAGTTTCGAAAGCGATTAAACAGCGAAAAAACATATTCAACTTCACAAAACATGAAAGACATTTTTTTAAATATTATCAATTAATCGCCATTGTAAAAGACATCTTAATCGTCGCTCATTCGAACTCGTGTGTTATTCTGACCGTAAATCGTTCGTTTATGAAAACTAATCATTAAAATCTGTGGGTAAGTCGGGGTGATGTGGCCATGCTTTTTTAAATAATGAAAATTGGAAGTTTAACGTTAACAAAACCTTTCAATCTTGGTCGTAACCAACTCTAGAAACATCGGATTGAAATAATTAACTCAGAACTTTCGATATTTTCGATGCGTGATTTAATTGCGGTTCTATAAATAAATATTTGCGATCAGTCATATCGCCGGGACACTACGGGTGATATGCCAATAATGGTAGTCGATTAGCCCGACAGCAGCATAAAGGGATCGCACAAAATATGTCTTGGTATGTTTTATGTTGTCTACATGAACTACAGAAAGACAATAATCACCTCCATCAAATGTTTCAGATACCAATGAAAAGGAAGCGGTTTTACTGGCCATATCACTTGGAAAAGGTAGGGGATATGGCCACGTGACATATCGTACTGACCCTTGCACATACAATCTTATAATTTTCTGTGCCATCGTATTGTATCCACAAATACTAAAAACTGTGCAAATGGCAGCGCCATTACACTGCGAAAAAGGATGGTATTTCCTACTATAACGAATAGTTCCCAGGGGGACGTCTATATAGATAGTTTGTGATAGTATATACTCAATTGATTAAACTATAATTATAGTTACAATGACCAAAAATTATAGTTGCAACTATAATTATAGTTACAATTATAATTTTTGGTCATTGTCGTAACTGTAAAATGTAGACGTCCCCCCTGGGAACTATTTACTATGTGAGTTTTTCTCAGTGTAGTTCGTTATGTTAAAAGATATTACGGGTGGCCATATCACCCGAAAATTGTAGGGAATATGGCCACGTGACATATCGTACTGACCCTTGCACATACAATCTTATTATTTTCTGTGCCATCATATTGTATCCACAAATACTAAAAACTGTGCAAACGGCAAGGCCATTAGTTTGTTACATTAAAAGATTTTACGGATGGCCATATTACCCTGACTTACCCTATACGATCAAGTTAACAAGGCGCGGCGAAGAATTTAATAAAAATTAGCGACGGGGGTCGACGAACAGACAATACAAACATCGCATAAAAACTTCTATATATCGGATATAAAAGGGTTCTCAAGCTCGGATTCTGGCTGGCGATACTCACAGTTTGCTTGGGTGCGTGGTCCCCGTGGTCACCTACACCGGGTATACCGGGCGGTCCCGGATTTTCTCTCGCAGCTTTCATGCTTTCCGCTATTTTCTGGAACCTGTTCTTCCTCATCTGAATCCTTTTGGCCATGTATCCGACTGTCGCGTATTCTGCGAATGAATGAATAAACAATTAAAACAGTAGGGCACGCATATCTCGAAATGTTTCCATGGGAAGTTCTCCTCGTTTTTTTAAAGTTCTTCGTCCTCCAGGATTTCACGATTTTATTTCCGCAACGGAAAATACCAGTTGAAATGGAAGGTCCCGTTCTTTTCCGCATCCCATTGACTTTTATCCGTCGGCTGATAGACTCATAGTAATAACATTACATAATTGATAGACCCTTTATGCTGCAACGTTCGTTCGAATAATCGACGCGCTAAATCCGAGTTCATTTTGCGGGGGTGAACGATAATATCTCTTTCTCAACAAAGTTTCTGTGGGGTCATGGAGAACAATCGTATCGAAGAGAGTAACGCGAGGATCGACTCGAACAGCTTTCAAACAATAATGGGCGTTCAACGAGAAACCTCAATCTTCGCACTCAAGTGGTCCGTTTTTTTATCATATAATAACAATAATACTGCTAACTATACGCGAATATTATTCCCGCGATCTGGAGTTACCGGTTAACGCTTTTCGTACGATAAGTCAATGAAGATAATTTCGACGGTCCAGAAATTTGAAACCGATTGAAAAATTTATAGAGTAAACGATTTTTTTCGCGTTAACATTGCAGTATGTCACGTTTATCTATTCGCAATCTGTACTGATGACGCAGAGTAGTGCACTTTTATTTATGATCATCTTTTTTTTAATCAATTTTTTTTATATGAAACTATTCACTGATAATTTGTACTAACTATTCACGGTAGTGGCTTCTTCGTTGGGTACGACCTACGGATTACCCCACGGAAATAAAGTATTATGTGAAAATATAAGGCTTGTCCGATGACAGAACAAAATAATGTATCATACACTGTAAAAAATCTGCGTTGATAGTAACACAATTAGCGAGTACAAAGTACAACGTTGCAGAGAAAAAAATGATAGTTGGTTAAATAATGCTATTTAACGAAATGTAAGATCGTATGATTTAACGGTAGTTTGGGATGAAGCTGATATGTTTATTTTACCTAGACTTTTCGACGATGAATTGACCTGGAAAATTTGTCAATTTATTCTTATCATAAACGTTGTAACGATCATTTCAGCATAGTAGGGCAATTCTCGTAAAGCTTTTTTGTCTATCTAGATTTGGCATTTAGTTGTAAATTAAAATAAGCATCTATACACCCACCCGTATTAGAATTTCAATACCCCTTAATTATATTGCTTTGATACCGCATTTTTTTACAGTGCATTTATCGCCTTTTTACTTGATCTTGACACGTTGCAGCTGCTCGATAACTTGTATTTTTTCTATACGTAAGGTATCTTTGGGATAAGAGGGATACGGGGTGAGATGGAATAACGCCATCTCTGTTGTTTTAAATTCTTGTTAATTACGGTACTATTATTTTTTCTACTTGAAGCGAAATGCCGTTGTCCCAACTTTCCCCGCGTCCTATCTATCACCAAATTACTCTGCAATAAAAAGAAAGAGAAACACACAATTAATGAGTGAAAAATATATGAAAATAAGGTAAGTGTCCCATTTGCTGATCGTGTTTTAGTTACTGATGAAAATTTCGAGTATTTACATTTTTGTACATTCTGTAATGAACATTCAAAATGTTACCCAGACGTTTAGGCTGACAATAAGACATTCAGATATAGTTTTAAATAAATATTTCTCAACATCAATATTGAGGATTTTTCTTAAATAGGGTCAGGAATTGTGAAACTTACCTTAAACGTATCATAAAAATATATTTTCTCATATACTTCTTTTCCGTGGGGATAATATAGTTGGCATAGATACAGGTAGAGTGGCGTATAATCGCGAAAGCAGGAGGGAGGTTCCGTGAGGTTGAATTTTCCCCCATCGGTCTCCGGCAACCGGAAGTCTCGGCGTTGCGTTAGAGTTTCTCATTCCAATCCACAGAAGACTCGTTGCAATCGTTCGCGGTTGGTAATACGTCTGGCAGAGAAACCGGAGGAGTCCTTGAAGACGACGACCGACGACCAAGAGACGGCATCGATATATATACACACATATATATATATATACCTAATCTCGTTTACCTCTTTGATATGGGTTCGACTAACTAATTCCCTTACCTTCCCCCGGAGCTGCGCCCTCTTGCACCGTTAGATAACTCTCACTCCCTGCCACGGCTGGCCGATTAGGAAATGTAATTTTGGCACAAAGTTCCCGCGGTTACTACGGGATACTCGTACGCATGATTACATCCAAGATTGTCGGAGATATTGGGAGTACGAAACTCTGTGACTTTTTTTTGTTGTTTTTTTTATACGTAAAAAAGAAAATGGCCTGTCTCAACAAAAAAATCTATTGAAGGGGTGTCTATGAATTTTGTAAATTTTAGAGACTTGTGCTCGGGCAATCATCTCTTCTGGACTTCGTTTCACCGCCCCGCGTAAAATTGATTCATCATTTTACACCGTTCACTATAAGTTATACAATTATTATACTGGGTTCGGAGCGAAAAAAAAATGTACGATTTAATTGTTTTATCTTTGAGACGAAAAAAGTTGTTATCACTAATTTGTCTCGCTTTTTCGTAGCTGGAAGCAAGTATCAAAAGAGTTGAAACTATTGGCGCGCACATTTCTATTGGCTCCACACATTTGACAAAAATCATAAGTCGGCTTCCTTAAGGTAGTTCTTGCATTTTTATCAAATCTAGATAGGCGAATAGATATAATATCAAATGAAAGGGTAAGATGCCTAGAGTATATTTTCAAAGTTTAGAATCCTCCCACCGTTTAGAGAATAGGCTTGTGAACGTCGTCAATTTTACACGGCAATAGCACCATAAAATATATTCATACTTCATTCAAACATTTCTGAATATAATAAGCGATACTAGATGGATTAACCGTGCCGTTTATGAATAAAATGACGCTTTTGATGAACTTTCGGCAAATTTTCGACAACCCTCGAGTGTCAACCGATGTACAATACGCGTGTCTCAGTCCAGGACCAATTATTTTATCTTGCTTAAATAGTGAGTGAATAGATGACATCATCTACTTCGGCAATCGTACGAATATATGTTATAGAAATTGAATTTTGAATATTTTAGTGCATTTGATTTTTTACCGTTAACACAAACATTCATCATTCGGTAAATACGTGTACGATTCCCGAAATTAATTATTCGCTGACCATCGACTGTCGGCTCGTCGTGTTTGTCGAAAACTATTTTTCTTCTAGAGAATTCTAGAGAATTTTTCGTTTCGAAACGATTTTTACATCGAGGGTCATGTTTACACGCTCTGAGTTTGTGAGCTTACGATAGTACAGGGGGCGATCCGTCAGGCAAAAAAATCACGATGTTGCCAAATTGTGTTAGCTCATAAGGATAGGACTTCAACTCTAGTTAAATTTAAAAACTCGCTCCGCTATTTTCCGTTTATGGTGAAGGTTTCATGAAAACGAAAATTGGGGAATAATTAATCTAAGCGTATGCCGATTTTTATATGGGAAATCACACATATTTCTGACTAATAACAATAGTTGTCCACATGACTTCAAAGTACTGCAAGAATTACCTTAATCGATACAAAAAGTTGCAAATTGAAATTTTTATATGGCTTTCTCATAATGTTCCTTTATTTGTAAAGCTTCTTCTATGGGAAAGCATTTTCTGTACTGTTGGTTTTCTTATACTCGACGATTCGCGAATCAAGGGACATTATGAGAAAGCTATATGAAATTAACAATTTGCAACTTTTACGAGAAAGCCATATGGAAATTTTTATTTGCATCTTTTACGAGAAAGCGATATGAAAATTTCAATCTGCAACTTTTGCGAGAAAGCCATATAAAAATTTCAATATGCAACCATTATGACAAAGCCATAGGAAAACTTCAATTTGCAAGTTTTATGAGGAAGCCATATGAAAATTTAAATTTTCATCTTTTATGAGGAAGCGATATGAAAATTTCAATTTTCAACTTTTATGCGGAAGCGATATGAAAATTTTAATCTTCAAGTTTTTTAACGTCAACGTCGTGCTTGACTTTTATGCAAACCGACTGGCGTGAAAAAAAGCATCAACGTCGCGTATCACTTTGTCGGATCTGTGCATTGACTTCGTTTAACGAAAATACAGAATCTTAGAAAAATATATTTTTTAAATTATTAAATCGATTATCCAATATTCGCCGTTTTGTGGCCATGTCTAATGTATTTTTCCACGCTGATTACGAATTTCCAACTTATGTTACTCCTGAAGCGATATTCGATGTCGAAACTTCCGTCGGACGTAAAATAACCATTTTCCAAAAAATTAAAAACTTTCAAAATCCCATAACATTTAAACAGTTAGATGAATTTTCGCTAAATTTAATACCGAACATTGTACAGTGATAGTCCGTTCCCGTGTCAAATTTTAGCTTGATACCTCCATGTTTACTCGAATTAGACCATTTTTAATAATTAAAAAAAAAATGAAAATCGCATCAAATCTGACCGCTTGGATGAATTTTGACCAAATTCAACACTAAAGATTCTTAATCAAAATTTCATATTCGTATGCAGTTTTAGGACGATAGCTCAACATTTACGCAAGTTGGAGATACCAAAGACATTTTCCAAAAAATTCAAAGTCGCGTAAAATGTTCAATTCGGCCTCAACTTTATAAAAAAATTGCACTGTATGAAGAGACGTGACTACTCTACTAGTGTACCAAAATTCAACTGGCTATCTCAAGTCTGACGCACACGCACACACCCATACATCCGGACGCCCGCTAAAAATCTCATTTCTTGACGTTTCAGACTATATCAACTAAAATAAAACTTGATAAAAATGGAGCTTCTTCTATGAGGAAGCAAAAAATGAAATTATTTTGAAGAGAATACAAAAGAATTATTGTTGGTCCGGTAAAATAACGTCCGATTTCTGATACGAAAATAAAATAAAAATAAGATATTCATCGACCCCCCAAATCCCCGGGCCGGCTCGACGTCACTCGCGCTCGAAATTCCGAACGAACCGGAATACATTTCCCTCGGGGCGGTACAGCGTCACTACTAATATGGCTATGCGCTAAATTCTCTCTATACCTGTATAGTGGATACATATTAATACAGTGTATATATACTATACGAGCGGATGTTGGAGGGTGAATTATAATTAGCGGCGGCGTAATCGGGTCGCCAATTTTGGCAATGGGGCTGAGCGAAGAGGGTCGGTTGGTTAATATACGTCCCGAAGTTGCAGCCGGCGTGTGCTGCTGTGGGCCCTGCGTCATCATAACGACGACTACGACGACGACGACGACGACGCCGTGGAGGTGGACAGTAGAGACGTGGACGGCGTGGACGAGGTTGCTGACGCTGAAGACGAGGACGACGTGATCTCCCCCCTGGTTGTGGCATTACAGTCGACCGAGGGATGAAACTCTCTCTCCTGCCGGACAACACACACCGACCACGGAAGAGCACACAACGATATGCGCTCTCTTTGTCAACCGCCAAGGGACGAGACGATGCCGTGGTTTATTCCTGGCGTTCAGCGTGGCGTTAAATCGTTCGAGCCGCGTTTGTGTCACACAACGCGGTTTTAACCGACGGAAACGTTGGCGGTGTAGGGGGGGGGGGGGCTGGGGGGTTAAAGTCGTCTTTGTCATCGTAACTCGCGCGCACGAGTAATCTCGCTGTTTTAATGCGAGATAAATTTTTCGTTTTCACGAACCTACAGGCGTTGGCCGGGCGAAAGCTCTAGGGATTGAAAGGTTCTTCTAAAGCTGAAGCTTTTATTTTTATTAATTTTTTTTTTTGATTTGTTGAACGGTCAAGGTTTGTCCCGATGGTTGGTAAACCTATCTCTCACCTGATGCGGCATGGGGATTTTTGGGTCGACGGCGAAAGCTCTATTAATGGCGTCTTCTAGGACTATGGGAATTTATATTTTTTTTTTTGTAGGTCAAGGCTATCTTCTGCGTCGCTGGAAAGCTTCTAGGGCGAATTTCTCGGTTAAATTATTTTTTTTGGCTCGGACCTAATGTAACGTTGGGTAGATGCATCGTTTCTGGTGATTTTGGTTCCCAGTGGCTTTTTTTCTGGTCCGATTTTTTTTTGTTTCTCGACCCCAATGATATTTTTTGTGTAGGTTGTCTTTATGTAGAAATAAGCCACTTTGCGACTTAAATCTTTAGAGTGCATGATTTAAACGATACGCGATAGATTAACGTATGTGCTTCAGCATAATTATAGTGCTATAATTAATTTAGGTCTAATAGTAAAAAATAATACGAAAATGGGAAACCACAAATGGTGCATACCCTAATTAGTTTCAACTGAACCTTAGCAGAGTTTAGTTTCTGAAGCGCTATGCTATAAAATTATGTCTACTGTCTGCTTTAAATCATTTTCTGTACGAAATTTTGCGATCTTTTCGGCCCTGGCTGTTCTACTGCAATCCAACTACCATCCGGTTCTCGACCCCGTTTTTTTTTTTAACCAAAAACCTTTGAATGTTCTACAATGTCGATTTTTTTTTGGTAAAAATATCGGAATAGAATAGAATAAAATTGGTACACCGCGTGTAGTATACCTGCGAAAAACAAATATTCCCATCTCTCGAACCAGACTTTCCAATTCCGTCGATGGCAAAAAAAAATATGATTCGACGAGTTATCCGTTGTGGTGTGCGTAACTAATGAAAAATTTTACGCTCGACGTTTCGGTTTCCGAAAAATTCGATCAAATCTCACACCGCATTCGAATTAACAGAGATTACAGTTTTTTTTTTTTTTTTTTTTGCCCGACGTAGATCTTATCGAAATACTAATTTGTAAATTTACGAAAAAATAAAATAAATGCTAAAATATAAATATATATATATATGTATATATTTATATATGTATATTTAAAAAAATGTCCGAGGGATCGTCGATAGAAGGGAATGAACGATAGACCTCGAAGAAACGATGGATAAGGAATACACGCGCGCGTGTTTGTAAGGACTTTGCGTGCACGCAGTAAGGACAAAGGGGGAGAGGGGGGGGGGATGAAAAAAATATATATGAATTATTGTATTACATTACATTGTATAGAAGCGATATATGGTTGCGTGCTCGGGGGAAACAAAGTGCGACTGGGATGAAAGATATGTAATAATAGGCCTCTCGAGGCCCTTTCACGAGTACACTCGTCGTCTTCGTCATTCGCACGTGTGCTCTCGAAGCGAGTCCCACGACGCAAAGAAAAAAATACGAAAAAAACAGATTAAAAAAAAAAAATGTAACTAAATTTATCGCAACCGCAGGAACTTGCACAGTTCGATTCTAATCGAGTTTGTCGGTGGAAACGTGCGAAGACTGATCGCCTCGGACTCGGGAATGGGTCTCGTAAAAATGCAGGTTTTTTTCTTTTTCTTTTTGTTTTCTTTCCTCTTTTTTTGTAAACATTGGAAACGAGCGACAGTCGAGTCGAGAGCATTTTTTTATTAATTGTATGTTCCGTATAGTGTTGCGTCATATATATATATATATATGTACCGACCGATTGCAATGACAATTATCAAAAATTCATTTTGGGCGTGATAAAATTTTGGAATTGTTTCAAATTTTGAAAAAACGCGAGAGTCGCATGCTGAGCAATAATAATAATAATAACAGCAATAATAATAATAGTGACAATAGGAAGAGCAGACTCTCGAGGCTCCTCGGTCTCGTGGACCCGCGATGACTTTAACGACATCATTAAAAACTCTTTTGTGTTGTCAGTCGCGAGTCTCGGATCAGTCGATCGAACGCAATCGGTGCACACTGCTTCGATATTTAATTATCATAAAATCGATCTCTCAGGATTCACCTGATATCTTCAATTTAATTTTTTATTCTATTTCTCTTGTAGTTTTCAAAACAATGGCGGGGCGCGCGACGCGCGCCTCAATAAAAAAATAATGAATTCACAACGATCATCGAAATAATGATTTGAGATTTTATTTATATATATATATACATATATATTTTTCGAGAATCTCTGCGAGACAGAGATGAGAAAGAGATTCCCGTTAGCGCGCGACAGTGTGGAGCGTTTTGGATCGATCGATCGTATCCTGATTAATCTCGAGTGTAGCGATGATTAATCGATGCACGTCGAGTCCGATTGAGATATGCGCGACCGCTCTCGTCGGGACTGGCGTCTCGACGTAAATACAGACAAGACACATAGAGACAGAGACAGATAGAGACAGGCTGGAGGTTCGGTAAGATAAGGGGGGAGGGTGGGAGGGGGAGTTTGACTGGAAAGACAGCGGTTTTTACAGTGACTCTTAACACAGTATTCGTGTTAATACATAATCATCCTCGTTGAGTGCACACACGGAGAGAGCACGCGGCAATGTCACCCGCGCTATTCAGTCGGGAATAATTCGGGATTTTTTTTTTCAATTTTTTTTTTTCGGGACAATCGGGACGTCCAAGGATACGGATCAAAAAAAGCCTCGTGCGAAACTTTCGTGATTACTTTCGTTCACGTTGTGGTTGAGAGCGATGAGCGTGTCGAGGGTTGTGGTCCGTAACGAGTCAGAGCGAAGCGGGAACGTTAGAGAGACGGTAGAGTGAGTCCGGGGGACATGACCATTGTTTTTACCTTTTTTTTCGCGTCTCTTGATAGATATGTACAGTGGGGTATTCATTTCAGTTTAAAGTGCAAAAATGTTAATCTTTTGTTAGAACGTTAGACAGCAGGAAAATCTTAATAAGAGACATCTGCGAAGTTTTTTTTTAAATAAATTTTGCTGGAAAAAGAACTGCCTAAAAGAAAAAAAAACCGTTTCAAAAATCGTCGTAAAGAACCGTTCGTAATCACGTCGCAAAGCCGAATGACTTGAACCATGCGTAAGTTTCATAGATCTCGTACAAATGTCACAGAAAAGAATCTCCGAAAGATAAACAAAGGACCAAACTAAACCAAAGACGTAAAACGTCCCCTTATCTTCATAGAATACTCAACGACTCGTTCATTGACTAATGTAACAGTTAAAACGATACATTTCGGCGGTAAAAAAAAAACCGGCAATTTTCCATAATCAATCGAATGTAAATAAACCTAAGAATTTTTATTCCCGAATGAGCTAGTTAGTAAAAAAACAGTCAATCGATAGTAAATGAGCATAAGAATTTTATGCCTGAACGCGCTAGTTAGTAAAAAAATGTTACTAAAACACAATCAATCGATAGTAAATGGGCATAAGAATTTTATTCCCGATCGAGCTAGTTAGTAAAAAAAATGTTAGTGAAAAAAACAATTAATCGATAGCAAATGCGACCAAGAATTTTATCCCTATCGAGCGTAATACATTGTACAAATGTCCTTGTCTCTTTTTTTTTTTCTCAAACGCCATCGAGCACTGCGAGCGCGGTCGTTACAGGTGTTAAGTAATACGTAACACGTTAAAACGACACATTTCGTCGCCAAAGAAAACCGGCAATTTTCCACAATCAATCGAGAGTAAAAGCGACTAAGAATTTATTCCCAAACGAGTATAGTTAATTTTTTCAAAAAAAAACGTCAACAACCAATCGACAGCAGCTGCGACTAAGAATTTTATCCCGAACAAGTATAGTAACACTTTGCGCAAATGTTCTTTTTTCAATCCTAATCGATCGCTGCGAGTGTGGTCGTTACAGGTGTTAAGCGTCTTCCCGGGCCTCGTTTCCCGGACTGACCCTAGGGGCGGGGGGGGGGGGGAGGTGATCTTATCGGGTTTATCGGACAAGGAATCGACGGACGACGAAGAAGACGAAGAAGAAGAAGTCGGACGGGACGACGTGAGAGAGAGAAAGAGAGAGAGATAGATAGAGACGAAGTCGAACAGGAGGAGACGGACGGGGGGCGACGAGTCGACGTGGAAGTGGGTGACGTCCGCACGTTACTTACCGAGCAGCGACGCGAAGACCATGACGAAACAAGTTCCCAGGTAGACGTCGATGGACTTGACGTAGGAGATTTTGGGGAGGGCTGCGTTAGTCGAGGACATGAGGGTTGTCATGGTAAGCACAGTGGTTACTCCGAGGGCGACCCGAGCGGGGGTTGCGTTTCGGTTTAGCCAAAAGCTCACCCATGAGATTATCACGATTAATCCCGAGGGTATGTAGATCTGGATCAGGTAGTAGCCCATCGATCTCACGAACTGGATCTCGCAAGCTAGCCGAGAATAATTGCCTGCGAAAATATAAGAAGAAAGGAGACATTTTCTCATGAGTTTCCATGTGTTTAATGGGTGTGGTGATTTTTTTTTGTTTTTCTGTTACGCAACTTTATTTAATTATGTTTTTTTTTGTTTTTCGTCGGAGAGAGGTTTTTATTAAAAAATATTATTATTATCGCAGCTGTCCGGGCGATGCAGCGGTCGATGGCGTCGTCGATGCTGTGGGAGTTCCGACATCGTGTTCCGGTGAGCTCGTTCATACTTCGTTTCCGTTCGTTCGACTCTGCCGGATGTCTCTGCCTCGTTTCATTCTCACCGTGTTCACACCCGGCTTTTCTTCCTCACTTTTTTTTATACCCGATCCATCAGCTTCCCCTCTTTCGTTGTTTTTTTTTATTACTTCTTCATACTTCTTCGCGGTCTCTCGATCTTTCCCCTCGGTTTTTCTTTCTTTATATCACCACCCTCCCCCCTTTCCAATTCCTATTTTTTTTTCCGCCGAAGCAACGGCGTATTCGCAGCTGTTACTGCGCACATGCGGCTATCAGGTTGCAATTTTTTTTTTCTCTCTTGTACGGATCGCAATATGCGAGACCAATCTTTGTTGCCGGTTTCCCGAGTGCTGGCCCTACTGGTGCAACTACCCTTGTATATATACCCTCAGGAGCGCAGCTCGGGCTCTTACTCCGGCTCCGAGCCGCTTTACGACACCCTCACCGCGGCAGTGGCGCACATACGTATATATCTGTACGTCTATAAACCGGCCCTTAGTGTATCACGGATGGTCGGCCAGCGACAGTTACACCCCACGGAGCTTCGAGCATCTCGCCACGGCCACTTTGCACGGGAGGCACTTGGAGCCCCCCCTCGAGCCAACACACCCCCCCTCGCAGATCGACGGTAACGCGATGACCGGAAGCTTTACCGCTGCGAATCGGGAGCCTAGCTACAACGCTACTGGTCACTTCGCAACCCTACAGGCTCGCCCAAAAAAAACGGACGGTCAAAACGCCAACATTTTTTTCGCTCTTTTTGATAATTCGATAATGAGATATTAGAAATTTATCATTTTCTTTTTCAGGTCACTTCGCAGCTACAAACAAATGATAAGATATTAGAAATTTATCATTTTCTCCTTCCAGTCACTTCGCAGCCAAAAACGAACGAACGATCTTCTAAAAAAATGTTCGCTCCTTTGATAATGAGATATTTATCATTTTATTTAATTATTTACTTCTCTTGGTCACTTCGCCCCTCTACAGGTTCAGCCAAAAATCAAATAGACAAAAGTCTACAATTTTTTTCGCTCTTTTCGATAACGAGATATTAGAAATTTATAATTTTCTTCTTCCGGTCACTTCTCACCCATAAACAAATGAACGACCTTGTAAAAAATTTCGCGCCTTTGATAATGAAATATTAGATATTTATAATTTTATTTATTTACTTATCCTGGTCACTTCGCACCCCTACGTGCTCGTCTAAAATTGTATCGCTCTTTCGGTAATGAGATGTTGGAAATTTATAATTTTGTTTTATTTTTAACGAAACACAGGATATATCTGGAGAGTTGTGTTTTACTGATAAAATCAGTATGAGCTCGTCGACGCGAAGGTAGGTCGCGGAGTGACCCAGTGGAGCGACGAATCCTCGAGCACGCGACACCCCTCGCTCGCAAGGCCTATACGCGCGGTACGACGGGAGTTTGTAGACGTACTTGCAAGGTACACACACACACACATGCCCAGCCGAACGGATATAAAACTGACGGTACGACGAGGTGTATAGTTTGATACGAGCGTGGCAATCGAAGCAGTAGAAGGTTATACTCGAATGCACTTTTCCCTACCCTTCGATGCACTCGGCGGTGCAGCGTCTGCATTGCAATGCGATCTGTACATCACGGATTTATTTCTACTCGAGCTTCCCCGTCGTACAACGTTCCGAGACATTTTACGGTGGTAAAGGAAGAAAAAAAAACAAAAAATGAAGTAACATTTTTTTTTTAACGCCAGACTCACTCTCCAGCCCTGCGACCCTTTTTCTCCGCCCCGTATTTTTCCGACATTTTTATCTTCCCGTGGAATCGTTAAAATCATACTCCGAGCATTAACTACCGACTTAACGGGGGCGGACTCGGAGTACCCTGGGCTCGTTGGTTCGCCGTTTCAATGAAAATTTTTACACGGACGACCCGGGAGTTTATTATTTTTACGAGTGGACGAATGATTCTTTAAAGGCTGACCTTTTCCACTGGTGGACACACTGTCGTTTTTTTTTACTTTTTCATTTTTTCCCCATTTTTTTTACGGGAGCGTTGTAAAAAAAGCTTTCCAGAGAAGAGACACAAAAGTCCCGGGCTGATAGTTGGGAGCAGTTTCGACGTCGCTGCGATGCTCGAACGGCCCCCATTCGTTTCATCTCCTCTCGCTGCTATACATTTTCCTCTTCGCTCCTGTGACCGTCTGTCCGTACTTCTGTGTGCGTGAGTTAACGGTAAAAAAATATTGAAGTGCAGCCGTAAGAGAAGAAATAAGAAAGCAGAAGAAAAAGAAAAGAGGGAAACGAGTTTTTGCGCCGGACGACTGGAGCGCAGTTGCCGATTCACAGAGGGACGAGGATTCTTCACACGGACGGCAAAAGCCTGCTCTAATTTTTTTAGTTTTTTTTTTCTTTGAGTTTTTTTCGGAGCATTCGTTTGACCCGGCTGTGTGCGCTTTCTTGGAGTCTTGGAAGGAACGGACAAGATCTCGAGAAAAATTACAACTTTTGCTTTCTTCATTTGTCACGGCTGGGAGTGGGAACGCGAAAGATCTGACAGCGTCGAGCTTGCATCTTTTACGAAAGATGTGTATATATATTACATACAGGGGAGGTGGGGGCAAAACGGGTGTCTCGACTAATAACAAGTATTGGGGTCGAAACGGGCACCGTCCTAACTTTCTTATAAACGACTTGTTCCAATTTTCTGACGTTCCTTACATAAGAAAAGTGCGGAAATAAGTCAAATTCTTCAAAAACGGGGTGGAAACGTTTGTTTACAATTTTTTTCTAAAATCTGTTGCACAAATTAATTTCTTTGACAAAATTTTGCGCGAATTAATTTTTTTTTTATTTTGCATCTAATTAATTTTTCAAATGACTTTTGATGCAATCTATTTTTTTGATTTTTGTCACGACCTTCTTTTCTGGCTATATACAAGTTTCGTATTGTTTCGCGATCTGTAAGACGTTTCCATCTACAACAATTGTCACTTCGTAAGCTCCAACCTCTAGCAGCGTCGCTTCAAAGTTGGAATTCCTTCAGTTTTCAACCACCCGGTGGCGTCTTTTGATGAGCGTCGTGAACTTCATTATGCACAGCGCCACCATGTTTGTTGGCTTACGAGTTTGTTCATGTTCATGTGCGACTGAAGTGGTTGCTTGTATTGTTTATTTACAATAGTCGAGGAGACATGGTGAAAAACTACGAATAGACATTCATGTAGTGACATTGCCATGGCAGGCTCGGAGAAGTCTCTTGTCGATGGGGCAACGAATTATAACGAAGCTTCATGACAATTCGCCATTCCTCGAACCCCACTGCAGACGCGAGTACGCAAGTTGAAGGTAAAGTTACTTCAAAGGAGTACAAAATTATATTTGTGTAACAATAAAAGCGATAACTTGGTAACTTCATTCCATACCCTTAATTAAAACTTGACTTTTAGTTTAATTCTAATAAAATTTCATCAGGATGGTAATGATGATAAATAAGTCGATCAGCAAGAATTGTATTACGGTAAAAAAATTGTTTCTGTTTTTCGTTTATTTCTCCGTTTTCTTGTGCTACTCATACAAAAGACGTCGACATATCATGAAAAATCAATTAAGATCAAATTATAATTTTTAGACTTGCTGCCCGTTTTGCTCGCAATTATCATTTTTAGTCGCGGTGCCCGTTTTGCCCCCTGCTCGTTTTTCCCCCATCACCCCTAGGGAAGGGCGGGGCAAAATGGGACAATGGAGCAAAACGGGATAGTGAGCCCAAAACTCAACTTTCCAATGATTTTTAAATGCCCCATTTTGCTCCGACGATACTTTCGGATTTTCAACCCTGTTTTGCCCCACGGACAACCATTGTGTTTTGTCTGGTTTTCCCGTTTTGCCCCGCTGTGCCATTTTGCCCCGCTCTCCCCTATATCTTTGTGTATGTTACTACCGGGGCGCTGCAGCAGATTCACTCTGCGGACGAAAATGCACCTTTGACGGTCGGGTAACAGTTTAAAGAACCCGTTGCTTTTACTTCTGTCTTGATTTTGATGACAAGCCTCATCGACATTGCTCCGGAACTTTAGGCACGGTGTACTATATGTTCGCGTTGTATTCTTGTTTTCTAAAATATGACAAATTTTGATTGAAAAACAAAACAAAGATCCCAGAAAATTGTGAGCTTGAATTCGCGGTTGAAAACATCAGAAGCAAGTCAGGATTCGACAAGCGACCGTAGACCGGAAATATTTCTACACCGCTGATAATTCTTGCCCTCCGGAACATTTCCTAGTTTATGTGTGTTTTTTTCGTTTTCTTCAAACGACCCCACCCCACTCGAGAAGAGGATTTTTCCAGCTCGGTGGTCGCGGATCTTCCGCGAAATTCTTTTTACCCCTCCTTTGTCGCGACGATTTCGCTCTGTAATTCTCGGCCGTTTGTTTTCCCTCCTCCATTCCCGTCTTTTTCGTCGGGGTTGACTCCGCGAGGATTTCACGAGACACTAATGATTCGCGGATGGATAAAAGAAGATCCATATCTATATATACATACGTAGAGACTATCGGGGGCTTTCCCGTGCCCGCACGTCTTTCGTCCGCCCCGTTCCAACGACTAAGCGATCCCGCGAACTCGCGGTTCTCCCGAGATCCGCGAGAAAATTCGTCTGTCTCAGCTTCTGGCGGATAAAGAGGTCCGATCGTCGGCTGCGTCGCACAAAGACGGAGCGGAGAATTTAGCCGCGGAGATACGAAAAATAAAGGAGAATGAACCGACCGAGGATGGTATAAAACGTTTTTACCCCGACGTTGACGAGGACGACTGAGGAACGAGGTAACGGGTCGCGAAACTCCCGGTCGTCGTTTCTCTCGAGCTTCTCGAGAGGAAGAGGTTTCCTCGATAATTCCGAAAATCCTCGGCTCATTCTTCCCTTTCGAATTTCACCGAACGGATTTATGAATAATTTTTCTCGCATTTCCATCTGCGGCTGGATTGGTCGGTCTGTAATCCGGGGTCAACGACCCGAGTAATGAACTTGTCCGTATTTCTGACCGGAGTCCTCAACTGATCACTGTAGTCGGTTTATCTCCACCAACCACACAGTAAAAAAAAAGGTTTGTACACTTAAACGTTTCTTGTTTATAAAAGTCCACTATATTGTTGTTTTTTGTATTTTACCATTTTTTTTGCAATGAATTGTATTTTCTAATTTAAAGAAATTGTGAAATTGATAAACAAGAAAACAAATTGTCGATTTTTGTCGATAAAACAATGTTTGTTAATTATTCAAATCTTTTTTTAACCGTGCCATGAGGCAGCGTTTTGATTTAGGTCACAATAACATGTACCGACGTAGTTCTTTTTTTATCCCTAGGCATTCTTTTTTTTTTACACAGTTACACTGTAAAAAAATTGTGTTCGAAAATTAATGAACGATACTAAAAGCTTATTTACGTAAACTGTTTTGAAAATTTCAAAGACATGTGCATTGCAGAAATTGTATAGCAAAATTTGTATTTTTTTATGAAAATCTTAGTAAATTTTAGGCGAAAATTTCATAATTTTAACATCTGGTATTTTTATTTTACAAAAAAAGTAAATTTATTTATTAATGTCCAATTAATGTAAGTAATGCAAGCAAATTTCAAGTTCCGATACATTAAGTTTACAATTTATTTTTACAGTGTAGCTAGTGAGATGGTTTTTCTTGCATAGTCGGTATTCGAGCTTGATTACCCTGTTCACTTCCGGTTAATTATTCGGGGCTCGATCGATCTTCGCAGGATCAGTAATTGCCTGCTACAGTTCGCACCTCTTCCCCCGCCCCCCTCGCGCACTTCGTCGATTAAATTTTTTTTAAGCCCTCAAAACTAGCGATAAATTGAAACTTATGCCGTCTTCGTTGAACATTTAATGAACTATATTGACACGACGGTGCATTGAGCGATTATGTCAGTAAAAAGCGAGGCGAGTGTTTCGTGCATGTAGAATCGTCCCAAGTGTGTGTGTATGTGTGTGTGTACGCGGACACGGAATACACGTACATCGTGTACGATATAAGTGCACAACCGGCGATAGAGTAGAGTTCAGGGAAGGTATCAGGGATAGTGTACCGGCTATACAGCGGTGAACCCTCCAAAGGGGCGGCCGTGCGCGCAGAGCGGTGGTATGTACGAACACGCTTGATTGCGGCGACCGCTCGGATGGCTAGTCTGTTTTAATTACCGAGGCTTTGATTGCGGCCAAGTAGCGGAGGCGGTAACAGCCACCCAGAAGCGGCAGCAACATCACTGGTACCGGTGCTAGGGTAGCCGTATAGTGCCAGAAATGCGGACACGAGCGAATGCAAAGGGCGAGCGAGGGGGGGGGGGGATAGATCCGACACCCACGCGCGACTGGCAGATGGACGCCTGCTCGTCTGATTGCTGCATCCGATGATCCCGAGGAATATGCACGAAGAAAAAAAAAGATATTGCATTCCGAACGACCTAAAATCGTAGGCACAGTTTACCGTCGTTTGTCACATCTTTTTTTTATTGTTTTTTCGTAGAAAGAAGAAAAATCATACAGTAACTCCGATAACTCGATAAAATTACCACGAGTTTTCATTCATACTTTGTGCTTGATATCCCGATCTCGATCATCCCAATAATTGAATTATTTTTGGTGAAAAAAGCTCAACGTATTTGATGAATTTGCATCTTCTTCCGTGATACTGGTAACATTTTTCGCACACAGAAAAATAATTTATTTGACGGGCCCCCCACAAATAAATATTTATTTGGTTCGAATAAATATTTATTTGGTTCGAATAAATATTTATTTGGTTCGAATAAATATTTATTTGGTTCGAATAAATATTTATTTGGTTCGAATAAATATTTATTTGATTCGAATAAATATTTATTTGGTTCGAATAAATATTTATTTGGTTCGAATAAATATTTATTTGGTTCGAATAAATATTTATTTGGTTCGAATAAATATTTATTTGGTTCGAATAAATATTTATTTGGTTGGAATAAATATTTATTTGGTTGGAATAAATATTTATTTGGTTGGAATAAATATTTATTTGGTTGGAATAAATATTTATTTGGTTGGAATAAATATTTATTTGGTTGGAATAAATATTTATTTGGTTGGAATAAATATTTATTTGGTTGGAATAAATATTTGTTTGGTTTGAATAAATACTTCTTTTAATCAATTAAAATATTTATTTAAACGAAATGAAAACGGTTTTGCCGCTGCCCGTCAAAAACATTATTTTCCAGGGTGCGAGCGTTACATTGGCTGACGCGGTCCTGGCTCCCGATGCAACGGCAACATTTTTTTGAGGCTATCTTTTCTCGAATAAACAGCGTTCTTTTCAAGCTCTCCGCCTGAATGGAACCTATTATGCACTGTATGCATTAACGCTCATTTTTTGTTAAATTTTTTTTTTCGTTTTTTTTTGTATTCCACGTTTGTTTGTTGCTCATTCCTTTATCCGCGTATTTTCTTTAATTAGATTCATTCACTCATTGCCAATTATGTCGCTGAAAGTGTGTATACAGTGTGCCACAGTGAACCTTGGAAATTGAATGCCTCAGTGTCGAACGAGCCAAGCCCCCCCCCCCCCCCTTGAGTCGGGCGGTGAGTACACAGCATCAATAGTAAAGTCATACATACGTTCATATCCAACGTATACACGATATTGTAAGCATTCTGTACGGGCTCGCTGGCAGGTGGTTTCCAGGGGAGAGTTTGCAAGCGCTAGAGCGGGACAGAGGCACGGGCAAGTAACATCACACGCACACACATACACACACGCACATACACACACACATGTGCGAATACCAGATGAAACCGAGGCGTTCTTTCATCGCATACTGGATACACTCCAGTTTGTTCTATAGTAATAAAGCGAACGCAGTCAGCGGTAAAGGGTTGAATACCGGTTTCACCGGGGGAATCCCGTGGGTTCCTACTCATTCCCGAGTGCGAAACTAATGAAAGGAGTTGCGAGCGGATATACGACGTGGATCCACCGTCCACACAGAGAGACACGGAGACACACACTTTTTCCCGAACCTGCAGCGCATCGGAGAACGCGGGATAGCGGATCGTTTAAAGCTGAAGTGGCACCGTAGTTTTTTTACCCCTCAAAAAAATAAAACTTTCCATTCATGTCGGAAAAATAAATTAACGGAGCGAAAGGGTCACACGAAAATTGCTTGACGTAACTTACTTTTAAACTTTTTTTTACAAAAATATAAACGCTTTGGGTACAATTTCCCCGACTTCGGGCCAATACTGATTAACGTCGAGTGCCGGTTAATCAATACCGGCAATCGCGGATCGTTTTAAGCTGAAGTTGCACCGTAGTTTTTTTACCCCCTCAAAAAAATAAAACTTTTTCCATTCATGTCGGAAAAATAAATTAACGGAGCGAAAACGTCACACGAAAATTGCTTGATGTAACTTACTTTTAAACTTTTTTTTTTCAACAATATAAGCCCTTCGGGTACAATTTCCTCGATTTCGAGCCAATACCGATTAACGTCGAGTGCCGGTTAATCAATACCGGCAATCGCGGATCGTTTTAAGTTGAAGTTGCACCGTAGTTTTTTTACCCCCTCAAAAAAATAAAACTTTTTCCATTCATGTCGGAAAAATAAATTAACGGGGCGAAAGGGTCGCACGAAAATTGCTTCATGTAACTTACTTTCAATCAGTTTCGTTTTTTTACAAAAAATATAAGCGCTTTGGGGATAATTTCACCGATTTCCGGCCAATACTGATTAACGTCGAGTGTCGCTTAATCAATACCGGGTAATCGCGGATCGTTTTACGCTGAAGTGGCAAAGTAGTTCTTTCCCTAAAAAATCTAACTTTTTTTCATGCCGGAAAGGTAAATGAACGGTTCGAAAGGGTTAGAAGAAAGTTGTCTGGATGTAACTTTTCTCCAACAATTTTTTTTTTTAACAAAAATCTCAACACCTCGAGCAAATTATACCTAATTTCTCCAATCCCAGAAACTGACCATAGTCAACAGTCTCCTCGAAGCGAGGCTCATTGGCTATTTTCGATCGTTAATGATCTATAGCAAAAAAAAAAAAAAAAAAAAAATTGACCCGCATTGCTGCCCTCAGTTTTCTCCTCCGCCATAGCAGGACGGAAGATACGACACCTGCTCTTCGCTCGACAGCCAGCGGGTTACAACGCCTGGAACGAGAAACGAGCCGGAACGGGTGTGAAACCCGTTGTGCGCTCCGCACCGCTGTCCCGTTGTCGAATACCCGATGTATACGCTTCCCGCGTATATTCGCTTTGGGCGACACGTATGCGAGGGCATGTGGCACTGCGGTACGCTGCTACAACTCGTTTCTGCGATGGTTCCGTTGCTATCGACGATGTCAATATGGAATATCGAGATGAAATCCAGATGGCTACTGTCCGATAGCGCTCCCCCCCCCCTCCCCCCCCACCCAACAACGAGCTTGCAAACATCCCGGTTCGTTCTTCCCATTCGAAAATGAAATGGAGTACCCCGCACCCGCTCCGACAACGATAAGCGGACTACCGCTGTCTATCAATATATATGTATACATCTATATCTTCCTCCAGTTCGCTTCGGCGAGCCTTTCCAAAAAGTCCCGTCTAACCAGTCATCGTTGGTCTTCCTGACAGCTTCGTGGGTTTCTCTTTTTTTCGTTTTTAAACCGTTTTCTTTTTTTCCCTCCATTTCATTCCTGGAACTTGACTGGTTTCGATTCTGGCGGTGGGTCGTCGCACAGTAAGTCAGGAAGTTTCCATCCCCACCCCCCCCCCTACCCCTCCCCCTGGCCCCGTCCCGATGCAGAATGCATTTTCCGCAACAGTGCATTTTCTATACGCGAAGATATCATTTCCGTCTGTCGATATTTCCTCGAACGCGGCGGGCACAGAAATAGACACGGATACGTATATGCATCGGATGCATCTAGGCGCATACTGTGATGGTGATGCGCGTACAGATACACGCACGATCGCCGAGCTTAACGATCGGGTGAGCCAAGCCCGGAGCCCGAGGATGTCCCGAAGATGTTGATCTCTTGGTTTTTTTTTTGCGATTCGTTCTCGCAACTTCGTCGAATTTTGTTTTTGTTTTTTTTTGTATTTTGTTTTGGGGATTTTTTTTTTTTGGAATTCCCCAATTTTTACCTCATAATCTAACTAATACGTTACCGGTGGTCAAACTAATCTCCACGGCCCGTTGTCGATGACCGAGGACCTTGAACTGTGGCAGGGAGACGTCGCCGCTCACTTTGACGCTGGAAGGTCCCTCGTTCCACTTGTACCGGATGTCCCTCATCGTGTATCCGACTGAAAATAGAGAGAGACCCCCCGCTTGTTTTGTACATACCTTGCGGAAGTTCCCAATTTCGTACTCTTGCGCAGGCTCCGAGGGGGCCTCCACACAACTTACCTGCCTTTTCATTTATATCTTTCGGCCGTTTTTTTTTAAACATTTAAATACTCTTATCACATCCTATTCTACCATTTGGCATGTTTTTGGATTTTTTTTACACATACATTTATAATTATTTTTTTCTCTCTTTTTTTCTTTCAATATCTCTCATTCTACGTCTCGCATTTCGATTATTCATCGTGTTTTTTTTATAGTTTTTTTGTGTGTTCAGCTCAACGTTGCGCGCAGAGATATCTATAAGATCTATTCGTTATCTTAGCGACATGAAAACGAAAGGAAAAAAAGGGTGCCGCATATAAAACGCAAACGGTACGAATGCAGGGGCGGAAAAGAGGGAGATTGCAGATTACACAGTGGTTTTTGCTTTTTTCCCCTCTTTTGTTTTTCGTGATTCCGAACGAACGTAATTTCGACGCGACGTAAAAAAAAAAACGAATCTCGCTGGAAGCACTCTCGTCGCGGGTCTTTCCCTCGGTTCGGGGAAGGTTGTTTTTTTTTTGCGAACCGACGGTGCATTTTGGTGCATTGAAAGAATAATTACAAAAAAAAAATGTATATAAAATAAGAAGTAATTAAAAATCAAAACATCGATTTTTTTTTGTGTGTATCATATCGGTGATTATCTCAAGGATGCCTCTTTCTCTCTTTTGTTCTTTCGACTCTCTCACTTTCGTGTTTCTCACATTTGTGTGTCTTTCATTGTTCTTTCAGCTTTCTTTTTTATTATTATTTCGATCTTTTTTTTGTTTTTTTTTTTTTTCAAGTGTAAATGCACCCATCGCAACAAATTGAGGATGGAGACACACACAACCTTTGGTATCTACCTGTAGAGAGGTGTATGGTTGTCTGACGTTGCCTGTGCCCGAGCACGCGAAACTGCGGCAGTTCCACCTCTCTCGCGATGCCGACCGATGTTACGCCGGCGTTCCATTTGTACCGAATATCGCGCATTGTGTATCCAACTGCCGAGAGAACAAAACACAAAAATCTCCGCTCTAACGTACAGTAAGACACTTATGGCGGGGCTGGCTCGCGGGGATGATTTTTCTTTTTTTTCTTCAATTTCTTCACCGACTCGCGTCTCCATGCAGATTAGCTTTTCGACGCGAGCCCGCGAGAATCCGTGGACGCTATTCGAGTTTCATACCCGATCGACCTTTCGAGGTTTCCGTAAAATCCGCGTAAGGCGAGACATTTTTTAAAGAATTAGAAGATAAAAAAAAATCGAACCATCCATGGATCTTCTTTAAACGTCCGGAGTCGAAGAACGTCCACGATAGAACAACGATGGATAACAAAAAATGGGGTCGGGGGGGCTCGATGAGAATGCACACGAAACATTCAAGTACTCATTTCAGCCGAGCCCCCTCGTTTCAAACTACGACTTTAATTAGCAGGACACATTTGCCGCGAAATTTCGACAATAAACTTCAAATGATGTTGTTCGTGTGACCGCGAGGCTCTCGAGAAGCTTTTTGCATTTTCCATTTTCCATTTTCCATTTTCCATTTTCTATTTATCTTTAGAGACATTCCAATTATTGTGAGGTCCTTGAAATTACCGAGCTTTTCATTTTCGACTCGACAGCGCCTAAAGTTTTTGGGAAAACATGACAAAAAAAAATAAATTACCAAGCGATTATTATTGTCAGTATCGAGTCACGCGATTATTAGTCGGAGTATTACAGTTATCGTTAAGGAGCGATGAGACGCTCGATACGAGAGTTGGAAAACTTCAAGGGCGCTCTTGGATTCGTAAAGTTTAGGGTTGGTTATTAGGAAAAGCGAGCTTCTTCTTCGGGCCTCGCGTGCACATACTAACGAGAACATTCCTGAGGAACTGAACCGTCGGGGATAGTTATAGTACAGTGTGATGATAAGAGGGGCGGGGGGGGGGGGGGTTTACAGGGGGCCGCGGGGGGTTTCGAGAAAGGGGTGGTTTGCAATCGTTAAGCCACATTCCAGGATTTCCAAATGGTATTCGCCCTGACGGGGACCGGCCGGCATCTGCATAGCGAGCATTAGTCCAATTCTGGATTAAGTTATTCGCATCCAGCCGCAATTGTTACTCGACCATCATCGAAATTCAAACTTGGCTCTGGCAACGTAAACCGATATTTCTCACCGTCGACTACAGCCGTCGAGGGCACTTCGAGATCCGGAGATGGTCATTTATCGTTAGCATTGAAATCGGCGTTTCTCACTTGTATTTTCGACCGTCGATTTTGCAATCTCTTTTTCTTATCAATATTACCCATATTGGAGACCATAATTGATGATTTTTTTATTTCTTACTTTATAAAGAAACGAAAGATTTTTGTGAATATTCTGAATAAGTTATGTTTTTTTATTTACATTAAAAAAATTAAATAGAGAAATGTTTTTTAATCATATTGTTTGACCAAGTTTCTTGGCGGTTGAGTCGGATCAATTGGGGTACGAAGCTTTACAAGAAAAATGTTTATACAAATTTTCGAAGGGAATGCTTGCCGATCGTGATAAAGCATAATTTACTGCGGTTGCACACGTAATCTTGAGCGGTAACTCGATTGTGGGCACAACTAGGCACTGTACGAGTTGACTTTTTGGGTGTTGCACGAAATCGTTGAATCGCGTGACAAATATCAGAAAACCAGGATCCAAGTGGTATCGCGTTTCTCGCTATGCGGCTGCCGGCACAATGCGACGATAAGTTGCTTTTTGCTTTTTTTTTACCTTTTTATCGCAATTTCGTTCAAACAATTTTGTCCCTAATTCGAATAATTTTTTCAGCAATAATGTATTTAAAAAATAAGAAAAAAATTGACGAATTAAATATCGATTTAGTCTACTTCCCGGACGGTGGATAAACGTGCAAAAACCACTTTCGTTCATGTTAAACGACGACCGTGGGCTCAGAGTGGGTTACTAGACGTCAATGATTCGTTTGATATATATACATCGATTGGATTATAATACATCGATGGGATTTTTGGTAACAGCATGAAGAGTGGTCGAATACGACAAATAGTTTAATAACGGCAAAATATATACCAAGAATAGATCCATATATATATAAATGTCTATATATATATATATATAGTACAGTATGTTGACGTGCAGGCGTGCGGCGGTGTTAGACATTCAATAATTAAGCTCGACAACACCACATACACAAATCAAGAGATTTTGTCATGCCGTAGTTTCGATCAATCCGTCAAGTGTATAGTTTGGCATCTTGAAAATTCTTTTTATTCGAATAACTACGAAAATATCGGACTCACGGACTGATCGGCAAAGCTGCGCAAGAACGCGCATTTTAAATTGCTAAAGTAGCGATCGAAGCTTGTCTGTATGAGATACTCGGTAGTAGGTGCATCCTGTCGTCTGGTCGCCTTCGTATTATCTTAACGTCTGGCGCGAATTAAATAACGCGTTTTAACGATATTCCAAAAAATGAAAATATACGTAATAATGAGTTTCTTCGACATTTTTACGTATTCAAGCAATGCATAAATTATAATTAAATAATTATTGATTAAAACAATATTCAATGTTAACGTTAGTGTCTGAAGAGACGTTATTTCTATTCAATTGTAAGTTAAAGTGAACGTACAAAAATGTAAAAAATGTTTTCGTCTTCAAAATTTGATCAATTTTTTTTGTTCAATTTTTTCTTGCGGCAATTTTAACATAAATAAGGCAAACGGAAAAATAAAAAAATAAATTTCAATGGCTTCTCAATGGCTTCGGGTATTAAGGGGTCAGCTACGGCGTAGTCCTGGTCTCTTGGGTATTACTGCCGGTGAATTCGCGACCCGGCTTGACGTAATTGCGTCTTGAGGCGCACAAGCGAGCTCGGCACGTCGGTATTAGACGGAAACTCGTGCTCCACCCACGCTATCGCGCCTACACGACTCACGTATCGGAGGTAGCTATGCGAGGTACTAGGGACGGCAACCCTCGTGACACTTGGCCCCTTAACGAGCACCAGGCATGCACCCACTACCATATATCTATACGGCGAACGAACCAATCTTCTCACTAGCCTCTTTTCCTCGAATTCTGCCCTCGCTTCGAATTAAATCACTCCCCTCAAAAACCCCTTCCCTCAACCCACACTTTTCGCGAGAAAACCTTATTTTCCTCTAATTTCCCTGACACGTTTCACTACCAAAGTTTCGAAGAAAATTGATTCATTTACGTCCCCATGCAGCGATTAGAAGTTCCATTATGTATTAGACAAATTCAAATTAACAATTTTTTTTGCACATAAAAAATGTAATTATAAAAACAAAATTTGGCAATAATTGCTGGCAATTTTAGTAGCGGTTCAAGTCACCAAAAAGAACCGTAGTTAAGGTAGTCCTTGCGTCATGTCTGACGCCACCTAAGTTCGAGAGAGGAATGAGATACATTACAAACACTTCTCGATGGAATAAAAATCTGAAAGAAATCGGGCATATCGAAGGTGCTGAAAAGATTGTTTTTGCATAATTATAATTCAAAAATGTTATCAACAGATTAACGAAAAATAAAAATTGTGCAAATTACCCGGTGAACTAATTTTTTTTGTTACGAAAATGATTTGTCAATTTTTCTGAATACGTATGATTTTTTCAGAATTTTATGTAATGTTTGAAAATTGCGATTGTAAACAAATTTCAACATAAAGAAAACCCAATTTTCAAACATTACATAAAATTCTGAAAAAATTCATACGTATCAAAAAAAGTAGTAAATCATTTTTCATGAGAAAAAAAAATTAGGTTGCCGGGTAAGTTGTTGCATAATTTTTTATTTTGGTAATTTGTTAATAACATTTTGGAATTATGTACAAACAATCTTTTTAGCACCTTCCACAGGCTTGATTTTTATCAGATTTTTGTCCGATCGGGAAGTGTTCGCAATTCTCCCTTATTCCTGTCCCAAACTTAGGCGGCATCAGACATAACGCCAGGACTGCCTTAAAAGTAAACAAAAAACCACTGAAATAATCAACTAGTGATTTATTTTATTACACAACAGCTTCAATGAGTATAAAAAAACATGAAATTGTATTGTCGTATTATTGTATTTGTACAATACAAAATTGAACTCCAAGCTCCTTAAACGATATAGCTGAAGAATAGTTGAAGTATCGTAGGGTGAAAAATTAACCCG
The DNA here is from genome assembly GCA_917499995.1 of Ichneumon xanthorius. Lineage (NCBI taxonomy): Eukaryota > Metazoa > Arthropoda > Insecta > Hymenoptera > Ichneumonidae > Ichneumon > Ichneumon xanthorius. The sequence continues at coordinate 5,691,282 of OU824202.1, read as the reverse complement.
TTTAACACGACATTATTGGTCTTTAACTTTTGTTTTCCCGAGTCGCCAATAAATACCGCCACGATAGATACGTATCTCCGGGCTTTGCCTTGGCGATCGTAGGCGACCGCCGGAGGCGCAATAACGGCGATTGTTTCATGCAACTTTGAATGGAAACGTTATTCGCGTGGGTCCGAGAGCTCGGACCGAGCTTCCTCTTTCGCGTCGAAGTTTATCGTATCGGCGGTATATCTCAAAGGCAAAGGGCTAATTTCGTCCGGCTTGTTCAGGTAAGGCAACGAGGAAGCTGCACGAAGGTTATCAAAGCTCCGTTTACGTGCCCCCCCCTCCCCCTCCCCCCCCTCAGCCGCCGCGGTCGTTCGGTGCTTCCGTAAGGATTCGACAACGTTTCGCAAAGGCACGGAACTTTTCCATCGATGTCCCCGATGAGTTTCTCCTGCCTCGAATAGTTCGTTCGAGGATTCAATCTCGAGTGAAGCGGGGGCAAAAAAGAAAAACCGAATGAAGCAAACGAACGGGATGAAAAATAAATTTTAATCTCGCAGAGTACTCGCGGATTGGTATCCATCATTGATGAGACTGTATGAGTAAATTGAGCTGGGAATAAGAACAAAAAAAAACGCGATCGTACGTTGAGTGAAAAAAAAAAGTTAAAAATTCTCGTTTACGAACATTTGTATCCTTCGCACGGGGAGTTAAGGATTTTCGGGAAAAATGATTTGATTTGTGATGAAGTTACTTTATTTACAATCTCGAGGAAAAACCAGTTCATCCATGCAGCCTCCCCCACCCCCGCCCTCTTCTCCCCACCTGAACCCATTTAGGTGAATATTTGGCAAACTTTTGGAGCGATTACGATATTACAATAATTTTATAATGAATTAATTGATCAATTATTCGATATGATACATGCTGCTGCATGCCGATTTCGAGCCAAAATAATTAATCTACACTACCGAAAAAATCATCAGCCACTCCGGACGAGCGAGCGTAATTTAATGAATAGAAATAAAAGTATATAATATATACAGTATAATAATCACGCATGCGCTGGCTAGATGCACAATGCGTCAGAATTCGGTTCTTTTTTTCTGTATTTTTGGTTATATCTTTTTTTTTAGTCGGCATCGGTTTGCGTAGGCTCCTCAGGGCCGGCCGTCGTCGGCCTGTTCGTCCCCGGACACGAGGCTTAGTGCTGTATGTCGGAGGCCTTCGGGATCATAATTATATATAATTTTTGTTTGTTTGTTTTTTTTTTTTTTTGGCAAATGAAAAACCAATTAATAATAAGAATAAAATTTGCGAAAGAAACGGCCTATGTACAAAAGGGCTGGCGTGTGTCGTTCTAGCGGGATGTCAGATCTAGGCGAAACAATCGTATACACGATTCAATCGTGCGGTCCTTAATTTGTCGATCAATTAAAAAAAATTTTATCGTTAAAGTTCGAAGGGCACTTTGGATATTCGAATGATTAATTTTGCGTCCGTCAGAAATTGCATCCTCGCTAGAACCATCGTGGTTGTTGTACACAGTGGAGACCCTTCGGAGGTTGCATATGAAAATTATACGGCATTACACCATAAACACTATATGCAATTTACGTACATCACTAAAGATAATTATAGAAAATGAAATTAAATCTCGTAGACAAATGTGATCGATCGACAAACGATTGACGCCAGTGGAACAAAGTTATATTTTTAGTATTGCTTCATTGTTTAATATAAATCAGTCCGACTGAATTCGATAACGCGTCCGAATCGTGCGCGACACCGGAAACGATTTGACGTTTGAATTTTTTGAAGGTTCAGTGAAAAATCGTTGCATTTTTATCGGTCGAGCGGTGAAAAAACAATCAGTTTTGATCGAGATAGGGTCCAACCTGGGGATGTCAAGCGTACACATCGCCGAACGATCAGTTTTCCGTTTATCCGGAGTGTCTGCCCATCCGATGCGATTTCGCTGTGCTTAATTGAATTTCCCCCAAATAAATTTCGTCGAACGATCGAACAAAATGATTGACGATCAATGCTGATACGGAAACACGAATTTTTATTATTTTTTCTTCATGTACATATATGTATGTGTGTGATGAAATAAAGTTTCGCGAAAGCAGATTTTTTTTAGACACGCCGCGACTCTCGATAGAAAAGATTCTTTTCTCGACTAGACATTTAACGGACGTTTTGACCGAAGACGCACGGGTTGGCAAACCCCCCGGGTAACGCCCACACAACTTCGTTCGGTCTCTCGGCCGAAGTTCGCGAAATAACTGCAAATTGTACGACGTTATTGTATAGCTTTCCGCCGTATACATTTAACTGTGTATCCGGCACATAGTGTGATGTCCCGCGCCCGAGCAATGCCATCGGCGCGTTAAACCCGAGTGAAACAGCTGAGAATAAAAGAACGAGAAAATAATACAAGAGCGGGGAAAAATAATGTTTCCAGCGGCCAAACGGCCGGTCGAAAGTAGTTCAAGTGTTTCATATTACGTCGGTGAAAACGTATATACGTATAAATGTATATGGCTTTGCCCCGACTGCACTTATTTCCGCGATATTTTCATATTTCCGTGTACGAAGTTTTAATCGCCCGACCTTTTGCAATCCCGGGGATATTAATTATCATCAAAGTATCATATCATTCGGGAGAACGTTGCGGAATTTAATTGCAAATTTAATCCCAGGAAAAACTTTCGTATTAACTCAGCTGTCCGTACAGCACGGCGATTGTCGAAAGGGAGTTCAAACCATTTAGTACGAAACTCATTTCGCCTTGTAAAGAAACTTTTAACTCAATTATGTTTGTATCAGAAACCATTCGTACGAAGCGTCTTCGTATTATTTTTGTTGTTGTAATAACGAGTAGCATTACCGGGGCTGTCGCTGAAGCGACAACGATACCTTGATTTTTTTTTAACCGTCATTCAAGAAGACATTGTGACGGCGAATTATTATGATTTTTTTTCGAATACACTGATTTATTTTAAAATAAATAAATATTTAGTTAAAAGTCGCGAAGACTTCTTTGACGATATCCTCGTACAATTTGCAGTTGCGCGAACGGATTGACAACAACGACGAAGTAAGTGATAAGTGTCGACGAATAGTCGGCCACCCTTGTCGTATCCACTTTGTGCGGTAGAGCGGCAGTAGATAAAGCCCGCGATGGTCAGACGCACGTAAGAACTGCCCCGGGTGTTCCAAGGCACGTTTCGGCCTCTCTTAAAACTAATTATTTAAGCACGGCGTTGCATTATGTGTACACAACACCTTTTTGGAGCGTGGTACAGCGTATTTCTTTGGGTAAGAGGTTTAAAGTAATTTGCAAAAATTCACAAGCAAAAACGAGCAGACTTCTGAGAATGTCGTATAAATGTTTCATTGGTCCGTTCGGGAGAGATAGCACTTCAAAGAGGTTACACTACTGTGCCTCGAAGTGTTTAAATACTCGCAATTATTTCACTTGCGTAATGGACTTTTTTAAAAGAATTTTTCGAATTTTTTAAAATTCTGTTAGACTGCAAAAGATGTACGATACATTTTTGAAAAAACTAAAATTTTAAGATCGATCTCTTACAGTTTTGAGCAGTTCTCACGCACGCTGACGAATAAATCGGTTCCTGACAATGTAACAAATTCACAGAATTCATAGTTATATCTCGTATCAATTATTACACGCAATACTTCATAGATCTCAGCAACGTCACAAGTGCCATCACACGTCAAGACAAATGCTGTGTCTGTCACGTGGATAATAATATCGTGAGGTTCTTTTTTTGGTTTTTCGTTTTTGTTTTTCATAGTTGGAAAATATATCGTAGGATATACAGTGACAGACGATTGGGCGCGATTTAAAGCTTGTTAGGTGCTTTTTGCTGCACACTGTGCTGGTTTCATGTTGTATAACGTATATAGTATTTATATATATATATATGTATAAAAAAAGTTAGACACATTCGTTGTACAGTATGAGAGAGATATAGATAACGGATATAGTATATGTATTTTTTGTGTTAATGTGTGTTTGTATTGTGTGAATATATGTGTGTACTTGTTACCGAGTAAACAGTTGTTTAGCGACGTGAAAGGCGAGGCTGATAGGCGAGCGGTTAACACCCGAAAAGTATATAGAAAATAATTTAAAACAACCGACCACTAGAGCTCGAATTTTCTCTACGCTTTTTTAAATCGTATTTTTTTAAAAACTCTCCATTGATGAATTCGAGTTTCATTTTCATTACAGCATAGGAAAGGGTTAAAAATGATCAGAAACAACTACTTTGCACCATTTATCATTTTATGGCATTTCAGTATATTTTCGTTTAGAAACTTTGATTTCATGCGCCGGCAGGCAGGATCCTGCGCTACGTCTAAATGAAGATTTATATAATATTTTGGGTGGTTCCAAATCGTATTGTAAGTCAATGTGTTGATTCTAGTCTTTAAAATTTATTTCTATTGAATGTTATATCAAGTTAAAAAATACTATTTATATGTGTAAAAGGGCATTGCCTGTTGATTAATAAATAAATAAATAAATAAATAAATAAAATTGTACGGTAGACTTTACGCCAAGTGGTTTCTAAGGTGTAATTTGTTGTAGCTGCAAGTGACAGCAGCAACATCTGTCGTACATTTTTCGAGTAAAAATATCTGAAGTTTTCTAAAAAAATATGTTGGAATTGAGGAAATGACGATGCTGCAAAACAATTGTAAAAAACAATTTGTAACCATTTTTCTCGACTTTGTAACAAAAATTATCCAACAAATTTACCGTCAGTAGAGCATGTAGTGACGATTAAATTTTTCAAAAAGCTAGCATACGATCGGTCGGTAGTTAAGCGGAAATGGGTGAAATCCGCTCGTCTATAACCGGGAGGCGAAGAGGATTCGACAAGAGGGAATATTTTTTTCGTATGTGAGAAAAGTGGTGGTATGTGAATAAAAGACGAATAAGATGAAAAAGTGTGAAATGGAGGTTGAAAATAAAAGTATTTGGCATGATTATGCGAAGAAGAATGGTACGGTACAAGGGTTACAAGGAAAAAAAGCCTTTGTACTAGACACGAAGTGATCACCGGAAAAAGTGGTAAGTTTTTCTCTCTCTCTCTTCATTGACCTGAAAATGGGTTCAAGAATCGATTTTTCGATCGCATCGTTATCGACGACGATCGGAACTTTTTTTTAAACGAAATCGCCCATTGGATTATTCTGGATATTTGAAACGTACGATGGTGAAACTGAATGGATGAGGGAAAGACGGTAGAAGCATGGATATTATATAACATAGGAGAAAATTCATTGTTCCAGTTCTTCGGTGAAGAATTATTTTTACGTAAGCTGCGGCATCTCTGGTATTAATCTCTCTCATTTTTGTCGTTGCTTTTATATGCAAATGTCATCGATATATATCACGTAAAAAAAATATATATTTTTTTTTAACACTCAAACAAATTATTATTATTGAGTATATATTAATCAGTTAAACATCGACTACTTACAGCTCTCGATCTCGATATGACAGAGCTGTCGATCCATCGGAAAATACTGTAAGTTCATCGGACACGAAGCTGTGATCGTTAAGCTGAAACACAAAGTCGAAGAAAACAATGAATCAATGAATCCTCAAAGAGAAAAAAAAGTTACTGAAACGGATTTTTATTTTTTAAATACGAAATATCGCATTACAAATGAATCCCGACAAACGGGCTTTTCCAAATGTTCGTACGCTCTAAAAAAAAATCCATTTAGCGCAATTCCATTTGCTACATGAGGATCCTATTTGCCGCGAATGACAGTTCACTTACTGCAAAGGGATCCTCTCGAGTCAAATGATTTTTTGTTCTTTATTATGCAGATCCTCGTTAAAGAGTTAAAAGCACTGACTCATAACAACGAAATATTGCGGAGAGATTTTCATTAATATTCGTAAAAAAAGGCATTAATGAAATCCCATTTTGCCCCATACAACGTATAGTCGCATTGTACATCATGCAGCAAAATTGACTGGGTATACCAACTGCATGGAATCTGCATACAACCGGTCCCCTGGTGACGAGTATGCATGTGTGTAATACTCGTTTCACTCGGTGTATATATATATGTATATGCAGTGTTTATAGATATATCCACATATATGTACCATCCACGAATATCAACGTTCAGTGCATCGCAAGCTTAATGAGTTCGCTTGCCCGTTTGCGAGAGTCCTCTTTGAAACCCGGCTCCGGCAAAGTGGCATCGAGGCTATAATCGTGAGAGGCTCGGTAGTGAAGCAAAACGAGAAAGCTGTGGAGGATGGAAAGGCGAGCATAAAATACCGCTACGCGTTTCCACAGCGCGCTCGGTGATCCATCCGTCTTTCTCTATCCAATATACCCATCTTGCTCGTTATAACTCCCATTCAACCCGTTCCGCCGTCGAGCTGCCGGAAAAGCACGCGTACACATTTCCCCGACGTACGAAAAATGCTTATTCGAAAATTGTCAAGTGTTCACCTCACCTACCATTCCGGCATTCGCTGTTCCGAGCTTCCCCGAACTAAAGAGATGGTTTTCCACATAATTGTACATTGTGTGTAGGTTCTTTTTTTTAGAACGAACTTCACGTTGAACAAGCGTTGTAAATGGGAAACCGCGTTTTGTTTTGTGACGACCAATCATCTTTTTTTTTCCGAGTGGTCCGACTAATAATTAAATAGCGCGAAAGTCATTGTCCAGAGACTACTCGGATACGCATTCGCGATTTCATCAAAATATTCAAAATTTTACTATAAATAGAGTACAATTTTGTAGTAGTATTTTGATGCGCGGGATAAATAGATATTACAAGCGTTGTAAATGGGAAACCGCGTTTTGTTTTGTGACGTCCAATCATCTTTTTTTACCGAGTGGTCCGACTAATAATTAAATAGCGCGAAAGGCATTGTCCAGAGAGTACTCGGATACGCATTCGCGATTTCATCAAAATATTCAAAATTTTACTATAAATAGAGTATAATTTTGTAGTAGTATTTTGATGCGTGGGACAAATAGATATTACAAGCGTTGTAAATGGGAAACCGCGTTTTGTTTTGTGACGTCCAATCATCTTTTTTTACCGAGTGGTCCGACTAATAATTAAATAGCGCGAAAAGCATTATCCAGAGAGTACTCGGATACGCATTCGCGATTTCATCAAAATATTCAAAATTTTACTATAAATAGAGTATAATTTTGTAGTGGTATTTTGATGCGCGGGATAAATGGATATACGGTGAGCGACGAAGAAATCCCGTCCGAATACGGGAGAGCGCATAAATATGAATTTGTCGGTGAATTCGTTTTGCGCCCCCGTGATTGCACTGGGGGATGTTGGATGGACTGAGTGTGATGCGACCGGTGGTCCACGGTGTCCCGACGGTTTTTGCCAGACAGCGGTATACGTGTCGGGCTCGGATGCCGGGTTACGCGTCGCTCAACTTTATGCGCGGAGGGGCTTCGACGTTTCCAACTGTATACAAATGACAAACATTGTTGGCGTAAATGAATTCGGTGCCGTTTGCGCGTGCTGTTATATTTACACCGTTGCATTTGGACTGTCCGCAGTCCCTCGCGTGAATCTGTAATGCGCGCACCGGGGTAACGCTCCAATCAACAGATTTGCGGCTGAGGCTGTGTACCCGTCTCTGTACCTCGTTTTGTCTACAGCACTTGACGCTCGTCGAATTCTCCGGGTCTCGTTGTCCCTCCGGACGCACTTTTCATCTCCATACCCTCGACAATTTTTGTCTCGATGCCCACACAGAGCCTTCGTTTTGTTTATTTTTCGCCAATCAATTTAATTCATATTCATATTTTCAAATACGTCGTATCCCGTACCCGATTCATCAGCGAAAAAAATTGTCGAAAAAAAATCTTAAAATCTGGTTACGTGATTCGAGCGGATGCACCGAGTTTCAAATGATTCACGCTCCTATTCACCCGTTTCAAAAGTGCAAAAAAAGTTTCAAAAGTACAAAAATTCCAAAAAAAGTTTCATAGGTACAAAAAGTTTCAAAAGAACAAAACGTACAAAAAAAAAGGTTCGAAAGTAGAAAAAGTGCAAAAAAAAGCTTCGAAAGTAGAAGGAGTGCAAAAAAAAGTTTAAAAAGTAGAAAAAGTAGAAATATATATACAAGCGTCAACCCGACGAATCGCAGAAAAACTCACGCGCCTTTCTCAATGAATCGATACGACCGAACGAATGGAAGATAGCCAACGGAACGACGTGTGTACTGGCTGTGCTAACACAACATTCATCATCAGGGCAAGGTTTTAGAGTTCTGTGGGGGATAGATAGCAGGGGGTGTTCGAGCGGATGAGCATGGTGAATGAGGCCGCGCGCCGCTGGAACGCGGAGATGGGAATCGGACGGATCCTGCGAACGGACGACGGTCTGAACGGGCCGAACGTCGGTCTCGACTTTGATGAATCGCTTCGTTCGTTCCGCTTTGAAAATGAATCGGTACGCTGGCACGCACGATCCGTGATGGAGCTGCTGTTGAAAAAGAAATCCGTTTCCCCAAAACCTTCGCGTTTGACGAAATCCGAAAAATCAGGCTTTGTATTTCGTATAAAATCGACGAATTCCTCGAGGTAAACTTTTTCTTATCCAACGAAAGGCTCACTCATGCATCCAGAAAAATAATTTATTTGACGGCCACCATTTACTTGATTTCGATAAAATATCTATGTAATTTAAGGAACTATTTGCTTAATTAAAATAAATATTTATTTAAATCAAATGAATATTTTACTTAATAATTGGTTGGCCCAAAAAATGCTGATCTTTGTGAAGACTGCCGTTACGTTTGCTTTTATGTCCGCCCGGAATTCGTGATTCTCCCACCGCACAGTCATAACGATATTACTATGCAGATTTTACGATGCATTATGCGACTGTGCGACGGCAAAGGGACTTCCAGTTATTTTCCAGTCAGGTCGGCCGGGGCAAAGAAATCTCGGGTCGAAGCTTGCAGGCATAAATTCACGGAGGATAAGTAGAAAACGTCAGTTGTTCCCGAGCGAAAAGAATTTCTCGTGGATGTTCGGCATTTATTTTTTCTTTTTTTTTGTCTCAAGCCTCACGCACGTCTCGAACCGACACGCGCGATCAGCACGCGAGAAAGTAGCGACGATCTATAATGATTCGACGATTTTCGCCTTGTGTGTTGGAAATCCTTCTGCGGGCGAGGATGAACTTTTGCATAAAATCGTCGAAAATAATCCCGTGGCGAATTCGGAGGCTCATTTATTTCTCTATTTTGGAGTCGGACGTATTTTGGTTGCGAAGCCCGCGGAACGAAACAAGAAAGAAACATTGCATTTTGCACTAATCGGTACCGAAGGCCTGAGAAATGGTCCTAATCAACCTGCCTCACCTTTGCGCGCACATAAAATATTGACTATAATCATCGGAAACGAGCGTAGCGAACGAGCAATAGTCGGCAGGGACCAGAGGTAATCATTTCTGTGTCGATACTGGGTAATTACTCGGGTAGCGAGATCCTATCTGGTCATTCGGGTGGTTAAACCTTATTGAGCGGCCTGGCTTTCTGGCGTGCTAGCTTCACCCTGCAACGCTCGCTTCGTATGCGTGCTCTAATTTCCATTATGTATCTGCCGGTTCGAGAACCAACGGGAGCATGTGATGCGGCTTACAAGACGGTGAATTTGAACCAATCAAAAATTAACATTTCATCGTTGATCAATCGTCCGACCTCTGCACGGCCGTTTAAGGATAATCGATGCGGCGTTGCCAAACCTACAGCTAAATCTGAAAAAATAAAATTGAGTCAAACAATTCGTGGGCACAATAAAGCGATGGTGCGCGTTTTTATTGGAAAGAACCGGCACGTGTCTTGAAAACATTTTATAAAAAATCGATACCGATAAATATACGAAAAGTTGACCTTATTTGCATGATGACGGGTGAATTGCAAACTTCATGTCGCCGCACTAAAAATATAACTGGATCAATTTCGGTTGATCTTTAGGAAGAAAAATCTTGGAATTTTTTATTGCCCTTGCCCCCGATATTTCATGAATAATACCAAACTAATTTGAACGCCGTGTGTAAAAATAACAAAAATCGAAGGTGTAAAATTTTGATAAACGGAATCTTGGGTGATAAAAAAGTGTCTATAAAACTAGAAATATTCGCGAATATTCGTGGTTAAAAGTGGTTAATATCGCCCGGTCCATGTATCATTGATCCCCGTGCTAATCGGGGTGGGCCGTATTCACCACTTTCACAGTAAAGATTTTTTATTTTGTTTAAATTTTTTTTGGCGATAGTTGTAGGTTTTCCGGTTCCGAATGGGACAGAATGAGTCGTAAATGTTTGGCCAGCTGGTGCGTACTTTCGTACACGCTGTACATTCTGCACTTACACGACAGGTTTCTGTTCGACAACGGCGGGGGGGGGGGGGGGGGGGGGTAAAAGCCAGTGAGCCAGCCACGTACGAAAGCGGCACGTAGAGGAGCCAGGCCAGTTGTATAAGTTAGATATGCATGGCTTCTGAATATAGCCTGAACGTTAATACGGGAATATTCTCTCGAGAGGGCTTTGCAGCTTCCGTTCGCTCGTTGCTGCCGAGAGTCTATATATCTGTATGTGTGTGTCCGACGTCCGTGATGCCGGGCCACGGACGAGTACATCCGAAATTGGATGGGGATGGTGTGTGATGGAACAGAGGGATACATAGGTGCAGATATAGAGATAGCGGAATGTCGATCGCGGCGAACGGGCGATGAAAAGAGAGAGATAGAGCGAAGGGGAGGGGAGAGGGTTGTAAAATCAAGAATCCATATTTATCTGACCGCACGGAGTAGACAATTGTTCCCAGCAGCGGCCGAGTCGGTAGGTGTGCGATTAACAATGTATAACGCCAAGATTCAGCTTCCCAAGCTCCGGCCAAAAAATATACACGGACTACCGTAGCTTCGCGGAACAAAAAGTTAACCTTTCGGAGCACGGTCGGTGGTATCTCGAGGGTATCGTTAATTTACTGGATCTCTCAACCGCACGGTGAAGCTGTCAAATTTGTAATAGATGCCCCGTCAATTAATATATTTGTTAAATCCTTTCAATTTTTTTTATTTGTCTTTTTTCCGCGAGAAAATAGAAAATTTGGTTTAATTTCCGTAATGATTGTTGGAGTAATTCTATTATGCTATATAGTACAGAATACATTATACTATCGATGCATGGTCGGCATTATCTTCAGGGTATCGTTAATTTACTGGATGCTCTCAACCGCACGATGAAACTGCCAAATTTGTAACACATGCCTCGTCAATTAATACATTTGTTAAATATTTTCAATTTTATTATATTTGCCTTTTTTTCGCGAGAAGTTAGAAAATTTGGTTTAATTTCCGTCATGATTGTTGGAGGAGTTCAATTATGCTATATAGTACAGATTACATTATATTATCGATGCATGGTCGGTAATATCTTCAGGGTATCGTTCATTTACTGGATCTCTCAACCGCTCGATGAAACTGACAAATTTGTAACGAATGTTCCGTCAATTAATGTATTAGTTAAAACTGTTTAATTTTCATTTTTTAATTTATTTTTCTTTTTTTCTGCGGAAAGATAGAACATTTGGTACAATTTCCGTAATGTTTGTTGGAGGAATTCTGTTACCCTATATGGTATAGATTACATTATACTATGAGGAAATAAATCAAAGACTCACCGTATGCTTCGCGTGATGTTACCCGAATGATGTACGCGAATGAACTCGTTGCTGGTGGTAGCGATGTGAAAGTACGACTGCTTCTCGTTTACAAAGAAGGTGTCAGGTACCCAGATATTCTTGATAAACTCGGAACCGACGCTCAGCGTCTCGACACTCGATCGTTTTTTGAACGCTAGCCGTGGATCTTGCCAGAATTGCCGGAAGTAGAAATCCAGCGTGAAGTCCTATTTTTTTGGGTGACACAGAGAGCGATTTTTTTCCATTAGTACATGAACAATAAAAATTTCACTTGCGTAATCATCGATAAACAGTGCACCGAAAGAATTTTCTTTTTTTAAGTTTTGAAATAATTTTCGTTATTCTTCCAAGGCTTCAGTTACGATGAGTATGTGTCTGAGTCCCGCTCTGTTCAAATTCTGTGACAAGATGGCTGATATTATTAATTTCCGGTAATTTTTACTGTCATCAACATATCGATAATCAGGAAATTATCGGGCACGTCTACGCCTCAACCATCTTGACAAATGCTCTTTAAAACAATTCAAGGCGAATCGTTGCAATTGATACTCCGAGAAACGAAATTACATCAAAGGAACGTACATAAATAAATACAAATGAAATGAGTAAATAAAATTTTATCACAAAGATTGTCAACGATTTAAAAAAAGAATTCGTGATAAATAAGTCCAATATTTTGAGCTTCTGGTAATGATCACGAAACTCGACTATGTACATTATAGGTACACGGTAAAAGAAGGTTTGTACATTTAACAAACATTTATTGTCTGCAAAACGCAACAATTTTTTTCTTGTCAATTTCATTTATTTGTTTTCAAACTCAAAAATATTGTTTGTTAACAAACAAAAAATTGTGGGCCTTCTCGAACAAGTAACGTAATTTTGAAATGCACAAACCCTTTTCTCGGTACATACGGTTTAAAAAGTTGCCAGTCCTCCAATCTCAATATCGATGTTCAAAAAATTCACGTTAATTTAAAATGTATAAATATAATATTCTGCAATCCTCAAGGCCCTTATTTATTTAATGGATTCCTTAAGTAATTTAATCTTTAAGTATTTGTTAACAAATTTATTCAATACTGAGAGTTACTGTTAACATTTTTTAAATTATTAACTGAGTTTTCTGGTCGCGAGCGTGGTCCAATTTTTTTCTCGGTGCATAATGGACGAACAAACCTCGTAGAGCAGATTTTCTTCCTGGCGATAGCCGACCGGAAGTTTTCTCTGCACCTCGTTGGCGAGAAAAAATCGAGCGCGTGAAGACTGGCTAACGAAGGGCGCTAACGTGACCCGCGTAATAGTTACCGAATCACTGAGTTTCCGGGCTAACAGGCCCCGAGTGAAGCTCGGTCGCCCCTTTTTTAACGAAGTAATGAAGGGAGTTAGCCCCATTTTCCGGTTAAGTCACCTTGATGCCGCGAACCGCCGGATCCGGATTTTACAAACGAGCTTTCCGGGTCGTGTATTTGTTCTCCGTACGTAATTCGAAGCTCGGAAGCCTCCGATTAAGCTTGGCGGGATAAACTGCTGGACCGTGCCGATCTTCGATAATAATTTTTAGGACAGCTTTTATCGCCACTTCGTAGCGGGAAAAGACAACATTTTATTTTCAAAGTACTCTCTCAAAACCGCAGCGGCCGCAGATCTACTGTGTTACTTTTCATATCTTTATTTTGATATTATTTTTTTTTTTTATAATTTTTTGAAATTTCTAAAAAAAGAAATCGCTTTTCCGCAAGAACACTCGAGGCCTTGAGAAGTTATGAAATCTAATCGTCATTTCTTGTGAATTTTATGATCTCATCTTTCTATATATTGTCAGGACCGCTAACTCGACACACATATAATGTTTTCCTTGTAAATACTTAAATCATAGAACCGAATAACAACGAATGAATCAAACGTACGCATTCGATACCGTTGTGTCTTTTAATCTATACTTACATGAGAAAAGAATAAAACAAAATTAAGCACAAAGTAGAATCGAGCTGATCGAAAAAAAGGTCGGAAATAAAAACGATGATACATAAAATAACAGACGAAGTGATCCAGTGGGATTAATTTCGGTTTTTACGGATCGTTCGGCGGGGGAGTGACGACTACGCGTATTGCGCTCGTCATTACCTCAAAGAGTACATGTATAAAAGTATACAGGAAAGATACAAGAGGATCGACGAAAAAGTCGACGATGGAGAAAAAGCTAGGAGCCGATAGGTTTCGAGTGTGCACGAAGAGAGGATCGATAGAGAAAGGATTATATATATTGGGGTCCATGTTTATCGGAATAGTTAACGAAATATTCATTCCGCATGCGTCGCGCTGCATAACACGTGCCTTTCTATATTTAGTGTACCATACATAATTTCTACGTGCGCCTACATACTACCCATTGAAACACGTACATATATGGCAAAAGTGGGCAATATGGACCACCGTTTTTCCGTGGCTTTTTTCATGTTATATCGAACAACTATATTCACCACTTTCGCTATATAAAATATATATACAGCGACTCTTGTTGTTCACTATATACAAGCATTTTTTTACATTGAGAGCATATGCATCGTCTGATACCTCGTACGCATGCCTTCAGTTTTTTATCGTCGTCTTTAACAATCCGTAAAAAGTTATAAAAACGTGTAAAAAAATTACTGCAATGCTCCATAGAATGGCAGACGGCTCGCCACACAGTAAAAAACGTTTCCTCATTGAACAAACATTTCTTGTCCCCAAAGGTTCGCCATTTTTTTTCTTGTTTGATTTTTTCTTTTCCTTCGTCAGTGAATCATTTTCTCTTTAATGTAAAAGATTAGTCAAAATAAGGGGGAAAAAATTGAACTATGTAAAATGCATATTGTTAACATCTTTTGGACAAGAGATGTTTGTTAAATGCGCGAGCCTTTTATAGGCACTATGGGTGGATGCTATGGATATAATCGGGGAAAAGCAATGCTCAAGACGGACGATCCATCTTATCCTATTGCTTTGTGCACTTTATAACTTATCTACAGTTACGAACGAGGTACTGAGCCTTAATGCATCGACTTCTGAAGTTTTCTTCAACGATGGAGCGAGAAAGAAAAAAAAACCTTTTGGCTGCTAACAGTAGCGAAGACATCAGTAGCCAGCAGATAAAGGTTGCCCTTTCTAGGCGCACAGGAAGTTCCTGGTCTCGCTACGTGCCTTAATGGGATAGTGGCAGAGTCGGATGAAGCTTAATGGAAGCTCGCGATGAGGCTCTTTTTATCTTAGAGCCTTCCATGGCTCCGAGGAAAGAAGACAACCGGGAGCGACCGGAGAAACGGCCTTCGTCCCTCCTTTCCCATCGTACTCTTCTTCATTGCTATATTCGTTTCTTATTTCGCAAGCTTTACGAGTCAAAGCTCCTTTTTCCTCTGCGCACGGTCCAGGCAATAGATATCGAATTACCGTCATCTTGATGTGACGTAAAGTGTCTCTAGGAGGATTTACTCTTCTGACTCTTTGTACCTTTTATTTTTTATTATATTCTTCTCTTTCTCGAACGCTTCTTCGCATTCGCAAGAGGCAGGGGAAACGCAATGCGTCGCGAAAAATAAATCTCGCGTTATATTGTTCGTTCCCAGTCGCTCATGGCGTTTGTGTCGGTACTCGCAGCGGCGGCTCAACTGAACCGTAGCTTTACGATTGCGTTACAGCCGATCGTTCTAAATAAGCTTAAACTTAATCTTATTCGACTGGAGAAGCGCAAAGCAACCGGGTGGCACTAAAGTGGAGTCTGTTCGAAGGAAACAATGATAATGAAACAAAAAATAATATTAGTATATATACAGTAAAAAACAACTTTGCAAAATTAAAGTGGTAACAAAAAGTCGGTTGTCATATAGATGGCTTAATTTTATATATTTATAAGTTTAATTAAGTTTAAACTTTATTTCATTCGATGCAGAAGTCCAAAGCAACCATGGTGGCACTAAAAATTGAGCCTGTTTGAAAAAAACAATGACAATGAAATAAAAAATAATATTATTATACAGTAAAAAATTAACTTTGCAAAACTGAAGTTGGTAATGAAAATTCGATTGTCATACAGATGGCTTAATTCCATAAGGACAGAAAAAACATTGATTGGATTAACCAAAAGACGCTATGACATACGTTCAAAGCTGTTATTTTTTTGGTAAAAAGAAAGCGTTGTTTCGTTGAACGATTATTTGCTTCAATTTATTCATAATTTGTCGATTGGAACAAACATTTTTGTTGTACCAACAAAATACACCTTTGAACGTATGTCATCGCCCATTTGCTTAATCTAACCATTTATTTTTCTTGCTGTTCTGGTCTTAAACCATCGATGTACAAAAATACAAAAATTGTTCTTCCTCTTGTCTCAGTGGCTCCAATTTCGTCTGCGAGAACCGTTCACAGGGGCAAAAACTTTCGGGGCTCTCGCCGATGCCGACGAAATTGAGACTGAAGGGGGACAGCATCGGGCCCGTTATTACTTCGCTCCTTCACATCCTAGCGACCCACCGCTCGGCAATTGAAACTTCGCTGCTCCGAAGAAAAGCCATTAGAATTATGGAAATGTGTGCTAATTTGCAATAGCGCCAGAGTCTCTCGAATACGATTATCATCGTCGCTATCGTTATTATCGGTTCGAGTCGAGTCGAGACGTCAAAGAAGTTTCAGCGAAACGTTAATTCTCCAGGAAGCGCGATGAAAGATAATTCACCAGGAAGGACGATGAAAAATAACTCTCCGAGAGGGCCGTTGTTGGTTCTTCGAAAAGGTTTCTTCTCGCCGGAAGGCTTTTGCCTTGTAAAAGCTTGTTCAGCCATGTAAAAATAAAAATCAAATTCTATTCCACTGTGCACGTATGTACACAGTATATTTCTGAAAAGCAAACAGCGCCGTTTTCAATATATGCAGCCGGACGTAGAATGTATTCGAGAACCGTTGGAACTTCACTCGCCTCTTCCGTTATCCGTGGCTCTCCCGAGGCGCAATCGGTGCCGCTTGCTTCTTCGGATATAAAATTTTCTTCGGCGAATTTCCGACACCGAGGTTCTCCCTTATACCACGTACATATAGATTTCCTTAACTCTTGAGATGGAGGGTTCGCCGGTTGGGCGAGACGAACGGGGGGTTAGGGGGCATTCCCAGCCGATTCCAAAGTATGTCTAGTACCGGGTCCGTACCTGCCATCGGGCGCGTCATCCGCTCTCGAAACGGAAGGTTTATCCTAGACTCGAGAGTTCTCTGGCACTAGGACTCTTCTTGACGGTCCTATGCTGCCGCTGATGCTGAGGACGATGGGTTTCCAGCCGCTCTTGCAACTCGTCTGGCTGGTAGACTTCTGCTGCAAGTAATCGGCTCTTATCACCTTTTTCTTCCGTTCATCCCGACACTGTTTCCATTCCCCGTTCGCCCGTCCTTTCTACCTCGTGGCTCGATCATTGTTTGCTTTCTTTGCAATTACTGCCCCAATGTACAAAGTCTTCGAGGAGTTTCTGTAGTTCGCTGTATTTGCCGAAAGGCAATCGGGAAAGGATCGGGAAAGTTGGGCGAAAGATCGGCGCGAGAATCTCGAGGACCGATAAACACTTGTCTACCCTAGCAATAATAATGGCACTGGCAATTTTTTGGGATTTGGAAATCTTAGCGATTTCTCAACCTGTTCAAAGATCCTCCGGGACTGTCGCTTGCTATCTATTCCTCGTAGAGAAAAATCCTACCACTCTCGTTTATCTTCCGGTACTCCAAAATTTCGACAGCAACTCACGAATTTCCGTCGCTTGTACACAACCAGGCGAAACTATGTTTAAGACTTTGTTTCCATTCCCCGTTCGCCCATCCTTCTAACCTCGTGGCTCGATCATTGTTTGCTTTCTTTGCAATTACTGCCCCAATGTACAAAGTCTTCGAGGAGTTTCCGTAGTTCGCTGTATTTGCCGAAAGGCAATCGGGAAAGTATCGTAGTTGGGCAAAAGATCGGCGCAAGAATCTCGAGGACCAATAAACACTTCCTTACCCTAACTATAATAAAAGCACAGGACATTTTTTGTGATTTGGAAATCCTAGCGATTTCTCAATCTGTTCAATGATTCTCCGGGACCGTCGCTTCCTATCTATTCCTCGTAGAGAAGAATCTTACCGATCTCGTTTATCTTCCTGTATTCCAAAATTTCGACAGCACGTATAATAGCTCTGCGAGCTATTATAGACGAGTAATAGCTCTGCGGTAATAGTAAGTCTCGGGATCCCGCTAGCGCGTATATCCAGTTCAACCGAGTTGTATCACTGCGGGATACCGAAGCCAAGTTGTACGTTATCGCGGATTCTCTCGTGACCGGAAGTTTCGCGGCTTCGAATCTGAAGGGATGTTGCGCGGCTGCTCTGTTCGCGGGAGGTGAGAAGGTATGGGAGCGAGATTGAAGAAAGCGTCCTGTCCATCCTCGTAGCGCAGACGTGAAGCCGTCCTTCAGCTTCTCGACTCGGATGTACCCTATAGAACCAATCCTATCCGTAGAAATAAAATTTCTCGGGTAGTTCACGGTGACATGGCCAATCGTCAGTTTTTTTTTCTATTTTAATTCATCAACGACAAAAACAAAGTTGATCGTGAAATTTACACTTATCGAAGACTGTACACTGAGAAAAAAGAATGGTTGGATTAAGCAAATGCGCGGTCACATACGTTCAAAGGTGTATTTTGATGCAACCAGAAAAAAAAATTTATTTGACGGCCACCGTTTATTAAGATCAAGTAAAATATTCATTTGATTTAAATAAATATTTATTTTAATTAAGTAAATAGTTACTTAAATGAAATAAATATTTATTTAAATGAAATAAATATTTATTTAAATCAAATAAATATTTTACTTAATCTTAATAAACGGTGGCGGTCAAATACATTTTTTTTCTGGGATGTGGTACAACAAAAATGTTTCTTTCAATCGACAAATTTTGAATAAATTGAAGCAAATAATCGTTTAACAAAACAATGCTTTATTTGTACCAAAGAAATAACAGCTTTGAACGTATGTCACCGCGACTTTTGGTTAATCCAACCAATTGTTTTTCTAGGTGTACAGCTCCCTGTTTTAAAAAAAATCGTATCGTCCGGAATTGGTCTACACATTCCTTCGCCCCGTTTACGTCATTAGCGGTTACCGTGTCGCTGGCGTGGAGGAATGATACGAAGAAATAGTTTAAAAATAAAATACAAAGAAATGGTCTATGAAGAAAAAATAAGCAGTCGACGAGGAAGCAACTGGAGGGTCCTCGTAGCCGGGCCGGGGGCTCGGAGGCGTTTGTTTGAACCGTGTCCGCGCGATAACTCTCGGTCCCGGGGAGTCTGCCGGTGGAGAGAGAGGCAGGACGACGGGGAACGGGGGAAACGGTGAGGAGGGTAGGAAGAGGGTGAATCAACGGAGCCCGGGGGGGTTCGTACGGGCGCGGTTTCGGATGCTGGTGCTCTCTGCATCTATCTCTCTTCTCTCCGGGCATGATCCGGTTTGCCGGCGCGGTTGGCTCGTTTGGCGAGTCTCCAGGCGCAGTGCGGCCCTGCCACATATTTCCCCGTTCTTGAGGCTCGCAGAAACTAGCTTGCTAGGTGGAGGTTGCAAAAGTGAGAGACGTGGAGAAAGAGAGGGGGAAATATAGAAAGGGATGAAAGGAGTGGGGGTGGTTTCTCTGCCAGCCAGGTCTCGAGCACCGCCGCCGCGACTTTATTATCGTACGCTATGTATATATGTATATATATAACCAGAAGTGTATAGTATGTGTATATATATATATATGTATATAGCTCAAAAGATACCATAGACACAGTGCAGCCGAGGAGTGCTCCGCGCCAGGACTCGCGGCACGGTGGTAAGTTATCGCTAAAGCGTGGCCCGCGCCACCCGAAGAGCCTCGCGACCAGCTTTTACTCTTTGAATATTGATGTCACGGGGTGTCTGGTACATAGAATTATAGAAATGAGAACGTATGGCTCATTAATTTCAATGAATGTCCGATTCCGTGGATTTAACGCCGCGGCGAACGGAGCCGCACATTTCACGAGAACTGTCAGGTAGCTCGGATGACAGCCCGAGAGAGGTAGAGATTTTAGGGCGTTGAATGGCACGCCTGTGGGGACCTTATATAATTTTAAAAAATTACAAGATAAAACAAAGAGACTAGATTTGTGTGTACATTCGCTCGAGCGATTATTATCTTGAATTAAAAAAATAATACCTATATTTATAAATAAATAATTTATTTGATAAAAATAATATGCCAGTTGTCATCGATTTAATCTATTGGTCGCAGAGGTTAATTAACAAGTCATTTAGCGTGCTATTCGAGCGGTTGTTTAACGGCTCACATCGCTGGATATTATGAGGGTTCTTCGGTGAGTTTCCGTGGGACGGGTTGTGAAGAAAGTGCGTAGGTAAGGACGAAGATGGGGTGGAATAAAAAGCGCGGAGGCTGGATCGAAGTGCGAAGTTTCGTATTCGTTATTTTTATTTTTTTGTCGGTGCGACGAAACGATATGGAAACCGGGGTTATAACTCAGCAGTCCATGAAGCGAAGCCTCGAAAGTGAGGAGCACGTAGAATGGTTGGGAAAGTTGGGCGAGGACGATATAGAACCTCGCAATCGCGAGATTCCGCAAGAACCATTTCTCCGCATTCCCTTATGGCTTCCGAGTGTTTCTATTTCCCTGACTGCCTCCGAGCTCGCCCACCAACAGTGTCGAGCCCCCGTTCTCTATTCCTTGTGCCAGCCAGAACTTTTCTCTCCCGGCATTTAACCGGAAATATCCAAGTGGTTATACGATATTTTCTGTTGGCTTCGAAATCCCCCCCCCACCCCCCTTCGTCTCATTTTCCTTCGTTCCGATTACTTTGCCCACTCGTTTTCCTCAGCATCTGGCTGATAAGTTTCGCACACTCGTTAATCATCATTAGTACCTCTCGAGAGGGAACGCGAGGGAACGAGGAGGCCCTATGCCAACCCAATGCGCGTTGTTTCGTCCTGCTGGTACAGAATTCCTACGACAATGACAACGTACAAAAACAAATTGAAATTAATCGTATTTCATTGAAAGTGTATAAACAAAGCGGGGATAATTTAGTGCTCTCTGGGCTATGGATTGTAAATCGTCTTTTTTTTTTCTTTTAGTGCACAAAACACATTTTGGAAGAATGATAACTTACAGAAACACATTGAAATTAAACGTATTTCATTGAAAGAAATATAAACAACGCGGGGATAATTCAATGGTGGCTGGGCTATGGATTGTAAATCGTCCCTTAAAAAATGTCCGATATTTTTTCTTCTGGGACACAAAACACATTTTGGAAGAATGACAACTTACAGAAAAACATTGAAACTAAATGTGTTTCATTAAATGAAATATAAACAAAGCGGGGATAATTTAATGCTGGCTGGGCTATGGATTGTAAATTGTCCCTTAAAAAAATTCTCCATATTTTGTCTTTCAGAGCACAAAACACATTTTAGAAGAATGACAACTTACAGAAACACATTGAAATTAAATGTATTTCATTGAAAGAAATATAAACAAAGCGGGGATAATTTAATGCTGGCTGGACTATGGATTGTAAATCGTCCTTTAAAAAAATGCCCGATATTTTTTCTTTCAGGACACAACACACATTTCGGAAGAATGACAACTTACAGAAATACATTGAAATTAAATGTATTTCATTGATAATTTATTGCTGGCTGGGTTATGTATTGTAAATAGTTCCTAAAAAAATGCCCGATATTTTTTCTTAGGACACAAAACACATTTTGGACGAATAGAATAGTACTGAATAGTACTGAGAACTCTGAGAGCTTGCGGTACGCATAATTTCGAATAGTGTCTATGTCTGCGGCCTCCTTTGTCCCTCGCCCACGTGTTCCCGATAAATACGTAAAAAGCGCGTAGGAAATAACCGTGGGAAGGAGAACCGGCGAAAAAAAAGTTCGAAGGATGAGAAGATATAGGAGGAATAAGGGGGTGGTTCGGCCCCCGGCAAGGGCTGTGGGAGACGCGGCAGCGGCGGAGGATTCGAATGACGCGAAGACGTAGAACGAGGGAAAAGAAGGATCGATGTGGTTCCAGTAGTGGGTCGCTTACCCGGCGCCTCTTTCTCTCCCTTCACCCTTCGTTTTGCCGATTCCGCGGCGACGGGTAAGTCCGGACCTAACCCATGCCCGGGCCATTGCGTCAACGTCCTCCGTCGAAATAGAGGCTCTTCTTCATTTCCACTGCTCGACGTGGCGACCGACGACAAAGGACGAGAACTGTCGGTGGTCCAATTTATTCGAAGACCGCAAACCGATTCGCATCTATTTAATCTCCGAGATAAAAAAGGAGATCTATGGATTGCGGCGATCGACACGATCGGCGGCCATTTGTATGGCTTTGGCACGTAATCCATAAAATAGTTCTTCACTCCAGTGGAGCTTTTAGAAAAATAATGTTCTGTATATCTTTTATATTTTACCTTCCTTTCAAATACTTAAACTTGATATTGTTACACCCAGAAAAAAAAATTATGTGACGGCCACCGTTTATTAAGATTAAGTAAAATATTTATTTGATGTAAATAAATATTTATTTCATGTAAGTAACTATTTACTTAATTTGAATAAATATTTATTTGAATCAAATAAATATTTTACTTAATCTTAATAAACGGTGGTCGTCAAATAAATTTTTTTTCTGGGTGTACTCATCGCAAATATCGATTCGCATCTATTTAATCTCCGAGATAAAAAATGACATCTATGGATTGCGGTGATCGACACGATCGGCGGCCATTTGTATGGCTTTGGCACGCAATCCATAAAATAGTTTTTCTCTCCAGCGGAGCTTTTACAAAAATAATGTTCTGTATATTTTTTATATTTTACCTTCCTTTCAAATACTTAAATTTGATATTGTTACTCATCGCGAATATCGATTCGCATCTATTTAATCTCCGAGATAAAAAAGGAGATCTATGGATGCGGCGATCGACACGATCGGCGGCCATTTGTATGGCTTTCCCACGTAATCCATAAAATAGTTTTTCACTCCAGCGGAGCTTTTAGAAAAATAATGTTCTGTATATTTTTTATATTTTACCTTCCTTTCAAATACTTAAATTTGATATTTTGTTACTCATCGCAAATATCGATCGCGAGACACATTTTTTTTCATCTGTGTGACTGTAATATAGTTTCGTTTCAAACGGATGCGTGAGGCACAAGACGAAACACATTCTCAGCAGGTGAGGCACAAGCGTCAAACAAGCGTTTCAAGCAAGCTCTTTTTTCAAAATAATATAGACGACAAAAAAATTCTAAAAAACGAACTAGATTATTTTTGTGTTGAAGAATTATACTATGGTACAGTTTATATGAGGTTTGTGGAAAAGCATCGAGAGTACACGTGTGGATTTGCTCAGAATCGTAGAGCCGGGTTAAGGAGTGAAGCTCCTGCGATTCGCGAGTTATCGGGCCGTTGGGCAATGAAGTACTAAAAAAATACCGTCCAGCAAATCCGTTCTCGCGAATCGTCGGTAAAACCAACCCTGCGACCCTTCAAAATCTTCGACGTGCTCGAGACTCTCGATAAATGTAAAATAGTTCATGATAAATGTTATAACTCGTATGTGTTTGTATATGTATATTGGATGACGATATATTATATATATACTGAAGACACACAACGCAGGTATAAAGCGCACACACACACAGATATTATTTAATATAATTACGCTGCAGTGACCAGAAGCGCACTGCACACACACTGACAATGTTAGCGTCGACTCGTTGTCGTTTTTTCATTTTTTTTTTCATTTACGTAATTCTTTTACTTAAAATTTTCAATGCATAGTCGAGAGTGCGCGACCCTTTTGAGTCCATGTCAATTTCGAGTCTTTGCGATCCTCGGGAGGATTGGGGGAGGAGGACATACTTTGTTTTTTTTTAAATTCTTTTGTCGATTGCTTGCTATCGATGGCTAAAGCGGGCGTTCCCGAGCGCTGATAACGAACCGCGTAACGTGGAATTATGGAACCGTTGTGAATTAATTTCTCGTTGCACACGAGTTCCTGTATAGTAGGAATTTCGTGCGTAATTTATGACGATCTCTGATATAAACGGCGAGTAATTCATGGTGTCTCTCCAAAAATCCATTTCTGTGACCTTTTTAATTTAGTAAAATTAAATGAAATGAAATTAAACTATAAATTGTTACTGATAAATTAAAACGTTAAACAGAACTGGTCAGGTTCATAAAGATTGTTACCTGGCTAAAAACAAAAGTCACTAATATCTAGTTTCGCGTCCAGCACTCGCGAAACGAACGCTCTGACCTATGGATAACAATAATGGAAAAAAAACAAAGTCGGAACACGTTTTTGATGGAACACGAGTCTGGGGATTGTAATGGGAAAGTGCAGAGCACGACAGTCGAGAAAAAGTAGACAGACGGAAATAGAAACTTTTTTTCATTTTTTTTTCTGGGATATTGTTGGGGACGTAGAGTGGAGTAAATCGCGCGAGTCACGTCCCAGGTGACAGTGTCGACTTGATTTGGTTTCCGCACAGGGCTCAACACCTGGGGTCCAGTCTCGTACATTCAGTTCCAAACTTTCATCTCGTCACCGTGCCCCGTGGGCTCGGGCGTTATTAAGACTGCGAAGCACCCGGAACCGAGCTACCAAGGGATAAAGGAAAATGAAAGAGGACGAGACCGAGGGAGGGAGAAAGAGATGAGAGAAAGACAGTGGCAGAGCTTCGAATCTTTATTAACAAAGTTCGAGCGCCTCTTTCCCCCTTCTCTCCCTCTCTCAATCTTTCCCTCTTGTTTTCCCTTTTTTTTTCTTTACTCAACTCGGCACAACTGAGATTCGCGAAGATCGCTCGGACGGCCGACTCTCGCGACATTATCTCTGGAAGCCCTCCTAGGCGTGGTCGGCCCTCGAACCAAGATTTCATTCTTGAACGATCCGACATCTGTTTCGGACAAGAACGCACCGCGAATGTAAAAAGTAAAAAATAAAAAAAAATATGTCGAGTCACAAATTTTTGAAGATCGTTAACTTTTTAATTTTTTAATTTCTTATTACCGATCGGGGATTTGATCTGAAGTTCCAAGGATAATGGCGACGAGTGGACAGTCTTTTCTTACTTTCGCGAATTTCCTCAACGGCAGACTTCAGAACGACGGACACAAACATCAGAACGCTAAAACGTATCGCGTATCGAAGCTGAATGTACAAACCGGATCGTCAGTCAAATTCTACAGGAATATATAATAATAATAATACACAATTTTATACTAGCCTAAAATATATATGTACGAAAAATGAATATATGTATTCATAGGTATACATAATAATACTTTTTCGTGGCCTGCGGAGCTGGAGACGTCAGTTATATTTTTGTACTGGACAAAAAGGTGTTCTCGCACCGATTTGTTTTTATTTTCTCCGGCGAACATCGAACGAGGTTCCTCGAGGGTTTAATTTATCCGGGGCTGCGAGAAGAATCGAAAACCCTTCGCCGGCTATCGAGTTTTTACGGAAGGTTGGATTCGCGAGTGTAATCTTCGAGTTGCGAGGTATCGGAAATCTGGGGCCAACGGAAGGTCCATTAGTGGTTTGGCTTCGTCGACAGGGTCAACTGAGGCCCGACTTACATTTCCGGTACAAGCCAATCGTGCACTACTCAACCTTCTCTCTGTATCCTCTTGGTACACTGCTGGGTTTGGGACGGCCAACAGCTCTTAGCTAATAGGAGACGAATGCTTGCACTGTCTATCCCACTTGAGTTCAAGATCAATTGTGAAGGGTTGAAAGGGACGAAACTGTACGGTGTGCAGTGTATCAAACGGCGTTTGAGGCGCCCGATCTCCCCTCCCGGCCTCCCCTAATAGACCGCACGTACGCTCAGTGAATCAGTTAATTGGCGGGATCACAAGATTCGAAGCTACTGGAACAATTGAAATAGGATGTAATTCGATATCACTGATGAGGGGTTCCAGAAAGCGTTAAAAGTCTCATCGATTGAGAAAGGATATCTTACTAGATGGGGGCTAAATGGAACAATTTATAACATCTATTCCTTCCCCTACACCGAACCCAGGATCGCTCGTTAACAAAAACTGTAATTAATTTTTTTCACGGACGCTAGCCATTTCCGGTCGAAGGAAAATTCTCGCACGGAGCGGATAACAATTTAGGTTCACGTTAGACTCTGCATACGAACGCGTTCCCATTTTACCCCAGACCTTCCGAGTTTTTGAATGTTTCGGAATTTTTTTCTGAATTTTTCGGAACATTTTGACGTGTGCCATTTTTCCCCATGTACCGTATTTGGCTAATGGCAAGGCTCTGGGCATTCCGGCTAGTGGCGAAGCCATCCAAAAGACGAAACTGCTGTGGACTTGCATTGTCGACCGTATCGAATTGCACTTGGAAATCAGGTTCACCGAAGTTTCGGAATACCAACGACGATTCTACAGAAATTCGGTGTCAAAGGGCACTTCGAAATGCCATCGAGTGTCGCGTCGATTAGAGAAAGAGAGAGACGGAGACAGAGACAAGTTGGCTTGCGCACGCTTGTGTTCATCGCGGGGATCCGAACTCCAAACAACCGGAAACAAGGAAGGGATTGCCTGTGCTAGAAGACGAGATGAAAGGGCCCCACGGGAGTCGATGGGTTACGTAGAATTGCTGCAACACCTGCTAACTAGGATGGCACCTCATTAATTCCCGATAATTGATCGGATCTCAAGAACCCGCCCTCCAAGTCTGTCGATTTCGCGGATGAAGGGTCACGAAGATCCTGACACAGGTATTCACCTGCCGTACCGTCGACGTAGCTTGGTACCCGATTATTTTCAACATAATTGAGAACAGGCTAAAAGTGTCGCGACCGTTAGAATCGATTTAACTGTGCATGTCATATCATTTTTTTAATTATTTCATTCGGTGCAAATTGATTTTCATTTCATGGAACTGCAATACAAATTTTTTTGTTTGTCCCCCTCCCCCTGATGTCAACGGCTCGAGCTCCGCGGGTTGGGCCATGCAACGGAACATCGAAAATTGTCAAACGATTATAATCAATATTCAACCATTAATGAGTGAATAATATATATATATATGTAATATATATAATAGTATCTTGCGAAGACTGCGGAACGTAGCAAGGTTCCCTTGTAACAGTTCAGCCAACGAAGCAGCCGTGACGAGCTAAAAAACAGTATTGTTAGTCGTAACGAATAATAGGCGGCCATCAGTGTTATATAATCTCGTTCTGCCAATACACGGACAAACGTACAGTATATATATGTAGTAGATAGTAGATATACATAATATTCGCAATACACAACATTCGTGACGATGCGGATCTTTTTTTTTTTTTATTTGATTGTCGAGTTTATCGAGGAGGTCAATTATAGTTTCTGGATCGAAGAAAGCAATTTAACCGGCGATTTCGCCAGGTGCTCTCGAGACTTCGACAAAAGTTTTCTTGTTTGATGAAACTCGATGAAAAAAAATTAATGCAAATTTTTTTGTAGAATCAATATTAAATAATCTATCATGAGCTCCTTGCACGAAGCATCTCCTCCATCCAGAATAAAATTGCGACCCCTCTCGTCACCCGACAACGGAAGTTCATCGAGGAAAGAAAAAAAAAAGATCTTTTATACGTAGTACGATGACGACACACGACACGATATACATGACAGCACTTGTAAACGAGTATGTTCCGTTACTGAAGAATCCCTCCGAAAGTCGCTTCAGTGACGATTGATCAAAGGTTCTTCAAGGGGAGGAGAGAGAAGGAGGGAATGTGGAATGAGATTTGAGGTACGATGAAAATTTTACCTCTATTGGAAACTTGTTTTTCTTCCAGCAACTTACGAGTTCTTATCGAAAATGAAATTTAACGTACGCTCTCTGTTTGCTCCCATCGGGCCATTGATTCGGTTATACTTTACATCCCAGCTGTATTGACGGGAAAGAGAGGAATTGAAATCCTTCTTTTATTTCTTGTAAACCTTTCTCGAATTTTTGCCGCAAAAACTAGGAAGGAGGAAATCGGCCCACGACTCGGATTTGCTGCAACCATAACACCCTTTTTTGGTTTCTTGGTCTCGTAGCGATCCACCCAAGTAGAAATTTCCAAGCGTTACATCGGGCCCTGATAGGGTCCTGACGAGGCCTCATCAGGGCCCGATGTAACGCGCGAAAATTTCTACACGGACAATTCCAGTAGATATTCAGAAACCCTTCCTTATCATTATTAAGCGGTAAATTAATTAGGGACTCGAGATTTTTTTTGTCGCGAGGGCTTTACGATATCGCGAAGAAAAGGGGGATGAAAGTGAGAACGGAAATTTGCGCGAGAACGGGCCGCAGCGCCATAGGGTGGCCCCGGAGAGAGTAATAGGAAACGGAGAAATTGATCGCGGCGATATGACGGTGATCTGCGGATTTCAGCGAGAGAGAGCGCAGCGTTCGGTTATGACGGGAGTAAAGTGGTTCAGGAAACGAGGGTCGTTACGTCGTACCGCGAGAAACGAGTTTCGGGGTTGGAGTCCTATGTGCGCTTTGCCCTTATGGCCGAAGAGGAGCGACTAAGAGAAAATGGAAAGCGGGCAAGTGAAGAAAAGAAAATGATCGAAGGGGTGGCTGAACGGCATCGATAGTCTCCGCTTTACGTCCGTCTTGGGAAGCATCCGAAAGAAACCGGCCCGCAGTTCTCGCGACTGCGGAGAGAAGAGGAAAAAAGGGGAGAAGAGGAATAAGGGCAAAGGGCCGTTAGATATGCTTCCTCGGTAAAAGAGACGGAGAGCGAGAGCGAGACGAAACCCAGATGAATTCCCGTCGGATTCATTCGTTTCCCGGATAAGGGGGACACTTACATCGATAAACGCGCCGCTTCCCTCGTGAAATCGGATCGCGTATCTCACCGAGGACGAGTATCTGCGAGAGATGTTATACCCGAAGGATTTCCGGCGAAAATGTTTCGGGGCGTACTTGTCACTTGGAACATGTCGGATTTGTCACGCGGGCCCTCCCCGGATGGCGTCATCGACGACTCTTCGGATTAAATGTCGATCACAGCCGATGGGACTTTGCCACACAATTATCGCCGTACTATTTTTATCTGACTTGTCTATCATTTTGGTACCAAGATTAATATTGACCCACGAACACCGGACATAGGGGAGAGCGGGGCAAAATGGGACAGTGGGGCAAAACGGGACAGTGAGATAAAAACTCAGTTTTCCAATAATTTTTGGATGCCTCATTTTGTCCCGACGATACATCCGCATTTTCAATTGCGTTTTGCCCCACGGATTACCTTCGCCGTCATCCAAAAGTTATTGGAAAATTGCTTTTTGTCTCATTATCCCGTTTTGCCCCGCTGTGCCATTTTGCCCCGCTTGCCCTACGCTTGCAATCATAGTTTCGTTATTATAGGCTACTTTGCATAGAAACCAACATGTTTATTTCGGCCGAGCTTACAATCCTATCAGCGAACTGTCGTATCGACCGTTGATAAGATTTCGCACTTTTATTAATTTCATTTTCGATCGAACTCGCAGCGCACAATAATCGTCGATCATTGTTCCTTCTTGGGCAAAGAAAAAGAGTGATTGCTGCTCCGCGAAGGAAACTAGGGAGGAAAGTGAGTGGTCCGGTGAATCCGAGGGTGAAACGCGAAGGAATGTGTCGGTTGAATGGAAGAACTTCTTGTGTTCGATGATGCGACGTGCGGAAAGAAGTGAGAACGTGGAATAGCAAAATAGCGAAAGTCGGATATAAAATAAACAAATGAAAAGATGGGACACGGGTTAATCGAGATAAATCGGAACCCCGAGGTATAAGGATGATACATACGTACGGTAGGTTGTTAAGAAAATAATACCTGATGATGATCGAATCTGAATTGGAGAAAGAACGAGGTTGAGCTGGACGCGGAGGATTTCAGAGGGGGATATAACTTTTGAAACGGTGATTGGTGAAAAGACGGAATGACGAGTGAAAGTGACAGAGATGATAGATGAGAAAGTTGAGTTTTTATGGTAAAGAGGATTAGGCAACTGTACCATCATCACTTCGGACACGGAGCTGATGCTGAGGACATACATGGTGACACCGACCTCCACGGGCGGACCTGCAATCAACAAAAATGCCAAGCCCCTTTGTTGTTCTGATTGTATCTTCTTTCACACCTTTTTTCCCCTCATATCGTTAGGTACGTCGCTTTTTTGTTCAAATTTTGTTTGGCGTTTTATTTTTCTCGTGGTTCCTCCGGTTATACTGTCGGCTTCCCTCGTGGGTTCCGTCCTGTACGTCGAGCATGTATTATTGATATTCGACGGGGGGATTACGAGATTGCATCCTTCACCCACATAATCGCAAGTTTTGTCTTCACCGCGCTGCGAATGCGGTTTTTCGTGTTTTTCGCAGGATCTCTCGATACTCGAAGGGAAAACGATAAATCTTCGAACGACGTGCAAGATTGGATTTGGACTCCCCGATGGACGTTCCGGAAGACGTATCCTTCCGGGTGAATCCGGACATCACCAGTTTGGCGAACCGTCGCCAAATCCCTCCGCTCGATCCCTCGGGGAGGCCGAATCATCTCGCGCACGGGTAACGCGTTCTGTTTTGCCGACTGACGGTCACCGATCGTACAGGACAGAGCGATGTATTTTCTCGGTGGACAGCGAGTTCGGTATCAACCGGAGTCGACCACCGACGGGCATAGGTATGGTAGCAGTATGTAGTAGTACAGGTCGTAGAAGAGCTCGCACCCTGCACGGAACCAAATCAACAGGACTCGTTGCATCTTTCCTTCGTTGCATTTTTTGTTTTCCTCTTTTCGTTCAGACTAGAAGAATCCATATTAGATTTCAATTTGTTCTCTCGTACACTCGAAAGAGCACTTTTCGAGTTGCACACTTAGTTCCTAATAGTTCGATTAATTTTTAGGGGTCGCCGCTCTCGTGAGAGCTCGACGGATCCACGAGGCCTCTCATGCTGTGGTTACATTTTTGTTCTCACGTTTTCCAATTCAATTTCTCGTTACTTTCGCACCGATAAACACATGGTGGGCATATTATTTCGGTCGGTTACAAATTTACCTCCATAGTCCATCACCCCCATTTTCACACACTCGAGGCCGTCGCTGTATACCAATTACAATGATTTAATTGTTCATAAATTTCCTTATCATTCTTTACGATTCATCGTAAGAAAATCGATAACTTTTTTTTCTCGTCATCACTGTGACTGTCACCGCGCGATCTTTGACACCGGAGGTTTGAGACAGGGCAGGGGGCTGGGACATAAACGATTATTCGCACGGCTGTGCGGTGGTCAGTCGCTTTTAACGTTGAATTGTCATTGTTCATGGAAACATCAAAGATATAATGGGATTTAAAAATATGGTACTGGTATTTTGTTCTTTTTTTTTTTTTTCTTGTCTTCCGTTTTTGCAGTGTAGCTTCTCGTGTATGCGCAAGAGTTTGAGTGTGTTTCGTGTCAAGGGTTTGGGGATGATTATCAGTGCTGGCGCAGCGGGCAGCTCATCTCGGCAGCCGCAGCATAGCAGCTCTAGCGTCTCTAATGGGATGGCCAATGGTACACCTGTACGTTGCGAGGGTGAACCTTTTGAGCCAACAAGTATTTCGACTCTTATCGAGCGCACTAGGTTTTTACTGACTATAAAGAAAAGTGCAAAAAAAAAAATATATATTCCGCATGTTTTCACTAGACCTTGACAAAGTTGTTAAACTGGTTAAACATTTCCGTAAAATTTCACGTTTATTATCCGGCGCAACCCTCGCAGCGCACACCTATGTATATATCACCTTTATATACACATACATAGACGTATGTATTATCCATATGCATATATGTATAAATATATATTTAATGTAAATTTCGAGTGGCGAATCGAATAACGTAGTGCAATGCTACACGTCAGATACGTATTCTAAAATGCTTCCCCTATGAGAAAGCAACAAAATTAGAATGTCTTTTCCTTTCAATTGGAAATCTAAAAAAAAAAATACTAACAAAATTGCTGCATTGTTTTGGTTTTTCCTCGAGATCGACCATTTTGCAATTAGGTATATATATATATAAAGAAAATGTTCATGTGACACTCGAATATGCCTTAACGATTAAAGTGTGATTTATATAGTGATAGAAAAGTGTGATTAAGTTGTATATATGCCTGTATACGTAATATCGTTTTTTGTAGTTGTTAATTAAACAGCATGCCGGTGGCTAAACGACACACCCTCTAACGCTCTAAGGACGCACCACAAAGAACAGAAAAATAGTATACATATGAATATAATATAACAAGAAATATATAACTCTCGAAGAACGGTTCGGTGTGATATAGATGTGCGGGGGATGGTCTCGTATAAGGGCGGGGGGGGGGCAGGGGGTGGGCTTCGGAGAAACACGTATATTGATGCGATGACAGTTACGATTTTAATAAGTCAGTTATTACGCTATTGCGGCTAACATTTGATAATTAATAATGGATCGATGATTCAATGGATTGATCTCTTAGATCCGACAATCGTATAGTATATTAGAATACTAGCAGTAAATGTATTCTGTGGGTCTGCTCGTGTTAAAATTATTTGTGTCCGAATTTTTTCCTTTGGTTTCTCGAAATAAGGAAAATTAATAAATAATAATAATTTTCATATTCAACCGTGGCAACGTTAAAAAAAATGTTATAAAAAATTTACTTTTTTCGAATTATCCTAACAGTGTCTGCTGTGAGAGTAAGGAATCACGCAGATAATTTTTATCGCGCAAGCTTTCGGTAATTTGATAAAAGTTTCACGTGAGAGATACGTGCACGTCTTGAGACGAATTTAAGTAAAATGTCACAAAGTCCATAGTCGATGTTCAATCGAAAATTTTGAATCTCACCATAGTTCCCCGTAATTCGGGATGTCTAAAGTGACCGTGTATCCGAAGTTTTAGGTAAACACAAACAGGTTTACCTGTTCAACAGCGAATCTGAATATCGAAAGCAAACAGTGTGGGATGATGTTACGACCCGCTCCGGATGGATCTCGAACCCGGTATCGAGTTAAGATCGATGTCGTTATCGAGTTTCCGGGAAATTACATTTGGCGCGGTCACGAAGCGACGGAACTAATTTCACATACGGACACTCGGTTTTCGGCTCTGGCAGGCCTATTCGACCGATGTATTGGTGAGGGTTGATGCGGTGGGATCGGACGCGGAGATTCCCCTATCGGGGGTCACCGATAGCCACATCCGGTCTGTCCCAGTGACGAATGTTCCCTTTCCGAACGTCCATCCGTGAAAACACCCTGATCCTCCCTCCTCCCCCCTCTCCTACTCCCTATGTCCATCTCAACCCGTCACTGTTCCCCGTAACGCGTCCGAGTAATTAACCCCGGGAATAGCCGAAACCCTTTCCATTGCAGACCGTGAAACGGCGAACGCAGCGCGAGCAACACAAATATTTTTCGTTTCACGACGAATCATAAATCGACGGATGATTAATCGCACAGATTGACAAGAGGCTCTCTGCCCGTATCGATGTGTGGGTGACTTAGCAACAACGAGTTACACGGGGCTGCGTATAGTTTATGGTTACAGAGTAATTCGACATTTTATGCTTCTGACAGGACTCTGGGCAGCCGTTTCCTCATTTTTTTTTGCGATAGCACGATGATAGATGCTTAACGCATCGGGTATCGCGCACATATCTCTCACACGTATTATTTTTCGCATAGTAAAAAAGGAACAAATTTAAAATGTTTAAAAAATGATTAATTTATCGGGAGCAAAGTGTGAATGTGAGTGTGTCGTTATAGCGATAATAAAGATTATTATTAACGGAGTTCTAAATTATTAGTTGCTTGAATATAGATACAGAAGATAGAAAGAGAGAGAGAGAGAGAGAAAGAGAGAAAGGGGGACGGATGGTACCAAAGGGGTGATTGGGGTGTTTCTGGTAGAGAGGGTTTAAATTTGGCAGAAGAATATATAAAAGAGCTGGTGTCATAATCAAATCGGATTGATAAATAGAGGCGTTTAATTTGTTTCATAACGTAAATATGTATGATAAATATGTATTATATTGTATTAACGATATGTGTATGAAAAAATATGAAGATAATCAGCGGTAGTGTGAGACTGATAAGAGACCTAAGTAGTACCATTTTGACTTCTGATAGCGAGCTGATACTCAAGACGTACATGGTGACGCCCACCTCGACGGGAGGACCTGAAATTGAAGGTTATTTACACTGAGTCGGCCCAGCGGGCCGAGAGACCAAGCACAAAAGGCTACGTGTGTGTGTGTGTTTTTTTTAAATCTCTTGTCTTTTTTTTCTTTCTCTAATGACGGGGAAAAAATTGTTGTTTTCTTATTTTTAATTAAATTGATATTTTTTTGCTCGATTTATCATGTACTTGGTACGTTGGATGGATTAGCTGAAAGTGTTTAATGCTGCTTTGGTGTTGCTTTATAAAGTTAGACTCGATTAAAAAAAACAAGTTTTAGTATGTAAACTACTGGGCGATTAGTACTAATCTACTATCGCTGTGCTGTTCCTATGCTAGGCATGAGTAGTAGAGCACAGACGTGTTTTTTTTATTGTTCTTATATACTACATACAATGGTGAGCTGCTTGGTGCTGAGATTACTGCCATCGCCGCCTGCCGTATGCGTTATCTGATTCGTATCTCGCAACGTAGTTTATGGAAACTTTACACCCCCGACTTCCATCCTCTCTTCTTTCCAACCGCATCTTACGTTACCCCCTCAACCTCGCGATAGTGATTACAAGCTAGTTTGCTAATTGCGACCAACCCCTTTCGTGTAACCCCCTAATTGATTGCTCATGCTGAGTTTCGAAAAAGCTCGAGAAGCCGCGCCGCTTTACCGTACTATCGAATATCTGTAGGATTTTTCATTACAGCACCGAGACTGACCATTTCACAGGTCAATTCAGTGTAGACTCAAATCTCGCGTATTCACCCCCGAGTAGGGGGAAAGCGGGGCATAATGGACGGTCCATCTTGACCCGCTTTCCATAATTAAATTCCACCGCATTGCGACCTATTTATAATAATAGAATAATATTTATTGTGACTGCTCAAGTGTATACATTGCTCTGTTTTTTTTCTTTTTACAAAAATAATATGTAACAACATACAGTTAATTTGATTTAAAATAGTTCATAAATACGATCCCCTTGAGCTGATCGCATAAGCCCTTAAGGGCTTGTTCGAGATCTCCAATCCCCTAACCTAAGTTTCATACTAAATCCTATAAACATAGAATTTGTACATAACATTTAATTTTTCTAAGAGACGATAATCCATTAAAATAATTATAAAAATGCAGTCTTTAATATTTTTCGCTTGAAGAGAACAGTTCTTCGTTTAACTTCTTTTTAAATTCTTTACGACTCCACACTTTCCTTATATTCGCTGGTAGCTTATTAAAACAGTTTATTCCTATAAAATTGTAAGCTTTCCTTCCCACCTCTTTTTTCCTAGTGACTTGCCTAACCCTAAAATTTTGGGCGTTTCTTGTCATTCCCTCATAAAAGATTAATTCCTTATTCTTGACTAGTTGCATCACGGCCGTACTCTGGTTTATTTTTGCGATCGGTAGAATTCGTACTTTCGTTTCTTTCATTTTCAACTCCCGTTACCGCGAGTTACAATGGAAGCCGGATTGTGGCAATTCGTCATCATGGTCCACCGGACTTTTTTTTATGTCCTTCGCATGGTGGGTAAAAATGGTTCGTTTTGCCTCCCTCTCAGCTACGAATTGCCTGAACTCGGGGTACTCTCTGTCACGGAACTCTACTCCCTGTTACGCACACGGAGGGAAACACCAGACGATACATATATCTGTGTTTACCTGCTCGCTCACGGGGGATCCGGGGGATGTTGCCGGTAGAACCTATCGCCGAGGAATGTCCCACGGGGGACTCGTAATTCACGATATTGCTTCGACCAGGTGACTCTCTCCTCGCCACATCGTCAACGCGATCGGGAGTGTTCACCGCGCTTTCGCACGCTACGGAAACCACCCACAAGCCAACCCAACACGATTTCAATATCTGCGTCTGGCATATGCACCAGCGTCACACCGCATAAAGTTTCGAGGGTGAGCTTTCGGGTGGATTGTTATAACACGCGAGCTGATTGATATTTGTTACCGTCGAAACTCATCGTGCGTTTAATTTGTTCCTGTCCCGTTATTTTTTATCATTCCGGCTCTCCCTCCGCCCCACAAAAGTCCCGAGCTGCAAACACGCAGAATGTCAAATTTCGTGCGAGTTTCTCGTTCAATGACCAAATTTTCAACCATCGCGCATTAAATTCAGTTTTATCTTCCATTCGTGTCATCGACGACGAGGCAACGTTTTTATTTTGTGTTCGTTATGAAAAAACAAAACAAAAAAAATTCTATAGCGCTGACGCATATCGTGCTGACACATATCGCACGATTAATGATATCGAGATCTCAGGGTACACGCGTAGTGCTCGTACAAAGCCAGTTTAGTTAAAAATACGGTTTGGAGTTTTTTAAAAATTGGCAAAGTAACAGTTTTTTAAAAATTGGCAAAGTAAAAGAATAAAAAAATGTTGATTTTTGTGGATAAAAAAATGTTGATTTTTGCGGATAAAAAATGTTGATTTTTGCGGATAAAAAATGTTGATTTTTGTGGATAAAAAAATATTGGTTTTTGAGGATAAAAAAGGTTTGTCAGATCTACGGACCTTTTTTGACTGTGCACAGTGTCCCCGCGTACAAAGCGTTACATTATTTTCCGAGTGCGCTAAGGTTTTTTGTGCTTTATTTTTATTCCGTTAGTGAGTAAAGTTGCGGCAAGTGGATTCCGAGAGAACCCGCCGGTTCTCTCGATCGTAATAAATAACTTTATTCACTTCGTTCTTTCCGAGCCGGGGTCGTAGCGTCGTCCTCGTGATTGAAAATTGCCTCTCGAACGCTACGATCCATCTCGAGACTGCCTTCACTTCCGTTTCGACATCGCGCGCCCGTACTACGTATTTCAGTTCTAGCTCGCTTTTTTCCCCCACTCTCTTTGTGTACTTTATAGAGTCGTCGCGCACCGTCGGTCCCCGCCCGATTTCGTACCCTATACGAGTTTTCCCATCGTCTATATATACATACATACACGGTACATACCGTATACGGTATACATACTTACGGATCGTATATATACCTGCGCTCCTATCCCGAGACGAGACTATCGAGGCGTCTTGCACTCGGGGTGCTCGACTTCTTCCTCTACCGTATAATCACGGCTGTTACTACGACAGGCACGTGAGAATAAAAAAAAAAAAAAAAAAAAAAAATTGGAAAAAGGACGCTTGTAAAAGTGGAAGGTGGATACGATGATACGACGTCGAGGAAGAAGAGGAAGAACAAGAAGAGGGGTACGCGGAAGAGCATCGAAAAGAAGGAGGCAATCAGGAAACCTATTGAATTTTCTCTTCGACGTCTACAGGCGGCCGTAAATTTTCCAATAGATATATAGATTAAAACGATATTTTGCAAAGTACCCCTATTTTGCAAGATCTATTCATACTTTTCGAGCTCGATTGAACGGCAACTTTTTTTTTGCACTATTAAGCGATAGACGAAACTCGACTCCGACTCACTTTTTCGGACAGTGTCGGGTGTGTTTAGAGATGAATTTAAAACATTATAATCTCCGAAGAGAAAATGCCCGAGTAGAAATTTTCGAGCGTTACATCGGGCCCTGATAGGGTCCTGATAAAGCCTTATCAGGCCCTTGTCAGGCCCTTATCAGGCCTTATCAGGACCTTATCAGGGCTCGATGTAATGCGTGAAAATTTCTACTCGGGTGTTTGTTAAATGATCGAATCTTTTTTTGTACCTGTCTTACTTCCCGAACGATTTAACGCGATTTCCGTCGCTCCCCCTCGACACCCACTTAACCGCTTGATGAATTATATATTGCCCGTATTTCCGGTGTTAGGCATCGTCAAGCATATTTATTCTGTCATCGGGATCGCCTACCTATCACGAATGCCGATCTGCACGATCGTTCTATCACTTTGGCCCTAGCGCGATAAACGCGTTGACGCTTCGAACCGTTCTATCTTTTTTTTCCGTCACCGCAACTCGTTTTGTCTGACCAATTCCCGTAGTTCCGCCTTTATCTACTTATCGGTCTCTCGCAGCGGCACGCGATGTTCTGAATCCCCAGTCGGTTCTGTTTCAACCATCCGCGATTGAATTAATCTCTTCCGAGAGGGTCCGGCGTAACATTCGATATTCTATTTTTCAACGATGTTTAATTTATTATACATTCGCCGGATCTCTTGCAAAAAAAAAAAATAACTTCCGGCCTCCTCCCCAATCGCTCCCGAAAGAGATCTAAATTAATGGTCCATTCAATTTCATTATTTATTCACGGGCTTCATTCGATTGTCGTGAAATTTTCGTTTCATTCAACTCCCGCACGGTTCCTTCGTTAGCGTTTGAATTGTGAATCTCGTCGAGAAGAAATCCCGCGCCGACGGGGGGTTTTGCGATAGCGAAAGCGGAAGGAACAGTCCGGTTTTTGTCGAGAATCCGGAACACGTCTTTCGGTATTGGCAGCGACGAAAAAGAAAAACCGAAAAAGGGAGGAGTGTTCGGGAGGTGGGGAGGGGTGGGAAAGGGCGAGTCACGTTCGGCGAACGGAGGGTTGGAAGGCGGCTCGTCCTGCACGGTCAGAAAAAAAGGCGAGAACGCCATGCTGAGGGAGGAATGAAAACCGAGTTAAAAAGCAAGGAAGAAGAAGGAGATATAGAAGGCGAGGTCACGCGGGCGTTCGTAGGAGAAGCCGAGGACGAGACGGGCAAAATGGACCGGCATGGGAGGAGAGGGGGGGGGGGAGGAAGGGGGACCAAGAAGAGGAGAGGCAGTGTTCGCCGTGGCTCCTTCGAGATCGTGACCGGAAAACGTGAATTTCGTCGTACAAGAGGACAAACGGTATCCAAAAGGCGGACAGCGACAGGGAATCGCTTTTGCCCCTGCCGGAAGCTCGGATCGAGAAAAGGGTCGTGATTTTTATTTTTATTTTTTAATTCAGCAGGCTACTTCGAATATCCCGGAAGCGGATGCAGGGAGATTTATGAATCCAGTCAAAGTCTACAAAAAAAAAATATCGGTATCATAAATATTCTAGATTTATATTCGCAAACCGCGTCCTCATTTCTGTCTCGGTATTTTCGGTACGATCGATTCTCGAAAAAATAAAAAAAAAAAAATGTTCGGAAATTTTAAAAAAAGCTACGATCCAGTCAAAGTCAACTAAAAAAGAATCGGTATCATAAATATTGTAGATTTATATTCGCAAACCGCGTCTTCATTGCTTTCTCAGTATTTTCGGTACGATCGATTCTCGAAATAATTGTAAAAAAAAAAATGTTCGAAAATGTGAGAAAAAAAACGTACGATCCAGTCAAAGTCAAGTGAAAAAGAATCGGTATCATAAATATTCTAGATTTATATTCGCAAACCGCATCTTCATTGCTTTCTCAGTACTTTCGGCAAGATCCTTGCTCGAAAAAATTGTTTCAAAAAAATGTTTCAAAAATTTGAAAAAAAAAAGGTACGCGAGCCTGTTAATGTTTCGCCGAGCTGTTCAAAGGACTCGGTACGGTGCGGAGATCAAAGAGACACACCGTGACGCTTCAAAGTGACAAAACAATTAAAATTCTCTTTGCGCGCAATTTCGGCTTAGTTTTGCTCACACGAGGTTCATCGGAGACTAATGAGCCGCGACATCGACAGGATCCATAAAAAGAAAAAGGAAAAAAAAATGGAAAAAAAACGGGAGTTTCATAAAATCGACATACGGCACGTCGATCATCGTTCGGCTCGTATCGACGGACCGTAAGGATATGTATGAGCGAGGATATTTCCAAGGCCTTGACTTGCCAGCAGAGAGCGTTGGTGAACTGTGTGGAAGTCTCCCAGAGTTAAAGGGCAGCACCGGGGCAGTGGGGTCGGTTGGACCAGGACGAGGGGGATGCTGTTAACGGTAACCCGTGGCAACGAGCATCCCCACATCGATCCGAGTTTTACCGAACGGCGAGCCCCGCCCAGCCCGAGATGTCCCGAAAATTTGCCTCCGGAGGACTCTCCCTATCCTCTCTGTCTCGGCGTCGCTGCTGCGTGTGCGGGTCAGTGTGTCTCCGATGGATTTTTGCCCGAGGGGTTCGATCGCTGTCGGATCATTAACCTACGTCCCACGACGGAGAACGCTTGTATCGATCACTCGGATCGACGTCCCTGAACGCTCCCATTATTCGACGGACACCGGGGAAGCGAAGAAGTCGCCTTGGAGGAAGAAGCGCTCTCGCAACTAATTAGGGATAAATACTCTTGCACTAGGACAGTAAATATCTGTACAAAATCAAAATCGTTTAGTACAGTTTGGTAATTTGCATTACTAAAAAAAAATAGCAAGATAAACATTTTTTTTTAAACAAACAAAAAATGCGTTTTTTTCAAACGATTGTATTGATTATTGAATATATTGAGTATATTGAAAAATTGTATTGATTTAATGAGGGATATTTAATCAACAGCAAAAAAGGTGAAAAGGACCAAAAGGATGCACTAATGACATAACACACCCACGAACGAAAGATCAACATTTTTAATAAAAAGAATGTCCCTCAGCTTTCGACCCAATAAAATTAGTCAAACCGGAAGGGGCGAGTTAGGCCACTGTTATTCTGGGAAGGGTTGAAATTGGCTCGATGCAAGCAGGCTGGGTGCGCTGGAAGGGATGTATATTTATACTTGAGCAGCAATTAATGCAAGTGCAAGGTAAACGCTCGTGAGCGGTATAAGCGAACCCACATACATTTCAATATGTATGTGCATTTATATAGGTGGCGGAGGGTAAGGGAGGGGGGAGAGTGTACAGGGGCAGTTCTAAGCTCGCTTGACTCGGGAGAATCAAAACGGGAAGGGTCCTCACCCCTTTCCCCCCATCTCATAGCCGAGTCCTCGTTCAGTGAGTTGAGAGAGTCTCGTCGTCGCTTCACGGATATCAATGTGACTGTTCTGTTTGCCCCCTCCCCCCCCCGTCCTCCCTCGGCTCACCCAGTCGCCCCTTTTCCATTGTCTCGAATATTTCTCTGTATTCGCCTGTGACGAAAGGGAGAAAAGCACAGAGATAAAATATAAAGGAAGACAGTAAACGGCGTCAAAAGTATTTCCCGGGGCATCCATTCTCTCAACCCCGCCTCGTTGGCTTGCCCTCGCCTCACCCCTCGTTTTCCTCATCTCACCTTTCCACTTCATCCCTCTTCCAGCTCTCCTCTTCTGCTCTCCAATATCTTTTCTCAATATTTCTGTATATATATACATATATATTATGGAGAGATATATCATATATATATATATATATATATATATATATATTTGTCCCCCTGCATTATACCTGTAGCCTCGTAAACTCTTAAGGAAGATTGCTTCGAATCCGAATGCTTCGGTATTTCCGTCGTGGCTTTACGCCGTGGACGACCGGAAGTAAAAAATAAAAACGAAAAAAAAAATCGCGAGTAAGTACCGAAAAGTTGGCTATGCGAATCCGGGGGTGCACGCGAGAGACTCCATATTTATAGTTGATTTATTATATTTATTTAATCATTCGGATATTTATTTTTTGGCAGCTTCGGCGGTTGCGGCAGTTCTCAGCACCACTCACTTTGCGACTCTCTCTCTTTCTGTCGCCCTACACTCAGCGCTACGACACACTCGGTACACCCAGCGAAGAAAATGCTTGAAATCAAGCGTACGTGCTCAGTCGCATGAATAAATATTGCTTCGATTGAATATTGTTTATTCTTGCGGCTGAGCACATATACGCTGTGTTTCCAGCACTGTTTTCCTTGGTTGTACGCTCTTGGAGTTTTTCGCTCAATCTTTCGGGGTTCAGCAGCACATTGAATATAAAAAAAAATCCAATCACTCATTCTTTCGTTCATCACTCGCTTACATTTCACTCTTTTTTCCCCGATGACATGCCATTATTCTTCTTGTCGTATTCTATGGAACGCCGAGCGTGTAATCCGACCAAGCGAGAGATTGACGGTAACTAGTGATTTTTTTGAATTTACTTTGGAATTATATAGCATTTTTAAATCAATATATCACACCTTGATGTGAAGTGATACTTTGATAATACATCAATCGTATCGATTAGAAAAATATATAATGCTAATAATGTAAAAAAAAATTAATCGGTAATTCGTGTATTCGCTTTGTCGGAGCACGGCGATCGTACTATCTGCCTGTTGATAATGTTTTTTTTTTATTTCTATTAATGTGACTGATGATATAATTCTATGGGTGGCCGGGGTTTGGGTAAATCTTTGAATACAAAAGTTCGACAAGTCGCTGCGACAAATTAATTTCAACATCGTACGAGTGAGCCGATTGCTAACTGGGACAAAAATGAACGCATGGAAGCGTGTAATTCGAAGATGTAGGCAAGCCCCAGTCGCGAGATTTTTATTGTCGAACGAGGAATGAATTCCATAAACGTGACGCACGTGAATAAAAAAAATATATAAAAATATATATAAAAAATCGAATCTGGTACTCACCTCCGTAGTTCGGTCTTACTCTTTTATCATAACTGACGGAGAAGGAATCCAGGATCGCCGAGATGTTGACGTCGCCGAGCATGCTTCCACCGCCAGCTCTGTAAAAGAATAATGAATTCGATTTAAAAAAAAACAATACTTTATCAAAGAAAAACAAAGAAAAATAGAAGATCCGATTTGTT
This sequence comes from Ichneumon xanthorius, assembly GCA_917499995.1. Taxonomy (NCBI): domain Eukaryota; kingdom Metazoa; phylum Arthropoda; class Insecta; order Hymenoptera; family Ichneumonidae; genus Ichneumon; species Ichneumon xanthorius. The sequence continues at coordinate 5,648,650 of OU824202.1, read as the reverse complement.
TTTGATGGACCGATGAATAATAGATTTCGGCCTTTTTTTTAGAGGTCGCTCCCAACGGAGGAAAACGAATCCGGAAAACAAAGTGCAACGTGCGCTTTTGTTTTCGAAATTTCTATTCCTTATCCACGTTAGATAAACACCTTTAAAAAAATGACTACACGACCAAAGTAGTCTCTTGTACGCTACGAAAACGTGTAAATTTATCCGTTATACCGTAAAATACATTTATAGTTGGTGTATGGTGTTCAACATTTTTTCGCGTTCATTTAAAGAAAACAATATTTTATAAAAGAAAAAGAAAGAAAAATAAAAGACCCGATTTGTTTTTTGTGGACCGATGAATAATAGATTTTTGCCTTTTTTTTGCGTATGTTCCCAACGTAGAAAAACGAATCCAGAACACAAAGTGCAAAGTGTGCTTTAGTTTTCGAAATTTCTATTCTTTATCCACGTTAGATAAACACTGAAAAAAAATGACTAAACGACCAAACGACTCTCTGGTACGCTGCGAAAATGTGTAAATTTATCCGTTATACCGTAAAATACATTTATAGTTGGTGTATGGTGTTCGAAAGGCTTTGCCCGGGAGCGATTGTAATTCACACACCACGAACGAGAAAGCGTGGCCCCATAAAACAACCCTCGTAATGACGCATTAAGAAACGCTTACCCCTCCGTTCCAGAGGTGGAGGGCTGCGTTGGCCCCCGCCCCGATAAACGTCGCTCGTGCACCTACCTCTCGCTCGCCTTCCTCCCGGCCTCTTTGCCCCTGTGGCCCTCCGGCAGCCTCTCGGCAGAGCTCTCTTATCCCTGCCCTCGCGCCGCAATTTATGCACGGAACTTCGCTTTCGTTCCACGTACTACAACGCTCGCCTCTCCTCTGCTCGCTTTCCTCGCAACTTTCCTACGTATATATTTCCACACTGTACGTGTGATCGAGTCTAACCAACCGTGCAGCGATGAAAGCACCGAGGCAAGAGTGCGGAAAGCTTCGCGATCGGTTTTAATAAAAATAGAGGATTCCCACCGGTACCTGCACGAGAGACTCCTCGTAAACACTTTAGGGGCAAATGGGAGTTAAATACCGAAGAAAATAAATCGCGATTAAATTCTTTTTTTTATCAAATCGATGTCTCAGCGTTCGCCATTTAGCTACGAGCAGCAATCTTTGCGTATTTTTCGGGTTATTTTTTTTATATAAAATTTTTGTTGTTATCAGTGAACAATCGATCCATAGCTCCGGGCTGAGCCATCGGTCTTTAATTCTCAGCACCACCCTCTGCCCCATTCTCACCTAGGTGGGCCATATTCATCACTTTTACTTTGTACCACATTAACAATAAAAATCGTATCATTAAGTGCCCTTTTTTCAACAGCCTCTCATCTCAAGATTAAAGCTTATCGATTAATATTTGTTCACTTCGGCTCCGAGCGGTGCTTCATTATGCATATTTCAAGGGTCTTTGTCAAGATAGTAGAACCTCTATGGATCCACTAGACGCGATGAGATTAAGTCACTCGAGTGAGCGATATACCTGTGTTTAGTATCGTTGCTGCGCTTCCGGTAACCTTTTAATTTTTTTTTTAATCTGCTTCCCCATCCCGCCTCTTATTCCCTGAGGCATCGCAGAAAAGTCATGTAGCCCGGTCTCGTCGACGAACCACACAGGCTTATTACGAACGGAAGTGCCTGACTCGCTTTCGCAACCATCGGCCCGTTGAATATCTTCGTTTCCTCTCCGAAGCTTATCTGTTGATTCGACTGGATTCCAAAGCAATTACCGATCGAAGCCCGGCGGCAAGGGAATCTCATTAAATTATCGATCGATATCCACTCGAGGGGTTAAGCCAGACCGGATACGATCTCTTATTGGTCGTTGAGTACGCGGAAGTTCCAGCCTCTATCTGTACCATCCTCGCGAGATCTCCAACTAGCTTACTCATTTAACGCTCGAACGCCGCTGGGGATTTTCCGTCCCATTTTTTTCCCTCGCGAATCTCTCGTTGTATATTCCGCGATTTTTTTTTGTTCTCTTAGTTTTTATTTTTAACTGCAATTCGAACTCATCGCGGACTCTGTCGTCGATGGAAAAAATAAATTTTTATAAAAAAAGCCACTCGTGTGCCGAAAGACCAGGTAAAAAAGCGTTTGTACACTGAGAGACGGATCTGCTAAATATGACTATATCGCTTGAGAGATATTACCATAGCACGTAGTAGTAGGGAACTAGGGCGTCACCTACGGTATGAAGTACCGGATTTATAAGAATTTTTCGTAGATGTTATGGTAAAAATTCTTGGAAAATCTGAAATTTTCCGCCATAGGTGGCGATCTAGTGCCCTACTACTATGTGCTATGGTACACTGTAAAAATGTTATGAAATTTACAACGCGGTTAATATACAAAGTTACATGACATATACAACCTCGGTATATGAAGTTAGAATTCATACACATTGTATTTGAATTTTAATAATTTAATCTTAAATGCAATACCTGTACATTAAAATGACCGGTAGTGGCATTGAAAATTAAAACATCCGTATATGAAAATGATGTAATTATTACAAATATTATAACAAATAATATTGTTTTTTATTCTTACATACGTGTCAATGAAATTTTATATACTGTATATGCATAAAACTTCATATACATTTATGAATTTTCAAACAGAGATTTTTTTCAATGTTTTAGATGATCGGTAGTTTTTACTATACACAGAAAAAAAAATTTGCTTGCGGACTGCCAAAGAAAAAAATTGTTATTCCGATTCTACTTTCAATTCTTACAATTCCATATGATATTGAAACAACGACGGCAAGATTGTCAAGGTGACACGTGTTATCGTTTCCAGCCCGTATGGAATTGTTAGAATTAAAAGTAGAATTCAAATAATAATTTTCTTCTTTGACAGCCCGCAATAAAATTTTACTTGAGTCAATGATATTTTTTTTTTAGTGTATGCTTCTCTCAGTCTACATTTGGCAAAAATTCGTGGTCGACAAACGTCAACGATTTTTCTCGTCGTGATTATTTTTTTTTACAAAAGATAAAAATTATTAATGACCCATTATAACTTTTGCAACGTTTTTTTATTCGTTCTATTTAATGGCGATTGGAGAGTTACGAGAGGTCGAAGGAACTAGTTCGTCCACCTTCTTAAGGAGCTCCGGCGGGGAGGGAAGGAGGGAAGGAGTAAAGGAGAGAGGAATTGCAGGTAGAAGAGAATGAGGATAAGTTGGAAGAAGAGTTTAATCGACCGGGATGCAATTGGTCGAATAGCTCGAAGCTCGAACTTATCCGGAGTGGTTGCGCGCGGAGAACGGAGAGAGAGTAGAAAGCCCGAGGCATCGAACTGTAGTATAATCCTGAGTGTGGTCGACGGAGTTACATGTATACTTTCGTCGTGCGAAACGTGCAAGACTGGTCGGCTAGGAGCCGACGAAAATTTATGACTTTCGTGCAAGAGCAACCAAGTGAAGATAGGGATTGTTCGCTTCTCACTCCGAGTCCTCGCCGGCCGGTAAGTGCGAAGGGATGACAGTGGAAACGAGGAACGGCGGAGTCGAGGAGGGCGGGCGAGAGAGTAACTTAATTAGATTATCTCCTACTGTTGCCGAATGCCCCGATAATTAAGAAGTCGCACTAGCATCCCTTGTCGCGCCTTGACAAACTTCCAATTGAATTATTCATCGCCGTTCGGGAATCGAATCGCGGTACGGAATTCGAGATTACACTAAATAGCGAATGATTTTACAAGGTGATCAGGAAAAGATGGAGACGCGGCGAACGAAACGTAGTATTAATTCAATTCGAGTACTAGGGACACTAAAGAAATTTTTAATCGGAGTTTGAATTTTTTTTATGGCTCAGTATAGCGTTTTGTCAAGATCTCGCGGGTTTATTAAATTTTTAAAAGAAATTATTGTCGTCAAAATTCGTGGTCGATGAACTTTGAAAATTGACGAAAATGCCGATATTATTGAAATCGTAAATTAATTAGGAAGAAGAATTTAAACGATATTTTGACACAAGCGAGCGGATAGATTGAAACTCTTATATAGCAACATGCAATTATCGATAACTCGTTAACGGTCTGCGCAATGTACAAGGATAGCGAGGAGGGGGGAAACAATTGTCTGCGAGAGAAACTGAAACTTCGGGAGGATTAAAAGCACGTCTTCGAGAAGATTGGACGGAAACAAGAAGAGCCGACGGGGAGTATCGGGGAGAATCAACTTGACGTTCGATTCCAGAGTAGATCTTACTCGAGTAGAGGGATGTACAGGGGAGAATAGAGCGAATAATAATTACATTGCCGGCGCTCCGGGCTTCTTCCCACCCTCGTCGCTGTTTCATTTTATCATCCCACGTGGATTATAGCTTTTCTACGCGTAGACATTCGTTACAGTGTTTCTTCGCCCCTACTATTCACACAATAAAATAAATTAGTACATTTAACAAAAGTTTCTGGTTCGCGAAGCTTCTCAACTTTTTTTTGTCAAAAAATCGTATCTTTAGGGGAAAAAAGTTCCAAAAAATAATAAAATCAATAAAACCAATTGTGTACGTTTGTTGACAAAAAAATGTTTGTTCAATGTCCAATACCAACGATTTTTTAATCCACAATACATCAGGATAAAAAATTAGGTTTATTCAACGTAATTTTTAGTTTAAAATATTTCCCAGATCCAGCTCTCGTTGGAGTCATCCAATAATAATAATGACAATCGATTTTAATCCGAGTGACCCGATTCGCTCTACCAGGATACATGACGAAGGAACCAGCGCGGTGTTGTTCGCCTCCCGTTAGAATACATTCGCAAATGTCAAGAGACATTTCCATGCATCGATGAGTTGGCTAGTACGTTCCCTTCTCCTCTTCGACAAGCGTGTCTATGTCACTGTATTATTGACTACACTATTTTAGTATAACATACTACTACAAGCTTGATACAACTGATGTCTGGGTGAGGGGTGGGGGGGGGGGTGGAGGGAGGAAGAGTTCGAAGACGTGGTGAAATAGAAGGACGAGGTTTCATTTCATCGACGAGGTAGATCGAGGAAGGGAGCGGAGGATGCCTTATTAAGGTCACCCCGTGTATCGGATAGACGAACGTTGAGCTATTCGCGTTCCCCCCCGTTCGCTTGGATCAAAGGCCTCGTCGTAACTAGCGTCCTGTGTATTTCTCACTCCGCAAACGCTTTCATCCCCGTTTTCATCCCTTGCCGTTTCTACTCCTGGCATCCCCATACATATATATCTATAGCATATATCTCGTCGAGCTTGCGAATCCTCGGGTACCGGTAGCCGACTGGAAAGTTGTTGCAGTAATAGGATCTATCTTGAGCTCCGTACGGAATCGAAGCGGACCGACCGTAATCCTCGAGCTTCTTAATCCCGTCGAAACTTTAGTTTCACCGGATACTACTCCTCTGCAACCCACCCCGACTTTCACCCATTTATTTATTTCTATAGTTCGTCGTTTTCCTTTTACGTTCCCTTCATTTGTTTCTGCACAGAGGAAATCTGCTTAGGAGGGACAAAAAAAAATTGAAACTTTGTTGTCAGAGCTCTTGAAGCAGCCGAAAGCGTCGTGAAGCGTGTTTAAAATGTTTACTTACGCAATAATTGAATTTTAAAAGAACATTGTCACAAAAGTTTATCGAGTTTATAATGTAATAAAAAAAAGAAAATATCCGAAAATATTGAAAATTATGAAAGTTATCCTCTGCAACCCACCCCGACTTTCAGCCATTTATTTATTTCTATAGTTCGTCGTTTTCCTTTTACGTTCCCTTCATTTTCTTCTGCACAGAGGAAATCTGCTTAGCAGGGACAAAAAAAATGAAACTTTATTGTCAGAGCTCTTAAAGCAGCCGAATGCGTCGTGAAGCGTGTTTAAAATTTTTTACTTACGTGATAATTGAATTTTAAAAGAAGATTTTCGCAAAAGTTGATCGAGTTTATAATATAATAAAAAAAAAGAAAATATCCGAAAATATGGAAAATTACGGAAGTTATCCCCTGCCTAAGTTCTCAGTGTTCCATCTGTTGCAGCAAGACCCAGTTCGCTTTTTGTGATTAATAAGCTACAGTTAACTGTCTGTTAAGATAAACATAAAATAACACTGAAGGGGTTCGCGTAAGACGGTAAAAAAAAAAAATAAAAAGAATAAAAGATTGCTAAAGCAACGTGCAATATCCGTTCGCATCTCTCATCTTTTTCATTCTCTTTCCTTGCGTTCCGTGCATCTCGGATGCAGGCTCTGCTTTATAATATGATTTTTTTTTTATTATTTGTTAACAATTTGCTTATTATTTCCCCGGGGTAAGAGCGAGCGCATCGTTTGCACGGTGGAAGTAGTTAAGCTTCGTTCTCCGTGCTTTCATCTCAAAACGAGACAGAAAGATTACGCCCTCGGGCTCTGTCAGACTCTCGAGACTCTCGCGGATAATGTATACGGATCAGGGAAGCTTTTGGCAAACAACAAAATGAAGCTGGCATCAACGTAACAAGGGCCAAGATAAATAAAGTTTTTTTTTGTTATTTGTAAGAAAATTTGTGTGTCTCGAGTGGTTGCGAACGATATCAGACAAAAAAAATAACAAAAAAATATAAAAGAAAAACGTTGTTTGTTTCGCGAACTTTCGATGAATTCGTCGTCGTCACTGACATTCTCGAGTGTGCTCGGGAGATGTTTCCTCAACTCTATCACGCCATAAGTTTCGCCGAGTTTTCATTCTCGCGAGAGTTTACTCTGCGCCGGAGTCTCTCGACCCCGAGGATCACGTGACGAGTTTATTCGACAGCTTTTCCATCCCCCAGACGTTTTCACTTATTTCGAGCCGCTCTACCTCTTCGGTTATCTCTATGGACAGTCGGTATATAGTATAGCGAGAGAGCAAGGCGAGAAAAAAAAATTGAGTTACAAACGCCGGAAGTCTGATCCTCCGGGGATGATAAAACTGTATGCCTTTTTTTTGCTTCTTGAGCGCGCGCCCTTTCCCCCACTCTCGCAATTTTCTGTATTCTCGTGAAGTTATGTTTATTTTTATCATCCGGTGTTTCGGCGTTTCACCCTGTGCTTTACGGCCCTCGATACGAAACTTCGGTCCTCCGGAGGCCTCCGGATTTTTATTGCATCGCGCTGTTCCATTGTCACGGTGTAAATCGGATTTCGCACAGGGGGAACTTTATGAATTTTGACAATTTTCGCGTCTCCATTGTATCGACTTTTCCGGCAATTTTTATTTCGATACCCACAACCCGTGTTACAAAATGGATGGTGAAAAGCAGGTATGCGCAGATTTTCTCGAACATTAAGGTAGTACTAGCACAATGACTGACGCCGCCTAAGTTCGAGAGAAAAAAGACAAAGATTACAAACATTTCTCGATGAGAAAAAAATCTGAAAAATGTCTAGCATATAAAAGGTGCTGAAAAGATTGTTTGTGCATAATAATAATTTCAGAATGTTCATAACAAATTACTGAAAAAAAATTGTGCAACAAATTACCCGGCAACCAAATTTTTTTTTATTACGAAAATGATTTGTCAATTTTTCTGAATACGTATGAATTTTTTCAGAATTTTATCTAATACTTGAAAATTACGATTTTAAACAAATTTTAACATAAAGGAAACGAATAACATTTTGGGATCATTATTATGGACGAACAATCTTATCAGCATCTTCCATATGCTTGATTTTTTTCAGATTTTTATCCGATCGAGAAGTGTTTGTAATTCTCTTTTATTCCTCTCAAACTTAGGCGGCGTCAGTCATTGCGCTAGTACTACCTTAATGACCCTGAAGATATCTGCATGTGCCAAAATTTCATCAAGTTATAATGGTTGTATTTTGCATTGTACAAACTTCGCTCGAGGAAGTTCACTTGGAGATTAAAATTCTATAAGTGAACAATTGGTTATTGTTGCTAAAGCCGTGCACTGATAGAGACCGGCCAAAGATGAAACTTGATGTCATGCAGATATCTTCAGGGTCGTGAACATTAACTTCCGGACGTCAATAAACTTAATTTTTATTTATTATCAATTTTATCAGTCTGCAGAATTTATTTGCTGTTATCTTCGCTATAGAGATATCTATTTTTAAGTACACGAACATCGATTATTCACTCCGATAGCTGAGAGCAAACAAGTAGATATAAGAGGAAGCATGAGAAGAGCGAAGTGTACTCGTTATTGGAATGTTTCCGTGAAATACGAGATAGAGAGCAAAGTTCGCCGATGATCGGTCGTAAAAACTTTATTCCGTTAAGTCAGCGATAAACAACATTTCTTGAAAAAAAGCCTGCTCAACCACAGTCAGATTTAAATGCCCTTTCCTGGATGATTGAAAGCCAAAGCGCCGTTGATGTCAAGATATTCCCATAGGACCTGTACGAGCAAATTAGAACGGTCGACGCAAATACGCCAGCTCACCGCTCCCCTAAAAAAAAAATGCAGAAAAAAATATTTTTTTTATTAACTTTAACTCACGAGCGGAAGGCAGGAGTCAATGGTAGGCAACGAGCGTGAACCCACCAGCAGCATGCAGCAGGAGCGCCGGGCTGCTGTTGCTTGCCCTGGCCAATGAATTCTTTTCTCGACGGTATTAATCCGGGCGCTTGCGCCAACGAGACCTCCGCCACCGCGATTACTCCCGGCGAGTGCTGAGGGTTGAAGCACCGAAGTTTATATGCCGGTGATGGTCCATGAGCGAAAGGGGGAGAAGAAAAAAAAAACGGGGAGCAAAAGCGCGAGAAGCCTCTCTCCCGCAATACACATAGAGGATGAAAGTTTGTAAACGAACGGCGAGTAGCGATGAAAGGGGATGACGAAGAGGTGAAGAAAGAGGAAGAGGCTGCGGCGGCGAGAGGGGTGGGGGTGGGGATGAAAAATACTCGTCTCGTGTGTGCGTTTATGTTTCGCGATGGCGTCACAGACCGTACACTACCCCGTCCCGAGGCAGCGGTGTTGATGCTGATGCTGTGTACTGTGTGCGGGGGGGGGGGGGGGGGGGGGGTGTAGGAGCGAGAGAATGTGTGCAAAGTCTGGAGCGAAGATAGGGGGGAGGATGGGGAAAATATCATCGTGTGCGAGTTCATGTGCGTGCATCGGGCATGACGTCACCGGGCGGCCCGGTGTGACGGCCTCTATGTGGGTTATGACGCAGGACGCTTTCGCGCATATATGCGCTCACCTATATTAGGTTATGATATATAGATACACGAGGTACGGTATATATGGAATACGACGGATATAGGATAGAATAGTGGGCCGCCAGGTAAAACAGGATGGATTTTAATTTTTCATTTATATTTTTCTCACCGAAACGAATATCGTATCGGCGATAAAAAAAAAATGGGCACATTCGAAACAAAATCGGGATTATAGATTTCAACGGTTACCCGGTTGTCCGGGGTTTATCTTCGATGCGAATTAACAGAATACCGCTTTGTCCGCTCGTTGATAGGCTACTGAAAAATCCGGGAGAGTGTAATTGCCGTGAAATTGCCGGAAGTAGATAGAAAATAAGGAAAAAAATAGTTTTGTTAATTCTTTTACTCTATTTTCGATTTACCATATCTGCATCCAAGTAAAAATTTCAAAAATTTCCCACCGAAAAATTGATTGGTGGGAAGAAAAAACAATGACTCGTGTAGGGGAGAGGGGGGCAAAGTGGGACAGTGAGGGCAAAACTCAATTTACCAATAATTTTTTTATGCCCCATTTTGTCCCGATTTTCGACCCCGTTTTGCCCCACGGACCACCATCAAAAAGTTATTGGAAAATTGCGTTTTGTCTCATTGTCCCGTTTTGCTCCGCTGTGCCATTTTGCCCCGCTCACCCCTACGATAATAATTGGGACCGTGCATGAAGTGAGGGTTAGAGACACACCGGTGTTTTAAGATTTCGTCGAGTACCGAGAGAGGCCATCGCTCATGAAAATAGACGTAAAGACTTCCGTCCAACGAGCTGTGCGGTATTCTTCGACCTTTTCAGCTCGAGAGACCGAGATGAGTCAAGCTGGATAATCCTCGGGCGTCTCGTGCACTCATTGCAAGCTTTGCGCCCCCGTCGCTGGCTTGGCAATACTCGGATAGCCCGAGAACGAGAAAGCGGCGAGGAAGAGGAAAAGAAAAGCACGGAGTGGCTGAGACTTTGAAGTAAAGGCCTATGTATGTGTGTGTGTGTGAGTGTATATATATATACACACACATACACGGTATTTAAGAAACGATGGCGGAGGTACCTTCTGCGGTAGACATGGTATACTGCTCCGGTAGTGTGTTAGATAAAGTGAGACTGCGGAACCGGATACGTCGGCGATTACCAGCTCCGGCTTCCCGGCAAGCTCGCTTTCCCCCTCGGAAATTCTGCACTCGATGTCTTGCTAACGCGACGAAAAAATATTGCCCCTCGCATTCCCGAGAGCTTTTTTTCGTTCTTTCTTGTACATCGTAAAAAGAAACTGTTTATTTTTTTGGAACTTTCCTCCCTCGTCTTCCCCAATATGTACCACGTTTTTAATTTCTACCGATTTAAAAAAATGTATTTCAAGCACCCAGAGAAAACTTATTGGCTGAGTAAATTGACAATTAGGTAGGCGAATAGTTGGTACAAACAATTTATATATTTTATTTATTTATTTTCAAAAATTAGTTGTCCTAACTAACTATTAGTTCTCCGAACACTGAGAAAAATAATTAGTTTCCCGGACCGACTGTCGTCGCGAGAAAATGAATTTGTCTGGGCCAGCGAATAAATTAGTTGCGCGAACAAATTATCGGTTGGGTCAATGAAATAAGTTCGTCAGGCCAACGGGTAAATCGCTTCGCCCAATAAAATTAATTTCCCGGCACCATCGGTTCGGCGACGAATTATTTTGTTCCGCGGATTCGTGATTTTTCGTTGCAGGGCGCATCGATTTTTAACCGACGAGTCGCTCGCTTCGGAATTCTTCATGAAACTCGACGACGTATCGGGGCAAAAATGTATTGCCGTTTCTCTTAAATAATTCATCGAAGTATTTATGCAAAGCTTCGTCGCGATCACCGTTTATTTCACCGATATACCGTTTTCGGCGGAATACAATAAACGTTTCGTGGGGCCTCGAGGCTTTACATGGCTGAGCCGGCTCTCGTAAGTCGCGAGGGTAGAGGCAATATACATTCTTCTATTCGCTTTAACGGGCTCTCTCCACCCTCTTGGCCATTTTCACGAAGAGGCCAATACGATGCCAACACACGCGCGCGCGATGGAATCGAGAGATCGATTTTAGTCGAACGCTCTTTCGAGCTTCTGATATCACGGAATCTGAGCGGGGTCTTGTGCGCCGCGGAGGCGGAGGTTTCGAAGAGTCTTCCGCGAAGCAAGGCGCAATGTGTGCCGGCTGGTACGAGCTGGCTCCACTTCGCATCCATTGTGGCCCGAGGCAAAGAGTTCCTTCACCTAGTATATCCCATACCTCGCCCGCCTCCCCCTTGCATCCAAAAGGAATCACGTCATCGTCGAATAACTACCGATCGTCATCGATGATGCTACTGTTGGGTATTCAGGATAAGCCGACAAGAGAAAACGAGTTTAACACATAGCGTAGCTGGTCGAAGTTTTGCAGCATAAAATCCCGCCCCGATAAGGCTCTAACGAGGCTTTTCAGGACCTCGTCAGGCACCGATTTAACGTCCGAAAAATGTCTACCAGGGAGCTTTTTACAAAATTTAAGTAGGGCAAAATTGGTGAACATGGTGAACTATGCTTTATGGTCACCACTTTTACCACTTTTAAGGGAAAAAAAATTGAGCGATGCTTCACAATCGGCCCAGTAAAATGGGGAGTTCAAATGGCCAAATTTAGGAGGAATTCCATTTTTGAATGATAGAAAATATTAAAACAAAAAATTATAACAAAAGGCAAGAATGGAACTTGTTTCACAGTTGGTATATTCGAACCCGGGAATATTTTTGCATGATCGGAACGACGAGGCTTTTCAGGACCTCGTCAGGGACCGATTTAACGTCCGAAAAATGTCTACCAGGGAGCTTTTTGCAAAATTTAAGTAGGGTAAAATTGGTGAACATGGTGAACTATGCTATATGGACACCACTTTTACCACTTTTACCGGAAAAAAAAAATGGAGCGATGCTTCACAATCGGTCCAGTGAAATGGGGAGTTCAAATGGCCAAATTTATTTCATAAGTTTCATTGAAGGGGAGAACCGGACAGTATCGGTTGGTGTTTTAGGATGGCCGAACGAAATTCTATGCCCAAAAAGATTTTCGATGTGGACAAAATCTTGCCTCAAAAGTACACTCGAACCGGGAAGTATGGCAAAGCTTGTATAAAAAGGACAGAAATTCATGATCGTGATTTTATATGATCAATCGCCATTAACGGGCGGATTGGCGATCCGTGAAACGGGCAAGAAAATACACGTCGACGTGAGAGACAAATTAGGTGAAAGAGAAAGCTCGCTGATTGTGGAAGTTTACAATTGAGAATAGCGATACGCCGACTCGGAGCTGAAAGTTAGGTCATCGCGTAGACCATCGCTGGGTGAAGAGGGTAATAAGTACGAACTGCAGTCACGGCGTATAGTATATCCTGCATAAGATCGCAGAGGGTGCAGAGGGCACGAGGCCACGCACAGCGAGCTCATTAAAGCTCTCCGCGCTCGGATTACAGGAAGAGCTTTAGTAGTACACATAGAGTCGTGAAGCGAGCCACTCCGGAACTGGGAAATTGTAGTGCAAATATACATGACATCCGGTCGGCTTTCTCTCCACCGAGTTCAGGGAAGCGGGGACATATATATGAAATGAACTTGTACGTATCTCCTGCGTCTCTCCGCTAGTCCTTTCCTTTCATTCTCTACACTTTTATTCAAGCTCCCCCGATATTTTTAGCATCCTCCTTTTTTCCCCAAGAGTTCCTTACTTTATGTTTCTCTTTATTTCGATTATTATAATGAAATTATTATACATATTTTTTTCTTCACATATTTTGATGGCCAATCGTTACTCATTCATACAAGTCGAGCGAATCGTCCAGCGATTGCAATTTTTACAATTATTACAATTTTTTTTTTTACAACCGTGTATGTGAAAAAAATATATATTATACGTAAGTTTCGTTCACGACCAAAAAATTTGTTAATTTACTGAGAAAAAAAATTGTGGGCCTTCGTGGACATTTTTGTTAAACGTTGAAACCGTAATTTCTTACCGTGTCAACAGTCGTCCGCAGACCCGGATAGAGGGAGGAACCGTGCGACTGCGCCAGCGCACTAAATTACCCTCGAATGATCGTATTAGTAAAAAACAGTGTTGGACCGTGCACTGATTGGCCGTTCGATCACCGGTTACTACCCACGTCCGTTCGGCTGTCCAACAACCCGTCGACCTCGCGGCAATCCACCGTGTACGCATACTACCCGTATCCGAGCTCGTTTGCCATTAATGTAAACCGCGTGCTCGTCACTCTGTATAGTATTTATGTACGCGCACAGGGTAAAAGCGCGGTTTCGACGACTCCTCTCGCGTTTCGCTGCCCGTCCCGACTATTGTTCCTCATCGAGCTATTCAATATATTCAGTAGCTCGAGGATGAGCTACTACACCGCACCCCCTTGTTCCGTTACTGCGGTATATCATCGTGAATGAAATAACAATTGCCTCATTCTCCCGGAGGCTCCTCTCCAACATTTTACCTCTTTCATTATTCAATATTCTGTTTTTTAATTTTTCATCGCTCCCATGAAATAATTTAATCGCGAAAAGTATTGTTATCCATGGGAAATATCCACACGCGAATTTTACGTACAAACTGCATGGGAAAGTATCTGAAAAAGAGTAAATTTACCGCACGGGGAAAAAAGTTTGTATGTTCAAAAAACATTTCTTGTTCACAATATTTTTCTCGATAATCTTGCAGTCTCCCTTTCGTCAACGAACTACATATTTATCATTTTATAGAAATTGTAAATTTTACAAGAAGAATATTATGTACTTGGCGGACAGGAAAGGCTTCCCGAGTGTAGAAACCTTATTTTTACCGTGGATGGCAGGAAATAAAAAATTAAGAAAATCCCACTCCGCACAGGCGGTATCGACGGATCTGACGTCTTCTTGAGATTTGGCCTCGATAATCTTGCAGTCTCCCTTTCGTCAACGAACTACATATTTATCATGCCCAGAAAAAAGATTTATTCAAATCAAATAAATTTCTATCTTTAAATGACGTTTATTAAGATAAAAGAAATGTTTCGTTGCCTTAACAAAATCTTTATTAGATTCAAATAATGGCTTTTCTTTACTTTCAGTAAAAAAATTTATTCGTAGTGACTATTTATTGATTTGTACTTTAAAATAAATTTTTATTCGACACAAAGAAATCGAATCATTGAAAATACGATTTTTAATAGATATTTAATCGCGCCAAAGAAATTATATATTTGGCACCAAGACAAAACACGGCTATTATCCGGCAACGCCCATTATAGCGTCGTGAACACGTCAATAAAAAGAATAATACTATCAAACAAATAAATATATTAGAATTTAATACCAAATACCAAATAAAAAATTTTCTTCAACCCTAATAAATTTCCTTTGATTAGAATAAACTGTTTTCTGGGCGCATTTGAAAGAAATTGTAAATTTTACGACAAAAATATTGTGTACTGGGCGGACAGGAAAGGCTTCCTGAGTGTAGAAACCTAACTTTTACCACGGATGGCAGGAAACAAAAAATTAAGAAAATCCCACTCCGCACAAGCGGCATCGACGGACCATTGGCGTCTTCTTGAGATTCGGCCCCGACGTCTCTCAAGACACGTAAATTGCCGCGATTGCGAGGGTGCGGGCAGGGTTGGCGTTAACGCCGTCCGGATGACGCGAGAGTTGGGTCATTGCTCGGCACGTATTGTCGGTGTCGGCGAATGTTTCCTGGGCAGGTTTGCTCCATCCAGAACCGACGAGCTTCTCCGAATAGCCCGGATGCTCCTGGGTAATGGGACATTAACCCTCGCGGTCTAGCATCCGTTCGAAAGGTTTCTTGGCCACGCGCGTATATCTGTATATGTGTACGTGGGGTACCATAAAGGTACTTAACTGTATAGGACGGAACGTCCTGGCCGTTCCGTTCCCGGCGACCCCCGCGTCCGAGTCGCCGCCGCCATAATTCGCGGTTTGGAGAAAGGTTTCTCTCGACTCCGAAGCTGTTCAACGGCTGGAAAGACTGGTAAATAATTAACGAGATCTCAGATATAACGACCCGATGACGACGTCCCGCCACTTTCGACGAACAAAGTCCTCATTATCGTTATTACTACTACTCGTCGCCCGCGCGTCGTACCGGGCTTATCTCGACGGGCGGAGAGGCACGCGATGTTCGAGAAGCCAGATAACCCGTCCCCGTCAACCCACCGCTTCAACCCCATCGTCTTCCCTACTGCTCTTTCAAACCTTCCCCCTCCCCCCTCCGGGCAAGCACTGAATTGTCTCTCGAAGACTTGAGATAGCGATAGCAGAAAAAAAAGGAGAAAAATTGTACACCGAGGAAGAAAGGACAGGAAAGAAAGGCATACGGAGCAAAGAAAGAAGAAAATGGGAATGGGAGAAAGACGGATGTCTTCCTATTACTTAATGGATGCCCCGTAATTTTAACAACACATCTCGCCTCGAAGCTTTTTACGGTCCGCCTCGCTGCTCCTTTTATATTTATTCTTATCAACGGTTTACTGCTAGCCCCGCGCGACTGCACTCCGTTTCTCTGCCCCGTTGAGGGGGCTTTTTTTCTCTATGTGTACAAGCGATATACACGTGTGTGGACACACATACACATGCATGTGTGTGTCTGGACGAGGAGGAGAACGCGGAGAACCGCAGCGTGAGCTCCGTTAACGATTGAAGCTTGCAGAAAGAACGGAACACACATCCACACATCCACGCGCGTATACCGTGTATGCGGACTTGAGGTCACGTCGTAGAAAATGTATGAACAGTGGCGTGATAAAATTTCATGACGTCAAGCCATTTCTTTTGCTCGTGACAAAAAAGAAACGACGAATAAGGATTGAAGAGGGGGTCGTAGGGAGCTTTGTCGGCGGTAAAAGTTCCAGACACTTTTTTTTTTTTTACAAGTGCTCAACATTTTTATTGAGGGATGATAATGATGGATTGAAGGGAGTGCGGTAATGGCCGTGGCTGCAGTAACGATGATACATTCGGTGGAAAGGTTCCGAAGGTATCGCAGGATAAAATGTTGGCCGTCGTGCGACAGGGAAACGCGCAACAGTCGGGATTCAAAATAATCTGCATGCTGAAAAATTCAGGTTTTTTTATTGGCTCGAACAGGAGCACTCGGATGGACAACGTTACCAAAAAAATTATAATTCTATGATTATTCATAAAAACGTCAAGTGGCCTGCGGCACACCGAGCCTCACTGTCCCCACGTAGGTTGGTAAGCTTTCATTTATATTTATCGGTAAAAAAAATCATATAAAAAACTCTACGAGACTTATTATGCGCAACGGTGTTGTGGTCACATAAAAAAATGCCCAGGTCCGAATGTTAAAAATGTTCGGAGGAATTCCATTTTTGAATGATATAAAACATTTTTAAAAATTATTTAAAAAGTCAAGAATGGAACCTATTTCACACTTGGTGTATTCGAACCCGGGAATATTTTTACATGATCGGAACATCTTTTCCGACTGTATTGGAATTTGATTGGCATTTTTTCCACAATTTCTTTTACATATTTAAACAAATTAAATAAATCACTTATTTTTTATTTCTTTGCTGAAATCATTAGAAGCCCCCAAATATGGCGGCCATACCCAGACGTAGAGGTATGATCGAATAAGGAGAGGGGAATCATATAATATATATAACAGCGATAACCTCGCGTTCGCGGTCGAGTTCGCGTGTTCGCCTTTCCATGAACAACGGATCGGGGTTAGGGAACAATGAGCGATGGCAAAGATAGCCATGCGGTAACAGTGATAATGGAGTACAATTACAAGAATGCCGACGGGCCTCAAGCTCCCATTCCTTCTATCTATTATGTTCCTATATCTTCTGTCTCTCTCCAGATCCTCGACGTCATCGTCCTGGTTCGCGTTTTTCACTTCCTCCGTTTCCAGCGCGTTCCCGAGTAAAATCGATCGACAAAGAGGCCCGAGGACGCTCACGCTGGGTCAGCTGGATTCAATGCCACAGAAGCACGTATGCATTATTATACGCTGTTGCACCCGCATTTACGTACAGTGAAAACCCTCAGAAGTTCAGCCCCTTCGGTGCTATTTTACCTCCAAATAGTCCTTTTCTTCGGTACCTCATTGGCCGTTAAAATCGAACTATCGACGTCTCACCCCTTCCAGTACCTCACAATATTGGGAGGGCTTTACTATATTCAGGTGTTGAAACTTATTATCGACACATAGTAAGAAAGGCTCGAGCATTTATCAAACACTTGTTGTGCCCAGAAACTTCCAAAATGTTATTTTCTCGTCAACTTTGCCATTTATTTTGATAACGAATTGTATTTTCAACGAACAAAAAATGTAAAATTAAGAAGAAACCAAATTGCGAACCTTTCTGGACAAGAAACTTCGTTAAATGTGCAAACCATTTTTATTGCACACAGTAAACACAGTGAACCTTTTCACTGTGCACATGTAGATCGAAAGACCATTCGTTACGTTTCCCCATGAGATCCGTTCGTACAGAGCCAGAGAGACCAGAATTGGGACTGTTAATTCTTGCCTTATCGCGACTATTCTTTATCCACGGTTTACATTTATAATCCCGTTCTTCACGACCACCTCGGTTATTATGAAAATAATGGTGATGCACCGCTACGCTCTCCCAGCGCGTTATTGAGTCCCGCGTATCATCAGGTCGAGCGAGCCGGTAGCTGGGGCACCGCTAAAACGCTCAGCGATGAAAACCGGCTAGGCTCGGTACGGTCTCGCCGACGCAATAAGCAGTAAATCAAAACCGTATACCTTATCCGAATCGCATGCGGTTGGAGGTCGGCTGTGGCTCTGGAAGTGAATAAAAATGAGAGTGTGGGTGTGTGTGTGTCTGCGAACGAGGGAGAGAGAAACAGAAAAGTGGTAAAACGGAAAGAAACACATTTACCTACCCTGCAACTACCGCTGCAGCAGAATTACTCTACATTTTTTAATTCTTTCTGTCTAACAATAAAAAAAATAATTCAAAAAGAAAACGATCATTCATACACATGCACACCGAAGGCGCCTAATAATTTTCAGCATAAAACGCCACACGTTATTTTTCGCATTATCGACATGAAACTCGCTTTCGTTCTGTCACGAAACGAGACACGATAGTGATCTTATCGAGGCTCTAGTTTAAATAATACCCTCGAGGTTTCCGATGTACTGCTACTTTATACATTAGCTCGCGTCAGCTCGACGACTCAGTATCGTGGGCAAATGTCGCGGGTCCGAGAAACACGAGCGAACCACGGATAAATGAGATCCTATAAAACGATTCTACTTTTCATTACTGTACTCGCCCTGCGGCTGCTTTAAGGGGTGACCCCCTTAAGCAGTCCCCGAAAATACTGATCAATTCAAATATTTCACAAAAATCTACAGGAGCCACAACATTTTGCCGAAACTGCAATTGGCCGAATCGTCTTATGGCCGAAAATCATGGGTCCGAACGCACCGAAACTTTATTATACCGAATGTTCATTTTAGCGATCGTTACTCTTCGGAAATAGTAATTGGCCGAACGTTGTTCGTTCGAATCGTCATTTAAGCGAACGTCATAGTTCCGAATATCAATTTGACCGAACTTCATTTAGCCGAATCGTTAAATTTCCAAACGTCAAGTTGACGAATCATTATTCTTCCGAATAGTATTTATCCGAAAAGTCATTTATCCAAATCGATTGGTACCGAATCTCTGTGATTCATACTCGCTAGCCTAGACTAGTCATATTAGTTACTTGCGTGATTCTGTTGGTTGGTGATTTGGACAAATGACGATTCGGCGACTTGACGTTTGGAAATTTAATTATTCGACAAAATGACATTCGGTGAAATTATTATTCGGCTAAATGACGATTCGGAGGAACACCGTTCGGCCTATTACTATTTCCGAAGAGTAACATTCCCGGAATTGAAGACTCGGAATAATAAAGTTTCGAACATTTGACAATTCGTAAAAACAACGATTCGGCAGTTTGACGGTTTCGAAAAATAAAGTTCGAAAGTTTGATTACTCGGATGAAGTGCGTTCAGGCCCGTAACTGTCGGCCATACGACGATTCGGCCGATTGTAGTAATAGTAATGGTTGTAGTAATTCGGCAAAATGATGTAGCTCCAACCAACATCAAGATGAATTTTATTTATTGTCATCGACTGGAAGACCGACGCTTCTGAAAGCGAGCTGTACGAGCCACAGGTCCCGGTGTCTCGGGGAGTCACAGGCGAAGGAAACGATAAAGCAGTTACAGCCGTGTTTCGCAAATTCATAGCGGTATTGCCGCAAGACGTACGAGACCCGCGATCCTCCGTGGACCGAATGTTCGCGCGGAGACGTATTCAAGGTCTCAGCAAATTTGCTTCGTCGCCGCGGAGAGCAAGCTCGGTCGAGCTTGCATCCTGTCACAAAGTTTCTCTTTATCTTTCCGTGCCAACGAGGCGACGCTGCTCCGCTCGTTGGGGTCGTCCGCCTCCCCGTCTCGTTCGTTCATCGGCGAGAGACATCAGAGCTGAGAGTTCGATCTGCCAATCATCGGCGACTAGTTTCGTCGGGACGAAAAATCGATGCACGCTCCTCCTGTGTCGCCGTTCCCCGCGAACCTGAACGTCTTTGCCGAAGATACAATGCTCTCGTGGGTCGAGTGCGGAGGAACGAGGAGCCAATGGAGCGAGGAACGATAGGCACTTGCCAAAAAGGGTTCCTCCGGGCCACCCGCGGTAGCCGCGCACCAGCGACCACAAGGGAGGAAATTTACTCTGGCCAACTTTCAACTGTTTTTCTCAAACAACGACAATGGAAGAGGCAGGAATAAGAAGAAATAACACGAGAGACGGAGACCTCGAGGAGGTAAAAGGATTTCAACTTTTTTCATCTGGACAGTCACGGAGAGATAGACGGGATGTCTGGCGGACAGTAAGCAAGACCAACGTCGTCGGGGTTCGAGATGCTTTGAAATTTTTCTTTACGCTTTCTCAGCGAAATTGGGAAAACCACCCGGAGTCTCTTTTTTTTTTCTTTTTTCTTTCATCCTGACGTTTGATACGGAATCAAGGGAGGATGAGACCCGACTATATTTCCGGCCGATCATCGACCAGTGATCAACATCCGGGTCGAGAAAGCTCCCGGCGCCGTACGTCTCCCCCGAGCCGTGCTCGAAGACCTTCCCCGCATACGTGCCTGCATACATAATCACCCATAAATTAACATAACTTCGAGAACCATAAATCCCGCTAATGATCAGAAAATACTTTAATTTGAATATCGAGCAAGGAACTTTTGCCTTTTCCGAAGGAGGCTCGCGGCGTACATTTTCCAACTGGTCACGCAAATACCAGTTCGCCGATAGTAATTTGCGATAGGCCGAGGGAGTGAGAAGAGCGCAAAGGGAGAAGAGGTAGGGCGAGCGAGTAGCAAGACACCGGTAACGAATTGGCCGTCGAAAAAAGGAGCGCGCCGGGCAAACTCCT
Source organism: Ichneumon xanthorius (assembly GCA_917499995.1). Taxonomy (NCBI): domain Eukaryota; kingdom Metazoa; phylum Arthropoda; class Insecta; order Hymenoptera; family Ichneumonidae; genus Ichneumon; species Ichneumon xanthorius. The sequence continues at coordinate 5,627,923 of OU824202.1, read as the reverse complement.
CTGTGTGTGGTTCGGCGTATACAGGAGGCCCACAAATCTTCGACAGTTACCATAGAGAAATGGTGTTCGATGCTTCCGAACGAGTGGGTGCCCGGGCACGGACGATATTTCCCGGGGAAATACTTCCGTTTCCTCCATAAATCTTTGAGAGCTAGCACGTTCCGGCCCGGAGTGAGGGCGAGCGAGGGACGCGAGGGAAGGAGGAAGTTGGTGGAGGTAGTCGGGAAGGGTGGACGGGGTGGGGTGGGGAGGGGGGGGGGGTTTGGGTGGGTTTCGCTGGAAAGAGTGAGATAGAGTTTCGAAGCGCCGAGTCCCAATTTCTAGTAACCCGCGGTGGATATCCCAACGCGCGTTACTGTCGGATGCATTCGCAGCTACGGAAGGTCGAAAGCTCGCCACCTCCAACGAACGGCCTGTTCGGAGCCCTTGGGTTACTTTCCGCTCGCTGAAATACGGTAAAACCGAGTCTTCCCTCACTCCGCCGCACGCCCTCTCGAACACTTCTGTTTTCCTCCTCAGCTTTCTTCATTTTTATTATACGTATCTATTTTACCGGCAACTGCACGTAGAACCGTTCTCGATTCTCCGCGGGCCGGGCGTAACGGAGCGGAGACGTTGTTGAATCGCTGAATCGCTCGGTGGCGCGGCCATGTCGATCACGCAACCTCGGGGAGACGATATAAAACCGAAGAGGAAATAGGTGAGGCCGGAGCTAGTGTATCCGCTGTGCCAAGTACGAAGAACGTTAGTCCGAGTTGTTGTACTATAAAACGGCCACGACGACGACGGTGAATTATACGGAAAATTAGGATACGATTGCCAGACGCGATAAGCGGTCTTCTGTCGTTTAGCGATCTGATTCGCTTTTTACATGGTAAGGAAACGTATTGTTTCTGCGTGTACAAGACGTGTACACACAATATCGGTATATTCGACACACGCGTACGGCAGCCAAAATAAGCTGATTCTGTTTTTCGTAACGGAATCCAGCTCGAGCTGACCTCCAGAGACTTCCGTTATATTTTATACAAAACGCTATCGTAGGCATGCGATCAGAAAAAAATGAAAGATATAGAGTCGGATACAGATTTTTTTTAAACCTCCGAATATACATTTTTTGCCGTCAGTTCGGAGGCGTTCCACGGCGTTTTTCAGGCCTCATGTAACACTCCACAATGTTTAGCATGCTCGTTGATTGCATGATGCTTCCGGCAGTAGCCGCGGTGCGTTGGTAATGTGACACGTATTCACTCAGAGTACACAGTAAAAAAAATTTCGTAAAATCGGAATACGAAATGTCGTTAAAAAAATGTTGTTAAATAAGTGACAAACTCGTTTGTTCAATTTTGCATATACAAACCTGTCCGTTTATTTCCCGTGTCATTAACAATTTCAGTATGTACTTTTGTTTATAAAAATAGAACCGGATGGTTCGATCGGAAAATTAACGAATAAAAAATTGTCCACGTTTATGGACAATAAGTCGAAAAAAATACTAACTTTTTTTTTTGTGTACTCAATATCGAACCCTCAGCATTTCTTTAGCAGATATTTATGTTATATATCTGAGACACACTCAGTCGGTAACAAAAACTGCAATTCATTTATTAAGCTTTAATATTTCGTAATAATAATGATTACATCTCGTAATAAGTAGGGTAAAAGTGGTCAACATGGCCCACCTCGATTAACACGTAAATCAATGATATATGAACCGGGCCATATTCCCCATTTTACCCTAATAATGTCCCCTTCTGGAGAGTTAAACACCCCTGATAAAAATGGATTTCAATTTTCCTTATCGACTGAGCTCGGTTCGCCCGGGTGGGAGGAGTTAATTACAGCTACTCGTATCTCTCGCGGACTGCTGTAACAATGTTACAGCCCAAACAACGAGAACTTCGAATAAGTGTTGCCGCTCCGGACCTCGTCTAATTTTTGCCAAAAGCAGCGTAACCGGATTTCACGCCCGTACCTGGATGAATATTCTCCGTTGTGATATTACGATCTTTCGGTTCTCGAGAGGGTAAAGCAATTTGCGTCCAGTGTACAGTAAACTCTACACGGGTATACACGCCGTATACGATAGTACAGCGAGGGCTTTGATACGGACAGAGGGAGGGACTGAAAATGCCATCGGGTTTATATACATCGACCCGCGAAATCGAGTAAAACTATTAACTAATTCTCCTTTCCGGCTTAAAGGTAGTCCGTGGACCGGCGAGGGATGTTCAAGCCCGGTATCTGGTACCCGGATAACGTTCGTACCTCTCGCCCTCCTCGTCCCCCCAGCGCGTTATCCCCCCGTCCCGCTCGTGCCCTGGACCGGCTACTAAAACCCAACTTCCCGTCCACTGCTGAATATTCAGACGCACCCAGAGCTGCACCGCTACCACTGCGCAGTACGACCGTCCAGCTTTTGCTCCGTTTCGCTGTTACCACTTCCGGGCGGAGGGGGGGGGGGGGGTGATAGCGCTCGGCACCAACCCTGCGGCACACGTTTCACCCCTTCGACCGCCGAACTTCCTTTCGGCTCAATTTCTGTCTCTCTCTGTCTTCTCGTTCTCACTCTCGCGAACCCGGTTAGCAAACGGACGTAATTGAGTCCCTTGGGATAAGCGGTTCGGTACCTGGTACACGAAGTCCCGGAACGACCATCCTTTATCTCTTTTGTCTTGACTATATGCATTATGGAACACATACCGGAGAATTTCTTTGCTCAACTGTATATACCGTACCCCACTTCGAGTGTGCTTCAAAGAATATTTTTCTGCAAAAAAATAAAATAAAAATCTCAATTCTCCTGCCCTAGCGTCCCGTAGGGGAAAAAGACCCTTGACGATAGAGAGCGACAGCAGTGGTCGCGAGGGAGTCGTACATTTTTTTTTCTTGTGCCCGACTGGGACGCGGATCGAAGGAAATTCGACTCGAGCAATGGAAAATATAGAAAGGAAAAAATTAAAAAAAAAAAAATTGAAATTTTTAATAATGAATTTAAAGTCATTAATCTGTGGAAAGCGTAAATTAAGTTTACGGACAGGGAAAAAGTCTCCGATGCAGTTGACGGAGAGCCTCTTCAATTCTCGGATCCGCGTTCCTTTTTCCCATTCTGTAAATTTACATCACGCTTTTGCGCAGTTCAAGAACTTTTCGGTCGAGGGTTTTCGCAACTGTTTTTTTTTATTTCCCTTTTTTCCCCGCTGTCGTAATCGTTTTTGTGGTCCTTAGTCGCGCGTCTACTTCGTTGAGTTTATAATGAACTTCCAGTATGCACACATATTCGTAGTTAATCATGTTAATGTTCTACAAGCGTGCCGCACCGCCAACGCACGATCGTAATGACCCTTTACAGAAGGGAGTGAATAGGGGCGCTTTTCTCTTCCACCCACCGGTGACTTCGTGGCCGCTACCTTGTGTGTTCCCTTCGTTCGCTTCAATCTCAATATCGTTCGAGCTTTCGCTGATGCACAAGCCCGATTCCCGAACGGTTTCCACACTATTTCACCATATGCGTGGGGCACACTGTTGCCGAGCAAGGCCGCTCGCAAATACGGCCAGTAATTACGTTACCCAAGGAAATTACTAGTTATCGCTCGCGCACCCCTGCGCAGAGCTCTATCTACCTCCGCGAGTTTTATCCAATTAAGGGATTACTTCGGCGCGATGTAGCCGAACAAATTTTTTCTTTTTTTTTCACTAATCGTGTAAGCCTGAGTGCTTGTTTGTGGCACGAGCCCTTTGCCGCCGGTTTTCCCCCGGTAATTCGTTTTTGGGTGATTGGATGCAAACCAATTTGTTTATCGGTCACGTGTACGCAGCAGCCAGAAACATTTTAATGGGGCCGATGTAACTGGATAGTGTCAACACCCTTGACACGTGAAAAATTTTAGGGAGGCACCGAACGATTTTTAAATCTGCGCGTGCATAAAGTTGAAAAAAAATTTAACTTTTTTGGTACAAAATATACTTAGTGTAAAATGTCAACGGAGATATATTTAGTGTATCATACAGCTAGCTCAAGCTAGTTGCCTCGAATTTGTTTGTTTTTTTCACGAATAATGTTTTATCGAATCACAAAAAATGTCTTCATTTATGCCATAATCAAAGATTCTGCATTTATACCATAATCAAAAATTCTTCATTTATACCATAATCAAAAATTCTGTATTTACGCCAAAATATTTTTTTTTTGTATATATGCTATAATAAAAAATTCTGCATTTATGCCATAATCAAAATGTCTGCATTTATGCCATAATCAAAAATTCTGCATTTATGCCATAATCAAAAACTCTGCATTTATGCCATAATCAAAAATTCTGCATTTATGCCATAATCAAAAATTCTGCATTTATGCCATAATCAAAAATTCTGCATTTATGCCATAATCAAAAATTCTGCATTTATGCCATAATCAAAAATTCTGCATTTATGCCACTATCGTCAAGGCTCTGAAAACTCCTAATTGGTATTTTCCAAGAGCCATAGCTTTTTTTATCTCCACAGGGGGGAAAAAAGAAAGCACAATTATGGAGCAAGTATTTCTTGTCGGATTTCTTAATTCAGCATCACGTGACAACGATAGCGAGAAGGGGAGCGTGCGTGTGCGTAGGGCTGTTGTAGAATAGAGGAAGGGAGTATGTGTGTTCACCAGGAACGTACACAACGTGTGTCAGCATGCTAGAGAATTAAGTACAACATGGATCGAGAACGAAGATATCGTAACTGATCTTGGCACGGGGTGATCCGAGCAGGTACTACGTACTTCTATAGAGCATTAGGCTGGTATGCGGCTGTAGATATTACCGCGGTGGCTCTGTGCTGCTTGGGAGTGGCGGAAATTGTACAAGGTAATGTTTCTCCCGGTGGGCCTCGAACAGGCTCTTCGCACAAGGACGTCTGGCGTCGCGACGTCGCCGTTTCCCCGTGCCCGTTGTATACTCCGTATACACGACTGCACTGTGCCGCTACTACCTGTGCAGCAGACTTACCTAATTACTCTAAACGCGCCGCTTTTTTACGATTTAAATTTTAACAATTTTTAGTATCGTTTTTAATTTTTCATTTCTTTAATTTCGGCTTAAATCAAAAACATGAAAATTCATTATAACGACGGTGAAAAGTGTCAAAAATTGAGAAAAAGAAGAATGGCGCTATGTCATTATGATTATTTAAAATTATAGAACAAGTTCCCGTATTGACGATGAATTTTAAAAATTCTGGAAGGCACGGAACGAAAGCTCCGGCTTTAATGACGGGCGATAGCTAGACCCGAGCGAAGGTAATCTGTTATATACACGTGAAAATCGATGCACGAATAGAACGTGGACAATACTTTTCAAATGCTCCGCGAGCCTTGAGGAAACTATTTTTGTTTGTTCACTTTTTTTTTTATTGTCTGTCTTTTGATACTTCAGAAACTCGGCTGCAAGTCTGTCACCGACGTGTACAGTTTTATAAAGAACATTCTTTTATCTGCACCATTGAAGAAGGTCGAATAAGAATATCACTCGTGATCAATCGAAGTACTATCGAAGTCTCGACGCATCCAGCGCCGTCTGATAATGCACAGCGATGCACTTGGAATTTTCATCAGCGACTCCATCGGAATCGAATGGCAAGTACAAGGGGCAGTCAGTACGTATTAAAGTATGTATTAGTGCCTATAACTGTATGGACTGGAGGGTGATGGCCTCGCATTGATCGGCAAGCATACCCCTGGCGCTTTGTACGTGTCAAGGCTCTATTGCGAAGTAAAAGCTTCGCGAGTCGGTACTTTCATTACGCGTTTCATTGTTACCAAACACAACAGGGACTGCGTTTCCGCACTGTCGACAAGATATATTTTCAACACTTTCTCGATGCCCTTCAAGTTTTAATTATCCGATCGGAGGATACTCAAGGCCTCCGATCGTCGTCCAGAGTAATCGAATAATGAAGGAAGCGATAATGAAAAAATTGTGCATGAAAACACAAAAAAATAAAACGAGTGACAAATTTTTCTTCCATCCAGTAGTCATTGAATCATATCTCTGTGGTACGAGGATTTAAATCGGTAACATTTTTTTGTATTTATTTCACTAAATCATATTCTCTTGCTAAAAATGTCTGTTGTGCCGACTAACAAAAAAAAAAAAGACCAAACATTTCATTGATTTTAGTCCGTTTCTTTGTCAGTGTTAGACGGTATTTTACAGCAGACGTTTTATGCAGGCAAAAGAAAAATGTTAACAATAAAATATGTGCACAATATCGGAAAGTGTAACGTTGAATGCCACAGAGCATTACGATGGTGTAAAACCCTCGACGAGCGAGCGAGCGCGTCGCTTTTCACTCGGCTATATTCGCGAACAATGCGAAAAGTAACGAATACACAAATGCATATTCACCTCGGGTCTTGGAAATGTTAATATAGGTAAAACATCATGACGCATAATATGCGAGAAGAACGGCACGCGGCAGACTGGCCATTGTCGAGTTTTAGGTCTTTAGAAATCTCACCGAGTCAATCAAAAGTTCAGCATCACCGTGTTATCTATGGTAATTTAATTCCTCGACGGGGAACATTGTGCTCCAAAAATGGATGGAACTTTTGTTGAAGCTGCCTAAAATGATATTTATTCAGTAACGTTACATAATCAAATTAACATAGGATAAATGCAAATACAATCAAGCAATGCATGCATATCCGACTCGGTAAATATCTCGATTTCCAGATTCTGAAATTCGTTGTCGTTCCGTTAACACACCCATTTTAATTCACGGACAATTTTTTTTTATTTTTTAAGTGTTTAAAAAAACGTAAGATTATTAATTTATTCCAGTGTAATCGTACATTATGGGAAATAAAAAATGTTTTGGGTACGAATCTCGTTAATAGAATCGGTTCGAGCGATAAAAAATAATTTAAAAAATCGGAAAAATCGCGTCGGCCAGCGGAATACGTGAATCTCTTCAAGTACGAGGCGCGAAGCGAAGCTTCCCTCGTGAGTTGCGTTCACTGAACACTGTAAAGAGTGCCAGGGGTGGTAGTGGTACACGGGGCAATGCAGCTCGGTTGACCGAGTTTGTGTTGGTTGGAGGTCCCATTGATTTCCTGGGCCATGTCAAGGCTGCACGCGAGAACCTCCTGTGCCCACACCCCGCCGCTGCTTGCAACCCCCGACACCGTCGAGCGGCATCGTGGCGGCCTCCTATACAAGCACCAGCAGCACCAGCAGCAGCAGTTGAACGAGCAACGGTAGCAGAGCCAGCAGCAGACTCTGGTTGCTCGACGTCGTTGCCGACGTCGACGCCAACCCCCTGCTGGATCTACTGCTTCTGCTCCACTGATGCCACTTTCCAGGGATAGCTACTTATTATCGCTTATTATAGCAGAGTCTCAATACTTGCTCGAAATAATGCTGCCGAGACTGCAAACTTTCAGGAAAATGAAAAAATACGCGTGCAAGAAAAATCTGAGAAAACAGAGTTGGTGTCTTCGGTTGAGAATCACTGGCGGAGTATCAAATTTGATTCTTGGTTTCTTATAGCAGAGTCTCAATACTTGCTCGAAATAATGCAGCCGAGACTGCAAACTTTCAGGAAAATTGAAAAAATACGCGTGCAAGAAAAATCAGAGAAAACAGAGTTGGTGTCTTCCGTTGAGAACCACTGATGGAGTATCAAATTTGATTCTTGGTTTCACCGCGTTCAGCTGATCCGTAGAATTTTCCGTTATCCGGATTGCACGATTGAGAAGGGCGTGAAAATACTGGACTGCATTTTGCAGATTCGGCGATCGCTGGAGGGTATATTAGTTTAATGTCCTAAATTTATAGTATTGGGTATGAACGCGCGGAGATTCCCTCAGGGGATTGTATTTCCAGCGTACATTTTTTGTTGCAGACCTTTACCGGATGGAGACAACAGTTTGTTTACCGCAAGGACACTATCTGACGCGCGAAATTGAGCGATAAGCTACGTATGAATTGTGATCGATGGGTGCATCAACGGGGGTGTGGCCGATCATCTTAATCGTTGATGTATGGTATTGAGGGTTGTTTGTGCCAATGGTATATCGGAAGGTCTTTTTTCGATGGGACATTTTCACACGTCACTATCCCGGCAAGGGCAAACCGTACGGCAATGAACTACCGTTAGTCGCTGTTGTGTGGGAAGTGTGATCGAATTCCGGCCTCTGAAGGTCTCAGTATCGCGATATATAGCAGGTAATAGCGTTGTATAAAAAAGCGAATTGTCATAATTCTTCCAGAATAAAAAAGTTCAATTGCTCGCATATAAAATAATTTATATTTAAAAAACTACTCCTTATTAAAACAATATATGTATAAAATACCGACGATAAAGATAAACTGATTAATAAACTTAAAAAAGTAACTTCAAAAACGATGAAATAATTAATTATATAACAATATAAATAATATTGTTTTTTACAATGAATGTTATTAATTTATTAATCGGTTTCGCTACAATCAGGAGACGTATCCCGAATGCACAGTTCTTCTATATTCATTCGGATGACCGGACGGATTCGGACGACATCTCCCGACTGTAGCGCAAACGATAAATAAATTAATACTAAGTATTCTTATATAATTAATTGTTTTATCGTTTTTGAGGTTACTTTTTTACGTTTCTTAATCAGTTTATCTTTATCGTCTGTATTTTTTACAGATATTTTTTTAATAATGAGTAATTTTTTTTTATTGTATGCTTTTTGACCTCTCCCGTATCGATTAATTTTTTTGGCATTTAAGAGGTACAACGTTTGTAAAGTTGTATCTGAGCCATACAGTATTTACAATATTGTATCGGAAAACAACGACGCATAGAAGATTGTATCGAAGAGGAACGACACATAGAAAATTGTATCGGAGAGATACACCATTTTAAACAAAAATTGCATCCGTGAGAAATGACTCAATACAAAGACTTATCGGAGAAACACAATATTAGAAAATGATATTGCTGAGAAATCACTTTGCGAATATGAGGTTACACTACAGGGATCGAATTAGAACAATAGAACTATAGAATTGTTTGACGTTATATTACACTTTGAGCGAGTTCAACGCACTGTAGGTACAACGCACAGAATATGGTATTTTTATAGCAGATGACACATCATCGCAAAGGCAATAGTTGCAATGGAAATAATCGCAAAGGTAATAATTGCAATGAAAATAATCGCAAAGGCAATAGCTGCAATGGAAATAATCGCAAAGGCAATAATTACGAAGGAACTAATCGCAAAGGCAATAGTTACAAAGGAAATAATCGCAAAGGCAATAGTAAATAATGGCGGCCGCCTTTCGATATATCTGAATCGGTTTTGTCCCGTTTTCTCGAAGTTAGTTATCTCTGCCAGTTCACATTTATTTTCCTAATCTATCGCTATAAACACGCTCCCAACTTCCCAGAACTAATGTGGTAAATTCTGTTAGGAGCCGTTCCAACAAACACTGGAGACAACGAAGATAGCAAAATCGCGGGTCCTCAGTGAAACGCATAACTCCTCTCTTTGCCCTGGCGGGCAGTCGGGAGTTAAAAATACAAAAAAAACTTATATTAATCGGAAATTTGATATTTCTTCCGTACCCCTTAGGACCAGGCGTAACGTTACCAACCACGCCGTCATTGGGTACAAATTTGAGCGGAGAGAATAGGTAATTTCGTACTGTTTTCTGAAGTATCCTCAACTGCAGTGAGGATTCGGTGAGATTTCCCGATAGCCACTGTTGAGTATATTGCTTACGAAGTTGGCGACAGGTGTTGGGGGCCGAGGGGAGGGTCGTAGAGAATCCAATTGTGTCCGAGGACGCTCGGCTTGCGGACAGGATGGTGGTTTCCGTGAATTCGGTAATGTCCTTGCATGCTGGGTAGCAACGTAGATGACTGGGTAACTATCTACTGTGGAGTGTATATAGGTATACCGTGTGTCCTGCACATAGTCACAGGGACCGTTCATCCAGATTGATACCGAGGGAAACATGTGAGCTTACAAAATCAATGTGTGTGTGTGTGTGTATACGCGAGAGGCAAAACACACGCACGTCAACGGCATTTGTGCGATCGTCGAACCTGACTGCAAGAACTAATGTCCATTGATGTCCGACGTGATACTTAATTACAAATATTGCAAAAAATGGTTGTGTAATTTTTTTTCGAAGCAACCGGAAATGGAACTAATAATGTGGTGTATAACTTTAGACTGGAGTACGAACGAATTACAGCAATGAAAAGATGCGTACAATTTTAATGCACTTGGACAATTAAAAAAAATATATTACCGACGATGCGTGACTTTTGTTGAGAAAGAGAGAGAGAGTGAGGGGGCCCGCAGTGAAAAGCCACGAATAAGATTTAAATTAGTGAAAGTGACAGGATTTTTTCGTGTCGCGTGACCGCAAAGTGGCAGAGAGCACTCGGGCGAGTACTGTACGCGAAGCATGCCCTTGTTTTTTCCCTTTTTTCTACACAGCCCTATCAAACACACTCACTCATTCCTGACAAAGGTACAAGCCGCAACCGCGAAGCACAAGGGAGCACCGCATATAATAACTGCTGTAATTCGGAGCGCTAGCGTGTCGCGGTGTCCTCGGGAAGGATACCTTGCAACGAACGAGAGATTGTGTGGAGATACTGCGGTTGGACAACCGAGCGAGCCAAATATACCGACAGATTAAAAAGTTCAAATTATTATCAATGGGAAATGAGTCGCCTCATCCGTGACTTGTGTAAATTTACTTGTCACTTTCGAGACTGATTCATCACTGTACGTTTCTATTCCGAACCTAAACTGAACAAAAATTTAATTGACCGAACTAAGTCAATCGGGACATCCAATTATAAAAAGTGCTTCATACCAACTAACTTTTAATTCTCAAAATTAATTCTTATTTCGGTCGACTTATAATTCGTCTCTTCTCTGTGTTACCTTAGGGTTTCTCCTTCACAGCATCCGAAAAGCTCAATTTTGATGTGGACTTTGTGTGTGGGTTGAGACTTTGTTTGTTTTTACTTTTTACTTAATTTTTAATTTCCAAAATTAATTCTTATTTCGGTCGACTTATAATTTTTCCTTTCTCTGTGTTAAATCAGGATTTCTCCTTCACAGCATCCGAAAAGCTCAATTGTGATGTGGACTTTGTGGGTTGAGACTTTGGTTGTTTTTACTTAGTTTTTGTCGAGATAAAGGAAATCCTGCTTTATCCTTCGCTGTAGTTCTCGCGGCTTGCCAGTTTCTCGATGCAGCCATTCTGTGTGGCGACATAAGCAGTGCTTATGAGACCGAGTCGTTAATGCATAAGCTGGGTTAGGTGTAACCGAGTGTATTATAGCGAACGTTATGGGTTTCACGGGTAAAAGTCCTGTTTCAGGGATGCCTGGATGCGGCAACAGACGCAAAACCTCTGCGTCTCCCTAACGTAACCAGGGTACCGTCGACGGGTTCTCGTCGTCGTCTAATTAATGTACTTTTGTTTCCCGCAAATCCGTTGAGCCTGGTAAAGGACGAGAGGAAGGTGTCCTGCTCCCCTTTTCTCCTCGGGTTGTGGCGTTCATTCGCATTGTTACCTCGCGGCGGGGATGTTGTGAATCTTTTATTTTTGACTTCGCCGCGGACTCCGAGGGAACACATTGTCACAACGGATTTTTCATGTACGACCTTCTCTCCATTTTTTTTTTGGCCGCCATGTCCCACTGTTAAATCGTAGATGAGTCGCTGGCACGTAGGGAATAAAACCGAATTAACTCGCTCGGGTCGTCCGGGGGTCTATTATAATTTTCTTCTAAAATTAAAAAAGAAAATCGTTTTTTTTACTTATACGCTGGTTTGTTCTTTGTCTCGGTTTCTTTTTATTATTATTATTATTATTATTCATTCTCATTCACTCTGTCTTTCTCGGTCGCGCAGTACGTCCATCCCAATTACCCTCATGCCCCAATTACCACGTGACTCGTCAAGCCGTCCGGAAACGACTACTTTTCTCATTTTAGTTTTTTTTTTTTTTTTCTCCTTTTTTTAACTCCCGTGTCTCTTATACTTTTGCTCTTTCTCTCACTCCCCACTCCGGTGTAATTATGAAATCACTCTCTTTATGACCTTAATAGAAAAAAGGGAAAGGTGGAAGGTTGGGCGAGGAAAAAAGGTTGGGCGCCGCGGATAGAAACGGATGGGAGGATGGGCCGGAGAAAATGATGTGACAGTACAGAAATATTATCGTACAAAAACGAGCGGGCAGTCGACGATTTGTTAATTATTTTTTCTGCCATCGGAGAACGTACTACACGTGTGGATGAGTACAATTTCAACTTTGCTTGGAGTGCATGGAACTTGTTACAGAGAAATCTTTGCTAAAGATAGAGATTTATAAGTTGGCGCGTTACCGCCGCGTCCGCTCCGCTTTCGAGGGAAAGGTATGGGGTGAAGGGAACTCGAGCTTTCATTGGTAAGTTATATACAGCGCATGCACGTCAGGCTGTATCTCTCATGGGACGAGGAAAAAAAACCTGGGAGGGTGATGAATGAGAGGGACGCGGGACAGGAGAGATAAGGATGAAAGGGGCGGTCGTAAGAGGCACAACCCGGGATCAGTGGACAGCCACTTCGCGGGCGTGTTTATGGCCAAAGTTGGGCTTATGAGAGCAAGTTCTTTATGCATGCTGGCATATAAACAAACAAACAACAACAGCATTTTACAGAAAGGTTGAAATAATATGACCCTGAAGATATCTGCATGACATCAAATGTCATCTTTGGTAAATCTCTATCAGTGCCACGGCTTTAGGAAGAATAAACAATTGTTCACTTATAGAATTTTATTCTCCAAGTGAACTTTCTCGAGCAAAGTTTGTGCGATGCAAAATACAGCCGTTATAACTTGATGAAATTTTGTCTCATACCGATATCTTCAGGGTCATGAAATAATTTACAATAAAATATTGATTTTTACGAAAGGTCCATCTATTCCATAAATTCCTCTCTACCGATAGGGTAAATGTCATGAACCCGAGTAGAAATTTTCGAGCGTTACATCGGGCCCTGATATGGTCCTGAGGAGGCCTTGTCAGGCCCTTGACAGGCCTCCTCAGGACCATATCAGGGCCTGATGTAACGCTCGAAAATGTCTACTCGAGAATATGGCACACTCCGATTGGTCCGTAAAAAAATGATGTATGGACCGGACCATATTTTCCACTTTTACCATATTTGACGGTTGACCGGCGAAAAATTACTACGCAGCTTTAACCCTGAGAAATTTGAACACAGAGGTACATACAGACATACATTTGCACACAGATCGATCCATACACACGCGGCGTATGCTCGGAGAAGAGAATAGATAGATATGCCGAAAGCTATTCCTTATCTCTCAAGAACTTTTTCGCAGGCTCTGCTTCTTCGGTATCCGTCTCCACTCTCAAGGGCCAATAAACAGTAAATTCTTCCGGCCCCGATACCGCGCGACATATGGAAGCCCGGAAAGTCTCGAGAAATCTTGGAAGAAAGAAGTTTATTCTCGACTTCGAAAGGACTCGTGGCCTATACCTACGACCAGGCGAAGTTTCTACTTTTTGAAAAAAAAAATAAAATAATAAAACACAGAGGGGAACAAAATTTTTCTCTGCACTAGAGTTTAATCTCGATACTCCGGTAACTTTTTTTACCCTTCCGCCCCTTCTTGGTCCTCCTGTTATCGATATCCTAAAGATATCGCGTTACTTTGGGGCATCATCAGCAATTTCTCCTTTCCCGAAAAATAATATGGATGTTTTTCGTTCTCCGGGACCGATTTATTTTCGACCGGTATCTGAAAGTTTCTTTTTCGACGAATTCTCGAAGCGTTACCGAGAGCTTTTATTCATTCCTCCCGCCGTCCATCATCCAACCCTTATTCCCCTTTCGGTGTTTCGACGGTGCCACGCCACACCGTCGGGGAACAAAGTTTCACCGTGGGAAGTTCTTATCCTCCGTTTCGTTCGCAAGATACGGGCGCGAGGGTGGAAGGGAAACGTGGGAGGAGGACTCGGCATCCACCGACTCTAAGATGTTGCGTTCCTACGTAACTATAACGAAGTTGCATTCGAGTTTGGGTTCCGTTACTGCTTCGCTATTCGAAACGGTGAATCTCTCGGCGAAGGTGTTAAACGCAATCGAGTTCGTTTCACAGCTTTGCACCAGCGAGAGCGTTCGGGCTTCGCGATCCACCGAGTTCTTGGCTCTCTCGCGCACAAACACCAAACAACCATCCCCTATCCGTCACCCTGCAGCGAAGAGAGACGCACCTCGTCCTGTCTCGCTGTTACCACCTCCATACCCTAGCCGTTTCATCTCGGTGCTTAATGCGCAATGCGAGCCCTCCTACCCCGAACCAACCCTCCGCTCTGCCTTCGACGAAAGCACTTTCGTTCTCCGTCCCGTTGCTGATTCTCTCCAACAATGATAACAATGCGGGATGCGCTTTTAATTAACGGCGAACAGTTGGTAAACTCGATACTACTAGTCCTGTGTGTGTGTGCTATCGCGGGTAGTGGTATAATATAATTATGAGCTTTCGTCATTTGATTTTTGAGAGTAAACCATCCGGATTTTGCGCCTCGGGTTCGGGCCGTATTTCACGAGTTAATGGCAACAGCTACGAAGTTTTGATCAAAATTTCCATTCTCGTGACGCACAGATTGCAATGCCATGTCCACATAATCAGTGATCGTGTGGAGCCGGAATTAGGTCACTTGGTTACAGAGTAAAAACAAATAATCTTGTAAAATTTGAGTGCCAAGGGAAAGTGCTTCGGCACATAGAAACTTGTAACTATGTTCCTCGTGTCATTAACCATATTTAATTTTTTTTCAAATGAAATGGAAATCAATCGTATATGAACCATGCCATATTCAACACTGGGGCCCCATATTTGATACTCGCAAAGAGCCTGCGCCGGTACAATGAAATTTATATCGTCCGTTTTTATATATATTTGTACTATGACCTTTAGACGCGTCAATTTTTTTTTATATATAGACTTCAATTCAATCACTGCTCGTCCCAGAATTGTGGGCGTTAGCCCGAGGCTTTCAGGTGCAATCGAACGCGACTATAGGTATGCCGCAAAGCCGTACTACCAGCCGATGCATGTATAGCCTCCGTTTCTAGTAGGTACACGTACGAAGCTACCGGCAACACCGGTTCGCCGGTGTGTGCCGTAGATATAGAAGAGCCCAAGTGGTAGATAGATACACGTTCGATTGCACCGGCATCTATCACCGCCTCTTGTTTTTCCTCGAATTTCATTTGGGATGGTGTTTGCCGAATCGTCTTCCGGGTCAACGCCAAAGTGGTCGATAGAACTGAGGCTTCGGAGGCCCCCGAAGGTATTCCTCGACGCCCACCGTATCCTCCTCTTTCGCTGTTCCTTCGTTTTTTCTTTTCACCTTTTTTTGCCACCCTCATCCTTCTTTTTTTCTCTCCTCCGATTCTCTTACTCTTCCTTGTTCCCACACAATCCCCGAGCCGAACGAACCCGACGACAAAACGTGCGGGCTCCCTCTTCCGACTCGCGAAGGTGGTTTGATTAGAGGAACACGATCCCCCGGTGAGTGTGAAACGAATTGAAATCCGATTTATACCGCAATTCCTTGTCTCAACCCCATCTCATCTACCCTCCAGCCGCGTTCGTTGCTTCTTTTTTTTCCCTTTTTTCCCTCGATTTTCACCCCGATAATATATCGTTACGTCAAAGATCAATCTTTTTGCGCTTGCGATCTACCGACGCAAGGTAAGTTTACGACGCCAAGCCCATGTATATAATGTTTAAGGCGATGTCATCCAAAATTTTATACTCTTCGCGATATACTCTACACATTTATGTGAATCGTATCGATTGAATTTTTGAAAATCGCTTTCGCTAAGTTTTTTCCCCTCGATTTTCACCCGGATAATATATCGTTACGTCAAAGATCAATCTTTTTGCGCTTGCGATCTACCGACGCAAGGTAAGTTTACGACGCTACGTCCATGTGTATAATGTTTAAGGCGATGTCATCAAAAATTTTATACTCTTCGCGATATACTCTACACACGTATGTGAATCGTATCGATTGAATTTTTAAAAATCGCTTTCGCTAAGTTTCATGCCGAGGATGGACCGTCACATCGCATTGGAACCAGTAAAATTTCCGACAAGTTCCCGATACATAAATACAACATACATACGTCGATATGAGACGATTATCTGGATAGTCGACGTGTGTGGAAAGGGATGAGTGAGCGACATGAGCGGGCTGGGATAATCTCGCTTCAGAGACATCAGCTTCTGCCGTCGATACAGAAGTGGCCGCACTTGCGAAAGTGTTGCGATCCGAGGGCGTGTTTATGTGGTGGATGTACGGAACAGCGTCGAGGTAGAGAGACATTGAAGTGGCGACGATGCATCAGTGGTGGTGATAGCGGCCGGAGGTGAAACGTAGCGAACCCACAGACAGACACTCAGGCTCGGCCGCGGTACCGGATATTACTGTTCCCGAAGACTATTAGATTTGTTACATAAAGGAAGATTCATCCGGTGACCGATCGTTTTATCCCTCTTCCGGTGTGTTCGACCGATGGTTCCATCTCGTTCGCTTCCCCACCCTCCCGCCGTCGATCAATCCGTTAACAGCCGCCAAGCTTTCAACCACTTGGAAATCAAGGGAGTCAATTTTGTGCACTCGGCTTCTCAAACGTGATACTCGAGTGCAATCTATCAGGAAATAGTTACATCTTGTCAGTTATGACGATGTGTAAGCATTTTGGAACACGAGCAATGTACGAGATGATGTGAATTACCGACGTCGGTACATAGAAAAAAAAATCAATTGAGTCAACAAAAATGTGCGCTTACGGGTGGCGGAACATAAATGTTTGGTTGATCGAAAGGAATAACTCTTTGGCTAAACTAACAGGTCGTCGAATCGAATGTCTACTTACTGCGACAATTATTTCGTTCGATCAACCAAAAATTTGTGTCGCCACTCGTACGCGCTCATATTGTTGACACAATCGATTTTTTTTTTCTGCGTGAAACAAACCTGTAATGCCGTTTCGAGACGAGAAACAGCTGAGAAAAAATATTATCTTTCTCCGGGGCATTGGCAGAAGCGGGGAAATAGTATATTGTGCAACAAGGATCGAAAGTTGGCGATTGCGACGAGTGTGAGGTTTGTGGCCCAAGCAAAGCAAGAGCTGCAATCACACGAGTCGCAATCGCCAATTCGACCCTCGTTACACATCATATTTTTTGTTACAAGTGCATGAATCTGCGGCACTTGGAATGGTAGTCGCGCGAGACAAATACTGAAAAGTGAACTTATGTGTCCAGGGACGAAAACGTCGAAAGTAAACTCCCAAGGGACGAAAGCGAACGAAATGCGAACTGCGCATGCGCGACTCTGTCATTTCACCACAGGTTCACAACTGGCATGCAATGAGCCACTTTCGGCTCGCAAGACTGCCATGTAAAGTGCCGCGATTCATGCACGTGTGACAAAAAACCATTTTACCTTTCGTCAGCTGTCTGAGGTATTAAAACGGCATTCACTAAAGGCTTTGTCACCGGCACGGTGCGGGCGGGAAGGCATCCCATCACCTTAATATTCGCACTATCGTCATCAAGTGTAGGAACTGGATAACCATGTTGGGGTCTCTGCCGATCCTAGACAAATGAACATTACACCCCTCGATCTTTTAATGCCACAATGGAGTCTCTTGGCACATTACTATTGACTATTTCACCCCTGGAAAGGGTTGGGCGATTGGGTCGCGTTGTTCGGAGGTACAAAGATCGGTCATGTCATCCTGAATTGCCCTGTTCAACCGGAACAATCGGATTTAAAAAATGAGGTGTCAGAGAGAAAACAAAATGAACAATGGCGGGAAGAATGGAGAAATAAATGTAAGCAATGAAAAATGAGCTTGCTTTCCTCGAATATATTTCATTCAGGAATGTAGGACCTCCCGGTGGCTGATAATAAAAATTCTCGGTGACGTCTTTCTCCCTTTCCTCATTTTACTTCACTCTCCCACTGTGCATCGCCTGTCGAGCGATTCTCGTGGAAGGATTTAAGATTCAACGTTTTGCTCCACCGTGCCGGTTTTCTCTCCGTCAACCGCCGATCGCGCCGTAACACTGGGGGGTCGCTCGCTCGTTGCTTGATGATGGGGACGCCATGATTTCCAGTGAAATATAAATTGGTTCGCGGCCAGACCCGACACCGTTTCATCAATCATCCCCGTAAGTTCGCATTAATATTCGCTTACTATCAAATATGCATCGCCTGTTTGCGAGGCAACGTCGCCTATTTATTTCTACCGACACCGCACACCATCGCCACTGGCACTCCGTGAGTGTCGGCACAAAATTACAGAGACGCTTTTCCACTGTGCTGCCCACACTTGATGTATGCTTATACACCGCGGCACTGTCAACTTACTAATCGACCAACGTGCTCGTCGATAGTTATTGCGTCAAATTTCTTTCTCGCACCGAGCGACTTAGTTTTGGAAGAACATTTTCTGAGGATATGCGTCTCTGACGTAGTAATCAACAGTAAAAAATACCTGTAGGGAAGAGCGGGGCAAAACGGAACGGTGGGGCAAAATGGGGCAGTGGGACAAAACGTCATATTCCAATCATTTTTGGATGGGACAATGGGGCAAAACGGGACAGACAATCCGGATGTATCGATAGGGCAAAATGGGACATCCAAAAATGATTGGAAACCTGCGTTTTGCTTAATGTCCCGTTTTGCCCCGCAGTCCCATTTTGCTCCGCTCTACCCTACAGTTAACAAACATTTCATGTCGGCAAATGTTGACTATAATTTGTTTTTTTGTCAGCGAACCGTATTTTTTTACTACAAATATTGTAAAATAAAAACAAATGTTGGACATTTATGAACAAGAAACGTTCTTCAATCTACAAACCTTCTTCGCCGTCTAGGACCAGCTTTTAACTGGTGTGTCATAACAGGCAAGAAACATTTTTTTTTATTATGGTTGCTTTATCGTCAGTATAGTTGTCCATGTTCTTTAATTTTCATAGATCACACAAAATTTTTAAACCCTCGACTCTTAGATCCTCCGCTGTGTTTAATGGCGAACAGTTTGGAATGAAAAATTCTTTCAGGCGTGCACGCGTTTTCAATCATAAAAGTTTCACGGGCTCGAGTGCAGTGAATAGCTCTCATTCTTTCGCGCAGTTTTCGAATTAACGTTTCACGTGTTTTCGAGCGTGTGCATGCGCCGCGCCGCCCAGTGGAAAGGAACTTCTGCCATCTCGAGAAGTACTGCCGTACACACACTACCTAAACTTCTCACACGCATACGCACACACATACACACAAGTAGGTATTATAGAGCTGAGAGTTGCATATCGTATAGCTGTGAGAAACCGGCAGCGGCACGCTCGAGGTAAACAACATCCGGTCTGAATTCCGTGGCTCACGGTTTCGGTATATGCTCGTGGAGGGGTGTGAGGGTTGCTCGGTGTGTACCGCTTTACGTTTACACCGGCAACCCCTTCGTCACCCTCCTGCCGGTTCGCTCTAGCCGAAGCTACCAGCGACTGGTCTGCCGGAAGTAGGTCACAGGGAGGATCGAACTCGGCGAGCTGCCGGAACTCGTGCGGCTGCTGCTTCTTCTGCTCCTTCTGCGATGGAAAAATTAGAGTCCTCGCCGTTGGTCGCGGTGAAAACAGCAAGCGAGAGAGAAAGAAGTGAGCACAGTTGACGAGTCCCGGGACGAAAGATAGCATCTACAAAAACACCAATTGGCCCGGAGGGGGGGGGGGGGGATACTGATGTTCGGGATGAAAATAGCCAAGGAACGATAGTTGGATAGAAATTGATGGACCCATCAATTTATTGATGCCCCGAGGCAAATCTCACAAATGCAAACAACATCGAATCTCCCGCCGGTTCCTATAACGCAAGCTCCGAAACATGCATCGCAGGCTGGACACGAATGGATCGGTATGTGCAACGCAGTTGCAACGATAATCATTTAAAAATATTGACTGAACAAAAATCATTTTTTAAAATGATCTGGCCGTCCATACATTTTAAAATAATCTCAGTTGCAATGAAGAACGGTTCATCGATCGTCAATGTCGGTAAAGTGCATCACCAACGGTTAGGTACACCGAAAAAAAAAATAAACTGAAAAGAAACTAACCTACTGGTTAGTTCTCGGGAGAACTAATGAACTAATGAAGCATAAATGTTCTACTGAAACAACTCGCCTTTGAAAAACAACGTTGTACCAATTATCTGTAATTACCACCCCGACTAATCGTTGGTTTTCCCGACTCATAATTGTTCTCCATGTACCGCGGTTCGATGTCGGCTTTCTCACGAAGGAAGACTCTCTAGCCATGCGCTGCCCGGACCAGTCGCACAGTGGATACGAAACCGGACTCACGCCCCATATAGCTAAGTTTCAAAATGCAATATAAAATACAATACCAAAATACGATGACGTACGAAAGAACAGGCCAAATGGGGGGATAGAGCAAGTCGGAATTTAATGGCAGAGCCGTGGAAGCTATCCATGACTGAGAGAGCCGGTGTCTCCGCTGGGAGTGGCACGTCGTCCAGGATAGACGCCCGGGTGACCGAGGTAGCGGAGCCAAAGATTTCTCCATCTCTGTCTGGCATACAAAGCCGGAAAGGGTTGCACACCACCTGCAATTTGCGGGGGGGGGGCGGGGGCGAGGCGCACACACATGCACACACACGAAGGCGGTTGGGTTAGACTCGGTGGATTCGAGTAGTCGTGGTGGGTCGGGGTGGGGATGGTTCGGTGGGGCTGGCAGAGAGGGTTCACCGGGCTCTGGGACAGACCGAGTTACCGCGACAGTGCGAGGGGGTCAGGGAGACAGTAGGGTGGTCGGGCCGGAGAGTGGAGGAGGATTTGGAGCTCTGCCACGTCGGGAGCACCCTCCTGCTCGAGTGCTCTACTGCGATCACTGATACCACACTACAGAAGCACCGGCCGTCGTGGTTGGTACTTGGAACCAGCCAGAAGAGGGACACTGAGTTTGAGCTAGTGAGGGAACACAGGGGGGAGGACAGTGGCAAAGGCGTGAATGAGGAAACAGGTGGAAGAGTGCAGCGAGAAGATATTGTGAAAGAGCTCGAATAAGAGGCAGGATGAAGGAGTAAGAGGAAGCGTAAATATTGATAATCGCTCGACGGGAAGGAGAACCAAGGGCCGGTATGGTAGTGGTAGTGAGCGAGCTGTATTGCGGCGGTGGGAACGCGGGAAGGGAGAGGAAGGAACGAAAATCCACCGAGCCGCGATAGAAATATCTCTTTTGTCTTTTATCTATCTTGCTTATCAATCATGCCCTACTCCACATTCTCGGAGGAATGAAAGTCCCGGAGGTTGGCGCAGAATCGCAGCTAGCAGCGACGGCGAAAGGGCGTGAAACAATTGGAAGAGGCCGGAAGGTATTGGTTGAATGAGGGAAAAAAAACTAAGTATAAATATTGATAATCGTCCTGACGGACGGACTCAAGAGGAAGGAAACGTGTAGCAGACTGTAGATCGGGAGCTTTGGGTGTACTGATCGGAGCTAGCAGAAGAGACGAAGATGAAGGGAGGGTGGGGAAAGGGAAAACCCCCCAAAAGTACGGAGGCATCGTTGCTGGACGGTTAGACAGTATACCACGCTTGAAATCTCTTATCGGCTATCGATTTCTGTTGATTCTGGCTGTTTCTGTTTGCGCACCTGCCATTCATGTATGCCAGTAGTTCGGATATTCCACGCTTCGATAGATTACGTCTATTGTGGCGAGCGTTTAAATGGAAATTGAATAACAGAGATCACTGATAGTATCCTGTGACTGGTACAGTAAACACTGTCGTAAGTTGTGCTATCAAGACCGGGTAAGCTTATCACACTCCTATGAAATGATGGGTTGTAAGAACTTATAGTTAAGATGGGACAACTAATTCTTTGGATAAAAAATAGATTGTGTCAACTAACTATTATTTCTCCCAACTAATTGGGACAATTGTTAATTGTGTCAACTTATCATCTTCCACTGAGCCCAAATTCATAATCTCCAGGCCTGCAAAAATATTATTTGGGCGCTGAAATTGTCAGATGTCGATGGCCAAATGGTGAAAGCTCGATCGTCCGATGTCCGTGAGTTTTTACCGGGTGCTCTGGGATACAAAGACTCCCTCCGTGAGAGAGATACGCAGCGAAATAAATAAATAAAGAAAAATAGAGAAAAATAGAGGCAGAGGAAAGGTGTAAGAGTGGGAAGCTCGCGCGGCCGTGTTGCCACGTGACTTTGATCAATGGCTCTGGCTGTAGTCGGGGTAAGAGGTACCGGTGGAAAGTTGCTTTGAAACTTCGGAAGCACGGTGTTCGACGGGAACACTCCGCAAACGCCTCGTCATCGAGCTTCCTCCATTTGTCGATCTTCTTTCCTACCTCTTGCTTTTTTCCTATTTCTGTCATCCGCACCCCTCGGTGGATTCATCTTTCACAGGTACAGCCCTCATACAGGGTGTCCTGCGGGTACAAGGGATACGGGTACAGAGTTGAACGGTGGAAGGATCGAAGCTTCCAGGCCGCCAGACTCAAAGGAAACCTATGCAGGATACCACTTGCAACTCACCACAGGTTACTCATTCTCTCACACGATCTTTCAATTTTTTGTAAATAGTTATAAAAATGGAAATAATATTAATTATGATACCAAAAATGTAAAACTTGAAAAATTCACTTATATATCTGTTTGCACCAGAGTTTTTGAAGAATTCAATAAAATTGTATTTGAAAACCTTTTTTCGGGGTGCATTACTATTCGTAAATATTTTCGACAATTTTTTCATCATTTTAAGAAGCTGGTACGCAGATAAACGATTTAGGAGCTCAATTTTTTTTTCTGCTACTGAAAACTCAGATGTTGCCCATTCCTGTATGAAGCATCGATGTGAAACTACGATGAGAATTTGTATGAAATGTGACACGATTCGATTTCATTTTTAAAAACCGGACGCAGTTTCACGAATGCACGGAAAAAGTTCTTGGTTTGGTCAACTAACTTGTATTTAGTATTGTATTGTATTTAGTATTGTATTTAGTTGTGTGTTTAGTAGTTGGGTATAAATTTGTTGCCATAACTATCCACTTCGTTAGAATAACGACCTAGCATTAGTTCCATCGACCATTAATAGTTAGTTGACGCGAAACTGTGAACACAACTAACTCGATTAGTTAGTCTAGCTACTAAAATAGGACTCACGATAGTATAGGATGCACAATGAATTCTATACCCTAACCAACACCCTAACCAACTATAGTAGTTAGTCCAACCAAGCTCGGCGCGCGTGACGGACAACCAACTGAAATTGTTGTCGCAACGAACCGTAGTTACAGCGAACCCAAGCATGACACCCTTATACATGCAACACTGTTACTATTTTATGAGTATCGGCAATCGTGGTGCCGTACAAGAGACAAATGGGCTTAAGTACTTACCTAATTAATTAACGTATATTCGCTCATTGACAGGGAGAGGTGAAACAGATTCGAAAAAAATTGCAGATTTTAGCCTATGCACTTTTTAAAAAACATGTTTCATAACCTATCGATTCCCTTAAAGAATCCTCCGTGTAACTAGTTTGTACGATAATGTTCAAGCACACGTGAATCTTATATACCTACAAGTTTAAAAAAATATATTTTTCAAAATAAGCTTAGCCGAGTGAATAACTACGGGTTTATCTACCGTAAATACCGATAAAATTATTTGTTCCGAGGTTTCCATGGTATTTTTGAAGATAAAAAAACGATAATAAATTAATTTCAGTGACAAAAAAGCATCACGGGGTCGCGCAAATACATTTTTTGTGTTAATTGTTTATTAATATTTATAGTAACCTGTGCTGTTGGATCAACCAAGTCGATTGGTTGAAACAAGGTAACAAATTATTAAAGCAAGCAAGTAAATAGCTAATAAAACAATTTCACTATCGGCGAAACCTAACAAATTAGTCGATCTGATGAATAGCAAACTAACTAACTTAAACAAGATTAAGTTGGTTAGCGCAACCAATTTATCGTCTGGTACTCAGAGCACTAAAACAATTGGTTTTGTCAACAATTATTTTTTTTTTAGTTCAACTAATTCTTTTTTTCCGTACGAATCACGGAGCAAATGCAATACATGAAAAATTCATTCGTTGAAACAGGATATGACCTAAAAAGTTACGTGAGTGTCAAACCGCTAACTCTACAGACAGGTACGTTTATTTTTGGTAAGCGTGAAGCCATACCATGTCTCCGTGTGTGCGTGTGTCTGTGTGTCGGAGAAAATTCAATAGCGTTAGTTTCATTTATCTTGAATGTTTCCTAATCGTCCTGATGAAGAGTCTGTCGGGGACGGACCCCTCTTTTCGTTTCCTGAATCTCGAGTCCTCGCTTAGCGGGACGTCTGACCATCCACAGGCTTTTACTACTCCAGTCACTGCTTGTTAGAGCCTCGTCACAGTTGAACTCCGGCATGGGCGGGAAATGCGGTAACGTTCAAAGTTACGCACCGTTATATTCTTTCGCGTTTTATAAATAATTTTATTTTTCTTTCTATTCATTTTTTAAATTTTATTAAGCGAAATAGAAAGCACAACAAGAAAATACTCAAACGCAGTTGGCACATTGTTTCATCTTTGTTTACCATAGTTTGCAAAGTTTCCTCTGCGAATAAGCCGAATTGGGTCATCGTACTTCCTCGCAGAGAGGTGTTTTCTGATGCACAGTATTTAGCTCGATTACAGTGAAATCGATACGGTAGGACGGTAAGCGACATGTCTGTTTCCATTACGATTTACCATGGCGTGCAATAATACAGTAGGCTCTAAATTGTTATTCAGATTATTGTTTTACAATTATTATTTATTTTTTATTTCTCAAAGCATGCCGGTGTGTAGATAATTGAAAGGCTTTGGAAAAAAAAAATATGACTGATTTACACTGTTAAGGGCTGGACGGTGTGAATATTTTGTTGTAACGCGCTTCGTGTTCCTCCGCCTTTATTTACGGACGGGCGGAGTGTTGTGTTAGACGACGTGCTACTTACCATATAATAGCACGTATATAATCGTTCATATAATAGCACAAGTACCTCGGGATCGGAAGAGTTGACTTGTGCAGAGCCTACATTATCGCGGATCACGCTCTGTAGGGCTAACGACGAAAGCACCCTCAATGTGACTCATGGGACACATCGCGAGTTTACACCGTGATACAGGTTCCTACGACTCGGCATCACGCACGATTCCCCGATCGACTTACAACGACAACTTCTCAGGGCTTGGGCGGTAATCTTGGTATTGGTCTTGAGGTAATCGCTTCGGGTCTGATCGTATCAGTCCCTAACAACTTTAGGTAGGAAGTGCCCGCTGTAGAGGAATACGGATTACGCTCCATCGGTCGCAGCAAACACGGAACGTGCGTTAGAGACCCCTAGTTTCCATCCGGAAATGGGATTGTTCATGGAGACCCGATAACGCGAGTGTTACCGGGTCAACCTGACCGGTTACCACTGAACGTCTTCGAGGGGTGAATAATTTGTAAACAACACGTAAGTTTCTGACGGAATTTCATATCGTACTTCCGTTTGTAATTTTTTTTTGTATGAAATATCGGTAGAATCTGGGCGATAAAACGAAGGTTGCATGAACGAACTGATCTACTTGGCGCAAACATACAGTTTTGGGTTGCTTTGTGGAAGAAATCAGATAAAGGAACCCAACAACAATTTCCCAAGAGAGATTGGATTACTAGGTATGATAAGATGACTAGAGCCATGGATTTACTTTCCGGATTATTTGGCTGTCTACCCAAGAGCCTTGTACTGTTTAATTAAATTTTTCACAATAATAATTTTCGTCGAGGCTCGAGGTCTCTGGTATGTACTTACGCGGCGTGTTCAAAAGGCGGGGTATGCGTGGCCGGCACAAGTGCGACGGTGGCTGCCAGGAACGCGAAGCTCCACGAGGCTGCGTGGGACCTCATCCTGGCGATACGTACGATGCCGTTGTCGTGCCGGATCTCCGTTGTCTCTCGTGTCCGTTGCGGAGGGTCCCTCACCGGATTCTCCGTCGGGTCACTCTCACACACAATTAAACGACCCCGTCGCCGTCTTCTTCGCCCACGTCTCCGTTGTGATCGGCGTTGTTGTTCCTGTTCTTCTCTCTTCGTCACCTTGCCGACAACCACCGATACCCCGGTAGGATCCACCTCGACTTCTTTAACCATCAATTACCTTCTCGAACAAAAACCGTCACCAAAATCACCGGTATCGACTTTACTCTTCTTTATGTTTTTCCGCTTTTGGATTTCTTCCTCTCCCTCTTATTCGACGTCTCAATTTTTTCGATCCATGTTCCGTCGTTCCTAAAGTTTATTCTTCTCGTTTCGACGAACACGAAGTAATATTCCCAAACGACAATCACTCACTTCGTTGTCCCTGCTCACTGTCAAATTCGTAGTCCATTAACCGTTGAGGACTCAGTAACAAAAGCAGGACGTCCAACTTCCCCGAAACCGGGAGGAAGCTGGCCGGTCCTCTTTCACGCTGAACTATTTGCCGGAGCTACGTCGTACGGCTCGCAGAGGTCGACGTTATCCGTAACAGCAGCTTCACCGCCAGCAGCAGCAGCGCACCAGTAGCACCGGACCACTTTACCACCACTACCGCTCTATTCCACCACCCTGTTTCAGCTCCTACTCCTGCTTCACCTTTTCCACCTACTGTCCTCTCTCTCTCTCTCCCTCTCTTTTTTTTCTTTCTTCAAAGGACGATCCTCGTCTTCGTCATCGTGTGCGTTACTGACCGACTCTTCCAACGGAGCACTTTCGATCCGACTCTTGCGACGACAATGCTGGATGGTCTTTTCACTGTCTGCCTCCTACTCACCGATCTCTTCACTCTCGATGAAACTTTGTTGATTTTCACTTTTGTCTCCACCGTCTGCGGTTCATCCGTCCTCTTCTTCTTTACGTTTTTACCATTCGACCGTTTCCAGTCCTCTTTCAAATTGTACTCTCTGTACAGCTTCGTGCACCTCGCAACTCACACAACACCGCGAAACAACTCGTTGACACTCTCGTCCTTCTGGATCTTCAGGCTGAAATTTGTTACTCTTCCTCGTCTTCCTTCTTCTTCTTCTTCTTCCGCTTCGTCTTCCGATTACACTTTTCTGACTTTCGCGAGATTATAATTTTTTCTACTCACACTGTCGTATGTCGTTTGCATTCGCAAAGGGGAAAGCAGGGGGACAAGGGATAGGGATAAAGAAAATGGGGCCGGAGGGGAGACGGGACCCTATCGCGGGCCTCCTGAGGTCCTCTCCTATAACGCGGGAGCCTGCCTGGGGCCGCCGGTCTGCCGGTCGCTCCTCTTTACTTTGATCCTTCCACTGGACATCTCTCGGACGGTCGCACCCGCGCTACGCCGCGCTCGGGAGTGGCGGCCCTCGCGGCTCTCCCGGCCGGCGTACCGCGCAAGCGCTTTTCGCAACCCACCCTCGCAAACCGCCCACCCCCGCCGACCCCCGGCTATACACCCCGATCATCCGCTGTCTTTCATTTTCTATCTCGCTCCCCGCTGCTCCTCGCGTATTCCTACAGTGCGCGAAATAAGTCTCTCACGCTTCGCGACTGTCTCCCTCGCTCGCTTGGAAACCAAACCTCGGTTTACATCCCCCTCGAGCCCCTCTCGCAGCCTCCCTGTCCCGAGCACGATGCGAGCGCGCCTCTAGCCGGGACGTCGAGCAAGCTCCCTCGCCACCGAGCACCGACCCACCTCGACGCTTCACTACCCTCTTTCAGCTGCTGCTGTGAGTGAGCAGCCCACAGCTGAGAACGGAGCTTTTGAGCCGCACGCTCACGCACCCACGATGTCGTGTAGGAACCGGGAGGGTGTCTACGCATCGGAAGACGCCGCTAATGTGTACGTCTCTATATATAATCTTCTTCGTGCACGAGCGCACGAGAACTCGTACGACTTGGACAAAAGTAAGGTAGGATGGATCGGTGGTCTAACTCCAGAAATATAGGAGATGGAGGGAAGATGCTGGCTGTGCTCAGGCATAGCCTATGTGGCGTTATGACGTTAAGCCATCTGTGTGTATTGAAGGTGGTGGGGTTTGTAGATGCGTAGGGGAATTTGCGGTACGCAGAGGCGCGAGAGTTCAAGACACTCTCGAGCGCCGTGGGAGATTAGTTTCCGGATATATTCAGCGGATGTTTTTAGGTATGAACGAGCCGAGGTTTCAGGGGTTGACGAAATGGGTGGAACGTCATCGAGCTTCTTCCGTTTGACATTCCGACAGAAACACTTGCTGAGTCCGTCGTTCCCTGAGGCGTCATCGCTCGACGTCATCCTATCCTGGTTTCATATAGATGCGATATGCATAGGGGACAGCGGGCACAACGAACGAGTGTCCTCCATTTGAGATGATGCCGTTTTACTTTCTCGTCACATGCGAAGTACGCAAAGACGGAAGTACAGTAGTAGGCAATTGAAGTGGAACACGATATTTTTCTCCAGTTTTGGTAAAAGTTCGACCCTTTCACGTATACTTTCGCCAAAATCACCTTGTTCCACTTCAATTGCCTACTACTGTATTGTGATCGAAAGAAAATTGGGCTATGAGATTATGGTCTGGAAACATGGTGTACATATTCTAGAATGCAATTCGCCATCGGTGTCTTGTCCGGTGTCTTTTCCGATGGAGTTTCTGAAAACTCATATTTTTAGGAGTTTTTTTCGCGATGTTACCTGTCAAGTTCTTGGACATTTACGGTTCTCTTCGTCATTCTCACCGGGTTACCGTCGGCCTCTTGGCCGTTGTCGTCATGGTCAACCTTTCCGCTCCACGGTTCGCGAACGCTGAGGGTGTTAAGGGTGCACGGAATTTGCGCTAATCGAAGACCGCATGCGCGTATCCCCGAGACGCAGGTCGACCTGCTCCACCCGAAATTCCGTGACGACGAGAGTCGCGATCAGGGGAACGAAGGGGCGAGAATTTGCGCCCATGACGTCACGGCAGTGGCGCCGGGACGGGAACAATTCGAGGGTGTTGAAGTGAGACGGAATGTCGTCGTGAGAGTGGGGATCAACAGGGTGAGTCGTACTCGAATCGTTCTGAGACAAAGTTTCGGGACAAAAAAAAAACAAAAAAGCCCTCCGACGTTGGTCCTCCGGACCACCATTTCTGGTTGCCTTGCTGACGAATGGCCAAAGTTTTATATTTATTTATCCGACGTAATTCACGGTAATGGATAACACAGAGGGGCATGAAGTATATTTTAATGGGGGTGAGGGGGGGGGGGGAACGAGCTTTTCAATGCATTATTTGTTGCTAGTTCTAAGGGGTAAAGAATCATTCGACTTCGCCGCCGTCTCATCGATTCCCGTTTTGTATGCTACGCAATTGCCGATCCTTCTTTCCATTCGATGCGAGAAAAGCATAGAAACGCATCCTCGTCCCTCACGCTTCTCGACAATCCGTAAAATCGCTCCATTGTGCGGCTGCGGGTCGACGCAAAATCGCTCGGCTCACGCGTCGAGGAGCTTGCCGTTCGCGCTCGACCAACAGCAGTAACAGCGGCAGCGGCACGTACGATATCGAAGGGTGATCTGCTAGAATACTCTCGCATATGTGCGGAATGGGATGCAAGGAGCTGGAGGCTCGTGAATGGATCCCACCTTTCTCTATTCACCCAATTTCTCGCTTCTTGGAGATATTGTTTGTTGCCATTACGTTTAGTGGATTGCGGCCTTTGGTCACAACGATACAGGGTTAAAGTGGTGACTATGGTCCAATCCATAGATCATTGATTGACGTGCTGATTGGGCTGAGCCATGGTCAACACTTTTTCCCAGTACAGAAATTTTACTCAGTTTTTCCGGTTCTCTATTCACTCAATTTCTCGCTTCTTGGAGATATTGTTTGTTGCCATTACGTTTAGTGGATTGTGGCCTTTGGTCACAACGATATAGGGTTAAAGTGGTGAATATGGTCCAATCCATAGATCATTGATTGACGTGCTGATTGGGCTGAGCCATGGTCAACACTTTTTCCCAGTACAGAAATTTTACTCAGTTTTTCCGGTTCTCTATTCACCCAATTTCTCGCTTCTTGGAGATATTGTTTGTTGCCATTACGTTTAGTGAATTATGGCGTTTGGTCACAACGATATAGGGTTAAAGTGGTGAATATGGTCCAATCCATAGATCATTGATTGACGTGCTGATTGGACTGAGCCATGGTCAACACTTTTTTCCAGGACAGAAATTTTACTCAGTTTTTCCGGTTCTGATTAAACTGTGGAACAGAGCTGGGCAAAATGCACTAAGTACTTATATACGTATTGAAGCATCAAGTACTGAGTCAGTGCCCAATTCAAAACTTCAAGAAATTAGTTCTGCCAGTACTCAATACGTCAGCACTCAAGAACTACCTAGCGCTCAGTACTTCGAGTACTTGATACTTTAATACGCACTTCAAGTACTTAGGGTATTTGCCCGGCTCTGCTGTGGCAGAAGCTGCAGTCAAGTAGGGTAAAAGTGGGGAATATGGCCCGGTCCATATATCATTGATTGACGTGTTAATCGAGGTGGGCCATGTTCACCACTTTTACCCTAACTATCGGTTTTCATAGTTGCTTCTCATAGTTCTGATAATTAGATAATTAATTTGAAAAAGCTGTGCTTTGAGAAAGTTAGTATAAAATTATTATTATTATTATTATTAATAATAATCTTCAATCACAACATTATCGATTAAAAAATCAGCATCACGTCTATCGGTTATTTCAATCGGAACGATACTGTGGATATTTCGCGATGAGAACCAAATAGTTTTCGATATATTCGCAGACGTCAGAGTTCCATCGCCTCAAAGTATTTCTGCTGAGCCTCGTCGTATACGAGAACTGTGAATATCTCAGATGGATTTACGAGGGCGACAGTCCGGAAGTCAAAGTCACGGTATATATGGCCTCGGCGGCATGTAGAAGCGAGCTATACTCGCTTCGATCTCGTTGGTTCTATACCATCAACCCTTGACATACGTTCCCGAGGCCGTCGACGCACTGCAAACTTCACCGACCGAGCTTTCCGTCTTCGCGACAAAGTTGACGAGCGTTTGGAGATGGCGGTAACGAGGATGTGCTCTCTCGAGAGAAATCTGATTCACGCTAAAGAGCTGACATTACGTTCCTCTTTTTCGTCGACCTCCGAACTTGAAATTATAATATACTGTAAATGTTCCTCCGTGATCTCTTTGAAGACTCTATTATACGAAATTTACTATTTTACCTCGAACTACTCGGGATAACGGTTGAAAAAGCTGTCTTATAAATCTACCGGGTATAGCGTTTTAACAAAGAGTTGTCGACGGTGATACTTCCCCACGAACAATTTCTATGCAAATTTGAACTGATTATAGGAAGACATAGAGAACATCGTCGCGTAAGACATTCTTCGCGGGACATAAAAATAAGTGTAACCTACATGTTACATCCGTACATCGGTGGCGAATTTTAGAATATAGCACTGTCAACAATTTTTTTAATGTGAATTTTGTTTTAAATGGTTCTCGCATTTATGTTTTCAAGATAAGTTCAAAGTAAGTTGACTGGATCACTCTGCTTCTCGTGTCCCGCTGTATACCATCATTTCTCCTATTTATTAAAAGCTACAGCTTCGAGATTACTTAAGATATCTTTTTGAAATTAAGGCTGATCCTTACTAATAAGGATCTTACGGTAAAGATAAGCTGAGGCGACCCAGATAGCATTTTGCCGACAACACATCAGCAAATAAGCTGCATATGTCAGCACGCGATGGTGGCAAAATTGCGTCATGTGTGGCCGCATTTGCATATGTTTTTGCCAGCATTCAATGCCGAAAATTCTTAGAAGCATGTTGCCAGCAAGGCTGTCTGGTGGTTTGCGTCTCACTACAACCGATGACATAAGTATATGCAGGTGTATGTTTTCGTAAATTGCTTCCTAAATCTTTTTCATGACTACCTAGGCGGAATCTTGAATTATTTACATCATCTCGCAATAAGCGCAAATATTGGAAAGTTAATTGGATCCACTAAAAAAATCCATACTCTGGATCCATTAGGGGTCCCTACATGGACGTTACTAGAATCCAATTTTAATTGCTTTTCGTTGAATCAAATATTTGTACAAAATTTCAACGCAAGGTAGCTCAAGATTTAGTGGTTTGAGTAATGGTTATTTTGGGTGAAATAAAAAATCATACAAATTTTAAATGTCTCCATCGATTCTCACAAAATACAATACCAAGGATTGTTTAGTGCTAGTCCATTTGTGTATCATATTTTAGAAAGATATGTCGACATTTGTACGAAACTGAGCGTTGACACAATTTTTGAACAAATAAAAAAATCGAAAAAGCGTTCTCATTTTTATGGTCATACATCATTACGTCATTATAACACGTATATAAATATATAACATGTATATACTAATAAAATAACAGTCTATATTAAACTTCAAAAGATATTTTTAACAATATTCCAACATCGAAGTCTCATTTCAAGGATTCTGTAAAATAAGTCGCCTATATTTAATTGAAGAATGCTAATTACGCGTTTTTGAGCAGCGAAATCTCGAAGCCACTTCAGTGTGAACTATGCATGCAAGGGTGGTTCAAACGATTTGATGTTGAAACTAGTCTCTGATGCGCGCCGTCCGACTCCACTGGGGCGGGGTGAAACTGCTTGGGAAAATCGGGGCGTGAGCGAATTGATGCTGCAAGAGAAAAAACGAGCTGAACATGTTCGAACACGGGCGCAACTCCTGCCGCGGCAAGCAACAATGTACAATGTTTCGCGCCAACGTTCGGATAATCGAAGTCATGGTTCGGATAATTGACGGTTCGGATAATCGAGGTTCTGTAGTTTTCCGTACCGCAGCATAATTACCGTCAGGTGTAAAGCCTTATAAACTATTCTCTGGTTACGATAAGAAATCAGCTTACAGCAACCGTTGATGCATTTTTCCCACCAATATGCTGGAGTCTCGATCTAAAAACTATTGTCGCAATATTGCTGGCAATTTGTTGGGTAATTTGTTCACAAGTTGCTGATACCGTAGATCCCATGCGTTGCAGGAATATTTATAGCAAGGAAACAGCAAAGCTTGACGGCAACACTGAGAAAAAGAAATGGTTGAATTAAGCAAATGCGCGGTGACATACGTTCAAAGGTTTATTCGGTTGGTATAACAAAAATGTTCATTTCAATCGACAAATTTTGAATAAATTGATGCAAATAATCGTTTAACAAAACAATGCTTTATTTGTACCAAACAAATAACAGCTTTGAACGTATGCCACCGCGACTTTTGCTTAATCCAACCAATTTTTTTTCCCAGTGAAGCAATTGTACTTGTTTGCCTGTGCTAAGATTGGCTATCTGGGGATATGTTATTCTTATTTCTGTATCATGATCTATGTCTGTGATGTCCGCATCAATATTCAGAATCAGAGAGAGTACTACGGAAACCCCACGAGACTTGGTGGTACGAACCAAAGATAAAGACCCCAAGAAAAGAGCTAAATGCCACTCTTATTACCGTTTCCGCATCGTGACAACGTATTTCCCAGCTGATGTACAATATCGCCGAGAATATCTGAAGGGTCGGCGCGTGCGTTTCAGGACCCATTATGAATCCAAGATATCTTATTGATGGATGAATACGAAAAGAAAATCCGTTATTGAAGTCCTTTAAAAGCGGCAATCTGATTGGCCGATGGAGCCAGAAGAATGATGAATGACCGATGGAAATTTTTGGACTACAAGACTCAACTGCGCAACCTCAAGTCCGCGCAAATCGTGAATGAGAGAAGTAAAAATAATCGTTTGCCGAAGGGGTGTACACAAATCTCGCTGACCGTAGGGACAATAAATAGTCTTCGCCGGAGTCGGCACGGACGATCTCTACCATACCAACGCCAGCCAAGGAACCCGACTTACATTCCGCATGAGGAATTGCATAAAAATTCAACGATAAAGGAGTTGGGAAATTTTCTACTGTGCCATCAACATCTCGGATACAAGTTCCGTATGAGGAATCGAAGTCCCAAAGGAACACACAAAAATTTCCCCGGAAGATCAATGTCGATACGAGCCCCCGCGAATCTCGAACAGTGCATCTTGCCCAAAGTAGGTGCGGAACCGAAATATTCCTGATGAAACCTCCGATAATGTTCAAATGATTCTCAGACGTACATTTTACAGACGAAGCCAGAAGTACCATCTAGCCGAAGCTTTTCAGAGGTCCGACGGGGACCCTGCGGTCAATTTCGCCAGGGGATGCGAGCGACGAGATCGGCCCAAGCTCGTCGAGGTACCGCGTCTGTTACCGGCTACAGCTTCTCGGTACTCAAGCTTTGGTTCTCAAGCAACCAAGCGACCACACGACCGAGGCGTAAGCCTGAAACCGATGAAACAAGCCGGATCGAGGTAGAAGTAATATGAGAGAGGAGAGCAAGAGAGCAGATAGATAACCGAAAGGAAACGGGACGGAGCGCGTTCCGGCGCGGAACGTTGGCCAAGATCAATAGACGGGCTGTACGCGCGACGCGGCGGCCCGCTCGAACCATTCCAGGCGACACAACCCCAGTCGGTTTGATCTCTGGCGCAAGCGCGAAACTTTACCACGTTATGGTACACGGTGTTAGGCATTGTCGTATCCTAACGTTAGCGATGCGATGCATTAGGGGGTACGAATTTGAGAAATCCGAGTATAACGCCTCTTCTTCGAATATTCTTTTGTGTTCAATGTTATTGAAATTCATTCACTGAAATCCCCAACTCAGCATTTCTTAGGTCCTCCTTTTCCTCGCCGGAAGAATAGAGAGTTCGAGCTCTGAGACTGATACTGTATGATGAAGAAAAGGAAGAGTCCCCGGTTTGGTGCCTCAACTTGCACTTCGAGCGGGGGATATCGCTGGATCTGATATTCAAGGAAGAACAGATTCCTCATTAGATCCTTAAAGGGTTGATAGTCGAATCGTTCCCTGAAGCGAATAAACAAGTTGAGAATTGTAGTGGCGCAGATTTGAGGTACATGTGGGATGCATGGAACTGAGCGATCATTGGCAACCTGCATGAATGTTCCTTTGAAAATTATTACATGGATTATCACATCAGCATGCACAGGGGAATTTCCTTATCAAAAGGTCTCGACGCAGACCAAGATGGTTATTATCGAAGTGAAACTTTGTTCATCCAACTCAATTTCACGAGTACGCCTGTGACAGGACGAAGTTCGAGAAGCTGGCGCAGCGGTACAATGTACAACGAACTGCGCTCTAGGGGGGGCTTAGAGAATTGTGCGCTAAGATGATCTTCATGCTCGGACGAACACGGCTATTCGACGTTGATGGTTACTCGTGAATTGTTGGGTGTGGGGACGAATGAGGTGGGTATCGAATGGGGTGGAACAGAGTGAGAGCACATAGTGGCCATTAGCCGATTCGTCTTGACGGGTATATACACTCCGCTGCTGAGACCTACAAGCATCGATAGATATGTGGTCTATAGTTTCTCATCATCGAGTATACGGGTCAAATCCGTAGGAGCATAGATTCGAAGCCGCTTTGATGGCTGATCCTGGTTGACGCGATTCCCTTCTGCTTCAATCCCTTCAATCATCGGTCCCGCGCAGGTCGACGCTGGCGACCGCAACGTTGGCTGACAGCTAACCGGACAGGGTAACGACTGTGATTCGTCAGATATTGGCCCCTTCGTATAATCTACGAACGAGCGGGTGCGCAGCCGATACCACTGATAACGGGTATACAGAGCGAGTGTCTATTGACGAGGCCCATCCGGTAATGCGATTTGAATGAATGCGGAGACTGAAAACTCTTCGGATATTGAAAAACTATCGACAATCGGGCTAACTTCTGTTAAAACTGCCCGGTTAGGTGCCCGATCACCGATAATCGATAAATATTCTATCAGGACATATCATTTTAGCATTTGTACGTTTTCCGCGTAGCGGCGACCAGAGCGCCCATCGCAGTTGTACTGCCAACCGGATAGTAGTTACGGTCCGATTGCGATCAGACCTTTTCGGGGTTAAAAAATCCTCAGCGCCGCTTCTGCCTCTAAAACCACCGAAGCTGTTTTCACACACAACTTCAGTTAACATACGCAGTTGTACTCACTATATTTTTTATCCATTATTCAGTGCGATCAGCTACAATTTGGAGTACTCTCTGCGTCTCGGTCACAGCCGTTGCTCCAAACCCTGACCACTCCGACTAACCGCTCATTCTATCCACCGTTCACTCATATAAGTAATTGGGTATAAAAACGTCGATTCCCGTATGAATTACGTTTATTCCTATACATAAATATGTCGCGGCAGGTTGCGGGGCGAGGCTCCTCGTCCTTTTTTCGCTTTTCTATTCGACGATGTGCATAAAAATGTCAGAGCGCCGTTGTTCGATATAGATTTTGCAGGGTGTTCGGGATGCAAGCCAGTGCTCAATTGTACCATGGTTGTATATGTGTTATTCACTCATACGAGTACGTGGCATAGGTGGCTTGCTGGCTGCCCCGCTGTTACCGCCACTATTCGTATATCTGCATATAGCGAACAGAGAGGATGAGCGATTTAATCTGCGCGCCCTAAATACACCCCGTCGCGGTATCTACCGGTGCTACACACCGGCGGGAACGCCACTTGTGTGCTAGTCGACAACCCTCGTCGACGACGTGGCCGGCTCGCGTTATTTCTGTCCCATTCTAATTCCCAGCTGTATCACACCGTGACCACTCCGAGGTGTTACGGATTATCCAACGTAAATTGCCGACCATAGTGCGGGAGGAATGTGAGAATAGAGAAAGTAGATTGGCTACGGAGAGAACGATAGGATGAATGACAGAGCAGTGCGAGAGTCGAGCTAAACGGGTCAGTCACGGGCTCGAACATACTGTACGCCACTCACGGACGTATACGCAGTAGTTCAAGCCAATGCGGTGTCAGGCAATTGTAATTCTCGTTCACGTCTACCTGCGCCGCGGATGTCGACAACCACCTCTTAAGCCTTCCCCCCTACTCGACAGTTTCCCGAGTAGAAATATTCACGCGTTACATTGGGCCCTGAGAAGGCCTGATAAGGGCCTGACAAGGGCCTGATAAGGCCTTATCAGGACCCGATGTAACGCTCGAAAATTTCTACTCGGGTTGTCGGCTCGACGGTCTTGGTAGTTGGCGCACTTTTCTATGGTGTGTTCTTTATTCCATTATCGATATAATTTTACAAAACTTTGTGGTATTTTGACTTGTGAATGGATTAAGGAGAGGCAAGGCCCGGATCCGGAACTTCAATAAGTTTTTGGCGCGAAAGTTCCCAATGTGTCTCCATCATTCCCAAATGTGTCCATGGAACTCTTCCCGATTTTCCAATCGATGATCGTCCTGATATTTAACTTAGTGAATGCGTCATAACTTGGAGACTTAGTCACTTTTCGCGTGGTACAGAGGGTTGGGAACTCGACCCTTCAACAGGCCCAAGAACCTTCTCACCTGAAGATGCTTTCAGGTCCTCACCCACATTCGCCCAGCGAAAGTAATTTTCGGATAGCAAAGGGGGGAGGGAGGGTTCGAAGTGCGAAGAGGTAAAGAGGGATCGCGTCAAGAGTACATAAAGGTATAAAGTCAAGAGAGCATACTACAGGGGACGACAGACGAGATGAGAAATAGAAGCGAGAAACGAAAAATCGTAGTGGCAAGAGGGGCGAGTGAGAAAATGATGGAACTCCTGGGTATGGAAA
Source organism: Ichneumon xanthorius (assembly GCA_917499995.1). Lineage (NCBI taxonomy): Eukaryota > Metazoa > Arthropoda > Insecta > Hymenoptera > Ichneumonidae > Ichneumon > Ichneumon xanthorius. The sequence goes on along the minus strand of OU824202.1, from coordinate 5,590,029 downwards.
AGGAGAGGGGTGGCAAGGACCACTGTCGCAGATATATATGAACCATCCATCCCCCCCCCCCCCCCCCACAAGCTTCCGGTTTATTCGGTAAAAGTTCATTCTTGGGGGTACATATTGACAATTTTGGGCCTTTGTAGAGTTAAATAACACCGAGCGCCATTTCTCGAGGGGTCAGAGTGCTTCGAAGTGGAAGTTGGATACTCCCCAACTTCTCTCTAATTTGCGATGGACGCTTCGTCCCAATTTAGGGATAGCTGTTGGCTGTGCGGCGCGCCCTCAGCTTCGTACTCTAACTCGCATGCTCGCCTGGACGTAGAGGTAAGTATACGACGGAAGGGATGTATAAGGGTGAGTAATAGGAGCCGCAGGAGAGGTGGAAGAATGGAAATGCGAAAGGGGTGAAAAGCTCGGAATAGAAAGAGGCGGAAGAAATAGAGAAAGCAGGCACGGTGCCAAGCCTGTTGAACGCCACGCCTTGGGGAAAGGAAGGCAAACGAAAGGAAGAAAATCATCGCTGCGATTCAAGCCAGCGACCGATCGGCCGAGCAACCGCTGACGTACTATATCGTTCTCCTCCTTGTCGAACTCGTCAAAGATGCAACTAGCTAACTTTCGTTACCTTCCACTCGAACGCGCCTGTTGCCTGCCGTGTGGCATATCAGTTACCGTTCGCCTAGAACGAATCTCTGCAGCGAGGTCCGCCGTATACCGTTTCACGTCACATAAAAGCACGAGTTAACGGACAAGAGTTCCCGTTAACTGACGGTACGGAGGCGGTTTTCTTCAGTTCAGGGGATTCTTGAAAGTTTTTGTCAACTTAGACGAATTAGTTCTGACCCTGAAGATATCTGCGCGACATCAAGTTTCATCGTTGGCAAGTCTCTATCAGTGCACGGCTTTAGGAAGAATAAACAATTGTTCACTTGTAGAATTTTATTCTCCAAGTGAACTTCCTCGAGCAAAGTTTGTACGATGCAAAATACAGCCGTTATAACTCGATGAAATTTTGTCTCATGCAGATATCTTCAGGGTCATAATTAGTTCAGGCTACTGAGAGGGTCTGCGAGTGTTTCGAGTATCTTTGAGTGGGTTGTAACAAACATCGCTGAAATTTGAGGATTTTCATTTACCAATCGTACACGATCCGACAGTACACACGTCACTTCCGGTCGCAGAATGAGATTTTTAAACCGGATGTGACGTACTTCCGGTAAACAAGCTAGTATATACATTTACATATATATATATATATATATATATATATATTTATTGTAACGGAATCAATTCTTTTAATAACTCATTTATCGATCGAAGCGAGCACAAGGGAATGGAAATGGATTCGCTCGCATCGATCTGACAGTTGAACGGACGATACGAGACTTCAATACGATAGTAGTTTGACAGTCTTCACTAAGACCTAGAACAAACCGGACATATCACGAGAACTTACTGGCTTATTAAACACCGCCCCTTTTTCACTTCCTAACATTGGTGTTATTTATTTGCTCGGCCGTAACAATATATATGTATATAGATTAATTAGAGGCAAGTGGTAAGAAAATAACATGTGGGAAAGTGGCATAAGACCAAGGCGAGAAGGACTTTTCAGTGTAAAAGTCAGTTAGACTAATTCTCCCTGGCAAACAAACCGTCACGTGAAATTCACGCCGCAGTAAATGCGACACGGGGCAGATAACGCCGCGTTCTTTTCCCTTCCTTCTCTTTTCCTTCTCCAACTACTCGAGAGGCTCGTAGTCATGGAACCATACAGCAACAGCAGTGGAAAAAGTACTCGCGGCGAGGGATGGGGGTAGGGGGTGAATAAAAGACTGCATCGGCAACGCAAGACTCAGCCGGGGCAATTTATCTTGCAGAGCTTTCTCGTCGCAACCTCAGACCCACTCAGCGGTTACGCGAGTCTCGACGAACCCACGACTACTTTCCTTGTACTCGTCGTCACGGTTTCTCGTTTGCATTATTCTCATCGCTGAAACAAGAAACGAACAACGCGAGTAATTGCACACGCGTGCGCGCTCGAAACCAAGAAATAGAAGCGTTTGCCATTTCAAGGATTCTTCAAACAGTCCCTCTCTCTCTATCGAAGAGGTAAGCTATCTTTTACGCAAAAATTATTTTGGCCTAAACTCATTTCCGCCAAAAAAATAGGTTACTTTTATCAGTGCCATCATAAGTGAAATATCATTTCCGCTTTGAAAATCTCAGCTTTCGACCGGAAGTAATGGAAAACGTGAAAGCGCCACTTCTATTTGAATATCCAGCGAAAAATATCTTATCTCAAAGCCTATTTTGGGACAAGTAGCGATTTTGTGTATTTTCCACCACCAAACGAATAAATGAACAATAAAACTTTCGGTTAATTTGCTAGAATTCGTAAATTTGCCGTATTTCATAACTATTCGAGACATCTCTATCCCCAAGTTTCATACGTCTGTTGGACGTATGAATTCGTGATAGAATTAATTTGCAGAGTGCCTCTATTCTTGTCATACCTCTCGCGAAGGTGTGGGAGCGAAAATCCAGGGTACTAGCTTGAACGGGGCCGTTGGTGGGCGTGCGAGCGTGTGTACTGCGTGCAGCTGCAGTGCGACGCTGGCCTCGCGTGACTCGGATTTTCCATTCGACTCCCACCCACCGCTCTCTACCTGCCTACATAGCCACCGGCATATTCGACTACCTTTTCATACTCGAAGCGTACACACTATGCTACCTGCGATATTCTATGTACCTCCCCCCCCCTCCCAACTTCGCCCCTCCCTGTTTCCCTGTTTTCCTCTCGCACTCCGACTCGGACAGTTTCATCTGCCAGCTCGATCGCAATCCATCCATCTGGATTTATATCCCTTGGTACTCGCGTGGCAACGGGGGACCAGCACCACCCTCCGTGGATCTGTATTGGTTCGGCTAACAATAGTAGGGTACTGTGTAAAGGCTACTGGTTTACCTGTTCGTCTCATTTAGGACAGCATCCCCCATCGCCATGTGGGTTGCCAGGTAGAGGCCTAATGGTGTGTAGGTTGAACGCTAATATTTTGACAATGACGCGATGACGATGATCTACACGCGGTATACCTTCACCCACGAACGATCGACGCGCTCACCAATATTGTCCATCGCGTCATGTCCTAATATTGGTCAGGTAACGTGTTCCCCTATCGTTCATGCATGGATACGCCTAATCCGTATAACTATTCGTACTACCGGAGATAGCTGCTGCACTGTACGCTGACGTAGACGCAACTGGTGCTTTCTGGATAATACAACAACATAGCAAGGAGAAAGATAGAGAGATAGAGAGAGGCACGCACATCCGACGTCGGTCCACATGTCTATCTCGATAGGGTTCCGATCGATGCAGGAAGCAAAGAGTTAAGAATGAACTTGGCGCGGTATCATTGAAGTGACTTCACAAGAGAAACTGTCGCTTCTGGTTTTGAAATCTGATTTTTCGACCGGAAGTAACATCATCTAGAGAAAACTTCACTTCCGGTTTGAAAATATCAATTTTCGACCGGAACTGACGACATATAGGGGAACCGTCGCTTTCGGTCGAAAACTGTAATTTTCAAACCGGAAGTGACGAATACCCTAAATGACGTGACTTCCAGTTTGAAAATCTCAGTTTTCGACCGGAAATGACATCTAGTTTCCCTAGATGACGTCACTGCCGGTGGAAAATGACATTTTAAAACCAAAACGGACGTTTGCCTTACATGACGTCACATCCGGTGGAAAACTGAGATTTTCAAGCCAGATGTGACGTTTCCCCTAGATGACGTCACTCCCGTTCGAAATACGAGATTTTCAAACGGGAAGTGACGCTTCCTCTAGATGACGTCACTCCCGTTCGAAAAACGAGATTTTCAAACGGGAAGTGCGGTTTCCCCTAGATGACGTCACTTTCAGTCGAAAAGTGAGAGTTTCAAACCGGAACTGATGTCATCTAGGAGAAGCGTCACTTGCGAACAAAAAATAAGATTTTCAAGCCGGAAGTGACGTATTTACGGTATGACGTCACTTCCCCCCCTTCGCCGAATTTATATTTTCAAACTGGAATTTTCGAACGTCATAGTGGTCGTTAGATAGGCATTCCATATTCCCTCAAGAACTCTCCGGTAACGAACTTTCTGTTTTTCAATGTACGAAAAAAAAATAATAAATCTATCGCGAAGGAGTAAAAGAGGAATTCAATGACCCAGCGGGGAACAGAACGGAGGGGGCGAGTTTACGTGTTATTTAATTACGGAAATCACGGCTTCCAACACCCGTTCATCCGTGACGTTCGACCGAGCGGTTACCAATAATAATGCCGCCACGCGAGACGAGCCAGAGTGAGCCGAAGCACAAGCGAGGGTGAGAAAGAACTAGAGGACATACACACCCCTGCTTAATTGATTGCGCTGAGCTCTAGTTCTGCGGGGGCAACTGCTGCTGCTGCTGGTGTTACTGCGGCGTGGTGAGCCGTTAGGAACGAGAGCTCACCGCGTGCGGCAAGGTTTCGCACGCGTTCGTTTCCTCTCGCACCCCCCAACTCAGCCCCTGCTGCCACTCCACCACCAGGCAGTTTGACTTCGTTAAATTATTGACCCAAAACCTCACATTCTGTCTCTGCCTTTCTCTCACTGTATGTGTCGTCCCCTCCCAAATCCCACTCGAGAATAGGTGCGTGAGCGACATTCTGTGGACCACCAGAGAATTACTCTGTTATATTTCGATCCCTCTGATCGATTCATACTTGTTTTTTCTGAATACAGTACTCATGATTGATCTATGCATCTATCTCCCTGTTCAGTTGTTACAATACAATACAGTTACAATAACTGATAATTGCCATAGCTTAGCTCAGCGTAGCATAGCATTACCTGGAGATCCATCCTATCTATAGTTTGTATAGCTTAGCGCAGTATAGTACGGGATTGCGAAGCCAGCAGACCTTAGTACAACATAGCGGAGGTTCTTAGAGTAGCATAAAATTAACTATGGATACCATCCTCAATGGGCCCGTTGGGCGTTCTGAACGTCCTCAATGATTGGAAGTGCCAAGATAATCGGAAAGAACATTGAACCCACTAAAACACTATCGCAGAAAGTACTGAGAATCCTTGTGCAATTTCCGATCTGCATATCAATTTCATCGCGTCTCAATGGTGCGCTGTTCTACTTCACTGCGCACAGCATTGGAATCGTGGCTTTGCAAAACAGTGCGAGAGGAGGTGGGTGAATGTCGATGTGCAGTGAGAATTCCCCGTCCTAACGTGGAAGGACCGAAGGGAGGTTTCGGAGAAGCTACAGGATGCTCGGAAGCTACGGAATGTCGGCTCTACACTTTCCAGTGCGCCGGCACCTTACACTATGGGTAAGCACCGAGAAGGCCTATCACAGGCCCGAAGCACGGCGCTGCCTAGTATCAGCACCTTGAAGAGCTCGAGCACTGCAGTAAAGTGCATACTCGTTGCAACGGCGCATCTGTGTCCACCTGGTCGCATTGCCCAACCTCCCGCCCGACTCCTCTGCCCGAGATTCATTATTCAGGGGATGGCGCACGACGCCTCGGTCTTGCTACCTCCGCTACCTGGATAACTCGTGCCGCTCTGCCCTATTCTACATGGGGGCTTGTTCTTGCTCTTCCCTCCCCAATGTCCTGGCTCTTTCGCTTTATCTCTCGGCTCTCCCAGCGAACGGCTCTCTCCGCCTTGTGAAACGAGCCATCCATGTTTTCCCTTACCGTTGTTGTAACTCGAGATGAGCCGAGAGAGCACCCAGGCTCGTCGAAGCTTCTAGCGCGGAGCTTGTAGCAACACACTCTGCTCCTATGAACTCGTGAGAAGTTCTGCTGGTACTCATTTACATGTTCTCTATGTTTTTTAACTCCAGTTTTTGTAGGATAAAGGTGGTGAATATAGCCCACCCCGATCAACACGTTAATCGCTGATATACGGACCACCAGGCCGTGTTTGCCACTTTTACCGTAACTCCTTCTCTATCGTCCCTTCGCTATGTGCTCCTCATCCTCTTATTGAACTCCTCTGTATACCAACCTCTAGTGCAATGCTGCCAGCTCGGATTGACCTTATCCTCCTAGCCGATTCGTCATATTGATCGCGAGTAAAAGTAAATTAGCCGCACACTAGCGAAAGACCAAGTATATCGGATAATAAGGTTGCGTCGAGGATCTTCACCGCGCGTGGCAGCGTCTTACAAAATCGTGATAAAAACTAGTTTTGGTGTATCAAACGCAAGTAATTGTCACCAGGATCGATGTTCCAAATACTGTCGAGAAATTTTGTTCAGTCCCAGAGACACGCGAGGATGGGGACTAAAACAGTAAATGTCACGGGAGTGCAGTGAAATGCATGACTCCTGTATTTTGCCCGACCTGTCGAGAGTCGAGAGTTAAAAAGGTCATGGGCGAGCCGCAGACGGATTGAGAAATTTTATTGTCGGAGAGCGCCGAAGAGCTATGTGTACGAGTGTTCTATTGTTCCGTGCGAGCGTTCACGGTTCAATTGATAGAAAATGCGCGATTGTAAGTTTTAAAACTCATCGGCAGGTGAGGAAAAAATAGCGTTAAACATCGTAGAGGCAATAGGAGTGAAATATTAGAGGCAGGATAAGCGTAGCGGCGGGACGGGAGATGGACCGGTCGTCGGACGAGGATAGATTGTGCGCGGTGGAGCAGCAGTACAGTTTAGTTCGGAGCTTTGGGGGATGAAGTAGAGGGCGCCAGGCGGCGCGTATCGGGTCAGACAATGACGTCACTGGGCGCGTCACCAACGCTAACCCATCTCGATCAATGACTCGACCTTGTCGTTCCCCGACCGACGCCACCCCTCTCCTGGTGTACCGTTTTCAGCAGTGCTAAAAGGGGCGGCGGCTGTTTCTGCAACCCGGTTTCTGTCTATATTTAGTATCATTTGACCCCCTCGTACTGCCTGCCAGCACTGCTCTGCCCTCACCACCAGTAACACACCGGCTCCACTTCTCTCATCCCTTTGCTACTTTTGCCTTTGCTTTTTTTTTGTCTTCTCCCCCTGCCTCTATTCTTCTTCGGTATCTCTATTAGTTTCGTTCTAGTGCCTTGCAGTTATCGATATGGGTCGGTATTCTTAACGGTTGTCACCCGTTTATCGTGCCATTATGCCATCAGCGCCCCTTCCCTTTCTTTATCATTGACTTATCATCAGCCAGTAGAAAAGATTTTTTCAACCTCCCATGTGACTCAGAATCATGGACCACAATCGACAATGAACACAAATGAGTACCCGATCAAGATATAAGCCTGTCTTCGTGGATTTTGCTCTGTTAGATCTTCCGGAGAGGATCGCGCTCCGTTGATCATTCACCTGCCTGTCTAAGTTTTTAGTATCTGCTGTTCTTCGACGATACAACACTTCGCTCGTCCTGTCGTCGTCCTTTCACCACGGCGGTTCCCGTGCTCGTGGCCCACTGGAAGGTGGGAAACAAGCTCCGCTACCCAATCTCACCCCCGGTGGCGTATTCTGCACCGGATAGCTCTATCGTGGGACGATATAAACAGGGAGTGCGCCTGCGCAGAATGAGAATGGGGTGAAACAATTATACAAATAGGAGAACAAAGAATGCGGATAGATACATAATTTCAAGGTAGATATGTACAGGAAAAGAGAAGGTGAAGATGATAAGGGTATTTAGAGGTTCCGGGCACAAAGGGAACCGTAATTTGGTTATTGTTTTGCAATGTTGCGCTCAGCTCGGCGCAATGCACTCATCCGCCCACATATAACACTTGAGGTGTTTCACACGGGAGGGCAAACGCCAACCTCCTATTCGTCCGGTTGGAGAGAGAATGTGGATCACGAAAGTTCTTCCAACTCAAAATCTTTGGGAATGAAGGGCTGGAATATCCTTCAAGCCTATGGTGGTGAAATCATTGAAACCGGCTGTGATTAATTTTTATATAGGAACGGTTTTTCCATTTTTTCAAAATTATGTGCGACTAGTACATTAGTGTTCAGTGCAACATCCTCGGACATTGCAGCATAAACTCAAGCCATTTCTAGCTACATAAATGCTCTTCTCTAGATCGCCTAAAAATCCTACCTCCGGGCACCTCCTGTCCGTGCAACGGCAGTTTTACCCCATCACCAATATCTCTGCCAGCGGGCGAAAATGCATTGGGGTTTTCTAGCTCTTGCATAAACCATTAAATGCTCGGCGGGCCGCAGTGCGGTCTTCTGGTTCGCTTCTTGAATACGGTCGTGGTATTACGTACTCTTCCTGGTGCCGGTGCTGCTGGATTCATGGTACCGGGGAGAAGTTGAGGTATAAAATGTATATAGAGTAGGATAGAAAAATGATGCAGGGTTCCAGTTTAGACACCGCTTCGGCGACTTTTGTTTCCCTCGTCGCGATATCCACCGGACAAGCAAACATCGCATCGAGATCCGAATGCATGCTGAGCTATTTTCTACAGAATTCATGACGCGTCACATCACTTCCCAGGGGAGCGCTGGAATGCTGAATTTATTCATGAATCGCAATATTATAATCAGTGTAGAGGGTCGCAATGATTTATTATTTTAGTATTGATCGCAACGCAACGAAGTGTTCACTTTTTGGCCACCTATCGGGGTGAGTTTTCTGGAATGCGGTGACGACAATTTAGAAGCAATGTCCAAATTTATTTTCAACCCTTGACGTTGCCATTTAGTAGATTTTCGTAAATTCTAAATACTTCTTAACAGTAGCCTAAGTTATCTTCACAGTATATTAATAGACACTCTGGAATGTAAATAAACGATCGTGTATTTATGCAAATTTGATTGGTTTACAGCAGTTTACATTTTAGTTAGTCATTTCGTCGTGTGTGATACGAGAAATCAAAGATCGTACACGTTGGTTCACTTACGTTTTTCATTTTTACACAGCTTTTTGGAAATAAAACGGTATAAAATTTGACGCTGTATCGTTTCGTTTCTCACCTCCACCTGAAAATCTCTCTCACTCTATTGTGATTTTTCGCTGTACCGTGCATTGTGGACCTTGTGACGTCAATTTTGTTTGAATTTTCGTAGCTACGTTAAAATCAATTTTTATTGACTTCGAATTTGATTTATTTAATCGATCTCTATCTCGCACTTCGTTAAAATTCGTCCAATATGGCATTTATTGATATAATTAATGGAAGTAGCATGGACTGCTAGCTGCGAGTCGAAACATTTTTTTATTTTGTATAGTCCCTTTCGCCGATTAAATGAAAATTAAATCCAAATGAAACCGATGCAAAATCGTTTTAAAAAATATTATTTGTACGGAATCATTCGTGTTACTCCCACGTATATATATATAATCTCGTCGGATTGCAGTGGCTCGCGCGCTTATAAATCGAAGTCCCGTCGCGATGATTGGTTGACCTTTTTTACGTTCGCCGTAACTCTGGGATGACTGGGGGGCAGTCAACGCCGGCCACAGGGCGTTTATGCACAGAATTGTTTGTACATTGTGCAATTACGATGGCGTTTCAGTCGTACATACGGAAGAATACCCTATTGACTGCTCCTTTCTTGACAATTCTTTTAAATCGTTGAAACATTAATCGATCGCAACATTTTTGCATTAAGCTACTTGTACATTCGACATTTCGTGAAATGCCCGAGCCACAACAATCTGCTAGTAATAATAATATTAATAATAACAACAATAATAAATCAGCGTGTTAACTGAGGATCCATTCATCTAACGGGAATACAAAATTTACATCAAATCATCGACACACGAAATTGGCAAATGACGAGTCGAGCATTTCGCGCAACGAAACATTTGGATATATTGCAATCGCATTCTCTGTTCCTTCTCGCGTGTGTCTCTTATCGTTACGTTTCATTATTTTTATAATAGATCGATCACACTGAGTTCAACATCTCGTTTAGCAATGTACTGTCTTAATCCTCGGGTGGATATCAGCCCACTTCAACATTTTTTTTTTTAGTTTTTATTTAATATATTATATATATATTTATATATGCACCATAGTCAATTATTCGTTCCGATGATGTTTCTTTTTTTTTTAAATTTGTTTGTTCTTTAATTCTTATTTACCGTATCAGTTATTATTCATTTGTTTCCTTGATTGTATTATAAGAAAATGTGACGATATGATAGATCGGTCTTTACACCGTCGCGTACAAAACTGGCACCTGCCGTCGGGCTGCTGGTTTACCTACTTACTTTGTGTCTTTCTTCGTTTTCTGTTTTTATGAGTTCAGTGAGAGAGATCTGCGACTTTTTGTCTGGATGTTAACAAAAATAATCATCAATTATGCTCACAGATCAGCTAAATCGTCTTCCCTAATCACTTTTCAAAAAGCTTACAATTCTATTTTACAGCTATTATGATTATTTAGTTTTTAAGTTTCATCGTGCCATGCAGCGTGAAGCTATATCGCTAAAACTGCAATGTACAAAAAAATCGTGCAATTGATGAAAAGTGATTAGAAAATTGGATTTTGACAATCATTGGTTTTGTTTGACTTGAGGTAATCACATTCCTCCTTTTTTTTTAGTGAAACGAGAGGCATTGCACGCACTTGCACACTTTGAACCAACGCATCAGCCCATCGTTTAAGGATTTCGACTTCCGATTCACGTTGTGAGATTCAGGTGCATTGCGTCCAATTTGATGAAAATAAAATATTTATCAATTACCGTCTCGTGTTGCAGAGTCGTTTTTTGTTAATATTTGCGGTCATTATTTACACGCATTATTTTTATCCAGTTTCACATTCATGTTGCAGTAAATCAATGTACTCGAGTTCTTCCACGTTTGGTTTCATTAGCGTGTGTAATTAAATGTTACGCGGACGTAAACTTTTGTTTAATTTTTCGACTATATTTTAGTTTAATTGTCTCGTGGTTTTTTAAAATTTTATTTCAGATATACACATATATTATGAATTTTTCGTTCACTTTGTTTTCAGATATCGCAGTTTACCGGTAATATTAGATGCCAAGTCACCGTTATCGCTCTGTTTGGCACAATGTTTGGCCACCAAAGTAGATTCTTTGCTCGTGTCTAATTAGTCTGAAATTACAATCCGTTTACAGCAATTCTCAGAAAAATTATGAATCTATATTGATGTTAACAAGGAGGTAATAACACTTTCGATATAGGTTAAGTTCGGTAGATTTCATGGCTATAGTAATTTTAAAGTCCTCAACATTTAATTGTATATATCCCCCCACTGGAAATCGATAGTAAGATTGCGAATTTTAAATCAATAAGAACTTAATTGCTCTCCATTAGGAATCAATGAGACGGTCATTCATTGATATTCAATTATATTGTTTGTGTGTATCTCGATTGGAAATCATTCAGAAATAGCATAATATGCCACAAGGGAGGAAGTGGGTCTTTTCACCGAGTGTGAAGTACGATACCAGAAATTCACACGAGGTGATAATGCACTTCTTCCCGAGTGCTATTTTTTCCCGACTATGCTAAAAAGTGGTTATATTTCTATGCCTGCAACGGGGATGGAAAGTGGCCAATTCTTGACGAACGGGAAAAGTGATTTAGCGGGAAGAAAAAGTTTCACTTTTCCTCTCGTCCAGAATCGGCCCCTTTCCACCTTCGTTACAGGCGTGAAATACGGCCTTTTTAGCGTAGTCGGAAAAAAGCAATTGTCATGTGCATGTTATTAAGCAAGTAAGTAAACAATGGAAATACCCCGATAATGAGCCACGTCCGTCGGACTTATCCTAAATCAATGGTAACTGTGTGTCATTTAAAATACATTTCATACGAGACTCGGAAGCACATTCAAATATATTAGTAAAAGTATAATTTTCTTTTTTATCGGAGTAATTTCAGACTAGCACAAACTCAACGAAATTCAATAGTCAATTACGCTTACTACCATAATTCTATACCGTCGATTCAACATTTTTCTTTCTCATACATAGACTCACTCGTTACCAATTAACAAACATTTATCCTAATCATTCGCCACGGTGAATACTTAATTTTTCGCACTTTTACATTCATATTAGTTTTTAAAAATTCGCTTTATCCGACGTATGGATAATCGACGCTGCGTAAAATCACTGCACATATAGTTTTTACACGTTTGTCACGTATTTGTGTACCATTCATTCGCGCGATTCATTCACGAGTCTCTGTCTCGGTGTAACGCGATTCTTTGGCTTTTTTATTATTTATTTTATTCTTCGCCTATTTTTTTATTTGTATTTAATGCATCTTGGACTTACGGCAGTTGAAGTATCTGAAGTTGCTGGTTGCACATGCACCCATCCCAGGATCATAGTATTGGCAATACCGTCGTTTAAGTAGTATTATTATCGTTCAAAATTACTTTTGATTCTTATTTGATCTCCGTACAGTTATTTACATCGTATAAACATAATTTTTATTCTTTCCACTCTCGGACTATCCTACCGATGGTGCTTCCCTGGAATCAATCCGCCATCAGGGCGACGACAAGTTAACGACAATTCCCTCTGTACATCACGCGGTACCAGAAGATATGGAACATCGACAATTATTATCAAACACATCGATGATTATAAAAAAAAAAAATGAATACAAAACTTCTTCCCTGAATCGATCTGTCGAGAATGTCGAGAGAAAATAATAACAGCGTTTTTGGACATCGTCGAAGCTAAACCGGAAGGATAGTCCTATTTTTGTTTCGATTTCTTCGATATCGCGACAAACTTGATATTAATTTTTTTTAAATGAAATAAAAATAGAGAGTTTTGTTCCATTGTTTGCCACCCACGATAGAGCCCTTCGAGTTTTTAGACGAATATTGATGTACCCGTTGTAGTATCGCGAGGACTCATAGGTTCCCAGATCACTTCTTCATCCTGAACGTCGTCGTCGTTGACTTCCGGAATTGATGCCAAACTCGACGAGACGTCGAGCTCCTGCCGTTACGTTACGTATTCGGCTTTTCGATTCGCCCAGTGTCCTGGGGTCGCAGGAGTCCACGGGATCGCGACATCGAGGATCGCGATGGTTGACGACCTTCGCCTCTGCTGTAGCTGCTGCCTCGGCGGTGTCTTGAGCGGTGAATCCGCGAATGTCACGCTCCTGCGAGCCGGTCGAGGCGGTGGAGGCGGCGGTACTGATTTGGGAGGCGGCGGAGGCGTCGGCAATGATATCGACGGCGACGCGCCAGGAGTCTCGTCCTCACCAGCCCACAACCAAGGATTTACACCTGTGTGTGCGTATTGCTGTGGACTTGGTCGCCCTCGGCATTGCCAATCGCGTTCGCCGGGGCGTAATACTGAAAAAACAAAAAATCAATAATTGTCAATAACACTCCGAACCTCGATGATCAATCAACTAAAAGAAGGGAAAAAAGATCAGAGATAAAAGCGACTGTGTGATTCAACCGTTCGTTTAAAGAGCTTTATGTTTCTTAATATTATTAAAAATGTGAGTGACAAAGTATGAGAGTGAGGTGTAATAAATTTATTATAGTGAACGAAATTAAGTGTTAGAGATTTTTGAAAACGGTTTGCTAAAATATGTTTGTGAAACGTGGGGGATTGAGTGAAATAGAAATTTCGTAGATTAGTAAAATTAAATAGAAAATTCGACGGATGTTCTTGAGAATTTATGCATCTGCAAAAAATATTTGGCGTATTGTGGCGCTTAAATTATCGTCTTTTGCAAAAAATCTCTGGAAACGGAAAATTAAATATTTTTTTTCGCCAGCTGGTTCTCACAAACTTCATAATATTTTATTTTAAGTGGAATAAGTATAGTTATTAGAGTAAGTTAAATGAGATTTTTTGCGCAATACGATATGCACCATTAATTGCTAAAGAATATTTTCGCCGATGCAGAAATCTTCAAGATCATAAATTGGTCTACGGTCCAATTTATGACTAATTTTTTTCGCAGATTGTATCGAGGGTTATACGTCACGTGAACTGCAGTACCCTCCGGCTCCATTACAATCGTCAAAAACTGGAATTGCCTTTATAAGAAATAATATAATTCAAAAGCACAAGCACACCTTCTACCTTCTACCTTCTACCTTCCAGTAACATCGACAATGTATTACTATCATGCAAATTGTACACTTAATGAAATTATAAAATTTAACATTGCGTAAAAGCTGCATGCTTCCGAGACAATTGGTTACATCTTTGGCTTAAGCCGCACGTTCATGAGACCGCGCAGAAAAATACATAATTCACAAAAAAATATCGAATTACGACGTATTATGAACAAAAGAAAAAATGCATGCAGCTTCTGCACGGTCCATAATTCACGTTTATTACTCGAGTAGTTAATTATTCAGTGGAAAGTCAAATTGGATTGGTATAATGTGCCAAATTCATTTTATACATATTCAACTATTAAGGGAGAGAAAGACTTTATTGCACAGAAGAGCTGTTATTGCGTAGACAGGGATGGGTTAGAGGGCGAGGATTAAAATGAGGGGTGAGAGTACTCACATATGTTCCCGGAAAAGGCGCATGCATCCTCCGTCTAACTCTGCAGTCCGTACCACTAGAGAAAATAAAAAAAGTAGAACTAAAGGCACACAGCTACGACCGGTCGCATCTGCCCCATCGCAGCAGCCACGACGGCAATTTACTACATAATTTCACGCACACGCACACGCACACGCACACGCACACGCACACGCACACGCACACGCACACGCACACGCACACGCACACGCACACGCACACGCACACGCACACGCACACGCACACGCACACGCACACGCACACGCACACGCACACGCACACGCACACGCACACGCACACGCACACGCACACGCACACGCACACGCACACGCACACGCACACGCACACGCACACGCACACGCACACGCACACGCACACGCACACGCACACGCACACGCACACGCACACGCACACGCACACGCACACGCACACGCACACGCACACGCACACGCACACGCACACGCACACGCACACGCACACGCACACGCACACGCACACGCACACGCACACGCACACGCACACGCACACGCACACGCACACGCACACGCACACGCACACGCACACGCACACGCACACGCACACGCACACGCACACGCACACGCACACGCACACGCACACGCACACGCACACGCACACGCACACGCACACGCACACGCACACGCACACGCACACGCACACGCACACGCACACGCACACGCACACGCACACGCACACGCACACGCACACGCACACGCACACGCACACGCACACGCACACGCACACGCACACGCACACGCACACGCACACGCACACGCACACGCACACGCACACGCACACGCTGATTAAAGAATCATTGTGTATGATAATTACGAAATATAAATACAAAATAAATAAATAAATTAAAACAACCGTCGCACACGCACTCGCACTCGCATGTGTTACAATTACGTATTATTGCTGATATACTTTCGGTCAGCGAATCGTATAGTTGTACTAATCGAAATAAATAATAAATATATATAACTTACAACGCTGCTAATTGCATGCCAAGCGTACTTTTGTTTTGCTAAAATACGTTGTCGCCTTAAAACGAATGTTACGATAAAAATATAAAATAAATGCGTCATCATTTACGTCTCTGTGTCTGTCGTCGTCGAGTCACGAAGTACCTGTCAGCGCACGGATGGGTAATAACAAATTTACAAATTTATTTTCAAAATTATAAGGAAGGTATATTTTTTGATCACCCTACTGCACATAAGACCTAGCTGCCGGCACAGCAAGCTCGCGCCAGATAAAAATTGATCGGCGAACGTGTACACGATTTGAATAGAGCCGCTTGGACCGCCCTGACACGTTTATCCACAGTACTTACCCGGCCGTTGTCGAAATCTCGACCACCGCCGATCGTCAGTCGGGCTTTCGCCTTCATCGCGTCCGATAGCGGTATCTGAAAGAATCGTATCATAAAGTTGAATCGTTAAATTGCGTATATTTATTTTACAACTATTGGGAAAACAGATTATGGCGCGTTCGTCATCTCACAGCCTTTTTAAGTTCCAGATTTGAAATTTACCACGCCTCTTCGCAAACACTTCGCCATTTTTACAGTGTACACTTTTCTTTTGTTTTCTTTATTTTTAAAGTATTTTTGGCACTATACAGTTAAAGCACCATCGGACAATTATTGAACAATTATTTTTTAAATTGCATAAACAAATTATTGAAAAAAAATAAAAGATTTGAAGCGCAACAACACATCGACAAAGCCAAAAATGTTTTCACGTACTACGAGCACTGTACACATGACGATATAATAAATATAATTGGATACTTGATTGATTTTAATTACCAGTATTTGGTTACTTGCAGCCTCACCTTCGCTCTGGTGGCTTCGGTGTGGGATTTGTAGCAAAACTCCAGCAAAGCCACAGCCAGGGCGAGCAACAACCCTCCTATCAGTATATAGAAAATCCCTGCTACATTACTCAGTGACAATTCGTTTCTCGAGGCGTCTTGCTTGTCCCAATGCCTGCATTCCGTTCTGTCGTACCACCATCGATTAAGCAGTTTTGTCAGTTCCCCATTCTCCGTTAGCGATAATACTGCTAGATTTATTTTATCCCTATCACAAAAAAATTGACCAATTAATTATCATTTTTTTAAATCTTTGTACGTGAATATTTTGAGTCAACAAGTTAATTTACTCACTTTAATGGCGATCCAATCGGCGTTGCGACACCGAATCCTTTCGCGTCCAAATTTCTGCCAACCTTCATCGTGTCGCAGGGTTCCCTCTCGTTGATGTAATCATTTTTCGGACTCTCAATTAGAAGGGCATATTTTCCCTTACTCGTTCTCACCTTCCTGATACCCTCGTCGTATGTTTTAACGAATACGTCTCTCGAATTCATGAATTCCCACATTTTACTGTACAGACTGATCTGTGATTTCTGAAAGAAATATGACAAGTCATTGAATGTTTAAATAATGAACTCTAATCATGTAAATATTTAGCTTTCTTATACAGGAAGCATTATGTTTTCTTTTTATGTTTCGAGGAGTCGGCGTCGGAGGATTATCAAAAATTTCCAAGTAATCTGCAAATCATTCCAGAAAAAATAAATAAAAATAATTTGTGTACAATAGATACAAAGGGACTCACTCGGAAGAAATCCCACGTTGATCCGTAATATAGAGTACCGTATTGGACTTCCGTTTGGGAGGCGAGATCTTCTGGTGAATTGATCGGGGTGACCATTCGCTCGACCGTGAGAAAAGCGGCCAAATTCGCAGTGTAGGAAGATATGAGGATGAGTGTGAAGAACCACCATACGCTCCCCACTATTCGACCGGACATGGATCTGTGACAAGAAACAAGTTGAAACGATAAATCCATATTGAAATCAATTTCAATCGTTGCATTGCTGCACCGATTCAAGTACTGTTGAAGGTGGATCAGGTGAAGTCATTTGAGATTCCGACATTAAAATGAAAAGAAAAAAATTCCCGAAAAAGTTTGTTCTTAATCATCGCTCAGGAACTACATTTAACCTATTTTTGCCACCGATCACTAAACTGCAACTTATTTTAGTCTTAAGTTAATATTTGATACGAAAACTCCCGTCAGAAAGAAATTCCAAAATTTTCGTAAAAATCAAAAAATTCAAAATTTCATAAAATTTTAACGGCTCGATCGATCCTCGCCAAATTAAATAGGGCTCATTGGTCGTTATAGTGCCTTTGTGTACAACTTTTTAACCCGATCGCTAAAAAATTGTAAAAGATAGCGTGCGCACAGAGTTTTTCAACAATTTTAAAAAACGCGTAACATTTTTATGAGTGAAAGCATTTTTCTAAAAAGAAAAATGTTATGAGCGGCAGTTTGCTCAAAATTATGTGTATCACGTAGTGCCCCGTGGCAAATTTAGCTCCCCTCTCGCCTGCTACTTGCCTCGGTGAAATGTCGCATCCCTGTTGCATGAACGCACCGAGGGAGAACCACATGCTGTTGAGAATACTGAAGTCGTTCGCCATACAGGGTTTCGGCGAGTGTGGTGACGCTTGAGGTCCATGGGGATGCTGCAGGCTCGCGTCACCTCGTCCTCCCATTGTTGGATCGCCACTCCCATTACCTTGCAATACTCGCCACTCGTATGGCGAAAACCTGGAACAATTTCGTGCCAACAGGAAGTATAGGCGGATGATAGGTATTCCGTTAGGCCAGACATGCGGTAATGTCAAGACTTTTTAAGGTTTTTCCATCACATTGAAATTACATTGAAAGAACATTGATTAATTTTAGTTGAAAAAAAATGCATATTATTTACCTCGAAACGATGAACAAAACGATGGATACACCGATGTACGAAAAAATAACGCAGACCCATATCTCTTTGCTCAGAGGATTTAGAAAGCTGAATACCCCTGGTTTTTGCTTAACTGGCTTTTTGATCATGATACTTATACCAAGGGACATGAACGGTTTGCTGAAGTCTATAACTCTCTCGCGCTCCGACGTTATCGTCATCGGGGCAATTGCGATATCGGCTTCCTGAAACACGATTTAATAAACGTAATTCGTTTATGAACAAATGCAATCAGCAAAATTTTACAATCTCTCAGCCTCAAAAAGGCGGACAGAAATGGTTGATGAATGGGTTGCAGAGAAGGTATACAAATATTCCGTTATTAGAATCCAAATTGAAAATGGTGACTGAATCATGGATAATTGATAAATCTCATTAACGCTCAAATCTGTTGCACACGAAATGTTCACATACGCCGAAGTGGAATGAACGTCCCATACCACTAAGGATAATAATATTTATTTTATATATTATATCATGATATTGCAAGTCTCGTAATTACTTTACGATTGCCACATTATTTAGTAATATTTTTTAATGGAATTTCGAATCGTCACCACGCAGATTTCATTAACACCGCCGAAACGTTCCGATCATGGGAAATCGGCTTCGACTCTGTGGAAATTATTTGCCGAAATGGATCCAATTCTCGGAACATTGGTATAATTAGGAAAGGGTCGGGTAGTGTGTATAATGAGTTTATTGGCCCAAACCACACAGTTTCGAAACGTGACGAACTCTGTCCACGATGTATTACTCAGTTACCCCCCTTTCTCGTGAACGTGAGTGTACAACGAAGTTCCGTGTGCAAATTCATTTTCATCCTACGAATAAATTATCAAAAAAATGTTGGTATATAATATCTCCGGTTATGGGCGAGGGAGTTTACGATAAATGCAATTATTGGCTTAATCCACAGTACAGTTTGGTAATTTACTGTTGGAAGCACATCGATGCGAAACCACACACACGCAACAAGGCCGCGCGTTACTGTACAATAATTATTAATATTCCGTTACAATTTTATTTATTTATTACGTCGCGGCACGAAGGGAAACTTCCGCCCGTCCGCGGAATTGCGGCTGTAATCCTGCAAACATGATAGGTATTAAATGACAAAGGCCAAACTTGACGTTCGTTGCGCTGCACGTGACGTCCAGTGGGCACGGCACAGTCTGCAGCACATTGCAACATAATTTGATTATTGTACACATCTCTAACCGTACAAGCTCGTTACCGAAACATTCACGAACATAAGGCCAAATGCAGTTCCCACATCGTTTTCTAATTAGGTTTTTTTTACTGTTATTCACAAAGTTTTCTCTATGGGGAAACCATAATTAGTGAACTAACTTTTTTACCTTTTTTAGGTGAATTTATGAAGAATTAAAAAACATTGGGAACCCAATTTGAAAACTTCGAACAAGGTTTCGAGATTGTTAATTTTTTTGTTCGATACCAGTAGTTCATGGAGTAAAGGGTTTAACGGCATACGGCACAGTAAAATTTCGAAATTTTTATTTTTAAAAATGTTCTAATAGTTTATAGTGTCAAGAATATTCGGTTACATTTTTATATCGAAATTCAACGAATTACGAAAATTAGAAACCGTTATGTGCAAAGTGGCGGAGTTCTCCAGCAGCGGCCCGGCCGATCTTTGAACGCGTTTTTCTCCAAACGTGATTTTCAAAATAGGTGACCTTAATATGTCAAAAACGGCTTGATGGATTTTTATGAAAATTTTTCCCGATTTACATCTACAAAGTTTTCTGTCCTCGACGATTTCATATTTTTAAAAAATAATAAAAAAATATTCAAAGTGTAAAAAAATGCGTAAAAATCGATTTTTTTTTAAATGCCCGCCATTTTGCCAATTTTTATTTATTTTATTCTTCCCCTCGTCAAATGATATACAACAGCGTTGTATATCATTTGTTAAGAAACAATTAAACAATTTTGTTTCACATAAAATGTGAAAGGAACTTTCGAAAAAAAAGTTACGCCTACCGATAAAAAACATACATAATAAGAATAAAATTGAATGAAAAAATTCTTAAATGTTCGTTAATATATCCTCCTTCCACCCTAAAAAAATCAAATCGATAAAGCATATATTTACTGAAAAAAAATCATGAAATATGCATACATACATTTTTACCCATTTACTGTGGCGTATGCCCTTAAACAGCCAACGACTGCGTACCATTCGGGTTCGCAGGATCGACCGAGTATACACGGGCTCTGCAGTTCGTAGCTTTTCCACGAGACGGTGGTAGCTCACAGGCAGACCCTTTCGAACTCTCCGAGCTTCGGGCTTCTGGCGTGTCGCCTCGAAAGCTTTACGCGCACGATAAAACAGATTTTTTCGCTACCCCTCGCACAGCTTTCAGCAGACCCGATCAATAAAGCACGACTCCCTGAATGGTAAGCGATTCAATAATTTTCTTCCGATTTCAGACTTACTCTAACGTCATGATTTTTTAAATTTGATTACTCTAAATGTCTGTATTACTCTAAATTTTAATTATTTTAATGTCGCGATTTTTTTACAGACTTTGATGTACGGTTTTCAACTTCAATGCGATTTGACAATATAAAAAAAGCCTTTCAGATTAAAATAATAATAATAATAATAATAATAATATCCAATTCTTCAACTTTTCACAATGTAAAGTTTTCCACTGGCCACCTGAGTCGCGTATAAGAAAAAAATGAAATTTGTGGAAAAATAAGGACTTGCCTTTCTGATAAGTTCGCCGACCATCCCGTCCCAGCCGCCGGGCTCCTCTGGATTTTCCGTTCCATACTTTCCGTCTCTGACGATCCTCAGTTCGTCTGATAATGGAAACATAATGCATGAATAACCGTGAATCCTCGGTGAGTGCTTAATGAATAACAACGACTAATTATCGAGTTAAAACTCACAAGTTAGACCGAGTCTTCTGGTTATGAGATCGGCGAGATCTTTGCAGTATCCCTCGAAGCGATCGTTACCAACGAGCACTTTGCCATCTTCCATCTTTCTCCACATTATGTAGGGCTCCTCCTGTTACAGATAAAACGTTATAGTATGATCGATGGGGTCGCCCCCTTTACTGTGACTCGCGCCGCGGACAGCAACCTTAAACCTAATGTAAACCTAGTCGGGACGAGAAAAATCCCCCCATGTCCATCAATTTATTCATGCATACGCCGTATCTTTGAGGAAACTACCAAAATAAACGATGATAAATATGAGAGCAAATTTAACTGAACGAAATCCGCGCTTTTAAAGGGTGCATATTGGAGTACCCGAAAAAAATAAGGGAGCTCTTTATATCGCGGAGTATAAAATTATGCGAATGTACGAAAATAGAGAAAAACAAAAGAGCTGTCAAGAATGGTATGCCGGGGTGTTTCGTTACCGCAACGAAACACCCCACTGTTTTGTGCAACTCCTGACCCAAAACGCACGATCTGAACATTCTAGCTGACCTCGAAGGTCAGTAAAGACGCAACGTAAAATATACATTACACTACGAAAATTCAAGATTTTCCCAGATAAATGAAAGTGCACTGTGATTATTGAATAATGAGTGAAACTATCAAGTTATAGGATTAATATAGTTTGTGCCAATTTTTGGCTACATGGTACAGAGTGTGTTGTTTTTTTTTCTTCAACTTACCACTATCGTCGTAACGATGTAAGTTTTGTTCTTCTCGATGTCCTGTGTTGGCAATCGAACGTACTTGGCTGATATTGGTTGAAAGCCCGCGTCGTCCGTCCACTCGGCAACCTGATTTCACAAATCATAGATGTTTCATTAAAAGTTAACTTGATGAATGTATACAATCCATATACTTTCTATTTAGTTAGATCGATTTTTGCTGACCTTGACCATTGCACTGTTGACCGTCATCTCGACAACGTGAAGGGTGTAATTGTGCCTCCTGCTGTCGTTGTTGAATCGAATTTGTCCCGTGAGTCCTTCAATCTCACTCTAGATATGCGTGTAAAACAATAAAAAAGAAACTCTTGAAAATTGAGTAAATATATTCTACGCAGTTTTAAAGTTCGCCTATTCAAAAATAGCAGTCACTTTTTTCTTTGCAATTTTTTAAAAATCGGTAATCCTGTGCGGAAATACGTAGGCTTGTACGTAGACTGCACCGTGTTCTATTCGCCGGGACTTCTATCTTTGTGTCCTTGCAGTGGGGTATTTTGGGTTACCCTAGAAACGCGTGGAAGCGATTGATGAAAACGGTATTCGATTATCGTCGGCACGGAGTGATCAGGTCGCGTCGAGAAACGGGAATAGCATTGGAAGCCACCCAGACGGAAATGGTACACATCACCCATACGAAGTTTCCATGGGCTGGCTCGGTCACTTTCCACGGAATGTGGCACAGAATAGAGAATAGGAATTCTGGCGCTTTGTATTCGACATACGGTAGCGGTAGCATAGATCCGAAGGTGTAAGCGTAGGTATAGCGTTTGGGCCTTTATCTAACCTTTCTCAGGAATTTCGAGATCTTATCACCGTGCTCCCACGGGGTTACCCATCCGTTGCTCTGGTTGCTTGTGTTGCAGTCAAGGGGACGCGAGGCGTTAACCGGTTGACTACTTCCCGGTATCCCGGCCCTCTTCGGGTTATTCCCACCGGTTTTCTTCTTGAGAAATTTATTGAACGCCTCGACCAGAACGAGAACCGCATCATACATCAGCGCGGCCTGTGACTGCAATGGAAAAAAAAGCAATTTACCCCGTTTCGGGTTGCCATGATGAAAAAATTCCATGGAGCTCGTAACACACTTCTAACGATATCGAAGACTTGCCATTAAAGGGTGGTTCGACAATTTCAGGCCATAAACTGTTGTATTTTATTTATAGTTGGTAAAAAAATCCTATTAAATATCTATGATTGTGTAAAAAATCCTCACATTTTAATATAAAATATTGTGTAAGTTCATTTTTTCTCTCTTTCAATATTTTGGTTTTTTAATAAGACGAACTTCCACATTTTTTTGTATCCGAACTGGAATTTTTTTTTCATAATCCCAACGCCATTGTGAGTATAAAAAGGTATATTTATATACCCTATTCTTTTATTGATAAAATATATTTTTTGTTAATATGAAATTTCATTACAAAAAAAAAATGGATTGATGGGAACGAGTTACACATGATGTACAAGAGTTGTCCATATGTGAATTATTAAAGGGCGTTATATACTATTTACATACGGAAATAGAATCCCGTCCAGCTCCCGGCCAGTTCTGTGTATCGAGATGGCGCCAACCCTCAAGAAAGTCTTTGACGTGGCGTCTCGTTGCGTCAACGATGCGAAACCCGGTTATATTGATGGCACCATACTCGATCACTTCGCTCTCCCAACGGTCGTCCATTATCTGATTAAACATCAAAGAGACATGTATCAACTGATACAGCGCGGGACTATACAGAGCTCCACCTTAATTAACTCAAGAGGATGTCTCTGTGAATTTTGTGAATTATAGAAGTTTCTCCCTATTGCCAGTAGTCCACTTTTCCGGCACATATTTTTCCCATCTTCTTGTTTTTCTTATACGATACTAGCAGGTTGTTGTGGCTCGGTCGCTTCGCGCACTCGCTGTGGGTTATAAAATTTAGAAACCAGAAATTGAGATTTCCGGAGATTAACCGAAAATATGTCACTTCCGGTTTGAAAATTTAATTTTTCGTCATACTGGACAAACGTCACTTCTGGTTTGATAAATTCATTTTTTGACCTTTTCGGAGGTGACATATTTCTGGTATGATGTCACTTCCGGTTGAAAAATAAAATTTTCGCAAACTGAAGTAGCAGATTGTAGAATTTTTCGGGAAAATGCAATTCGCTATCTCTGCGGAGCGCTTTACTTTGGGCAAGTGACATTAAAACCCTCGGAAATTCCTGAAAACTTGTCACTCCACTGTGGGTATAGGATTTTTTTATTCGTCTCTGTCCATCCGTTTGTGTGTGGGAGTTTATTGTTTTTTTATTTCCCTTTTTCCTCATTCTGTTTCTGGCACGTTAAACAATTTCCATTCGCTTTTACATGTACGTGAAATATGCCAGTTACACGATGTCAGCAGTAGGTACTGCGGGCTTGACCACGCGACCAAAGCCCCAACGTTATTCATCGAACTGCAGCGTCACGAGCTTTCTGTTCCCCGTTTTCATTATGCTACTTTTCGTGCTCCCGGCGCCTGCGTTTCGCTTTGTATCGTTCTCGGTCACCTGCTGAACGTTTGAGCAGCTTTTGACTGTTGCCGACCGAAACAAACAACTATTGCAGCCCTTTGAACCGCGAAAAAAAACTTTGTTTCCAAAGTGGCGGTGATTCGCGCGACGATTAACCGCCAAGTGCTGCAATTATTTCCGAAGATAAAAAATTATCTTGATAAAATATCGAGCTTACCAATCCACTCAGAAGATAGTGATAAGTCCTCTTCCCGAGCGCCACGTCCCTCACGTGACTCACCACTATGTCTTTTGCCATCTCGGTCGGACAGTCGAGGACGACGTACTTGTTGCTCCACCTGCGAGAAGTTTATTCCCTCGTTAATAAACGTATCTATATTCTTTATAGATAATAAAAAATAAATCATTTTATGGGACGTTATTTGACGTATTGGGCCTGCGTATAAGTGCGGGTGATTTGTTGATAACACCGTTCCGGCGTTAAACCGACAATACGGAACACGTTTTCGGAACCAGCATGAGCTTATGCCAACATTTAACATAGATCGTTCCTGGCGCATAGCGATGGTAATCGAGAGGATATCGAACGATTTTCGCGGTGCAGTAAGGGCGATTTTCGGCTGGGCCGTCACTCTCAATAGGTATCGGTCAGAACGGATTAGCAAGTCCTATAGAGTATTGCATGGTGGAACTGCACGGTAACCCACGGGTGGTAATCAGTGTGGTGGTATTATTTGGTGGCGGCAGCCTGCAATCGCCAGCCCACTCGCCCTTCCGCCCAACGACGTAACACACCCGGGTACCCCCACGTGCGAATCGAATACTTGAATTCATCGCTGATTATCTTCGTTGAAGCTATAACTGCACTTTACCGTGCTTTCGTGTATAGTCGGACTTCGCATAGGTCGTAAAATAGTACTTTGCGATACTGGTACGGAAAAGCGGTCTTTCGACGAAGGTTGTGAAGTTGGCTGCACGAGTCGGTTCGAGAGCTACAACGGCACGAGGTGAAGCCGAGTGACGTTTGTAGTTTGAGAGGATGCGAGTGCTGCCTACTACCCAACCGCCGTCGGGAGACCGCTTTTTCGTACAAGCATCGCATACTACTTTTTGTTACAACGAAAATTCCCGGTTTTCGTGCCTGTAAAGTGCGTTCGGAAAAGTAACTACAGTGCCAGATAAGTGTGCGCGAAAAGTAACTAGAGTGTTAAAAAAGTGTGCGCAAAAGTAGCTAGAGTGTGAAAAAAGTTTGCGCAAAAGTAGCTAGAGAGTGAAAAAAGTGTGCGCAAAAGTAGTTAGAGTGTGAAAAAAGTGTGCGCAAAAGTAGCTAGAGTTTGAAAAAAGTGTGCGAAAAGGAACTAGTGTGTGAAAAAAATGTGCGGAAAACAAACTAGCATGTAAAATTTTAGTATCTACAGCATTTTTCGCGCATCCTCTGCTAGAAAGCGCCACTTTCGCCACACTTTATAGACACGAAAAGCGGGACTTTTCGTGCACGTGTCACAAATAGAACATTTCGATACGAGAAAACGTGTTTCGCACGAGTATCGAACAAAATTTTACTTCATAAGGTGTGAAAATGGAGTTTTTCGCGAAGCGTGCGCAAAAACCGCCATTTTCCCACCGAGTGAAATAAAACAATTTTTCTATCTCTATAGCTTCCCCATAGTTTCGAGTTTACACCTTCAATAGTTTTGCATCTCCATAATGCCGGAAGCGCACATGAGTGAGGGCTACTTTCATAATTAATCTGCAGAGTAATTAATCAAATTAATCCAAGCTAGTCCGAGCGGCAGACTAGCATTAATCTCTGAACTCCCGAAAATTCCACTGTAGAAAATGTCTGTAGAAAAATTTATGTATGGCGTACGAAGATTTTCTACATAAACCAACAAATTAAATTTAATATACAATTGTGTCTTAAATTGCACCCTAGGTATAATTAAATCGTGTTTATATTCGTGTCGTATTTTCAACACGCTCGACTAAGCAGTCACAAGATTTTTTTAATTTACACAGAAAATAGATACCACCAGCGTCAAAGTCCCAGTCCCAGTAGTACAGGTCAGCGTAAACGGGCCGACGCAATGCATTCTCGAGTGGAAATTTGGGAGTCGGCGTACTCATACACCAGAATGGAAACAGCAACGGCTGGCCCTCTACTCTGGCTAGACTGCTCAACTCTACGGTGCGCTACTCTCTCACTCGATACCGTATCTCACCGGCATCGTTTACGCCGTCTGGCAAAGCTCGGCACGGTCTCTCGTACCGGTTGATGCAACCGAGCCCGAGCAAGAGCTTCTCGAGGCAATTGGCCTTTTCCCGAAGTTACCGCGTTAATTGTGGGCCTGCTGGTCGGAACGAACTGTTTATGGGCCCGCTCGCTGCTCCACACCGCTCCACACCCTTGCAAGGGCTTCCCGCCATTCCGCTCGCGTCTATTACGTTTTCACTCCGGACCCGAAGGTATACGAGTATGGTAAACGCTCAAAGTTTCATTCACCTACGAACGCTCCAACTTCTCTGATTGTGCACGATATTTCGTGGATAATAATTTCATGACTATCCGACATACGATTATGACGCATGCTCATTAATCATCGCGTCCTCTGCAAAGTTGTTCGGTGACAATTTTCCCGGTACATCGCGAACACGTTGAACGCAAAATATTTCGGTGGATTTCAAATTGTGATACCCAATCAATACATTTTTGCATGAAGCAGTTCGTGGAATAAAAAAAAAACCGCTTGAACTCCCGACTGCCAAAAAATCGCATGATCCGTATACAAAAAGTACTTGGATGGAAATATCATACACGCCGAGTAAAATTAATAATGTGGATTTCCGGATCGCAGCACGAGTTGGACTCGCCGTCTGACTCGGTACCGTTAACATACGAAACATTTTCAACTAAACTGGATAACGTTGAAACAGACTCCAGGCCTCGTGGAAGTTGAAAATTATACCCGGTAGCTGCGTCAGATGACCGCAATTTTAATATCTTTCTGCGCGGATGAGTGACGCCGCGGTGCTTGCAGAGTTTTCTTCTGTCTACCATTAGAGTATTTTGCCCCCTGTGTTATGTATCATTCCCGCAGCCGCGATATAGCTCCAGGCCGCACGGCAAAACACTGTTTACACATCTGGATATTTGAACGGCTATGGAGTTACCGAAAGTTCGAGCTGTCCGCGGCCACCGGAACTGTATTTCCTTCATATAGGTTCGTAATATTCGTCGGGCGTGAATACAAATCTGAAAACTCGTTCCGCGTATAACCACAGTGCATCCAGCACGCAGTGCAGTGGAGAGACACACGCGTCACGGACTTGCACGGTAAACATTTGAATTTGACTCCATGAAATATTAATATCCCGAGCATCGGAAAACTCGGGGATGATCCCAGTTTACAACGGAATTTTTGCGAAATCAAAGATACGTTGTAATATCTGGGAAATAAAATTTTCGAAAAATTATAACACGAACAAAGTATTGAGTGGTTACACCGATCCCCTAAGGGTTACTCCTTCACTTTTCCTTCTCCTTCCTTATCCGTTTGTCGCCGGTTCGATTCTTGGGCCCGGAGCGTCGTCGCGCCCCGTCAGGTGTCAGTAGTCCCGGACATACGGATATAGTCGTAGTCAGCGGTGGATGCGCGGTTGGTGTGCGGCTTCGGTGGTCCCCAGAGTCAAGCAGAATAGTTCGCGGTCAGTACTTGGATGGGTGACCGCCTAGCCGTGCACTTACTGGCGCATTGGAACCGTTGAGCGGGAGGTCGAATTCCAAGGATTGGAGTTCGTACTCGAAGTATCGAATACGAACATCAAGACTCAGTTGGAATGACCGGCTGTATCGGCGCAGGTTTACCGCAGTTTCCCTGTGCCCTCGTGCAAATGCGATACAGTATGGGGGGTAACAGCGGCTGCGGCCGTGAACTTTACAACTGATTTGAAGACTTGGGAAAACAAATGAGGAATAGTGGCTTGCAGGCAGAAAAATAGCCAGAGCCATAAGGGGAACTTGAAGAAAAAAAAATATACTATATACATATATACTATATACATATATACTATATACTATATATATTGTAACGAAACAAGGGCTCTGCCCTACCGACGATCCACGCGCGAGCAAGCGATAACGGCAAGATCGAATCCCAGCGTCAATGAACGGCGACAAGCTCCGCCGATCGAGGATCGAACGCGCGTATCTCCGGGAAACTTAAGAAGATTTCGCCGTTGCAACGCCAAATTAAATTCAAAATTAAGAGAAAATCGCCGTTGCATCAACGTCACGCATGGCTCGGTCAGTGACGTAGATAACGGGACTTCTCGAGGGTATATAAGCAAGCGCCGCTACCAAAATATTCTCTATTCTATTCATTCCAACAACCTACCTACACTCCTTGTGGAAGCATACCCCAGACATCTCTGGCATATGCGGAAGCTCCTTGAGAAAGAGACCACTTCTCCTTGAAACTAACTACCGAAATTCGATAATATCACGGGATAGCCCAACTCGCGTTACTCGGTAGTCGAAAATCATTTTCAGTTAGAAGCGATTCTTTCTTCGCAAATTATCGTCGTAGCACTAGCATTACTACGGGATAGCCCAACTCGTGCCGTTAGCTGTCCGCGCCGTAATTTGCGTTTTCTTGAGCAAGCCCAGCTCCACGAGTAGACAAAATCTCACTGTCGAAAGTGATAAACACATATTTAGTTGAATATTAGAATACGTAAAACAAATCGGAAATAAATTAAATTCCTTGAAAAATAAAAATTGTTGAACGCGTACGCCGCTGACCGACGTTACCTATCCCCGTGCACTTCAGCCGCAGGTGGGAATATCGGCCAGGGAATAGTGTTCCGGCAATATTATAAGCCTCGTTCCCGAGCACTTCAGCCGCTAACGGGAACTTGTAGTTTTGCCGAAAACACATTAGCATCCTTGGGACAGGACAGCCCCGTTCCCCAGACATCGTGCGAGGGGAACGAATAGCTTTTCAATAGGGAAATTTTATCAGAAAAATTCTGTTTGGTCGAGACGAGTCGACGGAATACTCGTAGAAGGCGGAACGTCACCCGGGCGACTGCCGAACACGCGTTAGTGTCTCGGGTACAGTGGCGGGTGTACAGATTTAGCCATAAAATCAAAATAGGTAGACAATAGAACCAGGCATCCGACAATAGAAATTAGAATCAAATCCACGCCAATTTATTTTAACCACAATCCTCAACCACATCCTACTCCGGAAACTCGTGATGAAAATCACCCGGTCTCCGGACAGTGTCGTGGGAAAATTCTGAAGTTTCCTCCTAGACCCTAAATAAAAAGCCCTAACGCCACAAGATCCGACAGTCCTGCGCACGAACTTGTCGTGCTGCCTATTTCGAAATCGTCCCACCGGAGAAGAGCGAAATAGGAAATATAATTACAATATATATCTATAATATAAAAAGATTTCGCCGCCGCCGCCGCCGTGTCAAGAATCGAGGGGGGAGGGGGGACAATACTTGGTTGGGTGACCGCGGTCACCCATCCAAGTATTGAACTCGTCTTTTGAAGTACTTAGAACAATAAGGCCTTACGTCCAGAAATGGGTGCGATCGCGCGAAGCGCGCGAACCACTATAACCCGCTAGTATATATGTATAGTCGTAGTTCATACGTCGCATCTCCGGAGCTACGTCCCCGTCCGTTTTCCTTTCACCTACGGAACTTCAGTCTCGGGAATCGAACCCGTAACATTTTGCAGTCTTTCGGTTCCCCATACCGAGGCGCTGGACCTTTTGTCTGGACCTACTATTATTGTGGGTTCCGAACCACTTTTTCGCAGATAGAAACACCACAGAAAATTCTTGGTGCTTGCCGGGAATCGAACTCGGGTCTACTGTGTGGGAAGCGCGCGCCGATTCACTCGGTCACGCTCACCCTTTCACACGAACAAAGTGTAATTGTAATAAAAATTAATATACTGAAGGTGGAGTTTTTGTGCACAGTTACATTAAATTTAAGCTATCGGTTTGTGCATAAAAACCGTACAGCCTGCAAATAAATTTTTGAACTGAATTTTTTTTAATGTCATAGAAATATAGAGTGCCGAGGTAGAAAAATATTTCTTTAAAAATATTCCGTTCGATTGAAATAAATTAGAGTGAACAATCGAGGCAACGGATCCATAACATAATGGGAGAACTTCACCCTGATTGCGTATCTGCGAGATGGATTACGAGAGGGATTCGACTCGGGTCGATTCTCGTTGGAACGGCAACCGGCAGCCGGAATACTCCACAAGGTTAAAATAATGCGCTCCCGGTAGTGGGATCGATCCAGCTTATTCGGTGGTGCACGTTGGTGGTTCTGCGGCGGTGATCGTGGAGGCAGAACTGTTCGGAAACTGTACCGAACTATCCCGATCTGCCGCTGTACGTATAGGAGCGATGCACCCGATTAGCGCACCCCACAGCATCCAGAAGACGCCTTCGTGGCTTTCCCCTCTTCGCTCCTAACGCGCTCCGACTTTGTACCTCCGACTCGAAGCTTCCTCCAGCTATTCCAGAAATTGCACGGCAGTCATGACTGATGCTGCGGGGTTTCTTGCGGTCTCAGATATACGACCAGAGGCTAGAATTCTCGGGGTGCAGACGAACCGGCGTTCGTCTTAGTTACCGAAAGACGCGGACCTTTTGCATCTTCCGTTAAGGACAGACTGTACAGCACTACAGTGAGCTTTTAACTTTCTCAGGAACATTCAAAAGTTCCGTAGTCATTATTAAGGAACTTCTGTGCCCCGGTGAAATATCACTACCTTCTCGTTCCCTTTGTAGACGCGCTCCTACTTAAATTCAACCGGGAATGGCGAGTTTTCATTAATATGGACTGCGACACACTATTGATGTGGAGGATCGTGTCGCGTTTCCTCGCTGATTACAGTTTATATGAGCATGCACTATGAACAGTCATATCATAAAACAATATGAAAAAAAAAATTGTTGCACAATTATTTTACAATAAATCAATTAAACTTACCGACTGAGTTCTTCGAGGCTTCGCAGGAAGTCAATGGCATCGGACATGTTCTGAATCCTCTTGACAGTTTCCACTTGAAAGGAGTCGTTTCCAGGCCGAAGTCCCTGGTAAATTTGTTGCAGCCTTAACAGACCTGGAATCAATGCGCAACATCGCAATAACATCAGTAATATCCATTAGAGTCTAAGATGGTAACGTTGATTTCGGAATTTCGGAAACTTTGAATGAACAGCGATTTTTTATGCGGGAATGTGCGCGGCACGTCCGTTCGGTTTGGAGGACAAAGTTAAGATCGGTAATAGGCGCATCGAGAAGTTTCATTCTAGCAGCGTGAGAGCCAAGCTTCCTTATTCCGAATCTCAAGTGAAATCCTCTTTCTCCGTTCCGGCGCTCATTCGATTCTCCCTTTCCATACAGACTACGCGAGCTCCTCATTAAAATCGCATTAAGCCACTCTCGGCGCGATGCCAAACAACAGTAGCGTGTCCGACGTGCATGCACCTCACTCGGTTCAGGGCACGCACTCGGAGCTCCGACTTCGTAGTTTTCAAT
Source organism: Ichneumon xanthorius (assembly GCA_917499995.1). NCBI lineage: Eukaryota > Metazoa > Arthropoda > Insecta > Hymenoptera > Ichneumonidae > Ichneumon > Ichneumon xanthorius. Next base: position 5,557,895 of record OU824202.1, on the reverse strand, counting down.
GGTGGAATTAAATGTCAAAGGACCTTTCGTAGACTACCCATCGCGGAACTTGTTGCTCGCGCTTGACGAAAGTCGCGAGAGCCCAAGCTTGCGAAACTAACTTATCAAAGATTTCACGATTTCAGCAGTCTGCAAATGTGATTTTTATGTACAGTTACGTTTATTGTACACGACTATTGACGAAAACTGATATCAGCTGCTCACTCAAGGCGAAAAAATGCATCGAACTCGTGGTACCGGACAATTTCTTTTTTGCAAATCTTCAAAAATGGGTCGTGGAACAAACTTCGGTCACTCGTCGTTTCAAGCCTCTGTGCGTACAATAAAATATAAATTCACATAATTAAAATTTACATAAAAACTAGCACGCCCTTGCGAATTTTTTTGAAATTTTTCGTAACGTAAAAGTTACAAAAAATGTGCGAATAGCTTTGTCAGAGCGATCACAAAGTGTCACGCATGTGAACTCAATTATTTTGAGAGGAATTTGTAGCTCGTCGACAGACGGGGACGCGTGGTTATCAAAGGACGTATAATTATCGGAAATATGGGTACACTATAGAAGGATCTAGAATCGATCGCGCTTTCAGTGATGGGAGGCTATAGGTATAGGTTATAGGTTGGTCGTACCCGACAAGCCCGTTCGCAAGATGTAAACGTCGTTCGTATAAACACACGCATCGCAACAGGAGTCATAGCTCTATCACATCAACGCACACGTGCACTGGTATGTACGGCTTTGTAAGGTTATACCGGGAGCGGGATTGCGTGCGATGTACCCTTGGGCCATCCGAATCCGTCGGCTCGTAACTCATTGGCAGGCAGTGTTCGCGCTGTCGGAACAGTGCAGTCGCTCGCGATATTCTCTCTACGGAAAGCAGAAACCGCCGCTGCTCCCGCTATTCGAGGTAGTCAAGGGTGCACCTCGATCATCGTCATTTCTCGGCTAGATTCATCGTCCGGATCCAATAAACATCCGGTATACCGGAGATCAAAATAAAGTTTACCGTAGAAAAAGACAGACCGGATGTACAAACACTTACATGGCTTCTTCATTCGAATCCTTCGGGAAAGAGTATGCATTTTACGATATCAAAATCGAGCAATAAAAAAAATTGTCTTTTCTAGTTAAGTATAGAAAAACCAAGTGCAAATTACTTTAAGGTAAAGGACCCAGTTTATGACACTTCTACGCAGCTCTCTCACTTGAAACGTGTAAAATCATAAGGATAAACAAGGACGACCAAGAGCCGCAGTTTCTGGGCCCCCGAACGCGCGCTCCCCATTGGCTGCATATCAAATGGTGGGGGGACCCGACTATGCTAGAGGTACCCCTGTCACAAACTGGGTCCTTTACCTTACATCTTTTTTCGTAATATAAACAACGGTCTACATCTCATAAAATTAAAACCGTCAAAATTTACACCAGAATTTATTATAGAAAATCGCAAATTCAAATTTGCGGATTTTGTCGGTTTCACGCAATTTCTAATTTATTCTTCACCCCTGAATACAAAACTATAACATTTTACTTAGCATGATGTTTGATTCAGAATCTCGTGTCAGGCATAAAAACAAATTTTTTCAAAAAAATCAACTTTTTCAAAATTCCATGAAATGTAAACTGAAATCAATTTCTGCCAATGTCAATCAATCGATTTCTGTAATATGAAACATTGTATTTAAGTTCGATAGCTCCATGCTTGCTGAATTATACCGTTTTTAGTAAGTTTTCAAAAAAATCTAAATCCCATAAAATCTGAGCGCTTGCATAGATTTCGACCAATTTCAATACCAAAGATCTTAGATCAAAATATTATATTCGTATGCAGTTTTAGGACGATTGCTCAAATTTACGCAAGTTAGAGATACCGCCGTGATTTTTTCAAAAAATTCAAGATCGCGTAAAATCTCTAGTTTGGTCTCAATCTGCATAAAAATTGCACTGAATACAGAGACGTGACCACTCTACTAGTGTACCAATTATAGTCGGTTATAAACGATATAGTCGAATTATAGTCGTTTTTAAACGATGTAAGTCGGTGTCACATACGCACGCACGCACACACACACATTCGGATGCCAGCTAAAAATGACATTTTTGTGATATATGCTACGGCTGCAATCGATTCGTCGGCACCGTAAAAATAACATTTCTCGATATTTCAGTCTATTTTAAGTACTCTGACACTCTATGAGGAAGCAAAATGCATTGTTCTTTGAAGAAAAATTAAAAAGTATGTGATTTCTGAATAATTTCCCAAAGCCTGATAATATTTATGAAAAAACTTTACTATCAAGAATTTGTTCAACTTATCACCGATCCAACCTGCTGTACTATACCGCGTACGATATTCGTTACAATATATTATTAAGAAAATAAAAAATCAATGCCAGCAATATTATAAATCAATTCCACAGCCGCGGTTACCAAATATTGGCATTCCACAACACATCTCTGTAGTGCAATTCGCGATTAGCATTAATTTCCGTTGTGAAAGTGATTTGAAACTTCTGACCGAAGAAACTTCGAAATGGGTGCTTCGAACTTCGATAGTTCAAGCTTCTACGGTATATCGTATAATCGAATTTGGACAATCGTTATTGCAAAAAAACGCGAGTAACGGAAAAAAATATTTATAGGATCGAGGTTAAAGTACAGGATCAAACGGAAACGACAAAAAACCATCTATGTGACTGGACAGTTCTGGAGGCTTGGACAGGGAGGAATGGAAAAATGTGGCACAGGTGCAAATGGCATACAGGAAAGTCTTTTCGCGTGGTTACATACTGCATTTCAATTCATGGGGTTTCGCGCACGGTTCGGCTCGAGAAGACGATTTTCTGTTCGTTATTTCTTTTTCCCTTTACTTATCGATGTCTCGGGTTTTCTCGGCACTTCGAGCATTGAGTCGCACGGTCCCTGGGGGAGGGGGATGGGAGAGAGGTTCCGATGCGACTCGGTGGAATTTTGCCGTCGAGAACTCGCCGCACAGCAACGCGCTGCGAAGGAAAATATTCCGAAATTCAAGAGGTCGTTGGGACGCTCACGGAAGTTCGCCGGAAAGTCTGTGAGGGTAGTATAATGCGCTCGAAGGTGGAACGGAGTGAAGCTGCTCCCACGGGATTGCGGCTGTGCTGAATCCAAAGAGGAAAATCGAGAGGAAACTGAAGAAACTTTTTTTTCCGGATTATTATCATTCTGCATTTGCCTGCAGTTGTCGTATTATATCGTACGTATTATTATTATATCGCTTAGTAGGAAAGAAATGGATTTCGCCGGTTGACGGTATTAAATAAAAATAATTAATGAACATTTTTTGGACGACACAAAAAGTATACAAATTTCAAGCAGCACTGTACAGTAGCATACAATCGGGGGAGATGTCTGTTCATTTTATTAAGATTTTTTAAATCTAAGAGCCATCAGAGGAAGAAGTACCTGATTGTCGAATTGTCCAGTACGGTATTGAATGGAGAATTATCTGCGAATTCGTATATTCTACCTACTCCTTTAAAAAATTTTCGTTCCTCACAATAAGCATGAGTTTCAATACAAATGCCAAGGATCTCAACACGTGCCATTAAATGCATTCACTATGCACGGTGCATCCACTGTGTGCAACGGGAAACCATAACGCCGCGAATTTTCATTCAATTTTTTGTTCCTAACGAAAAATAGAATGGAAAGTAAAATGTTACGGGGGAGACGAATTTTGAGAAAAACATGTTTTTGTACTATTGTGCAGTATGATTCGCTGACATTAAATGCATTACGTACGGTTGGGCGAGCACCTCGGGGATGGATTATTTCTGTTCAACGAGACCCCAAGCTGTCTCTCCTCCCATTCAAAAAAATGTCCCTCGCTTTTCAATTTATAACTTTCAGCCATGAATTTAACTACTACATTCGTTCAGATTAATTTCGAGTAAAAGCCGTCGTCATAAAAATATCAGTATCTACCCAAAAAAATACTGTAGTCGTTGAAGTAAATGTATAGTGAGCTGTTTTCATCAAATGAGTGGGAAAGTCGCTTCATTATCATTACCAATTTCATTATCGGCCTTTTGACTGTGTCAGTTGCCGACATCGTCACTTCTTACCTACGAACCTGCGATACACATACTATTGTTGCGTCAAAACTGTTGACGTTTTTACTTTCGCTTAGTTTCACGCGACTATCGCTCCACTTCTCATAACACGCTCTTTTTTTTGATATTTTAAATAATAAAGGAGCGAAAATTATTCATTCGCCTTCCGTCCTTTCGTTGGCGAATGAGACGAGAATCCTTCTGGTTTTCTTACTTGAGAGAAATACCTTTTATCAAATAAATTTCTTAATATGCTAAATGTAAAACATATAGAGCTCGTTACCAATTATTCCATGTTTTATCTCTTAATTTTATGCCGATTATTTGTAGTTATTCGGAGCGTTTAAAAGGCTTGTGGTTTCCTGCCGGCGTGGCGGTTGCGCGGCACCTCAAGTAGTAGCCCAGGCTGCCCAAAAAAATCTCCGTTGTGAGTTTAAACATAAGTTTAACACTAAACCTTAATAAGTTTAAAGATAATCGATACCCTAATAATAATATTAGGGTTGTACAGATCTATTATACTTAGAAGGATTTATGCAAGTTAGATTTTTAAAATAATATTAAAACTAAATTGTATCGTTCCTTGTAGAAGGTAATTTACACATGCACAGAACAAAACGAGAATAAATAATAAAAATGCCATAGACAGCGGATCGATCATTTTATTTAAAGTTTAGAAAAAATATAGAATAAATTCACTTGTATTAAATATTGAATTGCAGGACAAAATAAAGATAAAAAGTCAAGTTGAACTAATAAATAAATGCGGGTTAGCTTTGTACAATCGGTCGTCTTGATAAATTCGCGTTACTTTTTTGAATTTTCTTTTCGCTTATAATATTTCATATCCCACTTCGGCCGTGAATAAATCGGAGTATATGTGTCGGTATTATGAAAAAGAAACTTATCTTAATTTCTCTCGTCTATGGAAAATTCTCTCCATCTGTCCACTGGGTTGGACTCGTCCTCTAGGATTCCAAAGAAAGCACCGTGAGGCATGATGACTAATATAAAATGTGTCTCGATCAACCAGACCCTGACCCACACCACCCAGCGGATATTAGGCGACGAGAACCCGACTACTCTTGTCGAATGTTTGGAGAGAAGTGCCTGAGGTGGGAGGCTGCTTATTACCAGACGACCGATCGGACAAATACCAACACGCGAAATATCCATTGATAAGGCCTGACTCTCTACGTGTGAATTCGTGGTTAGACCGCGTATTTTTAAAATGATCTCGTTACAGGGTATCCATTATCTTTCGATATTAACATTGTAATGTAAACTGATTATTAGTTTCAAGTTAGTTTTACTTATTTTTTCTATTGATCTTGGATTTGGGATAATCAGAAATGGTTTGTTTACACTAGTTATCAATTTCCAGTTAGGCAAAACATTTTGTTTACTTCGTCGAAAGCTAACTTTTTTCACTTTTTGAGTGATGTACGAAGTTATTATTCTTTTGATCTTTCCTCAACTTTATCCTTTGTCTGGGAATTCTTAAAATGTAATTTGTCCATAAGAACATTGTTTAGGATTTTCCTCTCGAGATTCGAGGAGAGGGATGAAAAGCTTCGTTTCCATCATGGCGTAACTCGTTAACTTCTTTGTCTAGTAGCGTCCTTCTCTTCCTAGCTCGACATTCGATAGCAGGAACGTTAAAAAGATTCCAGATAGCTGTAGGAAACGTGTCGAAACGAACTCGTTGACCGGAATTCGGGCCCTGCGGTAGATGATTGCGGGTCCCTTTTTACTAATGGTTTCCCGGGTGATGGTACGGAAGATCCAGTGATTATTGGGATCTACGGCAGTTAGTCGATACTCGTACCTTTGCAGGTCGTGAGTTACCTCAAGCGGGTTGTTCTTATTGTCGTTTTATACTGGCGTTGGGCTAGAGGTCAAAAATCAAATCTTGCAGCCTCCCTTTCACCTTTCCGCCCAGATTATTTTTACCATACCATTAGATTATTTACCATCGGTTTTTTGAACAGACTCTCTTGCGTACCGAATGTACCCCGACCGAGTTAGCAAGTTGACTTTTAGCGGAAATGCGTAATTTATAATTTATGAATTATTCGGCTTATTTGCTCGATTTTTTTTGTCTTCTTTTATTCTAATTCCACAATCTAGTTGTGTAATTCCACAAGCAAGTTGACTTGAGGAAAAATAACCAAGAAAATTTATTAGTTACGCTGGTCGTAGTACTATTGTATTAAGAATCGAAACAGCTTGGTCTGTCCATCGCCAGGGATGCATTTCTTCAGGCACGTATGAAGATGATATATCCGTCGAGATGTAGCGACGAGTCGGGTTATCCAGGACTAAGTCGTTCTTTTAGCTGATTGTCCATGAGGATGGCAGGCGACACCTGCTACCTGCGGCTCTGGTCCCGTACGCGGGAGTGCAGCCACGGTAGGGCAATGGGAACGCTTTCTCGCTCATGAACACCTTTATCACGTGCAGACACCCGGGGACCGACAGAGATTGATTGCGCTTGGTAACCGCTAGAGACGGCCACGTCCGAAAAGTCTTTACCCTTGATTACGTGTAGTTCGCTACTCGTCACTATACCTGCGGTAGATCTGTACGCGTTGAATAGCATAGCCTCCAGCTATGCTAAAGTCGGTCTGCGCAAATGATACTGGGTAAAACCTACAATGCAGGACTAGTATTATATGATACTGTTCACCGTGTCCTTCGGAGTCCTGCCCTGTCGTCGGACTCACACGTCTTTCTGCTCACCCCTTTCACTCAAGTTTCCTGTGGCGAGAAATGCTTCTTGGAATGCGTCGTAGCAGCAACTCGAGTTTCCACATAGTCTGGCTTATTCGAATTCTGAGGTGGAGCTGGCAGTGTACACGCAATGGCACATAGTAGGGTAAAATGCGGCAAATATAAAAGATAGCTTTCTCAGGTTAAAACGAACCGCGGCACTACATTTACTCTATGCTACGTCTGCTGTTTTATAATTGGAATACATAATAGTTTTTACGGGACTTCTTGTTGCAGTTATTGAATAAATTGTAATATATAATAATGCACATGATACCGTGCAAATTTCAGAATTACGCATGTAGAGGGACAAGTGAGTGACAATAGAGAATTGGAACTTTTTTGTAGATAATGCATCCAGGCAGTTACCTATCTCCGCTGAATTGTATTCCATCGTAGGTTCTGTCTATCTTACGGTTCGACGGTATTTTCGGTTAGAAACTTGACATACCAATGCAATGGGAGTGATGCTGTCGTATACGAGAGACCGCAAGCTTCTCCCTTATGAGGCAAACAATACGAAGAGGAAGGATGAGGATTGTGTCATCGGTCGACCACATCAGACGAATTCCGCAGATGGATTCTCGTGCACTGTATTGTCATTATACCTATAGTATCTCTCGGGATGTCTCTCCTATTCGAGGAATCTTCAACTGTTTCGTGTGAGTTATCCGTGAGGTATCATCTTGCCGTCTCGGAACGTTGACGAAGGGAAACTTTTCGTGAGGTCGAGAAAGACGCGCTCACGACAATTTCGAAGCTTCACGACAATTTAGCTGCCTCGTGCACCTCAACCGAGAGCAATCTTAGTCCAGTGTGTCCATATCCTCATGGGAAATTTAGTCTGTCAGACACCTTGTATTTATGACTGGAGGGATCACGCATTATAATTACCAGCTTGTTCGTCGAATGAACAATTGCTGTGAATCAGCATATCTGGCCTTACAGTTTGATTGATGGACGATCTAAAAGAAAAATGCAGTCTTTTGTACCTAAAATAAAAATCTGTGCATCAAGAATAATAGATAAGTGATATTTTAGCAGCCCAGAGGTTTGACGGCGGTTATTTTGTGCTTACTGAGATTGCTTGTCGAAGGTAGTGACTGCCGGACAATACATAAAACCTACACCGAAGTTAGACTGCCTACAACAACACCGTTCGTCGACCTCCGGTTCGCGACATCTATTCGCATCAGCCTCCGTCACTGGCCAGATGTTTGTACACCTGTATACGGACGATGATGCGAATTATTATTACGTTCGACGTGAACGTCGATAAACGCTCGTATAGTTCGACGTGCCACTTCGGCGACGATGGACATTGAATGGATGAATTGCTTGACACCAGCGTGGATCGAACACGACCAGCTTCGACACTGTTGTTGTACGGGGCTACTGCACACAAATGGAGCATTGCGGTGCGCAAAGTATGCAGGCTCGTTCGATATTATGCTTCAGCCTCCGTGAGTCACATAGTTTTGATTGAAAATTTCAGTCTGCTCTTTCTACGTGCTCTACGAAATTGTCAAAGTTTTCTTATTTCCGGACCGTTAATGACCTGTCATGAAATAGCGATTTATCACCGTGCTCCGTATAATGTAATTGTGCCCAGTTACAACTTTGGATAAATATAAATATTTTTTTTAAATAATATAATATAATATAATATAATATTATATTATATAATATAATCTTACTAGCAAGTTGTTATTGATCGGGCGCTTTGCGCCCTCACTATGGACTATGGAATTTTCAATCCGGAAATTTGAATCATCGGAGATTTACCGGAAATACGTCACGGCCAGTGTAAAAATTTGAAGACAAGTTTGATTTGACTTGATTCTTTAGTGCGTATTTGTCACAGATGCGCAATAGCGGCATGCACGTTGTAGTGGTTCATTGTGCACTCGACTAACAGTCGAGGGTCGTGCGGTAAGTGCACTTGCACTTGCCTTTACAGTGCAAACCCTCTTGCCCATGACGCCAGGTCGCCTATCCACTCGGTCGGTGCATCCGCGTTTACACCATCGGTGGTAACGGTGGAGTAGTAGCAGTCCTATCGGCATAAGCCTGCCTGGCACGTCTCAAGCGCTCGTACAAGAGGGTCGGTCGAGTGGCTCGCACGGGGCTGCAACACAAGTCGATGCACCGCATCCTTGTTTGCTTTTACGCGTCGATCTAGCGAAACAAATACGCTTCATTGCCTCTACGATTATACGAATCATTGGCTATGTTGCATTCGATACGAGTGTCGATTCATTTTTATTCCTCATAGAGACCTTTTTGTTTTCGTTGTCGGAGGGTACACGATAAAAAGGGTTTTTACATGTTAACGAACATTTTTTGTCCAATATTCATCAATGTGCTTTCTCATAGAGGAAGCTTTTTGAAGAAAGGAAGATGATGCAGAATTAATGAACCACTTTTTTATATTGCATGGTATATATTGTATAGCAATTATAAAAAAATACTTAACAAAGAATTTTATTTTCCTATTTTACAGCTGAATGGAATTCAGTTACATTGAAGAATCTTCTTATAGGTATTTCGTGGTTCGCTGATTCCGCTTTAGAAACCAGGGGATGAAACTTCCGTACTTGCCGGGAGGCAGGCAGAAAAGCAGACGGACCGAAGGATACTCGATACACTTTACGAGCGATTTATACGAGCGTCTCGAGCGTCCGTTACCTCGCTTCCCGCGATACTTACAAACCTGCCCCTCATGACGTAATAGTTAAACGTCGAGTGCACCGAGATTTTCACTCGAATCTCGCTGATTCTTTGGGCAATAACCATCAAAGATATTGCTCTCGCTGGACACTCTCCTCTTTGTCTTTATTTCACTTCGGTAGTTTCGATTTACAATCACCGGTGCAATCACGGTATTATTACTCGTAACATTTCATTTTCTTCGATGTGATGTCTCTATAAAATAGTATTCGATTACAGGTAGTGACGAAACATTTTTTCTAATAAAAAAAACAGCTTTAAAAGATATAAAATTAACAAGAAAAAGAGCGTGAATTTTAGTGGACGAGAAATGTTTGTTGAATGAACAAACCTTTTTTTTTACCGTTCCCTGGTTGGGAGCACAGTCGGCGGTCCTTTTGTGCCTCCGAGAACGAGCAGCTCCATTTCATTCCGGACCAAAGAAATCAGAGAGAAACAGCAATAGACCGCACAAAACAAGAAAAAAAAAGAAACAAACGGTCAACAGTGTGTGTACTTACGTACAGGCATTCGAAACAATCTCCGAACCATCGATAAAAGTACATCGGTGCGAAAAAGAAACGATTTACAAGAATGCTTCAACCCCTGTCGTTTCCGACGACGATCAATCAACGACGGACAATCAATCATTCGGTTATCTCCCGGTATTATTCGAGTCTGGTGGAAAATCGTACGATATCACATCAATTGAAGATTATTCCTGATGAATTTTCTAACTGGCGTGAAGAAAAAAATTCATATTATTCCGAGAAATTCATACATGGAATATCGATTAGATTTTTTAATTGAAAGCGCTGCGCGGGATGCCGCCGGTTGATTGGAAAGACGAGGCTCGCTGTGTGATTAAAAATAAAACAATAGTGGAATCGCATTCTTGCTTGGCGATTTGCAGCTGAACAGTTAGATAAAGGGGAGACCGGCTTGATGTACGGGTTATCGGAGGGTGTGTTCCGCCGTATCCTCAGATATACTATATTTCACGTTCACTATATTGTCCAATTAGATCAGCGCAGTTGATTCGCATCCATTTGAATTTCAATTAAATGGCGTGGTAAAAGTCCTCCTTTTATCCTTCGATCGTTACGCCGGGCATTCGCTCTTCCTGCAGGGCACTCGGACGGTCATATAATGGGACGAACGAGAGATCACGTTTTAAAAGGTAAGCAACCCCAATAGATTTTTTGTATCCGATAGCGTGAAGGTAGATAATGTTCATTAATCGTCCAATGACCAAAGTTAACCCTACCTAAAGCAGCAGAGATTTCTATACCTTATAAACAAGACACATAAGTCTGGCGGGGAGGACGTGTCTTTATCATTAAAATGATGAACTGAAAAATATACATTTTTCAGTTTGATTGCAGTGAAATAGAAACACCACCATGTAGACAACATGTCTGTGAAGGTGCCGTACCGATATGGTAAATATTATAGAAATTGTTCGGAATCGACAAGTTGTTACAAGAGTACGTTTTTCTTTAAAGAGTTTCGTATGGCGTTCGTGGGTTAATGAACCTTGTGCCATTATTTAACATGGGGATATAAAATAGTAATCAAACTGATAGTCTAATAGCGAGTGGTACCGCCAATGAAGCGTTGTGCTCACTAGTCGTGTCTTCTTCAAAGATTGGCTAATCCCCATGTAGGTTTTGGCAATGGAAAGGACACGGCCGATGGTCGGGTCAGTGTCCGCATTGTTGACAATGTATTAAGAGCATGTGAAACACGTTCTCAGCGCGTCTCTCTCGCTCCGCCGAGTGCGCCACTGTTCAGATTTCAATGTTTAATAAAGAGTTAATAATTTAATTAGACTCGATATAAAGGAGATTTCGCATTTATTATTAATTTCCAATTATTTTTCTTTTTTCCCTTCTCACTAATTAATCAGTAATTGGATGGACTCACCGATTGTTGATTTGTTAATTTGCGGCCCATACTTAGCCCAGTATTATATTACCACACCAACGATTGGTCTGCCGATTTTAAGCCAATGTTTGACCGAATATCGACTCGCCAATTCGTTTGCCGATGTGACGCCAACATTGTGCCGTCAATTAGCCATTGTCTTATTTCTCGGAAGCTAACTTGTACCCGAACTTGAAATGAGAGCATGTGCAATGACACATTCTTTAACTCGCGCAAAAGATGCGTATTATTTTTGGATTCTGTACTCCGTAGTCAATAAATGCTTACGCAATACTTTGACCTAGAATGATCGCTTGGAGAGTTCTCGTAAGAGAAAATATATAAAATATAATCCCTTGCAGACTTGCGGAGCATTAAAAAAGGATATTTCAATTTTTACAACAGGAAAAAGGTATACGTTAAAACGATTCTCGTCCTTTTTAAGTAACCTATATAGAGGGCCTACATTGAAAATCGACCTTCGGACCAATGTCTACGTATATTGGGAAGCAGTTATCATCCGAGGCTCCCAGATGATTGGACCAAGCTCGCATGCCAATGTTGGTAACATCGGTGCCCAGTTTCGTACGAACATTGGCAACATCTCATCACCCTACATGGGACGTGGAAGCAAGCGGCAAATGCCGTCGCGGCGAATGCCCCAGGTCGGCGTCTTTCAATTTATCGGAAGTAAACAATTCGCAAGATTGAATCGTTCGCGGGGAAAGTCGGGAGAGCCCCGGAGGTCATCGATGCGGTCGAAGGATGCCGCAAGCAAGTCGCCCGAGAGCGAATCCGAAAAGTTGAAGAGAATACAAGAGTGGAAGACGACACGCTCGAGGGTGGGGGTGTCTTTGCGCACAGGGAATAACGCAGGCGCGAGAGAGTCGAGTGTGTTGCGAGGTTTTATTACCGAGTCGCCGACGAGATATATATGGGAAAATATAAAGTGTCGAGCGAGTGTCTCGAGGGTGAGTTAACGTCGTGGGGCAATCTCATGAATGGATAGAGCCACATCGGTGGGAGCCAGCGGCGTTGAACCGGGAACCGTCACTCTCTGTCGTATCCTCGGTCTCCCCAGACCGATCATGCCGCGTGTCGAAGAGAATTGTTTGAATAATTTATGTCCTATACGATGCACGTAACTTGTGCGGCGTAAACGATTTAAAAGAAAAAATCTATTCCACTGTTACCTCCCTTATCATCGGTTCGGGAGAGTAGCACATTTGTCAACGACCTCATCAATAGATGAGACTACACTATTATTTTTATTTCTTACATACCGCCAGTTAATAATAATAATAATAATAATAATAATAATAATAATAATAATAATAATAATAATAATAATAATTATTATTATTATTATTATATATAATAAAATTAATAAGTTTTCGTGACCCCTATATTTTTTTGCATTTTCGTGTACCGTCCGACTGGGGAACAACGAAAATGAGTGCCAGACCGTTGCCAAATGTACCAATCCGAAAATATTTGCCCTCAAAGTTGGAAAAAAAATTTGATTTTTCGCCTCTCCAGACAAATTGCTCGCGATATATGTCAATTTTTGCACTAGTGTGTGTGCGAGTACACGCGAGCACACTATTGGATGCATTTTTTTCCCGCATGTGCTCCAAAATTTTGTTTTTTCGCCATTTATGTGTTTTTTTCAACTTCGGCGACACCCTGTATTTCGTGATTCCGGGCGAAATATGGGTCAAATCTTGCAATTTTTTGCACTCTCGAGTTGCGTCCGGCTGGGGAACGACGAATATGGGCGCTGAACCGATGCCGAATGTCTTAATTCGAAAATATCCGCTCTCGAAGCTGAAAAAATGTCCGGCGACATTTTACTTTTTGGCGTCTCAAGGCGAATTAGGCGTGAAATATGTCCGCGTGTTCACCCGTGTGTATGCGACTACACACGAGCAACCTATTGGATGAATTTTTTTTACTTTAATATGCATCGAAAATTGAATAATTACGGTTTTTATGTGTATTTTAAAATTTTGTATTTTTTTTGTGTCCCATCTGTACGAGATTTTGGCACACCCCACTTCCCCAGGATTGTTGATGATTGCCACGTTATAATAAATTTTTAGTCCAGGTATAAATATATATTTTTTAAAATTAATTTCACATTGCTTTCCCCTCTTTTTTTAAAGCGGGAGCCGAAATTTATCGACAAATTAATGTGTTTATTCGATTTATTTAATTTACAAAAATAAAGGCAATGTCGTTGTTTGTTCGCTCATAAAGCAAGGTTTGTTTTTATGTCAAAGCGTGTTTTCGAGATAAAAAGAGGAAGCAATGGGAAATTTTTAACTTCCACTTAAAAAAAAAAAAATTTTAATAACGTCCAATAAAAAAAAAAATTGATTCAACAATTAATTTGATGTGATGTTGACACCCGGTAACCGCATTACAAGTTGTAATCGAAAAACGATAGATATAATGTATATCTCGGGACAATACTTCGGACCGTTTCAAATTCACGCGGAGTAGTATATTCATCGTTTAAGGATGCATCACACATACATTCCCAATCAAAAGTTTAATTCGATCAAAATTTTAGTACTTCCCGACATGCCAAAATCTGAAAAAGAAATCAGCCGTACTATGTCAAGACTTTTGATTTGGCATAATAATAATAATGCCAAAAGTTGTTAACAAATGATTAGAAAAATAAATTGTTTAAAAAAAAAATTGAAAGTTAAAAGTTGAAAATTGAAAGATCAAAGTTGAAAGTTGAAAGTAGAAAGTTGACAGTTGAAATTTTTATATCAATTCGTCATAATGTCCCTATATTCGCAAAGCTTCCTCTACGAGGAAGCATTTACTATATTTTTGGCTTCCTCATAGAGGAAGCTTTGCGAATAAAGGGACATTATGACGAATTGATATAAAAATTTCAACTGTCAACTTTCTACTTTCAACTTTCAACTTTCATCTTTCAATTTTCACCTTTTAACTTTCAATTTTCAACTTTTATGAGGAAGCCATATGAAAATTTCAATTTTCAACTTTTTTTTGTTTCTACATGAATATTTGAAACAGATACGTACGTCTGTTATGAAGTGCGATTAACAAAAAATTATGAAGTGAATTGCCGCTCAGGCACTATATTTAATCTATTTTTCTCACTAATCTCGAATCTACCACTTATTTAGCTTCTTTCTCAGTATTTAAAACAAAAATAATCGTCTCTTGTGAGGTACGAATTTTCTGATTTCTTGGTTTAGTTTATAATATTTAAACGTTTCGACCGATTCGTACCAAATTCAATAGCGAAAATTGTTTGATGTTGGTCTACTTCTGTAGAAAGTTTCAGCCCAGAATCTCAAAATTTGCGAAAGCTAGAGCGCGAACACACTTTTTTCAAAAATGTCAAAATCTCATAAAATCTGAACGAATGTTTCAATTAGTGCATAAATTGTAACAAACAGAGGCACTCAACTGCTCTACGTGTGAGCCAAATTTCAACCCGATTGATAAAACCGTTCTTGAGTTATAGACGATTAAATTTTGGAGGCCTGGCGCGCGCGCACGCACACACACACATCCAGACATTTTTCTAAATGTGATTTTTCGATGTTTTCGAACATTCTGAACACGTTTTCATTAAAATCTCGATTTTTTTTTTTCACCAAAACAAAGCTTCCTCTATGAGGAAGCAAAATTTCGATTTTTTCATTTTAAATGAATTCCTTGATTTTTTAGAATTTATATGAATGTTTTCAGATTTTTGTAACATTTCAATTTTTGTTTTTTTATTTTTTATTTTTGACAAATCGATGTAGAGTCACGAATTTCGGATATTATGTTTCCCTATCTCGATTATACAGTACACACAAAAAGTTTCGAGGCCATTGCGCCAACCATTCGGTAGTTATGGCCTTAAAAAAATTTCAAAAACTAAAAATTCAAAAATGTTAGAAATAAAAAAAAATTCACGTGGTTTCTAGAAAATTAATGAATTCATTAGAAAAGCGAAAAAAAGGTTTACTCATTATTTTTTGAATGATTTTTTTAGCAATTTGTTAATAACTTTTTGACATTATTATTATGCAAAATAATTAATGTTGGCACTATTAATACAGTTGATTTTTTTTTAGAATTTTATACCATTAGGAAGTGATTAAATGTTCATTGAATCTCACTTTTGGCTGAAAATGTACGTGTGAAGCATCCTTAACCAGCTCTTATTCGTTTATTCTGCAGATCTTTCCGTATTTTTTATTCTCTTCTCTCTTTTGCGAAGCAAAACTTATTTTTCAATAAGCTTTGCTTTCAATATGTCGTACA
This sequence comes from Ichneumon xanthorius, assembly GCA_917499995.1. Taxonomy (NCBI): domain Eukaryota; kingdom Metazoa; phylum Arthropoda; class Insecta; order Hymenoptera; family Ichneumonidae; genus Ichneumon; species Ichneumon xanthorius. Next base: position 5,542,091 of record OU824202.1, on the reverse strand, counting down.
TCATCTTCTCTCGGAATTAGGGCATGTCCTGTTGCGTGAAAATAATTTCTTTTCCGGTGGATATACATTCGGCGAACATGCATGTAAAAAATACCAGGATAGTATAGTTAGGTCGTGATTAATACTTGGATGTACCATGGGCAGTTACATCTGAGAATAGTTAATATAAATATTTTGTCGAATCAATAAAAGAAGTAACATAATAAATGTTCCGAGTGGACATATGTAGGAGACGGAGGACATTCCGATGGAGATATAAATGTCTCCATTTGTTTCCTCAGTATGGAGGATTTAGATGGAACCAATAATTAAATTAAATTAAACTAAAGTAACCTAGCGTTCGGGCGCGAAGCGCCCGATCGCTAGTAATAATAATAATAATAACAACAATCGCAATTATTATTAGTATTGTTATTGGTATTGTAGTTTTTTATCCTGATCCCCGAGCCGTTACAGGTTCCTTCATTCTAACTTTTCGCCCTCCTTCCTCATCCGTTTTGCCGCCGGTTCGCCCCGCTACGTGTCTCAGACATACGGCTATACTCGAAGGCCTTACGTCCGATATCCGGAGCTAAGTCCTCGTCCGTTGCCTTCACCTATGGAACTTCGGTTTCGGGAATCGAACCTGCTACAGTCGACTCATCAATCGTTTTTTTGATCGCTCCGTCTTTCAGTTCATCACACCACAGCGCTGCCCGTTTCCTTTTGGACCTACTATTTTTACGGTGGGTTCCGAACCACTGGGATTACAGAAAGCATTTAGAGAAATTTACCGTCCCTCCATTAGTGTTGTTACACTGAGAGAAGGATCTAGTAAATATGATTATATCGCTTGAGAGATATTACCATAGCACATAGTAGGAGGGAACTGGGACGCCACCTATGGTAGGAAGTACCGGATTTATAAAAAATTTTCGTAGATATTATGGTAAAAATTCTTGAAAAATCTGCGACTTTCTGTCATAGGTGACGCTCTAGTGCCCTACTACTATGGGCTATGGTAATTTTTCTTAGATGATTGGTAGTTTTTACTAGATCCTTCTCTCAGTGTATTATTATCCGTAATAATCATAAAATTATAAGTCAATGACCATGACTAATCATAGTGACTGCATAAAGTCGAAGGACGTGAGTGCGCAGCGACAGTAATATATCCTTACAATTCGGACTCATTCAGTCTAATTATTTTTGTCATACTTGGAGTGAAAGGTGAGCTGCTCGCCGAAGTGCATTGAATGCAATGGATGTAGCCAAGCAACCGATTAACCAGACGCGCCTGTGGAAAACGTACAGACAGCGTGCCGCCGTGGTTCGGGACAAGTGGTTACCATTACCCGAATTGCAGTTTGCTTTATCCTCCATACCTACTGACATTGCACGAAGCGAAGGAGACCCATCAGACGCGTCAAGTTTCCCGAGACGCTCGGGAAACGCTCAGCGATGTGAACGAGCTTCTGCATGTAGCTATCGGGATAATGTCCACTCGAACAAATGCAGCCTCTACCACTCCACAAACAGTATCGCCGTTCCGATTGGTTGCTCCGTCAATCTTGATTTCGGCCGCGTGATAGATGGGAACTTTGCTCACTCTGAAACTGCGTTCTGGTAATGATTTGCATATCACCGACGTTAACATCGAAGATTTAATATGAAACGTTAAATCTTCGTCCCGCGAAATATTATCCATTCGTGGGATTTTGGCAAATGTGTGTTCTACATGATTTGGTTGGAAGTGAACCAAATCATAGTTCATGAATCCTTGAACATAGATTTTTTTCTTCCGTAAACGGAATTAATGACCCAAGATAGGTGTTTGGAAATATCGATGGTGCGATTGTTTCTGCGTGATAATAAATAGATGCAGTCCGTTAAATGGATGTGTTCTAAAACGTACACTATGTTATGGGTTTCAAAGGATCATCGAGACGCGCTAGTCGCAATCTCGACATTCTAAGAGCTTCTCCTATTAGAATATGCTATATACCGTCGTGCCCGTTTGAGCGTGAACTCCCCTGAGAGATTACACTTCAGTTGAACGCGGCGTATCGGAACCATTTCGCTGAGCGGTGATAATGGAAACGGTATAGAGTCGGGAGTAGATCAGGGTGACGCTGATACTCCGAGGCGTTTATACCACTGCTAGTAATGCATGCTTTGGTGGTAATCTACGCTTTTGAGACGTTTGAAGTCGCATTAGGATGGTGTCTGGCACAAGCCACCGGACGGTAGGTTATAAACACACAGCTTCAGTAGAGAGACTATTATAGTGCATTCAATCGGTGATTTAATGGTTCCCGATATGCAATTTGGTGACACAGCTATCGATAATGGTTAATCAGACATTTAATGGAATAGTAATGATTGTCGCTATCAATTAAAAATGAAATTGAAGCCAAAGGAGAACGAGGCATAACGGAATCACGGAGGGAAACGGATTCGTATCTCTTCATTTGGGATGAGACTTTTTTCATTGTGGCCTGCGAAAACATGCCGTTTTGACCCGCTTTCCTCTACTTATTATTTAATGAAACGGCGAAGAATCCGTTTTGTATATTTCGTAGTGACAGTGTTGGATGCGTTTCCGTCATCACTTTATCACAAAAATAATATTACGGATCAGGCAATTTTAAACTAGTTTGTGTGTAAATACTCATAAACGGGACCATTTTTTTTCATCGTCCTCCACCGCCGCGGACGATCTATTGTGCAAGTGATTTTGTATCTCTTCCAGGCTTTTACCCTCGGTCTCAGGAACATAAGCGTATATGAGTATCCACAGGACCAGGGTTATCACAGTGAAGGCCCAGAATGGTGTCTGGATACCGTAGGAGTCCGCCAAAACCTAACAAAATAAAAAAAAGCCCAAACAATTAGAGGTCCGATATTTAATTGACGTCGAGGGTAGTTAACGAATCCTACCTGATAGAACTTCACGGTAACCGTAGTGGTGACAGCGTAGTAGAGAGAACATATTATCGCAGCTGGGGCTTTGATTTCGAACGCAAAAATTTCACCCACGTAAGCTAGTGGAATGGGATTCAATGCGAGACCATAGACTATCACGAAGATAATGACGAATACCGTGGGAATCCAATTGACCCGACTGACGTTAATTCCATTCGACATTAGCGTGAAGAAAGTCGCTATCGTTCCCAGCGAAAAAACGCACAGTGGTGCGGAGAAAAGGAGAAGCTTTCGTTTTCCAACGCTTCGCACGAGTACTACGCAAGTTATGCCAGCGATCACTATGGCGCAACCGGTCGTCACTATACCGATATCCGATCCAATTTCTAAACCAGCTGCTTCGTTGATGTAGGCTTGATAAGCCAGAATCGGAGCCGCACCGGTGAGGGTTAGCGCGCTGAGGAGAATAATGGCTATCCCGAATGATCTTCTGTTTCCGGCTGTTCTGTAAGTTTCGCGTAAAGATTCGCAGAAACTCATGCCACCACCTGCGTCATCCTCGGTGGACACGATCCTCTTGATTTCCTCCAATTCGGCTTCAACGTTGTCTTTGCCCAATGACCACTTCAGAGTTTTTTCGGCGTGACTGATCCTGTTCTTTCTCGTCAGGAATACTGAGCTCTCGGGTAGCCATATGAAAGTGAGAATGAATAGCATAGGTACGGAGAGAGACATCATCGCCATTGTGTATCGCGTCACGTAAAGACCGATGGCGTAAATGAGCAATATACCAGTGTTGATCAGTACAGCCATCAAAGTGCCCAGAGGGCCTCTTGTTCTCTTGCTGCTTATCTCACCGAGATACATCGGCATTACTGAATACGTCATGCCGCAGCCGACACCAGCAAGCAGTCGGGCGAAATATAGAACGATGTAATCCGTGGCGAGACCGAGAGCTATCCAACTGAGGAGTTTTGGAACTGCCGCCACCAGCAGAGTCCACTTTCGACCTATTCGATCCATCAGAATTAACGGTGCCAATGATCCGATTCCAACTCCGACGTACATCAAGTTTATTACAAGTGCGCCCTGATCTGGTGTTAAAGTTATCGTCGGATCTTTGCCATCGAATTTTGGAAGCGTTGTCGTGCTCCATCCCTCATGAAGGCCGCAATCGATGATTAACAAATTGCCTGAGATCATTGTTTTTTTTTTATGTCGTTGTATAGATTAATGACAAAACAACGGATAGTTCCGTGTCAATTGTTGTACTTACACACGAAACCGATGACAATTTGTCGGTAAATTTCGCGATCGAATTTCAGCATCACGATGTGGTGATCGTTAGTGAATCTGGGAGATGTTTTTCCGTCAGTCACCGATGGTGTGAATTATTTTGGTATCGAAAGCAGTCCCTCGTTGCATGTCTATTTGTAAGAGGAACAATTTGTTAAAGCGATCTCGTTAAAGTGTTACTTGTCCCAACAAGCTTATCAAAACAAGATTTAAGAAATGATCATTACGCCGACGATCGTTAATATTAGTGGGATTATCGATAAGAACAATCTCCTTAATTCCAACCGGTGCAATGGCGTAGTGGTTAGCGTGCTCGTCTTTAGATGTAAACATTGGGAAGTCAACGGTTCGATTCCCCGTTGCGTAGTTTCGCCGAGAATGAAAACATGGGCGGGACGAAGCTCCAGGTATATAGGATAAAAGTGGTGAATATGGCCCACCTCGATTAACACGTAAATCAATGATATATGGACCGGTCCATATTCCCCACTTTTACCCTACATCGGTCACTCGCACGTAGTGACTAAGTGTGAGTGTCGGATATATGTAGCTGTAGGCCATATTCACATGCTCGGTGAAACGCGACGAAGCTCCAATGCCAGAAATTGAACCCGCGACCGGCTGTATCGGCATAAGTTTTCCACAGTTTCCCTATGGCAGAAATGTCATGGCAAATGCGATACGGAGGGGGAAGTCGGATGCGGCCGCAAGGGGGATTGACTACTGACCCGGGCCGAACCTGTAAAGGCGCAAACTGATGCCCGACAATGAAGGAAAAATGCAAAAACAAAAAAAATCTCGTCAATTCCGATAAACCGTTGAAATAAATATTTACGAACAATAGATGTGATTAGATGACCGTGATATCGTGAGATAGTGTCTAAAAGTGTACTCATAAATAGGAAGGAACATTCTAAACAATAGGTTTTATCTTATCATTGGCCAAGCGTGGTGTAATAGAATTCACACGATCCTCATTAAACTGAGCAGCGAAACAAAACGATTCTGGCTTCGAGCAAAAAAAACAAAATTGAAAAAAAAGAACAGGATCGCAATTCAGGCTAGGATATCAAGTGCGCCAAGACCCCATCGCCAAAAGCTTCGCATCCTCCCACGACAGGATGTTCCCAGCTAGTGTTAGAGCTACGCGTCGGTGGTTCTCGTAAAACAACGTGGTCGTTAGGTCAGTGAAGCAGACACTACGACGGACAGACACACGAGCTCTCTCTAATTTCGCTGACCTCGCGACCGTCGCACACGAGATACAGAGACGAATGGCGTGAACAGGCGAACCGTGAGGATCAAGACTAGGAACAGGGGGGTGAGGGGATAAACGCACACTGTTAAAGCCCATCCAAAGCCATCCTATACTATTCAACCGTTGTGCTCTATAGTTCAGTAAACACTGCGATTCCAGCGCGAGTTTCAAGGGGGGTTGAAAAGGGGGCGCGGGTGCCACTAACTAGATTCCTACCCACATATCTTCCGGTCTTGCGGGACGAGCGGCGAGTGTGTTGGCCGCGGGAATATACATAACAGCTCTATCTGGTACGCATGGTTGGCGTGCGAATCTACTTGGCCTTGCAGTGTGACGGTCCGTGCCAGGCTTGGTCCAGCCTCCTAACGGGGTACTAGTACGACCGCGTACTCCCAGAGCGACAGTTATGGCACTCGAGATACAATGTTACCCGCGCGGGTCGAGGCATTGCTCTGAACCCTCGAGGAAGACGCGGAGGTTGAACGACGATGCCGCAACTGAACCGAAGCAAACCGACTGCCTTAACACGGATTTGCTGCCGCACCGATAGCCCTGGAAGCATCGGACACGAATATGTGCACCGACTTGATATCTCTACCATAGCATCGCACCGAGATGCGTGCAGTGCAATGACCCGCCCTGCACGCACCACATCAAAGTGTCCGCATGATGGTATCGTCAATTTGACGAGCCACGGGAAACAATCTACCACCATCCATACCGAGAGGAAATGCAGATTGGACAATTTTAATGTCCGGTCTGCAATGTAATTTTCAATTGAAACTAATTGGCTTTCAACGAAAGAGTATGTGACATATCGTATTTATTGGGAATTTTGATTCGATAGTGAAATTGTTGGGAACGCGATAAGAAGTGATGAAAGATCGATCATTTCCATGTCGGATTTGACCCGATAAATAACTGAATAAATAAATAGGGATGCAAAATAAGTAATATAGTCGGTTCGAGTGGGATCGAAGTCTCAAGGAATGAAAGCCTCAACGAATCCGATCGTATAGACATGAAAGTTCGATTCCAGCTGCAAAAAAATGCTTTCCTGCTGTTTTTCTTAACCCGGCGAAGGGTTCAATCTTATTTTTCGCTATCCTCTCGCTTCTCCTCTCCTCTCTGTGCTATCGATCGACGACAGACAGAAAAGAAAGAAATGGGGATAGAGTCTCGTCGCAGAGAGCCCCCGGGGAGTTGTTACGGATAGCACAGAGGAGAGCTTTCTTTCTCGTTCTCGGCGTGGAACGAGGTCTACAAAACTCTAACCGGGCTCGATCTTGTTCTGTAAAAAACTTGGGATCGTCGGAAATCGCTTGATTCCCCGAGAGGGACCATCGGAACGCGTGGATACCTTATACGTACAGTGTCTTTCACGGGGATCAAGATAGTGCACCTTCTTTCGCCTCCTCCCCCCCCCCCCCCCCCCCCGCTTCCCCAATCTCCCCGCGTTATCCAGGAGATACTAATCAAGCAACGAGCAACTGTAGCGAACACACCTATCTTCCTAAAAAGATCGGCAGCGTCCGTGGTTCTAGCCGCAGAACTTCCACGGCAGTATCGTGCTCTTGCTATTTTAATTCTTGAAATAAAGTCTGCGGGCTGTGGCCTGGATTATTCGAGCATACCAGAACAAATTTCTATCGATTGTTATTTTCTGTCGTGCCGATTGATCTGGGTAGGTAACAATGTTCGGGAATGAATTCAATCAAAATTTCATCTTCTCGACATCAATTTGGAGCACTCGTCGTATTAAAAATACGAGACACACTATGTCATGCTACAAGAGTAGTTTATCATTGTCCGCGATGATACATGAGGTATCCCACTCTATACTAGCTCCGGCCGGTTGCTAGTCTTCTCAGTCTTCCTCTCCGTAGGAAGCCACGGGGGATCAATCAATCAAGACTTCCTGGACCTCGCAACAGCTCGACCTTTCTCTACTGGCCAGAGCGGAAGCCCGACAGCTGCAGAATCCAGGATACGCCACGACGATGTCTTCATCAAATTTGATGTGATTGTCGCATAGCATAAACGGCCAAGTTCGTCGATCACTCATGAATGGAAAGGCAAGTGCGAAAGCACCGGTCAGGCAGATTCGACAGTATCCAACATTTCTGGTGTGAATTCGGATCACGATCTATTTTTCAGTCAGATCGATACTTTGAACCAAGGACCACGGAGGAGGAGCGGCTGGGGTGGGGCAGCTTCGTCGCGGTTTTGCGGAGAAAGCAATCGTGAAGTAAAATCGATCGGGAGCGCCGCAGAGTCCGGTGAACACGTTTGCAAGTGACCGCTAAAATGGCGTTATTAAATTCAATGCCTGCCGAGTGAAAACGTTTACTCGCCGCACTCACCGCAATCCACGAGAGGTCAGCTGCCTGTGGAGGCAAGGCAACTCGCGATAAAGACCTTCGGTGGCAGAGCTTTCATCGTCGAGGCATAAAGATCCGTGGGAAATAAAAATATGTGATAATTGTCGCAACCGCGAAAACACCGAACCGCAGAGCGTAATATGGATAGTGAACACTGACATGTGGAGTTGTCAGAGATGCCCTGTGCAATCTATAGCGATCTTCTCGGCAGAGATAATCGTTACCACGATCAGACATCGACTTCTGCACTGATTTTTTTTCTCCTCATTCTGTGTCGTTAAGATTCGTTGTCGTAATTACCCGAGTAGAAATTTCCGAGCGTTACATCGGGCCCCGATAGGGTCCTGATAAGGTCATATCAGAACCCTATCAGGGCCCGATGTAACGCTCGAAAATGTCTACTCGGGTACTTTCAAGTACGGATGGAACTTCCTATCGGTACCGAAAGATCGGTTGCGCTTGGAGCTCCGAGCAATGCGGTGGAAATCATCCCAAGACATTAACTATATCGCACTAAACTGGTCGGCCACAACGAACTAACCGGTTTTCCTATTCGGATGATCTACGTATTACGTTTTTTTCAAAAGCATCGGATAAACCACTCCACGTGCGTAGGATTGTTTCTAGTGGCATGACCAACGAATAACTTCACCGTTCTAATTTTAATTATCTATAATGTTTTGCTTCGGCTTTTGTTCCGTGAAAACTTTCCGAAGTAACTTTCCGATTTCTATCTCTGATTGGAAAAGACGTCATCGTTCGGATCCGATCATAAACTCACGCATGAATTTGATTTATGAAAAATGTTTACACAAGAGCTCTTTCTTTTATCGCAAACGTGAATCCTAGGGCAACACGGACCGTAACTCTGTGACTCTTTGCAGCGGTGCATGCTTCGTGATATTACCGCCATACAAGTAATTGCACACCGATGGGTCAGGCTCGTTTTATCGGTATTGCACTTATCTGCAGATATAGGCCTCACAGGTCTTTCCAAGACAGTGTGCAAGCAGAGGCATCGAATATGGTTGCTAATGAATTTTCCTCAACAGTGACGAAGCCCGGATGCAAGCGTCGTCGGAATTCCAAATGGAATTTCGCACTCAATTACGCGCGTACACTGGAATCGTCGTTTAGTCAAGTATTGCAATTTAATAAATTACTCGTTACGCAATGATCTCAAGAGTTCGCACTCGCAAGGCTGCAATCGCAATTAGTCGAAGTACACGATTTATAAGAGGAATTTTATCATTTTAATTTTCATAATTAAACATCATTCACTGATCGGTCATTACGTTGTGTGTGATTTTCAAGACCCCGATACTGTGGAATATCGTTCAGTACAGCTATGTCGCGAGATACTCAATTCAATAATAATGATTTTTTTTCATGGGTAAATTGTGAGCGAAATGGGACAAAAATTCAGAAATAATTGAAATGAACAAAACGTACGTGAGCGTTCGATATCGCACTGGGCGATGTATGTAAAAAACAAAATAAACGACAACTAATGAGATCGTTTTATTTTAGTTTCGACACTGACAATCCCCGTTCGAGCGGTTAAAACGTGACTCTGCGCTCACTGCGACACGATGCCTGAAACTGACATCTCGCTCGAACACGATACGATAAAAACCTATTGCAACTTTGTTTTATCCCCACTTTTATCCGCTATTGATGTACCTGTGTATGTCTCGGACTCGGTGAGTATTTTCCTGTAGCGCATTAACGATCCTACATGCGGGCGAACAATCACCGGGGTTTTCCAGATATAATCACCAAGTGATGATAAAACTATGCATAATTTGTAAAAAAAAAAAAAAAAAAGAGAGATCTATGCGAATCGGTGGAAAATACATATATCACTTGTCGGGAAAAAAATCCCCATTTAGAGGTCGATCTGACGTTCGATAAAAAAAATTGCATCAAACGACGTTCAAACTGGACGACTTTTCCAATGATTAAGCTATTATTTATCATTGTGGAAAAATAGTATTTTCGTATTATAATTGACATTGAAATATCTCGATCACTCGATCGCATGAGATTATTTTTGTTGGTAATTAAATGTACGAACCTCTTTTACCGTGTATATGGGTAAAACATTGGCATGTGCCGAGAGAAACTTGTACATTAGTGACGTGGTCGTCAACCTTGCAAGATGTTCTCCTCTCCGTCTAGACGCTTCGAATGCACTGCAGACCAGTGTGTTCGAAGAGTCTATGCTCACGGATATAATAACAGCTATGATTACTGCCAACGTGGTATAATGTGGCTAACGCCGTAGATGCATGGCCATGAGAGCAGCTGATACTGAATTCCACAATTTTCATTCGCGAAGGTCACTCCCGCTGCGGAGTTATCCAGCAGAATGGTAATAGAAAGTAATTTCAGTGCAGATAATATGTGATAGTAGCGTGTATCGACTTGGATTGCGCGATCGCGTGGATACGTGATAATTGCAGTACCTAAAAACTGCCGATATTTTTTTTCGTCTAATTTCACGCAACTCTTGCTCTGCTTCTCAGAATGATAAATTACAGTGGCAAACGTCCATTTTTAAGCCAACCTTGCGGAAAGGTGCTTAAGATAGGACCCTGGGAATGCCTGTTGTTCACGTCTTAGAGTGGCATTTAAGTTCTAATCCCTTGTAAATTCAAATCTTTGCACTCCAGAGTGGTAACATAAAATAAGAGTGATCCACATGAATTTTAGCGTAAACTGAAAGTCTATTTTACTCCGGGAAAACAATCGGTAGGGGGATTAGAAAAAGGGTACATTAAATATCCGCACCCAGAAAAAGTTTATTTCAATCAACGAAAATTGATTAAGGCCTAATAAAAATGTTTACTTGCTTCATAACCTAATAGAGCGTTTATTAATTTCGAATACATTTATTTGATTGATAGTATCATTCTTATTTATTTAATAATGTTTATTTGGATCTAACAAACAAATAAATTATTTGTCAAATAATTTTTTTATTTATTTCGTGACAGACCTGATACTTTTGATTGTATGGGAATAATGTGATATATGAATGACGCAGGGACGAAGTTTTTGTTGAATAAGTCATTTTTACTATCAACGAAGCATCAGCAGGCAATGTTTTATTACTAAATAGGCACATAGATCCATCGCCCACGCACTATTTCACTAATCACGTCGCACATTAGTTATACTCATAACATAACCAATCTGGAACTTGGTTCTTCGAGGACTCATTCCACAATCACAATTCGACGAATACGCTCTATGGCGAATTCGTCCTGTCTAACCGGTTAAATAATGCTCGTGAACTCATGAACACAATAAAGCTTCCTCTATGAGGAAGCAAACATCGGTGAAAAGAATGATAATATCTCGGCGTTATAATAATTGTGTAACTGGTCAATCGATCGATACGATGGGGTGAACGAATAATAGTTACTAGCCGAAGGAATAATAATAACTCTGTGAATCGATCGATAGTAACGGATGAAACGCATAATAGTAACCGGTCCCTAGTACAGCATTTTCGGGCTATTCACACTACTCTGCCAGATAAAAAGCGGGAGAAATTATTTTGTCACATATGTGATCTTTTTCCCCTGACGTCTCCGAGATAAAAAGTGGGAGAAATCATTTTGTCACGTACGTATTTTTACTCCCGACAGCCCGCTAGGGCGAAAAGACGGGAGTTATGCGTTTCACTGCGATCCACCGGCTCGACACTACGCGCAAGTGCCTATAAACTTCGGAACGGCAAAAAATTACTTAACAGATTTTGGTATACTAAAACTTTATAGCCTGATCTATGTTTGTGACCATACATTTGTGAGCGGAGGTATGAACTCAAGGTAATATACCATAATTGGAGAAATCCGGTTAAAAGTTCGCGGTGACATATCGAAAAATCACGTCGGCGATCCGCACTGCTACGTACAATTGCAAATGATGCCGCATACTTCACCCAGCAGGCGAGATAGAACCGAGTTTCCAACGCCCCGGAAGGAGAATTCGACGAATAAAAAACGTTGCCATTATAATGGCAACGTTTTTTATTCGTCGAATTCTCCTTCCGGATCGGTACTATGAGGTGAACAAGTAGGAAAGAGGTAGCGTGATGCGAGTTGAGTTCTGTGACTGGTCTAGGAGTTTTTTAATTCGCGCCGGCGGGAAAGAGAGGTACCCTTGGCGATTGTTATGGTTTACTTAGGCAAGGAAGTATGAGATGCGACAAACTGCCTTTCGCCGCGCCCTCTTGACTAGTTACAATTTTGTCTTTTGGGTACTTTCCGGTGCGGGCCCGGCAACTACCTGCGTTTACATAAGCAAAACGCGCAACGTTCGCATCATCCTATCGATGATCGGACGAAGAACACGTACATGCTAGTTTCGGAGGTGTTCCATTTCCGCTTTGGCGAGATTTCGCTATTCCCGTTTCAGTGTAAATATTTGAGTGTCTTTGCTGAAAATAGATTGTTCGTTTACATTCGTCTTATTATAAATTATCGGTTGTCGTTGTTTTAATAATTAAATATCTCTCCATAAGAATCGAGGGAAGGAGGGAGGGAGAGGGGTCGATAATAGGGCCACAAGGGGTCAATAATGGGGTCAAGAGGATCAATAATAGGGTCAGAAGGTCAGTAATAGGGACGCGAAGTTGGCTGATAATAAAGGTCCCGTGCAGAAATTTGTGTAGGGATCCAGCTGGATTCTTACTAGACTCCCTACTTGCAACTCGGAATCCGGTCAGATATCCAGTTAGATTCCCAAAGTGAGATGTAATGGTCGCAAATTGGATTCTGATCGGGATTCCAGACGAGGATCCTGATCTGGAATCCCGATCAGAAACCAGTTTGAATCTCAGCTAAAAAGTTTGAAAATTAAGTAAACGGTACCTCAAACTGTACTTTTCGGAAGTAATTTTCACGTTTAATTATATATATGAACTTACTCTATCGAGAGGCACAAGAATATTCGTGCCCATAATTTTTTAATTAGTTACAGCCCGTGTTTCACGACCGAATATATTGTTTTAATAGGCTCGGGACTTTGTTAAAATTATTAACGAACAAGGCTAGAAAAGTTTTTGTATATTTCGAAATAAGTCGAATTGAAAGTTAGTGGGTGAATGAGTGATGATGGATCATATCGAAAGTTCGGTAGATAGATGGGTGACCGCTCAAATAAAAAATTCAACGGATGGATAGGCTACTCCAAAATGAAAGTTCAGTAAATGGAAGGGTGATCGTTCAAATCGAGAGTCCGGTAGTTGGATGGATGACAGTTAAAATGAAGAGTTCATTAGTTGGATGGGTGACTGTTCAAATTGAGTGTTCGGTAGATGGATGGGTGACCGTTCAAACCAAGAGTTTAGTAGTCAGATGGGTATCCGAATGATTCGAAATTTCAGCAGTTGGATTGGTGACCGATCATATCAAGAGTTCAATAGATGGATTGGTGACCGTCCAAAGTGAAAGTTCAGTAAATGGATGGGTGATCTCAAATCAAGAGTCCAATAGTTGGTTGGGTGACCGTTCATACCGACAGTTTAGTAGTCGGATGGGTGACCGATCAATTCGAGAATTTAGTAGATGGAGGGGTGATCGTTCATATCGAGGTTTCCATAAATGAGTTGGATGGGTGACCGGGCAAGTCAAAAGTTTAATAGTTGGATGGGTGGTGAATCAAATTGAGAGTTCGGTAGTTCGATGAACGATTATAGTTACTTTACCAAATTATCGTTCTAGGGATCTCGATCAAGAGGAGCGCTGTAGCCCTGAACAAACCTCCGCTCGCGCGCGACAGCGGGCGTGATTGTTTTGTCTCCCACTATAAAAAGTTGGTGACAATTCCGGATCCAGAATTCAGTAGATGGATGGGTGAGCGTTCAAATCGAGGCTTCAGTAATTGGATAGGTGATCGGTCAAATCTAAAGTCCAGTAGTTGGATGCGTGAGCTTCCAATTCGATAGTTCCATAGATGGATGGGTGACCGTTCAAACCAACAGTTTAGTAGTGGGTTGGGTGACCGATCAATTCGAAAGTTCAGTAGTTGCATGGGTGAGTGTTCAAATTAACAGTTCAATAGATGGATAGGTGACGGTTCAAATTGTGAGTTCAGTAGATAGATGGGTGACCGTTCAAATAAAAAATTCAGTAGATGGATTGATGACCGTCTAAAATGAAAGATCAGTAAATGGATGATTGATCTCAAATCAAGAGTCCAATAGTTTAATAGTTTAGTAGTCGGATGGGTGACCGATCAATTCGAGAATTCAGTAGATGGTAGGGTGAACGTTCATACCGAGATTTCCATAAATGTGTTGGATGGGTGACCGGGCAAATCAAAAGTTTAATAGTTGGATGGGTTATGAATCAAATTGGGAGTTCAGTAGTTCGATGAACGACTATGGTTACTTTACCAAATTATCATTCTACGGATCTCGATCAAGCCGAGCGCTGTAGCACTGAACAAAACTCCGCTCGCGCGCGACAGCGCGCGTGATTGTTTTGTCTCCTGCTATAAAAAGTTGGTGATAATTCCGGGTCCAGAGTTCAGTAGATAAATGGATGACTGTTCAAACCGAAAGTATAGTAGTCGGATGGGTGACCGATAAATTTGAAAGTTCAGTAGTTGGATGGGTGACCGTTCAAATCAAGAGTTCCAAAGTTGGATGGATGAATGTGCAAGTTGAGAGTTCAATAGATGGATAGGTGACTGTTCAAATCGGGAATTTGGTAGATGAATGGATGACTGTTCAAATCCAGAGTTCAATAGTTGAATAGGAGAATGTTCAAATCGGGAGTTCCATAGATGAACGACAGTTCAGTAGTTGGATGGATGGCCTTTCAATTCGAGATTTAAATACATGGATGGGTGATCGTTCAAATCGAGAGTTCGGTAGTTGGATGGGTGGCCTTTCAATTCGAGAGTTCAATAGTTGGATGGGTGACCGTTCAAATCGCAAGTTCAGTAGATCCATGGACAGATGATTGTAGTTCCCTTATCAAACTACTAATTAGATATCTTGGGCAAACAGAGCCCTGCAGCGCTAACAAATTTCCGCTCGCGCGCGATAGCGCTCGTCATTGTCCCTAGTTAATGTTAAAGTTTTTATGTCATGTAGCAAAAAAAATATATATATATATAGTGTATCGACAATGATTTTTTTCGATCTGAATACTGATAATAATAATGCTTATGAACGTAAAATGTATGCACAAAGCGCAAAGGGTTTTTTATATTCGTATACAGTGAGACACATTTGTCAGTTTACTATAGTCAATAATTACTTATCTACTATGAGTAGCTCAATTAACTGTCGTTGATAAATTATATTTGCTGTCAGATTATGAATTAGTTAACAGTTAACAATCTGTTACGCATTATTAAGTAACAGTTTAAGTAACAATTAATTGAACAACAATTGGTTTAATCAGCATTTATTTACGGTTTTTCTTTGTTATCAACTAATGGAATTTTGTTTATATTTTTTAAAGTTGATACAAATTTTCGTATAACTATTAATGTCGTCAACTTGTTAAATGTATGCATCACCGTGCTCACTAAAAAGTTAAATGGGTGTCTTATCGAAAAGATCTAAAATCAAATGTTTCCTAACAAAAGCTAACTATAAGTTAGGGGAGGAGTAAAGTTCCAATCGGGATCCAGCTGGATTCTTATAAGGACGCCCTGTTTAGGGTTTCCCGCAATGTCCGTAACTGCATTGATAACCGATTTTAACTTCCAAATCGGGATCCATCTGGATTTTTATAAGGATGCCCTGCTTAGGACGTTCCTGCACCAGCCCTAGCGGCGCTGATGGCCGATTTTAACTTCCAAATGGGGGTCCGTCTGGATTCTTACGAGCAAGCCCTTTTTGGGGAATCCCTAACAAATCCCGATCGGAATCCGATCGTAAGTCGGGACTTCCTAACAAATTTCTTCACGGGGTCATATGAAACACCTCCCTTCCCGGCCATTCCGGGCTCAGTCGGTATCAAAAACTATAATCAACTTTTGTCAACGGTTTTCTTTTAACCAAACATGCCAAAATCCGTGAGAAAAGTTTATTACAGTTTTTGATATCGATTGCGGTATTGCACACGGTGTTGAGTCTATAAACGGGTGCGAACGCGCGAAGTGCTCGAGCCACCACTCTACTGTTGTTATATATATATATATACATACTAGGGTTTCTGGTAGATCACACATTTTGCCCGCTCACTTCGAACGTTTCCAAAACTTATGTAAAATAATCGAAATCAGGGACAGGAACAAGCGACCCCAAGAGACATTGATTTTTCCGTAAACTCATTGATAAACGAAATTAGAGTGACACGGCAGTCCCCCTTGATCCCCTCATTCTAAAAGGACTTATCAATAGACACGGTAGTGTCTCGGCGCCAAGTTAAAAAATCGATAGCGAGACAGACCGTGTAGTTATACGCAAAAGTGGCGTTTTTCAGAGTCTAATATTTTAGGCTGAGGGGCCACCCAAGGGAACATAGGAGTATTTCAGCTCCTCCCATGAGGGGACTTTTTCATCCCGTTTCATTTGACCCCGGCCTTCTTGATTCTTGATCACAGCGGCAACAATTAATTATAGTGTTCTGGTCCCATAAGTAATGATGTTATTAATTTATTGTTTCCTGTTTAATGCTTAAGTAATAAAGAGGGAAGGTTATTCTATCGCCTTCTATCTTTCATCCCTTCACCTTTTCGCCTTTTTCATGGGGTAAGAATCCTTCTAGTCTTCTACATGAAAGAGAATTCCTAAATCAACTAAATTTTCTAATATACTAACGTTAAAGCTATATAAATATTTATAAATTACTACATGTAGTATCTCTCGTTTTTATTCGCGGTTGTTTTAGTTATAAAGGGTACGTAGAGGCGTGAGGCTCCTCACTGTGTGGTCGCCGCCCGGCAGCTCAGGTAGTTGCCCAGGCTGCCCATAAAGTTCTTGCTCTCTCTCTCGTGCTGAAACTCACTGTTAGAGTAACGATGATTTTTTTGACATCAACATCTTAGTAGATACCCCTCATGTGACTCAAGGTTAAGTTTACTTACTTTTATCAATCTTGGATTCAAAGATAATCAGTTTTTATTTTTCCGTTGTATACGAGAAGTTATCTATGTGCAGTTAGGTAAAACATTTTGTTTATTTCCTCAAAAGCTGGATTTTGGACGTTTTGAATGATGGATCAATCTGTATTATTTTCCTTCATCTTTGTTTTTCATCTGTTAATTCTTCTAAGTTTCATTTGTTATAATAATTATCACAAATAGTTAAGAATGTTCTGTCGAGAATCGAGTAGAGGGGCGGAATACCTCGTTTTCCTCCGTTGCATAACTCGCTGCAATCATTGTCTAGTAGCGCCTTCTCCTTCTATCTCTAAGTTTGGATAGCAGGATTGATAAAAAGAGATTCCAGAGAGCTGTAGGCAAACTGTCGAATCGGCACGTTCGCGGGAACCCGGGCCCTGAGATAGATGACTGCGGGCCCTTTCACTAATGGTTCCCCGGGCAACGGTAACGAGAATTTATCAATCCTTGGGATCTATGAATGTCAGTCGACACTCGGGCCTTGGCAAGTCGCGAGTTACTTCGACTGAGTTCATTTTTTAGTCTCTTTATAATGGCGTAGCGCTGGTGGCCAAAGACCAACTCATGCGGCCTTGTTTTCACATTCCATCTGGATCTTTTTTACCAACCCGTTTAGATTTTTACCCTCTGGTTTGAAACAGCCTTTCGTGATTATTGAATGTACCGACATAGTTTAATTAGTTGGCTTTGGCAGAAACGAGTAATTTATCTAGTCTTTCAATAATTCGGATTAAGCGACGGATTTTTTTCTCTTTTTCTTTTACTCTGTTTCCAATATCTAGTATTAATTAAAGAAAATAATAAAGAACATTTATTCGTTACGCTCGACGTAAGAACAGTAATTTACTAGCTGATTAAAAAAAATGGAAAAGCAAGTTGCTAGGTGTAATAATGACGATGACTCTTACCGATGCCGTGACTGACAACGCGTGCTGCATTATTGATGTACACGTAATTTTCCTTATCCTCCTTCCTCTTCTCCTTCTTGTGTCATTTTCGTATATTTAAAAAGCCTACTTGGTGGATATTGTCATCATCCAATAATTTAAAAGAGAACTAGGATTCTCCGACATGGAAAAAAAATTGAAAAATTTGAAAATTAAGCAAAAAGTATCTTGAACTGTATTTTTTGGAGGTAATTTTTGCGTTCAATTATATTTTTTATCGTTTATTTTATTATTACTTTATTTTTATTTGATACTTAAAGTGTCGTAGGCATTTTGATAGCCCCACGCTGTACGCATAAATGCCAGTGTCAATGTCATTGTCAAGGTCATGAGGCAAAAACTGATAATTGTACAAACAATTTTTTTTTCAACCTGAATAGTGATAATAATAATACTGACGAACGTAAAACGTATGTACGAAGCACAGTGTTTTTATATTCGTATACAGTGAAGTACATTTGTCAGTCTACTATTGGGTATTGTGTGTTACACCGATCCCCTAAGGGTTACGGGCTCCTTCACTTTCTTCCTCCTCCTTCCTTATCCGCGGTCGCCGGTTCGATTCTTGGGCCCGGAGCTTCGTCGCGCGCCGTCAGGTGTCAGTTGTCCCGGACATACGGATATAGTCGTAGTTCGTACGTCCTATCTCCGGAGCTATGTCCCCGTCCGTTTTCCTTTCACCTACGGGCCTTCAGTCTCGGGAATCGAACCCGCGACACCTTTTCCCAGTCTTTCGGTTTCCCATACCGAGGCGCTGGTCCTTTCCTCTGGACCTACTATTATAGTGGGTTCCGAACCACTGTTTCGCAGATAAAAACACCACAGAAAATTCTTGGTGCTTGCCGGGAATCGAACCCGGGCCTACTGCGTGTGAAGCGCGCGCCGAGACCACTCGTCCACGCTCACCCTTTTGTCAGTCTACTATTGTCCATAATTGTTAATCTACTATGAGTAGATGATCAATTAATTATTGTCAATTATATATGCGGTCGAATCATGAACTAATTAATAGTTAACAATCCGTTATCCATTGTTATTTAACAATTTGAGTGATAACTAATTGATTGAGAATTAGTTTTGCCGCAATTAATTTACGGTTTGTCTTTGCAATCACTAATTAGCTGGCCATGAATAATCAACAATTAGTTAAGTTTGTTTTTTTGTTGCCGCGCCGGCTTAGCCGCCATCTGGCAATAAAAGTAGTTGCTCGAGGGTATTCATAACATTCACTTTCACGAGCTGAAACTCATTGTAAGAGTAACGATGATATTTGATATTAACATAGCAATAAGACCATTTAGATGGCTCGAAGTTGGTTTTATTTATTCTTACTGATCCTGGATTTAAGAAGATTCAAAAATTATTTCTTTGTTTTATACAAGAAGCTATCTATTTTAAACATTGTTTTCAATTCCTCAAAAGCTGGTTTTGGAATATTTTTAATGTTGGAGACGTCTATATTATTTTCCCATATCTTCGTCCTTCGACTGGAAATTTCAAACCGCTATAACTCGAGAATGCCTCGACCGATCAAGCTGAAATTTCACAGACAGTATGTGTGGTGAATACTCAATGTTTCTGCAATTGTATAAAAAAATGAGCAGTTTTTTTTGTACATCATTTTTAATTGCTTCAAAAATGTCTACTCGCGCTATAGCTCTCACAATTTTTTAGCTATCCATTTTAGAGCCGTTTAAATTTTGACACTTTGAATTTTTTGAATTTCATGAAAAATTAATACCTTATTTTACATGCAATTGTCCGTAATAATATTCATGTATGAATAAAATAAGGGGTAGATTCGTGATCAGCGTAGAAAATGAAGGCATGTGAAATGTGGGAAATAATGAAGAAAATTTACTCGTTACGCTGAACGGAACACATGCATGCTCATGCATGTGTTCCGTTCAGCGTTAGTGTTAGTTAGTGAGCTCTCATAAACTAAAAAGTTGAATGAAAAGATCTAAAAGTAAATGTTTCCTGCCCAATGCTGACTATAAGTTGGGAGTCCTTGCTACGTCCCGAATTCGATTACTGCATTATGTAAAGTTGAATTTATGCATATTGTAAAGTTGAAATCGGGATCCCGCTGGATTCTTATAAGGACACCCTGCTTAAAGTGTTCCTTCAACAGCCCTATCGGCGCAGATAACCAATTTTAACTTCCAAAACGGGATCCATTTGGATTCTTACAAAGACGTCCTTTTTGGGAAATCCTTAACAAATCCCGATCGAAATCCGATCGTAAGCCGGGACTCCGTAACAAATTTCATCACAGCCAAATTGTTTATCACAGGTGGCAAACTGTTCAGTTTCCACCTTGCCGTATAATTCGTTGTTAAAGTGAGAAGTTTACCGTGAAAGATTGAATCACGGGAGTAATACGGCAATGAAGATGTTTCTAGGTTACGAATTTCTTAAAACGATCGAAAAATCACCCAACCAAGTTGCGCACGTCTTTATCACTTGGTTGTTGAAGGCAGAACTTTGGTGTGAAAACTTGAGCCGTGACGTCGCTTCCTTAGAAACAATGGGATAACAGGTTGAAGGTGGACGTCAGAGGTGTTGGCTGGCATTGATCTACTTACCGGTACGCTAAGTATTTTATTATGTATATGCCAGCAAAGAGGAAACACGAGGACGCCGCTCCCGTCCTGGAAATCGCACATTGTATATATATATCTGTGTATATACAGCTGCATGGCAACCTAATATCTCGCGGAAAGAAAGTTGGCCACCGGGGACCCCCGGGATATATAAAAATACGAAGCTATACTACCGCACCGCTGCGAACGGAAAGGAAAGCCCGAAGGAGTCGCTTCTGCTTTTGCCTGGATCCGCCAAGTTCACAGGCAAAAGTGAACCTCCACCCCGGCAATGCTTGTGTGCAATCCAGAGACACAGACACGGATAAAAGACTAGTTCACGCCGCCGAGGTCATACTATATAACCTCCAAGGCGGTGGCTGTAAAATGAGAAATGCATACGAGCTTCTACCACCACAACCGGGCAGCGGCCGCCGGGGATCACCGCCGTTCCTAAGCTAGACTTACCGTCGTGGGAGTCGTAGAGATAGATGATTTTCTTCCAGCCGTAGTGTCGCACCGTGTCGATGATGGCGCGATGGTAATCCGGGCGCATGCTTATGGCGAAGTCGAGAAGGCCCGAGGATGGAGTCAGAACCTAAGAAGTACCAAAAGAAATCAAGATTTTTATGGCATTCGCTTGAGACTTGCTTCAACGTCTGCGGGATGATTCTGTCCGAGATAGTTTTAAAACAAGCAAAATAATTCAAGGACAATTTGCGCGCATCATAAGATAATCACAACACTGTCGCAACCAATCAATCGGGTGAGATTTTTTTATGCAATAAATAAAATACCAAAACACTGTCCGAATTTGTGGAAATGGAATTCAGTGACTATATGGAATAACAGCGCGGCCACGAACCTCGGATTATGGTGAGGAGTCTGAAGTCGACGTAGCAGATAAAATTTTCGAATAATAATGGATCGCGACTTGTCTCCGTCGAGCAGTAGGCTGTTCATTTTGGATCAATCAGCCCTCCTGACCGATATCTTCATTTAATTTATCTACTATCATATTTGTCCCCGAGGATTATGTAAATGTAAAAGTCTTTCGGGTAGAAATTTTATTTGCAATGTTTTACGACAGCGTTAAAGTAGCTGCGAAGCCGAGTATGAGATGCGAAGAAACCGGCACAGGGTCTTGGGAAACTCAACGCGCATTAGTGACCCAATTCCATGTCTCGCTTTCCACATGGTCACTGGTATAAAAAGTGAATAATGGAGAAATAAAAATAAAACAAAGCCAACCGATGAAAAGAATAGTCGGGCACTGTCGCTAGAGGATGATCCGTCGTTCCTGTCACCACACCAATGTACCAAGGCTCGCGGAATTAATTCGTCGCGCTTTTACACGAACGATATGCCCGATAGCCGAGAATATTTGCGGAATGGGCGTTTAACTGACAATTCGGAGATTGAAAATGGTAACAACGCCGTTTCGGTGTTGCATTAGTGTTTAATGAAACATCATTAATTTCGAAATGGAACGGGACTGGTAGCGATAGTCGGACTGCCGCGACAACTTCGCAGAAATTCGGAAACCAGAAAATATAACGTTGGAAGTGCGTATACGGCGCATTCCAGGCAACGAGCGGGACGCGACCTGCATACTTATCATACGGATATATGTATGCGGAATGAAATTAATTTGCACACGAATTAATTTATCTCGTTTATTTGTTGAATTTTGAAATGTAAATTGGAAAACAGAAATCGTTAACTAGTAACTTGCCGTCGTAGTGACCAGGGCTGAACAGCGACCGACCTTCCTTTTTAACCAATTGGATTCTCGCGCAACCCCTTCCGACAGGCCTCAAGGGCTCGATCGATGGAATCATACCACACACAGAAAATCATCCCCCTAAATAATTTACACGAACTCTCTCTTAATTTTCCCATCCGGCAATCACATTATGTTCCGTCGCATCGGACGGTTTGAATAAAGAAATAAACTTTCGAACGAGAGGATTAACGAATCCTCGAGAAAATTCGGTGTCTTAGACCTTTGCGAGCGGAGCAATAAACATCTGCGATACAGCTGCGTTCTTTCTAATAAAGACGGAAAAAATCCTTTAAACGCGACAAGAATCACGAAAAGGTAATTCGCGAGTCAATGGGTATTTTATGAGCTCGCATATTGCCAGTACGGTGCGTCACCGCGCAAGGGTCAGCGTCAAGCGCTGAGCCTCTTTACCTGCCTAAAACACAGGGTTTCGGCAGGCGTCTCGCCCCCACGGAAAACTGCAATTTCATTCGTCAACTCGCGTAAAATCCCTTCTTGTTTCTTCTATCAGCCAATTGCTCGATTCTTCAAATATCGCTCCGAATGTCTAAGACACTCCCACCTTTTTTACCTTTTGCCAAAACATATTTTCTAAAAACAGTCTAAGAACTTCAGCGGTAACGGACGGTCGCATCTTGGAGACTAGTACCAAACGACGCGTTACGGCGGACTCAACTAAAGTGTAGCAGCTTCTCCAAAGTCAAATTTTCAAAGTTTAACAACATTAATAGTTCAAGTGAAATAGTGTAATAAATGGTTGTGTTTGTTTTTATAAATAAATATTTTACTGATTTGGATACAAGTGTTACATCTCCTAATCCTTCACAAATAAATTAAGATCTTTGTTGATTAATTTCCCTGATGGCATCTCTGTACCAGCGAGACTTCGTCACCGCCAGCGTGAATTCGGGCCTTACAACCCCGAACGTCGTACCAGCACCGCGAGGTTCCAGCGTACAGAACACATTACGTGATTGGCTCTAAAAAGTAGAACTCTTCTTTTCGATATAATCTCACGAACTTCGAATTTTCCATGTGTTAAATACTTTTATATAAACGTCGCGACAAAACGAATGGTTTTTTTAAATACCGAATGAATGAAAATAATTAAACGCTTTTAAAGTAAAAATAACCAATTTCTTTGAAACGAAACGATAACTTTTTTTTAAATCCATTGTGTATTATAAATGATTATAGTTGATTTACCTTCTCGGGAAACCACGGCGTGACGAAGGGCATCTGGAAGGTGTTGCTGTACGAGTGAAGAGTGTCAAAGGAATCCGGGCTCACGGCCCCCAGCATCGAAAACACCCCTCTGCTGAATTGAGTGCAGACTGGAACAAAAATATGGTAGAAGAGGCAAATTTAATATTGCCATGACAAAGGCTCGTCCTCGTTCATTGTCTCGATATTTCTTCGAGCCGACGATTGTGAATCCCGTTTGATCAGTCACGATGAAAGGAGACAATGAGCGAACCGTATCTCGAGATCCTCCATCTATCTCTCACCACTATATTTTCTTTTTCTCCGCATATTTTTTACTCCACCCTTTTTACAAAAGTTACCCGTTCGCGAAATTTCGCGAGCGCCTTGTACCTTTCCGCGTATGTAGAAAAGTTCATATGCACCAACGCCAGGATTACACGAGTGGGAATGTTGCGACTCGTTACTTCACTATTCAGTGACATAATCGGACTTATCTTCAACGAGTGGGAGAAAAGTGTGTGAAAAGCACATAAGAGCGAAAAAGTAGCTTCCAACTTTCATATACTGTGTGTAAAAATTGAATTACGTGTAAGTGAGTGCAATGGAAATATGTATTTCCCCGCAATATGTATGTATGTGTAATATGTGGCCAAATTACGTATAATTCTCAAAGATTATTCTTCAAAATATTCTTCGAGCGGTTTTCAGTCACGGTCTGTTAAGCACACGACCGAAGCGACGTTAAAATTTTGCATTATATTTATATAATAGATATTTCTATTAGGACGCTATTAAATTTGTCCCGAAAAGAAGAAAAATTAGAGCTGATCTTCGAAAAAAAATGTCAACCCTCTGTATATTGCTCTCCATTTCTAAAAACGAAGGCATTTCTAGGTAGCGAAAACGGCTTTCTTTCACGGAAACCTTTTCCAAGAGAAGTGAAATAAAATCGCGTAATAATTCGAGTTAAAGAACGAGACGTGTCAGTGCCAGGAGACTTCTTGATTTTTTTACCCCTGGGAGGCGGACGGGTGAAACAAATAAAAAAAATTAGAAAGGATCGAGAAAAAGCAAGCAGGCGAAGAGACGCATAGAGGCAGCTTCTTCTCGAACCCCTAGCCCCCATCCGCAGAGGGTGAAACAGTGGTAGCGAGCTTTTCCGACCCGGAATTTGGAACGCTTCCAGAAACATGATGGACAGTGGTCGAAGCAGGATAGCGCTCGTAATTCCGTAAGGACCGGAGAAGGAGGAAGAGGAGGTTTCTGACTGCAGAGACAGCACGCGACTGTAACGCGAAAAAAAACGAGATATGACGATGATATTCTTAGCCCTATTTTTCGTCTTTATAGCTTCAAACGTCCTAAATAATTTAAAAAAAATCATATTTGCAAAAAAAAAAAATAGTTCGGACGAGCCGTGAAAAAAAAAAAAAATGATTAGTTGCAAGCAATAGTTAATAAGAAAAACAAATAAAAAATTGGTCTTACCAATCATCTATAAGTTCTTTCAAATTATTAATTCTTCCTACGTGTAAGTTTATTTGTAAAAGTCTGCTATCCTATGTGCAGACCGGAAATCACACAGAGATCACAAATTGTCGAAACGTCGTGTCAGCCCGTGTCCAGCGAGATATGCGATAACAATTTCGCAATATCCGTTTCGTACAGAAATTCCAGAGTGAAACATTTCGCTTCCTCATGGAGGAAGCTTTTAAATTAGGGTCACTTAGTTTCAACGCGACTACAACACCGAGTCGTATATCATAGAGTTATAAGTTCATCGGATGTTATAATGGACATATGAACTTTCAGAGTCATCGGAGTCATTGGTGAAGCGAGTGTACCGAAAGGAAGACAAATTGGCAGAGCATCGATCATCCTCTCCAGTAAGTTTATTACTCTACCCATTCACTCTCTGCGCTCTTTCATTACGAGTCATTCCAGCTCGTCCATGGCGATTCGAACGAATCGAATCATCGCTGCTCGCTCGGCGTCTTCATCGATTGCTGAATCTCCAGTCTGAGCAGCTGATAGTTGCGGTTGATGCAGACATCGTACCTGGCTATCTATCGGAACAAGTTACCCGCAACAGTATCCGGAAAGCGGTCGCCGGCCGAAGGTAATGGAATAAAACAACCACTACGCTCTCCACGAGATTTTCCCCTTTTCAAGATTGCGGCTGAACTTACTTAACGTCCCAACGTCCTAACCCACGGCTCCACTCAAATCTGTACTCCGAAATAATTCGGCCCTGCAAAGGAGTCAACAAACTTTTTCGCAATGTCATTTTCTCTTATACTCTTCGTTGACTCAATTTATCCCCCGGTTGGATTCAGTTCACCGCTGCGGAAATCGAGTCGGAGAAACATCGCACACTGTTATCCTATAGCTGTATCGAAAGTTTTGTACAACAGAAAAATAAAAAATAAGATTTTATAGGTATCCGTTATAGTAACCGTGGCACAATCGTTTTAATCAAATATCCCGCTAATGGACTGTGGATCGGGTACCGCAGGCTACAAACTTCGACAAAGTTTCCCCGGCAACATTTAAACTTCTCGAAAGTTTCGATGTAGGGTCAACCCAGGATAACTGTTACAATGGGGTTATTGTATACAGCATTGGTAATCTGTTTTTGTAATAAATGGAGACGCGTGAAAGTTCATTCGTTGTTAAAGTACTGGGAGATAAAGCGGGGCAAAAGAGGTAGACTTAACTTTTTTGTGACCCACGAAAAATGTATAAAAAGCGTTCCTTTTGTCAGAAAGTAGAAAAAAGATCCTACAAATGTTCGAATTACGACTCGTCCAAACCTTTCTGCATTTTCAAGGTTTCATCATTTGAATGGTCTTCCCAAGTGAGATGATAACTATCGGGACCGCACATAGCATATTGTACAGTATTGCCCAGTGCTTATTAGTGCTCGGAAGACCGCCAATCTCGCTCTTACTATCTAAGTACTAGGAGATAAAGCGGGGCAAAACGGGGTAGACTTAACTTTTTTATGACCCACGAAAAATGTATAAAAAGCGTTCGTTTTGTCAGAAAGTAGAAAAAAGATCGTACAAATGTTCGAATTACGTCTCATCCAAACCTTTTTTAATTTTCAAGGTTTCATAATATTTGAATGGTCTTCCCAAATGAGATCATAACTATCGGGCCCGCACATGGCGTAGTAGTATTGCCCAGTGCTTATTAGTGCTCAGAAGACCGTCAATCTCGCTCCGACTATCTACGCCGCTTAAAGAAGGAGCGATATGGCGTTTTAGCGTACGAAAGCCAGTGTGGAACGAGCGATGTGCCGTTTTTCCAGTTACGGCGGAATCCTACCTGGGTTGCATTGTGCATAGAGACGACGTGTTAAAATTTAATTACTCCTTTGTTCGTGTCAAGGTTATTCGGTGAAGGCAATTTGATAAATTATTCCGCATTGTTGGCTCATAAAAGGAGGAACCAAGCATCAGCTTCCAGGGTCTCAACATCATTACGAATGCTGTACTGTGCTAACCATAGGTGCAACCAGCCACCTTGCACTGCCTGCGCCACACAAGGTTTCGGAGAGCCATCAGTGCATGTGAGAATAGGGGAAACCTGGGCAACCCGCAGAGATCGAGTAGTTGCGTAGCGCGATTTCGTTAAATAGAACTCGCGAAATGTGCGCATTGCCGCCACTGGCATTTATTGTGGAATGAAAACGGCAGCAACCGGCATCATCACCCCAAGGATGCATTTAAATTCATGAGCATAAATTGGTCGACATTGTCATGCCCGGGAAGCTTCGCTTCGGAAAAAGCTGTCATTTCACCGTTTTAGTCATTATTAATCCCAGTTCTGGCTGCCTCCATTTTAATGACCCACTTTCACGATCTGCATCTTCGCGAAAAATTGCGTGTATGCAAAGGCAGTCCAAGAAATGTATTGCTTTTTGAAAACCCCGCTTTAATAACTTTCCTTCAAAGGTACTTGACTGTACTGTCGAGAGAAAAGAACAAAATCCAAGCAGAATTCCATTCTCCACAATGAAATTACTTGGTGGACTTTCCCGTCTTCATCGTCGTCAAGCTTTAGTTTCGAACAAAACCCTTTCAGAACCCCGTTAGTCAAATCTTTTATCGCGTCTTTCATTACCGTCTAACGAATAAAAAACAGCGAATTCAAGGCTACATCAAACGCCCTATCTTGTATATTGCTTGTTCTCGTAGAAGTCGACAGGCATCTCGGTTTTCCGCATTTCTATCGCGAGGCAAAGTCAGATCGCGGAATTAGTACTTGATGACGCTGTAAGCCTAGGAATATACTTGCTTGAAAGGAGAGAAGCTCTAGGAGCAGTAGTTAGGGAGCTTTGCTAAGTACAGGATATCTAAGGGATCCTCTGCCTTTCCCTCGCACCCCGTTTCTCACGCGAGGAACGTGGCAAAAGACAGAGTTTGATACATTGCAGTTCACTTATGAGAAAGTTTCTCCGGCAGTGTTACCCAACTTCATGAACATTCGACTACAGCGGTAATGGAAATACTTATTTGATGTTCGTATAATGTGTGTTATATCCTCTAACGTATAGCGTCTCGGTACTCTTAGGCCCAAAGACTTACGAGTAACATTATTTTTGAACGGGCAAAAATAAAGGAGAATGTCGTTCGCACTCGTCAGACGTATGGAACGAAATGAGTGAAACGGACAATGAGGAATAGCGGGAGGAACAAAAAAGATATTGTGGGTCTCCAAGCTCTCCCCCCGGGCGGGCATAAGTCGACGATGAGAGGGTGCGAGGAAAACTGCCGCTGAGATAGCCACAGCACGGACGAGTTTGGAAAAGATGGTATTTCCCGCAATAGGATCACCAACGTACCGTTATTTTCGTGCCGGACAGTTTTATGTCCTCTATAATTCCCAGAGTGTCCTCTGGAGCACATATTAACCAGGTCGAGAGGTTCGGTCGACGGTGTGGCCGTCGGGGTTTCGAGGGGGTGGAAGTTCCGCTCTTCGCGGAGGGAAGGGCTGGAGAACGGGGGATATCTCGTAAATCGCCGAGTCCTCTCCGCGACCAGTAGTACTTCTCTATATTTTTTCCTATCTTACAATTTTCCTCGCTTTAGCCATGAAAATCTCATTGTTTCAATGAGAAAACCATTACGCTCGTCTTGATGGGGAACTCGATCCCTCTTCACGAGCAAGTTGTTTGCGTTATTACGATAATACTCTTTATATAGGCTTCCATCTGCAGTTTAGGTTTTTTGCACTACTAAACATTGCGGCGGAAATTTTTTTAAATCATCTTCAATGATTACAGTGATTATTGGGGCGTACGTAAAGATTTTATAGATTTTTGAACTTGTTTGTTTTTTTGTTTTGTTCCATGTAAAAATGTGTATTAATTTGATATTAAATGCTTGTTGTATTAAATGCTACGATGCAATGTAACTGAAAGCGAAGAGCCAAAGGGAAAGGATGATGTCAAGAGTGGGAGAGATAGCACACAGGAGCGAGCAGGCTTGCAAGCGAGCCTCCGTGGCTTAACCCTTGCAGCTGAATACACATTTAGAAACGAGGGAAACAACTAATTTCAACTAGCGTTTCACGGACCATTTAACTCTGGCAACTCTCGTACTCTCCTATCGCACCCTTGTTATAACAATTGTACTTGCCCCGGCATGTACCCACTACGTGGTGCTCTTCTTCTTCAATGGCCACGTTCATGCACATCCTCGTCTTATCACTCGATAAGTACGGGATACCGGTATATGCGGTAAAAGTTGTGAATACGAGTCGGCCTATGTATCATCGATTAATGTGCCTGGTATGCGTATTATGTCCAGCACCCACATTTTCTTGCGGAATACCGGAGAGATCCCGTGTTCCGATGAATTATTCGGGACATTTTTTGGCACCCCATTTTGCCCCGTCTCTTCCCTATAGAGCTCCAGTATGAATAGCGAACATCGGCACTGAACACCGACTATCGTTTCACCAGATTTGCGTAATACTCTCGCTGCGGTGTAGTACGTCATCTACGACCCTGAAGATATCTGCATGACATCAAGTTTCATCTTTGGCCAGTCTCTATCAGTGCACGGCTTTAGCAACAATAACCAATTGTTAACTTATAGAATTTTAATCTCCAAGTGAACTTCCTCGAGCAAAGTTTGTTCAATGCAAAATACAACCATTATAACTTGATGAAATTTGGGCACATGCAGATATCTTCAGGGTCATTCATCTACGACACTGAAGATATCTGCATGACATCAAGTTTCATCTTTGGCCAGTCTCTATCAGTGCACGGCTTTAGCAACAATAACCAATTGTTCACTTATAGAATTTTAATCTCCAAGTGAACTTCCTCGAGCAAAGTTTGTACAATGCAAAATACAACCATTATAACTTCATGAAATTTGGGCACATGCAGATATCTTTAGAGTCATTCATCTCCGACCCTGAAGATATCCGCATGACATCAAGTTTCATCTTTGACCAGTCTCTATCAGTGCACGGCTTTAGCAACAATAACCAATTGTTCACTTATAGAATTTTAATCTCCAAGTGAACTTCCTCGAGCAAAGTTTGTACAATGCAAAATACAACCATTATAACTTGATGAAATTTGGGCACATGCAGATATCTTCAGGGTCATTCATCTCCGACCCTGAAGATATCCGCATGACATCAAGTTTCATCTTTGGCCAGTCTCTATCAGTGCACGGCTTTAGCAACAATAACCAATTGTTCACTTATAGAATTTTAATCTCCAAGTGAACTTCCTCGAACAAGGTTTGTACAATGCAAAATACAACCATTATAAATTGTTGAAATTTGGGCACATGCAGACATCTTCAGGGTCATCGTGAACTTCCTCGAGCAAAGTTTGTACAATGCAAAATACAACCATTGTAACTTGATGAAATTTGGGCACATGCAGATATCTTCAGGGTCATCGTTATCGTAGTTCGAATTCTCAGTCACCGTAGGTCGGCCATTTCACTTTCGCCACGGCACACTTTTATGACATGATCGATGACTCCGGGGTCGGCCGTGACATCGCACGGGCTGTCCAACAGTTTTGTTGTTTTTTTTATTTTTCGTCCCTCGCTCGAATGTCCCGAGCCCCTCTTTTTCATTTTTTAAACTTTGTCCTCCTCCAGCTATCGTTCGCAATACCCCGGAGGGACCGTTGATCCGCGCAACGTTCCGGAGTCAGGACAGGAAGGGGCCATTATTCTTTCTCCGCGATATAGAGGCGTCGCGCGTAATAACATCCAGGAACTTCTCACGGAGACTCGGCGAAGCAACGGTTCAAACTCTCCTCGCGCTCTCGGTCTCATTCTTCACTATCATCGCGTTCTCACCCCTTTCTCAAGCCTTTTCTAAAGCTCTCTCTCTTACTTTCTCACGCCTTTCTGCTACTTCTCCGTCCTCCTCCATTCCCTCACCAGCCCCTGTCTTGAGGGGCTCCGGAGTTGTAAGTGTGCAAGTGGCAGCGGCGATCTCGCGACCGCCCAACAGCAGACCCAACGATACGGACACTATTTTTCTTTTCCGCGAACCGCACCCCCGTTTTTTCCATATATATATGTATGTGTGTATATATATATTTTTTTTTTCTCGTGCAAGTCGAAGCCCCCAACTTTCCGACACAAGGACGCAGACGAGAGGTGTGAGAAGAAAAGCTAGATATGCTCCGTGGATACGAAAAATTGCTCCCACTTTGTCGCCGAGTGTCGAGCGGGAGTCGCGTTTCGACCTCAATATTATGTCGTTTCGAGCTGGCAAGAGGAAGACATACGAGTTTACACTCGACATGGCACCACCGTGTACCCACCCACCGCACTCATATTGCCGTGGTTTATTTACGCTGTCGACTTTCCTCTTTGCTCTTTGTATTACAGTCGACAGACGCGTGAGACTCTTCACTCTGCGCTCGCTGGATGCACGGGAATTGTTGCTGCGAGGAAAGTACTTGTAGAATAATTTCGCTAAAAATAGTTATACCGTAAACCAATTAAAGAAATAAGAAATAATGTTAACAATGAATATTTTCAAATAAATTGTACATCATCACGAAGAGGTCTCTCATTGGGGTAAAAACAAAAATATTGTTAGTCGATAGATGCGTTTCTTTTTTCACTCTGGCATCCGAAGATTGTCTCAAAAATATGAATTGTTCAAGCATATCACATGCCCGAGGTTCGAAGGGTCAAAGGAGAAGAATTTTCTACCTTGCGCTGAATATATAGTTTCGATCCTCTATTCGAGTCCGAAGACTTTCGGTGTATCACGGCGACCCTAATAAAACGTAACACTTGATAGAGATGGACCGGGTCTTCTCATCTTTACGGAAAAAGGGAAAGAAACTGCGGGGCCTCCGAAGGAAAGTGTACAGGAAGTTTTCGTCTGAAAACAGGTTGTCCTGATTTGAGCGTGAAAAAAAAAGTCAATGAAACCCCGAACTCTGCAGCCTCCGTTTCGTCAGGTATGTGTACAGGTTTTGGGTGACTTGGTTCACGGTTCGCAGTTTTGGTACATTGTTGGTGAAAATGCCACAATACAATCGAATGCCAAAAATCGTCGAAGGGATAGTTTTATCAATTTGTATAATATATATTTTATAGTATATATATCAACATGTTGACAGAATGTACAACGAAGAGTAATAAAAATGTATACACCGCTCCAACGCAAATAATTGCAGTCACATCTCAATTCAAATAAAAGAAAACCCGGGACTGAAGGACTTCGGTCGATGGCCCGTTGACAATACTTGAATGCAAGTAGAATAGATATTAGAAATATATTAATGTATAAATGTAAAAATAAAAATGGTACCGATCATCAACGCATCACATGTATAGTTAATAAATACACACTACTACTACTACTATTTTATAGCAGTAGTAGTAGTAGTGTATTTATTGACAATATTCCAGATGGAACCAATTTTTTATACATAGAATTACATAGTGTAAGTTGTCCTGAGAATATAAATATATTGTCAATTGGCCATTGACCTAAGTCCTTCAGCCAATGATCTTTTTCTGTCGTAAAATGAAGTGAAAAAATACAATTTACGTTTGAAACCAAAAAATGTCTAAACTTTTTTTTACAACGGATCATCATGATAATGCGAACATTAAAACAATTCTGAAGAATTAATAGTGAAAATGGCACCAGCCTGTGTGATCGATACCCCTGTAGGATTTAGCAGGGAAATCCGAAAATTCACAGTCTCGTCGCATGTAGTACTTTCATTCCATCGAATTTCTTTTTTTCGCTCGAACGAAGAGAACGACGAAGCCAGCTAACCGCGTGCCGATGCAAATACAGGAATTCGTGTTTTGCGCGTGCCGAACGGTCGACGGAAGATAAAGCCTGAAAATCGTAGGACGAGGAACGGTTGGGGAAAAAAGCCGAATTACTTCGGAACGTGTCGCAGAAGCTAAATCGAATGCAATAGAGTGGAATTTAATCTAAATTTAAAACGTTGGCTAAAAGTTACGTAGCTCTATCGTATATGGCAAAAAACATTCGGTTGGCTCCGTCTCACGATACGTACGAATTTATTTGAGGCGTAATAGCTGGCGAACTCGAATTCATTATTGTCAGAAACGTATCATCTATAAATTATTGCACGGCGATGTTACTTCGGGTTGGAACGTCCGCTATAACTACATCGCTGCGAGATTAATTAACTTTGGAATTTTCATTTATTTTAAATTAGAATGCGTATTATTATGGAGTATCATCGAAATAATTTGTAGTCACATAGCTTGCGCGGAGAGCCCGTTCAACTTTAATTTCGTCCAATAAAATTAATATTTTAATGGCGTTGAAAATAGTAATTGTCATCGAAGGTGAAAGTAGATTTTAACGGACGTTCGCGCGTTACGTTATTTCCGAAACGCGTGAGCATTTGCAGACTGCAAATTGCATCGAATTAAAAGGGGATCGATAGGTGTGCGGCAGAAAGTGTGTTCGCGATGTTCACTTTCAGCAGTCGGACCCAGGCCGCTTGAGCGGGCGAGAGCTTCGCTATGGTCTGACCAAATAGGGGCTGGCAGTACTCGCGCAACTACCGTACACAAAGTCGTGGCCTGAAACGTGTATGCGGGAGTAAAAAATGTCATTTTACTTTTACTAAAATTTCATTACCTTGCAAAAAAACAATTAAGTTTAGAGTAATAATTTTTCTATTAACAATTATTTGAGTAAAAATGACATTTTCTGAAACCCTCCCTCCAAGCTCCATTTAACCAAACTGTATCAAAAAATTCTGTCGACAGAGCTGTTGAATTTCAATTTTGCCCTTCAAAAACAAATTAGTAAGTCGATAAGATAAACGGTATAGATAAAGGCATTTTGTTGATTTTAGTAGTCTTTTCGCGATGTTAAAAACAATGTAAAGCTGGAAAGAAAAGTTTTCGAGGCGTTCCTTTGACGAGGGTGTATATATATCCATGGGTGTTCCTATAAAATCACGTCAATTACGTTATCGTTTGACAATCAACCGTACTCCGTCTACGTCGCACGAGCGATCGCTCAACTGTCCCAAAATGACGACAGTCCAACAATATGTGTGGAGAGCCGCGGTTTCACACTCTCCCTAGAGAGTGCCCTGTCACCCCACACACGTGAACAGCCCGAGACGTTTACACATACACGGAAAAGCTGCGTTCGAGTGGAAAGTGAGCAGAGCCCGACGCAGCGCATCGATCGAAAGTGCAACCTCGCTAATTCGACTCTCGTTCGAGGAGCGCTAACGAGCGACGCGTACTTGTTAACTGCTCTCCTCTCGGCGAGGTACAAATTGAATCAAGCCCGTTAACTACGGGAACATTAACGAGACGAGAGGCGCAACGGTACAAGGAATCTCATCCCTTTTCCTCTCGAGACTCAAGTTCGATTGTTAGAATGACACCGTGATTTATTGGAAGACTTCGCAGATAAATTTAACGAACTTTTGAAAAAATTAATGGCACTTGTCCACGTTGCGAGGACGTGTAAAATGAAAAATCAATACATAAAAATAAAAATACACTGCAACTTACAGAAATATTTCCAACGTCTGCGTACCATTGAAGTGTGACATTTGTTTTTTTTTTTCAACGAACTGCATTTTCAAGTACAAAAAAAATTATAAAATGAGCAAGGGAAACAAACTGTAAAATCACTGAGAAAATAATTGTGGCCGATCGTGGACACAAAAGGGTTTGTTGAATTTTCAAATATTCTTTACCCTGTATGAGATTGGCACTGGATCAATCGCGTAGCTTCGGGTTCCAAAATTGATATACCGCACCCGTTTGATACACGTTATATCCACTTCAGGTATCTCATACGACGAAAAGTCCTGTTCCACGTAGTAAACTGAGCGGGCCGGCTTGGGTTCACAGAACTTC
Organism: Ichneumon xanthorius; assembly: GCA_917499995.1. Lineage (NCBI taxonomy): Eukaryota > Metazoa > Arthropoda > Insecta > Hymenoptera > Ichneumonidae > Ichneumon > Ichneumon xanthorius. Next base: position 5,507,242 of record OU824202.1, on the reverse strand, counting down.
ATTAATCACGCTCAAAAACCTTGCGGAGACTCCCGGCTTGGTACAGTGTACAGTGGGAGATAGGCGGCCGGGATGTAGAAGGGTTGTGAGCAACGAGAGGCCAAGGATAGTGTGTATGTCCGTTCGGGTTCCAGAAGCACCATCCACGCTCGGGGATACAGAGAATTAATTAGCTCTGTAGCAGAGCACTGTCAACAGCCTCGGTCCTCCACTGGACCCCGAGATAAATTACCGAAATTTGGATCCTTATCACTCGCAGATAAACTTCCGCTCGTCTAAGAATCCGCCGCGGGCCTTCCGACCTATTAATGATGTATTCTAATCAACGAATCAAATTAATTACATCTACTGATTTATGCTTCATTTTCCCTGTGCATTGCTATGGGAAGAAGCGTCCCCGAAGCCGTGAAGCGTAAATGATGAAAGACTTGATACCATTAATAACGAACATATTAATTATTTCATGCTTTTTAAACTTTCTCTTTTTTTTACTTCTCCCGCTTTCTGAAGCGGGCATTTGTGGAAGGGAAAAAAGTGTTCTAAGTGGATGCCACTATGACTTTGTGCAATCTTGAAATTGTTTGTACAATGTTTGTGTACGGATGGGAAAAGCGGTTGTGTATACAGAAACAGTAGATGGCTGGTACTCGTGAAACGCTCGGTGGAACAGGGAATTAATTACTTTGCAGTGTCGGTTAAGAGAGAAAACGCCTTAACATCCCGACACCGTGTCGGACCCGCTCTCGCCAGAGATAAATTGCCTAAGTTCTGATCTTTATCATGAGCACGAGTACATAGCTTTTCTTTTATCTCCCTTATATCTCCCGTTCCCATCAAAATTGCAGTGTTCCTCGAGTTTAAAATCTATACCGTGATATTGGGACAGTGACTTTTCGTCCGATCCTTAACTATCCCATTTTGCCCCGTTTTCTACATCAAGTTTTTGTGGTACTCTGTGGTGTGAACTTAATGACTTACGCTAAATTGACAGAGTAGGGTACTTAGAGCATGCTGTGCGATAAGTAAAACCTGCGGATGCGCTTAATAGAAAAAAAATATGTCACTAAAGAAATCTTGAATGTATGAATAAAAAATTGCAGAGAAATACGCATTTCACTGGTGATATAGATGAGAAAAGTACGGAGCTACGCTGAACTTGTTATAGGTCGTAAGCAATCACACGTGTCAAGCTAAATAATTTTTTTTTAGAGATATCAGACTCCAAACCTCGATTTGGATAGCGGAAAGGACAAGAGAAAGAGAGAAATTTCGATACATTTTCCTTTTTCCCTTGGACGATTCGACAGCGTAGATTACGACTACGACTTCCCAGTGCCAAGGATCCAATCGCGAAACGAGGGACTGGGGAGGGAGACACCGGCCACTGCCCTGTTGAGGAACGGGGGGCTCGCGGCTACCCCTTCGTGACCTGTCACAGGATTTTCCGCTCCAATAAAAGGATTAACCGGACGAGGGTTAATCCTATAGGAAGGGCCGTTCTCACACTTCGTATCCGGAGGACTGGCCAGTCTCGTGTTCGTCGGTCACCATCACTGTAACCCACTTAGGTCACACACGCTCGCTCCGAATCTTCACCGTCATCTCGGTTCGGTATGGACCACCGAACCGTCCCCTTTTCTCGTTCACTCTCTTGGGCGATAACGCAAAATTATTTTCCCTTCCGCTAAACCACGAAAAACTAATTGCCGGGATCTATCAGTGATCAAGGATTCGAATATGAAGCAAATTTATACGTTCGTTCATTATCGAATCCAACGATTAGATCAGTGCTCTTTTCATTCGTGGAGATAATGAGAATGCTTTTATTCATCAGTGAATGTCATGAAGTAGGGGAGACCGGGGCGAGACGGGCTACCTAAACAAATAACGCGGCTACAACGCTGCCGAAACTATAATCTACTATTTGTCACCCAACATTGATATTTTCATAGGTTTTACAACCCGTCCCAAAAAGAAAATTTTCTGGGTCGAAACGGGCTATCCGTAAATTTTTCAATTTTTTTTGTGTGTCCCATTTTGCCCCGCTTCCCTATTTTGCATTTTCTCTCCTTCAGTTATTGTCCACGAAAGGTTTTTATCTTTCCCTTCCAGGTTTTCATATGTTTTAAAATAATTTTGGGGTGGTCCATTACGCCCCGGTTCGGTCCGATTTTTCACTAGCCCATCTCGCCCCGGGGGCCCATCTTGCCCCGGTTTCCCCTATATCTTTGCATTTTCCAATAACCACGTTCCGTCGTCACTCTTGTCAGTGGAATTGTTGCTCCATGGTATATGAACAAGTATGCGTTTCTACAATTAGCCGATGGGAAAGCCAGTTTTTCTTCGTTGGCTGGATGGCCTGCGTTTTTCGTCGTGTTCGGCCGGCGGCGACTGCTCAAAGGGTGGATAAACATTGTTCTAACGTGTCGGAGATGGAATTTACGTCGAGCATCGGCCTTCATGCATCGTTTGCCTGTGCCGCCGGTGGTAGCAAAAGATGACAGAGTGCTTGTTTTTATGCCTAGCGGTACGCTCGAGGGAACGTAACATTTCGGTCGTCCGTTCACGTTGGAAAACGGCAATTCTCACTGGATTCGTTCGTTTTTTATTTTTCTTACGTTTTTCTCATCTCTTCGCGCTTTCATTCGTTCCGTTGATCTCATTCTTGCCCAATTCACCAGCCGCCCCCCGCGCCCACACCCAGAAAAAAAATGTATTTGACGGCCACCGTTTATTTGGTTTAAGTAAAATATTTATTTGATTTAAGTAAAATATTTATTTGATTTAAATAAATATTTATTTGATTTAAATAAATATTTATTTGATTTAAATAAATATTTATTTGATTTAAATAAATATTTATTTGATTTAAATAAATATTTATTTGTTTTAAATAAATATTTATTTGATTTAAATAAATATTTATTTGATTTAAATAAATATTTATTTGATTTAAATAAATATTTATTTGATTTAAATAAATATTTATTTAAATGAAATAAATATTTATTTAAATGAAATAAATATTTATTTAAGTCAAATAAATATTTTACCTAAACCAAATAAACGGCGGCCGTCAAATAAATTTTTTTTTCTGCGTGCAAATCGCTGAGTTGTGAGCCCGTCCCCACAATCGTTCACGGAAACATACTCTACCATAATGTGTGCGCGACAATCTCTTTCGTTCATCGTCGCCCACCCGCCCGAATGCTTGCCACGTCTCCTCTCCCTCGTAGTCGAAAACTTTCGCCGCAACTTTTAATTTCACTCGTTCACTGATGCTCCTGCCGGGATGCTGCTGGATGAAAAAGAACAGCGCGGAAGGGTCCTGAGACCCGAGGCAAAACGCTTCGCCCACCTCCTCGTACTCGTCGTCACAGAGCTCGCGATACTTTATGACAAAAAGTTTTCGCTCTTGCCGCGGCGCGTTGGCATTCGCCACGGTGGTGGTAGAGGGACAGAGATTCTCTTTCGAAAGTTACCCGTCTCGTCACCCTCGATGAAATATCCGAATCTCTCGGGTCGCCACCCCTCGCCGAATGGGCTGCGAGACGTCGATCACAATCAATCGGTTCGTAGATTTCAGGAATTCCTTAGCAGGTCGCAGGAACACTTGTCCACAGTCAGATACATTTATTGCCTCACGCAGGGCTCTTATGCCTTCGTTGTAAGGCACAGTTTCGATAGACAAATCTTGAATACATGCAATCATTAGAATGCCGACTAGCAGATACTCCCGAGTAGAAATTTTCGAGTGTTACATCAGGCCGTGTAGGGTCCTGATAAGCCCTGACAAGGGCCTGATAAGGCAATATCGCAACCCTATCAGGGCCCGATGTAACGCTCGAAAATTTCTACTCGGGCTAGCGTTTTACTTTACTAATATTACTAATGTTACAGACACTAGCTGTAACATTAAACGACTGTGTTAACCATTGAAAATGAAGTTGATCTTTAAAGTTCTTTAAAGCCCACCCAGCAGTTATTACCCGGTCGTCGGTATTCGCAAGCTCTCTCTTGCATTGCTGTTCCTTCCGCGTCTCGCCACTCCAGGGAAATATGCAACGACAAATCGTATGTAAATGCGGAGAGACGAAAACTCTTATGGAGTACCGTCGAATCATATAGTACATCCGTACTAGTAAACCGAATTTGCTGGGGGAGTCCGTAGCCCCAGCAAGGCTTGCACCCAACAGTGCTCTCATATCTGATTCCGTATGAGACGCCTCGAACTTACGGGAGGACGCGAAGAACAGAGAGTGAAGTAATGCCGCTGTTCAGTCTTCCCGATGGTGGGGAAAGTGCACCTCCGAGAAAGCAGCAAGGCGAATGAAACGAAGGGAGAACGACGACGGGAGAGGGAGGGAAGAGTTTTCTCCATTCGCTTTCGCGCGTCGGGATTACCTCCGGGCAGTTCATCGTGAAAGCGGGTGGTGCCATCCACCCCTCTTTCGTTCCGCTTCTCTCCGAGTCCCTCCTCGCACTTTGCCGCAGTGGCGTTTGTCAACAGTCGTGACTCGATTCGAAACTCAGGCTAGCGGGAATGCGCCTGTACGTGGACCCAAATCTCCAGCCCGCGATTCCTCCTCCACGGCATTCCTTCTTCACCGTCTACCTCGTTTCCTTATCTGTACCGTCTCTCGCCTCCGTTGGCGGGTCTCTGCTCTCTTTACGCCTGCTGCGAGAATCGTTCGCCAGAGTTTTGTTTACGCAACCGCCGAGGTAGAGGGAGAAATTTCGTTTAAACGACGAGGAACCGTCGACAACACTCCACCGTGAAGCAAACTCTCCAGCCTCTGCGTTGCCACTTTCCTCGGTCTCGAGCTTCGCACTTTTCGCCGCCGGAATAACTGGTTTGAAGCGATATTGGAACAGCTAGTTGACTGACGCAATTCAACCATCCGTCGGGTAAAACAATGCGAAAGTGTGTTATCTCGTCTCATTGTTCGTCGCTCATAAAGGATTTAAAACAATATCCGGCCATTTCCGTATACGAATAAATCCGGGATACTGTATACGGAATGTATCGAAGAATCGAGCGGTGTCCGTGCGACGAAACTGGAACGACTCATACGCATACGTCAAATCCCCGTTCATAGTCACGCTCTCACGCGTCACATTTTTCGATTTATATATTTTTTTTTCGACATTCATTGGACGGTCGGGTGAGCCAGTCCAACGATAAGGACTTTATCCGAACACGATTCGTCCGGATTGATCGGAAAACAGGAGAAACGGAATCGGCATGGAATCCCCGGTGTGTCGTCGATCGCATTACATCTAACGAGCAATAAACCATTCGGAACTGACTGCAGTAGCAGTTTGGTTCGCGACAGATAACCGGGATAACACTGTGGCAGTTAGGCACTCGTTCGAAAGGTTCATCGATTCTGCGACCGGATGTTCAACTCTGTTGCCTCAATTTTTCATTTTCTTTTTTTTCGTACCACCGCGCGTTATTCTAGTTTTATTTTCATCCAACGGGATCCGATTCGGCCTTCGATTGATTGTAATCCCTGGCTTTTTTCAAATATACGGTAGACGTTATTTAATCACTGTTTCTGTGACTTGTTCAACGTAGCATTGTCACATATTACACGTCACGCTAAAAAGTAACACGTTCGGCGATAACGCCACTGACCTTTGATCACCCAGAAAAAAAATTATTTGCCGGCCACCGTTTATTAAGATTAAGTAAAATATTTATTTGATTTAAATAAATATTTATTTAAATTAAGTAAATAGTTACGTGAATTAAATAAATATTTATTTAAATCAAATAAATATTTTACTTAATCTTAATAAACGTGGCCGGCAAATAAATTTTTTTTCTAAGTGATAGACGAATAAATATTAATTACCGTGGCATTCCATTGGTGCAGCAATTTGATAGGGGAGACCGGGGACAAAAGTAACAAAAATCCTTTTTTATTTTTTTACCAACAAACCCGAGAGTCTAACGCTTCGGCAGCCAATGATGTACCATTAACCTAGTCTTAGGTATTTAATTAAAAAATTTCAAGCAGAAAGTAGCACGGAATTGCGAACACCGCCCCTTTAAACACAAACAAAATTCGGTAAGAATTTGGGCCGCGGTGGGGTCAATTGTAACGGGTAGTGGCGTCATTTGTAACATCCTCCTGTACCAATGAAATCCTTCGCCGACCGCTATTAAGAAATAGAACCGGGGTGCATCATCACAGAAAAATTAAAAAAATTAAAAAATGTATTAGCCGTCTAAGCTGTTTTACCCGGCTAAGACTTTTTAGCCGGCCTAACTATACAGCCCTACTATACATGTTATAGTCTGCAATTGGTTGGTTATAAATTATAAGTGTATAAATTATCGCTAATTGCTTAGAATGTAAGAATAAAATAAATAAAATATATTGGTATTGGTATTGGCATTGGTAGAAATTAATTATTGCTGGTACAATTGACCCGGATCGACTGTTACAATCGACCCCACACATGATTATTAGCAAAGTTATTGTGGCATCGGTTAATAACAATCTGAAACGGATCGTCTCAACGATCAAAATGTTCTGCAAAAATGTACCTTTCAATTCCTTGTGCTTGTTTGCACTAATATTTAGTATTGTGTTGCTAGCTGATGCGATCCGAACAGCTGATGCTAGCTGATGCGATCCGAACAGCCGAAAAATTACTTCTGCACTCGCGAATCACATTTGGTTTCGGCGAATTGGTATTTTTGAAAACTCAGCTATGAGGTGATTGCATGGCCATAAGGTGATGTCTATAATGTTGCTCACTTCATATCCGATGCGTCCGATCATGCGCAGAGTTGCGCAGCCGCTTGTTACAATTGACCCGTGTTACTTTTGTCCCCGGCCTCTCCTACCAACTGTCACGAATCATACTACATTTTACCTTTAAATGTGGCATCATTAAAGGCACAATTCGACTTTGTATCTTTGACTAAAACCTGGAGTTTCTTTATGACGAAGCAAAGTATGATATATGAATCAACGAAAAGCCATACTTTCTCCGCTAGGCTGAAGTAACCCGTCGTTCGTCATGTATAATTGCCTCCAATTAATTTCGCATTACGCGAATCCGGCGGCTGTATGCGGAGGAATCTCGTGGCTTTCGAAACTGCAGAGGGATTTCAGCGTCCCTTACTTGCCCCAGCAGCAGAGTGTAATCGTATTGGTTTGTACTCGGCAGAATCCGAAATGCAATGGTCGTAAATTGGTCGGAACGATTCCGAGGTATCCTATTAGTTTCCAAGGCGATCTTATGAAAATCCATGGCTAGACACGTAGCTGTATACATGTATATACGGTATCCAACGAAAGGGTGCTTTTCCCGGTGGCCAGAAACGTTTCCACGTTTTCAGGAAGCAAGTTTAGTGCAGTGGAAGCAAGAGGCTGTACCAGCCCCGCTATCCGTGCTACCGCCGGAGCTTGGTCGCGTACACATAAATTCCGGTGGGTTGGCGGGAACGTGCCGCTTGGTCTCGTCGGTGGCCGGTGAGCCGCGGAAACTAGCCAGGATTACCGGCGTTGCGGGCTTTCCAAGCACCACCGACAACGGGGCATTAGAATTCATGCGGAGACATTTGCGGTACTGCTCCTAATGACCAGGTGTAAAAACCACCCTCGGTATACCCTCGAGCCATGGAGACTATACGAGCTCTGGAAACGTTTGGGAAAGGAAACGAGGGACGAGATCTCGCTCAGACGCTCTCCCGGTGGAGGAAGATGAAGTGGTGTAAGAATCCGGGGTACGTCTCGAGTTGGACGAGAAGGTGCGGTGAGCTCCCAGTTGGGTGAGCACCGCCCCGATGTTTTTACCCGGTAAATATCTCCGGGGTATTTTCGGAGGCAGTCGCCGGGATAGACGTCGCGCTTCTTGCTGCCTTATGGTTTTGAATTCCTGGTAAAATTTCAATCCGTCCCACCTGTGATGCTTCGATAATATTTGTGGATGTCAAGTCGGGAGAATCCGATGTTGTGTGTCTGTCTCTCCGCACATATATGTATTTTACCTGGATGGGTTGACTCAAAGGTTATAACTCGCAACCCTATCCTCTTGTGTAACTTCTTCTTTACATTTCACTGCTGTACACAACCCTCTTCGATCCGTCTCTCACATCCTTCTTGTCTCGGATTCCCTCCGCCTCCTCTTTTCCGCTCATCTCTTATCCCCTTCGACGAACCCTTGGCAGATACCTAACTGTAATTAAGGACTTACACGTCTTCGGCGCGAGCTTCTCCTTCCTTCCGAGCATTGAAGGGAGGATCAATTTTAAGTTCAACGAACGAGCTCTTGTCGTCATTCTCAACCCTCCGCGCACTGGCGGCCTCTCGCCGCTTGGCTCTGTTTCTTCTTGCAAGCTCCAACGTAGCGAACTTCCGGCGGAGTAATGACAGCAATAAGTTAGACGTAGCCGAGGTAAGCTAACAAGATCTCGCGTGGGCACCACCGCCCCAGTTTATTTCATCAGAGGATATTGTGTATTGAGAATATACTGCTCGTAGGGCGGAAATTGTGGTGTGATTAGGAAGTTTTCTCTGGAGAAATCAAGACGGTATTATTCGAGGTGCTATTGAGATTGGATTAATCCTTTTATCCCTATTTTCGATGCGCTGCAAGGGTAATCATTGTTTAAAGATTGTGAAAAAAATTATAACAATTTGTTAATCAACGCTGACAATCATTTTGACCGAGAAAACGGTATATTAATGCAGATTCTTCCCAAACCCATTTTTCTTAAACCTATACCAGAGACGATCTTGTGCAATTTGTTATTTTCTTGTTATAAAAACTATTATTTTTTTAAAAAACGTGTATAAAACTATGTAAAAGGGGCTGGTCCCCGTAAATAAATAAATAAATAAATAAATAAATAAATAAATAAATAAATAAATAAATATTAAGTCTCAGGTTCGCTGAAAGCTAGATGACATTCGAGATATTTAAATAAACTGAATTTCCCACCGCTACGTTTCGTCCTGGGTTTTCAAGGGGGCCTAAATGAGTATTGAGTTTTCGTGTCATTTGTTGCTCGATTTTGAGGCACTTCGCATGTAAAAATTTTCCAAAAATTTTGCGAAGCTTTCAGCCGAAGAGACTTCGCTAAAAGAACTCGAACGACTAAGAGTGAGTGAAAGTAGTGACTGAGTGATGCAACTCTTGTTGAGCGCAAAGTTCACAAATTGCTCTTCGTCTTCTTCCTTCTGGTCTCGCACTTCTTTCCGGCCGACTTATGGGATGGGTTCCAGCGTAGATGAACACTCGCCTTTAGGCGTATACCCTCGTCGCTGAAAGTGAGTGACTACCCACTGCTACCTGCTACACGGAGTTTGGATGAACGCGTATATACACACAGTTCTCGCGTCTCCGAGCCTCGGGAAAGATATTTCCTTGCCGCAAGTTCTGGGTTACCCTGGATTCGTACAGTTCCAAAGTCAATCCTGCTGCTTCCCGCCTCGCGCTTTCGCCTTTTTCCTGAGCGCGCTCAGAGCGCAGACTGCAAGCCACGACTATAGCGAGTGAACGACGAAGCGAATACTCGACTCGCGAGAAAAGTCGGTAGAGTGGCGATTCGAAAGTTTTAAACAAGGCGTGAAAAAGGCATCCAGTCAACCAGCATAGCCGTCTCCTCGAGCGTTTGTGCCTATCAGGCTCTCAAGGTTTCACCGTACTACTTGAATCTTCGATCACGGACCATCTTCGGTCCGGTGCGCGTGCCGGGCAACCTAATTCCGAAGTTTCTACAGGTTATACCGAAGACCCCGGAACGACGAAGAGAATGAGGAGGATGAAGCCTTTCGCGAGTGATCATTCCTCAAGATCCAACGCACTATAGACACCCGGGTATCCTATAATGATGTTAGCGGTATAACTTTGAACAGCTTCCGGAACAGGTCCAGTTGCGACCGGAGGGATGATTGGCATATACGGAAAACTGGAAGACGGCAAAAACGGCGAAGGCTGACGACGCTTAAGAAATGACAATCGGAAATGACGCGTTTCCGTCTGCATACGAATGCTGCTCCGTGACATCTCCGCTACCCCTTGAGACGCTTGTCTGAATATGTCACGTAGTCCGGGTATTTACCTAGAGCTAGTCGTCTGCGACGGCTGCTGCATATAGAATCGTTATGACTGTTCGTATAGATATCGTTCTGACTATGGTCGTAGACGAAGAGACCCCGGAGCTCTTCTGTCGTCATCCCTATCGCGTCTTCTACAGAGCTACTACTACATGAACTGCACTGTCGCAAATTCATAATCCTGGGGGCCGCGAACAGCATTGGTGGAGTCCATGGGGCAAGTCGACCGGTTCGGGCTCAATACGACTGACTCGATATGTAATTACCTCGAGTAATATAGCGGGGGTTATGCCTTGTCGGGCCACGGGGTAGGATCAGATATTGAGTATAGGGTTCAGCTTGGTTCTGTATGCTGTGCTTCTGCCTTTCGACTACCACCTACAATCATCGGTTTCCCACTACCGCTCCCGGATCCGCGGGTGCCGCCTTATGTGGTCTCGCACCTTTGAGGGAGGGATAAACCGATGGGAATTGAACCTCCGAATTCATCTCGTGTCTGCCTACTTCCACGGTATAGGTACGGCGGGTAGAAAGAGCTTAGTGGTTTGTAGACAAGGCGTGAGGACGGGCATAAGATACCCGGGGCTTGGCGGGCATAGGTTAGCGGGAAGGTCGGCCCTCGCTTTTCCTCGTCTTCTTTCCTTTTCGTTCGCAACTTTCGAAAGGTCTGGCTTCCAGTCTTTCGCCCCAGCAGTAGTCGACGATATGATAGTGGAGGTGGTGATGGTGGCGCGGTTGGCGTAGGAAAGAAGGGAAATACCCTGGGGAGCCCTCAGCAGATTTATGCCATCCCTGGCTACCAAGTCTCCTCTCAACCTCCCGCGTATACTACGGGTATATAGATGTATATGTAGCATAGATTCAACGTTGCCCGCGCACCGCAACTCCCCAGCTACCCCTGTATAGACCCTTTGGCCGCGGGGATCTGCGCCCGCCGAAGAATCCGACCAGGATATTATACGATATGCACCGAAAAGTGATAGATGGCTATTATGTTCCGCTAAGATGCGGAGGTACCGGTTATACGGTATATGGCATAGAGTTCTTGCTCTTCCTATATCCTCCCGCACCATTCTTACGTAGTGTAGGTGTACTTCAATATATAGTTATAATCTGTACGACGAGAGTGAACCTCGTAGATTTCCTGCGTACAACCTTTCGCTCCATCCTAGCCCTGATAACGTTACCTTTTACTTTTTGGGCACTCAACATTTTGTATCCTACGGAAATGATGAAGAGCCCCTATTAAAATCGTCTTACGAATTACCATACCGTATTTCAATGAACTGAGACTTTTTACTTCATACATGCACATTTGCATAATATATTGTAGTTCGCGTATTTGAGGAACTTGCTCAAGATGACGTAGCTGATGATCCGTATGGTCCGTTAACCCTTCGGTAAGTGCGTTCGTCACGAAGCTATTTGAAGGATCGTGGAGGGTATGGCGCGTACTCATCACGAAGTATAGTATCCCGAGGGATAATAGATTTGGCGAAGGACATGGTTAGGCAAGGGATTATATAACTGAGTCCTACCGTAACCCTTCACTCCCTCGCGTCCTGCTACTCCTATCTCCGAGCAAACCAACGAGCATTAATACAATTAGTGCAGCTTTGCTAAGTACCATAATGTGTACGGCCCCCTTCCGGATGCTTGTCCTCGTCGCCACTTGGACCCCACCCAAATTCTGAGGACGACCGCGGGGCTCCGGGCCACCCGACTATCTCCCTTCTCTGTGTGGCGTAACAGCATCGCAATAATATGTATTATATTAAAATAAATACGCCGCCGCTAATCTGCCGGCTCGGAGCGCCCATTAAATTCTCGTTTTTAAATAACCAGCAGCATCAGCGTTCTTTGCATGCTCCGGAAAGTTTTTATAATGGTAAAGCCAAAAAATTGTATTTCTGTCGCGATTTTTCATGCCAAATACTGAGCTAGGAGTAAAATAAGTGACGAATTCTTGATCGGCAGAAAATAATTCCGCCGTTTTAGGCTTGAAGTGATAAAGGGAAAAAAATTCCCAAGACCGATTTTTGGGGAAAGTGTTTCAGTTCGGATGTTCTTTTTTCATGACATGTTCTTTTTTTTAATTTTTCTTGTGACCGAGATAAAACCATATTTTTTCCGTAAATGTGCTTCGGATCGGTCGGCAGTGTACCAAAGCGGAGAGTATTTCTTACCGAAAAACGCAAACCGTAGCAGAAAATTGACTCGTTGATGTCGGCCAAGAAGCGGCGAACGTCACGGTGATTTTATCTACTAACATAATGCCACTCCGTTAAACGCGAAAGAAAAATATAAAGAGAAAAGAACGAAAGTGAAGAATGGAATGAAAGCATCACCCATTTCACTGGGCTCTGTACAGGCTTTCATCCTTGTTCTGTCCGTCTGAATGAAATTCCGTCGCCACGAGGCAATGACACAAACGAATCAGAAGCCACTCTCTTATCTCTTTTTTTTCTCCACCGTACCGCTTGGTTTCTGCAGAACGCTGGGAAAGTGTTGGAGTATCGATATAATAGGGTGGGCAGTAACGACTATTGACGTCTAGATGTCGAGGAATCGGAAATACGTATCGAAAGTCAAGATAATATTCTTTCAATGTGTTTTTAACTGCATTTTGTGACGAGCAAAGAGTCGCCCGTTAAGTTTCAATTCCGTTTCAATTTCCGTTAGTCTAGAGGGACAAACGAAAATGCTGGATGAAAATTAATTATAGGTGCATATGTGAAAAAATTGGAGTAACGTAACATATGCACAAAAAAATGTTCAACAAAAGCCACTACTAGATTATGAATCATTTTCCGTTAACGTGCTACGCTCATAAAAATGGGTCGACGAATAAACAAAAATTCATCGGTGATTTTTATCTGCGGCAAACTTTATGTAAGCTCGTTCAAACTCATTCTGCGCACCCTTGATGCCTATGTACGATAAAATCCGGAAGCCACTAGAGCAACTATAGGTTTTCATTAGAGCTAAAGTGGAAATTCCCCCGCACCCGAACACCTGCGTCTGCTGTATGATTATGAACGACGCTGTTACAGAGTTTAACGAAGTGTGCGAAATGGGTAAAATTCAAAGTGTGCATCGATAAAAATTACCCCGACGATCGTTCACAGCTATCGTGGTCGACGTAAAATTACAATTCGAGGACAGCTGCTAAATTTTTTTACCTCGACAGTTTATTGGTCCTCTCATTATCCCGGAAGTTAACCCAAATATTCCGTGAATTTATATTCGAATCTTAAGAATAATAAAAAAAAATATATATCTGTACTCACTCAGACGGGAGAGCTTAAAAGCATCGGCGGTGTTGATTACATCCGCGTAGGCTAACAGATCGAATCGTCGCGTCGTGTTGTTCTGATTGTGATTCGCGAGCGCAAATTTAAATGCCGACTGCACTTCCTCCGTGCCCTGTTCGAAAATTGCACCTGTGAACAAAAAAAATTAATTTGTCATCAGTATTCGTTCGTTAAAATGTATTTTATTATTTTACTTATTGGCGCTCGAATTTTCAACGATAAGCCACAATCTCGGTAACACATCCGGTCGAAGTGCTGGACGAAATACTGATGGAAGCGCATTCGGAGGTTTGTTGGCATTAGGACCGTATGCAATGCCCTGTCGTATAGCAGGATCGCCATTACCGTGATCGGTAGTAGTCCCCGCGCAACTAGTCGTGGACTGCATTCGCACCTAATTACCGTTATCCGTTTCGGCATTAATAGTTGGTAATACCTATAACGCCAGTACATTGACACTGCACATCACGCTGTGTGCACAGTACTACCTACTAGATGGCATCCGCTGTAAATGGTCGCTCTGCTTGGATACATTCCACCGTAATAAACTCCAAACTTGCTCCGAATCGATTTGATACCTGTGCTGTGTTGGATTAATACATGTTGAATAAATTTACAGCCAAAACTGATACTGTGGAGGACTCCATTGCGAAACTTTGAATTTCGGATATTATAACAGCGATGCCAGTTTCTACGTCTATTAATCAATAAATCTAACGGCCAACGGCAATGAGCACTGGACCGATAAAATGTGTCCATAAAATTAGAGACTGGAATTTGTCATTTAATTTGATTTATTATCATGTCTGAAAATCTTGATTTACAAAGTGAAAAACATTACCGAGAGACTATGCACGATATTCGATTGGGCATTCAGTCGAGCGAGGGAGTCGAGGGAAGGAGGGCCGAGAGCTTCCTCGGCTCTCGGTCTGAATTTCGTAGTCTTCTTACCCTCCGCAGGGCCTCCGGGCTCTGTCGATCGTAATTACATGCTTCGTGATCGCGGAAACATGCTTACACGGCCAGTTACTCGAAGAATATTGTAGATGGTGGAATCGTTGCAGTTGAGGAGGTTTCGGGTGGAAGGAGAAGCGTGTCTGGTAGCCCAAAGCGGAGTACGCGCTCTGTCCGATCGGGTTGATAACCGATCAGACGAGAAAATCAAAGCTGACAAACGAGGCCGGACGCGTCTGGTGGAAGCGCGCGGAGGTGAACGACAAAGTCAAACAAAGCGAAGCAAAGTGTTGGAAACAAAGGAAACAAAGCGACAGTGGTTTGAACGGGTTGGGGGTTCTTCTAACGAAAACCCCGCACAGAACCTCGTCTATGTAATCCGCCGTATACCGAGCTACTCTAAAGAACGTTTATAACTTCGTTCGATATGTCTTCAGCGTGTTGCAGGATGGCTATAAAAAATATAAGGAAAAGAACGCGTATGGGCGAAAATATCTCTGATAGGGCTAAGATGCAACTTAAGAAAAAAAAATGGAAATCATGAAAATATCTGACATGGCATGTCTGTGCTACTTGAATCTCTGTAATTAGGCTCTGGCGTGTCCAATCTTTAAATTCACAAAATTTCTACCAACCCGTCGATTATTTTTGTGAAAACCACAGCCAGACGTCGGCCCGATAGAAGCTTACTGTGAAGTAACCATGTGTATCGCGTGCACAAATTTTCCGGACAATTGTTCGAAATTTTACAAACGTTACCACGGTTTGAATTATATACGATATTGTTATGCGATCATTTATGTACAATACAGCAATTCGTCTACACCATCGTAATTGCCTACATTGTGAGCGCCCACGAAGTACTCGCCGTGTGTATAAAATTCGCGGTGTACCAGTCTACAACATTGAATATTCTATAGTCATTCAACCGTGCCATTGTACACATCCAGTTTTCAATCAGGCACGCAAGCTGGAAAAAAAACAAATAAAAACATCGATGCACAAATGATTTAGCCCAATGGAAAAACTTAATCGTATGTGTGCGCTATACTATCATGGAGCAAAGTCAAATGAGCCGATGTGCGGTGATTGACGCGAGTCCCGTAACGAGACGAAATACAAAGGGCACAACGGCCAAGCAAAAGAGAGATGGAGAAAAGAGCGAAGAGAGACAAAAAGCTTGTTGTCCATTGAATATACTAAAACAAGAGAAAGACCGAGTTGAAAAGCGTAGAAACGAGTGAAAGCTTGAAAAGCTTGGGTTGAAAACAAAAGCACACAGAGAAAGATAGAGAGAGAGAGGGAGAGGAGAAGTCCGATGGAAGGAGAGATGCAGAGTGAACGAGCGAGGGTGATGAGAATCGATGGGAATACGAGTGAGGCGGCGAAGGGATGAAACGAGACTGAGAGGGTGGACGGTGTGGCATGAGAGTGGAAGCGAGAGGGCTAGGTCGGGGTGTACCAATCAATAGACGCGCGGCGGCGCTCCACCTGTCAACGTTACCGAGATAAATATGGGGGGGGGGGGGTTGCTTTTACATTAATTTCCAGGGTCGCTTATTCGCCGATCGGCCGGAAGTTAGCGTGCATACAGTGCCCAGTTACACCTGATGCGAATCGTCACTCTTGCTAATGAATGTGATAACGAATCGGTAAACGGCATGCTTGTGACTATTATGCTGCAGCCTATATGCTCGAAAAGGGTCCATAATTGTTTTTTATGTAAATTTACAGATGTTATAATTAATTGAATAATATTATAATTAATTTGTTATTATAATTATTTAGAAAGGTCGTTGTCGTGCGGTTGACGAGTCGACGAGATGTTATCGAAATATTGGAATCCAATGTAGCCCCCCACGGCCGTCGATTTACTCGCGCTTCGAGCCAACGCTTGGGAAAGTGAAGGTGAGCGAGTTCGATCGGGCGAAGGAAAGAAATTATCGCCTTCGGCATCGGAACCCGCTAAATGGTATAAAAAAAGTTTGTATATTTAACGAACATTGGCGGCAAGCTCCACCATTTTTTCTTACTAATTTTACAGTATATCTTTTTTTGTATCAAAGAATCGTACTTTTAACTAGCAAGAAATGGCAAAGTGACGAGAAAAAGATTGTGGACAAGAAATGTTTGTTCAATGTAAATCTCAAAACTTTTTTACCCTTTTTTACCTCACAAACACAATCACCATTCTGTTCCATGTTATTTATGTATCAGATTTTCAGCGATGCAGAATTGATTGAACAACCGTCTAATCTACTCGGCTACATTCCCATTCTGCGCTCAACTCCGTGCCCTAACTGTACGGCATTACCGTCGTCGCGGCACCGATGAACGATGCGATAATTTCGTCGGATCGGACAAAATTGACAGGTCTATGAACGAAGACTGCGGTCAAAGGGTAGCGAATAATAAACCTCGTCGAAGTCATGTTAGAGGGTATATACGATAACAGGGAAACGCGATTCGTGGTCAGTAAACCTAACTAGATTACCCCATTCGGATTTCAACCTCCCCGCAATTGTCCCCCGAGGTTCGTACGCATCACTGTATCTGCCGTGACTTCTGATGCTTAATCAACCTAAAGAGAAACGCATCGACAAGCAGAAGCGGAGATCAAACCTTGACGCATACATTATTTCTTTTCTGAAAATCCCGGAAATTTCTGTACACCCTCGGGCGCTGAAAGAAATTCCAATAATGAGCGATCCGATATTTCATCTCTTCAAACATCCCGGGAATATGAATTAATTAACTCCTTGCGGCGAATATTGAATCCTCCTTATGTTAATACACGATCGGGCGAATATGGAAAACGAGAGAATGACTGGTGAAGGTGGCCAGAGGAGAAACGCCGCCAGAGAGTAGGAAAGACCCGGCTACATTGTGACAGTCGAGTCTATGCTGGAGCTCCATTGGCGCAAATTTTTTGAATTATTTATGGAACTTCGGCAAAGTAAAAAAAACGCCGTTTCAATGTAAAATTTCCGACAAGACTCACGTGGGGCTATAAAAAATGATAATGCAATTTAACCGTGTAAAAGTAACCTTCTCCGTGCTCGACATTTCACCATTTCCTTCACGTAGCACGACTCGTCTGACGATTTAATATCGAAAGCCGTGACACGGTGGACTCGATGGTGGACTTACACGTGGAAACTGCAGACACCCCCTACACTCGATATTTTATTAATCAAACTACTTTTTTTGGGTCGATTTTTATGTGCTCGAAATGTTCTTGAATGTTGAACGTGGATACGCATTAGGATGAATTATGGAAATTTTATCGCGATGTATAAATGTACAATATTAACGGGTCAAGGGAGGGAAAAAATGTTGCAAGATAGCCGAGGCTTACCTACCCCGACGCTGACTGCAGGGCGCGAAGAATCGAAGCGCAATTCCATAACTCCGAGAATGTCGAAGAACGATGGAACCTCTCGATCCCGGTGGTTCAATAATTTCTCGAAGCTCTTCGTGCTCGAGGCTGGCTCCCCAGACGTGAGGGACGGGGACGAGAGGCACGCTGAGGGATATACGGCGGTTCGAGGGGTGTGGAGAATTAAGAGACGAAGAAAAGTGAGCCGGCGCCGAACCGCAGGCAACGCGGAGAGCCGCCCTCCAAAGTCTCTCGCTGGAGGCAGTTCGAGCCCCGATTATTCGGTGAGAACGGCTTTTCGCAGTTTTAATCTCGGCATTTTCGCTGTGTGCGCGAGATGGAGGCACACCGATGGGGTGAAAACGGAAAGTTTCGATCGACTTGCGGGATTCGCTTCGCGATGAAAAACAACTTCGGGCTTTTTGGTGAAGGTATGTAAATGGAAAGTATAGAAGGGGGGAAAGAAAATTTTTATCAAAAGCGCAATAGCCAATGAATTTTTTTTTTATCCGGTCTTTGCTTTCAATGTTTGCTCACTTTGCGATGCAGGGGGGCAAAACGGGAACCTCCAATAAAAAAAAATGGGGTGAAACGGGCACCAAGTCTAAAAATTATAATTTTGTCTTCATTGATTTTTCATCATATACCGACGTCTATTATATCAATAAAAACGCAAAAAGGAAAGATAAATGAAAATTTGAAAATTGCAATTTTCATATGGCTTTCTCATAATGCTCCTTTCGCAAAGTTTCTTCTATGAGAAAGTATTTTCTGTATTGTTGTCTTCCTCAGAGAGGAATCTTCGCGAAGAAAGGAACAATATGAGAAAGTTATATAAAAATTTCAATCTGCAAGTTTTATGAAGAAGCCATATGAAAATAAAAATGTCCAACTTTTTGCAGCGTGAACGTCGTGTTTGACCTTTCTACAAAGCGCGAAAAAATATACCAACGTTGCGCTTCACTTTGTCGGATCTGTACCTCTACTTCGTTTAACGAAAATATGGGGTCTTAGAGAAATATATGTTTTAATCATTAAATCAATTATCCAACATTCGCCGATTGTGGCCATGTCGAATGCATTTTTTGCCGCTGATTACGAATCTCGAATTTAGTTTATTCCTGGAGTGATATTCGATGGAGAAACTCTCGTCGGACGTAAAATAAACATTTTCCGAAAAATTTCAAAATCTTATAAAATCTGTACGGTTCGATCCACTTTCGCCAAATTCAATACGAAATATTGTACAATGTTAATTCATTCCCGTGTCAAATTTCAGCTTGATACCTCCATGTTTACTCGAATTGGACAATTTTTAGTAATTTTTCAAGAATATCAGAATTCCATAAAATCGGAACAGCACGCACGCACGCACACGCATACGCATACATCCGGACGCTAGTAAAAAAAATGCATTTCTCATCGTTTTGAACTATTTTAAGTACTCTGAAACTAAAATCTCGATTTTTTTTCTTAATAAAAACTTCTATAAGGAAATAAAATCGGAAAAAGATTGTTTAAATAATAACACAATTCTATCTGATCAACTTATTTGTCATTATTACCACACTGACAAAATTTTGTTATAATCTAAACTAAAGGCAAGTTTTAATAAAGAATATGAAATGAAGTCTTTGCTTTAATTTTTGCAGAACTATATTTGTGGACTCTATTCAAGTAACTTTTCTTTGAACTGGTCTGTAATCGCCGTTCGAGCAACGGCGAACTGTCGTGAGGCTTCGGTATAATTCATTGCCCTATCATACAGACAACAGGCTTCACCGCGCCTGCCATGACAACATCACTCCATGACAGTCTATTCGTAGTTGTAATGTACATTTTCACCATGTTTCCTCTACGACAGTAAATAAACAATAGAGGCAACCGCTTCACCCGCATTTGAGCGTGTTCAAAGTAGTAAGTCATACGATGGCGCTGTGCATAACAAAGTTCACGACGCTCAGCAAAAGACGCCACCGAGTGGTCGATAACTGACGGAATTCCAACTTTGAAGCGATGCTGCTAGAGGTTGGAGCTTACGCAGTGGCAATCGTTGTACATGGAAACGTCGTACAGACAACATAAGCTATTAACACGGTAATAATACGAAACTTGATTATACCCTAAAAAGAAGACCGTGGCAAAAATTTAAAAAAATTTATTTAATCAAAAGTCATTCGAAAAATTAAATGCATCAAAAATCTAAAAAACATAAAAATAAGAACAAACGAATGTCTTCAACATTTTGTCCAAAAAATGAATTTGCTCAACAAATCTTTGAAAAAAACGTTCTGAACAAATGTTTTGAAAAATTCCAATTTCGATTGATTTTTTCTTGTCTTGATCAACTTGACTTATTTTCCGCACTTTTCCTATGTAATGAACATTAGAAATTGAAAAAAGTTGTTTATAAAAAAAGTGAAGATAGTGCCAGTTTTGCCCCCGTCTCCCCTAGACATTTTTTGATAACCACGAGTCCAATATGAGTTTCAATGCTAAAGTGTCTTTTTCTGATTATATTAAAATGGTTACTTTCTCAACGCTTTCGTTAAGCAACACGAATGTATCTTGAAGTATGCTAAAAGCGATAATCATTTTAATCTACATACAAAAATGTGAGGAGTAATGACGCTTAAGAATGTTAGGACCAATCCGCAGATCTTACATTTATAGCATTATATGAATATTCATGAAATGCTGCGAGCCGGTATATAGGAATGAAAGGCAGACTGACATTCAGTAGACAGTTACTCTTCATGCTAGCAACATGTGCATCATCTGTTCCAGTGTTTTTTCAACTTTTAAGCAAATAACCTTTGGCCAAGTATTCGCGAAAGTTTGTGCTATACTATTGATAATAGCAGTAGTATTGCTGCCGTGTCTCTTTTACATAGACATCGACATCGCAAGTAAATTACTATGGATTAACCATGAAAATAAATTAGAGGTAAGATTTTAGTCGGTTGAGAATTACCCAAAATAAACATTTTTGCTTCTTTCATTTGCATTTCAAATTTTTCCATAGATGAACTTTACCAATACCAACAACTCGAGAGTAATCGTCGACTCATACGCCAAAAAAATTACAGACTGGGGATAACAAATAGTAATAAAAAAATTGGATATTTCATTGGATTTGAAATCCCAGAGGAAATCAATTTTTTACATCGTAGCTCATGCTCCCACGGGGAGACGCTAACTAAATTACTTATGGTACCACTATTCTTGCATTGCCGAATTTTATAAAGAATTTTTCTCATTTGATATTGAACAAATATATAAAGTCTCATTTAATATACTAAGCATTAATTGTAACTCACATTTTTATGTTAAAAATGTAATAAATCGATTCATGCATAAAAATATCGCATGCCGTATATAAATTTTCATAAAGACATTTTTTTACATAGTGTTTCGGGAGCCTAGTCAGAGACTGACGGTGCGTGCGTGACGTATGCCGTGTACTAAAATTCAGCCTTGCATTGTTTTCAACAAGTGTTTTTTTTAATTGTATCGAGGCCAACAGATGGAAGCCCCACGCTCAGGTATTTCAATGTCAGGGGCTCCTGAATTAGAGATAACCATTGTACATCACGAAAAGGTATAAAGGCGATCGGGAGTGGTCGGAAAATATTAAATTTGTAAATTTTCGCTAGCCGGCAGAAGAAAGGATTCCTGGGGCTTTATAAAAGACGCATGTCTGAAGTGCATGGGGATAGCGGAAGCAAAAGTGGAAAGAAGAAGAAGCGAAAGCGCTTGGCTAAAATAATCTCCGCTGCTCTCGGGTCGGTGGTGGTTCGAGCCTGAGGTATACGTCGATGGGTAAAGCGAACGTGGTAGCATCGGGGGGTAAAAGTCTGCCAAAGTAGGAGGTTCCTAATAAACGTAAGAGGGAAGCTGGCTTAAAAGCT
Source organism: Ichneumon xanthorius (assembly GCA_917499995.1). NCBI lineage: Eukaryota > Metazoa > Arthropoda > Insecta > Hymenoptera > Ichneumonidae > Ichneumon > Ichneumon xanthorius. Next base: position 5,485,602 of record OU824202.1, on the reverse strand, counting down.
CTTCGAATAATGGGGAGATTCTCTCGCTCGCTCTTCGAGAACTCTCGTATCTCGGCTGAGCTCTGGCTAACCCGAATTTACGGGGCATTAAAAATAATTGAGCAAACGAGTTGCGTCACGTCGTTGCATGCCAGTGGCGCGAACTTTCGTATTAAACTTCTCATACTCGCGCACACAGGTCCGCTGTCACCGATTTATGAACGTTGGTGCCGGTCACGCACGATCATAGGACGTGCATCCCCCATAAAGGGAGCTACTTAGCGTAACAAAATGTTTCAATTTCAGGATGTTGCAGAGCGTACGTTTTCGAGATAAATTTATTCGAGGGAAAACAAAAATCGCCATCGAAGAGAAGAAGAAGTGAGCTAATAATAGTTCGAATTACGGTGCGATTTCATTTATGTGGTACTTGTATGGGGCGATAAATGATAAAAGATAAAGGACCTTTGGGGGGCGGCAAACTGATATGTATCTCGTCGGACGCGCCAACTCCGCGGTGATTAGGATTCCCTCGGGGAGAGCTGCAATGTTTTAGTAAGAGCAGCAGCAAGGAACCGCTGGGAGGGGCTTCTGGTGGCTGTTTGCTCACAGAATCGGTTTCGTGACCGGACTGTTGGGCAGCGGCATCAGCATGACCGACGATCCGATAAGCAGGAACAGTATCGGCGCTACCCGAGCTAATTTTCTCTTTGGCTCATCAATTAATTAACCATAGAGAAAATTAGGAAGCTGCTCGTCAATGGGCACTTTGCGACCGGGGAATTGGGGGAATTGAATGTAAGGACGCGGAGGTAAGAGGGAACGCGAAAGAAGGTAAAATCGACCGAGGTAAATGAAAGTAGAAGAGGCGATGGAACGACAAGAACTTTGCCTTTCTCTTATTTCCCTCGTTTGATAATTATCGAAGCCGAAGCGCTTCGCCTTTCTTGTCCCTCACCACGGAAAAGTCATGGTGTGGGACGTTCCCTTCAAAGTCTCTCGACAAATACACCCGGAGGCTATAACAAGAGCTAACCGTTTCGCAAGAGTGGGTCCATCACAATTGAAATTAGTTTCCGTCCGATATAAGATGCAGTGGTAGGTCGTTTTTCCTAAGTGAGAAAAAGCGAATAACCCCACGAATAAATGAATTTTTAGTACACCGTTGCCTTTCTTTGTTGTTTGGGAATAGAAATTGATGTGTTAACTGGCAAAACTACTCGCACAGGTCAGTCGCTGACCCCAGTAATTAACAAACTGAGCGACCTTTGCAGTACGGTTTTTTAAATTGCTGGATTTCTTTTGGTTCTTTTCCATTGCTTCATGAACCTTCCTTTCAAAGTCACCACAGCCTTTCGTGCAATTTTACCTATCCACGTGACGTTTCATAGGGGAATCGAAGAAAAGGGAAGAAATAAGAAAGAAAGAAAATGCCGTAAGTTATCATCGAGATCTTTCGGGTCATGCCAATGCGGGTTCAAGGGATCTTCTGGATTTCGACATCGTCCTGTCTACCACTTTCACGCCTTTCCTTTTTTCTTTCTTTCTCTTCCCTTCGCCGTCTGCCCTACCACAGTTGACTACCCGCCGCGGGTACTTTATGAAAGAATGGCTTTTTCGTGTAGCCGAACCATATACGACGGCCTCTCGGCAATCAACGACGACGTCGACAACTCTCCCTCGCCATTCTGCTGGCCCTCCATGATGCAGTGTATAACGGCATTAGTACTGCGCTCGCCGGTAGCTACCGGGCTCGTATAAAACGTACAAAAATCGTCGAGATTCTCAAAGGCAGCACGTTTCCCAATATCGTTTCATCCCCTTGAGAATGAAAAAGTTATGAATTTTGTATTCGACCGCAGGATTTTCAGCGTATTGCATGGCTTTTATTTATTTACCGTTATACGTTCGTTGGGTTCACCGGCGAATGAATGCTCACTGGCGATTGGCCACCTCTCGTCGGATTCGAGTAACTCTTAAAATATTCAGTAGATTTTTCGAAAAACCGAAAACGCCAAGTTGTCGACTTAATAAATAGCAAGGACAATACTGTTCCATTGAAGATGACTTATCCGCAACTAGTAATTTTCTTACAAACTGCGGAATTTTTTATCACTGCGGAATTACCCTCGTGGATCGGCGTAAAATTTTTGTTGTAATATTTTTTTCTTCCCAAACGACACGTTCTCCCCCGCCTTCGCTGCACCACGACATTCTGCGAGTCGGAACTTACGAAAGTGTAAGCAATTCTGCGCTACGAGCGATCTTACGCGAAAAGATTTTACATCGCGCTGATGTATTCATGAACATTTCTTGCTCGAAATATAACGGAACCGTAAAAAACTAAAAAAGAAAGTGATCTCGAGGAAAGTTTTCTCGTTTTCCAACGCGACACAGGAAAATTAATGTCCGTCCGAGGGATATAAGAGATTTGAATGTACAACTCCTCGAGGTTCTCGAGGACGCGGTACAACCTCTTGTTGGCGTTGGTTCCGTGCGTATTTATGCAAAATCTCGAGGCGACGATAAAATCAGCAGGGGCAGCAACACCAACAGCAGTGGCGGCAAATTTTTGAACGAGAAAAATTTAAAGAGCCTCCAAGATGAAAAGATTCGTTTTGAGAATTTTCTTTTCAAACAAAAATTAGCACTCGTCGCCGAGGTTTTTAAATAAGAGGGAAGGCTTTTCGACTCTTTATCCATTCGCGCGACGAGAGAACTTCTCTCCGTGGCTCTCGGTGGCTTAAAGAACAGCGTGAAGAGGACCGAAGATTGCGCAGCCACGGCTGTGCCGCGCTGACTACTATCCGTATTTCACTCACTCCGATTATCCTTTTCCTTCGTTTGCTCATTCTTGCCTCGCTATCGTCGAAGCGAACGAGAGCTTCTAGCGTCGTCTATTCAGCGGAAACGAAGTGAGGTGAGATTACGTGGTAGGTTTCTATACGAGTCCAACGAGCGGCATCCTGCGACCGAACCGTTGGCATCGAGCTGGATCCTCTGTGACTTCCTCTCAGTGAAAATCCCGCACGGCGACATCGGCTCGGTCACAGTTAGTGAGACGTGCGCGAGTAAAACCGTAGGAAGGTCCCATAAGCGCATTTCGTAGACGTCGTCTCTTGCTCGTCGTTTCTCGTTTTCCTCGTCTTCATTACGCTCGTTAAAATCGACTAACTCGTGTTCCAATTATCCCGACTATCGTCGCTAGAAACAAAGATGGGCGCGGATTAATTGAGTTAAGTATCTTCCTCGAGTTCTTTATCTATCTCGGTTCGGGTAATCAACGATTGGGCTGCAGTTTAAGTAATTTCCTTCCTTACGCAGAGCAGATTAGTAAAATTCCACCCGTTAAATGTTTTCGGATAGTTCTTTAAAGAATGGTAATATTGACCATGTCCCCCTGAACATTACCCCACTATGTAAAAAGCATAAGAGTCACGTACTTTGCAACCAATGGTCGCATGCTTCTTTGTCGAAGTTCAGTAGTATAAATGCGTGTATGAAACACGCAAAAAATGGTTTATTTTTTATTTATTATCGTATACGGGTTGTTGAAGTGATTCGCTGACAATTGATTATCGCATTGAAGTTGTGCGCTTGGAGGCGCAATTTTTGTTGCTACAAGAACCAAGTGTTTCTTCTTTTAATAACAACCCATGTACGAATATCAGAATGGCACCGTCTGGCCCAGTACTGGTGCCGGAGCTACCAGTATTGGCAGACGATCAAGGCCCAGTACAAATCCAATGCAGAATCAGTATCGGGCCGATATTGAAATGATCGCAGGGGTCCAGTGCTGGCTGTCGGCGTCGAGCCAGTACCGCGTGCCAATGTTCAGCCACTGTTCAAAAACGACAATAATAAACAGTAAAAATGAATGTTTTTATCGTCTGCCTGTTTGTTTAATGCATTTCTCTGATCGCGGATTACCGTGTTGTTGTTATTTTACGCTTATACGCTGGAAATCTCGGAATAAATTTTTCGACTGGTGATGGGATTCGAACCTGCGCCCCTACGATTACTAGTCCTAGATCTTACCTACTTGGCTATGCTAATGTTGAAGAAGAACGTTTCAAAACTTGTACGTCAGTTGAGCAAGCGCTTGCATATTGTCACACTAACTTCATACGATCGAAAAGTCATAAAATACATCAACATTTATTCTTCAGTCACTGAGTTCTATATAAAATTTATTTGTAATTTATCTTTTTCATACTTTGATATTATTGAGAAAGCGTTGGTTGAACTCTGGCAACCAGTACATGCCCAGTACTACGACGGATATAAAATTTGATCTAAAAAAGGATTTTATCTAATACGGTCTATTAGCGATGGCAAACTCTTGGTGAAGTTGTTCTTCAGCACTGGGCCCTGGTCGTTGAACAAGACGCGGCAACAAGGGCTGTTTTGGTATTGGGCCGTATTGCCGGCTCGGGACTTTGTCCAGTACTGGCAATCAAGGTTGGCCCATTCTTGGTAAAGTTTTTCATCTGTACAGGGACAGAGCCGGCAATTAAGACTCAGCAACTGTAACTGTCCCAGTTCTGGGCCACATTAGCAGCTCCGGACCTGGCCCCGTACTGGCAAGCTGCATAGGCCCAGTACTGATAATGTCGTTTGCCAAAGCTGTCCGAGAATTGGCAAACGAGACTTGGCAATCGGTCCTGTCCCGGTTCTGGGCCGTTTTTATGACTCCGGCACCGTACAGATATTCGCACATGGGAAGACTCTCTTTTTAGTCTTCTTCGAACCACGTTATCGACATGTAACGCAATCTCCTGACGATAAATATTTTACAATAAACACGAATAATTCAATACGGGTCATGCCCTTTTTACATTGATTTGTGTATGAGAGTGTATAGGGCAAACGTGGTGAATATGGCCCACCTCGACACGTAAATCGTAACACGTAAATCAATGATATATGGACCGGGCCATATTCCCCACTTTTACGCTAGTGTGTTATTGAGCCGTGCAAATAATTGCAACTCTACTAATCTAAAACCATAAAGAATAACAAAGTCAGCCATGTATCGATAACCATTTGCACAGTGTAATTCCAAGACAATAAGGAAGGAGAAGATCCGCTAATTTTGTACAAAGCCCATCCACATTTCGATACTCGATCCGCGGTCCATTTAGTTACTTTAGGTCGAAACGGGCTCAGCCCGATATTCCTAAAACATTGTGAACGTGATTGTCCCGTAATTGCAAAGTGCTACAATCGCGAGCCAAGTGTACTCGGGGAACAACTTTCGAAGTACAAACTTTGTCACCGTCGAATCTATAGACGTCTCTCGCAGTCTCGATGTCCTAATCAGAGAATGGTGGTCCAACAACGGTCGTCAAGGTTCTCCCTTCTTTTAGGTTTCACGCCGACAGCGACGCCAACGAAGCGATCCTGGCCCGTGGCTGACTTACGAGGGTTCCCTCCTTTCAGCGGAAAGAGAAAAAAAGGACCGCTGGAACGAGGGTGGAAGACGCAAAGGGAGAGCGAGAAGGGAGTTTGATAAAGCCGGAGATCTTAAGGTTTGGTGGCGAGGCGGATGCTTCGAAAGAAGTAAAGAAGAAAGCGGGCGAGGAAAGAATAAGATCTTCGCCGAAGAGAAAAGGGAAGAGGGTATTATCTCGGAAAATTATGTCAGTCCTATCTCAGGGTAAAAGCAAGGTGAGGATGAAACGAGGAGATATGAAATAACACGGGTAAAAGTGAGAGTGAAACTTCGAGGGCGGCGGATCGGACCTAAAGAAATCCAGACACTGGCTACCCTACACCAGCGACTGCGGACACGAATGGAATAGAAATATTTATATCGGAGGGATAAACAGTGATTCCGTTTCAGACCCTGTGTGAGTCTCAGTGAGTCTCGCACGTGGTACTTTATTGCATCGTGGACAGAAGCTTGTCAGAAAGAAAACCAAATGTATTATCGCAGTCTGCTATCTTTAGCCGGCAAATGCGCGCGAACATCTGTACAGTTTCGCGGACGCGACTTTTTCGGTCTCGCAGGATAGTTCTTCGCGAGGATCACCGGCGCGAGTTCTGCACCTTTCGGGATCGCAAGCCCGAAGATGGAATCAATGAGAAATCTAGTGAAAGTAGAACCAGACAGCTCCGAAACGAGCCAGACTGTGGTCTTTCACCTTTTATCTCTTCTGCTCGAAAATGCGCTCCAATCCTCAGAACGCGATATTTTTTTTTGTTTTTTTTTCGAAGAGTACGCGATGACGATAACGACTGGGGCGAGAGGCCGTTGCCGGGCCGAGCGTAACCGTTGTCGGGCTCGGCGATGCCAGGGGCAATAGCAATAACGAGAAAGATTCCACCGGCGCGAAGTGTCCTCCAGCCATTCTTTTTTATTACGGAATAAATATAAACCGAAGCTGATGACGACGGGCCACACCGCAACGTAGCGCTGTCGCGGCGTTGTAAACGAACTCGTCCTTGCGGACAAAAAAAAGGGTTTCAAGCTGGGGTGAAACCCTTTTCGGGCTCGCCGTCATCGACGTTCACCGTCTCGTAACGATTGTTTACTTTTCACGGTTATTATTATCGTCGGTCACACTTGTTCGGCAGTTGACAAAGTCAAAGCGGCAGTCAAATCGGGAGTCGATAAAGCTCACGGCTCATGAAGTAACGAGGCGAACATCTACCTTTCAAGATCCCGCGGGGAACAACTTGCATTATGAATGCGACTTTTCGCAGATTCTCGATCCGTTACACCGCAGAAGGATTGTTTGACGCAGTACCTAGGACTGCAGTGTCTGCCCGATGGACAATGTAATCGGAGCAGCTGTTGCTAACGCAATTTTACTCGATATAAATCCCGAGTGCAACGATATTGAATCAAGCCATAGCACTGCGGAGAATACGACAGCTTTATCCTCGTATTTCAGGGTGAGCCTTTTTCTCGTATCTTCCGCGCTGCAGAGCAAGTGCGCAAGCTCGCTCGACTAAATAGATCCGAGACGGACGATTCTACGTTGTCTGGGAGATATATATATATATATATATGTATATATAAGAAAGGATGAAAATAAGTAAACTGAGTAAAGCCCGGTGCGGTCGGGTCTTGCGTTCGTGACCAAAGGTCGAGACTCGGAAAGGGATGAAATTAAGTGGAATAAAGGTGGAGGCAAGGATAAGACGGAAGTCGAAGGAATAGTAGAGAAAAACGTGAAAAAAACAACGATGATTTGCCGTACCAGAGTGCTCAGAGCAAAGAAAAAGGTAAAATCCAGTACGAACGAAATGAGGGAAGTTCTTTGCTTCCTTTTTAAGACGTCCGATGAAAATCGCACGAGTTTACGGTAGTACCTCATTGTTTTACAGGACTCACCGGCCGAGAAATTAATTGGGAATGAGCGCGGCGAACGGTGTGGAAAAAAACGAGGGGCATTTTTCAGAAAGAATACGAAGTGAGACGAATGAAAACAAATTTGAACCAACAAGATATCTCGCCCCTTTCACACTGAGACACCGATATTTGTTCCCACTTTGAAATACGGTTCACTAGCGAGAAAAAATCGTTAAATTTGTCAATTTACAAAGTCGGACAAACGCGGACCTCTGCACTGAAAAAAATATCATTGACTCAAGTAAAATTCCATTGCGGGCTGCCAAAGAAAAAAAATGTTGTTTCAATTCTACTTTTAATTTTTACAATTCCATACGGGATTGAAACGATAACATGTCAACTTGACAGTCTTGCCGTCGTTGTTTCAATATCATATGAAATTATAAGAATTGAAAGTCGAATCGCAATAACAATTTTTTCCCGACTGCGCTAAAATAACCACATTCCTTGCGTGCAATACGGGTGGAAAATAAGCTATTATTGACCGATGATCATTATTATCATGTGCGCATGCGCGGTACAATTTCATTACTCCCTAGGGAGTAATAGGGCTCATTACTCCCGCTGGAAGCTCTATTACTCCCGGGGGAGTAACGGTCATTGGCGAAGATGACGATTTTGCGCCGCAAGAAATGTCGTTATTTTAACAAAATCGGAAAAAAAAATATCGTATGCGACAAGGGAGGAAGTGCATTTTCACCTCGTGTGAATTTCTGCCCTCGCTTCGCTCGGGCATCAAACTTCGCACTCGGTGAAAAAAGGCACTTTCCTCCCTTGTGAAATAATATACTATTTTAACTCCCGACTGCCCGCTAGGACAAAAAGACGGGAGTTATGCGTTTCACTGAGGCCCCCCCCGATTTTGCTGATTTTGTTGTCTCCAGTGTTTGTCGGAACGGCGCAATGTCTCTTGACAGAATTTGGCACACTAGTTCTGTGTATGTGGAAGTGTGTTCGTAGCAAAGGAATAGGAAAATAAATGTGAAATAGCAGAGATAATTAACTTCGAAAAAACGGGCCAAAACCCTATTCAGATATATCGACAGGCGCCCGCGATTATCTACTATTGCCTTTGCGATTATTTGTCGTCTGCTATAAAAAAATGCGGCAGCTGTGTGCTATCCTACAGTGCATTGAATTCACTCAACGTGTAGTAACCTCGAATACGTGTCGAGCTGCGTCTATGCTAATTTGTTATATATATATATATATATAAGTTGTTTATGCGTGCTTTTAAAAATTATTATTATTTTTTTCTTTGGCAGCCCGCAAGTGAATTTTTTTTTAAGTGTGCGATCAAGATTATTTTGTTTACACGTTCAAACGTTTTTGCTTTTTTTACTGTTACGTCCCGATCAGCAATTTTCACTCCATCTCGGTCAAGGAGAATTTGCACCCTCCCTTTACACGTTATTCGGAGATGACGCTTTATCGAGGATTTGGCCCTGTTTTGAACCTAACCTTTCGGAAAATAATTCGGGATAGGGCCTAGAGTGTATATATATGTTATTGACGATATTTTATTCGCGGCTAAAAATTCGAATTTACGAGATTTTAAATGACGATTTTAAACTGGACAAGAAAATTCTGGATGCTATGTCTTTCTATCGTCTGGAATTCAATACGCGGCTATCTCTCTCGCGCGTCACCCTCGACGCACGGCTTGCGACAGCTTACTAACGCGCTCACTCACTGTTTTTTCCCGACCTAGCCTAATACTTTTAACACACACTGAGATAGCTGAAAATAAATTGACCGACACAAATATTTATTGACCATGGAAATATTTTAACCCTGACGACTGTAAATAAATGTTGATAAATAACGATTTAGAGAAAATGGATTCTTAAGATGTGGATGGTAACGTTAAAAAATTAGGATATTATTTAAATGGGTTTACCTCAGAATGAATGATCGAATGAATCGATTGATGGATGAAATTAAACGATCGAATTGAAACGTCCTTCCCAAATGCTGGATGAATATTCGAGTCAGAATCGAATGATGATCGACTTCCGAAAATAACGTCCTTCCAAAATGCCGAATTTTGGAATCAGAATCGAATGATGATGATCGATTTCCGGAGACGAACGTCCTTCCCAGATTTTAACGATGTAGATTAATGATTTCGATGATTAAATGATTTTCCGGAAGAATATACTTGATCTCGATGGAATGATTCAGAAAAATATGAACTGTTTAATGAAGTTGGTTAAAATGAATACTGGCTCGAAAATTTTACAAGTTGTTTTACAAGTTCTTTGTCAATGACTCTGAATACAATACGAGATTGAGGTCAGTGCCTCGGTCGCAAAGAAGTTAGAAGTCCGGAACAGGAGAGAGTGCCGAAGGAGTGAGTGCCGAATGGTCGGTGGGCGCACGAATAAATAACCTCGGTGCCGGACACCCCCGCGTCACCGCTGTCACACCGGCGCCTCGTCGCCCCACTCTCATCACCTGATTCCTTTCTTTGATTGAATAATTAAATATTTCTAATTTCGTAGTTTTACAGTCATTTTGACATTCCAATTTGTTAATACTTAAATTCTATCGCGAATTTTATGAATATAGAAATTTGCGTTGCGTAGCTTTCGTTGCGAAGTTAACAATTGTTGACATAAATTTTTATCTTAATATTTATCTGATTATTTTCCTGAATTTCTGTGTTAATCGTTTTGCATTTCGTTCCTTTTTCGCAATTTCCCATATTTTTCCCTGTTATTTGCTATTTGATTATTTATTATTTTTATATTTATTCCCTTCTTAATATTTTATTTAATTTCTTTATTGAATGTTATCATGACGATATGACTTAATTTTCTTCTTTACTTCTTGACTCTATCTTTATTTCCCGAATCTGTTGTTAATAATTTCCAAAAATACTATGTCACTCCCGTGTATTTGTCCCTCAAACTGGATTTCCATTTATTTCCTCATTTATTATTTCAACTATGATCCTCCTGGACTATAACGATGATCTAGCATTCATCGATACTCACCGTCCAGGAGGTGCTGCACTCATTATGCCCAACGGCCGCTCTCAGCATCGTGCCCATCGTGACACGCGCCGTACCAGCAGGCCCTATGTTCGACAATTGTGAGGAGCGCTCCGCCGATATCCTTATCTGCATTTTTGCGCCTCAGGTTACCGACTCTCGTACGGTTGATTTGCTTCGTACAGTCACCTCTGTACATCAGCCTAATTCACCTGAAGGCTAATTATTTTTAAAAAATGGATCATTCTTTCATTAAGTATTTTATTTATTTATTGAAACTTTGAATTCGACCAATTAAACAATGGCAATTTTTCCCATGTTTATTTTTAACGAACTAATATATTTCAAATATTTGGTTAATTCTGTTTGAAATATTTTGGAAAAATTCTCAGGACGTAACATTACCTTGTTACAAATTATTCGCAAGCGGTATCGGACGTAATTCATGTTTGTTTAATTATTGTTTGTAAACATTAATCTGGGTCGGTGTGAAATCCGAACGATGCTTATTACATTGCATGTACATTCCGATCCTGGAAAGCATATCGTGTGAATAAAATCAGTATGAGGTATTTTGTATGTTTATATATATAAAATACGCTCTTTCGATTTTAGTCATGCGATATAGTGAAAGTGGGTGCGAGAGAGAGGGGGCTCGAGAGAAAATCATCAGCAGCACAGCGAGGCGGGAGCACACTTCAAACGATTTACAAATCACATGAAACTCTAGCTTGCTCCAACAACCTCTCTGGCTTCTGCGAAAAGTCGTTAACATTATATTCCCGGTGCCAAGTTCGCGGTTAGTGGAAGAGCGTGAGAAGTACTGAGAGGGTTTCCCGGACGGGGAATGATTTTATTTCAAAACTTTATTCCACTCGGTCTCGGCGATGTCAAAGAAACGTCATTAATTCTCGGTTAAGAGATATATAATGTTGAGAGTGAACTTATTACTTTGATGAGTTCCCCGCGCACAGCACTTGTAGTAATGATGGAGTTAGAAAATTGTGTAGAAAATTAAAACAATTCAAATAACCTTCATCTTCATTACACGCAATAGAAAACAGATCAAAGTGCTTTCAAATGAAGATGCATACGTTTTCACTTAAACATATTTGATGTTTCACTTTTAGCGTGGAAGTATAAAAGACGTTATCATTTTTTCCCATCGCAGTTATTTTTTTATTTTTTTTTTATTACACGACATCACTTTTCTATCGCAGCAAAGAATGAAAGGTGCAATATTCAGTAATCTATTGACATCGAAATTCCATTCAATGGATCAATCAAATATTGCCTTGATAGAAAAAATAAATAAACACATTTTGCTTCCTCATAGAGGAAACTTTGTTAGGGTGAAAAAAAAATTGAAATTTTTATATCGCTTCCTCATCAAAGTTGAAAGTTGAAATTTTTAGTACACTTTCTCATAATGGCCCTTTATTCGCAAAGCTTCTTCTATGAGAAAGCATTTACTACATGCTTGGCTTCCTCATAGAGGAAGCTTTGCGAATAAAGGGACATTATGAGAAAGTGTTATAAACATTTCAACTTTCAACGTTGCTGAGGAAGCGATATGAAAATTTCAATTTCCAACTTTTTGTAATTACAAATGTGAAATTGTACAGGTACACCGTGTGTCATTGCAGTACTATGGAATCGACCGTTTCCCGGGACAACGTTTGCAGTTAATTTTTTACAGATATGAAGGTTATCAGGCCAAATTGTTAAACGTTATTACTCCACGCTTTGTATATTTATTTTATACGTTCAGTTTTGCCAAGCCTACCCTTAACGCGATGAACGAATCATTAATTAACCAGAAACCCCGCCCGAACACAATTTTTATAAAATAAAATAAAAAGGGTATGCAAACTCGTCTATCAGGGTACTTCCATCGCCCGCTATCTCAGCTGTTATTCATGATTTTAAGAGCGACTCGAATAAGAAACTCGCTGTAAAGCGAACAAAAGAGAAAGAGGGGATTAAGCATATAGGCGAAAGTAGAGAGCTGACCTCCGCTGTTATAGGGTTGAAGAATTTTCGCTAGCTTCGCGTTTCTCCTGACCAAACTCCGATAACGATTACAGCCCATCCAGCACCCGGCCGACCTCGCTCCATTCTTAGCAACGCTCGTAGCTCTGCTGGTTTGCTCGGCATCAACGGCAACCTTTCGGTAAATAATTCCTATCCAACTGAGACTCGTCAATTTACTTCCATATTTTACCCCACTTATTCTTCATTATTCATAAATATAATATTCCATAAATTATACACATATATATTCCGCACAGGATTGTAAAGGTGAATATGAAATTCACGTAATGGAAAAGCCATTAAGTAGCTTCTCCATGAAAAATTGAACCGCCGTATTCGCCGCGTGAACCCCTTTTGCACGTTGATGTATATTACACACGAACATGCGTCCGACGTTAGCATTTCCGTTCCAGACTGCTCAATTCTCCCCATCGAAGAGAAATCCTCTTACGAGATTACCGTTATTAATGAGTAACGGTGAGAGTCCATCATCGGACGGAGAGTGTGTCTGACGCGCATAGACGTAGGTAGGCCACGCGCGAGTGTTAATAGTTCGCTGTGAACGACGTGTCCGCGGGTGTTCGTGTTGGATGGAAAAGAACTGCTGGCTGAAGCCTGCTGCCAAACCACAGCGTAGGCTATATCATATGATAAAGAATAAAAAGGTATGGTCGCGGATAGGACTATAGAACACGCTCTACGGCAACTCTCTGATCCCTACCGAGCCTTGCCGCGTATATTACTACCCGGAACCGCAACGAGGACCTCTTTTCATCCCCTAGCACGCCGCTCCACCACTCTTGTGAAACGAAACAATTTTCTTCCCCACCTACGCTCACCGGGTCTGGACTTCCCTCCTCCTATTATTCGCCCTGTTTTTTCTCCCGTCTTTCTTTCCTTCTCTCGTTCCGTCTACATATATATGCCCTCTCTAGGTGAGTATACGTTGGTGTTCCAGCAACAGCAGGGACGACGGTACGGTGAATTGCAGCGAAAGTTGAAACAATATCGAATTTATTGGCGAAGGAACCGGATGCGGGACGCGTGAGTTACGAGTCCTCCGAACCGGTGGGTCTTCTGGCGCAGACTCCCTCAACCCCCAGGATCTGAACCAGTCGCAAGAGGGTGACAGTCGTGGCGGTGGGCAAGAGAAGCGAGGAGTGGGTCGCCGGTCCAGGGTAACTCTCGTTCGTTCGGAAGGCGGCGAGGTGGTGATACAGAGGGTGTTCCCTACCTTCACCAGTGGAAAGGGCTCTTCTCAGAGCGCGGGGGACGAAGGGCCGGGGAGTGGGCTGCGGGGCTGCATGGCGGTTGGTAGTCGACGACATTCCGGAGCCTTGAGTTACGAGCGTTAAGGCCGCAGCAGCAGAACCGAGTTCTGCAGATCGAGATGTGGTGTGTGTGTGTGTGTGTGTGTGTGTGTGTGTGTGTGTGTGTGTGTGTGTGTGTGTGTGTGTGTGTGTGTGTGTGTGTGTGTGTGTGTGTGTGTGTGTGTGTGTGTGTGTGTGTGTGTGTGTGTGTGTGTGTGTGTGTGTGTGTGTGTGTGTGTGTGTGTGTGTGTGTGTGTGTGTGTGTGGGTGTGGGTGTGTGTGTGTGTGGGTGGGTGTGTGTGCGTTGGTGCACGAGTGTTTGCAGAATCGAGGCTAGCGTTTGTACGAATACACGGAACCGGTGGAAAATGGAAACCGCCGAATGGTGGTAACGACGTAAAGTGATGTCACCCGCATTTGCAACCTTTGCTCGCTGGCTTATGGCCGCCGAGAAAGTCTAAAATGTTCATCCTTTCCTGATTGGTTCGTTGGGAGAATACAACGGTCAAAACGTAGATCGCATTACCGGAACGCAAGAATTAAGTTGAAAAGAAGTTTTCGACACAGTAATTTCAAGTTGGGAAAAGAAAACGGTGATATTTGGAGATGGAAGATAAGATGAAACTGTGATTTTTGTTCGTACTGATCGATGACGAAAAATCACTGTGCACTGGCAGGTTCGTCGACTTGGGGTTGCTTTTTCTTCATTTAGCTATGTTTCCATAAGTTTCATATGGTCTAACAAGGGGGTAAATGGCCGAATTAGCCTCGAAGCTTCGAATCTTTTTGAAAGGTAATAAACGTAGATACGACACGCTCGCCCGTTGTCCCTTGGATCAGGGTGAATATTTGAGAATATTGGAGCCAGCCCACAGGTCCGTAGCGACCAGAATAAAAAGACGAGCAGAAATGGAGGGCGCTTGAAAAAAACTTGAAATAAGAATAATGTTCACGGGCGAATCGAGTGACGGGGAAAATCCGAGGATCAACTTTACGCCGGCAAACACCGCGTCTTTCAGTTTATACTAAGCTGTGCTAGGTATGCAAAGGCATCGAGTCGCGGCGATGGTGTGCGAACGGTTGAGCGGCTCCGTATGGGTATGTTGGTGTGTTATCGACACGATTTCCATAAACGGGCGCGTCGGGTGTTTGCCTTTCGAGTACCGAAGATCTACATAACGGACCGATCGAAGACTTTGAATTCTGTAGAAGCAATATATCTCGGCCCTACTCGTAGCCTTGTTCTGGTCTGATTTGTCCCGTGAATTGAACGAATCGAAAATCGGGGTTGATAAAAAAAGGAAGGTCGCTTTTAGAATTGTAAATATACTGCCCTGTCGTTTCTCTGGGATGATCCTTTGCCAACCTTCTGCAATACTTGCCAGCCGTATTCTAAGCTATGCTTTTGTGAAACTATTTTCCATACTCTTGTTTTACGCGGCAATATCTACGCTACCGCTACTGAAAACACCGCAACGGGTTATTTCGCCTATCCAAATTCGGGCATCGGACGAGCTCGTCCTTTGTGACTTGGCCGAGCATTGATTTGATTCTATATATAGAATCAGCGTTAACAATCAGCAGATAATGCGCGTGTGATGAAAATGGTGTGGCTGTGAGAGGGTCGGAACGGGACACGGCACCGAGAGGGAGAGGCTGTTAAAGGCACCGGGGCTAGCTGAATAGAGAGCAGCATGCACAGCCTACTCTAGTATGGAAAGCCAGGAGATACGCGATACGCATACGAGTGAAAACGTCGTTACCCTTGATTGTAATTGTGCATCGAGCCGGTCGAATCGAATTATCATTGGTAACTAAAGCGGGATATCCGATTGTAACGGTACAAAAAAAAACAACAAAAATACGATCATTTTGGTGATTGGACGGGAGAGATAAGTATTTTATGGACCGAGGAAGGTTAACGAAAATTGAGTACGGATATACGTTTCTGCTATACGCGAATTTGTAGGATTTCGGCTATTACTAGGCAAAATAAAAAAAATATACATACATAAGCAAACCCACTACATTCCAAAAAATATATACAGTATTGTAGAATATAATGTCAAATATGAATATTTGTATTCTGAATGCCCCCTCGTAATTTTTATAGTTTTACCTGACGTTCCCGTTTTCGTTTTATTTTGAGCATAGTGTATGTGCGTAAGAATTTCGTGCATGGCAAATGAAAAGACAACAGCCATGTCATGAAGCAACGTTTCTAGTTTCTTTGGTATTTCTCAAGCCGACGGTTCCGCTGGAGGGAAACTATCCAGAAGCAATTTTGGTCGCGGGCGAAAAGTCTAAGAGTACATGCCTGTCGTTCTGCGTTGTCGGAGCTATACCAGAAGACGTATAGCTGCAGCATCGCCCGCTCCTCTGGCGTCCAGCGGTACTCTATACACCCGAGGCTTCTTCGCTATATTTTTATACCTTGCGGGGATGAACAACGCGGAAGCATCTATTCTCTAAACTCTAGCTCTACCTCGCCCGACCAAGTAGCAATATAAGACACGTATATAGTCAGATCACTATGCGAATATACACAAATGTATAGACTTTGATACACACACCTATACACACACCCACACAAACACATACACCCTAAGAGCTTAAAGCTTCTGTGGTTTTATATGAGAAAACAGTTCTAAAACCCCTGTTTGCCAGCGGGTCGGAAGGTAAGAATAAAAGTAGGAAAAGTACCGGAGCTATATAGCTTGTGGCCAAGACCAACATCTATATCCCCTGGCGACGGAAAACGGTACACAAAAGTTTTAGCATTCGGTTCATCCAACTTGACATATAAAAATGTAAAAACTCGTATGCCGTTTTAATGAAAGCTATATGAACCGACAAGTCTCTAAACTGACGGTTGGCATTGTCTCGGATAGAAATTTTCGCGCGACACATCAGGCTCCGATAAGATCCAGAAAAGAGCTTATCGAGCCTCAATGTAATGGTTTGAAATTTCCGTCAGGGATTCTTTGGACCGTTCAATTCAAGGAACCGCATAGGAAATATTGATGGAACCGAAGACATTGGAAACAGAAGGTAAAAATGGAAGGAGTCAAATATTTTATAGACGCAACTGCAGGAAAACGGGAACAAACGGTAGGCAACCCTGTCTCCGATTTTAGATTGCCTCCGGGCATCTTCGTCGTCGTCTCCGTCTGGAGATCTGAGAGCATGGTAGAACAGGGAAACCCACAGGAGTGGCAATATAGCAATAGCATCAACAGCAGAGGAGCCGTGACGGAAACCTCGTTCCGTGCCAATCAGTAGCTTTCGGTCTTCTCCTGCATCCCACGCCTCCATATCCTGATATACTGTTACCACCTTACCGTCTACTGTCGCCCATGCCATAGCATACCGATATACCACGTAGCCACGCGCGAAATCCATCACGTTGTCGAAATTGAAACGTAACACTATTGGCACTGTCTATAGCTTGTCCCGCTTGGTCCTTTTCACAAGTCTGGGTCTTTCGCCTGCTTGCTCGCAGTACCTTGGCAACTCAGTGATTTTATACCATGC
Organism: Ichneumon xanthorius; assembly: GCA_917499995.1. Classification (NCBI taxonomy): domain Eukaryota; kingdom Metazoa; phylum Arthropoda; class Insecta; order Hymenoptera; family Ichneumonidae; genus Ichneumon; species Ichneumon xanthorius. The sequence continues at coordinate 5,468,389 of OU824202.1, read as the reverse complement.
AACGATTGCCTCGTGAAAGATGACACAACGAAAAGACACGTGCGGACGAAAGTGACAAATGATGAACACTTTTTCGTACTCCATATCGACGCACTGATTTTGAAGTCAGTACTTGACTGCCTAGGAAAATTCATTCCTGTCTTTTTACATTACTTTTCAGTTCGTTCCGTTCTACTTTGCACTGTATTCGCCGAAGGTCCGGATTTTTGGCTTCTATGCAACGCAAGCGGCACGCAACGAACGACTACGGTGACACATTGTCAAGCGTGATTGGAATCCCAGTCCCGGTGTCCAATTCTCCCCGACGCTCCGATTTTTTTTTTTTTTTTTTTTTTTGCTACATCACTCCAGGATTCCGTTCATTTTTGTGTTGGTTTTTTTACACGCTACGAAATTGGTCTCGTGCTCCTCTGCAGTGATTTTTTGGACGTGGCACAGACGAAGTCATGTATAGTGGAGATGCATGAGTGATTTTTGGGAAACGCGTGCGTTTTGCCATTTAGCGCTTTCGGCCGACTCAGAATTGCCGGAGATTGGCATGTGCGTTGACGGTCTGGCTCGGATATCGAGAATGGAGTCGAACGCAGTGTACCGAAGACACGGAGAAAATCCATTACGTGTTCATTCAGTTAAGGCTCATCTCTTAGAATACAAAGGGTACGTCAACATTTTTGCACACTATCGATCGGCGTTGATATCGAACTTTCCGTGCATCGAACCATTTATACATTGCCATGGGATTCTCGAGCCTGGCTGCCTATAGATCGTTCTGTTCGTACATTCATCCGTTCTACCAGCTTCACCAGCCGCTTCCGTTGTTATCTCGCCTCCGTCGGAACGGCGAGAACGAGGAACTACGGGCCACAGTAGCACACGCGCCGTATCTTGTTATCCTGGTACGTTGTGAATTCCATGAGGTGTCGTAACGCTCGCACGTTGAACGAACACGACACGTAACACAACTCGTTGCGGTTGCCTCCTCACCCTTACGTGACGCCAACAAACTCGCACGGTATCCGGCATCGAGGCATCGGGACGCTAAACAAGCGACGCACACCACGGAAAACCCAAGGACGAGTCAGTAAATTTTGGAGAACCCTCGTCGCCCGCCCTACATCGCGTAGTACATCGCCATTGCGTCCCAACCTTCACAGACAATTCGTTCCGCGAATGTTCCAGCGCCCGAAGATTCCTGCAGATTGCTGTTATATACGAGAAAACGCTTTGCACCGCGACCCGCCTCCATTACCGGCACTTCTGGCACAATATTCCGACTGAACGACGTACACCCCCCCCCCCCCCCCCTCGTACCCATTACCCGAGCCCGCAATTTTTCTTAGGCAGTTTTTCTCTACTACAACTGTGAGGGGTCGAAAAATCGCTAGTCGAACGACAATGGCTGCAGGAAATCGACGACTAATTGCCAAATCATCCAATCGTTTGCGAGATAATTGTCAAACGTGATATGCGACGAGCTCAAAAAAGGGATGAAAAAATGCGGGCGGCAATGTTATTGTGCCAAAAAACTTTTTCGTATCGACTTCTGTTTCATAAGAAACCTCTGCGAGGTCTTTGGTCTTCGACGGTTGGGAAATGCAAGTTTAAAATAGAAACGAGTATACAATGAAAAAAAAATCTCTTCAACCTCGCGGGGGGGTTGGCAAATATGTTTTTGGCTCAGTGAAATAGTGGTTGAGACAACTACGAGTCCTTAGAACCAATCAAACGCACTTTGTTGGGTCAACTGCGTCATAAATTTGCATGCAAGTAGAGTATTTGTTTATTTGTGCTACAGTACTGTTGTGTGAATCGCTGCGTGCTGTGTTCAAACAAAATTTTAAGTTGAAGGAAAGATTAATCGGCAGTTCCTTGAAGGGTCGGCGGTAGTAGGGCAAATCACATATATTCGATGGAGGTTCATGCAGTTAATATGCTTTTCATGAGTGGTTGAATCAATTACACAATGTGCGCTGCAACCAGAAAAAAAATTTATTTGACGGCCACCGTTTATTAAGATTAAGTAAAATATTTATTTGATTTAAATAACTATTTATTTCATTTAAGTAACTATTTTCTTAATTTAAATAAATATTTATTTAAAACAAATAAATATTTTACTTAATCTTAATAAACGGTGGCCGTCCAATACATTTTTTTTCTGGGTGTGATAAACATTATTGTTTTGAAACAACTCCTGGGACTGGTCACAAGAACTGTACATTACTCTTGAGATAACTTCGACATAGGTAAATCCAATAAAAGATGTGGTTGACCTCTCGAAACGTTAGCATGCCGCTACTGATTAACTGACCCAACCGTGTCAATAATGTCAATCAATGTATCGGAGTCTACTGCAACAGTGTAAAAGGTGTGAACGGAGACCACGAATTGATTGAGACAAAGACCCGGCAGTTCTCTCAACCTTACGAATTTTTTAAATCAACGATACCCGACAACCCGTTGGCGAGGTTAGGTGAACTTCCCGATTCGTTTCACGGTATTTAGCCTCATGAGGAGGTTACGCCAACCTCCGTTTCGTTGATATCAACAATTTTTTATTTTTTTTTCAGTGTAGTATTACAAATTAGGGATGCATCGGATAACCAAATACCGGCCTGTTCATTTTTTTCCCAGCAACTCGTATCTGATTCTAAAAAAGGAAGAAGATCCGTAATCATTGAAGCAATTAACACCTAGAGGGACATAAACGCTGTTTCCTTTAATGAACGCGTGGGAAGACGAAGGAGTGCAGGAGAAATATGCCGTAAGCTCGGCACTGAAGGAAGACGATGCTTCTGCGACCGGGTAGCGAAACTACTACTGTACCGCGAGTTTCCGAGAGATGAGAGTAGCGGGAACGGCGGAGGTCAGTGCCAATTCCACAGGGTAGTTACACCGGTGGGGTTGGTGTGGCATTGTCCAGTCGAATGCTAGCCGCACAGCCGCATTGCGACGAGTTCTCACAGGCGCAAGTTTTAGCCTGGGTCTCGTTGGTTGTTAGCAAAGTAACAGACCGCAATAGAAATTCCTCCAGCACTTGCCACGAGAGCATTCACTCGGCTCCTCGGCCATACAAGAAGAAACAGCTCTTCGAGTACGGAACTTCACGTTTTCGTATGTGTTCTCATTATTTGGAGGATTCGTATATTTTCGGTCCACTTTAACGTATCGGTATAGGGTGACACTAGTTGATATGGCCATGGTCCTTTAAGAGCCTTATTTTCACCACAAAACATACAAAAAGATAACCACAAATGTATAAATGTGGCAGCGGGTTAACTCTAGTTCATGCACCGTGCAGCCGTTGCGTTTGTCGTTGCGTTGATAAAACGGAAAGCCCTAATTATTTTTAACGGTCGGTACCAGCTCGTGAAAATGGTGGTATGTCGAGGTATGAGAGATGAAAAGAAAATTAAACTCGATGACTGTATGGGTACTAAAACGATAACGTAGTTCGCTTTGTGACTTTATTAAAACATCTCCAACGACGGAGCATATGGAGTTGCTGCCACATCCTGTAACTATATTGTAGCTCCTGTAGAGTGTTCACCCAACGAAAGAATAAAAAAAAATTAAACTGGCTGGCTAATGGACGGTGCCGTAGCTGGTAATATAAAGTCACTTAAGCGAGTTTAATATAGAGAGCGAGACGCGAAGATAGAAAGCCCGCCAACCCTCAGCTTGGCGTGCAATGTCAAGAGTGAAAAACTCGTGCGTGAGTGAATTAAGTAGACGAAGGGTGCCAGACGAGGGCATACCGGAGACCCTGGCAAAATAATTCGTAACAAAAGTACAACATATAATACATATACATATACATATACATATACATATACATATACATATACATATACATATACATATACATATACATATACATATACATATACATATACATATACATATACATATACATATACATATACATATACATATACATATACATATACATATACATATACATATACATATACATATACATATACATATACATATACATATACATATACATATACATATACATATACATATACATATACATATACATATACATATACATATACATATACATATACATATACATATACATATATCACCGGGACCGATTACAGATCGTTTGATATAGCAACTATTGCTTTTGATCCATTCATACGTGTTTCGCCGTCCAGGACGAATCTCACTTGGTACCCCTACTATTTCCCATGTTTCATCAATTATTATCGAGAGCTTTAAGTTTGTGCCAATGGGTAACTTTTCTCGAATACCCATAGGCGACAGAATTACTCCCTGTGTATTTTTCATCAAGTAAAGGAAAAGAACTGATTGCGACCGAATGACCGAATATAAAGATACGAAAATAGAAATAATGACCGGTAAAATCACGTGAAACATAAAAATAAACGATTCGTCAGCTCACTGGGCATTTTCTTCCCAATCATTTTATACGTTTGAGTTCATCGGTTAATATTTTTTTTTTTTTTTTTGCGGAGCCGTAACACGTGATTTATAAAATATTCAACACAAAGAGAAAGAGAGAGAGGGGTTATTCAAAGCACGTTATGTACGATGCAGTCGTGGGTTTATTAGTCACACTAATTACCTCTGCAAATATAATTCGTTCCAATTATACAGGAGTGCTTCGTCCAGTGTACAGCGCACGGGACTCGTACCGACCCCGCACACAATTAGTGCAGCGTTACTCATTACTGAATAACGTTTCGCGTTCTAAATTTTCGCCTCTCTACACGTACATCTGCCCTTTATCTCGCTCATTGTGCCAGAACTTCTGAATAATTGACCATGCGTTATACGGCTCTTGAATGCATAACTAGTCAGTTGTTTGCGATACGATGACGCTTGACTGTCCTCATTCGAACTCGCTCAATCAATTTGATGCAAAATCTTTTATGAAAAACATCTCACAATTGCGTTAAACCTCAACGAAAAATATATCTACGCATTAATTAAAAATAAGTAGCAGCAGTTGAAAAATCATGTAGCTATTACTACTTCATCTGCGGTTTGTTGCTCGACTGGACCGCATATAGACCACCAAACGTTATAGTCAATTGTGGAAAAGAGACATACGTCATGCGCTATGATGATCTAACTTTGGGGATGAACCGTAGCAACGAAGTAAACCGAGACTGGATTGCCAGCGTTCGCTCCTGGTAGCAAATGGGGGCTCTCCCTAAGATATCTGCTACCAAGGAGACTCGCGCATGCCATGTCTCAGTGGAGATGGTAGTACTAGTCGATGACTCGTGACATTAGACGAATACATAACGATCTTAACGCGCTCCCTTACCAGTTCCGACTTTGTCCCGTTCCCCTCTGTTCTCGGCGAAGCGTCGCCCGGAAATTCCCCGGAGGTAAACTCATTTCCCTGCTGGGCGTTACCGCAAACGTAGTTTAGTCACGTAACTACGTAGCGCGCCGATGCCAGGAGCAGGCATAGCGTTGCGTTCCCTGCTTCCATTTTATTCATCATCTTCCTTTCCGTTCTTCCTCGCAGCCTCGTGACTCTCATCTACGCAAAGATTGGCCACCCACGTAAAAGACAACAAAACCACATGATGAACGGAACTGTCATCGCCACACAAGACATGACAAAGTCCCGCCACTTCTAAGATTTCTCTGGGCCACTGTAAGGACACCGGGTGCTACCAGTTAGGGTGTAAGGCTTGGTGATCCGTTATATATGTTATATACTTTGCGAAAGAAGAAGCTTTCAACGGTCACACTTGCTTTATCTTCGTTCCTCCCTTCACTTAATCGGGCTTTTCCAGGCGTGGTGGAGAAATAATTCGCACTCCTTTAGGCAAAGCGCGTTATTCGCGATTTTCATGAACGAACCTCGCTCCAAGTATGGCAAAGTTGTTAAATAAGCATTTCGAGAATTTTTGTTGAGATGGTCCAATAACGATGTCTATCTCCTATGCTTAAGAGGACTTCAACTGTTAAGTGAAGATAAGGAAAAACTCGATGAAACGAAGGAATGGTGACGGAGATGTAAAACACGGAAGATGCAGGTACAAAGACGAAGCGGAAGGAATCATATTGGAATATAGCAGGGGAGTTGCAGATGGATGAAGCTGAGCAAGCATGGGAATAGCTCGAGCGAGCAATGCCGGCCGTAACTTTTGTAATTGAGTTCGGTGGTCTTGCCTGCTACAACAGAGCACCGACGATTCCTCAAGAGCTCAGAGCTAAAATCCTACCGTGGTCTCCGACATTCTTCCTTTTTCGATTTCCCTCCCTTGTCGCTCCCATTACTTCCCTCGCTATTTGTACACCCCTATTTTCTTCGCGGCACCTTGGACGCCCCCGAAGAAACTTTCTTTCCGACTGGTCTTCGTCCCTCACTGCTTCTTTCCTTTTGCACCAAGATACAAAAAGCAACCTAGAAACACTCTTGGGTTTTAACCCTGGGGCGTGACTTTTCTTTCTTTTTTCCCTCCTCCTATCCTGTCCTCTTATACTGCGAAATCTTCCCCTATCGCTGCACGCTTTTGGCACTCTTAGTCAAGAACTAGGAGTATCTCTCTGTCAAATCCACAAAAGCTCGGGGAGAGTTTCGAAAGATTCGTAATCCGCGTTCATGCATCGAACAAACTGAGGCACGAAACCTTATTATTCAATTAAATCATTTCTTTCTGTTACTTTATGATATTGCACTCGATAGTGCCATCATTTTTCATACAAACGTTGTTGTCTTATTCTCTCCCAGATATACTGTGGCAAGCTGTGTGTCTACAGTGTTTACCGTGTCTACTGTGGCTAGGCTCTGCGAGTGTATGCGAGTGTTGGTTTGAGTTTCCAAAGTAACTACAGAAGTGAACAAGGAAAAAATTGCACTTTACAATGTTTATGTTTAATAGTATACGAATGTACATTTATTCCGTGTACAGAGATGGCTATGTAGTTTATAAGTAAAGTAGTCTGCGGTGGCTAAAAACCCCTGAAGAATCATCACGGTATCTGGTTCGGTTTCCTGCACCAACGAGAGGGTATTACTTCCGGGGAAAAATAGCCGGCTCCCTCAGGATCTCATAAATCGTGGTCCGAGAGCTTCGAAGGAAGAAACGAGAGCGATAGAGCCAGTGAACGATAGAGGGTGAGATATCTTTAGCTGGCTGGCTAGCTAGCCGCCGGCGGAAGCACGTCGAAGGGTCTATAGAACAAGGAAGAGACTGGAGGTACAAGCAGGGCTTCCGATATCTCGACGGGGAAAACCCCTCGGCTACTTTTTCTCATGTACATCGAGATCCCGGTGTGAACGAGACACTAGACTGCGAGACTTCTTGCAACCAATCCGGAAATTCTTGTGGTGCAAAGTCGTTACAAAACTGTCCTCAAGTTTTGTAATTGTAATAGTACATTTCGATACGAGTGCGAAAAAACTTTTTCTGACGAGTGTGAGTTGCAATCACACGAGTTCAGAAAACGTTTCTCGCACGAGTATCGAAAAAAATGTTATTTCACAAGGTGTGAAAATGGGGGTTTTCGCACGCTTCGGTGGGAAACCGCCATTTTCCCACCGAGTGGCATAAAAGAGTTTTTGCTTCTACACTCCATCGCCCACTATTTTCATGATAATGTTGAAGCTGTATTTAACAAAGACTTATACTAAACGAGTCGACGAAAAGTCCAGATGCCGTCTTCGTGAGACTGGAGAAGCTTGAGACGATATGACCCGCCCGTTGCTGTTGTTCTGCTGTGCTTTGCTGCTTTGGCTTCCTCCAGCATCCGTAATTTCCAAGTCTACGCTGCGGCGAGGCCCCTCGAACTACCCGGTAAACTCTTGTCTGGCATGGCGAATCTTCCCCTAGCCTGTCTGCCCGCCGAGCTTCCCTGGTAAGCTTGGTACAGACTTCAAAGTTCCAAGCTGACGTTATACATTCATCAAGGAGCTGAACAGCGATTAGCCGTTGTCTCACCACCGACGTTCCTCCATCTCGCCCTATCAGCCTTCTCAGAACTCGCAGCGAAAACGGAGGGGAATGAAGCGAGGGGAACCGCTGATAATCTAATCAGCTAGCCTTCTTATCACGAGCCATGCTAAATTTTAGTAGCCGTGAAAGACAAGCCTTTCATAATAGAAGGTACTCCTTCTACCTTCTCTGGTAAAATTTTTGCAGCGTTACATAAGGCCTGAAGAGGCCCCGATCTGAAGTCCCAGAATGTTTACCTGGTCATTTATTTTTAAATTCCAGTCCAAAACGTCAATACCGAAGTATGCTGTAACGTCGTCGATAGAATTTCAAGAAGCTTTATAGCCAACCCAACCATATTCTCATTTGATCCATTACATGTTCAAACTACACTGCTTTTACCATACAGTACTTTGCGGCTATAGTATTTTTCATAGCTGGAACAGAACCACGAGGGAAAATCCGAATGGAAGATTGAGTTCGACATTTCCCTAGAGTATCTGCCGTTGGATGAGTGAGTTACGAGAATGGCTCGTAGGGTTGCGGAGGAAGGAAAGTAAAGGTGGTCACCCCCGAGAGTCCGGGGTCAGTATCGATAACTCCGTTCTCAATACCCCGCTCCACTATCCAAGTACCACCATACTCTAAAATTCTGTACCTATGCTTAAGCACGATATTCCCGGCACTGTGTGGGAATACTTTTCTCGTAGAAAGCCAAAGCATACGGATATATTGCCGCTTCCTCGAGCCACGTTCGGACACTTTCTTTCATGGCTATACTATTGCGGTAGAGCCTTACGTCTCAGTACCGCGAGAGTAGGTTGAGTGCAGTAGGGCCACAAGGATGATCTGTAGGCTAAAAAAGTCTAATATACATATTCCGCGTACAGGCAACTTTACAAAGAGCCTCACGTACGAGACAAATCGTCAAATCGTCTTTTATGAAAATGGACGGACCGTGTCTCTGCAGTGAAGTGTGCCAGATCTGGAAATTCAGTGAAGAAGAAGATGGTGGAACCACACAAAGAAAGCCAGATGGACGCCTGAGAGACGAAGAGATTAACGTATTTTCCTACAAGTAGCAGTGGTTGCTGAAGTGAGGGTGGATTTCCTGCTACCGTTCGTTCTCGAGGCATTAAAAAGTTACCGGAAGTGGCACCGTCGACGAGGTAAAACACACCACTACGAATTCCTCCCTGTGCCAGTCGTCGTATTTCATTTGGCGTCAGCTCGTCGTGGGTCTTTTAATCTTGTCACCGCAGGAACATCTGAAATGCCGGTAGCTCCATGACTTGTTCCATTTTTTTTATATTGATTCCTTTTTGCGTGCATGTATCCTTGGAGTACGCTTCACCAATGGCTATGAACATGTGATAGAGAGTGGTTCCAGATGAACCGCCGGTACACGTTACCATGGTTTTGTGGCTAAAACCACGTTGTTATATGTGCCTTTGTTATTTACAGTTCAACCTTCCAGCGAAATCCTAACTCGGTGCCTTCCGTATATTTTCCTTGGTTCCCCAGATCCTGAGGTTGACGCAGTTGGTTCTTTCACTGAAAGACTTCTTGCTCTACTGGATATGGGGTTCAAGTATCAACGGCCAGCGGTACACGCAACACACTATTCTTCTTTATACTTTTTCCTCTCGTTGCCGCTTCTTTACCTCACACTATACTTTTGATAATACGGAATAAGACCGCTCATCCTATTGCCAAACCCACCACGTTCTTTTGTTGGAACCTTCTACGTCTTTCGTTCTTATTCTTCATCGTCTTTACGGGCTTCTGACCTTTCCACCGTGCCATTATTATTTATACAATACCGGTCAACATCGGTTTGACGTCCGACAGAGAATGTAACTGGGAATACGCGGATAAACCTGCCCGAGAGCTTTGAAGCTGACGTGGACGAGGTCAAGTCGCTGGGTATTTGCAACTCCCAATGGCTTACAGGTAAGTGTTTCCGTCGGCAGCTAATCCAGACTTGACAAGATTTTTAGAATAGACAATAGAAAAGTTCCCCATGAGTAATTCCCTGGAACAAGTGGTCAGGCGACTAGACCCACTGTAAATAAAATATCTTATTTCGATAAAATTCGCTGACATTACGCATTCAACTATAATTCACAGGCATAATCATTTATACGTATAATGTAACCGTGAGAAACTATTTACGAAGTTCATTTTCAGCGCGGAAGAATAACTTTATCAAGGGCCTGGGTCATATTTTATGGTCCAATTCGCGCCTCTCCTCTTGGGAAAGAGATTGCGAGGATATGAAAGGATCTCCCGTCCTGTCTGTCTGTCTATCTGTCTGTGCTTCTGCACCCGAGCACTTTCCGCTCTATACGAGCCGGCCTTGCATGGTGGTAAAAAGATGAAAGAGGTGCTCGAAGGCAAAAATAGAAAAATCCAATGGAGCGTCGTAGCGGAGCGTACAAGGACTAGTTGCCGTGATGATGGAGCAGGTGCAGGTGTAGATAGAGGTGCGACTCTAGGAGATTGAAGTGAACTAGATAGAACTCCGCCTCCCTTTACCTCGTGGTGCAAACGTAATAACGCCAAAGTTTCCAAGCGCACGACGAAATGAGATAGCGCAAAGGGAATGAAAATGTAGGAAAAGGTAGATGAAAGAGGATATGGGAAATGTGCGAGAAGAGATAGGAAAGATAATTCAGAAATTATATTGTGAACGTCTGGCTTCGGCTGCTACGTAACAACAGGGACACCTGGAGTCAAGGTCGATATAGGGAACACAACAAGCTCAGAACCGGTGCGTACTTCGTTGAAGTGTAATTTGATGGGTACCAATTTTACTACCAATAAAAAATTAAGATAAAAGAGGGTTGAAGGACTTAGGTCGATGGCCTATTGACAATAGCAATGGCAATATGTATTGTAAATAATCTTCGAAATGTACCAACATTCATACCGTCTAAAATATTGTCAATAAATACATTTACTACTACTAAGATAAAATGTATATCTACTAGGGTAAAAGCGGTGAATATAGCCCACCTCGATTAACACGTAAATCAATTATATATGGACCGGGCCATATTCCCCACTTTTACCCTAAATAACAAAATCTGATAACATGGGAAATATCATCTCCGTCAATGTCACTTTCATTTTCGAACTTTCGCAAAAACTTCATTTATATCAGTCAGCACAGATAAACGTCACGGAGTCTCGGCAAGAAAAATATAACAGAGACGCGTTCTGGCATTCTACGTTAGTCGAGAAGGGTACGAGTATGTCTAACTTTTTTTTTACAGACTCTCTGCGAATTGGCGATGAAGTTGCCACCGATGACGTCGTCGTCGGATGTTCGAGAATAAAGCATCAACGGGGGCGGAGCGGCAGGATCTTGACGGGACGAGGGGAGGCTCTCGGGTAACGGCTGATGGGATCGCCAAGACTTCGAGATTCAATACGGCTTTCCCTCAAGCCTCACTCTTCCCGGCTCGAAGCAACCGGACGTATAACGCAGCCTTTGTCTCGGACGCTCGGCGAGCGCTTTATCAAGACGATATTCTGAAAGTATGAGATAAAGTGAGATGGAAAAACGAATGAGAAAACGAGCGTTGACGCCCTGGATAAAATAAGAGAGCCGCAGAGTCTATACGACGTGGGGGATGAAAGCGGATGAGGACGGGAGGCTGCAAAAGCTAGTAAAATAGATGAAATGGGAGAGCGAAGTGAAGAAGAGTGTCGACTGACGGTACGGTGGTTTTCTCTGAAAAATGTCGTTTGTCACGGGTCGTCAACCTGTGTAACCTACATTCTGTCAACCTTATATTCTGCTGGTATGGACGAGCGAAGAACGCGGAAATTAAAGTCGCATCGTCTGATTCTGCTATTCCGAAACTGTGGGTGTTCAATTGTTGATTATTCGCTTGCGTGGTGTCGTGGTTCTGTATCGAGTTCTTGCCATATAGCGTCGAGGGGTGCAGATTTGATCTACTGCCTTAGAAACCCATAATTAACTTCTATATTGATGCTGATATTTTATTCTATGAAAAATCGTTGATGCTTTTCGAAATCAGCCTTATTATTACTATTATTATTTTATTTGTGGATCCTGGGATTTTAAGTCCCCTAAGGACTGAAGGCATACAGTAAGCGAGATACATTACAGTGCGAGTACATAGAATAGGTTCAGAGACGCACGAGATAAATCAGTGGCATCGAAGATAAACATGGGTGAATTGTTACGTCCTATCTTGAGAAAATGGTAGAGAGTATTAGCGTGAACAGAAAGCATGATATACAGATAAGTAAAGAGAATAGAAAATAGCGGAATATGTGAGTAGAAATCATTTGACCGGTTGAAAAAAAATGTTACCAATTAATAATCGTCGTTAGATGTTTTTCCCCTCTTAAAAAAGACATGACACTCGAATGATCGAGGTAAATATATCAAAATAATCGAAATCGTGAAGCCAGTTTTCGTAGCCAATCGGGATCGTCTGTTTCGTTAGTAAGATCGGCACGCCTAACCTAAAAGAAATGAAATAACCGCGAGCGAAGCGAGCGCGTTGTTGCTAGTAAATATAAAACCAAATCAAAGAACAATCGCAAACATTTTGTTTGGCGAGCAATCAATCGGATATAGGTACGTCCCATTGCCTTATCCACGGTGTATTAACAGAATATACCGGGTTCATGCGGCTACCTCTAGCCGAGGACTTTATGCGATTTGTATTGTGGTCGAGGGCCAGGTTTCGCGCTGTTAGTCCTGTCAACTGCACACGCACCCCCGCGTGCCCTGGTTCAACCTATCGCATGATCCCTGCGTGCGACCACTATTCTCCCATCGGTCTCGTGTACCTGCTCTGCCTCTTCCCATATTCCACCCCACGCTGTTCCGCTTCACCGAACTATCCGACTCCGTTTTCACCAACAACTAGATTAGTCCGTCGTGTATATACTATAATTTCACACAGGCATAAAACAGCCTATTGACCACACAATAAAATGGTGAACCCGATGCTAAAATTTTCCCTTGTTCTCTGTTACGGTATAGATTCCCTTTCACGCAGTAATGTTGAGAGGATTTTATTTCACATATCTTTAACGGTTGTGTGGTCCGCAACGAAGCACCGGACAGGGAAAATTTATTCAATCATTATTTTATCGCTGTTATCCAATGTAGATGGCCAGAATCATTGATGTTATGGCTGTACCAGTCAGCGTTGGGGTGGAAAAAATATGCATTCTTACCTAATGTCACTTATCATATATAGGGGAGATCGGGCAAAGAGGCACTCCAGGCATCGAAGGAACCTTGGAACTTCGACAACAATTCTTTCGAAGCTTCCATAAACAATTTCTATTTATAAACACTGTAAATGTTTGATACGGTTGAGCAGACATATTTGTAAATGTCACAAAATAATGGAATGGAATCCTTATAGAACGCTCATGGGCGATATAATCCAGCAGCCAAGGTAACGCGAGATGAAAGCTTTAACGCCAATAATCTTCTGACCCGACTCGATTGCTGTACATAAACCGTGGAAACCTTGGAAAACGATGGAAGCGAGGACGCGTCGTCGTGATTAAAATCCGATGGCACTCATCGCTGCGTCGGAAAAGGCGATTCACGGATAGTCGCACTCACGCTATGTGACGATCTCTATATGCGAGACAGCCAGAAGGACGAGTCAAAGACGGAAAGAGACAGGAATGGTAATCACAGCGAGAGAGGGGAAAAGCTGACGACAGCCTCGATGGTTGACCGGATGGGTGCCGACGAGTAAAGCACCGAGGTGAACCAATGAGACTAGAAAGCGTGGTGATATGCGTGTGTGTACGTGTGTGTCGCGCGGATGAGGGGAACACATACAGAAATCGCGATGGAGATGCAGAGTCGCAGCGGAATAGAGGCGAGGACGGTCCAGAGCGGAAAATACAGGCATAGGGAGAGTCGCTTCGGGCACGGGACGAGCTGGAAGATCGTCGGGGTGTGATGGCTACCACGAGGAGGGTTGCACTTAGATGCGTGGCGACGAGAGCGAAGGAGAGATCCGAGGATTAGCCCGATGGCTGTGTGGAAGAGAAAAGTGCTCGGTGCAAAGGGGCGAACGAGGACAGCCGAGGACAGCCACGGCATCCAGAAGTAGTGTCACCTACGACGTGTCTGTACGGATGAGCGGCTGGAGGTGCGATCGAGGGCGTCGACGAAGGACGCACGCAGTGAGAAATAGACGGGACGAACGAAGAGGCTGACCAGAACCAAGGGAACGGTGGCGCGGCGGGTCCATCCATCGTCCGAGGGGATAGAAATATATGACGACTAATCGAGGGACGTAATCTCGTTGGTGAACGAAAAATAATATTCCACGAGATCGCAGCCGTGTATCCCGACCCAATCTGTTTCCACGGCATTAGTAACACGTGTTTATCGCATTAATACTCAGGATCAGGGTGTAACGATGAAGATCGTAAGGGTAAGAACGGTCGGCAGTTACTCGGGTAATCGATGCACCGACGATGCCCGATTGTCCGTGTAATTGGCGGGAAGTTTTTTCCACGGCTTTTTTTCCAAGGACGGTGACGCTTGACGATGTATGTAGGACAGCGTTATATATAGAACTTCGCGTCCGATATTGAAAATAATATCGATACTGTTAAAAATAAAAATAAAACGCGCATTATACACCCTAGATAGTGTAGAATGCTTTGTCACTATAACGAGCTTGGCAGGCTGTATTATTATAGACCCGGTGACTGAAAGTTATGGTTGGAGGACTGATAAATATAATGAGGACAAGTAATTTCGAATTTTTTGCCTCGACCAACTAAACCGCCCGGAGTGCATCGAACCGTGCAGTTAGTTGGAAAAACCAATAATTTCCGTCCGCGCACAATAACACTTGTGTCTGCTCGTAAATATTCTCGACTCAGCGATAAACGAATAACATCCTCAACGGCATTACGGATCATCCGTACAGAGACTCCTCAAACGGTTCCAAGAACAGGCCGGAATATCGGCATCAGCGATCGGCGAGCGGGGTACATCGAATTTACGGTACATGTGGGTGATGCAGCCACCCCCTCGTGCTGCTGTCGCTGTACGCTCTGTGAGCTCGTCGTCGAGCCACGCGGAGCGTTGTTGGCGGTTCGACAGATTGAAATAGATTGTATCCGATGCACGTACAGGATTTGAGCAGGGATATCGACAGTGTCGGGTCGCCTAGACGAGAAACGAGAAATCGTCGGGGGGCCAGAGTAAGTATCAAAATAGAGGACAAGAACGATGAACGGGATATATCGGATGAACGGTGGCAAAGCGGTGGAAGAGAAACGCTGATACCCAACTCGTTCGAATTCTATCGCCAGCTCATCGGCTGCTCTATCTGTGTCCCTCCTCGCTTCCCGGAATTAATATCGCGAGTTGTTATCTCAGTCACGTTGACGCTCGACGATATGTTCATTGCTCGTCGTGAGCACGCAAGCATCCGAATCGAATCTATATGCGACCGCGGCTCATCCGAGCGACGAAGACGAGCTGACGTCGCGTCTGCCGCCGTATAGTAGGCATGTACGTCGATCTCGTCGTATTGAAGGCACAGCCTAGTGGGAGTATTTCACGTACGGGATCGAATCACATTAACATCCCGGCTCTCGGGGGCTAATTCCGCGTTGCAGCCGTCGATGGCGGCCTCCGCAGCAGCTCCTAGCCTCGGGCCACGTATCCCACATTGCCTAATATCAAGTCCGCACCCCACCGTTCCGTCGGACCGATGCTCTCTGCACGAAGTCTGCGGAGCGGGGCCAACGGCAAATAATCGGGCTATACGGGGCGCATCCACTGAATCCAAAATGCCCGCACCACCACATGTTAATGCGTTCTTGGGTGGGTCCAAAGGTCCGAGTGAAAAGTCCCACACGCGTTTCACGGTAGCCGAGACTGCTTCGAATCACCATCGCTGAAACTTTGACCTCACACGAATTCGCGTTCGCTCACCTTGCATACGAAGCGTTGAATAAATTTTGTATCCTTCCCGCGGATATAGACACTCTATAACTATTCGTGTTACCTGTTGTATCGTATACTATATCATAGTGTGATAACGATATTTACAACGTCATGTGAAATTGTTACGAACCATCAGCGATATGTATCTTATAACGGTGAAAAGAAGGTATTTTCCACGAGGAAGAGAAGCGAGGTCGCACTGCACTCGCGCTGAGCAAAAGTATCTTCTCGTGTAAGTTTCAGCCCTGCGCTATGGCGTATCTGCGTACGCGAAAATTTTCGAACGCGAAAGTTCCCGCGACGTGTAAGGAAGATTGATTAAAATTGAAAATTCCCGTGGCATATTCGTAACTCGTCTCGCTGCGATGCCGTCGGAACCTCGAGATAGGTGTTGGCACTCCACTCACCTCGACATTTTACTTTGCAAACCATCGTAACGATGTATCTAATGTATACTAATCCATGGCATACACGTACAGGGAGAGAAGAATATGGAGATAATCTCTCGACGTGACATAGCAGTCGAATAATATTTCGGTTTTCTGACGACTTACGCTATACGTAGCTGTGTTTTTAGTATACGCGTGGTTATATGCTGGACGCAAGATAGCAATTATACCGATGTTCTGATCTCTTTACATTTCAGTAATCCTCTCAATGCATATTGAGAACTATATTAGCCGGTGTCGTGAAAACAACCCGAAAAATGAGCGATCGTACGATGAAACGTAATTTTCTTTCACTATTTAAAAATTAAGAAACAAACGCATTGAGAGCAGTTTAAGAGTACACTGTAAAAAATTGTGTGTGAAAATTAATGAACGGTATTGGAATCTTTTTTACATAAATTGTTTCTGAAATCTGAAACACATGAGCATTGCTATTTTACAGTAAACATTTGATTTTTAATTAAAATTTTCCTAAGTTTCAGGCAAAAGAATTGTAATTTTAATATCGGGTATTTTTATTTTAAAAGGATAGTACATTTATGTTCAATTACTGTATGTAACGCAAGAACCTTTCAAGTTCCAGTAGATTAAATTTACAAATTATTTTTACAGTGCACTTATAATTTTGGCAGAATTTTCCGGTATGCTTTAAAATCAGGAGCACATATAGATGGTGATGTATACAATTATCGATGTTTACATGAACGAGCCTACGAGTTTAATACTGTTAGCTATACGTGCGACGGACGCGTCCAATAACAATGGAAATTATAGCGAAACAGTATAGCTCAACGGTGGTTATTTTTGTGTAACGAGACTGTAGATATAAAAATAAATATTTCGTATACAAAAATGCCTGTGTAAATTCTTATTCCTTCAAAAACCTTAATTCACCTATCTGCCAATATTGGTTGATAATTAATAATAAGTCTTAACATAAAAGACGACATCTTCAACTAAAAAAATTGGAATATATATAAAGAAACACCGCGGGATCTGCTTTATTTAATGAGTATAAAATTTTTCGGTTTCAATAGGTAGAAGAATCCAGTACAGATTAGAATTTAACCTGAACAGCTTGAATATATAAATGTGATGAATTTGACCATACGATATGGACATGTTCGTAGTATTTGCGGCCACTTGTACCCACAGTTTCCACTCAATAGTATGATGTGATTGCCCAAACTGCCGGAATATTTTCAGTTTACCATGCTGTTTGGGGTTTTCTCCCAAATTTTGATAACGATTGTAACCAACAAATTCTCTCCGTGTACATTGCACACAGAAGGATGTATCTCACTGTTCGTGTGTAACGCGCACTTTGAATCAATCCAAACTGCGCGTTGCTACAGTAGCACCTGAGAGTGGGAATGGAAGTGTGACTTATGAATGGTTAAGTAAGTGAAGAAACTGTGATAAAGCGAGATAGATAATAATAAAAGAAAGTAAAGAGTGAAGATTTCCGAAACTGGAGAAGGAAGAAAAACCTTCGCTGATTGCACCAACGGTAGGTGCTTATCACCTTTGCCACCCTCGCCCGTCCGGCATGGGATGCACTCTTCGAACTCGGATCTCGATTATAACGCTGATTTTTAGCCCATAGTGTCGGCGAGCAAGTCAAAAAGTTTAATGCAAGAAGCGTAGAAAAACCGGATAGACTGATGGTGAGAAAGAAAGAAGTTACCGAAGGGACGGTACGGGGAGGGGGCGGGGTTGAGATGGAAACACGGGGTGCAAGGCAGAAAGAAAATAATTTCCTCTCTCCCTTTCTTTTTTTCGCTGACGGAAGCTCCTATTCTACCATTAACATTTATTCCGTATGTGGAACACACGACCCGAAAAGTTTTATCTACGCTCCGGAGACCTCCAGGTAAACTTTTCGCCGCCCTCCGCGTACAGTGTGCGGTGAGCGTTACACCGAGGGGGGAGAGGGGGGAGAGGGGGGAGAGGGGGGGAGAAAAAAGATAGGAGAAGAGGGAAGGCCAGAAAAAGAGAATGAAAGGAGGAGGCAGAGACACTCCGATAAATCACCTGTTCCCGGGAAACACAATTTCCTCGTCGCGCACTGGCCAGGCCAGTCTGCGCGACTGGAACACTGGTGAGTGGAAAGGATGACCGCGGAGTACACACGTGGCCACCCCCTGTATGTTCCTTCTCTCCCGAGGCTCCCTCTCACTGTCAGAAACTAACGGCAATGCTGCTTTCGCGACGACAAAAAAATTCAACGTTGACAAAAAACAAAAATGTAGAAAATACACATTTATTTCGAGAGCATCCAAACTACAAACAGGTAACTGCTGCTGCAGCTCGAACGTAGGAAAGATTGAAAGCTCTATCGGGAGATTCTGCAGTTCCGTGCTTGTTCTTGTTAATTTTCTCTTTACATTGTCCGTTACAGATTTCATTGGGAACAAACAAATCCCATGAATAAAATATCTGCACGAGTTCGTATTCCAGCGAACGCACCGGTAATCCGAAATTTGAAATGGACTTAATCGAAAAAAATGTTAATGACGAGTTACAACGCTCGTCGAAGTTATTATGTAAACAGGTACTCGATAAAATAAACACGGAGTATAAACTGAAAACCCGATTTTGTCGACGTGGCCACGAATCAATTGCAACATTTTTTTTCTGTTATTTATTCCATGCACCGTCTATTTATCGAAACGGAAACACGAAAGTCAATCAATCCATCATTCAATACTGCCAACATGGGACAGAGGTTCAAAATCCACAGTGCTATAATAATTCGGCACGCCATATTGCGTCATGGAAAACTGCGCGACGTACAAAACTTGATACTATTACTGTATATTTTACGTAGCGAAACGTGCGTACCCTGTACGATTGTCCCTCCACACATAGTCAACGTGAGGGGAGATCGGGGCAAAACGGAACTCCATTCGCGACGATTCTTTTTTCACATCCGCGAAAAATGGATTGTAATAGCCCGTTTTGCCCCGGGGTGCCGTTTTGCCCCACTCGTTCCGCCTTCCTCCCCTACTGCCTATCTCCCGCGCATGCAGAACTCATTCTCTCGCCGCGCTGTCTGTATACATTTACCCACCGCGCCGCGGCTAAAATACACGAAGAGTACACTATTTTGCATCGATTTACATAACGCATAAAATAGCCGGTGGGCAAATTTGTCGAAAACGTTTCTGCATTATATTTTCACTCGTCCAGCGAAAAATCATCCTCCGCGCCGTCGAACTATAGGGAGCCGCGGAACGAAAGGAAGACTGCCCATGAACGACTGGCGTTTAGCTGACTAGTTTCGTCCGGCGTTACGCAACGTACGCCTACGGGCTAGTTTTGTCCGACAGCGGTTCGCACAGTCTATTTGGCCATGGATATAACTCCACGCAGGCGGGTCATCGCTGCATGCTGCTCTCCAGTTCCTGGATGAAACTCGTAGCTGGTGGTACTGATGCGCCGAGCGTGAACGACCACCACCACCACCAGCAGCATCCTCTTATTCACATTCAAATATTTTCCGACATGCTATATATTTTGCGAGGGCAACGTACCCAGCAACAATGCAACCGTAGGTATATACCGTGCGTGTTCTCGTATATACAGTGCATATTCACCGGAGCCCATTCAGGCCCTTGGTTCATGGTTTACATCTCATTGAAATTGATTTTAATGCCAAGAAATTTATAACGCCCCTGTGATCGCTCATCCACACACGTTTTTATGAAAGCTTTGGCCATTCGATTGTTCGGCTATATTTGAAAGGTTTCTACCTAAAAGCTTTTATAATAATAATAATGTGGAATCTCGATCGCTGTATCCGAGAAGCCGAGTTTAACGTAAATCCGAATTAATTGCGTTCAAATATTAGCCCCGGGTTCAACGATGAAATTCGCTTTGGGTTGAATCCTGGGGATGGGAAACGGAGAATGAGGAAGAGCGTAACTGCGCCCCCCCCCCCCCCTCTTCTCCTCTGGCCCTCCCTTCCCGCCGAATCTCTGCAGCGGAGAAGCATAACCAGCGGGAGTTGCACAGTGTCGGGAGTTACAGAGAGAAGAGGGATGCCGCTTGTGTGTGGGGCAGGCGGAAAACCTGCTGGCTCAGGAAATGCTTCGCTGGCGCTTCAAGGAAATCATGTCGGAAAAATTGTCGGGACGGGAGTGAAAAAAAGTCTGTATGTTGGGCACCGCGAGCTTCTGCGATCGCTGTTTCCCCCTCGTATTTTTCCGTAATCTATAGCTCTCTCGTTCTGTTCTCATACGTTCGTTTCTGTTTCACTCTCACATGCTGTCCCACCCCGAAACCGACCCCGCGCTTCCTAACCGCCCGGTTCTCCCGTTGCGAGATTTTCTGTACAGGCTGTCACGGATCTCTTACAAAAACAATCAGCAAAATTGTACGCGTCGTGGATTTATGATTCTGAGAAATTTCAAAAGTTCATTAACCGCTGGACGAACGGGGTGTAAAAGTGGTAATCTTGATCATAGTAAGATATTTATCTATTTTGATATCTTATATATATTTTGGAAAACTGGATCTGTTTATTTGGTGGTTTGTTGGTTTCGATGTTTGTTCCGCCTAAAGTGCCGGAGTGGCTAAAGTCCCGGAGTGGCCAAGGTCCCGGAGTGGCTAAAGTGCCGGAGTGGTTAAAATGCCGGAGTGGATACTCACGGATACTGACAGACATATCCGCTAGTTGCAAATATTTTGGTACCAGTCATTCGTCCTTTGATAATGCTACGGAGTATGAGTTATGAAAAATTTACCAGCCGCATTGAAAATGTTGCATCTTAATTGAAACAGCTAGTACGAAGATATTTCGAATACAAAGATCGTTGAAAATCTCATTGTGTCTTTTTTTCTGCGCAGAGCTTATAATTTTTATACTACTCACTACTGCATCGGGTGGGATGAATTTTTGCAAGCGAGACTTCTGAGCAACGCTGCAGAAGGCGCGTTCTATCTCCGAACTTTTTGCGCAATTTCCTTCCCCGTTTTTATGTTTTCTCTCCGGCATTATCCGCGGCTGGGTCGTTACCGGCATCAGTCACGATGCAAGCCATTACAATGCGTGCATCAGACACGATGCGCGCCATTATAATGCGTGCATCTACTTCATTCCCGGCACATAGAAAACGGAAATGTTTCTCGACCGAGAAATGACGAAGCAAAAGCTTTTTTCTGGTAAAAAAAAAAATCCCCATTCTGCTCCCAGCGTTCTGTATCCCGCGAACGATACGGTATAAGTCCATTCTTATTTCATACTACCCGTCCGTCGACGTTTGACAAAATGTCACGAGGCTAAAGGTGAAAAGATCGTTTTCTCCGCCGTTGTTATCGTCGCCGTAGCTCGACTATATATCCGTCGCGTATCTCGTGTCCACGAAAACTTTCCATCTCGGTACCTCGTCTCACTTATTTTTTCTTTTTTTTTTACCAAATTCCAATTCCGTTCGTGAGGCATTTTCCACACAAGAGAGGAAACGAGATTTTTACATCCCTACCTAGCAGCGACACGTTCCCTACCAAACTGTGCGTTCTTATCTTTTTTTCTTTGTTTTTTTTTTTGCCTGTACGGCAATACATTTTTCGTCCTTGTTTCCGAATCCCCTCAGAGATTGCACGAAGGCAATATCATCCTCCACTCGATGTATCCAAGACGATATTGTCTTTACGATTTCTCGCCTGGTACACAACTCGTTCCCGTATAGATGGGTGCGAACGAATGAGATACGAAAAAATATATAGATATGTGGAGAACACTCGCTTGGAAGCATATATATGAGTAGCACAGTACGTACTGCATATCGCATATACGTGGAAAATCGCAATCGTTGTGATACACGGCCTGTTCTGTTGTACACCAACCCTCGTGCGCACCCCTTCCCTGCCTTTACTATCCTAGTTTCACATATCCGCAGCACAACGTGTAGTATCGATTCACGCATATACGAATTTTACGAGTACCAGGCCTCCCACCATTTCCACCTTACCCTGTATGAACGTTTCCTGTGTATCAGATACGCCGACGGCTTTATCGATTTAATATTAGATACAATATAGCTCTCAGCTATTATACTTTACATCTCTGCCTCTGCCTCCGCATCGTTCTGAATAGCGTACCGGTACAATGTGACGTTGCAGTATAGTGGTGCAAGTCGGCGCAACCTGCCCGGCAATGTGTAAGCGACTTTGTCGCCTCATATCTGTTAAAGCCGTCATCGATGATGACTTACAGGAGAACCTCTACTATCCGAATCTCGGTCATCCGAACCCTCGATTATCCGATTGTGGCTCGCTGTGGTATTGCAAAAACGAGCTTGTTTCTGCATGATCCCAACTTTTGATTATACGAACAAAGCCCGGGCCCGTCTGGTTCCGATAATCGAGTTTCGACTCTATATAGATAGAACATCGATGAAGTAAATTCCGTTGATGCGGAATACTGCCATTCAAGGTGCTTGTGAAGTCCTACCTTAACCATACTGTCCATGCAGAAATGCTCACGTTAGCTTACCTGAAACCAAAAAAATATTGACTATTTAGCAGGACGATAACAGTTGTAAACGGATCAATATAATTGTCAATCGTAGTATGCAAATGGTTTCCACGGATCGCTGGAGATGTCGGCCGCTGTCGGCCCGCGGTACACTCAAACAGGGGTTGCTCAGGAATACCTGTCTACGTTCATGGGTTTCGGGAGAATTGTACTCCTTTGTATATGGCCATGATACCTCAGGCGATATGACTACTCTCCATCGAATACTCTGTTATCCCTTCGCAGATATCATGCATGACGAGCACAATGCCTTCCTGTATACCTGTATTCACCTGTTCGCCCTGTATTTGCTCCTCGCCAACATCCGGTATATCGTCGAGTTCACTCGCTTCACCGTGACAGACGAGACACAAAGGGGTTATTCGTTACAAAATATTTCCCAATAATACGACTTAATCATGGACTTTGGCGAGAGTGAGATAATAGTCTCCCATAACGGTGCATTTTAAGATGTGACACTGGTAAATACCGGTGCTTTCATGCCCTAAGGTAAAATTATAATAAAACCGTTCTTGCACACATAACAACAGTTTACCGCCGATAATACAGTATTAAATAGTGGCATTAAGGTAAAACACGTATAAGCAGACGTGGATTACAATTGAAATCCGTAAATGAAACCCTCACAAAATTCGTTTAAATTCCATCGATACGCTGTCGAATATTCATTATGCAAATCTCAGGATTCGCTCGTGCTACCTACCGGTAAAATTGAACCATCGCGAAATCGCACGTTTTCGTAATAAGCGCGGGCGTAAAGCTTTCGCGTAATTGGGGGTAAAAGGGACGGGTGTCGAAAGAGGTCTAGGATAGAGACGTGGTATGATACGACTTTACTGTATCCCAAAAATGGTCGTTCAAAGTGCGATTACGTAACAGAGGATTACTTAAACCAGCGACGGTGAGTACCCTGTCTATGTCCGTACGTTCTCAACAGGATCGTGTGAACGCATGCAAAAATGTACGCCAGCAGCCACAAGAGCGCCCTGGAGGAAGGGAAAGAGGTCCCTCAATTTCGACCATCACACGTGCCATTAAACTCGGTTAGACGGATGTTCGATAAGCCCGAATCCACGTGCAAGAGGGAATTTGCGCCGAGGCATGTCGCGGGGACAGGACAGGACAGTGGAGGAGAGTGCACCCCGGTACATGCACGGTACCATCGTCCGGTCCGATATGAACGTCGCTGCAAAGAGTATTTCCCTATAGCTAAACTCGGCGCCGCTACCATCGTGTAACCATCCACAGAGGCTTGTACACGGAATGCGAGGGGCGTTCTGATGGGGATCTTTCGACGTGCGCGTGTAGGGATCTATGCGCCAGGGATTCGTGGGTTCCCGAGGTAATTCGGTCGACCCGATGACGTCCTGAACTACGAGGCTCGTCCGGTTATCATCGGGAAGGTAATAAAGGCCCGTCACGAGCTTGCTGAACGCTGTGGATCAGCGACACCCATGGGGCAATGATGAATCAGCGTGACGGAGATTGAAAAAAAGGGAAAAGTAGATAAGAAAATTGGCCTCATTAATTTTCCCTCGCTCGATTGGAGAAACTCTACACTAGCAGGGCCCAGTTGTGCACTTAGTAATTAGCGCGGTTCAGATATTATAGCCTGGAGCTCCAACTGTTCGTACAGCTCCCGGAATCGGCCTTGTTGCACAGTACGCTGTTCTGATACGTCTGGCACGGTGACCGCACATGTACGCTATACAGATATGAGAAACGTACGTATCGTGCTTATCCGCGAACCCTACCAACGTGTCCTACTGCCAATCTCGAACCGCTAATATCATTCGCCGGCCATCATTCAATTACGGTCATGCGAGTGTTCTCCTGGACCGCGTTGGCTTTGACTCTCTCGCGCGTTGCGAGAAGCACATCGCGGCATAAACCATTGAGCCTATTGAATATGGATATTATCGGAGCGTGCATCCGTCCGGGGTTTACCCGTTAATCTCGCTGTGTCGTGAACTAATACAGGTTCACAGTCACGCAGGATCTTTGTCAACCTTCCACCGACCCTTATTACGCTCATTCCTTCGTCTGTTACCTAGTTTGTAACTCATACTCTCACATGCACAATCGAGATCAGCTTCATAACTCTTTTCCTTCTTTTAAGGTGAGACCTTTTTTTAGGTCCCGCGAGAAATTGATACATACAGTATGGTTGCCAGCCGTCTCTTCCTGTAACGTCAGGCATGTGCGCTATGGGCTTATGCAGACCTGTAAAGCCGTGATAACCTTGGGCTATTGATATCCATTATATCCATTATTTAACGGAGGCTCCACGTTTGATTTTATTTTCTTCACTTATCTTCCTCGCTTGTCTGTAATTCCGGACTTTTCAACTGTTCTGGCTTCTACAACCTTTTCTCCAAACACTGTTTCAACCTGAGCAATTGTAATCTCATTGTGTGCTACTACCGTGTTTCTTTTTCCTTTTTCTTCTCTGCATCCAACGTGATTACTTTTATTATCCGGTGAGTGGGGTTGCCGCTGTACTCACTGTTCCGTGAAAACCAGGTGCCGGGTTCTTTCTCAGCTTTCCTCTGGCTCTTCTTTTTTTCCCGGTGGGCACCTAACATTTACGAGCTATCTCGGTTAGCGAGCTCGCGCTCTGCTACACACCAATCGCCGAAAGAACACAGATCGAAATTGCAGATCGAAGCACATATTTTCGAGGAAATTACTTTTCATCTCTCGCACTCGACCGGCTGCTTTCTACCGTGTGTCTGGAGCGCGAAGCTTTATCTTGTGTTCATCGCGACTCCGCCTCGACCCGACCTTAACCAACGATTCTCCGTATGAACGTGTACGATTTTATGACGACCACGTTAAACCCGATGCAGCGAGACCTCGGCATCCGTCCGCCTCGCGATCGTAAAGCAATCCCGGATGGTACGACCGACGCGCCGCGTTTCCACGAAACAATAAAAATGGCGAACAATCGTACAGAGCATGCCAGAACGTACGCGGTGGTTTCGACAAATGTGCAAACGAAGGTTTGCACGTTTCTCGAAAGTTTCTCGTACACGAAAGTCCACAATATTTATTTCTTGCAGACAATTTTACTAAAAGTTAAACATACGGTTCGGCGATAAAAATTGTACAATTACCAAACAAAAAATATTGCGCGCTTTGGTGGACGAGAATTGTTCGTTAATTTTTTTCGACGCAATACCATGTACCTATTGTTCGACCGACCGGTCAATTGAAAATTCATTTATTCTGGCATGTTGACGAATAAAATAAAATAAAATAAAATAAAATAAAATAAAATAAAATAAAATAAAATAAAATAAAATAAAATAAAATAAAATAAAATAAAATAAAATAAAATAAAATAAAATAAAATAAAATAAAATAAAATAAAATAAAATAAAATAAAATAAAATAAAATAAAATAAATTAAATTAAATTAAATTAAAACGTCTAACTCTATAGAGGATTCCACGAGCGCACTCCTCGCCGAAACCTCGTCAAGGGGAAGTGGGGCAAAACGGAAAACCGAGGCAAGATGGACTATTTTTAGGAATTGTTTCGAAGAAGGTAAAAACAAAAGTCTCGTACCAGATGGAGGACCCCAGTCCGTTTTGCCCAGAGGTTCCGTTTCGCCCCGTTTTGCCGTGCCTCAAATAGACGTCGCCGTAAGCGGTGGACAACTAGTGTATATCGAATCAAAGGTTAACATCATTCGTCACATCGTTTACATAAATCCATAGCAGTTGACTATCGTTTTCACTCTGTTCGCTTTAATTGTGGCTGTGTCAATATCGCACTGTGGATATCGTAAACAATCGATCATTTAGTCACCTCACAGTCTCACGGGACCACCCACAGTTTCCCATATACGGATCGTTTCCGCTTGATTAATGAAGAGCCAATGTTGCGCACACACCCTCTCAACGCACAACCGAACCGTTGAGCAGCCGTTCTCGATCGTTCCGCCTTTCACCCCCTTGCGCCATGTTGTTTGTTATTAACTTTGCAGTAATGTGTGACGGGGATTCGAGGAACGGGGAAGAAGGGCTACGAAGGGTTATTGATCATCTCGATGATTCGTGTTACGTGTATATTTCGCAGGGTTTTATACCCAAGTATACACTGGCGGTCCAGAATTCTGGGATAATTAGCAACCATATTTGGTCGAATCATTACCTTCGTCTCGTTGTTACGAGACGAAGGTAATGATTCGTAATCAAATAAATAATATCGAATGTGCGAATCCATTTAGCAGGTTTTTTCGGGCTGACGTTGGAATTCTAGTACTTTGATAGACGTATTTGAACATTCCGATCCCGATTTGGTACGAAATTTTTTTTTGTTAAATGACTTAAAAAACAGCTTCAAACTAAATTTGCATTTTGCTTCCTCATTTTTTTTTTTTTTTTTTTTTAGCATAGTTGACAAGGATTCACGAGCTCTCAAGCTCGGTTATTTCCCTGCGAATCTCTCGAACCAAGTGTCTGTAGAGTAAACACTAGAAGGCAAAAGTTTTCAACTACCGAACGAGAACCGGAAATGTAAAACATCGTGTTGCTGCAGAGAACTGGCGATATCTCGAGTGTCGCTTTGATCTCGGTGCTAACTGTGCCATTTATTTTAGGGTAAACTTATTTGCAGAGAAATTCGAGGGCGTTCCTTCGAGTGGAATATTCATTTTTTAATTGGTCATTAGTAAAGTTATTGCCTGAATTGAATTTTATAATTTAATTGAACGAGCTTGCTGAGCTTTGTGCGAAGCTCTTTTATATAGAGCATGCTTGCCAACTTCTTTTCATCATCTTCAAGGACGGAGATACGTTTTAATGAATTTAAAAAAATCGAGATTCTAATTTCAAACTATCAAAAATTTTCCAAATAAACGGAAAATAATGCTTGGAAAACAAAATTCAAATTCTTTGCAAAAACTTCGCAATTCAAGTTCTCCAAACTTTCCGTCAGTTACTCGAGGATCTGGTCTCATTTTTATTAATTGGACTCTATTAAGTTCGAAGGGTGTGCACGGGACTTCACTTCGTAATCCAGTTATCAGTGGTTTAGCCAGATAGGAAAAGTTTTGAGAGCTATAACCCATCGGTTGTATGAGGTCATTTGTGAACAGAGACTAATGAATCTCCACGGGCGAGGAATTATTGATTAGTGAAGATAGAAAAAAAGAATTCTTCCACCAGAATGATAAATAAAAGAACAAAAAAAATTGCAACTGTAAACGTCATAAAAACGTCCCCACAATTCGAGACAAAAAAAACGTTCAAATATATATTTTTTTTCCAGCCGTTGGAACTTTTTCTCTGTCTGCCGCACGCACCTGCATCGCTCTCGACGGTTGCGCGAGACGTTTTTTTCGAGGATGACTGCAAGCTTCGAGTGCACACCATCTGCGCGCAATACATTCGGCCGGAACCATTAATTCAATCTCGATATTCGATAATTCTCTCTTCGGGTTCGCAAAATGTCGATCGCTCTATTGAAGTATACAGCTATAGATATATATAGATATCCCGCGTGTGTACCTATATACAAAGAGATATCGCGTGCAAGAACGATGCAGTCTCGTCCGTACGAGATCGAGGATAAGAGCGCAGAAAAAGAAGAAGAAAAAAAGGCGCAAAATCGAAGGCGGTGAATCTTCGGGAGTGAATTTCTTCGTGATGCTTCACGTGCGCTTCAGTCCAGACCATATCCGATGTTCTCAGTTCTCTGCTTTTTTTCCCCTCCCTCCTTCTCCCACTCTCAGGTCTGATGTGCACGCTACCTCCTTCCGGTGAGCTCTTCTTCTCCCGATTCACTTCGTTTTTCCTCCTTTTTTTTACCACGGTATATAAAGAGCCGAAGACCGAGGGGACGCCATCGTTCGCGTTTTACCGAAGAGTAAATTGCCCTCTCGGAGCACGAAAGGAGATCTTACACTTCGCCGGTATCCAGACCCCTTATTCTTTTCTTATCTACCATTTACCGGGTTATGTATTATTATGGGTGGGAAAAGTATAATCGCCGGAAGGAGCTGGCTGAAATGTTCGTTGTTTTTCTTTATCGATTTTACTATATCCGTTAATCTCTATCGGCGTTTACCGTGGAAAGGCAGTTGCGAGGATCCCCGGTGGCGAAACGAACTTCATACCGATGTTGCCGACCATCGGGAGGGTGGAAAAGCTGCCGAACGGTCCGTCAGGAATTTAACTTTGGCGCCCTTTTTTCTCTCTTTGCTCGGACTTTTAACCCCTGTCTCGTTTGGTTGAGCCGCCTTCTATTCGCTCATCCTCTTCTTCTTCTTCTTTTCTTTTCTTCGTAGTGTGCAGCCGCGCTGCACATAGCTGGGCAACGTTTGGCTCGAGGATCAAACGATCGCGGACGTGGTGTTCCTTCCGCAGACACGGAGGAGGGAGAGCATGATAGAAAGAACTGCTTCTGAACGTTTCTCGTACTCTCCACTCAATGGTGATTGGAACGAGCCTCGAGCACGAAGAGAAATAAAGCGTAACGCGCATGGGTTTCACTCTGGCACGTACGAGTCCTGGACTATGTCCCACTAAGGCCCCGTACGATCCCACCGCAATTTCGCTAACCCACCGGCACGTACTAGCCGATCTCTCCACGGACCGACTGCTGGGACATTCTTCAACTTTTTTTCCTGTTCTCTTTCTCGTCGGTTTTATTGCTTTTCTTTTTGTTTTCGTTGCTTTTCTTTTTTTTTATACAACCAAGACATTCCTCTCTTTGGTACGTTAAATTGTCTTCTTCCTGCCTTTTCCTTCGACCTCTCACAGCTCATCGCAGCGCACACGCAGCTGGACCATTTTTCATCGATTTTGCTTCCTCATAGAGGAAGCTTTGTCTTTATGACAAAAATGTTATCGGGATTTTAATAAAAACGTGTTCAGAATGTTTCCAAACATCGGAATATCATATTTAGAACAAGTCAGACGACACGTGTACGCGTCAGCTGACTCAGGCTGTAAAAATTGCCGTTTTTTTCCTGCAGCGTAATGACCGATATCCCAGAAAATTGCCTTCCGCTCCACGATTCGATGCGCCACCCGGCGCGCGGCTAGGCGGTCACCCATCGAAGTACTGACCGCGAGCGGTACTACTTGACTTTGGAGACCACCAGAGCCGAACTATAACCGCCATACCTATCACTGACGGTTCTGCATGCGCTCCAGCTATTACATTTTTTCAAGTATCGGGGCAAAATGTTCTACACAGGTGGAGTATGATCGGCCAATGTTGCCTATTACATTTGGGGAGAATCGATCGAAGCGTTTAAATTTTATCTCACTTTAAATTTTTTGATTGTCACGAAAAATGGGTATTTTATTTTAGACGCGATTTTCCGTGTTAAATATTCATCTATGAATAAAATCAGTGTTAGATCCGTGATCGATGTTAAAAATAGATTAAATATAGTCCCTGAGCGACGATTGATAGTACACTACGATACTACTGCGAAAAAACTTTTTCTGACGAGTGCGAGTTTGCAGCATGAGCCGAAGGCGAGTGTCCAAATTATGCATGTTAAGAAAGTATCGCACACAATTTTATTTCACAAAATATGAAAATGGAGGTTTCCGCACGCCAAGGATGCACAAAACCACCATTTTCCCACCCAGTGATATAGAGGAGAGCTGGACAAAATGGCACGGCGGGGCAAAACGGGATTATGAGACAAAACGCAATTTTCCAATAACTTTTGGATGGTGGCAATGGTCGTCCGTGGGGCAAAACGGGGTTGAAAATCCGAAAATCCATTTCCATCGATGGAAAAGTTCAGCGTGGGGAACTTTTCCATCGATGTCCTTAATTTTTTAAATCCGACTACTTAACTGATTTTACAAGCTCGATGCGATTAAAAGTTGAACAGCTTCAACGAATGATACTCGGTGGGATCGACACGGTATTCTTATCGCTATCGTTTAATCTTCAGCGGTTTCGTAACCGCGAGCTCCGGCTCTTGCTGATGGTGAGCGGAAGAAATGTAAAAAAAAAAAGAAATAAGCAAAGACCGTGAAAAAACGACATGGTAGACGGTACTGCTTGGGGAGTAAGAGAGAAAGAAAATAGAAGAGAGATGAAAATCGACCGCGAAGCAGCCGCCCAGCCCCCCAAAAGTGCTCTCGAAATACATGCATTTATTCAACGTAACCTCCTGGCAATCCGAACTCTATTGCAGCCTCGCCTAGGCTGTGCCGGCACTGGTGCTACACTGCTGCTGGGAAGTACCGCGCGAAGAAATGGATGGGCCAATTTTCCGTTTTGAGCGCGAAGAGTGAGGCTACGAGTGGTAAGAAGGAACAAGACGTCTGCCCCGTCACGGCCAACTCACGAGAGTCAGTGATTTGTTTACGCGGCACTTTGGTGTGTAACTAAAAAAAAATAATGTAATAGCGGGAATGCACACGTAGAAAAAAATCTGTAGAGACCCTATTTTTCCCACCAGAAATAGTATTAAGGAGAGGGGTGTTCTGCGTGTTTGAGTTTATTCCTTAATCCGAGGCAAAAATCTGAGAATCCACTTTTCATCAGATTTAGTGGCCACCATTTCCAACGGCTTGTTTTTCTTAACCTCCCCGTCCTGCCCCGTTCTATACTGTATACGGCAGTACCGAAAAAAACACGATTTGACTGTGAAGTCGTATTGCCATCGACGTTACGATCGGAGGAATCTCGTATAAATTCGAACTACAAAGGCACGCGTCGTCTGAAATTCGAGCCTGGTTCCAACGACATTTGAACCCGTATGTTTCCAGCAGTATAACAGAGATTCCGTCCGGCGATAAAACGTACAGAAGGCGTCGAGTCGGAAGGTCGTCTTCGTCTTAGCGCCATGGCGAACAAGCTAGTAAAGCCACACGGGATCCTTGCCAGTCAGTCCCCGTGCTCACAAATTTAACACGCAATATGATCGTCAATCGTAAAGTCGCAAAACGGCATGGGCAGAGAGGATTGGGGGGAGGGATTGGACGGAGGTAAGGAGAAGACCGCCGGAGCAGACGTAAAAGGATAAGAAGCGAAGAAGACCGAGCCCGGATGCTCCGTCGGGCGGGAAATCGACGGGCGACAAGGAAGGAATGAAAATTCGCTCTCATCTCTTTCCATTCCCTCTCCTCTTCTTACTTTATTTGCCATGTCGTGCAGCCCCGCAGCAAAAGTAACGCTGAGACTTCTCCTCGTCTAGGGCGGCAGTAGTCGTTGACCCCGAGAACGACGTACGACGCGGTTCCGCGTCTGGTACGAGACTTGCTGTGATCGCGTCGCGATTTCTCTAACTTTTATTGCCCTGCGTCCACCAGTAGTTGCACCATTTATTCTTTCTCCTATTCCCCTTCAAGATCGTCTGCTCTTTCACAGTCACTTCCAGAAACCTTGTGTAACTATTTCGTGTCCACTCTTTTACAGCTCGTTCGGTATCTTACGCCGCAAAATACTTGCGTTGTACCGCGTCCAACTACACGTTTTACTGTTTTCGTAGTCAATCTATTGATTTTGGATGAGACTGGAGGTCGAAGAGCGCGGGTTCTATCGTTGTTGCGCATAGAAAGGGCACCGAGGGTCAAAAATATTTGTACATTATAACAAAAATTTGTTGTCCACAAAAATGAACAATTTCTTATCTTATTAATTTTTAACAAGAAAATTGTATTATTAACAAGAAAAGATATTGTGGATTTTCGTGGGCGCGAAATGACTGTTAAATGTACGAAACTTGATTTATGTCTTTCTATTGTTGAACTATCGAATATAGTATTTTTAAGGTAGGGCGGCATAGCACCCGAACGGTTATCTCCCGATGAATATAAGGTGATGAATAATAAACGCATATCCCCGATAATTTAACTCCCGTCAACGTCAATTTATAAAAATAATGTGACCCTTATAGTGAGTGCATTCCGTTGGCTACTGACGATAGGTGGCGTTCGTTCAATTAACTGAGCTAACGTTGACCACGGGATAAAGAACAGTAGATTGGCGATTGTAAATCAAACTGGGATATCATGTACAATGGATCAATATTATCGTAAGATGAGGCTTTCCCTCGGAGAAACCAGAATCGACGAAACAGTATATTATGCCACGAGGGAGGAAAGTGCGTTTTTTCACAGAGTGTGAAGTTTGATGCACGAGCGAAGCGAGGGCAGAAATTCACACGAGGTGAAAATGCACTTTCTCCCTTGTATCATACGATATTTTTTTTCCGATTTCGTTAAAATATCCACATTCCTTGCGTCGCAAAATCGTCATCTACGCCAATGACCATTACTCCCCCGGGAGTAATAGAGCTTCCAGCGGGAGTAATGAGCCCTATTACTGCCTAGGGAGTAATGAAATTGTACCGCGCATGCGCAAACGTTAATAATAATCATCGGTAAATAATAGGCTATTTTAGCGCAGTCGGGGAAAAATATATTTTTCTGGTGTGGCTTTCTAATACGGATGATGCGTGCATTGAAACGTCGAATAACCTGGTCAATCAATTCCAGTATGCTTTATTATTCAATTTTCATTAATTGACTATACCTTTGTAAACGCCAATCATCACCCTCGCATTGATAAAGTTTTCGAAAGGCACTTGTAGTAAATTAACTCGAATCGTCTAGAATTTCTTATCGAGGTAAAATGAAATAAGGAGTACGAAACAGCGACGTTTACGCTCGTTCTTCCCACTCTGGGCGTCGATTGACGGACAAGCTTGGGAGGCTGTATGTGCCTCGTCGTACACTCGAACCCCATCTCGGCGAGCTGCAGTACGGCTAAACTGCACCCCATTCGATACTGCTGGCACTGCTGTTGCTGCCGCTGCTACTGCACTCCGGCTCGACACACCTGTCCACCTCGTAAAGCGAAAGCGCTGAGCAGTACACTTGCGACCGAATCGGCTCGGTTCTAAAATCGTAAATAAACTTCAGAGGACCGCGCGATTTTGCGAACTTGACGTTTATTTCGTCTCCATTAAAGGTACAGCCACTGTTGTGCTAGCTTCTGCTGTTTTTACAGTGTCTCTATGGAAACGCATAAAGCTGAAGGATATGTGGTAAAAAAAACATTGTGCTTTTTTCGGAACCTCGTGGATAAAACAGTTTACCTTTTAAAGTTTATTTTTATTTTTAGATCGGAGTACTGAAAATCATATAAAACGTCGAAAAAAAATGTGCGTGAGTGAGTGTGCGATGGGCACGCAAAATTGAAACCTCCACAACCCAAATACGATTCGACGTTGAACTTTGCAACTGTCGAAAATATTCATATAATCTCGATTCGACTCTCGACACCCTTGGGAGTTGAAATTAACGGTCGAAACAATTGTTTACGGTAATTCATAAATTTATGATTGAAAAAAATGTCTGACACGGGACAACTATAGGACAGCTTGAGCCATTTAACCATTTCAAATGTCTAGAGAAAACGTAGTTTCCCGCTCTCTCCCGAGAAGTGTGAAAGTTGCTTTCCAGCATTATGATAGACTGCTTTGCCGCTGCTGCTGGCTTTTCGATGCTCTCTCCGTCACAGTTTTCTTCCTCGCTTTTCCCCTTGGCTTTGGCAAAAGCAGCCTCGGAGAAGTTTGAGAATTGTTGTGAACGTTTGAGAACCCGTAGCGAAAACTCGAGAGGCTCGAGAGAGGAACGCCGAGTGAGACGAGAGTGGGCCAACTTTGTGCTAACAAAAGTAATTATGACACGGATTAAGGGTTATTATATTACTTTGGTATGACGTGGAGCTAACTGGACAGTTTGACATCGTTCAGTTTTTCTTGCGAAAAATTATAACGCAGTCCGCCCTTCACTCCATGAATCGTCCGGGAGACCTTATCCTGGCGCGAATTAAATTAATTAACATGATTTCGAGGTGCCCGGTAGATTCTGCAGATTAATTACATTCTGGCTCCTTGCGTCCGTTCTGCAATCTGACCGGAGGAGACGTATTTTTTTTCCTGACCCCTCCCCTCATCCCTGTCTCCCGAATTGCTACATTTGCCCGAGCCTCGTGTCTAAGTGCAATAATTACGAGTGGTACAATTTCAGCAAGAAAAATAAGGGAAAACGGGGAAGCTTCGAGGGCTTGAAGAATTTACGTAATTACACAACGGGGTCCGGACGCACGGGGAGGGACGACAAAGAAGAATAATAAAGAACCCAGCAGGTACCCCGTCTTCCGGTTGCATCGTATTCTCGTCGAGATAAAACCCGTCCTCCGCTCCTACATCCGTCCGCCCACGTTCAGCCTCGGTTCCGCGGAAGGTAAAATGCAGCACACGTTAAAACCCAGCGAAGTATGCGAAGTACTTAAAAATCTTCAATATTTCAGCGCGAAACACTCGAGCGCGATCGAAAAAGAACGTCCCGCAAAAAAAAACGTGTCATATTTTTTTTTTTACCACTAGTGATGCGCGTGAGGCTTACGGGAAGATAAATGTATTCTCGTCTACGGTACTCAATTTTCACCACTTTGCGAGAGCGCCTGTTCACCGACGGCACGTAGTTCAATTTTATCAAATAAATTCTCGGTATGGTTTATCATTCTCTATGCCCGGTGGACTCTCGGTTCTCGGGTGTTAATGGATTATGATAAAACGGCTGTTCGCGGAGCGGGCGTGGCCATTCCCCGAGCGGAGGGACGGGAATATGTATGCGAAGTTGTTCGGGTGAAGCAAGAGGGAATAAAGATAATCAAGGGAATTAGTCGACAAGGAAGCCAGCAAGGGATCTCCCCCTTCCCTAAAAGGGAAAGAGAGTCCACCGCGCATGTGGCGCTGGCAAAATCGTTGCGAAGGCAGGATGGGTGGAGGATACAACACCACGCTCATAAATGAGTAATTACGAGGACAAGTTTTAACTACCCGACGCGATGGACAATGCGTTATCCTTCATTGTCTCTGTTTTAAATAAGTTCCCGAGGGAGAGTGCCAGGACCTCTGGTCATGCACTTCCTTGATGCGCTTCTCTGTTCCTCACTTTTTTGCAGCCCACACCCAGAAAAATAATTTATTTTATGGCCACCGTAATATTTAAATAAATATTTATTTCATTTAAGTAATATAATAATAATAGTTTTATTAGGCATATATACGAGTACTAAGACTCAAATGCAATTTCATTTAAGTAACTATTTTTTTACTTTAAATAAATATTTATTTCATTAAAGTAACTATTTATTTTATTTAAATAAATATTTATTTCATTTAAGTAACTATTTACTTAATTTAAATAAATATTTACTTAATTTAAATAAATATTTACTTAATTTAAATAAATATTTATTTAAATCAAATAAATATTTTACTTAAACCAAATGAACGGTGGCCGTCGAATACATTTTTTTCTGGGTGCATCCTCGTAAGCCAGCTATCCTGCGAAAGCGAGGCGTCGCCAAAGCACACCGTCGTCGCCTATCCCACTTCTAGCACAAAGGGAATAAGCACGACTGCTATGCGTCACTACTGCTAGGACACTTCGTGTGTAGCACATCCCTCGGCTCCGTGGGTCCGCTTCGTGCTCGCTATTGCTACTTAGAGTCTCGTCCCCTCTCGCGGATGTGAGTGACTTGATCAAACACACTATTGAAGCTCGGTAGCGAGGAGGCCGGGACGAGAGTTCGTTATCTTCTTTCTCGAAAGTTCTGCGCACTTCTTTGCAAGCTCTCTTTAACTTTAACTTCAGCTTTATTATGTAACTTTGTTTCGCTGAAATAACCAAGTTTCGTCGGTTTCGTTTTTTTTTTACCTGGAAAAAGGGCCGAGTTCGTACTCCGAAAAGAATTTATCGGAGAAATATATTGTTCGAAACTGCACACACGGTAGCTGCGAATATTTCCAATTTTTACTCTTCCTGCTTTACTTCCTCATCACATACGAGGTATGTAAAGAGAAAATGTATTGCAATAAAAAAAAAATCGGCAGTGAAATTATGGTATAGAAAAATGTTATGCATACCCTAGAGTAGAGTACAGAAAAGACGAACGAACGGAAATGGAAAAAATCATTTTTCCATTTCCGTTCATCCGGCTGGCTGTCTGACCGTCCGTCCATCCGTTTGTCCGTCCGTCCAGCCGACCACCCACCCGCTAGCCCGTCCGTCCGTTAAACATTACGTTGAACAAACTTGACTTGCCACCCTGTTCGAAAAAAAATACCCTACTTACCTACCACAAAATGTTCTCCGGATTGTCCCTCTTTGCTCCAACGCCATAGCCGATCAATGAAGGATGCTTTGATAATAAGCCTTTGATGGTGCGAAGTTTACTGTCAAAAGGTCGTTAGATTGTTGGGATTAGTCTGGTCCCGATCTCACCTCCCCCCGTGTCTTCTCGAGGGTGAGTGAAGAAGCATCTTAGAGAGGTTGGGAGGTACGGCTGAGCAGAACTTTGCTCTGTTACATCAGGGATATAGGGTCGAAGTATATTGGATATATAGAGACGTGACTGAGCGAGAGAGAAGGCTGAAGAGAGAGGAGCAAGGTGGGTGATAAGGTGCCGGCAGTGAAGGCAATGGCGTGCACCGGAAGAGCGGGGAGCCGTATCGTCGTCTACCGGGCCTCGATGCTTGCACGGTATCCGGTGCATCAATATGCAAAGTGCCTTGGGAGGTTGCTCGCTGGTACCGAAGAGAAACGCGGCAGGGTCTCGAGCACCTCCACCAGCACGGACCAGAAGCACTACTAGTGTATCGCTAGTAGTAGCAATGGAGCTAACGGAGGTTGGGCAAGGAGACGTCTCAATGCTGGGACACACGACTCTTCGTCCTACAAAGTGTTTCCACGCCTCGTGTATCGGCTAGATAGTACTACGTCTCGAGTATCCAATATAGGTTTCTTTGTACGTGTGCGCAATGTTACTGCATAAAGATCGAGTTTTCCATTGACGCATCGAAGCGCGAACCTTTCAATAATTTTCATAATGTTTCAAAGTGCTGCTCCGAAATACGAGAGGTACATTTGCAGAATACCGATACTGATATGTACAGTTGAAGCACGCATGCGGGCGCGGACTTGGCACTTTCGGAATGTTTGTCGGTACAAATGCACCGGGCCTAAAACTAAGTACTAGCGACGTAATCGCCGTTTTCATCACAGTTGGGCCGTTTATAGGGTGGCGATTGAGAATCGCCAGGGGAGGGTCGGAAAAATTATACGACAGGTAGGGTAGAGCGGGGCAAAATGGGGCAGGGGGGCAAAACGGGGCATGGGGCAAAACGTCATTGTCCAATAATTTTTGGTTGCCCGAATTCGCCCCATCGATACATCAAGCTTTTCTGCCCCGTTTTGCCACCTTCTCCGATCCAAAAATGATTGGAAAATTTAGTTTTGCCCCGTTGCCCCATTTTTCCCCGCTCTTCCCTACATTTGCAGAATACCGATACTGATATGTACAGTTAAAGCACGCATGCAGGCGTGTTTGTCGGGATGTTTGGGATGTTTGTCGTTATAAATACACCGGACCTAAAACTAAGTACTAACGACGTAATCGCCGTTTTCATCACAGTTGGGCCGTTTATAGGGTGGCGATTGAGAATTGCCAGGGGAGGGTCGGAAGAATTATACGAAAGGTACCGTTGGAAAGGCTCAATGACCGCGAGAACTGTGAACGATCGTATAGACAAAAAAAAATGAACGTTGTGCTGGCCATCGCTCTATGAGCTCGCCATACCCCTCGACACGTATTATCGCTCTTGGGGGAAATTTTTCACGGGCCATAACGTTTTTTTTTTTTTTTTTGCTCGCTCCTTCATTCCTTCGACACGATCTATATTTTCCGAAAGAATTATAGCTTTACGAGTTCCTTGACTCTGCATTCCGCGACGCTTTGTTCTTTTAGAGTCTTCCGTTCACTTTTCTCCGTAGGGTCCAATCTTCTTGGCTCAAGTTCGGGGAGGGGGCGAGGATATTCAACGAGCCTTCTCATTCCCATACTAAAGTCACTCGTCAAGCTACGATATCGGTGAATCGTAAGGGCGTCAATATGCAAAGTGACACGAGATACCTGTGCATGTAATATGACGCTCGAGGATATCACTGTTTTATCCCTGCTGCTCTCTACCTGCACTTAATTTTTCGAGCCAAGGAATTACTCTCTTATCCTATGCGTCTATCTGCGTCTTTGATATCAACATCGTCATGTACAGGAGAGCAAAGAAGTAAGAAGAAAACTGGCGACGCAGTGCCCTGAGGGTGCAGAAGCGATTGCTGGGGGGCCCCCGGCCCTCAGACCCCCACAAAATATCCCCGCGGAACATTTTTAAGGCACTCACGTCTTATAAGGCACATGTCGCGCAAAACACTCCGAAAGATTATGTAAGGTAAAGGACCCAGTTTATGACACTTCTACGCAGCTCTCTCACTTTAAGCGTGTAAAATCATAGGGATAAACAAGGAGGACCAAGAGTCGCAGTTCGTGAGCCCCCGAACGCGCGCTACCCATTAGCTGTATATCAAATGGTGGGGGGAGCCGATTATGCTAGAGGTACCCCTGTCACAAACTGGGTCCGTGTCAGAAACTGGATCCTTTACCTTACACGTCGCACTACGGATTCCAAAAAATTATTCACACGTCGCGGTACGCGCTCCGAAATTTGATTCTATATTAAAATACAAATACCCTACAGAATAAGACCCCGAAATTTTTGAAATAACACAGAGATAACTGTAACTCGAACAAATCTTGAGCTATCGGACTAACGCTAAACAATATTTAGTTCTTAATTTTATTACAAAAGTGGTAATAGTCGTGTAATATTGTGTAACCGTGCATTTTAAAAAATTTATATTATCCAAGTATTTTTTTCGTATTTTTTCAAATTTTCAAAAAGTCGTTATCACATAACCTCTCAAAACCTCATTTAGATAGTGTTGGACAAAATAGTTGCTGAACAATAGCGAACGTGTTTGTTATTATCTTGTGCGTTGTGATTCTAAAATGTATCGTTGAACTGTCAACACGTGCATCGGGGCATTCACTACAAGATGCAATAAAGGAATTATTATCTTTACTACAAGATTCTTGGACATTAGATTCGATAGAGAGTTGTAAGGTCTTAGAAAAAAAAATTACTTATAAATGTCTAAACGGTTCTACATTTGTTGAGCTCTAATGTTGAGGATACAATGAATCAATACTGCGAAGAACATTTCGATTTGCTCGCAAGTTTTCAAGTTTGAGCATGATACGGACGTCCAATAATTGAAAAAGTCATTTCAAAATATGGTGTAAGGGGCCTACCTTTGTTGCCATAGTAGGTATATATAATGACACACCCAGAAAAAAAAAATTTGACGGCCACCGTTTATTTGATTGAAATAAAATATTTATTTGATGTAAATAAATATTCATTTCATTTAAGTAACTATTTACTTAATTTAAATAAATATTTATTTTAATCAAATAAATATTTTACTTAAACCAAATAAACGGTGGCTATCAAATAAACTTTTTTTCTGGATGCAATATAATACATTTCAAGGATGGGTCGCAAAATTCGTGTAGGGCTCATTTTAAAGCTAATTTAACCTAATATTAATAATTTAAAGTTCTGCGATCCGACTTCCTCGAGGTGAAATGAAAAAATACCAAGGTACTCAGTGCCTTATTAAATGGTAATAATGTACGGCAAGACTTGCAGCTAAAATGTCGTTGGGAGCGACTTTGATTAAATTTCCGTTTTCGAAAGTCACATTCCTGTATGCACGACCCTCGAAGAGGAGCGTCGCGATAAGTATTATTGCTTTCACGTCTGCCGTTGAGTAACATTTGTATTTAACGTCTGGAACTCGTAATGTTTTCCATGTCGGGGAGGATGAACGACATTTTCACTTAAAATTACAAGCTCGTGAGAGAGAAAGGGGGAGAACTCAGGAGAGACTCAGTCGGTCCACTGCACATCCACGGGATTGCCGGAAACGCAGTCGTCACTTGATTTGAATTGAATGCTTCGCTCGCTTGGGCGCTTCGCGAATTCGATGTTGATTTTACCTTACACACCCGGTTTACTTAAGGGCTTGAATCAACTCGGATGCAGCCACGATGCCGTTATAAACGAATTTCTTTATGCGCAGATTATATATATCGGCGCATGGTAACTTCCGGCGAGTTTGACGCGTTAATTAGATGGTTGCCATATAGAAAATATCGGCGATTCGTGGTACTACCATGAATTTCTCAGTTTAATTTTTTATATTTTTTTACAGTCTTGGGCAAGCCCGCATGGTAACTTCCGGCGAATCCGACGCGTTAATTAGATGGTTGCCATATAGAAAATATCGGCGATTCGCGGTATTACCATGAATTTCTCTGTTAATTTTTTATGTTTTTTGCACTCTTGGGCAAGACCGCATGGTAACTTCCGGCGAATTCGACGCGTTAATTAGATGGTTGCCATATAGAAAATATCGGCGATTCGTGGTATTACCATGAATTTCTCGGTTTAATTTTTTGTTTTTTTACACTCTTGGACAAGACCGACCGATTCACCAAGTTTATTTCACACACGTCGTCGTATTTCAATACGGTTGTCACCGTAGGTAAAGCTTCCGATACCGGTGTACACCCTTCAAACTAGTTCGGAATTGTCCGGTCGCGATGTCACGAGATTCAATGTCTGGCGCAGGTGGATCCCTTACGGATAAATATATTTCTGTATAAGCTTTCAGTTCGCGTCAGTACGACTCGAGGGAAAAGTCGAGACGTGACCGGATTTCCTTGGGGGAGGACACGAGGGGACGTCGTACGCGCCAGCACTAGTTTTCCCCGTATATTCGTTTGCTCGACTCGTGTTTCAACTGTCTACTCTGTCGATGCGTTCAGCTCACGAATGGATACGCTATATCCTGTGGACAATAGCGGAACCTTACAAAAATTAACAAAAAAAAAAAACAGCTACGGAAAACCATAGTGGACTCACCGTTTTTTGCTAAACAAAGTACAGGGCAGTAAAATCAGGAGTTTTATATTTACGTTGATCGTCGATCGATCTAGTTTGAAACATGGAGTCTAGCGAGAATAAAAATCTGGGACAATACTTTGCTCTCACATTGCGTACCAATAGTGATATTTCTTATGTATCCTGTTTCACGGATAGGGCGCAACCTAAGCGACCAAGCAACGAAGATCAAGACGGAGACGTGAACTCGATAGTATGTGCATGGTGGTTTCCCACGAGAGAAACCGGGCGAAAAAATATGTAAAGGGTATCTGATGCACGGGAGTGCAGTGAGTTGCAAATGCAGCCAGACCGTAGCAGGTTTTTCTTCAGAATGTGAGATTCGTTCAACAACAACAAAAAATGGTTTCCGTTTCCTCGGTGTTCCTGTGGAAGTTGGAAATAAATATACGCGAAAGAAGGTCGAATGGGACCACCGTGGTAAAAAGGGGAAAAAGATAGTTCTGGGATTCGCCTGTTCGGTGGATATACCGCTAAGGAATCCGCTTTCGAAACAACGTCAGACCACGAAAACAGCCTTCCCTATGCATGCATCGGAAAAAAAATTATCTTAGCGCACAAGAAATGCCAATTCGGGAAACTTTCACTGGAAGTAACCTTTCACGGTAAGTGAGTAACAAAATAAGTTATTACAGCAGTTCGTACGACTGTAAAAACTTATTTTGTTGGGAAAACGGTAATAGGTTTTTATTATTTTTCTGGAGATTAAACCTTGGCGACGAAAAACGTGATTTGTTCGGAATTTAAAGCCAATGAGCAACTTAGGTCCGACACTCCGCATTAATCGTTACATTGCAAATTGCGACAAAGGTGTACGATAAAAAATAGTAATTGTTTTTTATTACCGGCAATAAATTTTGAATTCGATGATTTCAATAGATCGGAGTGGTATGACCTTCGTGCCAATGGAAATTGCACTCATTCGTGCACATTCCACATTTTGTCGTCAATTTTGTTTGTCGCGTGAAAATCCGCCGGAGCTTGCATTCACACCATGCAAATGCATCCAAATTCGTGTTGCTGTTCGCGGCTGTATTACACCCGAGTCACATGCCGCATATACGTACACACACAGTCCGCATGTGCCATATACATGCCACACAGCAATAACTCGAGTCGTACTCGATCCGAAAAGTTTCGCACTCGTTTATCAGCCAAACCAATTGCCTGCGACTCAATTTATATGGCAACAGAAAATAAACAAGATGGATCAC
Source organism: Ichneumon xanthorius (assembly GCA_917499995.1). Lineage (NCBI taxonomy): Eukaryota > Metazoa > Arthropoda > Insecta > Hymenoptera > Ichneumonidae > Ichneumon > Ichneumon xanthorius. Next base: position 5,425,339 of record OU824202.1, on the reverse strand, counting down.
TCTCGGACGGGTATGCGGATTCACTATCGGCAACTTTATTCCGCGTGTTGGTCACATTTTTTTCGATCACAGAAATACAAGGATTTTTGGAACGAAAAAAAAATTGATGTTTCAAAGAAGATTTCGAACTTACCTCAGAATTATTTACTTCTCGATTAAGAGCATCTTCTCCGATCGATAGTAAAATAAAATAATAGCGAACATTGTTTGATGTTGGTGTACTTCTATAGAAAGTTTCAGCGCGAAAACTTAAAATTTGCGAAAGCTAGAGCGCGAACACACTTTTTTCAAAACTTTCCAAATCCGATAAAATCTGAACGAATGATTCAATTATTGCCTAAATTGTAACAAACATAGGCACTCAACTGCTCTACATGCGTGCCAAATTTCAACCCGATTGATAAAACCGTTCTTCAGTTATAGACGGTTGATTTTGCAGGCCTGGCACACACACAGACACACACACATCCATCCGGACATTTTTTCTAAATGTAATTTATCGACGTTTTGGAACATTCTGAACATGTTTTCATTAAAAACTCGAACATTTTTTTTTTCACCAAAACAAAGCTTCCTCTATGAGGAAGCAATAAGTAATACTGTAAAATTAAAGAGACCAAAAATCCCGCACGTTCGCGAACGACTAATGTTTCTTAAATGTGCATTGTTTATTCCATTCACGCGCGCAATGTATCACAGGAATTAATAATCACCGTACCTCAGTGCTTAATACGAAAACGGCCAAACAATTCTCATTCTCCCACAAGAGAATAACTGAAAAGCTATATTCAGCTATTCGGAACAAAACCGGCTCGCTAATATATCGCTTTCCGAAAATTGTCAAGAGCCGAGTAATCGCCCATCGCAACTCGTATTTAATTAGAGGCGCGAAAGGTAAAGAGAAGGAGAGGAAGAAATGGTCTCCGCCGGCTTTCGTTGCTTTGCCATCCCAGAGTAATGTTCTCAAGGGAGCGCGGCGGCGCACTGTTGAAGCGTGAGGAAATAAAGGTCGCCGCGACGAGGAACAAAACGCGAACGGGGAAGAACTCTCGTTCCGTCGCCAAGCTGGAACGGAGCTATAGAATTTCGCGGTACGTCCGACGAAAGTCGGGCAGCACAATTAATTCTTGAATTCCAGACGGTGAGTGTGTCAGTGGCTCGGTGCATTGGCGGCGAAGCCAGCCGCTGGAGAAGCATACAGGGAAAAGCGAGGCGAGAGAATCTCTGTGAGCTTTCGCGCATTGCCCGGGACGACAATCGAGCGGCTTAGCTCGTCGGGGTGGGGGATGGAGGGGTCTGGAGTCGTCCGGGTCCTCCACGGGAACATCACGGCCCGCTGCTTCCGTTGCCTCCGCGTTTCCTTCTCTCTTTCTCGCCGTTCCGTCTGTTTGTTTTCTTGTAAATCCGAGCCTGACGCCGTGTTAATGAAGGGTGTGTATTTGGTCGGTAGGTAGGAAGTAGACCGGTGCAATGCGCCAGCTCAGCCAGTACGGCTCGTCACCCTGACACATTCGCTTTTCTGTATGTGCTCCCAGATTCCACATGGACCTAGAAAATACCGTGCCAGGATCTAAGCGCTTCAATCTACATCCGATTCCCGCTGTGCGCAAAGCGGGACGTACCTCGCTCGTTTACCAACGAAATTACGTATTACTAACGAGACGGCGAATACGGATACTCCCGGTGTGCTGGACTGGCCAATTTGGAAATTGAGATTATTCGTCGTGTGTGGAATAAAATTAAATAGGAACCGCGTGTAGAGGAGAGACGCGCGAAACGGGATAGCTGCGAATTCACTGTTTATCAATATTAACAAAAAAAAAGTAAATCAAATTTGTAATTATTTCGAGCATTAATGGTGCCCCACTTTGAGCAGTTCTTTCCCACGTGTATTGTCGAAAATGTATTGTCGGGTCCACGAACGCATCCGATAAAAAGATCATCAGGAAAAAAACAAAATTCTCGTATACGGAAGCGTAGGAAAATTTGTATTTCTTTTTTTTCTTCTTTTTAATATATTTCAAATTAACTCCGTGATTACGTTGAGCTTGCGGAAACGGGCGAGTAACATGGAACGAGTCTGTACAACGGAGAGTACGACGAAACGGGGTCAACGCCAGCGGACTTTCTGGGTCAGACACCCTCGTAAATTTTTTTATGACATTTTTTTTTGTCTCTTCCGGACAACTCCGAGTGTCGCGTGTTTGGCAGACGCAGGAGTCATCAGGTAACGTTCGTACCAACACATACATACACAGACACTATTTCCATGTTCGTCACTCATGCTTCTTCTATCGCCCCCCATTGCCGCGTAAAAAAATGTTATCGCAAAAACGACCGTAGAAGATTTTACTGCTTCGCGAAGCGACACATCGAATATCATCAGAAAACATTAACCTTAATCATAAACCTTGAGTAATATGGTCGAACAAATTTCTATGGCTAGGTGCTTTCCCTCCCATTTCGACGAACATTTTAACGACAATAAATGCAGTAGGGAAGGAATTAACTGCAACGGGCGATTGTTTCACAGGCCAGAATCCCACTGGATGTAGCACCACGTAGCATTAATAAATCAAGAGATAGATGGATATGCGAGAATAGCGAGTGAAATACATACGTAACTCTTTCACGTAGCTCATCTGAGATTCGCGGGCTCGTGCCTCGGCGTTGGCTGAAGGAATTCCCGTGGAAAAGTGCAAAGTCCTCTCATAGGGAACAGAGCGAGAATACAATATATTTAGTAGCAATAAAAGAGCTTTATTTCCAAAATTAATATTTACGGTTATCTTCTTATACTAAATTTTCTACCTAATGCTAACTTTACACCTTGGCAAACGGCCATCAACCTGGATCCTTCAGCCCGAGATATTCTGATATATTAATTTGTTTGATAGTATCATTCTTTTATCTAAGAATGTTTATTTGAATCTAAGAATCAGATATTTATGTCAAATATTTTTTATTATTTCGTGACAGACCTGCTAATTTTGATCGTGTGGGATTAATGTGATATAGGGTAAAAGTGGGGAATATGGACCGGTCCATATATCATTGATTTACGTGTTAATTCGAAGCGGGCCATATTCACCAGTTTTACCCTATAGATAACGCAGAAATGAATTTTTTGGTTGAATAAGTCATTCTCACTATTAACGAAGCATCAGCAAACTGCTTCGCGAAGCGACACCTCGAATATGATCAGAAAACATTAACAATCATAAACCTTGAGTAATATGGTCAAACACATTTCTACGGCTGGATACTTTCCCTCCCATTTCGATGAAAATTTTAACGACAATAAATGCAGTGGCGAAGAAATTAAATGCAACGGGCGATTGTTTCACAGGCCAGAATGCCGGCTGGATGTAGCACCATGTAGCATTAATAAATCAAGAGATAGATGGATATGCGAGAATAGCGAGTGAAATAGAGACGTAACTCTTTCACGTATAGCTCATCTGAGATTCGCAGGCTCGTGCCTCGGCGTTGGCTGAAGGAATTCCCGTGGAAAAGTGCAAAGTCCTCTCATAGGGAACAGAGCGAGAATACAATATATTTAGTAGCAATAAAAGAGCTTTATTTCCAAAATTAATATTTACGGTTATCTTCTTATACTAAATTTTCTACCTAATGCTAACTTTACACCTTGGCAAACGGCCATCAACCTGGATCCTTCAGCCCGAGATATTCTGATATATTAATTTGTTTGATAGTATCATTCTTTCATCTAAGAATGTTTATTTGAATCTAAGAATCAGATATTTATGTCAAATATTTTTTATTATTTCGTGACAGACCTGCTGATTTTGATCGTGTGGGATTAATGTGATATAGGGTAAAAGTGGGGAATATGGACCGGTCCATATATCATTGATTTACGTGTTAATTCGAAGCGGGCCATATTCACCAGTTTTACCCTATAGATAACGCAGAAACGAATTTTTTGGTTGAATAAGTCATTCTCACTATTAACGAAGCATCAACAAACTGCTTCGCGAAACGACACCTCGAACATGATCAGAAAACATTAACAATCATAAACCTTGAGTAATATGGTCAAACACATTTCTACGGCTGGATACTTTCCCTCCCATTTCGATGAAAATTTTAACGACAATAAATGCAGTGGCGAAGGAATTAAATGCAACGGGCGATTGTTTCACAGCCCAGAATGTCGACTGGATGTAGCACCATGTAGCATTAATAAATCAAGAGATAGATGGATATGCGAGAATAGCGAGTGAAATAGAGACGTAACTCTTTCACGTAGCTCATCTGAGATTCGCGGGCTCGTGCCTCGGCGTTGGCTAAAGGAATTCCCGTGGAAAAATGCAAAGTCCTCTCATAGGGAACAGAGCGAGAATGCAGAAAGAAAAAGGGAAAGATAGTGTGGGAAGAAAGTAGGCACGATGCTAAATCCGACACGGAGAAAAGTAGGGGGGGGGGGGGGTATGCACAGCTGCATCTATGGAGTCTGGGGCATCTCGTTTTCCGACTCGTTCTCCCGACTCTTTCTCGCCGGCTCGGCTTCCGTCGGTGGCGGAGAAAGCCTCGAGGATTTCTTAACCGAGATTCCTCGGGGCACACCGCGGATTTCACCGCGTGGAATATTCATCCGAGCCGTTTTTCGTCCTCGGAATAAGCCGTCGTGAGACTCGTCTGGCGGGCGACGCCAAGGTTAGTCGGCGGATCCAGCACATCGAGAGCATTCGCGCACAGGGGTGAGGCGGGCTGGTTTGGTAACCGGCTAACAGGCCGTATCCTTCGGAGATGATATAGCTCGGGAGCTCCATAAAGAAAGTCGGGACCAAGGATGAAAGAGGAAAAGCTCTGCTCGAGTACGCGAAGGAAAAGTGGTAACCGTTCGGTCAAGAAAGCTGTGGCGCGTTATTGAATCCCCGAGTGAATTTTCCGAGAGCCTGGTAAACGAGACTATACGATTGGGATTATAGACTCGATATTTCGCGCTCTCCGATCGCGCCACCGAACAAGGAAAGCTCGAACTATATGGGGTGCTACGTTACATCAGGATAAAAAATTAGTTTATAGGAATACAAAAATGGGAAATCACATCAGCATTCGAAATGCATTGGCGTCAAATATAACCCTCAAACTTACAAATCAGAACCATCCGTTAAAGAATCGCTTGGTATATGTAAAACAAAAAATGCTGTATAATTTTCCAATTCCAATTGAAATCTATAGAGTCAATGCGGCAAATGGAATCGCACTTGCAGCGCTTCCGTTAATGTATTCAATGCTTGTCGTAGTTACCAGTTTCGAAACGTTGGCGCGATTTAATCAGGATACTGTCGGGGATTCTATGAAGCAGATAGAGATTCTCGATATTAATCGATCATGTTATATGACGATTATATAATTACCGTTTATCGATATGATTTCGCGCTACCGCCCAAATTGCGACAAACTCGGTGTTCTCTGTACGTGAACGTGCGGCGAGAGGAGGGCGGGCAAGGGACAGCAGGTTCCCGGGAACTACGTCGTCCCGTTGATTTTGGGAATATTTAATTAAAGCTCGCGAAACGAGTTTCGAGGCGTAGGGCGCGGGCGAGGTTCGTGGGACCCGATCACCTCCCTGTTGTATCGACGCCGCCCACCGATCCAACCCTTCCCCAGGGCTTCCTCTCGCTGGTACTATCGGATTCTGATAGTTATTCAAATACCTGCCCCGCTCTCTTCGCCATGGGCCAATATGACATTCCGCGAACACCGACTCTCCATTGTACCGGCGCAGCCCCAGCGTTCCTTCTATTCGCTCGGCTTCTATTACGAAACTCCCTTTTGCCGGATCGACACGCGATCGTGCTTTCCATGCTACCAGGCTCTGTTCTTGTTCCAGACTCATCCTACAAATTCGCTTGAAGCAATACACGACACCCTCCACAGGGACACGTTGGCGTAATAACCGGAATTGTAGATTCGATTAAAACCCCCCTCCCCCCTCCGCCGCCCTTCGGGGAATTTCCTTTCTACACGTTCGTGAAAATTTATCAATTGTATTTCACAGTGTTTATGTCATGTAATGTTTATGTATGTATACAAACTTGTCGGGCATTGCCGACTCAGGAATGTTATGACTCGTTCAGGTTTTACAGACATAGAGGTTGATGGAAATCGATGAAAGCGTTTGGATTCTTTGTATTACAACATTTTACAATCGCAGGAAAAGGCAACTTCCGGAATGGCTGGGAATACTGTGGAAAAGCTTCGTAACGTTCGAAAGCGGTTTGATGCTCGTGTAGTGAGAAATGCTTCCGCTCGATAGCTCCTTACCACTTGCATCTCGACGCTCTTACTCCGCCTTTTACGATCGGTCGTAATTATAATCTTCCACTCGATTAATATCGGTGGAAACGGACACTCGGGATACTTTGGTACACTCATCCGGCGAGATTAAATCTTCACTTTGCAGCGTCACGGCTCGGCGAAATATGCGCTATAAGAATTTTCATCTAGTAAATTTCATGCTCGTGCTACTTCACAGGCCCTATCCCCCCCCCCCCCCCCCCCCAATGGTATCGTACGGTATACTGTATACTGTATACGCTTCGCCGTAATCTCGAGTCACTGCTCGGCACACGAGACAGGCAAAGTTTTATTGTTCGCCCGGATTACTTTTTTTTTATGAGCCAGTAAGTACAGTATCCTCCGCTACAGGGAACACTTTGGTGTATCTATAGCCGGTACATGCGCGCCTCTGTACATACCTCGCAGCATTGAAGGCACGAAAGCTACGGGTAGGGAACGGCATATACGTAAAGATGAAACTCTTATATTCCCGAGGCGTACTCTACGGATAACGATAGCCTTATAAACCCTTCTTACGGGGTAAAATCTTCAGGGACGTTTTCATCGTTGCATCCACTCTGAACATAGTGGGGAAACGTACGCAGAAAGCTTGGAGAGAAATTTTGGAACGGAAACTTTCCACTCTCGAGTATTTTCTCGATAGTTTATGGCTGGGAGTGTGTATCGGTACTCTCGATCCCAACAGTGAAGTAAACAATTCGAAGTGCTGACGAAGCCGCGGATGTCGGACAGGCGCAGAACGGAGGGATGAACCCCCATCGCATAGCTACTTTTCACGTTATACACCCAAAAAAAATTTATTCCAATCAAACAAAATTTATTAAGGGCGATGAAAAATGTTTATTCGCTTCATAACCTAATAGAGCGATTATTAATTTCTAATATATTTGGTAGTAGTAAAAGAGCTTTATTGCCAAAGTTAATATTTACAGTTATGTTCTTATACTAAATTTTATACCTAATGCTAACTTTACACCTTGGCAAAGGGCCATCGACCTGGGTCCTTACGTCTGAGATATTCTGATATATTTATTTGTTTGATAGTATCATTATTATCTAATAATGTTTATTTGGATCTAAGAATCAGATATTTATGTGAAATATTTTTTATTATTTCGTGACAGACCTGCTAATTTTGATCGTATGGGATTAATATGATATATGGATGACGCAGAAACGAATTTTTTTGTTGAATAAGTCATTCTTACTATTGGCGAAGCATCAACAAGCAATGTTATGATTTCACTAATCACGTCGCGCATTAGTTAGACTCATAACATAACCAAGCTCGAAGTTGGTTCTTCGAGGACTCAATCCACAACCACAATCCAATCGAGGTACACAGCTTCAAGTAAACGAAGTTCTATAAAAACAATCCGATGAGTTGCCTCTCTATTACAGTGTAGCGGTTCACCGTAAGGAATAAATATAGTGCTGAACTATCAGCGATAGATGTTTTCAGCCGACTGACACGTTGACGACGCTGAAATGCGCGCTACCGGATAATAGCCGAGTTTGGCTTGTCGTCAAATATATGTATTCCTTGGCGCGAATAAACATTTAATTTAAAGTGTAAATCTTTAAATAATTTTTTCCTAACACATGCACGTACAATTCCGCTTTCCATTCCTGTGAAGTGTGCGCAGAAAGGCACTTTTTCGCATCGCTTGCGGGAAAAATACTGCGCATGCATACAAACGCAATATGGTATTTTTCCCCGCATTAGAGCGGAAACTTCACGGGAACGGAAAGCGTGATTTTCGTGAATTTGTTAGGAAAAATTATGTGAATGACATGGGCGTAGAAAAGGGAGTTCTGACTCGTGTGAATGCCGCACTCGCATTCGGCTTGTGCGGCATTTTCACACTCGTCAAGAACTCCCTTTCTACGCCCTTGCGATTCAAATAACTATTTTTACTTACACTAAAGAATAGCCATTATTTGAATCAAATAAGGATCTTGTTAAGGCAAGTAAACATTTTTTTTATCTTAATAAACGTCATCTAAAGAACGAAATTTATTTGATTTTAATAAATCTTTTTTCTGGGCGTAGGGTAAATAAGGGTGAGATGGCCAGATAGGGGAAATGGCCACCCGTAATAACTTTTAACGTAGCAAACGAATGGCGCCGCCGCTTGCACAGTTTTTAGTATATGTGAATGCAATGCGATTCCACTCACATTTTCGGGATATTTCCAGAAAAGATTGGCGCGTAGTAAACCTATTTTTTTTTATTCCCTCCTTAATTTCTTTTTTTATTCTTAAGCAGTGGCTAATTTTTCAAGAAAATGGGTGATATAGCCACTCATTTTCCGGGAGACATGGCCACTTGTTTTTTTGGATATGGCCATATCAGTGGTGGCCATGTCATCCGGATATTGCCGGTGAAATGGCCACGTCAGTGGTCATTGCGGTGGTGGGCCACTGCCCGCAATAGCCGGGTGGTATGTCCAATGAAACCACTTTCTTTTTAATTTAGCATCTGAAACATTCGACGGAGGCAATGTCTGTTCTGTAGTTTACTTAGACAACGTAAAATATTGTAAGACATGTATTGTGCGATCCCTATGCTTCTCTAAGCCTAATTGACTACCATTATTACTGTGGCCATGTCATCAGTAGTGTCCGGGTGAGACGGCCGATCGCAAATATTTATTTATAGAGCTACAATTAAATCACACATCGAAAATATTGAAAGTTCTGAGTTAATTACTTTAGTTTGAAGTTTCATGAGATGGTTACAACAAACATTTTAAAGTTTAAAAAATGTTTAACCTCCAATTTTCATTGTTTAAAAACCCATGGCCATATCAGCCCGACTTACCCTACTTAACCAACTCTTCGACGTGATGAGAAAGGGAAATTAAAATTTTGCAGAAAAATTTTAAAAAATTCCCGAGCGATGCGTCGGTAATCTGCAAAAAGTATAAACTAATTCAGCAAACTGAGACCGAATCGGAGATTTTTTCGCCAGTCCCTAAAATTGTTTGATACTTTTTGGTCATTAATGAATTTTCGACCGAGGGCTTTTTTCCAAAATTGTAATTTTTCTTTTTATTCTTCCCTTTATTATGTGTCGTATATTCATAAGGATAAACGTCGCGTTCCCTGCTGCGTTACCGGCGAAAATCGTAACTAGTATAATTTATCGGTACATTCGTAACACTACCAGAAACCAACAGACACCCGATGGACACCAAAAGTTACGTGTCCCCGAAATACTCCATACGGTCGCGAGGCCGCGAAGCACCCGAGTCCCAAAAACCTCCTTGTTAGCCTAATTTAGAATCCACGTATCCATACTCTACTGCAGTATGCCGCAAAGCGTTAAACTACTTGCCGTTCCTCGTTACGTATTACGAACCACGCGCGCGTCCGTTGTTACGCGTGCTTTCGTATAGCGTTTACCCGGCGGCATCGCGCATTCATTACTTACTATCCTGATTCTCCACTCGTACGATTCTGTGCTCTACTCGCTGCTGATGCTGCCTGCAACATACCTAATACCTAAATCTCGAAACACGGTGGGAGCTTCGAGCTCTGTCGCCCTCCAAGCTGTGTACCACCTCGCGTACACACCAACCGGAAACTCGTTAAGGTGCATAGATAGATTATTCTCGGGACCTTCATAGTATAACCATTTCTCGAGGGTAAGGGAGATTTCTCACTCCGTCTTTGGAGGTGATCCGAGCTTCCGTGCTAACGGAAACCCTCCCTGTATTGGAAGGAGGTAGTGAAGGATAGGGCAATCTGAGAGTGAGGTATAGATATTAGGGCAGGAAACGAGATAGGGTAATTGATCGCTACTGCGAACACCGAGCCTACTATACGCAGATTAATAGTCATCCCCTCTGCGTTCGATACACTATATAAACCAGGAACAGGAGGCTACTCCTTATCTACCGTATATAGAGTTCGACCGATTCACTCCTGTTCGAGGAACGCACAGGGGACGACTGGACAAGACGGAACCCCCGGCGAAACTGCCTATTTTTATCAATTTTTTTTAGCGGGACGTGAAGAAACGTTTCATCCCAAATGGAGGTTTGCTTTACCCCGCTCTCCCCACTTTCACTACTGCACTACTTATTACAAAAAATTCTAATTACTGATGTTTGTGCCACTCTTCCTTCAGACCAGACCACACGTAAAGTTTACGATACACTCGTATTTAAAAATATTACAATAATGTAGCGATGCGATAATCACAAACGTAGGATTGGATTTATTTTTCCTTCAGATTTCTGGTTTTATTCTGGCTAATATGCTATCTTTAGTAAGGATTCTACTCGTGCCTGAAAATTATCGCTTATCGTACCTACGAAATTTGTTATTACTGGTTGAATCGTTAAATCGAACCATGGTGAATCACGATGGGATTCGTACCATGCGGAATGGTTTAATAAATTTTATTTGGCTGATCTGTAACACCCATGCTCCGTATATTTATCTCTCTATATCTGTCTATTTCCGTCGCGCACTGTGCCCGTGTGTTCTGGTCGAACAATAACATCCCTCGTTAATTTCTATCATGGACTATACGTGCTCCCCGCTGCATCCAACTACGTGGATCTGCCCTATAGATTCACCCTATAGTGCTATATTCCTGAGAGAATAATACAACGCTAGTAAGTTTTGGGTTTCGAGTTCGTCGTCCTCGCTCCGGCCATCCACTCGATGTCTGTATCCTTTAGCTACTCTCTCACACTCGCTGTCCCACGAGCGATATCTCGATCGACCCACTCTCGTTCACATGAGCCCAAGATATCGAAATACCAATGGCGTAAACTTGGTTAATGCAGTGCCGCAGATCCGCCACGCGAATATCAATGAAGATCGAGTCGCGATCTCATTCACGGCGCGGCTTTAACAATCTTCGCTCGACCCTCTGTCGGTGACAATGCTACGGCGAACGGACCGTGGGCAGAGCTGTGCAATTTTCGACAGTAAACGGAACACAACGATGTGGATGTGTCATTACTTGCATACAATCTCCCGTCGATTATTTAACTTACTTGTCATGTTTCAATGTTTTTTAACGAATTATTAAAGTTTTGAAAAAATGACTTTTCACCCAGAATTTTTTTTTATTAAAATCAAATAAATGTCTATCTTTAAGTGACGTTTATTATGATAAAATAAATGTTTTTGCCTTAAGAAAATCCTTATTACATTTAAATAACGGCTATTCTTTAGTGTAAGTAAAAAAAATTATTCAAAGATTCGTGCTTTAAAATAAATGTTTATTCGGGCCAAAGAAATCATAAATTTGACGTCAAGTCAACCGTGGATATTATCCGGTAGCGCGCATTACAGATTCCTTAACGCGTCAGTTGTCTGAAAACATCTCTCACTGATAGTACAGACTATATTAATTCCTTACGGGAAACCGCCATATTGTAATAGAATAGGCAACTCATCGGATCGTTTTTATGAAACTTTGGTTACACCCAGAAAAAAATTTTCTTTGACGGACACCGTTTATTAAGATTAAGTAAAAAATTTATTTGATATAAATAAATATTTTTTTAAATCAAATAAATATTTTACTTAATCTTAATAAACGGTGGAAGTCAAATAAATTTTTTTTCTGGGTGTACTTAAAGTTGTGTACCTCGATCGAATTATGATTGTGGAATGCGTCCTCGAAAATCTAACTTCGAGATTGGTTATGTTATGAGTATAACTAATGTGCGACGTGATTAGTGAAATCGTACGTCGATAACGTATCTGTATGCTTATTTAATAATAAAACATTACTTGTTGATACTTCGTTAATAGTAAAAATGACTTATTCAACAAAAAATTTGTTTCCGCGCCATTCATATATCACATTATTTCCATACGATCAAAAGAAGCAGGTCGGTCACGAAATAAAAAAGAAAAGTATTTGACATAAATATGTGTTCATTAGATGCAAATAAACATTATTAAATAATAAGAATAATACTATGAAACAAATAAATATATTAGAAATTAATAAACGGTTAGATTATGAAGCAAATAAAAAAATTTCTTCGTCCTTAATAAATTTTCATTAGTGTAATAAACTTTTTTCTGAGTGCAGTGGTTCCGAAATCTCCTAGAACTGATTCTAGGACCACTGCCGGAACGAGCGAAAAGTACCCAAACCATCGACTTCAGTTGATGTTGATGTCCGGACCCCATCACTGATACTGGTGTCAAATTAGAGATATTTGCGGGGTTCAGCTTTTTTTTATTATATACGTCCTTCAATCGCAATTTTTTTCAACGGACTAAGAATCTCTTCGATAAATTGTTCTCGACCCAGGGGCCAGCTAACGTTGCCTCAGCCATCCCAACTTGAATTTCCATTCGCCATTGGCCTGTTCGATCCCGCGCAATAAAAATTCCAGGGGCGTGCCGCGAATATTATGTCGACACCCTCGAGATCGATGACAAAATATATATAATACGAAAACGCTCGAAGTCTATGAAGAATGTGGAAAAAAGATATGGTAGATATTTTCGCGCATGATGCGTATTCAAGAGTGGCACAGTTCTGTACACACGTCAATAGTCAATACCGATCTGACCTGCCGATACACGGCATCTTCCTTCAAGATATTGAAAATGATCGTTGCAGAATTTTCCATTCGAATTCCGCACAGTCACCTTTTTACGCAGTTCACTGGTAACGCTCGCGGCCCATGGCCATGGAACGTCCCGGTCGCATGCACGGTCACGTACGTTTTTCGACACAAGGCTTCTTACGTGTGGCCGGTACGTGTACGATTGTATAGGAAACCGTGAGATCGTCCGTGTTACCGAGGCTCGATGGCCGACAGGAGAGAAGCCGGAGGGTTGCGAAGGTGAACTCGATCTAGGGAAGAGGGGGTGATCTGCAGTGGATGCCGAGTTTCATACGTATATGGCGCAAGCGTATGAGATGAACTGCGAATGCGATAGAACCGATCCAGATGGGTTAACGGATGCAGGCGGCAAGACTAGGCGAGCCAAGGGGCTTGCCGATTGAATATGTAGTTACAAGGGCGATCACGTACAACGACTAGACCGTACGTACGTATGTACCTACTCGAACGTGGCGCAACGTAGCATCCGAGTGCAGCCTCTGTGTCTGGCTAACCCTCTGATTCGGCGGCCCTCTTCGACCCCCTCGAAGGAGCGCGATTGCCACGTCCTGGCGGAGCCGGTGCAATCGTGTGCACAAGGGGAAGATGAAGTTGATCATTGTCGACGTTGCGCTGGCCAACCTATCGGCGTACGGCATACCTTCTCGAGAGCATCGCACGACACGTACCCCACGCGACACTCAGAAATGATTATATTAACCCGCTGTACTACCTGCTTTCCTAGTCATGCCGGATATAAATTCCAATGTGTACGGTACTCGTATCCACTATATATCGAGTTTATTGACCCTTGGGATTTAGGTTTCCTGCATGTATAGAGATAGTAATTTACGATGCTAGTGCGATAAAACTTTTTCTGACGAGTGTGAGTTTGCTGCACCAGCTGAAGACGAGTGTTGCAATCACACGAGTTAAGAAAACGTTTTTCGCACGAGCTTCGTACAAAATTTTATTTCACAAGGTGTGAAAATGGGGGTTTTAGGCATGTGACGCGTGCAAAACCGCCATCTTTGTACCGAGTGAAATTACCTGGGTATTTTGGAACGTTCAAACCTGACTACACAGTAAAAAAAAAAGTGTACTTTTTACAACAACTTATTGTTAACAAACGTCCACATTGTTTTATTGTTAATTTTCTAGTTTTACCAACAAAAGTATAAACTAAAATTGTCAATGACACGGTAAATAAAAGAACTGGTTCGTATATTCAAATAAGTGTCAAACTCGTTTGTCACTTATTTAACCAAATTATTTTTACGAAATTTCGCATGCCGTTTTTACGAAATTATTTTTGATTGCGTAGCTCCTGGAAAGGACCTTGTTAGGGCCTTATCAGGACCCGTTATTGCGCGGTAAGTTTTTTAATTTTTTCAATAAAAAAAATGCAATCACTCTAAAGCGGTGGAATAAACCAATATTATCAAAATAAATCTTGTTTTTTTGTCTTAATCTTATGTTAAAAAAAATCCAATCAAAAGACAGTCCAATCTCATTGAAGATATTCCAAAAATACTGTAAAGTTAATTTTTACGCGATATCTGTAATAATCCAGTCCTATGTGAAGCTCACGACTGTGATTACATCCGATTTTCGGTGTCCCGTCTCTCGCATGACAATAACGCCGGATCGTAGCGAGTTCGTGACCAGCGCTGCCGTTGTTTAATCTCGAAACTGACTGCTGGCTTTGGCGAGAGCGTCGCTTTGTGAAATTCGTGCTCCGGTGCTTCCAGCACTGCGATAAAACGATATCGCGTTTGGTTATCCCGGTGCGGCTATATTTCCTATAGCTAGATCCTTGCCCACGCACGCACGCACACTCGCTCATCTAATGCTCGCCTTGAGCATTTTGGATCCAGTTAGTGAATCGAATCACACTTTTTTCTTCTTTTTAATTTCGCTACCCTCTAATTAATTAAAACCGGACGACCAGGTGCGCGCCGCCGTGCCACTATACGGTTCGCCTTTTTCCATCATTCCGATTGAATGTCCCGCTCTCGATTCGATATATCGATCGAGTGTGCGACGAAATGGATGCGCCCAACCTACAAAGGCGTGAGGTGTATTACATCTGCTCACACCAGGTAACGATGTAGTGGGAAGATTATTTACCTACGGTTGCGCTGTTAATTGTCAAAAATGGCCACCTGAAAGTACCAGCGCATGCGAATTTATATGGATGATATATCTGTATAATATCGTTTACCGCACATGCCTAACTAATCTCTTCCCAATGTTATGTTCAACATCGCAGCTGACTTGTTGGTGCTATTACTGATAACTTTGTTATTTATGGATATATAACGCAAGGCGTTTTTGTTGGATTTGATTTAAACTCAACAGCTGGGTACGAGACAGCGGGCTGCATATGTTTTGTGGCCCGCAGATTAATCAACATGGCGGTGTCGTTTTTGGGCATGGAGAAGAGCACGCACGTTTTTGCAACCTCATCCTCGGCAAGGTGTTACTTTACTTCACATAAGTAAATTTAATAATACCACTCTAAATGTAAAAATTCGAAAATACTTGACGTTCTCGTTGGAACGAGTTTTTGAATTTAATCGTAAAAATGATTAGCAGATTTTTAAAAAATATAAGTTTTTACTGCGGCATAGGTCATCGGGAGGAATCTGCAGCGAGCGGAAATTGCTGCCGCTTCTGAGAGCGCGCGCGGACGATCACGAGAATTGGCGAATTCCTCTTACCGAAGGAACTTCAAGCTCTCGAGCTTACGCGAGGGAGAGATCCAAGATGAATCGTTAATGCATGACTAGGGTCTCGGGGCGATCCTGCCTATTCCACTCCGCGCTGTACTTTTTGTGTGCTATCTCGTCCGGACCCGCGCTCGCCAGGATCTTCATGGCTCCGTATACTACCGTAATAGAACTTAAACACCGATAATTCACTCTGTATGTTTAACTTCTATAGATTTCAGCGCCGTCGTAGATGCCGCGACTATAAGACTATAAGACTACGATTTCTTTTTTTTTCGAAGTGAAACTAGCTTATCGTGAAAAAAATCTATTTCCGAAAACGAAACCATATTCGCTGGATTTTTTCTGCATTGTACGCGAATGCATCGCACCCACAAAAAAAAATTATTTGACGGCCACCATTTATTAAGATTAAGTAAAATATTTATTTAAATTAAGTAAATAGTTACTTAAATCAAATAAATATTTATTTAAATCAAATAAATATTTATTTAAATCAAATAAATATTTATTTAAATCAAATAAATATTTATTTAAATCAAATAAATATTTATTTAAATCAAATAAATATTTATTTAAATCAAATAAATATTTATTTAAATCAAATAAATATTTATTTAAATCAAATAAATATTTATTTAAATCAAATAAATATTTATTTAAATCAAATAAATATTTATTTAAATCAAATAAATATTTATTTAAATCAAATAAATATTTATTTAAATTAAATAAATATTTTACTTAATCTTAATAAACGGTGGCCGGCAAATAATATTTTTTCTGGGTGCGATCATTTTACTTCTCCCTCAGTGTCTTGTGTCAAAATCTGCACCATCGAAAAAAAAAATTATTTAAAAAAAGTGCTATAATAACATTGGGTGACCGGGAATGATAAATCCATACTTCTATGACGATGCTGTCCCATCTCTATATTTGCATCCAACATTTTATAGTAATCCAACTCCCTCCAAGCAAGCCAATGTTTATTCCGTGCGTAACATTATACGACAGAGCGGTCGGAAAAAAAAGAGAAAAATAATTCCGACGCTTTTTTCGAAAATTCCTTTTTCAGCACTGAGTATACATACAACATGCGCGCAAAACAAAGAGAACCACGCCTAACGAATGCGCGCATATATTAAAGCAATACGTCGCAGTACCGCGTGCAAAAAAAAAACAAAATTGAAAAAGAAACTAGATATTTAATAATGCCCAACATAGAGTATCCTTGCATCTGAATTTGCTTATGCACAACAGCGAGGCGACGGTGAACTTATAACAACATTACAGCGGCCGCAGCAACGATCTGCTCTAACTGCGGGTGAGGCGAAGCGTAAAAGTATCCTCGCGCATATTTACCGTCCCGGGATATGCGAATTAGAATGTAGATATGAATTTTCATGCACGCCCGGTGGACGCGAACCTACTCGCAGGCATGTTTTAATGTGTATTTATGCTCGAGACAAGACCATATCGTATTTCAGTGTGTAGGTGGGAGGGTGTATCAGTGCGCGAGGATGTAAGCGCACTATAGACATCGCTGTTGCTCGTGCTCGAGGACGACAACGCACCCGGGGCGCGGGGTTTAGGACGACGAGGCCGCGTGTCAAGCAATTTCTGTTTCGCGAAATCTCACATGAATTTCTGCTGCGTGCCGCGAACTACGTAATTAAATTTAATTATAATTCTCCGGGCTGCGAACCCGTCATCCGCACCCCGCGTACCTATTATATTATATCCTCGACTGCACTTTCTCGCCGCTGCAAATCCGCCCCCGCGACGCCGAACGCCGCGCCGACGAAATGCGCTTTAAAAAAGCACACACAAATAGGCCGCGTTTCAACGAGTCATGATAAAGAATGCAACGCGGCCGAGTTCCGATCGATTGAAAAACGTGGTTATCATTTTTATCACGATACCTTGCGGAGCCCCCTCGTTCCGGTCGCATAGTCCTTTTTCCGATATTCAGCTGAGTTTTTGCCGAGTTTTCAAACCACATTTTCCCCACTCGATTCTGAAATTTCTTAACGCCACATCGACTTATAATGTAGCCCTAACTGCCAACTGTCCACTTTCTTCAGTTACTTTCTTTCACCCGGTAGCGCGATGGTTAGAGGGGATTAGAAAGAGCTGTTCGAAACTCGTGATAGTTGCTTCTTATGGATTATTACTATTATTATTGTCATCATTATTATTATGATTATTAAAGCGATAGAGAAGAAGAAAATAAGAAAGTCTCGTCCTCCCCGTTCGAGGGGAAAAACTTTTGTTGAAACACTTGCTCGAGAACGAGGTAGCGACAGTAGCAGTTTTGTTTTTCTTTTTACTTTCTCGCATGGGTGGCGAGCGAGGAGACGCGGAAAAACTTTCTGAATGTCATTGTGAACGGGGAATACGTTGCTGAATATTATTCGAATGAGAAACATTTCGGTGCAGTACCGTTGGCGCGCAGAGAGGTTGCGTTTTTTTTTATTTTTTATATATATATTTTTTTTCAAAAACTACCCGAGTCATTGCATATACGTGAATTCAAAAATATTTCCAAACTTGCCCGGGGACTTCCAACTTGAACCCTCAAAGTACCAGTTTTCAATTGAATTTTTAGTCCGGAACGGCTTGACGGATTTGAGATCAAAGAACGTGATTATTACGCGCGGGTAATTGGGAGCCACAAAGAGCCTCGCTCATTGGTTTCACTTCTAACACGTCCAACGCGCCAGAAAAAATATCTTTGAACGTTTTAAGGCTATTCGTCCCGCACCGGCAATTCCGGCTATGAATGTCTAGCGTTGCCTTAATTGCTAAAAAAAACCGCGCCTTTACGCAAAATATTTATATTTTCATGGAAGTCGTACATACCAAACTCTCGCTGCCACGCAATTACTATGCTACAAGTATCTGGGAATATGTAGTCAGCTACGTACCTGAAAACAGAAACAAAACTCGTTGAATTTTTTCGATTGTTGCGTTTTTTTACTCCCGACTGCCCGCTCGGGCAAAAAGACGAGAGTTTTTGCGTTTCACTGCGATCCACCGGCTCGACACTTTGCAAGTGCCTATAAACTTCGGAACGACAAAAAATTACTTAACAGATTTTGGTATACCAAAACTTTATAGCCTGATCTATGTTTGTGACAATACATTTGTGAGCGGAGGTATGAACTCAAGGTAATATACCATAATTGGAGATATCCGGTTATAAGTTCGCGGTCACATATCGAAAAATCACGTCGGCGATCCGCACTGTTACGTACAATCGCAAATGATGCCGCATAGTTCACGCTGCTGCCGAGATAGTGCCAACTTTCCAATGCCCCTCATGGGGCATTGGAAAGTCCGGGCTTTTCATGAAGCCCGGAATTGTTATTTATTTATAGTCGCAAAGTTTTTTATTCGCGTTTTTTTTACGTTATCGGTGTTTAGTGCGTGATCACTGTGTGAAAAAATTTATGCGATGCCGTGTTTATATTAATATGTGATGGAATAATCACCGAACACATTAATAAAAAAAAAATACCATAAATTACGCACTTAACCTAATTTATTACTTATTTCTTATGGATATTAATTATATAGTCCTCACTCCATCGCTGTAGTGCAACGTCATATTCGCAAAGTGATGTATGTCAGCGATATAATTTTCTATGTGTCTTTCTTTTTCAATTAAATTTTTTATGTGTCATTCCTATCTGATATATGCCAGCGATCTAATTTTCTATGTGTCATTCTTCTTCGGTGAAATTTTTTATCTGTCATTCTTGTCTGATATATGTCAGCGATATCATTTTCTATGTCTTTCTTCTTCGTTGAAAAGTTTTATGTGTCGTTCCTCTCCGATACAATTTTCTATGTATTGTTACTCTTCGTTCCACTTTTTATTAAATATAGCATCGGAAAGGAACGAGACATTAAAAATCGTATCGGAGAGGACAAACACATAGAAAATTATATCAGGGAATTGAATAGACGGTAGAATTCAAAAGCATAAAATGAAAAAATATAAAATTTTTTAAACTCCCGACGGCAAATTAGTCTTTATTATTAACAAAAATATTCGTAAAAAAAGTAAAAAACAAATGGTTAATAAAAAGTAACTTCAAAAAAGATGAAATAATTCATGTATGTAACAATAATTAATATTTCAGTAAACAATAATAGTAATAATTAACAATAAAGAATAATAACATAATTAATTAATCGCAATTATATCGATTCATTCATAATCTTTGCTACAGTCGGGAGACGTCTGTAAGTTTAATTCACTCCGTGACCGCGAAGATTGGCTATAGTACGGCGTTGTGAGGGAAGGCGTCTCCCGACTGTAGCAAAGATTATGAATGAATCGATATAATTGCGATTAATTAATTATGTTATTATTCTTTATTATTAATTATCACTATTATTGTTTACTGACAATATTAATTAATGTTACATACATGAATTTTCTCATCCTTTTTGAAGTTACTTTTTATTAACCATTTTTTTTGTACTATTTTTTTGGTTCAATCCTCAATATTTTTTTACACACAATCTGTTCTCAGAACATTATAGTTACTTCGATAATTGGTTATAATGCACATACTTTGGGAGATGGTTTGTTCATTCAACATCTCCAAGAATTTAAATCCCATTTTTTTTTTTGTATGTGAAAAACTCCTACAAGTCAAGAGTCCCGGTGAATCTTGTCCGGATCTTACAATGCCAGGAGAAAGTCGTTAATTGATGGTAGGTCGTGTTCCGGACCAAACCCTCTTCCCGATTAAGCTGAGATCCGCCGATCAGGGAGGAAAAAGTGTAGCAGCCGCAGCAGGGAGATGAAGACTACAGGGGGATAAAGCATACACGACCGCAATAAATACAGAATAGAGTATTTATTCGACAAATCTGTACACCCCGGTTCTCTCAGTCCTCCCTGTTCTGTTTATATCTTGAAGCCCTTCAGTCAAGGGTTTTCTCGCTAGTTACCCGGGGCAGGAGAGTGTGCGAAAGATCTTGACCCCGAAATTGCTTTCTCCCGCAGGATTTCCCGCAGCGGTCGGCCCTCGTGCCGGGTACAGCGAGCAAGGAAATATACAGAACCCTCGAAGTCACTGTTGCGTCACGAGGCTCTTGCAAACTCGCCAATCCCGCCGGCTGGATCATGGGATTCTTACGAAAAGGAACCAAAATAAAAAGAACCGAAGGAAAAAACCGGCTTACGGGCGAAAAGCGGAAAAGGGATTGCTCGAGCGTATTTACTCAGTGCTTCCTTCGAAATGAAATCTCTCGGTCAATATTTTTTTTCTTCTTTTGTGCCCTGTCTTCGTAATACTGTCGGAGGTTTGTTCATCTTCTTTTGCAGGTTTTGTAGGATATAAATGTTCGTTTTCAAAATCCCAAAAAATATTTTCGTTCACATAGTTCGGTGTAATTTTGCGCGTCGAACCCGAATCCGATATCAGTTTTAAACAAATTGTTGCCAAAGGCATTTTTTTCGTTTTTGGGGCGACTAAAATTCCGCATGAACAGGTCGGAGTTTCAGCCTCGGGGCAACAGCACGAATAAACCGACACCAATTCAGTTCAATTTCAACGATTTTCAACGTAAACGTTGGAAATTGTTAAAATAATGTATCAGAGATTACAAAACATCGAAAAAAAATGTTTGAAAGTTTATTTCTATCATTCGCATGATATATTTTTTTCCGGGCACTAAATTTTTTCTTTGTTGCGGTGGTATTAGGTTGCAGAGCGCGTAGAGGGTGAGAAGAAAAAGTGGGTGATAAAGAAAGGCGTGCAAGAGGAGCCGCATAAATAGGAGGAAGACGCAGATCTTCGCCGGAGCTAAGCGACTTCGACTTATCCTCTTATCCTCGAATAAATGACATCCTACATTCTCCGATAAGCTGACGTGGCAATTTTCGTCTCGGCTAAAGAAAAAAAAACGAAAGCAAAAATCCATCTCGTTTTCGTATCCCTAGCGCGTTGCTGAATTTTTTTTCTCGTCGCCATTCGACCTGCCCGCCGCTGTACGAAGCGTTCGCTCACTTAAATACAAGCGGCGTAGACGGTGAAACGTGCTCGGTCATCGCAAAAAAATTTCTCATATAACATGCAACGATTTCTCAAGCTGTAGTTCTCCGGATTTTCAAAGCGAAACCGGCTCGACGTTAAACTCACGAGTCTCGTTTCGACCCTTTTAAACATTTTTTTTAGTTCTCTTGCTCGCACTCCAACGAACGTTCGACTTAGTCCCTCGCAACGTGTACACGTTCTCCACGTACACGTATTTTCCGGCAGGGTTGAAAGCCCGCATGCCGAGCGAAAGGTCTGAGGCGAAACAGAAATGGAACGGTGCTGTTGCAGCATCTGGTGAAAAACGTGTGGGGTCGTACGGTACGTACGTACCCGTTATCTAGTCGTCGGGGCAAAGTAAATCTAATCTTGATGCAGACGCCATAAAAGAGGAGCCGGGTCGACGCGGGACACCCACGCGACATCTCATTTTACGATACGTCGGTTACGTATTGCGAGAAATGCGCGTTCGTGTAATGCTCTCCATCCTGCACTTTATAGATACCTGTTATACAGGCATATGGTAGCTCCGGACATGTATGGGCATCGTGTTCATTGGCAAGTAATTTACGAAACCGCACAGAGAACATTTTTTTTAGCCACGACAGCAAAAATGCTTTTGCTGAGTTTTTTTTGTTGTAACAGCAAAAAAATTTGTATTTGGAGCGAACGTATTGTCATTCCCGCAAAAATACTTTGTAATGGGAACAAATTTTATATGACAACACCAGCAAATGGTTTGCTGGTGTAGTCAAGTATTTGCTCGCGTCACCTGTTTAGTTTGTGACAAGCGGTCGCCAAGCAAGAGTATACAATTCATATACTACAAAGCTTAAATAATCTGGAAGTATTAACCGACAGCGGTGGATGCGCGGTTGGCGCACGGCTCCGGTGATCTCCCAAGTCAAGCAAAATCGTTCGCGGTCAGTACTTGAATGGACCGCTTAGCCGTGCGCTAGCTGGCGCATCGACCGTTGAGCGGGAGGTGCTTTTTTCTGAAACTTTGGTGTTTATGCACTTCACTCAAAGAGCAAAAATACCGAAGGATCAGTAGAATATTTCCGTCTGTACCGGCACGGGTTTTCCGTAGTTTCCCCGTGTTCCCAGCAAATGCTGTAGAGTGTAGCTAAGTCGGCTACGGACGCACTGGAAGTTAGGTAGCTTAGCTGAGTGCGGATAGGGAGTGCTAGGGGGGATTCGGGATGGGGTTCCGTAAAAATCCAGAAGGATATACAGTGGAAACTGGAACATATATTAAAAAATTATAATAATTAGGAAGTATTGTAGAAAGTGAGATATTTCGATGTGCAATGGAATAAAAACAAGCGAAGCGTTAGAGGATGCACACCCAAAAAAAAAAAATTATTTGACGGCCATCGTTTATTTGGTTTAAGTAAAATATTTATTTGATTTATACAAATATTTATTTAATTCAAATAAATATTTTACTTAAACCAAATAAACGGTGGCCGTCAAATACATTATCTTTCTGGGTGCAGGGGCCGAGGCCGTGATTCGTCGAGTGGTCGGGAGAGCGGCCCCCAAAACATACAAAAAAAACTCAAAAGAAGCGAGTTTCAGTTTAGATTCAAGATCAAATAAAAATTTTGTTTAGGAATGTATATGTGATGCATCCTTAATGGTTACTTGAATCACAAGTAATGTCTCACCCATAATGTGCGATGTAGCTTATAGGGTATTTCAATAAAACATGTGCCAGTTAGAAATAGCGTAGTCGGTAGCGTGTTTCTATTATCATAGTGTATGGATTATTGGTTTATCATTTAATATCAAAAAGTTATTTGATTAAGAAAGGAAGAACGCAAGCAACACGAGATCGCTCAGCAGTAATAGCTATGCTGCTGCAACAATAGTACATTACCCCACGAGGACGAAAACCGTTTTTCTAACGAGTGTGAGTGCAGCACGAGCCGAAGGCGAGTGCTGTAATCACACGAATTAGAAAAAGTGTTTCGCACGAAGGATGTACGAAATTTTTCATCACAAGGTGCGAAAATGGCGGTTTTACGCACGCGAAGCGGGCGGAAAAGTGGCCATTTCCGCACCGAGTGATGAAAATGACATTTGCTGTGCTAGCAAATCCGGCGGTGACAAATATTTTTTGTTACAACGTCAAATACTTTTGCTGTCACTATGTTGACACACAATATTTGCTACGGCAGAGTGTGCTATGCTGTAGTGAGCGCAGCTTTTCTCTGCGTGCGTGGAAATCCGAATATCAATTTTGTCAAGCTGTTGAATAGTTAATGATCCGGAAGCCAGTACTGATCATGATTTGTTAAACTTAACATCAAAATAAACATTCCAAAGATATATCTCTAAAATCGAGATGTGAGAGTATGATTCACCCCCATTCAAAGTTAATATCACTGATCGGTAAAAATAAAAATTAAGATTTTTCCTACAAAAATTCATATCGAAAATTCTGTATGAGATTCTCTCAAAAAGCGTCACCTAAGAACGATGCTCCTGGAACGAAATTAAACTCCAGGTGAGACGTGCTGATATTCGGCACTGCGGGAAGAAACGCAGTATACGGTGGAAGGGGGTCGGAAATATTAGCGACGGTGGATGTGGTTGTTGAACGAGAAATCTAGGAGGCGAACAGCCATCCCCGTGTAAGACAGCAAGGTGGTCATGAGGTATGAGCGGAAATTCAGCGCCAGCAGGTCTGGTTGTGCTTCTGCGGTCGGTCCCGGGGATGCGCTCAGTCATACAGGAGGGGGGTTGACAATTTGAGGAAGGGAAGAAGAGCCCGAGAGCTGGTACCGAGCGAGCGAAGGAAGGGAATATGTGGAGTAGAAGGATGGAGATTCGGCGGCACCAAAAGGGAGAATAGTGCGGTGAAACTGGTAAGCCCAGAGTGGTACCTACGTAGGGAAACGCCTTGGCAGTGTACTGTGGTAATGCTGTGCGAGTGGTAAGACGGTATACCATACTACCGTTGAGAACACCGTCATGACTATTTGAGGGAGGAATATACAGACCGGAAGCCAGAACCGGGAAGTTAAAAGCTTAACGGCTAGATTACGCCGCCGGTCGTTGATTTGTCCATAAAGTATAGCGTTATCACGACAGGCGGGAAGACTGTGAAAAGATAACTTGAAACGAACAACTATGCTCAATAGAAATATTATAATATCATTAATATGTCTATTAATATCACAAATATGTGATAATATAATATTAATGCAAATAATAATTTCAAGAATTGCTTTCGTTAGGTTTTCGGACAAATAGGAAAACATGTCTTTAACACCACGTTAAATATTTGGGCTTTTTTATTTTTGCAGACCACGTAACGACGAGACGAGTCGCAGGTGGTCGAGCTAAAAAAGTACAAAGTTGTGGAAAATGAAAAATAAAACTGGGTAAAAGGTCGCATAGGAGGAGAGGGGGAGGGGGCAGTAACGGGGAGGACACTCGAAGCATTCCCACAAAATTGGCCGGACACGCAACGAGACACTGGACTGGCGGTGCCTAAAAATAAAACAAGAGTAAAGAGGCGGACGCGCGAACGGTGGATGCGGTACGTGTGTAGTCCGTGCAGTCCGAATGTCCTCGTACCTAGTCGCGTCGTATCTCACGTAACGTCGGCTGCTGGCAATCCAACTAGACACGATTTATCGTTGCATCGGTACAAACGGAGTGAAAACGTCATCGTCCTCGTAAATTTGCTGCGAGCATCATGGCCGATACGAACGGATTGGCTCTAGCAGTCAATAACCCTTGCATTCCAATTACTACGAACATATACTTATCCATTGCATACGGATCGTTAAAAAATAATTACAATAAATTGGCTATTGATTTTGAGCGGACCATCAAGTTAGGAAACATGAAAGCGCCGTAACGAGAGCCGAGACTTAAGGATGTTTGGACCAAAAGGCGTTCCTGTTCTTGCTATAAAATTTTGCTATTTTACAGGCAAAGACACGCTGAATCGTTTGTAATTTTTTCAGATTGTTTTTTTTGGCCATATAGTTTTTTAGTTATGCATGTACAAAGCTACGTAAGGTGCCGTGTAAACGTTTTCGAAATTGGTCGGTAACGACAGAACGTAACGACTTTGTCCGCTGATTTCTGTTAGATTCGAATAAAAAACCTACCACAGCGAAGAGCATGCTATCAGGCAGATTGTCTCCAAATTTCAAGAAGATTCACGGTTTTGTTTCTGAAATAAATTCAATAAACAAAAAACTCCAACTCTGTCTAGCCGCTTGCTTTGCCTGCGTTTCTCAGTCACACCGAGAAAAAAAAATGATTTGATGGCCACAGCTTATTTGGTTTAAGTAAAATATTTATTTCATTTTAAGTAAATAGTTACTTAAATCAAATAAATATTTTACTTAAACCAAATAAACGGTGGCCGTCAAATAAATTATTTTTCGGGGTGCACTGTACGAGTGAAAACATCATTCCACTAGACTCTTCTCCAAAGTACCAAATATACAAACTCCGCGATAGTCTCACGAGAGGCTAACAAAGGTTCCTGATCGAGACAAGGGAGCCTTGTTCTATACAAAGGCGAGCAGATATGCCTCGGAGGGCTTCGTCGTTATCGACGATCGATGAACATTCTGGATCGAGACCTCGACCTGTGCAGTCGTACCTTTACACACCAAATCTTACAAAACATATTGTATTAGACGTATTGATATTTCTCTCAAAATATATATTCCTCAAGAATATTTCTAACAAACCTTTCTCTTCGCAAAATAAAAAAATAAAGAGAATTCTTAAAACTCGAGTTCACGTAGAATACAATGATAACGTTGCAGCAACGCTTGTCCCATCCATCCTCTCCCCCTTTTATTTTTAAGTAGCAACCAAACGACCGAAAACAAAGTTACAAAAACACTGCGCTCCGAAGACACCCGCCTTCCGAACGAATTAAAGGGTGTAAAGTGCGCAGGAGCTTAAAAAATAAAAGTTTTCTCCACTATTCCCAAATCGCCCCGCTCGAGTTTACTTTTTTCCAGTGAATAAACGAATGAAAACATTCGGTGCTATATTCAAAAACCTCGTTCTCGCACGGCGCACTGTCGCACCGTCTCTGCGAGACGCGGGTTGACGAACGGGAACGGAACGGTGGTATGCAGAACGGGCGTAAGGTTTTGGAATACACCTCCGGCACGTCTCGTTATTTATTCCTTTTTAATCGTACCGTACGTGCAGTGCGGAATGACAACGCTGTGTCGATGCCATTGGAATTTCATCCCGCACGTTCGTCGAACATACTCGAGGATATTCGCGTATCCGTGTCGATACCGCCGGTATTATATAAGGGAGGAGTCAATGCGGAAGATTCCCCGTTGCCACGTTGGCGAGGAAAGTCGGAACACACGAGGAGAACGCGAAGGTCGTAACACACGCGAGCGTCGTTCGCTGGCCGGGGTTCGCGGTTCATTAGGCAAATAACAAAACGTGGATTGGCTCACGAGCTTGCGTAATTAATCCACTTGGTGCACCGTATGCGTCGCGGCGAGGCACGACGCAATGCAGGGAAAAAAACCCAAGGATATAAAGATTACAGGAAGCGAGCGCTATACGTGCCACACTTTCAGCCGCGTTGATATATATTTTCTCTCGCGTTTTCGCGCAAAACTTTCAGTGGCGTTTTTGACACGGAAGTGTGGTGGAAAAATTGAGACGCGAGAAAATTGGAATGAAAAAAAAAACAAGAAAAATGAAGTCTACGAAGGCGAAAGCGGATCGGAGGGTAAGACAAGGTGGGGAGAGTTGGGTGGACCGATTTTCATCTCGACTGGTGTTACACGCCGAGTCGACACTATACAAAGTATGGTGTGTAAAATTCTGTCAAGTTGTTTCGCGCGTAAACACAATTATGAAGGGTAAAGCTCCGAAGGTGCGACCGGTGGAGAACCGAGCGAACGAAGGGTTTCACCTCGCTCCCTTTCGTGAAAGTAAAGCGAATGCGGAAACGGCAAGGCTTTCCTTCGTGCGAGTATGAACACAACGAGGGTACAAGGGAAAAAGAAAGTTCGCGGTAAGTGGCGCGATTATAATTTTCTCCCAGAGGATATCTTGGACTCGGTGTACATGAGAGATCCAAGGGAATGTTTAAGCTGAAAAGGATAAGGGTGGCAAGAACCCGGGTGGAGAAACTTTTGAGCTCTCCATCAAAGCTGGCCGCGTTTTCTACGGGTACGCGCGACACAAAACAGTGCCACGCAGAATATAGCAGCGACCCTGTGCAGCAAACGTAATGGCAAGAGGAAAAGCAGATTCAGCAATATACAACTGAGAGGCAGCAATTCCTCGGCGAACTTGCGACTCGAAACATTCCTTCGTTACGTTAATTCGCTCTCATCGCGAAAGAGCTTAGTTTCAACGAAGTTTAAACAAAAACGGGGCAGAGGAAAGACGATTTCGAAAGAAGACCCTGAAAGCGTCCCGCCGCTCCCGATCATCCCCTATTATTACAGCAGAACTTCGCGTCCCTTCATAAGTGTTATCCCTCTTTTTGAACTTCGAACTGGTCCGACGAGGTCGGCAAAAAAAAATTGGGAGTCACGCGTTTCGGTACGATCGGTGGAGTGGAAGTTTCGTTATTGCCAATGCTCTCTACGAATCGGTCGGAAGTTTGTTGACGCAAAACGGATGCGTCACAGTGTTTCCTACTATATCGAATTGTTCCCGGGGGGAACGTCTATGTAGATAGTTTCTAATAGTTTCCATTGGTTAAACTATAATTGTGGTTTCCACCATGATTTTTTTGTCATTGTAACTATCGTAACTACACCCAGAAAAGAAAATTATTTGACGGCCACCGTTTATTAAAATTGAGTAAAATATTTATTTGGTTTAAAGAAATATTTATTTCATTTAAGTAACTATTTACTTAACTTAAATAAATATTCATTTAAATCAAATAAATATTTTACTTAATCTTAATAAACGGTGGCCGTCAAATAAATTTTTTTCTGGGTGTATAAAATTTAGATGTTCTCCTTGGGAAATATATTTATGGTTAAAAGTCAGTTTGTTGTTTTAACTATGTAATTTTTTCTCAGTGCACAATTTGGACGAGCGAAGAAAGACACGAGCAATTACTCCGCTGCGTGTTCTTATTCGATGGTACATATGTTCAGCAAACGCAATTTTGGACCTGTTTTCATCCATCCGAAAGATATTTGCCTTGCTACGTATTTATACGCGAGTGTATATATTTGTACACACGTTTAAAAGTCGAGAAACCGCGGTTTCTCCTGTCAGAGAATTTGCACAGCCCCTCCGCCAGCATCCACAGTTTTGCTGCGCAGTGTGACAGAAGCGTGCGCGAGAAACTAGGGACGAACCAAAAGTTGGAAGGCGTTCCACTGCACCACGCAGGACGACGCGATGTCAATTTGCGGAAAAAGATTATCTAATAGGATTTCCTTAAAAATGGGTTTCGCAGGTTGTACGCAGGATCCGCGGTTCGGGGAACACAGAGTCGGGAGATATTGCACCGCAGCGTAATGTGGCATGGCCGCAAACGCATTTCTGCGATGCGGAGAAGGAGCGCAAGGGGAGTTGCGTGTCGCTGAAATCGTTGGGATTCCCCGACTAACAGATTTGGCGGAGGGTCGCGCGGGCTTCGTTACGATGATGCTGTTCCCGCTCGCGATAATACTTTCAAAATGGTCGGCGAACCGTGCGAGATTTAGTGGCGTTTACTCGGAGGGTTTTCGGAGCTATCTTTGTCCCGGTTCTCTCCCTCTCTCTCTCTCTCCTTTCCTCATCCC
Source organism: Ichneumon xanthorius (assembly GCA_917499995.1). NCBI lineage: Eukaryota > Metazoa > Arthropoda > Insecta > Hymenoptera > Ichneumonidae > Ichneumon > Ichneumon xanthorius. The sequence goes on along the minus strand of OU824202.1, from coordinate 5,395,853 downwards.
TCTCTCACTCTCTTACTGGCTGCCGCGCACAAACCACCGAACTGGCACGGATTTTCCCCGGAAATGGAACACGAGGTATATTTTGCACACTCTCTCTCGCTTTCTCGACGATGGCATGGCATTCACCACCCGTTCGCACGGAAGGCAGGAGGTGGATGAACGCCCGCACGATGAAAATGATTAAGCGGCACCGTGAATCCCGGTTGAAGCTGCTCTAATCCGGTGCTAAAGGCAAAACGGAGACGACTCTGCTGCCGCTGCAGCTAGCGGGGTTGGTGGCTCTAATGCTTCTGCTCGGTACTGTTATACAACTAGGCGTTGTGGTTCCACTACTACTGCTTCCCTGTTCGCGCTGCCTCCTTCCTACGGGTCTTCTTTGCTCCATCATCCCTTTCGCAACCCCATCCGCCCTCTCTCTACCTCCCTCGTCCGAGCTGCTATTACACAGAGAGGCCCGCAGCAGACGACAACACGGTTACGATAAGACCCCAGCCGAAAGGTCGTCCCCATGGTTTAACGAGGAAAAATAATGCCACGGTCCTCTCGTACAGACTTTCGTACATATTAAATTCACGTAAGTCGCGGGTAACACGACGATAGCAACATCACCGGAGGCCCACCGACTCGAGTCGTTGTTAAAGTGAGCAATTAAGTAAGCCGGATATTTCGCCCAAATTGTGCATATCCTCGCGAATTGTTGCGCTCAATTACTACAGTAGAAATGGCAAACGGGAGTTTCTACATTGAGCTAAGTATCTCTCGCCAGAAGTTTTTGAGAATAATGCAGTACGCTTATATTTCTGCGAATTTTCGGGGATGGAAGAACAATACTAATAATTAACACCAAATGTTATAATACTGCTTAAGGGTATTTTGAATATCGCATCTATTTTTTGGAAAATCGGTGCATTATTAGATCACCGACTCGAGTCGTTGTTAAAGTGAACAATTAAGTAAGCCGGATATTTCGCTCAAATTGTGCATATCCTCACGAATTGTTGCGCTCAATTATTACAGTAGAAATGGCAAACGGGAGTTTCTACATTGAGCTAAGTATCTTTCGCCAGAAGTTTTTGAGAATAATGCAGTACGCTTATATTTCTGCGAATTTTCGGGGATGGAAGAACAATACTAATAATTAATACCAAATGTTATAATACTGTTTAAGGGTATTTTGAATATCGCATCTATTTTTCGGAAAATCGATGCAGTATTAGACCTTTCGAGCTGGGATCGCGGGCCGATTCCTTCAGTTGCGAGGGCAGCTCGATCGACGATATTTCTTGTGGACTACGGGAGATAAGTTACTTGGCTGTCTGCATACAGCGAAGGAAACTAGGCGGGATAGCGAGAAAGCAATGAAGATGATTTAGGTGTCGTATATCCGGGCGGATACCTCTAATCCGGTTCCGCAAGCAAGGCGCGTATAACACACATACACGTACCTCGAGGGATCTTCCGTGCTAACGTTTCTGGCATCCATTCTATACCGCTCCCGCTGCGTAATCGTGAAACGTTACACGCGAGATGAACACTCCCGTCCGTCGTAACAACGTTATACAGCACGATGTCCTAAGTTTCTGGGCTGGCATTGTATACACTTTCGAGTTGAAATTGAAACTCTGAACAAAAATCACGTCGCAGCTGCTCGCAGGGCTTAAGACTCGAGTTCGATAGATATTTCGAACGAAAATTGTGGCACGCTGAGTAAAAACCAGTTATATTTAGAGCAAAAGTTGGGAACATGGCCTATTTCCAAGCTCGAATGGGACAAAACGGCGATGGCAAAGACATAAAAGCCTAAGAATAGACTGTTTAATAAGAAAAACTAAAAAAAAAAGTTTCGCAATAATTATTCCAAGCATATGTGGATAAATGCTTTAAGGGGCAAAATTGGGCAAGGCAAACCCCATAGCGACGCCCGGTTTTCACTCTGCCGTTAAAACTAGGAGTGCGCGCATTTCTCTAGAAGTTGAATTGACTTTGCGGCGAGATTGGCGGTTTAAATAAAAAATGAAGACGTCATTAACGGGGGAGCAATCGAGTTTATCTTGGATCTTGAATTCTGAAATGTTTCGCGTGTAACAATGGTTCTCCACGTGTTATTCGAGGCTTTGTATGCCGCGAGAAACTCAAGCAGTCGCCATGATACCTTCATTCTTATACGAAAGGGTCATTTCACTAGCCGGGGTTCCGCCGGCTTTGTACCGTAATATTCGCTGCCTCGCATCGTTCCATTACCCTGACTTCAACAATAGACGCCTCAATTTCCTCGAGGGAGAGAAACGAAATAACAGCCGGGAACGTGGCATTAAATGAATTTCCAGAACGCACAGGGGGATCCTCGAATTATTTCCGCGCTCTTAAACGTGCTGAGAACTGCCAGAGATTCGAGGGTAAATTATGAATTTACGTTATTAGGCGCATGATGGACAGTACGCTGAGTAGTCTTTTTTAAATTTTTTTGCACAAGACCGTTTTTCAGAGGATTAAGTTCGCAACGACGTTACGATGTGAAAGACATGTGGAAGCTCGTTAATCCGATAATAAATTTTACAATGGGTTCGCGTCAGCAGGATTAGAGTCTCAGGAGATTTTAGGAAACTGAAATCTTTCTACTGTACGGTTCGTCAAACAATTCCGGTGATGTACGATATGTCCTGCTCCATAAAAAAAAGATTTCGTGAGTCACCCGACTTTACCGACAGCCCCCACTTTAAAATCAAGTGTAGGGTTTCAACACATGTTGTTCAGCGTGATGCCATCAACAATACTCAATTTACCCTCGCTCTGCCTTACCATGAATCATTTCGCGATTTTTGCACTCTCGGCGTGTTTTTTAAATAAAAAAAAAAAATAATAAAAAATTCTTTGCTGTACACCATAGATATATTTAACTCGAGCCGCGAGTACCGAGACCACATTCGCGGGGCTCACCTCGCGGTTATCGTTCTTCCGGTTGAGAAGGGAACGACCAAGAGGTGCAACGAAATCGTTGGTCGCGCAAGAACCGGATTAATGGGCCGTCGTGTCACGCACGAAGGCGGGTGATAAAACATCGCGAAGGAATGTGAGTAACGCGTTATATCTTTCGCCGCCGCTCCGCGCTCCTGCGCGGCCCCTCCTACGCTATAGTAAAAATAACTGATAACCCCGGCAATCCGCGAGTAAGAACCGCCCGCTCAATGAAAATAAAGGTAATCCACGGTCCGCGAGTACCGGTTGGGAAATTAGAAGAAAAGAATTTAGCCGCTTAAAACACCAACCATACCGCCAGAGTGCCCCGCACAAAAGTATCCGTGTACGCACTGCCCGGGACATCGGTAGCACCGGTCGGAGTCTCGACTGTGGAAAAACAATCGATTCGTCGGTTTTTTGCCGTGCGATCGTTGCTCGCTGATCCGAACGACGCCGAGGCACAGTGCTTTGATAGTGAAGTGAAAACCGATAGAATTTCCCGCCTTCCCATCCCGTATATTTGAGCGCAACACAAAAAAAAAATTCCAGTTTCGATGGAAAGACAAACGGAGCCTCATCGAACGGGCAAGCCGTCTCTACGCGCTGGATGGCGCTTACACAACTCGAACATCTCGCTAATCATCCAGGAGAGTTCGCGAGCGCGAGGCACAGGTCCACGCTAACAAAAAGGAAGTTCCAACGACAAAAAAATTCCGAGGCTTCCGAGAAGCTGGTGGAACAGACCGGGTGCGAGGGTCCCATCGGTAATTTCGAACTTTGGGCGATTCTGTTAGGAGTTCGGAAGGGAGCGGACAGAGTGCAACGGGACCGCCGGAACCCGTCGGAATCCCACTTGGCAGACCACTGCGGTTTCGAACTCGATGGCACACACACACACACACATGCACACCGCGAACGCATAGGCTCGCTTCCTCTCCGCCTGGTCGTCCTCTTTCGCTTTTCATCCGTAACAGCTCGGCTCTGTGCATTTCCGTTCCCTACATTCGTTCCCATCGTTCGCCGCCATCCTGCATCTCGCTGTCGTCGTGACGTTCGCTTTCTGTCCCATGCTTCCCCCAAAGGGACGGAGCTATGTTGCCATGCGGGATGTACGAGGATGCGGGTCCCTCGCGCCAACGCTGGCCCGTCATGGTCCAGTGTCGGATCTCCCACCGGTGCTGACCGGCCAACCGCGTTGCGATGTCGGCAAGAGGAGTCGAACGAAATAACGCTGCGCTCGGTTTTTCCATGGCCAGAAGAATATTCAGCAACCTCGGGCCATCATAAATAAACATGTGGTTCCCACCTCTCCATAGCTATCTTCCTTACGCTCACTTTTTCCTTATTTCCCTGCATGCATACCGCGATCCCATCTCGCCTCATAATAAATCGTAACTTCTTCCGGCATAACGGATGCGAGAACGCACCCTTCCCGGTGCGCCGCGGGTGTGCACGGGGGAAATGGAAAGAGTTTTATAAGGTCTCGAGAAAGAAGGTTCGGATTATTCAGCGTGCAAACAGGCTGGCATAGGTTCTGAGCGGAACAGCGGGGAAGCCCCGTCGTTCCTCGTCCTCCCTCTTAATTAAATTCCCGTGGGCATCGAAAACCCTCTTCCCTTCCTCCGCGTCGCTTTTCCCACTGCGTACCGTCTCCTTTCTTGCGTTTCCCGCACGGAAGTGAGCTTCAATCGACGTCGCGGCCTCGCAGATTTTAATAACCGTCCTCGCGAATCTTCCGCGCACTGGAAGAAGGCTGGAAAATGGCCGTGGCTGTACTGTGTGCGCCCAAACGACAAGCGAGGGCCGGGCTGTGTAGGTGCCCAATATATATATATATATGTACAGATATGTATACATATATAATAAGTATATACATAGGTGCACAGTCAGGGGTACCACCGGCAGCCCCGCCGGAGTCAAACATCGATCCCTCTATTTCTATCTCTCTATATATCTCGCTCCTTCTCCCTCTTACCCTCAATTCCCAACCTTATTTCCCTCGCAACCTTCTTACCCTATCCTCCATCTTTCCGTCTCTCTTCGCACTTCGCCTCGCTCCTCTATCGCCACCGCTTTCGCGCTCGCTCTACCACTCCTTCCTCTTGCACATTTCGTTCGCTTCTGTTTTAATCCCTCCCGCCCGCTTTTTTTTCTATTTTTTTTTTCGTTCCCAGTTCCTACACTGTTCCACTTGGCGCCTTACACGCGTGCACTCGAGGAGCTACGTGTACACCCGCGGCTTCGCAACGATACGGTGCGACTGCGAAAGTCTGGCGGATAAACAGAGGTAGACGAGCGGTCTCACGGATACTCACGGATACTCGATCTTCTCCATCTTCCACCCTCCGCTGCTTCCGGACGGTGGCTCACCAACACGAACGTCGCGCTTCCATCTCGGTATGTCTATGTGTCCTCCGTCTCTCCTCGCGCTGCTGTCACTGCTGTACCATCATCCACCGCCAGCGTCCCTTTGCCAACCTCTTCTTTCCTACCTTCCCGCTTCTACGTTCCCGTTTCCGCAGAGTCTATGACATTACTCCTTGCTGTATGTGCTCCGGCTCTTCCCCTCTCGCTCGGACTCGTATCGTAAACTACTTCTTATTTTTCTTCACCGAGGAGAGTCGCGCGGAGAGCGAGCCAGAAAGATTTTATTCTGGGATCGCTGGGATTTTCGCATGCGGCTGACCGCACGCAAATTTCAAATACGAGGGAAGTTATTAAAATGCTGCACTGCATTTATCGTAATTTGAATTTTGTGCAACAAGGATTTTGCGCGTTATCGTCATCCAGCTGGCGCAGAAAATCATGTCGTTAACGGAAGAACCTCGACGGCGATGTTTTTTCCGGATATGGTTGGAAGGTTTATTACAGAGTTGGGCAAATACTTCAAGTACTTGATGGTACTTATTTGAAGTCCCAATTACCTGAAGTACCGAGTACCGGGGAGTAGTTGGGAACTAAAGGGCCGGCTAGTGAATAACATCGAGTGCTCGAGTACATAAATCCGTGCCTCAGATACTCGACGCAATTGTCCAAGCTCCGGTTTTATACGAGGAAGTGCATCAAACCATAAATGATTGTACCCGGCGTGCCTCAGCATTCGCGGCCGATGGGCTTAAAAACATTTAGGTGTTTCGAATTGTCGATATTGAATTGCCATTTCGCATCGAGGACAAACGGAGGGAACGAAAATATACGTCTGAGACGAAAGAATACTGCGATCGGTACAGCGAAAAGCCGTAGTCTACTCCAGATCCTCTCCTTGGGAGCGAGTCTACCATCTCGTAATATCGGATTACGGCAGCTAAGGGGATCGCCGGGACGTCTGACATCGTCTCTTCCATTGGAGAACACGTACACGGGGATGCGACGTACACCGTCACCCATTCCGCCTTCCCCAAGTCACTCCAGGGTTCGTTCGCGTAACGTCATTCGCAATGAGAATTGCTAGATGCCATCCGAGAACTCTTGACTCTCTCCCTCTATACCTGTCCCGATCTTCTTTGAACGTATTTTTCTTTTTCACGAGGACAGACGCGCGTTCCTCTTTATCGCCCGAGGCGAACGTTCATTTTTATTTTCAGCAAGAAAAGAGTCGTGTAATTTGTAATCGTAGCTTCGGTTATTTTGTACTTTTTACAACTTATTGTCCATAAACGTCCACAATTTTTTATTTGTTAATTTTCTTGTTTTACAAACAAAAGTACAAACTAAAATCCTCAATGATATGGGAAATAAAAGGACAGGTTCGTATAGTCAAATTGAGTAAAAGTGGTGAAAATGGCCCACCTCGATTAATACGTAAATAAATGATATATGGACCGGGCCATACTCCCCACTTTTACCCTAAGTGACAAACGAGTTTGCCACTTATTTAACAAAATTAGTAGTAGTAGTAAAAAGGTATTTATTTCACTCGGTGGGAAAATGGCGGTTTTTCGCACGCCTCGCGTGCGAAATTTTCACACCTTGTGAAATAAAATTTTGTTCGATACTCGTGCGAAAAACGTTTTCTGAACTCGCGTGATTGCAACACTCGCCTTCGGCTCGTGCTGCAAACTCACGCTCGTCAGAAAAAGTTTTTTCGCACTCGTATCGAAATGTACTATTATTGACAGTAGCAGTTGATCATTACAGTCTCCGATACATCTCTCTATTTATTGATACGTCGCTTTTAATAAAACTGCCAATGGGCCATCAACCTGAGTCCTTCAGCCCAAGGTTTGGACTATATTTGGGTGTATTCATTAATTTTTTACCTTACTTAATTAAACTTATTGCTGTGGTTTTGTTATTTTACTGTTGATATGGTTAACAAAATTATTTTTACGAAATTTCACATTCCGATTTTACGAAATTATTTGTTACTGTGTATCACCCTGAATTACCTTTGGTATTCTTTTTCCAATTCAATGACACAATGCCAACTTTACTGTACCGAAAAACTTCGAACAAGTTTATTCGAGTTTGTAAAGTCCAGAAGTGAATGCAGTCGCGAGCGATATTTCGAATAACGGACTGGTCCTGCGACCGAGTATTCTGTGGATGAGGAGTACAGAACATACGATATATCTCTCTGAGGATACAGGATGAAGTATCAGTGGTTAGTGACGCTGCCGGGTAATGACGGATGCCATACTGAAGCGAACGGTATCAGTGTACAGTGCTGATCGGCGAACGGATAATGAGAACGCATTCTCCGAGGAAAACCCGAGATTCGTAACAGACCCCAACAACGGAAACGAAACCAAGGAAGATCGGACAAGCCTCATCGGTTAACCGAATCGCACAATGTCTTTTCTCCTCTGGACCACGTATCCGGGTCGTTCCTAATGTACCTCGAAAAAAACAACAAGCCCATGGTAATTCATCAGCATGGAGCGTTGCTCCTGCGAGATACTCCATCGTTTCTCGAACGGGGGCGAGAGCTAAAGTTCTAAAGGCCCAACGGTAGAGCAAGCTTCCAAGGTTCCAGCGAAACTCGCATTAACCAAGAAAGCTGATCGGGCCATTAAGTGTCGTGTTTCACATAGTCGAGTTATACCCCGCGCGAAAGCTTCGAGAAGAAAAAGGAACTTGGTGCTGGAACCCCCGGAGAGCTCTCCAGCGAAGAGGTTGAGGTAACAGGGCACATTGTTATTGTTGTGTAAGGGGCGCGGAGGACTTTCCTTTTCGTCCCGGTCCTCTCGCATTGCAAAGTGCGAAAAAGGATACGGGCCTGGATGAAGTGGTGGAGAGAAAAGCGCGAGGACAACGATGAGAATAAGACCGGTTGATAGACTTTTTCGGCGAATCGCCCTTTGCAGATTTACGAATGAATGCATGGATTTCGTCGTCCAAGCGTATCGTATGCTACGGACAATGGAGGATAGGATTTTCATAACGGATTCGTCACACACCTTTTCCGGTCATTCGGTAATACACTTTGGATACAAAGTTGTCATCCAACAATTGACGGATTTCCGAGCGTCATTAAATCCGCCGAGGATGAATAGAATTTCGACAGTTACGGATAGGCGAGAGCGGGTCAAAACCCAACCGGGTCCTTCATCTGGCACGAGAAAAATTGGTTAAAATGGTCCGTTTTGCCCCGCTTCGTCCGACCAGCTGGGAACAGAGAAACTTCCATAATTCATCAGTTTATGAAAATAATAGGATCATCGTAGCGGCATTTTGGGGTCGATGAGCACAAGAGATTTTTCGCCCGGTGAAAGCTCCTTTTCTCATTGATATGGGAAGAGTACGTGAGCATCCATGCTGAGAATGAGGGACGATGATCGATCTCGTTAATCGAATCCACCACGATTGGGTTGACCTGCTATCGCTGGGTTACGCTCACCCTCGCGGAGCGCAACTCCCCACGCACCGTAATCCACTTAGCGAAGCTTCGACCAGCAACATTTTCCCGAGGCTGGCCGGCTCCGGGGATGTTTCCGAGGCTCGAGGCACGAGGCCAAAATGAATTTCACCAGTCGAGTCATGCTCCCAAGACTCGGTGGGGTAATGGCTCCTTAATAGTGGGTGGAGGGTTTTGCAGAATGAAGACGAAAATCTTTTCCGTTTAACGTGGACACTGAATTGCGAGTCAAAGAAGTTATCCACGGTAGCTTGGGCAATGTAAGGTTCAAAGGGAGAAATCGTTTAACCAGTAAAATAAACTTGTTTCTTCGTTGATAAACCGGTAACACGTGGTAATCCGTACTGTATAGCAACATTGCGAAGGACGAGACGAGGGTGAGCATGGTGAAACGAGGGTGAGAGTGTGTAACGATGGGACAAACCGTCGCGTGTCACGACCCTTTCCTCATAGGCACCTTATTCCACTTAGATAGGGCCGGAGAGCGGCCTTTGCCGCGAGGAATTTTCGACTCGTGAACTCAACGGAGGGTGAACGGATTCGATAAGTGAAGCGATAGACTCGTTCTCGGAATGGCATTACCGCCGAGACTATTACATTCGTGGTGAGGATAGCCCGGCACAATTGCACAGTACATTTAACCCTCTGAAGACCGAATTGTGCCCCTTGCGACACTTCAGCTCTGTATGGCCATTGGGTTTGCCAGATCTCATTTTATTATTCAGCTTTGACCGGAAGGCCTAGCTGTCTCTTCTGTTGTCTCACAAGACGAACACGACAATGGTTATCCAGTAGCAACCACTTGCTAACCTGCCTAATCAATTTAACCCAGTGTGATTGCCACCTATGCACTGAGAAAAAGAATAGTAATTTCTATTATATCAAACAGTTCCCGGGGGGAACGTCTATATAGATAGTTTCTGATTGTATATATTCCATTGGTTGAAGTATAATTATGTTTGCAACGATGATTTTTTGTCGTAGTCGTAATTATGCAATGTATACGTTCGCCCTGGGAACAATTTTTTCCCTGTTCAAAAAATCCATGGCTAAAATAACTCGCATTTTCGATATATATATTGTTGCGGTTAAGAAATGCTCCCTGATTGGCTGTTGTAAAAGTCTGAAGCTGGAGTCGTTCAACGAGTAACTTCGGTCGTGTTGTGCCGTTTGACAGTTAATTTTGGCATATCATGAGGTTGAATAGCGCGTGAGACGGTATATTGGTATTTATCGTAGTTCAGTAAGAAAACAGTATATCAAAGAAAGAATCACACGATAATAAGATGCCAAGAGAGAACTTCGACGTCCGGGCTCGAATTAAGGTAGCGAGGTAAGGTAAGGTACTTGCGGTACAGTTCCGCCAAACGTGAGTTTCAGAGAAAATTTCGAACACTTCTCGATGGGATAAAAATCTGAAAAAATCAAGTGTATGGGAGGCGCTGCAAAGATTGTTTTTGTGAAATTACAATTCTAATTTGTCATTAACAAATTGAAGATAAAAATTATTAATCAACAAATTACCCCGCAACTGAACTATTTTCCTTGTTATTCCGAATAGTACTAATTCCGTATTTCGAAATTAGTTTCCTTAACTAATTCCGAAAGACCCAAACCCCATGTAGCACACGGGAGTGGAATACGAAAATCATAAATCACTGCGATACGCTATATTCTCGACATTTCGGGATTCATAGCATATAGGAGTGAATGTAAAAAAAAGCGATAATATCAAAAAGATTGAGGGTTCGCGCGCGAGGCGCGCGGTCGTGGCTAGTATGGTAAAAAGTCAGTATTGTTGCTTTTACTATGTAATTTTTTCTCGGTGTGTCCCATGGAACAGTGATCACAAACATTTTGTTAAGGACATGTGAAAGATGTACCACGTGACATATGAGTGCGACAGAGATAGATGCATTTTTCGAATCAATACCATTTAAAATCGGTTGACGTTTCGGATAAAATGGAAGCATCATCGGACGCGGTATTAAATTGTACATCCGCTAATGCTTTGCTTTTTTCTGAAAAAGCTACGATCTCTGAGTCGCATTCATTACAGATGTTGGTTACCGACTGAGTCGTTTCACATGTCCTTAAGATACATTTCCAAATGTTTGTAAGTTTTGTTAAAATTGTTGACGCATCTTCTGGGATAATCGAATGAACGATCGACCAGCCACAGCAAACAATAGTCGCACCATCCATCAGGCTCGTAACACCCCCGCCTACATACATAAACGCTTACATACATAATACCTCCGTGCATTCACAGTTACGCTCAACAACAATACAAAAGTGCGCTTCAGACTCGAAACGCAATGAGCACGCGACGTTAATCCAAGTTACGAGGGACAAACGCATATACATCGGTGAAAACACGAAATGCGCTACGGGAGTGGTGAATACCGAATTCCGGGAATGGCACAGGGAGTTGTAGCAGGGGGTACGAGACACAAAATAGAATAGTATTGTGGAGGTGCAGCATAGAGCGGTAGCCGAGTTGAGAGTGCAGTCGAAGCCCTCTCCCTCTCCCTCGTATGTGCTCGATGGCGAAGCTCGTTACAGTTCGCGTTCCAACGACGTGTAACCTGGAAGGCTTGGGGCTCTCGACGACTCCGCACACTATCCCCGTGCAGTCGCGATTTTCCGTTCTAGAATTTCTCGTTACGTAACAACACTTGCCGGACGCCACGATCGACCCTTCCATCCGCCTGCATCACTATACATATTCGCAGTTATACCGTACCATCGTAAGTACCCTGATACACTTGGGTGGATACAACCGTGGGGCGCAAGGGACACCGGGTGTGAGAGTGGCCGGCTGTACGTGACGACGAACGAACCGGGTACTCAGGTTTTGTCATTCTAATTGGCTCCAGGGGGAGGACTATAGTCCCCCAAAGATGCACTGAGATAGAGCCGGGTCTATTGGGTCGGGGAACGAAGTTGAAGGGGTTGGAGCGAGACAACTCGCACCGAAGTGGTGTAACTCCATGGTAAAGCCCGGTAGGACAAGCGATGCTGGTGTGGAACGAGCCGGAGAAATGGGAAAGCAAACTGGGCAATGCATCAATTATAGAAACTAGTGGTTGGTCCTTTCGGGTTGCAGGGCACAACACACGTTGATTGTCGACCGATTATGGGAACAATAAATTGTTCGAACCGGTCAGCGAAACGGGTTCTCCTATTGCCATAGATCCGGACGATGTTGCTGGTGTTCTAGCTGTTATTAATGCGGGTTGTAGAACAGTAGGCATAGCGGCAAACGGCGTGCAAGCATTTGACTACACCGATGAGCGCCATTCTAATGGAACAGAGGATCCAAAGAGATCGACCGGATATGTACGCGGGACAGGAATGTTTTGTATGTTTGTACGGCTTCGTACTCGTGGTATTTCTATTGACACAGCCTACAACAACACACCGGCCGGGCAACGCTCCATCGTGGCTGCAGAATCGCTAATCAGATTCGTTGTTTTCGAATGGATAAATAGCTATGGGGGGATCGTCAATCCGATTAAAGGTTTCTATCGATTCAAGCCGGACATCATATTTTTTTTACCGATCAACGACCAACGTACAGTGGAATGTTCTGTGGTCCAGAGTGAGAGAGAGATTGGTACGAAGTGGGGCAAGCAAAGCCGAATGAGCGATTCAGAACTTGTTATCTATCATATACCAAAAAGTGCCGTTATCCGCGTAGAGAAAACATCCATCACTCGATTAGAGCGTAATCGCAACCTGAAGCTAATCTCTGACTTCACGTACACACACACACACACACGCACACACATATACAAAAGACACACACTTCCTCTTTTTGAAAAACGTCGCTGGCAGATGAAAACAAACGAGGTTTTCGGTACATTGATCGATGGTCGAAACAGAGAATGAATAAGACAAATACGCCCGACTCGGTCTCGCTGGTTCGATCGTTCGTCGAAACACGTCTCACCTTGCCAATGAATTGTAGCGTTAACTGAACCTCGATCTTTTACTGGGTGAGAGAAATCATTTTTATTCGGTGAATGGAGATGTCACGAAAGAGTATGGGGATGAGGGATGGGACTTATAGAAGAATCTGCGATCTACATAATAATAAAATTCATGTCGACTAGACACTTAAACTGATACTCACAGATACTCACAGATATTCACAGATACTCACAGATACGCACGGGTACTCACAGATACTCACAGATACTCACAGATACTTCAGATACTCAGAGATACTTCAGATACTCACACGGATACTCACACGGATACTCACACGGATACTCACACGGATACTCACACGGATACTCACACGGATACTCACACGGATACTCACACGGATACCCACTCGGATACTCACACGGATACTCACACGAATACTCACACGAATACTCACACGGATACTCACAAGGATACTCACAAGGATACTCACAAATACTCACAGATACTCACAGATACTCAGAGATTCTCACGGATACTCACGGATACTCACAGATACTCATACGGATACTGCGAGCGCGCGAGCTAACACAACCGCTAGTAACAGTAATAAAATAATACAAGAACATTGCAAAAATTTAATTCATCCGAAGTACATGTTTTTACGCGTAAAATTATGAAAAAAATGAAGCACTAAATTTAATTTTTCTTCTCCTCAAACATGTTGTACAATTTTTCTTTGCAAGCTCGTATAAACGTCGTTTGACGAAATAGGCATAATAGGCATGATCGGTAGTAATGTTTTTCGTTAATTATCGCAAGCGATGAAATACGTCGTTGCGCACCAAAGTCGTATTTTATACTACGTTGTAATTAATGTTCGCGAAGATCGTAATAAATTCGCCATAAGGACAATCCGCTTTACCCGACCTGCTCTACTTCTCTCTTTCTCTTCCTCTCTGGCCGTTAGTTATTACCACCGAGCTTTCTTAGTGCCTGCAATTCCGCGGGTTTTATATCCCTCCACTCTGACAATAGAGCTTTAGTTTCATAACAAAGAGAAACCAGATATGGGGGTGGGGCGGACGGAAGATGGTAACTAATACTAATAGCAAACTATAATTTTTAGTCATCTGAAAGAAATTTTTAAAATTTTACCATTTGACGTAAAACATTTTTTGTGAGAATCCCTGTAACATGGATCGAGTCCGGAATCGGAAGTCCGGAACTATGACATAACATAATTTATTTACATGACATTGCATTGCATAGATTTTTTAGTATTAACTAATATAATATAATATCTCTACGCGGAAAACTCTAGGATTCTTTAGTTCACAGAAGTAAGATTTGCTCGACCATGGATATCACAGAGTTCAGTCACTCCTTGCATTGAGTATTCTCTTTACAACCGAGAGGTAATCTACATAATACTATTCCTTACGTGCTATACCTAAATGAAATCATTTAGCTTTCCCTTTTTGGCCCGCTTTAAATTCCCTTCAAGGTATGCTATGTATTGACTTTTTTGTGACCAAATAATCTTGACTGCTGAATTTCAAGAACTTAACTTCTGAGTTAAAAAGAAGTAGATATTTCGTATTCTTGTACAACCAATAAAATACGAAAGCTTAATACGGATCGATCGGGTATCACGGAGAAGCGAAGCCTGGTCGACTAAAAAATAAACGAGGCCTCGTTCCCGGGTTCGCAGGAGGAATAAGAGAAGCCGCGGAAACCGAAGTGGCTTGCACAGAGCCCGGGGAAAAGGCCAAGTAGTAAGTACAGTCCTTGCTGTGGGATATCGGATGACGAGAAAAGTGAGATGGAAAGACACAGAGAGCCAACGGAGGCGATGACGTGCGACCTCTCGAACCGAGAGTCGTGGACTTCGCCTCTTTGTTTTATGATCCTGTTTTCTGAAAACAAAAGCCGTGACAAAAGAGACCGACGACGCGAAGAGCCCTTCCACTGTTTTATCCCTCTTTTCCCCGGTGAATCGACTTGCCGCTGCCGCACACTTGCAAAGAAAAAAGGGCTCGAAAACAAGACGAAACAAAAGTAACAAACAAACGAAAAAAGTTACCCACTATCGCGTCCAAGCAATGAAACATATTGAAGGGAATTCCGAGGTGGTGCACTCACCTCGAACTTTCCCAAAAAAATGTTCACTGTATCTGATCTGAATCTGATTTCCATGGAAAATATCCGGCTCCATTATCCAATTTAGATCTGCACACGTTGGCTTCCTCTATGAGGAAGCCAACAATACAGAAAATGCTTCCTCATAGAAGAAGCTTCGCAAATAAAGGAACATTATGAGAAGGCCATATGAAAATTTCAATTTGCAGCTTTTATGAGAAAGCCACATGAAAATTTCAATTTGCAACTTATTTGAGGAAGCCATATGAAAATTTCAATTTTCAACTTTTATGAGGAAGCCATATGAAAATTTCAATTTTCAACTTTTATGAGGAAGCCATATGAAAAGTTCAATTTTCAACTTTTTTTTGAAAGTTTTCCAGCAATTAAATATTTGCCCTTCTAGCCACGTTAACTAGGAATCACCCAGATGGCAGCGCTGCTCGAACTATCTGCCCCTAAATCAGCGCCAACACCTTTCAACCTCACAAGTCATAACGGAGCGTCTGTCTGACCGTTCGCGTGCCACATCTACTGGTATGCCGAAGCGAAGCTTTTTTCTTCCGCCACTGAGAGCCGCAAGAAAAATTTCGGCCAAAGCTTGCGTCTAACGAAACGAGAAGGAACCAGTGACGTTCTTTACAAGACGGAAATGACACGGGCAGTGATGGTTATGCGGAAGGGAGAAAGGAAGAAGCGGGTAAGAAAAAAATTCCGTTGGCAGCTTGGCGAACCGACCTTCGCCCACGTACTTGCTAGGACAGAAAAAAAAGAAAGAAAAAAAAAAGAAAAAAAGATGAGTGGTGGAAAGAGATGAAATGAAGAGGCTGAGCAGATCCCAGACGCAACCTTCCGAGTAACCGGAGTCCCGAGGGAGCGAGGGAGACGCTATCATTTCTATAGACACTCGTCGTCGTCGACGTCGTCTTCGTCAACGTTCGTTTCGCTCCTTTCCACGGTATCAACTGTGCCCTCTCTTCTCCCACTCGCTTGCTGCTTTCACTCTCACTCTTCCCCCCTCCAACCCCTCAGCCCCTCCATTTTTTTATCTCTACTTCACCCTTCGTACTATTTCTATCCACTCGTTTTTGTGCACGGCGGAACGAGAGACGAGGAGGAACACTCCACTTTCCGCTTCATCTTTCCATCTTTCTTTCTCAAATCTGCATTGACGGTAATCCTCGAGGCTTTTAACTGAGTATCGTGTTTCGAGAGTACAGGTGTGTATGCCGGTGCTGGGCAAAAGCTCCGAGGTAACTGCTATGCGTATCGAATGTGGAGGGGGAGAGGGAAGTGAGTGGTTTACTTCGCACACTACAGCTGGAGCCCCCAAAGTACACCGTTCGTACCCGGCAGCCCGCGTACTTGGGGCACTTGAATGAGCATAGCGGGTACTTAGAGCTTTTGTCCAGCTCACGTATATAGGTGAATACGTTAGAGACTCGCTCAGATTACCCGGAGGGAGGTCGCTCGGTGCCAGAAATTATGAGTACCGAACGAGTTCGAGGCAACTGCACACAGAAAAAAGATTTATTGAAATCAAATAAATTTCGATCTTAAACTGACGTTTATTAAGATGAAAGGAATGTTTACTTGCCTTAACAAAATCCTTATTAGATGCAATTGATAGCTATTCTTTAGTATAAGTAAAAAAATGTATTCCAAATTTATTCAAAGTAAGTAAAAAAAAAAAGTTTGTTTATCAAAGAAATCATATATATGACGTCAAGACAAACGCGACTATTATCCGATAGCGCGCATTACAGAGTCGTACAAGGCTATGTTTATTCCTTACGGGGAACCCCTACATTGTAATAGAGGCACCTCATCGGGTTGTTTTTTGAAACGTTGTTAACTTCAAGCTGTGTATACCTCGATAGAATTGTAGTTGTTGAATGAGTCTTCGAAGAACCAACTTCGAGATTGGTTATATTATGCGTATACCTAATAAGCGATGTGATTAGTGAAATCATTGCTTGTTGATGCTTCATTGATAGTGAAAATGATTTATTCAACAACAAATTCGTTTCTGCATCATTCATATATCACATTATTCCCATAAGATCAAAAGTAGCGGGTCTGTCACGAAATAAATAAAAAAAACTATTTGACTTAAATATCTTTTTATTAGATCCAAATAAATATTACTAAATAAATAAGAATAATACTATCAAACAAATAAATATATTAGAAATTAATAAACGCTTTATTAGGTTATGAAGCAAATAAACCTTTTTCTTCGTCGTTAATAAATTTTCTTTGATCGGCATAAACATTTTTCTGGGTGTGACGCCTGGAAACGTCGACGTTATTATATTGCGGATAGCAGTTCAAAACGGAACAGTGTCCTCCGTTTGAGATGAAACATTTTTTTTCACGTCCCGCGAAACATCGATAAAAATATCCCATTTTGCTCCACAGGTCCGTTTTGCCCCACGCTTCCCGGTTCAGATAAAAACAAATTTCTTACAAGGAAACAAATTTATTATATTAAAAAAAAATGACTTTAATAGAATAAATAATGTTGAACCGTTCACAGTGCAAGAACTGATGCACTGAGGAATGGAATCCGCGTCGCCTGGAGGATACAAACGAGCCAAATCACCGGAACGGTTACAACGCGAAGAGGTGCGAGGGCGAGTGACGGGAGCAACTGATGACAACGCGACGACTCGTCAAGTCGTCACTCTCGATTCCCAGCCAGAGACGAATGAGATAGATACAGTATACATACATTGAATTGGCCCCATGTCGGTGCCGACTCATGCATACGCATACTGACACCGGAATCGCTCACTGATGCCGGAATCCTCTCGACGAGCTCGGAACGATAATACCAGCGAGTTAATGCTCTTACCGGGATAATTATATGGTGCATCAGAAGCGGAGTTGTGCCGTATCAAGCGCAACTCTAACCGGTAATGTTGCACCGGGAAATACACGCGGGCATTCGGATGGGGAAGGGAGGGGCGGGGTGTGGGGAGGTGATAGGGTGTATGCACTGCGAGTCGGCTGCGAAATATTCAGTTAACCATTGCGCACATCGTATTAAGTTATTTTAGATTTCAGCATTCAATACGAGGTTTCATCAAGTTGTACCACGTATGAATGGTTTAAATCACCCGGAGAGTCCAAAAAAGAAATCGGTATTTGGGATTTGTTTTCCTGTTAATCTGCAACATATTTTTAGTGCCGTTTCGTGCACAGTCGGTGGAAGCGTTTGGTTGTACCAATAATTTCTTTCATTAAAAGTATTAATAATTGACGGCGATACACGACATGTTTTATCTTCGTCTAGTCGGCGGGACTTTCAGAGGCAACTATTTGTATTGTAAATTTAAAAAAACTAAAGTTTTTTTAGTAAGGTCAAATATATAGG
The DNA here is from genome assembly GCA_917499995.1 of Ichneumon xanthorius. Taxonomy (NCBI): domain Eukaryota; kingdom Metazoa; phylum Arthropoda; class Insecta; order Hymenoptera; family Ichneumonidae; genus Ichneumon; species Ichneumon xanthorius. The sequence goes on along the minus strand of OU824202.1, from coordinate 5,377,584 downwards.
GTACCAATTTAAAAAATAATAATAAACTGTTTTTTGTTATTGGGTAGAATCGGATTGCAGATCGAACTTTTTTCAGGCTTAGCGGTCAGCGGCCAGTTTGGATCTATACGGGAGCAAGAGACATTGGACTATCGCCATAACCGTCCATTAATGCATCAGGTGCGTTACATTGGGTACAAGTAATAGCAGAAGAGATGGGACGTTATCGCGGTCAATCGTCACATTCGTAGTTCGAGGAGTATCGCGATTGTGGCACCGATCCAAGGTTACTCGCGTAAGATAAGTAAGGTCTAGAGGAGGGGGGGGGGGGGGAAACGAAGCTAGGGAAAGCTTACTGCAACATCGCGGCTCGAGTATCTGGAGGTGAGCTGAGACGTTTCCTTCGTGTCGGATTTTATCGTGATCGCATACAAGAAAGGGGACGGCCAAACGTTTATTTTCCTCGGTGAAAAAAGGGACTGTACAGATACGAAAGGGTCCAAAAGTACGTGAAAAAAAGGACGACGGCGAATCATTAAAAATCAAATAAAAATCGCACAGTTTGGGAAGAGAGGTTAAAAAAGCGAAGATCCCTACGATTTTTTTCCCCACGATTGAGACACCGAACGCTTGCAGCCTCAACTCTCTATCATGCCGCTGGTTCGTCGTTCGCTTTTTCCGTCGCCCCCAACTCCCGATCATGAAAGCATCGCGAACTTCTTCGTCGTGAAGGCATCGCGAACTTCTTCGTCGCGAAGGCCTCGCGAACTTCTTCATCGAAGAAGTTTTTCCATCTTTGGGTACTTGTAAAAAAAATTGATTTCTTTTTTTTTCCTTTTCTTAACATCACTATCGCGATTGAGATAGAATACACAAAAGTTTCTCTTAGCAGTCGGTGCAGAAAACTTTGTGTGCCTATGACTTTTGCAGTTTCGTTATAATATTCCGATGTCGTACGTGACTTTACATTCGTTCGGCGCTACTCGAAATTCTTCGCCGATAGTGCCGATCGATCGAAAGGAGCGCGACTACGACGAGACAAGGCATAAACGGCTTTTCGAGTTTTCCGATGTGTGACGAAGCATAAGAGACCCGGCCGCAAAGCCTCGCGAGCATCCAGCCACCGTATAGATGTATACATTTCCCGTAAATCCTATTGCATTTCTTATCAGCATCGGGTACATCGGAAACGAGGCACAATCGCACGGACTGATGCCGGCTGCGTCAGCCTCGCTGAAGAAGAGCGGCTCCGTCTACCCCGCCGCTTTATTTTCAATGCACATTTCCCGGCGTCGACGACGTCGCACGTGAATACGATAAATCCACGAATCGCGATCCACGACATCCACGAAAAAAACAAAAACTGCAAAAAACTTAATCCACATACACACAATACCACCCGCGATCGCACTCACCTATCCATATTTTCTCGGATGCGGCCGCAGCGCAGTTACAGTGGATCAGAAGAATCGCAACGGCTACAACCAGGACGAATCTCATCGAAGATAATGTCGCACTTTCCCGTAGTCCAGACATTTTAATGATCGGTGAAAAATCACCAATTTCCCGCGACTCCTCTTTATCGTCAGCGGGATTCAACTTCCTGATGGACTTCACCGAATTTGACCGCGCGGAGGATGAAGACAATGACGAAGAAGAAGAAGAACCGACACCAATCGAACGACCGCACAAGATAGAAGACCCCGAGAATATCGTGGTAACCGACGATGACAACGACGCACCAGCCGCAGCGCGAACCGGGAGCAGCATCTTTGGCGCTCGATGGTCTGACACAAACTAGCGTTCGCTACTTGCTCCGGCTCGAGAACTCGGAGATGGCTAGTGGTAGTGGCGACGTCGGTGGTGGTGGATGGCGGCACCCCGCGTCGCAGCATCCATCCCCTATCGGCATACTCTGGATCCGTATGAACTGTGCGTCCCGCAGCCTCCCTGGGCCACCGCTCTTTCCCACCCCTTGGTCGCGTTCTCTCGCGCGCCGGCGAGAGGACAACGGCGCGCCGACTCCGCTGGCCGCCCTTTTCGCACACCCGCACCTACCCCTATCGCAGCAACCTTCGTTCCCTCGACCCCCTCACCAACCCCCCCCCCTCCCCGTCCAACCGCCCCAGCGGCCAACGGCCAGACCCGCTGGATTGAAGCTTCTACCGTACGTTCGGCTATCATGTTACGTCACGGCCGGGTGGAAAGCTATTGTGTTTTTTTTTTTTTTTTGTGATGATGATGTTGACGCTTCTGTCACGCTTCCCAATGGGTAATTGTTCGGGATACGTACGCGTCACAGAGGTGATGTGTTTTAAACGACACCTCAATTTTTACGGGTCGCATCCGAAGCGAAGTACCAATTTTCCATAAACATTTTCAGAACTAAATATCCGGGTTTTATTGCAGAAAAGTGAGGAAGAGGTGAGAAAGATACTTTGTTTTATTTTAAGCTTGTCGGTTAGAGCGTTAATGCCATTCGCTTCCATCTGCGCACGAGGGATTTAAGAACTCCCGAGACTTGAGGCCAAGTCTCGGCCGGCAATCCTTCTCTACTTGCAGGGTGTTCGTAGGGGAGGGCGGGACAAGACGGAAGCGGGGGGCAAATCGGACTATTTCTTCCAATTTCTTTTTTCTCGGATATAAAGATACAATTTTATACCAAATGGAAGATGCCAGTCCGTCTTGCCCGAGGGTTTCATGTTCTCCCCTGGATCATTGACTCCGCACTGAGAAAAACGATGGTATTTCCTACTATAACGAATAGTTCCCAGGAGGGACGTCTATATAGATAGTTTGTGACAGTATATACTCAATTGATTAAACTATAATCATAGTTACAACTACAATTTTTGGTCATTGTGGTCACTGTAAAATGTAGACGTCCCCCCTGGGAACTATTTACTATGCAAGTTTTTCTCAGTGCGCGATGAAATTACGAGATTTCCAAAAGTTTTATTTAAAAAGAAAATTCCAATCCAGGTCTGTCCTGTTCAGTTCGTAGGTTTAACGGCGTTATTTGATAAGACTAAAACTCACGCTCCGTCAACGATCTTAGCGTACACGTGAATCCCGCTCGTGTCAGGCATTCGCTCTCTTTGGTTTCGGGTATAGTAGCGTTGAGCACGCGCAACATGCATTCTACAACACCACGAAGCTTACATGTCAGCGGTTCGCATAGCGCGGTCTTAACGCGTTTACGTGTTCAGCTTCACACGGTACCTTCCATGGCTAGTTAACGGCTCGTAGAATCGCGTATACCCTACACTCTACTACAAGACACAACGCCCCGAATATGTTGGAAGACACGCGAAACCCGCCGATTGTATAGTTACGTTTACTCTTACGGTTCTAATTCAACGTACCTACATGGATGCGACTGTGTCGCTTGTAGCATCTCAACACGCCAATCTCAGCGGTCTTAGTTAACGCAGCACTGTGACTCGAATTAAATACACGTACTTAGACCGAGTGCATGTACTTTGGCCGTGGATACGTGGATATACAAGACGCGTAGATTCGAAGCGACCGAGGGAAACTCAACTTCCGGCTGCCTGAAATACATCGTATATCACGATGGGGCTCATGACTTTGGTAATTGGTTCGTTAAAGCGATCAGTTGGATTATTATTGTAGGGCTCCTTGTGATCCTTGATTAATCGTGTCGCTCATGCACGATAATGAGGGATGATGATGCAGAATTTCACGCTTTTATCCTTTCGAATGAGAGACTGCGTGGTTTGAGTAAGAGTGTGGAGGGGGATAAGAGAACGGTCGGTAAATCGGATGGTCTTGAACATGGGGTTTTGCATAGGTTCAAAATAAAATTGCAGGTCCTTTCGAAGACTGGCAGGATTTTCAAGAACGTACGGTAATAGTGGGGAATATGGCCCACAGCGATCAGCACGCAAATCAATCAAATATGGATCGGACCATATTCACCAATTTTCCCCTAACGATGATCGATGCTCAGGTACATAAAAGATACATAAAGTTTGAAAGAAAATGTTCAGTAATACTGTCAACATTTTTTTTCACATAAAGAGACTTCCGTTCCCAAACGAAACTGCACGGTTGGAACCTTAATGGTTTCTTAAATATTATATATTATGTTACAAGTATTTTGCTAGTGCTACGTTGTCTAACGAGCTCTTGGAATTGCTATTTAATTAGGAACATCAATTCAGTCCGAACGATAGGTTTTTTGTTATGAACCTGTAGCTTATTCAAGATGGATGGTCTTGAACATGGGGTTTTGTATTGGTTCAAAATAAAATTGCAGGTCCTTTCGAAGACTGGCAGGATTTTCAAGAACGTAGGGTAATAGTGGGGAATATGGCCCACAGCGATCAGCACCCAAATCAATGATGCATGGATCGGACTATATTCACAAATTTTTCCCCTAACGATGATCGATGCTCAGGTACATGGAAGATACCTAAAGTTTGAAAGAAAATGTTCAGTAATACAGTCAACATTTTTTTTCACATAAAGAGACTTCCGTTCCCAAACGAAAGTGCACGGTTGGAACCTTAATGGTTTCTTAAATATTATATATTATGTTACAAGTATTTTGCTAGTGCTACGTTGTCTAACGAGCTCTTGGAATTGCTATTTAATTAGGAACATCAATTCAGTCCGAACGGTAGATTTTTTGTTATGAACCTTTAGCTTATTCAAGATTTGTGTGAATATCAAAGCGCCTCGCTTCCGCATCGATTTATATATCATACAGTCTACTACCGTAACTACGCTATAGAGTACACTGTATAATGCGCGGTGCACCTTGAAAGCAAAGTTTGTACCGCGCTCACGATCCCATAACTTTTTAGAACCTACCCTCGATCCTCCCTCCCACTACGCACAACCCTCGTGCCCGTCTTCGTTTTCTCCGTTCACCGGTTTACTATCGATAATAACTCTCGGGACGTTGTGGGCCTGGCGCTTTCCGTTCACGAACGAATTTTCTTATACCGAAGAGAAACGCGTAAATAAAAGAAATCCCATAGGATCGGCGAGGGATGAGAATCATTGAGGAGCTTCATCCACGGAAGTGTATCGCGCTAAAAATTCCCGAGGAATAGTGCCAAATATTATTTACAGTTGAATTTTCGAGCCGTTTACGCTGTCGAATATAAAACATGCTAAAAAGTTCGGTGCCGTGACCCAAATTCAAATATAACCACGGTGTTTATAGATTTTTTTCGTTACTTTTCATCGACCAATATTGATAGACAATATTTGATCCAGCGCGCGATTTTTTTCGGTATTGGAAATATGGTAATAAATGTCGAGGGTGCTATGTCGATGAGAGCTCGATTTGATTGTTGAAAATTTATCCACTCTGACACCGAGTGGATGTTTCGATAAAAAAAAATTCAACTTTTCATTTACACGCGAGAATTTTTATGAAAATATATTTACGAAAAAAGCTCATCAGGTAAATATTTAATTTAACAAAAAAACTGCAAACTTTCGATTGAATCTGATGAATGTTACATTGCAAAGGAAATGGTTTAACTGCACAGAATTATAACACTTGACGTATCGACGTGTTATTAGTTGGTCTTTATATATGTTGGCATTTGTTTTTCACAATACCGTAATGCTGTGCAGTATTTGTTGGCGATTTGAATAGTTCGCATAGCTCACTTTACGGTTAAGCGAATCTCGATGTGCAAAACGATAGTAATGGTTTTATTACCGGCAATTCTATTTTAACTATTCCAAGCCCGATCCAATAGCCACGAATTTCTACGCAGTGGCAGCGACCTCGAACGAAGAATGACCACAGTCACCCCCCCCCCCTCGTAACCCCCCCCCCCTCCCTCCCCAAACTCTCCACCGGTACATTGGAGAAGCGAAGCAAAGTAAAAGTTTCTTGTGCCCGCCTGCTCTCGGCTGCTTCGCTGCCACGCTACATCGCCCGTGTGTATTATTAATTGGCCTCGGTTAACTACCCTCAGTTCCCGTGATGCTGGCAACCGCCGGGAGTATTAGCAGCAGTAGCGGCAGAAAACCCCGAGAGGAAAGTTAGCCCCGTCGTGGCTTGGTGAACCAGTTGGATGTCGGTGCGGCGGCCACTTCGAGTGAAAAGAACTTTATTTTCTTATAGAGTAATGTCCGCGACCGGGTTTTTGGCATGAATGATTTATTTCCAAAGAATCCACAAAGTAAGGGATCCGCAGTTTAAGTGTCAAAAAAACACATATATCCTCCTGTAGAAGTGACGCTCAAAGTTGATTCATTTATTGTATTTTATTTTTTGTTTATTTATTATGCAATGTATTGGAGGAACTAAATCGGACATGATTTAATTTTTTTTAAGTAATAAAATAAGTTCAATTTTCGCAACCTCAAAAAATATAAGCTGCACACTCCAATTCGCTATATGATAGCCGCAACGGCGAGCCACGCGCACGTAAATACAACTGCATCGCTTGGAAAACGTACACGTAGCCCCCCCCCCCCCCTTCGGCCAGCTAGAAAAGAAAAGAACCCAAGCGACTGCTCGCCGCTGCGAGCGAGAGGCCGTTACCTTTTTCCAAGGTGGGGCGCGCGAGGCAGCTTGTAAAACAAATGTTTGATCGTAAAGCCCGTGTCAGATTTCGCGGAGCGATAGTCAACGCTCTTGTGAAACGGTTACCTACGTGATCGCGCAGTCGAACACGTTTATTTCGTCGAACAGCCGGAAGTTCATAAGTTCGACGAGCGAGTTCTCAACGCCTCGCTCACTTACTATCGTACAGTCCGGCGCGTACGTTCGCGATCGTAAAGACGAAAGAATACGAAGACAGTGAAGGACGAAACGCGAGAAAAAAAAACGCTTTCATTCGTCCAGGATGAGCGACCCTCTATCGTCGCTAAATCGACTGTGGGATTCCGATGCTATTATGTCCTTAAAAAAAAAGGAATAAATAAAATACCCAACCGAGAAATACGGTGTGGAAAAAAAAGTCTTGAATCTCGACGCGAATCGAAGCCCGAACCGCTTCTTCAATACCTTTACAAACTTCTCGATTACTAATTGCCGCGAGTCTGCCCGATTGCCGAGAAGTAACACAAAGCGTCATATAACTCCTCGTAAATAGCTTACTGGCGAATGGAAAACTCAGGGTCTAATTGGAACGAAGTTCGAAGTGGGCGAGAAACGTAAAAGCTAAATTCGCGATGATGGAACGAACGTGAAAATCGATAGTACTTCGGCGGTTGAACGGTACAATGCGTTCACGGTGCGAGTAAGTCGATTTCACTTTATGAATTACTGAGTGCGTCGGCTCCATGAAATTCAGTTTACGGCTGTGTGTTTACCCACTGTGGGTATGTAGGTACGAACCCTGTCCACCGTTCAATTTGGCTCGAGCTGTCGATCACCCGTAGCGTAGAGCCGCGTAACGAGCAAGACGACAACTCGGTATCGGCCTTATCGGTATCCAATAGGGCATTATGTAAACACCGGAATATACGCGAAGGCATCGTATATGCTTATAAACAGGTGTGTACCTCAGGTATACCGATTCGAATCATTGTACGAGTAAACAACTTGGCCATCCATGGCGTAATGCGCCTCAGCCAGCGAGCAGGCTGTTTGGAAATGGCGTCGCTCTGGGCAAATCTCGTGCATATAGCAAACTACCATTACGCACGCATAGGAGCGTGAAATTCTTTGCTTACTTATTCATATTCTTTGCGCCGACGGCGATTTAGTCGTAAAAGGGCACGGTGCATAAATGCTAATACTAAGAATTGATCGTATATAGCATATGTGTAGCAATAGATATGTCCAATCGCTCTGATAACGGCATCAGTGTGGCGAAAAGTTCAACGGTCAAAATAAACAATGAGTAACATGGATTCGTCGGTTGCGACGCATCGTGCCGGAGCAAAAGAAAAACATAATATTACGCAAAAAAATAAATGATTTTTCAATTGTTATCGCTGGATTACACGTTAAAAGAAAAGAATAACTTTCCGTCGTTCGATATTCCTGAAAAAGTTAACGGATGTAAATTACCTTTAGGATGCGGACGCCACAAGTTCGGGGAGAGGCAGAGGTTTGGGAAGGAACCATCCACCTTGTCGTCACGGTGAATTGGATATGTCTAGGAATCAGGGATCGCCTCGACTGGAGCCCACACATCATTCTCACGCGCGAACGAAACATTTGGGTGATAGGAATATGCACTTTCAAACATTTTTCTTACTCATCCTTGTACGATCCGTCCTACGTGAGGCCTCGGCTTAAAATGCCGTGTGCGTGCTTTCTGAGCTTGCTTTGCATATGGCTGCCATAACCGCAACCACGACCGCAACGGTCAATCTTGTTGTTGATGCTTGAGATCTAAACGCCAGCTGATTGGTCGATCGCAGCGACGCCGCGCCTGCGCGATAAGCGCGAAGCGCCTGGTTTCGAGACGCGACCCGTCTGATCTCGAGCTTGTAAAATCCGTGTTTTCATTTATCCAATCCAATAACCGACACAAGTATATGTACGATATTTAAATAGTTTCTTAAGTTATTTTCACCGGCACGATGGATCCAGCACTATTAAGAGAACGTGAGCTCTTCAAAAAACGTGCCCTCAGCACGCCAGCGTAAGTGTATCGTTAAACTCGTGAGAAGCAATAACCTCTAACCTAACTTCGATTATCACACGTACATGCAGAAAATTTTGATCCTGACTTACCTTCCATCCCGTTTCAGCGTCGAAAAGAAAAAGAGAGAACCCGAAAAAGAAGTAATTCGAGATGAGCCCAGAAAGAAACCAAAAGTTTCCACCGCCTCGACAGCGCCGAAGATGGACATGGTCAACTACAAAACTATGTCCGGCAGTTCCCAGTACAAGTTTGGTGTGCTCGCGAAAATCGTTAAACACATGAAAGCTAGACATCAGGATGGCGATGATCATCCGTTGTCTCTCGAGGAGATATTGGATGAAACTAATCAGCTCGACGTAGGCTCAAAGGTAATTTTGCCTTTCTCTCAGAACGTGTAACTTACCGACCGAGGTTGCCTTCGCTCATTTGCAATCGAAGAGTTACAAAGACAACGTATTGTACGCGCTTGTTTCTCAGGTAAAACAATGGCTGCAGACCGAGGCGTTGATACAAAATCCAAAAATTGAAGTCTCGCCAGACGGTCGATTTTCGTTCAAAGCTATGTACAAGATAAAAGACAAAAAATCGCTGCTCAGGCTACTCAAGCAGCAAGACCTGAAGGGCTTGGGAGGTATCTTGTTGGAGGACATACAGGAAAGTTTGCCTCACTGCGAAAAACATCTGAAGGCGAGTATACTTGCGTATGGTCGAACATTACACGAATGCAAGTTAATTTGAGATTGCAAGAAGCAAACTTTATTATGGAGGGAGAACTCAAAGTTTCCGCTCTGGTACTGACCATTACTTAATGATCGACCCTCAATATGGGAACATATACGAGAAAAAAAAAATCGTTAATTTCTAACGAAAATACTAACTTATATATTTTTCGGAAAAAAATTTACAGAGCCTCCAGAACGAAATAATATTCGTACTGCGTCCATTAGATAAGAAGAAAATCGTATTCTACAACGACAAAACGGCGCAGTTCCCGATAGACGATGAATTTCAAAAATTGTGGCGAGCCGTAGCCGTCGACGCGATGGACGATCAGAAGATCGACGAGTATCTCGAGAAGCAGGGCATACGTTCGATGCAGGACCATGGACCGAAGAAACCGGCTCCGCTGAAACGTAAAAAACCAAACAACAAGAGGAAACACCTGAAACGGCCGAGGGATAACGAACATTTGGCGGACGTTTTGGAGACGTACGATGATAATAAATAATCGTGGCGATTTATGTTTTCGCGGATACGATTCAACGAGGTCTTCGTCTGCAACGACGCGAAAGAATTTCTTCTGTGAAGAAACGATTTGTTCGTACGGTTAGTAGTCGGCTTTTCTTTTCATCCAACTTTAAATCGTACGAACTTCTAATCCTTCCAAGTGGCCGAGACAGGCGAAATTTAATTTTCTCATTGCTTTTCATAAAATCGTATCTTTCGACCACATATAACTATAATTCTTTTTTATTTTAAGATACGTAAGTGAATTTTGAAAGTAATAAGAAAATTAAATTTCACCTTTCGATACTACGAGCCATATACATATGTAAAATTAAGAGCGAAAGACGAGTGATATTGATAGAATAAATGATGGATCACGTGCGATACCAATAAATAAGAACTCGTAATTACAATTTATTCGGTAGTACAAAATAAATGTATATTAATTATTACGAACATTAATATATATTAACCTTCAGCTCATTTCGAGTAACGCTTAAATAAATAAGATTATACAGAACGATTGCATAATCATCTTGCCGTCTCATCGCGCAATTTTGCTCGAAACAAATCGCACGCAAAGTATCGTGTCAATCGTGCACGATACTACAACAACAAAAAAAAACCAACTTTCTTTTTTTTAGACTAACAATATAGTCATGGCAATTATAACTTCAATTCGATGCCAATTAATCATTCAGCTCCGGCATTTGTTTCCGTGTTCGGGACATAAACCTCTATCATTCGACTATCGTTCGTATGAAAATCTAAGAGCAAAAATGTAATTAATTTTTTTCAACTTTCGATTAGTGCTCGCTCGGAAACAATAATGCATTAACATACATCGCTCTAAAGTTTAAACATTTTGAGAATGTCTCGTTAGCTGCAAAATTGGTAATAATCCCCGGTTCGACTCGCTTCTACGAAAGAGCTCAAAGAGCACCCCCACCACTTCGCAAGGTGAATGCCCGTATTGCTGATCATGTTCCAATTAGTACTCTTTATGCTTCCGCCGTGGGCTTCTCCCCCTACCACACGACCACTATACCTCTGCTAGCATCGATCAACTAGTTCAAGTAATTAACGACTTCTTTCTTACTCGATAATTAATAAGGGCATTGACCGTAGCGGTCGTCAAGAGAGAAAAAAAAATTCCAAAGTTCCATCGTTAATCCTTGGGTAGGGCTGAATCGCTCTTTCCTCGCGAATAAGCTCTCGTTGCTTTGCTACCGAGCATCCTGTCGAGAAGGGACTGCTTGTTTCTTCGTCTTGCAGCTAGTACCTCGCGGCAAAGCTCGTGAAAGGATTCAGCCACTTGTGCAACCTGCAATCAATGTAAAGCCACCATTTTTTTTTATTATTTTTTTCCAACGAAAATAATGAAATGTGAGGTGGGAGAGAAAAGAAATTGAATTTACCTGTTCAGCGGCGGTTACCTCGCTGAACCAGCACTCGAAATCTTTAGCCAAAATTTCACCCTCCTCGGCGCTGACTTGCCTCAAGTGCACCATGTCCGCTTTGTTTCCCACCAAGGCAAGGGGCATCGCTGCCTCAGGATCGGCTACCGCGAGGGCTTGTTTAGCTTTTCTAACGAAATTAAACGATCCTCGGTCAGTTATCGAGTAAACGAGCAGCAAACCGTCTGCCCATTGCAGAGTCTCGATCGTCGGTAGTTCGTCCTCGCTCTGTCGGTGAAAATAGTATTCCAATTAAATTACAAACACAGAAAAAAACATACATCGAAACAATAATTCCATTAGCATGGTTTCTGTACGGCTTATCCTCGCTTTAATGATAAAAAGAACGAAATTTCTCGAATAATTTACACTGTATAATATTATTCCGCTCATTTTCTCGGTAATCTCATGAAAATTATTGTAGTTCGATGTACAATAGATTGCCCATTGTTTTTCCATTCGTTCACGAAAACAAAAGGCACGTAGTTGACGGAACCGCGAAAGGGCTGCACGGAGAAAACTGCGTTGGTATACTGATAATACACCGCCCACGTACCAGCAGCGTCGCATGCACCAGAATTGGATGCACCAGAGTGCAAATTTGCATAACAGAAAAAATGTAATTACCTTCGGGCACGAGTCTAGAATTTCGAAGAGTATGGGCTCCCCGTCAACCAACACCTCGTGTTTGTATCGGTTCTCTGGAATTAAAAAATATTATTAATAATGTATACAATCCTTCACGTTCGAAGCCTCTTTCGTGTTGAGAAATAATAATTTTTCTCTTTCTAAGTAAACGAATTTTGCGATGACATTATTATCGAAAAACTTTTAGAATGCATTCTTCGTCGTTAAATTTTTGAATCGCCGTTTCATCAGCGTGGCAAATACACATTGGGCATTAAAGTGTTAAGTAACAGGATAGTATAAAATTAATTACTTTTTCAGGATTCATTCGGGACGTGAAACTGGAAGGCAACGGTGATAGAAAAGAGGAAACAAAATGAAAAACAGATCGGAAATCAATGTCGCGCTCGCCGTGAATCGCGTCGAGTGTCAAATTTGTCTTCGACAAATTTAGACCAGACGTTTTGAGTTCCAAGGCACGCGTGTGGAAAGACGACGTTTGTTAGTGGATGCCGTTCGCGGTCGTTGGCACTTTTTCAACGGTTTCTATATCGTCACCGCGGGACCGCCGAGCGACGCATTACGAAAACGTACGCTACACCATCCGGATCTATTAGCAATTACTTAAGAGGGTCACCGTCACTTTAAAAAAATTAAAAATATAATTGTAAATTAGAAACAAACATTAAAAGTAAAAAAAAAATATATATTCAAAAAATTGAAATTGCCCATAGTTTTGGGAATACTTTTACTAAGTCGTAATCAATATACTTTTTCTCACCTGACTGATGATCGTATTCTCCGATATACCGTCTCGTGAGGAATCTGACCGTTAGCGCTGCAACGAGAAAGAACAAACAGATCTAAAGTTAATTCGAGATCATCTTTGATCGCGGAACTATATAATTTTTTCTCTTCAATTTCAGGAACCGTAGCCACAAGTTGACCGATCGATTTTCATATGCATCCTCAGTCAGCTCGAGTATGTTCGCCTAGAGTCATTCCAGTTACCGAAACTGCCGATTTGATGGGTTTACTTTGCCCCGCACTGAGTTTACTGGCTCGCTCTCGTTGTATGTATAACGCACGTTCCACGTGTCTAAACAGTGAATTCTCGGATATTATACGATTTCGAGAAACTCTATGCAACGGTGTTATATTCCATTCGTCGTCGGTGTCTCTCCGCTGTTTCAGACCGAATATTCTGCAAATCTCCGAGAATGGAATTCTCTTGATCGATGCAGATTATGAGAATTGCAATAGAAGTCATAAACTGGCCAAATGATCAGAGTCGTCCACGAGGGAAAGAAGGAGAGGAGGAGGAAAAAGAAGCAGAAGACGAAGAAGAAGAGGAGGAGGAGCGGAGATTTTACGGCACTACCTACGACCGGACGTAGGACGTTGCAAAGTCGTCGAATAATACTTATCCCCCGAGACAGAAACCGCTAATAATAGAGTTTCACCCTTTCCACCCCCCGCAGACTCTTAAGCTTAACTGCGGAAGCCTGGAATACCGGAAAATGCAGGGATCTCTTCGTATCTTGATGTACACGAAACCCGAATGAATATTCAAAAGGGCACGCCTCGAATCACAAAACGGAGCAACGTCCTCGAGGCTTTTTAGCACTCGAGCGAGGGGGTGTTGCGAATGAGAATAGCGAAGAGGGCAGAGAGGTCGGGCAGCCCAAACGGAAAGCTGGCATCGGTGAGTTGTCGAGAAATTACTAAGCTGAATTGTTCAATCGCGGGATACACAAGTTTCGAGATCTCAACTTTGTTTTACCCCAACGATACTGCAAACTGCAAAAAGTCTCACAAATATCTCGAATATTTATGTGAAAAAACACTTTTGTTAGGCAGCGGTACGCGAGGACGAGTAAAATTATCTGTTTACTGTCGATAAAGATACGAATTTAAAAAAATGTATACCCGGCAACATTTAAAGCTGAGAAAAGTGAGAGAAAAAACCGAGCTCTCTCGCATATTTTAGTGCGACATCGAGTATACTAAATCGTCAAGAGTCGCGACCCACGTTCAGTCAAATTTAATGAAGGTTCTCATCGAATCTAATACACTTATTATTACCCAACGTAGTATCGGAAATAAAAGCGCGATTGTTGAGAATAATTTGCCTGCAGATACAATGAATGACGACGCGTGGTAAGAAAGCGAGAGACAGGAAGCCCGTTGAATATTCAAAGGATGCAAGTAGATAGTGCCGAGCGAGAGAGCGCGCGCTTGCCCCTTTTGGTATTCCCGTCGAGACCGAATTCAATTTCTCGACAATCCAGAGAGCTCGGTCGAAGCTCGCGCACTCATAGTTCTGTGTACAAACTACGCGTAGCTTACTGGCTGTTAAATGCTCTCTAGGCTTTCCATGTAACTTTTACGATTTAATTTTATTCGACAATCAGAATATTTATTACCGTTCATACCTTCACCGCATTATATCGATACACGATATCGTAAACAATTAACGTCGCAATTTTTTTACATACATTTTATAGGAGGACGACTCCGGCGCTTTGCCCGATTTTTTTATACTCTTTTTCGCAAAGTGCTAAAAACTTTCATTTCTCATCGATATCCGATAGGAACTAGTGCAACACACGATTTCTGTCATAGAATCGGAGCAGCAGCTTTTTTCTAGCGTGACAGCATGCTCTGTTATAGACGCATCGATAGAATAATACTATAAGAAATAAAACCGGTGGAACGGTCGTGCACATATTGCCACGAGACTCGAAACTCGAGAAAGACAGAGAGAGACTCCGCGACAGCCTAGTGACCCGCTTCGCCGAGGTGTACCGCACTATTTTTATACCGCACAAACCTGCCACAGAAACCGCGGCTGGCAGAACCTTGCTGCTCCATTGCGAGCTTTCTACTCGATCACTTATTGTCCTCTGGAGTCACGCAATACAGCTAAAATATATTTCTCAAGTAATTTTATTTCTGACCCTTTAACGGGCGAAATATCTCTTTAATGACTCGGAAACCCATAAAGTTACAGACATAATTAAACAATATATTTTATTGGTTTTCTCAGACCAATGTTGCCGTCTCTCTATAATTATTTTAATTAACCTTTCCAGCGATAAACTTTAGACTCTAACGATAAGTCAGCAGCTAGTGGAAAAAAGGCATTTGACTTGGTCAGTTTGCAGGATTTTACGAAATCATCGCCGAAACTGAATTATTCATCTTATCGAATCATTCGGTCGAATTTTCATAATATAGTTCGCATGCCCTCGTCCCGACAAGCGCGTTTCCAACTAATCATCATCATGCATATTTATTGCACAGCCTTCCTCGGATCTGTGGCATCGACGACTGTAATCAAGGGATGCTTCATCAGCACATTCGGGCCATCTCAAACGAGACGAGAGAGTCAATGCATCTGGATGTATATAATGGAGCGTCTACTCTGGATCTGTGGATAGCGTTGTGGCACATTGCAATTGATACGGTTTTGTGCGTCAGGGTGGGTACAGCGAACGAGTCGGTAATTGAGACACAGATCCGTTAATCCGTTGCCTGAGAGTTAAATATTTCATAGCAAATTATTATCCCCACTAAGAAATGGATACATCAAATTATCAAAATTTTGTTAGAAAAATTATTATCTTGCTTTCTGGATTTTTTCATGACAAAAAACAGAACCTGGAACAGTTGTTCCGTATGGTTATTTTTGGTCAGGATCTCGGTAAAGATATCTTGAAATAGAAATAACAAAGTACCCAATCAGACAAATAGTTTTCAATGGGTTGCACATAAAAAAGTATTTTATTTATGATACGATACGGTCTTGGCTCGAGTCGGGAATAGGCTTGCCGAGGACTCCGGACCGGCGCATCCAGAAACGGCGGACGGATTCCTAAGGGAGTAGACTAAATATTTGACTGGTTGCTCGGCGTCTCATCGACGACGACGACTACGAGAGGATGAGTCCCTCTCGCATCTAGCCACCCGTCACGCTGTCTTGCGGAGCACGCGAAATCCTCCCGACTAATTCCCTTCTGCATGCTTCTGCTACTGATGCGACTGCTGCGACTACAAGCCAGAGTTTATTCGAGGGCATCCTCGCAATGCCAAGTACACCCTGACTAAATACCGAGCGCATCTCGGTTTGCCTTCCATTAGACAAACGAACGCCTAAATGAATGTCAAAGGGAATGGGCTATTCTGCTTAGTTTCTCATTTACTTTATAACTTCAATCTACCTCGAACACTTCTACTCCACGTTCATCCCTTGCTCTGCAATTCGATCGACGACTCGTTGCAGGGGAAGTATGCCTATACCGGCCAGGCTCTTAAAACGAATTTCGATAAATTTTTTTCACCTGGATCAAAACAGGTTTACAAAAATCTCGGCCGATTTAAAGATCTCACCTGTTTTTCATGTATAAATTGGCACACTTTGATGAGTTGATTTTTTCAGTAGATAACCATTTTTTTAACGCTAATAATTGCTGTTCGCAGTCTCAAAATTTGTACCCATTCAAGTTCGTTTCAACGAAACTTCATTTTACAACTGAGATATTAAGTTTCCCTCTCGGCCGGCAGTTATTTCCCCATTCTCCCGTACAATGTATGTGTAATCAAGCGTCGGCTCGTACGTCAACGCCTCGTAGTCTGACTGAAGAATTGACAGCTAACGCTCAATGCGCACCGAAGCAGATCAGGCATCTCCACTATTAATTAACGAGATCGTGTCTATCGAAAGGGCGTGGGAGCGAGGGAGGGGGGAGGGAGGGCTTAGTGCAAAACAGAATTAATTATACATGCAACGTGTACAGTGGTAGGACGAGAAGTCTGGTTATAATTCACACAGAAGATAATGCAATATCGATGAGAGCATAAATGAGGATGGAAGCTAGAGGATGGCTAGGGGAAGCTGCACAGCGTACAGTATACAGAAGCTGAGGAGAGGAAGGCTGTAAATCGTGCTCGAAGCACTCTCTCTCGTCTATTCGATGTTTCGCTGGAGGAACGAGAATAGAGCGAGCGTTATTGAGCCGTGCTCAAGGCTCGAAATACATCATCGAGGCTCGCGGAATGCGTGACTAGCTTGAAGGATCGCCCCTTGGTACCCGGTACGGCTAGAGAGCGTGCCTGTGTTTTCTCTGGCTCTCTCTCGCTCTTTCATCAACGAAGCGGAGGTACACAGAGGAGGCAAAGAAGGAAAGGCTTTAAGGCTTTCGAGTACAGTAGGTAGACGTGTTACGACAAGACGTGTGTGTATATGACCGGGCGAAAACGTGTTACTGCGTTTCCCTCGATATGAAATACGTCCACGCTCCCGAGATACGACTGTTACAAATTATTACTTCCGTTGACGAAGCGGCGAAGACGAAATAAATAGAAAATAAAGAAAAAACAAGCGTGAGATACAGGAGGACCGAGGAAATTCTATCGCGGGCCGACACATTTACATGTCTGCCAGATATAACTGGAGAATCACGACTCTACCAGAATAGGGGAGAGCGGTGCAAATCGGATTCGGGTGCTCCGTTTGAGATAAGAATTTGTTTTTACAGTCCGCGATAAAAAATTGTGAAATGGTTCGTTTTATCCCAGTGTTCCCTTTTGCCCCGCTCTGGCTTTAGCATACTGTGCAACTACAGTACAACTGCACTGGGTAACAACATTATCCGAATTACAAGCTGGCATATTAGCATCTCTACCAGATTCAACTCTGCCAGTGCACAAGCGCCTGTCCAAACTCTATCGGATAACAACTCTATCCGATTAAAAAGCCGGTCGAGCAGTTAAGCAACTCTGCAAGTCCGAACAGCGGCATGTGACTGCACCGCGTTACAGCTCCATCAGAATACAGGCCTCCGAGAACATCCCTATCTTATTATGACTCTACTGCATTACAAGTTTGCTGGATTACAACTCTACCGTCGATTAACATCGTTTGCCCGAAACCCACCTCGTCTCGTGTTTCACCTACCCGCGGATTATCCTAGCAACAGGACGCGATCGTTCAGCCTCAGGAGAAATTATGATGCCGCAAGCGCCCCGGATTCAGGAGTATCCGAAGTGAAACGTATAAATAGCGTGTTTTTATGTGTGTACGCGTGGTTATTGGAGCGGGTGGACAGAGGGTAGCGTGTAGACCGCGATACGGCAGGCAAGCAGCAGCTGTTGGGACGAACGAATTATTTACCTACCTATGCCTTAGGAACACTCCGCTTGGGCTATGTCTCCACCGAAAATACTCGGATTTTTAGTAAACCTTAGTAAAGTTTGTTTCCTCTTTTTTCCGATTCTCAACTAAGCTCACTATTTTTTTCTTGCTTCGTCCAACCTCGCAGGCTACCTGATCGAAACCTTGTCGCTACTCATATTCTCTTTCCTTAAGCTCTACGCCTACTTCCGAATATCTCAGCACGGCGCTTTTATGAAATACGGGAGACGTTCGCGTGATTTATTGTTCCGGTTTCATTTAAAATGAAACGAAGTCGTTCACTTATTTTTCGGGCAATGGTATGAGGATCCATTAATTTTGTTTTATTTATCATTCCTACGTGCCGTTTTTATCCATTTTTGAAACGATGCGTGGGTTTTTCTTCTTTCTTTTTAATGCCGCATACCGTTGCGACGGGAATCCACGGCAACGACGAGAAGGTTCGAATCTCATTCGTCTGAGTAAGCTAAGAGCGCACGTAACCCCACGTGCCACCGCAGACTGTCTCGGGTGAAAGAATTCTGGCTAATTTTAATATGACGCGCGTCTGCGGTTTGTCCCTAGCAACCAGACGAGAAGTCCGGCAGGTTTATCCACTAAAGGTATTTTAATAATCTTCTGCAGTATTGAAACAAGTCAAAATTGAAATACTTTGCTCTCGTCTTTCACGTTCAATCAACGTCACTTTCATTATTACTTATTATAAACGGCATTTAGACATACATTTATCAATACTCTATGCCCTTTAGGAGGAAAACATACTAAATCGTTTAATTTTGCTGAAATGACGAAAAGTCTTGAATATCTGTTTCTGCAGAAAAAATTGATTCTTCAGTTTAAAAAAAAATGTTTAATACGTCAAATCTTTACTGGTGCTTGATCTATTGAAATTTATTAAAATTCTTTTGAATTACGAGTATCATTGCGAGAAAGCCACGTGAAAGCTCGAAGGTACCTATTCAAATTACTACGCCTTTTTCCTCGCGTGTACCGAAACGACAGTTATCTCACGCGATTTATTTATAGTATAAAAACGATATTAATCTGGATCAACCAAGTGGCGCAGGCGTCGGTTAGCCAAGGAATTGGTCGGACAATCCGTGCCAGATTTCCGGACGCGCGGTCGCCGTAATTCGTGTCGTATGTGTACATTCGCTACCGAGAATTTCGTTTTAATGTGTGCTATAACGCTCCATCTTTCTGATAAACACGCGTAGACACTTTCCACGAGATGTCTTCAAAAGTCGCGATGCAGAAATGTGTCTCATAACTCAAGTCCGTCCGTTCGTCCGCGAGTCTTGTAGCCAAAACGTTGTCTCTGCTCGTTTGTTGTTCCCTTGCGAATTATCGTGTCCTCTTCCCATTTTTATTCACCTCAACACGCTCTCTTTTCAGACTCCCGTTTCGAATGGACTAAACATTAATTCGAACGATGATTTCTGAGGGGGGAAAAAAAATTAGATGGAAAGAAAACTGAAAAACAAAACCATGCAAATTTCATTCGCGGCTAAATTTAGTTTCCTCGTACGGTTTTATTATAGTATCTCGAATGGAAAATCGAGTGTCACGAGATAGGCTCGGAAATTCCATGGGGGAAATGTTTTCGCTCCCGATGACGGACTTATCCGGATCTCGAGGGATAGGATGTTATATACCCGAACGCTACTCGCTATTTTCGTCGAAACTTAGGTATACCTACATCTCTCGCTCGAGTTAAGTGTGGCACGCGGTCTGTGCCTCATCGCGAGCAACGGGATGACTCGGACTCACTGTGATGCGAGCACTCAATGTGCTGTGCACTGTGTGTGTATAAAAGCCACTCACCGCTCTTTCCGACTCCGGGAGCACCGATGACGGCCACCTTCACCTCGCACAACGAACTCTTCTTCCTCCGGATACCCCTTATCGCGTTCGACGTCATGATCCGGGCATTTGGATCTGCAATTAAATAAGATTTACACATATTCGGCATTCACGTTGATTCCTTTAAACATGACATATGCGTACTGCTGTTTATATCGCGATCGAGACGCTAATAATTGTATCGCGAACGAGCATCATGACGTGACGGACGTAGAGACATCCAGCAGCCGAGAAGCCGATTGTTAACCCTAGAACTCATGTATCATTTTATCTACCTTCTAACTCATGACTGGGATACATATGTACCCCACGCGATTCTTCAACGTAGAAAGGTCCTATAAGCAATTAATGGGTTTTGCCGCACATGAATCTCTTCGTTTTTTCATAAGAAGGAGAATGTTATGCAGAAAATTTGATTTTATTAAAGTTTAGGGGGTGAAAAGACCCTAAAATCTCAAAAAGTTACGAAAATTGGCAAAAACCACACTTTTTCTGAATAAGATTGTAATTTTTTTAAATGGTCCGATTTTGAAATCTCTATCGCCATTTTATAGGGGACACATCAGGTTATTCGGAAAAAATAGTCCCATTGTGTTCCGTTGAAAAAGTCTATTTATTTGGACATCTGAAAATAGGGAAAAGCTGGAAACTGATAACATGGAAAAAAATCAATGAAAACGTAAACAAAATTGATTTTGCATGGGTTTTATTTATTTATTTATTTATTTATTTATTTATTGTTCACGGGACGAACCCTTTTTACATATACAACATGTTGTGATTGTGCATACTTATCAGTTTTAACTTTTATTTTCTTGAAACATTGTAGGTAATTACAGATAATGGTAATTATTATAAAAAATTGTAACAATTATAAAATTATAAAAAATTATAAAATGCCAACTATATACGCCTAGATTCCATAATAGTAACTGACATTCGATAGTTGTAATAAAAAAAATCACTTACATAAAACAGTGACGGGAACTCCTGACTGGGGTATTTTGGTACCCCAAGCGCGCTGCGTTAGCGTGCTGGGCGATCGTCAGATCACGGAACTAAATTATCGTGGAGGCCGAAATCGATAATGTCAATTGCTACTTAAGGAGCACAGTTTGAATATCGTCTGGGGTAGTTTTGTATCCCATACATGAGTTCTAGGGTTAAAACATCGAATAGACCGTAGGTTACGAATTTGTTGGTTCGAGAAACCGGAGGTGTGAACAAACTTCTACCGATACATCTTAACACGAGCCGTGAAGAATCTTCACTGTCGAACGAAGCTGTGACTGTTTGCTCGAAGAAACCTCGAAGGGCACGGCGTTGCGAAAACACCGGAGTCCTCCAGGCGTTCCGCTTGAACGAACGCGACGGGCCGGGAGGGGAAGGCAGGGAGGAGCATGTAAATGTATAGTCGACTCTCTTCTTCTTCTCTTTTTGTCCGCGAAAAATACGGATATTTTCAAAAAATGTTCGCATACAGTCGATACGAATCTGATCTTCGGTTATATTCATATTATGTTATTAAAAACTTTAATAAAATCGAAAATTGTGACTGAACAATTTGTATGCAAAAAAGTCCATGGTCCGTTAAGGGGAAATGAAATATCACGGTCGGTAATGAAAACTGTAATGAACTGAATTTTTTTTTAGGAAAAAGCAAATTCAAGCCGTTTGCGCACGGTAATTTGGCATACGGCCCGAATTAATTTTTTTCTCAAAAAAATTAGCACCATTGAATAAAGTTGATTTGAAAATTGCAACTATCTCTCTCGCATGCACGGCTGTTTCAATCTGTAACGAATGAAATTCAGAGACCGTAGACTTTTCGGGAAAAGAAAAGCATTAGCGGCTGGACAATTTAATAGCGCGTCCGATGATGCTTCTGTTTTATCCGAAATGTTAACCGGTTTTTAAGGGCATTGATTCGAAAAATACATCTATCTTTCTCGCACTCATACGTCACGTGGTATATCCTTCCCATCCCATTAAACAAGAGATCGAAGTGCTGACGTGGCTGCGTCACTTTCGCGCTCTTTCGTACATCTTTTGACGAAAATCGATTATCGAACGATCCGTTGGTACGCGCACTCCGCCCAACACTCGGTTCGCAAGATTCGATGATTTTAACATCGTGTTTTTTTATGAGAAAACGACCGTGGGTAGATCTCGATCGCCGGTAATTATTTGCTCCTCGCGTCGGTTTATTGATACAAGTGTGCAAGGACCCTCAGATCATCCCGCTGTGGAAGTTATAGCTCTCGTATTTTTTCGGTCAACAATGCTTCCAGAATCTTCGAAACGTTAACAAAATGGCGGACGACGCCCGGTGGAAGTTGTTATTTTTCTCGTGACGTGCGATTAAATTTATCAGTCTATCGATCAACCACTCCAAATAGTATGAACAATTCGGTTTTTTTTTGCGATTAGTAATAGAGGCAGCGCGGTGGTTTTTTTTATTCGTTCGGTGTAAGGCGGTGATAAAGCACGGTGAATATGACGATCGGACGAGCCGGCGCGGATCGAATTCATCGAAAGAAATGGTGAGTCGTTGCAACAACATTTAATCTTCGTTGCTGACCGAAGCAGCGACTTATTTACTCGTCGAAACGTCGAAGGGCTCGGCGATGAAAACATCGGGGTCTTCAACGCGTTCCGCTTCAGCGAGCATGGCGGGTTGGGAGGGGCATGTAAATGTATAGTTCGACTCGCATCGTCCGGACCTGCAAACTATTTTCTTTTTTGTAAACGAAAAATGCAGAGGGTTCGCTGGCAAGGTGGTTACGCTTAATTGCTGTTTAACATCATGTTTTTTAATTTAAAAAAAAACGATCACGGGCACAAGTGGATTGGCGATAATTATTTGCTTCTTGCGTTAGATTATCGATACAATTGTGCAAGAACCCTCGGAATCAACCCTCTGTAAAAGTTTTCTTTCGATCGAAAACGGGCTTCCAGAACCTTTGAGACGTCTACCAAATCCCGCACGACGCCTCGCGGAAGTTGCCATTTTTCTCGTGACCCGCTATTACCAAGGTTTTTTTAACCCTTTATAAGTCATACCGCCTGAAAACGTACCGAAACGGGACTAACGGACGTGGAGTGGGGACCACGCGTTGCTACGGTAGGCGCCTAAGAGTGAGCATGGTTGCCACGGACCTGGAAAACCGGGAAAAGTCAGGGGATTTGTTGAGACCTGTACAAGTCAGGGAAAAGTCAAGGCATTTTTTTTAACCCTGGAAGAATTTTGAATCTAATGTTTTTCGTTTAATTCCGTGCTATACGACGTCTACATTCTTCGTATTAGCAAACTTGTCGACTATACACAGCATATATACGACTATGTCGTGATAATATTTCTGCTCGGAACTTTTATTATTGTAAAACTGAGTTTCGTATATTAATAATCATTATATATTATATTTTACGTTTTTTTAAATTGTCCTTTCCGACCCTGATCAACAGATTGGAAAAATTAAATATTTGGTCTGGAAAACCGGCAAAAGTCAGGAAATTCCAGTTGGAGAATTTCGTGGCAACCATGGCGAGGATAGAGGTGTGACTTATAAAGGGTTACCTTAATCAGTTTATCGATCTATTAGTGAATGCGAATAATTCAGTTTGTCCCGACAATGCGATGTTTTATTTTATTTATTTGTTCGGTATAGGGCGGGTGATGCAGCACAGTGAATATGCCGATCGGACGAGCAGTCGCGGGTCGAAGGCGTCGAAACGGTGAGCGGTAACAACATTTTATTTCTTCCGAGACCTTTCCTCAACGACAGTTGCTAAGTCCAACTCGAGAGGTTTGAACGATCGAAGAACCCATGCACCGGTGCGGCGAGGAAGCGTAGGGCACGATGCACCGGAGTATGCACTTTTCCAATCCAATCAGTATTCTATTTCGAGGCGACTGCGAAGTCAGACACGAAACAGCCGTCGGCTTTGAGTGGATTCGAAATGCTACGGGCACTCTTCGTTTTCTGTCTCGTCTTTGCTTTCTAACGCTCTCACTGCTGAGAAAGCAGCCATCCGATCTTTTAGCCATAGGTAAAAAAAAAAATGTCCCTTGAGACGCAGTGACCAAACATACTTTGGGAATGCATCACAAGAAATTCGTGAATACTATTCAACAGCTTATAGAAGCGTCGGTGCGGATTGCGTTCTGACTTCAGTAAAACAAAAGTACACATATATATAACGGCTAATAGGAAAATGTTGTTTTATCTTTTGAGGAAAGTCTTGTTTCGAGAATATATTTCATTTTTTTCTTATTTTTTACCTTTTGGCAATGGAATAGACTCTTTTACAGAAGCAGGAGTTAACCTGAACATGAAATAATTGGCAAGTAGGAGCGCGGGAGGTTTCATTTGTTTCACGATACGTCTACGCATTTTTATCGAACTTACTATAAAAATCCATAGACACATCATGATATAAAAAAAATTTAATTGTCAATCTTCCTCATAAAATTTTTAAATTAAAAAACATACTCCATACATACATTTTAATTTTCCACATACATACATGCACACACACACACACACATATACATACATACATCCCGACATTTTTCTGAATGTGATTTTTCGACGTTTTGGAACATTCGGAACACGTTTTCATTAAAGTCTCGAAACTTTTTTTTTTACCAAAACAAAGCTTCCTCTATGAGGAAGCAAAAATCCAAACTCGGAGCTTTAAGAATTTAAAGCTTTCACTTGTCTTGTACACTGTAGTAGTAGTTTTTTTCGGCTCTAAAGACTAAGAAAAAAAAACCTCTTTCGTTGACCTGGGGGCACGTCATATCAGCTGCGTCTTCATCTCAGCCGGAACTGAATTATCAATACCCGGACCCCGAACCACGTCGTAATTAACGCTCGCTTAAAAAAATTGTGAAAGTTACTTAGAGACGCGGAGAGATCCATTACCAAAATTAAATTTCCCAATGATTTTTTTTATGAACGGTAAATTACGCTTGAGGCTTTCACCTCCTCTGGGACTTTCATTCGCTTCTCCACGAAAATTGCCTCTCGGAAACCGCCAAAGTCGTGAGCGGCGCTTTGAAGCGAATTTTGATTACCTTCTTCATGAGTATGTATGAACGGAAAGAGGCAGATGCAGCGGTTCTATATATTTTTTATTTTCAATTTTTTTTTCTTCCTCGAACGTTGCGAGTACTCTACTCGAGATTACGTAAATACAGTTACGTGCGTAGGAATATTGCAAAGATTCAACAGCTGTTGGTAGTCAGCGGAGCTGCGTCAGCCCCCGGTAACGTTATGAAGTGTACCTTGCAGCAGAGAACTGTGACGTTATTTTAGGAGACCACGAGAAACCGCGCGCGCGTACCAATTTGCGAAAGTTACGGTGAAACTTTTTTAATAGTACTCGGTACCGTATATATTGAAACTGTTCGCTGCAGAATTGCCGGTGGCACACGGGAGCATACTTCCTCTCTCTGTATAAAGTCGTTTTCGTCGCATCGACTCCCTGTTACTCACTTCTTCCGCCGCGAGACGGAAACTCGCGCCGGTACTCGGCTGCTGCGTCGCTGAAATTGCATTCTCGTAGTTTCGCGCCGGAATTTGTGTAAAGTTGTATATCGACGCGAAAAGACTATCAGACAATGTTACTTTATTTTTTTAAGAAGGCACCCGGTGATTGATAATAACAAAGCATATTTTACGAGTATCGGTAGACGCAAAATATATCGACATAAAATTTAAAAAATAATCAACGAGCATAATTTAGTCCAACTATAGTCGACTAAGCCAACTATAAAATTAAATTAAAAAACTGATTGATAATTATTAGGGTCATAAAAAAAATTACAACAAAAAAGGAACGTAGGTTTGAAAATATTTTTACTCGATGAATTTCGTTTATCTCATCATCATTTCGTCGAGAATTTGTTATATACACATTTCGCGTATCATCATCGTTGCCCGGGCAGCGGGAATAAATATGTAAATTCACGCTCTAACGCCTTGTAAAATCTACGAGATCTGCTCGTCCGCAAGATTAGTCTAAGTGTACCCTCTTGCCCTCGGGAAAAGGGGGAACTATGTGCATGCTGGTACTTTCCAACTGGGGAAACTCGATTGCCAATTAACTTTCATCCACGCGCAAGACTCCTACAACATCGTCGCATACCCATACTACAACGTTCGCATAACGGAGACGCAGAGTTCCCGTTACAATAACCGGAAGCACAGACATAACAGTGCTGAATGTGCTCTTATTCGCCCGTGTAATATTCCGCACTGTATTTATATCGTATTTTAACTCCTTCGCGGGCAATTAACTCGATAAAGTGTGCAACGATAGTTACATTGTTGGTTTAACACTTTTGCATCTATTTTTTTTGGTCATATTTCAGAAATTACTTATATCAGATAAGAGATTTCTGACTGATAAACCATATCCTTTAGGCACGATGAAAACAAATATTAGTATTTCTTTTCTAATGGAAAAAAAAATGTTGTCATAGAAAAGTTGTGAGGGGTAGAACGGCGCCAATGTCATGAATACAAAAGTAACCCAGTAGGATTGATAAATGAAGTATCAGAAAGTCTCGACGATTTTTTTTTCTTCTTTTTATCATATATCTTACCTCGTATATTGATGTTCAGCGATAATTCCTGTAGGAACAGTATTTTCAACACTTCTCTTATCCTCTTCGGCGAAAATATAGTAAACTCTTTTATTCACTTTTCGGTGCATTCGTGGGTGAAAATAATGTCAGGAATGAATATTCATAGTGTGAAAAATTTAACCGATAACAAATAATGTAATATTTTCAATTTTTTATATTTACTTTTTATTATTATTATTTTTTTCCTGAATGATCGTCGCGATTTTTTTTTCGTGGATGGAGAATTCACGTGGCCGGACGAGTGCTGGGCCACAAGGTCTGTGGCGTATCTCGGTTCGCGCTCGACTGTCTTCTCTATCTACGCCCCATTCTTCCGCTACTTCACTTGCCAGTACGAGAGATCTTTTTTTACTCTCACTCTCTATATTCTGCTGAGACCGCATCTCGACGTGCATATTCCTCGTGTCGTGGGTGAAACCCAACAAATTATGTCGCACTAGACTCTTCGGGATAATTAAAAAAAAAAAAATTTCTTCGATCCATTTTTTATTTTTGTAGTCCGTTTCACAAAAAGCAAAGTTTTCATCGGTAGAAGGAGATGAAACCTCTGGAAAATAATTATTCGTGCCTGCTATGTCATTTTTTTATTTCTTTGAAGTTTTTTTACCGGGAGCCCAGACCAACAATCCCTGCAAAATATTATCCGGAAACCCTATTATCCTGCGAGCATTAAACTTTTGTTATCATAATTTACAATTAATATGCGAATTACCGATTTTTTTTAATAATTATTTTTCACATAGGGGGGTAAAAAATTGATTTTCACAAATATCTCCAAGGGGTCAGAAATTTGCTCGTTTAATTTCATTGGGTTAAAAGGTAAAAAGAAAATATGTTCCTCCACCTTGGGGGGGCCAGTAGTCAAGCCGTTCCTTCGTCGAGCTTATTCTCGACGATTCCTTCATTACCGACCACAGGTGTTTCACACTTCGTACTCGGGCATCTGCCGAAGAACCAGCGAGCTGCGCGTTCAATCATCGGTCTCACGGAATCTGCACAGAGAAGGGAGAGGGAATTAGTTTTCTTGTAAATTTTCAGTCAATCTGCGAGTCAGTCGGTAACGACAGGTTTATTAACACTCGCTAGCTTCTAAAATCAATATCTTGTCTAGCCGATAACACGTCATATGCGCTTGTTGCGTTGGCGAAAGAGCTGTTATTAAAAATGTTTTCTTCAATTTCAATCTAAAGACTTCCGGAAAAATTTTACTAATCAAAATTTGAGCGATCCATCCGAAATAAATGTCTGCGACCAGAATTTCATTACCATTCTTTTTTATTTATCTGCAAAAATTAGATAAAAATTCATTTACAGGAAAGTTTCGAGCAGTTGGGAGAAGCCATTGTTTTTTTTTAACTGCAAAGACATTTGGCTGTTGAAGGAATAAATAAACGTACAAATTAATTTATAAAATTTAAAAAAATGTGGAAATCGCTTTTAGTGACCACGAACGATCCCCTCAGCTGATACCGACGTACTCGTGAAAATAGGAACGTCCATATCGTCTCTCGGTATGGGAAAATAGCTGTTGTATCGTCTTCTGGAATTCTCGTAAGTATTATTCTGCAGAGGCGTGCGAAATTTTCGATTTGACGACGGGATTAAATCTGAGTCCGGATAATGATAATGGTCTTCCGAAGCTCCGACAGGAAGCTTTCGATCTTGGTGGTCTGAAGACCGTGATTTTTTAGCTTTCGGTGATGCCGAAATTTTGCTGGCACATTTCGACTTCCGGTGGCGTTTTTGACTCGCATTTTTTTCGCTTTCTTCGACCTAAATATATATATTTAAAAAAATAAAAACGTATTATAAGCAGGAAAAATATTATCGAAAAATCATAATCGGATCCATTTTAGTAATAAAAATTACATAACATTTTTACCTCCTCAAAACTACGTTTAACAGTTTGCAAAATAGCCTCGATTATTCGCACGGCGTATTCCTCCTTGTGCAAAATGTTATTCGAATATTTTTGTGAAAATGACGAGCGCACAGTATGAAGAGTTCTGTCCAATTCCAACAGTTTCTTTTCGACTCTCGTTGGGAATCTCGTTTCGACATTTTTTTCTATTTCTTCTCCAAAACGACGATAATATTTGTCATCTTCCCGATCCGTGGTTGAGTTGCAAATCGATTCTTCCTCGGGATAAATAGTGGGCTCAGATTCGATCACAGATTTTTCCTCAGCGAATATTTCTCCAGCGATAAAGAAGCTCTCCTCGTTACCGACGATCGGTTCTTCGTCTTGCGAGTATAATTTTTTTCGCCTCTTATCTGCGAGTCCTCGGAATAGTGCACCGGAAGTGTCGGAATCTCTTTCGCTAGGGCAGAAGTATCTTGATTTCGAGAATTTCTCAAGCTCGATTGTCTCGCTCGGATAGAGTTTAAAGGTGTCGAATGCAAGTGCCATCGAGGCTTCTTGCTTGGAAGATTTTTCGAAGCTCAGACTCCGTTCGCGATGGCAAAGTTGAAAATGCGAGGGATACTCGTTCCTCTCAAATTTATGTCCGGGTAGATAAGTTTCTCTATTCAATAAACTTTCGTTGCTACTTCCGGCATTAAAATCGATCTTGTCGCCACGATCCGTTATGTACGCGGTTCGAACACGATCTTCCTCAAAAATGTCCGTAGAACGGCAAGAGGTTCGCTTTCCAAAAGTTTCCTCGGACTCTTGCTCGGAATAAATAGAGCTGTCATCGATGGTGTACTCAGTGTCGGTAGTGTTGAAACCGGCTTGTAGACCGTCAGCCACGAAGTCGATAATGTCGTGGCATCCTCTTCGAAAATCTGTGAAATTTTTTATTTATGTTTTTAATTATTTCATTGAGGATGAAATCTTTTTATTTTTTATTTATTGTTTATTACTTTGATATACTAACAAAAACGAGACTCCGGTACGTAATAAAGAACAACGCCTGAGAGCATGAAGATTATTAAGGAAAGCCGCTTCAGGTAACCACTCCATCCCATCGAGCAGGTTTCCCCATCTTTGTAATGTTGCCATAAGAGAATCGATCGAGAATTTAATTTTTAATAATTTTCCAAGACCCTTTGATGACTCACCTGCTGCATTCCACCCCTTACTTGCTGCTATGCACTGAACAACGAATAGAACTATGATGAGCGAACAAACGGAGAATTTCATGTTCTGCGTGAATCGGTTTAATGGGAGACAGTCGATTTGACAGCGAGCCGAATTGACGGAAACAAAATAGACCGGAAGCTTCAAATTTCGAATGTTTGAGCTGTCGTTTTCTTACTTGCAAAGTAAAAAACTAGAACACGCAAAGTAAAAAAAAATGTTAAATAGAGAAAAATTGATTTTTTTTGCGCGTCAATCATAGAATAATAATACAAATGTGTATAAATGTTACGATTCATATCAGAGGAAATTAAGGGTTTAAGGACGACAAACTAAATTAAGATTCATATCTTGATTTTTATTGTGCTGGTATCTTTACATTATAATACAAACAAAAGTATTCATATACATGTGTGTTTGTGTGTGTGTGTGTGTGTGTACGTGTTCGGCGAGGTCTAAACGCCAACGGTCTAATGGATTTAAGTAATTGCGTGTGCAAAGTGTAATACGCAGCATCGAAATACGGGAGGGCAGAACTAAATACGACAGTAATATTACATCAACGGGATTGCGTGTTTCCCTACTAATTTACGATTGCGTTGATTTTAACGAGTATACATCGGTATATCACTTAACGTGTAATTCACATCATTACAATTTTTAACGAATATTTCTGCGCGGCCAAATGAAAATCCCGCTGCCAGACAATTTTTCACCTCTTCCTACATTCTGAGCCTCGATCCAAAAACACAATTACTCGCAGCTTGGTCGCGCCTGCCGTGGGAGCTATCGCGAATCACATAATTACGATATACACATACATCGAATATACACTGTTACATTTACAAATATGTGACGAAAATTCGATGACATTTGAATTTTTTTCACACGACAAATTTTGATCCTGTATTGAACTCGATGAATACGTAAATGTTCACAATTTTTTTCCTTCTCTGTTTCCATACAAGTTGGACATAAAATTTTTCTGCAGTACGTTTTCATTCGTATCGTTCCATGATTTTTTTTTTCGTTTGCTCAAATTTAAATAAAAAATAAACGATGCACGGCGGGTTCGGAACAATCGATGAAAACAACAAAAAGAAAAAAAAAATCTGCGTTAGGTAGCGCATGATCACACACACGCGAGCCACCGTGATTTTCGGGGAATTAGACAAATAAAATAATAATAATAATAATAATAATAATAATAATAATAATAATAATAATAATAATAATAATAATAATAATAATAATAATAATAATAATAATAATAATAATAATAATAATAATAATAATAATAATAATACGACAATAATAATAATAACACAGCCGCCAGCGTGCATAACCTCGTAAAACGCCCGAACCCTGGGTCACTTCTCGTTAATATCTTCCGCGACACGGAAATCGCGGCACGGGCAACAATTCAATTCCATGAAAATGGAAAAAACGTCCCGACACGAGACTGCATCGTGGAACGAGCGAATTACGTAGGTACGCGCGTCATGGCTCGACTGGCATGAATGGCGACTTTATACAGGACGTGAGGACGACGACAACGACGATGATGTGACTTCATAATTTCTTCTGTTTTTTTTTTCGTTTTTTTTAATGACGATGAGAGTGCGGGTTTCGAGTCCAAATGACCGTCCCCTTCAGCGAGCGATCACCGACTTCGATTGGTGGAAAACGAAGTTTTTCGTCGCGACTCCAAGCCAGCACGGATTTTGGTCTCAAATTAAAAGGAGGAAAGTTGGCAAAGGGCTGCCGAGACGATTGTGAGTTTCGAACGTGGGGACGAATATATAGTATTTATATATATATAATTTAAAATAAATTATCATTCTCGCAACGATTGGCAAGTAACGCGCCTGTTTCTAATACGAAACGATAAACGATAAAGCCTCCTGGGTGGGGTGGGGTTGAGAGTAGGTAATAGCGGTGAAAAGAAAGAAAAAAAAATACAATACATATGAAGATCGCGAGGGGTAGAAAATGAGAGAGAGGGGGGGGGAGAGAGAGAGAAAGATGGAAAACGCTGAGAATAGAGCTTACGCGAAGGATGCCTTGATTTTGTTGATCGCGTTCGTAAGATGAGTCATCTCCGTGTTGAGCTGGGATACGAGACCCTCGAGCCTCTCGACACTGTCGAGTACCTCGACTCGCTGGGTGTGAGGATTGAATCGGACCTCGAAGGGTCGGCTCATCGTGCTGACCCAGCGCCGGAACTTGTCCTTCGCGTCCTCGAAGCTCTCGGCGACGTAGTAGATCGGCTGGTAGTCCTGATCCTGGTAGGGCTGGACGGCCGTCGTCGATGGGTCGAAAGCTCGGTGCTCGCATTTGTCGCTGAGGGAGTGAAGAAGCTCGCCGTAGGCCGACAGTAGACCAGCCCCGTACGCCTTGACCTCCTGGCCCTCCTTGCACAGACCGAATTCAACGGTGAACCAGTAGATGGTCGAGAGCTTCTCGATCTCCGCGTCGGAAGCGCCGAGAGATGCCAAACCGATTTCCTGGGAGAACTGGGCGAAGCTCGGGTCAGCCAGGAGCGGCATGTGTCCCAAAAGCTCGTGGATGCAGTCTCTGCACAAAAAAAGCGGAGATGTGAGTTCAATGATCTTCGTTCGTTGGTGAAGGAGAGACCCAGTACCGAAAACACCTTAAATTTATCGACTACACTGAGAAAAAGGATGGTATTTCCCACTATAACGAAAAGTTCCCAGGGGGGACGTCTATATCGATAGGGGTGGGGAATATGGCCCGGTCCATATATCATTGATTTACGTGTTGATCGAGGTGGGCCATATTCACCACTTTTACCCTATAGATACACTGCGAAAAAAAATTGGTTGGTTTAACCAAAAGGCACGGTGACATACGTTCAAAGCTGTTGTTTGTTTGGTACAAATAAAGCATTGTTTTGCTAAACGATTATTTGCTTCAATTTATTAAAAATTTGTCGATTGAAACAAACATTTTTGTTGTACCAACCAAATACACCTTTGAACGTATGTCACCGCGCATTTGCTTAAGCCAACCATTTTTTTTCCTCAGTATAGTTTGTGATAGTATATATTCAATTGGTTAAACTATGATTATAGTTACAACTATAATTTTTGTAATTGTCGTAACTATAAAATGTAGACGTCCCCCCTGGGAACCATTTACTATGTAAGTTTTTCTCAGTGTACCCTAGTGGAGATATGGCTCTAGCCATTTAGTGACGGCCGGTACTGGTCTGCGGCCGGTATTGTTGCCGGTACTGGCGTTCCCACTAGGATAGTTACAGTATGTAATTTTCCCGATTGGAAAAGCGTGTCCCGGTCGGAACTTCCGAACCGGTTCGAACCGCGGAGTACAATTCCGAACAGCTTCGAACAAGTGTCAAGCGATCGCGGGACTGCTGATGGAACAAATTTAGGAACGGTAGCGCGAACAACGTTCGCGATGAGTTTCGGAACTAGCAGGAACTGAGTTATCAACGCCATCGCTGTCGTTAAAAGCCAATTAGAGTTCCATTACAAGCTTAGAGAGGCGCGGGTTAATTCCATTATCGTCGCTATATCATCGCACTCTCTGTGAGGCACCGACGAGAGCTCTTCCGTCATAACGCAATATCGATTGCTTTTATGTTGTGCCATCGTGCCAGCGCGTTCTCGAGTTGTCTCTGAAGTGACGGAACCGCACGGTACGCATCTACCTCGTGTCCTCCGCTAAATCGTGTGTGCACGCCGGACCGAAAGGCCAAACCCAGATGCTATATATCGATCGCAAATAATGTTTTACCACCAAAAAACCGGACGATTTTTCGTACTCTTCGAAAATAGCGGCTTCCGGACAAATTTTTCATGCACAGGATCAAGAGAGCAAAGTACACTGAGAAAAAATTACATAGTCAGAGCAACAATACTGACTTTATACCATAAAAAATAGTTCCCGAGGGGAACGTCTACATTTTACAGTTACGACAATGACAAAAAATCATGGTTGCAACTATAATTATAATTTAACCATTTGAAAATATACCATCAGAAACTATCTATATAAACGTTCCCCCTGGTGAAAACTATTAGTTATAGTAGGAATTACTATCCTTTTTCTCAGTGTATTGAATAGAAAATAAAGGAAGAAAGCAACAACAAAAACTTGACTTACGGTTCCGGAGTGTGATATGGGCTGTTGATGTGACGGACGTACTGGGTGCTCTGGAAAACTCTGAAAGCGAGACTCGACAAGAAGTCCCTAGCGGTGAGAAGACCGGCGGCCGGACGAAGAGTGAAACCGGTGCTGTTCTTCAGAAAGTCGCTGACCTCCTGAAGTTGAGGTATGCGATGAGCCTCGAAGATCTTTTCCTCGGCAAGTTTCTTGAACACCCTCTGATACTCGATGCAAGCGTGCTTCGGGACCAGATCGACGACGGTGTTGAATACCCGGAGCCAGGTCTCGTTCTCGGTCTCGGTGTAAGGAATCGAGGGTATCGGGTCGCCGGATTTGTAGGCGAACGCAATCTCGGCAATGATCTTCCTGCGCGCGCGATACTCCTTGTCGGCGAAGCCGGGATGATTCATGTCAAGATCGGGCTCGTACTTGGTCATCAGATGGTTGCAATTGTCGAGCTCGGAGGCATGTCGTGGAAACCACGGATCCTTGATGCTAACCGAATTGTCGGCCAGCAGCGTAACGCCGCCGAGTGACGAACTCTGACGAAGATTCCTGATGAGCTGGAGCAGGCTCTGTCTCGTCATGTCGACCTTGATTAGAACCTCGAATTGCAGACCCTCTTTGCGGGAGGGACGCGACTCAACGTGATTGACAACTCCCTTGAAATTCTCAACGGTCTTCAAGATTCTCGCGAGGCTGCCGATTCCCTCGCGCATTCTCAGTACCAACGCTGCCTTCTGGACGGTGCTTTCGGCCTCCGGGCTCTCCGAAATCGTCTTCGCCAAAACTACCTCCTCCTCGGTGAGACCGTAATCTGGAATCATGAATGAAAAACGATGAACATCGTTAGATCAAGGCCTCGTCGGGCTGCGATGGGGCGAGAGTTCCTCGAAGATTTTCCCGAAGATTTTCTGGAAAGAGTCCGGAAATGGACTTCGCCCAGATGTGTACGTGTATAAAAGCTTATGATCGACGCCGACATGGTCGCGAAAGGTAATCGGGCAATTCCGAGTCCATTTACGCTCTCGCGGTCCCGCACGGCAATGGCAGAAATATAAAGGAAAACGGAAAATAAAGAAGAAACTGAAGTACTTCGTGGGCGTTTGAAGGAATCCGCTCGAGAGTCAACCCCTTGCCGGCTAAGTGAGCGGCGATCTGGTGGGATAAAAAAGTATATATCATCGCCATCTGTATGCTCTCTGCTACGTGCTTTGAGAAGCTGAAGCTCGCTGAAAGCTTCCCTTTTTATTCTGCGATCCCGAGGAGCTGAATGTGGGAAAAGGGGGTAAAAAGGACCGCGTGAGAATCGTCGAGAACCAAGAGGCGTATAAGCGTATTAGAAACGTTTTTGACCCTACAATCCGTGAGGCTCGTGGGCGTTTTTTTGCGATGTGTGAAAACTTGACTCCGTAAGTCCTTGCTGTAACGCGATTTCCAATGCACAAAGGTCGCCTTCGGACCTCGGCGTAATTCACCAAAGTGTCTCGGGCCGGGCCGAGCAACCCCCTCGTCTCGACGACAATGGATCCAGGGACCGTTTCACCCTCCATTTACTCCTCTCACCCAGTTACCGCGACATTTCCTCCACTCTCGTCTTTATCCCGCCGTTTTTTTCTTCCCTTTCTGTCGTGCACTCTCGTGAGTCACAACTTACGTTCGACAAGTTACATCGACAAGGACTTTTTTTTCTTATTTTTGATGTCATCTTTACAGATCTTTCAATATTTATCTATTTTCATGGCTGATCTTTTTTTTGTGGCAAAATATCGATAAAATTAAATACACTCACCATCGTGAATATCGGGTTTTCCTTCGCTGTCGGAGGACGAAGCTTCCGCCTTGGCTTCTGTGGTTCCCAAAAAAAAAAACAAAAAACATGCCATCGAGACATTTAACACTCATGCTCATGCCCAGTTAAAGAAAAAAAAAATAGATAATATCTTTGCATAGTTTCAAAAACTGTACCTCCTTCCTTCGCAGCGAAACTCAGAGTCTCCGATTGTTCGTCGTCGCTCGTGTCCACGTATCTTTCCTCCTGATCTTGCTGTTCTTGAGCGGCTGCGATTGCCGGATCGGCGTTCGAGTCTGAACCGATCGAGAAAAAAACGTAACGTGCATCATGCAAAACTGATCGGAAATGAATTCAACGGAAGCATCCGTACGGGAAAAAGTGGGGCAAAACGGATGGTTGTCCCACATTTAACTAAATTTCTAATTAGTAAATATAGTTCGTTTTGTCACGCTCTTCCCTACTGCTTGCAGACTCTCGACTCATGCTCAAGTAAACAGTGATACGATAAAAAAAATACATTCTTTTAAATGACAAACTAACGAAACGCTACAATGTTCAACGATGTACACAAAGTTGATAGATCGAGGACTCACCATTGGCTCTTTGACGAGCCTCTTCGAGCACGCTCTGCTTCGTTTGCTTGACGACCAAAGTTTCGAAACGCGCATCGTCTACGAGTGAACGGCGGCGTGCTGGATAGCCGTTCTGCAACACATAAGGACAACCAATGATTAGTCTCAGTGACACGAGGAACACCCGTTTATCGGTGCAGTTATTACTATGTCTCGGTCCCAGTTTTACGAGCGAGTACATGCGAAACCGGTAGAGCGCCTTAGCGGTTACGCGCAGGAGTCCTTGACAGGACGATTTCCGGTTCCTCGGGAGGCTGACCTAGTGCCTGTTCGGCAAGGGCGAGGAAATCAAGTATCCTGGCATTATCACGGTCGAACGATCCGGAACCGGTTCCGGGCGGTGCCTTTCCGCACGTGGTGGTTCAATCGGTTCTCTTAACTGCGGCGCGACATACTGTCCTTCAGCTTCTGAATCGTTGCAGCAATGCAACCACCCGGCGAAGGTAATATGCTGGAGGAAACGAACTTGGCTTTGGCCTTTGAACCTACTTCGTACACTGCGCGGTTGAACGACCGGAAATTAATTAACTAACACCTGCGCCGACGTCGAGTCCGAGTTCAAAGCTCGATGTCTTTCTGTGTACACCGCATTGCGCCGGGAAATGCAAGCGCTGTAAGAC
Source organism: Ichneumon xanthorius (assembly GCA_917499995.1). NCBI lineage: Eukaryota > Metazoa > Arthropoda > Insecta > Hymenoptera > Ichneumonidae > Ichneumon > Ichneumon xanthorius. The sequence continues at coordinate 5,340,702 of OU824202.1, read as the reverse complement.
AATTCAGATCCAGTTACATCCAATAACCTGGGCCTGATAAGACCCAGGAGGGTCTTATCAGGGTCTTATCAGGCTTATCGCTAGGGCGCCATCAAGCTTTTCCCGAACCTCATCACGACCTGATGTAACCCACTAAAAGTGCTCCAAAAAAATCCAGCGGGATTATCTCTTAAACTTTGTGCGATAGAAAAATTAAATAGGGAAATATTGAAAAAGGTAATCGAAACGCGACAATATGGGACATGTGTACCGATGAAGGAGTATAGAGGTTCGTTGTCTGTGAACTTTAGAAGTATTTTCAGATTTGGATTATAAAAATTGATATCCACAGGCTCAACTTTTGGTAGTTTTATGAAACCGATAGAAAAATTAAATTGCGAAATATTGAAAAAGATCATCGGAACGCAACAATATGGGACATGTGAACCGATGAAGGACTACCTAGGTGCATTGCCTGTGATTATTAGAAGAATTTTCAGATTTCGATTATCAAAATTGATATCTACAGGAACAATTCAATTTGGGGTATTTTCATGAAACCCTTGAGGGATGAAATTTTGCTATTATTGGACTTGACAAGATTATTTTTTATTTTTTTTTTTTCTGCAAAGTAAATGAGTCCGGCGCTCTGGCACCGATAACAACACGGCACGTTTAGCAATTCTTCGAAACGCGTGTCTCGCGTCTCCCTAAGTGGGCCAAGTACTTTGCTAGTTGCGGATTGACGGGCGATGAGTGTGCAAACCGAACGATCGGCAGTTGCATCAGCTAACTGCACAGGTTACCCGTGATTATTCCAGTTACGGACGAGACTACGCGACGACTACCGAGACTGAAGACACCGTCCTTCATCTACCCGCGAACTAGCACCAGTTTGTTCGATACGTCTTGGCCAAGGGCGCAGCCATTTCATTTTATTCCTCGACCAACGATTGTGTAATACATAATTGTCAACAAAAAAAAACTTACAAAAATAACGTGACCTACTGATTTAAAAGGAGGATTCTTATATTTTCTTTTAATTGCCATTTCGATATGCTCTGGTCAATTGATCAATAAAAGTTTCTCCTTAGAAACACGTCTCGGTAATTTTTTAAAAATAACTTCAAGTAGTTACCCCCGGTGCGCGCTCAGGCGCGCAAGGACACAAGATTGAATAGATCACAAAAAAAAAAAAAAAAAATACGTGGTGGACGTATGCGCCCGGAATTACGCAAGTGCGGAATGTGCCGCGGACGCTATTATAATGAATATCGTATGACTGACATATAGAAATGTAATGGCGTCGACAGGAGCAGGTTATGCTCCTTGGTTTTTATTTTCTGTACATTTAAAAAAATGTATTTATAATTATTAAGACTATCGAAGAGTCGGTAGCGTGCATCGGACAAATCATTTTAAATACAGTAATCATCGAGCACGCGATAAATTAGCATAGCCGATAGCGTCGGGTATCGCCGGTAACGTGTTTGTCCGAGAAATATACGATAATATGAGAATCAAACGAGCGCGCATGTAACACGGGTGTTAGCTGCGACGGTTTTATGCGATTAGTTGGGGGGGAAATCGAAGGAGCAAAGGCGGAGTCGAGCCTCCAAAGGCATAACGGTCCAATCCGCGATACAGATATCTGACACGATACCGCTCGTGCATATTACGTTCTTGGATCGCCGGAGCACGCATGACACTGTTCGCGTGTTCAGGGACTTTTGGCACCTCTTTCAACCGCTGCATCTCTTAGCAGATATATCGTAGGTGCGTGCGCGCATGCGCGGAGGTACAGAGAGCGCGAAACCGCGCTATTCCGCTTTACAATCCGCTCTCTCATATTCATAACATATTCATAATTATCATGCAGGCAAGGACGATTGATTTCTCAATCCGATCCGAGGGAACGCGCAACCGTATACGTGGTTTGCCGCTGCCGGTGATGTATCGAAAGAGCTCTCCGGAGCATGGCGCAGACCGTTTGAATTATCGTGAATGAGGGACCACGACAGGTGCAGCAGGTTCTGCTTTACACTTGCCTTTGGAATCTCAGCAAGGTCATCGCGGATTTTTCCTTTTTTTTACTCTTTTTTTTACTGTACTCTTTTTTTTACTGTATTAACTACGTCAATTAATGCGGCTGCTGGGGCGTAGGAGTGAACGATAATTTGTGGATAATGATTGTCACCTTGGAAACGGATCTAGAATTTATGCAAGAGAACGGGAAGCAACATTTTTATTGATGTAAAGCTCTTTTTTCTTTCATTCAAAAAAATACTGAAGCCGTTACGATTTTCTTACGCGAATGGAAACATATCAGTAATATGTGATAAATCTAAAGATATATATTATCTAAAATGTTGAGCTACTTTGATGAGGTTATCATCTCTTATCGAATCTTTAATTTTATTGAGTAGATTTATCGGTGATAAATAATCGATGCGGGAAAGTAAATGCATTTGAGGTATGCGTGTTGGTAATTGGATGTGTAATCTTTAAATTGCATAACAGGATTTGCGAGGCTCCTGTTAAACTGGTAGTTACATTGTACGAGTATATGCCCGTAATGTACGTCGAACGGTTACGAATGAAAGTTTCAAAGAGATTAGACGAGCTTCAGACTCTCATTGACTACTTTCTCCGTTTGGTGCGTTAGCCAGCCAAATAGTTTCACGCGCTTTCCGTTATGAGAAAATAACCATTAATAATCGTACCCATGGTCGTACGCCTTCGTTTACTGTACAAAAACAATCTGTCGGAGCGATCGGTCGGAGTAAATAACTTGCGAGATATTGAATAAATATAGTATCTTTTGATGATAACATGTCTGTTGGCCACCTGAACTAAGAAAAAATTTTATTTTTAGTTCGTTTGTGTTAAATTTTGTTTTCCTTTTTTATGCTCTAAAAAGCCTACTACAGGTACTATACTGGGTTGTCTTGACTGCTACGAATAACTCATTTGGGCGGATAAATGTTTTCTGGTGATTTATTAACTTTGTGGCTCAACGTGCCCATCAATAATTCGATTCACGTGAACGCGGACGAGACATCTCTGTTTTCATACGTGATTCGATCTTAATAGATTTACAACAGCCGCTCCTGACAATTCAAATATGTCGTGTGTTTCGCGCCTTTGAGTCATCAATTGAGCGCGATTATCATTAGTTTCAATAAATCGGTATTTATTCAATCGATTCACCTACGCAAATAGGTCTATAACTTCTTATCAGTTTTGTCGCGTACGGACGGTATTTTATATTTGTTCTCTTTTCATGATTTTTTTTTATTTTACGAATCTATCCCGTTATGTTTTTTAATTGAATTTAACGAAAATCGACTCGTAGACGTAACATTTTTGAAATTTCCAATTTTTCACAAAATTTATTTGAAGCTATCGACGAATGAGTAAGCGTAAATATTTAATACACACCCTTTTTAGTGACTCATACTAACGAAATTTTACTGATTTCCCACCGTTGAACATTCTCGAGATCGATTTACTTGTCTTCCTTTTTTTTTGTGTCTCCGTTTTAAAAGTGCCTTATTGCGATGGGGCCACAGCTGCACGAGAACAGTGAGCCGTCTCAACAGAATTCGTGTAACGCGGAGAAAGTCTTTGACGGTGGCTCTTCGGCTCCTTCAATAAGCGAGAAGAGTTCGTCCAAAGTTAATAGGCGCGTCCCCGCGTGCGTACGCGACGAAGAATTACGTATGCCCACGTTGTTTTTCTCGGTGGTTTTGCCGTTAAACGACCACGATTACCACGAGACGCTCGCAGCAATCTGCATTTCGAGAATCTTGACGCACCGAAGAACGGGAAATATACTGTGTCTAGAAACGTTCGAGAACCGCGTGTCCATGACTCATCGTTATCGGAATAATGAAACTCGCGGTCTTTAGCGAGGATATAGTCAGATAAATACTTTCGAAATTTGAGGCCAATTGTGGCCCGTTGGGGGCAAAATATGTTATTATTATTATTATTATTATTATTATTATTATTATTATTATTATTATTATTATTATTATTATTATTATTATTATTATTATTATTATTATTATTATTATTATTATTATTATTATTATTATTATTATTATTATTATTATTATTATTATTATTATTATTATTATTATTATTATTATGCTACAGCAGCATTCAGGCACGTTGATATCGAGCATCCGTGAAAGTGAAAAATCTGCAGGAACTCGTCTAACGGTCACAAATATATTCCTCGCGATTCTTCCTCAATTCGCGTGATCTCACCGAATATACATATTTAATCACAATTTCGTAATATACTAAAAAATTTTTTTTTAGATAAACAATATCGTAAATACGATACTGTGCTCCAAAGGGGTAACTTATCGCATTGCAGTTCAATTCTGCTTGAAGAATTTTTTTATCGAGCGAATCACGTGTCGTGTCAATGTTCCCGGTCTTTGACTTATCTTCGGTGGGGATCCCTTCGGTGGGAGGTGTGGCGTGTACGTCAGTTATTAAGAGATGTGCAACGTTATGCATTATGCATATTTGTTATCGGGAGACTAGGGAGTTTTCTAATACTATCGGCAGACGCCGAGATAAGCCGGGGTATTAGTGGATCGAAATATACACTATGAGAATTTAAAAAACGGATTTTAGAGCTATTAACGGCATTGTAAGATCGTCGCTAATCCCGGCGTCTGGACATATCACAGACTAGGCTGATAAGTAAGATTCTTCTTTTTATTTATTTATTTATTTTTTTTTTTTTGTAATAACAATTATATCTTAAGGAGGCTCGATCGGGGTGAAAGAACAGCTCACGAAAGAATCATTAAAGAGCATTAATAAGGTTCAATGAAATTAATATTAATCCTAAGTAATAAGGCGCTCAGATACGACAATGTCTTCTCGAGATCCTCATCGATATTCGTGTAAATAATTATCAATGATTTTTTTTAACTGTCCCATTAAAATGCATGCTTATTAACAATTATAAAATCTTCTCGATAAATTCCAGTTCAAGTCGTTTAAATATTATGTATATAAGGCGTTACAAAATGGGATTTGGAAAGTTGTTAAAAGTCTCAAAATTCACGTGTCATGGCAAAATCGTGTGTAGTCTCCGAGGAGTTAATTTATTTGCATACAGCGAAATCTTTGTGAGATTTTTTCTCACAAATCGCCTGGGCGAATACGAGATTTATTTTTGCACGCGGGCCAAATTTTTTTGCAATTTTTTATTGCAAAGAAATGTGGCACGCGTGCAAAAATCAATCTCGTATTCGCCCAGGCGATTTGTCGATTACGAGAGTGAGATTAGCAACTCGGTGAGCTCTCGATGGCCCTATGCCAATGAAACATCGTACCGAAGTTGGTAATGTTCTCGTTCGTCGTCGTCCCTGTCGAATCTTTTATATCTTTTTATTTTTCTTGTGTAACAACGCTTCGACAATCAAACACTTTAAAACTTTCTCCGTACGCCCGAGAGGTGTATCGAGTCCGAGCAGCAGAACGAACATCATCATTATCGGCTGGCGGTTCACGAGAAGAAGCGAGAAAAAGTCAGCCGTGAATTTCACTCGAGAGTCGGTGTAAAAGTCAAACGAGGTGTCGTCTCGGAACCGGCACGCGACGCTCGAGCAGACGACGACGGTGCCGAGTGAAAGACTCGATCCCCGACGACGGAGAAGTAAGAACCGGCGAGAAAGAAATAAATATTTTTTTAAATAAATAAAAAAGTAGTAGCATAATCAACCTCTTCAAATACCAAAATTTCTGATGCAATTTTTTTCATAAGTTACGAAAGTCAAGATCCGCGGATAACCGTGGGCCATTTTCGACAAGCGCGGTCAGTCACGTAGTCCGGATTGTCAGACCGGACCAACATTCCTGGAGAGATATGTGATACAAGTAAAACTGTGACCGATTTGCCTACGAATCGCACCTCTCGTTGATATCTCTTAGCAGGAATGTTTGTCTATGTGTTTCGTAGATTCTAAAAACTTTGTCACCATATCCACTCTTCTGGTATTTCTCTTCCCCCTCCAAAATGGTAGACAAGAACGCAGTGAAAACTTTTATTTCACATATTTTATTTTCATATCTGGTTCTATTTGCAGTCTTCGTAGCTCCTAGTCTAGTTTTGTTCGTTCCATAAAAACATATTTATATTTTTTGTTCTGTTTTGCTAGAATATAAAGCGTACAAAAAAAAGTTGCCAGAAGAATGGATACCATAAGCTATACTTTATACTTTATATAGCAGCACTTTATACTGCCTGTATTGCCTTATTCTTCTATAGGGTAAAAGTGGGGAATATGGTCCGGTCCATATATAATTGATTAACGTGTTAATCGAGGTAAGCCATATTCACCACTTTTACCCTATGCGAAATACTGCCTGCTGTACTCTGCATTGCTTTTCTTTGCCTGTATTGCATTGGTCCTTAGGGTAGATATCGCAGGACTTAATAAATTCTATCTATCTATACTTATAAAATAAATATCAAAATCTTCGGGACCTACGTTTAAATTTTGGTCGATTAAAATATTGGCTCAAAATGACAGCTCGAAGAGCTTACAGTATTGCCGGCATTATCATGACCGATAACAGCATCCACCGGAGGTCTTCGGAGCGTGAAATTATATTTCGTGACATAAGCGATATCGCCAATCGAGAGATGTAAAGCTCGAATCGTTCTGAGTTCAGGGAACGTAACGCACGAATGAATTTGCTGATTGGGTGCTTTTTAATCATGCTTTAACATGATGTATCGTTTATTACCCTGCTCTGCGGGTCTCTTGCTCTGCGTGGTGGCCGTTATCGGCCACCACGCAGAGCGAAATATCAAATCTTTATTTTTTCATTTTTTTCTCTGGTGAATTTTCTTAAAGATTCTCATCGATGAGACAAAACTTGGATCTATTTCCTATTTTACCCAAACCATTTTTTCCTCAAGATTCTTTTTCTTCCATCCGCGATTCTTCGATTCGAATTTCGTAAAATTCATGACGTTATTCGCATTAGATTCACAATGATTTCTTTCTCTTAATCCAAATATTTCGTTAGATAGATAAAAAAAAATTACGAATAATAAACCACTCACCTCGATGCTGTAAGACTTCTTGATAGCGAACATCTCGCGATTCTTTTGGGCTGCTGCAACTGCCATCATGATCCTCGTGGATTAATCGTTTGCCTTGCACAAGAATACTTCACAGCCTCGGTTCTTCGGTGTAGATCTTCTTTACTCGTATATATACGATGTTTTGTTCTTTTTAGTATTCGCGCTTCTTCGAAAAATTCGCCGATTGGTATCTAACTCGTTCGCGAAGTGAAAGAGGGCCTGATTCGTTTCTTCCTATGTCGTAGAATAGTCTCACTGCCTCAATTTCGACCTTTTTTTAACGAAGTTAAGATTTTATTAGCGACGTTACAGGACAACGAAAACTTCGCCGGAGGTGTAATCGAGTGTCTGATATATATCAGCGTGTACGCCGAAATAAAATTGCGAGCCACGGGGTGTCTAGGAACTTCCTTCGATAACGACCACAGTAGAATTCGTTGAAACAACTAAAGATGCTTCCCCGGTAGGTGATGCCTACTGTCTGCCGTAACGTGCGGGATAACGCCGACGATGTTCCAATTACTCCTCGACACTCGGTGAATATTTATCCGACGATTTATTATCTTTTCGTTTTTCTTTTTTATTATTATTCTTTTAATATATATATATACATATATATATTAAAATCGAAAATCCTCACGGCTGGGATTTCGAGTCCTGCTTTGGCGAAGCGAACGAGCGAATGCGACGTCGGGGCGACTCGTCGCTGCATATAAACGTTGCCTCCCTTCACCGCTTCGCGCCGGGGTCAGGGGTGCCCCCACCCACAGCTGTTTCGGGTGGTTCGCGCGCGCCTCGACTCCCGCGCGAGGTCCGCGTCCGCATCGTCTCGTTACCGCTCCACCGACACGCGGTGGTTCTCTCCGGTGTCCTATACGCATTTTACTTTCGTAACAGCACGCTCCGCGCGAACACCGTTCGCGCCCGTAAATCGAACGGCTCCGATTGGATGGACGGAGAGAGAACTCTTCGATTTGTCGCGGGGAGATCCCGGCGCGCTAAACCAGCGCCGCGGCATCGCTCGAGCCCGCTGACTCACTTCGGCACTCCGTCGTCGGCTCGGAAGGACGCCACCCGCACGCTCCGCCGACTCGCCGGTCTTCATCGCGGTTCAACGACGGATAGAAAAAGAACATTTTTATTCGAAGCCTCGAACTTTCAGATTTTTTGGAAATGGATTCGAACGAAACGTTTTCAGCCGAAACAGCTCTCTACAAGATAAAGAATTTTTTTTTTTTTAAAGATTTGTTCTTTGCAAATGAATGTTCGTAACTATCGACTCGCCGGTCTTCGTTTCGGTTCAACGGCGAAGAGAAAAAAAAAAAATTTTATTAGAAGCCTCGAGTTTCCACGTTTTTTAAATATGGATTCGAACACTGAGAACAAAAATTGATTGGATTAACTAAAGGTCGCGGTGACATACGGTCAAAGCAGCTATTTGTTTAGTACAAATCGGTCGAAAGAAACATTTTTATTGTACCAACAAAATACACCTTTGAACGTGTGTCAACGCGAATTTGCTTAATCCAACAATTTCTTTTTCTCAGTGAACGAATCATTTTCAGCCGTGCAACAGCCTTCTAAAAGATAAAGAAAATGATTCTTTTTGTTTGTTTTTAAAGATTTCATTCTTTGCAAATAAATGTTAGTAACGAACTTCCCGAATAACCAACGTAGCAACTTATTTTATTTTTTGATAACTAAGCTGACATACTTATAATTTTTATATATATATTTTTTCATTTATTAATTTTATAAATGAATTTGTGCAAAATTTCGAAACCAAAATTACAGTTCGACCGTTTCCGAAATGAATTTTTTTACCATGCAGCAGTGTCAAAGAGATTTTATTTTATTTTTCTCAGAATGGTCGCGAAATAAAAAAATGTTCATCTTACAGTCAATATATCGATTTACGAAAAAGGCTCTCACTGCTTTCGTTATCTCGATCGAGAGCGAATAAATAAAATATCGAGCGATTGAGGAAACTAGTTTGCGAGGACGAGCGTATAGGGAAGTAGATCACGAGATGCAGATCTTCCTCAATAAAAACCCAACTTCCTTCGCGGTACGCGACTGCGCCATAGCAGAGCGTGTGGGCCCGGACAGTCTTAGTCATAACTGGTAAACAATCCGGCATATTGGAAGTCATAACAATAATCCATATTTATTTATTTTTCACTTGCGCACGTCACATCCAAAACAGTTGTGAAAATGCAATAATTCATTACAATAAACATCGTCATAATCATCGCTCGCCGGCTTGACAAAGATGCGTTAACCGGGAGGGGATCGGCCCGTTCGAAAGTGTCGCTGCTCGTGCTTCAATGAAAATCAAGTGAACTTGTTTCGAGCAACAGGAAAATAAAAAAATTGTAAAAATCCAAAATAAAAACAAAGATAAAAAAGACACACATTGTCTATCGTGTTCACGTCAAAGGTAAATCTAGGAAGCGTGCACGCGTGACGGCGGGTGTAACCTCGCGTAAAGTTAATGTCATCAATGCGCTGTGTGCGTGCAGCATAGATATAGCCAGGAACCGGTAACCGGCCGTGGGACTTTCAGCGATCGTAGCATAGAAAAAGAATAAAAACGGGCGCGCACCGTTCCCTCGATTGACGCCACTAGCTCGGTCCAAAGTAGATAGTTCCGACCAGCTTCGGACGTGCGTAAAACCCGATCGCGCCCACGTCTTCGGCCGGGAATCCCGGGACTCTCCGCGGTCTCTCACTCTCTTCTGAATTTCCCCGAGCGCGGTTTAGTGTAAAAGTTGGGATTTAAATCCTGGAATCGTTTAAAAAGATCATGTTATTCCAGTTTTTTTAAAATACGAATTTCCAAAGTCCATCTTGAGTGGAGGTGTTCCGTTTTACCCCGTTCTCGCCTACTGTTAAAAATGTCATGTATAGGGTAAAAGTGGTGAATATGGCCCACCTCGATTAACACGTAAATCAATGATATATAGTCCATATTCCCCACTTTTACCATAATCGTTCCGACGGTTCTTTTTTCCTTTCTATCTGACGTTATATTTAAATTTTATTCGTCTGTATTTCGCTGTATGCTCGACCAAACAGGATCGACCGTTCGTGCACCAGCATGGAGGATCGTTAATCGCATTACGTTTGTTGCGTCCTTCGAGCGTACTGTAATCTTCCATGCGCGGGTATACTGACGCATGTCCTTCCAGCATAATCAAATAGCTGGAGGAAGTTATTGCAAGAATAAAAGCGACGAAAGAGGGGACTAACGGCTGTGGATGAAAGAAATAACATTGATGTTGAGCCGAATCCTTGCTTCTCTCAGGAAAAAGGATGTCGGGCTCGTTAGGGTACCAATTTGCCGCATACGTGATCTAAAATCATATGGATCAATTTTTTGTCCTCTTCCTTCGACTAACTCGATGTATGTGTTTGTTGAAACTATAACAGTAGTTAATTTTCCGCTCGATTCGAATTTATGGAGTGGTTACAGCAGTGCCGATATAATTATTTATTGCCGATTCGGCCTCATTGGACAGGTTCACCCTGTGTTTTTTATTTCTCGATAATATTCGCTGTTACGATACAGCATGCGACCCGACACCGATCGGCGAGACCGTATTACTCGTATCACACTTACCTAGTTCGTAAAAAAAATGTTTAATTAATTTTCGTCTTTACGATGCGTATAATATCCCGAAGCTCCCGAGAATCAATGCGTGGACGCTGAGAAATAAAGGCCGTTCCGATGAATCCTGAGCTATAAATTGAAAAATTGCTGTTTGGGACAAAATGGAATACCCATTCCCATTTTCTCGGAATTGTTGTCATACAAATGAATGGTTTTTTTAATGCACCTCGATTTAGTCGGTAGGCCATCTTGCCCCGTATCTGCGCCTTGCAGCTTTCCCAACATGGCCCGCGGTCTTGTTTTTTAAAGTCTACCATTGCAATGGCCATTTTTTTTTAAATTTTGTCGCATCCCATTTTGCCCCTTGTTCTCATCATCCCCATTTACGAGCCGATTTTCGTTTTTTCCGGTTACAATCATCAGCATCACAATCGGATGATGCAATAATTCAGGAGTCCTGGTACCTGCTCCCTCCAATCGTTGCGCCAGTGTAGGATAGGATCCTTGATAGTTCCTTCCGACATATTCGCGGCACAATGCACAGCCGCGCCGGTGCTCGATCGAGATCTGCAGACAAAACCTGATCTTACTTTCATGTACCAAGGACATGTGGAACACCGAGTGCTCTCGGTGAGACCGAGTGGCACTTGCTCTCCACTGTCAGCACATACTATTCACCCGGTACTCAGTATCAACAAACACAAGCAAAGCATCAGCAGCGGCAGCTTAGCAACGGCGAGCAGGACACATTACATTCCGTGCGTGACTCGTTAATCCAGTCTCGTTGCTATCGGGACGTATTCCAGGACCAGGGTTAAATGATAAAAAGAAGGAAAAAAAACCAAACTTCGAGTAGAACCAACGAACTCAATTATAAAGCCGTGCCGAATTTCTAATTTCCGGTTCGCGGGTTCGAAAGCCACGGCCGTGATATTCCGCTTGTTTAATAGTTCAAGGCTTTTCGACCAATGCAGGAGAGAGACCGACGGTATCGAATAAAATACCCGCACAGTGGTAAGCAAATTTTGTATCGAGAGATAACTTGATCGAAGCTGGAGTACAGGGACATATTCTTCACCCTTTGAGCCATACATTTTGATTCCATAAAAACAAGACCTCGGTATTTCGTGTCAAGAAATTAGTTTTAAAAATGTTAAGGATGTCCTTACCAACAACCCGAGGGTGGCACGGGAGAGGGGCGTGCGAGAGAGAACGGTGATACAAAGCAAGTGTGCTAGAAAAAGATGCACGTCTCGTTTTTTTAACGGCAGTTGAAAACGAGAACGTAAATCTTTTTAAAATTTAGACACAATCTGTAGTAAACTATCTTTAGTCAGTTAGTTTTTTTATTTCAATTGAACAGAAATTGGCGGAGAAAACAGCTATATTGTATCGTGTTTGAGGTTAGATCCGATCCTTCCCATATTAAAATACGTAACTTTGAAATCACGTTGCAAAAATACTAGACCGTCAAAAAATCTTAAAAAATTCCAACAAATGAATCGTGTTTTTTTCTGTAGACCACATAAGTTTGCTCAAGATTGAACGGAAGCGATTTTTGGTAATGATATCCTTAAACTGAGCGAATGAAGGTGAGACACATTATGTCCCACCCTAAGACGAATATGGGTTAAAGTCCCATCTTCATCTTTTTTCCCCTTATCTTTAAGAAGAAGTACAGAAAGGTTTTTTTTATGTTTAGGGCGGGTCAAAATGGACAATTTTTATCAATATTCGGGGTTCCATTTTGCCCCACTCTACCATGCGGTGATTGTTCTAATCCGGATAAGACATTCGATATACTCCGACAGACAAACAGACACGTATGGATGACGCTCGATATCGCCCTGACAATTATTGGAGATCGGATCGAGGAAGCATAATCTAGAAGGCCACCGTGAATATTCAGTATGAATAACTACATCGATCTAAACTTGCGGCCGAAGCGCGGAACAACGCCGCCTTTATCATCGGATCATCAAGGGCAGAGATCGAATAGATATCGGGATAAAACCAGGATATCCTCATTGGCCACTTCCTTGAAACCCCTTGAACTATCCTCGACGGAACTGCGCTCGGAACTGAAGCCCGTTTTCTCCGCCCCCTCACTAACGCGGACCTTCTATCGGTAATTGGTAAATTAATCAATTAATAACTCGTAATAAAATGTTTAGAGCCATACCTCACCACGTCGGAAAGTGGATTTATAAAATTATAAACAAGTGATTAGCTTGCACAACCGGTACGTACCGGAAAATTGTTATCTCCCGAGATTTTCGCAACCTACATCGGTTCGACTGTGCGAACCAGTGTCAATGCACCGCCCCGAGCATACTTTTACGCTTTGAACACACAGTTTCCACATTGAATAAAAAAAATATTCCGATATCGAGATCGTATCGGGTCGGCGTAAATGCACGTGCAAGGTGAGCCAGAACCGAAAGGTTATGTGTATGCTTTGCATCGGTATTGATATAGGTTTTTTCAAAAAGGAGCTGCGGAAATCAACGCGCTGAATCAACTGTCCTTAATTTACGTTTATTAATTTTTTAAAAATTTATCATAGTATTATAAGTTGTTTCGTTGGAAATTGTCGAAGCAACGTAAATCTTAATTTTGCGCACTGACTATTGATTTATATCGTGATGTTTTATGCCGCGCATAAATGTCGGCAGCGTCGCCGCGAAGGGTGTTACTGCAGATGCCGGTAAATGTCACAAAGACCCGATTTAGCACTTATCCGGTGCTTAATGAATATACCGAAAAATAAAAAAAATTGGTATCGAAGGCATTAGACAAATTACGGAGACGGCGCGCACGCGAGGCCGGTTTTTCAGATTCTACGATAAGGAGGCATTTCGATATGACTCACTCTATTAGTCATAATCGTAGTATGAAAGGATATGGTAGATTGTTGCTTTGTTTTAGTCTGGACTTGACGCCGCAATTAAGTATGAGTCTTAGTTCTGATAAAAATAACGATAATTCCATCCGCTATCTCTTCGAACTTGATTTCCGACTTTTAAGTTTTCCCAAGACCCTTCCGGTTGCTAATTGTTCACTTAATTATCAAGTAACGACAGGACTTGGTATTGTCCGACGATGGAGCGACGATCGAAGTCAAATGCTAATGTCCTTATCGCCAGTTACGCAAGACAAGAGACCGACAACGACAACGACGACGACGACGAGGAGTAGATAATTGTTTCCTCGATGCAAATCGATCGCTCGAGAAAGCCTTGAACGCCTCGGTATCTGCGAGACATGCGGGGGCTCGATTATGATAATTAACACTGTTTAATGAAGTTACATGCATGTACGTGCTTCGGAGCCCTCCGTCTTTGTGATTCTTATGTTTATTTTTTTTATTTTTTTTATTTCACGTCTATATTAGCGTGCAGCCTCGCCTTATCGTCGCAACGATCGTAGCGTGTACCGTTGAACGCGAGGATGAGATGTGATAGCAGGATAATTCGAGGCACTCCTGTCGCTTCGTTTTCAAGTGTTTATACGATAAAGAGAAGAGATCATATCACGTTGACTAATCGTGATTGTTAATTCTATGTGCCATTAATCCATTTAGCATTCCCGTCGCTTTATCAATTATTTACGTGTTCCTGCGGCGAGTGTGACTGATAAAAAAAAATCACATCGAAAGACACAGAAAAAGCGTGAAAATTATAGTCTATTAATATTCATCCATTGTACATTTTTTCGTATGTTAATTGGATCGAGTGTTGAATAGGTTGAAATTATGTTCTAGATAATCGAGGCGCATTCCGTGATCAACAATAGAGAGTCGAGTCTGATGAAACAAATAATTGATCGATCGATTGATCGATATAATTCGATAGGCAAAGGGTTGTACGTTATATTAACCCCCGATCAGCCGTTCACGTTCACGTATCGGTCGTATAAATTTGCGTATGTGTGCAATCGAGGAGTCACCGCCCGAGCGATTGACGCGTCAACGACGCGGTGCTGCTATCGGCAGGCGGGCACACTCTATCATCGGCCAGCGGGTCAGACGAGGGGTGTTTTTTTGTCATAATTATGAGGTCGCGCACATCGATGGCGAGCGGATCATCCCGAGATGCTATGCTGCTAGTAAAATTCAAAAAATTCATATTAATAAAATAAAATATTTTTTAAAAAATGTTGGCCCAAAAAGAATTATCAAAGGGGAGTCGTTATCGTTCGAGAAATTTCGGGCTTTTCATTTCACTTGCCTAAAACGTAAAACTTCGATATTTAGGCTTAATTGATCATTTACAATTTTCTTTCTGTTTTTTGTTTTCCTATGGGTTAAACTTAGTCGCGGTATCGTTACTCATGCCTACGACTGACGCTGCACCGTCTCGAGGTTCTTACGATTGTTACAATACACTGGACAATGACGCCCCGTTCATACATAATTACACGAGCGCGAATGGGTCAGTGTCGATCCGCTTGACTGCTCCCATGATCCAGACTTCACCGTTTTTCTCAATACGCGCGAACTTTCGCTCCGGTTTTTGGTTGTATTGTCTAGATCGTCGAACTCCCCCCGGCCCTTTAAATTGAACTCGAATGACTAACCAATTAAGTGTATCTGGAGAGCGGGGCAAAACGGACCCGAGACCTTTATTCGCGATGAGACATTTTGGTTTTTATGTTTCGTGAAAAATCGGTAAAAGTAGTCAGTTTTTGCCATGCTGTACCCTACATTCGTTCGACAAGTCCTACACTGTAGTACAACCGAAAAAAGTGACATTGCATCGCACCAACAGCATTGGGCGTCTCCGTCGGTGTACGTGACGGATACACATTTTTTTCAAGTCGCGGGTAATCACCGGACTTCTATTGTTGTACTGTAAGGTATCCGCTAAGATTCGTCACGATCGAGAGGGTTCGCCACGTACCTAGCACGTGGTCCCGACTAGAACCGAGTCACTCGCTTCTTCTGTCGGCTTACCACAAATAACGCATTCGTGTAAAAAAAGGAAACCTTCGTTACTGCTAGACACGCTCGTTTAACACCAGGTCGATCACTCTGGAGATTCGAATTTGCCTGCAGGCATGATCGGACACTTACTTTCGAGACCGTAAACGATATTTTATAGTCAACGAACCCGAGGCTGCACGATCTTTATGGCATTGAGTTTTTAAGCTGTACGAATGATGAATCATCGAGTTCTCGCGTCAACGAATACCATTGTCCTCTTTGATCATTGTACTGATTTTGTTGTATTTCCCACCCAACCGTGCAACTTTATTATTTGCACCGAACTTTTTTTTTTGTTACAACGGACGCTTTTTATTTATATCGGCGGTTTATTATAAAAATTTTTACCTGAGATGGACGGCCCATTTTGCCTCGGGGTTCCCTACCTTCACGGCTATAGATAAATGCTGCAAAAATGATCGACTGCTTGGACCGAGAGATCGGAACGGAGCTCGGGGGTCGCACCTTGCTTTCAAAATAATGGACAGAATGATCTTGAACGGATCTCTAGGCGATCTCTGAACGATCTCTGATGCTGATCTCTGGGCGATCGTTGCGTCTTTGAGTCCGTATATCTTACGGCGCGTGAGGGCAACATTGTGTTTCCATTATCAATTTTCCTACCAGTGATACTAACGTCTGTGTGGGTAATCATGTAATTATATTATTCACGACGAACTTAATAAAGATTGATCCTTGTTAACGCTGAAGATCTTTCGACTTTCAAACGGATGTCGAGACCGGATTCCACGATCCGAGTTCCGTTGTACTGTCTGCGGGAAACGCGATCTCTCGATTCCCTTTGAGAACCCAGTTGAAAAAGAAAAAAGGAAATGATGTTACGTGTTTCATTTAGACTCGAAGTTATCGTCTTTTCTGTTAGATCGTGTTTGATGTTCGAAGACGAAATATTTTTCTCCGTGCTTTTAAAGATTTTCATCCATAATTGCCATTATATAAATAATTTTAAAAATCGGAGAATGGTCAACCTTGAAATGTGTGCGATTTTGTCGGCGAAACTTGGATTTTTGCTGGTAAACCGCGGAGTCATACGGCGACGACGTGTGGACTCGGACGGGAACCAAGTACCCGTATAAATCGCACAAGCTCCCGATCTCAATCTCGGCGGAGTGAATTCGCGCTGCGCATGAGTCCAATCGTTAAGGTCGCATTGCAGTTTGATTCCGGATTTAAGATTGCGGTCGCGGTTCCTTTGATAGAAAGGGGGTGATTGAAAGTAAAGTCGTAACAACGAGATTTGCGCATTGTCGTCCAATTATAAACGTTGTCTTGCGCTCCCTGTTTCTCGCTTCAATTACGAAACTCCGCTCTGCAAACTTCGCATGTCCGTTCAATCTTCGTTGAAATCTTTCTTGCGTTTCCTCGGTAATAATAAATTAATAATTATCTCGTACCTCATCGATTCCGGCAACGGAACATTTTTTTGCTCCGAGAATTTATGCGAGAGCACCAGCGTAATATGCTGTTGCGTAATAAAATGTAGTATAGTGGATGATGGTAGCGTTGACGCGTCCCGAGATGGAGGATCCCTCCCGGATCCTGGTTTATGATGGCTCGACGCGATTTGCATCGAATCCTTTGTTCCGATCCAGCCAGCGATCCAGCAGTTGCAACAGTGAAGAACCCGATTAACCCAGTGACCTTGAAGGCACGATAGTCAAGCGACGACCTTCTCCATCATCGGTGACCATGGAAGCGCGCAACATAGAATCCTGAAACCGCGACCGTACCTCTCTGCCTTCCTAGAAATCGCGAAAGAGTTAATTATTCTTTTTTCCTGTTATCGATGTATCCGACGTTCCATTTTGCTCCTCTACTTTTCGCGTCAATCATCGAGCCCGTGTCCTCTGGAGCACGGAAGTGTGCACTGAGAAAAAGGATGGTATTTCCTACAATAACGAAAAGTTCCCAGGGAGGACGTATATATAGATAGTTTGTGATAATATATATTCAATTGATTAAACTATAATTATAGTTACAACTATAATTTTTGGTCATCGTCGTAACTATAAAATGTAGACGTCCCCCCTGGGAACCATTTACTATGTAAGTTTTTCTCAGTGTGATGGATCATTTCCCTCTTCAGCAGTTTCTTTTCTATCGACTGCCTCCATCGGCCATTTTTTCATACAATTTTCGTTTTTTTTTTTCAACGGACATTTTTTTTTCCTTCTATAATTTTTGCGTAGATGGTTGGATAATGTAGAGTTGGATAATCGATCGATCACGCTAGAAGCCTTCATGTGCCGAAAAGTCTGCGTGGATCACACTTTTTGTTCGCTCGTTCCGTAGGAGTATCGTGAAACGAAATGCGGAAGATAAAATTGCCCGAAGGTATCGACAGTTTAAGCGCGATTGGCCGGGACGTGCGATCGTCGGCGTCCGCCATGGACGATTGAAAATATCGACAGACGATCGAACGATTAAAAGTGTATTCCGTTGTCAGAAGAAGCGAGCCTTGAGCATCCTCCTGGGATTCGATCCGTAAATGACGAATGTGTGTGAAGGCTCGCGCTATAAATTAAATATATCCTTCTTTTTTCCCCGATTCCGCGTAATTCGTCCACATTTACAGCCAAGGAAATGGATATAAAACGAATTCAGGGCAATTGCTGATCAAGGGACGAAAAAAAATGTTTGATCGAAGATCATCGACAGTGTCCAATTACTCGGAAAGTCTTCGAAAAATGATGCAACAGCTAGACCGTTGGAGTGCTTCGATTACTGAAGAGTAACGTATACTTCGACAGGTGTTGCTACGTGCTTAGAGCTATTATCGCACCTCACCTTGAGACGGTCTCTTTCCCTTTTCCACATCCGTCCATTTTCCAGTCCCGTTGCACCTACGCAACAGACAAAGTCTGCTTGGAACGTCGTATCGGCGCGTTTGATTTTAAAAAAATCTCTATGCAACGGAAATCCGATCCCGCAATCGTAGCTTGAAGTTGCACTGCTTCGCCGCAACGATCGCCGCAGTTCGTAAGACCGAAGGAAGCGTAAGACGCGATAAAAACCTCAACTAAAAAGAATTCTTTGCTGACATAAAATTGCAGGGTGGGTCTATCAGTGGCTCTGGTTTGTGCGGGGCCCCTTGGGAGGGCGATTACGAGGAACGACGGTTAATGCAAGAGAATCACTCGAGTCCCATGTGGGGTTACCAGGAAGTCCGTGGCAACACGTCCACCCTATGTGTCACGGGACGAAAATATGGCAGTCGTAAACCACTGGGATTTTCACTACGTGCCATATGCCATTTCGTTGGGATGAGTGGTATGCGAAAAGATGAACTCCCTTGATCCCCGTGACCCTATCAATCTCCACGAAATACCTGAAAGGAATAACTCCGAACGATCGGCCTAGTTTTGGGACTACGCTAAGAAAAAAATTACATAGTGACGGTCAGTATTGTTAATACTGACTTTTTACCATAAAAAATAGTTCCCAGGAAAAGGTATAAATTTTATAGTTACGACAAAGTAAAAAAAATCATGTTTGCAACCACAATTATAATTTGACCAATTGAATATAAACTATCAGAAACTACTTATATAGACGTTCCCCCTGGGAATTATTCTTAATAGTAAGAAATACTATCATTTTTCTCAGTGTAGAATAATACGAATTTCACATTTTCAGAAAATTGGAACTTCGAACCCTTCCAGGCCGTACAGGGCCGTATTTACCACATTTCAGATTCTTTTTTTTTATTAATAATCTTTTTTCAGTACGTACAGACAATTATTGTATTACGAGCGCACGACTTCCTTGAACCGCAGCCATGAACCCCACAATCGTTCGATCTGTGTAATGGCAGGATAGAGCATACGAAGAAAAGTATTACGTAACTTATTGTTTACGATTCGTAAGTCGCGGAGTGATTGCAATTAATACCAAGTCAATTAACAACGGTGCGTGAGAGCCATCGCCGCATCTCGATGGATCTTTTTCAAAGACTCAATGTTGTTCGACCAGCGTACCGTTCAATTTTCTACCAACGTCTGCGCGATCCTGGAAACCGTTGCATATCGGATACTTCGACTGACTTTATCGACGCAAAACAAAAAAAATACAACAAAAAAAGAAATACATGTAAGTGGTCTACATCGTTCGGAGACGGGATTCTCAGTCGTACAAATATATTGATGTGATATAACGCAACACGCGTTCGTCGTGTGCCAGGCGACCTTGCATCAGTCAGGTGTAAAAGGTGCAGTGCTACCTGCAATATCGCGATATCTCTATGTACTGTATATTCATCGCCATGACTATTTGTACTATATTTATTATGGATAATTATATGCATAATCGTATATGCAGATCGAGAACTGTAGCAATAATAATCACGATGATTATTATTAAGGTCAGTGTTGAATCCGGCGAAGCGCAAAAGCGCAGTAACGATACCAAGAATTTTTTAAATGAAATGGACCATAAAAAGAAAAATTCTTGAGGTTACCGATTTAATCCCTTCTAAAACTAAAAAAAAATCTTGCTTTTATGCACCTGAGCATGCAAGTCAGTAAGATTTTAGCCATCTAATAATTTTTATATTTTTATACGTTACATCATTTTTTTGCGATCCGGGCTTAACCGATTTTGTTTTTTAGATTAAAAAATGTCAAGCTGGCAAATAATGATAACATTTCTTAGTCCACCTATGAAAAACCTTGTAATAAACATAAACTTCGTAATATACCGACAACTCCTATTGGCCCGTCTTTAATCGAAGGCTTCACATCGTCGAAATAATTTTCGAAAGCTCCGAAGAGATTTTTGGACGCATCGTTACAGGATATGGATGGCATTACTCGAGTCTTCACGTCGCCCTCTGGGACGGCTCGTCCGGGGGATAATCGAGGCGAGCGAGAGGATTTCAGGCAATTCCGCTCTCGCGCTGCCCCTGGGGATAACTCGGCAATCGTGACGGATTCCGTCCTCTCCTCGGTTCTTATTCCATTGAATCCTCGTCGCAATGGAGTCGACGAAGAGAGAAATAGCGCGCAGTAGCGAGATCACCGAGATTTTTTTATTTCTCGATGCTCGACGGAGTGAAATCCGGTATTCGTGATTCACAGTAGTTCGAAGACACGGTTCGATGTCTCCGTGATCAACAGGTTCGCGGGTATCTATCGATAATGCCGTGTGAAATTTCAAGGTCATCGGGGCTTCAAGGCCACCGAGATATCCAGCTCGGACTTCGACAGGGGACATTATTTTCCACGGTAGACAGTCGTTGCGTTCGTAGTGCGTCCCGCACTTTCATCCGGTGCTCGTTACCGTCGTAGGAATTACCGCTCGATAAGATCGGCGATAAGGTCGGCGCGAGCATAATGAGTTATTTCAATCACGATACAACGAATTTCGGTCAATTATACGGGCAAACGACGCGTACAGTGATCAACGGCTCTAACGAGCATGGTGTAAGGATCGCTGGGACAACTCGTCGAACTTGATTAAAATCACCTTCGATAGGTTCTGCACAGGGCATCGAGCAAAAATTAACGTGCAATAGATTCTCGATTATCATAACGTGTTAAAATGCCGCCATTTTTTTCGCGGCACTTTAACACGTATATAAATAAGTCATGTATTAACAGGTATATACATAAGCCATGTATAAATGAAATAACATATATATTAAGCTTTAAATATATTTTTAACAATGTTCCAACATCGAATTCTTATTTCAAGGATTCTGTGAAATATGCTACATGCTTTTGAGCAACGCAATCTCGAAGCGGCTTCAGTGTGAGCTACGTATGTAAGGCGATTCAAACAAATTGGTATTGAAATTAGTCTCCGATGCGCGCTGTCCAACTGTGCTGAGGTGGGTGAAACTACTCGGGAAAGCCAGTGCGCTATCGGATTGACGCTGGAAAAGCCCACCAGAACACGCTTAAACACGGGCCGTGGCTCTTGACGCGGCGAGCAATGTACAATGTTTCTCGCTAACATTCACATAACCAAAGCGTTCGAATAAACGAAGTCATGGTTCGGATAATTGAGGTACACTCATTTTTGACAGACCGCAATTGAATTGTTCTCGACTCATTGACTTTTTACGCCGAGAAAAAAATGTATTCCAATCAAAGAAAATTTATTAGAGACGAAGAAAAATGTTTATTTGGTTCATAACCTAATAGAGCATTCATTAAATTCTAATATATTTATTTGTTTGATAGTATTATTCTTTTTCTTGACGTGTTTTGTCTTGGTACCAAATATAGATAATAGCCGTGTTTTGTCTTGGTGCCAAATATATAATTTCTTCGGCGCGAATAAATATCTATTCATATTCGTATTTTCAATGATTCGATTTCTTTGTGTCGAATAAACATTTATTTTAAAGTACAAATCAATAAATAGTCACTTCGAATAAATTTTTTTACTGAAAGTAAAGAAAAGCCGTTATTTGAATCTAATAAAGATTTTGTTAAGGCAACGGAACATTTCTTTTATCTTAATAAACGTCATTTGAAGATCGAAATTTATTTGATTTGAATAAATCTTTTTTCTGGGTGCACCTTCCCATCGCGTACCAAGTATATAGGGAGAGAAAGTATCGCAATTCCAAAAAATTGGACTGTCGACTGTGGTGTATAAAAATGTTTCGCATGTCCTAGAATACAACCAGACATTTTCGCATTTTTTTCCGCTGTTTACAAAATCAATCGAATGGACGAGGTACGGCGCGTAACATTGATATTACTTGACAAATAACTTGACGTCCTGGAATTCCCCCGTTCGATTTCTTTCCGCTACGTTCACGTATCGGCTCGCTCCGGCACTTGTGTTTTATTAATTTATTATATTGACGTAGGCGTCATTGCTAATGAACAATCGATTAATTACCGGAGGGGTGGCCCGTCGACATTGATAAGGTCAGAACGCTGCCGTTTCGCGCTACGGCTATCACATTCGTCCCTCGCACGATCGGAGATCCGGAGTCTCGTTCTGCACGCGATATACACATAAACGAGAAGATCAAGATCAAGATCCCCATATGAGAAGGAACAAATGGGTCATGGCGTTCGCCAATAGTATAATATCGTCGACTGCGAATCAGATGAGCGTAACCAACGTGCTGAAGTGTAGGATTTACACCCTATTGATTCTAAACCGTCGACATGTTGATTTCCTTTTAACCTCCTAGAAACCTCTATCGAACTATAAATATATATGTGATATTGTAGATCGTACATCGTGCTCGGACGATCGATCACAATCTTATTAGCAGCGAAGAGAATAACATTAATATTGGCGTCCTGAAGTAATAAGGGCGTATGAAGTGTGTATAAGCTATGCTCATAGGCCCTTCTGACATTAGACCGACGACATTGCTGTCCGATTAATTTTATCGGTGTACATGTGTGGGTGCATTTGTGCGTATATTATAATGTCAATATTCTATTCCCGGCATATATATATATTTTTTCTTGTCTCGGTAAGTTGTTAGACGAGGTCGAGTTTTAGATGGTTCGAGGTTGACGCAAAGTGACAGGACAATCGCGAGCAGGATCCAGGGTCGGGAATCGAGAATTAACGAGCAACGAGGCACTCGCCGGACGATGATCTTGAGGGCCCACGGTGCGTTGCCTCGACAGTCAAGGACGTTCGAAGTGATGAGGTCCTCTAACCCGGGCCCCAGTTCTTTTTACGCTGGCACCGAAAATAGATTTACCATTCTATACGGTTGTGCGTGAATAGTTCAGATACTATTTTTTTTATCTGCTGGACCCTTTACACTGTATGATAGTTTCCAAGGACAAAGTGTTGAACTCTAGCGCCGTTCGTTTTCCAGGTACAGACGTAGGGAAGAGCGGGGCAAAATTTGACGGGAGGCAAAACGGGACAGTAGAGCAAAACGCCATATTTCAATCATTTTTGGATGGGAGAATGGCGCAAAACGGGACAGACAATCCGGATGTATCAACAGGGCAAAATGAGACATCCAAAAATGATTGGAAACTTGCGTTTTGCTCACTGTCCCGTTTTGCCCCCCCCCCCCCCCCCCCCCCCCGTCCCATTTTGCCCCGCTCTACCCTATATTGATTTTGCGGAGAAAACGATACACCAGCGTTTTACCGACCGAGAACTCTCGCGTTGATCGCAGTGAAATGAGAGGATTGAAATAAAATCTGAGCCAATAAGTCCCGAGGCATGTTTGGCGTATCGAAAACTGACGCAGGAGCGTCCGGAATTAACAGTTCATTAACAGTTTGCATAATTGGGCAAAGCTGCCGCTAATAGGAGCACAATCTGTAATATCGGCATTTACCTCACCTTGGAGCGAAAAATTGTATTTACAAATATTCCGTGAATAACTTGATACTCGATTTGCCTTCGGACCGAGGTGTCCATTCCGCATTTGGAAAAAATCACGGAAGAAATAGATGGTCCTCAATGCCGAACGAGGGGCTTGTCGTAGCCGCAGGCTCTTCGTTGGCACAGCCGCGTTCACACCCACAAACGGCGGTTTCTTCTACCGATGCGGTTGCATTGAGTACGACCACATACAGAAACACACAGATACGCTACGTAAGTGCGTCACGAAATACTCGCTACTGGTTTGCGAGCCGCGCGTCAACAGAAGCGGAAAACCCGACGAGGTAATGCTATTCTCGTGAAAGAAGAGTGGAAAATATGGAAAGTGTGGAGCATAAGGAAAATCTTTTAACCGCGTTAGCCGACGATTGTAATCGAGATCGGATGTAATCGTTAGAACCTTTGAAACTTCAAGTCTAGACAAACTTCGCAACGCCCCGTGAAGACATTTGTCAAGTCACGACTTACGATCGGATTCCGATCGGAATTTGGTAAGGATTCCCCAAAAAGGGCGTCCTTGTAAGACGCATTGTATAATCCAGACACCCAGAAAAAAAATTTATTTGAAGGCCACCGTTTATTAAGATTAAGTAAAATATTTTACTTAATCTTAATAAACGGTGGCCGTCAAATAAATTTTTTTCTGGGCGGATGGCTTGTAATCCTGGCTTGTAAGAATCCAGATGGATGCCGATTTGAAAGTTAAAATCGGTTATCAAATCAGCTATTTGCTTTATAATCAGATTATTTGTTTTATTTATTTTATTTTTATTATATATATTTATTTATTTTGTTTTTACATGAGACTCGCAATGAATGTCCGAAGTATCCTCTCACCAAGTCGCTAACCGATAAGGAGGACTATTGTTACAATACACTTTTGAATCAATCACGCGCCATTAACTGAAAAGAGGACACGTCTCTCGTGCGTGATCGTGCCGTTTACGACCGGCACATTCCGTAATAACATAATAAAGGAAAATTTTGATTTCGGTGTACGAGGAAAGGTGGGAGGCGATATGAGACAATTATAAAAAAAAAGTTCCACTCTTGACGAATGTGATTCTGTGTGTCGCAGGTACCTGAACAAATGTTGTTCCCCGTAGTGCGCACGTGAATCGGAGCGCTGACTAAATTTAACTAAATCCATTAATTAAATTATTTATCGATCAATTGTTTCCACCCAATCGAACACTTGCTCTTTTCGTCATGTTTGATTACAGTGTCACCGAAAAACTTATTCTTAACGGGCGTTCTGTTTTTTTCTTTTTCGCTTTCATCGATGCTAATGTGGCTATTTTCGGAATAGATAAGCCTAAAAAAAATAGGTAATAAAATTTAAAAATAAACCTCGTACCAACGAAATAGGTGGAACGCGATGGTGTGTTTCGAAACTACAAAACTGATCCTCCCTCAGTCGTTTAAAGATAATTGAGGAATATCCGACGGGTAATTTTTCTCGATCACGTTTCTCTGCGAAGTCTGATAATTACCGGCATAAACGGGGCTTCCAGAGAAGAAGCTGCTCCGTAACATCCATTTTCCGCTTGATTCACTGCCCCAGTACTTATTTCACCAATAGCTGCAATGACAAGAAATGTCGTTAACGAGACGCATCACTTTTTTTACCCGCGACCGTTCCGACAAAATCATTAAAGTATGCGTCGTTTGTTGTCGTTCGGTAAACAAAAGCAATAACAAAATTTACGACGATTAACACTCGACCGTCAAGATGTTCCCAGAAAAGCGGAAAGCTCCCGGTGAATGAACAAATCCGCCCGTAGTGAAAAGATAACAAAGTCTCTGGCAAAAAAAAAACAGAAAAAAAGGAAACGAACACGCGCGAGAATACCGATTAGATAGATCGTTGTGTGGCAAATCACACGTATCCGCGAGAGCTCAAGCCATCACATATTACATGCTAAGTTTAATACAACGACGACGACCACGTCATTGGTAACCCATTTTATTGTCACCTTGAGGGTGAAGGGACTCGCTATACGAGCGGAACATTAAAACGATCTCGAGACTCGCGGTATTATAAATGCTATAAGCCGCAGTAGAGTGAAAGTGCCAATGATCCACAGACCAAGCAGTTTCGGACAATATACTACATGTATACATTACATACATTACATACAGTATCACAAAACTAATAGGATATCAATTTTTCAAATTTCGTACCGTTCCGCTCAACGATCTACACGGAGATTCGGCTTCGTCAATCGTTCCAGCGTCAGGAAAGAATCGTTGAAATGAAAATTACATCAATTTGGAATCCTCGCGCGAGTCAGATAATACATCGAATCAATAATTCAGTTCTCGCCTTGTCGTGATGGCGAACGATTTCTTGCGAAATCGTGATATAAAGTATCTCGATCTTCGAGCACAAATGTGCACCGCGCACGATCACCTCGCGATCGAGCGCCGATCGGGTGTATTATCGATAGAACTGAGCGTACATAAATGGACCAACGGATCATAGGGAAAATATTACACCGGAGCCTTCTACAAACACACGAAGAAGAAGATCCGAAAAGTAGTGCCACACGACTTTTGCGCGTTGACTATCACGGAGTTCACTCCAAATGAAGAACAATTATCTCTTCCCTTGCGCACCGAATTTTTTACTTACGATTTTTCAAGGACACTTACACGCACGTCCGGGATATCTTTTTCCAGATGTAATTTTTGAAATTACTTTATTTCACTCGGTGGGAAAATGGCGGTTTTTTCGCAAGCCTCGCGTGCCACCTTGTGAAATAAAATTTTATCGGATACTCGTGCGAAAAACGTTTTCTGAACTGGTGTGATTGCAATACTCGCCTTCGGCTCGTGCTGCAAATTCACACTCGTCAGAAAAAGTTTTTTTTCCCGACTGCGCTAAAATAGCTACATTCCTTGCGTGCAATACGGGCGGAAAATAGCCTATTATTGACCGATGATCATTATTAACGTGTGCGCATGCGCAGTACAATTTCATTACTCCCTAGGGAGTAATAGAGCTCATTACTCCCTCTGGAAGTTCTATTACTCCCGCTGGAGTAATGGTCATTGGCGAATATGATAATTTTGCGACGCAAGAAATGGGGTTATTTTAACGAAGTCGGAAAAAAAATATCGTATGCGACAAGGGAGGAAGAGCCTTTTCACCTCGTGTGAATTTCTGCCCTCGCTTCGCTCGGGCATCAAACTTCACACTCGGTGAAAAGACGCACTTTCCTCCCTTGTGGCATAATATACTATTTCGCACTCGTATCGAAATGTACTATATTTGACGACTTCGATCGGTCCGAAAATGGGGAGATTATCCAATTTTTCATATTGGCAAAATCCACCTGCCCAACTGTCGAGCTTAAACCGGTAATTTTTCATTTGTTTTATATAAATTATGGTATTGCAACTGTATACAGAATTCAAAATTAGGATCGTCATATTCCATTTTATACTTACTGCACGATATGTGCAGTAAGTATAAAATTAAACAGCGAATTAATCCTAAATGGGCTTTAAACCTCAAAAATATCCTTCTATCTCCGTACAGATCGTATATACGTTGTCCTAAGCCGCAAACTTAATGTCATGAATTTTCCGTCTTTCCACATACTCTTGCAACGGATTACTCACGAGAGTCTTCGGACTTTTGTCGTGCCGTACGTCGAAGACGGAAGAGGAAGCGCTGCGGTGCCGCAGCTGCGACGAAGAAATAGCGAGAAGTACAGTAAAGAAGCGAAAAAAAATGTTATAAAAAAAATAATATGATAGCAATTCGTCGAGAGATTAATGGAGCGTACTAATCGCACGGAGACCTTGAAAGGAAACAGCGTGGTTGTTTGCACGTGGAACAAAATAGCGAATAATATCCAACAGTCTGAGAATCGTGTGTAAGAACGAATAATTTGATGTATACCGACTGATAGAGTTACCCGGTCACCGATAGTATTAATTGTTTCGTATATCCGCATTGATCTGTATTCTTCAATATTCGACCCATCCAATAATCAAAATCATGAACGGGAGATATTGATCGAATACTGGAAACGAACGTTATTCCAACGTTGTCTTTGACTTTCGCATTGTTTCTTTTTCAACGCAGATAATTTTTTTTTTTTATCAGCGATTAAGATTCCATTGTGTGCTATTATTGGCTCAATTGCATCAATTCGTGCGGCGGAATCCTCAAGGGTTTCTCTGAAAGTGCGATTAAAATGCAGGCCAGTCAGTCAATTGTGATTCCCCGAGGCATTCATTTTATTCGATATGTTACGCTGTATTGCGCACGTAAAAAAAAATTCTTGAAACCAGCACTTTCCGCACTGACCCAGTCATTCGTTAGGATAGCTCGTTATGTTCCGTAACAAGATTCTTGACGCGCTGGAGTAATTAACTCGACGAGTAGCGTGTCTTAAGAGCTCATAGAAAATACCGTACATACAAAACGATAGGTATGAATAAAGACGATAGCGAGGATAAGTAAAAAGTCACGCTGATTGCGACAAAACACGTAAAGATTCGAACAAAGAGAGCCATTTCGTGGAAACTGTTAATCTCTGTACGGCAGATAATTGCTGCGTGACGACAGAATAGACTCCAAAAGATTACACCTGCAGTTGTTGAAGATCATTAGCAATGGCAATCGAATCCGACTTGTGCGAATCATGCTTCGGTGCAGAGTAGGCCGAGGGGGTCATACGAGTAATGTATGGAAACATAGTTAGTTTCAATTCAAAATTGTAAGTTCGATGTGTAACCGAATCGGTAACAAAAGCTGTGATCTATTTTCTTCAACATTGAGAGTTTGGAAAACGTTAATAGTTCGGTCTCTGAAAAGTTTGCCATGAAAAAAAAAAAAATGTATTACAGTTGTCATACCGACATCGCCTTGAGCATATTTCAGTAACCATATCGCAGTAAACGCTGACGCAAAAACGAAAAAAAAATAGTATATTATGCTACAAGGAAGGGAAATGCGTAATTTTCGCCGAGTGAAGTTTGCATTCCGATCGAAGCGAGGGCAGAAATCACCCGAGGTGAAAACGCGCTCCCTTCCATGTAGGATGCGATACTTTTTTTCCGACTTCGTTAAAATAACCACGTTCCCTGCGTCGCAAAATCGGCATATTCACCAATGGACCTTTGCTCCTGCGGGAGTAATACACTGAGAAAAACTTACATAGTAAATAGTTCCCAGGGGGGACGTCTACATTTTACAGTTACGACAATAACCAAAAATTATAGTTGGAACTATAATTATAGTTTAATCAATTGAGTATATACTATAACAAACTATCTATATAGACGTCCCCCCTGGGAACTATTCGTTATAGTAGGAAATACCATCCTTTTTCTCAGTGTAGGGCGTCCAGAGGGAGTAATGAGCCCTATTATTCTCTATGGAGTAATGAAACAGTGCTGCGCATGCTTACATGTTAACAATGATCATTGGTCAATAATCGACGATTTCCTGCTCGTATTACACGCAAGGAATGTGGTTATTTTAGCGGAGTCAGGAAAAAAAATTGTTTTTGCAGTATTCGAATACTTCCTTATAGACAATGCGTATTGCCCCGTTCGCCTGCGCGCAAGATATGTAACATTTTCCTCGCCTCTTAACGATCTCTCGGCGGATCATCCGAACTGTCATATTAATTGCCGGATCGGCAAGGAAATTAAAAATAAAAGAATTATGCAATTATGTGTCTAACGATTGGAAGCCCTCGGAGGCACGTCGCTCCTGAAGATATTGGCGTTTGTTCTCGATTATTATTGTATGCCACGAGCACGAGCGATTATCGACGAGTAATTAAAAAATACCGGATCGTACGAGAATAATACAAAAATGGCATGCAAGTCGTGTATAAATCAATTCTGGAGCAAGAAACGAAGGAAAGGAAGGTGCGGTCAGTGACGAGGGGACAGCAGGCAGAGGCGAGGCAGAGTGACAAAAAAAACTTGAAACGTTTCAATTGCAAATTCTTATCAGACCGTCGGAGCGGAGGCGTGCCTTCGGAATCAGTCGTTCGAATGGACTTTGCTATCGTTTCTACCCCAGCTCGCGAGTCATCATAACTCGGGAATCAACACGCAGAAAGATAATTAGTTTCTTCAACCAACTGCCTCGTTAGATTCGATCCACATGATACATTTCGTTGGGCCAACGAACTAAACCATTACGCGGGCAAATCTGTCGGTTACGAGCCAATTAATTAATTGGGCCAACAAATTAGGTTGGGCCAACAAATTAGCTAGTTGCCGATTGATTGTGCGGGCTAACAAATCACTTGTTAGCCCGCGGTTTGTTTGGGCCCACCCAAACAAACCGCATTGATCGTATTTAACCCGGGAACAACACGCGCTCTATCGGGAAATTAATAAAAGATCGAGACCGCAGAAAATTGCGGGATGATTGGGCAGAAACTGAAAAACACGAGGTTTCCGTGGGAAAAGATTACTGTACATAAAACTCTACGTCAATCATGTCTGTACTATGTGAGGCGTACTCAATTATTTATTTCTCAGTAAAGTTTTTTTTTTATTGCTTCTATGTATTTTACATTAGGAGATTTGTAGACCGGCTGAGATACGATTAACCTGCGCAAAATTCGTCGCGAACTCGTTTTCACTTCGTGTCGATGATTAAAAGACTTCGTGATCACTTTGCACGACGCTGGTGACCGAGTAATTTTTTTATAAGTTACAAAAATAACCGGTCGGTTGATCCGTTGCAAACGTGTTTGCTGTATCCGAGGTATTTCCTCGATCGGACGTTTTCAGCCAAACAGTGCAAGACTACCAGACACAGGAGAGTGTTGACGACAAAGAGACCGTGCATATTTACCGCAGCCGGAAAAATCCTCGAGCTTCGGGTATTCCCCGACAGGAATGAGAGAGAGTTCGACGACTGACCAGTGCACGCGTGTTATTAGAAGTCGTTGAACGAAACGCAAGAACTTTCCTCATCGGTATGGCCTGTTATTAAAGATTCACCGCAGATTGACCAAAAAAACAGTGGGAGTACCCGGTTCGGATATTAAACCAAGTCAATCGAAAATTTGCCGTTGCTTAAATTTACATAAATTAATTGACGATAAAATTTTGTTTCACAATTATCGACGCGCATTTGCTTAGTTACGTGAGACAGTCAAAACTACATGACCCGAGTAACTTCATTCTATGCAATACCTCTACAATCACGAGAAAGTAATTTTTTAGTATGTTTCTTTAACTCCAAAGAGCGATTTCACGTCAATGAAATATTCACTTGTTAAATTCGCTGGTTTTGCTTCCTCATAGAGGAAGCTTTGTTTGGTTTCTCTTTTTGTAATGGGGTTTCCTGCTGGTCCCCTCGAAGAATCGACACTGCTTATCGCGAAACGATTTATTGAGTCAAATTCTATAATTTTCGATCAATCGCCCAATTAATCCGATACGGTGATGAGCTCTCTATACGAGGACTGTAGATATAGTAAACTTCAACGTTCACTACATCTCGGTTCCGCGCTATTGGCGATTTAATCGAACGATGGAAAAGTTCGTTGCCGCGGTTTAGTATTATTCTCCGCGAATCTTGTTTCTCCACATGTACTTATACTGGTGGTAACAGACATCACTCACTGACTTATCGTACTGAGGTAGATTCCACTCGGTCCGGTTGCGGTAAGAACAAGAAGAGGGCAAGCTCGCTGTACCCGATCTCATTAGTGAAAAAAAAATGTTATTACTTATATTATATCCCCGCGCCGGGTGACCTCTCTCGAAATAGCATCGATCTTCGGAACGGCCGCAAGAGGTTTCCAAGCCAACGCCCTCGGTCGCATATCATTCATGAAAGCCACGCGAATATCGTACAGATATTATAATGCGATGGTCACAATTTTATTCAAATATGCGGGACGGGCGGGTGAAAAAAGTTGAAATCGAGGAAAGGTTGAAGATCCTCGACCGCCGCTCTCCGGCTTATCTGTGCGATACAATGATGTGTTGTAATTGGCGCTGTCTCTTATTCTCGCATACTTCTTTTTAATAAGGACAATATCGCAGTATCTTACAATGTAATTTGATAATTCATAATATTCATAAACACAGAGATAATTATGTCAAATTAAGTATTTTCCCCCGTGGTAACAAGATCGATGTTGTTGGTCATTATTAAAATGAGGATTGCTCAATTAACGATGATCTTTAATCAGAATAACAAGTTACGTTTCAACGGGGTTACCGATTCGTTAAATTGTTATTTCTTAACATATTATATCACTAGCTAGTAGTTGAATTTTTATAAATTTATTTAAAAGATTGACACGTCTCCTTCACGGAAAGTGCACGGTCAATCCCCAACGTCATGGCTATTTTTGGGCAAAAAAATTAATTATATTCGGCGAAAAAATCAAAATAGTTTGCGTTGTCGAAGATCACTTCGTTTCGATTCATAGTCCATACAGTGGTATAATGTGACCGTACAAACGGTAAGATGGATCGTGCCATTCGCCGGCCATGTTCCAGCGATCGGCCACTTCGTATTAAACTATATGTATATACATTGCGATATAGTTATAGTTTAAACGTACGTGGCCGATCACTGATTCACGGCCGGAGACTGGGACGCTTACCTTATCTTTGTCGTACCACTTTACGGACAGTTTTCCGAGCACCGAGTAGGAAAAACGATAAGGAGGCGTGTGGACGAGCACGCGCTGCTTACAATGAGAATACTTTGATCTGGATCTTTTTTTCTTTTCTTTTTTTTTGTTAGGTTCTATAAGATTATATAGCTCGCGAACAACTTTCGTCTGCAATCGGGAATTTTCTTAATGATAATGTTGTTTACGAGAGCCATGGAGTCAGCGTCATTGGTCACCCGACAATGTGGCCGCAGGTCGTAAATCCTCGAGGCAATCTCTTCCTATTCAAGAAAACGTCACACTCTCTTCTTGACCGCGGTACCCCGTTCACACGCGCCAATACCGCAGTAAAATCCACACTCGTTTCAAAATGCTGACGCAGTAACATTTATTTTGCATCAATCGTAATGATACATAAGATATAATGACATATAATGTAACAACAGTATAAATACGTATGAATATGTACGAAAAAATATATATACGCGATACAGGCCTTGTACGCGGCATTAAAATTCGAAATCGATTCAAATTTTAATCAATAGTACGGACTTCTCTGCGCGCGATGATAACATAATACAGAAGAATGCAATGTAACAACAGTATGTGAATTTTTTTTATTGTACGCGAGTAGAGATTAAAAAATATAAGCTAAGACTTTTTGTTTCATAATTCGGTACACGGTTCACGGAGATTTCTCTCCTCATCGAGAATACCGAAGTTCAATTCCTGATAATAGTGCGAATCCACTCGCGATTCAGACGTGGTACTTTCGATGTTGGCATTAGGATCTTCGCAAGCCTTCGAACTTATTCCTGTTGAATTACGCTGAAATTCAGCGGGAACACTGTTCGCACCTATTTTCTTCCTACCAACATGCGAAACCTTATCGATACCTTTACTTCGATTTTTGTTACCAAGATTGAAAATATTTTTAAAACATCGAATTTTTGACTTTCCGTGATTTGTCGTTGGAAAGTTAAAATTTGCTTCTGAATCGCCGAAACGTTCCCGATTTTCGTAAAGATTTGCATCGTTCACCGCGGTCGACGAACCCAATGAAAAATTTTGATTTTCGTCTCGCCCGACCGGTTTCGCAGTGTCTCCATTAAACTTTAACGAATCCGACCGACTCGTTTTCTCTTCGCTGGTTCTCGAGATTCTTGCTCTCAGGTATCCCTTCACTTCGCGAAGAACTTGTCGGGTGCCGTCTGGAGTGCCATCGAAGTCATTTTCTTCGGAAGCCAACACATCTTCCGTTTCCTCTTCGAACACCGACGAGGCACGAATCGATAAGTCCAGAGGCTCCTCATTACCGTGCAATCCGGACGCAGCCACGTTTCGACGATTGTGGATAACAATACGCGGATCTTCAAGTGGTTTCGATAAACACATGTACGAAGTCATCGATCTTCTTCGCCGAATATTCTTCAACACTTGCTGATCTTCAGGTATGAGCGTCGAATGTCCTGCAGGACATTTTTCTCCTGCAGAAACGCTGTGCACCGACTCGGTGTGCAGTTCACGAGGAAGTTCTTCACGAGAGGAACGAGGCGTTCGGTTCAGTCTGATTCCATGGAAAAATCTTTTAAATCCATTCGACAATCTCGACGCTACGCGAGCTCGTCGTGACATCTTTTTGGTATCGCTATTCTGACGATTGTGAGAAACTGACTGTGTCGAATCCGGAGTTTTACTGGATGTCGGAAATACAGCTCGCGACGATGCTATGCGCGGTGAAGCTTCCCCCGATGATTCCGAACACGAAGAGACTTCCGAAATCGTATCGAGATCTTCGGAAATTTTCGACGACTCGACAGCCGCGATTGCAGAAACTTTTGTGGGACCGAAAGATCTCTCGGATTTTCGAGACGTCGAAGTCCCATCCGTCTCCTCGGTGGAAGAACCTCCCTTCGGATCAGATGGGTCGGATGTTCGTAGGGCCGTCGAAGCGTCTTCTTTGCCTCGATCGATAGATCGTTGCTCCAAAGATTCCGGGATCGACAATCCGGGATCCGTTGGTTCGGATTCCGTTGATTCCACCTTCGATGTTCGCGCAATCGTGGATGTTGATTCAACAGATTTGGCGATGTTTGAAGACCGGGCTTTCTCGGCACTTTGCTCATCGGTTTGGATGTTACTTTCCGAATGATCGAGACCCGAAGCTCCAGAGGAAGCTGTCAGTGTCGTCACGGTGGAAGATTCGTCGGTTGGATTCGACGATTCGGTGGTCTGCAGAGTATCGGTAGAAGATTCGTCAGTGGGATTCGACGATTGAGTGGTCTGCTGAGTATCGGTACCGTTTACTTCAACTTTCACCATAAACGATGACTCCATTGGTTCCGAATTTGACAATCGTGATTCTACTATCAGGATGTCCCTGGCCACCTCTTCCAAAGATTGGGCATCTCTTGATTCTTCTGTATCGTCGGTGGCGTTTGATGAGGAGGGCTGTGTCGAGTCCGGATATTCTGCATTTGATTCCAAAATGTCGCTGTTCGTGATCGCTGCTTTCGAAGATCGGGCATCCCTTGATTCATTTGTATCTTCAGAGGCGTTTTCGGAGTTCTTCGTGTTCAGTGCCATACTAACGATATTGGCAACTCCCGGAATACGAGGATCAACTTCTCGCCGGCTCTGATCGCGAACTTCATCGGCTCGAACCGGTAATCTCGACTCACCGATCACCGGATTTTGTGGCAATTCGTTGAAGCTGGTGGAGTTTGCGGTCTCGTTGTGTCTACTTATAAATTGTGCGATAACGCGATTCACAGTCGATCGCGGGTTGAAATACACTTTTAAGTTGGAACCGTTGTATTGAAGTCCCACCGTCGATATCGTACGATCGTGCTCGTTGGTCGAATGAGATTGGATGTCGGTATCGTTGCCAATCGCAGTCGCCTCACGATCATCTGTAAACAAATACATGGAAAATTATTCACCTCGAATGATTTACTGAAGGAATTAATCATTTAATTCATAGTTAATAAAAAAGTAACCATTTAATTAATAATTAATAATTTCATTAATAATTAATGCAAAATTAATCAGAAAATATCCGTATTTTAATGAGAAAATATCCAAGATGCCTCGTACATGCACTGACACTATTCGAGAAAAGAGCAATAAAGTATGGAAATTAAAGTCAGCTACAGATTTATTAAATGCCGAGCATAAAATGTCCACGTCCTGGAAATTATTTTGATCCTTTTTTGTTTCGTACAACCGTTATGCGGTAATTGTCCTGTTAATTTTCGCGCATTGCCCGAAGGGGAGAGAAATGTCGTGAACATAAAGTAAACCATTGCGGGACTCACCATCGGAGGTATCAGCAGGTTTGCAGTAAAGCCATGGAACTACACAAGCAGCAACGGCACTAGCTCCAAGAGCCAGAGAAGTAGCAAGAATAATAACCATTTTCGATTTCCAACTTGTTACATTAATAACCATTACACGCGGTTTGCGCACCAGGATAACGGTATCGATGTCGCTAGAAACTTCGATTCCAACGTAACTAACCTTTCCATTTCACTTGGGATACAGACGGAACGATATCAATCAACCGGTGATCGATACATCCGTGAAAACAGACCGATGACGAGAGCCACCGAGACTTCGAGCGTGTAAACCGCGAACCGTGTAAACAATAGCAATCCGGGATCCCATAATCCACATCGCATCGTACAGTACCTGGGTAGCGATAACATTGCGACTACACAGTAGATACAATTACCGTCGTAGCCCATAGAAATGATCAATCCATCGATTGTTAAGTCGGAATCTCGACACCATCGGCAATCCTGTAGGAATCGTCCATTCCTGCCATGGGTACAGCCGCTAGGGGAGTGCGAGGTAAACTAGGTAAACGGGGCAAAATGGAACTATGCTCTTTGAGAATAAGACCATTTTTTATGCCCCAGTAAAAAATTTGATCATACTTGGTGCGAAAATGGCAGTTTTACGCACGCTTCGTGTGCTCAAAACCCCAATTTTTACACCGTATGAAGTAAAATTTGGTACGATACTCGTGCGAAATATCTTATCGCACTAGTGTCGTAAATTACTATATTAGAATGTTCCATCTTACCCCAGGGTTTAACTTTTTCGCCTTGTAAGAAGGTAATGATCGGGCCCTATCACACCACCTACCACATTACCCATATTACTCTAAACTGCCCTATATAATTGCACGGGTAATTCAATGATATTGAAGTTAAATTGCTGTACTAATTGATAGCGATTGCTCGATGTCCTTGACAGTGAATACCATTTACAAAAAAAAAAGAAGAAATTAACGCGTTACGCGAACCGTAACGAAGAATCAGGAGAAAACGAGATACTAATAAAGCCTTGGTGATACTAATTGGTCCTAACGTGGCCTCGCCGGATATTATAGAGGCAGTAAAACTGCTCGCGGTATTGAGGGTATTTGTTAATTCGCGTAAACCCGTAAATAGCGTCAGACCGAGACGCCATTTCTCGATAACATTACTTTTTGCATTCCGCGGAGCTCACTTTTACGGCTGACTGATTGCCTTACATTTTTTTCATTGTGTTAATTATGTATTGACTTGACTTTTGAAAGTGCAAAGGGGAGTGTAATAAGAATTCATCGTAAAGGCACGCTTAACGAATTCACTCGAAATAGGTTGTGCTTTTGTGCGGAGATAAGCTCTAGAAGAAAACATGCAATGATAAGCAGCTTCCGCATCGACTGCTCACATGGATCCCGAACTCTTATTATCAGCGAAGAGTTCAAATTTTGGGAAAAATAAATAAAAGCTAAAATATTTTGTTATATCTTTGACGATAGATTGATAAAAAAAACAGGCTATTTTCCTGGGGTTTCCATTCTCCCCCACTGGAGTAGTACGATTAATTTATTTAATTGGAATTGCAAGAATACCTTCGAGATATGCTCATCACGCAGATGCCAACATTCATTAGCCTTTGTGGTGTCGACGTGGTAAGATGACTAAGATCCGGTCCGAAAACACGTCGGGAAGCCTCGCGTACGCTTGCGACAAAGATCATTATATTGCCGGAGACTAGTGGTACGTGCCGGTGCGAGTCATCTCCGTGATAATCATCCAATGGCGCGTGAGCTGCACGCAGGGACGAAGAAGGTATAAACTGTTGTGCGGAGGATGCAACAGTTGTAGCCGCGTAGGCAACACACTGTGGATATGCTAGACGGCGGCAATAAGCGCGACCTCGACCCCTTTGAGTCAGGTTCAACAACGCTCAAGGAATTCGCTTGAGATTAAGATTTTACGCTTTCCTTTTTTATTCTTACTTATCTAGATCTGATCTTCGTCATTATGTAACGATACATTCATAGCTACAATTACGCCATATAAACATCGTTTTTATTTCTGATAACCAATCATTCTTTTGCCTCCCAAAAAATTGCAGATAGAAAATTCGAATGCAATTAAATTTTATTTTTTTCGTTACCAAATGATCCACTTCCGGTCACTGAAATTTCTTTATTTCGCGTCTATACAAATTGGCAATAAATTTTAAACGTGAATCTCGAAGCTGAGGTGGCGAGAGGATCGCGCAAGTCACGAGCTATCCAGTCCACGAACTGGCACAAGGTACCCAGGACAGATTGCATAACTAGATCGACGTCTTCCTCGCTGGTCAGTCGGTGGTATTCATGCATACACACGCATCTTTTTTTTTTACACGCGTTCTCGTACCGCGCGGTCTCTCGGTACTCCGTGCTTACCGGTGCGTACGTGAATAGATAATTGCATCGGGACACATTTTACAGCGACGACGTACAAATTACCAAGGAAAAGCGACATGCGTGTTTTTCTCTCTCCTTGAGGCCGCGCGCCGAACGAAGAATCAAGAGCTTTCAAATTACCTGTAAGGATAATCAAGCGATGCATACGGTGGAGACACAAACTCAACTTAAAAAAAAAAAATTAAGAGTTCCCATATGAAAACCGTCGTGTATTTAATTTACAAATAAATTCAACTAAGTCTCAGCTACACTTGGATTAAATTCCCTGAGGCCAAAGTCCCATAAACCTGCACGAGTAAATAACCAAAGAGAGCCCAGAATGCCCACAATAAAGACAGTCGAGTACCGATATAAAAAAAAAATCTATGCCACTTGCGTATATTATCTGAATAAATTAATCAATTTATTAGGTATCAAACGTTTCTACGATTTAAACACAACCGAGTGATGCAATCGAGTGCATCTACTCTTACTGTCTGCGATTCGATGTCATCAATGATGTATGTATGCGGCATGGTGAAGGACGACGCGGCTAAGTATGCAGGCCACATTATCGATGTCAATTTACTTCGTTCTCTTTTTTCCTTCTTTTTTCCGTTTGAAAACTTCGAAGCAACGTTACTCACACGTGACAAGATCGTGCGCGACAGATAGGAAGCTGGAACATTTTTATAATATATGCAAAGACAGTGTGGTACTCAAAAAAGTGATGCCAAACGTTCTATGTAGATTTCGAGGGCGTCTTTCGCGTCGAGTAGCTTGTCAGGTAGATCGCAGTGATAGATTTTCCGGACTTAAATACAAGACAGGATATCTTGCGAGACAGCGAATCCGAGACATACTCGTGGTAATGTGATTTGGTCGGTGATTAAATGTACTCCCGAACTTCAACAGTTATATTATATCCCGTCGATCGGCAGCGATTCCGCTGTCGAAAACATACAAAAAATCCAAGGTCTGTGATCTAAGATCAATTTCGGTACCGCCGACCGGGAGGTATCGAAGGTACTAATGACCGAACTCGACCCTGGGACACTCCATCGATGAATAGACTGATGATTTTTTTTTAAGGTTCGGTATGCCCTTTTTCAAAAGGCGAAATAACTCTCGCGTTTCGGTTAACCTTTCATTAAATCGGAAATCAATTAACAGGTTTCACAGCTTCTCTCCCCCCGCCCAGTTGCAACGGCAGCAACTGCATGTGTACAAAGTCGGCGATGGATACACGCGCGTGTCGCAGTAATATATACACGTGGACACAATTCGATCCGATAGTCAGTACCGCAAAAAAAGAAAAAAAACGGGGCAAAAAAAAATAATAAAAAATACGATATCTGTCGGTGCTTTCTAGAACAACGCGGCCTTGATTCGTGAGCTCCACGCCCACGTCCGCGTCAAGCTGACCATAGCAGGGAATGTATATCCGGTACAAACAACTCTATGGATATATAATCCTGTGTACCAGCTTATTTTCCTCGTTCGTCGTCATTCACGAAACCCGAGAGACCCGGGTCTCGAGATCCCGATGTTACGGGATGCGAAAAGTGATAACAGGAGGGGAGCTGATAATTAATGACGTTAGATTAGATTCGCAACCCTTTCGCTCCAAGATCGATAAAAGAACCGGGAAAATGGAAGAAGAAAAAAAAGAAAGGAAACAAATAGAATCGACAACCATCTATCTACAATATTTAACAAATCAATCGAAACTTTCACGATCGTCTCAAAGAGTCGCATCTCAAATGGGGTGGTCCACTTTGCCCCCTCTCCTGTATCAGCGTCGATCGGGCGTGAAGTTCGACACAGCCATATATTCATGCAGCAAAGATTATATGGATATGCGGAGGTGTCGTAGAGTTATACTTAATTATTAATAATAACCGATTTGTTCGGTTATTACATCGTCCGACACGTTTGGATTAACATGATTGTTGCAATTTACATGTGTGAACGCCTATGATACGAGTGCATTGATATTAATCGGCCGCCGTTCACGAGCCGCCGCTTGCAGTGTTCGGCCCCGAGCCTCTCATTATCGATTACCGATCGATAATTATGTAACCATTAGCGCTTCTGTGTTCGAGAATGAAAACGGTAATGCGGCTCCTGATCGGACGCGGCAGTTAACAGTATTTTTTAATATAGGGATTTCACGCGTGGGTGATCCTTGTGTCATTGTTATAAACTCGATCGGTACACAATGAGACGGATCTCGAATCCGGAGATCAATAGATCTATCCGCTCGGCTAATAATATACCAACCGACGAGACACCGCGACTAGACAAAGCTTTTACCGGGAATCCCATTAATATTTCACTGCGGAAATCTACAGGTTGAGAATTGTAACAGCGTGACACTGAGACGGAAAAAGAGTTACACCTCCAGTGGAACCCTAACCTTTCGTCGTCGACCGCGACGACTCGCGCGCCTCGATAAATCGATCGATGCATCTGATACCCGGGTCAAACGGCGAACGATCGATCTTAACGTACCTTTCATCGTGACGTTGTGATTAGTCACGATTTTCACAAATACTAACGCGAAGTATATATTCTCATACAAGAATTTAAAAATGGCGTACCAATTTTTACTAATCATTACAATCCTTTTTGTTGATGAAAATACTGTTCGTTGACGTAAGAAAGAAATTGAATAATTGCTAAGGAAAAAAATAAGATACGAAACTGTGTGATAAAAAAATATTTGTTGAAGTAACAAATCTTTTTGTTTACGATCGAGTTTATCCGTTCCAAAATTTCCGCGAGGAAATCCGGTCGATTGTGGCGAGAAGAGACTGTGCACGCAAATCCCTGCGCGCGCTCAGTCGTGGATTGTTAATCGACCGATCTGTCGAGTGTTAACGCTGCCGCAGACGTAAACACCGATGCAGACGTGCACACATATGAGCAAACATAACGATCAAGGATCCCCGTAGTTGGGCGGGACAACTCTCGACGTTGCTTTTCTCCCCGGCTCCCTCGATCTTATCAAACGACGCACAACCGACTCTCTGGATTCTGACTACTTGCGCACTTGATCTCGCTAATATTATCATTTCCAATATCTGCGACGCGGCGTAGTACGCGCATTATACTACCATATGCCACGATGGTGGTCTTTGATTTATCGGCGTCGAGTGCTCCGATGCGTCGAACGATATTCTTCGTTCCTCCGTCCAGTGCGATTTCCCCATACTTTTTTCCTGTTTACAAGTAATTTGAATATCCGATAGGGACAAACGTGAGCGGATCGCCGACGGGTTTTTTAATTGATTAATATTACCGTGGCTTACAGACACAACATAGATTAAAAATTAACGCTCGAGAAGGCGTGGCCTTTGATTTTATTTACATTTCCTATGTATTTCTACGGTAATATGATTCGTTGGATTAAGGAGGTTGGGGCGCTTCACACTAGTAAAATTAGTGCTACATTTTTTAAGTCTTTTATAAAAATAGTTATTGGCATTACAACAGATGTCCTTAACCTAGATAAACATTAATTGCAATGGATTTGCTAAAATATTAACTGCTTTGAGCTAATTTTCGAAAAGGTACATATTCGTTCAGTTTATTTCAAATAATGATCCGCTATTTTTGCTCGATTTCGATGTATCACGGCTCATTCTCTCCCTTGAAAGATGTTCTAC
This sequence comes from Ichneumon xanthorius, assembly GCA_917499995.1. Taxonomy (NCBI): domain Eukaryota; kingdom Metazoa; phylum Arthropoda; class Insecta; order Hymenoptera; family Ichneumonidae; genus Ichneumon; species Ichneumon xanthorius. The sequence continues at coordinate 5,298,631 of OU824202.1, read as the reverse complement.
GAATTCACCACCTAGATGTTCCATAGTATTTTCCATTAAAAAATGACACCTCTTTGTCTATGAAGAAACTTCGTTGATTCATAAACAAAAGGCTGTCATTCTTAAATGGAAACTACTATCGAATAAAATTTTGTGGGATTTTTAAATCCTTGAATTTTTTGAAAAATCTGTTTGTTACGCTTGTCACGAGTTTTTAAATCAAATATCACGCGAATAATAAAAGCAGTCACAGTTTTATCATCAGCGATGAAGATTAGATAAAGAAATTAGGATATATCAAAACGACGAAATCCACAAAATTCAGTCAACGATTTTCGTGAATTTTGACGGTTTCAATTTTATAAGTTGTAGACATTTTGTATGTCACGACAAAATCTGGAAAGTAATTTGCACATGGCTTACTCATGTATTACAAATTTGCTCATAGCTTTCTCATAAAGAAAGTTATCCGTTAAATTGTAATAAAGGAGGAAGCCGTGAAAAGATTACTTTGCACCTTTTTTTTAATAAGTCGTTGGGAAGTACACTGAGGCCTTCTACGAAACCTATCTAACCCGATAGCAATTTTAGAACGTTGCATCGAAGCCTGTCGAAGCATTGACTAGGCCCTGTCAGGCCCTGATGTAACGTTCCGAAATTTCTATCAGGGACCTACTGTGAATACGTATGGGCAGAGATTCATACGGTGATTTAAATATCAAATGCAGACAGATCGACATGCTGTTGCTGCATTGACTGCCATCAAAATTTTATATGGACGGCTGAGATCAAGGTTCTTAACAGTCATGAGCTGTTCTTGCCTAATTGATCGACCAAACACCCCGGTCCAACACAAATCGGTTCCGTTGCGATTAATCAACGCTTGTCAAATATGTTAGAGTCGAATCTCGAACATTGCTGGTTCGGCGCCCGCTGACGTGGATAATAATCCTGAACAAAATGCATATGACACTAACAGGCGAGTTGCACACTCGAAAGACAAGCCGACAAGCAACTCACCGACAGAATACAATCTCGGTGGACTTGCGCGGTGCAACTGAACGTTTAATGCAAAGTTACTTGAAAAATTATACCGTACGACCGGGAACCACGCCTCTGCAACAAGGCTAGATTTGTATCTGTACCATGCCTCTTATTGCTCATACTACTTCCAATCAGACGTGTAGCTGCAGTCGATGGACGCGTTTCATTATTCGTGTATATCTATTAATTTTTACGTCACGCGATCGCGCACGTAAATTCACAGTAATATGTTGCAACTTTTTTATTTTTTTATAAATCTTTGCTTTATCAATATTCACAATATTTTGTAAACATTAATAATCGAATCTTAAGTTTATTTAATCAAATATAATAATAATAATATGAACAAAACTATATAATTATTTGTTTGATAATACTAATTTGCGATACAAGTGCGGTAAAGCGAACTTTATAAGCACGTTGTGAAGTGAGTCACTCACTTCACGGCGATCACTGCGCACTCACTTCACAGTTCGCGTATCATGTACTGCACGAGTATCGCATACTATTTTCTGTAACAAATGCAGGAAAAGTGCGTCCAATCCAATCCAATAAAAAATGTGACAAAAACGCGACGAGGGAGTCCAAGGGCGAAGCCCCGGTGGGGTAATGACCCTGAAGATATCTACATAAGACCAAATTCCATCAAGTTATAACTGCTGTATTTTGCATCGCACAAACTTTGATCGAGGAAGTTCGCTTGGAGAATAAAATTGTATAAGTGAACAATTGTTTATTCTTCCTAAAGCCGTGCATTGATAGAGACTTGCCAATGATGAAATTTGATGTCATGCAGATATCTTCAGGGTCATGTGGGGTACAGGAATGAAGCCCGTTTTGAAGGGCTTCGCTATAAAAAATAAAATTTGAAAATGAATAAATCACAAAAAAAAACAAAGAACTCGCAGTACATTCAGAACACTTAATTCGATTGTGCCACTCGAAGAAATTATCCTAACACTGCTTGCATATTCGTTCCGATTTGTTCGTCAATAAATTCTCGACGGCACTTTTTGCCTCTCGCGTATTTTTGCTGTCGTATCGTCTGGATCACACTTTTCGTTTTCGTGATTATTTCCACTCATTTTAGTATTGTCAGTTCGTTTTCATCCTTGGGTTCGAGGATGCTTCGGGATGGAAATGAGGACATGCTGTCACTTTGTCGACGCGTAATTTGACAAACCTATAAACAAGGCTATAAATGCCCGAGTCATGACAGCGTGCGTAAATTACGAGAAGTGTGCGATAAGTACGAAAAGTGTGCGTGGAGTACGAGAAGCGTGCATAAAATACCAGAAGCGTGCGTAAAGTAAAATCGGCCTGATGCGCGCATTCGCCGGGTATTTACAGTACGCTTGGCTGTAAAGCGCCACTTACGCCACTCTCGGCAGGCACGAAAACTGGCATTTTTCCTGCATGAATTACACAAAAGTAATTGAATGATCACAAAGGTATATTGTTATATTTCTATGTTGAATAATAAAATTATATTAACAAAAATGCGTTAATTTATTTTCGTATTACTATTATTAATTTGTATTAATTTTCTTTAAAGAAAACGTCTCTGCAGCGTTAAATTGACGCAAGTGAGTGAACGATAGAAGCACGTACATAGTGCAATTCACGTGTACGTCGGGAACGGACGATTAACAAATCAATGCCAGCATTGAGGCGTTACGCACGGTGTCCGCAGCTTGAGTACGACACCGATACCTCTGTATCTGCGACATGCGAATATGTTCGATAGCCGGTCATTATAAAATCGTTGGGTGAAAGAAAGCCACGATAGAGCGCGAGGATATAAGGACACACGAGTCCGATTGGCAACGCGTGCATATGCTTGCTTGCGCACGGGCTAAGTCGCGTGTGTCGTATCGTTCGTTCGCTTCGGTTAATTCGACATATCGAGAACTTAACTGGTCAACCAGTTCGGTATATGAGACAGGCTCAATTGATTGTGGGCACGGTAGATAAAGCGCAATTTGCCTACCCGATAACGTGACAAAATTAATTGACGCGGGTTTTTTTTTCAATCACGCTCAATAATCTTGGCTTTGCAGACAGGCAGCCCGGTGGTCTTATGTTCAAATTAAATTGTCAAGGTACTTGAGAACATATGACAATATGGTATTGTTGCTTTTTGCCATATATTCCCAACGAAACGTATCTTGAGACTAAAGGAGCAGCAGAAATGTGTGATCAAGGAAAAAATGTATACTCAACGTGTTTCAATATTTTCAATGTAAAAAAGAAACATCGAACCCTGCAGGAAAAGTGCGTTTTTTCCCCGATACTTACGGACTGGTCAATTCTTCACGTTTTCGTTTTTACTTCGTTACTACGTACCGTACCGGGCATGCCCTTCGCGAATATGAGAAATGCCCATGAAAGAGCCTTTCCCCGACACGGATATGGTTTTAGGAGTATCCATCATGAAGCTTATGCGCCGCGAACCACGTAGTCTCATTTCCGAGAGTGGAGAGCAATTTATTATACAGCCGAATATGCATCGTCGACCTTGTTTTGAAAGACTTTTTACTTTATCTGCACAACCTCGTCAAACCTGAAGCGCGCCACCGTATGTTGCATACAATGCGATGAGAATTGACGCTCTCAGCTAACTTTTTTCTTACCACAACTTATTTATTGTTCGCGCGGTTGAATTGCTTTTTTTACATTTTTATTCTATTCATTTATCATACTAAACTGAATTTCAGTTGAAAAATATGTTTTGTATTCGTCATTTTTCACGATTATTCGCACGATTACACGGCAATTTAACGTTTAATTAAATTAGCGACTATCTTGATTGCTTGGTCGATTTAATTTTCTTCGAAAAAAAAGTATTTCAAGATTGTAATTTTGACGATTATTCCGACACTTGCACGGCCGATTAACATGAAATTCAATTAGCGTCCACCGCGATATTCTATTAGAAACTGGAAGCGTTTCGGCATCGGGAAGTCAAGAATTTATGAGCTTGTAAATCGAACGATGTGGTCCAACGACTTTCGTCACATACTCACTGCTCGAATTTGTATATTCGATATTTATGCACTCTGCACGTTGGCGGCTGTAGGGACGACGTTTCCCCCTTCTCACGTTTCTATATAATACATACATATCTCAAGAGTCTCCCCTTTGCTTTCTCATTTTTGTAAATCCACGTCTCTAAGTTTCTATTTCACGTATTTATATTTGATTTCTAAATCAACAACCCACGGCTCCAGTGGTCCCCCAAGTCAAGCAGATTCGTTCGCGGTCAGTACTTGGATGGGTGACCGTTTAGCCGTGCGCAGCTGGCGCATCGACCGTTGAGCGGGAGGCGCTTTTTTCTGAAATTTTGGTGTTTCTGCACTTTACTCAAGTGCAGAAATACCGGAGAATGGGTAGAATATGGCCGTCTGTACCGGCACGGGTTTTCCGTAGTTTTTCGTGTCCCCGGCAAATGCTGTACAGTGTAGCTATAAGTCGGCTACGGACGCACTGCAAGTTAGAGGGAATCGGGTTGGGATTCCATAAAAACCCAAAAAAGGGTATGTGGAGGAAATGGAACAACAACAAATAATCTATTTTATTTCTATACTATTTCTATCCAAACTTCACACTCGGTGAAAAAACGCACTTTCCTCCCTTGTGGCATAATATACTATTGAATGCTTCTATGAGAAACAAAATTTAACATTCCAACAGCATAGAAATCCCTTAAAATGAAAGTTCTGTAACGCGTGAGCGGCCCTCCTTCATTGTTTTTGTTGTCAGACCGAGTGAATACCAATGCAATTTTAATTTCATGCTAACGAAGTCTTACAACTTTTTTTAATACTAATTAATTACATTAGCATACCTCGCTGTGGAAACTGGTTTTTTATGTCTTCTGCGTGTGCGTCGAGAGACGAGGGTACATTGAGACGCTGTTCCGATGCTGAATGAGAATTGCGCGGCATTACGGGACTCTGAAAACATTATTTTTCTTAACGCCTGTGAGACGTGGTGCAGCTGGCGTGCGAGTGATCGGTTCGCAGAATCAGTGAGGAAAAATCGGAGACAAATATTTCACGAATCCCCACCGATTTATTTAATAGTGTATATTAAATTATTTAATTATGATAAATAAAATCACGCCTTACTGAAACTACATCAAGTGACAACGTACTCCGAGAATTATCATAGATCGTTCGATTTCGATATCGAGCTGCACCCGCCGTGTCGACACGAAGAGATCGAGTTTTTTTTTTGCCCAACCTCTAGATAATTATTAACAATTCAAATGGGATTGCTACAATATCACGTTCCGGAGGCCTGCCTCGTTCGCGACCAATCGCCGCGGTGCGAGGGAGAGGGTAGAAAAGCAGCTTGATGTGAATACATTTTAAACGTTCCATAAATCATGCATGAGATATTCAAACAGCACGTGGGTATCATAACGAGCGTTCTTAATGACAGAAAAAACCGAGGCTAATAAAAGAATCAGCAGAAAAGTAACTAAAAATCCTGCTACCAGTTTTTATCGCGATAGGCAAATTCTAGAAAATTTGTTCGAAAACATTAGACGGAAGGTGGGGTAAGACGGTACAGGTAAGCCCAATCCGTTCGGCAAACATGACATTTTTTGCGATTTTCTCTTTCCAATGATAACAACTTGCTTCATGCGAAAGAAATCGAATCGAAAAGATATTTCCTCATAAACGAGACTCTGCCATTGCGAAAGGAACAATGACTGCGAGAAAGCAGCGTGCTTAATTTAATTGAGTGCAATCGTTTAATTGGCATTATTTTTTTTTACTTTCAGAAACGATGTGTTGACAAGCTTGCAAAGTATTCTCCGTTTTGCCTCAACTTCCGTCGCGACACCGTCATACGTAATGTATATGCGCTTCCTGATGTATATTGTAGGATTGTCAGACGTAACGTAAAAGTCGGCGAATATAAGAATAAAATGAAGTATTGTAAGAAGGAAAGATAAGCGGATTTTTCCAAGGTTCTTAGATCTCAGATAATTAAGTTCCCTTGCCCTCGTTCTTGATTCCCTTGATTCGTAGCACTTGGCTTCAGAGAGCGTCGAGTTTTTTTTTTTTGTCATATTTAATTTCGCACAAAGTGCAATTCGAGACCGAGTTCCTCGCTCCTGCTCGACAGCAATGTTCGCCCTCTCATACAATACAATTTACAGCAATTTCATCGAGTTATCTTGATAATTATACCAAGGCCTCAACCAGTAGCAATCTATAAGGCTACGATATAAGCATAGACATTTCACTGAACGGTGCATTGTACAGTATCTATAATCAAAGGATAATTTGCATATTTACGACTGTTATGGGATATGATCAGATACGGAAGAACCTTGAATAGAACATTGAAATAGTTCAGTAATGCTCTTCGATGGTGGCTGGATAATTGACGGCGTAGTTAAACGCTCGCTTTTACGTCGATCCACCGGAATAGGTCGCACTTATTACTGTCATTATAAAAAAACCAGGTGTCGAGATTTTTGTTCTACCGTTATAACATTCAGGTGTGCGGCTTGTCGCATTAGACTTTGAATTACTGCCCGAATCATCAAACTCTGCCCTAAACGGATTCCATTCCACAATTACTCACAACGCGCGTCCCTGGAACACTTCGGATTCTTGACCATGAAGAAATTCCGATAGAATAAAAACTATTTGTATGTAAACAATGATATAAATTCACTTTTTCATCGAAAAAAAGAAAAAAAGAATACACATACGGCAAAGTACTTAGCGAACATGATAAGCGATGAAATAAGATCGCCATCTATCGGGTTGATGAAGAATTACGTACATATTTGATGCACTGGAGGAGCGTTCGAGTGATACATATATTGTTCAAATTGGTAGATTTGTTATCTTTTTATTGAAACGTCGAAAGTAGTCTGCACGTCATTGAGGAGCCAATTTGTTTAATTGATTTTTTTCGGTACCTTGATGTAACGGAAGACACCTACCTTATCGACACAGCTGCTGGATGACGATACGAATCCCGCAGCGGAAACGGTAGTATACTGCGATGGATTTCACCGTTTCGGCTGAGTCCCTGAGTACCGGCAGCGGGATGTACGTTGATACTCTCAGCCGCGAACAAACAGCTGTTGGTCAAGGTGCGATTCAATTTTACATTAGGGGTATACTTGTTTTTATTTTTTATTAAAGGTACGCGAAGTATACAATAGGTGGCTGTGGAAAGTACTGTATCATCAAGCCATTTACCCAACAAACCAATGCTGCCTTATGAACTACGCCACATAAAACACCGATATGTAAAAACATGTCATATTTTTTAACATTTCTGAAATTGATTGCTGTCATTTTTTTTGGTTTTCAAAAATAAATACTCGGCGAATTTGACCTTGGCATAATTTGCCCATACAGCCGATATAAATATTTTCTTAGACGGTATTTACAGTATATTATGATGGATATACTTTAGGTTAATAATTAAAACCTTCTTATACGAAAAGGTGTTGTAAACTACGATTAGTGTTTTTGCGTTCAGGGGGGACAGGAATCCGACTAATCGAATTGCGAATATATTTACGGACTATTTATTACGATTTTCGACGTCTGACAACTGTATCTGACAATGAGTGGATCGATCCAAATATCTCTTGCCAATTGAATGTTGGGTACCTCGAAAGTATTCTACCGTGCTTCGATGACTCCGTCTTGTCATGGACACACGTGATGTTGAAATCCACAGAAGCAGCGGATGCATAATTTGTGATATAATTTCATAAGAATATTGTAATTAAAGTGATCATTGAAAGCCACAAATTTCAGGTGAGCTGGTTGAAGAGACTTGTCCATCTACCGACGAAAGTCTCAGTGACATACCGAATGAAGAAATTATTTCGTGGAAGTCGGTGGGTCCGTTGTACGATCTCTCTGAAGTCTCCAAATCGACGCTGTCCCGACGAAAGGTGCAGAACGAAAAAAATTATATTTACGCAAAACAATACGGAAGATAAGCTACGTAGAAAGCTGACTAACCTAGCTTCTTAGAACTGTCCGATTATTGGGTTGCGTATGGAGTAACGCTATAAATTTAAAAAATAAGCCTACCAAAACAATCTAAAAATAAAAAATAAAAAAACTTCAATCATGTGAGCCAAGCAATGGTACACATACAAAAAATTCTTCAAAAAATGTGTTTATCAAAACAAAGTTCAATTTTTTTTAAATGTCTCAAAACAATCTTAAAAAAATACAAGGTGCAAACATTCTTGACAAAAAAAAATTAAGATGTTAATCATATTTATAAATCGGATGACAGTACAGTGAGATGGCGTACAAAAACTTGGCGTGCCAGTTTTTTTTTACAATAGCTGTCGTACATGGTTCATTAAAATAATCGAGGGAGAGGGGAGGAGGATGCACCCGTAGGTTTCGTTTCATTCGCCACTTCCTCAACGGCTACTTGATTCATGATCTAGTTGGAATCACACTCTAGTTGGATCATCCTCGAATAGTCCGCATGTGCGAATTTCGACAAACCTTTCACAGCCCTTTTACCTAGGCTAGACATTCAAATAGCGAAGAAACAATCGTAGTCATGAAAGCAACTCGTCTCTCCGGCGCCTGCTGCAGAGCCAGCAGACTGCCTATGGACGACTTATCGACCCCTTTGTTTATAACATGGACATAGAAGACCCTTTGTGGGCCTCACACGGAGGACCCACCAATCTCAAGTACTAGGAGGAGACGCCTCGCGTCGCCGAGGCATTCTACGAAGAGTCCCCAAAGCGTGCACATCTCGTCTCAATATTCGAACTTGTATCCGATAATATCTTTTGTCAACCAATATACGATTTTATATTCTCCACGGTCTACGGTTTCTTACAGTCACACTTTTTAAAAATTGACATATCTATTTTACCCTAGTGGTACATAAATATCATTTTTACTTATCTGTACAAGTCAATACTGAATTGTCCGCATGTGCGAATTTCGGCAAACCTTTCACAGCCCTTTTATCTAAGCTATCTCCGTACGGCGTGACACCCTATGATAAGTTTATATCCTATTGAGAATTCAATTAAAAACACGATGGAACTGCACGTAAGTCCAAAAGCAAGAATTACAAAGGAAAATAGAATCTCGTGTAATTCTATGATTTTGAAAGCAACATTGTTCTTGACCACCAAATCTACGCTGAAATCGCTTGCTTTAGGTAGATTGCATTTTACCGCCCAAGGTTCGAGCACACTTGCCTCAACCATTCTTGCGAGTATTGTATTGAACCTTTCCTCGAGAGGCCACTGCCATCGAAGTAAGAAATTCGTATAACACTCTTCGATAGGTTGACTACTTATGTGCAAGCCATACTTTAGCACGCTGTCGTAGATCGCACCGTCCGTAGACCCTACAAAAGCAACCGGTGGATTGGTCTTCGCTTGTATAATACATTGTGAGTTATGTTCATCGACGAAAACATTTTTTTGAAACTTCGTCCCGTTGAAGACCCGATACGAAAAACTATTTGTACAAATCTCGTAACCCGCGTCCTCAAGATCCTGAATAGTATCGACATTTCGAAGAGGAATTTGCGTTGTCAACATAGCCGCCAAGTCACACTGGGTTATCACCTGCATCGTTACTACAAAAAAAAAGAACGACCAGATAAATTCTCGACGAGGCATTATTGGGTACGTTATCAATACTCATGTTGCAAGTTAAACGAACAAGATTAAGTAGCGCCTGACCGAGTGCCTGATGCCCGAAAAATTTGAAGAAAATCAGCGCGATCAAATAAATAAGAGCGATGCCATACCACGATTCGACATCCATGATATGAAGTATTTCGTTCAGCTGGGATTTGTGCCCCCTAAAGCGGGTTACAATGTTGATTGGTACGATCCCTATCGGATAAGATATCCTTTTGTCTCCGGATACGAACGCCCTACCTCGCAGATACATTAGAAAACTCATGTCTTTCTTACGAACCCCCCTGTGATTAAACTTAATTGGGGTCGAATTCAGAGCGCGGATAACAGTGTGAACAATTCTTGCACGTGTAGTACGATACGTACAGTAGGCTGAGCGTATCGAACACGTGTCTCCCTTATATTCAAGGTCTGCTACTTGGATCGGGTAACCCCCGGTATCCAGCGTTTTAACGAAATTTAAATCCACGCATATTGTCTCATTTTCTCGATACTCCCGACGGAACACAGTGAACGGATGTTTGTATATCCCTCCGAAAACTTCGACCCGTCGCCAGGGAACCGGTGCCTGGCTCGTATAAGGATTGTAATTGTAAACAATGATCCCCCTTTTGTGGTGGTTACAGATCGCTATTGCATTTAGTAAGCTGTGACGGAAGGCTTGGTACAGGTAACCAGTCACATCATTTCGCCGAAACTTCAATCGGACGAATCGTCGTATGGCCGAAAGTCACCGGTCCTAACGCAGTTTATCCGAATCGTCAAACTTCCGAATCGCCAAATTTCCGAATTGCCAAATTTCCGAATCGTCAAATTTCCGAATCGTCAAATTTCCGAATCGTTAAATATCCGAATCGTCCAATTTCCGAATCGTCAGATTTCCGAATCTTCATTTTTCCGAATCGTCAAATTTTCGAATCTTCATTTTTCGGAATCGTCAAATGTCCAATTCTTCAATTTTCCGAATCGTCAAATGTCCGAATCTTCATTTTTCCGAATCGTCCTTTCAACGAATGTCACTCTTCCGAAATAGTAAATGGCCAAACGTCATTTACCCGAACGTTATTTCTCCGAATCGTCATTTTTCCGAATAATAATTGGACGATTAAACGAACTTACCTGTTGTGAAGTTCAATCGTAATTATATCCGGTGTCTCGTTCGAGAGATTACATTGGTAGTACCGTCTACTTCATGCTGATATCCCACGACTATTCAGAGTTAAAAATGGAACGGACGGACCAGGACGGCCCCCCGTTCCGCCGTTCCGTGCGTCCCCCTCATAATGTTTATAGACTTTTTATTATGGGCGGGAATTAGAGAAATATGATTAATATTTATCTTCACAGAGGGTGGGTGTGTAATCTCTCGAACGAGACACCGGATATAATTACGATTGAACTTCACAACAGGTAAGTTCGTTTAATCGTCCAATTATATCCTCGTCTCGTTCTTCGAGATTACATTGGTAGATGTTTAGAGGTTCCCTTAAACGCTTTGTTTTTTTTTATTTATTTATTTAAGAACGTCATGTGTAACAAAAGTTTATTAATTATTATTTTTCTCATTCAAACACAGCCGCCGCAAAATTGCTACTTTTCGACTCTATTGGTCGATTATAGAATCTCGCAAAGACCTCAGACTCCTTAGACCAGCCCGCGGTTGATTTTATAATATTTAAATCTACTCCTTTGGCTAGCGCCATCGACATCGCAGCATGCCTCGTGCTATGCGGAGTGTAATGATCACCTACCCCACTAAGCCTGAGCATCGCTCTTATCCACCTACTTATCGACTGTGTCGTTGCAGCTTTGAACGGCTTTCTTGACGTTAAAAACAAATTATTACAGTCTTTTCTCAAAGGCTCTGTTAGAGCCCAGTATCTTTCCAAAAACGATGCTACGCATATCTCTGGCTTCTCCTTAAAGTAACGTATATCTAACAATGGTTGACACTGTCCTGGCCTTGATGTCTTAATCAAGTCGGGTATTTCAATTTCGAATCCCTCTTGGGTGCGCTTGATGTTCTCTATTTTTATGAGAGCTAATGTCTGGACCCTGTGCGCTGTCGCGAGCGCCATTAGAGTCACAAGTTTTTCAGACATTTTTTGGAGATTCGAATCTCTTATCGTACAATGACTCGCGAGAGTGTGCAGCACAACACTTGGATCCCATGTTTTATTATATTTCGGTTTGGTTGGACGTAATCTGAAAATTCCCTTGAAAAATCTCGTGATATCGTTGTCCTTGGCAACGTCATTCACTGAAATTAAGGACACGGCCGATCTCGCTGCATTCAGCGTTCCGTATGACGCTCCTGCCTCAAATTTTTCGAATAAAAATGTCAACAGATCATTCCTTTCCGCTCTGTGTGGATCGATCTGCGCCCTTTCACAAAACTGCCACCAAGCCTTCAATGAACTTGTATATTGATTTATCGTTGAAACTGCCAACGACGCGACGAAAACTTCTATTGTTGAGCTTGGTAATCCTTTCTTAACGAAGGCATTCCGGATAACTTGCCGGCAATTAAACGCAAATCCCTCGCCAACGGATGACGTAGCGACCTACACGGGGACAGCAAAAGAACATCAGATGGATTGAAATATATAGGCTCTTCACATAAACAAGAAAAGAAAATTGGGTACCACGGTTGATTCGGCCAATCGGGTACTATTAGTGATGCGGCACGAGACGATCATTTCGTGAATCTCGCTCGATATTTCTTGCGTTAGTCATTTTTTTGAAAGTCTTGTCTCGATCGTTTGAGGTGAAGTTAAATGATTGTCTCGACTCGAAATCAATAGATAGCTGAGCGAGATTGAGCGAGACTCTTGAATATAACAAAGAAATATATCATTCGAAAGAGGTTACGATTTCGTAATGTCGCAAGGGCAAGATATTCGTCCTATTTTGAACGAGAGTCGACAAATGATTCGCACGCGTTGCGGTGGTTTTCTTTTCATCGACCTGATTCGTAAATATTTTTGCCACAGTTTTTCGTAATGTTAATGAATTAACCAAATTCAAAGGTGTAAGGGACCGATGTACTCTTGCTATTTGCGTAGATAATCGACTCCTGGTTCAATACGTCGTACGGGTCATCGATGAAGCCAATAAAGACGAGCGATCAATTGACGAAGGCGATACCGCAGGACCGCTATCAAAAATCGAAAATGAACCTTGATATTCTGGTTGAAGTAGTGCTGTACTACTTTAAAATGCGTATTGCTTATGTAAAAAAAAGAAATTCCGGCTCATTCAATAAATAATTTTCTGAATCTCGATAAACGCATATAAAATACAATTTACGTATCTTATGTATAGGTACGAATATATGGATACAATTCATTAGTTTGTTCAGAAAAATAGCGAAAAGTTGTATTAACAAATACATCCGTATTCAATATAAAGTTATGCGGTATTTTCCGGAAACCATAGAAGCATACATACGAATCTACAAACAAACACGAATAACGCCAACTGAGGACAAATTCCGAGTCCTCTAACTCTTACATCTTAGTAGCCATCCATTGCAAGATTTGCTTCGACAGACTACACGTTAGCCATGAATTTAAGCATAGCAAACTTCTTGCAGATTCGTTATTTAATTGGTTCCTATGCTTTCGTAATACGAGGGAAGCTTTCGAAAAGAAACGTTCGACAGAAACTGACGTAGCTTGAATGCATAAAAAGTCTTTCGCCATTGCAGCTAATGTAGGGAAGTTCTTTTCGTGCACGCGCCACCATTCTAAGATATTTTCCAATCTATCTGCACGCGGCAATGCCAGATAATTGTCCAACTCTTTTCGCCACCCTGAACCTCGATTTCGCCCGGACGAACTGGATTCGAAAAGCGATTCCAAATCAAGTAAATCGTCACCTTCAATACCACAGTTATCGTCAAATCTCTCAGATACTTCTGCATCAGCCGAACATGAATTCGCTTCGCTTTGCATTTTCGGATCGTAATATCTTTTCCGATAGATGTTCTCGAATTGCTTGATGCTTTCTTTTGCCATTTCCTTTCCCCAGGTGGTACGTTGAAACGTTTCAATCTTGTGTCGCGGATCAAGAATGAGCACGATGCAATACATCCAATTCGTTTTAGCGTAATGCTTGATTAATTTATCTCCTGCTGCAATCGCACCTTCGTGTATGGCGTCGTGTACAACATTCGATGCAGGCGACTCTTGATACGAAAGTATGAATGTTTCCAGTTTGTCAATAATCATGTTCATCCCTATAACCACCAGCGGTAACGTCGCGTATTTTTCTCCGGAGAACGCGTTGGATAACGCTTTAAAATGACGAAGATACTGTACAAGCTCTTGCAAAAGCGACCATTCGATTTCTGACGGACGATAGTTTCCGAGCGCAGCATTAGTCTCGCAGAGCATGTTCAGCGGAGCCTTCATCTGTATTGCTGTAAGAAGCATTTCACACGTGGAATTCCACCTCGTTGCCACACCGAGATTAGGTGATAGCATCTTCGTATCGGTAGTCTCACAGCATAACGTCAACTTATTCGTCAACTGCTCAGAATACTTGACTTTTTTGAATAATGTTTTGAGCTTAGTTAATCCTTGAGTGCAGTCAACGGATTCACCTAATTCTTCTTCCCCTTCTTCATCTTCTCCATCGTCGTCCGTTTCGTTAACTTTTACGGAGTCGGCTTGTATGACGCGGAGCATATCGTTCACGGCTAAATTAATTACGTGGGCGAAGCAACGGAAATGTTGATTTTTCGGGTCAAACTCAATATTATCAGTAGCCATGAGTGGCTCAAGCTGTGCTAAAAACACAGTATTTGCCGATGCGTTATCAAGAGTGATGCCTTGTACTTTTTCTAAGAGGCCGTGTTGCTTCAACGTTTCATAAAAGAGCTTCGCAATATCGCGACCGGAATGAGCGCCGTTAGATGGCACAAAATCGATGACGAGTGACTGAATATTCCATTGATCATCAATGAAATGTCCCGTTATGCCGTAATATGATTTGTTTGCCACTGAGGTCCAGCCGTCAACCGTAAAAGAGATTTTTGAGGAGTTTTGTTGCAGCATTTGCATAACAATATTCTGCATTTTTTCGAATCGTTGAAGGGTTTTCGTTCGAAATCGGTCACGCTTGGGGACGACTACATTCGCATTTATGTACGAGAAAAGATCCTGAGTACTTTCGTCATCGAAGAAACTGAAGGGAAGGTATTTCTTCGCAGCCCAATCAATTATTTTATTCTCGAAGACATCCTGAGAGAATCCACATCGTACTTTTTCAGCCTGTTAACGTATGGAAATTTGTTTTACAAACTGGAATTTCATGACGCTATAAAACTAGAAGCGGCACAGAATGATCTGAAAGTTTTAGTTTGAAAATTTCAGGCGTTTAGGCGTTTTGGCATGGAATGTTCTCTTGGAAAAACGAATTTAGAAAAACAAAAATATTTGTCTCGTTTTTCGTATTGTACCGATTACCAATAATGCTATTGCTTGAAAGACACTACAAATTCATGAACAATTTTATCCGCTGATCATATTCTTGCAGCTACGGGTTGCTACAAGATAAAAGTATGCAATACAGCTATCCCGAAAGCCTTGAGCGTCACACAACAAAAAGAATAGGCCGTATAACTATAGCATCGAAGGAAGGAATACCGAATATAGATAGAGAAAGGCGAACTAAAATTTTTAAAATAACACTGAATCAACTGATATCCCTGCGAATTAACAATACAAGATTCATTTTTTCCAATGCCTAACATGTGCACCTTTTTTGTAGTTCCGACTCCATAAATTTCTGCGTACTGTTCGGGGTGATCTCGATCAAGGTGTCTTTTCAAGCCGGTGGTGTTCCCGTTAGACATCTTAATCACTTTCGCGCACTTATTGCAAGTGGCGTATTTTGTATTGCTCTCATCTACGCGCATTGTGAAGAGTTGAGCACGAAGGTTCTTTGATTCCGCAAAAGATTTTTTCGGCTGCAACCCTTCTGCACATTTTTCGAGAGTCGATTTCACCTCAGGTGCGTTGTTCGGGATATTATCAGGTTCGCTGTTCCCTCTATCGCCTGTGCATTGGCGCTTTTCGGCCTCATCGCCTGGTTCAAAACTCCGTTTCATTTTCCTGCACTAGTCTGTTCAGCAAGCTGTAACTGCTTTCACGAGCGGACAAGATTCTCGAATCTCATGACATTTTTGGAAAACAAGATCGAGATGAGATTGAAGCTCGGCGGTTATATTCAAGACAAGAAAGATTCTCGCTATGTTCAGATAATTGAAACACGATCAATAATCGTCTGTCAAATTCGAGAGGCTAGTCTCGGTTTTGACATATTCTCGCCTCGTCTCGCTTGTCGCATCACTAGGTACTATCACAATCCCGCAGGCCTGTTCGGCAATTATCTTTTGCAAAACTCTCGGGATGATCGCGAATGGGGGAAAAGCATAAAAATACTCATTTTCCCAGCTCTTGGTAAATGCATCAATAGTTACAGCCTCTGGCTCTCTATGCCAAGCACAGAAATTCGTGCACTTTGCGTTGGCTCTTGTCGCGAATAAATCTATCTCCGGTGCTCCGAAATCTTTAACTATTTTCTTGAACGCAAAATTCGCTAATTCCCATTCCGTGTCTACGTTTTGATTTCTCGATTCTCTATTCGCTTCCTCATTATTCGCCGACTTTATATACGCAGCACAAACCCGAATTTCTCGCTGCTCACACCATACACATAGCTCTTTTGCTCGACTAATTAATCCCGGGTATTGCACCCCGCCCATACGATTTATGTATGACAGTGCGGTCGTGTTATCTACTCTTAATAATACTTGTACTCCGCGCAAGTCGGATCCAAAACATTGAAGCGCTATGAACGCTGCCGTGAGCTCGAGATAGTTTATGTGCAAAGATTTTTCATCTTCCCGCCAAAAACCACGAGCTCCCTCACCATTGCAATGAGCACCCCAACCGGTCAGTGAGGCGTCCGAAAAAATTTCACGAACATACTTAGGACTTGCGATCGATCTCCTCGATGATTGTGATTTCTGTTTCCACCATTCACAATCCTCGCGCAGCGAGTTTGATATATGCATTGTTTTCTCATAATCCTGTCCATTCTCTAAGAGAGCTAAGAAAAGTTCCCTCTGAAACCCCTTCAGATATACACCGTTATATTCTAAAGCCGGACTGTAAGCTACCAGAGTCCCTAGGAAACGAGCGAACTCCCGAATTTTACAAGTAGTTTCTGGGGTGAGCGTGGCCGCGTGATCTCGGCGCGCGCTTCACACACAGTAGGCCCGGGTTCGATTCCCGGCAAGCACCAAGAATTTTCTGTGGTGTTTTTATCTGCGAAAAAGTGGTTCGGAACCCACTATAATAGTAGGTCCAGAGGAAAGGACCAGCGCCTCGGTATGGGAAACCGAAAGACTGGGAAAAGGTGTCGCGGGTTCGATTCCCGAGACTGAAGGCCCGTAGGTGAAAGGAAAACGGACGGGGACATAGCTCCGGAGATAGGACGTACGAACTACGACTATATCCGTATGTCCGGGACTACTGACACCTGACGGGGCGCGACGAAGCTCCGGGCCCAAGAATCGAACCGGCGACCGCGGATAAGGAAGGAGGAGGAAGAAAGTGAAGGAGCCCGTAACCCTTAGGGGATCGGTGTAACACACAATACCCAATACAAGTAGTTTCTGCGAGAACACTTGTACTAATGCCTTCGCACTCTCTCTCTTCCTCTCGGGAAGTTCCAACGTCATCTCAACCGAATTAATGCAGAACCCTAAAAACTCGCACACTTGTGTCGGTTTCAATATGCTCTTATCGTAATTTATCACGAATCCGAGCGATTCGAGCAATTCGATCGACGCAGCCACGTTTCGCGAACAACTCTCATAGCTTCTACCGATACACAATAGATCATCTAAATAAATTACGGATACAAAACCTCTCGCTCTTAGCGAGCTAACTACTGACCTCAAAATCTTTGTAAAAACGCATGGCGCTGTGGACAGACCGTTTGGCAAGCAAGTAAACTCGTATAATTGCCCTTTAAACACAAACCGAAGAAGCTTTCGACTATCTCTCTCTATCGGGACAGAATAATAGGCATTCTTCAGATCGATTTTTGCCATGAAATCGTTACGCGTGACAATTCTTGTTGCGGTCTTCCAATCTTCCATTTTGAAGTGTTCGGTATATAAAAACTCGTTCAATTTCTTTAAATTCAAAACAAATCTGTAAGAACCATCAGACTTCTGGACCAAGAAATAACTCGATATGAATTGGCCGTTCGCAGGATTGCAAGTTTCAATAGCTCCGATTCCTACCAATTTATCTATCTCCCGAATGAAGTTTCGCTCTTCGGTCTCATTTTGGAACGCTGGCCCGCGAGGCCACGATTTTTGAATAAGCGGCCGTGCCGTTATTATTCTATATCCACTTATGCAACGCAGAACGAAGTTCCCGGCCAGTTTCTCCCATTCCGTAACAAAATCTTGAAGCCTGCCGGCGGATTTTATTACCTCTATTTTTTCGCTTTCGACGACTTGTCGTCGTGCGCTTGCACTTGCTCTGGTCTCCTGTTCTCCTGTTGCGCACGTCCTCCTCTCGGCTTGTACGTGTTGGACCCTCTTTGATTGTTGCCCGCCTGATTGGTCCACTGAGATTTCGCAGGAGGGCCTTTCCAGTTTACCGGATTCTTCTTGAACGGAGCCTTCGGCGTCGGTGCTTTCGGCGGTTGCAATTTCAAGTCAAGGCCCGCCTTCTCCACTGCCTTCGCGGACTTCAACTTTTCCGCCAGGTCCTCGCCAAACAGATATTTATCTGTCTCAATCTTACCCAAGATCGTCTTCGCACGTTTGTCCAATCCTGGCAAAATATAGGCTTTCCTAGCCACGGATTCCTTGTGATGCAAATCTGCCATCAGCTTCCCTGAGTCGCACAACAATCTGAGCAACTCATTTCTATCAACGCCCTCCTTCTTATCATTCAAGAGCATCGTGACCTAAAAAGTTATTTGTTCATTTGTCAGCTCCTTGCTAATGTAATTTTTTTTTTTTTTTTTTTGTGAAAAAACAAAAGAAAAAGAATTTGGACTACGAACTGCCGAACCCAATGCCGACATTGCCGAACCAATTAGGCATTGTGAATCTGCGAAATGCTTGTCCCTTTTCACTGACGTCTCGTTCAGCGAGGAGACTAGTTCAGCATTTAGTATCGGAGCTTCCAATGGACAATTGCCCACACACGAATAACCCTTGAGTAGCTCAGTGCGAGTCTCTTTTTCCAAACCGGATACGATCCAAGCCCTCCACCGAGAAGCCAAGTCCGAATGGATTTTGAATGCCTTCGGTGTGCTCAGCGAAGGGTCTTCGCCAAGGATCTGAAGAGCCTCCTCGTCAATCGACACCTCTGCTGCCTCTGAGTGTACAGAATCTTGATCGCTGCACGACCCATCCTGCCTATCCGACTCAGTGTTCGGACAATCTGCAGGATAATAATCGATATTCTTCCATAAGAATAACGAATAATATACATAACCTATGCGACACATCGACAAGGCTAACGTTTTATCTCCGGGATAAACTCCAGCCGTATGCCGCATGTACAACATGTGTATCGCCTCAGTTTGTGCGATCTCGTTGTCCTAAACCTGATCCAGTTACCTGATCCAAGACACTGCAGAATGTCGATCAATTTCGACGCATTATGTGTTGCGTCATCCCGCGTCGAGGGTCCCGCGTCGTCACGCTGGCTCGACGCCGCCGTTTTCTTGAGATCGTAATAATGATCTTCCAGTTTCTTTATCTTTTTATATATCTTTTCGATGACGGAGTCCTCCGCCTTCCTTTTATTATCTTCTTCCGACATGATTCGATTTTTTAATGTAGAAAAAATTACTTTTTTATTCTTCGTACAATTTAACTCTGACTACGCCATTCAGCACGAAAAAACGTTATGAGGGGGACGCACGGAACGGCGGAACGGGGGGCCGTCCTGGTCCGTCCGTTCCATTTTTAACTCTGAATAGTCGTGGGATATCAGCATGAAGTAGACGGTACTACCAATGTAATCTCGAAGAACGAGACGAGGATATAATTTCACCGAGTGTCATCTTTCCGAATGGTTAAACCTCGAAACATCAACTCGCCGAATCGTCATTCATCCGAACAGTAATTTTCAAAATATTTCGTGCTATATGGGTGCACGCACAAGTTTTAATTTTCTTTAATTTTTAGTTTCATACATTGGCCCACAATGAAGTATTGAATCTCCAGTGCGCAAAGTAATTCGTGCTTAAAGTTTCCTGTGTTAGCAAAGGCTAAAAAAATCTTAGCGCGGCGTCCGCAAGTCTGCTGGTTGCGTTGTCCATATCCGACGTCGCAATGACAATTTCACCCCGGCACGCCCTCGCACCAAGAACCACCGCGATAACTATCAATTTAGTTAACTCCATGGCTTTATTATGACTGCTAAGAGAAAACTTGAAGTTGCGAGAGCGACGGTTGTTTGCAGACTGAATCGAATTGTCGCGCGGTGCGCTTGGATACCTTCGGACGAAATTGTAGACCAGGCAATCGATCTGACACCACTTTCGCGTGCAGGTACGATCAAATTGTACCTGCACGCTGGTCCAAGCTGATAGAAAAAAAAAACTGGATCGCAATGTGATATTGACTATAATACCGAGGAGTTCCGCCTGACACGTGGCAGTAGTGGGCTTACCACGTCACGCGCCATGCGAGGGAAAAAGTCCGATGTTTTAATCAATTTTTACTATCACGCGATTAGCTTCGAAGCGGAAGTTTCTTTTTTACAATTACATGGTGGCCGTTTTTCCCCCGAAAAAAATTCCCTGACTTTTCCCTGACTTTTCACTGACCAATAAAAAATTTTCCCTGACCAAACTTCTAACGTCTATTAAAAAAAAAAAAATAATCATGCAAATGAAAATGCCTAATTATAGTATGTTTAATTCTGTTTTTTTTTATGTTCGGAATTTTTATTGAAAGCTTCCTTTTATGTACTTTTTATTTAAAAGGGCGACATATTTCGGAGTGCTTAAATATGAATAAACCGGATTATGGTAAAGAGAGAAGAGAAGTGTAGGGAGGACTAGTCGCGTGATAACCATGGGCTGTTAATGTATGTTTAGTTTTTTATGTGGTCCAGAATCAAATGTTATTTTATATTTTATTTTTACTATTTTTATATCTACCATATTTACTATTTTTATTCAGATATTTAAAGATTTTGTATGCTGAGCTCTGTATTGGGATTAATCTAAATCGATAAAAAAAAAGGAGAAATTCGTCAAATAAATAAAATTAAAATTAAAAATAAAAATTTATTTGTAGAAGGTTTGGCAACAATTTACTTTTTCCCTGACCAATTTTGAAATTCCCTGACTTGTCCCGGTTTTCCCTAACCGCGGCTACTATGAATTATTACTGCTATGGCGCCTAAAAAAATTTACAAATTTTTCTGGCTGGGTGGTAATGACAATTTCAGCTCGGCATGTCCTCACTATGAGAACAACGACCGAAATCTTAGCTATAGGCATGGTTTTGTTGTGGTTGCCTGTTGTGGTCCATTTCAGGCTGAAGTGGAAATCTGCCAAAACCGATGTTAACAAAACAGTCTCTGAACAAAAAAATTCTTCCAAAAAGACGTTTTATCAAAACAATAAAAAAAGAAAAATATGTGTATTAAAATAATTAAAAAATCGAAAAAGTCAAATTGATAAACGTCTTTTTGGAGGAATTTTTTTGTTCAGAGACTGTTTTGATAACATCTGTTTTGGCAGATTTTTAAATTTTTAAGGGGTTTTTTTGATAAACATATTTTCTAAACGAGAATACAAATTTTAAGTACTTGGTACCTTGATCCGGTGCGGTGGTCTAGTGGTTAGCGTGCTCGCCTCTAAGACCTAAGCATCGGGAGGTCGACGGTTCGATTCCCGGCATGGCG
The DNA here is from genome assembly GCA_917499995.1 of Ichneumon xanthorius. NCBI lineage: Eukaryota > Metazoa > Arthropoda > Insecta > Hymenoptera > Ichneumonidae > Ichneumon > Ichneumon xanthorius. Next base: position 5,276,956 of record OU824202.1, on the reverse strand, counting down.
TGGAAGTTAGCAACGTTGCTGCAACGAATTCGTTGGCACCTGTCAAAGTTTTAAAATCGTTGTCGATAGGGCCCATTTTCCGTACACTTAACCTATCCTTTCATGGCAATGAGAACATAATAATCTGAATTCCGTGTCCCGATGAGTATCAGGGATAATGTTAATTATTTCTAAATGTTTCATGTAGGATAATGTTAATGAAACGTCATAGGGATAAGAAAATATCATAAACAAAATATCACGAAAGCTCGACTGGCCGGTAATAATTTTTTCTTAACGCACTAAGAGTCGTTGGAAGCTAATTTTTTTTTCTACTCTTTCAAAATATGTACAGAAATGTATATGATTTTTTTCAACACGATTAAATCTCCGGAAAGAATTTTCATTCTCGACAGACTGGCTCATCGGAGAGTAATCATTTTTTTCTCGAGGAACCAAGAGTCCTTGGAAGCTAATTTTTTTTTCTACTCTTCCAAAATATGTACAGAAATGTATATGATTTTTTTCAACACGATTAAACCTCCGGAAAGAATTTTCCTTCTCGACAGACTGGCTCATCGGAGGGTAATCATTTTTTTCTCGAGGAACCAAGAGTCCTTGGAAGCTGATTTTTTTTCTACTCTTCCAAAATATGTACAGAAATGTATATGATTTTTTTCACCACGATTAAACCTCCGGAAAGAATTTTCCTTCTCAACAAACTGGCTCATCGGAGGGTAATCATTTTTTTCTCGAGGAACTAAGCGTTCTTGGAAGCTGATTTTTTTTCTACTTCTAACTTCCTACTTCTAACTTTGCTAACTTCCACGCCATTTCCCGGCTTCATATGTTTCGACGAGAAGGGAAAAAAACATGGACGAGACGAAGTTCCAGATATATACATCGGTCACTCGCACACGGTAACTCCAAGTGTGAGTGTCGGATGTATAGCTGTATTCCATGGAGTATAGCTGTACTCCATTGTTTTCATTCTCGGTGAGACGCGACGAAAGTCCGACGTCGGGAATCGAACCTGAGACCGTAGGGGACGTAGCGTACCCATCGCCCGGGCCGCCGAGTCAGTGTGTATCTCGACGCTCCGCAATAGCTATCCCTGGCCAGAGTGTAAGCTATCGTGCTCGGGCTTCATGGCACCGGGGTATGGTGCGTCATAACGATGCTTCTAGGTATACCAGGCGACTATCCTAGAATACTTTCAGCCTTGCCTCCTTAACCTGGGGCTCTGAGAAGGCCGACCATGTTTCCCTAGCTTGACTACAGATAGGGATGCTGGGGGACGGGGGACTAGGTAATGATACCCTGGCTACCGGCAATCCCAACAAGGGGGGCGCTGGGAACAGGGGGGAATGGCCATGATACCCTAGGATACCCCAGAGAAAGCCTACTGGGGGACGGGGGACTGACCAGGATTCCCTGTGCTACCGGTAACCCCAAGAAGGGATGCTGGGGATGGGGGACTGACCATGATACCCTGTGTAACCAGTAATCCCTACGAAGAAAGGTGTCAAGTCAAGAAAGACCCGAACAACGCCTGTCGGTTGTGTTCCGCGTCTGAGGAACACAACGTGGACAATTAAGGCATTGCGAGTGCCCCACAAGGTCCCGAGTGCCGAGTGCCGAGTGCCGAGTACAATGGTCCAGCAGGACTGAGTGCTCGTATCGCTCCACCAAAACCAACCAACCAACCAACTTGGTACCTTTTTACTTTTTTGAAAAAAAAAGTATTTTTTGCTATGATTTCACCTATTTTTGACATCCAGGCTACATGTTTCATTGATTATTACCAACATGCAGGCAATACAGAACGAAAACATTGTTTACCGTAGATAATACCATCATATAAATAAATAAAAGATCTTGAAAACTAAACGATTTATTAAAAATTATATATTACAATAATAATAATAATTTTTTAAAATATAATTCTAAATTACGAAGTATTTTTTTAACCTGTTATCCATCGCTGTTCCTTAAGGCATGTGAAATACCGCGGTCATTAATAAAAACGGTAATTAACTTTTTTCACGAATGCTAACATCTGCGGTCAACAGAATAGTGTCATCGAAAGCTGTAATGTAATCTGTCTTCGATGACACTTTTCTTCCGACGTTAGATATCACCGTTCGTGAAAAAGTTTATTACAATTTTTATTACCGTCCGTGGTGTTTCACCTGCTTTTAAGATGGTGTGGTATAACCTCCCGCTCACCCCATGCCCATTTGGTAATAAAAATTATACTGAATGCCGTTTTGAGACCGCAGTCCGCCGAAGAAAAAGAAAATTGTCTTTCGCTGGAGAATCGGCAGACGCAGGGAAAGAATTTTATTTCGCTCGGGGTCTGCGGTCTCAAAACGGCATTCATTACACTTTTGTTACCAGCTGAGCACGCGGTAAGTGCGTGGGAAGGTGTTCCACATCACTTTAAAACGCAAACTTCTCTTTTACGCTATTTTTTTTCAAATATACAAAACTTTTACTCGCAATTATGTATGTATCTGATGCAGCTTTTGTATATGGTTTACAATTGAAACATAAGTTTTGCATCGTATTTGGAAAGTAGGAACTATTTACAGCAGCTTTATTTTTATTTTTGTTATTTTTGTTTGTGGATTCCGTCACTGTGTACTGTACGTTATATGTATAAATGTCGTTGAAGCAGTCGATTCGCAAGCCCCGGTCGCGAAACTTCGTCATAACGCACAATTTTTCATTTTTCATTCACTATAGGTTCACTATAGAGGTGGACACTTTCACATTTTTTTTCGGTTTCTTCAAATAATAAAAAATAAAAAAATTGATTTGCCGAGCGATTAACCAAAGCGCGAAAAGTGCTGCGCTGATATATACGAAACAAGAGAGATGAGTAGAGAGAAAGTGCTACGCTGATGCGAATCCGAGAGAGATGGAGGATGAGTCAGCTGGCGGACGCATGCGCAGTAGACGCGAGGACTCACATCACAGGACACTTTTATAATATTTTCGGACCTCGTGAGGTGTATGATACCGTATCTCAGCATCTACCTAACAGTTATGATCGTAACTAGGCGCGTTGGAAAGCTCGTGTCCTATATATATCATAAAAGTGTTGTCGGAATTCCGATCCGATGCTTCGTTTTCGAGAAAATAGAGAAGCAAGAATCCACTTCCGGCATTTTTGAAGTATCTATACTTGGTAGCGGCTCGCTCAACTCGCTTAAAACTCTTTTTAAGTACTTGGCGTCGAGACGCTACCGCGTCTCTTGATAGCGTCTCGCTCAACTCGCTTAAAAACTTTTTTTTTAAGTACTTGGCGTCGAGACGCTACCGCGTCTCTTGATATGTATTAAATTATATGTACAATCAATTAATATTAAATTTCATGTACTTTTATTGTAATGAAAAGTGTATGTTCGGTATATTGAAAACATTGGAAATATTTTACTTTAATTCCAATGAAAAAGCATATTCATTTTTCATCACAATTGTACGTTAAATTGAATGTGCCAGTTTTTACATAGAAACTTTCAGTTCAGTACATTACATTACAGTATTAAATTTATAATTTTTTTTTTATATACAAAATACACTAAAAAAGTTAGTATGAAATGTGATGTACCGAACTGGAAGTTTGTGTGCAAAAACTGGTGTATTCAATTTCATGTACAATTGTGATGAAAAATTAATGTTCAGTGTATTAAAAATATGATTCTGCTTGACTCTGGGGACCACCGAAGCCTTACGCCAACCCGCGTATATACGCAGATAAATAATAAAAAATCGCGGACAAAAATAATCGCAGCTTGACCGACAGCGGCAACTTGACGGTCGGTCAAGCTGCGATTATTTTTTTCCGCCCCCCTTTTTAAGGCCCTAGCTTCTGTGTGCCATCTAGCCAGTACTCTCGTATCAATTTTGACGACATTCAAATCACTTGTAAAGTTTACGGCCGCAGCCGCTGTTACCCCCATAACTGTATCTTAATTGCACGAAGGCGCAGTAAAACTGCGGAAAACCTGCGTCGATACAGCCGGTCATTCCCCAATCATCAGAATTCGACCTCCGGCTCAACAATTGCAATGCGCCAATTAGTGCACGACTAGACGGTCACCCATCCAAGTTCGCCAACGATTCTTCTTGATTCTGGGGACCACCAAAGCCGACAACACCAACCGTGAATCCACCGCAGTCGATAAGCGGCGATTTCTCCAACTTCCGACCCGTGCCGCCATCTGTGCGGAAATAATCGAAACCGTATCCCCGCCGTCGCAAATCTCCGCCGCCAGATGGCCACGAACGGCGAAAGAAACGGCCTAGCCAGCGGAGCCGTATTATGCGCGTTGAGTTCACGGTGGCGCCGTTGCGGCGAAACTAAACGTGTAACATGGCGGTACTGCGGTGTCGCGCCGAGTGCGAGGCTCTCGCCTGATCATCACGTTACTCTTAGCCTCTTTTCATTAACCCCATCGTCGATTTCATCGTTAATTAGTCGCGTGTGTGAATCGTGATATGTGCAGTGTTTTATGACGAAGGTGTCAGCCCTCTGCGGCGCATTGTAGTACTCTGGATTATTGGATTATCGGACGACGTGTCATCTGTGGTGTTCTCGGTAGCGGCAGGTACGTAACCCCATGTTACTACTGTACCTACTACCACCGACGACAAACACGTATATTAATATGTATACAATATGTACGCACATACATACGCGCATGGTTAAGCTTTACGCTATGATAGATCCGGGCTACCCCAAATGTCAAGTGCGTAACAAAGGTTTCGCTCGTCGAGTAATATTCTCGCTAAGACGACCACGAATTCTCAGTGATCGAAAAACGCTTTGAAAATGTATGAAAAAAAATTTAAAGGTATGAATATTATCGTGGCGTGCGTCTGGATTTTTTTTTTCGACACTTGGAGGTTCTCGAGAAAATGACAAACTCTGAAAGATGCGCAGAGAGACGAGTGTATGTGGAAGGTCGGGTGCGTTCCCTGTTGTCATCTACAGGACATTGACTCTCACACCGCCTTCCCGCTCCCCTTTCCTCAACCTCGAGTGTGTCTATATCTGCGCCAGTAGGGTCTCCTTCGCGCACGAAATTTCAAGAGCCTCTAACGCCTCCAGGCCCTGCTACGGTATTGTACGCGTAGCCGAACCCCCGATCGAGTTACTTTACCTACTGCTCCGCACTCCTAACCTCGACACTGCTCGCAAAATATTTACGTTCGCGCAGGAAAAAATTCACGCACGCGATGATACCGTAGTTCGTTTGTCTTCTCGCGCCCTCGTATTTTATTCATTACATTAACCCACGATCTCTGACCTTTCGAACATCTTCGCTTTCGGCGAGACACATGCACAGAATTTTTTTTCGCAAACAAAAAATCGTGTATGACTAAACGCTCGGTAGAATATTCCGCATGCATTACAGCATGTACCTGAATACATTTCTCTGGCCGAAGCGACGCGACAAGCTAGTGCACACGTTTGCAAGCTGTTGAAAAAAAAAAAAAATGTTTTGTATTTGTTGGAATATTTTCGACGCTCCGGTTTTCGATGAAAAAATCTTCGCACAATTGAACACAATTGCACTCCAGTGCTGGATAATTATTCATTCAATTACGATAATAATATTCGGAATAATTGTAAATTTTACGATAATGATTGCCCAATGTATAAAGTTCATTTAACTGCAGCTTTGATCTTGAATGATTTATACAAAGGTGTGTCGGGATCGAATAAATTGTTATTTGTAGTGTATGATGAATTCAACGCTACGGTTCTTATGAGCTATAAATATTAATGGAATTGACCTAGATTTTTTTTTGACATACAATTACGCAATTTACATGATGAGTCAATGAAACGCGTTCTGTAATTGTATTTTTATTACTAGATTTTAATATACACATTATTGCAATGTGAAATAAATGTCCACCGACGCGGGGATATAAGAGACGCGAGATAACCTTGTTGCTATAAATACCAATGGATTTGACCCAGCCGCTTTTTTTAAATGCAAATTATTCAACTTAAGATAGATCAACAAACCATCTATTTATAAAAATACAACAAAAAAACAAAATCCTTTCGAGATATGCTATTATAATCGTTTTTGTTAAATTGTTTTAATTTATAATTCGTCGAGTAGCATCGACAGGCTTCGCCTGCTCCACAATGTTTTGTGAATGAAAGTAACGAAAGTAATGTTTCTTTCCCTTCTGGAGCTTCATTTTTTTTTTCATATCACATATATTGATCTGGGAGTGAAATAAGTGAATAATTATCAGCGGGTAAATAATTTTATATCTAAAAAACAAACTAAAAAAATGATGTCGGATTAAATTGAATTTTTTTGCCATCCGACCAATGTTGGAGTGCTATGGATCTAGTGTAGTCACCTACTCTATAGCCCGTCCACGAACGCGTCATTGTTTGGCTCCGGGAGGATAAGGTGTTTCAAGGCGCGAACACACTACCGGCAGGTGGGAAGATGTATTCGTCTCGATTACCCCAAATCCGGCACAATGGTTGTCACTGTCCTCTACCATTTCTATAGGAGTTAGATTTCAATTCGCCTTCGTTCGTGTCGTATTTTTTGTTGTGAAAAATGTCTTACTTTTTTTTTACTTTCATTTTACATTTATTATTACTACAACTCTCCGTTGACCAGATGCCAACGAAAACTCGATGCATAACCTCGGGATTCGAGACAGAATATTTTTGATACTTTACCCGCGATAACCCCTTCGCCATAAGTGGCGAGAGTTTATCGGCAATATAATCGACGTGCACATATTCTCGTTTACGAGCGACTCAGCGACTCGTTCAGTATTAGTTTTAAAAAAGTCTCATTTATTAGAATTTTTATTTCATTAATAGTATTGTTTTGACTTGCGTGAATTCAATTGTCTAAGATAAATGAAGGTTCGATATTAATAGTACATTTCGATACGAGTGCGAAAAAACTTTTTCTAACGAGTGTGAGTTTGCAGTACGAACCGAAGGCGAGTGTTGCAATCACACGAGTTCACCAAACTTTTTTCGCACGAGTATCGAACATAATTTTATTTCACAAGGTGTGAAAATGGGGGTTTTCGCACCGAGTGACAAAACCGCCATTTTCCCACCGAGTGAAATAGAAGTTATTCCGATAGAGGTTAAACGGGCACTAAGGAAAATCAAGAGAATCCTTCGATGACTTTCATACCAAAAGGGCATTAAATAAAAAAAATCTTCACCATCAACGATTTTTACGACAATCTTCCTCTATAACGAATTCCAGTTTCTTAACTACTTCGGTGTCCAAAGATCTTCTCATAAACCCGAGAATGGTAGAGTCGTAATTAATTTTTGTTTTAAATGTGTTACCTCCCAAATAAATTAATTGCTGCAGACTCTCTTTTACCAATTACAAAAGTACACAGAGAAATATGCAACATAACAAAAATTTGATTGAAAATTAACGGTATCGAAAGTTTTTGTAAAAATAAACTGTTTCAGTAATTTCAAACACATGTGCGTTGCAATTTTGCAGTAAAATTTTTATTTTGAAGGCAACTTTTTGTAAATTTTGGGCAAAAGATTTGTAATTTTAATATCTGGTATTTTTATTTTACGAGAGACGACATTAATAGAAGTAATGTAAGCGAATTTCAAGTTCCAGTACATTACATTTACAATTTATTTTTAATGTGTAATACGAATTTGGTACTATAATTTTATTTTATCATTTCGATTAATTAAAATCGCATCTTAAGTTTAATGAGACTGGCGAATGATCATAAAGAGTAGCAGGGAGCGAGCCATTCGTGCAGCAGTTCGGTCACAATCTCGAAATCATTAAAACCGATTATGTAACCCATCGACGAGGAAGCGGGGATACGCGCGCTTATTTTTTTATGTATTGATGCTGGTAGTCGCAGAATTTTATCTTTTGTACTTTCGCAACAAGTTTCCTGGCGCAGGTGACTCTCGACAATACAAAACTCGTGTTTACGTCACCGACGAGGTCGATGATAAATTCATTAAGCGTCTCGCACCTCCGTAATCGTGAAACTTGTTTTATCTTTGAGGCCCCGATATAATGTAGAGAAAACCTAAAAAAATGAGACACCGGTCTCAGAGGGACTTTGATTTGGACCTTCGGCCGGTGAATGAATCATTTCGATTATAATTACTTCTTTTTTTTTATCGATCACTCGATATAAAATCGAAAATGTATCTTATCGAGACAGACGAGGTTTTTATCGAATAGCGACTTTTATATAAAGGGAGCGAGCCTCGGCAAGGTTCACCAGACAACGGGTACACCTCTACTCTCTCCACCATTGTGATAAATGTACTCTTAAAACGGAGCACCGACCGCCGAATTCTTAGGGTAGCTCGAAAACCCCATGAATAGATGTGAAACTTGTTTGTTTTTTACGATGTCTCGACTACACATCGGAACGCGGGAACGAGTAGATCTGGCTTGGCCTCTACCAAAAATCCCAGAAGGTCTCGGGGTCTCGAGAACCAGCTGTAAAAAGTTGAGGAGGGGAACCAAAAAAAAGTTGCTTCGCTCGCATCGATCGCAGGTGTTTAAAGTTTCATTCCTCTTTGTTAAAACTATATGCCTTACACACTAAAGTACAGAATGGAACGTTACGATAAACTAACACTCTCATTTACAAGTAAATAGTCAAAACGACGGATCTCTGAAAGAGTCGAATATATTGTCGTTTGCGTTCCAGTTTCAAGCACAATTGTGCAGTCGCGTTTCGCAACTCCTAGCCAATTACAATAATTACCCAAAAACTTTCGTTTTTGAGACCGTGCAGTGCTGCGGTATTTAGACCCCCGTAAAAAGAAAAACCTCATCACACGTTACGAAAGAGTCATTTATTACGATAAAAAAGATATAAATTGTAGCTGGTAAAAACTGGGTCAGGGTTAGGAAAAAAAAAACGTGGACGGTTTACATTAAAAGCGTTCCGTTCGATCCGGAATGTTTGATGGCGCGCGGTATCTCTAGCCAGAAAATATTCGAACTGAAGCAAGAAAATCTGTAGAAGCCTCCGGAGGCCTTCGATAAACCACGATCGTACATCCACACATCCAAGACACGGGCACGCACATAAAAGACAGGGACGCGGTGGGCGGAACGTGAAAGACCATCGGCAAAAGACCAAAAGCAGCCGCGGCAGAAATCATCGAATACGAGCACTACCGACGACGAGAGGACTGAGAAGAAACGAGTATGGGACGTGTTAGCGGGCGCAACACATATGTACGCCAGTAGGTAGGCTTCGACGTTGTCGTCGTGCAATATGGGTCAGGCGCCCCCTAACAAAAAGGTCATTGGCCCAGGCCGCCCGGTCGATAAAACAGCAACTTAATTTAAGAACCGCTCTGCGCCTCTTTTTTTCCTCTCTTATATCAGTCGCGCTCTCTTCGTCGAATAAGAAGCGTTCGCTCGCTCCAGAGATGTCGCTTCGAGCTTGCCGGGACATCGTTATCACATTTTTCCCCTCATTTTCCACCTTTTCATACGTCGAGGAAATTACAAAAATATATTATATAAAGAAAAATCGTTGATAATATTGTTATCGATAGTCGATCAAGCACGTCAAAAAAATATTGAAAAATTAACTCAAAGGCACGAGCCTGCGCGATAAAAAAGAGGATTGTACATGCAACAGACATCTCGTTTCTACAAACATTCATCGGTTATTTTTCGTGGTATTTTAAAATTATTTTGTGCAAGACATAACAAGAAAACGGTACTTTTACATGAGCTGAGTTTACGAAAATTCCATGATAGCATTGAACTTTCGTACTCGTAAAAGTTGAATTTTATCGCGTGGTAGTGCCTCCTGGGTGAGGTCAAACTCCACGAAAAGATTCAAATGTAAGTCGGGCATTTTCATAACTTTTTCCCATCGTCGAACCGAGGACTTTTGACATTGGCAAGTCGTATACCGTATTTAAAAATAACACGGAAAAGCGAAAAAGCTGCCGTCACGCAACAGCTAGTAGATACTTTACGTGCGGTTTGCCCGACACGCAATTGAAACTCGTCGGTGTTGGCTCGCTGCGCATGTGTTCGATGCATAGTCGCGACGCGCAATCAAGCTACTAGGTCAATAGTTACAGCGAGCTATTCCACTCTATACAATGTCGTACAAAGTCATCGCTATCAGCCAGCGATAATTCATCGCACTGGCGATACTCTTTATATTTTTCTACCTCTTTTATCTATCTCCCTTTCGCACTTATCCCCTCTCCCTCCCCGTCTATACCATTCGGTTCTTAGTTTTCTTTTTCGCTCGATTCGTATCGGATGCACGTTGACACTTTGTTGCCACTATTATTTTTTCTTTTTTTAAAACAGCTTTTTCCACTCATGCAACTGCACAAATGCACAAACGTTGCAGCAGTACATTATCACCGCGTATGGTGCACTGTAATAAATTTTTCACAAATTAATAATACAAATATTGTCGACAGTAATATACGATACCATAAATTGCGAATAAGGTAATTTTCGATCGTAAAATAAATTAGATTAGCATTAATTTTTTTTTCCTTCTGCACGTACCGTCTTCACGTAGAGAGGTGGAATGCGCTAGCAGGTTTATTTAGTTTTACGACTGACCACAGGAGGATAGATAAAGGTAGAGAATAGCGAGATTGTTCCGGTCTGCCCATAAAATCACGAACAACCGCCCGTGTCGCCACGTTACGTATGTTGACGACCCTCTTTATGACTGCGCTTAGCTCGTAACCAGTTTTTCCGAGGATCTTTTTTTCACGTACTTCTTTCAAAGATCTATCAGGCGTTGTGAACGAGTCGAGTTGCACTCTCGACAACGTTACTTTTTCTTCTCTATATCGCTTTTTTCATTCACTCAGCGAATGATATTGCTGTAACAACGAGGTCGCGCAAAAATTTTAGCAGTTATATCTATATATATAATTTTTGTCTTCGTTGTTTTTTTTTATATGCAACGAACTGAAATATTCATGTCGTTACGAGGGAGAAAAATAAATAATTAACTCAACGGGGCCGAAGAAAACACGCCTCTATCAATTAATCGTGTAAATTAATGGTTGGGCGGGTAGAACCGTGTTTATATCGAATATTTATTGCGAATATTCCTCGGTGAATTCTTCGTGGGCGTTATTTCGTTACCGAAGCAAGTTGCAGCAACAGGTAGTCAATTATATGTGTTTAATTTGTGTTCGTGGCGTTTGATGTTCGAGTATAGGGGTTTATTAAAACTTTGTAATAAACGTTGCGAGCCAGTGATTGAAATGGAGACTATATGCAATTTTACTGCGCAGTACGGTCGACGGGAATTAATCGAAAAGTTGGAAAAAAACTCGCCCAAAAAGAAAAATTTAAACAAATTAGTGAAAATTGAATGTCAAATTGATCGGAATTTTTGACCTCGAAATATTCGATCCTTTTTAGGTAAAATCGACGCATCGGAACGTTTTCCTCTTCCCTTCGCTTTACAACAATGTAATAACTTCGTAAAGTACTGTGACACTGAGAAGTGCCGATTAAATATAGAATTCATATCAGCGGCGATCAGGACTATCCAACTCTTTTTAAAATCTCCACCAGCGCTTACACTTATCTTTGATTGTATGTCAGAATCTTATCTAAACGATTCTCGCGTAATAACAGGCACTTCGATGTGTACCCAAAAAATCTTAAATCTGCTGATCATCGATTCCAACGTTACCGTGGAAAATAATACCGGGTTTTTTAAATTTTTATCAACATTTTTATCAAAACAATCGAAAATTTTTTTTTTTTTAAATAAAAAAATATTAACAATTTTTTATTCCGCGGCCCGTTTGGACTCAGATGCCCAACAAATATTTCATTGCGAGGCTATCAGGACGCCGAGACCCGTTGCAAGTGCAGGGAGATCAGTACGCGCATAGTTAATTAAACCGAAGCACGGTCGTGCATTAACTGGGTCAGGCGGCACCAAGTGACGTATTTACACGGCCGAACGGGTGATACGTATATTTTTAGCGAACCCTCGTCTGTCCGAGGACTCTGACGGGGTATACGAATCAAGGGGAAGCTTCTACTTGGTCAGTCAGCAGGTGCTCTGCCTAGCTCACGAGTAACACCTCTACAGCCTCCTCTCGACTTGCACTTGATGTGCTCGTCGCTTATCGATCGTACGCCCGCATTGATATTCCTCTCCAATCGACACATCTGCGACGCTCCTCGGCAACGTGAATTTTCATTCTGCTTGTCATCCCTGTCAATTTTCTCTACTACAGGATTACCAAGGATTACACTTGATTCCTCACGTATTTCTGCCTCGAATTCTCGGTTCTTATGCAGAAACGGTATGAGCTGCAGTGAAAAATGAACAAACAAAAAAAAATCGGTAGCAGAGAACTTTATTGTGTTTCGTATGTGATTTATCTTAACGCGATTGGAGCACTACACACTCCATTCCTTAAACGCTAATTTTTTACAAATATTTTGCGCACAGTTTCGTGTATCAGTGTCTGTACTGAATGGTACGGCATGTTCTTGACCTAGAATATAGATGCACTGAGGAAAAAAAATGGTTGGATTAAGCAAATGCGCGGTGACATACGTTCAAAGGTGTATTTGGTTGGTACAACAAAAATGTTTGTTTCAATCGACAAATTTTGAATAAATTGAAGCAAATAATCGTTTAGCAAAACAATGCTTAATTTGTACCAAACAAACAACAGCTTTGAACGTATGTCACCGCGTCTTTTGGTTAATCCAACCAATTTTTTTTCTCAGTGTTGATATCGATGAATTTGCAATAACATTAACGCTTTTGTGTAATTTTTTCAAATAGATACATATTCATTCAGTTTTTTTACCAATGCATAATTTTTTTTTAACTTGAAAAATATTTACCTTTGCGATTATTGCCGCAAACCAGTTAAAGATTTCGCCGGTACATTGCTATTAATGTTTTTCCAAGTAAAGAACACATGCACATAAAAAATCACCATCCACTATGGCCTTCTCAGGCATAAAATATTTCGTACAATTTTTTTTTAATGCAGTACTTATTTGACTAGTACGGAGCGCCCTAACGTTAAGGTACACCGTATTGTCAAAAAGGGTGAACGCATAGTACGCTGCATTTATCGACCGAGTGGCTGATTCTCGCTCCCGACATGCGCAGTAAGAGTTTTCTGATTAATCAAATAAGGTTCATAGAATGTTTACATGTAGATGAGTTTCAGCAGAAAGTCTTGTTGAATATGGAGACCCTGAAGGCCCTGAGGTTGTCAGGTTCATGAGCATACCGCTATCGATTTTCGCGTCGTGTGAAGTTCGCAGACGGGCTATGTATAGTATAGCAATGGATATAGAGCGACTTTGCCGGTACACAATGAAGCTCTGTATCCGCGAAATCCGATGTGCATGTAAAGCCCTTCGTCTCCGGATTTCGTATATGCGACTACCGGTTTGAAGGGCGAGTGACTATTATTAAATTCAGTGGAGAGTTCCGCCGTGAGACCTTCACCTCGGTCAAGGGTTCAGATGCACCCGCGGGGTCATGCACAATTCTATCGATCCCGACGTTAATTCAGTTCGCTCGTAATTCGGTCACCGATAAATTATATTGTTGCCGAGAAATTTCCATCGGGCAAATCGCCGAAACGTCATGATTTCCGTGGTGCGCTGATAATTGATGAAAATTTATGAAAGGGAAGTCCCGACACGAGTTCGCACAGTTACGAACTCAAACCTAGGAAACGCTCACCGCCGAGCGCTCGAACTGCACAATAGCCCGGCAGTAAACTATACTTATCCATCCTCGCAGCATTAAAGTGTAGAGGACTACACTTTAATGCTAGACTACTGTAGCGTGTTCTGCGAGACCGACACTGCGTTCCGGTTCTTCGTGGATAGCACGGAAAATAAAGCGAACAGATAAAAGTCGCATGCAACTTTGTAAAAATAACTTCCGGTGTGGGTAAAAATCCCCGGTCACGGTTAAACCGCGATTGGATCATCGCGAGAGTACGATAAAAAAAATATATAGCGCTTTCAAAATATTTTCGTGGATTTACGAATGCGGTCCATTTTACCCCCCGAAGTTAATTTTGTGCCACTCCATCGCTATTTATAATTTAAGCGAGGTTCATATAACTCAAGAGTTTTAGGTTTCTGTGTGTCGACTGATCCACGAAGAACTCCGGAAATCCCTTCTATTGTGTTTTGTCTACGCTTTTTGAATTGATAATAAGTTGTCGTGTTATTTATTGACGCCTCAGCGTTAATTAGTATTGATGTTACACCAAACGAGCCCGTGCCGTGCGGGAGATACAGAAAGCCCCAGTGTTTTTCACGGCCGTTGCGACAGAGATTGTAAAACATCGGACTCGATCGGTTGTTTAACGTCACCCTAATACCTCGTGAAATAATCGTCGAGAGTTATCGTCTTGGCCGTTGGTCGTAGATTGGCGCCGAAGACCTTGTCCTACCCTACGAGATACGACTGTTTGCCCGAGCGGCCACTACCGAGTACTTTGGCCCCTTTGATAAAGAGTATCACATAAATCTTGTTTAGCGCCAGCCGTAATGACGACAATCCGGCAGTTAACAGTTCAGTCAAAGCTACGTATATGGACTACAAAGTACGTATAACATGCGTGGAGAAGGCACCGTGGCTGTATGCATTTTATCTTTTTATCAATTAACAAGGAGGTTCAGAAAAAAAACCAAAAAAAATTGTTTTATAACACTCATACATCATAGCCAATGGTATCCTGGGAAAATTAATTTGACTGAATACCATAGGTACATTTATGATATCGCTGGTGGGAATGACCAGTATATGGACTACAAAGTACACATAACATGCGTGGAGAACGCACCGTGGCTGTATGCATTTTATCTTTTTATCAATTAACGAGTAGGTTCAGAAAAAAACTAAAATTGTTTTTTTTTATAACTCATACATCATAGCCAATGGTATCCTGGGAAAAATTAATTCGACTGAATACCATAGTATTCAGTCAAATTAATGTTACAATAATAAAGTACATTTATGATATCTCTGGTGGGAATAACACAAGGGACCGACGCTGGCCGACGTTCGGCGAACACTGGCCGGCTGGGGCTGTGTAGCGCTCCCACTAGGGATATTAAACATTTTATCATTTTTAGTACGGCAATAGCTGTTTAGCTAGAGTTCAAGTGGCGAATATGGAACGACCCTATTAACCCTGCCATATTAACCAATTTTACCCTATATTTATATTTAACACATGCGGGTAGTTAAAATCTTATCATGGATTTTTTCGGTCTGTAGTTATCACAGGATAGTTATACAGGGTAGTTATACCGGAAAGACAAGTCACATGTCCAACTGCGCAACAGCTAGTACGTTAGGAGATCAACAACGCGGAGTAACAGTGTCGCTGTCGCGTTGACGTGATGGCCTTGCACGGCCAAATCGAGAAGATACTGTGACGGCTATCGATTGTGAAACTTCTCTAGAAACATAGACGAAACATTTTTTGAAACATAGACGATCGGACAACAATTCGGCCTCGATATATCAACGGTTTATCCGATGGACATGATAGATAGGCCACGCTATCGCCGAGTCCGATAAGCGCACCTCGAATTAGACACACCGAATTTATACTTCGACGGCATTGAACGCGACTCTCTATCTCTCGATTAATTTAGTACGACTGCCGTGCGTTCCCTTCGTACAATATTTCACGAAGCTAAATGCACGAAATCATGATTGAAATTTTCACACGTCCGCAACGTCTCGGCGAGCAATCAATCGCGAGGGATTTTTTTATCTCTTTATTGCCGAGAATGAAAAAAATTGTAAGACACTTTTATTACAGATATTACCGTATTAGACAGGGGGGGAAATGAAAAATGAAATTTCCATCCGAGATGAGATGAAAAATAGATGTTCCATCCCGGATCCTCTTTCGCATCCGGGCACGAGCTTCCTGCAGGGCGTGTGTGCGTCATGAAAAATAGGCAATACGCGTGTGCAGCAGGTGGAACATGGAATATTATCACGATTCTTCGAAACTCGTTCGTGTTTCTCTACACAAAGAATGAATGTGAAAAAAGATGCGAGATCCCGACAATTTTTTGCCGCGATCTCGCTAAGGTCATTCGGTCTTGTAGAATTTTTCATTGGTCAGGTGGAAGGAGTTGTGCCTTCGTGGGATACGATTAACTGTCACCGATCCCGCCTATGGCAATTTCTTGACGCGCTGAACGACGGAAGTGGCATTGGCAACCGGGCGTATCAGCGAGATGGAAAGCCGTGCGTGCATCTCGCTCCGAGCCTGACATCGACGGATACGGCGAGGCGGCGGAAAGGGAGATGCATCGCGGGTTCCAGGTTATACGCTTCGTATCGCGGGCACGGGATCGTATTCCATTGCGAAATGCCACGTGCGAGAGTCCTGTCGAGAATCGCGATTCGTCGCGAAACGCGAAGGCGATACAACACTACGCTATCCCGGCGTTCACCGTCCTCCAGCATCCCGCGCGCGTGCTTATTCTTCCTCGGGACATTGTACGATACGTAGTCTTTAAGCTTTTCAATCCTAGTTGTACACTATTATTTTTTCTTCTTTTTTCTTCCTCACAGAAAAAGCTATGTTTAAAAAAAAAAAGATAATTGAGATTTCAATGTCAGAGTATTTAGGTAGTCGCTGCGACTAGTGTTCACTGCATACAAGTTTCAGAAAAATAAGAGGGAATTGCAAACACTTCGGGATGGTGTAAAAATCTGAAAAAAAACCAAGCATATGAAAGGTGCAGAAACGATTCATTTTGCATAATAATAATTCCAAAATGTTATTTTGGAATACAAATTGATGAAAAATAAAATTGTTCAACAAATCTCCCAGAAATCTTACTTTTTTTTATGAAAGTGCTTCGTTCACTTCTGGATATGTATGAATTTATTCAGATTTTTTAATTCACTTTCAATTTTTGCTTCCTCATAGAGGATGCTGTTTTCGTGAAAAAAAAAATTTCGAGATTTTAATGAAAACCTGTTCAGAATGTTCCAAAACATCAGAAAATCATATTTAGAAACAATGTCTGGATGTATGTGTGTGTGTGTGTCAGACCTGAAAAATTGAAACTCTTATAACTTAAAAGCAGCTTAAGCTATCAAACTGATATTTTCAAGATAGGTAGAGGAGTGATTCTCTAGTTATTGGTTACATTTTTACCAAAATGCTTTCGTAACAATTTTACACCATTTTTAAGTTTGCTTAAAAACTGTGCACACGCTGACTCTTACAATTTTGGCAATGAATTAAGAGGGTGTGTTGCACCCTCTTAATTCATCACATGCATTTATAAAACAGTTTTGACTTTAGTTTCGAGTCGATTGCCCTTGGCTCTTTAAAGAGATGATATATCGTGGCAACGCCGCATTATCGATCGGCTGTTCGACCGGCCTCGTAAAGCTCCCGGCAAGGAAGCAGGTTAGGTTTCCGAATTTTTACGTTTTTACTTGCATTCATCGCGATCGTCATGACTGATGTTTCGATAAATTGATAATTAAAAAATGTAGTATAAAAGTAATCCTATAATTTGCTCGAATCAATTATTCTATGACATTACTTAAATTTAAAAAGAATTCAAATAATTGCAGTATTCCACTATTGTTAGTAATTACGTCAACGTGATTACGATATTTTTTCACGAATTCCCGAATTTTATCACTATAATTTTCAGTAAAAATGACACAGATCTGCTATTCGTTACTGCCATAACTTCCTTAATTGTCTCGACAATTATGCCGCTGAAATTTGCAAATTAACATATTGTAAATTTGAGCATTTATTTATTATATAAAAATATAACCGACGTTTACCGACCAATGGTAGTTACCGTATTTATAGCTGATGTGCAACGTTGCCAAACTTCGCCACCATCTTGAAAAGCCATGGAAGATTGATTCCGCATGGTTTGGCTGGTTTAAATTAACATCAAAGCACTCGTCCAAATGTCCGGTGACATAAACTCTTTGTGATTGTAACGAATGGTCAAAGATTTTATGATCGCGTAAAGCTTTTCATACGTTTTCTATCTCATATCTAAGATGGTTAATTTTCTGTTCGAAAGTTGAATCTCACGGTCTTTCCATATAACGCTGGTTTTGACACTCTACCTTTCACATTTATTTACTCGTTCTAATATTCTGTAACACATCTTGGGATTTCTCATTGACAAGAATGAATACGCAAACTATGACATAAAAAATCTAAGCAGATGAGTTAGGATTACCTTAGCGACATAACTACCTTAACATAGTCTACACCGTCGAGAAATGCGATTTTTAGCTGGTATCAGGATATGTGTGTATATAAATTTGTAATTTTTAAAGTATAACATTTTCCTTTTTTTTTATTCTGTAAATTGCAACGTAATTATATCATCCTCTCCGAGGAAGCCAAAATCGAACAACGAAATTTCGCATAGAGTTATGCGCAATGCAGTGAAATGAGGAAGTCATGTGCAGCTTGCTTTTATCATTTTACCTTGTTTCTTATTGATTTTATTTTTTATATCTGCGGAGGCATCGACAGATGAAATGCGGACTATCGGCCATATTGTCTACCGAATGATATGACCAAATGGAAATATTTTTTGACACCATTAAAACATTTATGATTATTAATTAATATTTTTATTAACAATATATATTTTCCAATTGAAATCTTTTAAATTCTTCGTTACATATTAACGGATATTTGAATAGTTAATTATAACCGTTACTGACTCCTTATCTGATAGACGTTTCTTGAATCTCCGTTGTCAAATTACAAAAAACAACCGTGGCCATATTCACCGGGCGTTGCCGTACAGTTAAGCGAGGAGGTTAATATATCCACGACGGTGGAGGTTGAGGCTGACAGAACCGTTGAGCGATCGAACTTTTGTGAACAGAACACGTGAACGAGCGTACGGATGATGGATGAAAGGAGTAAAAAAAAAAGAAACAACAAAAAAATGAGAGCCAGACTCGTGCACGGATGACGTGAGCCTGCGGGGTATTCGCGTGACCGCGCGTGGCGGAGACAAGAAAGAATAAGAAAAAAAAAAACCCCTAGACTTTGGCGTAGATTTTTTTTACCCCGCGAAAAACTAGAATGGACAGGGAAAGGAGAGAATAAGCCCAGAAGGGTTTTCCTCTGTGTCTGGGGCAACGAAGAGGAAACGCTCTGCGATGATTTTCTCCTCTTGTCTTCACGAGCGAACATAAGAGACTCGTTAAAATTTCATCGGTCCCGCTGTGCTGTCCTGTCGTGTCTGTCGGACCACTTCATCGGCAGTGACAATCATGATTCTCGTCCCCGGACCAACCGTCGTGAACATTGCGTTTAAGCCACTCTAGCTCTGCAGAGAAACTGCAGATGCTGCATCGGTCGGAAATCGCTGATGGGAATGACACACTGGACCGGTGCTGGCCGACGCTGTGCCAATACTGGTCCCGTGTGGCGTTCGTAAGAATTTTTGCTGAAACGCCATTTTTTACCCGTACCTCTTCTTCTCTTGTTCACTACGCTCGGTGGTTTTCCGGTGGCGAACTCGAAAATCCCCCACACCATAAATCGACGCGACGCGAAACAACGGAGGCAGAAGAGGCATGAACAAAGTGTCTAGACAGCTCGATTACCCTCGGCCGGACTACGCGGAATACTCCCTCGCTTCACTTACCCCATTGTTTTTATAACTCTTTCCCTTCCGTTAGTTCCAACGTCGGGTAATTTATTTTTTTCAGTTTTATTTTTACCATCTTATCGATTTTTTTTCGGTAAATCGCGAGAATCGAAAATGCCCCGATGCAATTTTTGTCTGTAACGTGCGGTGTTGGGAATAATATTTTTAAAAAATATTTATCATATTGTGAATTTGCAAAATTCGTTGGCTCCAAAATTATGGATCGTAGAAGAAAATTCTGAACAAATAATGAATAATTCCTTTCGACCGACGTAACTCCAGTCGGACTGTACTTTCGTAATCGTGCAACGGCGATTCTTCTCTCTGCACGCTGGTATCCGAGCGAGTAATGCCCTCGGGACTGTTAACTGTTCCAAGTCGTACGTGGAACGTGGCGATATACTTCGACGTGAGTACACACCGGTATAGAAGAATACCCGAGAGGGAGTTATCATACCGAACGGGAAGAATATACTGCATATCTCGCGGAGCGCAGCGGAACTCGTCGGTGATAACGACAACGAGAAGTTACAGAGTCGTTTAGTATGTGATCCTTCCCCCTCCCGCCACCCGGTCATCCCGTGTCGACGACCTTTTCTATCGAACGCATGGACATTACCTGACGCCACTTTTCAGACAATTCTCATACTTGGAGTCACATAAAAATGTTTTCACCTTTCTTTCGGTATTTAAGGCGATGCGAATTCCTCCCACCGATCCAGACTCAGGGTTAAACTTTAAGACGTTAAGGATGCTTCACACGTACAGCCAAAAGTGAAATTTAGTCAGAATTTGAACACTTCCTAATGGTGTATAAAAATCTGAAAAAAATCAACTGTATTAAAGATGCCAACAACATTTATTTTGCATAATAGTAATGTCAAAAGGTTATAAACAAATTGCTAAAAAAATGGTTTAACAAATAATCAGTGAACCTTTTTTTGTCTTTTCAAATGAATTCATTGATTTTATAGAAGACAAATGAATTTTCCGTTTTTGAAATTTTTTAAAGGCCATAACTACGGAACGCTTGGTGCAATGGCCTTGAGACTTTTTGTGTGTACTGCAGAATCCCGATACTGGAAACACATCCGAAATTTGTGCCTCAACAAGGATTTTTCTAATTTTTCAAACTTGAAATGATAGAAAATTCTGAAAAAATTCATATAAATTCTAAAAAAAAGAGAAAATAAAGAGCTTTCTGATTTTTTTTTTACATCTTATTTTTCTAATCATTTGTTAATAATTTGTTTGCATTATTATTATGCAAAATCAAAGGTCTTAACATAATTAATACGGCTGATATTTTTCAGATTTTTGGCACGTCGCGAAGTACTGAAATTTTGATCAAATTAAACTTTTGGTTGGGAATGCATGTGTGATGCATCATAAATTTGAACTTAAGATCGAACCTCAGTTCGAACTTGATTTCGTAGTTAAGGTTGATTTTAAGTTCGAACTTAAGTATAAACAGAAATTCGATTGTAGTTCAAGTTTGATCTTTAGCATGCAATGAAGTTCGGGCCAATCTTCAATTTTAAGTTCGAGCTCAAGGGCAATCTTAAGTTCAAACTAACGTCTTAAAATTCGACGCTGAGTCGGTAACGAAAACTGTAATCAATTTTTTTGAAGGAGCGTAAACATTTGGAAAAAAGCAAATGATTGGCGTCTGCACAATTGTTAAACGAAGACGTTAATAATTTGCTTCGAGCCTAAAATGTTGCAGAACCTTAGGAAAAAAAATCAAAAAAGTGATGAAAGTTTTTGTTGCCGACGTCTATGATAAATGGTCGATATTTTTATACGACTCGGCGCATTCTTCGACTGAGGAGGCAGTATGCAGGTCAAAGGAGTAAACCCGTGCCCTCTGATGTCTTGGCCCGAACGTGATGAGCCTTTCGATCATTCCCTGTATTAATTGAGTTACTTCTCGCGTCCCGAGCCAAGATAAACGAAGATCTGTACGTGCACATAACGGCGGTCAACATTGCTGCTTGGTGTACGCATCGGAACCTGCAGGACGAGTGACTCTCGGCGTGCGGCAAGATCATCGGTCGTCACGAACTTCGGAGCGAAGACAAAGAACTATCTCGCTGTTTGTCCCGCGTAGGAGGAGGCGCCGGTGGAAGATACTTGTAGACGCTCTGCAAGCGTATCTCGAAAACTTTGTGGAATTCTTTATTCGATAAACGAAAAAATAAATAAAACAGTAGAGGATACAGAGATTGAGAATGATTTTAATTACCAAGAGTTCATCGACCTCGAGCAATTAACCTATGGATGTTACGATAGACATGAAAGCATCGATGCATATCGACTGAGTAAATTTACCAAGAAAGACTTTACCATAAAATCTCTAATTGAATCAGCACGCAAAAGCATGTTATAAGAGAGATCAGGTAAAAACGGAAACCCGAAGCAAAAAGAAAAATGTTTACCAACTTTTCGCGAGTCATAAAAAAGTGGTACTCATCTGAAATGAAGGACACGAGTTCGTTGGGTGTTATAGGAGAGAGCAGGATAAAACGGCGCTGTGAGGCAAAACGGACCATTGTTACCAATTTTTCGTAGGTCAAGAAGAAGTACTACTCATCTCAAAACACACTGGTTCATTTTGCCTGGGACCTCAATTTCCCTCTGATTACCCCTACAGTTTTGTTACCGACCGAGTACGTCTAACATCGCTCAATGTTGAGCCCCGAGAAATCAGTGAACGTGCCTCTGACCGAGAACTCTTACTTGCCTCGGTCAGCTTGGCGGTATGCTCGAATGAATAATTCGAACGCGACATATCTGCGTATCGGAGAGTCTGACTGCCATTCGAGGAATTCGAATTAACGGATGGTGGTCGCCCTCGAGGATCGCCGCCGAGACGCTCTGCCTCCGAAAGGTCGTCATGAATTCCTCAATGTCGTTACAACAAGGTCAATACTCGGGCCCAGCCACTGCTACGGTCTCTTCATAGAATCATGAAACGGACTCTGATTAGACACGCTTACATTTGGATACACAAGTGAATCGGTCCCATTGTTGAAAAAATTATAATGCGTAAATAATGCATTGCTCATAAAAAAAACAAAAACAAAAAGAAACCGGATCCTTTGTGTTATAACGATTTATGTAAACAGACGTGCGAGGCACATATGATAATCATGTATCCAATATTCCTTATGGGCCGTCGTCAATAAGTTTCGAGCCTAAGTCGCAAATACTCACAGGTATACCTATAGATCATGAGGATATGAGTCAATTCCTATCACTCGGCGCATTCTTCAACTGAGGAGGCAGTATGCAGATCAAAGGAGTAAACCTTTCACGAACGAAGGAGTAAACACTTTTCACGAAATTACGAAAATAAAGGGAAATGGGAATGCGGGACATTACCCATTACGAATATAATGGCTAAAATGAACGAGATATGTTGCAAATAGTGAAAATAATGAGAATTTGAGCCGAATTCTTTAATCATTAAAAAAACGACCCCTGACGAAGTGTGCGATGCATTATTGAAATTATGCATTTTTAACGACTCCGGTTCGTTCTACGTGACATTACCCATTACGAATATATTGGTTAAGAGGACCGAGATACGTTGCAAATTATCAAAATAATGAGCAATCGAGCTGCTCTTTAATCATTAAAAAAAATGGCCCCGGACGAAGTGTGCGATGCATTATTCAAATTATGCAATTTATAACGACTCGGGTTCGTTCTACGTGGCGGTATATTCATCGGTTATAATCTATTGCGAGGAAACGATCGGACGCCGGATTTAAAATGTTTTCTGGAACACCCGAGAGACGAATTGCAGCGTATTCAGTTTGAAAAAAATAAAAGATATAACACGTTAATTATTCTTTTGAAAATAATGATGGCACTCGAATGGAAATAGGTCGCGGATCTTGTGACTCGGCGATACCGGGGCTCCAGCTGTGGCGATTTATGTACCTCCACGCAGATTATACAATAAAGTATCCCGCTCATATAGATATAACACTATCAGATTTGCTGACTTGAAGAGTTCGTTATAAAAAGAATCTCGAGATTTTTTTTCGAGATTTTCGTTATAACGAACCAACGATATTTTCGACCCAGTTGTATGTGAATTGTTGTGCACGGAGAATAACCAAGGTGAATACACGGTAACGTATTATCGTGTTACAGGGAACTTCGTTAGTCAGAATGAAGGACGACGTAGAAGAAGATGAGATCTCGGGCCCGGCGTCGTCGGGATCGATAACGGAAAGCACCTCTTCATACGGGTAAGTTAAATTTGCATGTAACCCTCTGTAACAAACCAGGTGTATGTACGAATATATATATATTATATATATAACTCTGCTGCATTGTTAAAATACGCTGTCTTGCAAACGTTTTAAACGATACAATGAAAATCATCAATGAATCACGGAGGTGGCGTTACCCCCTTTCAAAGAATGTTGCACTCATTCGACAGGGTGATTCGAAGAGATATATAAATAAAATTTGCATTCAATGAAACTTCCACATTGATTTCAATGAAACTACGATAAGGACATTTCTTCAATGAGGATTATTGGTAAATATAACTGAATCGTACCGCAACGATTACTTGATGCTCTATTAAAGTATAGAGTGACGTATAAACCTGACTTCCGACCGGAGAAATTTATTATCACTTCCGGTGTGAATTATCGAGTCAGCTACATTTATTTGTATTTCATCAATATCTTTCGTCATTGCAACAGAGTGATGCAAACCGCTTAGCGAAACTTATCGTGTTACTTTTTCGATTGAAAAATTATTTGTAACACAATTTCTGTTTCTCGTGTGAAGACAAATTCCTGGCGGTTATTTCATACTTTTAATAAATGCAGTACGCCTGTATCGAAGATTTTATATAGCTTCGATTAAGTTCCACCGTTATTTTGCCATATTCTCTTGTCCTCAAATCTTTGCCCCCCCCCCCCCCCCGCCCGCTCGGTTTTATTCCTTGTGTATATTTTATCAAAGCAAAGATAGAAAGAGAGACAGAAAGAGACGGAGATAAAAAAAAGCCTAGGCGTGCTGCGAGCCTCTTATACGGCCCCCGGCCGCCCGTGGCAACGAGAATCGCAGCGGCGGCGACGACGCCGCGGACGACGACGACGACGCCGACGACGGCGACGGCGACTCCAACGTCGACTGGGCGGATTGGTGTCAGGCGATGGATAGAGAGCGTTGGGAGACAAATTGGTGGGGGAAACCGGTGGCCGCCAGTCCGCGGCCGACCGCCGAGCTGAACAAGTCATATTTTCGATTTGCGTGTTCCTCGGCGCCGCTCCCGCGAATTCACCGGGCTTTACGCCTCGCACTTTATCTCTTTCTCTCGCTCTCTCTCTCTCTCTCTCTCTTACTCCTCAAACTACAATTTTACCGCAGTAACATTCGAACGAATGTTATGTACTCGAGATACGGATTTTCCCCGTCGGAAAGCCCTCGAGGGATTGTTAATGGGTGAATCGCAAAGTAATTATCGACGATCGAGTGACCAGTGACAAGTTACTGGGGTCGAGCCGCAAAGAGGATTATGAACGACAATTTAATTGAAATAAACAAAATAATCATTTTAATCATAAAACAATTACTCACGAATCTGCACGCGGTGTGGAGATATTTTTCACCGAGTGCTCGATTAATCCGTTAAAAACATATGTTCTTTGTTTTATTTGATTAAAAAGAAAAAAAAACAATAATTCACCGATCCCCGTTATATGCTGAAAATATAAAGGCGAAGGAAAAAAAACTGTACAGAAGAAAATACAACAGCGCATATAAAATATATGAGTATATATATATATATATATATATATTAACGTTAACGTACGTATATAATCTTCGTCGTTTTCGGTGGGATTCCGAAACCTGCGCAGTTCCCGCGCGATTCTCCCCACCCCTCGGCCATTTATCATCGCCGGTGCGATTGTTTCTAAGCGCGGGGCGAGAGGAGCCGAGCGGCGAACGGCGCGCTGTGCATGCCGGGTTCGCAACTGTTGCACGTTGTCAAGGTCAAGACTCACCGCGGTTTCGTGACCGCAGCGGAGGCCTCAATAACGACGCTTTACGGCGCCTTGGCTCACGATAAGTGACAACTGTCAGTAAAGAAAAACATAAAACTAAAAATTAAAAAAAGAAACATACGAACACTTCTTCGACATTCTCGGTTATTTGCCGCTGCTATTCAATTGCCGTTCGCGAAACCGCCGAGAATTTGCGTTGAAAACCAAGAGTCGTCGAGAATTTATTGGTATTTTGTTTAAACGAATCGACTCGATCGATACGGCTAATACAAACGTCGATTCATTGATATATATACATGTATATATTTTTTTCTGCGTCTAAGCGATTGGACCAGTCTCGAAGAGATATCTGGATCAAGGGAGCTCTCTCAGTCGAGCTCCTCGTTCTCCTATTTACAAGAGGCCGGCGGGCATCCCCGTATAATTTTGCCGCCTCCAGGCGAAATCTCAACCGGTGATTCGGACTCTTGTATTATACGCTTACTATTATCGTATCGGTGATCCCGGTTCTCCAATGTACCCCGTGCCCCGAGTGTTCGCGAGATAAAAATCAACGAGATATCTCGGCCGAACTGCAGTAGCGGCACAGTAGACGTGGACAAAAAAAATCGAAGAAAAGAAAACAACAAACCGAGTTCTTCGACGCCGAGAGACGCGAACAATTTTCGAACGTCGATCGCGTCCTCGGCGAATGGAAAAAAAACAACGAAACTGCTACGATAACCGGGCTCGAAGAAAGGAACGTCAGGAAATCTTCTCGATTGACCCCATTGAGGAACTAATTGGTAGAAGAGACAAATATAAACACACATGAAAGAATCGAAAAATACGACATCGAACGGTGAATAAAAAGGGCGAATTTTACGAGATGTAACAGCTGCGTGCGTCGATCGAGAATAAACAACCTGGACTAACACTCGATTTCAAGAATAAATGAGACACATCAAAAAAAGAAAATTTGCTGCTAACGACAGGGACGCTCGGCGACGAGTGAATTAATAATTCTCCAGATGGATACGTTATTTGCAATCGGACGGAGATAATACAACGCGATTTAATAAATATATACATATATATTATTTCTTTTTCCACTTTTTGTCTTTAACATTTTTATCGCAGTGTTTTCGTGTACCGATCGCAACGCGAGTGAGATTAGACTCTCTGTCGCTCGATTCGCTAATTTCGTTGTGACGAAAAACAAGACCCGCTACGATAGTGTCTCCTTCCTCGGTGAGTCTCGCGCGATGAGTGTGTCGTCGGTTCGTCGTGTGTGTGGGTTGAAATAATAATTGATAAATTAACGATAAGAGGATCCCAGTGGTGCTCGTCGACTTCGATTTCACCCGGTGTTATCGTGATTTAATGCTATATTGTGCATAGAAACTCGCGGTGATAGCGGTGTATCTCGGTGAAGGAAACAAATGTAAAAAAAAAAAAATCCCAATATTTCACGGAGTCAAATACGAGGCCGAAAAAGAGACCGATAAGTCCGCCGTCCCGATGAATTGAAACGATAGCAGATAATTTAAAACAAAATAAAAAAGAGAGGATATTAACGAGAAAAAGAAGAAATGGCCGCCAGAACGGTCGGCGAAAGTGCTGTTGTGCCGGGCGTCGTCATAGCCGGCATCTCGTCGGCGTCGAACCGCCTGCTCTACGTCGGATTTCAATGTTTTCATCGAAACAACTTTGTGCAAGTCGTTGAAATTAGTGGGCGATAAGCGAATGCACCGGAGGTTCGTTTTGCGCAAAACTTTTCGTGCAATTCAACAATATCTAAAAAAAAAACGTGGGAAAAGTGAAAAAAAAGTATTGTCAAAATGTGGCCGCAACAAAGGCAGCATGAAGATTACAGGGGCGGGGAAGTCTCTCATCCTCAGCAACATCCGATTCATCCTGCGGTTGGATTTCAAAATGTCCAACATTCGTCGGGTGCTATGACTGTCGACGGACAGCATCATCAGTACCAGCAGTCCATGCATCAACAGCAGCACCTTCAGTCACTGCAACGCGCGACCCCAATGCCCTCCTCAAGGTTAGTCCTGGACGGCGCATTGGGAGCAGCATCGAGCGCACGTTAAAATATTATATGGCGACGTTACTGCTGCCGCTGCTGCTCCCGATCGATATTGTATTGGTTCGATATAAGCTGCGTCGAAAAACACCGGACGGACGGAGAGACAGAGACTGAATATTCCATGCCCTTGTGTTCGTCTGCGATGCCGGTCGTTTCGGCCCCGGGCTGTTAGCCGCATCATCCCGTCGCTGCGCTGTATATCCCAGTCGGTACATAAATATGTATCGAACATCAATAAATCGACATTGACTTTAATTAAGCGGGCACGAATTCGACTTTTACAAAACAATATCTTTATTATGAGCGAAAAATGAGGGCGTTGGGGAGAACTGCGATTAATCGAATCTCCCGAAACTCTCGCCACTTTTTGCAAAAAAAAAAAAAAAAAAAAAAAAAAAAAAAAAAAAAACCGTGAAACAAGAAAATATTGTAGTTCGTTTCAAATGCATAATCGACGTATTTTTCCGTATAGTAAAATCAATGTGCAATTCATTTTACTCCCGACCGACAAATTTCGTACGAAATTCCGTTCAAGAGGAGGAAATAGATGATTATTCTTGTTTACAACATCAGTGAAAGAGAAAGTTTCTTCGAACGGAAACCGCTGATTCCCATTAAAGTATGTCCTTATACATGACATAACAACAACCTCGGACAAGTCGATTAATTGAACAGTTCTGCGTCAAACGGGCGCGATTATTTTCAACATTGACGTTCCTCCTCGGCTCCACGCATTCGGTTTCTTATCGTAATCTACGACTCCCCGTCACCGCTGTGCGTTATCTCCAATTCGTCGCGGATTCGGTAAACCTGCCGGTGTTTCGGGACGTCATCGGTACATCTTGGCGGGCGCCACGGCGACGTTGTCATTGCCTCTCCTCTCGCCGATTTCTCATGTTTCACTCTCGACTCGAGTGCTGCTCTTTCCTCCTCAAAGATGATCACAGAGTCGGGCCACGCGTACACCAAAAATACATACCACCCGGTGATTCCTGTATTTTTGCGGAACGTGACCGGTCTCGAGATACAGTTAATTCGCTAGACAGACTGACGCGAGCTCGGCAAAGCCGCTGCTCGTTGGGCCTTCGGCTACTATAAATTCACCGTCTACGCCACCAATATGCCAAAATCGTCTCTTATTCTAAATCTCTCCGCCCCCCCCTCCCCCCTCCAGCCATCATCTTCCCAGTTCGCTGGCTCGGCTTGAGATTTTTTTCCCCCGGCTGTTGACTGTGCCCTTGAGCTCTGCCGGGACCGTTGAGTTCGGCAAAATCATTCCGATTCTTGCGTAATCGTCCCTCCCCACTCCCCCCCCCCCCCCCCCTCAACTCTCTCAACGTTAAATAGCCAGATGCCCGGACGGGCTATCGCGGTCTCGTCGCGACCGCCAGACGTTGGGAACGACCGCGACGAATACGCAGATGAGACGAATACTGTCATGTACCCCGTTGCTTAGTCAACGTCTTCGGCCCCTTTCGGTCGGAATTTCCCTGTCTCCGGTCTGCTTCGTCCGACGATATGTCGCAAATATTTGCGACCGACTTCCGTCGTTCAATGCAAGCGCGGAAAGTTCGTCCCCGTCACTCGAGTCGCGAACAACTTTATTGATATCTCTCCTTTGAATGAAAAAAAAAATGATAATACCCGCTCGAGCTCCGCCTACGGAGAATAATGGAGCGTTCCGATGTCTATCGGAAATGAAAGTCACGTGTGTGACGAGTCAAAGATGCGGGGAAAAAAGGAAAACGATAACGTGAGAACTGAATGAAAAAAAATAAATTACTAGTCAGCTTTGTCGGATAGCTGTGTTGGAGATACTTGAAAGTAACGAACGAATGGTACGTGCAACTACGCTATGCAGGTATTTGGGTGAGCCGTTTTTTAAATCTCAGCAATTCAACGCCCAAAAGCAGTAACACCAATTGATATTCCGGCCGAAATATTCGATTGTGCACACAAGCCTGCCAACAACGTAAGGCATGACTTGGTACTTATCACCGACGTCGACGGATCATCGTACATACATTTTTTTTTCTTTGGCGTGGATAAAGTACATACCGTCGGTGTCACGGTTAGCAATCAGACCGCTCATTAAAGTTGTATCACGCGTACGCTTTTTTCATGTCGGTTATTCGGGTTGTGACGTAATCGAGATATGACAAAAAAAATGGTCAAAGACCACAATAATAACAGGCCTTGTTATTGTACTGACAGCGTCGAAGTGAGCTTTGTTTGTTTGCGGTACCAAAATAAATGTTCGACACTTTTGCTTCCTCACAGGGAAAGCTATGTTTTCGTTTTAAAAAAATTCTTGATTTTAATGTCAGAGTCCTTAAAATAGTGAAAATCATCGTGAAATGCTATTTTTAGCGGGCATCCGGATATATGTGTGTATGTATGTGACATACCTGCGTGGTTTAAAACGGCTATATCTCGGAAACTGCTTGAGATAGCCCTTTAAATTTGGTATACTAGTAGACCGTTCACGTCTCTTCCCTCGGTGCAATTTTCATTAAAATGAAGAGGTCCGTTTCGAGATTTTACGTGATTTTGAAATTTTTTAAAAAAAGGTCATGATAGCTCTAACTTGCGTAAATATTGGGCTATCGTCCTAAAACTGCACACAAATATTATACCATGATCAAAGACCTTTAGCATTCAATGTGGGCGAAATCTATCGAAGCCGTTCGATTTTATGGAATTTTGTTTTCTACGCCTGACACGTGTTTCTGAATCAACTATCACGCTAAGAGTAAAACGAGTTATAGTATTGTAATCAGCAGTGAAGAGTAGATTAAAAATTGCCTGGAAACGACGAAATCCGCAAAAATCAGTTTGCGATTTCCTACGACAAATTGTGCGGTAAATTTTGACGGTTTTAAGTTTATGAGATATCGAAAATGTTTATCTTACGAGAAAAGGTGCAAAGTAATTTGCACATGGCTTTCTAATTTATTACAATGTTGCGCATAGCTTCCTCCATGGGAAGCCAAAATCGATCAACGAACTTTCTCATATAAAAAGCTGTGCGCAGAATTGTAACAAATGAGGATGCCATGTGCAAATTATGTTTTATTTTAGATACGCTTGTCGGTGGTGCTTCGGAAAAGAAAATAATAATATCGCGGTGCGCAGCAGTAAGTTGTTTTCCCGTCGAAGCTTCCCACGAGCTTTCATGCGCTGTTAAAGGATCCTCGATGGAAAATTCAATTTCCATTTTGCCGCGACCCGCTGCTTTGAGCTACTCGTCAAATCACGTATCACCCACGGTGCAGTTCATTTGCCCTCTTATTTTTATTTTATAGCTCGCGAGGAATATATTCGCGTAATATATATGACACATATTCGCGTAATTTATTGTGGAAAAAATTTCGTATTAATTTAATTTCGACCTGGATTCTAGTTACCTCTACGTTTCCCGTCTCATTATCCCGCGCTAATTCAGTTTGTCTGGGACGGTTTTAGCTACGACGGCGCTCCCGCCCACGTGCTTTATTATATATCCGATGCCTCTGTCGCCGGCAAACACATACGCAATAACCACGGTCCAAAGGTCTTCATCGTCTCGTCTCTTCGCATCAACTCAACAGGTGTAACACATGCATACACACACGCACACCTACACGCAATGGTCCGTGTGTCGATTACCCCCGGTGTCGTTCGACATTTTCATTCTTAGCATCCCTGTATCACGTTTTATTCGCGTATATGTGTTTATATTCCTCCGGGTACTTTTCTTCTCGATTTTAGTCTCTTCGAAAGGTCATAAAATCACAAAGGTATAAGAAAGATGAGAAAAGAGAATTGAAGGAAATAAAAAACGGACAGACGTCGAGACGGCGTCGTAGGCTCGACAGCTAAGACGACAAAGTGTGAGTGTCGTGTTACACATCGTCTCGATATTCTCGATGCTCGAAGAGAATTCCCCTCTTACTCCGTAAAACTCGGCTAAGTAATATAAACATATAAATATATACGCATTACAGCGCTACGTTTGAGTGTGTGTGTGAGAGTGTGTATCCATTGCGAAACAGTCGCAATGGAATGAGAAAGGAGGCGGCGAATGAAAGCGAAAAGAAAAGAACGATTTCTCTGGCGAGTCGGAATCGCGTAGGCGTACAAATTTCGACAACACGATATACGAAACGCCCGAGATTTCGATCTCGTTCATTACTTTCATTTGCTTATTGCACACTTAACGTGCGTACGGAGTCGACGACAAATACGCGTTTTCTTCACCCCGGCGCACTTAACCCTCCCAAACCGGCCACTTAACGTTCTTAACGAGACTATCCCGATCGAGTACGTCATTCTCGTCCTAGACTATTGCGATTTATGGTAATTTGAGCCATTTCAGAAAGTGACGGATTGGCTCGTTAAGAAAAAAATTACCAAAGAAAAAAGAAAAAAAGGTCAATATGTCCCAGCGATCTTCTCTACATTGCTTACCATTAAGGGGAAGTGAAATATCGCGGTCGGTAATGAACTTTTCTCAAGGGTGCTAATTTTTTTCAGGACAAAGCAAAGTCAAGCCGGATGCGCACGGTAATTTCGCATCCGGCCCGAATTCATAAAAAAAAAAAAATTAACACCATTGAATAAAGTTAATTTGAAAATCGCAACTATCTCTCTCTCACTCATGGCCCCGTCACGTGACTTTCACTTCCCCTTACGTGCCATTTTTACTCGGGCGATCGGTTTCATCCTCGAAATGTGTATAGCTATATATATTTTGGTCGGAAAATTAGCAGACTTTAAAGTAGCGCCTTTCCTTTTTTGTGAAGTTTTCGTGCGATGTAAAGTCAAATTCATCGAACAAAAGACAAAAATTCATAACCAGGAAAACGTGGTTACCTTCCTTCTCAGTCTTGCGTACTACGAGTTTGAAAAATGAATATTAGTCTCCCAATTCTTTTTTTTCGTGCCCGGTAACACGGGCCATCTCACTTCCGTCTCTAATTCCGTCATTCCGAAGCTAGTCTTGAATGGACGCCGGGAAAGATGAATGGGCCATTCGCATGCTGACCGGTGAGCATCGTGGTGCCGACCTTTCGCGCGCGCGCATACACACGCGTATTCTCAGTAGCTGATGCTATATACTAATGGGCTCATCCGTGAACGTGACGAAAGTCCGTCGCGCGAAGGATATATACACACGTGTAAGTAGTTACTGTATCCCCGGAGCGCGAGTAGACTAGACATAGTCAAAGAATCGCTTTATGTTGCGCTTGAACGGGCGAAACCGCAAAGACTGCACGACGACGAAGTCAGTTTTTTTTTTTGCTTTCTCATAGAGGAAGCTTTGTTTTTGTGAAAAAAATATCGAGATTTTACGTAAAACGTTTTCAGAATGTTCCAAAACATCGGAAAATCATATTTAGAAAAAATGTCTGGATGTATGTATGTGTGTATCTCAACCCCGAAAAATGTTTACCCTTATAATATGAGAACGGCTTAAGTTATGAAGCTGAAATTTCTAAAGGAGGTAGAGGTCAGTCCTCAACGTTTGGTTAAATGTTAATAATTTTTCTTAGCGACCAAGTTGTGTCGTTTCGCCACGGATCGGCACGGATTGACTGAATATACTTTGTCATTAAAATTTTACGCGTTTTTGAGTATTGCTAAAAAAAATCTGTGCGCACGCTAGCTCTTACAATTGATGAGTTGTCGGGCTAAAAAGTTATACACAAAGGGACTATTGTCGACCGATAATCCCTGTTTCATTTAGCGAGGATCGATTGACCGTTCGTATTTTGTGATTTAGAATTTTTTAAATTTTTCGAGAAATGAATATTTTCCTTTATGACGCGAGTTTTCGTATCAAATATTGAGCTAAGAGTAAAATAAGTGGTAGATTCGTGACTAATGGGAAAAAATACGTCAGAAATGGCCCCGAAACGACGAATAACTATATTTATTACAGGGAATCTTCGTAGTGAATATTGCAAAAATGTGTGATTTTTTGTATTTTCAAACAGCCCTACATTTGCTTCCCAATGGAAGCATGAAGACCCCGCGTATCTAGCGCGGCGACAAACTTTAAAAATCATATGTAACCCTCACAATCTTCGTGTCTTGGAGGAAAATGTTCGGCTAAAAACCAATGAATTTTTCAAAACGACGATATTTTGCATAATACAATAAAAATCGAAAAATCTAAAAGCAATTATTTTCTTGTACCGACAAAGCTTCCTCTATAAGGAAGCCTGATAATCACGAAAAATTATTTTTCACGGAAATTTTATATACAAAAAGTGTATTGGCTGAGGAAGCTTTGTGAAAATCTCGAGTTTCACGCTTTTTTTTTGAGCAGGCCTAGACGGACTTTTCAAATTCTGGGCCCGGAACCGATTTATTGTACTTCGTCCACTTTAGTTTTTACTCTTTACTTGTATTACATTTTTTTGTTCTGTGGCCCTCATTCGATCTTTGAACTAATATAATAAGGTCTTTCTCATTTAACTATTTTCAAACGCACACCGGCAAACGTGCGCAGGCGCACATGGAGGAAGACGGTCGAGGCGCTGGTGTGCGGCGAAGTGAACTACGCAATAGTCGATACGGATTAGCATAAAACAAAGGCCAACGATCTTCTCCTAAGACGACACGTAGCTATACCTCTTCCATCCAGAAGACCGAGCATGAAAATACCGATGGTTAAAGTAGCGACAAATAAAAATATGAAAAGGAAAAAAATTATATAACATATAATATATATAATTATATATATTATACTTCAAGATCTGACCGGGGTAGAATTTATTATACTGCGGTCAGATCTTGTACTCGAACTCGAACTTGTGTATTATAGATATTTCCTCGATCCTCCGTGTGTTTGATATTTTTTCGATATTTAAAATATGTATATATATATTTCACCTGTCTGTCTGTACACTTTTTATACGTGCAGAAGTGTGCCGATTGTACTGGCTAATTGATCTAATGAGATATAATATCGGATTATCATATCGTTATCGCAACGAAGATTGATTGACACTACGAACCACACTAGTCTTATCGCCGAAGATTTAACTCGCTAAGAATTACCAGATTTTAGTACGGTTATTATTAGATTTTATTACAAAGTGGGAGGTGAAATTTCACGGCACTTCGTATCTCGAATTATGTTTTGCATTTTTCAATTTTTCAAATCTTCGACCGTTTCCCGAGGAAACTAAAACCAGTTTCGCGAACGTAGTCTGAATGCTGAGATACAGCAAAACCGCGATGCGTTAACAGGCAGTTAATGATACAAAATTTCGTGCTGCAGCACACGAACGCACTTACGAGCTTTGGGCACTTTAATGAACGTCGGTGAAGCTTTGCAGGCAGAAGCAAGCTGCGAAACCGGGAATTCTCGTGTTAGCGAAAACGGTAACGATTCACCTCAACGCAAATACAGGTCGGCGTTGCATGGCAATAGGAAAACCTCGGTCTTCCAGGAATCACAGCGAACAGAATCCTGATATGCGCGATTGAATACCCTCGTCGTCCCAGAAAAAACGTGTCAACTCGAACCCCTTGGAGTGTTTTGTTTACCCTGATCAGTCAACTGGCGAATGGATCTGAGATTGTTCAATTTCTTTGCACACTGATCTGCAAATTAAAAAGAAAAACATACACACTGAGAAAAAGAAATGGTTGGATTAAGCAAATACGCGATGACATGTTCAAAGGTGTATTTGGTTGGTACAAAAAAATGTTTGTTTCAATCGACGAATTTTGAATAAATCGAAGCAACTAATCGTTTAACAAAACAATGCTTCATTTGTACCAAACAAATAACAGCTTTGAACGTATGTCACCGCGACTTTTGGTTAAACCAACAATTTTTTTTCCTCGGTGCATAAACAAATGCACGACAACGAAATGAAAAATTGCATCGTTACTCACGACTCGGCCTCTGATATAATACAAATCTATCTGATTTAAAGCATAAACAGCTCCACCAAGTAACAATTCTAAAAATTACCGGAAAGGTACATTTCGGTAATTTCGTTAGACCTGGAAAACCTGGGAAACCGGGAAGAGGCAGGGGATTTGTTGGGACCGGAAAAGTCAGGGAAAAGTCATGGCATTTTTTTCAAACCCTGGAAGTTTTTTGAATCTTATGTTTTTCTTTTAAATCCGTGCTACACGACGTCTACATTTTTCGTTTCAGCAAACTTGCACATATACGACTATGACATGATATTAATTTCGTTGGAAACTTTTAATATTGTCAACTGACTTTAATGTATTAATAATCATTATCATTATATATTAGATTTTACGTTATTTTCAATTGTCCTTGTTTACCCTGATCGATAGATTGGAAAAATTAAATTTTCGTTCTGGAAAACCGGAAAAAGTCAGGGAATTCCAGTTGGACAATTTCGTGGTAACCATGGATTATTGTCGGGCTGTTTTCGGAGGCTTGTGTTTTGGTGGGGTCGCGATCGGCTTTGAATCGGTTGTAGTCGCAAGCTTGATAGAGTAACATGTAAATGTATCGTGTGAAAAACAGAGTCACGCAAAGCTACGCGTGCAGACACCAGTTAAACACCGGGTGTAAAGTACAGGCGGAGGTAAAGAAACAAGTTATCTTATAGTAACCTATCAACGTAAGCGGACTTGATCGTGCAAAATGCAACCGATATAACTTGGAAATATCATCAATGGATTTCGGGACGTGCAGGGAAACTTCAGGCAGCTTGAAGTCCTGTCCCCTTGTCTTCCGCAGTGGTCGATGACTGCGCCGGAATTGGAGCATTTTTTCATATATTTTTTAATACAATTTGACATTTCGATTCATGTCCCCATGGTCGCAAGACGAACCTATTCGCCCTTTGGCACCCACAGAGATATGGTCTTTATCGGGCTTAGGAAAGAATCCCGATATCACTGGCAAATTCCATTCCCCGCGACGAGCCTGCAGCAGTGCAGTGTCGAGCTCGTCGAGTAGACACGGCCTACTCTATTATTGGCTACTCATTCGCTCGTACGGTTAATACCGAACTCATTAATTCAGTTTCCACAAATAGACCTCTGAAGAACTGCCTTGGTGAGATTACATTCGAATTCACAGTTTGATATTCCACGATTAGCGGCGAGTGGTTTCTCGATTAGGAAATTGTCCCATCGACTGTGAGATCATTATAATCGGTGAGCTTGAGGTTTATCGATTGGAAAGTTTAATATTTTTAACCAAGTCAACGATTTAGACATCACCGCTGAAGGGCGTATAGTCTTCGATAATGTCAACCTTCGCCGTCGTGTTTATTATGCAACTCTTTCACCACGATCGCCGCAGCCGTTTTCCGAGAGCGAGGATGCAAATTTACCGCGCCGTTTAAACTCGCCGCTGTATAGCGTAATAACAGACGTGTCGCTTTTTGTATAGAGGAACGCTCATCGCGTACAGTAATTAATACTTGATTTTTTTATTATTATTTCTTTCCCCGTTTTATCCTCGGCTCTCCGAGCCCCGACGCTCGGACCTCTGTGCTGCGACTCTTGATTTTTTTTCTTCCTTTTTTTCGAGTCTTTCTCTCGCTCACTCCGTTATTTATACGACTGGTCAGGCTCTATGGTCACGTTTAGTATCCGTCGGATGGGGGGGACCCGGCCTTGGACATTATTTGCCGCAGCTCATGTAAATATTTAGTGACTCACGTCACTCACTATTTTCGTATATATACTCGTTCGCAGTCCCGTCGAATTGCAAACGGGATGCATTATCCAACGGGCGAGCTGGTCGGACAAAAGATATGAAACTTCGAAACCTAAAGTTCGTCGATTCGACGGAAAAAAATTGGAAACGAGAAAAAAAAAGAGGCATCTTCGTCGTAGATAATGTATGTACTCTATACTGCGTTCCGTAACTCGTGTCTCTAGCCACATCGATACGAGTGACGACGGTATATGATTAAAAGAAAAAAAAAAAAAAAAAAAAAAAAATTATAGTCAAGCGACGAGAATTGCGTCGATGGCATCTTCGCAGCGGCGAGCTCGTATCAGCGTCGCAGGAAATCGTAGTAATTTCGTCGTGCCGCAGATTGCCGGTATCTAACTCGGACAACTGCAACATATTAGCCAATGCATAAATACATCTCTTTCCTCTATCTCCGCTATGTGTGTCCGTCCGTCCGTTCGTCCGTACAGTAATGACAAACATTGGCCGAGTGCGACGCGGTCGAGGAAGGAAGGAGGGCAAGACGGAAACGGCGGCAAGCGCTCATGCGTCGGTA
Source organism: Ichneumon xanthorius (assembly GCA_917499995.1). NCBI lineage: Eukaryota > Metazoa > Arthropoda > Insecta > Hymenoptera > Ichneumonidae > Ichneumon > Ichneumon xanthorius. The sequence continues at coordinate 5,238,900 of OU824202.1, read as the reverse complement.
TCGTGTGCAGTCTTGCGCCGTTGCGTTGCAACGAGACTGCCTCCCCCTCCTCATCTCGATCCGCTCTCACTACCACTGAGACAGCGTTGCAGTGGAGTTGCAGTAGACATGCAGTCGAGTTCTGAGCTTGCGCGTAAGCGTCGGTCCGTCGTTTCGTCCGTCGGTCGGTCCGTCCTTCGTCATTTGTCTTTTCCACCTTCTTCAGCGCCCCTTTTAGCTCCCTTCGAGCATCCAGCGACCTAAGATTAGTGAGGTGGCTGTGGAAGTACGCCGCAGGCTCGCTATTTGTGACGCACTGCCTTTGACCCGGCTGTCCTCTACCTAGGACATTACTTTCCGCGTTGCTCGTACCGCGACGGCTATCTCTTTTCCTGCTTTATATGTTCACGCACCGAGGCCGGCCCGAGAGGGGAAATAAAGCGCTCTGGTCACGTTGCGTCACCACGGTTCGCCAGCCAGAGTTACACTAATAATATGAGCCAGATATAGGCTGTCAAGGAGCTAGAAATTAGATTATCGTATAGTATAGTGCTCTACCCCGACAGCTGTTTGCGAAACTTCGTCAACAAACGTTGGAAAAACATTGAGCTGTCGGGTTTTGGCGTGCAGTCACCTGTTCGTCTCGCCCTCCTACAACATCGTATCGTCATCGGTATGGGATGTAAAGAACTTCGCGTTGAAATATAGACTTTAAAAAAAAAAATCACTTTTATATGAAAGATTTATATGAAGCATGGAACAAAAAGTGTGCAAATTGTACACAATTATGTATATAACTATAGCTCGACGTCGTGCCTCACTGCGGTACAAGATTGTCGTTAGTCATCGGTCGTTGCAACTTCGGCGTAGTAGAATCTTCATTAACGTAACGACGATTTCCTAATCACCGATCTATCGGGTTGAAATTTAATGCACAAGTTGCACAGGAGTCCATTAACATTCGACATTATTTTTAATAACTCGCATCCACTTTGGAGCGCAATCGAGAGTCCGGATGTGTGCGCTCGAGCGGATAAGAGATGTTGCGCAGTAAAGACCTCAATGTGGCTCGATCGATAAAGATACGAAGTAAAAAGAAGAAAAAAATCTCGTGAATTAAAAAATCGTTGCTTTCGATTCGTCGTTAGAGGGCGTAACTTATTAAGAACGCCAGTTACATTAGTTTTCAAGGACAAGGTCGGCGCGACTGCGTAATTCGAGCCAAGTGATCGTAACGACTCTTCGCAACCATACACCAACTACGAGACCGTTGTTACTCTCGACAGCCGATGGTTGTACCTAACTGACTCTCCGTGCAATTTCGAGGCCGAGGAAAAGTCTGTAACTTATCGCCGCTCGCCGCAGCACACTGTAGTCCACTGTTCCAGTCGATCTATTAGTTCCATTTTTTTCCCCTTTCACGAATTCCCTGCGCAACGGCTTGTTTGCCTATACACGCGAGCTGCGTCGCAGGCCTTGCCAATGACATTGTCGGCCACTAAAGTCACGCTTTCTAGCCGGCTTTACAGCAATGTTACATAGTCGGTTGCGCGTTACATGCCACGAAAATCGCGTGACTATCGGATATTTTCCTTCGACCCTTTTATCGCGAACACCACTCGAAGCTCATGCGAAGCACGCGAAGTACCGCGCCGAAGGAGAACCGAGTTCAAGAGCGAATCCCCCACCACGACCGGATGACGACTGCTGTGGCGACGTACCCTTCATGTACCAACTGTATCCACTTGCTATACCCACTCTGCAACTTGCAAGCATCGTTGAAATTCCTGAACTAATGTTTCTGTCAAAGTTGCAGTTCTATTTTTGCACATTGAGAGAAAAATGTACTAAAATTAATAACAGGCATTTTCCAATAGTTGTTTTTACGGTAAGAGAATGTAAATCAGTAAAACGTTCTTGGAATTCTTTTTATCGAACGCATTTAACGTGAATCGAGTAATTAAATTTCATTCCAATGAATCATATCCTCACACCAAATAAATATGATATAGTGAAAAATGTTTAATTGATTTTATTCATATGTCTAAAAAATATCGTGGCATACAAATTTTTTATTTTGGGCCACACATTGATAAATGTATTTATTGAATTTGGCGCTCTATATTCAATATCTGCGGAATGCAAATTGTTCTCTAATGTCGAGAAAACTAAGTACAGTTGTAAGGCTGCTGCAACACACGAATGGCTTCCCGTCCAGGAAATCGATACACTCGTGCTCGCTGGTTCACCAACTAGGGCATTACATCCGGAGAAGTTGTTTTCTTCGATTCAAACAAATTTGCTACATTCATTTGAAAACCGGCCCACTTAAGTGTTATTTAGGGTATTTTTATATATTTTATTCCGCTAAAAAAATGTACTTGAATGGAGACAAGTCGTTCGCTGTTGATGGGAAGCGTATTCGACTTCAACCCTTTTTTCATCCGTTAAGGCACTAGCGTAACGATTTGGTCCAAAAAACGGGTTGATTAAAAAAAAAAAAAAATTGACCGCGTTTGTTAGCAGAACAAGGTTACATTTTTACACACAGTTAGTACACGATGCTCTGATGTTTGAGTTCTTTTTAAATAAAAACTATACATTAACGGACTTATTAACAATTATCAACTGACATCGTATCTCAAAATCTATTCGTCCGATTGAGTCGAGAAATTTTGACAGATCCTTGATCATAACATTTTCTGTCTAATGACCGGAATGTAAAAAAATTTCATTGATTTGTCAATAACAAATGAATAAGGTCATCTTTTTTTCGTCGAAACGTTGTTAATTGATATTTTTCAAGAAAAAAAACTCTAACTTCATAACACCTTGTACTAACTGTGTGTAAAAACTTGACTTTGTCCTTCTAATAGCCAGGTACATTTTTTTAAAATCTTATGTCTTAGGTATCGAGAGATTAGTCGTTGCCAAAGACGATTTTGGACGGTTAGAGTTGGTCCGTGCGCTAATACTTGGCAGTCTCTCGGGTCCAATAACTACGAAGAAGAGACGAAAATAAAAACAATTTTTTTTCTCTCCCGTCGCTTATAGAGATGACATAACAAACTGTTTGCAATCTCGGTACTCCTTTCTTTCATTATCTTTTTGCGCTATCGCTCAGCTTCATAATGGCACCTCGTAGGTTCCATTATGATTATTTCTCCTTACTTTCTCCTATTCAGATTTCTCGGATCTATCACTCATTGCATCATTGTCTTATCGAGTTCGAGGAACCTCCTGCTTTGTGCAACTCGACGAACGCTGCATATAGTATACATATACACGGTCTCCGAGCCAAGATATTTACACTTACAGTGGGCAAGGATTCTATGCATTTCATAACAACCAGCGCACGCAAACGTCACGTTTCCGGTTCTACCGTCTATACGGGATTTAATAATTGAACACAAAACGAGAGTATTTTAGAGGACCATACAACGTATATGGGGGAAAAAATTGGTAATATTTGACCGTTTAGTTTTTGTGATATCGTTAATTGAAGAGATGTAGCTTACGGTCACGTCCATCTCCACCACGCTGCAACGTGACGGCAATACCTTAAGACGATATGTGAAACATAATCTCAGTGTTTCTCTATCATCTCCGCCGCGAGCATCAGTAGCGGTATCTCTCTTGAACTCGATAAGATTTCGCATGCTTATAAATCGAGGTTATACTGTACGCAGATTTTTTTTCTTTTTTTTGGTACATATATATATCGTGGCAAGGAAAGCGAACGTGAAACGCTTGCGCTACGGTTTCTAAGGGCCTACCTCAACGCCCCGACGTTCCCACCAACGCGTCCTACCGCAACGTCCGTCGCCGCGCACCGCAACGCATTGCTTTACGTCGTCCAGCCTCGTCAGCGTCTCGATATTTTTTCACTCTGACCCCGCGGTATTAATACAAATAAAAAATGTATAATATTTTTTTCTTCTATCTTATACTGTTGTTTTTAATTGATCGAGGCTCGATCTGACGTATGGAAGGACATGGAAAGATAAAATCTTGTATCATACAGATGGGCGCTATTAGGTAGATAAAAAGTTGTGCAACATTAATATGTTTATGACACATACATAATTTTTTTTTCACCCGGGACTATAGCACGTCTTTCCTGTTATTTTGCGACCGTCAAGGCCACAACAAACTTGGTCGTTAATATTCTCGCGGAGAGAATATTATACGTTTCTCGACTCTTGGCTTCCTTCCTCCCGGTTCTCTTCGTCGCGTTACAATTACTCGTTACGTAAGCCAGCACAACACGCCGAGCTACACTGAGGACAAAGAGGCTACAATCTACTACTAATGAACGGAGTGGCCGCTGCACTCGTGTCGCCCCTTTTGTCAATGGGAATTGCAGTTCTTATGTAACATTTTTTTTTTGTTATAGATTCGTGAAGTCCCGCATATTTTTAAACATTGGGTCGGAGTGTCAGATAATTATAGCAGATTCCTTATCTTATTTTGTAACGGGATTTACGTGGGGGAAACGGAAGTTCTATGATCATATTGATAAAAAAAAAATCTGACGCGGTCCGATGCATTTTTAAAAGACTACCAAATACCTGATGGACAGTCATTATTTCGTGTCTCGCCGACTTTAAGCGATAAAAATCTACAGTCGAGCTATTGAAATTTATGTTAAAACAAAAATTGGAAAAATGTGATTATTTATAGCTTTCTCATAAAGGAATCTTTATGAATGATGACGAAGAAGTAACGAGCGAATTTAGCTTGGGGACTTTTTTTTCCTTATTGCCTCACCGATTACCCAAGTTTTAGTGACCACAGAAATTTTTTCGGAAATTAAAAATTCTCATAAAATGTGAGTCGAATAAAGTACAGACCCAACATAAAATGTGAACGAAAGTTCGACAAGTTTTATTGTGAAATGTGCATATATATATATATATATAAATTATAACATTTTTTTAACGTCAATGAGTACATGGCTAGAAAGGTCCTCATTAAAGGGTCCCCCAGGGGTTAAGGGTCTCATTAAAAGCAGAACTGCGAAAATGTGCATGAGGCTCGAGTCATCGTCAAAGTTATGCTCTCGCGGAATGCTGCGCAGTTCCGACTCGTCGTCTATGTACATATATATACATATATGTATAGCGCAGTGTGAAGCTTAGGTGCATGTAATTATGGAAAATTACACGGTTCGTGCTTCGCTCGACGACGATCTACAGTGACCGCTGCCGTAACGTCCGAGATGACGATTCGAACTTCTTCGTTTCGTTAATCACGCCCATGTAATTTATTCGCGAAGGGTCACGAATAATATTTTTCTCTTTTTCATCCATTCACAATTTTTTTACACAACTGTACAGTGAACTTAAATGCAGGTGTAGAGTATCGCACAAACCGGAGAGATCTTGCACATTTTTATATATTTATGTCACTCGGTGGGAAAATGGCGGTTTTTTCGCACGCTTCGCGTGCGAAAACCCCAATTTTCACACCTTGTAACATAAAATTTGGTTCGATACTCGTCCGAAAAATGTTTTCTGAACTCGTGTGATTGCAACACTCGCCGTCGGCTCGTGCTGCAAAGTCACACTCGTCAGAAAAAGTTTTTTCGCACTCGTATCGAAATGTACTATTTCATTATAAAGACATTATACCGCCCGTTGAGACGAACAGAACGGGTGTTATAATTTTAGTCGGTGCAAAGTTTCCGAGTCGTATCGTTCGTCCCGTTTCGTTTCGTTTCAATTCGTCGAGCGTGCATAGGTAAAACAGAGTACATATCACGGACGACACTGAACACATACAACGTGAACGACGTTATCTTGAGAGTCGAAACACCCGGGACTAATAACATACCGCACATCGTATACTCCCCGATGCAGTTACAATTTGTTACGTGCTCGGAGTTCTTCTGCGTCTTTCATTACTCTGTTTCAAAGTCAGTTGGAAATTTGTGATCTATACATTAACTATGTTTATTGGACTTCGATGTAAATTTTCAAATGTGTCGCTTTATTTTATGCTCGTTAAAAGATGCAGAGAACGGTTCTTGAATGGTTTACATAATAATAGATACATTTTTTGTTTTTTTACTTTTCTCGAAATAACCGAGAAATACAATTGAGAAACGAAGGGCATTCCGAGACGAAAATCCTCCGCTGATTGCTGCCTAATCAAGGATAGCATCTTCGCCGTAATTGAGTCTGCACACTCGACATTTTTTTCTCTTCCAGAGAAGAGAAAATAACTCCTCTCGTAGGATATAGGGGGTGATAATTTAGGAAGGCGAACAATTTAGGAAAAAAAAGAGAAAATCTCTGAAGCCAGCATAACGGTTAATTTGTAGACGTTGCTAATTGGGGTCAAGGATACAGATTTTTCGTTTATTACATTTTCGCATGTCGAGAATTACACGAGGAATTCGGAACACCTGATAGAGCCTCTTATCAGTCCCCTGCTCAGGAGTCTCCCGATATAACTAGCTGTTGGACGTTATGATATTAAGTCGCAAGGTGGAGTTATTATTTTTATACTTGATTGACGGCCACTGAAGATAACCGATAATTCGTTATCAATACGCAATACAATAACTATATACTCTAACTTATATTCGATTTAGGTCTTTTCATAAAATGTTCAATATCCATAATATTTGTTATATAGGAATTGCACCTCGACAACAGACACGACGCCGACCCCGCCGCTTCGGTTCCCTAATTAGTCATTAGGCCCTAATTGGTCATTAGGCCCTAATTAGTCTCAGACCCTAATTAGTCATCCCGCCGCTTCGATTTCAGTGCAATCAAGCTATTTTTTTTCTTTTTTCATGCTTTCGAGACTAACTTTCGCGTGCCACTTCACCGCAATATGCTGTCCGAAAGGGAGTATAACGGTGAAGATCGCTGAGTCTGGAAGATATCGCTAGACGTCGGGTCCGGAGTCTGGGTCGGCCGCTTAATGATGACGATGTCATCGCGAGCCCGGTTATCTCACTATTGAGTTCTTTCTTCGACTCCGACAGTTTGCACATTCTACATTATATGTGCTTACTGGTTTCCGCGTTGCTATCCACACGTTTGTATCGTCTGGGACACGAGAGTTTCGAATATGCACGCGGAATAGAATCATCTTCAAGGTCTCTCGGGCGTCTGTCCTGACGGCCGACCATCTCATTTGCTCTTCCTTCTTTTTTTTTTTTGCAGACTCCACTTTGAGTTTACATAATGAAACTAGCACGTGTTGTCTCGCCACATCTTCTGCGAAAGCTCTCCATCTGCGTGAACCACTGTCTCGCGACTCTCACTTCAGATAAAATATCAGATCTCACCTGAGAATAATGCGCACGAAATTCTGTTACTTGGGAAGCATTCAATGAGGAATCTCATGGTTGAAACGGACCTGAAAAACCTGGAAAACCGGGAACAATTTCATTTTCTCGTATTCGAGCATCGGACATATTCCGTCATTTTACCATAAAGGAGAACCTATCCCGCTCGACAGCCTCAATATGCTCCAATTTTTATTATTGATCAAATTTTTCCTCTGATAAAAAGCTTATTTTTCCGAACGAAGCGATGTGATCACACGTACACACACACACATACATCCAGACGCCAGCTAATAATCGTATTACTCGATGTCTAAGACTATTTTAGGTACTCTGACGTTAAAATCTCGCATTTTTTTAACGAAATCATAGCTTCCTCTATGAGAAAGCAATATATCGAATTATTGGTCTGGAAAACCGGGGTAAGTTGGGTAATTCCAGTTGGAGAATTTCGTGGGAACCATGAATCTTTTTAAGTTTCTAACGAAGATATCTCAGCGGAAAAAATCCTTTCAATATAGCATCTACGGTGAGCGATGTATGTAAACGTTAACAAACATGTTACAATAATAATTAAAGAGCATCGAGCTGCTGTCGATCTTTTCGATGCATACGAAAAAGATGCTTTCAGGGTAAACCTTCTTGTCCTGCGGCTGAGTGATTTGTGAATATGAATTCTTGATTATGTTATGATGTGCGTGCAAGAATTGCGTGCCTGTCTCGTGTACGCCCTTGATTGCCTTTTGGACGGAAAGTATGTAACGAGCAACCAGACCCGACTGTTTGGGGCTTTTCAAAACTTGAAATTAAGGATTCACACGGGACAGGCACGCAATTCATGCACGCACATTGCAACATGATTAAGGATTCAAGATCACGATTCACTCAGTCACATGACACTGAGGTTTGAACACAAAACACCGGTTGTAATCCCACGAAAAGATTCCAAGGCACAACATACTTGAATTGTTATTACAATATATTATTAGTAACGGTTAAACACTTCCTTCAATACAGATGACATTAGTATCAAATTGGTAACTTGGAATTAGTTCCCAAATTCCAGGAACAGTGTTCATTTATTTATTTCGAGGAGAAAGGCCGTTCGAAGAGACGGCATTCATACCCATGAATGTGTACCATCCCCATTAACCATTCTTCTGCTAACGGCTCGTATGTTTCACTCCCATTTACCCATTAATTGGCTTGTTCGGTATGTACGCATTATAATTTATCGAACGCCGATTATTATTGCGCAAACGCGCTTCAGATTACCGTCGGCATACGATTTCATCCACTGATTAGCAAATGATTTTTTTTCCCGACGCCATGCTGCAATTGATTCGAGATATTCAGGTGACGGGCGTTAAGCCGTCACACTGATTCTCGCGAGGTCGCGCAACGGTAAAAGGGACGGATCTACTGATCGCGGGTCCATTTAGACTTTCTACTACATATGCATTCAAGAATGCGGCGAATGAAGAAATAGAAATAGAAAGGCAAAGTGTTCCCTATTACCTCACTTCATGAAATGCCACCAGCGAACCGTTATGGTTGTATGATCGTTGATGTTGAAGCACGGGTGATTTAAAACGAAAACTCGTTGTGATTATCAAGTTAAAGAATAAATTAACCTTTCACTAATTTCACTGTCAGAACACGAAACTTTCGGCGGCTGAGATGCAAAATAGTTAATTCCATGTATTCGATATAAAATTTGATTAATTTGATAAAATTAGTTAATGTGAGGGACTTTCGTGCTAAGAAGATTCCTGTAGTGTGGTTGAGTCCGCATTGGAAATAATTGAGAGGAAACTAAGAGGCGTGAAATGAGGTCCGGTTATCAGACTGAGCTTCCGGAACGCACTTAAATCTCCACCGGATATTACACTACCAAATCACAACTATCAGAATATTTGAGTTTCTGTACTGAGAAAAAGAAACGATTGAATTAAGCAAATGCGCGGTGACATACTTTCGAAGGTGTATTTTGTTGGTACAACAAAAATGTTTGTTTCAGTCAACAAATTTTGAATAAATTGAAGCAAATGGTCGTTCAACAAAACAATGCTTTATTTGTACTAAACAAATAACAGCTTTGAACGTATTTCACCGCGACTTTTGATTAATCCAACCAATTTTTGTCTCAGTGTGCTTAAACTTTGCGAGATAGTAACGCTATCGGATTTAAAAGCCCCTCGGAACTCCACTAGGTATCAACAAGGTGTACAATGCCCTTCATTAATGCCTGGACGATCTGTATAGAGCTCGTCCACACAGTAAAAAATAATGTCGTGAAATCGAAATACGAAGTTTTGTGAAAATAATTTTGTTGAGAATGTGACAAACTTGTTTGTTAAGGTTTGAATATACAAACCTGTACTTTTATTTACCGTGTCATTAACAATTTTTCGCTCGTACTTTTGTTTGTAGAACATCGTGCCCGGATGGCGCGATCGGAAAATTAACAGATAAAATACTGTGGACGCTTGTGGACAATAAGTTGTTGTAAAAAGTACAAACTTTTGTTACTGTGCAGGTAAACAGACCAGGCATTAATGAAGGGTAGTGTACAACTCCAGCCAGTTCGGAAAGCAGCTTAAAATTGGTCTAGAATACTCTCTATCGATGAACAACTTGTGCCGGTAGAGATGTAAATGTGCAACTTCCGGAAACTTTTCGTTCCATGTCATTTAACCGTTATGACATACGGCAAGGATCTGTGAGAGTTCGAGGCTCGATTGAATGGAATCGAACGCATTTTTTTCACGCTTTCGGGCGACGAAAGTGCCGGTTATGATGACGCGCTACGTTTCGATTATTACGAGAAGAAAAAAAGCGCAACTGACTAAACAGAAATTCATTGTTTATCGGCCCTGGCTAAGGAGACAGCTGTCCACACATCGGACGCACTTGTGGCCTTGTAGACCTCTTCGTGTATCTCTGTGGGCTATACGGTATAAACGCACGTATATGGTACAGCATACTCGCGCAACACCTCGAGCGGACCAGAAGCATTTATGATGATGATAGCACGATTAAAACGAGCCGGTCTCGGCTAAAACACGGAGGCGCGGGGTGTCTACCGGACGGATCTACTGATACTCGATATCTCCGGCTTTTATCGGCTTTAGAAATTGAACGTGAGAAATAAACGTAAGGGGATCGGTATACATTTGCCCATAATTGGATATCATTTCACCGGTCGGAAAATAATGTACTGCAGATAAGAAGAAAAATCTAACATTATCGCAATAATGTCTCTTCCTCGACGGTGTTGTTGGAATTCATTCGCGCGAAATAAAAAAATACATTCCACGATGTTGGATCCATTCGGTTGGCGTTTATTATTGATAATAATAAAATAATAATGAGCGTATTTTCGAGCGCCCGCGGCTATGACCTAAACAGAGGAGTCTACATGGCTATCGCTCTAAATAATTCCACTCCATTCCGCCGCAAGATTACACAAAACCCGCCCCATTTCACCCCAAGTTCGCTTGAGTGTATATACATGCGAAAGTTTTTTTATTTCGTTCGTTGAGTGTCCAAAGTATAATGGAACCGAGCACTTTTGATAGTGGGTAGCCCCGGGGAAACGGTCGCTCAATTTTACTACCCTTTCTCGTGGAAAAATCGTTTAAGTCTCAACAACGGACTAACGCGATTGACTGCATCGTGCCTTGGAGCATTAAATTTTCACAGGGTCTCCGGCTTCGTACGACAGAGCGCAAGGTTTATTAACAAAACAGCGTCAGGAGCGCTCGCAAAATTATATTTCCCCTCTAGTCGCAGTCAGTCAATTGTAATTTTCAACGGCTCCGTGCGCCCTGTCCTCAAAATTAATTCCTAAACTTAACTTATTAACAGTCCGGCAGCGTGCATAAATTGTTTTGGACGGACACGTGCGGTCCGAACCATATTAATTATACAGGCAACGCGCAACTTTGTTGATAACGCCAGCAAGTTCGACACCGCGGAAATTCACAAAAATTCGTTCGTCGACGGTGCATTCGAGCATACAATGAAGATACAGATTTTTGCGGTAGTACGTGGTACCGTTGTTTTAGCGGTGATATTCAATTTTAGCCGAGCAGTATCCGGCATTTTGCCCCACTCTCCCCGTGAAAACGGAATTCATTCAGAGAGTGGGGCAAAATTGACAATCGCGACTCGCCGTTCACGTATTCAAAATTTTATTATACTCCGGAACGGGTCTATTTTGCTCGACGTGTTCGCTTTGCCCCACTCGACGCTACCCATGCGAATATATCCCTTGGGTATACATCGTACTACACAAAGTATCAAAGTTTTATCACCATATATGTATATTCCGGAGTCTACATCGACAAAACCTCTCACTCCATACTGCTACTCGTATACGTTTCCGTCACGTCTCCGTTTCATTCTCCTTCACACATCTCACGCGCTATGTCCACATACAGTATAAACTCTCGTAAGCAAACAGCGGTCGGGCAGTAAAAAAAAATGCACGCATACACAAACACCCAGACTTTTTTTTTATTACAATTTTTGGACAATTTGAAAAATGTTCTGTTAATCAATGAAAGAATGAATGTAAAAAGAAGCCTTCTTTATTAGGAAACGAAAGTTGATGATAGGGAGCTTTATGAATAATAATGTTTTACTCAAGGATATAAGGTGATGGTACCAATGCTCAAACACGTCCCAGTCGCCGGATACGCCTATGCAGATTTGATTTATTTCTGAATTTAAGTGCCGAAATTCAATTTGATACTTGTAATCGTATCTACAAGCATTATTTGATGCACAGAAAAAAGTTATACAAGGTTTAACCCTAAATTATTTTTTATTGATGCTTTTTGTTAAAAGACATACGATATAGTGTCCTGAAATTGGTACAAGCGTACCAATTTCTGAAATTGGTACAAAAACATAGGCAATATTGAGTACTACATACGCGACCCAATAATCAGACTGTTCGCGACAATACAATTTTTTCATTGATTCATTTAATAAACGGCAAATAAATTATTTTAGTTAATATGAACTAGTTGACTTCGTACATCAGAATTCTCGAAATCTGTGATTGTTCGAAACATTGGGACATACATTGGGACAATTCCGAATATAGAGATATGCCGAAAAACCGCGTCCGTCGACTGGTACATTTGGACTCTCGTGTTATTTTCTTCCGTAATAAAAAGAAAAAAAAATATCTTTTTGTAATTAATCGATGTGTTTTGGATACTGGCAACTATCAGCTTGACATTGGTTTCAGTTAAATTCACAAAAAATGTGTTCTTGACCAATTAATAACTGCTGGAATATGGGGATTCTCTTAACCGTCCGAGCATTGGTACCTTTACCTTAGAAGTTACCTCGTGAGCTAACTCGTTTCTACATTGAATCGACATTTCAGATCTCACACAGATATTCCGGAGATGATCAAAACTCCCAGAAATGTGTGTTTCGTAAGATAGGCAAGAGTGGGGCAATATTTCGCCGGGTCGAAAAAAGTCCATTTCATGAAATACACGGGTCCGTTTTGCCCCGCTCTCCCCTATTCTGAATCTCGAGCATCAAATAAATTTTGCCGATATTGCGCGAAGTCCCACTGTACAGTGTAACTCTCATGCAGAACACCGGCAGAGCTTTTAACCCGCACGATACACCAGTGCAAACGCCACTCAAACTTCCCAGTGAAATTAAATTGCGGCTTCGAGTCACCTCCACCCTTCGTCCTTCGCTCTGAAATTTTGTTTCCCTCTTTTCGTCAGTCTCGCTTCCCGCTCGTTCCGCCAGTACTTTTTCTCCGAACCTACGCTACTATTCGCCCCCATTGTATCTAGAAAAACCCGCTCGACATCCTCTTTTTCACCCTCTCTCGACACACTCGTCCGGGACTACCGCCGGCCTCGAGCTTCGCCAGCCATCCAATGAAAGTGGTTGAACGCTTCGAACCCTCCACCAGCGCCAGACGCCGTTCTGGACCTCTCCTCCCTTTTATTACATCAGACTCTGCCAACCATGACCACGGCCATGAATTTTCGGATTGGCTGTTAAACCGAGGCTTCCCCGACATTCATGCCCTGGTTGTCCTGGAAAATTGTCTATCACTCGATAAAACAAATGAAGGTAACTTTTTTATATATATAAAACTTCCGAGTATGCACGGTCGCGACGTGCACGACGCGTCGGAAAATGTGGCTGAACGATTCTGCAATAACCGCATTGAATAACGAGTGAATGGTACGATGGACCAATTCGATTATTCTCGCGGAACAGCCAATGCGAACGGTCCGACGTACGACGACAATGGAATCTGTCGGTCGTATTGTACTCCTCGTGCGTTTTCATCGTAATCCGAATGAAAACTCTTTCACCTTCTGCCTACGAGACCAGAGTTTTATCGTGTCGATATATTCGAACTCTATTCTATTTTCCGAGACCGCCGATCGTTCCCGGTGCCGCATGTGTTCTCCAGTATATTTTATCATCGCATTTCTCAGTATCTTCCTGGCTCGTTCTCGGTATTGCGGAATTACAAAATATAGTAATGGGTTTTTTTTTATCACTACAGTAGAACCTCGATTAACCGGGTGCAGATTAACCGGGCGGCGGTTTAACCGTGCCAAGCTTTCTTTTTTTTTGTCCCGCTTTTTCCATCGATATCTTGAATCTCAAAAAAAAATAGACACGCAATAGTGTCCAACCAAAATAAAAATCAAAAGCAGACGAAAGTGACACAATTTTTTTCAATAACGAGACTAAAAAGAGCTTGATAATTACAATTACATACCAAAGTATTATTAGGGTAAAAGTGGGGAATATGGCCCGGTCCATTGATTTACGTGTTAATCGAGGTGAGGCATATTCACCACTTTTATCCTAACCGTAAATGTACGATCTCGTATGACCATGTTTTTTATAACACAGTACAAAATATACACACTTTATGACGAATGCGGATTATCCGTGGATTTCAATTATCCGTGTACTCTCCGGTCCCGCCCTGCCCGGATAATCGAGGTTCTACTGTAGTACACTGAACAAAAAATCTTGAGATCAACGAAATGGAGGTTGGCTCAACCTCCTCGTTAAATACGGTTAAATACGGCGAAACGAATCAGGAAGTAACTCACCTAACCTCGCCAAATGGTTGTCGATTATCGTTGATTCAAAAAATTCGTATGGTTCAGAGAATTGCCGGGTCTTTGTATCAATCAATTCGTGGTCTACGTTCACACCTTTTACACTATTGCAGTAGCCTCCGATACATTGATTCAAATTATTGACACGGTTGGGTCAACTACACGGACGGTTTAGGCAAAGCAAATGACACGTTGCACTGAAAAAAATGCTGTTCGGATATTTCGGGGAGGTTGAGACAACCTCACATTTTACCGGATGAATCTCCATCGAATATATGTGATTTACTCAACCACCGGTGACCCTTCAACCAACTGCTGATTAATCTTTGCTTCAGCTTGAAATTTCGTTTGAACACAGCACGCAGTGATTCACTCAACAGTACCCTAGCCCACGTAACCGAATACTCTACTGGCATGCAAATTTATGACGCAGTTGACCCAACAAAGTGCATTTGCTTGTTTCTAAGGACTCGTAGTTGACTCAACGACTATTTCATTGAGCCAGACACATTTGCCAACCTCCCCGCCAGGTTGACCGATTTTTTTTCAGTGTAGATAGGGAAGACGGGGCGAGATGGGCCCCCCCTAAACAAATAACGCGGCTACAACGCTGCCGCAAGTATAATCTACTATTCGTCACCTAACAATGATATTTTCATAGGTTTTATAACCCGTCCCATAAAGAAACTTTTCTGGGGCGAAACGGGCCCCAGTAAAATGTTAAATCGTAAATTTAACATTTTTTTTTTTTTGGGTTCCCCATTTTGCCCGCTTTCCTATTTTGCGTTTTCTCTGCTTCTGTCATTGTCCACGAAAGGTTTTTATATTTTCCTTCCAAGTTTTCATATGTTTTAAAATCATTTTGGGGTGCCCCATTACGCCCCGGGTCGCCCCAATTTTTCACTAGCCCATCTTGCCCCGGTTTCCCCTATATGTAAATATCTAACTTCACATCTCCCTTATCTGCGTTTCATTTGGCTTTTGCCCACATTATTCTTGCGATTCCGTTGGACCGAACGAATACCGCAATCGTCGTCGACGTAGCTTCGCTGTAACACAAGATAGAGGCCCGATAAGGGGGGGGGGGTGGACGTTGCCGGGGGTTGAATTTAACCCAGCGGAGGACACCCCACCGGCGACGCAGACGGGAACGCCGTCAACGGCCCTCCCGGCCAGAAACCGACGGCGACGCACTGCGGCCGTAGCAACAGTCCCGTTCAAGGTCACCTTCCTCAACCCTTACGCAGAGCCCTCTCGCCTCTGCGCATCCCGCCTCTCTTTCGCCTCCCCCTTCGTTTTTACTCGGAGAAAAGCGGTCGGGTAATGCCGGTCACGACGCTGCCTGCGAGCGGGGAGAGGAAGGGACGGTTCACCGTACAGCCGAGAGAACGAATGGCGCGTACGATGGTGGAGGCGGGAAAAAAAAGAGTGAAGACCAAGCGGAAGGATGGAAGAATTTCTAAGCGCGGACAAGGATGCGAGGTCGAAATGAAAAACGAGTGAAAAAAAAAATGGAAGAGATACTGCACCGGGCACACTCCGGAGAGTCCACCGAGGGGGAACACCAGAGACAGACCCAAAAAGTTTAAAAAAAAGCTCCGCTGTGCGAAAGGAGACGGAGAATCGCGAAAAGAGATGAGAAAATAAAAATAAAAGAAGAGAATAGTGGAGTGAGCTACGTGACTGGAACGAAGAGCAGAAGAACAATTTGCTCGGGTATTTGTCCATCTGTGTGCGTGAGTGAGGGTGAACGAGCAAGAGCGTTCACGCCGGCATTCAGAAAGAAATTTGAGCCGTGAATGAGGAAAATAAATTAAAAGTGCATAATTTTTATCATAGATTAAATACAAAAATATAAAAGATAAATGAAATTTTTAAATAACGATGATCTATTCTCTCGAATGGAGTCCGTTATTTTGAAAGGATCGAGGAAAAGGTCGGGGAGAGATTTTTCGAAAAATTTTACAACTCACCGAAAAGTATTTTTAACATTCCATTCGCGTCGGGCAGGGGGACAGACAAATGTTTAAAAACATGGGAGTAAATCCAGTCGGGCTTTACGATGGCGCGAGGTGAACGGCGTCGTTTCGGAGGGCGGCAGTTGCGGTTCGCAGAAAGGAACGAGAGACGAATATACACATACCGGTGTAGTATGCGTCGGAAAGAGCGATAAAAAAAAGGAGGGAATAGACGTATATGTATTCCATCTCGTACGCTCCTCGGGGCTGTTGACCGGGCGCGCCCCGACCACCGCCGACGACGACGGCTATGACGGCGAACGAGACGCGGCTCCTCGGAAGGCTCACGCAGGCCCGTAGTGAGGCAGGCAACGGACGCGCCTCGCCCGTATACCACCACCATTGCACACTCTACGACACACGACGAGAGCTCGAGTGGCCCGCCGACGCAGCGGTGCCCAAATCGGTAGATTCGTCACTCCGTGACTTCACCAAAACGAACGTATTCATCAACGTACTCTGCTTTTAAAAAATCCCTCGACAAAGAACCATAAATCTCTCTAAAATTAGCGACACGGAAAACATGCCGACATTTTTAAAAAGTAATTATCGACGAAGCAGACATCAAGACGGTCCTGAAATGGCATAGGTTATCCGCTCGAAGTTGAGCTAGGATTTTTTAAATCCGGATTTGATTGATGCTGGCCCCGACCTCCAAAAGGACGATGCAGATGGAAGTGGAAGTTTCTCGAATCTCGCGAAATTTGCATTTTGCTCGCTCGAAAGTGAGGAAACGTGTGGCAATCAATTAGATTGGCGTGAACGAATGCGAACCTTTACCAGGATCAAATGTTTTCCTTCCGGACATTCGTCCTCGAAATTACCTCCCCTTCTAAACAACTTCGATAGTCAATGCATATTTGTTTTAAATTCACGTACAATCAAGACTGATTGCAAAATCCGTTTCGGACCTTGTCCACGATTTCAACGACATGTCTACTTCACTTCGCATGGAAGCGCCAACAAACATTCAAATGAACGAATTAAAACCATTCGCCATATCCAACATCCGCTAATTCGAAACTCGTGCTGAATACGACATTTACGTGCGACTGCGCACCCCTTGTAACAGCAGTTGCACTTTATCTCCCTGTGGTACGAATGCAGCGGTTCGCAATACCGAGAACACGGTTTCACTTCAATACCGGTAACAAAGTTCCGCGACAATTAAATTTGCAACTTTTTACACACGACGAAGTGCGTTGCGGAATATTGGTTGAATTTTTTTTTTGGTATTCTACTATCATCCCATTCGATTCCATGCAGCGAGGTCGACAACAATGGAAGGGAGGAACGAAGGAAAAAAACCGGATGCCCATCCAGCTGCGGTAGCGCTTCCATCGTACCTTTATATTTTCACATTCTTTTGTTGCATTTTTCTCGTCGCTACTGCCCGTATTGTTATCTCGTACTGAGTCGACCATTTCATCATTTCCGTAATGATAACATTATTCTATTACATAGTAAATGTGATTGCGGGACATTAAATATATGCGAAATACCCAAAATTTGCAACCATCACGTAGATAGTAGATAAACTGTGGTTCGTACAAAACAATTGAACTCGTCTGAATTGCGCGTCTGGCGTCAGTTTTATTTCTGCGGTGAAAAAAAATTGTTGGCAACGCATCGGGTGTTCTATTGTGTGACCACTAGCTGTGAAGGCTTAATATATAGTCACTGTGACTCGTCCCGAGAAGCTCCAAGTCTCAGTCCGGCTTGCCACCTGACCCTGAACCTGTCCAAGGAACCATCGAACCGCTATACTTTAGAGTCGCGAAAGGTTCCACCGTTGCTGGTTTTGCAGCTGCCGCCGCTGGTGCTGCCAGTAGTGGTGGTGATGTCTGGAGGTTCGTGAGTAGCACTGCCAGCCCCCGAACCCTTCTACCCGAAGTATCGATCTTTCCGGCCAACTTTGAACGGGCTAGCCACCCTTCCTTCACTCCGCACGCCTTCCTTCGTCCATGTACCGTTATTCGGCTCCCCCAACTTCATCGTCCCTGCTACACCCACTCGGCTTCACCGCTTCAACAACACCTAGCACGCTGTACAGCGGCCTAATAAAGTTCCAGGAATTCGGCGATGATCCGGCTTGTTCCTGGAAAAGGGAGATGTAGCAGGGCAAAAACCGATGGATATTATTACGTAGGGATTCCGGCTTTTCAAAAATAATTTTGTAGTGATGTTTTGCCTTTTTGAATAAGCTGACCTTTGCAGCTTACCCAAACTTGGTCGTTGAGCGACCTTTCAGTGCCGGAAAAAAATTCCATACATATGAGATTGGTGAATTTTTCAATGTCAAACGTTTCAATGTTGCCGGATTTGACAAAACATACAAAAAATCTCATACCCATGAGATTGGCGATTTCTGCTTCCTCATAGAGAAGCTTCGTTTTTTTTTTGCGGAAACCCGTCGTTCAGCTTTTTAATTTGTTATTATTTTCTTAAAACAGGTAATAATTGCACATGTCGATTGTTTCAGTCGATTCATCATACAATCACAAACATTTATGCGAAGTTCACCTAGATCACGTGAAATTATCGCGGCGTTCGCTGATCCTCGGGGACGCCCACCTCCCCAATTCCCGGGGCGACAAAGCATTATTGGCCATTTGCCGCCGGGTCCATACAAGCCATCGAACTAATATGCATTATACCACGAAAGGGAACTCCACCGCTCATCGAGACTTCGTTATAGGGGACTCAACGTGCCCTCGATACTGTGGGTTACATTGTATACGGCAAACAGGTGCGCCCGGCAAGAAACATTTTTTTTGCCTCCGGTAACGTAATTTGTGACGAACTATCGTTTTGTTTGAAAACCGTGGCACAGGAGATTGTCAAGAGTGTATTTTTAATCGAATTAATTCAACGCTGCTTGGTGTTCTCGAAAATCCCGTTAAAATTGCTCGGCGGTAAACATGATTGCCGGAATTGTTATAACCTTTTCTTTATCTCCTTCAGGTAGTACGAGCATGAAATCGATTATTAGATACGATGATAATTTTTTGTAGTATTGCAAACAATCTACACAAAATGATGTCTGTAAAAAATCAAGCTAAGTTCCCGACTATTTTACATTAAGTACATCCAAAGTCGACAGATTTACCGTGGATTCTTGTTGGAAAAGAGTCGCATTTTTATTAAATTTTATTTGTATTTTGGGATTAAATGCATGTAGGAACAATAACCGTAATGCGATCCGGAGATTTTGAGGATTAAAATAATATTCGAAAATATTGGGCTTACCGAATGTTTCAATGAGAATTTTTTAATTAATATTGGCTAGTTATCAGCCGACGGTGGTCTCATTCTGCACCAATATGGCGACCCTATTAATTCCGGACCACTGGTTAGCGCTGTCAAGCCATTGAGTTAGCCCGATAGAATTTCTATAAGAATCGATTATCTGCAAATTGATTATCGATCGTGAAATTGTAGTGAAATAAACTATCTATTTAAATACACATCTTGTACGTTATGTTCGAATGTCAAATTATTGTCCGAGTCAAATCACGTGAGCAAAAATTACTACCGTTTTAATAATGTTTAAAAGTTCCCAAAGAATGCTGTCAGGTAGTGTCATACATATGTAAAATAATACTTTATCATGTTACTATTTATTTCGAAACTTAAATGGCGGCAGGTTAAAATTTGCATAATACAACTCTCATTTTACTAACTAATGTGCAAGTACTACCTTAAAAATTAAATCGCCTCGCCTTTGCTTTGACTCCGTTGCGCGTCGATCGACCTCCGGTACGTTATTAGGATTCATTTCTAAAGTTAGACAGCCACGTAACGTTATTACATTCTGCTGTCTAATGGTATTATAGCACAAAGAATCAATGCCGCGCTGCATATGCCAAGATTCACAGTAAAAAATAACTTAGTAAAATCGGGATTTTATATTTGTTAAAAAAATAATGTAGGTTCGATAAGAAACATATCAGGTTGCTTGCCGAATCGCCAACATACCGAAAGCTTTTACATTATTTTTAAGCGATCGGTTTTTTTTAGTTGTTGCGACAGAAAAAACATTTCAACGATTCTCTGAATGGAAATGGTGTGTTCGCGGCTGATCAAAGTTACGCTATCTCAGCAGGAAGTTCGAGCTTCCCAACAATTCTAACAGCCATTCTCGTTACTTTTACACTCGTCTTATCGAATAAGTTTTCTTCGATCGGAATTTTGCCGGGCACAAGCGGATGCATGAAAGTCGCATGCTCAATCGCCGGCTACTTTCATCTGGATTTTGTTTCAAACGAGTTTTTGGCGCGAGATGCAGTGAAAAAAAAATATCATTGATTCAAAAACAGTGACACTTGCGGGTTGCCATGGACATACGCTGTTATTTCAAGTCTATTTTGCTTGACATAATGACGCATGATAATGAAACGATTACATATCTTCTCATAAATTTCATAGACATTGGTTCATTTTTATATATAATTGTTATAATGAAAATAATAATTACACTGACTACATATGTCAATGGCAGCCCGCAAGTATCACTGTTCTTGAATCAATGATATTTTTTTTTCAGTGATAGAATCAAGTGAACTGGGTGTGAACTGGGTGTAGACTGGGTGCAGGTGTTGCAAAAACTTTCAGCCTCGTGCCACGATTGATCATCCATCCGATCCTTCTTTGAAATAGGAAACGCGTCTTTAACTGTGAACTGTGGAACGTGTTATCAAGTTCTAAAGATTTGTAATCCAGTTACATGAAATCCAATGTCTTGCAATTTCATTTTCTCCATACCTTCGACTGTCGCACCGTTCTACGCTTTTATCAAATTTCAAGTGCTCTCAACCGAAGTCGAAAATCCATTATATCCAGGATCGTGAGTTATTCTTTTCCTTTTTTATATTCTCATTCGAGGCAACAGTCGCGCAACGCTCGGCTGAAGAATCAACTCGGTATTCTTTCTTTTTCTTTCGCTTTATAACTGCTTCGAGGTACCAAGAAACGTCCTCGAGGCGCCTCATTATCTGTTGGGGTATTCGAAGACTTTATCATTGGCTTTTCTTGCTTCTGTGCGAAAACTTGTAACTGCCCGCACTTTCCGTGTAACTGGAGCGAACGCTTATCGCTTTCAGTTCTTTGAAAATTGTACCTACTTAGACACTTCGAGTCCTTCCATCGTGAAACTTAATAGAGACTAGTCATTTTCATAGTTTCTGCCCGCGTTCGGTCTATTCCATACAAGGTCGCTTTCGCAATAGATCTTGAGCTGCTGAGACCGTTTAAGGGCGTTTCTGGATTCTTAGGAACAACCCTTTAACGAATTTTTTTTAACCTGGTTGATGTTAATAATCGTGATGTCTGGTAAGAAAGCCTCGTCAAAGTACGAGTTGAAAGTACGTCCTCGCAAGCGAAACGACGAGCTCGCAACAACTCGAAGCTTGCCCGAATCAACTTCACATGACTCTTCAATTTTTTTACCCTGTCTGTTCGGTTTTACCCCATGGCTGATATTCGCTCATCTCTTCTGTACTCGATAGGGAGAGATGAGCTCCCAACGGAGCGCGATGGATCGTTTTTGAGATGATCCTTATAGCGGTTCAAGATTCGGGCAAGTAGCCAGGGACGCGATAGGCAATATAGCCTCATCGTTGATCGTTCCCGACGACCATAGAGCGCAAAATCTTTGGCAGCCACACGGCATCCCAGCATCGCCGTTGGTGACATCATCGATGCGACTTACTACGCTGCACTATTTTAGCCCGTAATCTCGCAAATGTGGTGGGGGAGCGCTACGTAGTTTCTCCTGCAACCGAAGCTGCCATTCAATGTAAATCAAATTATTTACAGTAGAACCCCTAGGTAATGCGGGGAGAGCGTACGTCGGATAAGCGAAAACTCGGCTGACACGGATATCATACTCAATTCAAATTTGTACTACTATTATATTGTAACGATCGAGCGAATGAATAACACGCGTATTTAGTTTGGGGGCGGATATTATTAGTACAATCGCATCTAAATAACCCGAGCATGAACTGTCACACGTCTGTTCGGTCCGACGTATCAGTCCAGACTGTGTAACGTGACGATCGATCTCATATCGATCGTCCGTTCGTTCGTCTAATGTCAAACCTAACTAATACCGTGTGTCTTAACGAATAGTCAGCTACGATATTCGTTACAATATATTTAAAAAATAGCATGCTTCATATAAACATTAACGTTATTAGTTAATTTGCGACTTGTTTCCTTTTTTGAGACATCACGATGTTCTACCATTGACTCTAGAATCGAAACTGATGTATTTACAGCTCGCAATATAAAGACGCAGCAAACTTGTACAAGTTTCACCGCGTATGCAACATTGTAGCAGTTACAGACTACTCGACGCGTGGGCATGCTGCTATATCCGTTTTATCCGAGTTTTCCGTATTATCCGAGCCTACACCTCGGTTAACGTGGAGGCTCGGATAATCGAAGGTCGGATAAGGGCGGTTTTCCTGTATGTTTGTGCTCAGGAAATAAATGCCGGAAACAGATGCAAGGGTTATCGTGTATCGTGTACATTAAAGATTTTTTGTAATGATCGAACAGTGAATATTGTAGGTATTTGATTTACTTTTCATATCACAATATCACGATACCTTGTATTGCATAACATCCCAGAAGTTGACGCTATTGGTGCTCATTATTCAATTGCTCGACGACGTTCGTGATAGCATCGAGATACTGTCCTAGGCTGCCTCGCAGCGATAACAACGTTTCCCCCGATTATAGTCAGATCTACTTAATCTTGGCCGCGCTGGAAAAGTTAAAGTTCTCTGTTGGAAAAATGTCAACGTCGATCAAGAAATCTCCATAGCGCCTTCTCCTTTTATGATAGCATACTGTAAACATGACTCATCATAGAGGACTCGTCCTCTATCGTCAGTTATCCTGCACACTACACCACCCACGCCCATAATACTCTTTTTCCTTTCTTTTTCTATAAAACTGACGTGAATCTCTGTTCGTTGAACTGTTTGCTGACGACGCGATTTCCTCTTCGGCTCCTATCGCGGAGCGTGGGCGTACCGATAAATTTAGAATCTTTAAATGACCTGCTGCTCCGCCGCGATGGCGTAATCCAGACAAGAGGAAATGGAAAAAGTGTGTCTAGAGTTGACGAAAAGTATATTTACAGAATAAAAAAATTAATGAAATATGATGTTTATACACAAAATCATTTTTTAGACAAACAGCATCGAGCGCGTCTCGCGAACTCCGTAACTAAATGGTTAAGTAAATGGTTAAGTAGATGGTTAAGTAGATGGTTAAGTAAATGGTTAAGTAAATGGTCAAGTAAATTTAAAAAATGATAACGCCAAAAATCTATATTTTTTATATATCTATACATCTCTAAGTCAGCGAGTCACTGAATTATGCCCCGTCGAAAGCATATATAGTCAAAATTTCTCATAAATATATTCATTAACGTACACACATACGCATACCAACCACTTGATCTGCATATAAATCATTGGCGAACAGGCGAGCCAGATTTTTGACTATGTATCTTCTTTACAGTCTATGGATACAAATAAAAACAAAACATGTGGTACTTTCGCGTGCCGGATGTACGTATTGCATATTTACAACTACACGTATCCGATCGTCATATCCGAAAATAACTAATAGATTTTTGTTGCACTTCCGTGCCCGGTCAATGCTCAAGCAAAACATACCATGATGCCTGAAATATCGATTCGTAAGCTGTTAGTTTGTGATATAAACTCAGTGTCGCGAGGTTAATCAACGAGTCGGATATACTGGATAGTTCGATCCTCGACCTTAACCATGCAACGGCGACTGGACAAACATCCACTTGCCCACTAGTTGTCGTGTCGAGTCTTTGACGGTCAAAATTATTTTTAGAGGATAAAACAAAAGGAGAACAATTTTTTTTTCTTCCTAGTTTGATATTTGCACGATTTTATGCTCGGCATTTCACCAATGTTTTTTCCGCGCCAATTCTCGGGAAAGACACGAATAGCATTGCGCAGTAAAAATATAAAATAAAATTCCGTATGAAAATGCATACACCACGCCATGCCCTTCATTAATGCTTCGACGAACTGAATAGAGCTGCTGTATGGAAACAAAACGGGCCGTAATGAAGGGCAGTGTATACAGTATACGAAGTTTTAATGCATGAACATTATGCATAAATAGATTAAATTTGATGTAACACGTGCGAGTTAAAATTAATCCTCGGTATATTAAATACAGCTCTTTGGACATGTTTAATATACGGCACAATTAATCTCAACTTCAATTTTGTATATTAATTTTGGTAACATTTTTAACATTGTGGAGCTGTGTCGGCGCCGAAAACGAATCACAGCGATACCACAGAATTACCTATACCCGTCGACTATGCAACTGTACGTGCATTTGCATAGATTATTTATTATTGCGAATGTCCCAGGTGGAAAAGAAACACCGCCGACTTATACTTTTTCTGCACTACTGTGTTTTTATAATGAACCTACATTATTTTGCTACATAGTGTGGATCTCTTACAATGAATTATTCCGCGGATATGCGAATTAGTCCACATTATCTGTATGCACTTTGTCGGGCGACTATAGGTCCGCTCGATGTATGCATTACCGTGTTTAACGTCGTCATACCAATGTTGCGGCCGAGGTCAAGGATGACACGAAGAACGTAATAGTTACTATCGTTCGGAGCCTAGATAACTGACCGTCGCAAATTACATAAGGAACGTGTCGCGAACGAATTCTACATATGCTTTGAAGTTTTGCTTGCTCGTACAGTAAACAGCACTGTTCTAGTAATACTTGTTTTTTTCATTTTAATAAATTACTGTCAAACTGCTCAAAATGTCTTAATACATTGAAGGCACGGGGCTTAGCGAAAATGCCCAACTTCAGGTTTTTTTATTCCAATATAATTTGGGTTTTTGGATTAATTTTTATAAAATCAATGTCGGTATTTTTAATGGTTATGAACAATTATTTCACAACTTCTACCTCGAGGATATTTCGAGCTACCGAACAAATGTTTTATTCATAAACTGTAGCGGAACATTGCACGTGTTTTTACTGGCAAATGAAACTTCGACGTGCTACACGGTAAATAAAATCATTGAAAACAAAAATATAGCAATAAAATAAAACAGTAAAAAATGAAAAAAAGAAGAACTTGCGAAAGCGCGCGTGCGAACTCGACAGACCACGAACGGTCACGTATGTTTTGAGAGGAGCTGGATGAAATCTGACTCGAGCGCGTGAGAGCACGACGCAAATATTGGCGTGCATTTACTCGCTATCGTTGCCTGTATATTGGTAAAACTGTTTTCAACGAATCGACGGCAAATAGTATGCAAGCTCTCGGCTATGAACGTAACCAGTTTGAGCTCTGCAGTATCGTTGATAAGAACTTGTTATCCACATACCGCGTCCCGACGGAGAATCGCGTATTATGAATAGTGGAGAAAAAGTCGTCGAGATTATAATTATGCAACAAATATATCAATGGCTTCGCGCCGTAAGGACATAAACTTTGTGTCTAAGTATAATAATAATTTATTATTATTATTTTTATTATTATTATTATTATTATTATTATTATTATTATTATTATTATTATTATTATTATTATTATTATTATTACCCCCGAACGCTAGGTTACTTTAGTTTAATTTAATTTAATTATTGGTTCGATCTAAATCCTCCATACTGAGGAAAAAAATGGAGACGTTTATATCTCCATCGAAATGTCCTCCGTCTCCGACATATGTCCACTCGGAACATTTATTATGTTACTTCTTTTATTGATTCGACAAAATATTTATATTAACTATCCTCGGATGTAACTGCCCATGGTACATCCAAGTATTAATCACGACCTAACTACACTATCCTGGTATTTTTTACATGCATGTTCGCCGAATGTATATCCACCGGAAAAGAAATTATTTTCACGCAACAGGACATGCCCTACTTCCGAGAGAAGATGATGTACGAGATATTGAAAGCAAAGCTTATTGAACAATAAGTTTTGCTTCGCAAAAGATAGAAGAAAATCAAAAACACGGAAAGATCTGCAGAATAAACGAATAAGAGCTGGTTAAGGATGCTTCACACGTACATTTTCAGCCAAAAGTGAGATTCAATGAACATTTGATCACTTCCTAATGGTATAAAATTCTAAAAAAAAAAAATCAACTGTATTAATAGTGCCAACAACATTAATTATTTTGCATAATTATAATGTCAAAAAGTTATCAACAAATTGCTAAAAAAAATCATTCAAAAAATAATCCGTAAACCTTTTCTTCGCTTTTCTAATGAATTCATTAATTTGCTAAAAACCACGTGATTTTTTTTTATTTCTAACATTTTTGAATTTTTAGTTTTTGAAATTTTTTTAAGGCCATGACTACCAAATGGTTGGCGCAATGGCCTCGAAACTTTTTGTGTGTACTGTATAATCGAAATACGGAAACATAATATCCGAAATTCGTGACTCTATATCGATTTGTCAAAAATAAAAAATAAAAAAAAAACAAAAATTGAAATGTTAGAAAATTCTGAAAACATTTATATAAATTCTAAAAAATCAAGGAATTCATTTAAAATGAAAAAATCGAAAGTTGTCAAATTTTTTTAAAACAATTTATTTTTCTAATCATTTGTTAACAACTTTTGGCATTATTATTATTATGCCAAATCAAAAGTCTTGACATAGTACGGCTGATTTTTTTTGCAGATTTTTGGCATGTCGGGAAGTACTAAAATTTTCATCGAATTAAACTTTTGATTGGGAATGTATGTGTGATGCATCCTTAAACGATGAATATACTACTCCGCGTGAATTTGAAACGGTCCGAAGTATTGTCCTCGAGATATACATTATATCTATCGTTTTTCGATTACAACTTGTAATGCGGTTGCTGGGTGTCAACATCACATCAAATTAATTGTTGAATCAATTTTTTTTTATTGGACGTTATTAAAAAATTATTTTTTTAAAGTGGAAGTTAAAAATTTCCCATTGCTTCCTCTTTTTATCTCGAAAACACGCTTTGACATAAAAACAAACCTTGCTTTATGAGCGAACAAACAACGAAATTGCCTTTATTTTTGTAAATTAAATAAATCGAATAAACACATTAAATTGTCGATAAATTTCGGCTTCCGCTTTAAAAAAAGAGGGGAAAGCAATGTGAAATTAATTGTTAAAAATATATATTTATACCTGGACTGAAAATTTATTATAACGTGGCAATCATCAACAATCTTGGGGAAGTGGGGTGTGCCAAAATCTCGTACAGATGGGACACAAAAAAAATAAAAAATTTTAACATACACATAAAAACCGTAATTATTCAATTTTCGATGCATATGAGGTAAAAAAATACATGCAATAGGGTCCTCGTGTGTAGTCGCATAGACACGGGTGAAAACGCGGACATATTTCACGCGCAATTCGCCTTGAGACGCCAAAAAGTAAAATGCCGCCGGAAATTTTTCAGCTTCGAGAGCGAATATTTTCGAATTAAAACATTCGGCATCGCTTCAGAGCCCATATTCGTCGTTCCCCTCGCGGACGCAACTCGAGAGTGCAAAAAATTGCCAGATTTGACCCGTATTTCGCCCGGAATCACGAAATACAGGGTTTCGCCGAAGTTGGAAAAAGCACATAATTAACGTAAAAAAAATTGTTTACAGCATATGAGGTAAAAAAATACATGCAATAGTGTCCTCGTGTGTAGTCGCATAGACACGGGTGAAAACGCGGACATATTTCACGCGTAATTCGCCTTGAGACGCCAAAAAGTAAAATGCCGCCGGAAATTTTTCAGCTTCGAGAGCGAATATTTTCGAATTAAAACATTCGGCATCGCTTCAGAGCCCATATTCGTCGTTCCCCTCGCGGACGCAACTCGAGAGTGCAAAAAATTACCAGATTTGACCCGTATTTCGTTCGGAATCACAAAATACAGGGTGTCGCCGAAGTTGAAAAAAACACATAAATGGCGAAAAAACAAAATTTTGGAGCACATGCGGGAAAAAAATGCATCCAATAGTGTGCTCGCGTGTACTCGCACACACACTAGTGCAAAAATTGACATATATCGCGAGCAATTTGTCTGGAGAGGCGAAAAACCAAATTTTTTTTCCAACTTTGAGGGCAAATATTTTCGGATTGGTACATTTGGCAACGGTCTGGCACTCATATTCGTTATTCCCCAGTCGGACGGTACACGAAAATGCAAAAAAATATAGGGGTCACGAAAACTTATTAACTTTATTATATATAATATTATATATAATTATTTGACATCAAATAGTGAGGAAGCTCATTTAGCTGATTGCTAACTTCGTAGCGACTGTTTGTTGCGTTTCAGAAGTGTCTCTGTGATACTGCGCGTGCAAAATATATCTAAAAGTTTTTCATTTGAATTTATAATGAATTTTTCTTCGCCTACAAAGTCAAAGATACATAGTTTCTTTTTTTATTTTACAGCAATCCCCGAGCATCCCGGAACATGGCGGAGAAGCAACGTCGTGACAATCTCAATACTAACATCTCGACGATGGCGACGCTGGTGCCTACCGTAGCCGGAAGTCCCCGGCGACTCGACAAGATATCCATCCTGAGGCTTGCCGCTGCATACCTGAGAACACAATATAGTAAGTACTCTCTAAGCTACTTTAATCAACTTACCGGGACTGTAAACCTACGCTCTAATTCAAATTACCGTTCATCGACTTCAATAACCTCTCACCTATTACACAAGGTGTGAATGTGCAATATTATCCTCGATCCTAATGGATATTTTCGCATTAACGGTAAATTACAAAAACTCTACCGCCGTCTTGGTAATCAGTTCGCTGTCCCGATATATATTTATTTTATTTCATTAGAAGATTAACTTTACTATTACTCTAAATAAAACCCTCGAGTAATGTGAGATTCATCAAAAATAATATTTGTAATACGTGCACGAAAAGTCCCGCTTTTCGTGCCTGTAAGTGTGGCGAAAGTGGCGCTTTCTAGCAGAGGATGCGCGAAAAATGCTGTAGATACTCATTTTCCACGCTATTTTGTTTCCCGCACACTTTTTTCACACACTAGTTCCTTTTCGCACACTTTTTTCACACTCGAGCTACTTTTGCGCATATTTTTTTCACACTCTAGCTATTTTTGCGCACACTTTTTTAACACTCTAGTTACTTTTCGCGCACACTTATCTGGCACTGTAGTTATTTTTCCGAACGCACTTTACAGGCAAGAAAAGCGGGAATTTTCGTGCACTTATCACAAAAAGTAGTATGCGATACTTGTACGAAAAAGCGGTCTCCCGACGGCGGTTGGGAAGTAGTCAGCACTCGCCTCCTCTCGAGCTACAAACGTCACGCGGCTTCGTCGAAAGACCGCTTTTCCGTACTAGTATCGCAAAGTACTATTTCCAACGTTAGACATATTTTGCACATCGAAAAAATGGTAGTGCAAGTATATGCGTGCTATCATGATTCTTACCCTTAAATTAACACACCTCACGACTAGCCTATGCCTCAATATCTTAATCGTGGCTACAATTAGAAGTAATTGATATATTTTTTGTACAATTTCTGTGACAAAAAACCGAGTTGATAGTCGCGTATCTCTCGACGCGTTTTGGTTAATAGACTTTGACTATTATCGTCGTCGCCGTCGTCTTCGTCGTCGACGTCGTATTTTCGTTGCAATTTTCGATAGTCCCGGGGGCGATTACCCGTCATGTGGAAAAACAGCACGTGCACGAGGGCGTTGGGGTTCGTCGAGCAATGCCCCGGCCGACCGGTTTTCCAGCCATGAGCTGTATCCAGAGCTTCGATGCTGTTGCTCCTGTACCTCACTCGAACGAACTCGAACTATACCTGCGTTACCAGATTCCACCTGGTACTCTTCCATACCCAGCGCGACGTCGGTACTTTTGCTGATCCGGCTGGTATGAATTCCAGAGCTTGCTCCGTCGAGTACATCGACCATGAAAAATTAAAGCAAAAAATTAAAAAAAATAAAACACCTGCGGATGGATGCCGTCTGCCACAGTATTAAACGAAGGTGGGACCTCTTTCACTGTGACGATACGCCTCTGCGTATGTGGTACGACAGCACGTGGATGCCCCGAAATAAAAAGCAGTTGGCTATCCGAAAGGATTGCGCGGCCATCAGTCTCTGTCGAAATCTTTTTTTTTAATCTTTTTGCTTCCTCATACAGGAAGCTTTATTTTGGTGAAAAAAAAATCCAGATTTTAATGAAAACGTGTTCAGAATGTACCAAAATATCGAAAAATCACATTTTTTCATTATAAAGACATCGATGCTACCGAAGTTCGGAAAATTTATGGCATACTAAATCATTTTATGTGATCAATTATGGTCTAAAAAAGATTAATTAAAACCCTCGATGAATGGATGAATGAAGCTCACAATGCTCAGCGAGAAATTCTGTATATTACATGTGTGAGGTTTGTAAGGGTTTTTTTTTGTGTTATTTACTGTTGAAACGCACGGCATGCGATATATCCATCATTTTAATTGAAACTGAAACACGTGTACCTCCGACTCTCGTGTGACTAAAACGATTCTCAATACGTAAAAAAAAAAAAAAAAAAAAATTCATGCGTCAGGCGTATTGCGTTTTCCCACACGTTTTCTTTTCTGAATTCTGAAACACATTGTAATTTTCGAGGGTGTCGATTCCGGGGATTTGTTACTAATTCGCAATACTTTTTCGTTACAGCTCTTGGCACGGGGACGTCGGGATTTCTTCCCCGGAGATTCAACGACTTCGATCTGGAGCAATATTTCGTCGATGTAAGTATAAATTGTATTGAAAAAACTGTGTTGAATTGTTATCGTTTTTTACGTTTTACGTAAATTACGTTTTATCGTCGATAACAACGACAATAAAAGAAACTCGATGTTTCGTCAAAGTGTTTGCGACGAGAGGTCTTTGACTCGTGTCATTGGAGGTACATGACTTTTGCGTTCTCAAGGAGCCCACACGTGTGCCCCTCGTAAACGGCGATGTTATTTACAAATTTTTATGACATATTGTTGATCAATTCCGCCACTCGCTTATTTTATGTATTACGAAGCGAACGCGAACACGAGTGTCATCGAAACGGGCGGCGAAACACGCGGACTCAACGTTGCGTTGCGCAATTGCTTTGCACGTGTATACAAATAATATTTCGTTATTTCGTCTGTTGCAGATTCTCGTTGCCAACGAGGGCTTCATTATCGTCGTCACGACGACAGGAAAAATCGTTTACATAAGCCGACAGATCGAGCAGCATCTTGGACATGCCCAGGTCAGTACCGATTAATTGGAAAAAAATTGAAATACGGAAGTTTCAAAATATCCAGCGATTCAGTGAGTAATTTATTAATTGACTCACTACAATTTGGTGCGTTTCTGGGACGCACCAAATTTGTATGCACAATTGACTCAAATCCAAATCGCAAAAATGTTCTTTTATTATCATTTATTTTATTAATTACCTTCTTAACTTGTTTCTGCTGTGTACAAAAAATCATGTTAAGAAAAAGGAACACTTTATTCTTAGCTCAACGTCTAGTAAGGAAGTTCCTATTTTTCGATCCGAAGTGACGTCATTCCGGAAATGCGGCACATTTGGTCGCAAAATGAGGTTTTCGACATCACGATAATATACATATATATATTTAATAAATCGAAATTTAATCGAATAGAGACTAAGCACGCAAAGTGGAGCGAACGTGGTAATATGGTGAAGCCGACGAGCGGGAGTTTTCATGTGATTTGTAAAGGGTTAAGATAGGACAGAATAAAAATAAGAAAGTAACGTCGTTGCCCGGGAGTTCCGGCAATTCCGGCCTCTTCGGGATCGCGGAGCACTGTCGTGTGTACCAGGGCCAGCTCGTGCGACTGTGGTCGTAGCACGAGTGAGCATCAAGGGAGTTTGAAATTATCGATCAAACGTGCACGAGCGCAGTGTAACGCGCCACCATGGTAACCGCAATGCCGCACCTTCTCCTCTCTCTGTTGTGCCACCGGCGATGTTGGTGTGTACTCCACATTATTCCCGCGTTGCAGTAACCGATATACGTATGCACTGTGACCCGGTGCATCGTCGAGCGGGCATTGTCGAGCTTGCATTCTACACACGGGTTCCATTGAACTGTACAATGGGAAAGGCACACAGAACACCGGCTACCATAGCCTTCCGATATCTTCGATGGTATCAATCGTCTGTCAACAGCTACGTTGCTAGTGCAAAAATTAACTCTGCGGGATTAATTGGCGCAAACGCCAACGTCAATATTCGAAGAGACCCGGACGGTTACAGACAGAGACAACATTCCGAGTGCATTTAACAAACATTTCTTATCAAGAAAGGCGCACCATTTTTTTTCTTTACCAACAAAGCGTATTTTTAAATGAAAATAAGTGAAAAACTTTTTCTTGGTAATTCATTTCATTTTAACAAAGGTTTCTTGTCGACAAGGGCGCACATTTTTTTTCTTTACCAACAAAGCGTATGTTTAACTGAAAATAAGTGAAACTTTTTCTTGGTAATTCATTTCATTTTAACAAAGATTTCTTATCGACAAAGGCGCACACATTTTTTTTTTACCAACAGAGCGTATTTTTAACTGAAACAACCGAAACTTTTTCTTGGCAATAAAAAAATCCTCTATGATTGATTGTTCGTAGGGGTGATGATTTTTTTTAAGTGTAATTAATCTGCGATCGAGCGATGATTTCGTATTCGATTCTCTTACCGAGGCCTTCCGGGGACATCCCCAATGCAAAGGGTTGAAAGAAGAACCCGGTGTGCCTCTATCGAAACGCCCCGAAAGGACCAATTACCCAGAGTCTCGAAAGTTCTTTCGTAGGATATCGTGATAAGAATCGCGAACTATCTGCGCTCCTTTAATGGAGCTGCCACTCTATCGAGTCACAAAGAAAAAGACATGCCGCGAGATCATTATAGAAACTGACACAAGCCGAAGCCGGCCGGCTTTATCAGTGGTATTGAAAAGTATCCACACCTTTGCCATATCCGTTTCAAGAGCTCGGGTACGCGACACATCTGCGTGTATGCCCGTCACTACTTATAAGCATCGCTGGCAAAAAAAAGGCAAAAAAAATATAGAGTATGAGGAAAATGGGGATCCCGTAGAGTATTTCCTCGTGCCGCCCGGACTCCGGACGATCCTGGAAATCCTCGGCACGTGTAGCCTCAGAGCTGCACGCGTACATAACTCGACTTTATATATAGTGTTAATGCTGTTGCCTAGTTTTGTCCGATATTACTAGAATAATAATTTATTTTTCTCTGACTAAAACAGCACTGGACAAATTATAGATGATCTGTGATCAAATAGCACTAAAGATAAATGGTATCGGGTCGGTACGACGTTAAAAGCCGATGGAAAGTCAACGGAGTTTGTTCGGAGTCGAGTAACATTTTGGATGTAGTTAGAATAACAAGCACTATCAATATGCTTCTTGTTATATATTATACTGTTATCTTATGAGTCTGAGAAAACTTCTCAAATTTTTTGTATCACTCTTGGGATATTGTAATAGCAAGGCAGGTCGTGGCACCGACTTCCACGCGTTTCCTGGATTTACATTACCGACATCACCTTTCCGGTGCTCCGAATCGTATACTCGTTTTCATTGTTAACTAGTTTCGAACAATGCAATGCTCCTGAGCATTGTAACCTTTGAATTTTTACAAGTTTTTAAATGGTAATTATCTCACCGTTGCCCATGTCGCCCAGACGCCCGTTTTGCCCCACTCTCCAATAGTCAGCTGCTATCAGCTGAGAAAAAAAAAATTGGTTGGATTAACCAAAAGTCGCGGTGACATACGTTCAAAGCTGTTATTTGGTACAACAAATAACAGCTATTTATTAGTTATTTGGGGAACAAGGAGGTTGGTATTTGGTAAAGCATTGTTTTGTTGAACAATTATTTGCTTTAGTTTATTCAAAATTTGATGATTGAAACAAACATATTTGTTGTACCAACAAAATACACCTTTGAACGTATGTCACCGCGCATTTGCGTAATCCAACCATTCCTTTTTCTCAGTGTGCTTCGCATAAAGGAGAGTCCAAAAAAAAAAAAGAAAAAATGAAAGTCTGGAAATCCTGAAAGCTCGAAGTTACCTTCGGAGTCGACGTACTCTCTGCGTGTGTGACACGCCAGTCGCGTCGGCCAATGAGAAAAAAAAAGTCGAGTGGATATTTCTCTTTTAGAGCTTAACGATAATTCGATGTCGGTGCTTAACGAGAAGATGATTCGACGACGTGAGAAAGTCTCGTTCGGTAACTGTCCGCATGTATGTGGGCTTGGGGGGATTCAGTTGGAATTTCGAGTACTCAGAAGTATTATATGGAAGAGATATATATAGAGAGAGAAAGATCTTTAGCTGTAGGGTTGTCGAACGTGTGCCGCAATCCTCCGCGAATGTCTTCACAATCAAGCTTCCATTGTCGGGCTACAGCGGACGTCCCGCAGAGAAAACGAGAATCGCAGTCGACTCTCGGGTGCAACTATATGACGAGAATATATATCGTATAAGGAGTCCTCTTTGGCAACAGACAGTGGGCTTCTCCAGCAGCTTTCTGCGTCAATCCACGATAGTAGTCTGTTATTCGAATCTCCTGGAATTGCCTGTGGAAAATCCATAGCTGCCTCGTTAGCATTGCTTTAATATATGTGCTGTTTAAGGATATATTGGAATACACAAAACAAATAGATATAGAATACACGATGCACAATAGGGTGATTCACTTTTTTTTAACTATTAAAAAGAACAATATTTTTTAGTGAGAATTTCAAGGAAAGAATGAAAAAGTGCGAAATTGCGTTTTTTTTCAAGGAGTTATTCGAATCGTCTGCATAAAGGTGTAATTTTTTTTCTGATCTCTTTGCAGAACGATATGTTCGGTCAGTCGCTGTACAACTTCGTTTATTCCGAGGATCACGAGGAACTAACGAGAAATCTAACACCGGGGGTGTCGACGAATCAATTGTCAATCACAGAAACGACAAACACGGACGATAATTCAAACTCCGAGGGCGAGTCGAGCTCGACGAGGAACAATGATAGAACATTTTTGGAAGAGAGACGGAGCTTCAACGTGAGGATGGCGCAGCGCACGGTCTCGAGGCGGGAACACGCCCAGTACGAATGCTTCAATATATCAGGGATACTCAGGCCCGCCGAGGCCTGCAGAAACGTCGAACCTGGCACTGAAAGAGCCAGACATCACGGTAGGTCGATCAATGGTTTTTTTAAATTATTTTTACCATCGTCGTTCTTTCTTCACGCAGAAGTTTTTCCTCCGTGAGGTTTTGAAATTTAGTCGTTCTTTTTTTTAATCCTCGGCAGTAAACATATTCGTGTAATATGAGTTCTTCAATAGTTCTTAATTTTTCTTTCAGATATTAATTCTACGAGCAACGACATAGTTTTCGTTGGGATGGCTAAACTGGTGAAAAAGCGTATAACCGAATTGTCGTTGTTCGAGGCGAACAAGGAGGAATACGTTACTCGACATCTTGTGGATGGTCGGATAATATACTGCGACCACAGAATATCCGTCGTTGCTGGCTACATGTCCCAGGAAGTCTCAGGCGTGAGTGCATTTGCCTACATGCACGGTGAAGACGTGATGTTCACTATAATGGGACTGCGACAGAGTAAGTCAGAGTAAAATTATCGACACTCCGAGTGCGCACAAGAGAGATTCTGAGCTTTAGCTTAGCCAACGAAACTCCGTTGTGTTTTTTCAGTGTACGATCGGGGAGAAGGCTTTGGCACATCGTGTTACAGGCTCAAAACTAAAACCGGTGAATACATTTATCTGCGTACCCACGCGTACGTCGAGGTTGACAAGGATCGACAGTCCTTTGAATCTTTCGTTTGCGTAAATACTTCGGTCTCGTGAGTATATCTCGATTTCTCAATTTTTTTCGAAAACTCTTGTTCTTAAATTAATCTTCTGTTGATTTTTGTTCAGAGAGGAGGAAGGGGAGAGGCTCATTAAAGAGATGAAAGACAGATACTCCGCGACTATATCAAACGGACAGCCGATGTTCGCTCTTGAGGGCTCATCGGATACGGTGAGTATACAATAATTAAGAGTCCATTCCGAAGGAGTATGCGAATTAAATTTGCTCACTTAACGATTTTTTTTTTGTTAATAGTATAGTTTAAAGATGTCTTTTTTAACAGCAATAAATGTGCATCGTGCGCCTTCGAAGCACATGTTCTTTCACTAATTTTTGTTTACCTCAAATTTCAGAATTCGGGTCAACGCATGATATCGAAACCGAGCGTAGAAGATCCTTTGCTGTTGGAAACTGCGATAAGTAACTTGCTAAGCGACCTGGCATCGCCCGTGATCTCGGACGAACGAGTACCGGCCTCGCCGTTGCAAGACATGCAAATAGCTAAGGCGGCGATGATGTCCGAACGTTTTCCACCGGCATCTATACAGGCGAGCAAAATCGGCATAAAAACGATCGATCACAGTATCCCGTCTGCTGGCAAGGACAAATGTCAAACCATCAAGCGAGAATCTAGCGTCGGTTCGCCGGCCTCGACGCACTCGCAGCAACACGATAATTCCAACGATTTCGACGAGCCTCAACACCATCACAGTCAAGTACATTCGTCGCCGAACAGACGGACGGTAGCGATATCGTCGAACGTTCGACGGGGCGACAAGATAATGCCGAAGCTCGTTAGCACATCGGCTGCACGACAAATTGTTTTGCCTTCTGATATAACAAGCACGGTAAGTTTCATCGATGTGCAAAAACCTATATGCATGAGCGATATTTTTTAAAAAGTATCGAACTATTCGTTTTGTAACTTCAGCAACGGAAATTAGAAAATAAATTTGATATTTTTTTTGAATATTCCAAACAAAAAATATTCGATAAAAATTCTTAAAATAAATTTATCATCCAATCCGAGTTGATACGGTCAGCGGGGTATCAAGATTTTAACGAGTGTATCATTGCTTTCTAAATTACAGAACGGTAGCAGAGACAAGGAGCCTTTATTCCATTCCCACGAGAGCGAGTCTCACTCGGCTTACGCGACGTCACACGGTAAAAATTATTGCAAGATCGAGCCGTTCTCGAGAGCGTCATCATTGTCCGACGAAGAACCTTCGAATCGTGAATCGATCGATCAGGATATATCGTCGCCGCCTTCGCTGACGACCACCAGCGGTCTATCGCCCGCGGCTTTCGTCGCTCATCGTGGAAAGCCCGAAAGTATGTCTGTCTACGTGAAGACGGAAAAAACGGCAATGTTCGACCTACCCCCGAATTATTCAGTGAAAAGATCGCACGACGAAGATCCAAGTTCGTTGTCGAACAAGAGACGACGAAACGATCGTGACAGCTCGTACCCATTAGTTGATGTGCCCAATATCGAGGAAATCGATCCAGCGAGTACTTACTACGGAATCAGCGAACAGTCCTCGAGCATTCGTTATCCACAGGACGAAACACTCAATCCCGCGGCAGTACATTGCAAAGTCGAGCAGCTTCAAGGATTTTCTAGCAGCACGCCTGGCATTAACAATATTGATTCACCGGGCTCGAGTCTACAAGACTTGGGGGTTGATTATCAACAGATGAATCCAGAAAATGTCGAACTGTCTGGCTACGAAGAAGGACATCTGGCCGACTTTCAGGATCTTCAGGGTGACCCGCTGCTGAGCCCCGGTCTGGATAACAATCCAGGTAGTCGAGTAGTGACTTCAACGACGAAAAGACACAAGTAATGAGGCCAGAGAGTGCGGGTGACGCGAACGCCTCTTTCATTACATTTTTTTTTCCATTGAATAACGAAATATTCTCAAATGTTCTATCTTGGTTGTCTCCAATTGGGGAAACGCAAATTGATGGGATTTTACGTTTTCTTATGAAACGATGATGTAATCTTTATATACCTTAACGTCGCGTTATCATTTATCGATATCTCTGGCTCGCGTTACTCGTTCGAAATCAATAATATGTTCAAAGCAGAAGCCACCGAATCCTATAACGATTTATATCTGGCGTGTTTTGTAGATCTTATGAAGATGTTCGACGACCTGAGGCCCGTGATCGGCTTTGAAAGTGAGTCTTCATCTCGCAATTCCCCCTTCACTTCTTTCCATTCATTCTTGTGTTCTTCTCTGTATTATTGCCTGATGTATTGTCATTGATGGAGAATTATGCATAGGATATTCGACCTAGTTTTTATTATAATTGTTATCATAAGTATTCAAACGTTGCTGTTTCAGAAAACCTGGATGACACGAGGATGGATCAGTTTTCCAACAACGACGTAAGTAGAGATGATTTTTTTGGCAATTTCACCCACCTCAAATGCAAGCTTAAATAAATATGCTCCGACGTGAAGAAAGATGGGACATGGTGAAATATCGGTCTAAAATGCCCTGAAATATTGACAAAAAAACAAATTTCAACAAAATACTTGGCGTCGAGAGCTACCGCGTCTCTCGACATGACTTTTGCTGCTATCCTCGTTTCCCAACTTTTTCAACTGTGGGGTGCACTCTACGGCACAGTGTATGAAGAAAAACTGCGCAGTATTGAATCATCAAAATAGCTAAAGTACCCCTGTTGGACCTAGCCAATAAATCAGCATACCCCGTAATCAGTTTTCTTCTTGCAGCACGCCGTAAATGAGGAGTTGAGAAGAACGCATATGCAACTAGCAAACAGAATGAACATGCAGGAAACGCAGCTCTGCGGACTCGAGCGCGACTTAGAGAATTCAGCTCTTCAGGCCCAGCTCTTCAAGCCTAGGGAAAGATTGACCGAACTACGGGTAATTTTACACTTCTAATATAATACTGATTTTCAATTAATTTTTATCATACAATGAAAACAATTTTTCAATGTAACGTCGACCTGTATTTTCTAAAGACAATCAAAGACGAGTACCGCACGATATTTGTATTGCATTTTTGTTTAGTTGATTTTTTTTTCCAGGCGGAGCAAAAGAAGAACACGCGAATGTTAAAAACGATTCAACAGGACCACCACAACATGCAAGTGAACGTTAAGCAAAATATCGGTGTTTGAGAACGGCTAAACGACGAGGATGTGTCGTAAGAGACTTTCGCATCCTTTCATTCTAAAGCAATTTCTCCTACGCGAATTTTGTAAACTAAAAAAGTTCGTCGTGAAAAGAGCGTTATGCATCCTTTTTCGATTAAACAAATGCGAGCTCGAGGCGGACGAAAGTAAATCAATGCGCCTCTGCATGGCCGCTTGCAATCGGGAACTCGCGATTAGAAGAATTCTTCTTCTAAACAAGTAAAATAATAATACTACAAGGAGAAAAACAGATTTGACGACGTGAAATTCACAGTGTGGCTTGCCCGACGACGAAACCGACATTGCTGCACTGACATCGTTCTCGCCGCATTATAAACCGTCGAATGCCAGATAGTCACGATAAAGGTGATACGCCATTCGATTCTTCAATCTTGTTAAACGTTAATCGATCGTCGAGTCGATAAAAAATAAATTGTTAAAGAAAGAGGTTAATTAAAAACAAAAGTAAAAAAATCGTGCCTGGGCCAACGAGGTTTCGTCTAGAAAATAAAATGCATTGTTTGATCTGCGAATTTAAAAAGAAATTAACAATGAACGCTAAAAGTGAATAAGTGCAATCGACGAGTTTTCCTTAACGCAAGTGTGTCTAAAAAAAGGCATCTTCTGGCAAGATGCCGAAGTAGACGTTCAATTTAGACAAATCCTTCGCGAGCGATTTAAACCGTTTATAAATATAAGCAATCGGAACACGCGAGTGCATACGTCGTCGGCGTAACTTCGATACGAGTGACGATTTAAATATTGCCAGATTGGCAATTTTCAAATTTTACGAAAGCAGACATATTGTGACGAGTGTATGACCGGGTTACCGGAGGTTCGTCCTCTGTGAGCCCTTTCATGTGCAGCATTCACACGATAAAGGAAATAAGGAAGGAAGAATTTACTCGTCCGTTGAAACGGCCGAGTGAGCAAAAGCTACCTCGACGCAATGAATATGCCTATGGATGCGACGATGAAGGAGTAATATAATACTGAACATTTGTTAGACAATTAAGACGTTAAGACTAATCTAATTAGTTCGTACGAACGAAGTAATGAATCGTTGCCATCGTTTTTATTGGCTCACCGTAAGACTGCAATGTTATAATTACCATATACATATATAAATATATTATTATTATATATATAATATATGTATATATATCCGTATACATATATTATACATATTATTATTACATTACTATCGGTAAAGATAGTAATTTAGATGTAGGATGACGTTGTTCAGAGTTCGGACTATCCCGGGACACGGTACTAAACGAAAAACAAAGATATTTAAAAAATCCAGACAAGTCAAAGAATTTATATCCCGTGTCTGCTTGCCACTGAGTCGATCCACAAAATGTAAATAGCCACATGAAGTCGCAAAATCTATTTATCTATAAAAAAAAAATGGTGCGTAATGTTACGTGTTATCGGTCAATTTATTATTGTGTGTTCAAATTGGCAGTCAAAATACATTAAATTATAATTGCAAGGTCGGCAATCGCGATTATATATATAATTTTTTTTTTAAGAATAATTAGATTTTGCACATCTCGGAAATGGCAAATAGACTCGATTGAGCAATGTTAAAAAGCTCATAACAATCTACAGATCGTATAATGAAATCCTAAGTTGTGCTGCACAGAAAACGTTTGTTACGTTTTATGGCATAATTTAGCTATTAAGCAGTGGTGTACTAATACATTTACGTACAATGATATTTACTGTAAATCACCATTAATATACTACGATCGATTTTACACGAAAGGCGAGGCAGTGTCACGGGGATTCGAGAGACATATATTTTTAAAAATAATATTTCAAAGAAAAGAACGATTTTAACTCCTTATTGACATTTCACGATTGTTTTTTTATATTATGATTCACAAGTTATGGTTCGATTGTAATTTTATGTTTTTTTCTTCTTAATTCGACGCCCGCAGTGTTGTCAAGTTTGCGAAAATTACGAATTGCCCAGATTCTTCTGAGTCATGTCGAGCTTTATGACTATTATCGGCCTAATGGCTCCCATCCTTTCGCTGCCATGGTGATGTTTGTTTTTTATTTTTCTGGAAATGTGCAATTATACTGAAAAATTATTATTCTCTCGATGCCATTCGTTGCTTTATTTACCATCGATTTGGCACTTCGGAAGTAGAACGATCGTCGTTCTGTTTTTATCTCTCGTTCTGTAAAAAATGAAGGAAAAATAGAATCATCATGCATAACGCGTAATATGCATCAATGTGAAATTCATCGAAATGATGTAAAAAAAGAAAGCGGTAGATATGTTACAGCGCGAAGCGAATTGCAGCCCTCCCCGACTCCGACAAATGTATAGTACAAATTATTTAAAGAAAAAAAAATTAAGATGAAAATCCAAGCTGTCTGTGTTCAATGTAACTCCTCTAGATTATCGGGTTTCCTTCAGTAAAACCTCGCGCATAAATATTTTCAAAATAAAAGATTTAAGCGCCGATTAAACTGAATGGAAAAAAGAGAAATGTATACAGTAGAACCTCGATTTACCGAATTAATTGGGGTTGAATCAAGTTCGGATTAACGATTATTCGGACAATGAAAATTTGAAGACGAACAATAACATACATACGTAAAACACCGTAAAGAGAGCTAACGATGCACCGGTCTTGTCCTTATCGAGCTTCGAAACTATTTCCAATGTTTTTCCTACGTAAGAACATTATGCTTCCGCTTAGCGGTGGAAGTACTGTTCATTGTAGCAACAATGTACTCGATTACAAAACTATTATTTTAATGTAAAGAATTTTCGATATGCCCGCATATGAATATCCCTCCGCGTTGTCAAGAACTAATGAATGTTGCACGAAAAATTTACGTACGAGCGGTGTAACGTATTGTTTAATCAAGAGACGCGCGGCACAAGCTTGATCGCGCTTGCAACAAAGTAGCGCTTGACGTAGAATTATGAAATGACATCGAAATTTTGTGCAAACTGCAGTTCCGATAATGGAGGGTTCGAATAACGCAGATTCGGATAATCGAGGTTCTACTGTAAATGAAATTCATAAGTTTAACGATTGGACGGTTCGATGATAAACATTCGACTGTTTAAAATTTAATCGTGGTATAAAATGATATATGATATATATCTTACCCATGTTCCCTATATAGTTTGTCTATTGTGGGGAGGCAGCGGAAGAAACGAGGAAGTATCCGATCATTTTCACGATGAGGAACGTTGTACAAAGCTTCCTCATTTCTCTTCGGCGCGGATTCGTATTAATGGACTGTACATAATTGCAAACACTTTCACCGACGTTGCAAGCATGCATACGAGGTATTCCATATCAAGTAGGCCACCAATGTTCTCCAGCGTGAACATTTTTGTACGTAATTTATCCTCTGAGACTTTCGAAACATTTTTTTTGTGATCGACGTTTGTCGAATTAAAAAAGTACAGAAAATATGTTCGTTACTTATTTACGAACTTTTATGTATCGTCCAGTCTAGAATTTTTCAAAAAACAATTCCACTTATCTAGAAATATACGAGCACCGTCCAGTTATTGAAGAAAACGAGGTGGCCCACTTGGTGTGAAATGATTGATAACAAAATTTTGTTTACTTTCCAATCACTTTTCTTAAAATTGCAATAAAATTATTTAATTTCTACATACGTTGGTAGGTCAAAATTCGTAGCAAAATTGCATCGACACGTTAAAATTGTTAAATTCTAATTAGACGAAAACTTTTAGGGAAATTAATGCAATTTTTGGAACAGTTATTGGAAACTTAGGACTTTAATTACCACCGCAACCTTACAACCCCGCTGTTCGATGTCGACCGGCGAATAAGCTGGAATAGCATTAAAAATTAAATTGTTACAAGATTTCTGTTTTTAATTAACTTCATAAATTATTCGATCGGGTTGTTAAAAAAGGTACCTCTGAATACTCTCGGTTTTCTAAAAAATTTTGCAAATCTACACACACATCGATTCATCACTTTTCACCAGTGTAATTTGGAGAACGACGTGCCGCGCGGACATTCCCGAAAATTACAAGAAAGTTGCATAATAATACTTTTTGTAACGACTGCAGGAGAAATGCTACTCCGTGCCTGCTGAT
Source organism: Ichneumon xanthorius (assembly GCA_917499995.1). Taxonomy (NCBI): domain Eukaryota; kingdom Metazoa; phylum Arthropoda; class Insecta; order Hymenoptera; family Ichneumonidae; genus Ichneumon; species Ichneumon xanthorius. The sequence continues at coordinate 5,195,183 of OU824202.1, read as the reverse complement.
TGTGGCGCTACACAGCCAGCGTGCGTAAAATACGATATGCGTACGTAAAGTACGAGAAGCGTACATAAAGTAAAATCGACCCGATGTGGGCATGCGCCGCTCTGCAGGCGTGAACAGTAGCAGTTTCATGCACGAGTTACATAAACGTTTCTTTCGCTACTCTCGTACAAAAGTTTACACCAAAAATGATTATTTTTATTCATTATAAAAGAAAATCAAATTGAAAGATTTGTTTTTCAACGCGGCCCTGAATTGCCTGGAAATCAAGCCCATTTTTGTAAATGTTAATCAAAATTTGTGCGAGAAAAATCGTATGCAACTTCCTTGTGCGACAAAAGCTATTTGATCCGTGAAAGTTTAAGCCCGTAATATTTGGATACAATTGTGACACAGACAGTCGGCTCTACAGCATATATATATAAATATATATATACATATATATAAACATATAAATATAGACATTAATCGAAATAAAGTTTAACTTTATAATATTGTAAATACGTTATTATATTTTATACTTTGTTGATCGTACATAAGTGATTTTTAATTTCTCTAGTGGTGATGAACGCCGCGACAACCAAATTTGCGCATGGAACTCGAGATGAGCAAGATTTTACGATGGGTGAAAACAAAAACAAAACGAGGAATTAATTCAATGAAAACAACTCTTTGATTAAGTTTATGTTATCCAAAGCGCCAAACATTAACGATTACTGGAAAGAAATGCATTTACCGGGTGAAATGATTTTTAAAAAATCGCAATTAATTGAAAAGTCAATTACAATGAAGAATACTTGAAATCAATTTTTCAAAGCTTTAAGGATTTGGAAAGTGCAAATTCATGGGAAAGTTTAAAGAATCAAAGAAAAAAAACACAGGCTAGGTCGACCTCAAATCGAAGGTTTCGCTAGAGCAATTAAAAACATCCAATAAGATTGCAAACCTTTGTTTGCAACACATGTATCAACGATATCTGTATCAAAGAGTCAATCGCGAATAGTGACTATAATTGCAATCTTGTATGCACCGCATATTTCCCAAGATACCGACATTTTCTCAAGTCGATTTAAATCAATTCACGCAAAAATTGTACGGTCGTATTCTTGATTCAACAAACATTGCCCTTGAACTAGTCATCTACAGTTCATAGTCATCGAGATATGAGTGGGTAAATTTGTCTGCCAATGGCGACGCTCGAGCGTCAGCGGCGCCATCTATCGAGCGGTCTCATTGGGTGAAAAAATACGACCGGGCCGTAAATAGAAAACTACACACGGTTAAAAGGTTCGCGGAAGGAACAGTTTACTCAGTTTTAAATGCGGGATGAAACTTTTTTTCGTCAATTTTGGGAGAATGCGTATATACATATATCTACGTATCACAGAAAATCAAGAATTTCCAAACACCGGAGAGGGTTAATGCATATTGCGATGTAAATAGACTAGAGACAACTACTGGGAGGTATAATCTGTACCTTGGGGATTTGCGGTATCGTCAATTCATGAATATTTTCTTTTTTTTCTTTTTTGAAGAATTGTGTGTGATGAAAATATTGAATAATCAACATTATACTGGATATATATGAAACAATAGTGAAACCTTGGCCCACTCGTAGAATCTCGAAGAATTATTTGCTCGTCGACGTGTTTAGTGTTGACGTTAAATATACCCGATTCACGTACGTACACGTATTAACGAATGCGGAACGTCATTAAAAAAAAAAAAATGCGTATAGATTTTTGTACATATTTCATATTTGTAATCTCAGTGTTTTCGCTACTATTAAACAACCACCTGAATTCCATACCTCAATGACAAAGATAAATAATAAACAGAAATCATTAAATTTATTATGTTTTGCGCCATGCATTTATTAATCAATACCCTCGTCGAATGAACAGTTACAGCCGTATTTCGCACACATATACAAGATACATCTTCAGTTGCGAAATCGATGAAGGAAAGCAATTTATGTATTCTTTAATTTATTTTTTCACCTAAATATTCGTAAGAATATATGTTGTATCCGAAAGGCACTGATAAGATCGAAGGATAAGCGGAAATAAAAATACTTATGCAGGCGTGTCACCATCTTTATATTTAGACTTTTTGTTGTTGTTTTTTTGTATGTCAAATTATACAAGCACGTATGACAGTCGGGTAATAATTACAATTTAAAAGAAAAATATAAGTAGCAACGATAATGCGAAGAATGTTATATAAAAAAAAAGATTACTGTCAACGAGCGAGCGCACGGGTCAACGAAGAGTACATAACAAAATATCTAAGGTCTAATATTCATGTGTCACCTTCAAAAAATATGAAAATACATGTACGATTGAATGACGTACGTCGATACTAGTTTTCGTATTGCAATTAACAATTACACATACGCTTCTAACTCCCCAATCATCTTTCGTGGTAAAGCGATTATTAAATTTGAGATAAAAATTAAGATAAATCGATGGCGTAATACTGATAGTTTCAAGATTCTCCAATTAGCTTCTGTAAAATCCTCCGAGAATAAATCTCGTAACGCTTGCGGTAAATCGATCGATGATAAATAAGTTATCATGTTTTTTCGTTACTTCAGAACTCTCATCATGTTTTTGATTCTAATAAAATAATAAATAAAATACGAGTGCGTGTATTGATAATTATAAATCGATGGGTTAACGATACAAGAGCTCGTCGACTCGTGTATAAACATAAATGATGAATTTCAGTGAGTCATCAATCAAGATTTGACTGTACGCCCTTACGGAGTTACACCAACGATATTATAAAAACGAAAAAATCGCTTGGTGATGATTTTCGAAATGCTACAAGGGCATTTTATCATTTGGGTGTTTGATTCGCGTTTATTTATTAGTACTGTTATTATTATTATAATATTATTATTATCTACAGCTAGTTCAGGACATTTATTTACAAGGCTTGGTTGGTTGGTTTCGATCCACGAGGAAAAATAACGTTTCCTCCCGATCTCGAAGATATTATTAGTATCGAAATTACTCAATATAGATGTCCTCTATCGGGAAAGCAGTCTCAATGAATTTGGTGTAGAATCGATGGAAGGCTCGCCTGCAACACAAGTACAAGTTCCTCAATCAGTTTCTACCCCCTTACCGTCGTCTAACACTTTGCCTTTTTTTCATAAGTCAATTTGAAATAGACTCGGTCGGTAACAAAAATTGCAATCCATTTAATTTTTTTTCAAGGGAAGTTTCACATCGCCTTAACTCCTCACTACTGCTCACCCGACAGCTTCGGCAACCGGTCGCGTCGACTCCTGACCGATGAAAACGTGACACGCGAATCTCTGCAATGTTGGATGCTTCGTGATGAATCCGAGATAGCGATGGTCACGCGGATGAAAGGCGCAGAAGGATACGTTCTTCAGCGAATAGAAGTAGTCGTGGCATGGCCCTTGATTTTTCTGATTGTAATTAACGAATAATTAACGTTATTAAAATATCATCATTTTTGTTTAGTTTCTTTTTTTTTTACAGATGAAGACTCATTTTTTGAAATGACACTATCGAAAGCATCTCGTCCAGCGTCTACTCCACAACCAGCAGACAGCCTATCGACGCCTTTTTTATGGCAGGAACATAGAAGACCCTTTGTGGACCCCATATAGAGGACCCACCTATTTCAAGTACTAGGAAAGTACTTGTCCCCAAAGCGTGCACTTCTCTTCTCAATACTCAAACTTGTATCCGATTATATCTTTTGTCGACCAATATACGATTTTATAGAATCCACAGTCTATGGTTTCTTTCACTATCGAGAGTACCGATTCGGAGCTTATGAACCATTGTAGTCGAGTGTGGAAAACATTGGTATATTTTAAAAAAAATTTATCACCGTAACTCTAAAGTCATTTACGGGCATTATCAGACTCACCGGAGGCTTACTCCTGTCGACCATGCGAAGCCCTTGATCGGATACCTCGAGGATGCAACTCTGGGACGTCGGCGAGTCCTGCGAAGAGTTGCCGACGATCCTGCGAACTGCTTGGCAAACGACCCCGGTACCTTTGTGCGCGAGGGTTTCGACAGATCCGAGATATCCCAACAGGTAACGTTCCCTCTTGACTTTCGGTGTCGACGGATCAAAGTCGCTGTAATCCATGTCGACTGCATAGGCCGATGGAAATATTCCCTGACGACCGGTTCGCAGATTCACACCTGTGGCGAACAATCACGAATAACGATACCCGATATCTCTACACGACGATATCAAATATCTGCGTTGCGTCGAGGCTGGTATTAAAAATCTTATTCACCATAATATGTTTACGTTATAAAATTCAATTATCATTATCGAAACGAACCTTCGCACCACAGGTCGTCGGCCTCCTTCTGCACGTAGATCGGATCGCCTATTTCAAGGTCGATCTCGTCGTGATGGCGTGGTACGAACTTGTGCAATCCTCGGTGGGTCGCCTCGAGAAGTTCCAGTTGCGTGAAGGGAACACCTCCGCTTCCTTCAATAATTCATAAATTCATAAATTATTATTAAATCTTTTTGATAAAAGCAGTTGCATAGTAGATGCTTGGAAAAAAAAGTATATATAGGGTAAAAGTGGTGAATATGGCCCACCTCGATTAACACGTAAATCAATGATATATAGACCGGGCCATATTCCCCACTTTTATCCTAACGATTTTTTTTCTTCATTTAAAACCATATATCTAGTGACCAATTAATCACTGATAACAATATTTCATTGACAAATATTACACTGAGTGGCTGAAGGACTTCGGTCGATGGTCAATTGGCAGCATATATGTAACTTAAGTCGGTTATGTATCGAAAACTGTTCAATGTCATGCACTGTCAATGAATTCTGATAAATAATACAGAACGTATTCCAGTGTAAATATATTTTTAAGGATTTTGACATTTCACTTATTAGAATTTGTTAAAATTGTTATTAACATTTTTTTTATATGTGACATTTCATCTGCAGGATGTCAGTGATTTCTTTACAGACGTATTGACAAGAGGAAAAATATGTATACATGTATTTTTTGCTTACCCGGAGTGCTGCTGGGCGATACCGAGTCAGTATTCTGCAGGGTATTGCAAGGAATGGGTGATACACTTTTCGGTCCATTGTCGGGTGAGTGAGCAGTGCTGTGACCGCTGTCGGTTGCCATTCGCTCGCTGTCCGGCGAGCTATCCTCGTGACGAAATCGCGCATGACACTTCCGGAGAACCAAATGAGGTCGACTCGAACCCGTTGCACCTGCCAACTCGTCGGCCAGCGAAGTGGAGTTGTGCAGAGAAACGTGCTGCTGCTGCTGCTGTTGCTGCTGCTGCTGCTGGCCCCCGTTCAGAGCTGCGACGAGAAATCGATCGAAAGGGTTGATCATTAATTTTATTTTTTATATCCGTCCAAAACATAAAAAATGAAAATTAAAGTAATTATAAAATTCGGTGTGTAGGAGGATAGAGTGTAATTTCCGTCGGCCCGGTCGCGAGCTCGATATCGACTGATCACCCGGATATAAAAACATTTAATATCGATGCGATGCCTTGGATAATTTTTCTTGCGGTTTCAGCCTCTGCGGTTTTGCCTCCAAGAACACACTCGAACTTTACACGTGCGGCGACTCGACCGATCAGAGATTACTGGAACGAGGTTACGTGAAAACCGAAAATACAGCATTTTACAATAAAAAAATTAATAAAATTCAATTTCCATGCATTTTTTTAAGTAGGGGTTTAAGAATGATGAATATGGTCCACGCCATTAGGTCGTACATCAGCTCTAGATTGAACGGGTCATATTTACCCAGCTTCATACTATACAGATGAACTGTTGAAGATACAAAATATTCTATACAGGAAAGTTGGTACCAACGTTTCTTGTTCGCAAACGTCCACAATTCTTTTCTTATTAATTTTACAAAAAAATGTTGTCCATTTTACAAAAAAGTCTGCTGATCATAGAAATATTTTTTGTGAAATTAACAATTATTTAATTGTGGACGTTTGTGGACAAAAAAGTTTGTCGAATGTAACATTTTTTTTACTGTTTCCGATTCGTTGTAATCCACTTACATTTCTTGTTCTTCGGTATTTCCGGTAGACGTCTTCGTCGACGCTCGTTACCACCGCTGCCCGAACGGTTCGACGACACGTGTTCCGGTGTCGCCCAAGAACCAAGACTCGAGCACGAATCCCCGACATCACTGACGACGCTGTCGCGTCCTCCGTTGTTATTGCCAATTGTTCCACCGGATCCCAGCCCGGCGTAACCGCCCGAAGATCGGCCCCTGCTGCTGCTGCTCAGTCCACCGAACAAGCTGATGTCACCCAAGGTAGTCGCATATAGTGAACTTAACTAATTTAACCCTTTCATGCCACGATCACGAAAGCGCTCAAGCCCGGCGTCGTCATCGAAGGGACCGTTGATGGTAGAGTTGACTCATTTTTTTTCGTTCTATTTCGTTTTATGTTAAATTTTGTAACAAGTCTAACGAGACTATTCACCAGACATTTAATGAGACTGAACCGGCAATGCAGCCTAAAGTTTCCGAAAAACATTTTTTTAATTTAATGCGCGTACTCCTATTTGCACCCGTTCCGCCCGCAACTTTTCATTAACTTCAGGCCACGCTTGCCGCGTCGAAAAATTGAATTAACGAGCTAATTTTTTTTTCCTTCTGCGAATAAAAGCCTACTGCATACAAATGAATATATACTATGTAAATCGGAGCTGAGCAAAGACGTCAAGTACTTAACGCTGGACGATACTCGAGTACAGAAGGGATGATGAGTACTGAAGTACCGAATACTGGACACACTTGAATACGTACCGAACTGGGGCAAAACGGACTATTTTTGCAAATATTTTTCGGGACACTGGTCCATTTTGCCCCGCTCTCACTCTATTCGAGTACTTGAGCAGTATTTGCCCAGGTCCTGTATAAATAGGCAATTTCATGCAGTGTAAAAAATACTCCCGAAATCAGACCCACCTGAAATCGCTGTCAGCTACGATCGAAGAGTGATGATCGAGATCCTCACTGTCATCCGCCGACGTATGACCGCTCTGATTGTCATGGCGATGATGCGCGGCCGCCGCCTCTTCGTCCTCGGAATCCCCGCCGATCCCCGTTGACGATCTACCGATCTCGGGATCGCTCGCCTGCGACGAAGTCGGGGAATCGTCGACCATGACATCGTGAACGAGTCTGAAGAGAGATTACACAATATTTCATGAGTATCGGACATACCTGGACACAGCAGGCTCGTATCGGATATAAAGAAGGGTTCCCCTGGCAGAGGGGAAGCCCTTTCCGCGCAGTCACAACATTTATCGTCTTATTCCGTCATACAAGCAACACGTTGATGAGGATTGTCAGCGCACGCCGATCCTCACTCAGCGCACCCTTTGACTTTCGATGGGCATCTTCCTAGATCGATATGTGCGATTTTTAAGATAAAATATCGAATAAATAACGCAATATGGAATAAATAAAAATCATTGAATCTCGGTTCAAAATGTTATTTCAAGGGCTTAAAAAAAGAAGGGCGTGACCCGTATCAATTTACATTTTAAACATTGTGGATTACGCCCTTCTTAAAGTTCGTGCATAAATTTGTCCCCTCTAAACGTTTATTTATTTTATAATTGTTTAAATTTTTAAGAGGTTTTTTTTTATGCAAAGAATCTTTTAAGATTTTTGAATACTTTTTTATACTTCCGGTTTATTTCAATTTCTATTACCACTATTATAGCGTTAACTGGCATTACTACAAGCGATTGTTGGACGAGGAAATTGTTGTTTCGTGCATTTTAACTTAACTCCACCAAATACTCCGTCCATTATCCGCCCGACGCTTCCAACTGATCGTCTTCCCTAACTAAGTTACCTGCGAGTTAAATTGGGCCATAGGCATGAGAGTCACGTACGCTTCACACGACGAGAAGATACGAATATACGACTCTGCTGGATGCTGCGTATCCACGTCGATCGATTTTTCATTCCACGAACCGGAAATCGGGAGACTCCTTCGTGCAAGTTAATTATTGATTCGCGATCGAATTACCGGCTGTTTGCGCAATGACTCGAATTATCCGACCTGTCTTGACCCTTTGACGAATCAATGAACTCCGTTAGCCTATCAAATATAACGCGTGTTTGCTCATACGGAATAAATTTCAGCCGTCGCGTCGCGACAATTAAGCAAATTGAAAATCGATATCGCATGTAAAAAATAATAAATGATCTATAATATTTATACTGTATTTGTGGAATATAATTTTGCTCACATTTGTGGACCTTTGTGGAGAAGACATTTTTTTTGCTGTGAACGCACTGTGTAATATCAGATGTTTTTTATTTAATTGTCTGGTCCATCAGGATCCGCAGATATAGAAAAAAAAATGGTTGGCTGCAGTCTGGCCGACAGATAAGATTGCGACAAATAAATGGAGCAGCAGCGTTTCTTTTGGGTGAAGCGTTATTCATTGCACCTCCCCGTTCGCACCCCAGTATCGACGTTTGCAGGGGATAAAGGTCGGTTTCACGTTGCACTTTGCGGCCACGCAGTCTGCCAGAGCGAAACGACAGAGAGCAAACTCATTCTACGCTTCCTCACTTCAATGTCTCGCCAATTTGTTCTTGTCACGAGCTCTCGATAAATTTTTACTCGAATAATCCAATATTCATGCGCTCTTCCGTAATTTTTTTTTTTTTGCGCAGGCTGCACACGTTTGAAGGTCTCGGTGGCACAATAGAAATAGTAACTGGATCGAGATAAATTAAAAAAAAATAAATCGAAAAACTGCGGATTGTAAGTTGGGAACACAAACCTGTTTTACCAACAACAAAAAATATCTTTTGTTTAAAATTCACCAAAATTGCAGACATTCGTGAATTAAAAAAGTATATCTATATTTGTCAAACTAGCGCAACTCGGCCTCTGCATGACTCGTTAATGAAACTACCAATTTACTACAATTTCGAATTCACCCAAAAATAGCCCAATTACCTTCGTCACGTAAGAGCATTAACTTTCAATAAGTCGAAAAGTCCATCTAAAAATAATCGACCTGGCGCGTGACGATCCGTCCCGGATCATATTTGAGTGACCCACATGTTCATCTCCTCGTTAAAAATCCACACAGGTCAAACCGTCTTCGATTACCTCGTTGCTTCGATCGAACTATCGTCAAATAAATAACTATTCGCAAAAGTGTAGGTAATGCTTTTTTTTTTACGTTTCACAATAATTCATGAATAACACTGTTCCGTCAGACGAAAAGGTGTCGATTCCTCTGTCGTGCTATGTTGACTCCCACCGGACAGTCTCGATGACAATGGTTGATGAAGTGGACAAAAAGAAGCGAAGAAGAAACGAAGATAAAATGACCGTTTGCCGTTGAACTCACGTGTAATTGGATATCGGTGCTTTGAGATGTTGAGGCAATCGTTCGAAGTAGTGTCGAAATTCTTCAAACTCCGTGTCAGCCATTCTTGACTATGAAGACGACGACGACGACGACGAGGGTCGGATCTTGGCGGCGGCCGACGGCAGAGGCACCCTCTTTCTCAAAGGGAAATATATCGTGGAGGCGCTGCGTTCGCGTTCATCCCCTTATTGATTCGGTGGGGGTTGCGATGAACGCAGGCGCGACCCCCGTACGAGTACGAGAGCCGTGCGCAACATCCCTATGCGATAAATCGAGCATCCAGTGCGACAGGTTGAGGGGGCGAATGAAAGAAGGATAGATACATGCAATACATATAGCACGGAGTTTTCTATATGGTCTATGTATGTACGATGCAGAAAACGCACTCTGGAATACGCGCGGAAGAAATTGCACTTTTTACTACCCGTCCGCTACGTATGTTGAGTATATGAAAAGAGTCGTACGCTCGGAATTCACGTTTCAAAGTTACGATGGCAAACTTTGGGGGGTTGATGGAAGTGCGACACTTGAGTGATTTATCTGATCACCTGTTAGATCTAGACGACGAAACATAGAACGCTAATAGAGCGGTAGAATTTCATTGATCACCTTCATTCACTAGGAGCTTCATTCATTCGAGGAAAATTGTAATTTTTATGAAAAACATTACGTCCGGTTTGAAAATCTTACTCTCCTACCGGAAGTGACGTCATCTAGGGGGAACGTTAGATCCGGTTTGAAAATCTCATTTTTCCGTCCGGAAGTGACGTCATCTAGGGGAAACGTCACCTCCGGTTGAAAAATGAGATTTTCAAAGCGGAATTGACGTTTCCCCCTGATGACGTCACTTCCGGACGAAAAATGAGACTTTCAAATCAGAACTAACGTTTGCCTTAGACGAAGTCACTTCCGGACGAAAAATGAGATTTTCGAACCGAAAGTGACATCAGATAGAGAAGAGAAGAGCAAAATGGCAAATTTTTTTCTTTAACGTTACTGTCGGTAAAAAAACTGAAATTTTCAATCCGGAAGCGTCGTTATAAATGATGTTTCAATTATTTTCGCGAAGAAATCTGGTAGTTCTAGAATAGAGAAACTTCTTTTTCATATCTACGATTTTTGTTTGTTTGCGTCGATGTCTACTATTTATGAAGGGTCATTTCGAAGGGACTAAAAGTTTGGTAAGTGAGGCTCTTAAAAGCTCGATCGAAGACTGACGCGCATCCTTCAACCCGTATAAGAAGAGTATGAGAATACCGTTACCACGTGATTTCGAGCTCCATAGCTAGACCAGCGTCCCTCGTCAACCGGATCGGAGCGTCTTCTTTCAAACGTAGGAGCAATCCTTCATTCGTGCCGAGAGGTAGCCCCAAGAGGATCCCCGTGTTTGCTAACAGTGAATACCCATCGTCTTGTACCCAACGCTGCTTCCTTTGCATTTTCTCATCGCCTGAACGGACGACGGGTTTTATAGTTCCATTTTTGCTCCGGAGACTTTTCCGGACAACTTATGCTTCACTTTCACAATCGGCATATTGAATAATATATAAATTAAAAGATAACAATTCGATGTGTCAAATCGTTCAATAAACCGTAAAAAAAAATCAATTGACGATTCCTATAATTAATATAATGAGCGATTACTCGGCAACGTAGACAATTGGAGAAGTGGAAAGGGTAGAAACCTGGTGGAGAAAACGGATCGTGATTATTCTTGTCACTTTGCCGGAGAGTTTCGCTTCCCTTTCCTTCTCCGTCGTTCCTATTCTCTCAGTGTTTCACGGTGAATGAGCCGATATGCTAGCCGACCAATGCGGGCGGTAAGTGATTGCGACAGCAGCCCCACAAAACAATCGTCCTCACTGTTGAAGTTCGCTGGTGCGTTTACGTATAGTAGAAAAGAGGGACACGATACCGCCCACGCGTTCTAACCCAAAGGTAACGCGACATATGCCCTTCGATGGATATTTTACGCAACTTTACCATTCAAACCTACAGTCATACAGTACAAGGGTCAACAAGACCTGATAAAAACTATAAGCGTTCTGGAGACTTTGGATGTTTAAAGTTGGCCTACTAAGATGTCAAAACATTTTTTATTGTATCCAATTTCTTCCTTGTATATTTTATAATTTTGTTTTAGGGAACGAGCCGCTTTTTTGCTAAAAAGAATCTGTAAAATGAATGACAAAAGAAATCCTAAAATTACAAACAAAATATAAGCGGACAAGAAATATTTGGTAAATGTTGAAACCTGTTTTACCATGCGTACTCAGCGCTATAGTATAAATACCATTTTATATTGAATCAAGTCGAGGATTACGCATTGCAGGATTCTGGGTAATATTTTAAGGTCATATTTATGATTTTAGCGTCTTTGGACGCGTAAATCATAGGGGGATGTGAGTGAGTGGACTGGGATTGATCTCTGACCCGGACAGGGCAATTCTTTTAACGCGAGAAATACACCCGGTATAATTTAGCCAGGGGTTGAAGTTGCTGAAGATAGTGGTAAGTGATGAAACCTGGTAATGTGCTGCATCTGATTTTCCTGCTGGATATAGCGGAGTCGAGACGAAGAAGAAAAACACTACCCGGGGCCATTCGAGCTTTTTATTAACAGTCGTCTCAGTCGGTATTTCAGCGATTTCTCCTTTCTCGTCAAGAAGGTTTGCAAAGGTGAACTTTAATTATACTTTATTGCTATATACTGTTGCGCAATCATTGGGGAATGAAGATTCTCGGGATATATTTTTAAAGGGCTTTCTCAAACGAAACTCGCGGGTTAACGATGCGTTCGACGAGTTATTGTCATATATATATATCGAGAGCCTTCACTGAAAAGTTTAGATGGAAGGAAGAGCTTCGATGCGAATCGGGTCAATCAAGTCCTTCGTGATTCTGCATACTCTGGCCACTTTCTTCCGCTGGAAAGATCCTCAGCTCCGTGCCTGAGACGCCCATGCAATAAAATCTGCAGAATAACATTTTAAACGTGCGTCACACAGGCTCACATTAATATACCGATAAAAAAACGCAATATTATTTATTTAATCATCATTATAAAAAATACCCCGAAATAAAAATGTTCACATTGTTTTCGCATCAATTGGATTAATTGTCCGCAATTGAGCGAGGCCCGTCTTCGTACAAATTTCCGTTGTATGAGCTAAATTTCGAAAATGTTACCTATAGAATCGAATTAAAATTCCATTCCATGTGGTAAATAACCCTAGGCTTAATTTTTAGTCCTTACAGTTGGAAATTTGTAGTAGGGTAGAGCGGGGCAAAATGGGACAGTGAGCAAAACGCAAGTTTCCAATCATTTTTAGATGCCCCATTTTGCCCTGTTGATACATCCGGATTGTCTGCCCCGTTATGCCCCATTCTCCCATCAAAAAATGATTGGAATATGCCGTTTTGCCCCACCGACTCATTTTGCCTTGCTCTTCCCTATACATGGTCAAAGGATTATAGAAGTTATTTCGTAAGTGCGTATCTTGTTCGCGAATAAAATGTTCGATGGATTATAATAAAATCATGAGGTGTAAAAAAAATTGCGTAAGATGACGTGTTTTAGGGACTAAATCCTGTCTGAGAACTCTCTCGGATGTCGAGTGACGTCACGGAATATTCATTATCCACATAAGAATCGGTGGAGGAGTGGAACGGGTGTACAAGAGGGAAGCTCGATTCGATGCAACATTGGAGTGTCCGGGTGGCGGGTTGGAGTTTGCTTCCAACCCCCATGAAATGTTTAATCCGCCAATGGGGCGTTTGGAACCGACGAGACGTCGGACCAATCGGGAAGAGATCGTCTCGAAGAAGACGCGGGGGTATCGCGGAGGTACCGAGGACTTAAGAAGAACGGGGACCGTCTTCTCGAAGACACTGTGACCTGTAAGCCCGAAGAGGGTTGTACAAAGCATCGTCTTCAGACTAGACAGACGTATTCATAAAAGATTCGCTCAAAAATTAAATATAATTCAGAAACGGTTCGGTAAGTCCTTCGGGAGTGAACTTCGATTGAAAGTGTCGAGGGTAGTTTCGAACATCCGGTCATCATGAGTGGATCGGGAAAAGGTCTTTTGGGAATGTGGCTGTACAGAAGGGGCGAAGAATGGGCGATCAAGGAGGGCAGTCCGATGCACAAGCCTCGAGATGTGAGTAATTAATTCGAAACTTTATAATTTCACCGACACGATCAAATTTGACTTTACTGAGCAAAAAAAAACTTCATTGGCTCTTATGTGACTGAAAAACTTCAGGTTTTTCTGAAATACTTTAGTTTTGCTTTACTCAAAAACTTTAGATTTTTTACTGAAAAGCGTCATTGTTTTTTTTTTTACAAGAACTTCACGGTTTATACTTGAAAAATAATGTCTTAAAATATATTTTTTACCTTACGAAAACTGACATATTAATAACTAGTTTCACAGTCTTAAATTTTCCGTACAATAACTCCAAACATGATCACGAGTGGTCTTCCGTGAATTCGGAAGTATATGTTGATTGATCGAATATTTTTGGATCAGATTCCATTGGTCGAGAAAACTCAAGGCAGCGACACGAAAAATTCTGTTGTCTTCTCGCTGAAGAATCAAGTCGGTGGATTGGCTCGAGCTCTACAAGTATTCCAAGTATGTAAAAAGATTTCGTCGATGAACCTTTGTCTACCTAAAGTTCGACAAGTTACACACTTTTAGGGTTTCTTGTTAATTTTATCATTGTTGGTTTTTCACGAAACGTCTTTCTAAGGTGAACGATCTAATTACTGATAACTTAAGTTCTGCATGGCATTGAAAATGAAAGAAGATTGGTAAAAACAGTGCAGGTATTGAAATAACTGGTATTACAGAAAATGTTAGTCTGAATTAACTAAAAGAAGTATCATTTTATTATTTTTGACCATTTTTAAATAACAAATTCGAAATATACGCACTGTTGTAAATTACCCGATTAGTCCATATAGTGACCTAAGGCCACTAATCACTGACGTATAATTTTATCATATAGCCTATATGATGACCTATCTAAGGCCTAATCTGACCTATGTCGTCTTGCATATATGCCCGATTAGTAACCAAACATAACTCACCAGCGTGATCATCGCGTTGACTGTAATATGCGGACAGTAATGGGGGCATTCGGCGTCTTTATAGGCTTAATTAATTCTGATCCACGTATTTTCCGGCGAAATTGTAATTCCTCAATCTTTTTTCGCGCACCACTATTTTAATTGACCCTCTAATCACACGGTACAACATGGATTAATAATTTTATTTGCTTCTAATAAAGAAAACGACGCGATTTTAAATACGTAACTGACCTTTAGATACTTAACTGAACTGACAAGAGAATAGCCTGCGCGAGCTTGTTTCTGGCGGGTTCACAGGTAAAACTCTGAAAGTCGACGATTTTATAATATTTTGTCCCGATGCTTATTCAATCTCATGATGTACAATATAAAGAATGTACAAAAAAATGTTAATCATATTATCTACGTATCTAATATAATTAACGGTCAATAATTCACGTTAAATACAAACATTGTTTTAATTAACAAGATCAGAATTATCAAACCGACAAGACCAAAATTGAGGATATCTGCCGACAGGTAATGTTTGACTACTTAAAGAAGCGAAAAACTGCAACTCATCAGTGATCTCTGCGATACATTGCTCGTATACATTACATGTTATATGCAGAGCGTCTAACGTGTCTACATCTCTTCCTTATCTTTGCCAAAGATAGAGATAGTGATCAAACGGGTTCGGTAAGCGACAATAGTCCGATACACGATCTCTCGCGAGCAACCCACAGTATTACAGTAAATTGCATCTGCACGGTGCATCGCTGCATCGATGCACTCATATGTGGTGGTATTTTTTTACATCTTTTAAAGCTTCAAAGTGCGCGTTCGATATTTCGTGGATCACAGTATTTGTATTTCGTTCATAAAGAAAAAAGAATAAAAAACAAAATTGTATCACTTTTCGTAAGTTGAATCTCGGGGAATCGGATCGACGCGATGACGCAAACCGGTTGGCCTTGAAGTGTTGGAGTTACGCTTCGGGGCCTCGGATAGCGCAATACACACCAGCGTAAAGTAGAATCATATCGATGAATACCGTTGGAGCAGTCATAGTATTTTTTTTACTATACTAAAAAGATTATGCTATACTATATGTCGCCGTCGGAAGAAAGTTAGCGGGTACCAGTGCGTACGTGCTCGAGATACTTCAGTCAATTCGGCAACCATCGCCATCACCAGTCTCTGTCAAATTCGCTCGAGTTCGAGAAGAGTTTATTCCCTTTTTTAGAACCCAGAACTACTTAATATCACGTGCATTAAAATATTCAAGGACCTGGGCGTTAACGTCGTTCACATCGAATCGAGAAAGTCTGTGCGACGAGGATCCGAGTTCGAGATTCTCGTGGACGTCGAGTGCGACACCAAGAGGATGGAACAACTTGTGAGGATGCTGAGCCGCGAAGTTGCGGCAATCAATCTCGCCCAGTACGAGCAGATCGGTACCGTTCCTCATGCACCGTCTCTCTCTGCTGCCCCGAGTTTTGGTAAAATTTGCCATATAGATCTTTTTTTCGTCATATTATTATTTTACCAAATATTTATTTTACAAAATTTACCAAAATTTACCAGCCGACTGCGAAGACTATAATGCATGCGATACAGATTTCAGCGAGGTGGACATGCCATGGTTTCCCAGGAAAATCGGCGATCTCGATCAAGCCCAAAAGGTCCTCATGTATGGATCTGACCTGGACGCCGATCACCCCGTACGTTTATCATATATTCGAATTTATTAAGGGCAAGTCGCTAGGATCGCTACAAGCCTTTAGAATTTCATAGATTAATACTTTCAGGGCTTCAAAGATCCAGTATACCGGAAGCGAAGGGAGCAATTCGCCGATATTGCAAACAACTATCGACAGTGAGTTAGATCAACGTTCAGTTATACACAGTAAAAAATAATTTCGTACAATTGGAAAGTAAAATTTCGTAATAGTACATTTCGATGCGAGTGCGAAAAAACTTTTTCTGACGAGTGTAAGTTTGCAGCACGAGCCGAAGGCGAGTGTTGCAATCACACGAGTTCAGAAAACGTTTTTCGCACGAATATCGAACAAAATTTTATTTCACAAGGTGTGAAAACGGGGGTTTTCGCACCGAGTGTCATAAAAATAATTTTGTTCAATCAGTGACAAACTCGTTTGTCATTTATTTCAATGTACGAACCTATACTTTTATTTCCCGTGTCATTGACAATTTTAGTTTGTACTTTTGTTTGTAAAACTAGAAAATGAACGAATAAAACATTGTGGACGTTTCTGGACAATAACTTGTAAAAAGTACAAACTTTTTTACTGTATAGATTGGATAAAATCATTGATCATTCACAAAGTAACGTACATTTTCAGTGGTCAACCCATTCCGAGGATTCAATACACTCAGGAAGAAATCACGACTTGGTGAGTATACGAAATTTAAATTTTCTCTATCTTTATATTATTCCATAATGATATTATATTTTTCTATTGATATATATTTCTCTAAACTTTTTAACAAATGATCGAGCAGAATCGCGAACCGAGAATTTAACAAATTTTCACGTGAGAATTCCCGTATTCTTCTTCAATCCTAAACTTTGTATTCACTGCAAAGATGAGCTTCGTTTAGAATCAGCGACGTTTCTAGTTCGCCGGATACAAAGTTTTCGCGCGATGCAACAAATAACGTGCCTTTCTTGCTACGAAGCCAATCAGTGTGAAGACCCTCGAGTTCTCCTCGATTGCCGACAACTCTTACGCGTAGTGCACGATATCTCTCGAGATCCCGACTCTTAAACCTCAGCTTCTTGAACCCTCATATACCGACGGCGAACTAGTTCCCAGATAGATGTTGCTGGGGCCTCGCGCTAAACGGCAAACCTTCGCGCATTCAATGCACACCTTAATTGCTCTGATTTGATTCGTTATCACTCGACGGAGAGGCTCGGCACATCCCCGCTGTCTCGGGCATCAATGAACCGTCTTATTAGCGCAAATTGTCGACATCTCTAAAGCGCACAGACTATTGCGTTTCGTACAACTTGGATAAATACTTTATCGAAACAATTTGTTCGCTTAAGGGGGAGACCAACGTTATATTTGCCTTGGTACTGAAATTTTTGAGTTTCTTCACTATTGCCAATAAACTGGTTACATTTCATCGTTACGATTAGCAATATCTACATAATAATAAAGATTATATCGATTGGACACTCACACCGTACTCATAGATACTCACACGACCATTCATAGATAATTACACGGATACTCACACAGATGCTCACACATTTACTCACACAGATGCTCACACATTTACTCACACATTTACTCACACAGCTACTCACACAGCTGCTCACACATTTACTCACACAGTTACTCACACATTTACTCACACAGTTACTCACACAGTTACTCACACAGTTACTCACACAGTTACTCACACAGTTACTCACACAGTTACTCACACAGTTACTCACACAGTTACTCACACAGTTACTCACACAGTTACTCACACAGTTACTCACACAGTTACTCACACAGTTACTCACACAGTTACTCACACAGTTACTCACACATTTACTCACACAGTTACTCACACAGTTACTCACACAGTTACTCACACAGTTACTCACACAGTTACTCACACAGTTACTCACACAGTTACTCACACAGTTACTCACACAGTTACTCACACAGTTACTCACACAGTTACTCACACAGTTACTCACACAGTTACTCACACAGTTACTCACACAGTTACTCACACAGTTACTCACACAGTTACTCACACAGTTACTCACACAGTTACTCACACAGTTACTCACACAGTTACTCGCACAGTTACTCGCACAGTTACTCACACAGTTACTCACACAGTTACTCGCACAGTTACTCGCACAGTTACTCGCACAGTTACTGCGAGGGAGCCAGCCAACATAATCGCTAGTTATTCAATAAATTCGTTGATTTTTTTTCGACCACGGCTTATTGTATTATCATAGCCGAAAAAGAATTCTGAGTTTCAACAACGATTTTTTTTTCAATAATGAAAAAAATGTACTTCGTACGTGAATAATTACAAATTGTTTGGGCATCAGGGGTACAGTTTTTCGCGAGTTGCATCAACTTTACCAGAAGCACGCTTGCAAGGAGTATCTCGAAAAATGGCCCAAGCTGGTCAAGTACTGTGGCTACAGGTATCGATTAAAGTTAATCATCATCAGAAACGTGTTTCGTTTTACAATAATAATTTTTTTACTGTTCCCTATCATCCTCAGAGAAGACAATATACCGCAACTGCAGGATTTATCTGTCTTTCTGAAACGTGAGTGCCGATAGTACAAATTTTTTAATACATTTTTAAAATATTTCTGTATTCGTCGGACCGATTTTTTTATTGATTCAATATTTTAAGGAATGACGGGCTTCCAATTAAGACCAGTCGCAGGATACCTGTCACCGAGAGACTTTCTCGCGGGACTCGCGTTCCGTGTGTTCCATTGCACGCAATACATACGTCATTCGTCCGATCCGTTTTACACTCCAGAACCGTAAGTACATTGTAAACAAAATTATTGTATTTATTTCAGATAAATCTAAACGATTCCGAAAGATTTGTTGTCCTTTACAGAAATGGAAATTATATTTCCGCTTGTAATTATTTTTTTAATTACATGACAGAATTTATATTTCAGGGACTGCTGTCACGAGTTATTGGGACACATGCCGCTTCTCGCTAATCCGAGTTTCGCCCAGTTCTCGCAGGAGCTCGGACTCGCGTCTCTGGGCGCATCGGACGAGGACATTGACAAGCTGGCGACTGTGGGTGAAATAATTTAGGAGCATTTAATTTAATTAATTACTTTAAAAACTGTAATCGATTTTTCTCATGGATGGTGGTATCTACCCATGTAGCACGGAAATATTTCTGAAATGTTTCGAAAATATTTGTTTGAAATATTGAAAATATTTTACCAATAGTACAAAATATTTCTGAAATATTTTTTAAACATTTTGAAAATATTTTTTTATCCACTCACAAATTTTACATTGAAATGTTTCACAAATATTTCGCAAGAATGGAATTTTTTATTTTTCGTTCCTTCTGAACGTTAATATTCGCTTTCAAAATATTTTTTCACCGTTTCAGAAATATGTCAGATTTTTGAAAGATTAAATATATTTCTGAAATATTTTAGAAATGTTTAGTTGGAATATTTCGGGTGAATATTTCAAAATATTATTTCCATATCTTTCAGAAATATTTCGGAATATTTGAAAGATTGACAATATTGCTGGAATGTTTTCAAAATATTTCGTGTTATATGGGTAAGGTTAAAAGAAATGTGCCGTCGAAGACGGATTACTTGTCAGCTTTTGATGACACGTTTCTTTTGACCGCAGAAGCTAGCATCCGCGTAAAAAGTTGATGGTAGTTTTTTTATCTCAACTGGGTACGGGACGGGTGGGCGGGAAGGGATTTCACATGCTCTCAAGAGCGCCCGATCAGCTGGAAGAAAATTACGCTTGTTAGACCGCAATCCATCAAGCGGTTTCTTCTGAATCCCATGCAAAGTTGAAAAAGTCTAAAAGCGAAGACCCTAAGAGTGCTCGCACATAAAACCACGTGTGCGGTTTCTTGTCACACAGACGAGCCGGTCGGACACCAATACGCGAGCATCAACCGATCACGGATGTGTGTGGATACCGCACGGCCTGTCTGTGTTCCGTACGTGGTTTTGTGTGGGAGCAGCTTAAAGAGAAAACGGCATAATCATAAATGCGATTTTTGAAATAATTCGATCCCCTCGTGATTTTAATAACGTGCCAATAAATTATGACGTTACAGCTGTACTTCTTCACCGTTGAATTCGGCCTCTGCAAACAAGACGGCAAAGTCCGAGTTTACGGAGCTGGCCTGTTGTCTTCGGTCGCCGAATTACGACACGCCGTCGAGGCAACGGACAAGACCTTCAGATTCGAGCCGGATGTGACTTGCAAGCAGGAATGCATCATAACGGCCTTCCAGAATGCATACTACTACACCGACAGCATCGAGGAAGCTAAGGAGAAAATGAGGTAAAAGGTTCAGAAAAGTGTCGATTAGTTGATAAAAATTACATTTTTCCCGACTGCGCTAAAATAACCACATTCCTTGCGTGCAAGACGGGCGGAAAATAGCCTATTATTGACCAATGATCATAAGTAATATGTGCGCATGCGCGGTACAATTTCATTACTCCCTAGGGAGTAATAGGGCTCATTACTCCCGCTGGAAGCTCTATTACTCCCGGGGTAGTAATGGTCATTGGCGAAGATGACGATTTTGCGACGCAAGAAATGTGGTTATTTTAACGAAATCGGAAAAAAAATATCGTATGCCACAAGGGAGGAAGTGCATTTTCACCTAGTGTGAATTTCTGTCAAATCAAACTTCACATTCGGTGAAAAAACGCGCTTTCCTCCCTTGTGGCATAATATACTATTTTTTCAACAGGAAAGGGGTTTCTGTCTTGGAGGGTCAAAGACTAATATCAACACACCCTTAATTTCAATACATTATACTAGCGGTTATGTCGGTATCCGTATGAGTATCCGTATGAGTATCCGTATGAGTATCCGTATGAGTACCTGTGAGTATCTATGAGTATCTATGAGTATCTGTGAGTATCTGTGAGTATCAATAAGTATCTATGAGTATCTGTGAGGATCTATGAGTATCTGTGAGTATCTATGAGTATCTGTGAGTATCTATGAGTATCTGTGAGTATCTATGAGTATATGTGAGTATATGTGAGTATCTGTGAGTATCTGTGAGTATTTGTGAGTATTTGTGAGTATTTGTGAGTATCCGTGTGAGCATTTGTGAATATCTATGAGTATCCGTGTGATTATAAGTATCCGTGAGCACCTGTAAGCATCATTGAATATCAGTGTGTGGGGCCAATCGACACGAACTTTATTATTATGTAGATTTTTTTTTTTTTTTACAGAGCTTTTGCCAATACTATTCAACGACCCTTCGGCATTCGTTACAATCCCTATACACAATCGGTCGAGGTACTCACCGACGCCCAAAAGATAACGGCCCTCGTCAGCGAGCTACGCGGTGATCTTTGCATCGTTTCGAATGCTTTGCGAAAGATTCACGAGCAGGACGACACAGTCGACGTCGAAAGGATAACGAGCCTGCTGACCCAAGGAATAGATCTTCCGCAGGAAGTTTCCTCGTCGGAGAGCGAGGACGAGGACAAGAGTCCAAACGTCGACGAGCAGAGGAACCTCGAGGACAGACCCGAAGACGACCAGGAATATCACCCCGAAATGAATGTCCTGACTCGCGAGCGTTAGAACGAAGAAGAAAGAAGAAGAATATTTAACTAGAAGAAATTAGCTTGACCACGTGTATCGACGTTTTTGTGTCTCGTTGAAAATAATATCTCGTAATTTCGAGAAAATGTTGATGTTAATGTTATAAGTATATCGTGTTTTTTGCTCCATCGAGTCTTCCTGCCGAGGATCGTCTTTGAATGTATGTCGTGTAAAATACAGAGATTAAAAGTTGGAAATCTTTGGTTCCTCGTAAGTTCTCAGATTCGATCGCAAAAATGCAGGCATGCGGTAGACATAAATAATTGAACAGGTAAGCACGAGGTAAGAAATATTACAGATTAATCATCAGTGAATATTTAATAGTTTCAAAAAGTTTCGATGATCCTGGATTTTTTAAAAATACAACCTGCGAGGAGAATCTCGGAAGATGTTGGCAAAGGACTCATGACAATCCTGGAAAAAGAACCGGACGAAGCTATCCGATGGAAAAAATTGCCTGCAAAAATAAGCTGTAAATGTGAAAATTCAAGTTACTATTTTTGGGGTGTTTTCGTTCTTGTCTTTGAAACACAGATTTATCATAAAGTAACAGTATCATCTTTAAGTGTAGTTCACATTTATTAGATATCATACATTTAATGCATTGCAACCTATACCATATATTTATTTATAAGTCTGTCACCTGCACAGTCAAAGGATCTAAAAAAAAGACACGCTCCATTAATTTCTCATCCAGATATTGCTTTCGCGTGTATAATTTTTCATCTCTCTATGTCTGTCTCCTTCTCTCTCTTAACTCGTGTATTCCTTAAATACATGAGAATTTTCTTCGTTTTGCGAGTTTATAAAATATATATATGTATATTTAATTATACTTCATATATATTGTGTATAGACTGTGCCGATCGTCCGTGTCCAACGGATTCGATAATGATTCTCTCTTTGTACGCGTCTACAAATTATTTTTTTTTTTATCGTGCCTCTTCGAAGAAGTGATTGTGATTCGCCGATCATAGTCGAGATACATTTTTGCCTTAGTCTTTATTTATTTATTTATTTATTTATTTATTATTTATTTATTTAATTCCAAGATGACGGGGACAAATAAAATGTTCCGTTTATATTTAGACTTAAATACGTTTCATCGTCGTTTAGACGATTGAACTCTTGTGCATTCAATTACTAGCCCAACGATAGGAATTATTATAGTGATTGATGTTTTTTTTTTTTTTTTTCTTATCTCTCGATTAATACACGTCGGCTCGATTGTTTTTTCTTTCTCTCCTCTTTCGCTATCGATTGTCCGGTGCACAAGAAATATGAGTCAATACACTCGAGAATAATTGAGAAGATGATTGTACTGTAATCGCGTTTGGATTACTTCGACTGGAAACGGTCGGACTGAATTACTATTCATTATTATACATTAAATGTTCATAATTCGATTAATTTTTGTAATTAAAGAAATTAAAATTTGGTAATTTCTGGTGAGCCAATTATCGACATTTTTTATCGGAAAATTGTAAAGTCACGATAAGATGCGAATTGTAAAGTCATATTTTGTTAATTTAATTTTTCCCTTAAGCGACCGTTTCGCAGTCTTTTGTGGAGTAGGATCCCCGTGGTATTTCATGAGCGAGCATCTAACGGATTGATTGTCGCTGATTGTCAAAGAGGCCGATATTCCGTTTATGTCACTTGCATTATCATGTCGCTATGCTTCGGGCTGCCCGTTAATATCCTCAAACGCGTTCGCAGTTAGCGACCAACTCTTAAATTTTAAGGACACTTAATTTTGTAGTGTTCGAAATTATGATATATTATTATACCACACGAACTATTCATTTTTTGTTTTTTTTTGCTGTTTACTTTGTGATATCTTATAATCTGAATGAGTCCACTCATTTATACAATACAATATGTATATGTTATACACCTGTCGAAGTATACGCGTGTTCGCTTCTTCGTCTTAAATTTCCCTCATTATCTCTTACAGTGTTATTAATCTTCGTTCTTCAATACAACATATTCGTAAATTTGATTTCTTACGTAACTACGGGCTTATCTCGTTTTCTTAGCACTTTTTTTCCTCCTCTCGTTCATTAGCTTATATGCTCTTTATCGGTAATATTTTCTTAAGTCAGGGAGACGTGAATTGCGCGTGCAGGTGACAATTGAGTAGTACCGTGACACGAGTATCGCAGAGGGAATTTATATAATTTTATCTTATCTATATTTCGTGCTTGTTTTTTTTTTTTTTTTTTTTTTTTTGAAGAGACTTCAGCGATAAATTCTAGTCCAACGAGTACTAAAGTTATAAAATTGTACAATCATTCGAAAAGCAACGAAAGTTAAGAGGGTCGAGTCAAGCAGCATAGGGTTGCGTCTCCGCGGTTTAATTTTTTTTTTTTTTTTTCATCAAAAAACAGAAACCACACCTATCGGATGTAGGCCTTTTAAATCCAAGCAAAACTGAAGGACCTGCGTTGTTTATGTGTCTTAATTCTTTTCTTTTTTTCTTTACTGTCTACCGTGAGATTTAGCAAAATTCACTAATAACTACGGCATTCTGTGAGATGGCCAGAAAAGTTTCAACATTAAACAACATAGTTTTTTTCATACACACATTATTTATAAATAGAGATAATCGAGATTCGTAGAAGATGATTCAAGACTCGATCCCCTTAGGATAGCTGTCGATCATAGTGTAGCTATTATTCGATATATTATTGACCTTGCAGGAGCGTTGCATCAAGGTTTTTTCGCTCGTATTTTCAAACTAGTTGGAGCCTCTTAATCTAAGATAGTTTTCTTTTTATTAAAAAATAATCAACAAATCAAATAGTAAAGAGATAAAAAGTGTTTTACTTCAGCTACGTTTATCGTGCGTGAAATAATCGCATTTGCATCAAAGTATCTGACGGTGCTAATATTCGACGATTCTGTCTATCGATATTATTAATTAGGGTAAGTGATATTATTCTTCGGATAACGAAGAAGTAGAAGATAAAGAAGAAATAGGACGAAAAATATTGAGTTATCAGTCGGCATCACGTGCATCCGTAGCGACCCATAGAGTATCTAATAAACCTCAACAATAGCCATGGTTTCGTGCGTTCATGTACAAAATAAACGCTTCCACCGATGACATAAGTTTATCCGTTCCCCATATCGTCCTTTTTCTCATCATTTACAATATGTTAGTATACACAAATCTGGTAGATAAATAAATATCTATCTCTATATTGCAGGTACAAAAAGCCGTTTGGAACGTGCCTACGGTTTCGTAGATTGCCAAGGTTTAAAGGCTATCGGAGGATCTAGGCCCGCGAGATCACTCTCGCTATAATTTTTTTTTTCTTGAAGTATTATAAGTAATGTCATATATATGCGTAAGACATTCAATGAATGAAAACCTGCCAATTAATTGACAACATTTTTCTTCCATTCTCCTATACTACAACGGTTAAGTGCAACAGTATCCTTGCTTTTCCGTCATCAAGAGCGCGTATAAGTATCACATCACCCTAACTCCCCTGAATTAAAATAAGTTACGGTATTTTATGAGTCACTTTATGAGTCACTAAACAAAAAAGAAAACTTCGGAACACAAATTCTTCTTTTCAAATAATCGAATTATAAAAATGCCAAACGCTCGCACCATTTAAGGTGTTCCATTCATTGAATCGGTTACTCTATATATAATAACAATATATCGTCGTGTAATATTATTTCTAAGGGTGTCTTTTTTATGCGTGTCTACGATGTGAATGTTCGAGAATTCGCGATACGTTATACGACGATACAGCAATCGTATTTAATTAATTTTTTTTTACGAAGAAGAGAGATCAAGATAGTATCACAGCAAAGAGAAATATAGCACATATGTATACGAACGTAACATCGTACGATATATATATATGTATGCATATATATATATCATTAAGATATAACTTGAAATATAATAAATGTAAATTTTAGTGGAATATTCGTACAATACGTACCGGAAACTTGTGTATATACTGGCTGTCAACGAAACAAATACTTTAAATAGAAACTATATCAATATGATCGACAGGTTCACTGCTACGATGTTATAATAAAATTACAGAGAAATCCTATTTAAATATTTCCTATAAGTTTGGCGAGGCCTTTGAAGGCTGATTGTCACTTTTTTGAGATGTTGAACAAGTTTAAAAAAACCCATTTAAACTTTCTTTAGAAAAGGGGACTTGGTTATCCACTATAATTAACAGACCGATTAGTTTATGAAAATATCAATGAACAATTTACTAACGGAAGCTCCCGGTGATAATTTAAAGGATGGTTTTATCCGTCACAGTATCATATTTCTCGCTGCAGTATTTCTCTGTGGATTAACAAATACTGTTCATTGATAACTTATACTTAATGTATAATTAGTGCCTATTATTGATTTTTCTCAACGTAGCAGTGAAACAGCTCGATGATCTTAAAACATATTGGTAATTGATATATCGGGCTCACGACATCCCGATGTCCCGAAAATCTCGAAGATATTTGAGCCCGATTTTAAAACAGCGCAGACTGTCGCTGGTATAAAAGCTACACCTTAAGAAGTAGTGATTGTGTTGATGCAGTTAATTAAAAGTTACAGCAATTGACGATCATACACCACTTAAACACGACATAATTATAATCAATTAATAGATTAATTATAATACTAATGATAATAGCAATAATAATAAGGAGCTTGGCCAGTGGCGGGAAAAAGTAAACACGACCGTAATTCGGGCGACATCTTTTTTTTCACACGCACACCATTCGATCGCATTGTTATAGGCCGTTCCAAGTCGAAGGTACACGAGAGTTTATTTCGTACCTTTTAGTGTTATTTCCTCTACAATTAATATTATTATTATACCCTCGACTCATACACGCTCAGCTATGCTGGCACATAAAAATACTTTATCTCTCAACGAGGCCGAGGATATGTGTATATACGAGTGTTATTCGAGTATCTTCTTCACATCATAGACATTCCTCTCTTTTTTAACTAATGTTCACAGTACATTAGTAACTGTTTCGATTGTCCGTTCGATAAACACATTCCTTTATTCTTTCTCAATTTATTATTTATACTTCGTAAACGAGGCTCTCGACAGTACAATGTATATACTATATATTTAGTATATATATTTGTATATATATCACGAGAAACTACCGTTCTCGCAATTAAATTCTAACCCCTTCGCTCCTATCACGTATTTCAGTCAAACTGTGTAATTCAAAAATCATTGAGTACTCAAAATATTATGGTTTCTAAAAATGAAATTGGAAATATCGGTGTTGCAAAGAAAATGCATTTTCATATTTTCGTAGATTCTGATATAAAATGTATGGAAGTTAAATAAATGTTTGTCCATTGGCCGGAAATTAATGAATGTCGGAGCGAAAGGGTCAATTAGGCTGAACCGAAGGGACACACGATTTCGTCGCTCACATTCACGTTCGTTTGACTTGGCACGTTTCTATTATCTCGGCTCCGATGTCCCTCCCGTAAATTTGAAACTGAGCATTTATTCGATTAAGTATTTTTAAAAAATCTGATTGTGTAATATATTGCGAAATACGACATCGCGTATAAATTTGCTATCTTTGCCTGAAATCACATCTGTTTTTATTCAGAAATCAGAAGAAGAAAAAGCTTCTATTTAGGAATGATCGTATTTTTGTGAATAAACTGTTCTTACGTCAGAGATGTGTTTTCAGAAATTAACCTTCGCGCTCACACGGTTCTGTTCCATAATCACGATAAAGTCTCTCTGTGATGTCAATATTTCTGTCTCGTACATTCGAGCTCGATATGACATGTCGCTTCTAACAATGGGACATTTTTAATCTCGAATTTTTATGCGTAAACGATTAATTGTATAATTACTTTTGCTCGAATAAAAATTGCCCAACTCTGCTTCAACTCTATCGAGTATCGTGCATAAAATGGAATTTGATATACTTTTTTGTTTTTTACTCATTGAATTACTTTCACTTCGTTTCTTGAGTCAGTCGTCTAGAGCGGCGTGATTCTTTATTTTTTTATTTTTTTAATATATATCTTCTCTTTTCATAATTAATTAGTAATTACTGTACAGTATTTAGACGACGCTTTGCGCTACTCGATAAACAGTTAATGCGTCCGAATTAACGTTAACAACGCTATCTCGATTACAGTAATTGCTTGATATAATATCGTGTAGATCGACTCTACAGCCAGCTGTCAGGGTCGATGTACTTTTCGTGTAAGAATATTGCACGAGTGTCTCACATTTTTTATTCGTGATTTTATCATTGTCAAACGATGATGATGATGATGATGACGAAGACGGCACTGCCGCTTCGTCGATTGTCTTGTTACGTCCTGACGACGATGATTGCTCAATAAAATTGTCTCGATTGTCGTCCCCTCGAAATAAACACCCGTACATGCGACAGGTGGTTATCGAGTTAACGAGACGACAAGTTAAAATCCAAAGACTGGATTCACCGGATCGCTTCTCGATCGAGAGTTGCTTATGAACGTCCGGAGAACAGTTGACACTGTAACAAAAAAAACGACAAAGACCATAAACAATTCTTCGAGAAGCATATGATAGTCAGACGAACTACTTCTATCTCAGTAACTTGTATATAAAATTTCAAGACAATAAATGTAATAAAAAAATAATTGTTACCCCCTTCGGCAAAAACAATTAAGACATTATTTATATTTTGTTCGATATTTCTTTGAAATCTTGATCTGAACCTTTTTAGACCCTGATAACCACGCGCCACGAAACGGACGCAGTTGGAGCAATATTTGCGATATGCGCTGCACATGTCGCAAATATTGCTCCAACTGCGTCCGTTTCGAGGC
Source organism: Ichneumon xanthorius (assembly GCA_917499995.1). Lineage (NCBI taxonomy): Eukaryota > Metazoa > Arthropoda > Insecta > Hymenoptera > Ichneumonidae > Ichneumon > Ichneumon xanthorius. The sequence continues at coordinate 5,166,450 of OU824202.1, read as the reverse complement.
GCGTGGTTATTAGAGAATGAGCCTTTAGAAATAATTCGCTAGGATCAAGCGTAATATATTTTTAAGCGGATTTAAATCCACTATTTCCAAAAAAACTATTCGTAAACTAGAAAGAATTGTGTTAACCCAGCAAATATTGAATGTGCATTTATATCGATACCGTAATAATGACCGGAACTTCCACCTTACTGCAGGATGTTACTATATCCTTGTAAAGTTCAGCTCGTCGCTCGTTCATCATCATAACACCACACCGTTGTATATTATCGAGTTACCTGCTGCTACTGCTGCCGCTGCTCATTTATTACCCCGGAAGCGCGAAGGCTTCGACACACACGACGCAGCAAATCCTTTTCCAATAATTCCATACTCCACGCGATACACGAACGAGCGCACGATATTTTCCTCGCGAAAAAAAGAGAAAACTCTACCGGATGCGGAACCCATTAACGATTTGCTGCATCGTCAGCAATAAAAAACATAAGGTAGCATTAGAGGCGGAAAGAAAGATAAAGGCAGATAGATTAAAAGCAGGAAAGAAAAACATCAAAAGGCAGTGTTAATCTCTAGCGTTAGAACCTTTCGTTTTTTTTTTCGGGTCAATTAGGGGAAAACCTCGTCAACGAGATATTAAGGTTGGCAGAGAGGAGCATAGAGATCCTTACACTGTAACCAAGGGTCAGTGGGAAGGCTGTCCCGATGGCTGGAATGATGGAGAGAGTGTTGGTGGTGACGGTCCATTCAGGTTGAGGCAGATGGGGGGTAGTTGTCTTACCATGCCGGTGCCGAGATGTTGTAGCAGTCCTGATCCTTGCTGGGAAGACGTCGATGACACGGATGGACGCCTCGAGCGAATACTGGTCAAACTCGTGCTCAGAAGATACGGTACGCTACTGCTCGTTATCGGTATACCTCCACCCTGCGGACACCGATGAAAAAAAGTATGTTAATTTATTCTATCCATTACTACATACTGCTAATTAACCCTTTGAAAGCTGGCCAAAGAAGACAAGGTGTTGATGAAATTAAAAACAAACTTTTTAGTTAAACGATTTCTTAATTTATACTACAAAAAAATTAAAACCGCTGGAAGTGAATTGCGTTTTCGTTTTTGTCCGGCAAACATAGGATTAAATAATCAGCTAAGTGTATTATGAATAAATAGTAATTGTGGAGCCGCACTTGAAATATTACCGTTGGAGGTGAAAGATTTATGTTCGACCCACGACGTTCCTGAGGTCCTGTGCTCGAGTGGCGACGTATCGGCAAGCCACCGGACGGTGTGCCACCCGGTGAGCTCACGCAGGACGAAGCTATCTGAATTTTCGGTGTCATCAGGGTGTTGTCCGATAAACGACGTGTCGGGAAAGCGTTCGATACCCTCAGGAAACTGCCTTCGTTGGTAGACGATGATGCACCGAACCATAATCCACCCAGAAAAGCTGTAATCGTTGTTGCAAAACAGATGTAACGAACTTGTGTAAAAATAAACTCGAATATCTAGCACAAGATGATTGCCCCACACGAATTGTAATCCGGTTACATGATAAAGTGTTGGGACACGCGACTAATAATAGTCACAAACAATTTCTAATCTAATAAGAAAATTTCTAATTCATTCTACTGCTATCTCACCACCAACTGAGTTCTTCCTATTCATATTCTCTGCAGATGCTGCCAGCGACATGGAACCTGCGTTCGAACGAGAGTGCCATTGAGCTTGTGGGACAAAGAGACGTGTTGAAATAAAACATAAGTGTTCAACTACATATGCGTGTTCGTATGGTGGGGAGGGCGTAAAAGTTTTTTTTATACAAAGCATCAAAGCAAACAAAATATTTAGCAGTAACTATATACACGGTGTTCAAAAATTTGCACATGGAAGAATATGGTCATATTCGCGATTTGAAAATGGACACACTTTTTGTCTGGAAATAGTATTTTTTTTAAGCGATGCAACTTATTGATATATTTATCTATGGATAAATTTATGCTTGTAACTCGAAAACTATGCAATTTGGAAAAAATGTGGAAAAGCGAAGTTTGCCCACTTCCGAACGGTGAATATACACGACTTTTTTGCGCGAATTTTCGAACCCCCTGTATATGATATTTTGTTCAACTACGTGTTCAACTACGGGGACTACAGCACTACGTCGCTTCTTCCTACCGATTGAATTCTTTCTCGCCATGTCTTCGGCCGACGATGTCTTTCTCTGTTCTATACGAAGATTCGGTATGTTAAACGGTGGCACGTGCATGTTTTCCGTGCTGAAACGATGTCGCGGTGCCCTGTTTCTCTCCGGACTTGGCAGCGAAAGATTCTCCAGCTTCAACTTGCTACCACGATTTCTGTACGCAGCGTAAATATGTTAGTAAAATCTTAAAATATAATCAAGATAAAAATATTTATATATACATGTTTCAACGATCTTTGATTCAACGACCTTTCTATGCGCGTGAGCATTTCCTGAAGGACCTCGATTAGCAGGGTAAATTGGTCAATATTTAGGGACGGATTAATCGTGACTGGAAGTAACAACGGCATGATCTTTGTAGCCATCAAATTTAGTGTCAGACCGTATTTCTTGTTGCTCATTAAAATACTGTAGATGTCTGTAAAAAATTATGTAACTTTTAACGTAACGATAACTCCATTTGTCTAGTTCTTTCTTTTTCATTTTCGTAATAGCAAAGTTCTTTAATTTTCTATGAAAGCTTAATCGCACTTACGGACGACTCGAGTTACGACTTCGGGTTCTTGTAGCTTTACCTCCCATAGCAATGGATAAACTTCGTCGGTGATCTGCTGACTGTCTAAAACATCCAGGATTCGCTGCAGTGCATTCATGAGAACTCTGGCGTCGGTACCGGTGTTCTCGAAAGCGAATATCAACTTCGGTAAAGCTATTCCCCGCAGGGTACCTTCTTCCTGAAGGTAGTCGGTCACGTTGTTTACTGCCACATACGCAGCGTTCTGAAAATAAATTGTTAGCGAAAGGCTTATGGATCATGGGTTTTCTACTGAAGATTGCGAAACCATAAATTACCAGGATCTGAATGTTTGGACTGTCGAACGACTGATAGAGCATCGGCAGCATGTCTTCGCGGATCACATCTCTCGGTGTCTTTTCCAGAATGTAGTGCAAATTTTCCAAAAGTATTACGGTGCCCTGAATGGATCTCGGAGCGGAAAACAATTCCCTGAAAGTATAAAGCTCACCTTCAGTGTTTATCGAAACTCGATGAGAAACAAAATTCGGCGCACAAGAAGCATTGCTTTTTGTGCACCTGGCATCAATGCCTTTTTCGTAGTAGGCAAAACTCACCGGAACGATGGTAAAATAATATTCTCGTAATCTTCGACGGTTCCTTGTTGAATAATGTGAAGCATAGGGTGAAGCACGGCTGCGAAAACTTCCTGGGACCTTGACTCGGCTTGAAGATAAGGCCAGATGTGTTGGTACCATAATTTCTGCAATCGAACGAACGAATTGATTAATACAATAATCTAAAGAAAAGTTTAATTTAATAGTTTGAATAATCGTTATCATTTTAATTTATTTCGAAGCGAAAAAACGTTGACACTTACACGGGGAATGAAAGTGAGAACTTCCTTAAGGGTCGTTCTGTAGAAGTGAGCCTTCTGACTAGGATCTTTCATGTTAATGACGTCTAAAAACTGAAGTGCGTGCACGGATGGATCGCTGTAAACAAAAAACATGATTATGCAACAGGTTGGGTACAACAGCAATGCTTCCTTGACTGCGATAAGAACACCTTTGAGTATATATACGGACCCAAAATATTTTATGAGCGAGAGAAGCTGAGCGCGAGGTCTCGCCTCGGGGTTCTTGTGCAACAGCTTTGAGACGGCTTCCTGAAGCGGCACCGGTACCCTGGGAAGAATGTTCTCGACTTGGCTGTACAGCTGAAAAGAATATTACAAAAGCTCTCGTCTGTGCACTTCTCACTCACTAATACACGCGCGCGCTCGCGCCACGCACTCTCACCGCTCTCCCTGTTCCTTTGATCTTTTCAGCATGAAAAGGCAAAATCTGCGCAACGTCCGCGAAAGAGAGAGATACTCATTTTTAACTCACATTCTCCAATTGTCTGTGATAATCCGAGCTGCTGTGATTCGCTTGGATGAGGGAACGACCGTCGTTGTATAATGACGCGATCACCATACCCAGACTGAACATGTCGCTGCTTATGCTGCAGCATTTGAGCTGAAGAATTTCCGGTGCTGTGGAAAAAATCATTCCGACCCAATTTTCAATTTACCGCACTTCGGACAATGTAATTTTCCGATATATCGGAAGCATAAAAGTATGTAAAAAATGTAAAATCCTTTGAAAACTAATTAAATTATCGGAAGACTTGATTGTATTAATCTCTTTTCGTACTTTATACATTTCAGAGAGTCCATTTTGCTTACCCATGTAATCAAGATTTGGTTGTACCATTTTGGACATTTTGTGTGTCCACGGTTGACAAGGTATCGGATCAATGCCATCGTCGTTGGCCCGTTCTAAATTCGTCGGAAATTTCATTTAATTTTGTCGATATATATATTTTTTTCCTTCACAGATAAAAGCTGGATGAAATTTTCGTATAATTTACCGATAAACTCGAGGCCGCAGAGCTTCCACGTTCCTTTTTTGGTGATTATTATGCTGCTTGGGCACACGTTTCTGTGGATCACCTTGCGTGTGTAGTGCAGAAAAGCGAGGGCCTCGATGATCTACAATATTTATTGATCGACATATTTAATACTAGACGGTTATTGCGGCTCGAGCGCTTCGCGCCCTCGCTACGGTCTATTGAAATATAGGAAGCGGAAATTTACATTCCCGGAGATTTACTGGAAATACGTCACTTCATATTTGAAAATCTGAATTTTCCACAGGAAGTAACGGCATACCGGAAATACGTCAACTCCGGTTTGAAAGTTTATTTTTCGACCGGAAATAACGTCATATCGACAATACGTCACTTCTGGTCGAAAAATTAGATTTTCAAACCTGAGGAAGCTAGGGAATTCTTCTACGGAAGCCTCTGCGAGGGTTCTCGAAAATGCTGACAAACAAGCAGCTTTCCAAAATATATATGACTTTTATTCGTAATAATATTAGGTACGTTTAAAAAAATTCTTCACCTGTAGTAATCCATATTTTATTTCCATAGCGAGCATGTCGTACTGCTTGATCATCACTGGACGGTGGCTGGGATTCTGATGAGGATTTTGATGCTGTTGATGAGGAATCGAGTTGGTAGATTGATTTGCCGACGCAGCCATCTGTTCCTTGTAGGCCAAGACGTTTGCGAGACTGCCCAGTACCGGCTCCGTCGCAAATGCCAGAGTTTCCGGACATTCTTTCACCGTGTGTATCACCTAATTAGCAAATAAATAAGTCACTCAACATTCTTACCGATAATAATATTCTAACTGTATGAAAACTTTTTCGTGCATACCTGGAGCAATTTCGGATGACGGAACTCCTCGAGCTTGCGGGGACAACCACGTAGAATTTCCGTGATCGTCTCTTTGCGTTTCGGTTTGTGAAGCTTCTCGACCGATCGCTTCTCGAAGACGAAGACCGAGACCTCCTAGGAAACGTTACGCAAGAAAACACAATTAAGGAAGTTTTCTACATTTTTAGACAAAAAAATACACCAACAATTTTTTTTTTGCCTTATCAGAATTTTCCGAAGATGAGGAAATTCGACTCTACCGTCCTGACATAGCACAGGACCGTAGGACCGAAAAATCGCCGAATCTTCATTTTCTTATTTACACCTAATGGTGTAAATAAGAAAATGAAGATTCGGCGATTTTTCGATCGAACGAAGTAAAAACCTCCCTTAATAAATAAAAGTCTGTTTTTTTTGTCAGCAATGATATTAGAATTTGTTCGACGAAATGAAAATACCCCAACAATAGTGACTGAGAAAACGTGGAAAAAAACGAAGTTTCGATAGAAATATTTCTCGCCTCGGAAAATTTTCGCAATTCAGCAGTGGCGTACCTGCTTGTCACTCTTTCTGTAAGCGTCGAAGATCCTCCAGGCATGTTCGGGCCCCGCGGTTGCCGTCGGTGTGTAACTTCGCAATTCAAACTCTGCCCAAATCGGATTAGACTCGACGACGTTCGGTGTACTGGCGGATGTTCGATTGAAGATGAACATTTTATGTATACGCTTCCATCCAACGTTGGACCTTCCTCTTCGTTACGTATTACCTGCAAAGTGATAAAAATGAAAGAAGTTATTTTAGATAAAAAAAGGTGCTAAGTAATTTACTCATGGCTTCCCCATCTATTAAAATTTTGCACATAACTTTCTCCACGAGAAAGTGTTCATTGATCGATTTTTGGCTTCATCGAGGAGAAAGCTATGTGCAAATCACTTTGCACCTTTTACAAAATTTACTTATTTTTTACACTTTTTTAAAATTAAATTTCCTCTTTTGACCGCTCCTCCGGTAAATCGAGAAAAAAAATGTAATGGAAACAAAGCTTCCTCTATAAGGAAGCAAAACATTATATAAAAAACGATGAAATAAAATAAAGTCGATACGAAGTTTTTCACTCGAGAGTAAACTTTTGTTCCACGGCCGTGTGTATAACTCCGTTATTGTATATCCATCTAGCATAACATTTTGTACCTCTCCTGTATCGATTGGAAAGTGGTTCTCGTCGGACGCCTCTTTATCCCCGTTTTTCGTTATTCCCTCTTATTTCATCGAGGCACTTTACTCGCTCGAGGATCCGGGTCTCCTCGCCGGCCACGGCCAGCGCGGAACGGAGTAGGTATACAAGAAATTCGAATAGGCCCGAGGATAAAGTGCGGCGGTGGCCTCGGGCGAAGTTGGATAAGAAGGGACCGAGGAAAAAAAAAGAAGAGAAGAAAAAAAACGTAGATCGAGGGTATATCATCCAATGCCTCGGCCTCTTTTAACTATCGTTTATTCATCGTCTGCTTCGCTTCACGACAAAAGAATACCATCGACTTTGCGCCGACACGCGGATCAAGCCCTTCTCTTCTTCAATCTCGTTTCCACAAGCCTCAGACTTGTTTTTTCCCCTCTGCCTTGGCCTGAAAGTTTCGTCGGGGTTTGAGAATTAAACGGCCTTTGCCCGACCAGCGAAAGAGTATTCTTCTCGACCCCGCATCGCTGCCACTGATCTCCCTCCGTGAAAGCCCACCCTCGAACTCCGCGCGACAGTGTAAGGGGAAACTTCCCGTTTCTTAAATAGCTTCTCGAGTGTTCAATTCATCATGTGAGCGATAGCGAAGTGTCGGTAGATGGGGGGGGGGGGGGGAAGACCCACCACCTTTTGTCACTCGCGATGCTAAGTGAATGCCCTTAACCAGCCTCGTCGTTGGTTTATTATAAAATTATATTTTTTATGCTTTTTTAAATACCTCATCGGTAGTTTCTTGGATCTGATAATTTTACAAAAAGTCACAATACTTTTTTTTTAAACTATGCATTGTGACAATTGTATTTATTTCTACACGACCCATAAACGATTCTTATTTGTTAATATTATTATTATTATTATTATTATTATTATTATTATTATTATTATTATTATTATTATTATTATTATTATTATTATTATTATTATTATTATTATTATTATTATTATTATTATTATTATTATTATTATTATTATTATTATTATTATTATTATCATTATTGTTATTATTTATAAAAATATTGTCTGTACACCGTTATCATAGGCATATGGCTTCGTGAACACCTGCGGCCATAAATTTTCATGCTGCGATGAAGTTACTGCTAAGCTACAGAAGAGCTTTCTCGAACTTTGCTTTACTCTTCTCGCGCTCTTACAACGATAAATTTTAATATTTCTATAAAGTTCCGGTAAACCGGTAAAATAGCTTTTTCGTAGTGGAAACTTCGTAATTACAAAGCATAATAAAGATTCATGGTAAATGAGCCACAGAGCAGTTACGTGTGCGTATAAAATTTCATAATTTGTGTTTCTTGCCAGTAAAAGAAAGATGTAAAAATGGAGAGAAAAATGTCGCGTCCCTGTCCAAGAAGATTGTGAGGGCAAAAGTAAATGGGATTCAGAGATGAGGGGACGATATTTAATGAAGGACTGCGGGGAACTTTAGCGCTTTGACATAAATCCTACCAACGACCGAGAGTTCTCACAGCCCATCTCTTTTTTATTTTGTTCGTACAATCTAAAAGTTTTTGCAGAAACCTTTGCTGAAGGTTGGGGGATCTTCGACTTTTGCAGTGAAATTCAACCCAGCAGTAGAAGCAACAGTGCTGGTCGATAAGGATGGCGGTCAATGGCGAGGCTGGTGCCCAATTCACACCCCTTTCTGCCGTTAGCATTCGTTATATAGGGTAAGCGACATAATAGTTATAAAATCCTTCCAGTTACTAAAGAGATTGGAACGCTTCCACATTAGTGAAATGAGTTGCAAATCAAAAAATTTTTGTAAAATGTGCAGAAATCGACCCTATGCATAATAAACCACCTCAAGATTTATTTTCCAAGCTAGATACTGAATTCCTTACGAAAAATATGTAATGGAATTAACCCTTACAAATATAGTTGAGAAGTATGAGAGTTTAACGAAGCTAAAATAACGATATTGTTTTTTTCTTAGAAATAATTGCAAATGCAGTGAGGAATAATATTTTTTTGAAACTGTGATATTACTTTGTACGCCGTAATAAAATATTTTACAGCCCCAAAGTGGCGGACAATGGCGAGGCTGGTGCCCAATTCACTCTTTCTGCCGTTAGCTTTCGCTATACAGGATTCGCGGCACAATAGTTATAAAATCCTGCCCGTTACTAAGGACATAGGAGCGCTTCCACAGCAGTGAAATGAGTTGCAAATAAAAAAATGTATATGAAATGTTATGCATAAATCGATGTTATGCATAATAAACCACCTCAAGAGTTATTTTCCAAGCTAAACGCTAAATTCCCTACGAAAACTATTTAATAAAATTAACCTTTACAAACATACTTGAGAAGCATGCGAGTTTAACGTAGCTAAAATAACGATGTTGTTTTTATTCTCAGAAATAATTGCAAATCCAGTGGGGAATAATATTTTTGAAACTTTGATGTTACTTTGTACACCGTAATAAAATATTTTACCACCCCAAAGTCTCGCATTACCGTAACGACCCTTTTACGAATATCGAGGGTGAATTTAATGAAAAAAAGCCGTGACATGCAGAAAGTATCTACAGCGGTCTTTTACAATAAAATCGGCAACGTCGGCATTTCATAAATGCCGAGTAAATTCAACCCTCGAAGGTTCCGAATCACTGCAAGATTTACCTCGCACCGTGAAAAATAAATTTCGGAAAGCCAAAAAAAGAGAGCCGAGTCCTAGATACCTAAACGGGCGTGAGAAATCGGAAGTCGGGTTTCCGGAATTAAAGTTCGAATACTCGATAAATCTCCTCTTCTTTCCACCGTCCGTCGCAACCCTTGGCCGAGGCACGAACCGGGGGCGAGTAAACTTTTGCCCGGTTTCCAGAGAAAGATCGGCGAAGACAGAGTGCCGGAGGACGGTGGGTGAAAGGATAAAACGGTGAACGAGCAAGGTGCGGGATAGGGACGGGGTGGTCGGGTCGCTGGTGCGAAGCTTCCGCCGGTGTTTCCGTGGGACGAGAACGACGAGGGAACAACACAAACCGGCAGCGACGATCCGCGGAAGAGGAAATTAATCGAGCCTCACGTGCACGCCCGTAATTAAATTCACGGCGAGGCGTGGGAGCGCGCGCGCGCGCGAGACCAGCACAGACAGACGGACGGACGGAGATGGATCTATCGTTGCTGGGAGCGTCGGTGCGATTCGAATCGCATTGGCTTGTTGCCCCGCTCCGTCGCCGGATTTACTCTCGGCAGACTGGAGTATATACCGTCTTTCTCTTTCTGAAACGCGATAGTTCTATCTCTCTCACGATACAATGTGAACGAGTAACTTTCGAGTCCTCATCCTCGCGGGTTCGTGCTGCGCGAGTTTAATTTTCATTTGAGCGCGAACCTTGGAGGCTCGTCGGGGAGCTCAGGGCGAGGGGGGAGCCCTCGCTCTCGCTCCGTTATCCATCGGGGATACGTCTCTATCTCGCTTACCAATTAGGGAAATTCGAAATATAAATTGGTGACGTACGTACGTACGTTTCTCGTTTCCCGCTGAAACTAAATGAATTTCGATTAACGCGGGACAAAAGTTACTGCAGCAGGAGACCTGTTCAGGGTGGAGATAATTCTATGGGCTTGGATCGTAGCGGGGAATCATTTACCAAGAAATATAAAGACAGGCGATGACGAATTTTTATTATTTTTTTTCTACGAATGAATGAAAAATTATTTTCAGGTCTCGTTCATGCGGAAATCAACTTGATTGTCGTTCGGCTAGGAACTCGTAATCAGAGGGGTGATATGCTATTCACGGTGAAAATTTACTTATCACACTTGCAGATCAATGCACCGAACACAAATGGACTCGGCACGGTCAACAATGTGTCGCAAATTTTTTATATTGAATTGAATGTATGATTTTGTTTCATAAGGCACCGCTCTATCGGGTCTACCGGTATCGTGTGAAACTGTAACGAGTGGAAGACAAATTCTGTTTGTACTACATATATGATTGTGATAAAAAAGTGAAAAAAAACATGAAAAGACAATTTTTATTTAAAAAAATGAAGTGTTCCGAGAACCGTCCATTTTCTAATTTGGTAATCCGGAGGGGAGGTATTTGTTGTTTCCTGCGGGACTGAAGTTCCTCGCGGATAGCTTCCGCCTTCACTCTCGTGTATCGTAACGCAACAATTTTTTATAAGGCGATAGGTACATTCTGCTACTGTAATAAGTTACCTGCTAAGTAGTTACGACCGACTATGGTCAGACATGGGGAACAGCAGTCGAGCCATTGGGGTCAGAGGCGCTCTCACGAACACTCCTCCGTTATTTACAGCCTTTTTTTAACCGTACATACGTGCGAGTTGAACATTAACGAGCTACTGCGCTCACCCCAGCGAAAAGTACACCAGTAACTTTTTCATTTTAGTCCAGCTACCGCGCGTGTATGTGTGTGTGTATGCGCGCGCACCGGTGTAAGTTGATAAAACTCACAGGGGATATTGTACAAGGCGAATGGTAATCTAGCGAGCGATGTACTCGGCAAGTTATAGTACATCCTTTACACTGTAAGCTCCGGAATGGCTGGCGCCGTAGCCAACTTTAATAAGCTTAGCGACTAATAAACTTTGATCGTCTTCCATATAAAGTCTCCGGTTTGTACTTGTTTCTCGGTCGTTTTAAACGACGCGATAACAACTGCCACGCCATCGTGCCCACGGAAAACAGTGGGAAAAAATGTTCCGTGGAATTGGAACTTTTCTGAAGACATTTTTTCCTGACTTAAATTCAAACTAGGAGGGCCAATATGAGCAACTAATTAATGAAACTCTGAATTGGTGCTTACTAAAAACATATTTTGCTTCCTCATAAAGGAAGCTTTGTTTTGGAGAAAAAAAAATCGAGATTTTAATGAAAACGTGTTAACAATGTTCGAAAACATCGAAAAATCACATTCCGGAAAAATGCCGTGTGTGTGACTCAATCGCGAAAAATTGAAACCGCTATAACTCGAGAATACCTCCACCGATCAAGTTGAAATTTCAAACACAGCAGGTGTGGTTAATAGTCGATGTTTCTTCAAATCATTAAAAAATGTTCAGTTGTTTTTTTGTACGCGATTTTTAATTTCTTTAAAAATGTTTGTACGCCCTCTAAATCTTACATTTTTTTAGCTGTCGGGGCAAAAAGTTGTACACAGATGGAGTATGACCGTTCGATGATCCCTATTAAATTTTCTAGAATCGATGGAACTGTAAAAATGTTATGGCATTTTGAATTTTTTGAATGTCTTGATAAACTGGAACTTTATTTTGGAAGAAATTTTCCGTATTAAATATTCATCTAAAAGTTAAATAAAGGGTAGATTCGTGATCAACATGGAAAAATACATTAAATAGTTCCGAATCGACGACTAACGAAAAAAGTTTATCGGGCATTTTTATAGCCAATATTGTAAAAATGAGTGATTTTGCGTATTTTCAGACAGCAATTTCTTTGCTTCTCGATGGCGTTGCGGAACAACCCAGGTGCCTATTATATTGAACCGCAAGAAACACACAAGATGATGGGTATTACGGGGTTGTAAAAGCCAGGTTAAGAGGTTTCATTTCGATTTCTTGAGTCAAAGTTGAAAGTGCGAAAAAACGATACATGGAATTATGCAATCCATGTATTTTTCCACGCTGAACCTGAATCGGCCAGCTATTTTGCGAAGAAGTCACACACAACGTTGAGGCTGAAAAAAGTTGAAAATTGAAATTTTCATATCGCTTCCTCATAACAGCTGAAAATTGAAATTTTCATATCGCTTTCTCATAATATTCCTTTATTCGCGAAGATTCCTCTATGAAAAACTCAAAAATACCGAAAATGCTTTCTCATAGAAGAATCTTTGCTAACGAAGGAATATTATGAGAAAACGATATGAAGTTTTCAATTTTGAACCTTTTACCATGTTATTCGATGGTGCTGTAAACTAATGCCGACACTAATATACTAGTTCAATAACATATTACTAGAAAGCACGTTTAGTTGAAAAAAAAAAATGTTAAAGTTAACGAAAAAAAGAAATTGTCGATCTGCGTGGATCAAAAGTGTTTGTTGAATGTAAAACCATTTTAACTGCACAATGCTTAGTGCATGCCATCGCCCACGACGGTTTTCCACGACCGGAAAGCCCTCAGAGAAGCGAACGAGAAAGCACCATCGCCATATCCGTTAATATTTCACCGAACGGTAAAAGTTGTAAGAGCCGGAGGGAGGATGAAAGAAAGCCTCGCTCCACTGGAGGCACCGATGCCGTTGGTGCTGCCGGTACAGTTGCCGGGGTGTGGGAAATTTTCTTCTCTCGCCCGGCGATGAATAAGGAATAAGATGAAGACGAGGAATAAAAATAAGTGGAGAGAACGAGTAGACGATGCAAGCATCGGTTCGGTCTGTGGCACGAAACATCGGTGAGATGGGAGAAAGGGGGCAAAACGAAACCTCGGGGCAAAACGAACCAATTATACCAAAAGTTTCATCTCAGAGGAAGAACTGGTCCGTTTTGCCTCGGTGTTCCGTTTTGCTCCGCTCTCGCCTATATGGACGGAGACCGGAATTCAACACTCCTGCCCACCTCTGACTATTTGTGCATGCTTCTATGCATGTATAGGTGTCTCCGGTGTATTAGCGGTATATACTTCCATGTGTATATACATATATATGCCATGTACCAGTATCGCGACGCCGGTGAGAGATGAAACTACGCCAACGAGAGAGTGCTGGGAGGGAAGGAAGGCAATCTCGTTGCGTCTCCGCTTCTGGCAGAGTATATTCAACAAGCTGCTCCCCGACGAAACACGATATAAACACAGTAACGCTGCATTCCGACAGGTAAAGCCAACGAAATCCAGCAGGGATGCGAAGCTATCGTACACCTGTAGGAGTTGGGACAGAGCTGGTATATTATCAGTGGACAGACTTTAAATGTGGTGCAAGTACCGAGCATCCCGGTTGAAGATCTACCATCCCAAAGTCGCCCGACGAGAAGGAAGCGACTTTGTGGGCATCGAGGAAAATTTGTCTCGTCGTATACACAAATAGAAATCCAATTGAATAGGTGGTATCGCCGTGTAGGCGCCGGTCGAATACACGTTAAAAAAAAGGCTCGTACATCTGACACATGTTTCTTGTTCGAAACGTTTCACAATCTTTTTCTTCCATAATTTTACAATTATCTTTATTGGCACATTTACATCTCTACCACTCACAACTCTACCAGAAAACAACTCTCCCCAAACATCTCTACCGTATTAGAACTCTGGCAATATCTCTACCACTGTACGATAAAAAAACTCTACCAGAGCGAACCAGTCGCCAATAACTCTACCATATAACAACTGTACCGAAATATAGGCGTCCAAGGAAATCTCTCCCAGAAAGAACAAAAAACTCTACCAGAATCACAATAAAACTCTACCGGAATACAAGGCTGGGCGGTATAGCCTTGCATTCCGGTAGAGTTTTATTTTGATTCGGGTAGAGTTTTTTTTTCGTTCCGATAGAGTTTTTCTTGAACGCCTATATTCCGTTAAAGTTGTGAGTGGTAGAGACGTAAAGGTGCCTTTTTATCAACGATTAACCTATTTTTACCGGAAAAAAAATTAAATTTAACAGGCAAAAAAGAAATTGTGATACATTGCCGACATGAAATGTATTTGTCGAACGAGGAAACGTTTTTTGCCGTGTAGAAGGTAGTCGACTGTATCACCCTTCCGTTCTTTCGTAGTTTGAATCCCATTAAGTAGTCAGAGTCAGGACATGGTCGGACGAACCGAGATTACATTGTCCCGAGTCGTATCCAAGTTTGCCAGGGTTTCCCGAATTTTGGTCGGAATTTGACGACAGCGTACAAGGTTTCTGTGACTCCGGTCTGTTTACATGTACGTTTCGTAGTTGGCGAGACACGACGGACGGTGTTCTCCGACTCGGTGCCCGGAGCTAATTAAAACGAGTCGGTACTACTCACGTGTGTCATGGAGTAACACGCTGAGCGAAAAACGTGTAACACGGTACGATAGATGACGGTGATATGATACCATACACAAAGGGAGAAAGGCAGTGTTGAGTCAGACGAGGAAACTTGTAACTCAGCGACGGGGAGTCCCGACGAGCCAAGTTAATTTCAGTCTCGACGAGCGAGACAAAAGGCAACGAGTAAAACCGGAAGTCAAAGGGCACGAGGTACGGACTGTAAAGCTTTGAATTTCTTGGTGAAGCAGTTGGAGGGAATGAGTTTTGTCGGTGTGTATGTGTGTGTAAAGAGAATTCCACTGTACCACTCCACGAAACCCTATGATATTGGCACGTACTGGCTTACAACGGGTTTCAGTGACTCGGAAAGTTTCGGTCTGGAATAACATGTCGAGCTCGAGATCGAGGGTGTTTCGGCGAGCAAAGAGTTTTCCCACAGCAAGCAAAGAGCTTCCCGCAACGAGAACAGGGATGGGAGAATTGGCGCGGAAGGGCTTAACCCGGCTAGGAGAAAGAGAAACGTTTTCATGCCCTCGAAGCTTTGCCACTAAGTTTTCCTACTGAGTCTGGAGCAAAGTCTGTTGAAATCGCGAATCTCGTTGATGTCTCTGTGGGAGGAAACGTGAAGCTCTTTTGCCACCTTTGGATTATACGTTTACCCATTTACTCAAGAAACCCGCTGAGTCATACCTCTTGCTATTTCACTTAGATACATTTTTGGATCTTACCACTCGATGACGAGTGGGAATGACGAAATGTATGCATTATTTTCATTTGGACATAAATTTCAACACCGCAACGAGTGCTCGATAAACTATACGTCGGAGCTAAATTCTTCGTAGAAAACCCAATAAAATGAAAAAAAAACTTACAAAGCAAGAGTCGTAAGATCCAATTAAAATAAGAATCAAATATCCTGCGACACCGACGCGGAGTATATCGTCTCGTGCGTCCGTGTCGCAGCGACGTCCGTCCGACGATACGAATCTTGAAAGGGCTGCGTGGGAAACCATTCGCGACGCGTGTCGAGGGGAAAAAAAGTTATACGAGAATAAAAATGAACGGAAATAGTATATCCATTCGGAATGCCCGCCCACGTCGAGACTTACAGCTCCACCCCGCTATCCGCTGTCTCGCCGCTCTCGAAATCCGGTACATCAAAGAAACGTTTCTCGTCTCGGCGAAGAAGGCTTTCCCATCATCGAAATTCTACCAGCGAGAAATAAAGTTTCCTGAGGCATGGCAAGATTGGTCGGTTAAGTAGGACACTTGATGTTCCGGCTGAGCTGTCTTAACGAGCTCCGTCGACGTTCCTAACCGGGATGAGTCGTCCCCAGCCGCATTCGACCCACCGACCGCTTGTCAATGAATATAAATGGCCGGAGCGTCATCGCATCTCTTGATAGTCTGGGTAGATAAGGATATTCATGGCGCCTTGAGACAGCAACAGCAGAGTTGGTCACCGTCTCGACGGACGAGGTGTTGGAGTGAGGCACCGAGTGCAATAAAGTAGAGTGGCTGATGGAGTGCCCTGAAGGACGCGAGGGAATATATATTTTACTAAACGTTCCTATCGTCGCGTAAAGTATATACTGCAGCCGGTAAACTGGGCGAAGGTCGGAACCGTATACTGTACGTCATAGGAAGTCTGCAAGCAGTAGTTGCAGTCGGGGACGATCGGAGACGGAAACTTGGGAAACAAATTCGTTACGCACGAAATTAAATTTATATGGATTTATATGGACGAAAGAAGGGGACAAGCATGTATGCACTATAAAATAAGTTTATATTCGTACAAACATTTATTGGCCACAAACGTAAAAAATTTCTTTTTCGTTTATTTTACATTTATTACGTGTTGAAAAAACGAATCGTAACAAATGGTAAAGTTGGTGGATTAGCAGTAAAAAAATTGTTGACTTTTTTAAACGTTAAATGTTCGAAACTTTAAACGATTTTTCTGCACAATTAATCGCTAAAAACAAATAAAAGAATAAATCATTTCATGATTTAATATAATATCATATAAATTAAATCATTCCATGAAAAAAAGTTCCGTCATCGCTCGTTATTGATGCAAAAACATTTTTCACGACTTTTTGCTTAGCGGCAAAAACGGGTTAAAGCTTCCAAGATAGAAGACCAGTTAAAGCTGCCAAGTTAACGTGTACCAGTGGTCACGGTAGGTTTGGGTCAGACATAAGGCAAGTTTGTATAATTACAGTGACACGCCGGTAGTCGCGGCTTGGATGTGGTCGGACAAGGTACAAACATCCATCCGGAGGTCCTCGACGAAGAAGGGTGTAACACACCCTGAATAGCCAGCTGCGGGTGAATATCTGTCGGGACTGCGATGCGCCGTAGTAATGCAAGATGCAGTTCGTAGTTGCTAATACATAGTCTGACAGAATGGACATCTGTTTCCCAAACATCTCCGAAGAAGTAGATGAAATATTTACGTAGCCTACGATGTGGATTGCCCGGAAAGTTACGAGATATCTCATCGAAACAACTGTAATAGTAGTTGCGGTTGAGTATGCTCAGACAAGTTGCAAATGTCTCTGTAGACCGCGGTTGCGAATTGCTCGAAACCGTATACGAGATATGTAAATAGACTAGCGGCGCAGTAGCTGCGGCTGGATGTGGTCAGACAAGCTACAAATTTGCTTGCTGATGTCTCTCGATGAAGAAGGACAAATACCTCTCGACCTTGCAATATAGGTACAACTACAATAACCTACCTTGGGCAAACTGTATTGCGCGGTCTATACGTACTGTACTAAAGTGGCCATTCCACCGCGCTCTGTTGCGGCAAGGAATGCACGGAAGTTCGCATCGAAATGGCACACGGATGTTTGATTAGAAATTCGTTTGAACCGTCGTCGAGCGTATTTGAAGAAATCGAGAAACAATTTCTAAACCAGTGCACGATAAAAAAAACGAAAGATTGAACATTCCACAAACATATCTTGTCCACAAACGAATACATTTCATTAATTGTTAATATTATCATTTTTTTACTTAAAAATACGATTCGTTAAAAGCGCGGTGATTTCACTACTATCTAAGATTCTTATATAATAAAAAAAACTTTATCCAACCTTTATTCCAAACCAATGCATTGTTTTTTTTGTCACTTTGAAAGTTCGTCAAGTGGCAATATCGTCCTTCGCAGGGTTAATCGACAGAAGCCCGCAAGGGTTGCCTAAGGAAATAACGTATACGCTGTTTCGAGGGTCGTTGTAACCGGAAGCGATACGTCGTCAGGGCCGAACAAGAATCACGATTCCCGCGGTCTACGTAAGCCGAGCCCCACTGCGTATGTTCCGAAGGTCGACGATATTATAGTACTTCCAGCTTGGTCGATTGGATGCGATCAGATACATTCTAGCGTCAAAGACGATTGTCTTGCTGTATATATAGATCCCACTATTGCGGGGCTTTGCTATGGCTGACTACTCCTTGGTATGGACTACTGGTCTAGTGGGCACGTTCCAGTGGACGAGGCGGTGAAAGCCGAAGTGGTTGTAGGCTCAGGGGGGAGCGGGTAAGTAGGCCAGTGTGCACTAAGGCATCAGTGTGTATTAGCAAAAGCACTTCGATCCAAGACCGTCTAAGTACATCGATGCCTGTTGAATCCTCTGATAGACTGTATATACCAAATACCTCGAATTTGGCACGTGGCCTGGGGAATGTGCAGATTATTACAATACTACCAATCACAGGTCGCAAGAGAATACTCGAGTACGATTCTATACATATGTTTAAAAAAAATCATGGATAAGATATAAGATCAACAAGAAATATTTATTTCCATAACGAATTGTAAATATTCATAATAGTGAATCCCTTCAACGAACGAGCTCATTCGTTGCCATTTTGGCAATCAAAGTTTTAACGAGGTCGATTTGTTATCTTCTGCAAAAAAATTCACCGTTGACGTATCGGGATCGATGAATGCAATTTGGGTCAATGGATAATAATCTTTTTTATACCGAATGTAGAGAGACGTAGAGACTCGAATCGTTTTTTTCTTGATTCTAAACGTCAACCCGAGTCCTTAAAAAAATGGATTGCAGTCTTTGTTACTGACTGAGGCTGTTTCGCTTTAAGCCAACGGATTTTTTTTTCATGCAGTGTCATAAATAATATAATAAGGTAGCGTACATACAACGCGTGCTTATTCAGGGCTGTAAACATAATTGAGATAGCGTTTATCCTCTAGCAACGAAACATCATAATATTTACTGTCTCCAAGTCCCACGCGCCCTTAACAGCCAGGTTCCCATGGGCACGAACGAGTCACCAACGAAATTAAGATAACAGGATGAGCAAAGAAAAGAGGATAGACGGACAGTAAGTTCCCCCTTTGATCCACCCAAAACTTCCCCGGGGCTGGTGACGGTACCCAAGAAAAAAGCTTCGGGCCCTCTTCCCTTTATGACGAGATTGACGCCCACTCGTGCGGAAGTCTCCGTTCTTTCTCTGTCGGCCTCTCGAAAAATAACTCTGAAACTATGGTTGAGACATAAAACAAAAAAAAAGGTGGAAAATGCAAAAATGTAACGTCTATGAGAAAAGTGGAAAAATAAATAAAAATAAAAGAAATATTCCCTAGAAAGACTATGATGATGTCGCTTGATTGTTGTCCCTCGGGTAATGGAAGCGAGGATAATAAAGGTATGCGATGTCTCGACGGTGTTCTACTTCGCAAGTGGAAAAAGTAAATGCGAGGTCAGCCATTCGCGACGATGCGGCCCAGTGGCAATTACACATTCTCATCGCGATCAAAGAAAATCCTCCCCCCATCCCTGGTTATTATACTGCCAACCCGAGAAAAGGTAAAACACGGTTACCGAGACGGTGTACAAGAGTGGATCGTAGTCTATTCAGCGGAGAACCCAATTATGTGACGAAGCGCGAGATATATCCCCAGCTTTGCATAACGACAATAACGAAACTATAGTGCAAAATTATGATTGTTTCGTGAGAACAGAAAGCATTCGCTTTGTCGCATCGTCGTAAACAACTTACCGGGGAGTTTCGCGAAGTATCGCGCGTAACATCTGTCACTGACAAGCCTCTTTCGGACGGGAGTTAACGGGAGCGTGTTTCCACCGTGATAATAATGATAATCAGGTCGCGGGAGAAAACTGCACGAACCGTTTAATATTCGGAGTAAGGATGGCTGCTCGTGCCCTGGAACAATATAGGGGTTATCGTGATGCGACCCGTAATTACGCGAGAGGCGTCTAGAATTCATCTCTCCACCGTGCGGCACTTGTACATTAGGAATACCAAGCGTCATCCCCTATCTAGTGTCAAGCTTCGCGCAGCCTCTTCCACATCATCCACGGCACGGTTGCTCCCGACACTCGGAATTATTTTCCACCCACGCGTCTCGGACACTTTGCATGTGAAGTGCGCTCGTCCGGTGGATACGTGGGAACTCGATGTACGCGTTGGCGGACTAAATTGCAGGGGCGTTCATGCACAAATGCAATGCCATGCCGACTGTAACGACGGCACTTCGCGTACGAAAATAGTTGAATTCAACGCTGCTGTGAACCTCTGAAGTTTAATTTTGATTTTACCTTTTGCTTCCTCGACACATACCGGATATGTAAGGAAGGAAGGTAGTGTAAGAGGTTCCAGGGTATAGCAAATATAAATTAAATTACTACTGGAGAACGGAATATCGCGAGATAGCCGTACGAGAGGAGGCATTCAGGAGCAAATTGAATGGCAGGCAGTCCGAAACGATATTGTGCGTGCGAAAATAGGTGGATTCAACGCTGCTGCGAACCTCTGAAGTTTAATTTTGATTTTACCTTTTGCTTCCTCAACGCATACCGGATATGTAAGGCAGGAAAGTACTGTAAGAGGTACCAAGGGTATAGCAGATAAATTAAATTACTGCTGGAAAACGAAATATTGCAAGATAGCCGTACACTGTGAAAAAATTACGTAGTAAAAGGAACAATACTGACTTTTTACCATGAAAAATAGTTGCCAGGGGAAACGTCTACATTGTATAATTACGACTATGACAAAAAAATCTTGGTTGCAAGCACAATTATACTTCAACCAATGGAATATATACTATCAGAAACTATCTATATAGACGTTCCCCCCGGGAACTATTCGATATAGTAGAAATTATTATTCTCAGTGTAAGAGACGAGGCATTCAGGAGCAAATTCAATGGCACGAAATCCGAAACGATATTCTGCGTGCGCAAATGCGTGGGTTCAACGGTGCTGCGAACCTCTGAAGTTTCATTTTCATTTTACCTTTTATTTCTTCAACGCATACCAGGTACTCAAGGAAGGAAGGTATTTTAAGAGGTCCCAGGGTATAGCAGATAAATTAAATCACCGCTGGAGATCGGACTATTCCCAGATAGCCGTACGAGCCGAGGCATTCAGGAGCAAATTCATTGGCAGGAAATCCGAAACGACATTATGTGTGCGCAAATGCGTGGGTTCAACGGTGCTGCGAACCTCTCAAGTTTAATTTTCATTTTACCTTTTACTTCCTCAACACATACCGGATATGTAAGGAAGAAAGGTACCGTAAGAGGTATCATTGTATGGCCAATAAAAATTCAATCACTGCAGATGAACGGAAGATTGCAAGATCTTCCGAGTCGAGGCATTCAGGAGCAAATTCAACGGCCGGCGAGTTCCAAACGATATTGTGCGTTCAAAAATGCGTAGGGTCAACGCTGTCGCGAATCTGTGAAGTTTAATTTTAGTTGTACCTTTTACTTCTTCAACGCGTACCAGGTACTCAAGGAAGGAAGGTATTTTAAGAGGTACCACCGTATAGCAGACGGATTAAATCACCGCTGGAGAACGGACTACTCCCAGATAGCCGTACGAGCCGAAGCATTCAGGAGCAAATCCATTGGCAGGAAATCCGTCACGATATTCTGCGTGCGCAAATGCGTGGGTTCAACGGTGTTGCGAAACTCTGAAGTATAATTTGGATTTTACCTTTTACTTCCTCAACACATACCGGATGTGTCAGAAAGGAAGTTACTGTAAGAAATACTATAGTACAGAGCTTGGCAAATACCCTAAGTACTTGAAGTACGTATTAAAGTATCAAGTACTTGAAGTACTAAGCGCTAGGTAGTTCTTGAGTACTGATGTATTGAGTACTGGCAGAAGTTATTGAGTGGGCACTGACTGAGTACTTGATGCTACAATATGTATACAATAGGGTGTTTCGAAAAAAAAAAATTATTTTTGTTTCAAGATGTTTGATAAGAACTCCACCTATTATAGCTAGATAGGCATACCTTTTAAATTTGAGCTTAATCGGTTAATATTTAGAGGTCGCTCATAGGCCATTTGTGTTTTCCATTTAAATAACATGTGAGAACACTATACCTTTTCTTCAATTCTGAATAACTTCGTCAATTTTGAAGCTACAGAGCTTTCAAAAAACTCATTTTAAAGGTCATGAAATGAGCTTCAAAAGCATACGCATTACTTTGCACACTTGAAAATTGGTTATTCCAATATTCGATGTTGTATGGAATTTTTTTTTTTTTAATGAATTGGTTTATGTTTTTGGAATCATATGAATTTTTAAATAATTCCCTTACGATTTTTTTCATGAATTATGGATATGTTTTCGTAGCAAGATTTCAGATTACACTCACAAAAGTTTCCGGGTGATTAAACGAATAGTTCCATAGTTCCTTAAGGTAGTTCTAGCGCATGGTGTTTCGGATAACTTCAACGAAAATGAGAGAGAATTTCAAACACTTCTCGATGGTATAAAAATCTGAAAATATTCATGCATATTAAAGGTACTGGAAAGATTAATTTTACATAATTATAATTCCAAAATGATAATAACAAATTGATGAAAAAAACAATCGTTCAAAAAATTTCCCGGTAACCAAACTTTCTCTTTAATGAAAATGATTCGTTCATTTTTCTTTATATACATTTTTACAGATTTTTCTGAAGACTTTGAATTTTTATGTTTTTCCACAATGTGGAAAAACATAAAAATTCAAAGTCTTGCAAGATAGACGAGTCGAGGCATTCAGGAACAAATTCAATGGCAGACGAATCCCAAACCATATGCTGCGTGCAAAAATGCTTAGTTTCAACGCTTCTGCGAACCTGTCAAGGCTAATTTTAGTTTTACCTTTTACCTCCTCAACGCATACCGGATATGTACACTGAGAAAAAGAAATGGTTGGATCAAGCAAATGTACGGTGACATACGTTCAAAGGTGTATTTTGTTGGTACAACAAATATGTTTGTTTCAATTGACAAATTTTGAATAAATTGAAACAAATAATCGTTTAACAAGGCAATGCTTTATTTGTATCAAACAAATAACAGCTTTGAACGTATGTCACCGCGACTTTCGGTTAATCCTACCAATTTTTTTTTCTCAGTGTAAGAAAGGGAGGTATTGTAAGAAGTGCCAGGATATACAAATGCAGGTATTGCAAATAAAAATTAAATCACTGCTGGAGAACGGCGGATGGCAGGAAAACCGTACGAGCCGAGGCCAGGTTTGGGCCTCTGCTCGACTGCAGGGCTCTCTATACACCCCCGAGGAAATACGATTCTTAATTGAGACGTCCTACTTCACCCCCATGGCCACGCTCGTTTCCCTTTCCGCTCGCTCCATCTCTCCCGCATATCCCACCGACAGTCGAACATCTTTCTTTTTTTTCCTCTTCCTTCTTTTTACTTCACTCATTCGTTCACCTACTCGCGAGTTCGTCCCCTCTATCCACATCCGATTCACCTCCATCCTGATACCTGATTCGACTTCCCCATCTTCATCGCTCCTCGCATTCTCCACCGTCCTTCCTACCCGTGGTCTTACTCTCTACTCCGTTCCCGTAAATCACCCTTGTCTTTTTTTCTATCGGATATTCCAACCCTGAATATCTCGACGAAACCGATTTCACTCGGAATTCCCTCTTGAAATCCTTTTGTCTTCTAGACTTTCTTTACTATCTCGAAGAAATCGTTGTTTTTGGGGAACAAAAATAAAAATATTTCGAAACATTGGTCTCTGGATGGTTTGAATTTACATAATCGAACAAAATTTTCTAAATCGATGCAATTCAACTCAAGAATGTTTCACGTTTAATTTTGAGAGAAGCTGTAAAGGCTTTTTCGGGTTGTATAGAATTTTTTCTTTTTCAAGTAGCTAGGTGAACTTCGGAACGACGATCGAATCGAGCGAAAAGTAGGACGAGAGTTTCTTTGGGATTTTATATTTACGTATCAATAAATTTCACGGTAAGGGTGCGAGTTCCGAGCAGTAACGTATTTCGAGAAGGTGGCGGAGATATGGTAAAAGGGCCGACACAGGGTTGGAAACCATTATCGAGGGTTCTTTCGCGAGGAGCAGTGAGAAGCTTCGCGAAAGGGATAAGCGTGTGTTCTCCATATCGTTCGAGAGACTTCATTCTCGGGCATG
Organism: Ichneumon xanthorius; assembly: GCA_917499995.1. Taxonomy (NCBI): domain Eukaryota; kingdom Metazoa; phylum Arthropoda; class Insecta; order Hymenoptera; family Ichneumonidae; genus Ichneumon; species Ichneumon xanthorius. The sequence continues at coordinate 5,142,305 of OU824202.1, read as the reverse complement.
GCTCACCTCCGCTACCGTCTTATTCCTCTTAAGTACTATCTATATCCCTGTGTATCACTCAATTTTTTAAAGGGGTGCGAACGACTTGGACCCTACGACGTCGACGTTCTCACCCTTCGGTTACTTACAATAAAAACATTCTCGTCGTATCGCAACGTCGACTTTTATTGGCCGGGGGGGAGGGGCGGGGGGGGGGTGGAATGTTTGCAAAAGTTGTATGAAAAAGGATCCCAGCCAGCGTTACACCGAAATTGCGAAAGTTCCAGACTCGCAGATTCATGCAGCTCGCTGAAAATCTCGCAGCGAGAATTCGAATAAATTTTTTTATCACAATTTAGAAATATAAAGTCGTCTCGGGAAAAAAGAAGTAACCGTGAAAATACACCTTGCCCCCAGCGAGTAAAAAAGTTACAGTAAAGTTTGCATCGTTAATGATGAAAGACTTAAATTTTACTGCGCGAATCGTATTTTTGTGTGACTTTGTGAAGAACAAGCTGAAAATGGTACTAACAAATAGTACTGATTATTTTTATTCCAGGTATCCCTTTTTTCCAACACTAACTTCAATTTTCCGTCTTTGTGTGCCCATAATTTCTTGTCTATCTAAGAACTCAAGCGATAATTCAGACGACAATTTTTTATTTTTCATTCAAACCATCTTCACCAGATTTTTTACTCCAGGTCAGAAATCCATGTTCGACACGAAGCTCATTTCCCCAATTTTTTTCTGAAGTCAATCACGACACTTAATTTACTCCCTCTTTTTTTTCACCGCCAAAATGAAATTCCCTCGCGATAACTTGAGAACCGTCGGAGACGTTATTTTTTCTCACCCCCCGTTTCGTTCCCGTTCAAGTATTTCAAGTGCCCCGTTCGCCGTCCAGTCTGGACGACGTCGGCCGTCCCATCGATTACTCGATAATTAGCGAGTTCAAGCGAATGGAACGAAAGAAAAACCATCCCTTTCACTCACTCTCTTCCCTCCCCTCGCGACCGTTCTCTTATCGGGCCAGAGACGGAGAGCCCGAGAGAAATCTCCCGATGTTTCAGGAGTTTGAAAATTATGATCACAAAGCGCGCCCGGTGTTATGCAAGAGACGTGAATTGTTCAATTCGTCTCGACGTATTTCTAGATAAATCGACGGGGAACGAGAGAACTTGAACGAGGGAAAGGAAACGGGAGAACGGGGAGGGGGAAATAAGCTGTACGAGATAGGGCGAAGTTTGCCGTGCGAGACCAGAGTCGAGGAAACGAGAGGGTCTTCTCGCCCGGGGATACTATCTCGCTCCCGACCCCTCACCCGAAGTCTCCCGTGCGCAGCGTTACGCCAATGTCGATTCCCTACCACACTGCCAAAGCCCAGATTCCCAGCAGAGAGATCCCACGGGAATGACGCACACGTTATAATAGTAGATTGCCTCAAATTGGCGCGAATTACACACCATCCGAAAGCTACGGCGAACCGTCCGCGGGTCACAGTAATGCGAAATGTACCATGCTAATAATATCGCGCGAGTGCAAACTGCATACCACTACGGCAATTATTTTTCTTCAATATTTAGCCTTCAACTCTATTCGGTGAGACCTTAGGCGTTCACACGTTCGCTAATCCCTTGGCCCTAACGTGTGAGCGAGAATGAGCAAATATCACCCTTCGCGAGATACCGGCCGGGCTGATTTTAAATAATCAATTTTGCGAGAATGGAAATATTTTTAGGGTGATTTATGAACTGGGTCTATTTTCATTTTTTACATTCTCATCGCATGCGAGGGATGGAAGGAGAGATTTTTTAATAGGAAAAAATTAGACAGTGATTTAATTTACTGAAGTTGAACATTTTATATTATTTAGGTTGTTGAGTCAACAATTTGTAATAGGTTTTAACCTGGCAACTAATAAAAATACTACTAATTTACTGAAGTTTGATGAGATTTTAAGGTTCTTCCGTATATCGGCATTCGCTCACTCTCCGATAATTGCTCTTTTCAATTTTCTCCTGCTATATCGAAAATAATCTATTATTATTTTTTTTTCACTCTGTCGAATGTAGCTTTTGCACCCAGAAAAAAAATTATTTAACGGCCGTCCCGCAAATAAATATTTATTTGGTTGTAAATAAATATTTATTTGGTTATAAATAAATATTTATTTGATTAAAAATAAATGTTTATTTGCGATTGCCCGTCAAATAAATTACTTTTCTGGGTATGAAGCTCAGCATTTACTGCGGAATTCGATGGAATCGAGTGGTACTAAAAATCATACTTTCTACGAACACTTTCATGCTGCAGTTTATCAATTCGGTATAATTCGGTCGCGAAAATCTTACATCAGTTTTTTTGTTTTCTGCACGAACTACAGGACAAAACGGGGTGTACTCAAACCAACAGAGTCTTCAATATTTGTCCGGGCAAATATTCGCTCGCGTTGTAACTATTGGTAGCACAAATGTTTGGCACGAGCAAACGGGACGACCGACAATGACCACGAGGTGTAATGAGCGGAAAACGACCAATGATAATAGCGCAAGAGACAACCGCGAAACCACGGAAGCACAGTGACAACCAAAAATGATCTCAACGACCAAAATAATCGATTCGCAAATTTGTTTTCAACCCCGTTAACGGAATAAAAAACCATTACAGCGTACCCGCGAGCGAAGAAGACCCCTAAATCCTTCCGGGTGAATACCGCCTCGCTTTGTCATGTATTTCCAGCCGAGCACAGAGACGAGTGCCCTTGAGGGGAAATTGTTCTTCCCTTCGACCGAGAGGAATAAGAGAACGAAGAAGAGAAGAGATGAGACGTGAACGATATAAGAGTCGGAGAGAAAAAGAAATGAAACACACAAATACCCCACGTAGTACGTTATGCTCTACTTTTCTTTATTTTCCCCCCTTTTTCTTTTTTCTTTTTTATTTCATTGTACGTTGTCTCTTGCGAGACCGATAAATGTGGGTCACGGAAGAGTGCCCTGCGTCTGCGAGAATGCCCTTTTCTCGGTTGAGTAGAAAGGAATGCCGAAGACATATAAGAAATAATAGAATAACGAAAGAAAATGGAAAAGAACAAGAAACGCTACCCGAGGAGACCCGCGCGGGGAGCGAAGGTGTATATCACCCTGTGCGATGACCGGGTTACGTCGAGTGTAAATCGACGATGCAAGCCGCCCGGAATATTTGCGGTTCTCCTTATCCACCCTGGCGCAGCCCCTGCGAGCCAGTGGCGCGTTAGATTTCCGCCTTATACTTTTTTTTTATCGCGCCTCCGCCGGCGAGCCGAGGGCACCCGGACGTGTTCTCTATCCTGCGCAAATTCGCTATCCATCGCTTTCACCTTCATCTTTATACCTTCCGCAGAAGCGGCGGCACGTCCTTGTATTTGTTCCGCTTGTTCGTCGTTTTACTTTTACACGATATACAAGATGTCGGAGACGAGAGGACGTACAAGGCAGAGACAAGAGAGTCCGACACTGCTTCGACCCTCTGTCCCGTCGAGGGAAAAAAAATAACCGCAAGGGCAGCTAACTTTTGCCTCTCCTGCTTGTTCATGCATAATCAATGCCGCCAAGTGAGAAGGCAAACAGTACGAATGTATAATTAATTATTTATTTCGTCGGCGCAGACTGCGGGGGCTGCTGGAAGGCCAAGGTGCCGGTTCGCTCTACTTTGCCGTGTCTGCTTCAGGGGCCGCAACTACTTGAGGGGGAAATAGAGAAATTGAAGGATGGTAAAAACTATACGGTTTTTTTTATCATTCTTTAGTTTCAGGATTATTCCCCGACGAAAGATGTCCGAGATCGTCCAAGATCGGGCAGACACAATGATATTCAAATAGTAAATTTCATTTAAACTTGGAGTTTGTTTCGCTGTACTAAAGACGAAAAACGGAATTTCCGTATAAAAATTTTTATTACTAAAAATTTAGAAGATATTTACTGATGTGAATGTTTGCTCAAATTTGTATGCACAGTTCATTAGTGAAGGAACTCTTTGATGTTCGCTTGGTCCGAGGGAATCTAACAGAAGCACGCGGACCGTGTGCGCGAAGAGTCGAGGCTTCCCTTCGAGACGGTCGGGACATGTGTTTGATAGGAGGTCAGATAGGCATCAAAAAGTGATGAGATTCCGGGCGCAATCCCACCGAGTGTGGTATTACGCAGTAATAGACCCGAGACCAGCGAGGGATCCCGTTCCGGCCGCAAGTTCTCCGGTGAGCTTTAAGAAAATGAAGCAACGCAACGGGCTCAACGAAACGAAATTTGCCTCACGGATTTCCCCGTGTACTTTACGTAATAATCCTCGTATCATCGTTTTTTATTTGTACCATAGGATGCGCGTCCGTGGATCTCCTTTGGGGCAATAATCAGCCCGAGTCTACTCTTGTTAACTTAAAGTAGGCCACCGTCTCAATATCGGGGGCCACTGTAATAGTGTCCGAGGTTGATCTCCCATAAGCTGAGAACCGGGTCGGTCCTTTATAGAGCCCGAACCCCCATAAGTTAACTATATCTCTTCAAACTTCATGATGATCCTGCAATATCACGAGGAAATAGTTAATTTACGGAAGATCGACATGTGCGTTTACGTGAAAGGTAAAGGAGCGTCCGGTTTACAGCTGGACAAACATCTTTCCAAAATGTATATCAGACCAGGACGCTGTTGCGTCTTTGAGGTGTTCGATTTAACGTATCGCGAGAACGGCACGATGGCGTGTGACATAGACAACGCGAAAACTATTTGTCGCCGCGTACCCGAGAGACAACGAGTGAAGAGCGCGGATTAAGAGAAGTGAGACAACTGCGAGAGAAAAGATTGGTGGGTCCGTTCGATACGAGAGTTTGAGGAGTCGACACGCAGATTATTACCGAAAAATAAAAGTCGTATTGCACAGTAAAGCTTCTCGAGTATTATTTCTTTAATATAAAAAAAATATCTCATCTTCACACGGCTGAGAAGCTTTTTTGCGAGAAAATTATCAGGGTCCGTCATACCCCATCCATCTTGCGGAGGCGCCTCCAGTGGATTCACTGGGACCTCTTAGAAGGCCTCAGAGTACACAGGGCCCGGGTCCTTCCAGGGAAGCCCCGGAGACATGAGTGACTATGAGCGTCTATGAGTTGACTGCCAACAAACGACGTTTAAATTTGGTTAAAATCGGAAGGACATATTTTTTGTGTACAAGCATATAAAATATGCTTTTCCGGTTTCAGCGACGCGACGTATGGGGCATATATGACCCATACATATACGTACGGTAAAAGTGGGTAATATGGCCCGGTCCATATATCATTGATTTACGTGTTAATCGAGGTGGGCCATATTCACCACTTTTCCCCTATATATTATACGTATACGTATATATTAAAGTAATAATCTTCATGCTCATACTTATATGATTTTTGAGGGTGGGACGTAACCTGAGACCTTTACGCAGTTCAGTCCCACGGCATATCGTCGTCGTCGAAGCCAGAGTAAAATCAAATATCGAACAGGAGAAGGCTCAGGAAATGGATTTCCTGAGTTCTCAGGCATTACCACCGTCGCTAGAATTTTCAGCGGAGATAGGATATACCCGGCTGCTGTACGGGTGCCGGTGCTCCATGTATAGCGTTCGGGTTTATGATCCGTGATGGTATAGCCGCGAGACACGAAAACCGTGAATCGCGAAAGTAGGACAGCTTTCGGAAACTTGAGTGGGGAATGGGAAAGATACGATCTGTCTTCGAAATTCCGGAATTGGTAGGGGTGTCCTGTTGCTTCGCCGCCTTTTACGATCACGTCGAGGATGACGTGAGAAGTATTAGGACGAAACGGCGCGAGGGACGAGGCAGATCCATTCCGTCGTGTAACGATTATGACGGCTTTTCCTCCTAAGATCGCAGGGAAATTGTCCCGGTAATACAATGCCGAACTATTTCGATTTTAAGACAACGCGGAACAATTCGGGTGAGGCAATAGCGGATTTTTTTATTTGAATTTCCTAAAAAAGAAATGGACTGAGGAATGAAATATAAATCAACGAAGGACAAACTTGTGTGTAATAACCGATTTGTGTGTGTGTTTTTTTTTTGTTAGACTAACGAACGGATTTTTTGCCAATTTGACAATATTGATTTTACGAAAAACAATAGCTCTCCAATTTTACCACATTCATTTTCTGCTGTGCAAACTGTTCGCTGTTAAATGAGCTTTCCGAAGACCTCGAGGCGAGACACGAAGAACAGGCCAAGGATAAATCCTCCGGGGGGGGGGGGGGGGGGGGTAAAATGTGGATCTCGTAGACGAGAAAAATTGTCAATGGGAAAATGTCGGGCGAACAAAAGTTTCGGGGAACGAGGCACCGGGAGATATTGCTTGCAAACCTTACAGGGTGGAAAATTCGTGTCACCTCGGTGTGCTGCTTCGTACTGCATTGAGGAAAATGATCAGACGGGTGGAAAAGTGAAAAAAAAAACGGAGAAAAAAAAACCATAGTAAAAGACGACCGATGGAAGGAACCGAGGGGAAATCGTATAAGCCATTGGCTCGGATATATCGCACGGCTGAATGCCTCGCGTCTGCCGATGATAAATTTCTCATCGGTGGGTTCTCCGTGCTACTGCTTCTGCTGCTGGTCTATTGGCATCGATAATAGTAGTACAAGGTAAACGAATCCGAGCGAGTACTAGAGCCGAACGAGAAGAAAACGTAGTGAATCGGTCATTATTTCTTGGGCATAGGGAGAGAGCGAGAGAGGCTCGGGCCGGCTTTATCGAGGAGAAGCATTCGAGATTGGAAACGGAATTCTCGAGCGTGGCCTCTCCCCGTTGTAATCTTGCAATTAACCCTCCGGTTTCGCTTCGGGTACTGGTCGATCGACTCAACTCAACTCACCCGCGTTTCCCGTAACTGGCTGTATAGTGCGCTCGAGCAGCAACGCCGCTACTACTGCTACATAGTCCTACGCTACAGTACCAATTCAATATCCTCGTCCGCTAACCGATTTTCCGAAAAAAAAAAATAGATGAAAAAAACCCGATTGACGGAACAAAAGAACGAATCCCATTATTCGTACGTATCGAGGCGTATTACCGACATTCCATTCGCTCCGACAGAAAGGAACATTTACCGGGTAGAATTTGCCTGCCCCACTTATCGTTAATGTTATCAGTGCGATGAAAAAGAAGGAAAAAATCCGTGCTGGAACGTTTCGCTTTCCCGGGGCGGCTCGCGATATCGGATTTCGTCTAAAGTAAAGAGGGACACTGGTAATTGATGAAAAAACATTTTTCGTCATTTTCGCCGATAACCGAACGAACGAATCGACAACACGACACTTTTCATCGACAATTCGCTCGAACGGACTTTCGTTTGTCCACACGCGAGATAGTCAGTTGGAGCGCGCAACTCCATAATTATCGCGGATATAAATAAAATCTGATATTTTCAACTGAAATGGCAAACAAGACCGCAGAGACAGCGTGGTTGAAGCTGATGCACTGCACAAATTATCAGTTCAGTGGTTCGATCATGAAATCGTCACGATAAATGGACTTTCCCATGAGCCCCCGCATTTCGCGTGTCTACCATCGATTGGAGCGAAAAAAATTGTTTCCTGAATAGTTTTTCATCCGACAAACGGGGCTTTCTGACCCGGTACGGCAATTTGTCATTGCATATTTTTGAGATACATTTCCGAGAGTGGGCTTCATTGACGCAGCATGTTCAACCACCCACTCCAAGCCCCGAACAAAGTCATCGTGGCATGAATACAAAATATACTCTTTACACCGGTGTCCCGCAGAGCCCACCAGTATTCATAGCGAAAATAGCTTTTCACATGTGATACACAAGTTTGTTTCTTCGAGGCGCCTCAATGTATTCCTGAACGAGCGCATGAGAGGAAAACGGAGAAAAGTCGAAAGTGAAATAGGAGGAGGTGAAACGTTGCCACAACAGCCTTGACACACTGGCCTTTCGGTCAAATCCTCAAAATTGATTGGCCCAACCCGGAGGGTTCGACGGTACCAACGGCCCTTCTTATGCCCGGATCCACCCTGGACTCACCCTGATTCTTACACTCGTTCGGCGATGGCCCAACACCTATGCTCTACTACTGTAGAGCTATCAGTGAAAAAGGATTTACCGGGTGTTACGGCCTGCCGCCTCTTGCCAGGGCGAGGCCCTTCCGTTCTCGACATCCCTTTATTCTCTCTAATTGCGAGACCGCTCCCGGCAACACCGGAAGCGACCTCCGACTGCCGATGAAATGATTGTTACGGAGTGAGGAAAGGAACGATGTAACTCGTTAACGAGAAATAATCTAGCGACTCCCGGGGATGATTAACTTCTTTTGAAAGTTCTCGGCGATACTGTGATAAACGCATAGCGCCGGGAACGAAGAAATGTTTGGCTTAGTCACGTACACGACTGAAGGCAAGTTGTTAATGAAGATTAACCGAATTCACACGTCGATGTGCCATTCAATTTTGTAATTTATTGTTACGAGTAAGGGACTTTGATGAGAGAATTCGCTGGTCGATTTTGCATCGTCGCAGGCGAAGAAACATTTCGAAATTTTTGGAAATAAAGAACAATTAAAATTGAAGAGAGAGAGAGAGAGAGAGAGAGAGATTAAAAAATCTCGAAAAATGAAGCTGAAATTCGATGAAAGTGTTCAGAAATAAAACAAATTAAACAGCAGGTATGTGTTCGACGATTATTTCTATAGTGGTTAAAATTAATAAGATAATGGTTTCTTTTATTAGAAAAATTAGTTTGAAATGCTCATCGCTTCCTGCACACCCAGAGAAAAAATGTATTACAACCAAATAAAATTGATTTAGAATAAATATAATTGTTTATTTGGATATAGGCTTAATGGGATTTTATTGAAATCTAATAAATTAATTGATCTAATCGAACATTCAGTTTTATCAAATTTTATTTCAGTTAATTGAATAAATAAATTATTGAAGTTAAGTAATTTTTTCCTTTATTGAAAATTATGTCCCATTATGTAACTCATGCAGGCATGAAAAGTACTACTTCTCATGCCTGCCGAGAGTGGCGTAAGTGGCGAAGTACAGCCAATGCCAACTATAACTATCCGGCGCATGCACATATCGGGCTGATTTTACATTACGCACACTTACTGTACGTTACGCACACTTACTGTACTTTACGCACGATTTTCGTACTTTACGCACGCTGGCTGTACAGGGCCACAATCAGCAGGCACGGAGTAGTACTTCTCCTACGTTCATTACTAAAAGTATTATGCGATACTAGTGTGGTGTAACAAACATCATACGCAGGCTGTGAAGTGAGTCTAAAATGCGCTATATAGTTGTATTGCAAATGACCATTATATTAATCGATTTTTTATTCATCATTTCGATATTCGATCAATACGACATTTTGCAAAAATATCGTTATCTCGCGTGAACACATTTTTCTTCGCACTCACAACACTTCCGAGGACCACCGTTCGAAGTCGCCTGACCGCCGACCAATACGACGCAATATGGCGAAGGTTTCTTTGAATCAAATCAATTATTTACTGAACGGAAATAAATACCTATTGACCGTCGCATACGCGAATATCCGGTTTGTTTATGGAAAATAAATATCTATTGAAGGTGCTGTTTTCGCTGAGCTATTCCTAATCGTCCAATAAACTATTCGTTACCCTGTAAACATCAGTTATGCTCAAAATATATGTTCTTATTAACGATGAATACCGCATATTCCTCGCATCACGTAATAAATATCCTTGAGTCAAATAAAGTTATAATAAATTCAAATAAAAACTATTCTAATATCCGATTTTATTGACTAGTTAATCAACTATTTTTCCGAATGTACGAGGAAGCCAAAAATAGCCGTAAAGAATGAGAAAACAATGTAGAAATAGCATTTGGACTCTTTTTTCCACCATTTTTCACGGCTCAAGCGAAACCCCTAGACAATGGATATCGGTCGGAATGATTTGATCCGAAAGCAATTTTACAGTGGGAATGGTGCGGTATGGCTTGACAAAGTGCTCTTTGAATTTGGTATGGCACGAAATGTCGAAAATGCGTTGCCATTCGTAACAATTAGCTGAGTGCAAACGAACCCGAGATAGGCCAAGTACAATTCACTTCTGTTACGCAAATGGACCAAGTTATTTATCTGGCTTTAAACAATTATTCGGTCGCGCGAACTGTGCAGCCCCGTTGGTGAAAGTGGTGCTGGTGCATTGTTCCACTCGTCGAGCACGGTTTATGTTTACCCGACCAGCAGGAGTATACAGCAGCAGCAGTATACAGTACATACGCTTCTCGGTTCTCTGAGTTGCCCATCGGTTAGCTGGCGGAGCGTTATTTGCAACATAAATTGCGTCGGGAGTGGAGGCTGAGAGGCCCTTAACAAAAAAATAAAAAAATAAAGGGTTCCTGAAAGCTACTCGTGACGAGCTCTTTCACTACCTTCACATTTGATCCTTGAAATAAGCCTACGCCACTCCGATACTCCGCTATCGTGTGAGAGTGCGAGGCACGTTATGGCATACGATAAAAACCTCGAAAATGAAAATAATATGTCGACGAATACACTTTACAGTTTTGTAGATGAAATTTTGTTTTGAAAAATGAAAACAAAAAAAAATGAGAATACTCGACCACGTAGAGGCGGATATAAATTTTTTATTTTGTTACGTTTTATCCACAAAAAAGTACATAAAATATTTTTCTTTTTTTTTTAATTATGATTTTTAGATACCATATCTTTAGTTCGTTCGAATCTTTGCCCGAGAGCCAGTTCGCTGATCTTCAAAGTTGCGAATATAAATATTAATGAAAATATTTATGAATTATTGCGAAACTATTCCAACATTACTGACAGGAAAATTCAGCACATTTTGGATTGTCGTTTTCACGTACGACACGGTCGAACGGGGAACTGGTAACTTTGAGTTAAATTAGAATAACTTGTAAAAAAAAAGAACAACGAATAAAAAAAATACTTTACGAAATTGGTAAAACATTTTTCTATGATTTTTATTTTCTACAAAGGCATCGACAATCGACGCATGTGGCACAAAAGGGAAGCGGATAGCTATATCAGACTACAGAGAAGACTTTTTTTAAGCGCGACGGGTGGTAAGCTTTGTTAGCAGCCTCAAATTAACCGTGCGGTTGACCGCAAACAAACGTTTCAATACACCCTCTAATTATCCTCAACTGAAGCAGCTTTTCATCCTGCCGGATGCATGCAGGGCGGAAGGATACCTACGGATAAAACCGCAGCTGGGGTACTACGTTATGGGTAGCTAAAAGCTTTAATTTACACAGGACGGTATCCATAAAACCTCCCGGGGCAATTTTCCCCGAATACATTTTAATTAATTTGAATAAAAAACACATTTTTCTCGCGGTAAAAAGCAATTTAATAAATTTTCATTAAGCATATTAAATTTTTACTCTTAAAACCCTATACGCTGATCTAATTTTTTAGTTACTCGTAAGCATGATAAGCTTAAAAAGATAAATCCCTCATTTAACTTTGTGTGCATCAGTCCAGCCGAATTTGTCGTCGCCAATAATCCCTGCATAAGAGATTACTTTAACTTTTTTTCCGACTCGTTGAGCAAATTTTTGTTGGAAAAACAAAGTTCACCCGACTGCAAGGACGATCAGTATTAAATTTGACGGAAATCGATTCGGGCATACAAATTTTATATTTTTTATTCGGAATAATATTAAAAAATTGATTTCACTGATTGATTATTTTTTTTTTAGATTTATCGAGATTTCTGATTGTTTAAATTTGGTAAATGAATAAATCGGGATATAATATGGTAATTTTATTCGCACCCTCACTCGTCACAGAGACTGTGCACCGCAAACATGCGGTAATAAAATGTAAATCCGTCCAGCCAAGGCTTACTCGTTGAAAAACCTTACAGAAGAGCGCACGCAATAATGGAGCGGAAAATAATTCGTTATCTCAGCGTACAATCGCAGCGACTCGGGAGTTTAATAATAAGCGTAACCAATAAACGATAACAAACCCCCCCTAAGCCAGCCCGACTCAAAACTTTTCGCTAGGACATCAACCGGCGTCTTTCCATGCCCCTCACACGCCAGCCGGTCGCCTCACGCGCATTCAACAAGCATCCCACCGAGGAATCAATCACTCGAAAAATATCTCTCACCCCGTTTCCCACAAAATATCGTTATATATAATACATATATATATTTTGCAAAAATAAAATATTAATCACACTACAGTAAGATTCGATAACTCAAGTACCTTTTCTCAAAAGACCATAAAAAACAAAAAAAAAAATGATCTCTCACCTGTCGGAGTGTCGACGATGAAGCTAATGTAATTTTCGCAGTTTTTCTCTTGTTTTCGTTTTTTCTTTAATTTTGTAATATATCTCGTTTCTTTAAACAATCACCAGAACTACTATGATCGTGGTAGCATCGCACGGGGGAACGTGATGCGTGCGAGGGTTTTAACGTTACGTGGCCTGCAGCGCCGGGTTGTATCGCGACACTGAGCGAGAATACGTCGGAGAGTATCCTGTTATCCTGTAAACAGGAGAGCCTCGACGTACTCTATCTATCTCTTTCACCGCCTCCACCTCTGCCCCCCCCCTCCCCTCTTCCCGGCGCCCCACTCCGCGGCCGATTCGTGCGAAGCTTCCCGCTGGTATAGAGCTTCCCGATATCCCGCGAAGCTCGAACGGGGGTGGAAACATCCCTCTCTGGGTGTATAGAGTGTTTCGCCTGGCTGGCTGGTTGCTGGCGAACGCGGGGACGTAGCTGCCGCGTATCCCCCCTCCGGCCCCTCCGACGCGAAGGTGCGCAGGCGTCCGCTTGGCCAGGGTATAGGCCTGCCTGGATATTATAGGTCTGGGCTGCAGGTAGCTTTGGCTAGGGGCTGGCTCCTGTCAACCGGCAGCCTGCATCAATACCAGCAGCACCAACGCTGTTCCTCCGTCGCCGTCGTCTTCGTCGTCGTCGTCGTCGTCCTCCTCCTCCACCTCCGGCTGCTCCGCGCGAACATTCGGCTCTCCGCATCCCCTCTGCCCAACCCCGTACTACCCGATTTCCCTAATTCCACATTAATTATTTGGGTCAAGGTCGCGGACGCCCTTGGCACAGTTTGCCTGCGCTAACTGTTGCTGATGCAAAGTCATCCCGTACGACCGTCCCCCTCTCGACATCGATAGACTGGCGCACAGTCGGGCTCGGGGCATAATGGCGCGCTTCCGAAATCCCCATGGAAATCGCCGGGATGGATTTCAGTCCGGACGAAGAATCCTGGAGGAATGCATTTTTTTGCTGCATCGAGTTTTATTTATTTATTTTTTTAGCATGACATTAACGAGTGCGCGCATACTGCGATCTGCTCGTCCAGCGAACAGAAACTATACATAAATGAAAGGAAAGATTAGATAGGGTGTTATATACAGTGTGATTGTAGATAAAGTCACGAAGCTGAAAGTAGCGTAGTATAAGATACTTGACGAGAGACTGCAAAAACCTTAATCTTAGCGAACTCATTGGCTAATCGATAAATTGTCTATTCAGTTTTCGAAGAAGTGCCCTGAGTCGCCGAGATCACTTGTGGATTGCCGTTGCAGTATTTTATCGTCAGGTTCCTTTGCCCAGCTTCTTTACGATTTTTTCGAGCTCCGTCAGAGCCTTTTCGAGGTGATTCGGTTCCATCTCAGTTCGATCCGCACCGACGAGGATGGACGATGGAGATTTTGTTTATCTATTACCAACATTGAAATATTGCTAGGGTATTGGAAACCCGATTACGCATACTAGTCGCTCATTTATATCCGAGAGATGAAAGAAAGGGTTACATCTTTTTCCGGTGATCCAATTTTAGTAGTTACACTGAAAGAAAAATATATCAAAGACTGAAGTAAAGTAAAAAATCGTTGCTTTGATTCTACTTGTAATTCTTGCAATTCGATACGGGACTGGACCGATAACTCGTGACCTTGACATTTAGCCGCCGTTGTTTCAATGTCATACGGAATTGTAAGAATTGAAATAAAAAACATTTTCTTTGGCAACCCGCGAGCGATTTTTTTTTCAGGGTTAGTTATTTAGAGGGTATTTTGGTCGGAAGATTTTCTTCGTACTTTTTTCAAGCTTAGGATTCTTTTTGTGTGTGCGTTATATATATATTTTTAAGGACATGGGGTCGATTCATACACTTGGAGGATTTATAGTTGTCATCTGGGTATTAAATGCATTGAGGGATACGATACCGATAGCCCACCGGTCACCGCAGGGACACGGCGACCCGCTGGATTAAGCACGCAGAGGGACAGATATACGCGTCTATCGAATCCCCAGTTGTCCTGCGGCTGCGAACGTCCCGTCCTTTTTCCCGCAGACTAAAACACCGTCGAGGCGAACGCTGTGCCGCTGCGGCGGCCACGACCACCCTCGCCTCCCCTCGCCGCCCAGCCAGTTCTATGGGATTCAGGCCAAGGTTGGCCGAGAGAGCATGGGGGTTCGTCGCGTACTCGATCGACTGAGGCCTAGCGTGGGGTTTATTTATCCGGGCGACCTGTGGATTGCTCGGGGATCCTCGACGATTTCGTCTTCTTACTTGGAAGCTCCTTCGGCGAATTCCATTCTTATTCTTATTTAATACTGTCGGAGCCGAATATCACAACGGTCTATCAACATGTCTCAAGGTCTCGGAATGTAGGAGGAAGCAATTTTTGCAAAAATGCATAAATCGATTCATTTAATTTATCTGAATTCTATATATTACATTTTGTACACATCTCTTTATAGGCTAGAAGTTCATAATTTTCAGTATTAGTGTTGCTAAAATTTTTAACAGTTTAGTTATAAAATAATTTCGTAAATTGGCCAGCAACAGCAGCTTCCTCAGCACCCAGATATGTACTTTCGACATGACTGCATTGACTCTCCACGTTCGGGGAAGCTCGTTTAATTAGGACCTGGATTTACCAGTCAGCACACTTCACTCAGTTCGAATATTAACGGAACGGGGTAAAATAAACAAAAAATGTAGTTATTTCGATGGTGCAGATGAATATTCGTCAAAAACTATTCTTATTGTTGTTCAAAATAGAAGAAGGCTGTTTCTGGACGACACGTGACCGTAGGAGAACGGTTGTTATTATTAGGTAATAGGTTAACTCTGTGGAACTCATTTTATTCAAAAGATATTTCATAATATTCTTATGACTCGTCGATTTTGTAGCAAACACCGACGATCTGCATTCCCGACGATTTTACGGCTAGATCGCACGCTCTTATCAATTGCGCAGCCAACTATTTCCGCGAAAATTTATCTGCCGTGAACTTTTCCTCTAGTCCTATCAGCTGATTTCAACGCACTGCGAAGAGCAGGACACTACGATTCTCGAGTCACCGCTCGATCACATGTTTTTCTCGTCTATGTTGATAATTTTATACCTGAAAGCAACGGTACAAATTCGAAACGAACGTCGCGACCTTGAGTAAGACTTAAGGTAGCTACTGCATGGAACACTAGTTAAACAATTGTCACAATTGTTTATACAAAATGTTGTGCATTTATTGACAGTAACGGAAGTCAATTTGTATTACTGCATGCCCTGATAGCAAAAGACATGTGGTATAAAAAAGTCATGTAAATGGGTTACATATGTCCATCCAGATAGTAGCTATAAGCTTTTCTACGCCCAAAAGTTAATTTTTGGACGTACGATAGCTTATAGTTACCACGCAGATGAACATATGTACCCCTATGATTACATATGAACATAAATATGAACATGTAAATTTAAATTACTTTTTCATACCAGATGTCTTTCTTTCTACGTGAGTGAATTCTTAATCTATGAAACTATTGATAACGATTTTTTTGTAAATACATAAACTGATAAATGCAAATATTAATGACGATACATTTTCGTTTTTCGTTTTTCAAAGAAGAATCCTTATTTTTCAACCAATTGTAATGTAACACGGTTAATTTGTTCCTCGAACGTTGCTGTACGATTCACCAAGTACTTTTTTTTTATAGATTTGGCCATTTAAGACTGACCGAAAAATTCACCGTTTAAAGAATGGGCCGTATTTGTCAAACGGTCAAACCTCCAAAAATCTACCTGGTGAATTCGGAACGCAAAGTTTACGAAACAAAATGAGCCGTGGTACATTACAATCAGTTAAAAAATACGGATTTTACTTCGAAAAAATGCAACAAAAGCGTACTATCGTCGAAATTTGAATTTAGCAGTTGTTATTCTTGCAAGATCACCGTGATCAATATTTCTCTTGGTTGAGGACACATGCAATAATACAAAGTAAACTACTTTGCGGTCATTAAATGCATACAATTTTGCATAAATAATTGTAAAAATTTAGCACCCATTTGACTAATGTGCCACGCTGTAGCTACCTTAATCGACGTTTCATAGGCGTGAGCGTTCGCAAGCGACTAATAGCCACATTACTTGCAACGAAAACGAAAATAATTACAGCACGAACGAGAAAAACAAAGCACGCTCGGGACGGGAACTTTTTTTTTAGATTAGACGAAAATACACGATAAAAACAAATTAAAAGACCACTGACTTAGGTAATGCATAGTTCCGACAGTTATCTGCAATAACGTATTTTCCATTTCTTATATGCTATTATCTAAGAATACCGCGAAATTGTAAATAATGCGAATTTTCATAATGTTACGTACCGGTTTAAGCATTGACACAAATCGGCCAAGTTTTGACCGTTTCGCTAGCGCGATCCATAGCCGAGTAAACAGCTTCAGTTCAAGTTTCATTATTCAAGAACTTCACGTTACAAATGTCCCGATACGTTTTGGCACTATGCGAAATAATATCAACAAAGAAAGGCGTACCTGCTCTACGCGAAATACCTACACGTAACCTACACTAGCGCCCAGTAAACACACAATTGCAATGTTCCCCCACTGCCGACTCCTGGGTTCGCGCCTCGCGCGAATCTCCTGCACTGTTTCCCCCCAACGCACCGTAAATGGCCACTGTTTTGCAATCGTATGTGTCGCGTACATCTGTATGGAAGTAATCGTTTGTTTGTTATCGCAGTATGGAGTCGGGGGAAAATACAGATCATGATACTGAACTTTACAGCATCAGATCTTTTCCCATGTTGTTACAGAGGTTCGGCACTACGATAATCATTTGTTATCGAGCAATATTTCGTGAAACGTAAAAAAAAAAATTTTCTAACCTCTCGGTGCCACCAACTTGGCGTACAATATTTCTGGATCCGACTGGGTTTATTTATTTTTATTTTGTCACTATCGTTTGATTTTTACGAGCCGCTGTGTAACGCAACAATTACAGTTTTGGTTACAGCGGATCGTGGGGAAACTTGTCGACTGACGTAGAGGGCTCGGACGTTGAGCTCATGTCGCGTGGATCCTTTCATTCGCCATCGCTTAACAGAGAAATGCCACCCAACACGTCGAGACTCGATGCAAGTACCTCGTATCTTGGCCCTTTTTGCCTTTCGATCGATACTCCCGCTCGATCGATAATCATTACATCCTTCCGTTTCCATTTGCAGAAGAGCGAACTGAGCTTGGAAACAAAACAGACCTGCGGATATGTCGACGACAATAGCAAGATTAACATTTCGGTGACATCGATGATACAGAAGCGTATATTAGGTCCCGGCTTTAGTGCCGGACAGAAATGTAGGATAGGCAATTATTTTCTGCCAAACACAGATCACCAGGTAGCTAGATACGCTTGCAAAGCATTCTGTGGCTCTTACTCAGACGATGGAAGTTACCTGCTGACCGCCAGCCAAGGTATTCCTTCATTGGACCTATGAAGTAATACGCTTAAGGTGGCGTGAGAGAATCCTGTACGAATTAGATTTTTTGTTTTACTAACGACTACTCTGAGATAAAAATTCCATTTTTCGTATTTTCGAAAATTCGCATCTATAGAATCCATCTCTGTCACACCACCCTGCAGCCCTTACCACGAATGCAATACACAACCGAAAACAGCATTAAATGATTTTAGAATTCATTGTTGGGCAAGTCTCATAAAGGATAAAAACAGTTGTTCAAGCATTCTCACGCCATTTCTGGCGCCCTCAAAAATAAGAAAAGTATTCATTACTACGGCGAATCCTTATCTTTCAGATCGACTTTTACGTTTGTATCAGGCGAATAACGGCAAGCTCGTCGCCTTCAAGAAGATACGAGCACGTGACGTTGGCTCGAGTATCCTGGACACGGCTTTCAGTCCCGATGGCAAATACATCGTTTATTCCAGTTGGTCCGAATGCCGTGAGTACCGATGAACTTTCTCTATTGGCTAATTGTCATTACTGGACAACCGTTCACTAACTGTGTGGAAATAATACTGACAACTAATATTGACAAATTGGATAATTTTTTTATAGTATACATGTGCTCGGTCTATGGAGATCCCGGTTTGCAGGAAGCCCTCTGGCTCTATCCAGGCGACCGTAGATTCTGTATATTCTCATTGGTCTTCTCAAACGACGGCAACGAAATAATCGGGAGTGCGAACGACGGTCATCTCTACGTTTACGATCTGGAAGAACACACTCGTACGCTTCGGGTTCGTTCCACCTTCAATTAATCTATCGGATAAGCTTGATTGATCTTTATTGCGAACGATTTAGAAAGCATTCAATATATTTCAGATTAAAGGTCACTCGAGGGACGCTAATGCCGTTACATTCGCGGATAACACATCGCAGATACTGTTCAGCGGTGGTGACGACGGTCTGTGCAAGGTACGACTTTCTTGCGCATCGATTTCTGGCGATTTTTTTTTTTAGTAAAAAATAAAAGCGTACCACGCGATAAATACATTAATCCCTCTCTCGGCGCTAGGTCTGGGACAGACGAACCTTGCGCGAATCGAGTCCCCAGCCTGTTGGTATTCTGGCGGGCCACAGAGACGGTATAACGTACATTGACACGCGTGGCGACGGCCGTTACTTAATAACGAACAGTAAAGATCAGACAATAAAACTCTGGGACATGCGAAGATTTTCGGACGAGAAAGCCGAGAGAAATACCCGACAAGCTGTCGACAGCCAAGACTGGGATTATCGGTGGCAGCCAGTGCCTACGCAATGTAAAAAAATCATCCCTTTTATCATCGTACAGTTTCGTTACGAGCGAGAGCAAGTTGACTAATATTTTAATCCAAATATTTTTCATTTTTATTTTGACAAATCAAGCAGTATGTAAGTCGACGACGATGTTGGAGGGAGATACGAGTATAATGACCTATCGGGGCCACTCGGTCCTGCAAACTTTGATCCGTTGCCATTTTTCACCGGCTGCGACGACGGGACAAAGATACATTTATACAGGCTGTGCAAAGGGGAACGTTATAAGTGAGTGGCTGTTAGCGTTCTTTAATATTTGCTTATAATTTGAATAAGCGAGTGGTTATTAGCGTTGTTGAATATTCGTTACATAATATTCGCATTGAATAACTCTCATGTTGCAACATTCTTGCAACGTTAAATTGTCGAGGAAACTTCGTCACGTTCGGTTCTTTTCCACAGTCTACGATGTACTGACCGGCAAAAAAGTGACCGCATTGCACGGTCACAAAGGATGCGTACGTGATGTTAGCTGGCATCCGTATCATCAACAAATCGTATCGACTTCGGTGAGTAGGCTCTATAATATTTATTAACGAATAAATTAGTAACGTAATTGACTCATAACAACGGCGTTTTTTTGTTGTTGTATTTTTCTTTGTCTCCGTACACTGATTGAATGTAATTAAAAACATATTAACAATGTGTTCGTGTTAATAACGCGGAAATACGCATAATGCCGATCTTTTTACAACAGTGGGACGGTGCAATAGTGAGCTGGGATTATTCATCGAAATATCTCGTCGAATCAGATTCCGACGACGACACCGACACGATATAATTTCGTTCGGCGAGACAGCCGCACACAAACACGATTTTTTCCCGAGCGTACAGTTCACGGAAGACTGAAACGAGAGCGTCGAATCATAACGGAATTCATAGGCGAGTCGAGAATCACCTCGATCGAAGACGTTTATTTTATTTTTATTATTTCATTTTTCGTTTATTAAAAAATTCGAATGATTATTGTAAATTTTTCACTATTACAATAGATCGAGCTTCCCAGCAAGCTATTCCGGCGTGAATGATCATTGTCTATTATTCTCCGTACGAAGCATCAATAGGGTACAACAGCTCATGTAAATATTGTAGAATCTGTAAGAAAAAAAATGTGTTATTATATGTATATGAAATATTCTATGTGTAATAGCGAGGAGGAGAGAGAAAAAAATATCACCAAAAATATTAAGAATTTTAGAGGGATGGAGGGAGGGGGGGGCGGGAGTCTACCCCATGAATAGTCGACCCAACGTCGTCGTTTTCTACTGTTTTGTACAGCAAGATAAAAAAAAGAAAAAAGAAAGTCCTTCACGATCGAAGATACGAATTACAGTGCGACACATGAGTGTTATATTTATTCTATTATCAATCAATCGATTAGAGTAAAGGGTCGATTTATCGTAAAGTGTAAACTACTTTCGACACATTTTAACTTTGTTATTGAAGAAAACAACAGTGTGCCGCACCGGTGAAGTTAATAAAATGTTTATCTAATTAAATATCGTCGACTGTGTCTCTCTGTCAACCTTGTGAAATACGATTTTTTTTAACACTTTTGTAATACCCCAAGATCTTCGAGGCGTTATCAAAACATCGTCGAAGAACGAAACACCAAATGACCAGCAGAATGCTTTACTTAACATTTGTCAATCTTAATTTTTTGTTCTATGTGGGAATTTTATCGAAGTTGTTGGACGAATAACGGAGCGAATACTTGCTTGATCCATTCAGCGGAAGCCACAAAAACAAAATGTCACCTAATTTGGTTAAGCTTAATGGATTAGTTTCGTGTATAGAAGCCCTATGTAGTACAGGGTCGTGGACAACTATATGCACACAATTTTTCTCGTTTTTTTGTTGTTTAATTTTTGCTCGTATGGCAGAAAAAAATTTCTTCTCGTATGGTCACAATGAGATTTACAATAATAATAAAAATCAGTGAGAAGTAGAAAAAAAGAAGAACAAGGTACGAAAAGGGATCTCAAGCCGCTAATGAGTTTTATCACAGAAGAATCGAGATATTCCTTGAATTACAGCTAAATAAGTACATTGAGTGCCTTAAAAGCGTACGGTATATCGGTCTATCATTAGCGCTCGTACATGCTAACAATTAGCGATGACATTTGTTTGTCCGGGGGAATTATTGTTATTATTACTTTATCGCGAACTATCTCGCCAACGTTGAGATCTGTTAAAAGCGGGCCAATGCCATCTCGAATCGCAACGACCATCGTCTGTTCTCGGATAAGCACGGAACCCGATAACGACCGGACGCCTGATATAACTATAAATTTTAAGCTAATACATCTATAAAACATTATTAAAACATGAAACATATCTCCGTGATTACAACGAATGTGCGCAATATACGAGCTAAGCACTTTTTTCAATTGCTCAATCAAGCAACCGATCCGAGAGAAGTATGATCTCTTAAGCGAAATGGAGAGGATACTGTAGCGCAATCATAGAAACATAAAAAAAACCAGTATGTTACACATTCCATCATGATTTTATGATAAATGCAATTCAAGTATCAGCAATTCGCTGATACTTTTATCGTTACTCGGAAATGGACGAGGTGCGCACGCTTGAAAATTGGAGCAATGAACATTTTAAGGTAATTTGCGGACAGTCCGACGTCCCGTGAGTTCAAAGAGAATTGCGAACACTTCTCGATGGGATAAAAATCTGAAAAAACCATGCATTTGAAAGGTATGAAAAGATTAATTTTGCATAATAATAATTTCAAAATGGACTGAAGGTCGATGGCCCTTTGCTAAGATGTAAAATTAGCATTTTGTATAAAATTCAGTATAAGAAGACAACTGTAAATATTAACTTTGGCAATAAATCTCTTTAACTACTACTACTAATTTAAAATGTTATTAACAAAGTAAAGAAAAAAAAATTGCTCGACAAATCACCCGACAACCCAACTTTTAAAAAATATGAAAACGATTTGTAAATTTTTCTGAATGCATATGAATTTTTTCAGAACTTTGTATAATGTTTGAAAGTTGCTTTTTTTAGCTAATAAAAAATCCAATTTTCAAAATTACACAAAATTCTGAAAAATTGCATGCGCATTCAAAAAGATTAACAAATCGGTTTCAGATGAACAAAAAATTAGGTTGCCGGGGGATTTGTTGAGAATTTGTTTTCATTAATTTGTTAACAACAGTTCGAAATTACTATTATGCAAAATCAATATTTTCAGCACTTTCCATATGCTCGATTTCGTTGGATTTGAATCCCATCGAGAAGTGTTCGCAATTCCTCTCCCAATTCTCGCTGAACTCACGTGCTGTCAGGCTGTCCGCAAGTACTAGTTTAAGGGATGTAAAAGATCGTTAATGCCTATGAGCCTTTGTACAAAAATTGAAAAACACAATTTTTCGAACAATTTGATTTTGATCATTGTCGAGCAGCTGAGAAAAAAAATATTGTTTTGAACGGGAAAGAGGCTTCGGTCTTGAAAGGTCAAAAAGTATATATAAACGATTGGAAGAAAAATGTTACCTCGAAACTACCTTAAACTTTAATATACCGGCCTAATACGATAATATAACTATTATATAATTCGACGGGTAATAGAGTATGAGTTGAACTAGAACCGATGATGCAAAAAATTAATCGTACACGCGAGTTTCTTCATATTAAATGCACCGCTATATAGGCAATCGTACATCCAATTAATTACTTTTGGGTCCCGTGAGGATACCAACATGGCTGCCGGTAACCATGTCAATGTCGAATCGCATAACGTGGAGGATCACGGGAAAAATATCATTTGATTTATTGCGTTTGCGTGGTTTGCGTTTATGACAGTCAGTTGTTTTTTACTTTCGATACATTCAACTAGACACATTTATCTATGTATATCAGAATATGCTATTAGAGAATTGAAAAAAGAGAAGGTCACTAGAATTTCAACTTTATCAACGCTTTTTTCATTTCCGGGTAATCGATTTGCCAGCCTCGATGCCAATCTAATATATTCAATAAAGAATTTACAGGAGTAAAACACCGCCAGGAATTATGATATTGTTTTCGGAAGAGATTACGAAAACCGGAAACCTGAAGAAAATGAAGTAATGTGTACATTTCCCGTTTTTGTGCTCAATTTGAAGAATATCATTATCTCTCACGTCTCCAAAAAGTGTAAAAGAACATAAAACAATTTCTAAAAAATCTTGGGCTTCCTTGATCCTGCATTAAGTATTGGTAAAAATTCTGCAAGTGGAGTTGGATCAGTTTGGTCAGACGGTACCATGCGCGTTCGGCTTCGGAGAACGCACAGTGGATAAAGCGCTTTATGGTCAAACATCGAAGCATCTCGATATTTTTTTCCCCCGACACCCGACGATTAACTGAATACAATTCTGTGTGCAACACTACCGAGAAACCTTATAAGATATCGTAATTATAACAATAAATGATGACAAAGGGAGGATAAAATATATTCACGGTGATTAATGCCACGTGTTCGGCTAGCTCGCTGCAAGGTCACACAGCCGATCGGAGCATAGGTAAGGTAAGCAGTCTCATGCCCTACTCGCAAAAGCATTTTTATAACCAAACGTACGAACACACTCGGTGGTTGACTATAGTACCGAGTCGTAAGTCGATAACAGGTAGATTAGTCTTCCGCACGCTAGTGTCTACGGCGTTTGCTTAGTCGCGTGTCGGTCCTCGTCGCTGTCAGCTGAGTGGAGGAAGATACTTTTCTTTTCGTCATTTTTGTACGGCGACAGACGAGACGGTACTCGTTGGATCATTTTTTCAGTAATATTTGAAAAATAAAAGACATCGATAAATAAAAATAATTTAATGCGCCTGAGATGAGAAGTCGATCGAAATTGTAACAGACGAATTTTAGTGGTCTGCTGTGACATTTTTTAAACACTTTCGCTCCGGCACTCGCGTTGTTATAATTTTTTAACTTTTACATGTAATTTCATTGCAAAAGGCAATTGCTATAAAACTTCCTTTTTCGTGTGATAATCAAAGAAAATTTCTTTACTTTTTGGTTTTCATTTAAAAAAAATAATATACATTGAGTCCAGAAGTCATATTCGCATTTATCGCAGGTCATTTCGGTTATCGGCTACCTCGGCGATAAGTGCAACGAAAAAATTTGCGAAATCATCAGTGCAGAGAGCTCTTTAAAGCGATGGCGACTAAAAACATCGAGCGAAGAAGCACCGTGCCAATAATTTACACGAGAGGAACTCACTACGACATCGGATTCGACATTGTGAGAACGATTTCTTATATTTTCTGGTATTTTTTTTTATTGATTAGAAAAAAAAAATTATTGACACTAATAACTTTGCGTACTTTCGCGAATGGTTAATAAATCTGATACGAGATCAGCAAGCGAACTGTATGATCCCGCGTGACCCTACTGTTGCATTCCTATACGCTTAGACTTACGCAAATTAATCCGCTTGCACGCATAGGAAAAAGTGACACGACGTTACAGTTTTAATCTTTTATTAAAGAGCATTCACCTGCGAGTTCATCTTTATAAGTTTTTTGTTGATGATACGAAGATCCGGTTATTTACAAAATTATATTTGTAGTTACCTTCACACCCAGAAAAACGTTGAATAAACTAAGAATAAAGTCGGATTAATATCCGATTTTATTGATAGTTCGCAAACTGTTTTTGGACACTGCATATCACTTGAATGAAGAAAAAATATCCTTGAGTCAAATAAAAGTATAATAAATTCAAATAAAGACTATTCATTTAAAACTATTCATTAGAATAGTTTTTGTTTGAATTTATTATACTTTTATTTGACTCAACGATATTTTTACTTGAATAGAGTAATATGCGGTGTTCATGTTTAATAAAAAAAATCATATATTTAGAGCATAGTTGTGCTGATTTTTACAGGATAACGAAATAGTTTATTGAACGAATAGGTTATTGGACGGTTATAGGATTCACTTCAATAGATATTTATTTCCCTCAAATAAATCGGATATTCGCGTATACGACGTACGTATTTATTTCCGTTGAATAATCAATTAATTTGATTCAATGAAACGTTCGCGACATTGTGTCGTGTTGTTCGGCGGTTGGGCGAATTCGAGCGATGGTCCTCGAAAGTGTTGTGCGTGCGAACAAAAATGTGTTCACACGAAATCAAGATATTTTTGCAAAATATGGTATTCATTGAATGCCTAAATGCTGAATAAAAAACCAATCGATATAATAGAACATAATGTTCAATAAAGAAAAACATTACTTAACTTAAATAATTCATTTATTCAATTCAATGAAATAAAATTTAATAAAACTGAATGTACGATTAGATAAATTAATTCATTAGGTTTCAATGAAACTCTATTAACCCCTTCAAAGTCACACAAATGTATTTCCGTATACATTGGGCTCCTGACAGCGAAGGGATTAAGCCTATGTCCAAATAATCAATTTCATTTGTTATAAATAAATTTTATTTGGTTTTAATAAACTTTTTTCAGGATGCAAACTTAATTTAAAACCAAAAAAATGTTGACTATAGAGCGTTTCTAAAAAACAAAGATTCAAGTTTTTCTTCCGTTTTTTTCGTCTGTTTGGATATCTCCAATTTTTCACAAATGTTTGTATAATATCGATTGATCAATGCACGAAGTGCAAAAAAAAAAAAACTTTACATGCAATGCCTCGTATACACACGCGAGTTCTCCTCAAAGCAGCGTGCACACGCATTATTTATATAGTTATAATCTCGATGTAAAATTTGCAAGGGAGACGTAACGTATTTCGCAAAGTTGTCTACTCGACCGGAAACATCTCGGAAGGCGTTCGTTGTCACCCAATGGAGATATATCACTGCAGCGAGTTGTGAACCTTTCCACCCGACTTGGTGCAATAACATAACAGTAGTCTCGCCATCGGATATATACACTACACCGGAATTTCATCACCATACGTATATAGACATGCGAACTGTACAACCGGTCCGGTTCAACTATCACAATTTTCAGTATAATAATTTTAAGGCTTACCGATGAATTAATCGACATTGGCCGCCGTAGATTTCCTCCACGAACCACACGGATCTCCCACTCTTGACGGTCTTGTTAATAATTGACTGTAAAATGACCGGTGTACATTATCTTTTTTTTCAACACGGCGTGGGGGCTCTGACGTTGCACTAAATCGCACCTGTATTCCGCCTTGATTGACACTTGCTATACAAGCCTCCGGCGTCGATGATAGAAACCGCGAGATGCCAATATATTCTCTCAGCATGTATTATCACTCTTAACTACCATTTTTACGTCTAACAGATGATTCATTCGGAAAAAAACAAGCAATAAGAACTCTGGTAATATATTCAACGGGAATAGATTATTTTTTTCTTGTCTATTATACCAACGCGCAACTTGCAGAAAAGTACCATTTTTTAAAGACGTTTAATTGCGAAGCAGTCTATTAATTTTGTAAATTAGCCATCGCTTCTGCCAGTGATCCATTTTTTGTTCACGTTTTATTTGAATTTCTGATGTACGGTGAAAACTCAAGTCTCCGTGGTTCTTTAATCAAATAGAACGATCGTTTAATTTTGAAATAAGAAACATAGTACGGGTAAAATTACATTGACCGCAATGGGAATGTAATGGGATTACGGCAGCAGTTTTTTTTTTTATGTCGGTGAATGGACTTGTTTGCTATGTTTATATAATGGAGTATCAAGTTTTCCGGTGATAGTACATTGTTGCATTCCGCCAATTGCCAGTGAAATATCATAGGTTCAGATTGAAAGAATATATATTTGTAGGCTATTTTTTGAAATAATTTAAGGCGTTGAGAAAAAAATGTGAAAATAAAAAACAATTGCCTTTGCAAAATCAATGTCAACGTGCGGATTGCACTATTTCATCTCCGGAATTTGTTCAACTTTTTATGATTGGTCGCTTTTCAGATTTCACGCACAGTGTAAAAACCGTCAGCATGAAAATGTTGTATACAGTAACAAATATTGGAGTCCGATGTGGCTTCGTCGATATTTGTCGGTGAGATTCTTGTATTCGACCGATGTCTCAAGTGTTTTGGAATGTGGTCGAAAGATTGATAGCTTAGTTGGCTCCGTTGCCTTTTAATTTTTTTCCCCGATACAGTAGCACCCCGTTTATCCGTGCTAATGTGGGGAGAGCGTACGTCGGATAAGTGAAATCTCGGAGAACACGGATAACATACTCAATTCAAACGTATACTCCTATTATATATTTTTTTTAATATCACCACTTCATATAAACCTTGACTTTATTAGTTAATTCAGTTATTGTTTAAATATAATTATAATTTCATTAATTAACATCAACTTCATATAAACATAAATCCCTTTAATCCATTGACTCTAAAATCGGAACTGTTGTATTTGCAGCTCGCAATATAAAGCGAACTTGTACAAGTTTGAACGCGTATGCATTAAAGTTGTCTTTACGGACTACTTCGCGCGTAGGCATTGCTGCTTTATCCGTTTTATCCGAATTTTCCGTATTATCCGAACCTACATCTCGGTTAATGAGTTGGGTGCATTTGGATAACGCGAAGGCTCGGTTAATCTAAGGTCGGATAAGCGGGGTTTTACTGTACAACAAATATTTCCATTAGTGCATAGTATAACGATCTATCGGTAGTCGGTTGTTTTTTTTATATCGGGTTTCCCAAGACGTACCGTCTCGTCAGTCGCTACGATTATGTAACACGTTTATGCAGATACCTGAACAAGATAAGTCGCTATCCCGTTAATGCATCTGTATGCAGGCTCTCGATCACCGGCTCTATATTTTCTGAATTATCTTCGTCGTCAAATCAAATAATTGCATATAGGCAGCATTGGGACAATGATAATATTTTTATTTCTCTTTAATTCTCTTCACGAGATTGCACTGACTGCGTTGCGTTCACAGTCGCGAAGCTTGTGTTTATGTAAGTAACACTTCTCACTAAGATTGTCACTTCACTTTAAGCCCGATATTCCGCTTCGTAACGCCTCGTGACTATGATTGAAGCGAATGCGACGGATACGGTTGCGGGTGTCTGCCGATTTTTTTACCTTGCTTTACCTCGAAGCGGTTTGATTTGCATAAACATGAAAATAATATATATGCATAGAAAATATATATCGAAATAATTCGTTTGATTTTGCGCAATATCATACACCTCGGCGATAAGCGTGTCTCGTCGCATGCAGTAAGAACCGAAAGCCTTATACGCGAGACTTGGGTGTGCTTAAATTATGCTCAAGTCTTTACTTTTCACAGGGCAGAACGTTTGCGCAAATGATCAACGATTTCATAGAGATCTACGCTCCTCTCAGTGAATATCTCACGGTATACGAAACTCCCGAGGGAAAGAGAGTCTACGAGGAAACCCTGGCCGCTACTAACAATCAGTATCCTCAGTACGTCAGAGAAATCGAGGGAACTGCGGATGGTGCGAAAGTGCCTTTCTTCAAGGTACGCTTTTTTGGTTTCTTTATTCTTAAGGGGCTGCTGGCAGCGTACCTGTAGCCAATTTAAGGCCATAAGCGTGGACCTATTTAAAATATTTAAAAGAAGATATAAATAAATAAATAAATAAATAAATAAATAAATAAATAAATAAATAAATAAATAAATAAATAAATAAATAAATAAATAAATAAATAAATAAATAAATAAATAAATAAATAAATAAATAAATAAATAAATAAATAAATAAATAAATAAATGCCTATTGGGTTCAATCCGGCTCTCTGGGCCATATTCATGCTCGACAACTTTTACCCCACGCTGTCGAGTCGCAGGGTTAAGTTCTAGCAGTGAGAACCTGTTTGGGTCCTTCACGGTGTCAAAACAAAACATGAAAATTGCACACGCGTGATATCGATGCAATTGCAACTTCTGTATGACATAGTTGTTTGCACGCGAGCGCACTCGGTGAAAGAGCGACGACAGCCGAGATTATAGACTGGGCCTATATCCTCATTATTATTTTCTTGTCCTCAGTGTCGAGAGAATCTACGTCCGACGATTCCCATAATAATGTTTTATGGAAGCAAATAATGTGCCAACATTTTTTTTTTTTTCGTCGTACAGTTGCATTCTCCTTGCGCATAGAGCGAGTTGCCAATCGTTATAGGGACACGGGGAAATTCGCACGGGACAGGTGCACGCGTCAATGATTTTCTGATATAATTATAATGCACGTAATAGCCGCGTCGGCCACGACGAATTGCACTGAAATTATGACGGGGGGAAACGGGCGTCTATCGGGCGCGATTAGTCGCGGTCATACCGCGCGCTGACCTTCTCCGCGCACACGGTAGATATCTATCCGGGCGAGAGGATCGTGAAATCTAATCATAGACTACGAGATTTCCAATCTTGGTTCTCGATCGAATTGACCGCGATTAATTAATATACAGTTGCATAATACAATCACCAATTATCAATCGTGGTGGCAAATCAAATTTTCAATGTGAACGTTTGCGCGGATCGCCATTTTTATTTCTTCTTTTTTCCCGTCTCGAGGAAACTTTTCCGTGATGAAATTATAAATAAAACGGGCCGAAGGATTTAGGCCGATGGCCCGTTAGCAATAAAAATATATACTGTAAATATTGTTTTAAATGCATCAACTTCCGTATCATGCGTAAATATTGTCAATAAATCCATTTACTACCGCTAATAAATAATCGCGACTTCGGTTTAAGAGGATTACGAACGCTGAGAGCCGGCGAAAAAACACAATCCGAAAAAATGTCTGTGCGTGCGTTAGCTGATAAAATTGACACCTCTACAACTCGAGAGTTCTTTGACCTACTTATGGGTTTAAAATTAAACACTGGAGTGGAGAGGCAAATCACAATCATTGATTTTGTTCCGATTGCATGCAGTAGATTAAATTATACGAGGTCTTGAATTCTCTCTCCGAAAATAATTATGTTTGAGGAAACGGCGCAAAAAAGTATCTTCTAAGTCCCCCAATTAATCGTTCTGGTGTTTTTCCTGTAGAACACAATACACACCGGGGTTTTTCCAGGTTCCGTCGTAAAGAAGATATATGGATGTTATTTTAAAAAATCGTTAATTCTTCCGAAACGGATGGTGGAAGAATTTGTTGTCACTCGGGTTTTAAGAATGCATCACACATTCCCAGACAAAAGTGAGATTCACTGAGAATTTCGGAACTTCTGAATGGTATAAAGATAATTAAAAAATAAACTGTATTAAAGGTGCCAAGAACATTAATTTTGCATAGTAATAATGTCAAAAACTTATTAACAAATTCCAACATATCTAATGAATCATATCCAAAACACGTGCCTCTATAACGATTTTTCAAATATCGAAAAAAAAAATTGAAATATAAGAAAATTCTGAAAAAACTCATATAAATTCTAAAACAATCAAGGAATTCATTTAAAATGCGAAAATAAAAGGTTTCCTAATTTTTTTTACAATTTTTTAAATTTGTTAATAACTTTTTGGCATTATTATTATGCAATAAAAGGTGTTGACATCATTAGTAGATCGGATTTTTTACAGATTCTTGGCATCTCGCGAAGTACTGAAATTTTGATTGAATTAAACTTTTGGTTGGAAATGTATGTGTGATGCATCCTTAAAGCCTTCAGTGGGATCTCGATTCTGCGAATCAATTTGGGTTGAGCCTAATGAAAATTTGAAGACGAAAAATAACATACTTGCGTAAAACATCGTAAAGAGAGCGAACGATGCTCCGGTCTTGTCCTTATCGAGCTTCGCAAGAATTTCCAATTTTTTTTTCCACCGTCAGAACATTACGCTTCATTACTTACTGGTGGAATATACTCGACTACGAAACTGGTATTTAAAGATAAAGAATTTTCAATATGCCTGCAAATGCATATCTCTGCGCGTCGCCAAGAACTAATGAATACTGCGAGGAAATACGAAGTGCGAGCGTTATAATGTATAAACGGGCAATACAATCGTAGCCGCGCTTGCAACAAAGTAGCGCTGTATGATGAAATCCATAATGGAATGCCCAGGTAGCAAAAAGACATCTGATATGAAAAAGTGATTCAAATCGGTCACATAAGACGGAACTATAAACTATCCAACGTCCAAGCATTAACTTTTAGGGTGGTTGATAACTTTCACATACCGACATATGGAACCCATTGAGATCACTTTTTGATAACAATTTTTTTTCCCCTACCTGGGATGACATCGAAATTCGACGCTATGGTTCGAATAATATAAATTCAGATAAAGGAAGTCGCAGTTCAGATAACGGAGTTTCCGACAATCGAGGTTCTACTGTATGTCGGATGCATTTTTTATCCGCCGACGATGACTCGTCGATTTATTTCACTCCTGGCTGAATATTTGATATAAAAATCCGCCTCGGAAGCCATAAGAATGAGTTTCCTTGTTTGACGTCAACAAATTATTCTAAAAAACGAAAATATGAAAATATGAGGAAGTACTTAAGTACGTCTCGAATGTTGCAGTTGTTCCTGATACACCTGGACGATATTCTACCGAACGTTACATGCGGTGGCCAAGTGAACAATCTGCCCGTCGGATGTTCCACGATCGTCTGCAATCATCCCGGTCAAGTAAGGCCCGATTTCACGCGGAATTACGATTGATGCAAACAAAGAAATAACAAAAAAAAGCAATTTTAAAAAACCTCAATCTCGCATAAGATATTGCTAATATGCAATGCCTCGTGTCTGGCACCTTGAGAATATTTTCTTTTTTAATCCATTCAACGCTTGTCGCGCGTGGGATCGAAAAACATGAATAAAACTTCTTATTGGAAACACAATGCGGTTACAGGAGATCCTTGGCCACAACGAGGACGCCTTGTCCGAGACCATGAATCACTGGTACCTGGTTAGCGCGCACGTTATCGAACCCGGACTTCGAGAAGAAAAGTTTACTTCTCTCAGCTACGCTGGCTTCTTGCCCGGATACACGATGGGATACAATCATCACGGTCTGGTCTACACTATCAATACCCTCAGTGCCAAAGTTCTGAGATCTGGAAAGACGCGTAAGAAATTGTCAAAACATAGTTTATGGTCGATCGGGAAATATCGGAATTTGCATATTGCGATTCCCGATATTGCATATCTATTGGAAATTTCACTAAATCGTTAAAAAAAAAAAAAAAATACAAATTCACCAGGTTTTCGTCACTTACGTTATTTACGAAGAACATTTGTTTTTCTCATTGGTGCAGCAAGATATTTTCTCACTCGAGCTCTCCTCGGCGTTGAAAACTTCGTGCAAGCCCAGCAGACTCTTAGGAACGCGGGATGCGGTGCAGCCGAAGGATTTTCTGTAAACATGACCTTCCTCGAGCAGGAAGGAGACCGAATGTTTCACAACGCCGAAGTCGGTCCAGCCGAGCCGAACACCGACGAATCGCAACTGTGCGTTCTCACCGCCAGCCCCGGAGAAAATATATCCCATTGCAATAAGTACGAATACACAGATATAATAGAGTAAACAAAACTTTTTTGTTCTCTCGTCGAAACTTATTGTTTTAGTTGTTTTTTATATGCAAATTTATATTGCGCGTTTAGGTATCTTCGTTTGAAAGTTCCGGAAGTGACCGGTGAAATAATAGACAGCAGCGAGCACAGGATGGAAGCGATCTGCAGGCATCCTTTACCGAAAACTCGTCAAGAGGTAATCGATATACTGAGCGATCAGACTGACAAAGTGTACAGCGTCTACCAAGAAATCAGGCCGGACGATTACGTCAAGACTATCGCTACTGGTAACTATACGTACAGATATTTCATAGAGGAAACGTCACGATAATGATTGTTTTTCATATAAAAAAGCGTTTAAAATCGTAAAAAATGCGTCTCTGCATATAAAACCGGGCGATTCTAATTACTAGGCTAACGTTATTCCACAGTTGTATTTTTTCTTTTTACTACGAACGATATGTCTCACAGGTATCTTCGACTGCATCGAAAGAACGTGGTCGATCTACACCGACGTTCCAAAATTCAACAAACCAGTAGTCGTACTGTCGTTGGAACTGAAAAATAACGACTGTTCAAAGAGCTCGGTAGACGAATGAGAACAAAATTATTTAAAAAATACAATGTATACCGAATACTCTAATCTCGGCATTATTTCGAACACTACCGATGTATTTACACTAATTATCGTAATGACTCTGGCATAATCGACACGATTTTGTCTTCATATCCAAACACTTAATCAAGCACCACGGTGGAGGTGACACGCTCTCGAAGCATCATAAACTACAATAAACAAGTAAATAAATTGCCATTCTAAAAATATCTCGAATCCGTTCGATGGATCTAAAAATCGCTGTAAGCCTTTGAATGTTCGTACTGCCCTTACAATAATGTGCAATTATTTTGTGACGAAAATATAATCTTAGGACCTAGGGCATGGCTAGGGCATGGCTAGATGAGAAAAATACAATATTTTTTATGAAAAAAAAGAGAGTGTCATTTCTTTATCATCTATCACATTGCTCGAAAGAATACGAGATATACGGGTATACATACGTTATATATAATATAAGGGACCTTCTCACATTTTACTGTAGAGATTATATATTTCATTCCTCGACAATTTGATTCGAGTTATACTGATCGGTTGGACCGTAACGAAGTACTCTCAGCGACAGTAAGTCGGCACGACGACCTTCGGGCGTTTCTTCGATTCCATTTCAGAGAAAAATTCTTTTATATCCTCCTCGCGTACGACTTTCTTGTTCTCAACGAATTTTCGCAGATAGTTCTTCAGATTGTCCTTCATGTTGTTGTACTCTTGAAACAAGAACATAATGTAAGCATCGCTGAACGGGTGTAAATTATTGTGCGACGCTCTTATATAAATTTAAATAATTATATTCTCTAGTTTCATATATGGAATATCAGATGTATATATTACATGCATTAATGGTAATAACGGTCACATTAGGTTATTTCAAAAAAAATTTGTTATGCTTCGAAGTATCATTTCGGGGAAAATTGCCTCTAGTTCTACAAATTATGCATAATATTTATCAGTTTGAACGTTATTAATATCTTCGCTCACCTTCGATGGCATCGAGTTGCTGAACGTGATCCAGAGATGCCAAAGCTCTCATGCCCTTTTCGTACTGAGTTTCTCGGGGATTAGATTTTCCGGCTTCCTCGTAAGCCTGAACGCTGTCGAGCGGATCGAGAAGAAACGAGACGTCTTCCTTCTCGTACATCTTTTTACAGTCTGAGCAGACGCAAAGATTCGATCGCCAACCTTCCACCCAGAAGCATGAGCCCGCATTTTTTTGATCGGCAATTTTCTCAGGCAAGGTGCAACCCTGGGGCAATGACGAGACTTCCACTTTTTCTTCGTTGCTAGTTTCCGTTTCCTGTTTCTTTGAACTCTTTGTTACCGCGCTCTTCGGCGCATATCGCCAAAGAAAATCGTGTTTTCGCATGCATCCAGCGCACACCAGTTCGTCGTACGAAGTGTCCTGGGGCGTTCCTTCCGGACACTCGAGATGCTGCGAGAAAAAAAAATTATAATTCAGTGTTATAAAAAAGAGAAACACTTCTGTAAAATATACCATGTACACCGTTAATACAAATACTATCGATGTAAACGATAAATTTATCGAAAACATAAATACATCTGCAAATGCAAGGTAAACTGTGGAATAATGTCAGAGAGAAAATGTAAGACCATTTTCAGCCAACTTGATACATAAAGAAAAATGTCTATCTGTGGACATGTCTATCTATCTAAATAGATAAAATGTGGATGCTTTAAAAAATATATAACAAATTCCAAAGTGTCTTTTCCAATGTTGCTTACACTACCAGAACAATTAAATTTTGTACTCTATACATTCCTCTGAAATATTGAACCATAGTACTTATTTGGATAGCCAATTCCTTACCTTGGAATGGTACCAATCTTCGCAAATGACACACTGCAGCATCTCATCGTTGTTAGAATCTTCAGGATCGGGGTATGGCCTTGCGCAGGTGCAATAAACGCCGTCAAAATTTTGGTTGTACTTATTTTCATCGTTTATCGGTGCCTTCGTCTGCAATTAAATGTATTAAATACTCAATGCCAAAAAAAAGCCAACAATTTAAACATATAGAAAAAAAATTGCAAATTCATATTCTTACAAAATCCAAGCTGCATTTCTTGCTTGTGTTGTCGTTGGCAAATTTGTCGTTGCCACAGTCGCACCGAAAGTGTCGTTTGGTGTAGAGTTCGACTAGTTCGTGACCTTCATGACAGTGAAAGCTGCATGCCAAACAAACAGCTGCTCGCTCTTTGTCGGAGCAGCAAGTCTTACAAGCGTACAGAGCCTGTCTTATGTATCCCTGATGACGGACAAAAAGAAACGTAAATATTTACGATGGGACGACTTTGTTTTTTCTCTATGATTCCGCACAGAAGAGGCGAAACGTCGTTGGTGCGGTCCGGAAAAGGTCACGAAGGTTAAAGACGCGTCGACCGATACCTTATTGTACGTGCAATGTTTGTCGTCCGACGGTCCGAGAACAGCGTTAGCATCTTCCTCCAATTGATTTTCCTCTTGCAAAACATCGAGCATCGTAACCGAATTGTCCTCCTCGAAATTTCCTACCGTTGTCTCGGCCATGTTTAGCGCTACTTGTGCTTATTGACGTTTCGACAAAGACGCGCAGCTTCGACGGGACTTTTGCTCCAAACGCTTTAGCGAAAACTGTATAAATACTTTGAAACGTGACGATAATTTGAAAAAAGAAAAAGAAATGATTTGTACGTTCGACAAAAAAATGTCGGCGACAACTGTTTCGCGATCGATTATTCAATTTTTTTTCTCACCAACGGAGAGCAGCGAACGCTCGAAATGATGGAATGGAGACATTCGAGAGACGCAAACGTTTCGTGGCGTTCCCGCTCAAACACTTGTTGAAAATTAAAGGCGCGTTTTAATATTGGCTACTGAACTAAATATTTGTGTCGAGCACCGCATCACGGACAGCGCGCGGTGATTGGTAGGCTCGTTTAAACGTCGAGGACGCTATTGGTGTGGTAGTATATAGGTCGCCGAAAGGACAATCTCTATTATGAACCATTCGGGCACCTGTCTGTCACCCGACCATCCTCTGCTACTCTCACGTGATTGGTTCAGCGATCGGTAAATGATATGTGGCGGTAAAAAAACAACAGTTGCTAACAATGTTTTAACGCTGATCATTTTATTAACTATTAGACTGTCGTAATCGACTTAATCAATTTAACTTAATTTTCTCCAATCTAAATTTTATTTACCATCTACAGTTTAAAAAAAGAGTTGAAGTAATTTAAAAAGTGTACAACTAGCATAACCAAATCATTTTATAGTCATAGATATGCTGTTTGTTAATTTATTGCACAAGGAATTATTCTGAACAATTAATTGTAGCCGTACGGGCCATATGTATCGTTGGTGTTTTGAGAGTTCTTGTTTGAGAGAGACAGTATTTTTCTGTGTGACAACATTGCAAACCGATTTATTCGAACGACCTCTGAAATTGCATGGATCCGATTTGAAATTCATGGGTTTCATGGCAAACGCTGCTTTCGGCGCTCCTGCAGTTTCGTGTCATTGTTATTGTGTAATATTCATTATGTCAGTTTAGTAATTGCCGTTCACCCGTTGTTCAAAAACTTGTTAGATCGCTGATTCTCTCGTTTCATCTGTCAATTGCTGTCAATTGCTGTCACAGTCAACTAACCCTTTTCGCAACGACATATTCAAGTGCGTAAACAAAAACCTTGTCCATGATTTCTCTGTCATACCCAAAAAATCGGTCGAAACTGACTGTGTCTGCTACCGTTGCCGGCACTTGACGCTGTTCCACTAAAGTTCGATATCCCAAAAAAAAAAGATGTGTTGTGCCATTAACATGTGAAGGAACGCTACTCTGTGGGACTGATGTATTTTCCGATTGTCTGCAACCAACAGGTAAGCAAAAAGTTTGATCTACCTATCTACTTTCTGACTGCCTAACCTATGTTTCCACATCTTATTTCGATAGAAATATAAGATCCATATTCCATACGATACGCAATTTTTTTTAGAAACAATGGTTTGTTTCATCTCACTCGTGTGAGCATGTAAGGTAAGGAGGACACCGTTGCATTGTAACATGAAATTCTTGCTGGCTATTTAGGTGTAAATTTGTCTGTAGTAAAAAACGATTTTTTTTTACAAATGTTTTTTTCAATTTTTCATCATTTTTTAAAAATATTTAAGGTAATTGTCCAGAAAACATTCATGCATGAATTTGAAATTCAATGCCAAAACGCCATTACATATGTAATAGGCACATCAAACTTCGCTGCGATAAAAAGTCTCATCAAAGAGTTAATGTTTCCAGAGGACACAGACACACAAACACACAGCTCACAAGTCAGACAGAAATGGGAAAATCCTTTTTTTCTATTCTAGAAGACTTATGTAAAACATGTTTCTATATCATAATCTGGCAGGCAAATTTTCATTGGATAAAAGGCTTTCTCTCCTTACATATGTCGTATGTAAGGAGATGACTTGTGACGAGGAACTGGAAAAAGTTGAGTCGTCAGTTCCACTCGACTTTTGTAAACTTTATTGTGTACATCATATGTCCATCATTTTTTTTAGTTCTCTTTTATACATTAATTTCTTGTCTCAAGCCCTACACGAATCGAGTACAATCTTTGCAACAACATAGGAAGCATATATCTCTATTGTTTATACAACGACAAAGAAAGTTGTATCGAGTGCCAGCAAGAGAGAGAGCGCGCGCGCGCGATGTGTGTGTGTATTTTACGTATCGCGGACAGACGTATGATTAAAGATAGATGTAATTCGAACTAATCTAGATCTTTCCATTGTTTTAATTATACGATGAATCGTAGATATCACCGATATTAAATGCACGAGAATAATGGCTTTTATGAGAGATCAAGACCGAACGGAGTAGTTTCGTTGAAAGATCAACACAATCCTTCGTCGTATTCTTCGTCCTCGGTCGGCGGTTTATCGACCGGACTGGCTACAGGAGGTTCGTCCGAAGTCGCCGCGGCTCCGTCCTCGTCCGCTTCTTCGGTTCTGGCTGGCCCAGCTCGTACGGGAGTCGACGGGCTGGACGCGACGCTTATTTCCTTCTTAGATTCTGACGCCTGAACAGAAAGAAAATAGCGTTGATATTCAGTTTGATGGACGCATGTAGAGATCCAGAATCAATATAATTACATGATTGACTTCTGCCTCTACAGTCGCTGGACCAGAGAGATTATTTGTGTTGGTAGATATATAAGAAGGTGCTGCATTGGCTCTTACACCAACCGGTGGTATGGCATATTCCTGGGTGGTCGGTAGCGGCAGGCCTCGGGCGAGTTTCGCGTACTCAACGTCCATGTGCTTGATGAACGAACTGTTGAGAGCCGCTCTTGCCATGTTGGCGTCCTCGTTGTCGTACGCTTGCAAAAGCATCTCCAACGTTTGAATCTCCTCCACCTCGCAGTAGTTGCCCCATTCCTTGAAAGCTTTCTCCGCTGCTACCTGATCGCCGCGAGCTAGCTGCACCAACACGAGAACGACGGCCAAACGACCGACCGACGGAGCGTGCTCGATAGCCTGATGCATTCCTATCTCGCGACGTATCGCATCCGCCGCCTGATCGTACATCTTCAATTTGACGAGAATACGCGCGGCTCTGCTCATGTATTCCGCTGCCTGGCGCGGACTGTCCTCGCCCTTTCGGAAACACGAGAATCGAGCGTTAGTTTTTTGAGAAACATTTTTTCATATTCTGCCATAGAAATTCCATGTTTTTTTTTTTGCCTTAAGTTTTTTTTTATTTTTAATTTACCATAACTATCTCAGCTGCGCGTTGAAATAACGGTAGCGCAGCCTCGGGATCGGTGCTCTCGAGCATCTTTCCTGCCTTGTCCAAAACGGTAGCTCCGGACTCTGGTGAACCGTGCTGCTGGTACAGAGAACAGGAGGAATGCGCGAACTTCGAGACCTCTGAGAGATCACCCGCGTCTCTGCATATCAGCAATAGTTGCTCCAGATTTCTGGAATAAGACACGGATATGGTTTTGAGTTAATTCTACAAAGAAACAAAAATCTATTCAATTATAAATCTATACATTATCAATTGACAGTAAAAATAGATCACTGATGACTATACATAAAAATACTTCAATAAAGGCCGTAAACGATCGACACTGCATAAGAATTGTTAAAAAATTACACGAAAAATCAATCGCATGAAAAATAGATTGGAAAATAGGGCAAACTACGTTCAATTTCTGAGTTTGTACTAAGTATACACAGTTTAGTGGGTCAACTCACTTGGCAGCATGGAACCATCTGTGAATATCATTAAGGAGTAAACACAGACTTGAAAAATTGTTACACTAAACTCATCCTATCCGTAATGGAAATTTGATTCAAAGGATACGATCTGTTCTGCTTGTAGCAATCGGAGGCCTTCAGCAGAGCTTCTCTGCATTGTTTGTAAGACTTGGCGATGCGAAAGCAGGTGGCGGCGTGAGTATATTCATCGGCAGCTACTTCAAAATCCGGTCTCCACTTCAGTAACGTTGTTTTCAAGCTGTAACAATAATTTTATAACCAATGAATTGGTCGTCGTTCACATCGACACATTCTCGAAATTTTACACAAAAAATTCATGAATTGTAAAATTCGTCAAAGACTCGTAGAATGACGGTTGAGTAGCTAAAACAAATAAATGTAGAAGTTTTTTCCGTTTTAAATGAAAGGTTAACGGAGCACGAATTACTCGGTCGAAAAGTCGCTGTGAAAAAAAAAAGTAATACGCATATACTTACCTTTTCTCCGCTTGCCTGATGTGCGCGTTGCCTTCTTCGATCTTTGACATTTTTCTGCGAATGATGCCAAATGTTGAATATTCACGCGTATGTTACAATAATAATCGACGCTTTCGAACGTCGATTCTTCGTGGCAGGTAGATTATTTTTTTCCCCTCTTCCCAGCTGTCAAATCTATCGGTGCAGACGACACAGAAACACAACTGTCAGAATTTAGCTGCACCTTACTTCTGCATTATTACTACGATCCCCCTCTCTTCGCCCATCACGTCCTCGTAGTAGAGATTTTCTAGGGGAAACCCGAAATAACCGAAACAACTTCCGGCAGTAACGATACGAATCGATAAATAACCCGGTTAAACAGCGCGGTAAATTTACCGGTAATTTCACACAACACTGTACAGCAGAGACGCCTTCCTCGTCGTCGAACTTCACTCTTTATCCAGTCGGATCAAAAATCTGCGCGGGAATGGCTTGTTGCATGTTTTCTGTTTACACGACAAAAAAAAGCCGGCTCGAATAGATTTTAACGATCAAACGAGAATCTTCCGTCCGTTTTATCCTCTGTGAAAGTCGACGGAGAATCTCAACGATCGATCGTAAGTATACGAAAATATTTTGATCCTCGAAAAAACATACCCGAATCTGCAGTAACCTTACATTTGTTCTAATTTTAATGTAGCAGTTTTTAAAATTTTTATTATTTCCTCGCTAATTACCGATCGTCTAGATGGCCGAGCGTCTCGAAGATCTCAATCTACCGAACGCGGTCGTGACGAGGATAATCAAAGAGGCGCTTCCGGACGGAGTGACCATCGGCAAGGAGGCCAGGGTAGCCGTTGCAAAGGCGGCATCCATATTCATTCTCTACCTGACCTCGGCCGCCAACACGATAGCGAAGAAGGGAAATCGCAAAACGATATCGGGAGCGGACGTCATACAAGCTATGGAGGAGATAGATTTCGAGCAATTCGTAACTCCGCTGCGCGACGCCCTGGAAACATTCAAGAAGTCGCAGAAGGAGAAGAAGGATGCTACGACGAAGAGGAAACAGCAGAGAAAAGACGAGGATGGAAACGACGTGGCAGAGGACGAATGAAGTTTGTTTTATCCCGAACGCTATTTGATATATTTTTTTGCATGTGATATTTGTCGGGATATTGAAGAAATGATGTATCATCAACGGGACACAATTTTTTATAAGCAAAAATCGTGTAATAAATGGTCAT
This sequence comes from Ichneumon xanthorius, assembly GCA_917499995.1. Taxonomy (NCBI): domain Eukaryota; kingdom Metazoa; phylum Arthropoda; class Insecta; order Hymenoptera; family Ichneumonidae; genus Ichneumon; species Ichneumon xanthorius. The sequence continues at coordinate 5,101,026 of OU824202.1, read as the reverse complement.
GCTTCAAAAACTGATGTTTTATCACGATTTATTTATACAATGCAATCGAGAAACGCTCGGGCACCGATAGTCTATGTTAAAGGTATACAGGGGCTAGGTCCTTGACCCTACAGTGCCTCTATATCAACACCCATCGATCCAAGTTCTATATCTCCAAAAATTTTGATAAAAATGTTGCGAATCAAAAAACACGGATGCAACGTAAAACTGATCTAACGTTCGAAACTTAGTTACTAGATAGAAAATTCTTCGTGATAATAATATCTAGTTAAACGATTTCTTTCCTTTTTTTCATTCTTTTTTTTTGATTGATTAACTTTCCGACGAACGTCGGAATCATAGGCTGTGTGCTTCGAAGCTACGTGGAAGATAAATACATTTGTATGTGACGTAGGAAGGATTAGCGCGACTGCATTCTCACAGACGTCTGGGAGACGAGAAATCTTGGTGTTACGTACATCGACTCGGTTTCTCGTAGTAAAATACGAATTTAACAGTCGATGCCTCGTAGCGTCGTTGTTGTGAGCATCGTGTGCTAGTCAAATTTTTTAAATATAAAGAAAAAAAATCGAATCAGGCTTTCGTCGCCTGTACTTTTCGATCTATGAGGCCACGACACATTGGACACTCGGTTGTTACCATTCCGGAACATCCGGCGCAACAGCACATATGCCCACACGGAAGAAATATCACCTCGCACTGAAAAATGATTTAAATGGTTTAAAAAAATACATCGATGAAGAAGAAAAAAAATATATGTGTGTCCATCGATTTATAGCAATGAAATTTAGACTTACGTGCGAATCAAGACACACGACACACTCGGTTGTACTTATACTCTGAATAGTGGTAGGCTCGTGAGTTTTAGAACTTGTACAAGGCTCGTCGTCCGTCGGGGCCGACGGGTGTGCGAACGATTCGCATGAATTTAACTTCTTTTCCGCCAGATAATTTTCAGCAGCTAACTTTATCGCTGCGCGATCCCTCGCGCAGTGTATGCCGAGCTGTTAACAAAAGTTGCAGATTAAAAGTTGCGGGCAAAAAAAAAGAAAAAGAAGAATTTATGTACAGTCGATGATAATTTTACTCACGGACTCGAGACTCTCGTCGTCCACATCCGGTAGCAACGAGGGCAGGGTCGCTAGGAAAGGTAGGCAGTGTAATGCTCCAGCTATAGCGACGTGACGAACTAATATTGGTTCCAAACCCTCCAATAGACCCTGAGGTCTCGCTTCCATCAACGACTGGTACTGCATCAACCAAAAGAGACTGTCCCTTCTCGTACTCTGTGCAAGAAACAATACACCCAGAAAATTAGAAATTAGCACATTTCTTCCTCATCATTTTCTTCTATATTCACAAATTCTTTTCTGTGAAAAAGGAAGAGGAAGCTTTGAGAACACAGCATAAAAGATCAAGAAAAAATGTACGAGTTTCAAAATGTACAAATGTACAAAAAAAAAGTAAATAAAAAGGAAGTCCTGTCTGTGCGGTAGGAAAATAATCCGCGACTCTCGTCAGACGTGAAAATTTCCGTTACTCATCTTTGCAAATGTTAGAGGTATACGCACATTGATTCCTCTCTGCTGTTCTATCTGTTGAATAGTCTCGAGCAATTGTTCCCTCCTCTTCGCCTGCTGCTCCAATAAATCGACGAGAATTGCACTCAGCGTGACGCGTCTATCAGCCAAATCATTCTAGCGGTAAAAAAAAAAGTGAGCAATCAAATATTAACTCTGCCGTTGCGATAATCGTCGAGAGCCTGGCTGCAAGCGGTGCTCTCGAGCCTGGCGTAAAATAAGCTTTTTTGCGCATTTCTTAGTGGAGCATCAATTTACGAAATTACCGACGAATAATTTTTTTTCTTACTATTTGCTGATTAATCTCCAACTTCTTTCGCTCGAGCTCGATACTGGTGAGTGCAGCTAATTGAGACTGTACCAAATTCACTTGTTGCACTATACTCCAAGATCTCGCGTCGCTTCTTTCGAGGAGAGCGGCTACCGCTGCTCTCTGCAGAACTTCGTCTTTTCTCAGTCTGTTCACTAAGTCTTCTTGGGTCCTCTTTTGGTCCCTCACCACTTCTTCCAAGTGATAGTTGTTTCTTACTTCTCTGGAACATAAAAAAAAATAATTCGATCAATTAAAATCCTCACTGATCGATTGATTAATATCGATTGGCTTTTAACTCTACTTACAAATTTAGTAACGATTGTGCGTTACAGTCCCTAAATTTCGTATACTCTTCGATCTTCCTCTCCGTCAACAATTCTTCCCCCAGCAGTTCCTCCATGGCAACTGAAAACAGTCAATAGATTGGTATAATTAAATTATTGTTATTTTTGTTTCGTATATTTTTAGATACGTACGCAGAGTCTCCTTCGTACGGAGATTAAATTGCTCCGAATGGCACTGGGACAACAGCTTCATCTCTTCCCGCTTCTCCCGCTCGAGAAGTTCAGCCTGACTCTGCCTCTCCTCCTCGCTGCTTCGCAAAAATTCCGTTATCACGTAGTCCGCGTCTTTTTCGGCTGTGGAACAGGAAAAAAATCGTTTCAGGGTAAATTCTTCGCGGAAGATGTTATTAGCAATTAGGCAACTTTAACTCACCGTTGTAGATGAAAGTTAGCAATCGAGCTCGATTCAAGTCTCTCTCCTGCTGAACTTTCTCGATCTCTTGTTCCAATTGCGTTTGTTGCAGCGCCAGATCGTTCAGCAGCTTTGATCAAATTAAACGACCGTTTGGAGTCAATTGTGAATTCATAAAAAAAATGGACGACAGAAAATTGTTTTACCTTCTTCTTGTGAATTTTCAGGGCGGACTGCAACTCGAGCTCGTACTCCTGTTGTTCCCTGATGTTCTTCTCGACTTCGAGCAGTGCATTTTGCCTCTGCTCCTGGGAAAAGAAATTTCGTCAAGTTATAAAACAAATTTCTTTCAGTAAATCGCACGTTTGTGTGTGTTAACTTAATGAGACGATACGATAAACGAATTGTAAAATCGAACAAACAAATCCAAAAGGTGCCAGAATGGATGAGATTGGATTTGTGTGTGCGTGTGAATCGTTTGTTTTGCGATAAATGCAGATACGAAAGCGATAATATAAAAAAAATCATAAGAGCTCTTCCACGTGCCTTTGCTTTTTCTAGCTTCGTTAACGTTGCCTAGAAAAATAATGGAAAGCAAAACATTAAACATCGAGCCTCAAAGTTTTACGTTTAGTAGATAAACGTGCGAACGGGCATCAATCAATTTAGCTGAGAATAAACCTGCACGTCGGACTCCTTGTCGCGATTGACAATCGTCGTACTATCGTCGCTTCTTCCGTTATTAATATCGTCCAGGGTTTCTCTCGCGGACAGGGACTTCTCCGGCGAGTAATCGATACCGCATTCGTTAGCTAAAAAAGCTACTATCACTATAGCTCCACCGCAGAGAACATCTTCCGGTGGATATAAAATATTCAATCCTTCGACATTCAGTTCCACCAGCATTTGAGCCTTGCCCAGTGTTTTGGGCAACTTTTGTATAGCCTTGTTGCGACTTATGTCGAGTACGGTCAGACGCTCAAGCATACCGATGCTCTCCGGCAATTGTTTCAACTTGTTGCTCGAAACATTGAGAATCGTTAGATTGGTCAGGTCGCCCAATTCTTTCGGTAGCTTACGTATACTATTATCCTGCATGTAGAGTTCCTGCGAAAAAAAGCAACAGTAACAAAGTGAAACATCGTTATTAATAAACACAAGTGTAAAAAATCGATCTCGAACTCTTATCGGGCCGCGAGATCTCGCACGTGGCGGCATGGTAATAATAATTTTGTACAATAATACCAGTGTCACCAGTTTCAAGCTGGTACTATAGCTGGTCGTAGCTATATGTGACTATAATAAGGTGCAGTCATAGCTCTTGAACTTTTTTATTTAAAAAGAATTTTATAGTAAAATTGTTTATAGTATAGTAATTTTATAGTTTTAATATGTTTCTATTAAAGCGGTATTTAAAAATGTACTCTGTTTAATTATAAAATGCATACCTTGAGGGAAGCTAAGTGAACAATCTCTGGTGGCAAATTTGTAAATTCATTGTTGTGTATGTCTAATACAGTTAAGAGCGACAGATCGCTCAAGGCACCTCCACCCAATAGGGATGTCAGTCTGTTGCATTGCATAAACAACTCTCGTTTCCTGAATACCTTGCACAACGAGTAAATACCAGAGGGTATCTGTTTGAGCGCACATTCCGAAATATCGAATACAGGCTCCGGATTCTCCCTTGCCTGTAATGATAAACATAATAGTAACGATGAAATTTGACCTTAGTTGACGACGGTTCGAGTAAGTGGCGTTTTTAGCGTGGGTCTGTTAATCAACGTGAATTACGCACCAAGTACAATTTGTGCTCCAGACGTGCTTTGTAATCGACGTTAACATTGCCTCCGTTCCTCATGGCGAATGGCATTATTGATGTACCGTCATGACAGCGACGAATCGCTCGTGTCATCGCAGCTTGGCACACATGCGGTACACCCTCAACTACACCCTACACTTTGCGCGGTTAATTTGCTCCAAAAATATCAAAACAGGAGAGCTAAGCTTCATGTGCGTCATACCTAGACAATATCTGATCGTACACTGACTCCCTCGTACCTCACTGATTCTCAGTATCGCTTATTCGATATGACGTCATTGCTCCGTCGCTCTGAAGAGCCGACTCAGCGAGGTACTAGAACTGTTTCAGAATCGACGGTCAGATCGCGCTGCTACAATGTTCCCTGGCACCATTTTTTAAAATTCGTTTAGTTTTGTTTTTAGACAATTCGTACATTTTCTCTTCCATCCCTAAAAAGTTGGTGTGCCAACTTCATTATTGCGAAAAAACTACTATGTATTATTTACTATATCTAGATTTGGAGTAAAGGTAAGAAAAATTCATGTTTTTTTTCTATTAAAAACTAGTAAAACGTGACAACTCTTTATTGGCTTGTTGGTACATGGTACTCGAATGTAAACTATTTCTCGAAAACATTGTACAATCGTTAATCTAAAAAAAACAATTTGTTGTACTATTTGTTGTTAAATCTAGGGGGGCATCTGTTGTGTCAGATTAATAGGGCTATTATGAGAGTCGATGGGGAGGGGGCCGGAATACGATATATGTGACGAGTATGTTTGAGCTTGTTGGCTTGCAAAGCGCTTGGTGGTAGCTTCTAAAGTTTACGTATGTGTAGTTCGATCGTATCCATGGTCTTCCATGGATGTATTTTCTATATCCTGTGAAACCCAGCTAGGTCACCTCTTTTCTGCGTAATCTGTACTCCGTAGGGGTCAGCATTCCCCTGGAAAGAATCATTCGTTAAAACTTCTCTAAATTCCATTATACAGAGCGAGGAACATTATTCTAATTTTCTACATTGTTCGAGCCTGTTAAGTATACCTGAGGACCGTGTCGAAAGAAACGCAAACACCTTTGTCGCACATTCTTCTGTAAAGATGCCAACACTCCTTTTCCTTGGTGGTTTGAAACGCTGGCTCCACCGTGTCCGCGTCCACTTCCGGTTCTCCCGTCGATCCCTTTACTACCACGTTCTCCACTAGCTGCAGTGATTTTTACAAATTTTTTATTCTATATGAAACTATTTTCGAGCTGTAAACAAGCATCAAGGATTGTACAGTTTTTATTCAAAGATGAATAAAAAATGGAAGACCACGATGACACTTTTTGGTGAGAAAACATTTCTAGAGGGACTTACAAGCGAAAAGTGTCCTCAAAAAGCATTACGTTCAACATTTTCTCAGAAAGACTTTGAGGAGCTCAGAATAATATACTCTATCTTGGAGAAAAAGTATATTTTTATTATTGAAATTTTTGAGGGTTCAGAATATTTAGGATCTGCAAGTGGATCCTTAAGAGACTTCCAATAATCAAAACCTTAAGGAGGCCCTACGTTTATTCGATACTCCCCGATCCTAAAACTATTGAAGATATTTTTCACATGCATTTTTAACGGGTACACAGAGTTGCCCTCACTACTTGTTTTTCGTCCTGCAAAGTTATTTGGTCATGTAAGGTAACAGTACCAATGCTCGGACACGTCCCAGCCGTCGGACACTCCTATACAGATTTGGCTTATCCCGAATTTAAGTATTAGAAATCCAATTTGACGCTTGTAATCGTATCTACAGACATTATTTGATGCACAGAAAAAAGTTATACAAGGTTTAACCCTAAATTATTTTCTATTGTTGCATTTTGAAAAAAGACAGATGATATATTGTCCAAAAATTGGTACAAGCATTACTACATACGCGACCCAATCATCGGACAGTTCGAAAAAGTTCGGTTCGCCAGCTTTCTACGTAGCTTATCTTCAGTATAGTTTCGCGTAAATATAATTTTTTCATTGATTCAATTAATAAATGGTAAATAAATTTGTTTAGTTAATGTGAACTAGTCGAGTTTGTAGGTACATCAGAATTCTCGAAATCTATGATTGTCCGAAACATTGCGTCATACAGTGTTTGAATATAAGAACATCCCGAAATACCGCGTCTGGAGACTGGAACATTTGGACTCTCTTGTTATTTTCTTGCGTAATTAAAAAATCTTTACCTTTTCTTCTTTATCTTTTTTGTAATATCTTTTTCTTAAAAATCTTTATCTTTTTTGTAATTAATCGATGTGTTTTGGAAACTAGAAACTATCAGCTCGACATTGGTTTCACTTATTTTCACAACAAATTTGTTCTTGACCAATTAATAACTGCTGGAATCTGAGGATGCTCTTAACCATCCGAGCGTTGGTTCTTTTACCTTAAGTTTAATTTTCTCATCACAAAGATGTTTTCCGAATAATCTCATGTTCTTAAGGTCGCAACATTTAACATCGAGGAAAACGTTTACCTTCGAGACAGACGTCTGCAATAAAATCGAATTACTTTGTTGAATGGGAAGTGGATTTTCGAGGACAGCAGGTATTCCCGATCGCGAGGGAGCCTCACCGGTCTCGTTCTGATGCATCGCCGTCGGTTTCTCGATGCCACTGGAACAGCAAGACGGATAAAATGCATGTCTGGTACGCCGGTTTTATCGAGCCGCGCACTTGAACGTGCGATGGACTCTCCGAGTTCATAAAAGAATACATGACACAGATAGATTGATAGATAGAGTATTGTCCCCTCGTACTATATTCGCGATATCGATGCCGAAGCCAATATCTTTCGTTGGGGTACACGATGGTACCGACGCCTTGGCCTTCTTCGCTTTCACAATCGCAATAATACTGTCTCTCCTCTGCCCGCCCTTAACTCCCCTGTCTGGTAACCGTTCGTTCCTGCCTTTCCTCCCTCTCACTCTCGATATAATAAATCGAAAAAAAACAAAACCGCGAAAAAATCGAAGCTACTCTTCGTGCCTCGGAAATATCCTCACGGCCACCGGTACATTGAATGCAAATTGTTGAAATTTCGTGTATCACCGAAATATAGCCACGAGCTTGAGTAGAACAATCGATTGTGGAGTGCCCGGCGAGAAGCTTGACGAATTTACATCTTATCGGAATAGCAAATGTTACAATTTCACTGTTGGTTAGAGAGGATGACGAGAGATTTTTATGATATAATGCACAAATAAAAATGATAACTTCGTAAGTGCAGAAAATAGATGAAGCGGGCATTAAAGTTGCAACGGGTGAAAATCGGAATAAAATTTCTATAGGGTGTTTCTGTTTGATACGGAAAAATGGAGTCTTAATTTGGATATTAATTTAAACTCACTTTCCTCGGGGCGGCGGAGTGTTTCTAGTCCGAAGAAGTTTTCTCTTCTTGTCGGATCGCGGATCGCCGATCGGCACAACGAGGCATCTCTTCTCGCGATCGGTAAGCGACACGTCGGCGAGCTCTTGGCTCTCGTAGTGCTGGCGTATCGTGCTGGTCGTCGATATCGTCAGCGTAGTCACTTCCGTTCTCCATGTCCTAGCTTCCTCCGGCGTGGGCAACGCGCTACCGGTAACCCGGCCGACCTGGACGCTCTGGGGTCGAATTCTCAGGTTCCTCTTCTCCGGCTCCTCGAGATCTATGGAGTCTTGCTGAAAGGAGACTGCAAACGATTTATCATAAAGATGTAAAGATGTAAATATTTTTAAAAAAAAATTTTCTTCGGAGTAGCAATTGTATTTATTGACAATATTTCGCACGGTACGGACATTGATACATGAAGAAGATTTTTTACAGTATATATTTCTATTGTCAACGGGCCATCGACCTGCGTCCACTAAGAAAAAGGATGGTATTTTCTACTATAACGAATAGTTCCCAGGGGGGACGTCTATATAGATAGTTTCTTATAGTATATACTCAATTGATTAAACTATAATTATAGTTACAACTATAATTTTTGGTCATTGTCGTAACTGTAAAATGTAGACGTCCCCCCTGGGAACTATTTACTACGTAAGTTTTTCTCAGTGTCCTTTAGCCCAATTTTTTAAATTTTTCATTCATTTTATAGAATTATTTGATAAACCGGTTTTACGTCCTGATCAGCATTCACTCTGCTTCCCAAGGTCAAGAAGATTTTCCCTCGTAGATGGTTTTGCGCGATTTCGGTGAGTTTCATTTTTTTTTTTTACGCGTGACGTAAGGCAATAGCACGAATGGCCGGACACCTAAGGGAGCAGTCCCAGTTCCCGGCTTTTTGTCAGTCGCAAACGACCATGCCTTTTTTTAAGCACAAAAACGATACGGATGTTCGTAATAAATTTTCTTATACCGGGTACCGGGGACTTTTTGCCAGTCGCAAACGACCATGTCTTCTTTTAAGTAAAAAAACGATACGGATGTTCGTAATAAATTTTCTTCCGCATTATCAAAAGAACAACACTTAAAGGTACGTCTTTCAATTTTTTCAGATTTTTTTTAGCACGTTAACTTGTTAGTCGTATCGGTCGAAGGTCGCATCTTGGCAAATGCGCTCAACGAGACACCGGTACGTGAAGGGTTAACACCGGTTATGTGTGTTTGCGTATGTAACTCGGTTGCGGCCTCTGGCTCACGATCGTAGGGCCTGGGTCAAGACACTTTGTTAAAATCTAGGCCAGGTATAAATCGTACATTCTCCATCGATTTCACCGGTTCCGAACGAGAGACAATCGCCCTACGTTTCTCTCTCATCCTCATCCTCCCGGTTCTTCCGCCCCTCCGTTAATGGCTTTCGTGTTCCACTGGCTCCAACAGTTACGATTTCGCCCTTTTCCTCCCTACGAGCTTGGCTTCGGGCTTCGAGGCTATTCGTCATCGAGAATCGATTCGACCGACCTCAAGGGAGCGATGACTCTCGGCACGAAACATTTATGAATTTCTCACTGTGGTACATATATACATAATATACACTGTATATATATAAGTTCTTCGTAAGTTTGAGCTTGATTGTTCAATCAGTGGGAGTCGAAAGTCCGAAGAAAAAAGAATTATCGATCAATTTTGAGTCGGATCCGTATAACTTGAATGAAATCATTTACACGTGTAAGATTCAGCACGAGAGAAGGGTTCGCGTGAATGGTACGATGCGCACATTATTCCAGGAATGCGGTGTTCGCGTGTCGCGTCTTTTCTAATTAGACCGCTCGATTATAGCTCCGCGTGTGCTTTATATCTTCGCGACACTCGAAACATACCGACGACGTTCCCGACGCCGTCGACGAGACTACAAGTGCGTAACTGTTGACCGGAAGATAAAGTAATGACGGGAAACTAAGAGGCACGCAATATTATTTACGATCAGCAATTTGTCGCTTTGCTTCAGACCAAAAGTGCTATCAGGTTCGGGTCTTGGGGCAAAAAAACATTTCCGAATGGCCGAAGTTTTTTTTTTTAATACTCAATCATTACGGTAAAAATGTTTATGTTACCATTTTTATTTTGCCAATTCATCATCGCAAATGTTATTATATTACCAATTATATTACCAATGATCATTTGAATTCAATTGATCTTTGGTAATCCGATGATAAATTCGGAAAATGAAAATGGCAAAACAAACAATTTTTTTCCCAATAATTGCGAGTATTACAAAGAAATTATATACCTATATAATATGTAATAAGTATTTAAATATATGTATTATATAAGTACATAATTGCAGTAGGACCTCGATTATCCGAACGTCGATCATCCGAACCCTCAACTATCCGAACGCTCGATTATCCGAACGTTAGCGCGAAAGATTATACATTGTTGCAGTTTCACCCACCCCAGCAGAGTCGGGCAGCGCGCATCAGAATCATTTCTGTACCCAATCGTTTGAATCATCTTACATACGTAGTTCGCACCGAAGCGACTTCGAGATCTCACTGCCCAAAATCGCGGTAGCTGAAGTTCGGTAATTCAAAATGTACAGTAAAAATGATTTCTACATTTAACAAACCTTTTTTGTCCACAAACGTGCATAATTATTTGGTTGTTAATTCGTAAAATTGACAGACATTTTTGTAAAATGGAGAAGATTTTTTTGTAAAATTAATACGAAAAGAATGGTTGACGTTTGTGGACAAGAAACGTTGGTACCGCTTTTACTGTGTGGGCGACTTTATTTTACAGAATCCTTGAAGTAAGACTTCGACGTTGGAAATATGTTATGCCGTTAAAAATATGCTTTGAAATTCAATACATACTATTATTTCATATATATATGTCGTATTTATATACGCGTTATAATGCCGTAAAAAAAAATTGCGATCCGATTATCCGAATTTTTGATTATCCGAACTGGACCCAGTTTCGACGGGTCCGGATAATCGAGGCTCAACTGTATATAGATTACCTGACTTGATGGGTCTTCTGGCGATGGAGTTGGACGATCCGCAGGTAGCAACGCTGTTTTTTATTATCGGCGTCGTGGGCAGATTGCTTCTCAGTTGACTGATCAATTTATCGTCTCTCGGCGAATTCTCCTCGACTTCGCTGTCGCTATCGGCGTCGCTGACCAGGGAGACCATCGTCACCACTTCCGAATTCTTTCCGTTCTCGTTACCGGCGACTTTGGCACGTCCACCCTCGAGATCGCCCCTGCCGACCACGCTGTTCGCTCTCCTCTTGCCGCTCCTCGCTCGCCTCTTCGCCGGTGCCGATTTAATCGGGCGTCCCCCGGCAATTCCGGAAATTCTCGAGGAAACGGTACCCGCCTCGACGCACTCCGTCGGGATTCCATCCTCCTGCTCCGGCTTGCATATACTCGGAGCTTCTATGACAATGCTCACTTGAGTCCTGCACGCAGCCCCGACGCTGTTCGCCCGTCTCTGAGGCGGCGCCGAATTGGTTCTCCGATTTTTCTCGACGCCGGAGAACTGCGAACACTCTTTTTTCATCGTTTGAATCCCCTCGGAAGCCGCCAAGAATCCTCCGGCAGTTTCGTTCGCCAGTTCGAGAAACGCCGCGTTGTTTCCGCTCTTGAAGCTGGCGCGTTTGCTCTTCGCACCTTCGGAGGCGCAGATAATCGTCGACGGGGCGTCGTCGACGCGGCAAAAATTTTCAACAGACCCGACCACGGATTCGACCTTACCGACGCAACTTTTCTTCGTCTCATTATTGTCATATTTTTTCTCGAAGCTCCTCACGGGACTGCGATCGACGCTGCTCGAGCTGGAGAGCCTCGAGTCGCTTCGTTCCTCGGTCGTGCCGTGCGCCAGGAAAACATCGATGTTCGACTTGTTGGCCTCGCGTTGCTTCCACGCGAGTCTCAGCCTCTCGGCGAGTTCCTGACGAGAGTACAGGAGAGTGCTGCAAGTCTTGTCAGCGCCGGAGTTCCTGTTGGAGCTCATCGACTGCCGACCGTTGGTCGCCGATCTCGGTTTACCGGAAGCCGCGATCTGGCAAGCCACGACCTCGACTCTGCCGCTGTCCGAGTCGTCTTCGATCCGGGTTTCGTCGCCCCAAGCAATCCGAACCTTGGGCCTCTCGGCGTTCGATCTCTCGTTCTCCCGTCTCGCCCTTATCGGGTCAGTCGTGCGGATCTGCAGAGCCCGATCCTCCTCCGCCGATCTCTGCCGTCTCATCTGGTGATGACGCCGCGCCGGCTGCTGCAGCGAGTGCTGTCTCACCGGACCGCTTCCTCTTCTCTGGGCGCTCGTCATAGCTTTCCTTCCTCTCTTTTCCAAGCTATCTCTTTAATCTACACAAAATTCATTGCATTAATTTGGGGTCTCTCCGAAGGAGATCCTTGAATGAAACACCTTCGTCGAGTTTCTCCCCGAGCCAGAACTCCACTACTATTACCTTCAGCCTTCCAAAGTGCGATGCGTGCGCCAAGGTCTCGTAGCGTGACGATTGTAAATTCTCGACGCCCACATCGCTCTCTCTATCGCTCCGGGGCTCTCGACCCACCGGGACCAATGAACCCGCGTGTGTTCCCTACGAAGACTTTCCCCGTCTTCAGGGGCTGCGGAGTCGCTGGCCGTGCTGGTCCGTCGCCGAGCCGTCGGCGCTGGCACACGCCGACTGACTGAAACCATCGGGACCCTCCTCCATCCCTTCCTTCCACCGTCTATACACTCCGAAGTTGTAAGACTCATGACTGGTACCGTCCACCCTACCGCCGCCTTCTCGCCGACCCGCCGTTCTTTTTCCATCCGTAACGTAGCTACCGTCATCAATCCCCTCTTTGCCAACACTCTTGGGCTCACCGCAAGGCTGAACCGTGTTGTTGGCCCTGATAGCTCGTACAACCCCGACGGCACCCGAAAACAAATCTCCTATTCAACTCGATGCCCGCATATGTATATACATACACATGCGCTTCGAGCCCGAAACTCTCCAGCTGAACTCCAGTAGTCACCAGCTGATTATTGATCAAAACTTTACCTATCATCTGACAGCTTGTTGTCCGCAGTTGCCATGGATTCGCCAACGACCGATCATTCGAATCGCACTCGCTCACTCCAATCTGGCAGCGGCGGCATAGACGACCGACCGCCCCGACGATGGTCTTACACTCGCGAAATATCGTTCCGTGGACTGTATGTACACGCTCGGGGTACCGTCCCACATCCGAACCCCCTTTGGCAAACTTTAAATGGGTAACTTTTAACTTTGGCCCACCCTTGCCCAGGAGCCAGGCTAAAACTCGTGTGGCTGCTAGACTTTGCGCTCCAGAATCAAGAGTCCGCCTATTAACCGAGCCACCTTAATTGCTCGGGTGGGGGCTTATCTGATAGATAGGAAATCCCCGAGCCGAGCCAACTCGTCTATTGCCGGCTTGATACACACCCTACGATACCCGGCTGTTCGAAATTTTTGGATGGGCGCTCAACTTCGACGGGACGATGCCAACAAACAGGCAATTGGACTACTTTTCGTTATGAATTGTCAGACGAGTAAACGATGTTCCGAGTACGCCGGTGTCCGGATTGCTGGCGATGAATTTGGAATGACTTTTGGCTGTTGTGTACTTGACAGTGAATGATTCGAATTCATTTTTATTTTGATACACGCTCATCGAATTTTTTTAAACTGAAAATTGGAAATTGTCCAAACCCACGGCTGTATCTTCATTTTTATACGTATCTATAATACCCAATCTGGTTCAAAATGTCTATCCTGCTCTCTATTTTGTTATTTCGATGTTTCTCTTTTTTTCAATGCAAATTATTTCTACCCTACCACTTACCGTTTTTTTGTTTGTTTTATTTTACAGCAATGGACTCTTCACTCGATGGCGGTAATTTACCTGGGGACGATATGGAGGACTTGCAAGATTGTCTCGATGATCCATCTCTGTCCTCCCTCATGCGAGTAGATTCCAACGAAAAGCGTCTGAGCGTAAATTTGGATGCCGTTGGTCGTAGTATGCTTCAATCCCTGTCAGCTTCACCGACCACTTGTCTCAAGGACAGAGCTCTGTTGGATTTACTGCCACCGGCCACTACACTTCTGATCGAGGTTCTTAAAAAAATTAACATAGTATTGACATAAATCTCACGGTTCGAAGACAATCCTCTGTTATCTGTATTTTTAACCCAGAGCATCAAGGAAACGGAGAATTCTCTCTCGCGCGATTTCACGGCCCAGGAACTCGGTAAAAAGTTGTCACTGTGGAAAAGTTCATTGGAGCCATGGCACGAATTATTGAAGAACGTGAAGAATCTTGGAACAGTTCCAGCTCCCACGATACAAAGCCTACTGGATTTCGTACCTGGAATTATTCAAACAGTATTTACTCACTGCAAAAGAAGGTGAATTAAGATCTGGGTTTTGTTCTGGCATGCCCGCTGTTATTTGTCTCATCTCGCAGCTTATCATTGTTGTTTTCGTTCCAGCGAAAGTTTGTACGGACCAAAGTTCGAGGACCTACTGCCACAACTCACCGGTCTTTTTCGTCAGACAAGCAGCGTCCTCGACTTGTTCTTCTCCATCCTCGGAAGTAACGTCGAGTTTGAGGACGAAGTGAAGACAGAAAAAAATTTACTGAAAACAGGTAAATGGGAAGGAAGCTTTAAAGAAAACCCCAAGTAAAAATATTATACACATTCAATTTTTTTTTTGTTTCTCTCACATAGTATTAGAAAAAATTGGCGACATAGCCGTATTGACGAACGGAATGGACTTGAAGACCCAGCTGAACACATGGAAAGCTTTCGCAAAACTTGGAGCAACCCACGATGCAATCCTGAAGAAATTGGATTCAACCTCGTGTATAACGGGTCGCTACGTCAACATGGCTAAGGACATTCAAGCATTCTTATTCGACTCTCTCGAAGTAATTCAATTGGCAACGTTTGCCTTTCAGTGTCCAATTGCAAATCGTATTAATTCACGTTTCATAATCGGTTCGTTTACATTTGGTCAGGATAATAAGGAAACAAACTACGAGAGAGGGATCAAGTGTGCGGCTATGCTGTTGAAAATTCTCGTCAGACTTTGCACGCTTTATCGTGGGTATTGCGGAAGCAAAGTTTTCATCGTTCTTGTTCAACTACTCACGAAGCTACATAGGTAATTCATGCTTTCTCGTTTCTTCGTGCTGCTTTTTTCTTCTTTCTGCCCTGGCTTTGTTTCTTCGAGCAATTAACGTTTCAACTTTCGTAGGTACTTGCCACCGTTCACCTCGGAACGTTTCATTCATGCACACTTGATGAAAATTGGCGAGTGCTTGGCAACACACATCGAACCGGCGATAGGGGAATTATTAAATGCCATTGTCGACGAGAATGAATTCTGCGAGGTAAAAAATGTCCCATTCTATTGTTAAGACGGAAATGATAACTTTTCTTTCTTCCCATCTTTATCTCAGGCCTTCTTCGAATATGGCAAATCGGAGCTGGAAGATCCACTGTACTATCACCTGTTGACGCTGAGAATAATGGAAGAAGTAATGAAACGACAGCGAGCGACACTCTCTCTCTGGATGCAACAAAACGGCAGCATAATCGATGTTGCTCTCGCCAACGCGAACTACTGCTGTGAAGACCTTCTGATCGACACGATGAGGATTCCCATCCGATCGCAGATCACTGCCGGAGATTTACAACACTTGGAAATATACCAGGCGACTCTCAGACTACTTTGTCAATCGATCGCGAGAACGTCCGCCGAGGATTTTGGTACGATCGAGATAACTTTGCTGAAACATCTTCTGAGCGGAGAGTTCTGGAGTTGCTTGCTCAGTTGCGACTGTTGGACCTATCTGGCAAGGTACATCAAATCTGTAGTACCGATTTGGAAATATATATATATATTTTTTTATTTGAACTATAACCGAGCTTGATCGCTTGCAGAATAGCTCCACCGGATTTGTGCGCCGAACATCTGTCTTTTTTGATAAAAGTACAAAAATCATTGACGAGACGAGAGAACAGTCTCGAATTCCGAATTCTTTCGCATCTGATTGGACGACTGTACAAATCGCTTTCCCGCGACAAATCTTCTACGACAGAAGAAATTAAGTTTATTCTCTTTCGAGAGATCGAAGACTATACGAATCGCCAGCTCATCAATCCTTTGAGAAAATACCTGCCTGCTAGAGCTCGACAATATTTGTGGCAACAATCGACTATCGACACGACGAACAAGCTCCCGACGATTTTTCAAGAATTGCTTCGTTCTCCATCGGTGAGAAATTGGACACGACTGGTACGTAGATCTCAGCTTTACATCGGGGAATCTTCTCGACGATTTTTACAGATTTTTATTACTCGATCGAATCTTATATAAATTTTGTAGACGTCCCTCTTGAGATCCGTCGGTGCGCTGGCGTTTTCGAAGGATGAGCGTCTTTGCACCGTGACTCTTCGCACAATTTGGAGTTTCGTTACTGCAAGCGTCCCCAAAGCTGCAGGTGTGACACGCGATATGTTGCTCGAGCTTACAGCGCTTCTGTTAGATTGTACGCAACCCGATTGTGACAAAAGTTCGAACAACGATTGGGCAATAGCTTCGGTATGATCATTTCTTTAATACCATTGAATTATTTAAACAAGCAACGAATTTTATCCAGCTGCATCTATGTACAAGATTGATTTATTTACCATCAATATTTTACAGATCTACAAGAGTATGGTCGAGATTACTGAGCATCTACCGATCCAGCACCGCATAAGAATGAACGTCTTTATCCGCGAGAATTTGGAGTCATTCGCCAACGCAACTGGAAAGCAGAGCTTCTCATCCATAACGGAACTGTTCTGCTGCCTGGTGAGCGATGAGAATCCTTGGGTCCGACAGGAGTCATTCGAGACATACGCCGAGCACATTCTCAAAGGTCCGAGCTCCAAATTATTCGACAGCTTATCGATTGGCATAAGCAAGCTACCTCGCATCAATCGACAAGTTACTTCATACTTTTCGAACACAAAAATCCACGATCTAACGCATTACTCGTCGCTGAACAATTATCTGCGTGACTTGGCGGCATCATCGAGGGATTGTTCCGCTCGGCACGAGTGCTACGAGCCGACTCTTCGAGTCCGAGACGAGAAGATGCCGAGGCTCGAAGTGGAAAGTCTCGATAAACGAATTGTCGATATATGCGACGAGCTCGAAAATATTGTAAAACGGAAGGACGATTTGAGCAGTGGTACTGCGGATAGATTGCGTCTAGTGTTGATAAAATTGCTCGAACCGTCCTAATAAGCTATTTTCCTTACGTTTACGATTTTTTTTTTTATATGAAAGGACAACAAAAATCGAGTAAAGTTTTTCACTTTTGGAGTAAAAATCTGCTTTTTTCCTGTACCCGCCACTCGCCAAGCTGAAGCTTGTATTCCCGCCACGAGGGAGAGCCACGTCACGAGAGGAGAATGTCGAGAGAGAAACATTACGGACTGCTTATCGGCTTAACCACAATAGCGGCGGAACAGCTGCCCGCAGCACGTAGGCAGTCGCGCGCACACACACACACACAAACCGGACGTTGCCGTTGTTCTGCGTATTGAATACATAGAGGCACACGAGACTGTTGCTGTTCATGTAGAATTGACGTATGTCGCTGGAGCGACAGTCGAAAGGAAGTTCGCGCTGTCATCGTGAATACCGAAATCCCTTTCATACATTTTGTAACCAGCCGTTTATCGGTGCATACTCGGAAACTTCGCAGAATAACGTTTAATCTGAAGTATCGCCATCGTACTCTTATCCCCATTCAAGTCGGCTCCGCCATTCCGGCTCGCATAAATTTCTATTCAACCGGTAGAGTAGACGCGAGACTGTTTTATATACCGAAGATCCAGCGCAAACGTGATCTTTTTTTGAAATTCAATTAAAGTAATTTAAAAAACAAAAGACTTCCGAAGATGAACGTCGACGGGTGTGGCAAGAAATTGAGCGAAGATCAAGTCTTTCAAGAGATCAATAGATTGATATCGTTAAACGATGACGATATGAAAAAGAATAATATTATATTACAAAAGGTACGTTGCAAATATTAAGTAGTTGAACTTTACTGCACTGGTTGATGAGACGGAAATTGCTATAGATTACATTATAAAATTGGATCTACAGCAACGCATACACTAGTTTATACATAAATAGTGTGGAGTGAAAATAATTTGCTTAAAAAAAAAGATCTCTTCGATATTAATTTGAATAAATTATTTGCAGGTGCTAAAAGACTTCATCGATACGATGAAAGATTCCGACGAGTTTTTTCGGGATCACTTTCAAAACATTATGTTCGTTGGGAGTTACTATAAGAAAACTAAAGTTGGTAAGCCCGAAGAATTTGACCTGGATCTCATAATTCAACTGCCTATGAAGTACGATTCGGTTACGGTAACGAAAAAAAAGAAATGTTTCCGCGATATCGCGTTATCCGCGTTATCAGTATCTTTTTTTATTCCGCGTTAACAGAGTCTTTTTTAACGATCTCCGTTTTGTATTTTAGTTCGAGCGGGATTTGCCGGGATACACGAAACTAAAATTGAGCACGGACAGTTACTTACCCAAGTGGCAGAATCATAGGTGAACCAGTGATAAAAAAATGTATTTTTACATATTGTTTAAACTGGATTATTATGTAATTTCAGCAAACTATTATCGAGATGGGTGACTGATAAAGGCTACTTGAAGCAGGACGTATTTCGACAATGGATGGAAGGATTATTCACGAGCACTATTCCAAAACTGGCTATGAAGGAGTACAAGGTTGATAGAAAATTGAATTTACTTCCAACGCGTCTAAGTAATTATTACCTTACCGATCGTAATTTTTTTTCAGCTAAAACATCGGAAGAGTGGTCCAGCGTTCACGCTGGTCGTCGAACAACCCGACGGCATGGAGATGCATGTAGATTTGGTGCCGGTCTTGGAATTCAAGAATCAGCCACCGGTACCAGGAAACTTCAAAGAAGCGGTAAAATCGGCTATCAACGTTCTTCCTTCTGATTCATTTAAGTCAAGTAGTTTGTCGCGTTTTTCAGAGCTGGCTCGCGGTCCCGAAACCTCTGAAAGTGGAGCAAGAAAATCCGAACATTTACTGGCGAATGTCATTTTACAATTTTGAAAAGAATATACTGAAAAATCATGGGTACCTCAAGCCTGCTATACGGCAAGTCAAGGTGCGACTAATAATCATTTTTTTGTAAATCATACATTTTTTTCAACTTCTGCCTCCTGAGACCTTGATTTTCGATATTTTTAGAAACTGAGGGACAGATACGATTGGAAGATCATCGCGAGTTATCATATCGAGACACTGTTTATGCACGAGCAGCGCGCTATCGAGACCTCTTCGGATTCTCGGAACTTTAGTTCAACAGAGCTTTTACTTCGCGTACGAATCCTTACCTAGCGAAATAAATTTAGAGTGTAGATGAATATTCAAAAATATAAACAATATTTGCAGATGCTCAATCGTCTGAAAGAGGCCTGTGAAAAGAAACAAATTATCAACTATTGGGACGAAAATGATAATTTGATCGAGGGTCTGAAAACTCCGCAACTTGCTAGCATAATCGGACTTCTCGGGAAGATAATAAAGAATATCGAAAAGGATCCATTAAAAATTGCCGAACATCTCCGTGAGTCAAATTATACTAGTTCAATCGCATTAGGTTCAAAAGTGAAGTTACTGATATTCTTTTTTATTTTCAGTAACACCAGAGGAATTAAGCGGCATCTCGGAGGCTCTCGATGCTATTCGAAACTCTCGAGACTCCGGCAAGTCCACTGGAGCACAATCGAACAAAGGAAACGGAGTCGTACAACAGCTGCAGAGTGATTCGTGCAACTCGACCGCCGATAGCGGTTCAGCAGCAGGCTCTCTCATGAGCAATTTATTGGTGTCGCTGCAAGCGGCGGTCACAGGAGTACAAAAAGAACCACCTCTCGCTGCCGATAACTCCAAAACTAAAGCTCCAAAAGCACGAAGAAGCTCCAGCAACGATGAAAGTAGTGAGGGCCTTGTGGAAATATTAGATATGTTGAAGCTGATACACAGCGAAATGGCGGATACAAAAGACGCCGTTAATCTCTTGACCCGTCGCGTGGTCGTCGTCGAGGATAAAATAGACGCTTTGCTGTCAAGGTTTAACGGCCCGACCGAGGAAAAATTGTTCTTTGGAACACGGTCTATCGGCTCTTTGCCTATCAACAGTCGCGTTTTAAGTCGGAACGGTAATACGACGGAATAGGGAAGCCATTTCTGTGATACATTTTGTTAATCGTGACCAACACAGTGTTTTTAACGTTAATATATGCTTTATACACATATCATAGTAGAAGAGACTAAAAATCGTTTTTCCTAATCCAGTTATTCGATTTTTGTTAATAATAGATCAACAGATCAACGACAAGCAGGTGGATAAGTCTTGGACAAAATCCCTGACATTTTTCGGAGCGTAATTGATTTACACTCAGTTTCTGAGTTTGCGAAGTTTATTCGTAGAATATCGGCAACTCAAGGTCGATGTTTTAGGCTCTCCCACTAGGTAGAGCCACTGCAAACCGCACACATGCTTAAAGCAACATAAGTGAAGGTGATTCGAAGAAGAGAAACCAACGCAAAGACCAAACTTCGCTCACACAGAGCATTCCCAACTGTACGACAGTTTCTATTTGTGTGCCGTGTATGCGGACTTCAGCGTCACAACACACATAGATAGAAACTGACCGCAACAATGGTTGTACAGTTTTCATATGCATGAGCTTAAATACATTCGAACATCTAACAAACGTCGCTCCCACCAATCAAGCGTTTTCAAACTGCTATAATGTTTATGTGTGAGGGTTTCAAACATAACGCTCATATGCAGAAATTGTAGTACGGTTGGAAACGGTATGAACTCTTTTACAGAATTTTTATAGCCGCGTAGTCGGCGAAGTCTGCAGAAAAAATTTTCGTATCTGAAGTATCGTTATCGTCGTCACGGTTATCGAAGTTTCATCGGTGCGAATACGATACCGGCCAGTCGAGAAATCCCTCGCCAAGGCGCAGATTTTATTCTCCCAATTGGCAAGTTCAGTGTCATATCAGGATAATTTGCAAGTATTTACAATAACGACGGTGAAAAAATGAGCGCCGAGGCAAAGGCGATTCGATTGAGGGACGAGCGTGTAATCCACGTTATCAACAAATTCATCTCGTTAAACGACGACGATACGAAGAGGAACAACGAAATTTTAAAATATGTTCGTACAGTAATTTTTTTAAATATTGCAGTTATCGACATTTGCGTTAAAATGATTTATTTTTAGGTGATCGACGAGATCGTCGACGTCTTGAAACGAAAGCATGAATTCTTTCGAGATCATTTTCAAAACATTGTCTTCGCTGGCAGTTACTACAAGGGCACCAAGGTCGGAAAGCCGGACGAATTCGATTTGAATCTGATTATTCGATTGCCTCTAAACTACGAATCGATCAAGGTAACGATCAAGCCATTCTGTGATAACATTATCATTATCACCGTAACTTCCGCCGATTTTTATCCCCTTCGTGTTTCCACAGTTAGAACGAGATTACCCGGGTTTCATAAAGTTGAAACTGAACAAGGATGGATACCTACCTAAATGGCAGGAGCATAGGTAAGTTTTTCAAGGCTTTTTTTATATTCCTGTTCGAAAGTCTAAGCCTTACATATTTTTTAGCAAGGTCTTGTCGAAATGGATCTCTCCAGATGGCTACCTGAATCAAGACAAATTTCGTCAATGGATGGAGAGTTTGTTCGACGATATGCCAAAGCAAACGAGAAATGGAAAATATAGGGTGATTAATTACAAAGATGAAAAAAAAAATTATTGACGATAATAACTGTATACTCTCTTTTAGCTGAAGGTGACAAAGAGCGGCCCTGCATTCACGTTGAACGTCGCCGGACCCGGGTTGTCCCCGAGCACGATGTGTGTGGACTTGGTACCTGTGCTGGAATTCAAAAATCAGCTAAATCCATTACAAGCGAAATTTGGACTTCGTGATGAGGTGAGTTAGTTAATGTAAGGAAATTATAATTTACGAGCTTCATTGATCCAATGATTCACTTCCATCTCGTAAACAAAATCGAAACGCCACTGCGTTTCCCGACGATGTTGAGCCTGTTGTTTCTCAGCCGAGATTCTCTTTCATGTTGCAGAGGTGGTACGCGGTGCCGAAACCATTCAGAGCTGACCAAGGAACACCGCCCCTTAACTGGCGACCGTCGTTTTACAGTTTTGAAAAAAATATGCTGAAAAAGGATGGCAAATACAAACAAGTTATCAGACAAGTTAAGGTAGTGCACTAAGCCGTTCCGAAATAATCGGTTATCAACCTCGCGGGTAATTAATCACTACAATATAATCCACAGAAATTGAGGGACACGCAAAATTGGAAGCCCATCGCGAGCTACCACATAGAGACTCTTTTTATGCACGAAATTATCGCTATCAACAGCGATAATGCTTCGATAGCCTCTGTGCTTCAAAGGCTCTCCGGAATCGAGTTATTCCTCCACGTACGAAACTGACTCTGATATTTATATCAATATAGATTGCATACTAAATCAGATAATTAATCAATGGAATTACGCGAAATTGTACAGATGCTTCAACGACTGAGACAAGCGTGCGCGGAGGGAAAGATTTTGAACTTTTGGGATAGAGATCATAATTTGATAGGTCACTTGAGCGCCTCTGTATTGGCAAACATTGAAGGACGATTGGCCAGAATAATCAAAGACATCAAGGCGGATCCTTTGAAGATTGCAAATTTTGTCTGTGAGTAAATTAGATGATAGGGTAACATTTACGCCAAATTCATTCCAGCGGAAACGTCTCGTCCGATTTGTAAATTGCATTTTTCGATCGGAAGTGACATCATCTAGGAAAAACGTCACACTTCCAGTTTAAAAATCTTATTTTTCGACTGTAAGTGACGTTTCCGCTCGGTGATGTCACTACCGGTTGAAAAATGAGATTTTCAAACCAGAAGTAACGTTATAGAGTAAAACGAATTTGGGAGAATGCACGAAAAAGAATTTCGATTGAAATGAGTTTCGCGTAAATAATACTCTATCTATCAGGTCGACGTGGATTGGAATTTTCAACTATATTGGGTCGCAAACGAAACTCGTGTCAATCATATTTCAGTATTGCCGGGGGAACTACTGCAGGTCGGACAGGAACTAGAAGACATTCGAAACGGCGGCGTTCCAGGAAACATCATTCAGCTTCCACCACAGTCCGCTGAACCCCGGGAAGCACAGGGAGGGGGGTTCTTCTGGAATTTATTCCAACGCATTTTCGCAATTATGGTTTAAGGGAGTCTAAACCCCCTCTGACTCGCTCTCACACGAACCCTATGGCGCTGTCTCTCTCGCACTCGGCCGCTCGCCACACGGATTTAGCCTTGCCTTAAGGGGACCACAAATTCTCAAAATACCTTTTCTCGGATCTTCGTTTTGTACACTCTCTTCAGGATATTAAAAAAAATGGATTGTTACCATCTGTCAGAAATGTTCACTGGATATTTGGCATTAATAATATACTGTCATGCAAATAATGTAAACAGAAGATAAAATAAAAACTGCAAATATTAATCCAACTTTTGGTGCGAGACTTCTGTTCTAATCAACGGAACGAGAACACAATTTTAATGATGTCAGGCATTTATTTCAAAAGTTCAATATAACAACTATAGTTTCGGCGTTGTCAAACTATATATCATTTTTCTTCGCAGTCTCTTCTTACGTTGACTCGGGTGTAGACTGTTACAATATTATATTCGCAAGAGTTGCCTTCTCTTCATAATTATGTTGTTGGTTTGTTAATTTTTTAATTTTTATTTTTTACATGGCATAGCGTACCGCTTATCACAATATACATTTTTTTCTTAAATTAACCTTATCATTTTGCAGTAGTAAAGTGTGGAAAACGGCTGACCCGATATCCACGGTCTGGTAGAAATATAACATGACTATGTTTTTTGTCTTATCTTCTGCAACTTTAATTTGTCAAGATTCACATTTGGCTCATGGAATTGTAGTCTTTGAATCGTTGCGATTTTTTTTAAATCGCGCTGCGACCACTCAAAGACCGAAATCGTTAGTGTCTTTATTTTTATTTTGTTTTACTTTTCATGAGTATATCCGCAAATCTAGACGATATTTCAGCATTATTCTACAATATTTACAAAATATGTGTGGCATTATAGCTCGTTACGATAGAGATGCTCAGAAACATTTCAACCACACTGCAATTTTCTTTACCTCGAGATTGTTACATGATATTTCGTTTTCGGCTAGAGTGAAAAAAATACTTTTCGAACATTCACTTGTGCAGGCCAAATTACAAACGAATTACAATAATACAACGTAGACGTTGAATCTCGTTTCGAAAACGCTCAAACTAACCATAAAACGTTTTTCAAACAACGAAAAACGTATCTCAACTTCGCGGCAAAAACAGCGGCTAACACGTTTGCATAAAAAAAAAGAAACAAACATTATGCAAAAAGATTCATGAACTCAAACATGAATTCGATCTAAGACCTATGATTTACTTTGGAATGAATGCGCAATATAATAAATAATATTGAAAGATCGTTAATAAACGTCCGACGATTATCCGTATCGACGAAAGCAATGATATAATGTTTACACTGAAACCATACAATCTTGTATGCATCACGTTAATAGGTCAGGTTTATAACTTTGTCAGGTATTAGATAGGCTCAACTAGGATGTACCTGTTGCATAGTCGTTGTTCGCGTAACATTTTAATAAAAAGTTTCATCGATTCATTGAAACACACGTGGAAGCTTTTTCAATGTCTCTCTCCACTGTTTCATTCAAATCGCGTGCAACGTGCTGAAGAGCACGTGTAACCCCTTTCCCCGCCCAATCAGGATCCTCGGTCGATAATAAAAACGGTAATATATTTTTTTTTAATATCAATCATTTCCGGTCCAAAGCAAATTCTTACGATATCATCTCCGATTTATGCAAGAATTTACTGTTGATCGTAAATGGTCAACATACTTTTAAAAAACCAAATCCGTTATAGTTTTCGTTACCGACCGCGGTATTTCTATTCGTCCCGATGCTCGGTCAAATACACACTAAGAGAGAAAAAAAATTATTAACGGATGGGAGTATCGGTATGACAAAACATATGCTTATCGCCATCCCAAGCTTCATTTTTCCCTAACATTTAACCTCCTTAGGACCTAATTCATTCGGCATTGATACACTGAGATAACAGGATTACGTCCTTGACACATCGCTTTTGGCACTCGTATTCGAATCCTGTACGTCACCATCCTCAACTTCTTCCTTCTCTTCCTTATCTTCTTCTTCTTGTTCCTCTTCTTCTTCGTGTTCTTCGTGTTCTTCGTGTTCTTCTTGTTCTTCGTGTTCTTCTTGTTCTTCTTGTTCTTCTTGTTCTTCTTGTTCTTCTTGTTCTTCCTGCTGTTCTTGCTCTTCTTCATTCTCGCTCAATGCATTATCCTCTTCTTCCTGGCCCGCTTTTTCGTTCTCGTCGATAGCCTCAGCTTCGTATCGCTCGGAATCTACCGGAAATCCATGAAGCTCGTAATCCTCGTCGTCGTCGTCCTCATAGATAAATCCAGTCACAGCTGCCATGGAGTCATCGTTTTCCATGTCTGATACGTTCTGCTGAATCAATATTTGATTACCATCCGCGTCATTGGCGACCATGAGTACCGTACCATCCAAGTTGTGTATCTGCAGCGCTTCTCCTTCTTCTCCTTCCCCTTCTTCTTCATCTTCTTCTTCTTCAATTTCTACTTCTTCGATCTCTTCAACTTCTTCTACTTCATCTACTTCCTCTACGTCGTCTATTTCTTCTACTTCCTCTTCAGCTTCAACCTCCGAATTATCTTCGAAAACTGCTTCCTCCTCCGATTCCTCTGCGCTACGACTATTGTCAGAATGGTACTCATCGTTTGGATTAACAACATGAATTCTGCTATCCTCGTCGTCCAATTCCTCGTTATCGTCTTCGACTATCGCAGTCTCAGCGTCTTCGTCGGAAGCTAAATCTTCGACAGACGCTGCTGCGCTGATATTCGAACGTTCGCCGGACGCCGCGTACTCGAAATATTCTTCGGCGTTCGGCACCGACGACGAAGCCGTTGGTTTGTCCAGAACAGTTGCAGTATTTTCTACTTCCGAGACGTCTTCTTCCGGTCGATTTCCGGCTTCTTTCACGGTCAACGGTATCATCGGGCTCAATTTGTGACCTACGGCGTCGGGTTCTTCGCTCTCATGCTCCATCGACAATGGCATCATAGGACTCAATACCGGAGGTCCGTCGTCATCAGATTCCTCGGCGGCTTTCCTTTCTTCTCCCTCCTTGTCATTCTTTTCTTCATCGCCAACTAAATTTTGATCCTCCTCCACGCAATCTCTCTCTTCCCCGAGGTCTTTGTCCTTCGATTTTTCTTCCACCCTTTTTTCATCTTTCTCCGTAATTTCTTCCGCAGCTTCAACAGCCATCGGACTCTTCGTCCCTTCGGCTCGTTCTTCAATTTCATCGACCGCAGGAACTCCATCGTAATCCTCCAACTCTCTCTCATCATCGCTCTCCAATTGGCAACTTTGATCGCCGGTAGCTCGACTGTTGGTTCTCGAACCGATCTCTTCCGCCTCGGCTTCCTCGTCGTTCTCGTCCTCGCTGCCACTTCCGCTACTGCTGCTGCTGCTGCTGTCTGAATCTTCGGAGTGCTCCGAATGGCTCTCCACATGATGATCCGAAAATTCAACCTCTTCTTCTTCTTCCTCCTCTTCCTCCTCCTCGCCCTCCCCAGTCAGCGATGCTCCGTCTCCTATCAAACTTCCCTTGTCGTCATCCTCGTTCTTCGCATCCTGATCGGCGTCGTTGCTCTGATCCTCGTAGTCCGGCTGAGGCTTGTCGCAAGTTGCCGAATGCTCGTTCAACTTTTCCTCACTCTCGAAGCTCTGCTCGCATTTTCGGCACCAGGCTATACCGCTGCTGTTTATGTGTATGCTCATGTGCAACAGAAGTTTGCTTCTCGCGTTGTGATAACGACCGCAAGTTTTGCACGTGAAATTGTTTCCCTCGCAGCCCAATATCGATTCGTGACTGGCTTTGAGATGATCCGCCAGTTCCTCGTACGTTCTGCAGAGTTTCAGGCAAACACCGCAAGTCACCGCGGCTTCGGCGCGATGAAATCTTATCAGATGCTGCCACAAGTGTTTCTTCGCCGGCCACTGTTTGCCGCATACCTCGCAGGTGCACTCGGTATTGGTCGACTCGTCGTAAACTTTTCGCGAATCTTTTCTCGAACATTTCATGCTCGATAGTAACCTAAGCTGCGAAAGTGGCATCAAGTTTGGTACTGGTTTTTGCTCCGAGAGTTGCATGTTTATGTCCTCGAAAAGATTGAAATCCGGGATATTCAAGTTACTCTCGTTGAGCGCAGGCTCGAGTGGCTCTTTTTTAATCTTGTTGTTGTTCTTGAGATGAGCCTCGAGTATCGAGGTTGGAAAGCTGCGCGAGTTATCGTCGCGATTGCTCGTGTTTCTTCTCGTGCATACGTTAATGTGATTCCAAAACAGCGTCTTGGTGCAAAATTGTTTTCCGCAATTTTTGCACTCGAAGTTTTCCCGATTGCGCATCTTTCGTTTCGAGCTCGAATTGTCCAGTTTTATCTTCTTGAACATACGCTGAGGATCTTTGTTGTGAACGTTTCTGTAGTGATCCGAGAGTGTGTCGCGATTAAGGAAGATCTCCGGGCACATGTCGCAGTCGTAGGTGTCGGTGGTGTTTCTTCGACGCTTGAAATCGTAGACCTCGTCGTCGCAGTGCCCGTTCTCGTAGTCATAATCCTCGGGCTCCTCCTTGACCACGACATCGGCGTGGTCGAACTCGTCCGGCCTTATGTCGAGACGTTTCTCGAAACCTGCGAGTTGATCCTTCGGGACGTTGTGAATGTGCTCGTAGTGATAACGTATGTCCGAGTCGGTCGTAAACACAGCCAGACACTGCTTGCAGGTGCGAAAAACTTTGCCGTGACATTTTTTCGTGTGATCGAAAGCTTTCCATTTCGAGGCGTACTGCTTACCGCAAACTTGGCACGTGTTCGGCTTCAACAGTACACCGGTGTGTTCGTCCTCAACGTGTTTCTTTAAATCCTTCGGATCCTTCATCGGTATGAGACAAACCCCGCAAGAAACGCCGATCTCGTTCCGATGTAACGACAAGACATGCATCTTCAGTTTCAACTTGTTCTCCACGGTATCGCCGCAGAAGTCGCAAACGTTCGGACTGCTGTGGTACTTGTGATCTTTTCTGTGAGACTCGAGATCCTCTTTGGTTCTGAATAATTTTTTGCAACTACTGTTGTCGCATGTCAGATCGGGATGATCCATGTGTTTGACCCGATTGTGCGTCATTATACCGAGTTTCGACGTTACAGTCTCGTTGCACAAGTGGCACGTGTAAGTGCTGTGATGATTCTCAATGTGTTTCTGGAGGCTCGCGCGATCCTTGAAGATCCTCTCGCAGGCGCGACAACGCGTCAGCAGCGCGCCCGGATCTTTTCGATAATTTTGGCAACCCTTCATGTGACGACGCAGCAGATAACGCTTGTGAAAGCCCTTGTTGCATTTGTCGCAGTGATGAATGCCCTCGTCCTCGACTGTTGTTTGCTTGCAATTCGTTGACTCGCGAATCTCGAGCTTGCTGTCGGGCTCGTAGCGATGTATCTTGGCGATGTGCGCTGCGAGGTGATCCTTCGACGCGCTCGTTTTCATGCAGTACCGGCAAGTCACGTCCTTGTGACCCTTGTGAACGCGATTTACGTGCTTCCAGAGATGAGACGTTCGGCCGTAACACTTGTTGCAAAGATCGCAGGGAAAGAGTCCGTGCATCAATCGACGATGATTGCACAACGTTTCCCAATTGTAGAACGTGAGGTCTGCGCACATCTCGCACGTCAGTTCGACCTCGGCGACTGGGAGATTCTTTTCGGAAGACAGTGTCTCGTTCGGTGGCTCGACCGCGCCGTTGTTCAACAGCGTGTCGACGTCCAAGCCGTGAATTTTTCGATGGCGAGACATTTTCGATTTGTTTGAGTAAGGCCTGCCGCAAATGTCGCAACTGAAGTCACCGTTCGTAAGTGGCCAGTGACTCGACCTCACGTGATTACTGAGCTTTATCATGTCCGGGAATACTTTAAGGCATACGCCGCAAATGAGAGGCACCGTGTCCGAGTGAACTCCCATAACGTGCTTCCAGTAATCCACTCTGCTGCCCCACAACTTGCCGCAGACCTCGCATGTGTTCGGCGACGAACCTTGGATCAAGTGGTGCTGCGAATGCTCGTTTCGTAGGGTTTTCGTTGCGAAGATCTTTCCGCAATCCTCTCGTTCGCACTGCAAAGATTTTTAAACAATTGATAATTGGTTCAAACTATCGACGCGATCGATCGTGTCGCGTACGAATACTCACTATTATCGATGACTCGTCGCTGTGATTGCTGCTGACGTGCAACCAACGTTCCCACTTGCTCGGATGTGAACTGCCGCACAACTCACACACGAAGAACAGATGGTACTGAGCTTTCGTGCCGTTTACACCTGGCGCCGAACCGTTGGTGTTCGTTACAACATCACCCGAGGCTATCACGGGCTCGGACTGTAGAAAGTTAATCAATGGTTAGAAAAAAACATTAATGAACTAATAAAACAATAAAAAATTCATTCTTTTCGTCAATTACCTTGTGCGCATTGCGTTGATGCCGAATAAGATGATCCTCGTTCGGAAAAGATTTGTAACAAATATAACAATCCACCTTGTCGCCATCCTCGGCGTCGAAATCCATTCCCTGCTCGTTCGCTTCGTTACTGTTGACGTTCT
This sequence comes from Ichneumon xanthorius, assembly GCA_917499995.1. Classification (NCBI taxonomy): domain Eukaryota; kingdom Metazoa; phylum Arthropoda; class Insecta; order Hymenoptera; family Ichneumonidae; genus Ichneumon; species Ichneumon xanthorius. Next base: position 5,071,225 of record OU824202.1, on the reverse strand, counting down.
CGTTGTAATAATTGCTGTTCAACTGTACGAAACTCGCAGGATCGTAGCCGGGATCAACGTTGTGTATCGACACGTGTGTCATCAATTTTTTTCTCGAGTCATGCTGCCTTCCGCAAATCGTACAGCTGTATCTACGCTGCTCGGACACCAACAGTTTCGATCCACCGTGGTACATGTTCACGTGATTCAGTAACTGAGCGTTGTCGCTACAAATTTTCAAGCACACGCCGCAAGCGAACGCCGCGAATTCCTTGTGTGTTGCCCGAATGTGTAACCACAGCGATGCGCGATCGTTGAAGTCCCGAGTGCAAATCTCGCAAACGAATACCGTCTCGATCTCAATCATGTTTCCTCCTTGCGTGCTCTCCACATCCTCCGATGACTCGGATGCGTGTCTCGCGCCTCTCTTCACCTCGGTTTTTATCAATTGTTTGTTCCACGAATGCGCCAGGACCGTCTTTTTGAGGCACTTGTCGCTGTCGACTATGGGCGTCGGATCAACACCGTGCGTCGACGTGATGTGCCTGCTCAACGATGATTTCAATACGAAATCTTTCTCGCACAATATACATATGTAGGGCCTTTCGGCGTCGTGTGTAGACTCGTGTTCCTTCAGCTTATCAACCGACGTGAAATTTTGTGGACAGGTTTCGCAGTACCATCTCTTCTGCGCCGCGACCTCGTTGACGTCTGTTTGAATTTAGAAAGACAAAAAATTACTGTACACATTCCAATGGATGCATTTTTACGGGCAAAAAAAATACCTGTTCTCGCTATCTTGACGGGCTTGTAGTTCGACGAATTTTTATCATCGTAATCTCGCTTCAAGCCCTCGCCCTTCGTCAGAGCTTGTTTGAGTATCGTGAGCTGCGGATTTTTCGACAATTTAGCCTCGGCGTTGCGATAATCCTTGCTCTCGTCGTCCGAGTCGGTGCTGGACAGTTCGGACGTGTCCATCAGACTCTTGCTCTTTCGCGATAACTTTTTATTTGGTTTTTCCTTCGCCCGATCGCCCGTGCAGACTCTTCCGTGTTTGTTAAGTTCCGTCACGGTCGTGTACATCTTCGGACACGTTTTGCACTTGTATTTGTTGTCGGGTTGTACGTAGGGAACCGGCAACTCCGGGGGCGGTGGCAGACCCGTGTGACGCGATTTTATGTGCTCCTCGAGATTCGTTCGGGTTGAATATATCCGCGAACAGTAGGCACAAGTCACCGCTGGATGACCTCTGGAAAATAAGATAAAAATAAGAATTACGTCTCGAAAAATCACTGACAAAAATAAGAATTACGCTTCGGAACATTACTTCAATAAAAATAAGACTTACGTTTCGAAAAATTCCTTCGACAAAAGTAAGAATTACGTTTCGGAAAATTACTTCGACAAAAATAAGAATTACGTTTCGGAAAATTACTTCGACAAAAATAACAATTACGTTTCGAAAAATTATTTCAATAATAAAAAATCGATTGTCTCGCACCTGTGAGTCGTAGATACGTGTCCCCACCGATGTTTTGCGGTGGAATAAGATTTGTTGCAAAGATCGCACTGATAGGGTCTCTTGTACGACGTGTGATCGTCCGTGACGACTTTGGCGCCGATTACATCGCCCGCGCCCACGTGAATCCTCGCGTGAAGGGACAAATGGCCTTTGGAGCTGAACGCTTTGTTGCACAATGAGCAAACATAAACCTCGTGTTGCTCGGCGGTATGTTGAAAAACATCGGAATTTCGCGACGAAGCTTTCGCGCCCTTCGCGGTCTCGGCGTCTTCCAATTCTTCCGTAACCATCGGTGTCATCTCCAAAAAATCACTCGGATTAGTCTCCATGTCCATCTCGTACTCGTCCGATTTACGATCCTCCGTGTCCTCGAAGCCTGCGTTCGTGACAATCGTAGAGTCGTTTATAATTCCTGAAATGCAAAATATCTCTATGCTGGTACGCTCTCGACTGACGAGAGGTACACTGAAAAAAAAATTCGCTTGCGGGCTACCGAAGAAAAAAATGTTTGTTTCAATTCTTCTTTCAATTCTTACAATTCCATATGATATTGAAACAACGACGGCAAAACTGTCAAAATTGTGCGAATTAAAAGTAGAATTGAAACAATATTTTGTTTTCTTTGGCAGCCCGCAAGCAAATTTTACTTGAACCATTGATCTTTTTTTTCAGTGTACGATTTTCTTTTTTTTGCGCAGACAATACTTACCATCCTCCGTGCCGCTCGCGTCGAGAATCTCTTCGATCTCCTGATCAGCCTCGCCGTCCGAGTTCAATCTCGGCGGTGTGCCGAGTGCCGCGTTTGGATTAACAATCGGAGCTTCCGGTATGAGAATCGGCATCTTCTTCTTCTCTTTGAGAAGCTCCGAACGCAGTTCCGAACAACTCTCGACATCATTCTGTACTTCACTGCCTGCCTGTGATGTGGATCCGATAAGCGGAGGGATGGAAATATGAAAAAGAAAAAAAGATATTGTTATGAATTCGTAATACGAAGCTTGCGATGGAAATTCTTTTCATTGGAATACGACTTACGGCATTGCCACCAGGTGGCAAAGACCTCTCCAGCAAGGCGACAGCGTTCACGCAAGCTGTTCGAAAGTCGTAAAAATTTTCGAGATTGTACATGCAGCGATAGCACAGACACTTTGGCAGACGATCATCTTCGTCGATCTGTAACAAACAAAAAAATCATGCGTTGATTAAAATTTGCAAATGGCAGAGAAAAATAACTATAATAATACATGTTTTCGTAGTTCGTAAAAGTCGCTGTAGCGCATGCTCGAGGGACACACGAAAGGGAAAGTCTCTTCGGGCAGCTGAGAGCGGAGATGTTCATTGATGAAAACGTGTAGGAATAAAAATGCATAGGACACGGCGACGCACTCCAGCCTTTTACTATGTGGGTCAAGGTTCGCAAACTCAAAGAGGATGACTCATAGTCGCATAACTCGTGTATAATAATCGACGTTCCGGCTTGAAAAAAAAGAGAAAAAAATGAATACAATCTTCCGATAATCATCCACGCCTCTTTTTACGAAGATGCGAAGATTTCGTGGAAAATATTGAACGAGAAATTGTTGGAAGAGACTCTGGCGAGTGAAAAACATACTCGAGGTCAACTTTGCTTCGATTTTCGGTCCCGGTGGAACAAACCGAGGCTTTCATTTCTCAGGCACACTGAGAAACGAACACTCGAGAGCTTCGCAGCAGGCTTTCTTTCGCCCTCCCGCAGGAAATCTTGAAATTCAGGACAATCCTTCAGCTCTTTCTTCGCTGCATCTTAACAACATCCTCTTCATCCTCTCAGAGAAAATCCAGCTTTGAAAAAAAACCAATATTTTTCCTTCGTAACTCTTTAAATTAACTTCACGAAGATGACGAATCTCCGCGAAATTTTACACGCGAAAAGTTCTTACTTCAGGATGCCTCCGACCACGCAACATTATCATCGCCTTATCATCATCATTATCTTAAAACTTTAAGTAGAAAACCTACTTAAAAAAAAAAATAAAAAACCTAAAACCTGTTCAAAAATTTTTCTCTCGAAACTCTCGCGCAGCTCGAACTAAGGACGGGATTATTTGGTGAAAAAAAAAGAAAAAAAAATGTTGCACGATGATGACGAAGTTGGAGAGAGTACGAGAGCGAGCAGTTTGGCAGGTGGGCGAGCGGGCACATCGGTGGCATAAGGCATGAGCGCAGATGCCGGTTAGAGGCGGCAGAGACCGTTGGAGGTGGTTACGGATTTTCTCTGTGTATTGGACGTTGAACGCGGTCGAGGATGCGCCGTGCGACGTAGCATCGGCCGGAGCGTGTACGTCGGGCTGTGGTTGTGGAGTCCGGCTGTAGATCTCTCGAGCTCGGAGAACGACCCTCGACCGTTGCCGAGAGTGACGATACGATTACGAGGGTCTCTCGAGTGCGACAAGGACGGCGGTGGACGGGGGAAGCGAGCGAGCGAGCGCGAGAGCTCTGGGAGAGCGAGCGAGAGCGATGAAGAGGAGGCGAGGGAATCGACGACGGGCGGATGCAGCCGGGCGACACAGAGCCAGAGAGCGGCGTTCCGCGTAGCCGACGGCCGACCGCATCCAGCGGGGACGGACCTGGCCAAGGCCTCGCTCTCCGCCGTCTCTCTTCCTCTCTCTCGGTCCTCTCTCTCTCTCTCTCTCTCTCTCTCTCTCTCTCTCTCTCTCTCTCTCTCTCTCTCTCTCTCGAATACACGCGGAGAGGCCGCGATCGTTGGGTATTGTGGGTACGACCGTACCGTCGTATTCTCGGTGCCCGGGACACAACGCCTCTCTCGGACGGCAGCAGGTATGCCTGGGCTCGAGAGACAAAGCTGATGCCTCGACGAAGACCTATCGAATTACCCGTACCGGGTGGCTCGAATATTTACTCCAACGGGTCAGGACGAAATTCGTGAAGAAGAAAATGTAAAGTAATTAATAAAAAGTAAACATGTTTTTACACTACGATTTCGGGTACTCGATGTAGGATACAAAAATTCAATTTTTATATTGAATTTTTTTTTTTTTTTTTTTTTTTTTTTTTTGTAATATTGCATTTTCGATCAGTTTGCATGTCTCGGCGATACTGCAACATTTCATATGAATTAGGAATGAGATTGATCTTTTTTTTATAGTACGGATAATCGATATTGAAACTGGACTTCTATCGTCGATAATTATTTTAATTGCTATCGACTAAAAGAAAAAATATATATTTGTGGAGTACTCGGAAGCAAAAATGCCGAAAGATTTGATCGGCGTGTATCGCGATGCTCGAGGAGATGATTACGCGATATTATTTTTCCCATACCGTGGTCTGTTATGCGATAGAGATCTCTTTAGCCGCCGATGAACACGTCGAGGCTCTCCCAAGGTTCGCGGTCGGTGGGAGAGAACGTTACAAAATCAAAGAGAGTCGTTCTCGGGTTCGACGTCGACGACGACATCGTCGGGAGAATTGCTGGGTGTCGGTTGGTAGTGTCGACATGGTTTATCCCCCCGCCCAGTGCGCCGCACACGTGCATCAACGGCGGAGCCAAGAGCGAGGATAAGAGAATGAAGAAAAAAAAAAGAGAAAAAAAGTAACGTCTTGCTGCGGTAGGTAAGCGACACACCGGCCATCGTCGTCGCAACAAGCGCCGATCGATATCCACGAGGGATATCAATCCTTCTCTCTGTACCCTCGAAGAAAAATTGGGTCGAATCCTTCGTGCCGAATTATCCCTCTTGTTGTTTTTTGCCCCGTATCCCGATTTTTCGTTCGTTGATCGAATCTCCGAGAATCCTTCTCGAGTCTCAAACACCGTTCCAAAGGAAATTTGTAGATTGAAAAAAAAAGAAATTATAAATCGACGACGACTCAAAATCCTGTCCGAAGAAACTATCGAAAGTCTTTCGCAACTGCCCTCGCGCTTAACCTGCGGCCGGGAGAAGAAGCTAGAGACTCGTTTCTCCTATAAGATGTTTAATCCTTAAAAAAAAACATACCATTGCAATAAAAAAAATATATACAATTATCCAGTTGCAATCATCGTGTACAAATAATGCTTATGTACAAATAATCCGTAGGCTTTCATAAACCGCAGGCGTTCAAAACCTTCATAAACCGTTTGCGTTGAAAACCTCGAAAAATGGTGGAAAAAAAGCGCTCGATATTAAAGATAAAAGAGAGGCGTGGAAGAGCCCCAAGGATGATGTTCGAGATATCGTTCGCGGGACGTGTGCGAACGACCGAGGAATCATTGTCGGTCGTGTATTCCTCACGAGGGAACGAGCGAGGCCTCTAGGAGATCGAAAACGTTTTAGCGGGCGTGAGAGCAGAGATAAGATTCAATTCATCGGGGACGACGTTCGTCGTATCGCTAACGGTTGCACAGCAAGCAACACGCCTCGGAGCCAAAAATTTCTTTCCTCGTAGAGGCTGCCACGCAGATTTCGAGCTCTGCCTGTCTCTCTCGCTCACGCAGAGCCCCTCTTTAGCCTCGCCTCCCGTAGCGCGAGAACAAAATGTCGTCTACGTCCGAAGATTTGTCGTAGTGTTGCATCTGTTCCTCGGTTTCGTCCGCGGAGGCTCTCGACGGCCTTCGGGCCGCCTCCGAAGGCGGTGGACTCCCGAAGCTCTTTCTTTTTTTAATTATTATTATTTTTTTTTTTCATTCGTTCTTCGCATCTCGAATTTTCGTCGAACGTCCTCGAGGTTTCACTCTCGGGGTACAAGCAGTCGAAAGAATTCGAAAGTCGGAGAGTACGAGCCGCTCGATCGCGGTGATCTCGGGAGCTCGAGAAGCGGACCGAGAGACGGAAAGACGTTGGCCGCTGAAGCGGGCAACGCAGCTCGGGCGAGAAACGCTCGCGATACGACGAGAACGAGACAAGACGTGGGGAGACGGTGAGAAACGGAATTGAGGACGGGGCTACGACGACGAGTTGTACAACTGGCTACTCGGGGACGACGGGGAGCGAGCGAGAGAGCACGAAAGAAGAGGAATCGAGCGGAGTTCTGTGCGGAAGGCGAGAGACGGACAGAGAGAGAGAGAGAGAGGACGTGGACAAGAGTAGCCTCGGGTAGCCGACGAGAACGATCGCGGACGGGACATCGCCGCTCGGGCGAGGGGGCCGCGATTACGATAACGCGAGGAAAAAAAAAAGTAAAAACCGATGACGACGAACTGGCTACGGACGACGATCGTCACGTACGACCAAAGATTGTACAAACTTTTATGAAGATTCCTCAACGAATATATATATATAATTATATATATATCTATGTATATATACACACATATATATATACACACATGTGGATAAATAAGCTTACTTTGAATGGTAGACAAGTTTGTATTTTGTCGACGAGTTGACGATTCTTGCCCTCCTGCCCGAATATATCCATTTTGACGGCATCGTAAGAGGCGCATAGCCTGCAAAGCTCGTTGTAGCGTTCCTTGGTCTCCATCCTCGTCGACGCTCTGTCCTCCACGTCGGTGTCGCAATTCCCTCGCCGAATAAATAATAATTTTCACCACCGTGTTAAATCCTCTTGATCTTGTTTCTCTTCTTCTTTCTTTTGCTTCGTCGCGAAACAAGCTACGCAGTCGTTTGTTATACGACGCACAGAATCTCCTGAGGATGACACTGAACGTGGACGCACTTTAATTTTTTTTTTTCCCTTCGTAAACATATATCAATTCGCGAAGATGAGATCGGGAAAACAGCAGAGGAGACCCGCGCACTAGGCGCCGCTCGCACCGACTGACCTCTTCCTCGTGGCAGTACGACTCCTCCCGAGCCGCGAGCCACCTCCTTGGCTGCCTTCGACGCGATCGTCGGTCGTGTCTGCCTTGCCAACCTCGGGAGGCTCCGTCCTATGCCTGCGGTGTTGTGTGTCTTCCTCGTACACCCAGTCACGGCCTCCGCTGCTGCCTCCTGACCGACAGGCCTACACCGCTCGCGTACCGGTCACATCTTTTCTTTTTTTCTTCTTTTTTTTTTTTCTCTCCACGACAAATAACACGCGAGCACCCCCGAGTGTTATCCGGCACGACAGCTCGTAATTTCGATGCCGACGGATTCCACGACACACCGAGATTATTATTTGTTATTCGACGATGGATCGGCGAAATTATGAATTTTTAATTACGATGAAAAGAAAAAAAGAAACAAAAAACAACGAGACACGCACGAGGGTATTATTGTTTTATCTGTTCGAACGATATTCACGAGCGCACGGAACCCGGCCGCCGCCATACTGTACACAGACACTTGTTTCATCGGTGCTACGGGCCGTAGCGATTGCCATGGCTGTGCGGCTGCGAATCTTTGGTGGAAACTGCGAAAAATTTACGACTGGAAGATAATTTGCACGTTGGGAGAATGAGATTTCTTCTGGTGAACGCAGAGGTCGCTTTACTCGACGGCCGAGCCGGTAGTATGTGAAATGAACGCCGAATAATACGACGCAACACAGCTCCGCACAAAACTCTACACCGAGGAACTTTACACACGGTTGACTGTGCACCGAACGACTGTACAGTGTGCATGAATGCAGCTCACTTCCGGAATATGCTCCGAGGTTATATGCGGTGACTTTCAGTATAGGGCACGTTTTAATATTTACCGACAAACTCTCGAAGGCTCAAAGCGCTTTCGAACGAGCCGCAGAAGCTACGAGCGGCTGCGAGCTCTTGCAGCTAATATTAAAACGCACCCATAATGTTAAGAACCAACGCTTGCCTCCCAGCGGCAGTATATCAAATAAACACTGAAAATAAAAAGACGACACTACGGCAATTGAACACGGAGAGAGTATACTCTGAAAGAGGACGCAACATCTTATCAGCAGTCGGTTTTGCAGCAAGAAAATTGTTGACAATCTTGATTTTTGACCGGAAGTGACGCTCTACCGGAAATACGTCACTTCCGATTAGAAGATCTAATTGTTCGACGGTAAGTGACGTATTTCTGGTATGACGTCACTTCCGGTCGACATTTTCGAACCGGAAATAACGTATCTCCAATATGTCCTCACTTACGGTAGAAAAATGAGATTTTCAAACCGCACGTGACGCTTTTCCATTAATGACGTCACTTCCGATCAAAAAATGAGATTTTCGATCAGAAGTGACGTATTTCTGGTATAACGTTACTTTCGAAATAGGATACCGTACCATCGAGTTGCCTTGGTGCTTACTTTCACGGTGTAGACTTTTAGTGTTCAGTTGTCATGGTGTCAACTTTTTTGGTGTTCATTTGATATACTGCCCACCCAGTTGTTAGCAACTTGTAATTTCCTGAACTGGCAAACGATCGGAATACATCCGGAGCGTATTTGTTTTGCTATGAAATTTGAGAAAATTGTAGTCCAGGGGACCTTTTTACAATGTTTTTTTAATTACTTCATGTACATTTATATTTAATTAATAGCTAATAATGTTAATATCAATTATCCATTATTCATTTTTTCTTTTTCGTTATTGTTAATATTCGGTCGTTCATCACTAACCATTTAGTTTTTCAGGATATTCGTTACTTTTTTGTTTGTTTGTTGAATTCAGTTTTTTTTTCATCTTTTGTATCGCATCCGAACTTCACGCTAATAAACATACTTATCGATAGCAAAAGTTCATTATTTTCGAAATAATTTACAAACTCTCTGCACCTGCTCTCGGCACTACGGTTATTCTCCATTTTGTCATTCAAAATTGACTTAAAATTGAGGGTTTTGTTGTTCGCGTTAATGATCGTGGTTTTTCGGTGAAATAATTATGAATTGCTAAACGGCATGGCGAACGAATTCTTTTTCGACGATTTTTGTTGGCCACTTTTTTTTGTTAGTATAAGTTCTAGTACTGATCAACGAAAACAACGTGTTTTCATCCGAGTGACGTTATCTTCACTGTATTCTTTTTTTCACTTCCGCAACGTAAAAACATGATGCAGAGGCTGCGATACGATAATAACGAATAAAATACGATATAATATATGCAATTGAGATTTCCACTTGGAAGATGAACGTTCCCCATATTCGTTGCCGAGAACGTCAAAATCATAATGAAAAGGTAAACGAATCGCGCGTTACGCATATTTAATGGCAGGATTCAGGAGAACATAATCTCGAAGTCGTCAATGTCCGAGAGTGAAAAATCGTCGGGAGAATTTGGATCGTAGTCGACACTGTCGTTTGCAGAGTCGTCGCCGTCCCCGCTATCATCGTCGTCATCGTCGTTGTCGTCTCCATCGTTTCTCGCATCATCATCACCGTTGTCATCGCCGTTTGCGTCCACGTTGTCCGCATCTATTCATGGACAGTTTGAGAATTAATGAAAATAAAATTGGCCCGAAACATTATCTTCTGTTAGAAGGAGCGGAAACTTACCATCGGCATTATTATCGTCGGAAGCAGAATTCGAGCCATCATCGTCGCTCGCATCGAGATCCTCCTCGTCGTCGTCCTCTTCGGCTTCATCCTCGTCGTCTCGCCGTCGGCCAACGTCGTAAAGCCTAACGCACGACTCTTGGCCGCTATCGAATTCACCCTGATTCTCCACTATCGCTATTTGCGTGTCGTACTTGTTGCACGCCAGGCCGTAAATTCCGCGCTTTACGTCGTAGGTGGCTAAAAAACGAAAGATTATGACGAATAAGTTTTTTTTGTTTCATTCAAAATTAGCTCAAATTTATTTATGTATTATAACATCTTTTGAAGGTTGATAAATAGTGTTTCCATAGACAAAAACCGAATTAATCGTTTCCCGATAATTATTGAAAAAAAAGTTCATTGAACGCTGCTTGGAAAGTGTGTAATGGTTATTGATGAGAATAAAAAAGACATTTGAAATTAATAAACTTACCTATGCTGCTGTAGTCGAGGGCGTCGAGAGTTTTGAAAGACGTGACGTAGTGTGACTCGTCCTTGCCTTCCTGATCCAACGAGACAGCGTAGATAATGTGATTAACCGGTGAAAAAATAACATCCATCTGATCGAGGGTAGGCACGGTTTTCAGCAGATGAAACGTTCTGAGATCCCAAACTTCCGTATTCGATACGACTTCCGTACCGTTCGGATGAAAAACACCGTTCAACGTTTGATTGAGCTTGTCGAATTTGTGAATCTCTTTGCCAGAGTTGACGTCCCACAGTATACCATCGCTGAGGACCAACTCGTCATTCATGCTGAAAGTCGCACGGTTTTTCGTGTACTGATTCGATATCGACGGCGTGAGGGTTGCCGTTAGTTTTCCAGTCGCTATGTCGTATATCTGAGTAGAAACAAAAATCGTTCAGTGGCGATTTTGCGCACGCGTGCGTAAAATTCCCATTTTCACACCCTGCGAAATAACATTTTGTGCGAAAAAAGTTTTCTTAGCTCGTGTGATTGCAACACTCGCCTTCGGCTCGTGCTGCAAAAACTCATAATCATCAGAAAAAGTTTTTTGCCACTAGGATGGAAATGTACTATTGTTATCACTTACCGTAGCACTTTCCCCCTGGGTGCCAATTATTCTGTCCTGAAGCTTTCCAAACTCGACGTAATCCTCGTTCTCAAATGGTAGCTTCATGTCGAAGAACGTGCCGATGCTCCACAGCGCCGACATCGGACTTATCCAGGCAGTCGAAGTTAACAAAAGATTGCCGCGTTTATTGCACTCCATGTGATAGAGGTACGACTCGTGACACTGATACGTCGCCTCTTCGGTTCCCGTATGCGCATTGAACATCTTAACGTCACCGGCGTAAGTGCCGAGAATGAGGTATTGTTGGCAAGGCTGTGAAAAAATTATAATTACAATGTCAAATGACTTCAACTGCAAGATCTGTTGACTCGATATAGTCAATGATAAAAAAATTGTTTTAACTCACCGAGAAAGTGCAACAGGTGAAGGTCCCTTCGACATCGGTAGTACGGAACGATTTTACGGGACAGAATCTACTGTATATGTGCCTTCGATCCAATCTTCTGCCGTCCATTCCCAGAGATCTTCTCGCGACGCGAACAGTCACGTTCATTGCCGCCGAATTTTTCGTTCTCGGATCCGGACATTTGTGCGGCCTAAAAACAACGTCATATTGGTCATATCCATCGTATAAAATGTACCGTTGAAAGTCGATAGTTCGTAGGACAGAAATTCGTAGGGTAGGTCGTAATTTGTAGGACTTACTCGAGTAGATTGAATTGTGGGCACGTAACCATGGGATTCTTGCAGAGGGCGTGTTGATTAGTGAGGTACTCGGTGATAATAGAATCGAGCGTAATCGTAGCTACGTTGGTGGTCGCGACGCCAGGTCCACCGCCGCCGCCTGGATCTCTCGATATTTGTTTCTGCAACGACCTGCACGAGGGAGTCTGTTGGAGTGGATTAAGCAGTGGACAACTCGTCGAGCTGCCTAAGGCCAGTTGTTTGTCAGCTTGAGTATATTTTCTGAAAGTTCAACAATATTGGTTAATCGACCCGGGATGGAAATTCAAGGAATTTAATGACAATTATCGAACTTTGCAGGCATTCTTACTTCTGGTTGATTTGTAACTTTATCGGTTGACTGTTGCTGCTAACGGGACTTTGATTGAGGCAGTCAGAGAGCTTTATCCGCACACCGCTCTGTCCCGATATCGGTGGTGTGTTCGAACAACCGACCGTGTGACTTATGAAACGCGGCGTGCTCGACGTTGGAGTACTGTTGTTCCGACTCGTGCCTTCTCGCTGATTTCCTCTACTCGTGTTGTACAGATTCACCGGTGCACCCGGAGAAAATACAGCACGGGTCTACAAATAAATTGTAATCGTGAAATGCATGAAAATGTTATTGAGTTTTATCGGACTCGAAATTTAATAACTTACCCCTGCGGCAGCTGGACTTCTGTATGTGAATGGTTGATAGGTAGTGACTGGTTTCATTATCGTGTGCGAATCCAAATTCGCTTCTTTCTGCAGAGTCGATGCAGTGTCGTTCATGCCCTTGGAGACGAGGTGTTGATAAATGAGCTGATTCAGCTGCTGCTCATTGTACTGTATCCTCGTTTGGGCCACGACATTCGCCTACAAATATAAACAACAACAAAAAAATTAATCATTGTCAGGCGTTGTTTACAATCCGTGCATCATTTCATCAAATAAAAACTCACCCGATGAAGACTGACGAGAGAAATCTCGTACTCGGCTCCGGTTGGTTTTGCCTTTCCGGACACACGTTCCATAAGCTCGAGAGCGTATTTCTGAAACATAACGTGCTCCTGCCTCTTCTCTTGCAATATAGGATCCTTCATCAGTGCCTGTATTTGACCATCCGTAAACATCGGCAATTTGCTTATTATCTGTCGGACTTTTTCGCTACGCGCCAGGCCAGCCAGGGCACGACAGGACAACGCGCGGATGCTGTCAGCATCTGTGATCGGTGTTTTGACCATCATAAGTTGCAGAAGAACCTGATGAAAAGAAGAAGAAAATTTTAAGAATAGTTAGGTACACTTTCAAGCAATAGATTATAATCGATCTTTTTTATTTGGTTGTACTCACCATTATACCGTTGTTCGATCTAACGCTCTCCCAAACTTTTTGTATCAGCTCCTCGCTGTTGTGTATATTAGTCTTCTTCTTGGCCGATCCCGTGACGGAAAATCTTGCCACGTTACCGCCAACCTGCAACGAGTCGTTCCGCTCGTTATTAAAAAACCGACTGATATTCCTCGGATTTATCAACTCCGGAAATCCTCGACATACCCTGTTGATGGGCGCACAAACGCAATTCACAACTGCCCTCAGTGCAGCTCGCTGAACGTCGGCGTCAGCGATTATCTCGCATTCCGCGGATGCGAGGAGCAAGTTTATCGCCATTGTCATCGACATGTCCGGCATGTCGACTCTGTCGCACAGGAGCAACATTACTTTAGGAACAACGGAGCATATCGCTATAACGTCCAAACATGACCGTACCGTCTCCGCAATCGACGTCATATGGACACTAGAAAAAAATGAACAAATTATTATTCTAGGAATAAAATCAGTTACCAATTTGTGATTCCCTTAGGAAAAAATATATCGAGTACTTATAGCCTTGAACATTTTTATTTACTTACCGGCCGCTGTAATTCCACTCGCGAGCGAATGCTATTATCTGCAGCAAAAGTGTTATTCCGCCGAGACGATAGAGCTCTTCGACCGGCGGCCAGTGGGCACGGACGGACATGAATTCTTGCAGAGTTTCTACTTTCTGTTGCACTTCTTCGCTGCTCAATTTGCAGGCCTACAATTAATCGGTCGTTCGTGAAATTAGTCAGCCAGCAAAATGTTGAGTTTGATAAGTTGGGTTCATAATTTTTGAGGATTACGTTGCGAATAAAATAAAAAATACCTTGTACGGTGGAAGCGAAGGTTGCCAAGTGTCTCGTTCAGTTCTAGCGATCTCCATTCTCTGGAGTTGTTCGGCTTTTAAGTACAAGTGAGCCTCCATGTATCGTTTCAGGGCCACTGCAACGTGTCTGACTATCTGTCTGGAAGCGCATTCCTCGTCGTCGTTCAACGCCGGCTCTTCCTCGATATTCAGTATTGGCAAAGTAGATATCTGAAGAAAAATAGTAAATTTAAAAAAAAAATAACCGCAAAACCCTTGAATTTTCTGATTCGGATCGTAAATAAATAACTTACAACATTAAACAATTTTCGCAGACCGTCCTGAGTATCGAATTCTTCGAGTATTACTTTGAATGGAAACGAAAAACCGAAGAACATAGTTGCGTGGCATCGTCCAGAGTCGTGACTGCGTTCCAGCAGCCAAAGGGCGTAAGTGACGAGATCGCTAATAATGTGTTTTGGCAGAAGGCAAACTCGCTCCATCGCGTCTTCGCAGTAAGCGAGATAGTATAGGCATATCGAGACTCCGGTAGCAGCAACGCTCGGCCTCGGTACGTCGAGCAATTTTTGCAAACCTCCCATGTTCAAGAACTCGATTGAAAATTTTTTGTGGCACAGCAGAGAGGCGAGATACTTGAGAGCCTCGAAGGCAAGACGACTGTCCTTAGTCTCGCGTACGTTTATATATTTGAGAATTAACTCAAGAGCATTCTGCTCGAAAACGTGACCGAGAAATTCTTGATATTCACCCATCGGTGTGAGATAACGAAGAATCAGCATCTGTCGGGTGGCCAGAGTCGGCGGATGAATTTGTACATTGCCGATAACGTATGACTCCAGCTCGGCCCAGGACGAATTCGAATTCCCCTCGAGGAGCATAGACGGCGTACTCGCACTCTGCGACAGCGATCGTGTTAGATTAGATTTGGCCGGTGTCGTGACGGGTCGCGGTGGGGTTGCTCGACTGTTTTGAACTTTCGACGGTGTCGATTGGGAATTCGTCGAATGATTCGGCGTTTTCGGTATCGCCGTTGGCGGCGACATTATCTCGGGATACGAGGTATCGGCAGTCTTTACGGGTGTCGAGGGCTCCACGAGGTCGGTGTCGCTCTTTAATTTTTTCGCCGGCGGCGTGTCGTCCGGACTGGGAACTTCCTCGTCGTCCGAACAGAAGTTCGGCTGCGTTGGGCTCTTGACGACACCGTTGTCGCGCTTTTTCTCGCGTACTTTGCGCTTCCCCGGCACGCCCTTGTGCTCCGAGTCCCCGAGACTGTTGCGATTTTGCCCGAAATGAGCGAACGGCCGAACGTTCGCTGCCGCTTGTCTGTCCTCCTGCGCTTTACTCTGCAACTTGTGCAATCTCTGCAGCATCAGCGGTACCATCTTGCCGTTTTGTTCTCGGAATCCTGTGGCTATGTCCTGCACCTCCATCGCCGCGGCCAACAGACCCGTGGCGTAACTCTGCAAAGGCTCGACACTCTTCTCCGCCCACGAGAACAATCGGTGGATCAGACCGTCCATGTCCGGCTGAAAGACCGCGGATGTCTCGAGGCCTGGCAGGATATCCAGCATGAGACGACACGCCGCTATGTTCAACTTCCTAACGTCCCTGCTGTTTATCCCCGCGCGCGTCCAAAAAGTGTCTCTGAGATAATCGTTTATCAGCTGCGAATAAAGGAAATGTTGTTAACAAACCAAGTTTAAAAAAAATATGCAATATTTTTTTGTGCAAAAATTGTACAAAAAAATTGTTACTTGATGTCCTGTCGACCACTGAATTAAATAAAATTAGTTAATTTAATTCTGCGGCTGAAGGACTCAGGTCTACGGCCCTTTGACTACGTCTATAATTATCATTAGGTACCAAACCATTAGTATAAGATGATAACTGTATAAATGTATAGCATCATCAATAAATTTCTTCTGCTTCTACTCAATTCAGATTGCAATTAAACCAATTGTTTATAAACTTTCTATAAGTTGCAAAAAAAAAAAGAATCTCGTTAGGAGCAAACAATAAACTACGATAAATACGTTTTGAACCTTTGTCATAAAGTTATCCTTTCGAAAGAGAATGTAAAGTTTTTTGCTACCAATTGTTTATAAACTTTCTATGAGTTTTCTATAAGTTACAAACAAAAGGAAAAAAAAAAGGATCTCATTCCGAGCGAACAATAAACTACGATAAATACGATTTGAACCTTTGTCATAAAGTTATCTTTTCGAAAAAGAACTTTGAGTATATGTCCAAAGTTGCATTCGGGATCTGTCCTCGAGGGATGCCTCTCGTCGAAGGGATCAGGATCCATCTTGAGGTAGTTCTCAGTCTCCAATTCTATGATCTCCGCGAGTCTCTGCAGCGTGGGTATGGGATCGTAAGTCGGAGCTGTGTGATCCTCCTCCCATTGTCGAAGTATCTGTACGACATCCGTTACTTCCGCAAGTGACTCCGCGGTTGCCATTGTTAAATCCTACGAGCAAAAAAAAATACGTTCATTGCTCGAAGCACAGAAAAATAACTAAACAACTCAAAAGCCCTTCATCCTTGTTCCCTAACCTTTACGAGGAAAATCTACAAACGGTTGATAAATATATGTGAACACGATGTATTATCGAGGATTAAATCTCGAAGCTGTCTCATCGACGAATAATATTACGCGTATAAACGAAACGCCAATTTATTGGGAATGTAAAATTGACGAAAATGTAAGAGTTCCGTTGCACTCTGTGGGTGAAGAAAATTTGTACAAACGTGTCGCGTGTGCTCCGTTCAGGTTATAGACAGCTACTGAGGGTCCACCCGACGCTGTTGTTCGACGGTGAAACAAGTGTACAACTACTGTGTCTCAAACGGCTGACAGGTTATATCAAATGAGAGAAAATTTCGTTTCGGTCAAGGGAAAAAGATCAATTCATCGATAGAGTATCGTCGTTGATCGCTTTGTCGTCGACGATTCAATATTATATCTCTTTTTATTTTCAAATACCTATCGCCGATATTTCGCGTGATTCTTTTCTCATCCACGAAATATATATGAAAAAATTGCCAAGAGAGAGAGAGACCGTGTTCTTCTCGCCACTTCTCTCGCACAACACAATCGACACGCGCGCACACTACGCTCTTTGCGAGAACGCTGTCGAGTGTGTCGCAACTGCGCTCGAACGCATGGCCGGAACCGACTGAAAAAAAAAAAAAAACGAAAAGTTGCGCGTTTCGCTCGTCAGTACTCGAACGCGAGATCGAGAGTAAAGATCGACGGAATGTAAATTTTTTTTTTTTTCTTTAATATCAGGTAATCATTGGAATTGTTCTTCGACAATTACATTATTTTTGTTGTTGTTGACAATCTATCGATCTTCTGAACGAATATTCGATGACGAAATATTGTAGTCTATTCGTCGAAAAATGTCTAAGCGGTATGGCAAAGATTTTGACAAGTACCACTCGTCGCCAGCTAAGAAAGCTAAGATTGAAAATCCGAGAGTAGAAATCGTACTCAAAGAGAAAAAACAATCGGTCGCCGGTGTCGCGAGAGGCACGAGCGGCGATGTTTGGGGCGACGACTTCGACGACAACGCTATCGAGGAGTTGGACTTTGTCGCTTCTCAAGCGTGTTCGCAAGTGAGACAAAAATCCTGTTTTTATCGATAAAAAAAAAATTATTGTTCCTATACCATGTTGTCATTTTAGGATGTCAATGTCTCGATGGATTCGAAAGCGCACAATGTATCCAGAGTCACGAAAGCTGCGACCAATATTCAACCTGTCGCATCAACCAGTCGAGCTATGGCCAATGGTCCGTCAAGTCGTCAAATTCTCAAGCTCAAAGACCAGTCCAGATCTACATCGGGGAACAAAATTACGAGCACCGAAAGGACCAATGTCAATGTCCATTCGCAGAGGCTGGCATCGTCCGACAACATTACAGACATAGCCGATCACGATCGTTCGATAGCTTTCGACGATTTCAAGACCAATCTGTTGGGCCGAGGACATTTGAACTCCACTTTCAATCCTAGAAACGATGTTGTTATAGTTTCAGGTAATATCCGCTGTTTGTTTTTTATAAATTTCAATATTTGACAATATACTTTTATTGATTGGTTGCAGCAAAATTTCTAGGTGAAAAAAAAATTACTTGCAAATTATAATTGAACCGTTTAATTTGTGTTATGTAGGCGATGCTCGGCTGAGACACATCGAGAAGTTGGAGCAAGAGAACAAAAAGCTGTTGGATGATTTTATGATGAAGGAGGGTGAGACTGTGTTCCTGAGAAATCAGCTGCAGCAGACTGTTCAGCGAGCGGAAAATGAGAGAGCCGAAAGAGCACGATTGATGGAAGAGCAAGCGAGTCGATATCGCGCTGAGATAAATGCCCTTCACAAGGAAAAGGACGGTATGAAGACGCAGCATGATTTTCAGGTTCGCAGAAAATGTTGTTGATGCAAGAAAGAAAAGTGTCTTTATTCGAATATCGGAACGATTTTATTTTCATTTGTCGTTTCTTCTTGGACAGTCTCTGCAGCTTGGCAGTCTGATGGAGAGGTGCAAATTGTTAGAGACTGGATCAGTCAAATTAACGACCCCACAAAAAGCTGTTATCACCCACGAATCGCCGAACAGGAGCCGACTTGCAACACTCAATCGTTCTGTGGTGACACCGAAAGCGGTAAAAGTAGCTGAGACGAGCGTCCAGACTTCCGATTTCAAAAAATCGTGCTGGGACCTCAAAACTGTCATCCAGGGTAAATTGCTACTCTGTAATATTACCGATAATTTTTTTGTGCTACATTTAATCAACCGATTTCTTGAATATCTCTCTTTAGATCATCCACTTGATAGGATACCGCAAACGATCTTCGAGCCATCTCTGCCGGAAAAGTCTGTCGTAGATATTCAGATCGTCGAGAAATTTGGCAAGAAGAACCTTCCAATTTTGCAGGAGGAAGATACGTTCAGGATATTCGGTAAATGAATTAGTAAAGATACGTGGAGCTGCTATCGATACGGATTGACCAAATAACAACAAAATTGGTTTTCAGAAAATCCGGACTTGGTAAAGCCCCTGATAAGCGTCGTGGATGGCAATAAATTGGACGTCAAGTATTTCATGCCGGAAATCGCTGTGATAATGAGAATGACGAGCGCTGAAATAAATTCTAAAGACTGTATACCGATCGTGAACAAAGTGAGTAAGATGATTTATTTTTTCAATTAAAGCTTTGTACTCACTGTAACCGAATTTTTTAAATTGTATTTTCCAGATCGTATCGACGACGAGAGAATTGTTTCTGAACACGACGGTAGTTCTTCAAACGATATCTTCGGCTATGAAGAACGACGATGTGAGGGACATGAACGACCTGTATTTCTCGGACTTCTACGATACGAAGATAGGCTACGACAAGGAGATGTGCGCTTCGAATGTGTGGTACGATACGGAACGAGGCATCGAGTCTCGGAGATGTATGGGCACGCTATCGTACATAGCCGAAGAATCTATCTATCTCTGCGAGTATATCGCAGGGAAAACGCGATTGCTCGTTGACGGTGACGAGAGTTACACTAATTATGAAAAACAAATGATTCGGTACCGTGGGTGGGAAAAGAAAGGTCACAATTTTGAGCTGCTGGAGATGATCCTCGAATTCGTTACTGCACTCGGCTATGTCGTACGTATTTTTCATTTCAATAAAAAAAAGTTCTTAATCTTAATTTTACGCTGCAATATTTCGTTGCAGAGAAGATCACATCAATTCAGCGGCATGATATTTGCAATCGCTAGAACGTTGTCCAGTGTGCAGAAAAAAATTGGTTTCTGTCCGAGAGGGTAAGTTTCATATCCGATCGGAATCGATAAATTTTAGACTGGGAACAGAAAGAAACTGATTTATCGCAGATTGCAATATGTCACGAAGATATTCAAGGAGTTGGTATTCTCAAGACCCCTGGCACGCTGCTTCATTCCTATGACGGAGATGATGAAGACCTTTTGCAAGTCTTCAACGTTCGGGCAAAAGCTTTGCTGTACTAATACAAGTAGGTTGTTGATACAGGGAGATAAGTTTTTGATATAAGTTTTTTTTTTTTTACTAATCGATTAATATTTCTTTCAGCTGCTACGTCGCTGAGCAATTGGAAAGGAGAGTTGCATTTTACACCCGGTACATTTTCCACTTTTTGGTTGCTGTTTTTTAAAATATATTTTACGCAAGGGAATTGATTTTTTTATTTTTTATTTTTTTAAATTTTAGATGCTTGCCCGTTGGAGATCTACGTGGTGCAGTTAGAACGTTTCCCTCTGGATCCTCTAACGATGGTGGACATAAGTGACTCGTTCTTGTCGTTCGTGCATTTGGTGTTTCTATCGAACAGTATTCCGTGGGAAATCGATTCCTCGAACCCCTGCAGCTGCTGCATGAGACTTCTGATTTACACGATAACGCTTCTGTGCAATTGCTCGAAGATCGACGTTAAAACTATCGAGCCGCAGAGTAACCGCCTCAAACGAGAAAACGCAAAGTTCGACGAGAATTTTTGGCGCAGAGTGAGGAGAAAACAATTGAACGCGTTGAGAAAGGGTATAAGATTTTTGAGTTATCTCGCGAAACGAGATCCCGATTTTATTATCAGGGTATCGGACACCACGGAGGATTCATTTTATCTGTTCATGCAACGCGTTAACGCCTTCGATGACCTCATTATTCACGGCAACGAACGTGAGTTGCTTTTTTTTGTAATAAATTTATTGCTCTTCACACAGGCTTGGATTATGAGAATCTACAAAATGTTGGCTTGTCTTTTTTTTTCGCAGAAGAGGCACTAGCCTTGATAAAGTCGACTCTGATGTCCGACAAGCCGGCACCAACGGAACAACGATCCCAGCAATCCCACAAGATATTTCGTGTTCGAAGTGCCTTCCAGACGAAAAGCGTCCCGAGCCCGTCGAGCGGTAAATTTTACAACATCAAAAACAAGAGATCATCGCAACAATCGATCGCTATGTACAGAGACTTGCTCAAGGGCTGAAGAAAGATCTATGGAAAGTAACTGTTCTCTGAACATAGTCTTGAAGATCGAACTCGATAGTGGAGTGGATGAACATTGTGTTCCCTTCGCTCGATGAGACACCAGTGATTATGTACAAATTACGTTTAAATACATTATGTACAAAAGGATTGCTTCTTTTCTTTTCTTTAAAAATCCGTTTCATTCGGACTCGTCCTGGCACTCATCGTCGTAGCCGAAGTAATTGCTCTTCTTGAATCGCTTCAGCGGCAATGGACGCTTCTCATCCTCGGGCTCGTCGTATTGGCCGGTCGCGACTTTGTATCTGTACCTCTCCAATTCGCGTTGTTCTTGCTGAAAACGATTAGTTCATTAAACATTTTATACATTCATATCAAAATCGTTTTGTCATAAAGTTGACAAATAAAAGTAACTAAAATAAAAATTAACAATTTGGGAATTCATTTTATCTGAGAATTTGAGTAAAATTTACAACTCGGCATTGGAAAGATATAAAGACCGAATGAGAAATTTTGAAAACCTCGTATCTGATAGCGGCGCTCAGAGTCTCCTCTTCCACCTCGAATTCATTACTCTCCTCTCCGGCTCTGCTCTTGGACTGTCTCGGATCTCGGACTCCCTCGTCGCTGTCGCTGTCGTAATAACTTGTGGCACCCTTTTCTGCAGGGGCTTTGTTTCTCTTTCTATTTCTAACTTTCTTTGGAGGTGGATTTCTGACGCCCAGAGTGTTGTGGTCGCAGGCGTAGGACAGATGACCTTCCTCTCCGCACTCCCAGCATTGAGATTTGTCAGGGTAGTCTCTGCGTCTTATGAATTCTGTGCTGCGTCCGTTGTCCACTGCTATCGAACTCTTTACCGTACGTCCGCCGATCTGAAAGAAAAATTAAGAGTGCCAAAAAAATCGGAACTTTTTTCGACGCTCGGCAATCGTACCTCCGTGTCGTTGAGGGCCTTGGCGCAGCTTGCGGCGTCTTCCGGCTTTAGGAAAAGAACAAACGCCACGCCTTTACTTCGTCTCGTTTTTTTGTCCTTGACGACGGTGACTCTGAATCGTACAATAAATATATCGATCGCGAGATCATCATTTTGTTATTTAGGTCCGAAATTTTATAGTTTTCGTGATCGACTCACTTTACTATCTTGCCGTGCGACTCCAACAGCTGATGTATGTCATTGTTGGTGAGAGAAAATGGTAGATTCGACACGTAAACGGTCGATTTACTCGGAACTATACCGCCGCTCATAGTCGCGATATTTTTAACACAAAATCACATAAAATTAAACAATTTTATAATCCACGATTCGCAATTGCACAGCGGCGCGGTATTTACTGAAGTTTTCGAAAGTTGAGCATAGTTCGAGGGTGCTTCGATATCCAGCGTCGGAAGTCCGTTCTAACCTCTCGCGCGATTCAGTTCCCGAATTAAACTGTAATTAACGGATATGGAGACTTTCCTCGTCGCCTCGAAGTCCGCATTGGTGAGTACAATTTATCGTGATATCGATTCAAAATAGTGCGTCGACAACTAAACGATTGTGTCGCTTTTTCCGGGAGCCTCGATGTTTTTTCTTGGGACAAGAGTGGGACGCGAGTAGACGATCAGCTGTTCGGGCTCATTCATCCCAAGGTCGAATAGTCTCATGCAAAAGTTAAAGAAATTGTCTCATTGCCGCAAGCATCGATTGCAGCGATTAAAGTTATCGTATAATGACGCCAGCAGTAATAACATTTTTCGTATTATTTTAACATCGTATAGTTAAACATCGAAGTGAAGGGGACAACAGCCGCAGATCCGCCTAGCTCGACGCTCTACGAGCGACTGTCGCGCGTGGGCGTCGAGCACGTGCTTATCGGTTCCCCCCACTCCAGGCCTCCACCCGCGCACCGCAAATATCGTTTGCCCTCGTAATTGAATACCTCGACATTATCGACACTACATTTATTCGATCTTTTCACTACTACCGAATGAATAACGGTGTGGAAAGATGCGAAATAATAGTAATCACTTTATCGGTGTGAAATAAATGATTGCTTTACCAGTAGATGCACTGTGAAAATAAATTATAAATTCAATTCTTTATAAGTCACACCTACAGCCCCACTCTTAGGCGCTACCGTAGCAACGCACGACCCCCCACTCCGCGCCCGTTAGTCTCGTTTCGGTACGGTTAAGGTAGTCCTTGCGAATAGTGTTCTCTTCGCATAAGTTTCAGAGAAATGTGAGGGAATTGCGAACACTTCTCGATGGTATAAAAATCTGAAAAAATCAAGCATGTTAAAGGTGTTCAAAAGATTAATTTTGCAAAAGGCTCTCTCACTTTAACCGTGTAAAATCATAGGGACAAACAAGGAGGACGAAGAGTCGCAGTTCAAATGCATATCAAATGGTGGGGAAGCCGACTATGCTGGAGGTACCTCTGTCACAAACTGGGAGAGTGTCAGAAACTGGGTCCTTTACCATCATAATAATTCCAAAATGTTATTAACAAATTGATGAAAATAAAAATTGTTAAACAAATCTCCCGGCAACCTAACTTCTTTTTTATGAAAATAATTCGTTAATTTTTCTGAATACGTACGAATTTTTTAAGATTTTTAAATTCACGTTGAATTTTGTGATTTTGTACACATTTTTCCCATATTAAAAAAAAATCAAAGTGAATTTAAAAATCTGAAAAAATTCATACGTATTCAGAAAAGGGAACGAATCATTTTCCTAAAACACAAAATGTAGGTTTCCGGGAGATTTGTTGAATAATTTTATTTTTCATCAATTTGGTAATAACCAATTTGGAATTATTATTGTGCAAAATTAGTGTTTCAACACCTTTAACATGCTTGAGTTTTTTCAGATTTTTATACTGTCTGGAAGTATGTACAACTAACTACCTTAAGGGTTAATGTACTGGAACTTGAAATTTGCTTACATTACTTACATTACATTCATTGAACATTAATATACTTTTCTGTAAAATAAAAATGCCAGATATTGTATATTATATTATATAAATACAAAATAACAAAACTTTTGCCTGAAAAATTTACAAAAATTTGTATTCAAAATAAAAATGTTATTGCAAAATTGCAACGCACATGTATTTCAAATTTCAGAAACACTTTATGTAAAAAAAGTTTCTAATACCGTTCATTAATTTTCAAACAACATTTTTTTACAGTGTGGAATTAAAATCATTTATGCTAGAAATCTTTTCTTCGATTGTTTAATAGTATTTGTATGTTCGATCGTATACCCTCCTCGGGTTTTTACTTAACCCGTCCCTTTCCCCCCTATCACTCCCTACCCGCACTTCACTAAGCTACCTAACTTCCAGTGCGTCCGCAGCCGACTTAGCTACACTGTACCGCATTTGCCGAGGACACGGGGAAACTGCGGAAAACCCGTGTCGGTACATACGGCCCTATATTTTTCTGATTCCTCGATGTTTTAACATCAAGAACTCAGAAAAACTGGCCTGCCGCTCAACATTCGATTTGCAAGCCGGTGTGGGGCTAAGCGGTCACCCATCCATCTACTGGACGCAAGCAAAGCTGCTTGACTCAGGAGACCGCCGAAGCCACACACCGACCGCGCACCTGACGCTGTCGGTGATTGTTTAATAGTATAGAATTTTCTTTTAATTTCAGGCTGACCTGACGAGATTCGAGCGTATAAAAGTCGTTTTGGGGAATCGCACTTGCGATTTGGACTCCGCGATATGCCCACTTGCCCAGGGATTATTTTATTACAGCGATTTGAGCGATAGCGAGAAAAAAAGCATCACTGTGATACCGGTAATGAATATATCGGAGAGAGAATATCGCATAAAGACCGAAGTCGTCTGGTTTCTCAGAGAGAACGGCCTCGACTCCAGTGTGATAACTTTTAGGTGAGCTCGAAACGTAAATCATTATATTATAATTATTTTCACAAGCGTCGCGATTCGCGATAATTAATTAATTACTAATTAGGAATCAAATCGATTTGCGAGCCCTCGCTGAGGATAAGCGTTTGGAGCTCACTCTCGTGGATCATCACACGTTATCTGCCGAGGATCTTCAGCTCAGGGATTCCGTAGTCGAGATAATCGATCACAGACCTCAAGATCCAAATTGGCTGTGGCCAGGAACGAACATCAATCTCGATCCCGTTGGGAGCTGCGCGACGCTCGTCGCGAAAAATATATTAACGAGAAATCCGAAGATCATGGACGACCAGCTACGCAATTTATTGAGAGGCGAGTATCCGAGTCAAATTATATGTTATTGTCGAAACAAATCAAAATATTTTTTCCACGTTATTACAAAAAAATATTTGTTCCCAAGAAAGAAAAAATATGAAAATCTCAATTTCCATCCGTCTATTCGTCCGATACATTTTTGGGAAAATGCAATAACCATAATTTCGTTATGAAAATTAATACATTGAAATTAAATATAATGAAAATATAAATTTTCATTATGCCTCGTTACTCGCAGATCGGCGATATAATAATAGCCTCGATCTTTCTTTGTCTCCTAATAATCTTCAAAGTGCGTAAACGCCACACGCACAGTACACTCCGTCACTAGCAGCTGAAGCTTAAAATTATATAACCATAAAGGGGATCGCGAGAGAACGGAAGAAACTTTCAACGAACTCGAAACACTCGGCGGTTGTTTCGCAAGTTACTCATAGATTTTGCTAACCGTCACTGAGAATTACAAATCAGAAAGCCACTCAAATCCTTCAACTTCACGGTACCCTCTTAAGCCCAGCGACTGTGTGCGGTGAAATCATGAAGCTACGACTACCACGGCGTGGTTACCCGTTCCATTAACTCTCAAACATAAAGAGAATATTTTTGTCTGTATTCGCAAGAGAGCGAAAACCATCTCAAACAACGAGGAAAACATAAAAATAAAAAACGACGCCAAGAATCAGATTCGAAGAAGAGATACTTATATTGTACCTCTGTTGGTTTACATAAAAAAAAAAAAAAATTCGGTAGCTGCAGAACATTTTCGCGTGAGAAATGAGCTCGGGGGAAAAAAGTATCGAATGGAAAACCTCCGGGAATTCCCAATCCGTTACAGTCAATCGCGAATGAATGATAACAGATGTTCCTTCCAACTTTCTTTTCCTTTATTTGTTTCTCTTTTGTGCCTTTGTTTTCTCACTTCGGGAGGTCGAATTTTAGGACCAATTTTGGTAGACACCGACAACTTTTTGGAGGAGACGGCGCGGGCCAAACCTTTGGATCACGAAGTAATTCGGGAGCTGGAGAAAACATCGTCGAAGCTTTGCACGAGGGAAGATTTATACGCCAAGATACTGGAAGCCAAATCCGACGTATCGGGACTTACGGGCGGAGATTTGTTGATAAAAGATCTCAAAGTTGTGGATAAAGTGGCGATACCCGGATTTCCTATGCTGGTCGAGGTACTTTCTATACACTGATAAAAAATATCGACGAATTCATTGAGTTATTGATTTTTTTTTTCCTATTATCAATATTCGGCTTGGCTGTGGGACAAGATCGTTATCAGATTCGTGTTCGGCGCTATAAGATATATCTTTAAAAACCCCATAACAGTTAAAAAAATGTATAGGACATGCCGTACGAAATTTTGTTAACGAATCGTCTCTGATCTACATTTGAAAAGCAGAAAAATAATTCCAGCTTAAATATTGGAATTCATAATATTAAATCCATAATGTTATGCTATTCCAACATAAAACCTCTCCTGTAAAACATTAACTACGATAGTAGAACCCTGATGTACAGCTTTTTTTTTCATCCTCTGCACTGTATGCCACGCGCGTATAGCGTATAATTATATTATCATAAAATTATTGACTGCCGCGTGGACTTTTGTTTGCATAACTTTGAGACTACCATAGGATACAGCCATGTCATATTAAATCCGATCCGATATGAGATAGGTTGCGTCAACGTACGTTCGGTCACCCCTCTCCGCATCGGATTATGATGCCATAAATGCCCCTGGCATTTGATTATAGTGCGGTGAAGTAGGTACGACCGAGCGTTTCTGCATTCTATTATATCGTAACGCGCGGTATCATATACATATTTATATACCCCAAGTACATAGTGTGAGTACACGACGCTTTATGTACTAGCGCGTGGTGGTGTAGCGCCGAGATTCCTCTAGATCGTAAAATCCGAACAATATACATATACACGCACTCATATGTGTATTACACACACAGCTATACATACATGCGGATGTAGAAGAGGAAACGGCTATTTTCCTATTCGGTGCTCACCGGTCCGCGGACACTCTACGGATTCCCGGGGCGCTCGTACAGCCCCTGGAACACCCCTGGAACCGCTATCGACCCATCAAACGAACCAACCCCTTTCATCCCCTTTACTCATATCAGATAATTCACACAATTACCGATAATTATCTATACATATGTGCATACACATCTATATATGGTATTTAAATTTTTATTTTTTTTCAGAAATTCATCGAATTGCCAAACGCTCTGGAAGACGTGCTTTCGTTTACCAAGTCGGGCGGTTTCACCCTCGCGATACTTCTCGGTATGAATTTAAAGGGCGAGAAAATGAGGCGAGACATTGGAGTTTTCGTGCCGAGAACGAGCAAAGAACACGAATTGGAGAGCAGAGTGAGTAACGTCACCACTTATCGCGAGGGATGTTTCAGGGAAAGGCGCTATTTTCTTCTCGCATTCTACGTCCTGTATCTCGCTCTTTGATTATCCCTCTTGGATGCGGAAGGAGCGGCTCCAGTGAATTCTCGTCTGTCCTACCCGATTTCGCACTTCTCCGAAACTCTCTCCCTCCCCTCCCCCTCCCGTCGACGAAGTTTCGAGTGCTTCCTCCAGATTTTAAGCACACCTCTCGCTTCGTCTAACCGTTGAAGCTCTATGTATACACCCTCGAAGCTGTATGCGAGAAGGACTCGAGGCTGAGGGGATGCCAAGGGAGAGCATATCGGGCTCAACCCTTGGCGCATTACCTTCGAATACAACTGACGCTATAAACTGCGGCGAAGTGCCGGAAATTAATAAAGCTTACGTCCCCATTGTGAGACTGGAATTATCCGATCCATGAGAGGAAAAGGGAGTGCGCGAGATGGATGAGATACAATTAGTGTATTTGGATACGAAAAAAAAAATATATATATATGTATATACTTTTTTTAAATAATGAACGAACTCACTTCGGTTACGATTTTTGACCAAATCGGTTCAATTTGCGAACAGTAATACACTACATTTAGAGACGGCACATTTGCATCTCTACCGGATAACAACTTGACCATATTAAAACTCTACCAAAATCTTTATCAGAAAGTTAAAAAAACTCTACCAGAATCCAAATAAAACTCTACCGGAATACAAGGCTACTGTTTAGTCTTTTATTCCGGTAGAATTTTCTTTCCATTCCGGTAGAATTTTATTTCAATTTCGGTAGAATTTTATTTCAAGGCCGGTAGAGTTTTATTTGGATTCTGGTAGAGTTTTTGGTAGAGTCGTTAAAGTTGTCTTTTTGGTTATTATCCGGTAGAGTGGTTCGGGGATACATGCTTTCTGGTACAGTTGTGAGTGGTAGAGATGTAATGTGTCGTTTCAGCGCATGGTAACTTGTGATATTTGCACTTGTGATACTAAATTCATCAAACGTAATCATTTAAACAAAAAATAATGAGGGATTTCAAAAATAAGTTTCTTTTACTCAAGTAGTAGAAGTACGGACATTGTATAGGTCTTTGGACTTTTCTTTAATGTAACTTCACTGAATTTGCATTAAATGGAAAAACAAATTGAGTAATTTCTTTCTCGAATTCGATCAAAGAAGCTTATCAAACTTATTGCAGATGGTATCCAATCTCCTGAGCAGTACGGATCCGTCGCTGGATCTCCGTCCGGTCAAGCTCCCCGAAGAGACGGAAGGGCATGGAAAGGCTTACAAATTCCTTCTGTTCACTCAGGAAAACGTTCGAGCGACGCGCAAACAAATACTTCCGATAGTACAAAGCGCACTGGCTCATAGTCGCTGTTGACGCTATCCCGGCTGTGTTCTCGCCCCCGTTCGTTCCTCTCAAAACAAACATTGAACTTTGTATCAAGTTAATTAGCATTCTGTAATTATACACGTTCCGGACCCCCATTATACAATCCCGGCGTTCCTCGTCGTGAATTAAATAAAAACAATTTTCACGTAAAAATATTTCGTCAGCCCCGCGGGCGTCTATCGATCCGATAAGCCCATCCGCTTTTGTCATTTCCATTACACATTCCAATTTTAATTACATACAAAACTCCGAGTATAATAAAAAAAAATTAAAAAAAAATTAAACAACGATAAAATGAAAGAAAAAAAAATTCTCCCTTGTTAGCGCGTCATCGTTATCGAAATACGCGAAATTCGGATCGAACGATTTTCGTGCCTCATTATCGGTTACACGCCCAGGCCGCGAATTTCATTCGCTCGGTTGCACGCGCACCCAGCGCGATATTTTCTCATTTTGTCCCATCGAAAATTTACCCGGCGGCAAAATATCGGGTCAAAACGACTGGTCGTCGAATTGTTTTGCGCCCGGTCGAGAGTGTGCGTTTGGGCGAAAATTGGTACAGCACACACACCAACACTGTGTACAGGGGGTACACAGACGTTTCGACGAGTGGACAAAGAGCGAGAGTGAGAGAAAAAGGTAACGTCGGTGTATTGTTGGTTTCGTGCAATTTTCGTCCCGAAGCTATGGTGTAGGTAAGAGAGAATATCAACGAGTCAGCGAGTACCGACTATGTAACGATGTTTAATCACGGTGAAAAGCTCGAAATTGGTTTTACGTTTAAACTGTGCCTGTGCAACCAGAATCGGCATCAGCACCAGCAGCAGCGTCCCTTTTCGATGGGATGAGCTCTTTCGAGTTCTATCTTTTTCGCCCTGTTTCTACCGCCCCGCTCCCCCCTACTCCTCCCTACACTCTCATCGTAGCCCGCGAAAGCGCGTCGAAAGGTTTATTCTTCCGTGCGAAATCGAAATGGCATTCCATTTGTAATTATCTGCTATCACGACATTAGCTCTCCGTACTGGGACGAGAACTGGAGCGGGGGGTGGACGGAGGGCGATAAAAGCTTTTATAAGAATCGACGACGTGGACGACCCTCGGATGGGAACCTCTTCGGAGGGGGACGGTGGGGGGGGGGGGGAAGTACTCGCGATCCCCCTCCCGATGCCTCTCCTGTAATTCGAAATTGGAAAGAGCAGAGACCGGGGAGGTTTGAACGAGGGTGAGGTAAGAGCGAAAAAAAAAATGAAAAAAAAGACGTAGCGGAGAAAAGGAAGCTACGCGATAAACTCCTCTTCCTCCCTCTCTCCTTCACTCCCTCACGGACCCGCGGAGCCCATAGCTCTACGCTGCGCAGCATACACGCTGCACTTTTTTAATAAACTTTTTTACAAGCCCGCAAAAGCTGCGGGAACCTCGGCGTGGATCCTTATTCTTGAAGCCGTGGCAACTCTCTCGCTCCACCTTCTTCTACTTCTTTTCCTTTCTCCTTTTTTTTTTCTCTTCTTCTCCCTACCGAGCGAAAGGACTGAAATTACTAAACTTTCGCGAATTCCAGGAGAGAATTCTTTTGGTACCGAGTTTGGTTGCGGCTTCCCTCGCGCTTCTACGCTAGATGTATATAAAGTTTCGTATATATTTTTGTGTACTTTTACACACTCGCGTTAATGGCGAGGAGACGATATTATTATTATTATTATTATTATTATTATTATTATTATTATTATTATTATTATTATTATTATTATTATTATTATTATTATTATTATTATTATTATTATTATTATTATTATTATTATTATTATTATTATTATTATTATTATTATTATTATTATTATTATTATTATTATTTGATCAAACGAATATTAGCGAAGGCAACATATTTGAAGTGAGTACGTCATCGGTATAAATTTGGGAGTAGAGCTTCGATATGGGAGAGAGGAAAGCCTTGCGATGATGGAAACACTGTTGAGAGGTACACTGATGGCAAAAGGGGTAGGGCTACAATACCGAGTCCTTTGAGGTACCGTAGCGTTGAGCAAACCACCGGGAGAGCCGTAGTCTACAACCCTCCCCGTACACTCTCATTCGTAATCGCATTATACGTACCGCCAAGCCACCCCCGGCCCCTGTACGACTCGATGCTCGTCTTCGTCGCCGAGCAGACGATCGAGCGTATGCAATTTTGGCACTAATGAATACTGGATGATACGATGTAATTCGACAAATTAATGAATGACTGCGCGTCATCTTAGCTAGCAAGTTGGGGGACGAGAGAACATTATTTTGAAGCTAAAATTACTCTGATGTCAAACGGTAAATAAACTTTTAGTGCAACTTCGAGCCGGTGTTAAACATCTACGGCAAACAAATGAAAAGTAAACATTTCGAATAAAAATCCGATCGTACCGAGGCCTGGAATAATTGTAACAGTGGGAACGATCGTTTGCCTCCGCGGGCCAATTTCTATTCACCTTCACAATTTTTGGTCATTCGATAATAATTGTTCTATCCGATCGTTATCGAGATATTCGATTTTTTTTTTATTCCAGCCCTAGTTCTATACCATTATTTACTATTCTTTATTTTATAAATTTTTGTCATTAAAATTTTTTTACGTTAAACATCGTTTTTTGCCTCCTCGGGCAAATTTTTATTTACCCTCACATTTTTTTTTATTCGATAATAATTGTTCTATCCCATCGTTCTCGAGATATCTGAGTTTTTTTTAATTTCAGCCCAAGCCCATTACCGTTATTTGCTATTCTTTATTTTATATATTTTTTTCATTTAAATTTTTTTGCGCTAAACATCGTTGTCCGTTTCCGCGGACTCGTTTGCCGGACGAGCTACAAGCGCTGCCGTCAAGCCGAGCTCTCCACGCTATAATCTTAAATTAATAAATACACGAGGGCTGGTATTACACGCTTTGCCTCGCGTATACTCGGCAGAGCGTGGCTTATACTTTTCCGAGCGGGAGGGATGGGAGCGGAGACCGCTAACCGAACGAGGGAAACCTCGTATCCTGTGCATATGATATGTACACAGAATACAGCGTGGTCCATTTGCAAAGCCTGCCGAGTTTTCACCGCACGACACAGGACTGGCCAGAACCCTCTCTCTCTCTCGCTCTCCGTCTCTCTGGCAACCCATTAGCGAATCGTTCTATAATGAATCGAGCTTATATCCCCTCGTATGCACAGAACTCGCAGTCGCGGTACATAAATATTAAATAATAATATCTCCGATACAATGGAGCAAAGAATAAAAAAACGAAATTACGAATAAAAAATTTCTACGTTATTTTCCACTCGAAGTGCATCGAAACACCACGAAACCAGGAGACTGAATAGATTTAAGCCTCTAGACTTGCCAGGCAGATCCTGAGCGAGTATACAATTCTATGTGCCTATCAAAACTAAGTTGCTATTCTAATACAGTAGAACCCCGTTTATCCGAGGTAATATGGGGAGAGCGTAGGTCGAATAAGCGAAAACTCGGATAACATGGATAACATACTCAATGCAAACTTGTACTACTATTATATGTTTAAAAAATAACACACCACTTACAATTTACTACTTTTTTCCTTTTTTGAGACATCGCGATGTTCTAACATTGACTCTAGAATCGGAACCGATGTATTTACAGCTCGCAATATAAAGACGCAAACTTGTAGAAGTTTAAGCCGGCATGCAACAATGTAGCAGTTACAGATTAATCCACGCGCGGTTATGCTGCTTTATCCGTTTTATCCGAGTTTTCCGTATTATCCGAGCTTCCACCTCGGTTAACGCGGAGGATTCGGATGAGTTGGGTGCCTCGGATAACGCGGAGGCTCGGATAATCGAAGGTCGGATAAGCGGGGTCCTACTGTATTATTGGGGATCACTGTCGCTGGACCGTCCGCCTCCCATGTTACATTAATTCTAAACAGCAATTTTACTGAATGTTAACGATGTAACAGATGGTAAATAAATCTTGGATGGTAAAAAAAAGAAAAAATTCGACCCAGCGAAGATCAGAGCCGAAAATGCACCCAACCGGTAAAACAAAGATTTGCTCCTCAGAACCAAATGTTTACTCGACCCCGGAAGATCGACACACGCGAATGACGATGGCAATGGCGCACGATGTAAACGATCAATTTTCTTTTCTAAGCCCTTTTTCCTCATCCTTCGTCCGTGGGGTATGAAAAAAAACCATCAACAATTCCTCGCCAGATTCGCGTGGACCACGCCCCGTGCCTGACAACGAGGCTGCAGATGTTTCGCGTTACGGTGAGAAATAAACGTAAAAAATAAAAAGAATTCTGAAGGGACGTATCGCCCGATCGGCGCGGGTGGGATAAGAGAAATTTTTCATAATTTTTTTTTCCTCTCTGCGTTGTGTATCGGTATCGAGAAAAAGCGATTTCTCCCGGTGTACGAGGCTACTTTTCTTATCGAGATGGCAGTGGGGTTGTAACAGGGGAGAGAGACTCGGGGGCGAAAAAAAAATGCCGCGTGGAGGGGAGAGGGTGTTTGAGGAAAAGCCTCTAGCTTTCCCGTTTATCAATAACCGTGGCGCACACGCGAACATATTGCAGTTCGGCCAGATGGATGAGAGTCGTTTGCTGAGGTTACGCGAGCCGGATTGTTATGGATCGGTTGTTAAAGCTTGGAAACGCGCCGGTCTGTGAGCTGCCGTTGCCGCCGTTGAGGGTGGTTTGAAGCCGACGTTGGGTAGTGTGGCGAGAGCTCGCCGTCCAGGGGGTGAGGGGGGGGGGGAGAGGGGTTGGATGTAGGATCGGCGATGCCGGGGAGTTGAACCACCCTCGGAGTCGTCGAGGCCCGAGAGTGCCTCGGAAACTTTTTCTTCCACATTCGCGCGTCCGAGCCCACCCACAAGCACCACCACGGAATTGCCAATTGTGTGCCCTGGCTGTGGCTACAGTCGGAGAGATGGACCGAAGCGGGAAAACGGAGGATGGGGTCTTGCCCAACCGAGCTCCGGGGGAGAGAAAAAAAAATCAACACGGAACGAGAGAAGAAAAATTGAAGTTTAAGGGATGAGAGACGGATACACGTATTCCGTTTCGAATAGACCGGCAGTCGTCCGCGACACCAATTTTTACGCGTGTCTCATCAACAATAAAGAGACTTGTTTTTTTTTTTTAATTATCCAAAAATGCTGGCGCGCCGGCAATTTTCGAATGAAAATTACACATCGGTTCCCGCCGCTGGCTCATCGTCTGAACCTTCGGAAAATTGTATAAAAAAATCCAATCGAAAATAGAAATTCAGTGTACCTCGAAAAAGTTTCGAAAGCATAAATTTTCACCCTTCGCTATCGATTTTATTGCGTGACAAAATAGAATATCAAAACAATTTCGATATTTCCTTGAATCATTGTAAACTAATGTGAAATATATATATATTTTTTTCAATCCGTCAAAACGAAACGTCAACTCGGCGTAAAATTTTTCGCGCACACATGTCCCAATGCTGTACGGTGCGGATTGAGGGACAGCGGTCTGCCAGCGAGGACAGACGAAGCCTCGGAGAAAGAGAGAACAGAGCCTATTTCTCTCTCCATCTATATGTATATAGATATATATAGCGAAGAAAAAAACAACAAATCGGACCGATTAATTCGCCGCGGAGCGTTGATCCATCACCCCGACACTCGAGGGGTGTGGGTACTCCCCTTTAATTTATGACCGAGCGAGGAAACGATGATTTCGCTCTCGATTCCTCTCACCCTACCCTTGTTCTCTCTCGTCGCGCTTTCTCTCCGCTCGTTTCGCCTCGTCCCTCACTTCGGGGTGGGGTTCTTCAACGCTCTCCCTCTCACTTCGCCACGTGTGCGGCAATCGGACGTACGCACACGTACGATTAGCTATATCCATGTATATAAATCCGACCACTACAACCGCCGGGAGCCTCCTGGTAACCGTACGAGGGTCAGACGTTGACGTATATTGGGCGATTGGAATCAGAGGGTCGTGTCCGGATCTCTTGGGGGATGCCCAACGCGCCCTTCCGGTTCTCACCGTAGTCTGCGTCGCCGTATTTGCCCATATATAATGTATGTTTGGCATATAGCGCAACATGTTTCGCTGCTACGGGGGCTTGACCGCAGTAGAGAGTCGGCGAATCGTATGGCGCTAAGCCTGCAGCCAGCACAGCATCAGCGGCTAATCTCAAATCTTTCGTTGGCTCTCTCGCGCTAACGGGTGTATCTCTACCGATCCAACCGTGCCCTTTAATTCTCTGCTCTCGCTATATCTTCTTTCGTTCTATCGTAGTTATCTCCGTGCGTGTGTGTGCAGTATAGGGTTACGTGTCTCTGTTTCTCTTTCGCCATCGACGAGAGTTGTATGGAGTGTAACTCTCTATTTCACTGTCTCTCGAGCCACTGGCCCGGCTCTCCATTCCCGCCGACAGGGATGCGAGGCCGATGCTGGGACTCCAGTCCAGAACTAGTGGCGCGTCCCATGTACCAGCGACTCTCTTTCGCTAATCCCGGCCGTCCTCGGTACTCTGCCCTTTCGACGACGTTAATTCATCGGGTTATCTTTGTTATCGGTGGCCACGGGACCGATGGTCGAGCTGTCTGTTTGTGTTTCTCACTCGTTCGCGAACCATCGTCCGGCGAATTGAATGGCGAATGACCACCGTTCCCGGACGAACAAATCCCTTCAGTGACCGTGCCAATTTGGCGCGAACTATCAACCAAAGCAAACATCCGTTTTGCGAGGCTGATTCTATGTACCGGGAGATTAAACTTTTTTTTAACCGTCGGTCATGTTTCGAGGGAGTTAAATGTGAGGGATCTTCCAGGATCAAACTCTAGAGAGAGATAGAGGAAGAGATCATTTCGATAAGTTTTACTCAAATAATATATAACAAAAATTTTGTTGCGAGCCGTAAGGAACAGCGATACCATACGAGGAAAAAAGTTTGTTGGTACAAGTTCTTTGTTAGCGTAACCAATTTAGTTTGTTAGTATTGCGATAACAAAATCAGCTTGTAACCATAGTAAAATTTTTCGCTTGGAACGGTTTGCTACCGCAACAAAACAGCCTTTTTTACTGTAACAAAAAAATTTTTTGTATGACTGAGTGGGCGCGTATATGTGCCAACAACTACGACGAGCTTGAGAAGCTCGACGCGCAAAATGAAAGCAAAGGGGTGAGGAAAAAGTCCCTTTGTATTCGAGTAAAAATAAAAAATGGAGTGGAATCGTTTTGCTGCGGGAACGAGGTCATTGTCAGCAAAACTCATTTTGTTAGAGAAGCTAAACCATATTTCTCCGTGCATCCATATACAGTAAATTTCAAGAGTTCGCAATTACTAATACAAACATTATTTTCAATATAATAAAATGAAAAATGATAAAATACAAACGCGATGAGTTAATCTTCAAATTGATGTACGCAGAAAACGGGTTTGTTGCGCTAACGTACCACACGTTGGCCTAACAAAACTTTTGTCAGCATAGTGACGATAAATCATTTGTCGTCACTATGCTGACAGAAGTTTTATTAGGCTAACGTGTGGTACGTTAGCGCAACAAAACCCGTTTTCTCTATAACTATCCTGTTACCAGTCATTACTCAACCGTCAAATTACAGCAGGCATCGTTTGTTCTCATAGCACACTAAATCGTCGCAATAACAAGACATTTTGTCGTGATAGCAAAACTAATTGCTTCTACGTAGTAATTTGTTTGCTGCTTTTACTAATCGTTTTGCTGCGAGAACGAGATCATTGTCAGCAAAACTCATTTTGTTAGAGTCGCTAAACCATTTTTCTCCGTGCAGTAATTAGGACCGCGAATCGGCAATTAAAATTTCGAATGACCTGTTATCGCGATATTTTTATTTCCGTAAAAATTTTACTGTCTGGTCGGGACGGTGATTGCCGGCTGGCTAACAGCAAATTTTATTGCTGGTTCCTTTTCTTTTTCTTTTTTTTTTAAATAGGTATTTCATCTTACCGGCTCGCCTGCCGACCGTTAAAATTACGTATTTAATTGGTGAATCTGGGCAAACGCTCGAGGTCCTTTGGAAAGAGTCGTTTTCCCGAGGTCTGATGCTACTCATCGAAATGCGATCGTTCGTTCGGGAAGAGCTTTCACGCTCAGACTGCCGCGAAAGAGCGAGGAAGAGACCGACCGGGCTGAGGGTAACTTTTAACAGGAATTCTTTCACCCTCCGAGCTCTCTGACTCGTCCGTTTTTACGCTCACGCTCCTCGACCATCAACCTTTTCCCCTCCTTCCTCCAAACCCCCCGTGTAAAAAAAAAATTCCTTTAAACACCGTTTTCTCATTCTACATCCCCTTTCCATCACCGAAGTTCCGAACGTGTTGGGATGCGCTTAGTCATCCAGAAACGACTTAGAAGACCGGGGAGTAAGTAGCTGAGAAAGATCAGACTGTTGTTTCGTTCGCGCACGAGGCGTGAACTACAATTTTCTTTTCCTCTCCCTCGGTGGAAAAAAAAAATGATTAACGATTTCTCCGTCAAATTAAGAACAACCAATCTCCGTCTCACTCTTGCGAATCCAGATCCTCCCCCTCATAATCTTCGATCACGATAACGTACATGTTTTTTCACCGAAGATTTAGCACGATGGGAAATATACTAGGAAAGGTGGATGAAATTTTACCCTTTCTTACTTCGAGGACCGGAGACTGCCCGCTCCCGTTTCCGCCAACTTTTTACAGCCTCTTTACAACGGGGGCTTCAAAAGGAAATGTTCGGAGGATGGTGGGCGGGGAAGAAAAATGAAAAGACCATTTTTCTGTGCTTTCACGTCCCGAGACTGGCATCGGAAAGCTCCGACAGGCCCTTCCGGTT
The DNA here is from genome assembly GCA_917499995.1 of Ichneumon xanthorius. Taxonomy (NCBI): domain Eukaryota; kingdom Metazoa; phylum Arthropoda; class Insecta; order Hymenoptera; family Ichneumonidae; genus Ichneumon; species Ichneumon xanthorius. The sequence goes on along the minus strand of OU824202.1, from coordinate 5,033,443 downwards.
TTGCAGAAACTCGAGCTGCGGTGTTCGAAAAGAGAAATAAAAAAAATCAATGCGTCGCTGCGAATTTTGTTTACGACGCATGGAGCAGCTTTTTCAGCCAGCATGTGTTTGGTCGCGCCGACAGCAGGGTGCGTGGAGGCTGTTGCTGTTGGATGGAGAGAGTCGGATGACATCCCGCTGGAGACCGTCCGTCTGTGCATACCTCGGATGTAGATGAAGGCTGGGTCATCTTATAGTAGTATAGTAGCTGGGTCGTCTTATACCGAGGAGACCGGCGACCACAGCAACGGCAAGAGATCCGTTTGATCTTTCGACCCCTTCCCCCTGCGAGCATTACACCGATAGGACGGAGGAAAGCTTTGACCATCCGCAGACTCGCTAAGACGGTCAAACCAAAGCCTGCTCATCAGCTCAGGGCACTCCTCAGACGAGATCAGCCGAGGCCCAGTGGAGACGTCTCGAGGAACCGCAACGGCTCTCTCTACAGTCTTAAATACCATGCATACTATATCGTCACTGTACTAGAGTTCATAAAAAATATAACGAATGCGATAAAAAAATTATAGGGTAAGTCGGGTTGATATGGCTATGGTTTTTCAAACGAAAATTGGAGGTTTAACATTTTTTAAACTTAAAATTTTGTGATTTAACCACCTCTAGAAACTTGAAACTGAAGTAATTCACTCAGAACTTTTCATATTTTCGATGCGTGATTTAATTGTAGGTCTAGAAATAAATATTTGCAGTCGGCCAGACACTACGGGTGAGATGGCCATAGTAATAATAGTAGTCAATTAGGCATAGAGAAGCAGCGGTATCGCACAAAACATGGCTTACTATATTTTATGTTATCTAAATAAACTACGGACAGACAGTAATTTCCTCCGTCAAATGTTTCAGATGCCAAATTAAAAAGAAAATGGTTTCACTGACCATACCACCCGGATCTCGCCCGCAATATCCGGGTGATATGGCCACCACTGACATGGCCGTAGGCCCCGAAAAAGAAGTGGCCATGTCTCCCGGAAAATGAGTGGCCATATCACTCATTTTCTCGGAAAAATAGCCGCTGCTTAAATTTAGGGAAGGCATTTAAAAAAAATAGGTTTACTACGCGCCAATCTTTTCTTCCCATAAATATCCAACTATAGTGTACAATGTTGATTTACTAGCAAAATTATAATTTAGTATGTCTCCAGAGCGCTAGAAATATAGCTAGAGAAATTTCTGGCTACCTCGAATTGGGGATTCACCGCTCGTACTGACCCTCGCACGTACAATCTTAAAATTTGTTGTGCTATCGCATTGTATCCACATATACTAAGAACTGTGCAAGCGGCGGCGCCATTCGTTTGTTACGTTAAAAGATATTACGGGTGGCCATGTCACCCTGATTTATCCTAAATGATTTTCCATTCCAAACCAGAGCTGGCCGGATACCCTAAGTACTCGACGTACGTATCGAAGTTTCAAGTAGGGTAAAAGTGGTGAATATGGCCCACGTCGATTAACACGTAAATCATGAACACGTAAATATGATATATGGACCGAGCCATATTCCACACTTTTACCCTACTCGAAGTACTGAGCGCTGGGTCGTTCTTGAGTACTGACAAATCGGATACTGGCAGAACAGAATTGCCGAAGTTCTGAGTTTTGGGCACTGACTCAGTACTCGGCACTTCAATACGTACATCACGTAGTTAGTGTATTTGCACAGCTCTGCTCTAGACTGAACACATTCGCGAAAGAAATCTTATTTATGGAATTATCTAAAAAAAAATCTCGTACGAACGTAGTAATCATCCGACTATGTTTCACGAATTCGACAATGATATGTTGAGCGTAAAAGCGTACGGGTTGAAACGATAGTACACATTTTTAAAAAATGCATATCTTCCTGAAATGTTCACAATACATCTGACCCGTGAATTTATTTCCATCGGAGTCCGTTCAATGAATAGCTTAACAACCTACCTCGAACAAGATATATTTTTCCATACCCTCGGGTTATAAAATCTTTCCGATTCCTCCTTGAAAGGCTCGATAAATCGATACAGCCCCTCGTGTATGCAAATGGTCCGAGAAAATTTCAGCGATTAAACTACCACCACCGGTCGAGCTATTTTTCCACCGTGAAATCCAATAAGACAATATATATTCGCTCAGACGATTGCACAAAGCGCTCCCGCGCAAACTTCTCGATTCATTCGCCCCGATGTATTCCATAATGAAAAAAAAGGAAAAAAAAATAGTTATGAGTTCTCTCGTCGATGCTCTCGCGGACTGATGAGAAAAAAAAAGTATTGCATTTATCGATTCGGCAAGATCGTTGGTTAGTTAACCATATCTATCTCCGAGCCGAGATGTAGGTCACTGCGTAAACCCCTCGGGGCTCGGACGGGCTATCTCCGCGTCTGTGGTCCAAGGAATTACCACTCCTATGCCGGTACCGGCCGCGAACTGGTATTGGGTGCTCAATGGCCTATACACAGCCCAGGGAAGCTGCAAGCTGCACCTATGGCTGCCGAGAAAGCGAGGAGTTGGCCGCGTGGAGTTCGAGAGCGTGAGAGCAAGGTAGAGTTCGATCCTGGTAAGTAAAAGGAGTGTAGGCTACACCGGCGTTCAGCTGGGTTTAGGGTCTCGAAAGCGGCGTTTGATCTCGTGCCACGAGTGGCGGTCGGGACCGCCGAGTGGTCTGACGACCCTTTCCTTTGCAGGGTACCTTCGGCTAATTGTAAGATGTCCGAGAACGGCAGGGTCCGACCGTAGGAGCGAGAGAAGCGAAACTGCACGAGCTTCCGACGCCGCCATTGGTTCGCGGTTTCCCCGGCGTTCTCTTACTTGCGATCCTCAAAGGGAAGAAACCGTACCTTCGACTCGTGTACTCGCTAAGACTATACCGAGATATAAGACGAAGGCTTCGTTGCCTTCCTGCAAAATTTTCGTCGCCGCCGTATTGCCCCCCCCCCCCCCCCTCCGGAGTTCCATCCATGTCGATTCCCTCGTCTTTACTCAGTTTCTCTCAATTCCCCGTCTCGAAAATTTCATCAGTTATAGTTAGAAGTTGTTCCGAGCCGGAAAAGTTTATCGAAGTCCTCGCCCTCTCGCTCGCTCTCTCCCTTGGTTCGAGAGAGCGATACATCCACATCTCCGGGAGCCCGAGGGTACGATATATTTTTCTTAGTATGAACCTTCGATCAAGACGTCTGAAGTATGGCGGTGCGACGGAGAAGAGTGAGCGACTCTCGTGTGTCGGGAGCCAATGAAAGAAAACCCACCCCTGTGGTTACCGACGGGGTGGCATATTGTCGCCGGGCATCCACCCTCCTCGCGCAACCCTACGCAAACCTCTCGCGTGTACAACAGAATGTTATACCGAGCGCGGCGGGGATTAATGATCGAAGCGAGACGGACGGAGCGGACGTCGCTCGGTCATTTATCTTGGGATCGAAACAGTTCGGGGATTTCGGTAACGGAATGGAACTACTCTATCGTGGCAATTAATTCGTATTATCAATAAAAGTTGATTTATCATCGATGAAATTGATTTGGAACAACAAAAAATCTTGGCTCCGTCCGAGCGTCGCGGATCAATCGCTACGGTCGCTGGGTCACACCCGATAGGTGGGCTTTTGCGTTTAGAATTAATCGGGGCCGAAACAAAAGCCGCGTCGAAGTTCGTCCAGGACGATGTTTTGACCGCGGAGGATACGGGATTTCGCTCACGCGTCCGTCACTCGTCACGGGACATTCTGCAGCGTTCAGGGGACGGCAAGCTGCAGGACTGTACACCGAGAGGCCAGTGTGATAGTGGCTATCACACGTCGAAATTACGTACGTCCATAGGGGATCACCGCAGCGGGGGGGAAGAGAGGGGGGGCAGAGTAGTATAACGCACAGGGTCGTTCGTTCGGGAGTAACCCGCGAACGCAAGCCTCGTCGTTCCGTGGACCTTGCAGAAGGGAACGGCTATGGGGGTAGTTCCGTCGCTGTAGGTGTACAGGGCTGTACTGTACACGTATACATATAGTGTACGGTATAGAACGCTATGGGGCCGACGGGAATGTCGGCGAGTGAGGTTATTGATAAACGGGCGGGGGCCTGCTCTACCGCCCACGGTGAAACGCATAAAACAAGGTGGCCACCTAACTTCACCCTCTACACTCTCTCCTACCTTCCTATACGCCGGCCTGCGAGTCGGCGCGTACGCGGGGGGGGGGGGGTGGAGGAGGCTACCCCTGCTGCGTTCTGTGTATGGATATCGTGAAAATACAGGGGGTTGCGCGGGTCAGCGGGCAATACGGGTCTTTTTTTTCTAAGAAATCTGATCGAGTGACTGACGAAACATTGACAATAATTCGTTTCCAAAGGGAGCAATAACTATCGTTTCTTGAAGAAGAAACGATGATTTTTCCCTCCGGAGCTTCGACTCAATATTTTGTACTGCAATGTTCTATTGGCCTGTTCCTTTGCACATTAGGCAAAGAAAAACCTCTATCAGGATTAAATTTTATCGTTGTCTGTATAGGTCGATTTCTTAGCCGTTATTGTAACAGGATCAAGGCCCGAAGCAACAGCAATTTTTGCCTCAAGAGCTTTTCGACCACGTCTCAACTGGGGTATCAAAGTTTCTCGCGACACGAGCGTGAACGCAAAGATTGACATTTCTCCCCGATATGCAAATTTTCTCTTAAACGACCCTCATTGCCCTCGTCTCTGTCCGGGGCATCGGCAGCAGCGGCGCCAGCAGGAGCCTGCAATAATACGACTATGCGGAGGGTGCCATGGCCCATGACTACGTCTGTGACACGGACGCAGGTGTCTCTCCGCACTGTTCCCTTCTGGCCGCTCTGCGCTCTCTCTCTCCCGTACTCCCTCATTCCCTGCAGTCTCTCTCTCTCTCTCTCGACTAAGCCACTAAACAAAGCGAGCTCTCTCGCTCACTCAAAATTTCCCGCGTATGTGTTGCGTGCGCCCGTGCCGAGTACGCGAGGAGATGGACCAACGGACGGACGGATAGACGTTTGCTACGGGGCGAGGGAGATAGCGAGAAGGAAACGCGCACGGGGCTGGCTGTGCTCTCGAGTTCACTCGAGAGGGTAGCTCTGGCTCTCCGGCTCAGCTATATCTATATATACGCTCGCGGGGTAGCTCGACTATGTATGGATACACACAAACGCATACACACACACATAGCACAACGCGGTGCGGTGGTCGTCCCGCTAGCGAGAACCGAGAAGGGATGCTGGATTTTGCGCACTAGGGACGAAAATCCACCACCAATTCTCTACCCCTCCCCCCAGCCGGTCGGTTAGGTCCTGTGACGCTCTCGCAGCCTCTTCCGAGAGAACCCGAGAGAACGTTAGAGGCCTAACGTCATAGTGGGGGCTGTTACCGGACCTGGTGGATGCTGCGCGCACGGGTTTTTACCCTCGTATCTCGTATATCGGCGAGTTACGAATATTCGTATCAGTGTGGGTTCGGAACGAGAGCCACCGAATAGCCGATACCGTTGGCGTTGGGAACTTTGCGGAAAACGAAATTTTGCTCCCTCTCGTTTCACGAGGGAGCTGGAGAGGGATCTGTATTTACTTCGGATTTCGGTAATTTCGTTAAACGTTAACACACCGCTGCATCTACCGTGGGTATCGTGCGACGATATTAAAAATTTTTAATACCACGACCGGTAGCGCGAGCCTGATGGACTGTAACTCAGTCAGTTACATTGGGAGATTGAGTGATTAGGACGTGACGAAGGTGCTCGGGACGTCGGCTGTGTTGGGGTAAAACCACGAGAGGAGCGGGACGAATTGTTTGTCTTTAAGACGGATTAAAAAAAAAATATTGCACGGGGTTTGATAATTCTCGAACACTGAATCTATGCAACGAAATGACGATTGCTTCGACTCGCGCTGTTTTTAACGTGAAGACCGACACGACGATCGCTGGCACTGCTCTTCCTGTTGCATCTTTCGACGTCCTTACTTTTTCGGAGCATCTCGCGTTACAATTGAACGGTGAGTCAAATGGTGTGTGATTTTTTTTTATTATGCGTAAGTTTATCCTTGTAAGGAAAAGTTTGCATGCAATTTGTAATGTCGTTTGAGATAAACGTAGAAAATAATTGTACACTGTATTGGGGAGGGGGAATGAGTGAAGAGGAAACTTTCTATTGCCTATCGGACAAAATTTTTTTTGATAAACTGCGAAAATGTGTGTTTTCGTGAAATTTCAACTGCTCTTTCGGTAACAAAATGAAACGGGAATTTTGTTTTTGTTCGTAGCCTTACCTCAAAGAGTAATTCTCCGATAGTGAAAACAAAAATTGCATGCAAACATCCTTATCATTGCAAGCCTAAGTAGACGAAAACTGTCAGCCGCGTGTCTCCCAACGTTGGAAGACCAATGAAATTGATTTATTTATTTATTTATTGGTAGACGGGAAAAAAACCCTTTTACATTTAATAACATAATAAATCTTTGATGTTTTTATATAAAGGAAGAAACCAAAAAATATTTCATACTTTGTGCGTTAAGGAATAAAAAAAGAAGAACATTACTGATTAATACTGATAAAAGAATCATCAAACTTTCTTACGTAAACCCTGCTTATTATGAATTATACTTGAAATGAACCATATCTCTAATTTAAGATTTTTTGTTATCTATGAGACTGCACCATTGCTAATTCTCCGCGTTGCTCATTGGAGGTCGGACTATTACGTGCTTGAACTACTTTATCTCCCCACTTCTGTATATCCCGTATCCTCCAGTCGTTGGATCTTCACGTCATTCCAACTATTCCTCTCGCGTCTTCGTCTTCCTCCGCTTCTTCTTCTTCTTCATCACTTCTCCTTCGCCCAAAGCTTAGCTCTGTTACGCCTGGTTGAACCGTGTTTGCATCTCTCCTCTCGCGTCGCGGAACGTCTCGGCTAAACCTCCACCTTGTGCGAGAGTTAGTTTCCGAGGGTGTTGCTGCTCCTTCCTCTCGCATGCATGCTGACTCGTTGCGACACCTCTGCTTACACTTCTACCATCCACCGTCCGGATAATTCGTCCGGATAAGCTATGATTACATAGGACATCTATATCGCTTATGTACAAACATATATGTACACCTGGCGCATATGTACACATACCATCTGTCTGTGCAGATAGATCGCGGCGATTCAGCCGGGAGCGTTCTCGATTAGTAATTCGATTTGAGCGAGTGTTAATTTCGAGCTAAGTGAAGGGAGGCTTAAGACGATTGACGAACCTTCCGTCCTTTACATAATTACACTGGAGAGCACGAGATCTCGAGAGAGATTGCCGGGATAGCGTGTGATTTGACGAGAAATCTTCGTACGCCCGGGATCGCGCGTCTAATGAAAATTCGCGAATATCAAGGGGTGCATAACTCATGTTCGCGTGGCGAACCCCCTTGGTATGTACCAAGCTTCCGTACATCACAAGGCGGTCAGGGGCGAAATGATCAAATTTCAATCTTGGATTATTCTCCCTCTGTTAATCTTTTACAAACAAAAACAACATCAGATATACTTTTTTGTAGTGAAAAATAATGTTTAAACCATTAAAAAAAACATACCTCAACGAAATAGTCACAAAAAATGTGGTAATTATTCGTTACGGTTTTGGAAGCACGATGCCGCAAAGATGCAATACCTCGTTACAGCGAAAAGCAGAACGTTAGGGGTAAAATATGCCTTAAGGTAGTAAGGGAGACCGGGGCAAAATGGGGAAGCCGGGCAAAACGGGGAAGACGAATGCGATACCGATAGGGGGCAAAATGGGGTACCCCAAAATTATGGCTGTCAGGGCTGTCTCGCTGTCAGGACTGTTTAGCTGTTAGGACTGTTTAGCTGTTAGGACTGTTTAGCTGTTAGGACTATTTAGCTGTCAGAACTGTTTAGCTGTCATGACTGTCTTGCTATCAGGACTTTTTGTATCTAGTTGACAAAAGTTGCCGCGAGTCAAATCGAAGGGTACCCCATTTTGCCCCACATGATTTCTTTTTAACATCCTTCTAAAACAGGTGCCAATACAATTTTTGTGTGCCAAACAATGGATCTATGGTATAGGTATCGTTGTAGCAGGTTTTACTTCTTAGCTTCCCCATTTTGCCTCGGTTCCCCCTACTTACGCGTTAGCTAGTCAAATGAGAGGAGTACGGGAGAGCGGGGCAAAATAGGGCAGCGGGGCAAAACGGGGTTTTTGGGCAAAACTAAATTTTCCAATCATTTTTGGATCGGACAAGGTGGCAAAACTGGGCAGAAAAGCCTGATGTATCCGATAGGGCGAATTCGGGCATCCAAAAATTATTGGAAAATGACGTTTTGCCCAAAACCCCGTTTTGCCCAAAACCCCGTTTTGCCCCGTTGCCCCATTTTGCCCCGCTCTCCCCTATTACGAAAATTTTAAAGTATCACTATTTAAGCTTTGAATAAATATTAATATTAATATTAATATTCTTTCACCCAGAAAAAAAAATTATTTGACGGCCACCGTTTATTAAGATTCAGTCAAATATTTATTTGATTTAAATAAATATTTATTTTAATCAAATAAATATTTTACTTAATCTTAACAAACGGTGGCCGTAAAATAAATTTTTCATCACTCGGTGTGGAAATGGAGACTTTTCCGCCCGCTTCGCGTGTGTAAAACCGCCATTTTCGCACCTTGTGATGAAAAATTTCGTACATCCCTCGTGCGAAACACTTTTTCTAACTCGTGTGATTACAGCACTCGCCTTCGGCTCGTGCTGCAAACTCACACTCGTTAGAAAAACGTTTTTCGCCCTCGTGGAGTAATGTACTATTTTTTCTAAGTGTTGGGAACTACTAAATATTAAGATAGATTGAATTTTGGTTCACATAGTTTGACCGTGAGAAACATTTGACACCCTAACATAAGCTACAATATATGTAGGGTAGAGCGGGGCAAAACGGGGCAATCGGTAAAACTAAACTTTCCAATAATTTTCGGATGCCCGCGTTCGCCCCGTCGATACGCCAGGATTTTCCGCGCTGTTTTGCCCCGCGGTTCGATCCAAAAATTATTAGAAAATGTTGTTTTACCAGATTGCCCCGTTTTGCCCGCTGCCCCATTTTGCCCCGCTCTACCCTATTTAAACAGAAAGATTATCACTACCATTTCGCGGTCGTCAATAAATATGCAAATTATTTATTCTTATAAAAACTGTACGTATTTATATATGATTGAGGGCTACCGGTCTAACCTAATGGCTTGGCACATCTAATGAACCAGTGGTCTCGAATTCGCAGTGTCGCCATATTGGTATAGACTGAAACCACCGCCGGCAGACTAATAGCCGATATTAAATAAAGAATTATAATTGAAACATTCGGTAAGCCAAATATTTTCCAATATTACAAATAAAACTGAACAAAAGCACGATCGGAACCCTTTTTGCACAAGCAGCGATGCTAAATGTGTTGACTTTTAATTTATTTAATGCAAATAGTCGGTAACCTCCCTTCAATTTTTGCGCACGTTATCCTTTATGCATTGGTTCTAACGAATAAAAAAATCACATTCTATCTAATAATCAAGTTCGTGCTCGTACTACCTTACGGGAATGGCCTGATCCGGACCATAACAAAATATTTGCGGTCTATTTCATATACTCACAGACCTAATCGTGGAACGCCTGTACTAACTATTTTTCCCTACCACCCAACACACCAGACAGTCTAAGAGGATGTCCAAGAATTTCCTAATTTTGATCGGTCTCGGAAGCCCGTTGATCGTCGACGATAACTCCATAACCAAGTGCCGGAGCAGTTGGTACATAAGCCGGTACCTTCCTAATATAGAGATACCCACTCGTCTTGAGTGCACGGCTGTACAATGAGGAGTATACAAATCGTCGAGACAATTCCCAAGAGTCCTTTCATGAACCGTAACGCCTCGGGTACCCTCTGCCATCATCGCAGTCTGTGCGAGAGTGTGCGTTTGTGAGTGGGTATGTGTGCGAGACACTATATCAGGTGGAAAATGCAATTAGTATCGCGTGTAACATAATGGCCCGAGGAATTCGACGAGGGGTTCGGTTCTCTCTCTATTCGAGGGGCTGTGGGTACGGTGTCCGGTAGAGGCCAGAGGTTCTATCCTATATAGAAGGCCAGTGGAGAATGTCGTCCACGTTCCAACTACAGCTAAACCGATGGCCCCAGCTTCGCAATCCATATATATATATTTATATATACGTATATACTATATCTATCATCGTCTTTCACCATCCGGTCACGTGAAGATCGTACCTTGTTCGACCGACAGGAGTATCCGGGGTTAACCACGTATCTAAGATTTCGGTCCGGAAAATTCCTGACAAATTCCATCCCTTATCCCCCAATCCTTACTTCCTCCAATCGTGGAGGGGAGGAAGTCCACAGGCTGATAAGAGGCAAATTGATTAAAAATAATTGAACAGCGATGTCAAGTTGAGTCGCGAGACGAGTTTCATTTCTTTTTTACTAAACCGGAAACGTTCAGGTGAGGCCCTTGAATGGCCGGTATAGGGAGAGAGCGGGGTAAAATGGGACAGTGAGGGCAAAACTCAACTTTGCAATAACTTTTGGATGCCCCATTTTGTCCCAACGATACATCCGGATTTTCAACCCCGTTTTGCCCCACGGACCACCCTCGCCACCATCCAAAAGTTATTGGAAAATTGCATTTTGTCTCATTATCCCGTTTTGCCCCGCTGTACCATTTTGCCCCGCTCTCCCCTACGCTCGTGGTCCCTTGTAGCGTTGCCGTCTCCGCCGCGATTATTAATCGACGTGAGAGCTATAAGCTACAGCGTAAGTGAAACCGACCTCCGGTTGACAAATCGTTTCTTTCATTCACCATCTCTACGGGACAAATGTTTTCTCCCTTCGTATTGCAGCCGGTTGTACGCTTTCGCAAAAGATTCCGGAAACTGGAGACGTGTCCGGAATATCGTAACTCGTCGCCGTCGTACTCGTTGTAGCTCCTCGTAGCCGGAGAGCTCACCGACTGTATCAGTTGGAAAATACAATTAGTGTGTGACGCCTGGGGGGAAGAAGGGTGAATGGCTGTTCTGTCGAGCATTCACATCGCCTCTCTCAGCAGCGACGAAGAAAGGAAAGATTGAAGGTAGACGAAGGGTTCTCGCAGCACCGAGTTTACCGAGCCAATGTCGTCGCTACCGATTGTTTCACAAGACATTTTTTCCGAGCCATACTCGACAATCGCTTTAGACGTCGAAATTACGAATAAATTTTTTTAAATCTTTCTTCGTGTGAGCACTCTAAAAAAGGAAACTATCTTTCAAGTATCGCATAGCCCTAAATGCAGTATAAGGTGATATTTGCGGTAAAATTTTAACATGTACCTCGATATATGTATAGGGGAGAGCGGGGCAAAATGGGACAGTGGGGCAAAACTCAATTCTCCAATAACTTTTGGATGCCCGATTTTGTCCCAACTATACATCTGGATTTTCAGGCCCGTTTTGCCCCACTCACAACCACCGTCACCATCCAAAAGTTATTGGAAAATTGCGTTTTGACCCAATATCCCATTTTGCCCCGCTCTCGCCTATATATTTACAATCGAGCTTGCGAATCTTGTTTTGAAGCATCCTGTACACGGCACGAAGTCCCGGACTCGACAAAAGTATCGTTCGGCCTTGGTAATAGCCCAAGGAATTCGTCGAGGGTGGAGCTATTTCCGAGCCAGAGAGGTTTACAGTATCCACTACCACTAGCTAGTGGTAGCAGCTACTGATGCCGCAACCCCTACCAGTCGTCCTCCTCCTCCGCCTCTATGCTTCGCTACACTCTCGCTACAACATTCTATATACCCCTGCATCCCGGCAGAAACCAGAATGTCGCGCACATATGTCGAGGGTCTCGATACCAGGCCGTGCGTGAACCATCTATCCTGGAATTCGTGGTATTAAGATCCCCTCTGTATCCATCTAAGAGAACGAGGACAACGACAAACCCTTAAGATTTTCATCCCACTCCCGCTCACGCATCACTGAACCCTATACTTTTTCTTCTTACGTGCTCCTCTCCATCAGCCTCGAACTATACCCTGTCTATATATATATATATATATATATATATATATATATATATATATATATATATGTTGCACTCGTCCATGTCCCTTCCGCAATGTTGTTTTACTTTTTTTTCCTCACGGGAGTTTTTTTTTTTTTTTCATCCCCATCGTGCCGAGTACCCTCTCTCCCCAGTATATACGCAATGCAGAAGCACGGAAGGTTCACTCGAAAGCTCTCCAGGCTCGTTCGCTCCGCTATAACGCACAGCGGCACTGCCGCGCTCTCGCGGTATTGCCCCCACGCAACGAGGACGTGTGGAATGCAGAAATTTTTATTACGCACTACGCGCTATGTGCGCCGCCTCTCTTTGATAGGGGTGACGAGAGAGTCGGAGGATACGGGAGAGAGGGTTTGCACCGTCGTTTCTGCGTCCGAGATTTTTTTCCACGTTGCAGGGAGGTCGGATTTGAAGCTCTCGAGGCGCGGGGTGTATTATCATGTCGACACGGTTGTTACCCCCGCGCAAATCGAGTCGTTACCTTCGCCCCACCCTGCCGAATGATGTATATACTTACGTGTATATATATATATACTTTGGGGAAAATAAAAATAAAAATAGGGTATGATACGGTTCACAGGTTGAGCGAGAGGATAGCCAGCAAGTAGAGAAATTTTGAGGGTGTGAAGGGGAAGCATTCTAGACGCAAGGGGTGAAAATAAGGGAGAGACAAGCGAGATGAGGGGTCCCCTCTGGCTTTCCATTAGGAAATGCTTTTAGGCTCGTTTCGCGCACGGCGGTATCCCAAACTGGATTAAGACCGAGGAGAGGCATCGGCGGCAAACAGCGGGTCCTCCGTTCGTAGTCGAAAAGTTCTTCCGGACGCTCGAGCCGCATCGTAGCGAGTAAGCATATCCGCTATATATGTAGCGCTAAAGCCCGCACCGCACGACAATCCCTACGGCCGGGACTGTACTTACAGAGAGTTACGCAGTCCTCTCCGTTCACCGGACTTTTATACTTATTTTTTGAGCTCTTCCACAACTCATCTTTCACTCGAGCTTAGTTTGTTCTTTTCTATCAGAAAGAAACTCTTACCAAGTAAAAAAAAAATATTTCCATTGAGAAAAAGTCTTCTTACCTTGGAGAATCCATGTTGTCCCTTTAAGTCCGACGTCTCTCTCCTGCTGAAAAAAGTCGTTCTTTTCATAACTGTTTTTCGTGTAGAAATGTATGATGTACGTGACTTTTCAGAAATTAACTTTTTTCATTTTAACATTTGATTTTTACTAAAATCTCAATTATGTTTGTTCGTTTTCTGAACCTAACAAAAGTATGTAATTTTTTTCACGATATCTTTGTCGTATGGGCCGCACAATTTCCGTCGAAATTTTACCCGGACTGATAAAGGTGATCTCTCAATGTGTGCCAACGACCGGGTGGGATTTTCGTGTGCAACAATGGAAATAAAAAATTAGGATATAAAAGTGACCACAAAGCAACTTTTGTGCTCTCGTTCAAGAGAGAAACTCACGCTTTTCGTGATATTTCTTTGTGTCTATTGCGTGTAGACCTGCGGGCCTGTGAGAACGAACAAGCTGTACACGTTGAACTTCCGGTGGGAATGAGGGTCCGCTAAAACCAGAGACTATTGTTTAGTTTCGGACGAGGGAACGCAACATTTTTATCTCAACTCTCTCGTGGATATGAGTTTTGATAAAAAAACAAAAAAATAAAGAATAAAAAAAAATGAGGATAAAACTGTACTTTACGATGTATTCCGGGCTCTTGTGAGAGCGAGAGTCCGGAAAGCATCAATTTCCTCGGTTTTTCTACAAACCGGTTTTTCGAGTATTTTTCCACCATAGAGAATTTACGCAATTTGCGGTATCTCCCCAGTGTAGCGAACCAACAAGGCTTTTGCTATTCTATATCGTTGAAAAACAGAGATATACTTCTGGCATTGAGAGCTTCAACGTCGCGCTTCCGACACTCTTCGTCGTCCCGCGTGCGAAGAGAGATCTCTCGACTGGATTAAAAAGTCCTTGAAAAGTTCATTCAACCCCTTTGACAGGGACGAAACGAGCGGGAGAGCCGGAAGAAGGAAGAGCACGGAGAGAGCACGATCCTTACAGCCTCCGCGTGACACCAGCGCAGGGGAGGAATGCGGAACGTTCCCAGCTTCGTTTGATGCATGAAGGATCGAGCGCAACTTCATTATTTTTTTATTCTCACGTTTTCTCTCGCAAAGGACTTCGGCGCTGCATCTCCAAGATGAAGTGCAAAAGGGAACAAAATACGGTGTTACGGGGATTAGAATTTGTTTGATCCAATTCATTGAAACACGAGCCTGACGAACTTTCGATCTCCTTGAAGCGATCTCGCTACAAAGGGTGCTTTGAAAAATTAAGAAACAAAAAATTTGCTTCGGGACCAGAGGTTCGAAAAATCTTATATATATAATACTTACATGCATGTGTATAAAACTAAAAACAATATTCGTTTGGCCTTAAATAGTGCGATCCGTCTTAAAATACCTCTGATCTAATTACAATCGTTCTTTTTACAGAAGTCCCTATTTAATTATTGCAAAATCATATTATTTCAACATTTAAAAAAAATTATCTGAAATTGCATACGTAATTGGTACATGAGCAGCTAGATATTTTATTCTCCTGAATTCCCATGCATCTCACATATGGATGGTTCCAGATTTTTTTTTTTAATTTAAAATTATATTTTTCAGTATTAAAAAAAATTATCTGAAATTCCATACGTAATTCGCACATGAGCAGTTAGATATTTTTTTCATAAAAAAATTAATCCGTATTCGCATTTATTTCACATATGGATGGTTTCAGATTTTTTTCTTTTTATAAAAAAAAATGCACTCTCTTGACTTCTCTCGGATATCAAAATATCGTGAGGGAATGCTAAATTTTCACAACATTTCTCATTGTTGTTCCATCCCTTGGTAGCCGGTCACTTTTCCATTCAATTTTTGTTCCATATATATAACTAAATAAAATATTTTGTTTGGCCTTAAAATACCTCCGATCCAATTACAATCGTTCTTTTTACACCCTACCTGATTGGTTTGAAATCATATTTTCCAGCATTCGAAAAAAAAATTATCTGTAATTCCATACGTAATTCGCATATGAGCAGTAACATATTTTTTTAATAAGAAATTAATCCAATTTCACATGGATCTCACATATGGATGGATTCAGATTTTGTTCTTTTCATAAAAAAATGTACTCTCTTGACCTCTGTCGGATATCAAAATATCGAGAGAGAATCGTAAATTTCCATAAAATTCCTCATTGTAGTTCCATCCCTCGGTGGCCGGTCACTTTTCCATTCCCCACACAAAAACCTTGCGAGAGCTTTCCTCGCCAATATCTTGTATGACTTTTCTGTTCGATTTTCCCCTTCGGACTCCACCGAAAAGGGATAAGCGAGCCAACTTTATTCAGAAAAATCTCAGTCACGAATTCAGGATCATATGAAAAATATGGATGCAACAGAAGCAAGTCGGTTTATACATTCGACACCCTTCTACCTTTGCTTATTTCCACTTTTTCCCCTAACCTTTTTCTCCGGCATGTGATCCGTACAAGCGGATTTCTTCGTCTTATTCTTCTTTTCATACGAAAGCGAAAGCTCTCTCTTTCTCTCGCTGTCCCGCGTCACCGAGCGATACACGCTCGCGAGAGCTTTCCCTCCGGAGCTGTGTTTTTTTTTCTTTTTTTTTCTCTTCGCCGCGCAGAGTTTTCTGAAAACTCTCTCCTTTCACACGAGAACCGTGAGCTAGAAAAAAACACGATCGTGCTTCTTTACAATATCCGATACACCCCGCTCACTTTTCGCGCGGTGCGATATTCTATAGAATCCGCGGACTGTGTCGTAACGCTTTTGTGCCCTCCCAGGCGGTTGCGCGGCACGCTCGTCAAAAGAAAACGCTCGCCGCGTGACGTGCCGGAAGGCTTCGGTAGCGCGAAGATTTTTTTATTAGAAAACGCTTTTAGGACGCGAAACATTGAGGGAGGGAAAACAGTAAGAAAAAAAAGGAAAAAGCCTAGAATGAGTAGATCGAGGAAAGCCGTGTCGGAAGCAAGCTAGAACTGTGCACGCGAGGAGTGGATAAAAGGGAGGTAGGGGCGGAGGGGAAAGCGAGAGGGCGGTAATACCTACTGGTTGAAGTTTCGCTGCGAGGGTACTCGAGCGGATGAAGCTTCGGGCAAATCTATTCAACGACTTCGTCGTCCTCCACGTCGTTCGTCGCTGAGAACGCGGAGAGATGCTCTCTCGTGTGCACGGGACGCTTGCCAGACGTATACTGAAAAGCACCCGTGCAACCCGCTCGCCCGATATACGTGTACGCCTCTTCTCATCCGGCGAATCTTCTAATGCGACGAATGTATACTGTACGTGGCGACTAGAGAATTATTCAGACATAAAGATCGAACTCGGTGGTGAGTTGTCAGTGGCACTGCTCTCGGCGAGGCTCAACCGGTTCTTTTTTTAATTCGTTAATGGAGGGATTTGACGATTTCGTGTAAAAATAAAACACGTTTAATTTTTTGATCCTTCAAAAAATCCCAAGCTCTGTATTGTTCGTCACGGTGTTGGGATCGGGAAAAAAATCCCCAGATCCGAATATAAAAAACCGAGGGGCGAGTTTCCATTTTTGAAAAATAGGCAATAAAAATATATATATATATTGGAAAAATGTAGGTACGATTTTTTTACCGGAAATGTTTTTTTTTAATCCACTTCGGGAACGGGAAGATGCTGCGCTCCGATTGGTCTATCGGAATCGTCATTGATCACTTAGTATAGATTGAAGTTTAATCATTTTAATTAGGGAATCAGTGATTGCATGGATATTTGTGAGTAAGCCTGTAGATACAGATTTGCCAAAGTTGAGAGGAAATAAAAATAGGTATATAAAAATTCTGGGAATTCTGGTAGCTGTTGTACTTTTTACAAGAACTTATTTTTTATTTGTTTCGGTCGCACCATCCGGCTCTAGATTTACAAACAAAGTACAATCTAAAATTTTTTATAGCGCGGAAAATAAAAGGACACGTTTGTATATTCAAACCTTAACAACCGAGTTTGTTACTTATTTAACAATAGTACATTTCGATACGAGTGCGAAAAAACTTTTTCTGACGAGTGTGACTTTGCAGCACGAGCCGAAGGCGAGTGTTGCAATCACACGAGTTCAGAAAATGTTTTTCGCACGAGTATCGAACAAAATTTTATTTCACAAGGTGTGAAAATGGGGGTTTTCGCACGCGAAGCGTGCGAAAAACCCGCCATTTTCCCACCGAGTGACATAAAATTATTTTTACGTAAATTATTTTTTACTGTGTAGAACAGAGACTTGGAATAATCAAGACCAGATGTAGGGGCTGAAAGGGACATCGAATTTACAGTCAACTGATTACTAAACGGAATTAGAGTGACACATCATTCTCCCGTTGATCGAACGCTTCCTTACCCGATACCGCTCTCTAAAAGGACTTATTCCTCTAAAAGGAATATTTTAGCCACTCATAAAGGGACGTAGAATATTAACCCCCCATGACGGCCACTTGGAATACTTCAGAATCCCCCTGCCCATAGGGGAGAGCGCGGCAAAATGGCACAGCGGGGCAAAACGGGATTACGAGACAAAAGGCAATTTTCTAATAACTTTTGGATGGTGGCGATGGTGGTACGTGGGGCAAAACGGGTTTGAATATTCGGATGTATCATTGGGACAAAATGGGGCATCCAAAAAATTATTGGAAAATTGAGTTTTACCCTCACTGTCCCGTCTTACCCCGCAGTGCCATTTTGCCCCGGTCTCCCCTAAGGGGATTTAGAATATTTCAGGCTGGGGGCTATCATTGACCAACTTCACATTAGTATTGTTGACCAACTTCACGTCCCTGTTATCGGCCAATTTCAGGCCCCAACTAATCCGTGGTCAACTTCATGGTCCTATTATTAGCCAACTTTCCGTCTGTGTCATTACTTAGGCAGCTTCAGTTCCCAACTATTCACGGCCAACTTCACGGTCGCATTATTGCCACTTCACGTCCCTATTAGTAGCCAACTTCATGACCCGCCGATACTTGTCACAGCGACAGCAGCGGCGACGGCAACAGCGGCGAGACTTTTATACAGTATAGAGAGATATAGAATTGAGACTATATAGGGTGTACTACATGCGGTGGGAAAACACCGGGGATAGATGCATACATGCACTTTCCACGAGTCGTTATTCATCACGTTCCATCGCGCCAGGCGCTCTATCGACCATTTATTCACGGATAATGACAGAGCGAACGATCGGGAGGGGGAGAAAAAAATAGTTCTCACGCCTGTACCACGCGAATATAGCGAGACAAGGCGAGGAGAGAAATTGCGAGGAAATCGAAAATGCGCGAGATGAAAAATAGAAGAAAAAAAAGTATTATCCACTGAATATACTGGGTACGATATACATCGATAGATTTCGACGATGAAAGCTCGATCTTTCAAAAGTCTCAGCGCCATTTTATTGAAAATATTTCACGATCAGAGAGTACGGCAGTGGAAAATATTTTTCTCCCTCATCCATGGCGCGCGCGCTCGCGCCGATGTGTAGGTGAAGTAGATCGAAAGTAGAAAATATTGCCATTGAGAAGAAAATAGACTTTAACCTATGCCTGCATCCCACGGAGATTGTGAAAGAAAATCCACGGGACGAAATTCATAAAAATAATCGGGGAGCATTCCGGTGTTTTTATTCGCACGGTGATGGGCTAATACTGCAAGAGTCTTTAGCTGAAAAACTTCAAGCTCTTTTACGCAAGGTTTTACTTCGTACCGAGCAAATATTTTACGGAGTCCATTGAGAAAAATAAACAACCACTTTGTTCATTTTAGTAATTTTTTTTTCTAAGCGTGTCAATCTCGCGCCATTTTCGATCTCGCGAAGCATTTTTATTCTACCCCTATTCGAAGAGATAAAAATAAAAAATCAGTTCGGGTATGCGAGCGTAAACGTGAATAGATTCCCGTCTTTTTATTCGCACGGTGATTGGCTAACTCTGCAAGAGGCTTTAGCTGAAAAACTTCAAGCTCATTTTACCAAGGTTTCACCTCGTACCCAACAAATATTTTACGGTGCCCATCGAGAAAAAAAAAACCAACCACTTTGTTCATTTTAGTAATTTTTTTTTCTAAGCGTGTCAATCTCGCGCCATTTTCGACCTCTGGAAGCATTTTTATTCTACCCCTATTCGATGAGATAAAAACAAAAAATCAGTTACGGTATGCAAGCGTAAACGTGACTGGATTCGATCTTCCTCCCGATTCTCCTTTCGCTCTGGTCGACTGCTCCATCGTTCCGTCGCCGCGGCATACTTTCACGAAGAAAAAAAAGCAAAAAAAAGAACAATCTTTATCCCCGAAAATTTACGAGTATAAACGCAAGCGGCACGAAGGTCTCCAGCGTTCTTTCGCACACCCTTGTACTACAGCGTCAGCCAGCCAGCACACCCCCGACAGGGCGGGGATGGATAATGTTCGAGCTGCCGCGGGGATTCCCCTGGACCACTACCCGCGCACCTTTGTGGTTTGGCGAGACACGATTATTTACACGAGACCCAAAGCTGCCGGTCGCCTCGACCGCCTGCAACGTTTCTTCATCCGCCCTCTCCCGGCGACCTATACCGCCCATCTCTCCCTCCGCTGTACTACGTTTATTATTTTCCTTTTTATTTATGGGAACGTCGCGACCGCGCCAACATCCCAGAGAAATTGCTTCGCACAACGAAATACCGAGCGCGCGGGGACGTCATTATATCTTGCGGTTAAGAATTTTTGCGCTTGTGGGACTCAAGAAAATGGGGGGCTGGGTCGATCGGGGGTAGAGGAAGTGTGGGGGGGGGGGGGGCAAAAGTAGTTTCGTGTTAGCAGTCACTGAACGAACGTTCAGAACGCTGGTATGAAGAAAGGTTTTTTTGTGACGTAGATACAGTGAATAGCGATACGGCATGCGTAGAGAAATAGTAAGGAGGAATTAAGTAATGGAGATCACCTACGGTGGAATTCGAATATTTTTGTGAAAAATAAAATTTTGTCAACAAGGCGAATATCAAAGAAACCTCAGAATGACTTGTACAAGATGCTTGAAAGTCTTTCAGTAAAATAAGCAGCTTGCTATTATTTTTTTATCATATTAAATCATTTTCTGTTCGCTTATTTTTATTTCCTCGTAATCATAAGGCTTTGTTATTCTGAGGATGAAATATTTCAAATTTTTGCGCTTGCGGGACTCAAGAAAATCGCTCAGCGTTCAGAACGCTGGTATGAAGAAAGTTTTTTTTGCGAAGTAGATATAGTGTATAGCGGTACGGCATGATCAAAGTAATAGTATGGAAGAATGGAGTAATGGAGATCACCTACGATGGATTCGAATATTTTTGCGAAAAATAAATTTTTGTCAATAAGGCGAAAATCAAAGAAACCTCAGAATGTCTTCTACAAGATGCTTAAAGGGCTTTCAGTAAAATAAGCAGCGTGCTGTTATTTTTTTTACCGCATTAAAAATTTTTTGTTCGCTTATTTTTATTTACTCGTAATCATAAGACTCCGTTATTTCTGAGGGTGAAATATTTCAAATTTCCCTCGTTTTCGCGAGGGACGTTAACGCCGTTGTTCCAGCTGCGATATATGACGTAAATTTTCATAACAATATTTCACGGCTTAATCCTCGTGCCAACATTATTTTCAATTTTTATTTTTTACACACTTTGTCCATAGTCAAAAGCCGACGCGAATTGCCGTTGTTATTTACACGATTGTGAAACCTTCGCTTGTACTCGCGAATGCAGGATGGACGAGAAAATATGCATTGATATTTCGAATGACGAGAAACGATAAAAAATAATAATTTTTTTTTTTAAACACCGGCGTCGGGGGATTATTTGGTAATTCGTGGATTAATCTTGGCAGAGACACCGGCTCGCTCGACCTTGGCAGTTCTGCCAGTTTTCATAAATCCCAATAAATATATATACACACACACGTAACATTTGTGATTTCACCCTTCTCGTACGCCCGACAACACCCGTTTCATATATATTTCATTTTATTTCTCGTACACTTCGTCGGCGACGACACACACACACACACGCGCACGCACACTCATGGATGTACCAAGGCTACGCAACATACCCAGAATGCCACATATAGGGTGCGGGAGGAAATGCGACTCTGCGATAGCGAGTTGCTCTCTGTCGAGCTATTTTTTTCCATGCGTCAAGCCGGAAATGACGTTCAGTGGAGAGGAGGAACGGGAACATGGGAGGTCGGACAAACGGGTTATATTCTCGTAGTAGTTATGTACCTTGACGTAGACACATAACGTATAGACACATGTCGACGTCGAGGGGTACCAGGCCGTTTACATTTTTTTTTCTTTTTTTTCGTAGCAAAGCTTCGGCAATACTATACGATGGAGAGGGTGGAGAGGGGAGGGGGGCGGGGGGTGGCTGAAGCGTCGAACGAATTCTGCGACCTCTCTTTGGTCATATCAGATCCATTGATATTCACAATTGCAAACGACAGATGCATCCGAATTTTCGTAGCTCGTATGTTACATTCGGATGAATGGCAGCGACGAGTGTTCGTTACAGGGCACGAGTGGCTGTGTAACAAAAAAAAAGAAAAAAAAATCAATTTTGATAAAAGCTAGCGGCGATTTCGGGATATGTATGAGCGTATAAAAAAAGTGCTCGAAGCAGAGTGGAAAATACAATTTGGTCGTGCGGAAGAAAGAAGCTACGTTTGATGGGACAGATTTATTTATGAGTGCTGAAAATAATCGTACTATCGGGTCGGGTTTCATATGGTTTTAGTTACTCACGTATCCCTTTATAGCCTTCGTATATTTAACAGGTATCGAGTATTATCTGGAGCCATTATTCGGAAGTGCAAATCGGCCAGTAGGTCAAAAAGTGAACACGACCCTGAAGATATAAGCATGACATCAAGTTTCATCTTTGGCCAGTGTCTATCAGTGCACGGCTTTAGCAACAATAACCAATTGTTCACTTATAGAATTTTAATCTCCAAGTGAACTTCCTCGAGCAAAGTTTGTACAATGCAAAATACAACCATTATAACTTGATGAAATTTCGGCACATGCAGATATCTTCAGGGTCATAAATGAACTCAAGTCTCGCCGAAATCGTAAGGTAAGCGTAAATCGTAAGCGAAAAGGCGAGTCCACTTAACTGCGAATGAATGAGACTATAGCCGAGCTTGCGAGCTATCGGTACTCGAAGATCAGCCTTTTTTCCGTTCCTCGGAGGTGGTTTTGTTGTCACGGGATGGTTCTGATGGGTTTAAATAAATCCAGTAAATAGTGGGTAGGCTGGGCATAGAGCCTATAAATAGCTCATGAATATTCCACACAGATTTGTCAAAAAAAGAAGAAAAAAAATTTCACAAATATTTAAGGGTTGGTGCTTCTATAGGGGTTGATCCTGGAAAGTTGGGGGTTGCATTTATGAAGAGCCCATAAAAAGCCCATAATTCTGAGTGCTGAAAATAATCGTACTATCGGTTCGAGTTTATATGGGTTTAGTTACTCACGTATCCTTTTATAGCCTTCGTATATTTAACAGATATCGAATATTATCTGCAGCCATTATTCAGAAGTGCAATGCGGCCACTCGGTCGAAAAGTGAACGCGAGCCTTGCGGAAATCGTAAGGTAGCGAAAAGGCGAGTCCACTTAACTGCGAATGAATCAGACTATAGCCGAGCTTGCGAGTTATCGGTACTCGAAGATCAGCTTTTCCCTTCCTCGTTAGTGGTTTTGTCGCTCGAGATGGTTCTGATGGGTTTAAATAAATTCCGTAAGTAGTGGGTATGCTGAGCATAGAGCCTACAAATAGCTCATGAATATTCCACACAGACTTGTCGAAAAAAGATAAAAATGTATTTTTCACAAATGCTTAAGGGATGCTGCTTTCATAGGGGTTGATCCGGGAAAGTTGGGGCTTGCATTTCCGAAGAGCCCATAAAAAGCCCATAATTCTGAGTGCGAAAAAAGCTTCTAAAGTGTTACACGAAAAAAGTTGTTGCTGGCATCACGTTAAGCTTGCACCCCCGCTTTACACCTTCGAGATATAAAAAAAAAAGTTGAACGTAGTGCCAGCGGGTGCCAGCTTAATAGACCTGTACTCCGGCATGAATTAAGAATAAAATAATTTCTTAAAATTTTACCTTTTTGTCGCATCAAGTCGCATCTTCCAGCTTCTTCTAAATTCGAAGTCCTTAGACATTTATATATATCATTTTTATGTCTCGAGTGAGACTGAACGGAGAACAAAAAAAATGTCTAAATGGTTCGCAATTTTTATCCTTTAACTCCACTAAAACGACTTCACGCCGATAAGAAAATTTGTTGCAAAAGTCACCAGTTGCCATTGCAAAATAAGATGCGTCGCCAATTTATTTTGATCCTTCTCGTACCTTTCTTCGATCCGGACTTTAACTTCTAAATCCTTCTCGACACACAAACGTGCATCCCGCCCAAACCCGCAGCGGCCCCGACCTGGTGCATAGAATTATACGCGCTGCCCTAATACGCAGGCCTACTTGCTCATGCAAACCGGAAATGTCGGGGTTCCCCAGCGTCATTACATGGCCCGAACCGGGCTTGGAAGAGCGTGAGCGTTATGGAGGGTGCAGCATCCACTCCCACCTCCAGCTCCGATCCGACGAATCAAACCCTCCCGGATCTCATGATGCTTCCTGCATTCGCGAACCGGGAGAGTCATGGGCTTGATTTCGCCATATATTCCCGGATCATTTGGGAATTTCTGGCAACGGTGGACGGCAGAAGGGGGGAGGAATATCTGTTCGATCTACGAGCGGCAAACACTGCAATGGAATGCATTCATTCACTGGGAGGATAGCCGCGCACATAGCCCGTTACGGGAATGCCAACGGACAGGATTTCTGATGGAACGTTTATCATGATTTTTTTATTTTTTATTTAACCTCCGCCCCACGATGGCGAAAAGCTCGATAAACATAATACTATGAGAAAATGAGAAGAGAGCTTTGTTTGTTGTTTATTATAATTTTTTTAAAATTTAATCTAAAATCTCCCTCGAATCCCGCACGGAAAGCCTCTTTAATTTAATTAACGACGGACAATCCCTCTAGACCCCCTTTCCCTTTTGCCTCAATTTAATTACTCCCTTCGGTGCCAAGTGCGTCTGTAAACGCAGCGTTGAAAATCGCGAATAAAAATCTTTCGCTTAATGCGAACGCGCGCGCAGCAACGGCAGCAACGATAGCGAATTTCCATTCGATTCCATGAGCTCTCCGGGCGGTAACGCTCCTCGCCTGGTCTCTTGCGTCCAGGCAAATTTGCGAGGTTTTTTTTCGTCCTGTGCACACGTTCCAACGTGGCGGACTGTTTTTTTAACGCGCTACATTGCGTGACGAAAAAAAAACACACACCCACACACACCCACACACACCCGACGTTTCGTCCCCTTTTTCGGGGAGGGCTCGTGTGTTTACGGACAGTCGCGCCATTGTTTCGCACCCTTCATTTATTTTTTGTTCTCTAACGTTGAGCGCCATTGACGAGCCCCTTGACTCTTAACGTTCATGAAAATTTTGCGGTATCGAAAGTGCTGACGGGATAAAAAACACACAGGATGCGTAGCGGTTATATCGCGTTTGAGCCAAGCGAGGAAAGCCTTTTGGGTGAAAAGCACGGTATGTAAAAGCATGAAGAGACAAAAAAAAACTGATAAAACCTCGCGACGTTCGAGGTGGTTCCGTTTGAATGGCTTTTAACTATCATTTGACGTTACATCGCATATCAGAGCCGACATAAAATATTACACATTTTTTTTAATGATCGTAGTCGATAGTTTCAGTATAAATATTAATTTTGCAATGTAAGGTGACTCTATAAGTGGCCCCGATCTTACCTAAACGGTGGCTTCCAGACTACTTTGCTTGTTCGCTTATCTAAAGAAAAGCACGTGGGTGAAAAGTACGGTATGAAAAAGTATGAAGAGACAAAAAAAACTGATACAATATCGCGACGTTCGAGGCGGTTCCGTTCGAACGGCTTTTAACTATTGTTTGACGTTACATCGCATATCAGAGCCCACATAAAATATTACAAATTTTTTTTAATGATCGTAGTCGATAGTTTGAGCATAAATATTAGTTCTGTAATGTAAAGTGACTCTATAAGTGGCCTCGATCTTACCTAAACGGTGGCTTCCAGATTTCTTTGATTGTTCGCTTATCTAAACAAAAGCACATCGGTGAAAAGTACGGTATGAAAAAGTATGAAGAGACAAAAAAAAATCGACAATATATGGCGACGTTCAAGGCGGTTTCGTTTGAACGGCTTTTAACTATTATTTGATGTTACATCGCATATCAGGGCCCATATAAAATATTACACATTTTTTTTAATGATCGTAGTCGATAGTTTGGGCATAAATATTAATTTTGTAATGTAAGGTGACTCTATAAGTGGCCTCGATCTTACCTAAACGGCGGCTTCCAGATTACTTTGCTTGTTCGCTTATCTAAAAAAAATGGTTTATTTCCGACGAACGCTTTCTCTCCTATAGGTATAATCATCGTTCTTTTCATCTCCGTTACGTGTGTCGCATATTGGAACTCATCGAAACGAGCAAACTACCGTTTTAAAGCCTCTGAATCTTTTTTTTATCATCCCAACGTCCCTACGGGACTTTGCTCACAGTATCCAGCCGTTAAGCCCGAAGAATTTAATAACGCGAATCGGGGTCAACTGTCAATTGTTGAAATTCACCGTTCTCCTCACTCTGCACATCGACGTATGACGGAGCTGTTTTTCCTTTTTTCCCGACAGCGGCGGTCGTGACGCGCGGATGCGGTTGATAAATTCACGCAAAATTGATGTCTCTCCCACTCTCGCCCGCTCTCTGTCTCCATCGCTGCAAGCGGATGAGGAAGAAAAAAAAATTCGCGCTTTTTCGTAAACCATCAGGCGTGCTCGATTTACGTGAAAATCTTTTTGCATCAGGATAACCGCCGCGTCCGTATTCGAGATAAAAATATCTCGGTTCGCCAGTTTCTTTTGCATCTCCGCCGCGCGAACTAATAATTCCTTTTTAAAAAGTTTTTTTTTTTTTTTTTTTTTAAATCTCACTCACTCTTTCGGAGGCGCTCTTTCGCGACCCCATGCGGCTCGCCGACTCTCGCCCGTCCGCCCTTCATTGATTTTTCAGCCCTTCCGCTCGTGGCCCACCTACCACTACCCGCCCACCTCGACCCGCGTGCCCATACATAAATGGGAGTAATTCAATAATGGCTTTTAGTAGAGCCGCCGATCTGAGCGTATATAGTTATAGACCCGTTATATTCTCGTATGCGCCGCGAGAGAATTTTTCACACCCTTGTGTGTGCAACTTTCCCTCTCGTGAAACCAAACTCTTGAGGTGGAAGAAAAAATATATTTTTTAAATTTACTCTGGGTAATAAATATTCCAACTTCTGTCGTCCGAGAAAAAAAAAAAAATTATTTTCATTATTATAATTTTATCTTGGAATGAGAAAAAACTGAGTTCTAGGTTAATATATATATTGTATAATAGCAATAATACTTCCATCCTTTACGAGGATCAATATTGCAATAAAAACGTTCGTTAGTCGAATGTCTATGAGGGAAGGCTTTTAATTATACCGCGAATTATTAATGCCCTATATCCCTGATCGTCTCAGAAGTAAGCTCCGACCTCGGTACTATAATAAAATTCATCTGCGTGTACTCAATAGAACGTAATTTTCGCATGCACGTTCTAAAGAATTTTTAATAATACGAAAAAAAAGATGGGAAATAAAAATAATAAGAAAACGAAAACAAATTGTCGAGCTCGTTTGCTGTCGAGAAAATAATTATGGATAATTAAATAGAGGCAGTCTGTCGTGAGTGAGGGTAAACACAATTATAAGCCCGTGTCGTCGCACACATCGGCGTTAACGTTGATTATAGCAATTATTAACGCCCTAAATACTTGATCCTTGGGAGGTAAAATGCAAGCGAGCGAACGAGCGCTTCGTACGCGTAAACGAGATTTACCACACCTGAGGCTCTCTGCTTTGCCCCTCACGCATTATTTTTCCTTTTTACGTTTTAAATAAAAATAAAAATCTGCTATTTATTTACCTGTTGAAGGAAGAAGAAAAAAAAGTTGGATAAATATAGCGACGCAATTTATCGAAGAACTCACTGAATACAATTACGACGTATACGTATACAGTCGTGTCGAACGCTGATGAGCGCGTTGATTAGAGCGATTAAGAACAGTTCAAATCCTTGATCCAGGAGGTGAAAATAGGCAAAATGGGGACATGTACCCCGTTTTGCCCCAGATTATGTTTTTTCAATATCCTTTCAAAGCCAGTGCCACTACAATTTTGATGTGAAAAACAATGGATCTATGCTTTCGGTATCGTTTTAGCAGGTTTCATTGCTTAGCGTCCCCGTTTTGTCCCGGCCTACGGGGAAACCGAGGCAAAACGGGGACGTGGGGCAAAATGGAGACATGTACCCCGTTTTGCCCCAGATGGGTTTTTTTTAAACCTTTCAAAACCGGTGTCAATACAATTTTGGTGTGAAAAACAATGGATCTATGCTTTCAGTATCATTGTACCAGGTTTTATTGCTTAGCGTCACCGTTTTGCTCCGGTTTCCCCTATATAAAGAACTGTTTGCACCAATATCCTCTGATTCCGTTAAAAAACTTCCCACATGAAATTATGAGTTTGGCCACCTACAAATTCGTTGGGAATTCTAATGGTTAGTTGTTACAAAACATTAAAAATATTAATTAGTTCTCCCAACTAATTAGTAGTTTCCCCAACTCATAATTTTTTCCAGTGCGAAGTACGGATTTCCGTCTGGCGCATAAAATTTTGACGGACGAGTTGAAGCGAACATTGAAACTGCGGTGAATCAAGCCCGTTCGCTTTCCCAACGAAAAACATTTTCCATCCCGAAGGATTGACGCTCCGAAAATGCCTCGGATGAGAAACACGCAAAGAGTGAATTACTAAAATCTGTTATTTATCGGTCAGCTTTGACGAAATAACGTGTAATCACATCGACGAACGTATCGGCCGCCGGATCAATATAATTATAACGTCGAATTGTCCGACCGTCGATGAGAGGCCATGGTAACGTTCTTAATTACCGCAATTACTGGAGCCGAGCTTCGTCGCTTCGAGCCCCGCTCGCTCTCTCTCTCTCTCTCTATCCGGTTCGTGAATTCCATGGTAAATGTGCTTAATACCCTGACATCCTGAATCCTGAATCCTGAATCCTGAAAGGGAAGGGGAAGAAGGGTGCGATGAAGGTGAGCGGGGGGGGGGGGGGGGAGGGGGGCTAGAGAAATTTCATCCGTACCAGAGCCGCGAGAGAGAGGTGGCTCGTTAGTGTAACTGAGCCTCGCGAATTAGCGAGTCGAACGTGAGCTCGCCGGTATCTATCCAATCTCCGCGTATCAGTACTTTCTATTGTATACCTATAGATGGAGAGATGATCGAACGTCGACGGTGTTCGACGGGAGCGTGATTCGAGCGTCAATTCGATATTCCCGTGGCGTGCCCTGCCGAACGTGCGGTATAGGGTAGCACCAGCAGCAGCAGATGCTTCATCGGTTAAAAAGCTCGATGGGGGTCTGGGATCGACTGGCTAGTCGCCACGCTAATGCCACCACTGAAAAAGGGAATTATCGTTCGTTTGCTCGTTGGGTATGAGGGGTCCAGTCTCGCCGCGCTCTGGACTGTGGACCAAGCGTGATGGACATTCAAACACCCCAAATCAACCCTGCGCGACAAATAAAACAATTGAAGCTCGAAAAAATTTCAATTTATTTTTTATCGTCTTGAAACGTTACTCACTGACGTAC
Organism: Ichneumon xanthorius; assembly: GCA_917499995.1. Taxonomy (NCBI): domain Eukaryota; kingdom Metazoa; phylum Arthropoda; class Insecta; order Hymenoptera; family Ichneumonidae; genus Ichneumon; species Ichneumon xanthorius. The sequence goes on along the minus strand of OU824202.1, from coordinate 5,004,388 downwards.
CTTTATTCTTGAGATAAGAATTTAATTGGATCCAATGAAACCCTTTTCAATGATGATAATAATAATAATAACAGTTCAATTATTTTTAATTAAAAGAAGACACTTTTTAAATGATCTCAACTCAACTATTAACCAATTATCAAAGTTATTAAAATAGAATTCAGAAATTAGAATAGAATAATAGAGATGTAATGGTTACTCGTAGGAAATAAAATTCCGAAGAGGGACCACACATAGGAGCGAAATGTTAAAATATAAGTGTTTTCCTAATGCTTTCGTCCCCGCACCTACATAGCGGAATTGGTCGCCGTACACAGTAAAAAGAAATTGTACTTTTTACAACAACTTTCTTTTTTATTTGTTAATTTTCTAGTTTTACAAACAAAAGTACAAACTAAAATTGTCAATGACACGGGAAATAAAAGGACAGGTTCGTATATTCAAATACATGACAAACGAGTTTGTCACTTATTTAATACAATTATTTGTACGAAATTTCGAATTCCGATTTTACGAAATTATTTTTTACTGTGCAGCCGAATAAACAAAAAATTCAGTTTCATCAAAATCGGCCGCTCACCTCCAAGAACTTGATTAACCAATTATTAATAGACTATTAATTCGTTTCCCCAACCATTCATTTCCAACTTTTGCTCTTGTGCAACGCGAAAGAAAATGAGTTTAGGTCCGAAGAAGCGCTCCTAGAGCGGCTTGGCATGGAATGATGGAATTGTCGTAGGGGGTCAGCGCGAACAATGAATAATGGACGGTCTAGACGTCTCCGAACTCTTTTATCACCGATACTGTAAAGCAAAGAGGGACGATCCTTTCCTCGGAAATATTATGTATATTACCTTCCCTCCTCCGAGGCTCGCCGTGAAATCGTTCTATACCTTCAGTCCGGCCGAATTCGAACGGTGCGCACAGAGCGATGGACAGTCTAGACAGACTTTTCACTCTCTTACCATACTTCTCCGTAAACCTTGATATTATGTATATCGCCGAATTCCCAAAAGACCTCACCCTCTCGGCATCGCGCATAGTGCCCTTTCCGCACGTGTTTATCAGACGGGGATACCCTTATGCGGGGCTGGCAAGGGACTGGCCCGGTACAGGATGCAAGAGGGGAACAACAATAACAACCAGTGACTCTAACCCCGTGCTTTTGCTGCCTGCTCAACTCCCCACCCCCGTTCATGTAAATTTATGCAAAAATGTAACCGATATTGTTCGATTAATATTCATCGTGCTCGTGCTGGACGCGGAAAGTAGCTAGTGTGTGCGCCCGCGTGTGTATGGGTGAACGAGCGAGTTGTTTTTCCGAGAGCGCGGGAGCGAAAAGGGGATAAAGCCGAGGCCTGTTGTTCCGTAGGGGACGCGGAGACGAAGAAGCTCAGCACCCCCGTGAGGCAGTCGGCAATCCCTTCCCACACCCCTTCAACAACCACCGGGAGAAAGCTTCTCGGCAATCCTTAACCTTTGTTTCCCTCGGCGGGAAATTGAATCTTTGTTCCTTTGTTTCCGTACTATCTCCACCTCTCCTCCGCCTGATTATGAGCACCCTTTTCCTCTTCCTCGAGGGAGAAACGGGGGGAGGGGAGAACGGAAACGGCGAAGCTTCGAGGTAAAGGAGGAAGATTTCTAACTGTGAGAATAGTGAAAACAGCTCGGTCCCGTCTACCCGGAGTCCTCGAGATTCTCGAGAACTTCCTTTCCATCTTCCGCATGCTGTTGCTGCCGCTTCTGCTGGTGTTGCTCATACTCCAGCGTCATGGAAAGCTCGTCTCGTCGGGTTTCGGTACCGAGATTAATTTTCGCGAAAGGGGCATGAAGAAGCCCCGGGGATGGTCTGGAACCTGCCGTCAGTCCTCACGACGATTGTTCGAGCAGAAGCGCAAGCGGGGGCATTGAATTAAGGACGGGTGGATGTATATTATGCGTGCATGGGGAGAAGGACGGGAACGATCATACCGGTGTGAAATACTTACGGGTAATGTTACACGCGAGGACGACGAAAGGACTGATATATCATCGCTGTGATTGGGTAACACAGCGCTGGCATCGGGTACATGGATGTGAATTGGCGGTGAGTAAGAAGCCGTTGAATGCAAGCTCGTGAGTACGCAAAGTAGCCGTAATTTAAATAAATCTCCTCGTATTAGACTTTTTTCAAAGTTAAAAAAAAAATGGAAGATTGTAATTTTTATATCGCTTCCTCATAAAAGTTGAACATTTTTTCTATCATATGACTTTCTCATGAAAGTTACAAATTTAATTTTTATATGGCTTTCTCTTAATGCTCCTTAATTTGCAAAGCTTCTTCTCTGAGAAAGCATTTTCTGCATTGTTGGCTTCCTCATAGAGGAAGTTTCCCGAGTAAAGGAACATTATGAGAAAGCCATATGAAAATTGAAACTTGCGACTTTTGTTGCAAGTTTAGTAGTAGGTGTAGTAGTAGTAGTGGATTTATTGACAATATTCCAGACTGAACAAATTTTGGTATATAACATTCCATAGTGTAAGTTGTCACGAGAATATTGCCAATTGGCCATGTGGCTAAGTCCTTCAGCCAGAGAAAGCCATATAAAAATTTCAATTTTCGACTTATTTCAACGTCAACGTCGTGACAGACTTTTATTTTTTATTTATGTATTTATTTTTTCTATTACTAACGGGCTGGTTTTATGAAATATGACAGGCCGATTCAGGTTCAGCAAAAAAATACACCAACGTCGCGCTTCACTTTTTCGATTCTGTGCATCTGCTTCTTTTCGAAAATACACGGTCTTAGAAACACATTTTTTTAATCATTAAGTAAATCATCCATTATTTATCGTTTTGTGGCAATGGCTAATACATTTTCCTCCGCTGATTACGAATCTTGAACTTATTTCACTCCTGGAGCGATATTCGATGCAGAAACTCTCATCGAACTTAAGATAAAAAAATTCTGAGAAATTAAAAAATCTTATAACCACTTATAAAATCTAAACGGTTCGACCCATTTTCGCCAATCTTAATACGAGACATTGTACAGTGACACGGGAATACCGAGGCAAATTTCACTTCGATACTTCCATATTTACTCGAATTAGACCATATCTGGTCATTTAAAAAAAAATCCAAATTCCATAAATTCTGACCACTTCGATAGATATCGGCCAAATTCAATGCCAAAGATCTTTGATCATAGTATTATATGTATATGTGATTTTAGAACGATGGTTCAAAATTTACGCAAGTTAGAGCTACCACGACCTTTTTTCAAAAATCTCAAAGTAATTATCACAGATAATATTATCAACGGATTATAGGAGGCTCTTATGTACGTTTAGATAAGTTTAATAATGATAACATTATTTACGAATATTTCATCTATAGTTGAAATGAAATAAAATAACATATCTTCCAGAGGATTTACCTCTGAGTCGAATTGTGCCCTCAAAGCTTATAAATTCGATATACTTCGTTGCAAACGATTTTTCATCGCTTCCATAGCTCAATAATGTATCCATCTCCTACGTACATGATAATACTATGATGCAGTGCCTCTCGCAAATATCCACGGAATATATGAAATTTTCCAACGATGAAATTCACGCGAGGTTTCACGAAAGAAATTTCTGGTTGCGTTATGCAGTTCGCGATTCATCGCGGCGAGCATAGAATATGTATTCAATACCGTAGCACGCATATGAACGCCCTGTAGAGATATTCTATGTATACATATTCTATAGCAGTCCTACTATCTCTTTTACATTTTTTTTTCAATCGCTTTCCGCTCACCCTGTCCATATACAGGTACCGCATATCATACCTATGTATGTATGGATTAGTGATCGTTTCGGGCCACCATCGGACCCCGGGCACGCGCTCCCGGGAATACACTATTTTCCGCATATAATGCCCACTGGGCGCGTAGCTGTGTTGCACCAGATGTCGTTTTATTTCGCTACACCGTGACCTCATCTGTACAGATGTGCAAAACATACATACATACATACACACACGTATCTATGGAATATCGAATGCCGCTATGATATTCCAATGTTCAATAGATGAGAGAGTCGTTATCTCGACCAGCAAACGACTTCGTTACGGCAATAACGAGTTACGGTATCGTGTACATGCGCGCGTCCCGCCACCCCCCGGGCCCCCTTTTTCATTTATTATTTCCAGGGAGACCAACGGATTATAACAGAAAAGTGAGACAAAGAGAAATATTATATTCGATACGATATACAACGGGGTAATGAACTGAGAACTACGAATATTTGGCGAATAATACACCGAGCGTTGTAGCGTCAGCTCTCCCGTGCAGGAGAGATGGGGTAATGGGAGTCACCCTTGTTACAGTTACGCTAGCACGAGCACGAACTTGATTATTAGGTACAATGCACATTTTTTATATGTTGCAATCAATGCATAGAGGATCACGTTTGCAAGAATTCAGGCAAGGTTAGCGGCTATTTACATTAAGTACATCAATTTAAAGCCGACAGATATAGCATGGTTGCTTGTCGGAAAAGGTTCACGATCGCGCTTTTGTCCCGTTTTATTTGTATTTCACGATTCGATGCATATAGGAACAATAACCTAAGTTGATCCTGGGAGGTCGATGATTAAAATTATATTGGCAAATATTGGTCTTACCGAATGTTTTAATAATAATAAACTTTTTGTTTAAATACATATCTTGTAGGTTGTGTTCTCGTGTCAAATTTTTCTCACGGCAAACTATGTGAGCCCAAATTCCCAAAGAATGCTATCAGGTAGTGTCACACACATGCAAAATAACACTCTACTATATTACTATATTTCAAAACTTAAATAGTGATACTTCAAAACTTTCGCAATACAACTCTCACTTGAGTAGCTAACACGAAATGTTCTATCTCAATTGGCAAATGACATCGGATCGGGACTTAATACGAGATAATGTCTTAGCTTTACATTAACATTGTAACGAATCGATTGAGCATTGATGCATGGCTGTATCCCCTTTATCGTTCAAATAACCATCGAATATTTGGGTAATCAGGAAAAGTTTACTTTTACACTCGGATAATCCAGTTGTCCCTTAGGCGACCCTCATTGCCCCATTATCCTGCACGGTGTAAATATTTTCTGCCTCTCGGCTGCTCTCTTACCCGTTGAAATCAAAGCACGCAAAAGGATGGGTAGGTACATTATTATAGCGAAATATACTGTTTTGAGAATGGCCTGAGGGTGAAACAGTTAGCGATCAAAGACGAGCTCTCGGAGCCCAGCTGGAAATAAGGTACGAGAGGGAGGACGACTGGGCTGTTTAATAAGCGAACAAACCGGATCCGGCGGACCGTAGGATATTACGGTCAATGTTGGGCAACAAAGCGGACTGTAATATTCCGATAACAAATGGAAAATTGGAAGTTATAATCTCGCGGGATATTAATTTATTGCGTATGTACGAATAATTGTACATATATGTATTTATTCGTGAATATGTACAACGACCGACTATGCAAATGCCGAGTAGATAGGAGTTTGAGCCGCGGGAGTGACCGATACAAATTCGGTCAATCATAATCATAAACGTGAGTGATATTAACGGTGCAAATGAAGCGGGTACCGGGAACGAGGGAGCTAGTCTATACAGCCAGTGCGCATTGCTCGCGAGCATCTCGTATTTCCGCTGGCGGACTACGATGTGTGCAAGCCGCATGTCATTTCGACTACATCACCGAATCAATTTACCGGGACACCGAGCGAGGTCTCTGTCGCGTACTCTCATCCCCTCCCCCCAGAAGCACACACAACAGCGTCGTCCTGATGTTTCCGATCATAAATACTCTATTCCCCCTTCACCGATTCCACCCCATATGTGTACCATGCGCGCACGTGTGTACGCGCCCAGCATCGATGCCCGTAGGAGATGAGAGCCGGAGGCCTGTACACAGGCTACACGACACACATAACCAATCGCTAATTGATATCTATCGTTGCGGTGTCGAAAAGAAATGATTAATTGGGTATTACACAGGCAGACAGCAAGCGGATCGATCGTTACGAAATTGGCACATGTGTTTGTTACAATTGGAAAAAAATTTCGTGACAAACAGTGGGAGAACATTTCATTATTACATTAGGGCGGATTAGAGAGGGGAGTCACACAAAAATTGAGGGTAATGGTAAATTTATTTCGATGACATAGAAAAAAAATTGATTACTTTTTTCCGGAATTGAAACCGAGGAGAAATTGTCTGTGGATTTATTTCATAATGTCTGGATCTCGAGTTGCGGGTGCGCGCCATCTCTGGAGCGATCTCATTGGCTAGAAAGTCTGATCGTCCAAATGTTTAAGGAGGATCGAAGTGTTTTTTTGGCGTCAAAAATGTGATTGAAAACTAATTCATTACAGCTATCTTGAATCGCATGCAATATTGTTAAAATGAATTATGCATGCCGCACATTTGGTACATTTTGCAAAAATGATCCGAGTATGGAAGATTAAGAAAAATATGTAGTCAAGTTTAAGAATCTCAACGACTTCGGAATCATCATCGCGTACTACTGGCCAACATTATGAAACGGAAAACGAAATCACTAATAATTTCTAAAACTTATATGAACAATTTATAAAGAATATTTAAGACATAAAATGATCCATAGATTCATAATTATATGTCGTGGATTCGTGATGTGTGGTGAAATACTTATATGGTAAAAAGCATCATGTTTACACGGTAAAGTGCGGATTTAAAGGTAGTTTTTCAAAGCCCTAAGTTGGCTTCATAATAGTACATTTCGATACGAGTGCGAAAAACGTTTTTCTGACGAACGTGAGTTTGCAGCACCAGCCGAAGGCGATTGTTGCAACCACACAAGTTCAGAAAACGTTTTTCGCACGAGTATCCGACAAAATTTTATTTCACAAGGTGTGAAAATTGGGGTTTTCGCGAAGCGTGCTCAAAAACCGCCATTGTCCCACCGAGTGAAATAATAGTAAATTAGTGATCTTTTATCCCGGAACCGACCGACGCCTATGTTAGAACGTAGGATGATGTGGTCAAAGTAATCAAATTCTAAATTGTATTGCAAATAAAGTGTACAGTCAAAATTGCTCAGACTTTGGGAATAAACGCGTAACTTGTTCATGTAGAACATGTAAAAAAATTGGGGCTTTAAGTTGAATTTCATCGGACAGTTGATCCTCCGTAAACACCGTCATTGATCGAAACTTTTACCTGTCCGCAACTCGCAAACTGTCCATTCACGGAAAGATCTTCCAGACCAACATTTTGCTGATTCTCGAGCCGTGAAAGTGATTCTTCGCCTATAGTGTTTGAATTTTGCGACTATTTTGCATATACAATCCGCGTCGCGCAATTTGGCATCGACGTTTTTGTCCGAACCCTACTTTGCCATTCGGGATTATACGCGAGGGCAATTTCTTTACCCTACAAAAAGCATGATTGAAGCTACCTTCAGCAGCGGATATTCCATGCCGCACGCCACACGGGCGAGCTTCCTGTTGTTTTAATATATTCAATTACCGGCGCGTCCGGGCTATCTTCTAATTTCTATGAAAATTGGATGGGTCCATGAGAAGAAAATAATTAGTGAACGTAGTGTAGGGTCGAAGGGAGACTCGTTGGCCAGTATGGAAACGATGCCCCTCGTACTACTGCACGGTGGGTTACACCGCATTCAGTGATGCTACTCAACGTGCGATCCGGCATGAACCCTCCTCAGCCCTTCCGCTTGCCTTCTCGAGTGGTTGCTGCGGGCAGCTAGAGAGCACAGCATCAGCCCTCCGAGGCACAGCCAATTGGGGGCATACGTGATCACCTCCTGAAAATCCGACGCTACTGCCGACAACCCGATACATACATACGTTAAATCTGTAAAACCGCACAAGGGTCCAATGAACGAGGAGCACCAAAATTCTGTAGCCTGTAGCGATTATACTCTTCACCACATCGGCACTGCACCCAAATACACGTGCCTTGCATCCCGTCGGATCGATTTTATTACAAACAAACAAAAAAACTCGCATGCCCGGCAAAGTTCTACCCAGATGAAGATAAAAGCGCAAGAACCAATGAGTCTTGCGCGACGTCCGCTTGAGGAAGCTTGAAGAGCTGGTGTCCCATCGGCAAAGCCAAGAGACTCGGGTAAACGGATATTGAAAATTAACTTACGGTCTCGAGCCCGCCGACCTCGATCTCATCTTCGTACCAATAGGCGAGAGAAAAAAGGTACAAGGGACTTACTTAGCCAATCGTTCTCTGATTCTTCCGCTTTGGGTATTTGATTCGATTCGGCAATATCCACTTACTCTCGTTCTTCCCTTCTCGCCGCGGATAGATTATATCTATATCTTCTATCGAAACTTTTTGCGTTTTCTCTTCATCGTCCTGCGTCGCGGTTGTCTGTATTTTCGTCTCTTTTCATCTTTGCTCCGAAGCCCGGAGGGCTCTGTGCTCCCTTCGCGGGGAGGAGGGCGCTCCAGCTTCTCCGCAGGGGCTTCTCTTTCACTTTCTTTTTCGTCGGGCGACTACTCTTTCAGTTCTCTCTTTATACACATGTATATATATATATATATATATATATCTGCAAACGTACTTTCTATCCAGTTGTACAGAAACGCTGCTCCAGCGAAGATAGAGAGAAGGTTTGAGGCCGCCGGCACTTAGGAAATTGAAGCTTCCGTTTTGCTTCGCGAGTGTCTTCGTTTATATAGAAAGTCGAGGGAGGAATGACGTCGCGGATCGGTCATAGTTGGTACTCGGAAGGAGGTATATGTGTTCTCAGTACTGACATAACTGTACATACAACTGTATGTACAAAGGCGGACCGCGAGGAGAATCAAGTTTGGAAACTTAATATCCGGTTCCGGTAGTGGTGCCAGAAAGGAGCCAGATGAGATAATAGTAAACGACGAAGAGACAGTGCCGGAGCGGGCAGACGACAAAATAAGACGTGGACGAGAACGATGTTGAGCAGGGCGATGAAAAGCTTGTTGGAAAGCCCCGTCGGCATAATTGGGTTAGACGAAAATTATCGTGCTCGGGGGAAGAGAAGGAGGCGACTACCACGGCTCGGTGCTTCTCATCAACGAGATCCAATTTAGCAAAAAAATATGGTTATACAGATACATTATAGCGCGAGGGGGCAGGGAAGACGAGGAACGAGGGATGAGAGTCAAGAGGGGAAAGGACGAAGAGTTAGTTCTCGAATATCTCGGCTAAGGTCGCAAGAATCATCGTCTTCAAAGACCAAGTAGAAGAAATCAAGAGAGCAAACGTAAAAAAATATAATAATGAGGAATATATACACGATAGCTTATAACGCAGCAGGAAAAACGAACAAGTACGAGGAATGAAGGGAGGAAAAAGTAAAAGCGATGAAGGGTTGGTTTCTGAAGTCGGGAGCAGAGCTCGAATCTTCAAAGATGAAGAAGAAGCAAAGGGAGGCGATGAAGAAGATTGTGCTCATACTGTGCAAAGAATATAATAGTGTGCTCCGACGTCGTGGCCTCCAGCGGAGCTCACACAGCAGGAGAGCCCCCCTCCCCCTCAGCCATGTAAACGTCCGGTGAAAGTAAATTTCGTCGTTCTCGGGAGGAAGAAGAAGAAGAGGATGAAACTGGCGGCGGCGGGCTCAGCTGCGTCTTGTCTTCGTAAATTGCATTGGACGTCCGGTTTTAGTGCGCGACGACGACCGCGGCGGCTTGTACGGCCGGAGATACAAACACACACACACGTGCAACACAGCGAAGACGAGAGGCCGGAGAGCTATATACGAGCTACAACACACCGAGGTGTAAAGAAGATCGTTCGCTGTTAAGTTTCCCTCAGCTCGTCTCTTCCACTGCTATACCCTCTACTATAATACCCTCCAGCCCCTGACGTGGATACAACGGCAAGCTGTGGCAGCTTGTTTCTTCTCCACGGTTTTTTCCCTTATTTTTTTCTTCCTCTTTGTTTACTCTCCCTAACCCCGTATCGTATCTCGTACTTACCTATTCTTCGGGTAGAATACGAGGATTTACAAACGCAAGAGACAGACAGCCAGACAGACACAGGTGGCGTTGAGGATGAAAAAGGGAGTACGTAGGTGGAATACCGTATGAGATAAATACTCGGGGAAGGATGTCGGGACGTCTCTGATACGAGGGATGCTGAAGGGACAAGAGATAGGACAAGCCTTTATTGGATTTTATTCGGTAAAAGGTCGTGTTTTGTTCTTGTTAGGCCAATTCTTTTTTCTATTTTGGCAACTCGGTGTAGTTTGTGGGTGACATAGTACAGATGCTTTCTTGAGGCGCTGGTTAAATTTTTATCAGTTTCATTGGTATCAAGACAACAACTAACCGGTCGGTTACATTTATGGAAGCTTGGCAACAGGAAATTCGGGAAGCCACGAAGCGTGAACAGAGGAAGCTTGAGAAGGTTCTGAGGGAGAGGGAGAGGGATCGGAGGGCGGAGTTGGAAATTTATTCAGGGTAATCGCGATAAGCTCGAACGTACGTGCAAGGGGCCAAAAGCCCCTCGGACACGGTACGTACATTTTCCAGGGATCCTTGGACGAGGCCAGAGGCTTGTTCGGTTTAGTACTCTCCCACCGAGTGAAGGTACGAGGAGAAGGAGGTGGAGGAGAACGAACGAAGGAAAGGTCTAAATCCGTGCGGTGGCTTCATCTCCCACAGTGCGGAAAGAAGAGGATTTTCGGTGAAGTGGAACTTGTGCTCGATATTCAACTTTGCTCTGAAGTACCTTTCTTCGTTCTCCTGGAATTTAACGTAGCCGAGGTTGGACGGCCCTCAAGCCTGGTTTGATGCTCAATAGCCCAATGGGAAATCGTTTTTTATCCCAAATTCCTTTCAAGATTTAACGATCGCGGAAGATTTTCATGTGGAGCTTCCGTAGGATCGAAAAGGAGGAAGAAATGTTCCTCTGGCAACGAATAACGTCCCGCCTGACTTTGGACAAAACTGCTGTCGGATTCGACGCTATCGGAAAAAGTGCATCCACACGTAGGAACATGTGTCGTTGACTTGAAAATACAATATAAAGTCACATTTATCCGCCGGTGATCAATGATTATCCTCCTTGAAACTCCGAGCTGAAAACACAAGCCGCACGATCTAAGAGATTCGCGGATCTTGGTGGCGTTGAGTCTTGCCAGATGTTGTATCAGCCGCAGAGAGTCTAACAGAGCGTCTCCGAGCATTGTACACAAATTCGAGATTTATCCAAGGCTAATGTCGATAAGCCGAGTTGATCGGGGCTGGTTGGGGGAGGATGCTGTCTCGCATCCTGGAGAAGCTTGCCGGGAACCCCTCGAATGGCTCGACGTTAGAGGTACACGGGAAATAGAGGCGCGGTCCCACAGGCGTGCGGAGGCACATAAATCGAAGAAGGGGCTCAGCTGCGCTCGAGACTGCATTAGATTTTCGGTTTAGTGCTATCCAGCTACTGCTAGCCGGATAGCTGTAGCCAAAAGCGGATTTCCGTCGATAGCGCAGGGATGAATATCCCGTCGGTCTATCGAGGCTACTTCGCGATACTGATGCCAATGTTTGTACACCATAATATAAGTAATGTTTGCGCTCACGAGTGCAACACTGAATGCAATATACCTAACCAGCCTCTCTCGGTATATATGTGGAGCTACTTTTGCGAGAAAGCTGAATAGAATTTTACTGTTGTACAAATACAAATAGAGAAAGCCGGACGGAGAGTGAGAAAGGCAAGTCAGAGAGTCGGCAGAACAAACAGAACGAACTGCGAATTCAGCGAGTTGAACAAGCAAAAACTTTCTCCCTCTCTCTTCCGCCTCCCCTCTTTCTACTATAATACCCTCAGCCCGGTACTCGACGTGTAACATGCAGAGTACCGGAAAACGAGAAAACGACTCAGGCGAATGAGAAATGGTTTGCGGCGATCTCTAATGAGCTGGCCTCAAAGTACCCGGAATACCGCTCGCGTCTGTGCCTTCCCCTCTCGCCCCTCCCAGCATTCCATATTCGTCAGATAATTAAGGCAGCTCGGGAATTTATACAATTTTTACGAGGCACAACACAATGGGCTGTATCGCTCGTCAGACTAAAAAATTAACCCAAAAGTAACTGCGTCAAAAAAATTATACTTCGCTGGTTGTTTTCTCTTCAAAATGTTACATTCCAACTTTAAAAATTTTCTTCTCATTTCTAGATAGAAAGAAAAAAATGTCCATGCATCAAAATTTAAATGCTCACAATTTCAGCTCGAATTCCCTACGAGTCTTATTGTAATGTAAAAAAGATTTTTTAAAATCCGTTTTCTAATGCCAGTGATTTTTTTTACTGCAATTCAATATTGGATTGCTTACCCCGTGATAGTAAAAAAAAAACCTCGACCCAGTATGCAGCTGCTAATGTCATCGTGATAATGTTCCGCGAATTCCATCCACCGTTCCTCTCCCATTTATCTCTGAGCTTCGAAATCTATCGACTCGCAAATGATACTGATGATAGGACAATCTGTTCGAATGCTCCAATTTCCTCCAGCCTCGGTCTCGTTCGCGGGCGAATAAATCGTTCACCCGTACCTCTTTCCACCCCGCAATCCCATGCAAAATTCCATTCCTTCTCCTCTGTGTCTATCGGAACTCCTCTCTGCCGGGTTTGCGGCACCCAGCTGTGCGACTTATTTTCCTAGATTGCATTGTCTAGTAACCGCCGCGGGGTTAGACCGTCCTACATTCGCCGTTCTCTCGTCGGGCGGGGCGGGGTAGTGCGGAAAAAGCAGATGCGGTCGCAAATTTGTACACCACCGAAGCTCTTCGCTTTTCCTTCTCATCGTCAACCCAGGTACCCCAGTAGTTGCCTTCGCCTACAGCTCGCCCACGACACGCCGTGCGAGTGTTCGTGATCGAACGGTAATTGGACTTTACTGGTCTCTCTCTATCGGCTCTGGTGAATCTCTTTTCTTCGTTTCTCCGATTCTCACTCGCTCCGTCTGGTCTCTCTAGTTCGAGGGAGAGAAAACGCGCGCCTCCGGCCAATGCCGAACGTCGGGGATCCCAGGGTACTGCGCAAGCAGCAGCTTTTGTTCAACCCCCACCGGCCCCCCTAATCGTGTACGTACTACCTTCCCACGATGTATACACGCGCGGTTTTATGTACATATATAGCAGACGTAAAACAGGGAGGGGTGGGGGGGCACCCTCGATGTCCGGTAATTGGGCAAATGGGCAACGAGACGACGGGGCCGCGACTCCTAGAACTCGTTGCCAGCCACTCACGTCCACTCAGCCGTGTATAACAACAACTACTAATACAGGTGGTCCATGCTCGGTCCATTCTACACACAGTCGCCAGAGTTGCGCGGGCAAGCACTACGGCATAATAATGCTTACGGGAGTTAAAACGCCAGGCACGACCTTGGGAGGCATGCAAACATCGTTTTCCACCCCCCGCGGCTTCGCCCTCCCCTTCTCCAACTTGCCAAACTCGAATAGTCCAATATTTGCTCGTGATTAATTAAAGATAAATATGAGGGTAATGCATACCGGGTACCGGGATGCTGGGCGGCAGCGGCGACCGGTGGCAAACGGTGGCATTCAATTTTGTTGATGAGAGAAAGAGAAAATGTGCAATCGAAAGGGGGTGAGGGACTAGACGGGACGGAACTGGAATTAAAAAAGGGTAATTGAAATATCGATCTATCGAATCGCTAATTACTGACGATTGGAAACGTTCGCTTCGATGTTGTTTTGTTGATACAGTTAAATTTACCTCTTTCGAGCTTCCGAAGAAGAGCGGCGTGACTACTAGCCTCACTGAGCTTCGAAACGCAATTCTGCATCCACAGTACCTCGTTAAATGAGTATATGGCTTAAACGGTTCGATGGATCATTATGAAATTCATCGTAAATTCGTCATTATCTGATCACTGGACATATTGATTTTTACTTTGTTTGACACTAATGATTGAAGGGTGCCTCAAGGCTCACCACTCTCCCCACTACTATATAATATTTACTGCAACGAAACGTACAATAGTAACTCAGCTAACAAAGAATCTATCGACCTCAGCCAATATATACTTCAATTCGCCGATGATACAGCTGTAATTTCCCACCAAAATTATCTGAAAAAACTGCAAAGCGCCATCGACAATATAACAACATGGTTTAATAACTGGCGATTTAAACAAAATTCACAAAAATCACAGCTACTCATCTTCAACCACAAAATCAACCATCAATCTCCTAGAATCAGACTCTACAATGCTGACATATGAGATGTACTAGACGCTAAATACCTAGGAATAAATATCGACCACAAACTAAATTTTAATCACCACTTACAACAATGTAAAAACAAAGTCAAATAAAGAGACGTATACTTCAGGAAAATTACATTCAAGCAACACCCTATACACATAAAAGACTGAACAAAAATATACATATGTTGTATTTGTCAACCAAGAATAGCATACGGCCATCCTATCTTCATTAACTGCAAAGAAATAGCAGTCAAGAAACATGTGCCATTCGACGTCTAACACGTATCCGCCATCCTGATAATTCGCTCCACAACCCTCGCAATACTCTGCTATGTGAAGATACGGGAATTGCACCTATGAGAACGAGAACCAGAGAACTTTCCAAACGATTTGCCGCGACCCAAATAGAAAATATCAACCCATTATGCATATAACCCACACCAAATACAATACATACATTTGAACACCCAAGACGCAGAACTTACCAGCAACTCAAAAGAATGACCAACGAAGAAATAAACTGACGTGATTAATTTCGAGTACCAATACTTAAAATAATATAAAAAAAAAATTAAGACGACAAACCGTGGCTGAAGGACTTTGGTCGATGGCCAATTGGCAGCACATATGTGATTTAAGTCGCTTATGTATCAAAAACTGTTCCACGTTATGTAATGTCCATAAATTCATTACTACTACTGATTGCAGGATAGGGGATTCCCAGGTCATATGACCATGATATATGTTACCAGTGAATTAGTTAGTCTTTAAAAGGGCTCAGTAAAAAAAACCGTATGTAAGTCATAGCGCCTCGAAAGGTTCCGAATCCATCACAAGTCCGTAACGAAAACGCGTTTCCCAACGTTTTACATTATTTTAAGTACCCCGTTACTAAAATCTCCATTGGTTTTTTAATTTTCATTAGAAACTTATTCCATGATGAAGCAAAAAGCAATATCGATCACCACGATTGAAAAGTTCCATACACTCGAAAGCCTCGGTCCCTCTCGAGACGAGGGGTGAACGAGCAGCTGTACGCTCTTCTCGATAACTAGCGCCATATCACTCCGAATACACTCTCCGTATCGCGTTACACGCATGGGAATTCAAGGCGGAAGGAAAACAAATGATACAGCGTATATCGCGAACTCCCGGGTAAAATCCAACCCACCGTTCCAAATATCGGTGTAATGCCTCGTTTTCCGCGATTCCCGTCGTGCGCTACGTATTCATACAGAAGCGTGTTAGAATTCGGAGTAACAGTAGCGACGTTTCACGTAGGAGTACGAAGCTATCTTCGTGAATATGTAGATTTTCAACGGGGCGAAATTAACTCGGTTACGACAGATTGCCCGTGAATAATTTCATCGCCTATTCAACGGTGTGATAACTTTGTTGGCATATGCTCATTGTCCCGAGGCCTGTTGGCTGCTTTCTCCATCATCCCCTCTCTATCGTCCTCACTCTCGCTGACTCTCTCGCGCTCGGCTTCACCCTCGTCCCGGCTGCAGCCGTTCCCTCTCCGGCATTCAAGACGCGAAGACCGAGGGTGGCCGGTATAGCTCGAGGTGAAAAGCACTCGTTACAAGCTACCCGGCGACTGTACGCGAAAAGCCCAGCCACCTTTTGAGCCCCTCCATTTGTTTGATCAAGCTTTCTATTCGCCTTACTCCTTCGTGCCTTTTTTATTTTTTATTTTTACGAGTTTCAACCCTCACTACCGAGAAATTAAACACCTGTGCTCTCCGTACGGCTGTTATATGCAGGAAGCAATTGCTGCGGGGAAATGCGTCGCCGAGTATCCTACCTCATTTTTAAGAACAAAAAAGAACGAAGCGGAGAGAGGAAAAAGGCAGATAGGGGGATGAGAAAGCGAGGGAGAAGAAATTTGTTTAAGCACACAAAAAAAAAAAAGATAAAAATTGTCGGAGAAGAGGTTTAAATGAGGATGAAACTGAAACCAGCAATGGCTGGACGGTGGAAGACGGTGATGGGGGAGAAAATTTTGTTTTTACAGTCGATTAGGAAGTGCACCGCTCGGCGCTTTCTATTTACTCGCGATCCAGTCTCCAATTAAATAATGCAAATTGCTCAGAGGCATGGCGATATTTTTTACATGCGCACAGAGACCATCCCTCGAAGTGTGCCAGAGGGCTCATGACACTCATCGAACAGCGACGGAAATAAAAATGACTCCATAGAATTGAAAAATTCGCGGAATCCCAGGATTTGGCGATCTATCGAGCGAAGAAAAATCTCCGATGGGCGCATTAGGGAGCGGTTAACGTAATTACCGCAATAAAAAACACGGTCAAAAACGATTTCTGATAGATGGTCGGGGGCTTCTGGAAACGACTAGAGATAAAGAAAAGAAGGGAGAAAAAAGCAGCATCGAGCCAACGGGAATCGATGTCCGAGCTCTAGCCAAGTCATTCTCCTCCCGCGAGTCCTCGGTGTGTCTCGCGCTCATTCGCTACCCTTGATCCCCCCATTTGTTTGATCAAGCTCTCGGGAGCCGCGAATGGCATTAACCCCCCGCGGACTTTACCTTACGGACTGTACTGTGTGTGTACAGAACGCTGTGTGCAGAACGAGGGTGCGAGAGAAGCTCGCACCGGCCAGCGAACCTTTTTACCAGCCTCTTTTTTCATACAACGATACCGCCGCTGTGTACCGCTGATGCTGCTCACCCCGCGAGAGGCACCGCTCACGGATTACCGGAATTTGCGATAATTCAGGCCGTCCAGCAGAAAAAGCGGGCGAACTTTTTCTATGGACGGGAAGAGAGAAATATAGAATGGCGGGGGGAAAAAAGAGATACAGAGACTTTATACTCAAAAACTGCCATGGGATATACGCGGCGGAGGATTATTTTATGAATTATTTTATGAATATGATTGGAGGCTTTGCGCTAAAGCCTAGAATAGTCGCGTAGGTGTAGCGGCACCTTTTCAGCTTCCATATGGCCGACGACTGATAAAACAGACTTTTTTTTTCGTGTATGCTTTTGGTTTTTTTTTTTGTTCCGGCGAACGCGGGCGTCTGAGAACAGTGCTTAAGGTAATTATAAAGCGGTAGCGCGTTAATTTTTGCGTAGAGACTACGAGGTGACTAATTTTGAATCCTTCAAAGCACTTTAATTACGTATCTGCTACCTTAATCGGCGTACCGCATAATTAGAAATATTGCACATCACCGGGCGTCGATATACACGTTTGGGAATTAAAGTTTGACAAGTTCCATTCTCAATTTCCAAAGGATGATCTCGCTTTTGTTTTCCCTTCGAACAGCCGCCGCATCGACCCCGCGGCTTCGAAGTCACGAATGACACAAGAAATATCGCGAAAAATTTCTATAGATAAACTCGCTAAATCGCTGGCGCTTGGCAAACAATGGATAATAAAAATAAATAAAATTCTCACTCCGGAATTTTCCCCGAATATTTTCACTCCGCCCAATACTCGCCAATTCGGGTCTCTCGCCCACTCGCTTCACCGGTCTCGGTTAAAACGTTATTTTCCGAAGTGGAATAATCGAGTCACTTTTCTCATTCTTCGTAGCCGCAGGCTCCTCTCCCAACCACCATTCTTCGTCTTCTTTCACCAGCTACAATTTTCCTCTTACTTTTCCATCTCAATCTTGCATGAAACGATGGTGATATAACCATAGTTTTTTTTTCTTTTTTTTATAACAGGAACGACATGAGTTCGTCCATGAGTGAAGAACCGACAGAATTGGTCGAGCGACGGGTCGGTCCTCCAAGAATATTCAACCACTGGCAGTGTCATCTGACCACCCGTATCGTCCCGTATCGTCCTATATCGAAATCGCATAAATGAGAAAATTCTCCGGCAGCCGTGAAGCAGCTTTAACGCTGAGGCTTTCGGTGCCGCTCGAACATGCGGGCGTTTCCTCTTTGGTCGCGGTGCAGTGTTCGGAGTCTCGTTGGCGAAGCGAACGAGAAACTCCGTTTATTACCGGCTAGCTGTGTTCGGGGAAAATCGCGTGCTTTCGCTCCGGTCTCTGTTGCCGCGGCTCTCGGCGTCGGGCTTGTAGCGTACATGTACCTACATACCGGTGGGCCATACTATGTATATATAACACACACGCTACGCCGACCGGATGAAATATTTGCTCTGGTAACCGCGCTCCCGCCTGCGCTGCAACACCGCGGGTGCAGTTGCAGCGGGATAGCGAGTAGTCATAGGGATGAGGGTTGCACGACGAGAACGCGTGTTCCTCGGCTCTTCTCTCTTTTCTCTATTTCCTCCAACGGCATCCACTCTCTCTCATTCCTCTCACTTTCTCCATTTCTTTCCCTCGTCTGGTGAATCGCCGTGAGCTCGGAGTGCAGAAACGAGTACACCTATGTATTTTTCGTCTAGCTCGGGGCAATAAGCTCTCGGATCTCGCGCTTTTTTTCTTCTTTTTATTTTTCCCTCCCATCCGTTTTCTCGTCTCTTTTCGCTTTCTCCCCTCTCGCTCGTCCGTCGACTGGTGTACCTGGCTCGAGGCGGTTTTTAAGGGCCCACGTCGGCCTCAAGCCCTCGCTCGATGATCCTCAGGACTGCGCCCCAAGTCGCGCTCTTCGCCACTTCGAGCCCCTCGAGGCTTGCAACGACAACGCTTCCGAGATCTTTCCTGCGCTGCTGGCTTTTCGTGTCCTGTCGACTCGGGCCACTTGGACAGTCGGAAACGCCATTTTTTCAGGGGAAAAAGGACCTTTTTTTATTCTCGCTGCCGGGAAAGAGGCAAGCACTGGAGGCTCTCGCTTTGGTGAGAAGAGAACTTAACGATTTGTATACATGTGATACCGGCGGGGATGTGGATGTGTGCTGTGCGGTCGAAGGAAGCCCGAGGCATTCGGACCCACGGAACGTTAGTTTCCGGTCCGGGCGACGTTTGTCAACGACGAGGGGGCGCCCCGGCGGTAGAGAATGGGTTATTTCCTCGCACGCATCCCTCCCCGCTTTACCTGTGTATGCTGTGTGTGTATGTTCGTACGGTATTAGTGGAGAAAGGAGTAGCCGGGGAGTCGCCACAACGCCCTCACGTAACACATTTGCCCTCTGTAAATTACATTTCCCTCGGCTGCGAGAGCTGCAGGAAGTACAGAGGGCGCGGGAACCTATCCCGAGGCAAACTTTCCAACGCCCATTCGTCTCTGACCCTTTATTAGCGCTTGGACATTGGAAAATTAAAGTAATTAAAGGGGTGATACAATGAGAGGGAAACGGTGGCGGGAAGAAAATACACAGTGGGTTTCGTGATTCGCCCAACGGTCGAAAAGTCGCAGAGGTTCTTTGATTAATTTGTTTCTTGATGGAGGGAACAAAAACTCAATATTCCCGGAAGAAATTAAAAGCTTCGAAGTTTTTAGCTAACCATCAACAGTTTGCCGTTCGATGAAAATTGTACGCTAGTGTGTTTCAACAAAATTATGAAATAAAATTTATTTATGGAGTGCACGAGGCAGTTCGTGAGGTCAATGAAATAATTGGGCGAATCAATTAAATGAACCGCGGGTGATTGGGCAACAAATTTATTTGATTTCAAAGCGGCGAATCCTAATTGGTAACATGCTTATCGAAAAAAAATATGGTAGAAACTGCCCGACACTGTCGGCCAAAGTCCGTGCACATGCATCAGAACTATTCGGAACGTCCGGAATTTTGTAAGACCCCAAGTTCGCTTCGAATTTGGAGCGAGATCAGCCGTAGCCAGACTCTCACGCCAGGCTAACGGCCTAACTAATCATGAATTCCCTGGCCCTCGCAATCCCTGGCGATCTTCAAGGAGGCAGCGGCAGTCAGGATCCTGCGCTACGACTAGACTGAAACTTTAGACATAACCTTAGGAACTTCCATATCATTCCATATCAGTCATTTCAACGTTAAGTGTTGATTCTAATTTTTATTATGTACTTCTATCGAACGTTAAATCAAATTTCAAAGACTATTTATATGTGTAAAAGGGTTGATTAATAAATAAATAAATAATCAAAAATGAATTTGTACAAAATTCGTTCGAGGCAAGTTCGATCAGCGGGACAACTATTCCTCAATGGCTATTATGGACTGGCCCGCGATTCCACGAGATATTCGAAGATCGCTCCGAGGCACATTTCCTAAGGCCGTTTCCGGTCTCCATGCGAGAGCCATTTGTCAACAAGTAGGTAGTTCACGGAGGGTTTCTATTCATCCGCAACGAGCCTGCAGAGTGTCTGAGAAAGGGGTGGGAGGGAGTAAGGCTATTGAATGCGCGAGGCTCCACGAATTCGTGTGCCAAATTCCATTTCCTAACGTCGATTTCGTCGTCGGGCAACGGCACGTGTATATAGCACGAAAGCCCGCTCGCTATCCGGGCATCGTCGATTCTCGTCGCGGAAACTCTCGAGAGGAAGAGGAAAAGCTCGAGAAGCGCGGGACATCACGAAGGAGCCTTCCCCGAAATTCAGTCTGGAACTGGCTCTCTCCCTCTCTCAGCTTTCTCCCCGGCTTGTCTGATCGCCCGAGCGAAGTTGTGACGTCAACGTTCCGGTAGTCGCTCAGAGCGAGGTAAGTCGGGCCTTGAAGAATTCACGTCCACCTCGGAAAAACTCGGCTCCCGCCGAGCGTGTGACTGAGCAGGGGAAAGAGAATAAGGCAAAGGAGGGGCCCCGAACGACGCAAACTGCGAGGCACATCAATTTTTCAACCTCCCAAGCCCCCAAGCACGATCACGCCCGCGTACGCTTTCAGGCATATTTTTTTTTTCTTCCTTTTTTGTCATTTTTTTTTCTACCTTCCGTAGGTGTGCAAAGTAAAACGGCACAGTTTTCGGCCATCCAGCAGACAGTCCATTAAGGGGGCTTGAAACTTCCAAATATAAAATAAATGAAACTTTTTTTACATGTTTCTTTTATACATCTCAGATATATGGATGCGTATTACAGATGTAGACGAATCTTTGAAATGGAATTTTGACGACATCATCGGAAGATTGATACTCTAGAAGGACATTCTTTTTGAAATTTTAATCCTTCCCTCTCTGTCCAAAATAATATTTTCTTCTTTCCACCCGAACAAGTTTCGCCCCTCGAAGGCTCAAAATTCGTTCATAGACCAACTTCTCCAAACTCGATAAACATTGTTAAATAAAAATGATAAAAGCTTGAATCAAAGCTGTTCCTCGAATCTACGGCGTGTCAACCCAATGACAAAAGCTCAATTCGCGCTTTCTCCCCGAGGCAGAAAAAAATCTCTTTTACCGGCTCGAAACTAAAAGCCAAACGTGCAAACTGCAATCGTTTTGTCGTGCTTTTTTTATTTCCCCGCGCATCGGCTCCGGATTTAAAGAGCCAACGACTGTACCGTTTAAGGCACGTAGATTTTGTCGAAGGAATTTCCAAGCGGAGCGACGGAGGGGCGGGAGGGGGGGAGCTTCTGCCGGGCTTATAACCCACCTAACGGTTCTAATCAATGTTGTATCCAGGAGCTCGGCGAAGCTTCTCGCGAGAGCCTCTTAAATTATGAAGCTATGGCAGAAGGCAGCCGGAGAAGCCCAGCGCGAAGTATATCTTTCGACGGGAAGCGGAGGTCTTCCTAGGTGGGATCTACCAAAGAACGAAGAGCGACGCGCAAAAGCCCACCCGTGCTTCGCCGTGGTGGTAGTAACGGCAGCGTGTGCCGGATCCGTGCTCGGGGATGGTCGTTAGTAGTGACGGCAGCGTATGCCAAGACCGCCCCGTGTTTCTGGTGAATTTTCCTCGCTCTCCCTCGGCCACGATGAATTTTTCACGGCACCGGTGAACCTCTGCATTTTTAAAGACAGACCACCTCCCGGACGTTCGTTCCCTTTTTCCTCCGTATCAAACGCCATACCACCCACGTATACCTTCCATTCTCTGACCTCGGGAGTTCCATTTCTTTTCTCCAGAATCTCTATTGTCGACATTACGGACGTTCCGCCGACCTTTTCCGACTCGACGGGCCCGGAACGTTGCGGAACGTACAGGGATATTTCGGAAAAAAAAAGAAATCTCTTCCTCCCCCTTGACGGCTTGTTCAAACGGCTAGGGCGGAAACGAAGCTGGGCTAAATATTCGTTTGTGATTCAATCGGCGTACAGCGGAAGCCGTAACCCAGTTTGCTATTTAAACTTGAGGTCGAAGAGATTGTGCATCGAGCAACAATTAGACCGCGACAAAACGGGCACCGGGGCAAAACAGGCACCTCGGCTAAAAATAAGTATTGGGGGCCAAACGGCCAAAGACTTTATTTTTTTTTTATAAACGACTTATTTCAGTTTTCTGGGGTTCCTTAGATAAAAAAAGTGCGGAAAACAAGTTAAAATGTTCATGATTCAAAACATATGGTACACCGGGGCAAAACGAGCACCTCGGCTAAAAATAAGTATTGGGGGCAAAACGGGCAGAGCCTTAATTTTTTTTTTTATAAACAACTTATTCCAGTTTTCTGGGGTTCCTTACATAAGAAAAGTGCGGAAAACAAGTCAAAATGTTCATGATTAAAAAACATAGGGTACACCGGGGCAAAACGGGGACGCTAAGCAATAAAACCTGCTACAAGGATACCGAATGCATACATCCATTGTCTTTCACAGCAAAATTGTATTGGCACCGGTTTTGAAAGGATATAAAAAAAAAAACCATTTGTGGAAAAACGGGGTACCCTTCGATTTGACTTGCGGCAACTTTTGTTAGCTTTCATTATTACCCTATTTTGCCCCACGTCGATATGACATTTCATGTCCCCATTTTGCCCCGGTTTCCGTCGTTTATTGGCTATCACGAATCGATTTGTTCGATAATTTTTGGCATCTCATTTTGCCCCACGTCGATATAACATTTCATGTCCCCATTTTGCCCCATGTCCCCGTTTTGCCCCGGTTTCCCGTATATTTAATCATCCTACCACTCATCCTATCACAGAAAAATATAAGCGAAGATAAAACAAACAGAGAGGAAAAACTGCGGTTTAAACTGCATCACTGTATCGCCAGCAATTGATCGGGAGGAGGCAGCCGAAGTTTTGAGAAAAATAGAAACGGAAAGGGGAAAGGAAAAGGCCAAGGAAAGACTCAACAATCGACAAAAAAAAATTAGAAAATGGCCCATGCATATTGTGCAGGCATTCAGTGCAACACCTGTCAGGGTTGGTCCCATTGTTCGTATGCTAGAGCCAGTGACGATGATATATCCTTGAACTACACATTCGACTTCCGCGCTACCGATTAGCTACAACAATAAAAAAAATGGTTTCCAATTTTTTTTTTTTTTCGTTTTCTTTTGTTATTATTGATAGAAAAGACGTCGGCATATCATGAACAATAAATTAAGGCAAAATTATCATTTTTAGTCTTGGTGCCCATTTTGCCCTCATCTCCCCTATTGATATATATTTTTTTTTTCATGAAGAATTTGACTTATTTTCCGCCCTTTTCTTATGTAAGGAATGTAAAGAAACTGAAATAAGTCGTTTATGAGAAAGTTACGATGGTTTCAGTTTTGCCCTCAATCCGTATTTTTAATCGAGGTGCCCGTTTTGCCCCGTCTCCCCTACGTCAGATGATCGCCGTTTCTTAATCATGGGGGGTGGTGGGGGGCAGGTTGCTAGCAGTGGTCGAAGCCGAGATATCTATTCATATACAAGTTTGAAGCTCCTTTAACTCGTAATATTTGCGAAAATCTATGGGCATAGCTGGGTTTTATTTTTTTTATGCGTCTCTAATAATGTTGTAATGTTACTTTGGAAAGAAAATTCTAATAAAGTAGTCTGGAAATATGTATAAAAAAAAAAATGTTGCTGTTCACGCGACATCATATGCGGCGCATGCTAATTGACAGAACTTTAAACTCGTGTATCTCGGAATCCATGTGGAGAAAAAATTATTACAAATTCTTTTAAAAAAAGCCTCATTCATTGGTTTATAAAACTTGTGATTTTTAGTTCCAAAAAAGTAGAAAAGTTGCTGTGTGACGTATTCCCTTAAGCTATTGTGTTTAATCCGGCGAGAAGTCAATGTTACCGATTTTTATACGAACAAAAAACGTGTCGCTGTCAAAAAAAAACTCATTTTCCATAAAACATAATTTTTCTAAAGTTCGTTTGATGGTGATTAAAGGGTACGACGAAAATGTGATACATTTTATCAAAGTTAAATGTTGATACAAATTACGAACAAAAAGTGCATACGGTTAACTTTCGTTTCTACATTTGGGCATTCGATTGTTATCCCTTGTGGGATAAACGATAACAAGATAAATTTTTCACCGTTTTTGAATAAATGAAAAAATGTACAACAAAAAAAACCAATTGTGAAGCCAACCTCGTTGAAATTCTTATTCGCGAAATCTCTGGAGCGTTAAAGGAATGCCTCGAAATCTTGCCGTTCGTCTTCTTTATGCGGTTTTTGGGAATATGGAAAGGGAGAGAGCGAGCCGCGGGACAATGATATTACAGTCGTCGTTATGATTGAGTGGAGGTAAAATGAAACGTTATGCGGAGTTTGGGCACGAGAACGAGGACAGAGTGCGGGAGGGAGAGGGCATTGCTCATTTATCTCTCGAGCTTTCGATTCGACTTTGGCGAGGACGCAGAGACGACGAGGACGACTGTGAGAGAGCGGGACGACTCTGACAGGCTACGGGAAATTGCAAGGGCCGACCGTGGATCTCCCGTCGTCGGAAGATTTATTCATCATACTCGTCGTAACTCGATCCACTACTCTCGCGCTCTCGCTCTCTTCCTCTCGCGACTCTTCGGGGGAGGTTGGTGCTATCCTCTACGAAGCGAGATCGTAAATATGCCGCGTTCACGACGCTTATAACATATATACCAAAACCGTACGGGGCCGGAGCAGGTAGAGTTGCTACTACTGCAGTAACAGCATAACTCTGCCATATAAATATACGCAGCGTACATTAGGCATTCCACGTCAAGTTCCAACGGATTTTTCACGGGCAGAAAGCGTTCGTAAATTTTTAACAAAGTCGTTCCCAATATCGGGAACATCGGAACATTTTTTATTTATCTTTTAATTATAATCTTTTATCGTATACGCGCATAAAGAGGGTCGCGCATTTAACGGATATTTCTCGTCCGCGAACATCCGCAATTTCTTTGTAATTTTATTAATTTTTTTACTTTATCATTTTAACGAACCATCGATCGTACGAGGAAAAGAAGCAAGGGGGAACAATTTAAATTCTTCAATGTGTTTTTTAATGAATTTTTCTCCGCCAAATTCCGCCGCATGTGAAGCTATATGAGAGAACATTGGGAAAATTTTTCAGTAAAAATAAAGGTCCGATTTTTATTCACAATTCTTGTCTTCAATTCTTGAAAAAAAAGCCTCTCAATGTATCTACAATGTAAATAGAAATTGGCACGTCGGGGAATCGGTGAGTCGACTTGACATGGAATGTCTCGTGTCTGTCTTGCGATATGCCTACATACGAAGGAAGAGCGTGGTACCGGAGCCGAGCTTATATATCCAGTCCATCCATATTCTTACTTTTCTCTCGTCCTCTCCCATCCTCCGAAACTTTCGCTTTACGCCGAGGGAGTACGCTCTCTCGATCCCGCAGTCGAATATCCCCGAGGGCCTGTTGTTCTTTCTCTCTTCCTTTCCCAACCTTAAGAATAAAGACGGCGAGTCTTGACGGAATAAAAGAAAAACGCAATAGAGAAAGGAAAAGTTATATGCCGAGGAAAAGACGCAGAGAGCTCAGAGATCGATTACCATCTCCGAAGGTCGTCGTTGTCGTCACAGTCGTCGGTCCCTTATCTCGAAAGCCTTTTCCGTAACCCACGTTTCTTCGATGCCACGATAAAGTAGCCCCCCGTCGAACCCAACTCGTCGGCTTTTACATGCCGACTATAACGTTATCGGCCATTCGACGACGTACTTTCGTTATTTCCGGTCTCCGTTGAAGGGACCGTGGGTACGAATTTCCGGTTGTACGCGGAATGACGTTGATGTTGATAAAACGAGTTGAAATTTGAGACGGTAAAAGGTCAGAAGGAAGGGAGGTTGGAAGGGAAGAGGGAGGAGTCGGTCCATCATTTCACTTTTCTCGAACACGGCCCGCGGCTACGGGAGCTTTTTTGCTGCCCACGTTTCCTCATTCCCTCGACCCCATCCCCAGCGCACCGACGGAACTCGTTTTTGTTCTTTTATTCACGTAGTGAAATTCCTTTGAGCTGTCTCTCTGTCCGGCCGTTCCTTCGCCGGTTTTTCGTTCCCTTTCGGGGAGTCGGGACGGCAGCAAAGAGTCCGGCGATCAAAGCGATAATTGTTTATCAGTTCGGAGGGCGTCCCGGGCGATTAAATTCTTTCATCGTTCGATCCTCGACGATACGAAGCTCATTACTTTTTTTCGAGATCAATGCAACGCGCACGGGGCCGGTCGACGCTAATTATTTTTCAGCTTGAATTATATGTTCGTGGAAGTTGAACGAAGCTGGGAAAGGACAATACGATTCTTTGAACGCTCGATGCAAAGAACTCGAGGATACGACGCTCCTTTCGTCTTCCCGTACGTTTTCCGTGAAACTTTGCCTCCGTACGGGAATTACTTACTTGGTTTCACTCGAGCCTCATTATCGCTCCTGCAAAAGCGTATACGACGCAACGAGGTTGAGTGAGAAAAATCTTAAATAGTTCAGGCAAAACCTTGTATGTCCAAAGGACGAGGCAAATTTTTTTCAAATACCTTTCACCACACGTAGTTCAGAAATCGCACTTACTCGTACGAGCCGAGGTCGGTTGGAATCGAAATAAGCGAAATGAATCTTGGAATATCAAATGACAATTTAAATATATTTTAATAGAGTCCATTGCAGTTCTAAGTTTCCCGACAATTTACTCTCAAACTTAATTAATTCTACGAACAATTGTACGGAACGAAAAGACATCCGACCCGACCTATAAAAAAAACAAAAAAACTGTGCACCCGGTGGACACGAAATGTTTGCCAAACCTACAAGCCTTTATTACAGTGCGGTTCAATCCCACCGGAGCAAAAACAGTCCCTCTAACCGACGAATGTCCCGCCGCCTTCTCGGCACTCCGCGCAAATGTTCTCTCTCCGTTCTCGAAATAAGAGACGATAAACCTCGCGGAGAGTCCGGAGAGTTCAGGCCACTCAAATATCCGCGAAAAGCCGGAGTGCCGAGAGGGGGTTTGAAAACGAAAGTCCGAGTGCTTCGACGCGCTTCCACTATTTTCAGTACTGAACTTTTTAGCCAGAAACCGGAGAAGCGAGGCCTTCCGGAGGAAAACTGCGTGAGTGTCGCTGTCTAGGGACGAACTCACTCTCCCTCTCTCTATATATACATCCCTCTAGCTCCGACTAGAGGCTCCGGCAGAACGGAGTTATTCGCGCGTTAAAAACACCGAGTAGAGTTAATTACTATCCGGCACACGCCGCGTGGCGAACCACGGCCACCCATGCGTGGGCTGGCAATATGGAAAGTACGATAAATTTTCTCGAGCGAGAAGTTTGATTAGGTTGGGTGGACCGACCGCGCTCGTTCGCTCGAGCTTGCTCCCGTGCTCGTGTGTTTCACTTCTCTCCTCTTGGCTCTATCTGCTCCGCTCACCATCCCTCCTTCTCTCTCTCTCTCTCGCAGCGTCCCGGACACAACCAAGTATATTGCGTATTGATCGTTCTTTACTTGTTGCGCAGAGCAAACGCTCTACTCTCGCTGGCTCCTGCCGTACCAACCTGCCAAGGCTCTCTCCTGCTGCATGGACCCACCGCCCTTACGCTACTCTGTGCTTCCGGCGGCGCCAACCCCTCTTTATCTATATATAGTATATATATTATATTGTATGTATATATATATATATATATGTGTATATAATGTGTATACTGTATATAACTTGTTCAGGGTTCCATTGCCCACTGTCTCATTCTCTCTATGGACAGATGTAATTAACGTCACGAATAGAAACAGGGAATGAAGATCCTCGCTTTCAATGTCTGTCTGTGTGGGGTTGTGCGTTCTTTTTTCCTTACTTTTTTGTTCCTTCTTTACCATTGATATTTAATCCATTTCTATCTCCCGGCTTTGTCTTACTTTCTTTTTCTCGTAAGTTCTCTTACCCGGCGATCCTGGAAATTGTAATTATTGATGCTGATAATTACGCGAGAGGGAAGAGAGCAATAATTGCACGTCAGACTCGGTGATGAGGGTACGCGCGGAGGTACATAAATCTTGTTAGACCGAACTGCCAGAATGAAATCGGTGCGCGATTATTTGCACCGACGATTAAACCACTCTGAAGGCTAATTTCGTTAATTTACTATCTAAAGGCCGTGCGGTCTCTTTTGTTATTGATTTATTGTAAATTACTTACTATTCAATTTTTTTTAAGCTGTGTATTAATATTTCACACCTTGTTAACGGTGCATTAAGTTTTTATCCGTGAATCGTTTAATTAAAATTAATTTACAGATACGAGTTGAAATTAATGCTAATTATCATAAATCAAGTTTTGCGAGTATGTTTGTTATGGCGATAAATTAATTTTACCTCCATTCTGTGTAATAATTTTGTAAAAAAAAACTCTACGCTGCAATTCAGCAGCAATATTAAAACATTAATTATTAGCAGAATCTCGCTTCTAGCCCGGCATTTAATTATTTTCATCTGCGAAAGCCCATTAACCTGTTAACGATAACCACACCGTAATTTTTTAAAACTTATCTCTTGTTGCCCCACAAGCTTGCCATTCATGAGAAGCTTGCGATAACGAGAAATCTTCGCACCCCGACAGCGACGACTCTTCGTGATACCTCGTATATTGCCATTGTCCACAGAAGGCATAGCTGACGCGTCAGTAGTTAGGGGGGGGGGGGGCGAAACAGCCGCGCATTGACCGCGACTACGGTGCGAATGCCTGGATGCGTTGGCATCGCCACCGCGAGTCCGCTGACTGCGGCTAACCATCAGATATCCCTACTACTTAGCGTCTGATCAATGCGTTCTCTCGCCACTGGCTGACCGGTGGCCGCGACGATTACATGTTCGGACTACTGGGGGGGGCCGCTCGCGCTGTGTCTCTGGCTGACCAGTGTGGAACACTACCACTTTGCGCTGCCGTCCAACTCGGACAGGTTTAACATCGCTATACCACCACTTTGTGTGTCTCGCCGCGGATACCGGCGACTAAACATACGCGATACGCGAACTCTGCCATCGGAGCTTCGGGGCTCTATCTGTGCCGTCAGGGGGGTAGTTCGCCTGTCTACGAGTTTAGCCCCTTTACCCATCCCCTCCCCCACCCCCCGCCCACCGTTGGATATATTCTCCGATGGCTGGGAGAGAGCCCCATGGCGCCTCGTCTCTTGTTCTCTACGTGTGCAACCCGGTCGCCTGTTTCACGACAGCCATTGTTCTGGCCCAACAGCTTTTCCACACACCGAACAAATATCGATCGGACCTATCGACTTGCCAGCAACCGGGATGAGAGCAGTCAGCGAGTCTGAGAGACAACGTCTATTCCTCGTCTCATCCTCTTTAGCTGTAAGCTGTCTATATATATATATATATATATTATTGGTGGGTGTATACATATATATATATGTATGTGGCTCTTTTGACTTCTATAGTATGGGATATCCGCCTTTTTCACCACAAAGCATCGTCCCTTTACGCTTCGCCTTCCACTCGCAGCATCCCTCCCTGAGCAAACCCTGCAGATAGCCCAGGCATTAGACTCTCAAGCTTAGGTAAACTTTATCGATTTCCACCCTCCACCCCGCCCCCCCCCCTGTATACGGAGCTCACTGACGAAGATTTAAAGAGCGGGAGGCAGAACCGGTTGGGCATGTGCCTCTCTCCGTCTGTTCCAGAAGAATAGGTACTTTTTTCTCGCGCTTTTGGATGTTACTGTTTGAAGGCGTGTGCTGCTCTCTGCAAGCCCGTTCATCGGTTTATTTTGTTAGGAGGAGACGGATGATGGCAATACATTTCTTTTTATGGTGAAAGGTACAACGTTTTTATCCGATCGTGAAGTTACATCATCGGAAAATCAGTCGGAACATTTTTGTTCAAAGTTTAATGACTATCTAACTAATGTTTCTCCCCACAGCGCTATATTTATTTATTTATTTATTTATTTATTTATTTATTTATTTAACGGGGACAAGCCTCTTGACACAAATGATATACACGTATAGTTTTCCAATAACAATTTTTCAACATATATTCTCGATAACAGGTGATAAACATTCTCAGGCTATTTTTCGTAAATCTATTGTGACTTTTACCGAACCGGAGGATACACTGAGAAAAAAAATGGTCGGATTAACCAAGGCACGTTCACCCGCGTTCAAAGGCGTTATTTCCCTGATAGACAAAGCAGCATGAAACGCAGCACATGACACAATAATTACGGCACGTGCTGCACATGCCGTAATTATTGTGTCATGTGCTGCGTTTCGTGCCGTTTGTCTATCAGGGTTAGTTGGTACAATAAATTATTTTTTTGTTAATCGACTGAAGCGAATAATCGTTCAACAGAAGAATGATTTAATTATGCCAACCAAATAACAGCTTTGAACGTATGTGACCACGAATTTGGCTAATCCAACAATTTTCTTTTCTCAGTGTATAATTACTCGCGGCTTTTTTAAATTGCCCAATTGCTTTGTCGAAGATACGTAGATCGGCCAGCTCGTTTGCTTGCGAAGGAATTCTTCGTGTTGCCGATCGGGAAGCGATCATCATCCGAGAGGCTGGGGCGTGGAAAGACTGTGCCGACCTTGTCGGTCTGATCGGTGCGTGTAAGCTGAACTTTCCCAGTAGAAGTGGGCAGACGATCCGACCCGACATCAATTCCTCCAGGAACATTGTGTCGTTTAGTTTTCTCAGAGACTCCAGGCTTGGCGTTCCGATTGCTGTCGCAATGTTGGAGCAAAGGACCCAGTTTATGACACTTCTACGTAGCTCTCTCACTTTAAGCGGGTAAAATCATAGGGATAAACAAGGAGGACCAAGAGCCGCAGTTTGTGAGCCCCTGAATGCGCGCTACCCATTGGCTGCATATCAAATAGTGGGGGAAGCCGACTAGGGGAGAGCGGGGCAAAATGGCACAGCGGGGCAAAACGAGATAATGAGACAAAACGCAATTTTCCAATAACTTCTGGATGGTAGGGATGTTAGACCATGGGGCAAAACGGGTTTGACAATCCGGATGTATCGTTAGGACAAAATGGGGCATCTAAAAATTATTAGAAAATGGAGTTTTGTCCTCACTGTCCCATTTTGCCCCGCTGTGCCATTTTGCCCCGGTCTCCCCTATGCTAGAGGTACCCCTGTCACAAACTGGGTCCGTGTCAGAAACTGGGTCCTTTATCTTACTCGTGATCTTCTCGAGTCATGAGGCTGCCCGTTTTGAAGGCAGCTAGTGTTAGAAATTTGTGTTGTACACTTTCAATCCTATATATTATGTAAATAGTGTACACTGAGAAAAAGAAATGGTTGGATTACGCAAATGCGCGGTGACATACGTTCAAAGGTGCATTGGGTTGGTACAACAAATATGTTTGTTTCAATCGACAAATTTTGTATAAATTGAAGCGAATAATCGTTTAACAAAACAATGCTTTATTTGTACCAAACAAGTAACAGCTTTGAACGTATGTCACCGCGACTTTTGGTTAATCCAACCAATTTTTTTTCTCAGTGTAAATGTGGGGAATACGGACCACCTCTAATTCTTACCCTGTTCAAAATAATTACAAATTCACCTCTAAAAAAAAAGTATGTATATGTACACATCTCCGAGGCATTGGAAACATCGCTCGCTCGCAGAGAGTATTTTTCTGGCAAGCGGAACGTTCGCGGTTCGCGACGAGGAGGCGAGAAGCGTCGGAGCGTCACAGAGAGCCGCGACTCGTGTACGCCTGAAATAATATTCGTCACACGAAGCTTCAGTATTTTATCTCGGCGTTTTCTCTCAAACTCTCTCTCGTGTGTCTCGGGTGTGCCGCGCACAGGGAGACCCCGGGTGCGGATGATGCTTGCGGCCGTGGAGTCGCGAGTTCTGCGTGCTCAAGTTACGGGCTGGATGTGCTCGGCCGCACGATGATCGTCATTTCCCGTCCCGCTCGCTCGAGGGTCTTCGCTCTCTTTCCCTCGCGATACCCGCGTCTGCGGCTCTGTCTCGGGCTATCGCGTTCAACCCCCTTCGCGCGACAAAGATCGAGGGAGGCAACCCATGGAAAAACAATGCGGAATTGTGTACCGTATATATCTCCCGTTTCCCGGGCGCTCGCGGAGAGAAGCTCTCACCGTGAAGCTCCGGGGGTGACGGAGCTCTTCGGGAAGGAACGAGACGAACGAAGAAAAACTGTATACAGCCGAGAGTACCCACTGTACGACCGCGCGGGAAGAAGGGAGCAAAAACCGCGACTCCACCGCCCGCGAGAGTACGACGATGGAGTAGACGCCCGGACGATTCTTCGAGCACTCTCCGAGTTCTCTACTCAAACGTGACTGCGTCATTACATTTTTCATACGGGTCTGAAAAACCCTCCGAACAATCTCGAGCCGACGGTGCACAAGACGCTCCACGTCGGATGGTAAATTAAGGAAAAAAAAAAACATTGACACTTATGTGCGGGATTCACGAAAATTCGTGGGGTTTGGATTACGTGATGAATGTGAGAAAAATCGGTGGTGTCCGAACGAGAGAGAAAAAAAACATATTTGTAAATAGGAAAAAATTGTTTCGTAAAATAAGTGAAAAGCTCGTTTGGTGAGGTTTGAATATACAAAACTGGGCTTTTGTTTCCCGTGTCATTAAAAATTGGCGTTTGTACTTTTGTTTTTAAAACTGGAGACGGATGGTGTGATCGGAAAATTAACAAATAAAAAATTGTGAACGTTTGTGGACAATAAGTTGGTGTACAAAATACAAACCTTTGTTTACTGTGTAATGCGGAAAATCCGATTGAAACTTGTTCGCGGGAGCTTCGAAGAATTAAAACAAGAAAGTTTCATTTAAAAAACGTACTCAGAAAATTGGATGAATAATAAAAATATTTTATTTCGACGTTATTGAGATTCATAATTACGTATTTCCAAAAAAATTGTCGTTTGTACTTTTGTTTGTAAAAATAGAGGCGAATGGAACGATCGGGAAATTAACAAACAAAAAATTATGGACGTTTGGGGACAATAAGTTGGTGTACAAAATACAAACCTTTGTTTACTGTGTAATGCGGAAAATCCGATTGAAACTTGTTCGCGGGAGCTTCGAAGAATTAAAACAAGAAAGTTTCGTTTAAAAAACGTACTCAGAAAATTGAGTGAATGATAAAAATATATTTTTTCGACGTTATTGAGATTCATAATTACGTATTTTCCAAAAAATTACATCAGCGCTTTTCGAGCCGTAAAAAATGTATGCTTCGTTTGACACGCAACGCCCCGTGGATCGGGATGAACTAAAAATTCATACCGGAGTAGAAAAGCGAGGGGGATAAAGAACTTGGTATCGCGAAACATATACTTAATATATCACGGAGACATTATGAGTGAAGGAAGTACCGGTATAAAGTGTCTCTCTATAAGTATACGATACTTCGGTCTCCCGGTCGTATAACGCTTGAGCGTATTTCATGCCGGCTGCCTTTCGCCTCACTTTCCTATGATATTATTTCCGTTTTACTCTCCCTCTCTGCACCCCGCGGCAACTTCGACCAGTTTATATATAATGTCTGCAAAGTGTATATAGTACACGCGGTGTTTATGAAATCGGCGAAGCGTCGAGAGGTGCGCTGCGAAGCCGTCGCGAGAATTGAATTAATATCTATATTGTTGTGTGTGCTATAACCGTGCGGTATTATACTTTGATGGTATTAAGAGTCCGTTAAGTCTACTTTGCTGAAAGTTTTGCCCCGTCGTATGACGATGACGGGACGCTCGAATAAACAGACGGTAAAATTGTCCTATTTTTTTTTTAATCTACTTCCATCTCCCCGTATTCTTCCTCTTATTCTCCTTTTATCATTCCCGTTAGTTTCCCCCGTTTTCGCTCACAGTTCTCGAGGTACGGCGCGCGCATTTACGTACATAATGTATCCGTCGAAACGACGAACCGTCGACGGGTTATATAGAGGCGTAGCTGCAGCCAGTGCTGACGTAGCGAGGCCGGAAGGAGTAGTTAAAATAAACATTGGACCGAGAACCGCACCCCCGTAACGGGTAGGAAGCGAGTGGTAAAATTGAGAGAAGCACCATCGACGTACCCTGCAGAAATCCTCTCTTCGCGCCTCCCCGCCGACAGATAATAGAAAAGTTCCAGCTCTGTCGACGTTGACGCGGAAGAAGGGGGAATGCTCTATCGACATCTCCCTCTCCCTCTGCTTCTCCCTCCCCCGCTTACGCCGCCTCTCCATGTACGCGAAGCGGGAGGGATAGTGATGAAGGGTCGGGGGGGGGGGGGGGGGGTGAGAAAGTCCCGAGAAAGAATGAGGGGAAAAACTCGATAGAATTCTAGAGAAGAGATAAAGAATTTATTGGCATTGTAGCTGATATACACCTGTGGGAGAGAAGAACCCGTGCGAATATAGAAATATCGGGAGAAATGCAATTCCACCGTTAGTGAAATTTTATATGAATTTTCATGTCGGATCTTTTCGACACACTTCAGGGCTGCATACTTCGCGATGTCAAATGTGTCCGACGCAGAGAAATTTTTCCAGCCGCGAAAATGGATTTTTCGACTTTTTGATACGATAAACGTACGGATGTTCGTAGGTTTTTTTTTCTCTGATATCTGAGAAACGACACTTGGAGGTCTCCTTGTGAATCTTTATTTTATTTTATTTGATACATTTTATTGTTGTTCGAGATGTTTGAAGATTGCTGGGGTTCAATTAATCGTAACTAAAATAACGGAAGTGGTAATTTCGTATATAATTGTTTATAATAGACGATAGTGTTAACGTCTCGCAAGTCTGCGTCGACTACTTATGCCCGCCCAGGGGAATCTTCATATTCCTCCCTGTGGTGCTCGTCTGCGTGCCACCCTCCCGTAAAAGCCCGGCGCTTTGGTGTCTCGTCGGAAATATTGACGCGTGCACGGGGCGCAGTAATTTTCCCTTGCAACCCGAACGAATTATGGTTTCAACCTCGTCAAGCCTGTGGAACACTCATCTTCGTGCATCATACTAAACGATACACGTTCATTATATTCGGTGCCGAACAACCCAAAACTGCACGGTAGGAATTGCTTGCACATTTAAGGTAGTTGAAGCGGTACAGTCACGCCAAACGTGAGATTCAGATAAAATTTCGAACACTTCTCGACGTGATAAAAATCTGAAAATAATCAAGTATGTGGGAGGTGTTGCAAACATCGTTTTCGTGAAATAATAATTCCAATTTGTTACTAACAAATTGAAGATAAAAATCATTATTCAACAAATTACCCGGCAACTTAACTATTCTCCTCCATAAAAATGATTTGTTTATTTTTCTGAATACGTATGAATTTTTTCAGAACGTTTTTGTAGTTAAGTTGCCGGTTAATTTTTTGAACAATTATTTTTATTGTTAACTTGTCAATAACATTTTGGAATTATTATTAAATAAAAACAGTATTTGTATGGTTGATTTTTTCAGATTTTTACCCATCGAGAAATGTTTGAATTTTTCCCTGAAACTCACGTTTGACGGGACTGTATCGTTCCGACCACCTTAACAAACATTTATTGTCCAAAAATCCACAATTGTTGTTCTTGCTGACTTTACAATCATTTTTGTCGTCAATTCAACGATATTTATATTTTTAAATATGGTTAGATGACAAAAAATGTTTTGTTCTAAAATTGTCAAAAACAAATTGTCGCGGAATTTTTTGACGACAAAAAGTTTGTCAAATGTACGAACGTGTTTTTTAAAATTACGTATGGATAGAGAAACCGGTCGCGTCAGCCTTTCACGGTCGGTCTCGCTGAGAGCTTGATGACAGAAACAAAATGGAACGGACAGAGAATTCACACATACAGACAAAAAAGTTTCCTGCTCTCGACGGCGAATACCTCTTTTTTGTCATTTATTTAATATGTTTTTTTTGCGTACAAAATCTCATTAAACTTTCGAGCTGAGAGAAAGCCACTTTGCAGACGGGCTAAACCGGTAGGACAGGTGCCTTTCGCAGCGGTACGCGAACGGTACAATGGGAAACGAAATAGCTTTGAGTACCGTTGGAGCGAAATGATCTTTGACCTCGATTAAACGTCGTCGGCCGTCGGGTACCGCGGGCATTTTCCAACGATTGTGCCGGTGTACTCGAGCGTTTCATGCAGCGGACCACCCGCTGACGAGCGAATAACGAAAATCTCAGTTTCATTTGTCTCGGATAGGGCCACCTACCCGCTGTACGATTCTCGATTAGTTTTCTCTCCAAACCTCTTTTTTATTCCAAATAGCTGCAAACCTCTTCCTTTTTTTGCTCTCGTCGCGTAATAAAATAAAAAAGAATGTCTCTCGACTACAAAGGGATTATTAATTTGTATGTTTCAGGATAAAATGCAATGACAGCAGGCGACCTATCATGAACGTTATAAGGCCGTTACGTGACGCCGTAGGATATCATCGTGTTACATATCATGAGATCGATAGAAGTATTTCTGATAGAAATCCTCGTCGCATCGGCGGCTCTGTGCGCCGAGGATACGATTAAGAACAATGTTACCGGTAAGTTTTGTACTTTACGCTTTACGCGTGCATAAATCATCGAATGTTATTACAACGAAGTTTGCTAGAGAGGGGCTAGTTTACGACAGTGTGGGTGGGGGGGGGGAGGGGTTATACCGGAAATTTGAGAACGTCGCGAGGGAACGTGCAACCGGCGAGGTGTATCCGGAAGTGTTCCGGAAGAGAATAAGCTTCGGACGGGTCAATGGATTTGCATCCTAAAGTGGCGCTCTCTCTGTATGCGACTCGCTTTCGTATTCCTCTCGTTTCAGCGATGACGAATGAACGGGGAAAGTTTCGAGCCGAAAGATTTATAGCCGTAACATAGGATCCGACTCAAATAGTCTCTCGCGCGTGCACCATGAATTGATGATTAGATTCTTTTTTTTTATTCGAGTTTAATAAATGAAAAATAAAATGAGGTGGAGGACGAGAGGAGGAGACGCGCTCTCCGCGTCGTTCTTCTCTTCTCATCGTGACTGGAATTTTTATTTTACACTTTCTCGCGAGTGAAACCCCGCGAGAAAGCTTCCTAGACGTCCTCGCCGTCGTGTCGCGGGGTAATAGGATAACGTTGATAACGTTTTAGGCCAGTGTAAACTTCCCCTCGGTATGGAGGAGGGAAAAATACCGGATGACGCGATAACGGCATCCTCAAGTTACGAGATGAAGTCTGTCGGGCCTCAGAATGCGAGGTATGTATAACAGGAAAAATATTGTGTAAGGTATAGAGTGGCTAAAAAAAATGCATAGTTTTCGAGTCAGAATCACATAGAGCCATTGATTATTAGTTTGCGATTCAGGTAGCCTCGATCAACGAAATAATGGCACGAGCGCATTCAAAATTGAATTCTGGACAAATATTCTGTCTGAAGATTTTTTTCTAATGTCCATAGTTTTCGAGATAAGAGGGAGTTAAAGGCGAACGCTCGGAACGCGCAAGCGCGCGTACGCGCACGCCATCTCTCGGCCGACCTCATCGGCTAAAAACTTCAATTGCGTCTAACTCGATAACTAAGCATCGCACACAATTCTTCCAAAGGGACAATATCCCTACTTTTTAAGCCTGAATGTGATGATACAATTTAATGCCTACATTTTGTACACCGAAAAAAGGTTTGGTAGTATCAAACTAAGCTGCAGTTGCGGAGGGCGAAAGAAATATTTGGTCGATTGAAAGAAATATTTAGTTGATTGAACGAATATTTAGTAGTTTGACCGAATATTTAGTTGCTTCAACAAATAGTTACTTGGATTTAACAAACATTTTGTTCAATCGACCAAATATTTCTTTTGCCACCCGCAACCGCAGTTTAGTTTGATATTACCAAACCTTTTTTTCGGTGTATGCACTCTTGATATTTTGAAACAATGTATCGACGCTAATGCTGGACTGTGTCGTTGAAGAATACGACAGGAGAAGAACGGAGGTGCGTGGTGTCCAAAGGCCCAGATCAGCAGCGACATTCGTGAGTACCTCGAGGTCGACCTGACGAAGGATCATCTGATAACTTGGACCGAGACACAGGGACGTTTCGGTAACGGTCAGGGTCAGGAATACGCCGAATCTTTCTTCCTCGAGTACTGGCGAGACTCCAAGTGGCATCCTTACAGAACGATGAGGGGCGACCGGGTAAGGGTGATACTGATATCAGACGATCGAAGATAATGCTTACAGTGTGTACGCCTCTCGAGTTAACTCCCTCGCATGTGTCAAAGGGGGGAAAAGAAGAAAGAAACAAACACGAAATCAGATACGGAATGCCCGAGTGATATATAGAACAGAAGAGCTCGGGCGCGGCTGCCGGGGTTTATTTTTCAGTCGTGAATTTCCACTCGAACTGTGCTGCAAAGCTTATCTTCTCTCTATCGGATTCTCCATCGGAGGGGGATTTTGTTTTTCTCACTTTTATAATACTTTAACGCACAGATACTTCGCGGCAATAGCAACACGTACCTAGTGGTGCAGCAAAAGTTGGATCTGCCGTTCGTTGCCAGCAGAGTGCGATTCGTTCCCTACAGTCAGCATCCCCGAACGGTTTGCATGAGAGTCGAGATATTCGGATGTGTCTGGGATCGTGAGTATAATCGTGAACCAGGGGAGGGAAATGGTCCCCCGACGGGAGTTCATTCACGTCGATAATAAAATAGTAGCGGTATAAACTTTGAAAGTGATAAATTTATAGTTTCTTTTATTTTTTTTTATTTTTTTTTTTTACATTACCACCAGAACGAATCACGAGGTACAAAGCCCCGAAGGGTGAAGTATTCGGTCCTGAGGGTGCAAACGCCGAAGATTTTTCTTACGACGGAAGGGAAGAGGATGGCTTTCTCGTGGGCGGACTTGGTCAGCTAACGGACGGCATAATAGGCGAGGATCCTTACAGAATCGAATCGACGAGCTCGACCAGTTGGGTCGGCTGGACCGATCTCAATCCCATCGTCATAGTCTTCGAGTTTGCTGAGACCAGAGATTTCGAAAATTGCACTCTTCACGTGGCCAACGCTCCCGAACGAGGAATCGAGCCATTCTCTGTTATACGAGCTTGGTTCTCGCACGATGGAAAGCAGTATCAAAGCGCCGAGGAGAAGGCAGAGTTCGTCGGTTCGATCAGATCGAGCATCGCTATTCTATCGATCGACTTGCAATCGCGAAGTGGAAGATTCGTGAGGATTGAACTCGTGCCTAGATCAAAGTGGCTGCTCCTCAGCGAAGTCACGTTCGAGAGCGGTAAGAATATCTTGTGTACATAATACGCCCTTTATACGAGGAGGTTTAGTGAAAACTCCGACATTGAATGTGGAATGGTATTCGGAATAAAAAACTGAGAATACATTCCTCTTTAACAATTTCTCTAAAGTCCATAGTTCTCGAAATACGACCAGATAAAGTTCTGAGGGCGATCGTCCGGTAGATGGCGCACGCATCGATCGGTCTAATTGACCTCAATGCTTCAACCGCTCGTATCTCGAGAACTGGGCACAGGACAGAGTTTCGACAAAGGAAAAGTTTTTTCGGATTTACACCTGGAATAAAATCCTACCATTTTCTTTTCACCGATTTTTCGACCTTATCACCTTATATTAGTCCCCTTACAAAATTAATTTAAATGACGAATTCAATGGACGAGCAGAGACAGTAATAGTTTCTAATTACCGCTAGATCCGGCCCCGGGAAATTTATCGAACGAACTGCCAGAGCCCGGTCTGCATCCCAATCAGGCCGGCAACGAAACGGATGCGAATTTGGACAGTGAGCGATCGAACTCAAGCTACAACGAGACGATCTTCGAGATGAATCCTAATCTAACGCCGGACGCGTTTCCCGTTAACAATTCGCAAACATACATCGGCCTTGTCAGCGGTGCTCTGATGGTTCTCGCACTCTTGCTCACCTGCACGATATTCCTGATGAAGCTACGAGGACGCAACAAAGTGGCTCTGTTGCAAAAGCACACGGCTCTTCTTTGCGGGTCGCCGGCTCCCGGCATAACGATTAATATGAAAGACATAAAACTTGCGAATCCAATCGTCGTAAACGGACTGTCGCAGTCGAGACTGTCGATAAAGAGCAAAGGACTGTCGGGCGATTGCGCGACGATACGAAGCTGCGGGAACAATTCGGGCAACGAGTACGAACACTGCAGCGTCTACGAAAAAACCTATAAACTTTTTTCCGAGGAGAATTTAGCTTACGAACAACATCCTTGCAAAAGCGAGTACACAGGTAAATTTTTTCTGTTGAAACTGGGTTTTGTCTTTTTTGCTTTTCTTCTGGGTCACTAACGTTAATTGAGTTTTTGTTTGTACGCGTTTTTTTTTCTTCTTTTTTTTAATCTATTTTTTTAGATGTTACGGG
Organism: Ichneumon xanthorius; assembly: GCA_917499995.1. Classification (NCBI taxonomy): domain Eukaryota; kingdom Metazoa; phylum Arthropoda; class Insecta; order Hymenoptera; family Ichneumonidae; genus Ichneumon; species Ichneumon xanthorius. The sequence goes on along the minus strand of OU824202.1, from coordinate 4,963,547 downwards.
TTTTTCGAGCGAGGGTAATCTCCAGGACGATAAAGTATTGGAGAGAATCGTGCAGACTCCATTCCCGGTTAAGCGACACGGCACGACTCAGACGACGAAATCCAATACCAAAGTCCACGAGGGATACTACGCGGCAACGGATATTCTGACGGTGAATTCCTGACAGAGCTATGCGAGAGTGAAATTTTATCTCTCCGCCGATTAAGATAGCTGATCCGGTGTTGTATTTCGACTCATCGACTGTTTTTCGTTTCTTTTTTCTCCCTGTTTTCTCCAGATCAAAAGACGAGAACAACACGCGAGTTTGAGCCTCTTCACGTCTCTTCACATCGACGAGTGTGCCCGGCTCGCCGATGCACCGAACTCCTTAAACATTCAACAGATATCGAGGCACAGACTACGAATTCTCGACAAAATCGGCGAGGGAAGCTTTGGATTTGTAAGTTTCGTTTCAACCTTATTCGATTTAAAAACATTCTTTTTCTTTAATGCTTCTTTGCTTTTTTTATATTAAAAAAAACAGGTACATCTTTGCGAGGCTAAAGGAATTCAGAGTCCCGATCTCGGCACTACGAGAAGTCGTCAGGTCGTCATAGTGAGGTCTCTGTGGCGCGGTGTTACCGATTCATTGAAGTAAGCTTTTCCAATGCATTTTCTCGTGTCGACCGATAGCTTAAGGGTAGAGTCGCCTTTTTGGGCCATTGACAGGTGTATTATCAGGATTTTTTTAAAAGAAAATTTTCATGTTTATTGCAATGAAACTGAGTGAATATTTTTATTGATATTGTTACATAAATTCAGGGACTTTTTTGTCATACAACATTGAATCCTTAAGATGGTGCAAGCTGTGATGTAAGACTAGTACTTTACAACCTGGTGTACGATTGCGACTATTCTAATGATCTGAAAGATACAATCCAGACATATTTGTAAACAGAAGACTAATCTCTATCGTCTGAAGTACGATTTTTTTTTATTTGACAAAATGGTGGCACAATTTTCGAAAACTTTCAAATTTTTTATTGTTTGGTAAAACTTATTATTTCCCTACAAATAGTAATTTTCAAATTAAAAGTTGTCGGTAATTCGAACGATAGCGAGATGTGCTGCTAAATAGGCCCTCCAAAGTCAATCTGTTCAGCGGTTGCTGAGGCATTGCGGTCCTAAAGTGCAAAAAGGCAGTTTCGACAAAAACGCGTTTAAAATTTTTCGTGCAGTCTCGATGCGGATAATACACTGAGAAAAAATTACATAGTAAAAGCAAGAATAATGACTTTGCACCATAACATTTTTTATAGTTACGACAATGACAAAAAATCATGGAACTATTCGATATAGTAGGAAATACTAACCATTTTCTCAGTGTACGTTATTTTTGCAACTTAGCAACTTCGACGCCATATTGTAGATCTTGCACCTCCGGGTGGAACTCGTATTCGGTGCTGCTGGCCTCTCGTTGCGCACTTCATGCTTGTTGAAACCCGATTGCCGAATTTCTATTAGCACACTCCATGCGCTCATTGTCGCGTTTAGCTGCGAGACTGTGCACCTCGTTATCTAATCGAATTCCCATCGTTGACACCATTTGCAGCATCGAGGTGCAAATGGTTCTGCATTGCAAAAACAAGTAGCTATATATGCGGCGACTTCAATGAAAGATAGTCCGCAATGCAGGTGTTTCGGTGCTATTCACCATAGTAGACAATTGTAGGATTCATTGCTATTTTGCGTGTACGTGCCGAGGCATCTTTCCGGCAACTCTTCTCTCGACAAATCCTCGTAGATTGGTTGAATAATTCCCGACACTTTTTTTTTTAATGGCAAATCGTGTTTGAAGCTTCCTAGGTGAATCTGAGCTTCTGCTTTTTTGTATTTAACACCGGCTCGAAGAGCCTGACGGGCAATAATGATGTTCAAATTTTTCACGCCCGCTTTTTCAAATCTCGATAACTCCGACAATTTTGTGAATACTTTAATAATTTTTGGAGAGATTATTCTTCACGAGAAATAACTTCACGAAAGTGCAAGAATAGAAAAATCGAAAAAAATGTAGAAAAAGGCGACTCTACCCAAAAACGGAATTAACTCAACACTAGATTTTTTAAAACGGATTCAAAAAAATTGTTAATTTTCTTTCAGAAAAGTCTTCATGAAGGACATGTACGTTCTGGCGGAGATAAGGGACATAAATATAGCCCGAATAATCGCCCTCGTCGAGGAGGAACCGTTCGGCGCGGTATTCGAGTATGGCGAACTCGGCGATCTTCCGACATTCATGAGAGATCACGAAAAATCTAACAACGATATGCAACTGAGTTACGGCTGCCTGCTGAATTTTGTGACACAGATTGCTTCGGGAATGAAGTACCTCGAGAGTCTAAACATACCGCATTGCGATCTCGCTGCAAGGTACGTGCATTAACAGTCGAAAAACAGATAGATTCAATTTACTTTGTAAATTGTAGCAAACAGAGGCGCTCAAATGAGCCACGACAATTAAAAATATCCTAACATGAAAACTTCTATGAGGGAGCAAAAACCCTAAAACTTGAAGAGAAAACTATCGCGCTTTAAGAACTGACTGATAATTCGTAAATTTCAGAAATTGCGTGGTGAACAAAAATCTCGTGATAAAGGTATCCGACCACGCGATGTACTGCAGCAAGTACGACGCGGAGTACTACGTCAACGAGTGTTACGCTAAGGTGCCTCTTCGTTGGATGGCGTGGGAGGCTGTTCTACTGGTCAGTTTTACTTTTCGAATAGTCGTCCAATCGACGAGACATAAGAATAGAAATGGATATTAAAATTTGACGAGATATAAGTAATTGAAGTACGAATTGAAGTAATTATTAAATTGTGCCAAGATAAAGGTAGCTCTCAAAACTTTATCAAATTTCCGATATCTATTTCTGTTTTAATCAAATTTTCATGATAACGAGTAAACCCGTATAGATTACGAAAATTTGGAATTTAACCCGTCTCTACCGTCCCACTTCCACTAATGATAATACAGTAGAACCCCGATTAACCGGGATGCTCGAGACCGAAGAGTCACCGGATAATCGCAATCCCGGTTAATCCGAACTAGGCAGCGAAAGTATATAAGTCAATAATGGCTAATGATACAACTTTATTTTGACCAGTTAAAATGACATTTGGTACAACTTGCACTTAATTGTTAAATAGTGTGAACTAGAATGTAAAGCTTTGGGTTTTTTTTTTCATTAATAGTACGTAAGCTAGTCTTTCTTTTTTAGGGAGGGTCGAGCGTTACAACGTCATTAAGAAAAGTATGCTGATTTTTTTTAGGCGTTGATATGAACGTTCTAAGTGCAACTGCAAAGTTTGAATGTGTTCGTCTTCACCGTTTTCGAGAAATATTTTTTTTTTATTTGCATCATTTAACATTGAGTCTTATGACAGATTGAAAATAAGCGATGCATTTTAATGATTCTAAGGTAGTTCATGCTGAAACGTTGCAAACAAATTATTGAAAACTGTAAAGAATATTGTCAGGAAGCTCTGTATAAAAATGTAGGCACTTGTTCTTCACCGTTAGTTAACAATAAGCAAGTACATGGAACTTTACAGCTTTATCTCGGCACGCTTGGCACGTGCGAGCGAGAGGCCGCATGGCGGACCTCTCACTCGCACACGACCTGCCCCGCACCTTGCACGCCACCGAGCCCATCTCCTCCAAGTCTCGCGCTCCACCCTCCTTAAGACCATATGAAACACCCCCCTCCCTGCATATCCCGAGCTCAGTCGGTATCAAAAACTGTAATCAACTTTTCTCATTGGATCTCGCATATACGGTCAAAAGAAAAGTCTCATGGGAAGCCGAAATTATATCCGGTTCCGATAAGACTCTTCTTTTGACCGTATATGCCAGAATCCATGAGAAAAGTTGATTACAGTTTTTATTACCAACCGCGGTATTGCACATGCTCTTAAGTACTCGGTGACTTTGGTTTTCTCCAAGCATAAAATTAAACAAAAAAAAACCTCGGAAGACGCACGGTTAATCCGCTTCCCGTTTAATCCGACCCCGGTTAATCAGGGTTGTACTGTAACTGAATTATTTATTTCCGTCAACCTTGTTGCCGGTTTTTTATTTGACAAAATACTATTACTATTTGGACTTTTGATCTTCATTAACCGTGATATTTTTTAATTTACGATGTTTTCTTTTCATCATCAGAGCAAGCGAAGCTGTCAGGCTGACGTATGGTCCTACGCAACGACGGTCTGGGAAGTGCTGACCCACTGCGAGGAGCTTCCGTTCTCGGACATGACCTCGGAACAGGTTTTGGAGAATTGCAGCAGATGGTATCACGGCAAAGCGATGGACGGCAAGACCCAGCCCCGTGTACTTTCCCAGCCGCCCTCGTGCTCCAGGGATCTCTATCACATGATGACAAAGTGCTGGAGCAAACACGCCGAGGAGAGGCCCACTTTCGAGGAGATACATCTTTTTCTCAAAAGATTGGGCTTCGATTGAAAATCCGATAGCGTACGAATGGCGCTCGAGCGGCGTGGACCAAAAACTATTACAATCAGCTATGCAGCATCCTGTAAATTATATGAGTGCCCCTTGCCCCTCCTACGGCCCCACCCCCCTCGACCCCCCAAAGAATCGAATAGAAAGATAGACATATTCATCGAAAAATATCAGCAACACGGAGACAAATTTGTAAGAATATTAAGACGTGACCATTTACATTTTTTTATCTTTTCTTTTTTTTATGTATACGAAGTGATCTTTGCTGTGTACATAGTAATCTTTAAATCATCATTGTGGTCCATATTCATGCCCTATTTCAGCTCGAATCTAAGTTCAAAATTCGTCAAAATAAAATAATGCTTGGAACAAGTGTAATATACTGATATGACTGGAGTTATTATTCTTGGTTCGAGAGTTCTTTTAGTTTGGTGTTGCAATATTGTTTCGCATGCTTAGTTGTTTTTTTTTCTGAATTTTTATCATGTTAAGTAATGTATTGAGATATTGAAAAATATTTAATTTTTCATGTAAATTCTCTCGGTGAAAAAGAAAAAGCAAAAACGAAAAAGTAAACGTGACACAAACCCCGAAGGGATGCTCTGGCCACTAACTTATGCTCAACTAGGTTTACCTTCATCCTGTAAGCGTGTAAAACGTAATATTACGACGATGACGATTATTATAAGTACGTAAGGGATTTTGATAATCGGTGTGTGTGTCAAAACGTTTATCTGTATCGAATAAATATCGATTGAAGAATAATACCGACAGACATATTCGAAAGGAGCTCGTTTCACCGGAGAAACTCGTTCCAAGTCTGTCAATTTCTCGTTAGAATCGTTCAATCAATATCGAAAATGGACAGCCGATCTCTACGGAAATATCGCAGCCACGTAACAACGGTGTAAAATCTCGTCTCTTTGGAGTTCTTCTTTTCTTCATTGTTTTCAAAACTCTTACGCGATTTTACGCTATTGTTACAGGCGTCTCGTAAAAAAAAGTAACGTAAATAAATGTCGAGTCAATTTCCGTTCAAAGTATAATATTAACGATCGCGAAAAAAAAACCCACAAAAAACATATTAAAATAATCGATGCGACCGGATACTTCGTTCTTTGTATAGCGATGGATCATTGTTCCGGTTCGCTCGTTATTTCACACATCATATCCCTCGTTTGTCGTATTCATTTTTATTCCTTATTCGCACCTATCACTCGAATAACGTACATATATACATAAAACAAATAAAAAAAATTGTATTATTGATAAGAAAAAATTATGACGAAAATACTATGAATATCATTGGCTAGTTAGTTAATGAGATCCGCATAGTATTTTTGATTTCGTAAGGATCGTAGGCGATAACGAATGTATAAGAACGTACGATATTATAGTTAACGTAAGTGATCCTCTGTAAATTACCTTTAACGATAATTGGTGAACATCGGTGCATCACCCGCAACTCTGGAACAAACAAAAAAAAAGCAGGAACGCAAAGTTAAATTCAAACGATCTCGTGATCTACGTGAACTTGACCGAGTTGAGTGTGTGTGCGCGAGTGTTTAAAATATCTGTATGTATACCAAAGAATATCGTTAGCCACGAAAGACTATTTTGTCGGAAAAATATCATACGAATGAAAAAAAAAAAAAAAAAAACTAAGAAAAACATAAAACACATTTTATCACACTCCAAAAGTGCAATCTGATAGTAAAACAAATGATGAAGAAAAAAACGGAGTAAACGAACATTAATTGTTATATTAGAAACAAAAAAAGATTAACGATTAAGTGTGTGTACCACGAGGATAGTAAGAAAGCAACAATCTCTAGTCGATTGTGATACGAATGCGTGTGACGAAAAAAAAGTCGAAAGCAAAAAAAATTACGAAATTTAATCATTTTCCTTGAATATGTAAGTATATCAGGAGGGTCTGTGCATATTTCTTCGACTCGATATTTGTGCTGTAAGAGTATGAAAGCGAAAAGAAAAAAACTGAAAAAAACACTCTCACATTATAATAATTAGCATCGCGCATTTGCTTTTTGCGGTGAGTCTGATTTTACTCTGTAGCCAAAAAAAGGAAAGAAAAGAAAAAAAACGACAATCAATTTTTGGGAAATAAAGAAATATCACACAATGATTATATCGGCGATTGCGTATAATCCATGATGTGATAACGGTTGTTTGTTATTGTAATTATTGCTTCGTTAATACGCCGGTAATTGATTGATTTGTAGTTTGTACATAATTGATATACGCCGATTAATCGACAAATCAGCATCGCGCTATTGAGTTTTCAAGTAACGCAGATGAGCGGGAGAAGTTGAAAAGAAAGAAAAAAAAGAAGATATTAGTTTGTATTATGAATTCCAAGTGATATTTATACACCGACCTTGAAGCATAAGTAGTATATCGATTTTTATCAAGAAAAAAAAAAGAATTCGTAGCTCTATACCTACACCTCATCGTATTCCATTAAAAATTATATTCTTAATATTTCCAGTGTTATAATCAATAAAAATTGTTATACTGTGTACTTCCGGGTTTTTTTTTATTGCTCCCCAATTATTCACACTGCTAAATTGATACTAGGCATAAAAAAATGGATACACAGTTTACTTTACATCTTATGACGTCAGAGGTACGATATTCATTTCTTTGTGAAAATCTGCAATCGGCTGTTCCCAACGTTCCTCAAAGTATACGCCTAACAAAAAATTCGCATTTTTCCCCGTTTTCAAGGCCCATGGAAGATGATGGTTCACGTATAACTTTCTCTGCCTGCAAAATCAACATTTAGATTCTTTCCACCCCCGAGATGTTTTTCTTTTTTTTTCAAATACCTCGGACGAAGTCTGAGAGCTCCAAAAATGGCACCGCTGAGACACATGGGCAACCGTGTTTGCAACGCTTCGACCCACTTGACGGTGACTTCGCCAAGCATCGTCGTCGGCATCAGAAGAACAGCGTGAAATATATCGTGTACCTCTCTGTATCGTTGCATCACATAGGCTAATTCGATATCGTCGACAAATTTAACATGATCTCTGGAGTCGGGTGTGACATTCTGCAAAAACAATTCGATATCTGAAGCTGCGGAGAATTTCATTTCTCGACATTGAATAATCTCATCGATTGTGAACAAAAAAAGAAAAAAAAAGATTTCTTACATTAACGTCCAAAAAGTTGTGATAAGTTTTGCCGAGGGTGCCTTCCGGTAAATTTTTCAGAGTCGACAATTGCACGGTCGAGCTATGTATACGTGGTCTTTCGGAGAGTATTCGCTGTCCCTCGTTCGACAATTTCATACGATGAAGACAATGTGATAGCGCACAGCCTCCCGTAGTTTCACCCAAGCAGGCGATCATATCTGCCCGAAAAGGATCGGCCAGCGAAAGTGCAGCGGCACCTGCCGTAAGGACTGTGCGTTGCAGTTTCGACAATTGCACGTGATGCTTGGCGAAGTCCTCGACGAAGCCATCGCTCGAGTATCTTCGAACGGCGTATTTCCCTGAAAACCGATCGAGGATAATGACTTTAGACTACAATGCATTTTCATCGTCTATTAACATTTATTTTCGTTTGTTTTATATTTTTGTACAACCGGTAGACACACACGCGCACATTTGTGTAATCGAGGGACGCGCGGGTTTGTTATATAATCGATTTAAAAATTAAAAAAAAAATTATACAATAATAAAAATTAAGCTATGCAATTATTTGGCCTGAATGAAGAGCTTGCGCGGAATGCCTGCAGAGTCGCTCATCGAATAATCGATTGTAGACGGAAAAAAACAATCACCCGCTTCGTCGAAACGAAATGGATAGAGAAACAATATTTCGATAATCGAATCTTTGCAGAATAAAATTTATTAACGAATTTCCGCGACTCCTATCGGCAAACTACGCGTCCAGCTCTGCTTTGGTATCTACCGCGTATCAATACATTCTTTTTTTCCCCTTCACTTTTCTGCGATATACATTTAAATACCGAGCGCGTCGACTCGATTGAAAACTGTACTGGTCCCGATAAATGTATTCTTTTTTATCTATAAAAAAAGAAAACAAAAAAAAAATCGATTCTCGCAATATTATTTACAAGTGTACAATTCGTAGGAACTATCAGATTCTAATCAGACATGGCACTAATTACACCCAATGTAATATTCCACATCTCTTTCACTATTTCTTCTGTATATACTTGTGTATATATATGTACATTAATAATAAAGATCTATATAATATATATATATATATATATATCTCTGCGACGTACAGTTTTCAAGCGAGAATAAAAAATATCACACCCGCGATTGCAAAGAAAGTTACAATGGCACCGAACAATCATACGACTTCGATCTTTCCCGCCGGAATTTCTCTGACCGGCGAGTATTTAGCTTCGATATTGTCCTTCCTCCTGAAGGTCACCCAAGTGTAAACCAAACTGCCGGCCACGCTCAAATTGAGTCCGACGAAATTCAGCCAAGAGAATATGTAGTCGCCGCCGATGACCATTCCCAGGTAGGTGACGCAGATATTCTTCAGACATCCGATTATGGTGGTGGTGAGAGCCGAATTGTGAAGAGTGCACAGTATAACGCTGTACGACAGTACGAATCCCATGACGCAAGAGAGAGCGAATTGAATTATGAACATGAAGTTTGTCCAGTCCCTGAAACTCTTAGTTTTTTCTATGTCTCCGGTGTACCACGCTATGGCAAAAGCGGGCATTATCATGAACAGGGAGTTGTAATACATGAGGCCATATTTGCCGAGCTCCTTGGAGTCCAACTTTTTTTTCATGTAAACTCCATTGGCTGCGGTGAATATATCGCTGAGCAGAATGAAAACGTATCCCTCGAGATTGAATGCGAGGTCGTTGGAGGCTGCGACGATAGCACCAAGGACCATTGTGTAGACGCTGAGTTGTACGGACGTGCGGGCTTTGACGCCAAGTATGTAAAATTCTGCTATCATCGTCATCAGTATGCTGAAACGTCTGAGAGCGGTGAACATCGGCAGGCTCAGCTGTTTGGTGCCTCCGAGTCCGAATATCATGTTGCCAATGTAGATCATCGGCAGTGGCCATATCTTAACGAAAGTCGATTTTTCAAGGTTTGGAAAATCGACGATTCGGAACTTCTTGGCGACGAACAATACGACAATCGTCGCCAACATCTGTCCGAGTCCCAATACTTGAAAGGACGGAAAGTTGTACGAGGTGAGCACTGTTTTGTTCACTAGAGTTATGAGAAGCGACGAGACGCCGTAGAACAGAGCCGAACTTACGCGCAGGGCGTTCTGATGATTGACCAATATGTTAAAAAACATTTTTGTTACGCGCGTTAATTCAGTTAGCTGTGTATCGTCGTTATATTTTTGTTAATAATTATACGATAATACGCGAATTTCATCGACGCGCTGCACGGATATGACATGATGACGCGTCAACGTCGACGGGGAGAGAAAGACGGTTATGTTTGCTCTGGTTTTAACGTACATGCTGATAAAGTTATCATCCTCGGTGGCCTCATGACGATTGTGAGCTGATTCCTCGCGCGCGACCACACACGTGTGTGTGCCGGATCGCTCCGATTTCAACCGGACAATTTCGGAGAGATAAGTTTCGCGTGATGGGAGAGAGAAGAACGAAAAATCACGTCCTCGATGCTACGATTGCGGACGTCTACTGCTGGCCACTCGACAGCCTCTCGTAACACGGAAGCGATTTTTTCATTTCTCGAATTCTCGGGTGAAACATCGTCGAGAGAGAACGACTAATTACTTATTATCTGCAATTCTTGTCTTTTTGCTGGCGTATACGATGTCGGAAGGTATTTTACCCTAGGGCATACCCTCGCACCTACGAAGGCATATGTATATCTATCACGAGTGTGTATATGAGGATGCCGCATGGATCTCAAACGTGTTTGTTGTTTTTTTTTTACTCACCGTCGATGAATTCTCCCGAGGGGGTTCGGAGATCGAGGATTAATGGTCTGATGCGTTTGCGGGCCACAGAACTTCACCGATGCAATGTTACTTTCACTTTGAGAAGCTATCGTTATTAACGTTTCCTTTGAACGCCATAGCCTTTAACCCGCACTGACGCGAAACATTTGAATAGTTCTAGAAACATTGAACTCGCGACGCCATTGGCTGCTCGAGCGCAAATACCCAACCGTCGGTCCCTCCCCCGCCGCTCTGCCCTACGATATGTAATGCAAAAACGGCTCGAAGTCATTTTTAATGTACACCAAATTTTCTCCCACAATAATGTATCCAACGTTGATGCTTTACAACTATTGGTTAATTTTATTGTACCAAAATTGACTTTCATATGTTAAATTCATGTTTCGTATTTCAGATTTTGAGAGTTAGACAAAATGCACGGTCCATTACGTCCCGGCTTCTTTACGAAAACCAGAATAGAACGAACCTAGCAAATAACTGAACGATCTCACGAACAATGTAAAATGTTGAATTTTACTGGGTTATCGTTCGAAACGTTTAGGACGCCGGCGAACGTAGCGGTTCGTGAAATATAGTGAATATAGTGAAAAATGGCCCTTACTAATAAGTTCATGGCGTCCATTTGTTCGTTGGCTTCTCTTTCCTTTATATTCAGATTCAGATTTATTGTATGAAAATTATAATAGACTGTGTGTCACCGCGTCGGTTTACATTCGATTCTTAGTGAGCACGTAGGTGAGCGCGTTGGTACACCAACAAGAGTGCGGTTATAACATTTCTTGCGGGCACCCGGCTCCAGGAATAGACATGATTACAAATAATGACAACAACAACAAACGGAGGAAATATATACATGAGAAAAAAATTAATAAATATTTAGAAAAGGAAAATAATTGTCCGTAGTGACAGTTTTTACATTGCTACGGGAAAAGCGCAAGCTTATTATTCGTTTATCGTTTCTTTGCACCTATGTTGTGGTGTGTGCGTTTTTTTCGTATGTTTTGTGTTGATGTCGCACGGATGGTGACCTTGGTTTCTTCTGGTAGCTCGTTGAAGATCTTTTAGATAAATATATTTTTTTATTTTTCTCGGAAAATGTTTGTATTATGTTTTATGTATATGTTCAAATATTAAATGCATCGTGTTTTCGATTCACCACCTGCAATTTCTGTGCAAAGATGTTATTCCGTGAAATAAATGACATTTAAAATTTATTTTATTTCATTTTATTTTATTGATGGAGTAACTCCTTGGACACAGAACTCAAAGTTGGGAACCGAAAACACGAGGCATATAAAATACATAATACATAATAACGACTAACATTTTTCGTAAAAAAAAAAGTCAGAAGTTATAAATATAAAACAAAAACCTTAGGAAAGCCTAATGAAAAACTTAATTAAAAGCCTAATGATCCGATAGACCGCATTCCCTTTATCGAGGCAACTCTGCCTTATTTTTATGTATGTATTCATATATTAGGATCACTCCGTTCGCCTTACAAATTTCATGGAGAAATGAATGAATCGACCGCAAAGTTATTCATGTTCGAAATTATGCATCTTACACGCGAGGCATCTGTTTGTCAACGTCAGTCGCATCGTTTATGTCCCGAAATACTGGAATTTCCGCGTATTTTTTGGTTTGTCGGTACAGTAAAAAAACATTTTCTTTTTCGATTCAATAACATCGATGACCGTTACTCTGCGGTATCGAGGACAAAGTGTCACAACGGTTGGACCGTTTGAGATATTCCGTCTCTTACAGCCAAAGAATAACTTTGATTCGTCCTAACCTGTGTCTACGAGCCCTTGAATGCTTTATTTATCACCTTCAAAGATATTCGAAGAATAACCCATTTCCGCGGATTCTCGAATCTTTCTATACAGCTTTGCGCCGATTACACACACTCGTCCGTGATCCCCAACACACGCGAAGGTGAACTAAAACACGTGGCCGTCCGCTTTCCGTGGGCCATGACGCTGAGTCGTGATTGGCTTCGCGCGATGTAAAATCCCCTCCTCTCCAACGCGAGCGCCAATAACGCTCTCTCCCTCTGGCACTCAGGGTGTCACACAAAAGTAACATCATGCGAAATACCGCGCACTGCAATCAATAATAAAAGACTTACTTACTTACTCATCGTTTTTTCACGAAAGGTCTTTTGAAAAGCTGACAGATTCTTCGACTTTTTCCTCTCGCCAGTCAGCGTCGGTGAAAATAAAGTTAATTGCAGTTTTCTATACCGACCGGAGGCTGAACGAGGTTCTACGTATCCTCGCACGCCGAGCGTGTGTCGCCGTTTCCCTCCAATCGCGGCTCTCCCACCAGCAGCGCCACCGCCGTAGCGTTGCCAATTAAAATTTCGAATTTCAAGTTCCTCCCCAAAGCATAACGTCCAACGGCTTGCGATGCTCGTGGATGTTGTTGCCTGCTTGTACTTGTTTATCGGGCGGTCCAGTGACTGTTACCTCGAATATCACTGATCCGCGGGAACTATTCGATTCGCCGCCTCGAGGATACGAAACCGGTAAGTTTTCTGCGAGTGAAGAAAAAGTAACTGAAAACAAATCTCGAAATTTTATCGTCGTGATTAACGGCACGCTGCAAACGGTCAGTCCGACCGAGGGGGTATCTCGTTCTAATTCTCCGTGTGGCGTATTTCAGTCGAGAGAACGAGAAACAACAAACACCACGATGGTCTTCAACAGGCGAGATCTCGAGAAAGCATTCTCGCCCAACAAAGTACGGAGATTCGCGAAGAAGCCGGTCGGCGTTACGACGTTCAAGCCGAGCACCAGTGGGGGTACGTCGGAAGCGCCGCAAGGCGATGGCAATGCTCAGACGAGTATCCGCGTCATCGTCCGCGTTCGTCCTCACAACGATAAGGAGTCTCAGGACAACTACAGAACGGTCATCAAAGTGGTCGACGACAGGATGCTGATTTTTGATCCCAAGGAGGAGGAGAATCCTTTCTACTATCGCGGCGTAGCTCAGAAGGGCAGGGATCTCTTGAAAAAACCTAACAAAGAGCTGCAATTTATGTTCGACAGAGTCTTCGACGCATCCTGCACCAACGAGCAAGTCTTTGCGGGCACGACGAAGGACGTTATATCGAGCTTGCTGGACGGCTACAACTGTTCGGTCTTCGCTTACGGGGCCACGGGCGCCGGAAAGACGCACACCATGCTGGGACGCGAAGGAGATCCCGGAATAACTTTCAGGACCATGTCCGAACTGTTCGCCCAGATAGAGGCCCAGGAGGAACACAGAGAATTCAATCTCGGAGTAACTTATCTCGAGGTTTACAACGAGAATGTCTGCGATTTGTTGAACAAATCGGGTCCTCTGGCGATTCGCGATGACGGCCGACACGGGATTATCGTCGCCGGGCTCAAGATAATAACGATAAACTGTCCGGACGAGCTGCTGACGCTCCTGGCGCGTGGCAACAAAAATCGGACGCAGCATCCAACCGACGCCAACGAGGAGAGCAGCCGTAGTCATGCAGTTTTTCAAGTTTATGTTAATATAACAAACAAACTTGACGGGCAGATGAAGCACGTGAAATTGTCGATGATAGATCTGGCAGGATCGGAGAGGGCTTCCGCTACAGGCTGCAAAGGCGCAAGATTCAAGGAGGGAGCCAATATCAACAAATCCCTACTCGCTCTCGGTAACTGCATAAACAATCTAGCCGATGGTATAAAGCACATACCGTACAGAGACTCGAAGCTCACACGTCTGCTGAAGGATTCTCTCGGCGGAAATTGCCACACAGTAATGATTGCCAATGTCGGACCGTCGAGTCTCAGCTTTGAGGACACGTACAATACTCTTCGTTACGCCAATAGAGCAAAGAAAATAAAACTTAACGTCAAGAAAAATATAATATCATGCCAGATGCACGTTACCGGATACATAAAGATGGTCGAGGAGCTGAAGAAGGAGATAAATATGCAAAAAGCGAAGATCCTGCAGCTCGAGAGCAGATGCGTCGATGGCAATGTCTCGTCGCCGGAATCGCGACACTCGAGATCCGACGAGGACGACAAGGATTTCACGGATATGTGCGAGAGGATGATCGATCTTTACAGAACGAAGGGACAGCTCAACGAGAAAATTTTGGCACTTCAGAGCAGCGACAAGATTCTTTGCTGCAGAATTCAGTACAAGATCGCCGCGGACAAGAGGCTGCAGAATCTCACAGCGACGGTCAACGCGATGTCCACGGAGGAGCAGAACGCTAGCGGTAAATCACGAGTCAACAAATCTATGCTCTACTTCAAGCGTCAGCGAGAAGTCGTGAAGATCCAGATGGATGCCGCTTGGACCGAGCTTAAATCGATCGAGACTCAAATCGATGCTCTGAATGGCGCGCTGAAGACGAAAAAATTCGCTGATAAATTGCGCGACAAGTGTGCTCGGGAGATATGCGAAATCGAAAAAACGCGTTTCCAACAGCAATACGAGCACGCGAGAAAAGTCAGCAGTCTTCAGCAATGCGAGATGCAGTCGATAGATACCATAGTCATATCTATGAGTTCGACTCTGCAACATTACTACAATCTGATGCGCGGCTTTGGCAATATGACCGAAAAGATGAAGGAAGAGTTCAAGCAGCTCGTTAAATCCCTCGAAGGTGTTCGCAACATAAAATGGGCCGACACCGACACAGACAAATATTCGCCCGATGATTTTTATACCTTGACTTGTCTCAGTACGCAGGAATTGGACGATCCGTTGAACAGCGAGATGCCTATATACTCCGCGGCTTATCTGGATGAAGATGATTCTCCGAAAAACGAACCGAAAATTTCGAATCTTTTGAGCGCAACCTTCGATGGAACGCCGATCCGTGATCCGGAGCCTCAAGCGGTTGCGCCCGGTTCTCTGAACTCGACTATCACCCTGGACGAAGAATCGGCGAGCGTCGCGACTTCGAAGAATGCCGAAGACATTGCGAACATCGAGGCGATAAAGGCGAATCAATTGAATAACACTTTCAATCTAATGGAAACGAAGTCAAAGAAACGAACTCTCACGGACAAAAATCTAACGAGCAATCGAACGCCGATAAAAGTGGCGAAGAAAATATCACCGAGGTCAAGATTGCCAGCGAATTCAATTGTTGTAGCGACGACTGGCAAAGAGAACAAAATCGTCAACAAGCCATCGTCGGTTATGAGCGCCAAGAGCATCGCTATTCTCAACAAACTGAAGACTGATAGACTGAAACTACTGCCGCAACTTTCCAACGCGAATCTCGACAGCGGATCTGGCGATGGCAGTCTTTGCAATAAAGTTGTGAGAGTCAAGGAGCGCCGTGGATTGAACGGGACGCATCCCTATCAGAAAATGAACACGAAACCAAAGTGAGTTACGACATAAATTCAACGAAATTCGACACGGGACGAATTACAGTTTTTAAAAAAATTATCCCGGCACATAAGAGGTCAAATTAATTTATACATCAAAAAGAAAACATTGCGATTGCATCACGTATTATAAATAGTATATCCATCGCTTCGTTCGATGAACGTTACAACAATCTAAGCGCAAGGAACGACGATGCGTACGAGAGTTACCATTTGAACGCACGTTGTGAAAAAAATCGGCTTGAAAAAAGTTTACATTAGTTTAAAAAAATTACAAAGTTTCGAATATTTCATTTCCAGACATGTCCCGCCCATGCCATCGTCTAGAGTACCATGGTAGGAAATAATCGAACGTCGCTGTAGGAGTTAGAAGTTATACATTTGAAATGTTGTTCGACCTGTGTATATAATAATATATGATAGAGTTAAGATATTGCTGCTGACAGAACTGAATAACAGCGTAGAATTGCACAACGACGAATTATCTTGGAATATATTTTTATTTTACTTATTTTTCGGACTCCACCGCTTTATAACAAATACTTGCCCGGTGATGCGTCTCGAGACTGCCATAACGTTAAATTGCAGTACTTTTGGACTGTTAAATTATACTGACTCAAAATTGCTCCAAGTGTGAGTCGGTTATAAAATTACTAATAAATAATTACCATTTAGAAACACTAATACGTAGAGCCTTCACTTGTTTCGCTCGTAAGGCACTCAAAATTGTACGATTAATGTTTTTTGTATGTGTAAACATGCAGGCTTGACGAGATCGCACTAGCAAATTAATATGTCATTTGTTTCACAAGATACATTTATATAGATATATTTTTAACAAAAAATGAAAAAGCACTGCACGAATGAGCAGTAATATTAGATTTTGTATTTTTATAGAAATTAATGTTTTGTAATTGTTTTTTTTTAAGATAGCGATAAAAGTATTTATGTACCTAACCTACGATTTCATGATATTTCGAGAACCCGCATCGGCGCTCAGCGTAGAGTTTTGACGCTACCCTTCTGGTCTTTCAGGGCTACGGTGTTGCTTAGAATATCCTGAAACGAATATAAGCATTTCGATGTTACGTAAAAAAAAATGTAAAATAAAAAACTTACGTATTCGTCCAACGCACGCAGAACGAGTTTCACAGGATCCGTGAGTTCGCGATCACCGGAAACTTGACGATTGCCAATGATCGATGGAAAAATTGATCGCGAACGATCGAACAGAGACGCGAAGGAGTGCAGCAAAAATGCGAGGAAAGCTAGAGAAGCGAGCACGCTCACAGTGTCGATTGCTCTGAAAAACGCGAGGAAAAACCTTTTTTAGCAAAGCCCATTCCTTCACCGAAATTTCTTGGGATTTTATGCAAAACGAATATATATATTTATATAGCAAAAATCTATGAAAAAAATAAAGATGATGGAAAAAACTCACGGGAAAATCGCTGGGGACACCGGACTAATGGGATACCCGCCGTAGTAGCTGCGAGCCTCCAACCCTGTTTCACCCTTGCTCCGATAATCCGGCACGGGATTCAGCACCGATTCGCGGGGTTTTCTGTCGGCCATGAAACGCTCGACGAATCGACAGATCGGGAGATTCCTGCATGTTGGCAAATCGTGCAAGACTGTTGCGAGAAGTGGGTAAAAATCTTCGGAGGAGTTCGCTGGGTAGGCCTCGTCGGGCTCCATTCTTGCCGTGACGAGCGCGGTACACAGAGCGAGAAAATGTAATCTTCGCATGTTTCTACAAATAACGCAATAGATTGTTCGCATGATTTTTTGTTGGAGATGTAAAGTATCATTGTTATAACAGTATCATCAATTTTAAAAAAAGTCGCAGCTGTAGGACGAGGGAGCTGTTGAACAAAGATCTGAATGATTGATCTATAGATCTGTATAGATCTTCATTCAATTTGTATTTAAACCAGTTGTTTCCTAAACCAGTGATTATCAATGAAAGTCTCACAATTAAAAGACGTATATAATATGCACATCCTTACTTACTCCAACAATAGTCGAGCTCTGTGATCTATAATAGAACTCCACAATTTTTTCACCTTTATATTTCGGAATCGTCGAATGTCGCAGATTCCATCTCACCTCGATAAAAAAATGCTTCTACTCCTTTCCGCGCTTGCCCGGCCATATATACTCTGTATAAAATTGCCCTATTGTCTCGGAGGCGCTCCACTCGGTTGCTACGCCGTGAGCTTCCCGATTGCGCCTGAATCTATGACGATTTGGGTGCTTCCTGCGTGACGAATTTCTGCACGCATGTCCTGACCCGATAGCGAATAGATTTCATCTTTTCAGTCTAGATAACTCGAAGTTCTTTTTTACAGTTATACAACGCGTCCACTTATACTGCTTGTATTGCTCTGTCGAAAGAACCATTACTGTGTCACGAAGAAGAACAAACAAATCGTACAATGGATCTAGAGACATGAATTTATTCAATTCGCTTGGGCAGCCTTGAGATGCAACATATTTTTCACAGCTGCTTTATACTTGTTTAACGAGTTAGGTTCTTCGCCGTTGTTTATGAGATCGGAGACAGCGATCTTGTACTCCGTTACGTGAGGGATCGTTTCGTAATCAAGATCCTCCGGTGGATTCGGCCACGCGCGAATCGCCACAAGCGTCTCGCGACTCTTGTGCTTGTCCCAGTCGTAGTACTCCATGTCCGCCAGTGTTTTCTCGGCCTCCCATGGCTCGACACGCTACAATAATTACGGTATTATTAGTTGAGTACATTTAAAAACTCGCTAAAAGATTTGAAAGAAAAATAGCTGTATCAATAAACTACCATTTATATTACTAGATTTTAAGATTTCATCTGAGTTCAATATTAACAATGGATAAAACGATTATATTAAAACAAAAAATGATAGCATTTTGGTGGACATTTTTTTTTCGAGATTTTAATGAAAACGTGTTCAGAATACTCGAAAACATCGAAAAAGCACATTTAGAAAAAATGTCCGGATCTATATGATCTAGACGCGAAAAATTCAAACTGCTATAATTCGAGAATGGCTCGACTGATCAAGCTGAAATTTCACACACAACATGTTTGGTGAATAGGCAATGTTTTTTTTTTTTTTTTTTTCAAAACTTCATAAAAAAATGTTCAGTTCTTTTTTTGTACATGATTTTTTTTACATTGAATTGAATTAGTTTGTCAGCTTACCCAGGCTTCATTGTAGATCGCTGTAAGAAGATACTCTGCGTATTCCCAATTCTGTTTCCTTGTTGGGCATCTGTCGGCTGTTATGGTAAGAACATCGGTTTTGGGATTGTATCGCTCTCCAGCGAGTCTCAGCAGTTTATCCTTGGCATGAGTGTCCAGCGTCAGACAGGACACTTTGATTCTCATGCTGACAATCCTTGCCAATGGATCCCTGATGCTCGGACTGGAGTAACAATAATCGCTGGTTATCATTTCGAGAGGAAAATGCTTCTCGCACTTTTCCTCCGTCTCGAGACCCTCCGGCCACTGAGTGCAGAATTGTTTCAGTGCTTCGCAGTGTCGCTTGATGGCAGGTGGCGTCACATGTAGAAAATTTGGAATCTTCATTAATTCGGCATTGCCCCATTTGCTCGGAGGTGCTGCACGCTTCAAGGGATAACCCTGGCGCACGGGGAGCGGCACCGAGGCGGGATGGAACGTGCGTGGACCCGGCCATACCGACGGCCAGTCCTGGTCCGTCGCCATTTGGTTGGCTCTCGGCGGGGGAACATTGGCATGCTTTATTTGGTGTTTCTTTTGTTGGACTTTCTTCGGGATCAGTTCCAGAACTCGAAATTCACCTGCACGATCAACGACAATTAAAAACGAATCGATGGCGAAGATACATTTTTACGACGAGCTTACGCTGTGTACGTACCGATAACCTTGACATCTTCTCTCGCCGCACCGGTTGCGTACCCGGCTGTGATATTCGGCAATCTTGACAGCGTGAGAATTGCATTTCTCTCCGCTAAACGTATCAATACAGACATCGTTGATGCCGTTTTTTGAATTATATTTGTTGTGAGTAGTTAACCCTAAAAAGTAAGTGAACTCCGTTAGGAGCACAATCAGCTGTTCTCCAATCCCGAGACGACTGGTTCTGTTCCAGGAGTTCCTCGTGTCTAGGATTTTAACTCTCGCTCTCGATATTATTAATAAATATGTTCTATTGATTTTTATACATAAAACATCTATCATCAAGTTATTTAATTCATAATATCAAATCCATTTTTATGAGTACCTCAATGTGATGGACGGGTTCTATTTAATCGATTTACAATTACGTTAATTAATTGCTTTTTCATCTGAATTATCCGTGAATCAATAAGGATGTATATAGATTGAATCTCTGGTTGATTAAGCCGATCAAAGGAGATCGTTAATACAGACATTGGCTTGTGACGATATTTTCTGTCGAAAAATTTGTATCTCTAGCAAGGCAACAGATATATGCATCCGTAGGAATTACAGGTCGAAAAAAGTTTCCCACACTGTATGTTATATCAAACGCTTTCTTTAACTCCTTCCAAGTGCCACATAAGAATCATTGGCGACAATTTCTTATCTCGACCGGAAGTAGAACTTCCTTTACGCGAAAGCGTAAAAGGTACGAAAGACGTGACGATGACTTCAGTACAATAATATCCTTCCTGCTGTAACAACACCGTTGTTACTCCAATTAAAATTCCAACAAAGTTTTTAAACAATGGAAGACGAAGTGCAACAACCGCTGTCGCGTATTCTTTATCGTCAATCGTCCCTCGAAATTCCTCTGTCACCTTCCGTACCATCGGACTCCGATTCGGACGGCGATTACGAAATTATGACTGGTTACGAAAGTATGAAACCTCAGATTATCGGTTACACGGCAAAAGATAAAGTTTCATTGGATAAAGTAGTCACACCTCCCGAAGACATCAATGATGCATCGCTACATCCTCGAGTTCCACAGCCGGAAGAGAAAATCTCTGAAACAATTAGCGACGAATCTACGGGACTGAACATTGGTGAGTGGTGATGATAAATAATTATTTATCACTCAAATAAATAAAAAAAAATAATAGTAAAATAAAAAATAATAGTAAAATAAAAAATAATAGTAAAATAAAAAATAATAGTAAAATAAAAAATAATAGTAAAATAAAAAATAATAGTAAAATAAAAAATAAATAAATAAAAAAATGAAAAAAAAAACTTATCGCTCAAATAAAAATGTCAATCGTACGATAGATCGTAAGTGGGAGGAGGATGAAATTGTATAAATTGTCGACGATCCACAACCCTGCAGTCCGTTTCCCCGTTCCTATAGCCGCCAAAATCCTGTGGAGGGAATAACCCGCAGCTGATCGTCTCACAACCACATCTGCTCCGAGCACACGCGCACACTCAGAGCTCGGCTCATTTCTATAGAAGGCTGTTTTATTCTCAATGATGACGTTTGGCCGCTTCGTAATCCGTAGGAGTTGCAGTCATGGCGTCTCCGCGACCAAAATCTCCTCGTCCACCGATACAAGCGAAAAAAGACGATAAGGAGGAGAGTTTCTGGGACAAAATTGGAACACTGGGACGCAAGAAACGAATAAAGGAAGGTAAGATATAAAAAAGATCTTTCCCGACAATCGTGTACGGAAAAAATAGAATAGAATATACCGATACTCCAAGTGGCAAGTTTGTATACAGTCGCAAACAATACCCTTATAAGGACACACGAAGATCGTCGAGATAGATTTTATAAATTCGGATTAATATTTATTTTAATTTTCAACCAACAGTTCAAGAAGTTCAGGAGGAGGGAAAGTATGCAATCGATTCACCTGGCTACGCGGCAAATCCGGATATGCCACCGGAAGACTATGCACTCGACGAGAACGAGGAACGGTCCATGATTGAGCCAAGAGCTCTGGAAGACCCCAAACTTCAAGAACTCATTTTCGTTCTTATCGAGTGGATCAACGACGAATTGGCCGATCACAGAATAATCGTTAAAGATATCGTTGAGGATCTTTACGATGGACAAGTGCTCCAAAAGCTGATTGGTAAATATTTGTCTTTGAAAAACAAACGCCCGTCCATTTCAATTTTGCTATACAGTTAAACCTTCTTTAATACACTGAAAATGAATTATACTTATTACTTAATGATACGATTTTTTATTTATTGTTAGAAAAATTGACAGGCGACAAATTGGACGTACCGGAAGTGACTCAGTCTGAGGAGGGGCAGAAACAAAAGCTGGAAGTAGTTTTATCGGCAGCAAATCGCATACTGGGACGTTACAGTCCTCCCTACAAATGGAACGTCGAGAGTGTCCACGCGAAGAACATAGTCGCGATTTTGCATCTTTTGGTCGGACTGGCTCGTCAATTTCGAGCTCCCGTGAGACTTCCCGAGAGAGTCGCCGTGCAACTGGTCGTCGTTCGCAAGAAGGACGGTCAGCTAATACACAGAACTGTGAGGGAGGAGATCACCTCGACTTACGACGATTTGGGAATGCGATGCGAACGCGACGCTTTCGATGTTCTCTTTGACCATCCACACGACAAACTCGCCGTTGTTAAAAAAGTAAATTTAATCTGCTCATCGAAATTTTTTTGATTTTTTTTGCCTTTACGAGCTGGGCGTTCTAATAATTTTAATTTATTGATTCATATATTTTTCTTTTGTTCAGTCACTCATCTCGTTCGTGAACAAACATCTCAGCAAAGTTCATCTGGAAGTCACGGATTTGGATAATCAATTCCACGACGGGGTCTTTCTGACTTTGCTGCTAGGATTGCTGGAGGGTTTCTTCGTTCCATTGGGCAATTTCCACTTGACACCGCAGACTCACGATCAGAAGGTCCACAACGTCTCATTCGCTTTCGATCTGATGCAGGATGTCGGCCTACCGAAGCCGAAAGCTCGACCGGAAGGTAAGAAGACAAATCCTCTTACATTCGATTAATCCATAATCCTCGAATTTTTTCGTTTCAGACATCGTCAATCTGGATCTAAAGTCAACGCTTCGGGTCCTCTACAATTTGTTCACAAAGTACAAAGGAGTAAACTAATTTTATAAACGCTAGATCGATTTTAAAATTGCATCAGAGATCCGCGCCCTGTCACGGGCTATAAATTAACTATAAATTTTACTAACCAAAGAGCTCGATGTACTTCGTGCTACTGCGTTGTTAGACGATCGCGAAACTGCCATTATAATATTATTTATAATCCGTTAAATGACTACAAATTTGCGAATCTATTTTATACGACTATACAGACAAAACGAACTTTTAACGGAGGATAATGAAATTTATCCCGCGTGCCTTTTTATAGTAAATATCGATGATTTTATCAACTCGTTATATATACCATTTACATTATTGACGATTAATGCTGTAAAAATAATTTTTAAATAAACTGATGTTGAAACCATATCGGACTATCTTTTTTTGTTCTTTAAAGATGTGCGACGAGTAAGAGTTATTGCTGGAAGATTATTTAATTATCCGTCGTATGTAACTCATAAATTTACATATTAAGCTACTCGATAATAAACATAAAGTTATTGTATGTGGAAAGTTCGTATATGTAATTTTGATTACAACAATCTACTTTTGACGTAGAATATCACTATAAGTTTCACTAGTATGGACTTTTTTCGTTTTTTTTTTGTACGCTAAACGCCTATACGCATACAAAGTGCCAATCAACTGGGATATACAATATTAAATATCGTTGAATCAACAAAAAAAATATTCAAAAACTAAATCCAATAATTTTAACATCGATGATAAGATTTTTTAGCTGCAACGCTTTGCATGAGAAAAATCATACGAGTCTTTGGTTCGATCAGTTATTTCGTGTAGGCACTAAGACCGCAGTAACAATAACACGCTCACGCCTCGTCCTTACACTCTATGGCTGTATAAAATTATATAGATTAGATTCAAACACCGACAAGGTGATCGTTTTTTTTTCATACAAAAATTCACACTGCACAAAGCCAGAAACTGTACATTTGAAAATCGTGACGATAATGGAGGCAATCATTTAAACGAAACTAATGTTTTACAAATGATTTACAGTCATATATAGATTCATGCTTAACTCTATATTATAATAATTCTCTTTAACGTTAGATTATATCGAAAGTCTTGTTTGATGAATATTTCATACTGACGACCCTGCGATTTCGTGTTGTATCCTTTTTCTTCTCTTAATTTTTTAAATAATACTATTTTACAATACGAGACTATAATTACATATACTACAATGACCGGTACAAACTAACGTGTTCTCATTAACTGGAGTATCAAAGATATCAATTCTCAATGCCGGATATTTAGCACCAATTATTTTCGAATGCATAAGAATAAATGTGAATACGGAAATTCCGTTTAGTTTGCTCTGTGTTTTTTCTTTTGCTCACATCGCGGCACTTGAATGAATATTCAATAGATAACAATATCTGGAACTCGAATCATTAGAATTATTATCGATAACGACACCACTCGATCCAACGATAATTAATTGTTATTTATCGTCGTAATAATTTATATCGACGTGGCGAATAATACAAAAATACGATTATTGAAACATCACCGACAATTCATATCCCTGAGCTTTCCAGTCGATGCAATGTAGCTGCATATACGTTTCATATTTCACAACGATAATTGCGTAGATAGATAAACGCGTAGGTCATACCGACGTCGATTCCCCTCCGAATTGCGCCAGCATGTGACAATGCTGCTCCAGACGTTTTATGCTCGCCATTAGATGGGCGTTTTGAACGTATAGATCTGTCGATAGCAAATCTGCTTTTGCTAATTGTTCGGCCTAGTAACAAACCATAAAACAAATATTATAAGTGGACTGACAAATAGAAAAAAAGCTTGTGTTGAAAATGTACCTGTTCCTGATTCGCTTGAACCTGTATTTTCAACTTTTCTGTAGTAGTCTGCAGAGCGAAGCGCAGGGCCGCTACCTCTTGGCAGTGCTGTTGCCAGGTTTCTGACCAATAAAAAAAATTAATTTATTGATAATGATTAACCGGCAAAAAGTACCAGTAAAAAAAAGTGGCAAATAAGAGTCCTGTAATAGAAACAAAAAGCATCATTTAATTAATAACAATTTACACTTACGCTGTAAAATTCTCTCGGCACGCTGGTGCTGATGCGTCAGCGAGATTTTGAGATTGCGTCGTTTTTTCTCCTGCGCCTGCAGCCTCTCGTTTAGTGCCTTGAGCACGCCGATATTAATACGACACGGATCTTCCACATCTCCTTCCGGACCGAAACGACTAATGGCCGTAACATTTTTAAGCTCTGAGACTCCCTTCATCAAGCTATCCTTCTGCTTCGACAAGTTAACGCATTCGTTGTCGATCTCAAGCTTCTTCTGGTATAGTCGATGCAACTCCGCTTTATGCACGCGGCAGAGTTCTTCCATAGAATTGTAAGCGTCTATTTGCTGGCAGTAACAGTCGCGAATTTTCGGTTGCGGCATCGTGTACGGTGTATCATTCGCAACCGTACTCTCCGCAATTTGATTCAATTTGCTGGGATCGAAGTTTCGATGATTCGCAGGATAGTGAAGCAATTTTTTATTCGCTACTGGATTATTTATCGTGCCGATTGAACAACTGTGCTGCTGATCGTTGCCTGAATATGTCGTTGCGCTCGACGAAAGCTTCGCGAAAGGTTTGCACTCGATCTCCGTCTCATCGAAGGGGAATTGCGTCGAGGCTTCGCTCGTCGTCGACGACTCCAACCGCCGCTTCTCGTTCGACAATTTTTCTTGCAATTCTTTTATCTCGTTGTCCTTCTGCGAGAGCAATTCACTAGTCTGTGTTTTCAATTCTTCGAATTCTTCCTCCAGATACGCGTACTGTTCCTCGAGATTGAATTTCTCCTCGATAGGGGACAATCGTCCGTCGCTGCGAGCTTTCTCGCTCGGATTAAATTGCTCCTCGTACTCAGCCATCTTCGCTATAAGCTCGGTAAACTTGTCGTCAGTCATTTTTTGCTCCTGCTCGAACAATTGTCTCTCCTCCTCCAATTTAGCTGCCCAATAATCCTCGCACTGCTCGTACTCTGTTCTCAGAAGGTCCAAACTTCTTTCCAACTCCGCGCAGCGATCGGACAATTGTTTCTTTTCCATCGCGTGCTTGGCCTCCTGGTCTTTCAGCATATCGCTCAAAGTTGCACGAATATTTTCCTCGCTATCGACGCCGCTCAAACTGTGCGTAACGTTCAACGTAATGTTGCTCCTGTCCCTGTCGATTCGTGAAAATTCCAACGATGTCGAAACATCGTCCTTGCGAGGTGGATAATCACGGAGACTCGTTATTTTTCTCTTGGACGCACTCTTCGTATCTAGATTATTGAAATTTTTGTCGATGTTGTTTATCAACTCGTCGCTCTGCGATATGCGCTTTGCGTGCTTTGCCTTGTCGCTCTGGCCGACTACCAAGTCTCGGAGGGATTCGCTGGTGCGCTCCTCGCACTCTACTTCGAGCTCATTTTCCACCTCCGCCTTCTTCGGCGAGGCATCGATATCGTCAG
The DNA here is from genome assembly GCA_917499995.1 of Ichneumon xanthorius. Classification (NCBI taxonomy): domain Eukaryota; kingdom Metazoa; phylum Arthropoda; class Insecta; order Hymenoptera; family Ichneumonidae; genus Ichneumon; species Ichneumon xanthorius. Next base: position 4,937,117 of record OU824202.1, on the reverse strand, counting down.
TAACTCTTGGAGCGACTGATACTCGCGACAAGTTTGTTTCTAATCCAGTTATTATATCAGATATATTGCTTCTGAATGCGCAGTAATCGGAGGTGCATTGAGTTTTGGTATTGAGCAAACTCTTCAGCTCGCGAACGATCGATCTTATGGCGTTGCTCAGCTCCGAAAGCTTCGTGTCGTCTACCTCTACAGCGACGTTTTTGCACCATCCGTTAGACGATACTTGGTCAAATCGCAAAGATTCGTTACGTCGATCGTTCAATTTTTCCGTTGGAGTGTTCGGAAGAGAAGACGGTCCAGCTTCCGAAGATTTGTTCTCGGAGCTTCGATTCTTCATAAACTCTACCTCGGTCGTTAGCTCGTCGTTCTGGTCTCTCAACAATGCGACTTCTTCTTGCAATCTCTTTATTCTATTCACTAGAAGTATTATCTGTTCGGATTCTCGGCCGTCATCGCAGGTCTCCACCTCCTCGTGCTCCGCCGCGAGATGCTGTACTTGTAACGACAATTGATTGTTCGAGGATTTGAGTTTGGATACCTGTTCGGTAAGTGATTCGACTTCGGTCTCGAGAGTCTGATTTTCATGAAGAACGTTGACCAACTGCGCCCGAACCTGCTGCTCCTCATGCTGTACCACTTGAAGCTGACGGTCAAGAGCCTTCAGAGCCGCCGTGTGGGCCTCGCGTTCCGTTGAACATTGGATCGACAAATCCTTCGTTATCTCCGCGTGTCTCTGCTCCAATTGTTTCAACTGATCTTGACGCGATTTTTCGAGTCTGACGTGATGCTCGTCTATCTCCTGGGCCAGAAGATTCGCCCGCTCGTTCGCCTCTGCAACGTCGATGCGTAATTTGTCTCTCTCGCCGCTAAGATTTTCGACTAAGGTGCTGAAAGAACAGGAAAAAATAAAATGATTTTTACGACCCTCGAAGTTTTCCTGTTGTCCGTCGATAACTTACATCATGCTACGAACTTCCTCTTGATAGAGAGTCAGAGCTCCTTTGAGAAGACTTATGTGTGTAGCGGTAATGGCATTCTCCGGTTCATCTCGAAGGTTCTTCAATTCCTCGCACAACACCGTAGTCAAATCGGTGAGTCTTATCTCGGAGCTTGTGAATCCGAGATCCGACAAGAGCGTCGCCGCATCGGAAACACCGGCGACCTCCCACATACTGACTATAGTGCTTATTCTCGCGTAGCCAGTCTGATGAGGGCCGAGTATGTGGACGATACTCTGGCTATCGCGGGTCTTCATAACGTCGCTTGACGATCCGTTACCCCAATCCAGGGTCAATTGCTCGTGCGTATTTTTCTCGGACTCGAACAGCAGGATGAACTCATCGAACGTTATGAAACCATCGCAGTCCATGTCGAGCTTCTCGAATATTTGCTCGAGCATCTACTCGAACATAAAATTCGTATCCAAACTGGTATTATTTCTGTTTTCTAATAGGACTTTTTTAGTTTTTTAGAATAACAAATTTTTACCTCCTTGGGAACCGTCGGATATCCAATGCCTGACAATCCGCACAAGTCCGAATGATCTATTTCTCCGTTCATGCCACCGTTGACCTTAACACTGGAATTCTTGGGGCTTTCGTTTGGAGAAACTGAAATATTATTTATTTATTTATTTATTTATTATTATTACTAAAATTCACAGAAGAAAAGTGTAATAGTTACAAAATTAAAATATTTCAATTGAATTTGTTTTTGTAATTTTATACCATACTTATAGCATTGATAAAAATTCTTGAAAATTATGTGCAAATTTTGTAAGATTGGTAATGATAAAACGACGAATTTGCAAAAAATGTATACGGACCGTGCGATCGATGTCCATAATCGTTGGACTGTGTAGCGCGTGGTTGCGTTGACGAATCCTCGGTGTCTCTGGATGTAAAACTGCGAGACGTCGTTTGAGTTTGACCCAACAATTTGAGCAAGCCGTCGCGGAATGTCTTGAAACTAATGAAAGTAGCCTTTCTCTCTGAGAGGCAAGATATCAATTCGTCGCTACGCTCTTCGAGCTGTAATTTATTGCACAGCGAACTCAGACCTTCCCAGCGCAGTTTGGTGTCCCCTTCGTCTACGCAACTATTGAAAACTGCTAAAAGCTGCTCTTCGTACGGATCGCCGCTGCCTCCCTCCATTGCATTTTTTGTTTTGTTTTTTTTTTCTACGTGTATCTGGCCTGCGAATGTCGAAGAAAAGCGACGTCAACAATCCTCTCGCACAATATAGCTAGCGTCCGTACATTCCGTGTTATGGTGCGACGTATGTGAGTCGAGTGCGAATGTCAGGTCAAAGTCAAAGCCAGTGTTGTCGGTAAACAAAAGCCGTAAACGACGCTCGAAGGATTGCCTGCGAGTCACGTGAGTGAAATTTTGATTCTCATTTGATATTTACCGGACAATCTAATAACCTTGTCGTCGAATCGTAGCGTCAAATTTGTGTCGCTAATAAGATAAATTCGATAGATCCGGTATCCAGCGGTATGACAGGTCGAATGATTCAAAGCGAAAGGTGAGGAAACGCGAGATACGAATTTCTAGAAAAGACACGGGCATTCCGTAACGATCGTTGAAGTTACGAGGGTTACGATAGGGTTTTATTATAAACGAATACATACCTGTGTCAATCGTTTTATCGAACAAATAATCATTGCAAATATCTCGCGAAAACCTTGTTGCAGCTCGTTTTTACACTCATTGTTGGCAGTTCGACGGGGGTATCAGCTGATTTTTCGGATCGAGCAGTTTTGGAAAATAGAGGCAACATAGTGGAGACAAATGTAACTATATTGTTGTGGCAACGATGGGGGCGGAGCTTCCGGGGAGTTTTGTTTTCCGTTGCCATGGAGACTCTTATTCAACCGCTCAAACGCCATTTGTAAATAAATTTAACAACATTCAACTGCCGACGCTTTTCACGAAGCAAGTGAACGACGTTCGCTAATTAGTGCTATGGAAGGAATTCAAACCCCCTTACTTTCCCGTATCATCGCTTTATCGTTAAGTTCGTTCATTTCAGTCTTATAACAATTGGTACACCTTTAGTATTCAAAACATATCCATAATCGTCACACTCTTCCGTTATCTTCGTCTCCTATTCACGGACGCGTAAACTTTGCGATTGTCCAACTTTCTCGAATTTTTTGTCAAAAAACCCTGCAACCGTCGTTCGATTTTTTCAACGAGCGGAGTTGCCGCGTATTTTGTTTTACGTTGCAATGAAGACTCTGATGCAACCGTTCAACCGCCGTTTGCAAACAAGTTTAACGACATTCAACTGCCGACGCTTTTTGCGAAGCCAGTGAATCGTTAACTAATTAGTGCAAAGGAAGGAATTCACAGTCGTCTACTTTCCCGCGTCATCTCCTTATCGGTAAGTTCGATCAATCCAGTATTATAACAACAATTGGAGCAGGTTTGATATTCAAAAAATATCCACAATCGTCACATTCTTCCGTTACGTATATCTCGTATACACGATCGCGAAATCTTTGCGATTGTCCAACTTTCTCGCATTTTGTATTTTCCATCCGAGTTCCTTGAATTTTTTGTCAAAAGGCAGTGGATCCGTCGTTCGATTTTGTCCAACGTCGGGTCCTATTACTATAACGACGTTTCCCGCGTAATTATTCATATAATTGTAAAATGCGCGACCATTGTTGAAGTAACAGAACAGAAGAGCGTAATCCAACGGAACTCGTATATCCGCATCTTCGTTGTCGATGAAAATCGTTCTTTTTAAAAATTGCGGTGGTGAGTAGACACTGGACCACCAAGATTTATCTGCCTCCACACCCACGACGTCGCAACCTGCGATTAACAAAAACGCAACAGTTAAAATTGTTCTCTTCTTTATCGACCTTAGTGAAATTATAACGATTGCAAAGAAACAAAAGAGCGTAACCCGTATGCGTTAACACGGGGGACACGTAATTCTGCCTTTTAGCCGTCGATGTATTTTTTACCTGAATATTGTTGAATTATCCATTCGAGCAGTCCAGATCCACAGCCGATGCTCGCGATGCCTCTCAATCGGTAATCTTCGATAACATTTTTAATCCAATTTAAATCGTCCAAACTAGGCCAAAACCAAAGCAGTCTTCGACCTTCGTCGTCTTCCTCGTTTCTTCCTAAATTAATAATTCTTTCCCACTGTCCCCGGCTGTGTAACTTGCGCACCTGGTCCTCGAAGTTTATTTCACTCATGACGATGAAAGAACGATTTTAACCCGACGCGATATGTACTCGCTTCTTCTCAATATCTCACAGTGAATGAAAGTCTTCAAGGCACTGACTTAAATCGCCTCATTTAACTAATAATAGATCGGGAGGGGGAGGCTTCTAAAAAGCGGAAGGACCTCACGTGGCAAATGTAAAAAAAGACGCTAATAATAGATCAAGGTCAGTTTTAATAGTCATTAGTTCGTATATTCATTGATATCGTGACGTAATTAGCGACTGCCAGACATTGACGCACGTGCGCGCACGCATGCTTCTTCTAGCGCGATTTTACTTGTCACTGTTTCATAATAAATATCTATAAAAAAACATAATAAATATAAGATTAATCGTCGTTCGATAAACGAATAAAATTCTGCAAATGATCCGGCAATTGAGGTACTGAAGTTTCTTACTGCATTAATTTTTGTACTTAGTCATCGTTATAAAACGTACGTTATAAAAATTACCAAAATAACTGTTTTATTCTTCGATTACCGAGCGGCGAAAAAAATCATCTTATGAGATTGTTACAATCATCGTGCAATATCATCATTATTATTGGTAACAATGAGATCGGACGATGAGATACTTTTTTTTTTACGAGACGTCAATGGTCTGCATGGCAAAGTGAATATCGTCCGAGGAGACGTTGAGCAATATTCGCTGTTGGGTATCGTGCCTCGAGTGCTCGCACAGCAGGAGACGGTTTCCACCGAGTCTCGCGCATATGCCAAGTGCCTGTGTGATGTTCGGAACCTTCAATCCTGCAACGAAAGAGTCATATTAACGATCGTTATAAAATTCACCAAACACTGTCGATGGGATATTCAATTGGATATTAACCGATAGGATAACGAACCTTCGAACGAGCAGAGAGCGTCCAATTGTCTATAAACATTTTGAAAACTAGCTTCCTCGACACCGGTTCTCGCGACTTCGGCGCAAACGGCTTGTAAAAATATTTTTTCCATATGCGAGCAATGTTTTATAGCCTGAACTTTAGCGCTCGCTATCATCTCTGTAAGAGCTTGATTAACGTCCTGCATGGTGACGATTTTTCCACCGTTGAGCTCTGTGATTTCGGTGGCCCGGCGACAGATGTCTAGAGCTCGTCTGGCGTCGCCCGATACCGCGGCTACTTTCCTAATTAAAATCCAAGGATGCCATTAACATTGGTTGTTCGGCATTTTGCTACGGAATGAGAACAAAAATCTTCGCGCTCGTACCTCGCAACCAACTGAATAGCTTCGCTCTTAAACGCATCGGAGTCCTTCAACCGAGCCATCACAATCTCTTGCAATTGCTTGTGATTGTATGGCTGAAAAGTCAATCGGGTCAGTCCCAAACGCGAAGTAACCCGGCCCATTAATACTCTCTCAGGTAAATCCATCGTGTTCGCTATCGTGATCACGACCAATTGGGCGTTCACCTTGGCTGGCCAGTCCAGCAGATTGTAGACGACATCTTGACGCTTGTTGCATAAAAGATCGAGCTGAAATAACGTTAATAAAATCGTAAACATTGACATTGGCGAAACTAAATATAATAACTACGATCTGTTTCGACTCTTCGGAGAAGAAATATAAAAAAAAAACTCACCTCATCAACGAGTAACAAAGTCATCGGCCTCTTACCCGTAGATTGGGTAAAACGTTTTTCCAATATCTGATAAGCTTGTTCCCACGTAGCAGTTTGTCCGTTGACCTGTTTGAGTATCTGAACGTAAGCTTGTCTCGGCTCGGAGAGCTTCATCCCGTTTATCTCGATGAAATCGAAATTCTCCAAATTTCCTTTCGAGACAAGTTTCTTCAAGCATCGTATAGCCTCGTTGACGGTCGCAGTTTTTCCCGTTCCTGGCACGCCGCTTATGTATATGCAACCGCCGTTGTTGTCCAATAATTTTCTTTCCAAGAATTCGAATATGTCGTTGAATTCCACTTCCCGACAGGGCAGAGATTTTGGCACGGCGCTGACGTGCAGCTGAGCTCTAGCCTCTTCCAATATAGTTTTTGGCCTTCCAACGTTCGCCGTACGCCGGCTCATGGACGGCGTCAAGTTCCCGTTCTTCATCGACGGTGTAGTCGCCTTTGATATTCTTCGCGCCGGTGTCGTCGGGGTTCTCGGAGGTTCATCGGCGAGCAGCTTCACCGTCGATTTTCTCGGCGTTCTCTTCGGTGTGGCTTCTCCCAATTTCAACGCTGCAGACTTTCGCGGTGTCTTCTTTGGTGTCATCGGCTCTTCCGATATCTTCTTTAGCTTGCGTGGCGTCGTGGAACCTTCCTTTGCCGGATGTTTTCGAGTACTTCGACGATTCGTCGGCGTCCATTCGTCGAAGCCAATGCGCTCGTCCTTATAATCGTCCACCGCGTGCTCTCTATCGTTCCGAATGTCGGTAGTTTCGAGACCGTCGTAATTGTAATTTACCAGCTTAGAATTTCTTCTCGGTCTGGTCGAACTCGGTGTGGTAGGTTCTTCTAATTTTTTAAGCTGCTTCCGAGGCGTTCCTGTGATCGGCGTCGTTTTTCTTCCACCGATTCCACGCGATTCGGTGCCATCAGCATCGTCATCCGATTCGACATCTCTCCGGCCTCGAGCGGATCTCGGAGTAGCCGATAAGATCTTCCTACCCGGAGTTCCAATTTTTTTCCTCGGCTCGTCGAATTCCTCCACGCTCTCCAGAGCATCGTAATTGTAATTCACGAGCCTCGAATTTCGCCGCTCGCGAACAGAACTCGGAGTAACGACGTCGTTCAATTTTTTACTCTGTTTAGCCGGGGTGCCGAATTCTTGCTTAGAGCCAATTTTTTTCGAAACGCGTCCTCGCGAGGTCCCGCCGTCGTTATCCTCGTCCTCGTTGTTTTCGAGCTCAGACTCATTCTCTTTGTTGTGAAGGCTCTTTATTTCCATGTTCTCGTTAGCATAGCTCTTGGAACTTCTTCTCGTACACCTTGGAGTACTGATTTTCGTAACTCCTCCACCCTTGTTCGGACTCTTCAGGGTCGACTCTCCCTGTATAGCTTGAACACTGTGATCTTCATCGCAGTCTACCATCCCACACTTCTTTGGCGTGCCCTTGGTCGATCTTTGTGATGTCCTGCATTTAGTATCTTCGTGCTCCAAGTTTCTTTCTATCTTGTAATTGCTCTGTTCTGTCGAACGTCTCAACTTTATTTTCAACGAAGCATCCTCCCTGTCGAGCTTCTTTGATTTTGATGGAGTACACAATTTTTTTTCTGTATATCCGGAATCACCGGCTAGAGGCCCAACTATCTTATGTCCACTTTTTGGCCCTGAATCGAATATTTCTCCATCGCTGTCTGAATCCAATAATATTGTTATGTCCCCATCGGTACATTTTAGTGACCTTCTGCTCGGTGTGGAACTCATCGATTTCCTTATTACCAATAGGGTTCCTTCTACTTTGCAGAGTTTGTATTTCACCGGCGAACCTGCAACCAGGGTACGATTGCATTTATTATTACATATCATAATAACAATGATAATAAAATAACATTTTTAAAATATTAAATTATTACCGATTATGATCAAATCATCTCGAATTATTATTGATATAATTAGCAATTATTATGTTATTCTCACATATTATGTTATTATTATGTTATTCTCACCGTCGTAACCGATCTCTGGAGAAACGCTGCGACTTTTAGTTTCTGGGCTCTCTTCGCTCGAACTCGTCGCCCTGGGTCTTTTTCTGCTCAGAGCGAAATCACCCTCACAATTGGAATTATCTAAATCCTCCAACTTGTGCGGCGTTCCGAATCTCGAATTCGACGAGTCGTCGATAACGGAATTTTTCTTTTGTTGTGTATAATTCTTCGATCTCGTGCTATCAACGTATCCTTCGAAACTTTGCGAATCTGAGCTCAACTCGGATTCACTGCGGCAGTATGAGATTGGGAAATCTTTGTTCTTACGTTCAGTTACCATTGACATTATCTCTATGAACCCTTTACTTATCCTACGTGTAGATCATTTTTTTTTAAAGATATTTTTCGATGTATATTTCCACGAAGGTGAAGTTATTTTTGTTCGCGTGGAGTGCGAAGCAACAAGTAATTGTCAGAAATCGCGGGAAAGTTGGCTAGAGACGAGGGAAGCCGTTAGGCGTCTTTTTATTTTCGGAACTCTCCTCGAGAGGGGATTTAACATCGGATTACTACCGTACCGACAGCTGCAGTTCTGCATTTATCACCGCTGCCGAGGGTGCGAAAAGATTAATTTATCGTTATGAAAACTTAAACTGACCGGGCATGCAAATGACAAAAAAGTTGTAAGTCTTCTAACAACTTTTTTGTCAAGAATCTGTGCCACAAATTTGCAATGTGTATTTGGAATTCATCTCGAATGTAGCCAGTTAAAGTGAAAGGATTAACTAGGGAACAATAGATAAAGTTGAGAGCAGAGGGCGAGTCGCTAATTTGTGATCAGCCTGACCTGAGCGGTACCTGAGACGAATCCGATCGACCGATTGGCTGGGCTTGGCTCAGCTTGGGTTAGAATCCCGGGATTCGTCAGTGCGCATCCTCTTCACCGATTGTCTTCGTGTTTCGGTGAAAAGCCTCTTTCAAGAAACCAACGACAGCAAACGTATAAACAATTGTGTGCTAGAGTGTTGTTTTACGTCGCCCAACGATGGAAACAATATTGGAGCAACAGCGGCGTTATCACGAGGAGAGAGAACGCTTGAGCGATGCGATGGTCAAAGAGATGCTTCACAAGAAGCCGGGCCATCGTGAAAACATAAATTCGGAGCACAGACTGAAGATGCTGCTCGATCAATTTATGGACAGTACAGCACATTTGCAGGATCTTTACGAGGATAAGGATGGTCAGAGGAAGGAGGAGGTAAGACGATCGCGGCGAAGTATACGAATTATCACGATAAACATGGTTTTTCTTAACCCCTGAAACATAACCTCAAAAGTTCGTTGTGTTTTTAACTTTTGGAGCAGTACGCCTGCTTTAGCCACAGATATCGTAAGCCGGAGTGATATGGTCATGCTTTTTTAAACAATGGAAATTGGAGGTGTAATGTTTAAAAAAATCTTTCAATATCGATTCTAATCAACTCTAGAAACATCAAACTCACGTGATTCACTCGGAACTTTCAATATTTTCGATGCTTGATTTAATTGCAGATCTGTAAATGAATATGGCCATAGTAATAATGGTAGTCGAGAAGCATACAGGGAATGAATGCATCAAACATGCCTTAGTATATTTTATTTTGTCTTCATGATCTATAGAAAGACAATAATTACTTCCGTCGAATGTTTCAAATGCCGAACTAAAATGAAAACAGTTTTACTGGCCATATCACCCGAAAATTGTAGGGGAAATGGCCACGTTGCATATCGTACCGACCCTTCCACATACAATCTTATAATGTTTGATGCAATGATATTGTATCCACATATACAAAAAATTGTGCAAACAGCCGTGTCATTTGTTTCTTACATTAAAAGATATTACAGATGGCCATATCACTTGCATGGCCATATCACCCTGACTTACCCTATAAATTGATTTTTTTAAAATAATTATAATCTCATTGATTCTCCACAGGTACAAGCACTATCGGGTCCGAACGAATTTTCGGAATTTTATTCGCGTCTGAAATCGATAAAGGAATTCTATCGTCGGCATCCGAATGAGATAAGTGTGCCGATGTCCGTGGAGTTTGAGGAGTTGGCAAAGATGAGAGAAAATCCAACGGAGGAATTGGCGAATCTTGTGGAATTCACTGACGAGGAAGGATACGGCAAGTACCTGGATCTTCACGAGTGTTACGAAAAATATATTAATCTCAAGGGCATAGAGAAGATAGACTACATAACGTATCTATCGACATTCGATCATCTTTTCGACATTCCGCGCGAACGCAAGAACGCCGAGTACAGACGCTACGTGGAGGCACTTTTGACATATCTGACAGAATATCTGAACCGCGTAAAGCCGCTTCATGATTTGAGCGCCGAGATGGACGACGCGTACAGGCAATTTGACGCGCAGTGGGAGAACAGCACGTTTCCCGGCTGGCCCAAAGAAACGGGCAGCGCCATGACTCACGTCGGCGCTCACTTGGAACTTTCGGCTTTTTCGTCTTGGGAGGAATTAGCGTCGCTCGGATTGGATCGTTTAAAATCGGCCCTGATGGCTCTGGGGCTGAAGTGCGGAGGTACACTGGAAGAGAGGGCTCAGAGGCTGTTCAGCACGAAGGGCGAAGCTTCGCTCGATCCGAATTTACTGGCTAAGAGTAAGAATAAGAAGGGAAACGGCAAAGGCCGCGACATAGCGAAACAGAAGGAAATTGCTCGGCTGGAAGCTCAGGTCTACAAACTCGCGGAATTGGTGTCGAGCCAGCGGGTCGCCACGAAGGAAAATGTGCAGCGCAAGCAAGCGAGAACCGAGGGCGAACGGGGTGATTCGGACGCGGATGCGAGCGCCAGCGAATCCGAGGAAGAGGACGACAACGAAGTCCCGTATAATCCGAAGAATTTGCCTCTCGGCTGGGACGGAAAACCCATACCATACTGGTTATACAAACTTCACGGTTTAAACATAAGCTACAACTGCGAGATATGCGGAAATTTCACGTACAAAGGGCCAAAAGCTTTTCAGCGACATTTCGCCGAGTGGCGACACGCTCACGGTATGCGATGTCTCGGCATACCGAACACAGCGCATTTCGCTAACGTGACGCAGATCGAGGACGCGCTTGCTCTTTGGGAAAAATTGAAATCGCAAAAACAAGCCGAACGCTGGCAACCTGAGCAGGAGGAAGAGTTTGAAGACTCACTGGGTAATGTCGTCAATCGTAAGACATACGAGGATCTCAAGCGGCAAGGACTTCTTTAAATGTGTGCGTGTTTTTTAAAATAATTGACGGAAGATAGGAGACGAAACTATACACTGAAAAAATGAATCGTCGTAATAGACTTACCTCATAGATTAATTCCATTACACGCCAATCGTTTCGAGATAAATACAGTGTAAATATATATTTAAGAAGGAAATTATTCTTCAGGGAATTACATAACATCATTTCTTATCACAGTTATGTTCTTTATATTTAAGCGATAACAATACACGTTCGATTGATGTATACAGTAGTTATTGTACAATAACTTATTGCTTCGTGTTTTTAAATCGATTGAATATCTTTTTCTCGTTTTACGAATCGAGAAAACGTATCGAACGCGAATTTGAGTGAAAAAAAAAAGAAAGTAGAAAAATATTTTAGGATTTGTAGTCGCAAGTGGCTCAAATTTTATCCAAGAGCGACTTTATTGCTTGTTTCCCGACTGCGGGCTTAAATGTGATTCTTACGATCTACCGATTACATAATAGTATTTTTAAATTAAAGAAAAAAAACCTTGCGATTCGTCGAAGAGCATTTTCTCCTTGAAATCCTTGAGAGTAGCAATGTATCGAATCGAAACTTCTCGTTACGACGATTAACGAAATTGGCGCACATTTTTTGTTGCTGCTTTCGATTCGACGTCCGCTCGCGTGAATTATCGATGAAAGGACAAAGTGTTGTGAAGGTTTTCTGGCTGTAGTTTAAAGATAAATTCGAGATGACTGATTTCCTAGCGGAAACCCCGTTTCAGTCTGTACCCCGGTTCATTGGGGCGGTAGATATTGATTCTTGTCCGATGGTAGGTTGCTCTTTTGACAATCGCAAGGCTCTTTCGGACCGTGGTTGTGAGTCGTTTGTTTCGTCGCGCCGCTCGTCGGCGATTGACTCTGATCGACGTAGATCTTCGGCGGATTTGCCATCATTTTGTGGACCCAGCCCGTGGGTATCGTTGCGAAAGTTGCGACCTGAGGGCAAAAAATTTTCGATCGTTGAACACCATATGACAGTTTGCTTTAGGCTTTATCGTCGCTCATCATTCCTCCAAGCGTTTTTCTACATTCGATCTATTGAATTGCACTTTCTTCTAGTCTTTATCCCTCCCATCGACTAAACAACACTCCAGGCTACCTCAGTGAATTCCTTCAAATTTTGTTCACCCTTTTAGTTAATATTCGAATCGTTTGAAGTTGTATAACCGATATGCTCCGAGTCCTGGCTTACATGAGAACTCGGTGCATGAAGGCTTAAAATATGCTTTGTGTTTCAGTTCGCAAAAAAAAGTTGTCCATATTTTAGGACTCGTCGGACGTACCTGATTCGTAGGCAGGCATCCAGTGTCCTGATTGTAGACTCCAGCGAGCTCGTAGTATCCATCTCCTCTGTCGCAAGCCAGAGGACCGCCGAGATCGACTTGGCACATGTTGTTGTTTTGTCTGTGAGCTTTGGTGCACACGAGACTGTCGTCGAGGTCGATCTGAGACTCTGCGCCGAATATGCGCTGTTTACACTGATCGTTGCTCAGTACGTCGACGTCCACGCTGTGCATCAGGGCTCCGGCAACGTTCACTGAAAGCGACATAACAATCCGTTATTGACACGATACAAAAAAAAAAAAAAAATGTACGTGAAAAGAATCTACATGTTATATTCGCAAGATTTACCTTGAAGAACAGTCTTTCCCCATCCAGTGGATATGCACTTGCTGCCAGGCTGCAGTGGTTGCGGTTGTCGCTGAGGCAGGCAGAGCATGTCAACGTGCTGGTCCAAAGCCATGTCGTGCTCCAGGAACAATATGGCGACATCGTTTGCGGGATTTCCAGTCGAGTATTCAGGATAGGGAGCAATCGCGGCGACCTTAATTATCTCGTAGGGCAAAGGCTCTTCGTGCTTGAGCTCGTAACCCAGTTTCCATTCTCCCGTCTTTATCGACACCTCGTTAGCGTTCAATCTGTATAGTCGAGAAAATAAATTAGGTATAGTAGCGTTTTGGGTTGAAAGCAAATATTGTAAATTATATAGCAGTTCGGAATTTAAGTGAAATTACCCTTCGACGCAACGAGCGGCTGTAACGATAGCGTTGGGTGCGACTATAGCACCCGAGCAGAGAAGTTTTCGGTCTCGGTTGGAGAGGATCATCGCTTGCCAGGGAATCTCGCCGAAGGCGACATCCACGTCGGTCAAACCATCTGGTCGGTGAACCTTTCGGAACAAACATCGTACATTAATCGATTGCATAGCTTTCAATACGTAAAGTAAAACATTTTTATAAGGTGCAGTTTATAGCCATATGCGTTTCGCAATATTGATTATGTATCGACTTAATAGCTTTGGCACTTAAAATTTTCGAGATTGAATTTATTTAATGAGGTCCGGTTTATAGCAGGCGTTTTTAAATATGGATTGTTAAGGAGGGAGTCTCGCTGCGCGCTGACTTCGCATAAGTTCGACAACAATAAGAGAAAATTGCAAGTACTTCTTGATGGTGTAAAAATCTGAAAAAATCATGTATACTAAAGGTACTGAGAAGATTAATTTTGCATAATAATAATTGCAAAATGTTATTAACAAATTCATCAAAAAATTAATTGGTTATGAAATTACCCGGCAACAAAACTTTTTTTTTTTATGAAAATGGTTAGTTTATTTTTCTGAATACAGATGAATTTTTTTCAGATTTTTAAGTAATCGTTGATTTTTTATTTTTTTTTATAGAACAAAAATCAACGATTACTTAAAAATCTGAAAAAATTCATACGTATTCAGAAAAATAAACGAATCATTTTCATAAAAAAAACGTTTTGTTGCCGGGTAATTTGTTAAAGAATTAATTTTTTTATGAATTTGTTAATAACATTTTGCAATTATTATTATGCAAAATTAATCTTCTCAGTACCTTTAGTATACATGATTTTTTTCAGATTTTTATACCATCAAGAAGTACTTGCAATTTTCTCTTATTGTTGTCGAACTTATGCGAAGTCAGCGCGCAGCGAGACTCCCTCCTTAAGCTCGAACAACGATGCGGATGTTATAGACCGCGCATCTTTGGACTTACTTTGTTTCTGAGACCGCAGTGACTTCCGGGAACATGCGGCGCGATAACCGTAGGATTCTGATTGCTCGATGATACGTCGTAGGTGTTTTTGATGAAGGAATTCTGGAAATTCGGGAAGGGAGTCGGTGACTTTGGAACATTGGTGAAACTGGGGAAATTGTTAGGAACGGCGCTTGGTCTGGGCGTCGTGTGAGTGAAGGTAGGCAACGGGGGGAAAGTGCCCGGAGTACTCGGGACGCTGCCAGGAGTTATCGCCGGTGCCGCCGGTGCAACCGTCGGCCTCTGGAACCCACCGCCAAAGGTGTTGGGGGTGTGTTGAGGAACGCTGGAACTTTGATTGGGGAGGCTCGGGAATGGACGGAGGGATGGCTGATTCGTGACATGGTTGTTCTGAGGCTTGTACGTGTGAACAGTGGTTTCGATCGGTCTTCCTCCCTTAGTTGCACCTCCGCCGAAGGTGTTGGGGGTGTGTTGAGGAACGCTGGAACTTTGATTGGGGAGGCTCGGGAATGGACGCGGCGATTGATGATTGGGGACCTGATTGATATGAGGCTGGTACGTGGGAACGGTGGTTTCGATCGGTCTTCCTCCCTTAGTTGCACCTCCGCCGAAGGTGTTGGGGGTGTGTTGAGGAACGCTGGAACCTTGATTGGGGAGGCTCGGGAATGGACGCGGCGACGGCTGATTTGGGACCTGATTGATATGAGGCTGGTACGTGGGACCGGTGGTTTCGATTGGTCGTCCTCCCTTAGTTGCACCTCCGCCGAAGGTGTTGGGAGTGTGTTGAGGAACGCTGGAATCTTGATTGGGCAAGCTCGGGAATGGACGGGGCGATGACTGATTCGGGACTTGATTGATCTGAGGCTTGTACGTGGGAACGGAAGGTTTGATCGGTCTTCCTCCTTTAGTTGCACCTCCGCCGATGGGCTGCAGCTTCTTTGGCGGTTGAGTTTTGGCGATGTTGAGGAATGTTGGGAAGCCCTGCTCGTCGAAGCCACCGGAGTAATTGGCCGGAAGATTGCCTGCTGGCCATGGATCCACGTAGTTAGGATCTCGGCAACACTTGCCGATCACGCCGTTGTCTGGATTCTTGCAGCTCTGAAAAAAGACATCGCGTCATTTTTTAAATTTTCGTTCAGAAAATTTTTCCCCGGACAGGTCGTTTTAATTGTTTGAAAGCAAAACCTTGAATAATTTGAAACTTGAGGTTTTTTTATACTCACGCTGAGAGGCACGCGTCTGATGAGCTGCTCGCTCGAGAGAACTACGGGTGTGGGGCTGATTACTCCTTGCAACGTGCAGAATTGGTCCTCGACGCAAATAAGCGCTGCGGCACAGCCGAGCTGCGGTGGAGGCGACGCAGAAGGTGGGAAAATAGCGTTTGGCCTCACGTTGGTCGGAACTCCATCGGTCGGTTCGTCTATTTAAAATTCGTCGATAGGCGTTATAGCTTACAATTCTCATTAAAGTGTAAGCCTTAGGTCTTCAAAAATATAGCCACGAAATGTAGACTTTTGATAGTATGTTGGTGGTTTTTTCTACAGCACTCTTTTCACTTTTTAATTGATCTTACCGATGTTCCGATCATATAAAAAAATGCCCAGATCCGAGATATCAAAAATGGTAAGAGTTCCATTTCTTTCGGTAATATTTTTTCATTTTGGCCATTTTTTTTTTAACGGACCTCCTAAAACCTTTTATATTTCGACCTGGGTTTTTGTATACAACCTCGACACCGACACGAACATGCGATTTTTTTACACGATTTTTTAAAAATTGATTAAAAAGTAAAAGATGGTTTTTTTGCTTGAGATCGTTTAAGCACTATTGAGGTCGCAATTTGCATACCTTCCTGTCCTGAGGGGGGTTTCGAGAATGCCGGTACGTTGCTCGAAGGCTCGCTGCCGAGCGGTGGCAAGTATCCGTTACTATCGTCGTTCGAATTTCCGAACAATCCTTGTTGCGATCCATGTCCGCCTTCGCCCGTGTTCAAGTCCGTATGTTCTTGATTGCTATTGGCATTTCCGAAAATGCCACCTTCCTTAGATTCCGATTGATCGTAGCCGGTGCCGAAGCTCGTGCTGATCGTCGAATGACCCCCGACACTTCCCGCCTGAGATTGATCGCCCGCGGAGCTCCGCAAAGTGCAACACACTTGGCTGGAAATTTGGCACACTTGGGGCTGAAAAACATAAAAATAAAAAATATAAATAAATTTGAAAAATTATTTTACGACTCGATAATACAAGCGCGTTCGCAACGAGTTGCTGTGTCTCGCAAAGAGCGAAGAGACTCCACGCGGAGAATATTCCGCGTCCGAGCATAAATTCATTTGAGTAGTCGAGAGATAAAAAAAAAATTAAAAAAAGCCAAGACTGTATTTAATATCTTGAGGAGGGTAATAAACTTCGACGTTCCGCATGCCAGGCGATGCACTCTCGCGGGCGCCCGCGGTGCACATATGCGCCCGATGATGAAGGAAACGTTGCTTTACC
Source organism: Ichneumon xanthorius (assembly GCA_917499995.1). NCBI lineage: Eukaryota > Metazoa > Arthropoda > Insecta > Hymenoptera > Ichneumonidae > Ichneumon > Ichneumon xanthorius. The sequence goes on along the minus strand of OU824202.1, from coordinate 4,920,449 downwards.
CGCGCGGCGATCAAATGTGAATTATTCGACGAGACATCTTCATATCATACGCGTGTTTATTACGATTTTTTTTGCTCACGAATACAGACGCTTTTATGCTGCATGCTCGAAGATCGTTAAATACCACGTTTAGTCAGCGGCGACAACGTGTTTTTTTTTAACACACATTACCTCTCAGAATTTACGCAAACGATCTTGTTGACTACGATTTAAAAGAATTCTTTAGCGATTATCGTTCATTTTTTTGCGGACGTATCGAGGCAACGACAATTAAATAGTTGCACGATGTTTTAATTTTTAAATAAATGGGGCATTTTAGTGAATGGAATCGGATTAAAAATTCAATTTTTTTTCGAATTTTTAGATTCTTTTCTATACGTGAAATTTGTTTTCTTTACCGATACGAAGATTTTTAAAACTCAATTGTTCGTTTATTTAATAAATTATCTGTGGTTAAGGTAGAAAAGTGATTATCCGATGAATTTCGGACGATAACACTGGAGTTGAGTTTGCGCATGGGAAGGGAGAGAAAGATCGTTCGCGCGAAGGCCGAAGAAGGTTGCCGGACGACCGTAGATACGTTGAACTTCGCAAGGTAAACGAGTACCGGGTACATTACCTATCGAAAGTGTCTTCCCACCCGTTAAATTAATGACAGCTCGTGTTACGAATGTTCAAAGAGAACTTTCCAAGGCTTCGCAATAGCTCCGAATTATCCCCGAGCTCGACATAATCGACGACTTTTATTGTCAGTTACATCTTGACACGCACGGGTCTGTCGGTAAACGAGATCTTAATTGTGCGAAGAGGTCGCCGACTATTGCGAAATTAAAGCTAATAATGTCGCAAAAAAAAAAAAAAATGCTATATATATATTTATATATAAATATATGACGTAAATTTGACCAAGCTGCGCCGGTATGTATACCGACATGCCGAGAGGCATTCTATTAGTTTAATATGAATAAACGTTTTCCGTTTTGCATAATAGCCGCTGTGCAATCATCACCCATGCCGGATCGTAAAATTTAACTGCCGCAGTCCTGTCCTATCTGTCGTGTAGGTCAAACACGGTATCGGGGAGCGAATAAATAAACTCTACGATATTGTGAAAAAAAAAAAATTAATAAATATGTGAATCGTTTAATAATCTTCGGTGACGTCGGGTTTCGTAACTCAACGGGCTAGGAGAGACGCAATTTAGAGTCGGGCGCGGTGAGCTCATTTACAAAAGTGTTAATAACATCCCGATTCGAGACGTTATAGTTGTAAATTAATTTTTCGCGGATCAATAAAGAAGAGATGCTAAATTAACGCGTGGACAAGTCCCGTGTGTTGGTCCAACCCCCTATGATCTCCTCCAGGCAGTTATTGCGACCTTTCACTCGAGCGATTTGTCTCGCATAAGTCGCCTTGAAATATTGCTCCCAAAATATCGCGCGCAATTTTTATCCGGTCCTGTTATACTTGTCGCGGTAAACTCATTGAATTTGTTTTTCTTTTCGGGACGTTAGGTCAAACGAATTGTAGGTGATCGAATCCGAGGCCGTAAGGCGAATGCCTCGAATCGATCGGCCGAAGGAAAACTCATTTCCAGAATATTTTTCGGCAAACATCGGCAAAAAAATCAAATTCAAGCGGCAGTGAATTAGTTACGAGTCTGATGAATTATCGGCGCAGAGTTTCATTTTCGCTGGATCGAGGCAAATTTGCACAGTGGCGTCTCGTTGCGAAAATTACTATTTAATGTAAAGTAATCGTCTCTTCATTTTTATATTTTTCTAGTCGTAACTATAGTAACTACCATAAACACTACTAGTATAGTAATCTACGATGCTACTACTATAGTTATCTACTATACTAGCGGGGAGCGGGGCAAAACGGGACCGACAATCGGGATGCATCGATGAAACAAAATGAAACGTCCTAAAATGATTTGAAAATAGCGTTGTAAAAAACATTTTTAAAAACGCAACTTCAATAATTTTAGCACGTCCCATTTTGCCCTATCGAGACATCCCGACTGACTGTTCCGTTTCGCCCGGCTCTCCTCCCACTACTATAGTAATCTTCAAACTTCATGGTTAAAGAAAGAGAGTCAATTCTTTGCGGGAAAGAAAACAATCTTAACGCTTCCTCCATACGATTCACAGAAATCGGGTTTTAATAGCCCCTTTTTACTTTACCGACGTTTCCGTCGGCGTGTTTCGAAAGTCCGCAGAGACGCCTAAATCTCTCTCGCAATCAAACTCTGCCCCCTCGATTCGATGCTAGCGGCTCGCTGTTAATGACGATTTTCAAAGGCCGCCGGTATTTTCTAACGCGTATTTCATAAAAGAATTTTTATCCGGCTCTCTCGCTCGATCGTCGGGCGGCCGGCCGACCGTGTTCCTCCGATACCTCGCTCAACTTCTCCGCAGTCAAACTCGTCCCGTATCTTGCGAACAGCGACGCGGGTGATATCCGGCGTCACTGTTATTTTTATGTGACTCGAATGATGCTCAAAGTTCGCGACTATGTGTGACATAACATTCGCTTTCGCCGATCTATCACACTTTGCATAAATAAAGAAACGAAATGAGTTGCGGCTACGACCCTACGACCTCCCGTGCTCGGCCGATGCCGAGGAACACTTCACTGAGAGCCTCCGCGTCCCGCCGCCAGAGTCCCTGTACCTTTGATCCCACTTCGGAACTGTTGCTGCCGCTGTCCGGCGCTGTACAACGGCAATGGGTATTTTTCGAGGCCCCGAGAGAGGAACAGGCCTTACGCCCCGGGCAACGTAACGAATGGCAATTGAAATTATTATTTTTAATTTTTTTAACTTTTTTTTTTTTTTTCTTCTTTTTTTTCGCATACAGTCTCGTAACGCGCAGGACCCGTGACATCGATTTTCTTTAATGGACCTCGTCAGAGTTACGCATTTCATGTTTCAATAAGCGATTGTGTCAGGATTTTAAAAAAATTTCTCATTTCTGACTTGAGGCACTCGCGCGGGCAGCCTCTCCGAACCTATATTATAATGTATACTTTCGCTCGGAGCCCGGCCGGACCCAGCGGCGATCTTTCGCTTCTCGACAGCTCGCCGCCGGAGACATCCGTATACTCTTTATATTTCTCTATGTTTTCGGGCGCTCGGACAGTTATTTTTTTCCTCTCTCTCTCTCTCTCTCTCTCTCTCTCTCTCTCTCTTCTTTGCTTAATTACTATACCGAAGTATGATGTCTCGCGGGACTTTGAGCATTTTTGTACCGTGACGTATGATTATACGAATAATAATTTTGAATATATTAAAAAATGTATTAATTTAATTCGTGAGAAAAAAATCAACTTTTATGACCGTCTGGAAATGCAATAAAAAATTTGAAGAGCACGGTCGTTTTGTTTCCTCTGGATCTATCTTCATCCCGCTCGGACTCACGATGACCCTCACAAATAATGACGATAATTCGAGCGCATATGTTAATTCATGCAAACCGCTTGCAGGAAATAGCGGACGTACGCAATCGTTTAATATTTAATTGATATCATCGTCATTTTACCTTCGTTGAAATCGAACACCGTTCACTTTCTGCCCTCACGCTGCTTTCCAAATTAGGAAATCGACCCGATAATCAGCTATTTTTTCCCCCCTTTTTTTCAATACCTTACGAAATTGAATTGAGCAATCGATGGAAAAGATGTAAGAACATATATGATTTGTGTGCGAAAACAAAATTTAAAAAAACGAAACGATTTTTCCATCGACTCGCCGAATAGGCCCGCAGGTGGTTTCGAGGTCCCGGTGAGATCAGAATTAATCGGTGACGCGCATGGGTCGCTCGGGCTCATTAAGATACGCACGCGAAGTTATCGGGGCACGGAATCGCCACGACGGTAAAACCCAAGTCTCCGAACGATAAACTCCCGCGAGGTGACTAAAACTTGACTTCCCGGCTCAAAACGTCGCTGACTTCGTCTCCCGATGACGCACGGCCCGTCAATTATTTTTTGAAATTCTTCTCATCGATGGTGGAGAAAAAAATATATATATTGATTCTCACCTTGAGGGAACCTACAGTCGCGACGTCAAGGAAGAAGCTTCGAACGAATATCTAGTTTGACCTTATAAAATCCATCCATTCGCCTCCTACAGATACGTTTTATGAATGATATTGAATTTTTTTTCTTAAATGAAGGAAAAGTTCTGGATTTTATATAGGAATGTATACTAAAGATCCAATAATTCTTTTGGCAACAAAATAGTCGGAAAACGTGCTTTTTATGAGTTTCAATTCCGAGACAAATTGAATATTTCTTCGGTTCATTAAAGTCTAAAAAAAATAGGTATCTGGTTTTTTTTTTCGAATCAACGCAGTGCATTCAATTTTCGGTCGCCGTGAGATTGCTTCCCTTTGACGATTAAACGCGGCGCAATTCATCAAAAAAATCCTCGCGATCGTACGACCGCCTCGATCGTCGAATTATCGGCGGACGCACAATGTGGAAGAAAAAAAAATAGTTACCTCGATTTTCGTTCGTCGACTCGGCTTTACGCAACGCCGTACGGCGAGCGTGGAAAAAAATTCTTTTACAAGTTCCCTCGCGCTCGAATGGATAATTCAAGAGTTGTTTCGAGCCGACGAGGGTCCAATTTTAGCCGAACTCCAATTGAGCCGTAAATAAAGAATCGCTCGATGGGGGGATACGTAGAGAACGCGAGATGTAACGCAAATGTTGTAAGAGGCACTGGGAGCCACCTCCCGAGATCGACGAAATAATGACTTTGAGCTCGGACCCACCGTAACTCGTGTGACATAACTTTCGGCTAAGCACGTGTCCCTCCGTCTCCATCTTGCCCCCATTTATCGAAAGATTGATGGAATTTTTAAGCATACAGACACATATATATATATATATATATTTCGAACTCACCGCTGATTGCACTTGATGAATATCGTTGCTGATCACGTATCCGTCAGCCGAGCAAAGATTTTTCGGAACACAGATTCTTCCTTGTCCGTTGCAACTGACGCCCAATTCACCCTGTTGTTCGTAAGTTATTTTTTGGTCGTTATTGCCCGCGGTGAAAGTTGGGAAACCTCCGACTTGCTGTCCGCCGAAAGCGTCCTCCTGACCTTGGGATATTTGGTGTATCTCGGGAATCTGAGGAATCTGCTGGATTTGCGGGAACTGAGGCAGTTGGGTTACTTGAGGTACTTGAGGAATTTGAGGAATTTGAGGTACCTGAGGCCTAGAAAGGAATGGATTGCCAGATCCGCCGCTTCCGGAAATCGAAGGACGCTGAGGTGCTTGCTGTCCGAAGACAGCGCTCGAGCCGACTTCACTCGACGAGGATGGTATCTGTGGAACTTGATGCGTGAAGCCGGTCGGTACAGTGCTGAGGAAAGGATTTCCCGTTGCTACGAAGTTGCTCTGAGTGTCCGCGGCGTGACCGGAAGCCGACGAACCATGATGGCTCGAGGAACCGTGATGGCTCGAGGAACCGTGATGGCTCGAGGAACCGTGATGGCTCGAGGAACCGTGATGGCTCGAGGAACCATGATGGCCGACGGAGCCATGGTCGACGGAGCCATGACCGCTGAAGGAACCGGTCGTGACGCCGACGCCGTTCAGGAACGGATTTTTCGAGACGTCCATGCGACTTCCGGTATGACCGGAAGCCGAGGATCCCGAGGCGCTCGACGAGCCGAAAGCGTACGAGCTTCCGCCGGAAGCACCCGCGGACGATCCCTCGACAGTCTGCTGATGTCCTTGAGCGAGGAAGGGATTTCCATGGATCTTAACTGATAGGAGACCTCCTTGATTGGCTGCCTGGGCCGCGCCCGCGTTACCCAGATTAAGTAAATGCAATCTTCCGCCCACGGCACATCCGCTCGAAGTGCAAGCCACTGATGGTCCATCTCCGTGAGCCGCGAACGGGTTCTGTTCGCCGTTCCACCAGTATTGAGTGCCCGCGACGTGCCCGGCTTGACTTTCATGTCCGGCTTGACCGGAAGTCGCCTCAGCGCCCTGGCTGTGGGTCTGTCCTCCCGAAGATTGAGTGTGTTTGTGACTGTAGTCAGCACCTCCGGCCTTGGCCGAATGGCTCGCCAGTCCGAGGAATCCCGTGCCTGGATTTTGTAGGGCGCCGTATCCTACTTGAGATGCTCCGTTGCCGATCGCTCCCCCGGCGCCCGCGTAAGCGCTGCTGGAAGCCGATATCAGACCGATCGGAACAGCACCGCTGACCGACGACGACGAGTAACTGCTGCTCTGACTGTGACTCCCACCGTTACTCTCGAAACCGGAAGTCTTCGAGCCGGAGAACGCTTGACCGTTGTAGAAACCGTCTATCTCGATTTTGTCCTGATTGGCTTGCGCGTAGCTGTTCGAGCTCGAGCTGGACGATGATTTTGTCGAGGTGAAACCATTGCCGAGGTGAATGCTGTCGGGTATTTTGGAGTACGGGTGCGCGTTTACGCACACGCTCAACCCCACTGCGCAGAGCAGCAACAGCGTCGATAATCTTCGCATTTTTCCGTGAGTTCCTGAGGATCAAACATAAAAATAAAATACACGGTTAAATGATAGCCAACAGGTATCTTTAAAGCTAATTTCTATGTAGATTGAACTAGTCGTTGAAAAGAAAAATCGGGACTGTCCAATTATCTTTGCGAATTTACATCCTGTCGTCACTTTTAGATCCTTCGTTATTACCGTCTGCAGATCTATAGATCACATATCTCGGGTTTTAACCTGAGATCTATGAATAATGAATCGTACAGAACCGCGGATCTATAGATCCACGGGTCGACGGATCGACTGTGTCACCGATAAATCGCTGCTTTGGCTATGAATAAATTTGAAGCTTTAACCCACGTGGAAAAAATAAAAATAAATCTTCAAGTGCGTCGGACCGAGGCGACGGTTCGTCCTTGGCGACGATCTTCGCGAAACCGTTAATATTTAGGTCTCACAATGACAACCACCTCCAAGTCCTAGACCGAATCTTCGACCAAAGAGAGGCGATCGAAAAGAAAAACTTTTAATTCATTCGTTTCATTCGTCCAAGTTTATAAACATTATAATCGAATCTATACAGCATCGCGCTAGTATCCTTGTACTTGATCGTTTCATTCATGACTTTAATGGACTCCGTGCTAGACCCGTTGACCGCGGTGTGCACAGAGAAACTATTAATAGTAAACGCGGTCTGACATAATCTTCGAGTATCGCAAGTGCTGCGACCTCAGCGTAATATCCCATCACGTTTATTTATCAATCGTGCGCGTTTTATCGGTGTATATATGCGTATATCTGAGAGACGCCGGAATAATTTCAAGAATCACCGATAATAGATACAATCGCACCGCGGCAATAGCCTTGAACTTGAACGCTCGCGACCCTTTTAACTATAATTCGATGCACTCTTTTGCATCGAATCACACTTCTCGATCGCTCACCCACGGATCTTTGCACATTCTCCCAAAACTTCGATAAAGTCCTTATACCTCATCATTTTCAAATCAATGAATCTACATCACTATTTATTTTTATTTATTAATTCGTTTTTCATTAACCATTGTCACGCACAACGTAGCACAAGAATCGCATTTTCGTTTTTTTGTTCTCTCCCGCAGCGAAGATCGATTTTGGAACGTCGTTTTCGGGCTGTTCGATTTTTCTTTCTGAATTTTGTGTACTCACCTACTGATACGTGTGTCCCGTGAAAAATACACGTATGTTACGCTAAAAGAAAGTTAGTGTGACTGGCGACGCCTCCATATCCTGGCTTCTCTTATACCATCCTCCGGCAATCGCGTATCCCCACTTTTAGTTGTTGGAAATATCATGCGCGAGCCGCGGCTCCTCCTGTCCTTCGACATCCTATCCTGCTCGGCTGCGGCCGGGCCCCTCCGGGTTTCTTGCTTCGCGGGCCCGGCTGGGACCCATCCGCGTATAGCTTCTTCTTCTTCTTCTTCTTCTTCGTCTCCTTCCTCCTCCACTTCCACCGCTCGGCGTTGAAATTTTTTTGTTTGTCGCAACCAGAATCTGTTTCTCTCTCTCGGGTTCCTGAGAGCATCTTTTGGCATTGCCGAAGAGAACTCGACCGTATCATCATCGTCATCATCATTATCGTCATCGGTACGACGCACCGGGGTCCCGTCGATGTTTCCTTCGCGGCTCTCTCGCATCCTTTCGACGCTCGAACCTTGACTCCGAACTCGCTCGGTACGTACGCGTGTTGTGCAAACGGATGTACTCCAGGGTAACATTATGAGAGACGGAAAGAGAACTCTCCTCCCCGCACCTGTGAATTCACGACAAATTGCGCATAATTAGACGGTCAACTTTGCGCCCTTGACCCTTTTTGTCTAAGTTCAACATTCGCTTCTTCGCTTCCTTTTTTATACACGGATCATTATCGAGTCAACTGTAATAACACACATGCCCCGCGAGGCTTTGACTCGGAACCGGCAATAAGACGCTGGGACTCACCGGCTAGGGCGATTACCCTTTCAGTTAAACGCTCGAGGTTTTCATGTTCTTTCAACCTATAAATGGGCACATTTACATCTCTACCACTCACAACTCTACCGGAAAACATCTCTAACATATTCCAACTTGACCGTATCTAATACGTAGAGTAGAGTTTGAGAGAGAGAGAGTAGTTTCCTAGAGTTCTAACTCTACCAAAAAGTAAAAAAACTTTACCAGAACCAAAATAAAACTCTACCAGAACCAAATTAAAACTCTACCGGACTTGAAATAAAACTTTACCGGAATTGAAATAAAACTCTACTGGAATACAAGGCTAGACGGTAGTCTTGTATTCCGGTAGAGTTTTATTTTGATTCTGGTAGAGTTTTTTAACTTTCTGGTAGACATCTTGGTAAAGTTGTAACATAGTAGAGATGTTTGCTGGTAGAGTTGTGAGTGGTAGAGATGGAAATGTGCCTATAAATGTATCTTTAAATGAAAGAAATGTATATATATATTTATTTATTTTTAATAAAAATATAAATAATCTGAAACATCGAGAAACACGCACACATCGAACACACCGAAGTTTCCGCTGCAAGAGAAAATTCGAAACAAAATGATTCCTTTATCTCAAACTAATTAAACGTTCCGACCGACCAGTCAGGAGAAAGAATGACAAACAAATGCCCAGCTATGCCAATAAGTAACTGTTGGTACATCGTTCTCGAATTTTCGCACAATTGCCCTACACCTGTATCATTGTCCCCACATTCGGAATTGAATCTGGGCGGTGGCCCAGATAGGAAACGCGCATCTCGCAAACCCGGACTATTTATGCGTATACGCAAAGTCGTCGTGAGCTATGTCACACGCAATGACATCATACTACGTCATGGATTATGAATCACATTGGTATAATCCGGAGTACGTGGGTATCGTCAAGGATCCCTCGATTGGTTTGACGGCCCACGTGCATTCCTACGGAAACAATGCCGATGCTCCGGGAATAACGCAGCAGCAGCAGCGACCGGTACCAGGATAACAAAGTGCGTGTCTCTCGATGATTTCGCGGCCAACTATTTGAGCAAACGTCATCGTCGAGATGGCAACTGTCGTCTCGGAGACGTCGTCGCGCTATGTCGAGCTATGTGTACATTTCTTTATTTTTTTTTCTCACCTTTATCATCGCCGATCTTTTAATGTTACGTTCTAAAGAGGCTCTCTGACCCTGGACCGTCGAAATCTAGATTCATGCTCAACTCACCTATGTTTCTCGCCGTGGGACAAAGAGATGAGTGGAACCGCCGAAAGAACGCCCGGAGCTTCCGGAATAAGGTGATTCGAATGATTATTAGCTCGATCATATTACGGCCTCCGGGCAGACACGCGGAATTTAATTTTGCACGTCGGGCCGTCCCCAAAGCGATGATACTTACCCGCAGTTAAGTGATGTGTTTCTACACATTAGCATAATGATACATGAACGATCGGTTTCGGTCGACCTTGCACTCCGTACATCCTCATTCCTTTGCGGACTTTTAAGATATATGGAAGGAACCGGAGACAAAAAATTGCGAACCGTAGAAAAACCATAGACGTGTGTTTTTACTTTCGCTTCTCGAAACCACCCCCTCCCGCCCCCCAATTGAGGGCCCCTCGAGGGACCCTCTGCGGTCGAAGAAGGTTCGAAACCTTACCGGAACTGGCTTGTGTGGGCTCTGAGTGGGGAACGGTCGCTTGGGCGCCAAAGCCGGGTAATTCCCCGACCAGCAGAGAATTAATTGTGAAATTTATCCAACATATTGAGAGGAAATTGGGAGAAATTATTTTTTTGTCGGTATCGATTCATCGCCCGACCTCAGGCAAAAATGCTGTCGTATGGCTTCAGCGCAAAAAAAAATCGTGACAGATTTACACCATTAAATTTTTTTGTGACTGAAAATGCGTCGATAGACAAGTTGGTCGGAGACGAGCTCCAACGACATGCTTAATTACGCGAAACCGTTCTTCTCAATGTCAATCATCGCCTGACCTCAGGCAAAAAAAACTGTCGTATGGGTTCAGCGCAAAAAAATTCGTGACAGATTTACGCCATTACATTTTTTTGTGACTGAAAATGAGTTGATAGACAAGTTGGTCGGAGACGAGTTCCAACTACAACATGTTTAATTACGCCAAACCTTTCTTGTCGGTGTCAATTCATCGCCTGACCTCAGGCTAAAAATGCTGTCGTATGGGTTCAGCGCAAAAAAATTCGTGGCTAATTTACACCATTAAATTTTTTTGTGACTCAAAATGAGTTGATAGACAAGTTGGTCAGAGACGAGCTCCAACTACAACATGTTTAATTACGCGAAACCTTTCTTGTCGGTGTCAATTCATCGCCTGACCTCAGGCAAAAAATGCTGTCGTATGGGTTCAGCGCAAAAAAATTCGTGGCTAATTTACACCATTAAATTTTTTTGTGACTGAAAATGCGTTGATAGACAAGTTGGTCGGGGACGAGCTCCAACTACGACATGTTTAATTGCGCGAAACTCGACTTATCAACTGACATTTGCACGAAGCAGGAATCGTCTCTTCTATGGGAACGACTTCGTTCAATGCCGCCTCCTGTGCATTAATGGCATTCCACCGGATCTCCTGCCGAGCGCATACACATATATTTGTATATATATACAATTTTCTTTTGCGTAAAGAATGCAACAGGCACATCGACCCTCGACCCAGCGCCCGCGAATTATCACAAATATTATTTCACGTGTCTTCCAGCACGCGTGAGAGGATGATTAATGGATATTTTCGCGGTTACGAAATGCATCCTCTTTCATCGGCGCTCATGGCGAAGTCCTGTAGATGTATCTATCCGCTGTGTACACAAACGTCACGTTTGTCTCACAGTTACGTTTTCGTATCGCCTTATACGGTGGTTAACGCCTGCAACGATACTTGCCACCGTGCGTCTCCGCATCGGCTTCCTTTCCTACCGTTTCTCTATTTGTCCCGATGAGATCGCGATGGAGTTGAATTTTTTAACATCGATACACTCCTTGATGTTGCGCGTCGATTCCAAGATTTAGCACCTTTTAACGTTCGCTGACAAATTTGTAGAGCAGACGGAAAATAAGAGATATCCATCAACAAAAATATTTGACCGATCCGGAGGAACGAAAAAGTTAACAATACTTTTATAGAAGTTTTAAAACTGACAAATCAAAATATCATAAAAAATAACATTACGGAAAAATAACGTTACGGAAAAATAACATTAGGGACAAATAACATTGCGGAAAAATAACATTACGAAAAAATAACATTACGAAAAAATAACATTACGAAAAAATAACATTACGAAAAAATAACATTACGAAAAAATAACATTACGAAAAAATAACATTACGAAAAAATAACATCAAAAAGCAATTTCATTCTCCATGGGTAATTGTGCGCCGTTAATTGATAGCTCAGCTACAATTCCATAGCTTCCATTTTTGGCTTCGTTGCTCCAAGCGAACAAAAGTCAGGAAATTGTATGCTGTCGTTGTCGTTTTTTTTCCCTCGCAGTTCTTCGATCTTGACTCATCGCCCTCTATGTATCTTTTGTATCTTTTATCGCGTACATCAGCTATTCGAATCATGCGCGAAGCGCGTGCAAGTATTTCGCCTCGATTTGTAAAGGAATTACAGTGCAGGAATTACAGATTGAACGCCGAGGTGTATCGATACGACACAACCGAGGTATTGATAGAATCGACGGTAGTGAAGATGCTGTTGGTAAAAGCAACGCGGCTTAGCTATGTCGATGACTTCCCGCATTGTAGCGTCTTAATCGAACATTCGAGGTTGACCTCCCGGAGATTCATTCGACTCATCGATCATATCAGCGATCAGATTTATTAATCTCTTTGATTCATTAATCACCGCTCGCTCGAGATCACTTATGATCCTCTTCAATAAACGAGCCCGTCGCTAATTTGAAGATTTAGATAAAACGATCCTTAAAGTCCGAGTGGAAGGAAAAAAAAAAGTTATGTTCTTCAGCTAAATGGCTCATTTAGTATTCTGAAAAATGCTTTTAAAAAAATCACAGATGTACCTCAGAGTGTATTTTGTTCGATAGGACAGAGACTTCTTTCTTTTTTCATTTGCGAACGTACATATGGTCGTTGCATTTAAAATAAATCAGCGACGTTTGCTGTCGTCATAAAGTCCTCGCGGAATATTAGAGCCGAAAAGTACACGGAGTGCTCGCCGAAAGAGACAAGAGAGCAGCTGCAGAGAGTTTGATCTTGCGGCGATTCGAGCTCGATAAGTCCCTTGCAACTTGTGTGTAAAAGTGAATAAAACAGTCTCCAAGGAGCCGGTAGTCTCGAGGCGATCTTTCGCGAGCTCTCCAGCGGTCACTTTCTCCGTGAATTCCGATCTCCTCTTCGCGTTGTCATATTACATTCTGTCTATACCTTTTCGGTGTATATTATACGTGCCGATAGCCCGGTAGATGATCGACGATACGCATTTACGATCATCTTCAATCCCTTCCCGATAATACCTTCTTTTCGCAATCTCACACACAGACACACATATATACACGTACACGCATTCCTTGCGATTCACGAATATTTTAATGCAATCTGCTGTTGCTCTGCGAATACACAAGAAATAATGAGGAACCTCGGGAGTTACTCGCGTGTACCGGAAGTTCGAGACCCGAGAGGGAAAGAGATGGGTGTCGCGATCGATTTGGCAATACGTATACTTTCTCGTGACATATGTGGATATCATTTGTCCCGCGTCTTATAAACCCTGACGAAATACTAAAAAAAAAGTGTAACTTTAGCTTTTATTTTTATTATTTTCTTATTATTTTTCTCAATTTCTTTTCGTTTTACTTTCTCAACGCACACGAAGTGTATAAAGAGAGAAAGTATTGTGATCCAAAAAATAATAATAAAAAAAATCGTCTGGCAGATTATGGTCTTAATACTTAATGCAAAAAGAAACCATTCACTCATTTCTGTCCGTCCGTCTGTCCGTCGGTGGGTGTGTCTCCGCAATCCGGAAACACAATAACTTTCCAAAGAGAATGCACATCGCAGGTAAAATTGCTTGAAAAACAAGTCATTTTGAGAAGCTCATTATATTGTTTGCAATTTGACACCGGCAATTTGACGAAAAGAGCTTCGAGGCGATAACAAATGTAACGAGAAAGTCACTGGCTCAAAATTCGCCGTAAGCGGGTTTTTTTATTTTTTATTTTTTGCTCTTTTCAAGCCGCAATCAACTTAGCCAAAAATGTGAGGTGTCGGCAAGAAGATTTATAAGAAAATTATAACTGTTTGATATCGTATCCTTAAATAATAGCGTATCGAAAGACGTGCCCAGTCGATGATATCCCGTGAGACTCTCGCATGGGTACCTGTTATGCATCAGTTATGAAACCGAAGGAAAGTTTTTTCCCCATTTCACGACGAGACATCTGACTGACTGTAAGCCACGCGCTGGTATCCGATCCGACAATAAAAACACTATAGTCAAATTTCCATTACGTAATTAATGGATTTTCCAATTCGAGCTTAAACGTTAAAATGCGCGTACGATCGAACGGTGCATTAACGTTGTTTTTTTTTTTCATACAAAAATAATTTCGCACGGTGCGTAGATTTATAAAATTGATATCACAACTCTCGTGAGGGCTTGAAGACACATATTTTTTTAATCACTAGATATAAGTTATTACGAAAAAAAAATCACTATCAATAACATTTCCACCTCCCCAAGTGCATCGGGTGCGTTTGTCCTCGAAATTCTGTTGGGCTACTCATCGTTGCGACAGAAGCCGCGTACTTGTCATTGCGATAAAGTCGAGCGGAAGGCTAAATGATTCGAGAAATGCAGTCTCGTTTGTTATATGCCAGCGCGGTTTATTGAGTCATCGGCCGGAGACGATGGCGGAGAAGCTCGGGCCCCCTTTCAACGTTATCAGATATAATATCGCGGGCGTATATATACGCCGGGCACTCGGGAGATATATTCTTTATGAGAGCCATTCGCCCGGCTCGATATGATCTGAAGGCTCGATTTATTATACCCAATAGTTTTCGACGACTACGCGATACGTCTTGCGCTCCGAATAACACTCATCGTCTCGGATAACATCGGCAAATCTTTCACTTTTTTTATTTATTTTTTTTTTTTTATTTTTACCGAGGGGAAGAGAATAGAGCGGCGAGCGGTCGCGAGAAGAGATCGCGGGTCCGAGAATGATCTCCGGATAGAAAAATCGATTGGCGCCACCGCGCTTGGGAGCGCATATAGGAGCAGCTCGCCGGCCAAAGAGAAGGCCTTTCAAAATCGCAAAACGTTTCTCGGCGATCTCCGGGTTCGCCGTTCGTCCCGTTCTCGCTTTATGACCGAACGGAACGGGATACTTGTCTGAATCATTTATGCCCGTAACGACCTCCGTGCTATGACCAAAGGGGCATGTAATCTTGGGAAACACCTTTCAAAATCATTGAATTCCCAGCGACTTTGACACTCGACGCGTCATCGACTAGGCACGTCGGGGAGTCAAGCGCTAAGTGTATCTCCGCGATCACATCCTGCTGTAATAGTTATTACAGTCTTTTAACGAGAATTCACTAAAATCAAGCTGTCGGACCTCGGCGCGAGGGCAAACCGTAGGCATAAATGATGACTCGCTGCACGCAATCGTTATACTAACGACTATTGTCGACCGGTGTCGTTTTGTTCGTGGAACATGGAAATTCCCACCTGTTTAACGAGCCGGTCCGATAATTTTCCGCTAAAGACGAACGCCAGATCCGGCTCGCCAGGAGTTACGACTGCAGCTTCAGCCACGAGTCATCGAATTTTGAGAATCAAATTATCGTAGACCCTAAAAAAGAATTCTTTGATTCTGATGAATTTAACGAAATACGAAAATAAAACGAAATTCCGATTTTAAAAAGTAGACAAATATCAAGAAAATAGTACTTACAAAAAATTGAGCTTCTCCTACAATCTGTTGTCTTTGAAGCCGGGGATTTTTTTACACGTTCCCAACACCGTTCAATCGCGTTCTATTTTTTATACCGTCATTATTTGCAGATAAAGAAAAGTAAACATCTAGTTTGGCCGGAAACTGTCGAAATGCCCTGTCTTAAAAAAAAAGACCATTTAAACCAGCCTCACCCGATTTATTGTCGCTCAACCTCCGCGCCACGCGATCTTTCGTCGCGTTCAATTTTTGATACGATCGTTATTTTCCAATATAAACCGTAAACACCTATTTTGGCCTCAAGTGATCGAAGACCCCTGTCTTAAAAAAACCACGACCATTTAACCCAGCCCCACCCGATTTATTGTCGCTCCACCTCCACGCCGCGCGATCTTTCGTCGCGTTCAATTTTTGATACGATCGTTATTTTCCAATATAAACCGTAAACACCTATTTGGACCTCAAATGATCGAAAACCCCTGTCTTAAAAAAAAAACCATTACCATTTAACCCAGTTTCACCCGATTTATTGTCGCTGAACCTCCGCGCCACGCGATCTTTCGTCGCGTTCAATTTTTTATACGTTCGTTATTTTCCAATATAAACCGTAAACACCTATTTTGGCCTCAAATGATCGAAAACCCCTGTCTTAAAAAAAAAAACCACGACCATTTAACCCAGGCCCACCCGATTTATTGTCGCTCCACCTCCGCGCCGCGCGATCTTTCGTCGCGATCCTCCCGATGCAGATCGAGAGCGCGAGTCATCCAGTCGAACGTTGCAATCGGCTTACGATTTTTAAACTCGAACCGATGTAATATCTCCCTCTATCTCCACGACGTATAGTATTTCGAAATATCGGATGTGTGCCCGTGGAATTGCTGCGGGAGATTCCGGCCAATGAAATATGACGCGCTCGTCGAGTTCAAGTCAAGTTGCAACATTGCCCCAGACGACGCTGATGGCGCGAAGGAAAGGTTTGCGGATTCAAGAGAGCGAGAATGATACACGCGCAGGCGCACACGTACCCACAAAAAATTCCAACATCTCTGATGCCCTTGCGGCCACCTCTGAACCTCGTCGAAAACTTTTACTCTCGTCGTCCCGAGCCACCCGGCCGCCTATACGGAGACCCGTGTATATCCTTGGCTCATCCTTGCAACGACTTGCGAGGCAGTTGACGTTCTTAGCTGATTCCTCTGCCGGTTCGATGCCGTCACTCGGCATCGATTTGTTTTCGAATCCACACTTTCGGTTCCTTATTCCACGACGTTATACTACTTTTCGTCACACCCGGCCCCGAGGACCATCCGTTGCGCCGGAATTTCTCCGGCATTCCTCCAAATTTCATAATTAACCTACGACTCCGACCCGATCGGGCTTTTGTGGGCCACACTTTTTAAAAAATTCGTACGAAATTTAAGGTACCGGACTGGAAGATTTTATGCAAAAACTGGTATATTAAATTCCACGTACTATTGTGATGAAAAATTAATATTCAGGGTATTAAAAACATTGGCAATACTTTGTTTTTAATCACTTTCCTTAATTTCACCATGAAAGTACTTTAATTTTTATAATTTAATTTAAGTTCAATGAAAAAGTATATAAATTTTTCATCACAATTATACATGGAATTTAATGTACCAGTTTTTGAATAAAAACTTCCAGTCCGGTACATTACATTTACAATTTTACACACTATAAACAACATTTTTAATTTAATGTACGGCACCCGAAGTTTCTATGCAAAAACTGGTACATTAAATTTAATGTCCAATTGTGATAAAAAATCAATATACTTTTTCAATGAAATTAAAGTACATTATTAAATTTAAAGTACTTTTATAAAAAAAATTGAAGTAAATTATTTAAAATAAAGTATTTCCAATGTTTTTAATAGATTAAACATGAATTTTTCATCAAAATTGTACATGAAATTTAATATAGCAGTTTTTGCATAAAAACTTCCAGTCCCGTACATTAAATTTCATACGATTTTTTTTACCGTGTAACCGGCGCGATCTGTTAATCCTCTTCGACGTTATGCGTGACGTGTTGTTATTTTTTTGCTTTTCTTTTTCTTTGACACGTATGTCTGTCAGATCCAATGTGGCAATGATCACGATCCTTGTTATCGATTTCATAGATACGACTCGTCGCTCGGTAATGATACAGCGGTCGATCCAAGCTTCGATTATGCAGTTGGGTAATCCAATAATAGTTGACCCGATGATACCTTTCGCAAGCTGCCCTTACGACTCGTGAATTTATTACGAAGACGGGTGTCCGATAATTTAGTAGACGCCAGAGGGCTCGTCAAAAAATTGACGAAACACGATCTTTTTTTTCATTTAAAAAATGTTTAAAAAAATAGCCTGCAATAATTCTGAAAACGTCGCTCTTAACCGAAAGTCCCGTCCATGACCCACAGCGGCCTTTACTCTATTTGACACTCGAATCAACCCTCCTCCACTCTTTACCGACAGTCCGTCACAGACGGAACGAAGCGATACGTGCCAAAAATAATTCCTGAGATAGAAAAGGAAAAAGCATGTTCACAAAAAAAAATAAGAGGAATGGTGCTCTCTCGAAGAGTTGAGTATCGAAAGTATTATAATTGAGTATGTTAAAGAATTGACTGTTCGACAGAAGCATAATGGCAAATTGGTGAAAAATTCGTAACGGTACTAAATCAACGTTTCACCAAGTTGAATAACGCTAATTACGATTTAGAAAAAGAAAGTGCGAGTATAAATCGAACGATGCGTGGGGCGAAGGGGGGTGGTGAGGCGAGTGGAGGGGGAGGGGATTATAATATAGTAGAAAGTGGTTCGATATATAGCCACAAACATATGACCCAAAGAGAATATGCCATAGACAAGGGGAACGACGAAAAAGAGCAGCTATAATCAAACATTCGGTATATTCGAAATCTCGAGATCGTTATCTGTCGGGTGATTGCTTCGGAATAAATTATGCCGCCCGCACGGGGGAAAGAGTCGCGGTGAGAGTCTCACGGGCGCCCGCACACAAACGTTGGGAACGACGTTGATCAAAGCCTCGGGGGTCAAAACATCGATCCGATCTTATAGACCAGAGGAGACACGCAAAACGGCGCGTAAGAGCATTTGTAACAAGCCCGTGTGCGAACATTGGCGCCAAGTGCCAATGAAAATTTCCATAGGATAACAAAGTTGAAGCAGCTTGACTGGCGATCGAACAATAAAACGGCGTTTGTCTTTCGCGTATGTAGGAAGTCACTTGGCACGAGAGAGCATTCAGCATTACGGGAGACACGAGAGTGAACAGCCATTATGAAATGTTCACTCGTCCCGCCGCGTTCATGCCTTAATAACATACCGCGGGATAGCTCGTTTTATTACTCACTTTATCTCTCGGAGATTTTACATAGTAGTCACGTAATAACGATGCAATTGCTCGCGTCAAAGGTGTAAACAGACCCGGATCGGACATGTTGCGCAATCGGACGGATCAAAGCTGTTGCACGCTCGTGCTTATCATCCGAGAAACATTTCGCCCATTAGAGCGATTGCCAAGCTCGACGAACGCTGATTCATACAACGTCCTTCAACTGTACAGCTAGGACACTGAACTGTTCGCTCCGACACTGAACTGTCCGGTTATCAATTCATCCAGAGTACGCGCGCTTTGTTTATTAACGCTTTAACGGTGATCGCTGAAATGCCAGGGAAAACCAATCACAAACACTATAATTTATATTTTTCAAACTCATATATTTCAATCACTATGCTAATTTTTGTTCTTTTATGGGCTTCTTTAGCTTACCTAATACGAAGATACAAATCATTCTTTTTTTTTTGCCAATGACGATATTTCTGAAAATCGTTGGGCGATATTATCGAAAGGAAGGCCAACGAACCTGCGCCCGTACCGTCTCTGAGTCGGGATGGTCTAAAAAAATTTATTGCAAAAAACTCGTGACTCCCAGAATTAATTTCACGAAGATGAATGATTTTGCATAGGTTCAATATTAAAAGTTTAAAATAAGAAAGGTAAAAAAAATTAAAAGCCTTTAGGCTCTCTGATAGGAAAATTGCTGATTAAGGTGCACATGCCCTCCAGTCAATGTACGTAGAAAGCGCTCCGTTCTGATTTTATTCTTGCTCACGGCAATGAAATCTGTAATTCGAGATAGTGTATCGTTTCTCTCGACGGTAGCGGCGAGAGTCGGCGCGGAAGCTCGATTGATCACGCGATATTAAATATTGCCCTACAGAATCGCCCCCGTCGATTATAAACGAGTTAATCGATACAAAGATAAACATCGGTCAGCTCTCGCGATATATGATTTTTCGCTCCGATCCTTTTCAAGGATCGATTTGAAAAAGTGCTCAAGCACAAACTATAACGGATATAAAACTGTAACGGTAAAAAAAAAAATCTTTTTTAATCGTTTAGTTTACGTTTTGAAGAATATGGGACCATAAAAACATCAACTTTAGTGATACGGCGATGAGTTGAGGAATTTTATTCGATGACGTCAAGGTCGTTCGTCGTAACTGTCGATTTACCTACGAAAGATGTATTTTTGTTTTTTTTCTCGACGAGACTTGGGTACGCGAGCAATATGTGCGACAAGTTTCCACATCGCATCACAATTCTGTCACGGTGTCTCAATTACCCTCCAACGAACACTACACAACGTGACATTTACAAGGAAAGCGCGATGACTCCGATGTCGACGGATAATCCAAGGTCGAAGAGCCTTCTTTTCCAATCAAGGTCGCGCAAGGTTGTCTTGCAGTGCGATAGGATTTTGTCATACTTTGTGACGAGAACAAAGTCACTCTTCGCGACGAGAGATGACATATGCGTGAGTTTCTAATTTATGCAAGTAGATCGCGATGAGTCTGGGCGATCGCCAAGGGCAGGCAGTCACCGATCGGCGGCTCAAACTTCGAACCCGAACGCGCTAGTATTGACTCCGCTCAAAAACATTTTTTTGCTTCAATTGAGAAACGAAATTGGCTACAGGTATCGAGATTTTTTTCGCACACAGATAATGATCGCCTCTCGATGCGCGCCAAAGGGCAAATTTAATCGACATACAAAAACTGAAATAAGAATTAGAATGTAAAACCTGTTTGCCAGTTTCATCGAATTTGAATCAATGAGCTATTTATCATCTCTTTAGTCATTCAATGAGTAAGCGATCGAGTATATGCGCACCTTTTTTTTATATTCGCAATATTAAGGCAGCCGCTTCCGAGATGAAATAAGACGAATTTATTGGCCTCCATATTTCATTTTGTTTTTTTGAAAAAAAAAATCGACCTTGTTTCACCTTTTTTTCGCATCTAAGACATTACGAATATGAATTCCAAGCTATGAATTAGTTAATGCTGTTAAAGTTGAGCATAACGCCTATAACATCTCCCGTTCATCTTCCGGGGCACCGATGAGGTTTATAGTATAAATACGGTGAAAGTTTTCTTTCCGATCGTCGCTCTGAGAGCAAGAGAAATTTCTGTCAAGGCGCAGCCAGCATGCTCTCTTGCTGGGAACCGAACGAATTAATACGGAGCGAACGGACGCTCGATTTCCTCGATAAGCCATTAAAGAACTGGATTGCCAACGCGTACGTATACGTCCACGTACGTACAGTTTGGTTCTACACGTACATAACGCACACAAGTATAAAAATAGCATACATACCGGCCGAGGCGTCGAGCGGAGACGCCTCTTGAATTTTTAACATCCTACGAACTTCCGAATATTCGATATTTCATACCCTTTTTCATTTAATATCTCAATTTTATTCACGCTCGTTGCGTAACCATTTCGAACGAGTTATGGATGTGCTCTCAATGGTCTTAGTTATTTACTATTCGTTTTGCCTAATTTACATAAGGAGGCGGGAATTCGTTTTGTTACAGCTATGAAACTTTGGCGAACGAACGGTAGCAGCGATATCCTTCTCGGGACGGTGCAAATTAGGGGCGTTCAAATGTATTGCATTTATAACAAGAGCACCAATCGGACTTTCGCAGCTTTCGAGATTTTTGAACGATTCACAATGCAAGTTTGTAGTTAAAAAATGTTAAGCGGAAAGACGGGTATTTTTTTTATATCCCTAACGGTGAAAATGAATAATGAATGAATTAATAATAACGATAATGAATGAAATTATTACTGTGCTCCCTTGTATAATTTTTAATTTATTGACAAAGCTTGTTTATGGGAAGCATATTCCGTAATTGTTTCGACGCTAAGTCACGACAATTTTTTTCAAACTAACATGACACTATCTGGAAGCAAAAAGAAGTTTGCATTTCTTTTAATAGGAATTTTACGACTATTTGAATTTTAATCTAATATGTATGAATCGATAAAAAAAATCTACCAATCCAAGATATTATTGCATGTCTGAGTGATAACACTTTATTATACGCGGAAACGTTCCAAACCAGTCCGCAGAGTGGGGTGAACAAGATACTATTTAAAAAACAGGAATGAGGAGATGATTCTCGTAAAACGAGGTTAGTGGTTGGACCTCTTATACGTAGAGGTCCGACTACTACTACTTTAGATTCAATGTTTTCGTCGATTCAGGAGATACGGTTTACAAACCGTCTCTCCCGAATCGACGAAAACATTGAATCTAAAATGGGGATAAACGACGCCTTATTAAACTTTGTCGACTTTTTCGACCAGGAATGCAGCGCAAACTTTTTTCCACCCAAAGGCGACAATAAAAAAAAAAAATTATCTAGGATACAAATTGCATGTCGAAATAACGGTCTTACGCTTCTATCTACAGCAATCTTCGGGATATTAAAAAGTGGAATAATGCAAACTCTTCGCAATCCATGCGTCGGTCGTTGCGTAGGCGGTTTTATACGGGTTATACGGCTGCTGGGATGTCCAAAAATACAAATACTATTATTTTTCTTCGTTGTTTATTCGTGTATCCGTAGAGTACATAAGTAGTTATACGTTTAGCATATTTAATGTGTCAGTTAAGAATTTGCAATGTGGAGGTGACCAAAGTAATCTATACGCAGCGCCACCTACCCCCTCTCCCCGCTCGCACTACACTCGCGTAGTACGGTTTTAGCCGGTCAGCGGGCCAGTTCTCTGCTGCTCAGTAGTCCGCCGACTTCGGTGACGTCAACACTGATGGAGCATTGGTCTCGAAAAGAAACTGTAAACACAATTCCCTTATTTCTCGTTCTATAGCACTTACTGTAATAATTATCATATACTGTATTAGGTTTAAGAAAAAGCAATGAAACACAGCACTATCGTACGAAAACTCACCGTATACCTCTATTGTCGGTCATTATCTCTCGAATTATTCGAGTCGACATACCGTTAGCGGATAAAAATTGCCGAATCTCGGCCGGCCGTAAATAACTCCTCCAGAGGAATTCCTTTCCCCAAATTCGAGGCCCATCGACAACTCCTTCTTTTCTTTTTTATTTTTCATCACTTCATTAAGAATTATTGTTGGTGTAGACCATCGCCAACATCCGGATCCTGTTACTTGATTATTATTTTACAAAGACTCGCCCGTCATTTATATTTTTTTTATATGCACCGTAAAATCGTAAAAAAAATCTTCGACTGTTAAGAAATACCAGCTGACCTGTTAGGCATTTTATTGCAGCTGAGGAATTCGTTCCCGCGACTATGATCGAATAACATTAACGAATGGGTTTTTTTTATTTTCTTTTTTTTTAATGACCTATGTGATGCATACTTGATGCGCGGTTATTCGGACGCTTCGTGTCGCTGCACGGCCGCAAGTCTCTCGAAATATCGTTTCATTTTTCTTTTTCGTTCGATCTTGATTCACAAGATTTATACAATACGCCTGACAATGGGTGAGCCCGAGACCTAGATTTCACTGTGCTACCTTGACTACGCGAAATCACGGGAGGGTTCCTTTGAGAGGAAGCGAACACATTCGCCTGTGTTTCGTCATACTCCCGAGCGACGGCGTTAAACCGGTTAGTTAAAGTTTGATTTGACCCGAACTTTGCCACCTACGACATAACCCGTTCGATTCGTTGTCGAGATTATTCTCTCACCCCAATTGTATGTATAATGCGAAACATAACTCTCGAGGAATCGACGCAACGATCGGTCGCTCAATGAAATCCTAACGAAGTATCAATCGCGACGACTGACGCCTTTCATCGATCTTTTATCGTTCCCGGTAACGCGGTAAAAAAAAAACAATATCACTCGAAACTTATTCGCTTGCCGAGTTTGGAAATTCCAACGAAATTCACGCGATATTGTTGAGGATCGAGGTAAGGTTAGGTCATGCGTGCGTGTGTTTCTCGATGCTCGGACATGACCATGCCAAACGGGGATTCTAAATTTAGACTGGGGTTGTCCGCAAAAAGAAGAAGAAAAAAAGAAGGCGTCTCCTGACCAGTTTGTTACAACCGGATCCTCAGAGTCCTCGCGCCGCGGTGTAGGTATGCTCGGGCCATTGGCATGCCTGGATGCTTTGTCGTTCGGTCGATCGAGTTACTTTTATTTACAAAAAAAAAGTAAGAGAAGAAACCCTTTTTCGTGGCTGAAACCGAGCTTATCGCGGAGAATATATTAGCGATAGAGAGAATGGTAGCTACAAATTCAAGCGGACTTAGGGGTTTGGCGTCGGTGTTAGGATTTTTTTGTCCAGCATCTTATATTCCACAGATTATTGGGTGACTCGTATTTGGGCGTTGGAATGCTGAAATCTTCTAGTCGATTAAATTTTTTTTACCTTTGGAGCTAAATTTAGCTCCAAAGTCAGCAAAGTGGTCGAACGCTTCAAAGAATTAAGTTCGCGTAGTATTAGTACAGCCACAGAAAATATTTTTTGCTACAAACAATCAGATAAAGCAAATAAGTGGTTACAGTTGCACATCGCACTGTGCACTCCTCGACATTAAGATTTTCTGTATTACTTAGCTCGCCATCGAGCAAAGCTGAAACTTACACCAATACGTTCGATTCATTTTTTTTGGCACAAGATTGTCCTTCGAAAGTTTTTTTTCTGACTCTTACGAAACTACAACTGCAACTTCGGCACTGGCATACGAATGATGAAGTAGCTCGTAAAGCTAGTTATGTGTCGGACAAGTAGGGGAGAACTAAAGAGGCGTTATTAAAAGTTTGTTCGCAACGTAAGCGATTCTTGATATCAAGAATTTTTATTCCGTATCTTTGTCGTGAGTTCTCCTCGTCTTCTTGTAATTACAATTTACACAATTATACTATGATGCACATATAAACAAAGGTGTGGAAACCGTTCAAACTTTGACAACTTCAACTTCCTTCACAGCCATTCCTTTTTCACCGGCCTCTTTATCAGCAAGTATTTGTCTGTAAGCTCCGTGTATCTGTCCCATGGCAAATTTTTGTTCGGCCCACTCCCAACGACAGTAGGTCCAATATGTCAACGTTATGGAAACAAAAGCTCCGACTGTTGAGTGCGAGGCCAACCGTGGCTTACTCGTGAACATGAAAACAGCCAAGCCGACTCCGGCGCCGTAACCCGCTCCGTTCAGAATACTGCTTCTGAAGCACGGAATCTTTCTCACGTCCTTTCCGAACAAGAACAATGGTTTGTCCAGCTCCGACTCTTCCTCTGCCATTGTCCCAATATACTTTTATCTTCCTCGACTTCGACGGTTCTGCCGACAAAGCCGGCGTGTTGTTATCTCAATTGATGTTCGACATAACCTCGCAGCTGATTCCGCGCGGTGAGGTTATGTTCGTTTTTTTTTCGAACGCTTGCAGCGACTCGAGCTTCGTACTAAATGGATGTGTGAATTTTTCTTACAGGTATGTACCGACGGTCGGTATGCGCGAGTTTCCGATAAATCCGAGCCGACTCGGATGAAATTGTTGCCGATGTCGCCTATAATCGCAGTTACCCAAACGCTATGCCAGTATATATTTTTATCGAAGATTTATAAATCAAAAATACGAAACGAGTTTTTGTGCTGTGCTGCCAAGCTGTTCGTGGGATTACGTTGCGGTCAATTTTTTCTTTTCTCGAGGATATCGTCGCACGGTATAGTACTTTTTTCTTCTTCTTAATTTATGTTATCGATCTTTCTCACGCGGCTCATGCACAATTATCGTTACTCTTCCTTTCAATTGCTAAACCGTCGGTGATTTATTCCATTTAACGTTGCGATTATTCTCACGATAGCCTCGAAGTTCGTGCTAAGAGTTTCTCGAGAAAACAACTTTATTCCTATCACTTATAATCGCAATTACACAACGGCTACGCCAGTATATTTTTATCGAAGAATTTATTCATCGAACATACAAAATGAAAATATTACATGTTTCCGTCCGGACGGACAAGAGGGTCGCGTACAACGCGTCGAAAGTAGTATAATATCATTTATTCGTTATTCATAATTTCACACAACAAAGTTTTTCCCAGTAAACGCGAAATATATGTATATATACATATATATTTCGTATGTGCCGCCGAAGCTTTCCAAACCGTTGCTTAATCTCCGACGGTTTAAGAATAGAGAATGTGCGTGTCCGCGTGTCTCCGGCTCGGAACTCGCTCGAACTTTGAAGCTTATTCCTGGAGCTTGTACACCCTGGTGCACACGATATCGTCGACCTTCATGATCTGAAAAATAAATCGTAAAAAAATAAAATATTATACGTAAAATTAAATCACAAGAGCAAAGTTAGAGAACTCTATATTGGGCTTATTCAATAGTGTCTCGGAGGGCTCAATCGAGAAGGATGAATGAATGAGTACGTAGTTGCCAATAATACAGTAGTAGTGCCGCGTCTAGAAGTCACTGAAGTTCCCCGTCCCGCCCCGCGGAGGGAATTCAATTCAGCCCGACGTACTTGTAATTGGCGGTACTTTTGATCAATCACTTGTCATTGTACGGCTTGTTAGTCACGTAGACGACGTGGGTAGATCGAATTCAACGCGAACGTCCGAACCCGATCCCACGATAGAGTTTAGATAAAACTTTTGAATCGCAGCCTCCAGCCACTCGAGATGATAATTCGGCTCGCATTGAGGGCTGTTCATCTCGTGCGGCACTGATTCAGATAATTCGATAGTTACATGCGCTACATGTTATATACTAACGGCCGTCATTTCCGTGGGAGTGAATTCTCGCTCGATCATGGTCTCCTTGTCGCCCTTCTGCACGTGAATCATCTTATTCCCGTCCAGCGTTACGGTGCTCTTGACCTTACGACCGTCCGGTGTCTCCTCGTCGAACTCCTCCCCGAGTTTGAACTTAATCTCGGAATTTTTGAAGGTGCTCGACGTCTTGAGCGTGTACGTACCACCGTCCTCGGTGAGCTCGACCGTCGGGCTCACCGATGCTCCCATCTTTCTCGTCACCAGACCGACACCTGTGCACAGAAGAAAAAGGTCAAGTATAAATATAATTATTAAACAAAAATGTATCGCTAATCGATTTTCATAAGTAGTTGGACGTGCTTAATAAATTAATAACAGTAAAAAAGATTCGAATAATTAAAGACCGATTGTCTTCTCACGATGGCTTGACTATGTCTTATAGAAAAAAATCTTTAATCGATTTATGTTAATTTTTCTGATTTGCATTGTTTTTTGTCGTCGAGTTTATACGCACCGAGAGCCTTCATGTACTCGTCAAATTTGTCGGTAGTCGCGAGCTTGTACCTCTTTCCCAGAAATCCTTGTATCAGCGACATATTTTTTTCTTTTCTATTGTTTTATTTTTCTATCGTTTTTTTTCTGTGTGTGATTATGAAGTATTGTTGATTCGCGTGAGGTTACGTTAAGGCTGAACGTTGCGGATCTGACCGAGCGAGGAACTTGCACTTAGTCGCGTGACAGACGTTCACAGCGTAATCGACATTCGTGTCTCGTATCGGGATTTTGCCCTCTGAAGTGCATGTGGTGGGGAAGGTTTGCGATTCTCCGTTCGCCGGGAGGGAGACAGCGAGAGAGGATCGAGCGTGCGAGGGAGGTAGATGGGGACTTTGAAGTTTGTACTTTGGACGTACTTGTATGCACGATATCGGTCGCCACTTCCACTTGGGCTCTTAAAATAAACATAAAACGCGAGGTATGACGAGTGTTTTTTCCTGTGCACGATTGAATTATAATATGGTGAAAAAAAATGTATTAAAAAAATCTATCCGGAGCCAATGATTGATCTTACCAATTGAACTTTCAGATTTTTCCAAGCTAGGAACGAAAAAAAAATTCTCAACGATAAATTCCAGTATCAGTATTTTGTAGTCTATCTCGAGTCCTGCAGAACACAGAAAAGCCCCGACATTGCTAGGAACGAAAAAAAAATTCTCAACGATAAATTCCAGTATCAGTATTTTGTAGTCTATCTCGAGTCCTGCAGAACACAGAAAAGCCCCGACATTGCCTTACACGACTCCCGCGTTATCTTCGAACGATCGAATTCACAACAGCTCTCGAGCCTGTATTTACAAAGCCATCAGGCACTGTTTGTCGAGATCTTAATAACCCGGCGTGTTCTATCCACTCGGCGTGCGTGTAAACAAAGAAAGTCAAATCGTTTCGCGGCGAGCACAGCTCATTTTAATAATATTCGCTTGTGGTACGATTATATCAACAGCATGGAATTGTCGGCACTCACTAGCGAAATTATATTCGATAACACGCGAGAGACAAATCCCATCCATAACATTCTTTTCTTCGTTTGCGCAACCTACCAATATAATTTTTTTTATTTTACTCGGTGGGAAAATGGCGGTTTTTGCGCAAGTTTCGCGTGGGAAAACCTCAATTTTCACACCTTGTTTAATAAAATTCTGTTCGATACTTGTGCGAAAAACGTTTTCTGAACTCGTGTGATTGCAACACTCGTCAGCAAAAGTTGTTTCACACTCGTAACGAAATGTACTATTTTAACTGGTTGTGATTTTTAATATCAATTATTCGATAGAGAGACACAGGCTTTTTCTTGCAGTTCTTGCAGTTCTTGCAGTATAATTATTATTTCACCTATTTTATATAGAGAAATATAAAACCTGCCAATGACTGTCTTTAATCTGCCGCGTAATCTGCCAATAGCTGTGTAATACTAGTCTCACTGTTATCGCGCGCTTCGAGCATATTTTAATAATATTTGCTTGTGGTACGATTATATTAGCAGCATGAAATTATCGGAACTCCCTGGCGAAATTGTATTTGATAACACGAGAGCTCTAATTTTTTAATATCACTTATTCAATAAAGAGACACAAGTCTTTTTTTATGTTTTTTGTACAGTTATGCAATTATTACTTCACCTATTTTATAGACAAATATTCCTGTCAATGACTGTCTTTAATCTCTCGCCAACCTGCCAATAGCTGTCTAATACTAGTCTGAACTTTCACCGTGAGCTGGTGTTTTTGTTTTTGATTTTTTTTTACATTTATGTAATTATAGTCTGATCTATTTTTTATAGAGAAAATATCAAAGCCTGCCAATGACTATCTGTAATTTGCCGCGTACCCTAACAATAGCTGTGTAGTAGCCTCAACCTTTATCGTGGACAGGTTTTTTTAAAACAATTGTGTAATTATGATCTCGCCTATTTTACAGAGAAATACAAAAGCCTGCCAATGACTAGCTTTAATCTGCTGCGTAATCTGCCAATAGCTGTGTAGTACTAGTCTCAACGTTATCGCGCGCGCCGAGCACGATGCGCACACTGCGCCGTGTCGTACGATGGCCGGACGAGCTCGTTAAGTTTGTCTCATGTGTATTTCGCACTACTATTCGCTATTAAGCAAATCGTCTTTCCCCTCACGTAAATAGCTGTCCGAGAGCTTATACGGGTTCCGGTATAGCTCGCCGGCTCGGGCGTGGGCGTGGGTGGTGCTTACCAGGGGGCTTAACATTTTTCGCCGGCTGGGAAGCCGCCGTGCCGACACACAGAAACACCTGCCTCGTGACGGATCAATTATTTTACCTCCATTCGCGCCTCGTCACGATGCACAGCATTGCACGCGACAAACTATCATTTCCGTGATCGGACGCACTGCGCTGACACTGCAGTATGCGCGCTTCCGCTGCTCAATCATTCGACGCTTAAATTCTATATATAACGGCAGTGGAAGCGTGATTGCGATCTCTTTTACGAATAATAACAATAGTGACAATGCAATAAATGATAAAAAAAATAGTTTCGACTTCCAACAAATCGTACGTACAGTAATTTTCGTCTAAAATAAAATTTATACATATCAGCCGAAATAGCGATGAAAAAAAAAATTCAATTAATCATCTACAAATAAAATAAAATCAAACTCATAACTTTCGGCAGCAATAGCAGAAATTTAATTGGAATTAACGAGAATAAAAAAAAATTCCGCGTATTATTCGACCCGAGCTGTTTTTTATAGGAATATTTTCACTTGCTCGCGATAATGTAAATTTTGCGGTGTGATATCGTCGATGATTGCTCATTAAAATATTTAATAATTGGGCAATGAGAGATAACGGTGTGCGGAATATCGCGTGGACGAGAGTTAACATATCGCCGAGCCGGGGGCGTTACCACGCGGATACGTCGTTCACCACATACACTTTAACGTCTAAGAGGTTTTTACTTACCGAGAGCCTTCATCATCTCGTCGAACTTGTCGCTGCTGACGAGTTTGTATTTTTTACCAAGAAAATCGGTGAGCGACATTTTCGATTGGATTCGGATGAGAATCACGTTTGTACGAACGAGATGAAAGATCTGAGGTCACAACGACGGGGCCGGCTTGAGAAGAAACTTCCTTCGTGCTTCCTATCGTTCTTCGGGTCGGACGACAACTGAAACGAGGTGGCGATTCGTCGAGTATACGTGGGTGACGCTGCGGTGCCGAGAACTCGATTCCTCGACGTATTACGCTTCTACCCTTCCTACCGCTACGTTTCACGTTTACACTCGTGTGTGTGCTCCTGTACATGCGGTAAATTTTGTAAGTGTGCTCGCGAGCTGCGGGACACGCGGCGCAGGATCCTGTCTGCCTGCGCGTCTACCCGGCATCGTTCGATCCAGTCCAGTTACTAGGTTGCTCGGTGCCCCGCTAAAAATACCATACTAGAACGATATTTCCCCTTCGTTTGCCGCCAAATACCGAAATGTATTGTACTGACAGAGACATTTTTTAAATTAAGAAAAGATAGCTGCAACAAAAAAACTTATTTTTTGAACGGTGTCGGTTGAAGAGCATATTCGAGCATATTCGAAGAACATATTCGAAACGGTTCGATGAAATATCATTGCACAATTTTTATGGCGTCGCCGGAGTCTTCAAATGGCGGCTTAAGAATCAAAAACAGTACATGTTGATACGCGTGCGAAAAAACTTTCCTGACGAGTGTGAGTTTACAGCATGAGCCGACGGCGAGTGTTGCAATCACACGAGTTCAGAAAACGTTTTTCGCACGAGTATCGAACAAAATTTTATTTCACAAGGTGTGAAAATGGGGTTTTTCGCACGTGAGGCGTGCGTAAAAACCGCCATTTTACCACCGAGTGAAATAAAATATATATTTGTAATCTTTTGTTTGAAGTAATATCGTGATTTTGTTTTTCGAACCCTTTTGACCCTTCGGGACAACTGGAAGGATTAAAAGATTTTTTGCAGTGCATTTTGGGTTCGATTTTTAATTAAAAAAGAATTGACAATCTTTTGGGATTATGAAATTTTTTTAATTGAGCCATTTTTTTCGACTATCTTACGGCCCTGTTTTCTGCTCCGGTCTCACCGCTCGCGCCCATTGCCTATCGAATATCTCGCGATTCCTCTCCTGCTCTTCAGAGCAAGGGGGAGCAGAGCCTCTGATGGCGAGGAGGTCGATGCTCTGTCGGGCTAGGCTGACGATGATTGGACGATGCCCGTTTGCGCGCCAACTTTCTCTTGCTAACCACTAGCGAATAGTATTAGACCTTGTCTCGTCCCAAATTCTCCCCTTTGGATGTTTCCTTTTTTTCTCTAACTCGAATAGCCCGAAGGTCGAGCGACTGAGCGAGCGTGAAGCTCGCCTGTTGCTATCCCCGTGAGGGATGCGAGAGCCGCGCGTGGCTCCAGAATAACCCACCACGGGTATGGAAACTCAATAATCAATATGTTTCGCTTTAATTATAGCAAAATCGAAACTCCAGGATGGAATCAGCATATCTGTTCACGCGCCATACCGATGTAGCAAAAGTTTTTGAAGTGTTACGCTTTGGCAACGAACCTCAATTGACAACAAAAAAAAATGGATTTTTTTTCGCATCCTGTTATTTTTTGTCAATTCAGGTTCGTTGCTAAAGTGTTTAACTTCGAAAATATTTACTATATCGGTACGGCGTCTGAACAGATATGCTAATTCCATCCCAGACAAAATAAATAATTAATATTTGTCGGTTTAATTATAGCGAAATCGAAGCTCCAGAACGGAATCAGCAATACTGTTCAGGTGCTATGCCGATGTAGTAAATATTTTCGAAGTTACACGCTTTGGCAATAAA
Source organism: Ichneumon xanthorius (assembly GCA_917499995.1). Lineage (NCBI taxonomy): Eukaryota > Metazoa > Arthropoda > Insecta > Hymenoptera > Ichneumonidae > Ichneumon > Ichneumon xanthorius. Next base: position 4,888,475 of record OU824202.1, on the reverse strand, counting down.
CCTAAAACGACAGAAAAAAAATTATAATTGTTTTTAATGTTCCTTTTTTAGTGTCGATTTAGGTTCGTTGCCAAAGCTTGTAACTTCGAAAATATTTACTATATTTACGAACCTAAATCGACAAAAAAAATATATTTTATTTCACTCGATGAGAAGATGGCGGCTTTTGCGCACACTTGGCGTGCGAAAACCCCCATTTTCACACCTTGTGAAATAAAATTTTGCTTCATACTCGTGCGAAAAACGATTTCTGACCTCGAGTGATTGTAACACTCGCCTTTGCCAGAAAAAGTTTTTCGTACTCGTATCGAAATGTACTATTTTTTTAACTTCCTGCTGTTTTTTTGTCAATTCAGGTTCGTTGCCAAGGCTTGTAACTTCGAAAATATTTATTATATCGGTATGGCGCCTGAACAGATATGCTGGTTCCACCCCGGAACTTCGATTTCGCTACAATTAAACCGAAAAATGTTGATGATTGATTTTTAATTCCCTGAATCGGTTGAGAAAAAAAAAATTAGTTTCACTGTCCGGTTTTCGACATATTCAGCATCAAAGTCGAAAGAAAACTGCCAAGGGTCGATTCGCCATAACCCCTCGAAGATAAGGTGCGAAAATTACTAAAGATAAATCAGCTGCGAATAACAGAAAAGCGTCTGATTTCGCATCTTCAATTAGGTGGATCGGGCCCCGCCGTTTTTTTCTAGCAATCGATATGCTACGCCATGGAGCCTAGGTTTACGCTTAGGCCATCATTCCCCGTGAGGGTTAAAATTTGGCGACGTTGCCAAACGTCCGGGGAATTCCGCACCGCACCGTCCGCAGATGTACGCGCCGAATGGAAGCCAACGCCGCAGCCGCTACAGCGTTGTTGCCGTCGCGTGACGCAGGATCCGTACCCGCCTGTACGACGCGGAACCCGGCAACGGTTTTCTCCGCACTCCGCATCAGTACGACTCACACGGCCGGTCTGCGACGCACGGGAGACACCGTATTTCTTCAAAAAAAAATATCTCAATCCATGAGCGGAAAAGATAAAGAAATAAAAAAAATATCTACGATGGTCGACACGAAAAAATTCATCGCGGAAGTTAAGAGGCGTCCGGCCATATACGACACAAAGTGCCCACAGTACAATGAGAGAAACGTTAAGGCGAAAGTGTGGCAGGATGTGTGTAAGGCTGTAATACCGGAATGGGAGAAAATGGACATAGAGGAAAAAGGCATCGGAGGTAAAATGACAGAGTTAGGTTTTGGAGGAAAAATTAAATAAACTAGGTATAATAAATGCGAACGCATTGGTAAGACGATCTCGCTTGGTAGACGGGCGGAGATAAAGATGCGGCATGCAGAGTATTTCCATCCAAACGGTCGTGTCTATCGTATTACAGAAAAAAATCTGCGCAGCAAATGGCGAAATATGAGGGATTACTTTACGAAAGAGCTGAAATTGCACGTAGCCGGCAAGGCGAAAAGCCGGACCGGAAAGAAACGCAAGAGATACGCGCTCTACAGTCAGCTGTTGTTTCTCCTACCTAACGTCAAGGCCAACAAGTGAGTTTACAGTTGATACGTTTAACAGTTTTTTCGAGGTCACGAGACTCGATATTTCTCACGGAAAGCAAATTAGGTTTTCATGCCTCAGTTAATTGTTCAAGAAAACCTAATTTGCTTCTCCACAAAATACTAAGTGTCGTAAAAAAGGCTGTTCGATTTGTTACCGATTTTCAACTCGATTCTTCACTCTAATTTAACATCATCATGTCGAGACTTTCGTGGTACAAAAAAAAACAAAAAACCTTGTTTCCGGTAGAAACGCATGTGCATATGCTGACTGTATGCACCTTATTGTAATCTTCTCAACTCACTGGCGAGACGCAACAACACACGTCGCATACTATGTACTTGCGTCGCTCCGGTCTGAAATTAATCATACTGATCGCTAGGCACATGCGTCTTAATTTTTTATGTAAAACAATCCTTCGATGACGGAAAGAGGAATATCATTTTTTCGTTATGAAATAACAGATATCCGGCGTAGGATTTTTGAACATTAATCGAACTATCTGAACTAATCGAACTAATCGAACTAATCGAACTAATCGAACTAATCGAACTATTCGAACTATTCGAACTAATCGAACTAATCGAACTAATCGAACTAATCGAACTAATCGAACTAATCGAACTAATCGAACTAATCGAACTAATCGAACTAATCGAACTAATCGAACTAATCGAACTAATCGAACTAATCGAACTAATCGAACTAATCGAACTAATCGAACTAATCGAACTAATCGAACTAATCGAATTCATTGAATTCATCGCATTAATCGGCGGTTTTGTTTCCGCAGAAGAGGTAAAAATGCTGCGGATCTTCAGCAACTTAAGAACGAAGTGGAACATATAGAGATCGACATAGAGGACAGTAATCCGCCAGTTGAAGAGTACAACTTGACCGGGGTATCGTTGGCGACGGGCGAATCGACCGTCGATACACTGTACCAGCATCAAACCTCGGCGTGCGAGGAGGCATCTCTCGCTCATTACGAGAACGAAATATCCAAAGACGCGGCGGCGGTTATACCACCCGCTCAAGCAAGCCAAAGAACCAACGAGGACGATTACGATAAGATGTTTCTTTTATCGCTACTACCGTCTTTTCGTCTCATACCCGAACACGTGAAACTTCACGTGAGGATACAAATGCAACAGGTTCTCGCCTCGGCCTTTCATCCGAGCAGTCATCACACCGATCAGGCGTTATAAGCGCATACTTAGGAGATAAAAAATTAAATAACTATTTTTTCAAAATTTATCGTTCGGAGTTTCATTATCGCATATTTGGCTTCTTTTCTATACGATAGTTTTAAAGAAATCGCGTTATAACAAAGTGAACTTTAGTTCAGGGTTGTTTCGAGGTGGCAGCACCGCCTTCCCGAATCTTTCGCGTTAGGTCGTAGGTAAAGCAAACACCTTCCGCATTGGCAGTCGGTAAAACAGATTTTACTCAAGTTAGAAAATTCTTCGACGGTAAGTACGCTACGATCATCGCAGTCAGAGCTTGAATAATCTTAACATAGATAGCGCCCTCCTCGAGCTCGATGGTGATAGGAAAAAAAAGAAATGCATACCCGAAGCTATTTTAATTCGATGCAAAACGATGGATGTCGAAACTGTGGGGGAAACGTTCAATTTATTCGAAAAACTAAAATTTGGGTCAATTAAGAATAAATAAGGATACACGGTATGCGCATTAGGTTCGCCTTGTATTCGTGCCGACGGAGTGCGATAGTAGTGAATCGTATCCAGGAAGCGCGCGCTCAGACAAAAGCTCTTCCGTCGGAGCGATACGGCGTCGATATATGCGTCGGGCAGTTAGCGCGAGTAATCGGTATACGGTGAGTGATCCATCACGATTAAAAAATCCCGGAGACGCGTGGAACGAACGATTGATACGAATTAAAAAAAAAATTCCACGCCTACAGTTCAAACTGCTGACAATCACCGGCGTTATTTCCAATTTCAATATTTTTTTTTATAAATAAGCGACGCCGATAACAAATGAACGTTAGAGTTGCGTCGCGCGAACCGGTTGGAGATATATGGAAAAAGATTGATAGCGTTAAAATTTTGTTTTGATACCCGCAGACCGATCGATTTATCTGTCTTATAGTCTAAATCCGTTAGTGTAAATAAATAATAATTGAACAAGGATGGAAGCAAAGTTAGAGTTGGGCCGAGCCACGCCAGGCGGAATCGAAGCCGCAGGCTCCATCGGAGTCGGAGTCGTTGTTGCGATTAACCGACGATGGTCCCAGCGGCATAGTTTGAGCCACCGAACTAGTGGAAGACGGTCTTCTGTTGGTGCTTTCGCGGGTCTGAGGAAGCGGAGTGCTCGGCTGGCTACTCGCGGCGTGTGCGAGACTCCGGGAACCACCGTGAACGAAATCCTGGGCTCTTCGACTGCGTCTTTTCTTGATAGGCGCGTATTTCGTCGGCGGTGGCATTGTTTTTCCCTCCTGTAGGGTTTCATTAAATATTTCGTGAATATTAAAATTCGTACAAATTTCTCGTTGGACAGTCGCATGATTTTTTTCGAGAGATTATGGAAGTTTTTAGATTTTTATTTTTACTTTTTTTTTTCTGTGTGTAGAATTTTTCAATATTTCTTTTCTTACTTGTATATTGTCCGCCGATCCCCAAGTCTTGTGGATCTTGTCGTTGTTGCTCGTCGCGCTAGTTGCCACACCCAGAAATTGGCTGAATGCCTCCGTCGTACGTTTCACGCGAACGTTCAACGAGCCAATACGTAGGAAACCAAGATCTCTCTCTGTCGGTCACGCCGAATCAAAACACCATCGTTAGTAACGAAATTAATCTTTTTTTTATTTCACCGTTATTACGATTTGAAATTTTTATATCTCACCTGTGTGCTTTTTCCTTGCTTTTATTTCTGCAAATATAAATACATAATTATTATCAGCTTTGCCGACGGGAAATCTCGGAGAGGGTAAAAGGATACGACGATAAACATGCATCCTCGGACCATCAGATTATTCTGAGTTCTTTTTTTATTATGCAATAGCTCCGTTTTGTCATTTAAAAATCCACAAAAGAGATATTCAATTATCAACAATATAGATCCTAAGATAATATTTTTTACACCAAGGACACACGAGTATCGTGGCTGAGAAGATGTGGGATGAGATAGAAGTGTTTACATAGTGACGATACAGATCTTGGCAGATCTTTCTCATCCGTAGTAAGAGAAAGTGGTAGCTGCTTTTTTATCACTACCACGCTACAAGGATTAATTAAAGAAAAAAAGAAAAAATATATATATTAACACAGAGGCGTTAGAATGTCCTGTAATCCATAAATATTAATGTCTCTGAAAGTTGTTTAGAGAGAAGGCGTACCGTAGGACATGCCAACCGCGAGCTTCTCGTGTTCACGTCGGTTAATTGAATTTTCGCGATAGAGCGTCCAATTAACCATTTTTTAACAATACACGAACAACAGGTGCGAGAAAAATTAAATCTGCGGGGGGTGAGGATGGGAGATGCAGAGAATGTGAGGGGGTTAAACATAAATAACTCCCCGGAGTTATCCCGTGGTATTATATCCGTTGAATTATCCATTATCAGGCTCCATCGTCTGGGCATTATGTGCAAAGATATACGGAAGGTGAGAGATGCGTGCTGCATGCATGATTCGTCGTACGAAATTCATACACAGCCACAGGCGGAACGAAAAAAAATAGCGGGTTTAAGGTTTACGATGGGATAGAAAGTGTACGGTGCAGATTGCGATGTTGAACATTCGTATACATCGCGTTGCCTTTTAGTCGTATTATGTAGGTGTGAAAACAAACATATATATATTAAAAATAGAAATAATCCCAGTAGAGAAGCGACAGCTCTAGGAGTATCAAGCAGTGTGTCGTGCCATGTACTTGCCTGAGCGTAGCTGCGGCAGTAATCCCTACAACAGAAGAATACTTGCAGATAGCCCGAGCCAAAAACAAAATCTGTAAATGCACTCGAGAGAGAGAGACGACAATCACCCAGCCAGCAAAACCGCATTTTCCGACAATACCCAAAAAAAACCTTCTCCGTTTTTTTTTCTATACCAACACTACTTCTCTACTTTTCTTTTTTTGCAATGGTCAAACTTTACTTTAATCTATGAGGCTTGTAATATTGGGATTGGGATGACGTACCAGGTGAAAAAAAATTGTTTATATCACAAATTGTACGGCTTAATTATTTTCATGGACAAAAATAATTTTGTAGTGAAGACAAATATTGGATCGTTTGGCATAATATAATAGTATATAATAGTAATAATAATTATTATTATTATCACTCTTTACAGAAATTATGATACAGAAATAACGATATAAATAATTTTTTTTTCACCTGGATAAGTGAAGGGAAATTTTAAATGCTACAAAACTTACTCCTGAAGGTGTCCTGACTGACGGCAGCCTCCTGAGACACGAGATACTGGCGGGCTTTTTTGCCGCTGTGATCGCGGACTTCCTTGTTCGCTCCTGTGTTATTTAGAATTCGATAAATGCAGGTTGAATTTACGGTAGACATGACAATCGTCGGATAAACTTAACGATATAGCGCGGAGTCTCGAGATAAGAAATCATGGGCTGTCCACACCGGTCACTATGCACTGTTGGTAATCAGTGACAAAGTGGCCACGTCGGCGGGACTCTTTGAAGCCTCACGATCTCTATATAGGTATCTGTTTCGCGTTTCACCGTAATCCCATTCATATATATGCTGGGCGTTTGTGCTACAGGCTTCATATGAATAATGATATACGGTCCGGTCGGCCAACGATCTTCCGATACATTGTCTACCGTATAACTATGGATAGTCGTATTGCAAAACTTACCGTAGACTTGAACGAGCAGATTGAAAATATTCTCGTGGTCGAACTGCATCGCGATGTGGAGAGGCGTGTAACCCTGCAACAATTTATTCGAAAATTAATTCTCACTCCGAAATTCGTTTCTACAAACGTGTTTTTTTATAGCAATCACGAATTGATTGACCAAAATCCTTTTAGGACTTTTTCACATCTGCGCTAAATAAATTCATTTTTTTTATTATTATTGATACACTATTTTGTATCATTAATTCTAGCGTTTCCGTAAACAGTTCTGGAAGCTGAACAGTCACCCCCAGTTTCCCCCAACATTGGCGTACGGAAGTTTGTCGCAGATGCATTAATTGTTTCGAATTCTTGTCTACCGATAAAAAATGTACTGCGTTCGAAACTTTGATCTGTAACAGGCAAAAATCGTCCGGATTTTTCTGAAATTTATAGAAAAAATGTACCGCTATCAGGATTTTTATCTCTAACAGTTAAGAGAACACGAAGGCATTCGCTCATATATCGTTTCATCGACTGTTAGAACAATGCTAGAAATCTCCCGTCGAAGTAACAAACACGGCGGTCTGTACGGTTGAATAAACCGGGCACAAGTTCGCCGCTCGATATCCCATGGCAAAGAGGTTCGTTACATTGGACGCAATAGCCGCGTTTTACAGCCCCTGCGTGTCTCCGCGCATCACTCGCGTGCGTTTCTCGCGTGTGACTCTCTCTCCACGGTACGTACGTGTGTGTAGCCGATGGAAGAAGCAGAGAACGGAGTGCGAGAGGGACAAAGGTTCTAGCAGTCGGCAATGAGGCTTCCGCGTACAGAGACAATGAGGAATTAATAATACCGTTTTATGAATATTACCTCGAGCGTGCGAATCCACGTTTTCACGCGCGCGCGGGCGCCAGCTGTAGAAACGAGTACGCGCGAAACGTCTCAGACGCCTTTCGCTCGTCGGTACCGGGAATTGCGTATTCCCGATTGATTTATGGAGACGCCGGGCATAATGCCAGTCCTCTAATGAAGGAAAATTAAACATTCGTGCGAAAAATAACATTTTTTAAAATTAATTTTTATTTTTTTAAATGACTACTCCTGTCCATTGGCCAGGAGTTCTGGAATTTTTAATCAATGATCGATGAACCGGGCCATTTTCTTTTTTTTTTTTTACAAAATTGTTCGATGCACTGAGAAAAAGAAGTGGGTGGTTTACCATACGTTAAAAGGTGTTATTTCGTTGGGACAACAAAAATGTTTGTTTGAATGAACAAATTTTGAATCGATTGATGCAAATAATCGTTTACCAAAACAATGCTTTATTCGTAACGAACAAATATTTTTTTTAATGTTTGTGATTTTTGGTCAGACCAACAATTTTTTTTTTCAGTGTAGATCACTAGCATCAAGTGGCATTAGAAAAAGCATTTTTAATTAATGGTTTCTGAACCAGGCCATATAATTTTTTTTTTACAAATTTGTTCTCTACAAATCAAAAGATCACTGCGTGAGAATCGATAGAGGCTTGAAACACAATAATAAAACAAGAGATGATGATGCGAGAGCGGCACACAAGGAACCGGAGGAGCGAGAGTCAGTTGGACGGAGAATTGCATTGCGTGGAGACAGCTATGGAAAATAGATTATGCCCTTGAAAGGATAAATTGTACTATCTTTAATGCGTGTGGTTCATTAGATGGCATTGGAAAAAAGCATTTTTAATCAATGGTCGCTGGACTGGGACATATTTTTTTACCAAATTTATTCCCTAGATCACCAACATTAGACGACATTAGAAAAAGCATCGTTAGTCAATGGTTTCTGGACCTGACCATACGTTTTTTTTTCTTCCAACAAATTTGTTTTATAGATCACTAGCGTTAGTCGAGCTCTTCGCGTGCGACACCCGATTATGCCCGCCGCCGTCATTGATCATGCACCGTTAAAAATAAAAGTTTCCTCGACTTACAAATCGATATATTGTAAAACGTGTCTATCCCTATGTAAAAACGTATCCTCGACACGGACCTCTGTCACGTTGCCTCGGTACAAATAGTGTGTAATTGTGCGTTTGCGAAACCCCTCCTACCCTCATTGTCTCGTCCGACATTCGTCGCCGTGGGCGAGGCAGCTAGTTTCTCCGCTCTTGTACCAAACGTCTCGAAGACTATTTCATTTCAATACTCAAGATAAACTGCGTACGCGCTGTTATACAACCTGTCCGCCCACGTCTGAATCCCAAAAAAAAAAAATATCCCCTCCATCCGGGAAAAAAAAATTCCCCGCGGCAGCTTTGATTTGTGAGTTCGGCATTCTATCACATTACATCATAGCAAAAACTCGCTATTATAAAATATGTCTTCAATAAAAAAATATATTATCTATAAAAAGAGCCCCAAAGAATTCGAGGAGTTATAAACCTCTCATGTACACCGTGAGTCGTCCCCGCGCCCATTTCACGCTAATAATTCAGTGACATTGACAACCGTCAGTCGTAACTTAAAATCGAGCTTTTAAAATGACTTTTGAAAAGTGTCACGAGCGAAGTGTTGTCCCCCTTTTGTCGTCCGTGAAAATGTGTCTAGCGTGCGACAGGCCGGGATGGGTAAGGTAGCGAGCGGCAAACCTTATGCACCCTTCCGCGGCTCCCCGGAGGGTTGAGCGCGAGCTGTTTCTCCGTTTCGCTTTAATTCACTCGGGCTCTAAATATATATTTTTTTTTCATTTTTTTTCCGCACCATGTGTATATGTGAATCGCGAGAGTGTGGATTCGCGCGAATATGTGGGGTATACTTTAGAGAGCTCCGGCGAGCAGGGTGTCGTAATATACGGGGCGCGGAAGGGGTGCCTCGCGATAGGGTAGGGCACGCGAAGAACAGCCCTTTTCTCGTGGCAGTTTCGGAACAGCAACGAGTCCAATAGTCGCCCGAGAACTCTCTCCCTTCTCCCTGTATCTCTCTCGCTATCTCGGCGACACGTGTGTGAAGCTCGACAAGTGGCGCTCGAACCCCCTCGCGGTTCGCACTCTATATGCCCTCCTGCATGGAACACCCTTTCGCTATATATTCACTCTTTCGATGTATCGAGGAAGCTCCGACCGGGTTGTGCTCTCGCGGACTTTCAGTTATCGGCACCGGTTGTCGGCGAATTGTATCGAACGAAAAAAGACCTTGATATGCCAATAACTGTATGTATACTTTTTTTCTATATTTGAGCTTCGAATAACCGTACTGCGGACTTTGGGACGTACATCTGTATATTAGTCGCGCCTATAGACGTTTGGATATAGGGCGGATTCCGAAGCGCACATATTCCCTATGTACATAACTTTTTATACTTTTGACAATATTTTAAAGTAGCGACGGGAAGAATCTCTCTGTCCCACTCCCAGGATTTTTCGGAAGGGGCGCACGGAAGGAGGTGGTGAACAAGGAGACAATATCGCGGATTTTTTTTTTTTTTTTTTTTTCGAACAGACACTGTAGTCCTTGTTCCTCTGCATCCGTCACTCTCCACGCTCAAACAGCTTCCTCCTCTTCTGTCGCCCCCCACCCGGGAAACAGGACAGCTGCCGGCCACCAATATCACTCGCGTATATCATCGGGCGTTGAAGATTTTTCAATTTTAATATTTTTCCTTCACGCGTTATTTCTTTCATTTTTTTTTGCCCGCTCTGTGTCTCGTCTCTCGGCTGCTCCCGCGTTTTCTCCGCCTTTACGAGCAGCTAAATCGTAACTCTTCCGCGCAATGGTGAAGCCGATAACGCTCTCCGGTCCTCCGGTCTGTAACCTGCGACTCCGGGTACGTATAATTCGTATTTCGACATGTGCACGGACAATATTTCGAAAAGGGAGACCTTTTCGAAATATTGTCCGTGTTTTATTGCCATTCTATCGTTCTCCATATCGTGTTTTTTAAATTTTAGAGACTAAAATAAAAAATTATTTCTCTAGCCATAACTACTTTTTTTATAGGCCATTTTTTTTAAATGTGTAAACATAAGATTGAGCACCTTTGGGGCCGAAACTATACTCCATGTGCTTTTTATCTTATACCATAATTAAAAAGTATATTTATTTCACTCGGTGCGTAAAGTGCAGTTTTACGCACGCTTCGCGCGCGTAAAACTCCTCTTTCGCACCTTGTGAAATAAAATTTCGTACGATACTCGTGCGAAAAACGTTTTCTTAACTCGTGTGATTGCAACACTCGCCTTCGGCTCGTGTTGCAAACTCACACTCGTCAGAAAAAGTTTTGTCGCACTAGTATCGTAATGTACTATTACATGATCATTGGGTTTTAAATAGTACATTTCGATACGAGTGCGAAAAAACTTTTTCTGACGAGTGTGAGTTTGCAGCACGAGCCGAAGGCGAGTGTTGCAATCACACGAGTTCAGAAAACGTTTTTCGCACGAGTATCGAAGAAAATTTTATTTCACAAGGTGTGAAAATGGGGGTTCTCGCACGCGAAGCGTGCGAAAAAACCGCCATTTTCACACCGAGTGTCATAAAAGAATTTATTTAGCTCCATAGAGGAAAGTTGGTTTTTATAAATATGAAAAATGGTGGAAAATGATTTGCACATAGCTTCTTCATTTACTACAATTTTGGGCATAGTTTCCTCTATGAGGAAACCAAAAATCAATCAACGAATTTTCTCATAGAGAAAGCTATACGCAAAATTGTAATAAATGAATGTGTAAATTATTTTGCACAATTTTTTTTCTCTTTTTCGATCAACAAAGTACACATTGAAGGAAATCTGTGAATTTGTACCACTTTTTTCTCCGCATTTTGTTATTACTCGAATAATTTGAAAAAAGTTGAAAATTAAATTTTTCATATCGCTTACCCGTAAAAGTTGAAAAATGAAATTTCCATATCGCCTTCTCACAAAAGTTGAAACTTGAAATTTTCCTATCGTTTTCTTCTATGAGCAAGCAAAATAAACCGAAAATATCGCGAATTTCGGGGGATTCGGTGGATGTACAGTTTTATTCGAGTTGGATGCCGGGCCGCGGTCGGGCGGGGCAGACTTCTCGAGTCTCTGTCGGGAACGATGGGATTGCATTGTCGAGAGGCTGTCGTACGTATGGTACCGACTATAAGGCCCCCAGGCGCCACACCGGCGGCTTGGAGCCTTTCCGTCTCTCCCCCTATCTCTCTCTTTCTTGTACGTTAGTTCGTTCCGCGGAGGCGGTCGACGTTCGCCGCGAGGTTTTTTGCCGGGATTAAATGCGCGTCGATCCCACGATAAGCCCGCCGTGGCTACGGCAGCGTCGTATCGGTGACAGATTAAGGCGGTAGACCGCTCGATCCTCGCTGCACTGACCGCGCGCGCTGTCCGACTCAACCTCCCTCAACCCCGTATACCTGAGGAATACCTTCTTACACCTACAATGGCAATATGTCACTTTGTGACACGTGAATTCTAATCGCTCGTAATTGACAGGTTAAATAAATTTAACAAAATTCATATTTACGTCTAAAGCAAAAAATACATTTCCCATTTCGGTAGACATAAGGCCAAAAGCGCGAAATGGAAAGTAAAAGCTGCGGTAGAAAATTGTTTCAAACTGAAGTTCGAACTCACTATCCTAATAAGTTTATCGATTCGAGCCTAAGATTCTTCGTCACGGATCGCAATCACGTCACCCCATACATCATGTTTGTATTCATATATGTATGACCATATATCATTGATATCGCTATATATGTCGTCATATTTAAGGTGCTATAAATCTTAAATATGATCGACAGCTCCGAAGCCATTTATGCATTTTTTTAAATTTGATAAGGGCGTTGTAAAAAAACCTCCAATATTTTATCCAATCGAGTCAAATCGTGCGACAAGTCAAGCCGTGCCTTGAGGCTACCGGCGAAAGATTCGGGAAGGGTGGGGGGGGGGGAGAATGGGAACGGGAAGAGATCGCGTACGCCGTGGAAGCTTTCTTCCGATAATTGGGTACACGGAATGCGACTCCTTTTTCTTCGGTTAGCCAGGCTGGCGGAGCCGACCGAAGCTGCGTCTCCTTCGTTCGCTCCGGATGCGGCATCTCTCCGTTTCGTGCTGCGCTTTTATACACAAGCACACGGGGAAAGAGTAAGCTCGGGCTATCCTATCGCGGGTGGGAGCGAGCGTAACGAGATAATTAATGTTCCTCGTGGAATTAGCCGATTTACATGAGGGCAGCCCCGGCGAGTCTCTCGGTAGGTATCACTCTGGGATTGAACGCGCGCGGTGCTCGGCCCGGTCACCGTCGCCGACGGTGAGGGAAGCTGCCGCGACCGGCGTCGACAGCCAGGACAGAGCTTCGCCGGGACACGACCGAGGCTAAACAAATGAGGGCGGTCCGAAAGACGCACCGCGAGGGACGAATTGCGCTTTCGTCGCGCGGGCAAAGAACACCCCGGACGCGACTCCAAGCACCGTTTTCCGGTTGAAGCCGGAGGTCGCCAACTTAAGGTTAAAGCACCACAGATTAAAAAAAGGGGCTGAGTATTTTTTAAATTTAATTTGTGGAATAAAAAATACTGTAAATGAAATATGGCCTGTATATATAGATAAAATAAAATAAAATAAAATAAAATAAAATAAAATAAAATAAAATAAAATAAAATAAAATAAAATAAAATAAAATAAAATAAAATAAAATAAAATAAAATAAAATAAAATAAAATAAAATAAAATAAAATAAAATAAAATAATCCTCTGGGTCGTTAGACGGATCGAGTCATGAGAAAATTTGAAAAAATGTATAGAGCTATTTACAAGTAATTCAAAATCCGATAGGCTAGCTTTATTATTTTTTCAGCGCGAAAAAAAGGCTTCGATAGAATCGCGATAAGAGTACCGGAAATCAGCTTACAAAGACAGATTTGGTTGACGAAGAGTCAGAGTAAGCCACACGTTATACGCGGTAGGATCGGGAACGAGCCATAGAGAAGCGGAGAGAGGTTGTACGACGGCAAGGGGGTGCAGGAGGGAAAGCGGCAGCCCGCAGGCCGCCACGGTGTTTGTCGCGAGCCGCTAACGAGCAAGCCAGTGCTCTTTCTCGAGCACTGGCTTATATAAGTCTTATAAAGAGTAAAGCGGCGGACCACACGCATCCGATCCTATCTCCGAGTCTTCTCCGCTTGCCTTTCTTCCTTTAGCGTACCCACCTTCGGAACTACCTTGCTCTCAACTCACTCGCTCGATATACTCTCGGCGAACCGATCCAACACGGGAGACCGTAACTCCATATCCAACGCCGGACACCACTTTGTCATCATCCACTTTCCCCGTTCGGTACTCCATATCATTTGTCATCCAATAAGGAAATTTGTGACGAAAAAATAAAATAATGTATAAAACTTACCCCATTCTGCATTCAGATCCGATAGCGGCGTCCACAGATCATGAAATCACCGAGAGTTTTGTATTAGACACTAAACGTTTGAGGCACCGAATGCATTTTTTTTGTATTAACCCTTTGGATCCAACATCCAAAAAATTAAAAAAATTTGGCGCAAATGGATTCTATTTTTCCCAAATGACTATCCATTTGCTGCAAAATGATCTTCTTGCGCCAAAATAATGTTTTTTTTGTACTAATACACATTTTCGCATTAATGCGACAAAATGCAAAATGCACCAAAATTCTTTTGGTGCAAAAACATTCTATTTTCCTTAAGTGACTATTAATTTGCTGTACCATAATCCTCTTCCGCCAAAATAATTGTTTTCGTATTAATGCATATTTTCGCATAGGCACCAAATGTAATATTTTTTTGTGCTAACGCTCTCGGTTCAATCTCCAAATAAAAAAAATCTTTTGGCACAAAAGGATTATGTTTTCCTCAAGTCACTATTAATTTGCTGCAAACTGATCCTCTTGCGTCAAAATATTTTCGTTTGAATTAATGCATATTTTTTGTATTAACCCTTTAGGTACAATCCCCAGAAAATTAAAAATGCTTTTACCGCAAAAAGATCCTATTTTCCTCAAATGACTAAGCATTTGCTGCAAAATCATCCTCTTGCGCCAAAATCATTTTTTTTAATGGTTACATTGTTTTAAAGTCTAAAGCCCCCACTCATACATCTATTCATGAGTTCGGGTAAAAAATGTGTCGAAGCTTACCGTGGTCTCATTTACGCCTTTGATATAATCCTTGTAAGTGCCGGCAATGAGTTTAACGATATTCTCGTCGCCGTGTTTCGCGCCCCAGTGCAGTGCGTTCTGTAATTGAAGCAAACGGAATATCTGATTATAAAATAAATAGGTGGGCGTGCGGCGATAGTTGGTTAATCCATGTGCGATCGGTGTCAGGGCGTACACCGAGCGGACACGATAATATCCTCGGGCGTTTCGTATAAGCCGAGTGTCGGGAGACGAGTCGCGAACAGCTGCCTGTTTCGCTGCTTTGCGCTTTCTGAACCACTCCAGAAAGTCCCCGCGTATTTCGAGACAGTGCCAGCGATACCGCTCTCGGATGTATAACCGAGCCGGGGAAAATTGTGTGCGTCGCGAGCGTGAATTAAAGGACGGGACACGTCAACGCGCCGACGGTTGGATGAATTGCGAACGCCGGACGGCACTCTCCGACCCCGCCACACCTCTCTTTTCACCTCTTATGTACACGCAAAAAAAAAAAGAAAAAATAAAAAGAAAAAAAATAATGTCTCGTACGTCTTTACCCGAGAAAGCTATTAGATTTTATGCAGTCCTGCACTCGAGTGAATGAACAGCCACGACGAAGCTGTATCTCCCGCTGTTTGTGACATTGCGTTTCCGAGTTATTGAAATTTAGTGAAGGTCTCCCGGGGAGACTCGAGAGTCGTCGGCTTATTCTAGCAAGGCTCATTAGCGGGTTAAAAAGAAAAACAAAAATCCATCCTAACGAGCCGGCGTGCACTCTTCTATGCACGGAAAAACTTGTAGCTGTCGGGCTGAGCCCCAGTCATTGGCAGTCTCGTTACTCGAGAGACACTTTTTTGGAATGTCACTTCAGAATTTTTATCTCGATTAATGCGCGATAAATAATGTTGCCCTTTGGCACATACCGAGACAAGGTATTCATCTGCTTGTAAAAAAAATCCCAATTCTCCGAGTCGTCTCAATTCCTAGCCACGAGGATGCAATTCGGCCCGACCGTCTCGAGTCAGGCCGGAGTATTTTTCAACGTGTACGTTCTAATTCTTATCTCGATTATTGCGCGACGAATCGCTTGGTCATTTGGCACGCGTCGCGGCGAGGTCTCAATCCGTCTACGAAACAATCGCGAGACCTCCGGCTGCTATAATTTCGTTATGCGGACGCCGCAGTCACGGTGAGTCAACTGCGACGACACATCGCGTTCCTCCCATGCCAACGACTGTATTTTTCCGCCCAAACTCCACTTCTCCCCTGTTCGGTTGAACCAGACGACGAATTAACGAGTCCGGTATACAGAATATTCTCTTGCTACCGTTGTTTCCGCCGCTGGCCTTATCCCCGTAGTCCAGGGCAGAGACGCCGCGAGCTGCTCTGGACCGTGTACGTCTTTCAGCGAAACACGTCCGAGTCCAGGTGACGCTGAGCTTAAAATCACGGTACAACCTAGCGGGAAACAGCGGCGGCAACATCAGCGACATCGGGGATATACACGCAACATCGGCGAGAAGCTTCGCGGAGCTTGGTCCAGGGTACGTTCGCGATGTCGCCTGCCGCGACACTCCTCCGCCTCCTCCTCGTCCTCCCATTCTCTCTTTTCACACCGCCGCGCGTAGGGAAATTAATTTTTACGGGCTCGCGAGGGTTCGCGGCTTACGTGGTGGAGCCGCGAGTACCCGACGTAGCCCGCAGGACCCCGGCTACTTTCCGGCACGGGCTAACGAAGTTTTATGAAGCGCGATAGCCCGGGCTTCCCCGTTCCCGGCCAGAGAAAGAGAGGGAAAAAGAATTTCTCCCGGACACCGCGCGGACTTCGGCTCTCCTTAATTTGTGAATACTGCGGTGGATCTCTCTCTCCCTCCGGCTCCCTGCTCGTGGCTGCGTTTGCCGGAGAGTATGCGCGCTACCTCTCCCAGCTATGCCCGCTCTTTTCGTATACCGCTAAAGAATGGCATGTCGCCCTCGACACCATGATATATATCTTCGGCGTTCCGGCCGCGCGGTCCTTTCGCCCCGGCGGAGTCCCGCCCGAGAGTTCGTAGGTTCGTTTTCACCGCGTACCTTATTCCTTTGCCGAACAAGCCCAGAAAGTCCAGAAGCGGAACTGTTCGTATTAGCGCGATGGAATCGGGACGAAATCGGATCTCCTAGGCAATCCAATGGAGCGAGAGTCTCCAAGGGTACTCAAGGCTTATTGGAGCAACAGAAAATTTCCTAGTGCGCCGTCGAAGTTGGGAGAGAAGTCAGGACTCGAAAGATGAACGCCAAACGATTAATATTTTTATTGTATCGCATAATTAAATAAAAAAAAACAAACTATAATCAGTATTTTTTTGGACTCGTATAGAGACAACAAAAATTACCATCGTTACTTTCGCCCCGGCGGAGTCCCGCCCGAGAGTTCGTAGGTTCGTTTTCACCGCGTACCTTATTCCTTTGCCGAACAAGTCTAGAAAGTCCAGAAGGGGAACTGTTCGTATTAGCGCGATGGAATCGGGACGAAATCGGATCTCGTAGGCAATCCAATGGAGCTAGAGTCTCCGAGGGTACTCAAGTCTTATTGGAGTAACAGAAAATGTTCTAGTGCGCCGTCGACGTTGGGAGAGAAGTCAGGACTCGAAAGATGAACGCCAAAGGATTAATATTTTTATTGTATGGCATAATTAAATTTTAAAAAAGCAAACTATAATCAGTATTTTTTTGGACTCGTATAGAGACAAAAAAAATTACCATCGTTAGATTTAATCCCTTTGACCGGTGTCGCTACGATTTTCTTTCTCCACCCCTCGTTCAACTAAAATCATCTCGCCTAATTAATTTTCGCCTTAAAATCTGGTCCGATTCTCGACCCCGACCATCGCGCAGGAACAACAACAATCGCGCAGATAGGGTCGGATAATTTTTGAGGACGCCGCGTCTCTGCAGTTTCACCTGTGGAAGCCAAAGCGCGTATATCTCGAGTCGCGTCGGTTCGCGGATCGAAAAGATTTCTGCGCAAGGTTCTTTCAAGGGTTCGAGAATGAGCGAGAATCCGAGAGACTTGTGAGCGGGCCGGCTACCGCGGGAGCAGCAGAAGCGGTCCCCGCGGTTAGAGTCTCTGATGTATGCGAGCGATACAGATATCTCCGCGAAGGAATTTGCGTTGAATTAGCGTATAATCGTCGTTGCCGATCTTCAGCTTCATACGGAATCCCGCGGGTCCCGCTTACACGTGTCCTACCGGCTGTTATTCTCTGCGCGAACACAATATTTAGTGGCGGTCCCCGGATCGCGGACGTCCCTCTATGCGCTCGCGGGTTCTCTCCTCGGAAGCTCTCTCCGCGCTTCTGCAACCCTTTCGCCCTCTCCTCGCTGATACGGTGCATACGCTGCCCTCGCCGGTATGCCGCTCTCGCGCGATCGCGGGAGCCTCCTCGCGTGGACCGGCGGGAGCAACAGCGGCCAAAACAAAAGCCCGCGGCTCACGGGACAACCGAGGAACGCTTTCCTACCGGCGCAAGTATGCAGACAAGAGAGAGACTATTAGTCTCGACCGGCGATTCCTCTAGGGGGGTATTCAATTGCGAGAGACTTCGACCGAGAGACGTGTCTTATAATGTTACACGTATGTGTATATGGTACGCGCGTGAGGCACGCCCACCGCACTCGAAACCCCGGCAATCGTTCCCGGATCACAATGCTATCGCGTGCCCAATCTCTCCTTCGGCCCGGAGAAACATCGACCTATCCAGTTATTTCTGCCACTCTCTCGAGGAGAGAAACAGCGAGAGGGAGAGAGGGAGAGGGAGAACCAAAGTTACCAACGCGCTCGATTGAAACACCGCTTCCTTATAACTTGCAGCAGGAACAACAACAACGAAAAAAATCGGTCTCGGTAGTCGATCGCGCAAACGAGCCGAGTAATTTCTCACCGAGTACTCCGCCCTTCCCTCTTTTCTTTTTTTCATCGTCTTCTTGCTTCTTCCTCGAACGCTCCTCTTTTTTTTTCTCTCCGTAGCCTCAATTTTTACGGCTGTTTTTGCGATTGAGGAAGCAGGGTACCGCAACGCAGCTATGTCCCCACCGGAATGACGATGATGCGGGTTGCGCGAGCGATTCCTTGGTCGGCTCTTTGAACGCTCGCGTCTCTCACATACACACAGCTGCACCGCGAGAAAGCGCGAGAGGTTGACGCTGACTCGGCTGGCGACGAGCTCGTCAGATGTAAATGGACTTTGTATCGGTGCGCGAACAACGACGACGACGACGACGACGACGACGTCGTTGCCCCGGAGAATACTCATTGGCGACAGGTGCGGGCTTCGCCGAGCCGCGACGTGACAAGACATTGCCATCAGTCGACCATTAGCCCGTCACTCGCATCCACTCGAGCGAAGGCGAACCACCGATCCACGCCAGGGCTAGTCTCCTACACTCGCGCTCACGCGGATATCCTGACCCCCGAGTACATGCACGCATCCCCACAGCCAACTGACGTACGTACGTACACTTATGCTCGTGTGCACCAGTGTGTACCTGTACGAGTATGCTCTAAACGCGAACCCCGAGCACTCTGCAGCCTCGTAACAGGACAATTAACAACGTTTTAACTTGGCGACGTACGAGCCGTCACGAAGATGAGAAGAGAGTTTGTAGAACGTGGGGATTGAGCGACGAATCTCCCAGGAGCGAAGTCGAATTTTATCGGGGACCGATTTGGGCGAAACTCGATTATCCTGGTAGAAATTGTGGAGCGCTAAATTGGGCACCGATGAGGTCCTCGGAAGACTTCGTCAAGGTCGCCCGTCAAAGCCTCTTCGGCGCTTTGTTAGATCCCGCGGGAACGATGCAAAATTTCTGTCAGGTTAGTTCTTGACACGAACTTATGAAATTTATATGATATATTTTCAATTGATAGAATATCAATGATGATTCAATGATGTATCAATGTTCGAATCATCATTGATAACAATGATCAGAGGTGGGCAGTACTCGAAGTACCGGGTACTTGTTTGGTACTTCACGTACAAAAGTACTTTTCAGTACTTCAAATACTTTTTATAATTTCAAGTATCAAGTACAGGTACCTTTTGAGTGCACGTCATTCCGATTTGAACATTTAATTTTTTGACTGTTAGTGACGTATTTCCTTTATGATATCACGTTCGGTCGAAAAATGACATTTTTTAACCGGAAGTGACGTTTCCCTTACATAACGTCATTTCGCCAATTTCAGTTAGCGATTTTCTGCAATGAATTTTGCGGTAAATTTTGACCGTTTCAATTTTATGAGATGTAGAAGATTTTTTATATTACAAAAAAATATGCAAAGTAATTTGCACATGGCTTCTTTAATTATTGTAATTTTGCGCATAGCTTCTTTCACGAGGAAGCCAAAAATCGGTCAACCAACTTTCTCATAGACAAAGTTATGCGCAAAATTGTAATAAATGCGGAAGCCACGTGTAAATTACTTTGCACCTTTTTTAAAAAAAGATAACGCGTTGCGCTACATAACACCTAGTGCTATGAACCTAATTGCGAAAAGTGCTCCAGAAATACTCCAAGTACAAAAAGTATTTGATACCTCAAGTAAAAAAAGTACTTGGTACCTCAAATACAAAAAGTACTTGGTACCTGAAGAATTTTTTGATACTTTGCCCAGCTCTGATAATGGTAATGATGTTACATTTTGATTGATCGATATGCCATCTTTGGTACCTGAATACCATCATGTTGTTCACATCCCGCCGCATAGATTGCGCTACGAAGAAGCCGAAGAATATTAAGTCGTGTCGAAGCAGTATCTCGATGGGGACAGGGGGGGGGGGGGTAAATATTTGCGGTTTTCTTAGGGTTCATATTCGTCGGGAGTCGGCACAGGGGAGTATCAAGGCACGCGCGGTTTATCCGCGCGGCGATGCATTTGCCCCGTCGGCAAATAGTCGCGGGACGATGGTACGAAAAAAAAGAAAAAAATGGCGTTGCCGGGGCGGCATATAACACAGACGAACGAACAATACGCTGCGGAGCTCTTCCTCGCAACAGGTACTAAAACGCAGCGATGCGCCTCCAACGACGATTTATCTTCGAGCAGGGCTAGGTGCATGCATGAAACTTCTATACGCGTATGTACGAGGAGTACAACGGGTGTTTTGCGGCTCGTTCCCCGCGACCGATTGCCTTTTACCGCAGCCTCCGCTCCTGTACTCCTATATAGCTCCGACGACCTCGCGTACACTACCGCATACCTACGCGAACCGCAACCATTCACCGATACATGTGTACAGGGGGGAAAAAAACAAAAAATTTAAAGATTTAATAATTCGATACGGACGAGCTGTGATACGGTCCGAGGGTAGATTCGTAATTCTCATTTCACGGACTCTCATAGACTCGATGAAATAAAATCGCAGCATCGGCAGCGATTGCAACAGTGTCTTAATGAACAACAAACATCGGGCCCTGATAGGCTCCTGATAAGGCCTGACAAGGGTCCGGTAAGGCCTTATCAGTAAATTTACTCATAAATTTCTACTCGGGAAGGTGTCTTCCTCTCAACAACTAATATTTGACGGTCACATGACGGTTTATTAACAAAAAAATAGTCTCTACATTTGGTGCACGTAGATAATGGGAGATTTAATCCTTTACAAGGCACAGTAATATCCCCACCTTCCAGCCTTACCCCCACCCCGTTCCCCATAGTCCCATTTCGGAACGCCTTTGGGCGGTGAGACTTAAAGGGTTAAACTATACTTTTCATGCGGGATGTGCGGCCATCAAGGGTTAGCAGCGAAATCTTCCGATAGAGTTAAAAAAAGGCATGAATTGGAGCTCAGCTATTGAGAGAACGATAGCGGTAGCTCGTCCGCTGGGATTTCGGGTAGGAAGAGCTACGGAGATCGATTGCTCCTCGGCAGCGAGCAAGGGTTTACCGCGCGCGACGAGGATGTCCTCGGGGAAGTGTAAGCTTCGCTCTTGGAAACTACTGCCGATGCTCCTGGTCCCTGGTAAGGTAGACGCTCCGGCGTCTGCGTGTATATGTATATGGCCTCGTGCCTCCCGCGGCCCATGCAAGAGAGCAGCCCAGGAGAGGATGAGCAGAAGCGCAAGCGATTAGGTAAACCCGGGATTAGTCGCGAGGCCGAGGTTCCGCACCGCCCAATCCACAGGACCCCCCTATGTATATCCTATATCTGGCTGCTACCACGGTAGACGGAGCGGAGATACTGCTATACATACGTGTTAGCACAGGCAAGCTCGGATTGCCAGTAACAGCACTAATATAATGCCACCCTACTGCTGATTTACATGATTGGATTGGCATTACTACTGAAATTGAAACTACTCCGACGCTCGGCCAAATTGAATGGCCGCGGGATCGAGCCTATCCCCGAAACCGCAACGTGATAACATACATTTTCGGCCCCCGAGATATCGCAACAAATTTCCGTAATCTTCAATTTTTTTCTACTATCAATTTTTGCCGCATTTTCTGCGGCGAAAATTTTTATAAAAATTGTGTTGCGAGACGTATCGAGATAATCTGAAATTTTTCCCGTGGAAGGCTATCATTAAAATAGGTACAAAGTAATTTGTACATGGCTTCCTCATTTACTACAATTTTGGACCCAGCTTTGTCAGTGAGAAAGTTCGCTGACCGATTTTGGCTTCCTCATGGAGGAAGCTGTTCACAAAATTGTAATAAATGACGGAGCCATGTCCAAATTACTTTGCACCTTTTTTAGTAGCATAAGAAAATGTCTGCATATCATAAAATTCAAAACGTGAGAATTTCCTGTATGAGGAAGCACAAGTAAATAAAAAAGATTTCTAGCTGAAGGACTTAAGTTGATGGCCAATTGGCAATATATATATGTTGTCACGGCAATCTACGTTATGTCATCCTATGTATTGCCGATAAATCCACTGTTACTACTACTAAAAAAAAATTAATTGTAATTCGCTGTCGAAGACACTGTAAATGATAATTATTTTTTTGTAATGCCGCAGCATGCTGCTGCGATAAAAAAAAATTATGTTACAGTACTAGCTTCGCCTTCCACGAATTTTATTTCGCGACAGAGAGGGAGATTGAATTTTGAACTTCTGTTACGGATGAGTGATACGATCTCGCGGTTAAATATGTTGAGGCTCGTGCTGGGTAATTGCGAATCATTGAGTACGCGGAATCGCTCTCATCGATGCGCTGGGATACAGCGCGAGAGGAAACGAACCATTATCCCGGAGGGCTAGAGAGAGAAGGAGAGGAAGAGAGAAAGATTGGATCTTTTGATATTTTTTTTCGTTCTTCCTTTTCGTGTCTTACAGGCTTCGTGAGATTTAGTATAAGGCATGAGAGAAACACAAGATCGAAAGGTACATCGAGGGTGTCCGGTGGGGTCTCACGTTCAGACTCACTTGCTTTTGCGTTGCCTACTACCTCATTAAATACCGACTTCCGCCAGCAAATACGAAATCAGTCTTACCGAGAATAATAATCTTGCTCCGGAAAAAATAATCGTTTTCGTTACTGTGCATGTTTATCTGCGTCGGAGCTCCAAAAGCGAATTATTTTACCGCCTTATTTGAATAAAAATAAAAATAAAATATTCAAAAGATATTAATTGACGCCGGCTTTCAATTTCGCACTACCAAATTGAATCTTATACATAGTGTAAAAAAATGTTTTTCAAAACTTATTAACAACATTGGAAGTTTTTTGACATAAACTGTTTCTGAAATTTCAATCATGGGCGTTACAATTTTACAGTAACATTTTTATTTTGAATAGAAGTTTTCTAAATTTCAGACAAAAGATTTGTAATTTTAATATCTGGTATTTACATTTTACAAAAAAATATATTAATATTCAATTAACGTACGTAATGTAAGCAAATTCCAAGTTCCAGGACATGAAATTCACAATCTCTTTTTACAGAGTATAACTGAAACCTTAAGAGTCTATGAAACAATATTTGAGTCCGCAGCCGACCTTCCACGAATAAATTTAAGGTGATACAACCGCGTACCGATAATCAGCTACGTTGCTGAATCATTCACACCACCGTAACCCGTCATAAGTCACGCCGCCCGAAACCGTACCGAGACGGGACTAACGGACGCGGAGTGGGGACTACGCGTTGCAACGGTAGCGCCGAAGGGTGGGGATGGAGGTCTGACTTATAAAGGGTTAATTTTAAAAAAAAGTAGCATCACCCTCTCCACGACATTCGAGCCCAAATGGATCTCCTACGCTCAAACAGCCCAAATTCGACCAAACGGCAGGTTTTCCTCCGCGCCGTCCCAACACTTGTCGCCCAAGCCAGCGGTATCGGTGTCCGAGATTTTTCCTTTTTCTCTGCGATCTCCGTCGGAAGGGAAAGGGTTGTGGAATATCGTCGGAGGCGTAGGGAGGGTCGAGCAGCTGGCGTGTGGTCGGCCGCTGGCCGCAGCTCTGCGTCGGTCGTGTATCACCGCGGCCACCGTATTAACCCCAAGCCCAAAGCCTACCCCGCAGTGCTATCTATGCAATAGCGCCCGGACAGAGAGAGTACCAAGAGTAGAGTAGAGCTAGGGCCATAGAACCACGAGGATCCCATAGAGCCACACTTCCTCCCTCAGTTCGCTACGCTCGACCGTTCCAGCGTCCGACGCACTTGGTCCAGCCCGGGATTTTCGTTCGGCAACAGCCGCGACCGGCGGGGCACCATATCGCCATAATCGCCTGGACCAGCCACGGCTCTCCGGAGCGGGGCCTATCCTCCCGCGCCTCATGCTCGATCGCCCGTGTTACGCTCCGGAACCTGTCCCATCAGGTACCCTCCGCCTCATCCTCATCCACTCTTGTATCACACTGCGTATAGCTCTGGCGATCTCTGCATCCTATGCACTTCTCCCCCTCCCCCTCCCCCCTCCCCCTCCCCCTCGGTTAACACGTTTCGCGGCCTCGGGGGCTTCGAGGAAGATTCTCTGACCCGACGATCGACGGATTCATCGATTATGCCATCATCGGGAGGGATGCGGGGCCATTCGGAGATAATAAATGATCGCTTGGCGCGTTCCTATTAAAGCGGCAGGTGCGGCTTTTCCTTTTCGGCAACAATAGACTGCCGAGACGAGAGAAGTATCGAATAATCGGATACCCATGGGTTTCGCAATTTGTAAGGTCAAGCCTCGGTGTCAGAATTCGGGGTACAGGCTATATAGGTGTTGCGGGAGTGCAACCGAGGTCGGAGGTTCTCGATGGTGAGAGGGAGCTCGATGGTAGCAAAGCCTCGGGAGAGCTTCATATTGCTCGCGTAATGAGCTCGAGGCGAAACATCACAGGCGAATCGCCGACGCGCGGGAGCGCGATCGCGAAAGCCCCGTAATTGAAATATCCTGCCGATGCCGGAGGCTTCATCAGACTCGCCCAATCTGTACTTCCTATCGGCCGTTACCTCTGGGCCAATGGGGTAACTTAATTTGCGACTCGCACGCACTAACGCAAACTCGGGTACTATGAAAAATTTATCGATATTGTTGATAATTAATTGAAAGTGATCGAAAGCGATTAATCGAGTTTTGTGACTAACATTTTGGGATTTTTTTTTCAATGCATACGAGATGATTTTTCGACAATAAATCCTATTTTGGCAAAATTATCAGTGATCCATAGATCACTGATATGTATCTCAATGTCAACTGACATGTATCGATATTTAGATCAATTTTCTTTAAAAAAAATGATCTATCGATCACTCCTAAAAAAAGTTGATCTATTGAAGTCGACATTTTTGTCGACACTCATCCTATTCCATTCTCGTAGACACTCGACCTATTCTCGTATAATAAAACGTACAGAATAAAATTAATATACGTCAATTATACTTACGTACTGTTCGGCGGAATTCCGTGTGATCGTCATGAAAATAATCCGAGCCGCGGCGGAAGAGCATGAAACAAGTGTAAAACACGTGTCGTTATAGCATATAAAGTATTGCATGTGTACGATATAAATCTTATAATAATAATAATAATAATAATAATAATAACAGGTACGTGTATCATGCGCAGCGAGCGGGACGTACAAACGAGATGTATTATAAACCGAGAGAGAGAGAACGGGTGGAAAAAAAAGAAACGCCATAACCGAGTTTCAACGAGGTTTGACACGAGAGAAAAAGAAGAGAAATAACCACTCCGTCATGATCAACTCGCAGAGCTGTGATTTAATTGTCAGCTACGTCCGTTTGATATAACAATGTTGCAGCCGCACGAGCTCGACGAGCAAACCGAGACCGGAAAGTCGGAAAGGGGGTCGACCGTCTCCGAGCTAGTTATACCGCCGAGTTTCATTTTTCACGAATCCCCGGGCAATTATTGAGGAGTTGTTACTTCGTCGTACGTTGTATATTCCGGCACGAACGCGTGTCGTCCTCTTACACGACATCCAGCCTGTATCAAAGTCTCTCGCGATATAAAACTGAACCTGCCTGATGAAATTTCTGACCGGAAACTGCGCAGGCTGCCGGTCAGTTTCATCGTACGAGCGTATTGAGGAGATACGGTAGCGTTCAACGACACGAATACAGCTCGAATATGCGTTTGACAGCCTGAAGTATGCCCAGTCATTGGCCACGCACTAATTAATCCACTGAGATTAATCGCAGTGGACAGCGAAAATGAACGTATAAAACAATTTTATTAACGTGCGTTATAAACGAATTAAAAATATCGGTTTTCTCCTCCCTGTTCAGTTTCACGAGATATGCGGAGTTTGCATTTTTCTCCTCATAAAAAACAAAAATGCCAGCGGCAGTTTAAAAAAATGTAGTTTCGTGTGTACTCGTAATTTTTACGATTGCACATGAAATTGAGACAGAAACGGAAAACCATTCGATTATACGTTATCGCTTCGATCAAAAAAATCAAAAAATCTCAGTCGGTCGATCGTTTTTCCTACATCCAATTTCGACCAAAAATGTAATCCCCAGAAAACCCAGCTCGAGCAACAACAGCCTTCAGAATATCGAAAACAATAATTGGCCTTTAAGTGGCCAATAAATGTATCCTCAATCATATATTGTAATATAGTGTAGTACAGTACGTAAGTATGGCCGGTTTGAAGGAAAAGAGACAAAACAGCGCGAGCCGGTGGAACACGCAGGCACGCACGCTTCCACGCTCGCACGCACCTGTACAACTGTGTGTGCGTGTGTGTGTGTGCGTACTCGCGTTCTCTCTCCCTCTCTCGTACGTACGAAAAATTTTCCCATGTCCGCAGGTGTCTCACTTCGCACACATAAATTCAAACGAGGAGTACGTTATAGCAGGTAGTATTTTGTGTTGAGTGCATCCGTATGTGTCTCCATGCGTGTGTCGTGCGTGCGTGTGTGTAGGGGCACCTATCTTGGTGTGTCTCATCGTGTGGCTCTGTATAATTTGACATGTTGTCGTACACGTTATTATTCAGATAGATGTTGAGATAGGCGGTGGGGACCGCGAGCGAGGTATAGGCCTCTTTTCTCTCTTCTCCGCCGACTCTCTTTCCTTCTTTAGTTTCCTCTCGGCTCTTTTAACTATATAAAACGCAACCCTCCCTCCCCCCTCCGCCGCTCTCGTGATCCGACGACGTTGCACACACGCTGCTCGAATTAAATGTCACGAAGGAGGCTATACTGTGTGCAACGCGGGGCACCGGTGAAGGCTGTTTCCGAGGGCCGGCTGCACGCTCCGACGCCGAACCGATGAGAACATTTTTCCCATTCATCGATTTCGCAATCTCCTCGATAAATATATCGTTTTTTTTCATACCACGAGCCCCGCAGCCCGCATATTATCTCACATACACTATATGAGTGTATTACAATGTAGATAATACGTTAAATAATCACCCATGGAATATGTGCCACATATATATATCGAGGATAAATTGGATCGCGAGGCATGAGTGATCGAACGACCAATACTATGGTCTGAAAAATTTCTAAGTGTAAGGTCTCCCTTCTTTTTTCTTCTCGCATAACGACAGCCAGAGAAAGAAAGATATCTCGGGCAGATAGAGTCAACCGTTCTCGCACTAAACATCCTCCATTATATTAAATTGTGTATATTTCCCTTCATAATTACTTGAATTATACGCATTATGTAAATCGGTATGTTAATAGGGGAACGCGCTCCGGAGTCGCGGGGGGATTCCCCCGCGTGTTTGCTTATATATATATAGCTCAGGGAATGAACATTCTATCTATCTATCGTTCTCACTCAAACATCCCCCCCTCCCGCCCTCCCGCCGCCCCGGTAACTCCGTCTATCAGGGATTACAGCAATTTTGTTTAACCGCTCGCTAAATGTTACTTTATGCGCTTTTTATGCGACGCCCCGTTTTGCTCGCACGAGAATATCGTGTAACGTATCTACAGCTATACATATATATATATAGGTATATGTGAGTGTATATGCGTGTATAGTGTATATGCTGTAACGTTAAGTGTATCGTCTCGGCGTTTTATACGACGTTCAGGAAGTTTCACGGGTGGAGGTTTTTTTTAAGTTTTTTAGTTAAATTTTTTTCCTTTAAGCTCCGGCAGCTTTCGGCCCGAGAGAAATCATCCCGATGACCGCGTGGTCGCGCGTTTAACTCTCCACCGCGAGGAGAGAGACTCTATTTACATAATATTTTAGATCCTTATCGAAGTGCCTACGTGAGGCTTAGCGCCTTGAAAATCGCGGCATCCCGAAAACTTGAAAACAAAAAAATAAAAGAATTTGTGAATTTCATACCTCCGCTCGTAAAAACCGCCTTGGCCAAGATTACCGTGTAGTTATATATATACCCCGAGTGTAACCACTGTGCTACCGGTTTTCACTGAAAAACCGACGAGATTTCACGAGAGCCCCGGAGAGCGGACGATGCCGATGCGAATGAGTGCCAGGAGACATGCGGTGAATTATCTTGCCCTTTATGCGCCTATCTTCTTATTCCGAGGATGCATTATGCACCGTATAAGATCGATATTAGCTCGACGATCGATTTAATAGTATATCGTCCTGTTTGCATTGAAGCGAAATTGTCGTCGATGCGAATGAGTTCTGAGTCAGACGAATGCAACGAAATTTCAAAGATATTTCATAGAAAATATTTTACACCAGTCTCAGGTTTACCGGTGCAAAAAAAAAATCTGGTCAGCAATAAACTCGAGGTGGATCAATTATAATGGATCTGCTACAAGTCGGTCATAGACCAAATTTTTTTGTTGTTTTTTTAATATGGGTATTTATTTTTTATACTTTGGAGACTAAAAATAAGAGAGGGGTAGAGGGAGATATTCTGCATAGCGCGACATAGGTGGACGCGATCGCGATCGATATAAACGTGAACGCCGCGTGATTTCCCATGCAAATTGAGTTGTCGATGCCGAGAGCTGCTGTCATTATGCTAATAAAAATAATGACACGTTGAAAAAAAGTATCAGCTGCTGTAATGAGGACGCCTCTCGAGTACCGAGAAATCCGACGGTTCTCTCCCTCTCTCACTCTCTCTCCCTCCCTAGTCATCTCTAATTTCGTCTACCCACGTACGCTCGACATTATCTCTTTTATACCTGTTCGACGAACCGGCGAGCGTTATTAAACGATCGAGTCAATTGAACCGATACGCGATCGGTGGGCGTATCTCGGGCTATTCATGACATTACCGAACCTCCCGATAACCATCCGACTGGGATGCACGATCGATAATTCGACAGTCCCGTACATGTCGCATGTTTCGTTAATTAATTTTATTAACAAAATTTATAACCTATCAATTAACCCTTTATTTTCTCACTGGATTGCAATTTTTCAAGGTGTTTTTTTTAATTAATTTGCTTTTTTTGTGTGGCAAAAATTTCGTCCTTTTTAATTATACCAATCCATTTCTGCAGAGACTCGGTAATTAAAAGCATACAAATGACTTCATTCACCGCCATCCTCGAGCGCTTTAGTAACCGATCGGTATCGCGTATATTTTTTAATATACAATTAAATAAAATTGATTGATCCTGAAACATTAAAACGCCGACAATCCGTCATCAAGTAAAAAGTTTTACACTGTCTCCTCTCCACGGGTATCGACATTAAAATCAATTGAATTGAATTAAAAAAAAAAAATTCTTCTTTTTGGAGCCGAAGCACTCGTACGAAAAAAAAATTTGATTGATCTTAAAATGTCGACGCTCCGACGATCCTTCCTCAGGTAACAAGTTTCATGCCATCTCCCCCCCCCCCCCTGTGTGGGGATTGACATTAAAATCGCGTGAATGGATGGAAACAAAAAGAAAAAAAAAGAAAGAACTGAACAGGAAGGTTGGCCACACCGCGAGCGTCGACCGTCTCGTCGGATAGAACCCCGCTGTCTTTTTACGAGCTGCGGATTCAGCACTACCGGCCAATTACACCTACCACGCTTAGGTGGTTCCTTCGTCTGCTTAACGGCCAGTTAGCGCCGACATAAATGTCCTCAATGCGAACGCGGGCTCAAGATAGTGCTCGCTTTTAATTGCTCTTATATACCCCTCTCCCTCTCGCTCTTTGTCGCTTAATAACCGCGTACACGCTGCGGGGACGATACTAATACCATGGCTTTGACTGTATCACGATGTCCGCGAACGCGTGGAAACCGCGATGTCCCGACGCGTCCGCGTTCCCTGCTCCCTGCGGCGTCCAACATAATGTATTTACATCGCGCGATACCAGAGAGCGATATAGAGCGATAACTGTGTGTACGCGTCTCTCCCCTCCCCCGGCTTCTCGCTCTGTATCATAACGGCGTTGACAATAATACTCTCAGCATTGGCGTCCGTTTACACTCCTCCCGCTCGTGTACATATATCCCGCGCCTTGTTAAACTCGCGGATTATTTAACTCGCTCCATGGAATCCAACTTTCCCGCTCATATTCCGTGCAGGGATTTAATGAAAAAAAAAAGAAACAGAGAAAAAAAAAGACACGAAATAGCTGATACGTACACGTATATTTGATATATGTCGTGAGATAAATTCCATCGGATAGTGTGTTGTCGGTGGTTTGATTAAAGGAAACGCGACGATCAGCCGCTTCCGTGAATTCAGACGCGCGGATGGATTCTTTGTGCTTATCTTTTTTCTGTTTTTTTTTTTAATTTTAATTCAGTTTGTCACCGCTGGGCCCGTCAAATTCAATCATCTACCGTGCAATTTTACGCACTCGTCGGACACATTCGAACGACGAAATTATTCGCGTATAGTTTGAAACAACCGCCCGGCGCGCCTCCGAGAGTTTTGCTTTAACAGAGCCACAACACGAAACCGTGTAAACAAGCTACAAAAAACGGCCTCTCCGGTTCGCTTCGCCTTCGCATTTCGTTTGTGAGAGCCCTTCCCTCCTTATACTTTTACATCGGCTCGCACTTGCGATGAGGCACTCTATACGTCTACTCGGAGCAGCAGCACGCGAAAAGGCGCAAGACATTCGTTCGTTGTTTTTTATCGCTCTCATTTAATCAGACCTGGGCGCAGAGGGCCGCGACGCACGCTATATTCCTCCTGGTCCCTCTCTCGCACCCTTTCGCCCCCCTCTCTGTCTCTCTACGACAGCGAGCTCTACTCGGCGCTCCATTTACATTTGTAATTTATACATTTATTTCATACGCGAAAGGAGAAGTCGAAGA
This sequence comes from Ichneumon xanthorius, assembly GCA_917499995.1. Lineage (NCBI taxonomy): Eukaryota > Metazoa > Arthropoda > Insecta > Hymenoptera > Ichneumonidae > Ichneumon > Ichneumon xanthorius. The sequence goes on along the minus strand of OU824202.1, from coordinate 4,857,278 downwards.
GCGTGCGACGAGGGTACGCCGAGAGGCCTCGCGAGATTAGCGGTGAGAAGAGTTGGGAGGCACTGATAAAGACAATCAAGACCGCGAGGCTGGATATCACTCGGGAACAAGCGTAGATTTTATTTTTCACGGTTTAGAGGACACGGAACGAGAATCTACGCGTTTATCATGTTTTAGACCGTGTCGGAGGTACTCGGAGCGCGTTGAACAACTCAGGATGCTGGTAAAACTGATTCGGATGCTTCCGAACATGTCAGCATCGGCGAGTTAATCAAACAACGCCCGAACATGAACCTCATATGACGACAGATCGAAATCAGGACACTGCATGTCGTTAGGCGGATAACGTTCATCATACACTGATAAAAAAAATGCGGTTCAATCAACTAAAGATTTGGGCAAGGACGTTCAAATAAATATTTACTTGATCGAAAAAAATATTTTTGTCCCTCAAAAATATTTTGGTGACATCATCAGAACAATTGTTGAACTATCTAAACAATCTTTTAGCTGCACCAACAAAATATTTATTTGAACGTCCCTGCTCGAATCTCCAGTTTATTTAACCGTATTGTTTTATCAGTGTAATAACTTTTAAATTGAAGACCTTCGAATCAGTTCAACCGGTTAGAATTCGTCCAAACATGTCCGAATGAGTTGGTACGTCAAGTAGTGGACTAGATAGGCGTTTTTACCAAGCGGGAGATCAAAAACAGAGTTTATGAGAAGTCTAAATGTTCACATCAAAAGCACAATGTCCGCTGTCTCAATGAAACCTCCTGGTACCCTTCCGAACAGCTTCGAATTGGTCCAAACTTTAACAAACAACGTATTCCCCCATTACGACATTCCTATTCAACAAAGTGACGAATATATTCGACGAAGTACAAGCGTGCGGACGACGGAAGAGCATACATAGGAATTCAAACGTTCATTATTAATTTCTAAAATCGCGACGGGAGGGCCGGTTCGTGGCTCGTGTCAGGCATGCGGTTGGGCGAGATAGTGCTGCGGAGGATCGGGAAAGGCATACGGCGCTTCGGTCGCGCGTATCCTATCCCGGGTCCCTGCGGAGAGTCCCCGCGATGACCGAGAGGACTGCCAAAGGGCCCCTCGCGCGCGCGCGCGCACGTTCCCTCCGCAGGACTGACTCGCTTGAGACAATGGCCGCCCGCCGTGCTGATGTCTCCGACGACGTCTGGGACCCCCGTCGCGACGCGGGCGCCGTCCACCTTTTACTTATAGAGACGTCAGTTATCGGGTCCCATCGTCTTCCTCTTTCCAAGTTCCCGATCCGCGTGTGCGCGCGCGCGCGGCATCTCCCTACGATCTACACGATTTATCGAGTCTGTATTCTCACGGATCTTCAACGGGATAAAACCTCCGGACGTTCTACTGCCTATACGCCACACGCTTACACCATTCCGATACACGATTGCTACTACACAGCACGCGCTACGCTCGACGAGCATCAAACGAAAGTGTCATGCCGTCGTGTCGCCAGGAGAACTAATTTTCCAACCCTTTCGGAATATCTCCGAAAGATTTATCGCTCCGAAGCTTGTAAACACTGAAATTATACATAAAAAAATTGATACTTACACCCTGATGTGGAGACGCGGAGGACGTCCAGCCAGGTCCGATGGTTGGGCCCGATGAAATATGTAAAATAGACACGCATTGTGTAGTTTGAGATAATTTTTTGGTCGTGTAGAAAGGCTAAACGGCATAGTTTCCCCACATGGAAAAAAAATATATGGGGCTTTGGGGATATATTTTGAAATATACTTCTGCAAATTTATAGATTAATTCCTTTGATGCACGCGAAAATATATTTAATATCCATATATTTTTTTCCACGTGGCGTTGCTATCGATCCTTTATCTCATTACTACGCTCTTTGCCCTCCTCCAAACAGCATTAAACTCACGGAAGATGGATCCTGGATTGGTCCAGCGGCACATGAAACACACGCAAAGAAATAACTGATTAGTACCAAGATCCTTCCTATCTATTTTATTCCTGTTGTCCGAAGGTGCAAGCTTTAGCGGGTTGAACTATCCTCGTGCGAGATACAGTGGTACGCGGCTCGATTGAATTTCCGTGAGAGATAACACTCTCACACACACAGCCACACATGCGACGTGGAGTTTAGCCGATGGGAAATTGACGTGGCGAACCCCGGTCTCGATCCCGCGCTCTCCCTAGCGGCTATCGAGCATCGAGTAAATTGCCATGTAATTATACGCGAAGAATACGAAGGAAAGAGTTTATATAAAAGGCCGATGGTTCGCGTATTACCAGCGATAGATATATGTATATGTATATATAGACATAAATATATATATACATAATATACACAGCTGCTGGTTGCTGGTAGTGGCTGGACACGGCTGCTACTAGCCCATGTTATATCTGTACTCGAACGATGGGATAAAGGTTTGTACGAGTTTATATAAAAAGCATGAAAACGCTCGGAAGCAACTCGGCCGAGGCTATATGCCAAGAGTATATGTCGAAGGAGAGGCGGAGGATGAGGCCGAGGAAGAAGCGGAGAGGGAGGATGAGGAAGAAGAAGACGAAGAAGAAGCCGGGTGCCGCGGCCGCAAAATAGCCCGAAGCTCCCACAGGAGTTTTAACTTTTAATCATGAAAGCGAGGGAGTCTCGCATCGTTACGTTATGATAGAACGGAGCGAGGAGATGCGGTGAGAGAGAAAGAAAGAGCGAAAGTATAAAGGATGAAAGGAGGGGGGAGGGTGGGGGGGGGCGAATTAAGGGCGAGGGCCGTGACTGCTGGCTTCTCTAACCGCAACACAAGCACCGCCACAACCCACTACCACCGCAAAATTGCGACCCACTCGCTTAACCTCACCTCTCCACCAATCGTGCAAAAGACTCGCGAGTCTTTAGCAGAGAAACTTCAACGGCCGGGAGAGCAACCACACCGCTCGATTCATTATTACTTTTACGTTATATATCGATGGTGTACATCGACGGTCCAACGCCGGAAGGGCGTACACGCGTAGCAGGTGCACACCTCGTACGCCCTTTTCTCTCCGGACCATCGACGTACACGTCGATGAATCCGGCATATCCGCGCTTCCCTTCGCAGTGAGGCTAATTTCACTGGAATATTCGCGCACACCGAACACATTTTGACTCTTTAACGGTCGTTAGGACGGAAACCACTTCTTTCCATGCCAATTATCAAATTTTTGCTTCCGCAAATTCGTACAACTCGAGCATCGCAAACCTCCGGAGGGGATACAAAATTTTTCTGCAAATATCGGAGAATTGCAATTTTTGTTTTAACCGCAATGAAAATTATATCGAGAAATGTCAAAAATGTTGAGAATTCTTTCCGGTACTTGAGTCAAATTGAAAATGTGTCTTGGCCCCTCGTCCGAGTTTCCCAGCTCTCTTTAGTTCCCCTCTCGGCGTGTCAATGACTGTCGGATAGCCACCTTGCGCAATGCCCCTGTGCAGCATCCCGGCTCTATAAACGATATGGCTTGTTGAATGAATTCGCTATTCCATCCAAATGAACATCATGTGCAACCCCTCGTATGCGATTTCTCGCGGGTGGGGCGAACGACAGATGCAATCGCCACACGCACCCTAATAGTCGGGTGGTGAATTTTTTGGTCGGAACTTTGTGCATCGCGCTTTGTTTGTACCCACCGTGCGCGCTCACACGTACGCACGTAAACACGCATAACCAGTATAGAGGGAAGCAATAGGAGAAACGCAGAGTGCCGGTTTCGCGTCGAGGGCGTTCGCAGCAGCCGTGCGCCATTTTACGCCCGTGGGCGGATCCCGGATGGAGCTAATAAATTGTTTGTTGTAATTAAATGAGTTCGGGGGGAGTCGTGTTATGGGGGAGTAGGGGTTGCCCCGATGCTTCCCAGAGACTCGTTCGTTCGCCGTCGCAATATCTGCGATAGTGTTGACGGTTCTGCCTATATGAATCGGTCGAGTGTATGCGTGAACGTCCCTAGTATCCGTGGCCCCGGTACACCCTGGGTATATAGTATAAAGGAATAAAGATGAACGGCCCATGGACGGGCCGCTATCTGCGCCGTTGGAACAGAAACACGCTCGTGGCGCGACAGCTCCTGACAAATGACGGCTCGAGCCGAGGCTCTAAATGTGCTGAAGCTGAGGCCGAAACGGACGCCGGTCGCTCTCTGTGCGTCCCGGCTTCGAACATCGCGCATACTGTGTATACATATATGTGTATCCGTGTAGGTATGTGTATATACATAGCGACCTATGGATATATGGATTGCGGTGCGTATACCGTTCGGCGAGGGCCGAACTCGCGCACATGATTAAACGGGGAAAACGGAAATTGCACCCGAGCGAAAACGCTCCTCCGATAGCCCATGGATCCACCCTCTGCACTTTCTGTCTCTCATACCCATTTCATAATGTACACCAGACGCGATTTGATTTGCAATTCCGCACACATCGGAGCCATAACGGGGGCTGCGGAGTGCCGCTGCACACGACTGTATCGCTCGGCCAACTGCCGGGTAGGCGATCGGACTAATTGACAGGATAACCACCAACGAGCTTAACTTGCCGAACAGTTTGCGTCGATTCACCCCATGCCTGCGTTTTGCGGAGTATTCTTTTTTTTCTTTTCCTCTTTGGATCTGATAAAATAGCTTAATCAATTTAATTTTTTTTTTATTTTTTTTAATATCGTGCTTCTGCGGCCCCTTTAATAAATCTCTATTTATCCATCTGCATGTTATAAAAGACAGATGGCGGGAGTTGGGTGGCGCCTAAACGAGCCGGGACAGTAGAATCACGACGAGCGGCGAACCGAGGAGCCGGAGAAATATCACTGCTGCTGTTTGTCGCACACGAAGAGTGCAGTTAAAACCGACTGCCCGCTGCAGTCGAGGGTCCACCGCACGGTCTGTGTAATAGGGGGTAGGGGGGGGGGCCCTTCTTTCAGCATTTGCCCGGGGGCACGCGCATTATTGCGCGACGCGAGCATCTTTTATTCATCCGACAGAGTGGAGCCTTAATTTGAATTGAATAGGATTTATAAATTATTTCAAATTATAGTTGCGCGCGGGACCGCGCATGAGCCCGGGCCCAGAGAGGATGCGACTCCACGGCGACCGTTTTGCTACCGTCGGTGGAATTTTGCGCGTCCTCCGCCGATTCTTCGACTATTGCCAAAATAATAATAATAATAATAATAATAATAATAATAATAATAATAATAATAATAATAATAATAATAATAATAATAATAATAATAATAATAATAATAATAATAATAATAATAATAATAATAATAATAATAATAATAATAATAATAATAATAATAATAATAATAGCGCTCAATGAGGATTTCTCGATACGTTAAATATGGCCCAGTCATTTCGGGAATGAGGCGAGGGTTCGAGCCAAAAATTTGAGCGCTAATCGACCCGCGAGTCGCGAGGCGCGAAAATTATTCCAGCAGCCTCTCGTTTACTCGTGTGTCTCGCGACGACAGAAGATCCTAATATAGGCTACCGGAGAGTAAATTTCACGACACGTTCCGCGGGCTCTCTCGGCGAATCTACTCACTCCCGCAGCCTCCCTGTTTCTCTCGCGGGCAAGCCTCTTCTCTCATACTCTCACATGCACACGTCGTAAATATGGTAATCCCGAGGTATCAGCGCAACCCTGGTGGGTCGAGGCGATAACGACCATTATGCGAATGCGCGAGACGAAAAGGGAATTAGGGAAATCGTTTGTTAGCCGAGACGTCCGTCGCAGCTGATAGTCACCCGGATCCCCCATGTGTGCCACCTACACTCTCCAGTCTCGCGCGCTTTGTGCATGTCATACATGCAGGAACAAATAAATTGGGGAGAATATGACGATGTTGGTCGAGATATTTTTTTTTATAATTTTATATTGCATCATCCGCGAAAAGATCTCGTTGGATAGCGAAATAGTAGAAGGGTTTTTTTAAAATCGATTTTAAATAACACCCGGTCCGACTTGAGTCTCTGTACCAGGAAAATTTCACTCTTCGAGATTCATCTTCAGAGGGTTAATTGTTTCATTTATTGTCCCCTTGCTATTAAAGATCGCTATTTTTTAAACGGCTCAATTAATAGTCGCAAAATTCGCGCAACATCTCCAGAAAGTTAATGCGAAAGTTGAAGAATTTTTTACGTCCCTAAAGATATCTGTGTGAGACTAAATTTCATCAAGTTGTAACGGTTGTGTTTTGCATTGCACAAAATTCGCTCCGGGAACTTCCCTTGGAGAATAAAATTTCACATGTGGATCATTTTTTTGTCTCCACAAGTCTGGCACCGAAAAAAAAATTCGCTTGCGGGCTGCCGAAGAAAAAAAATGTTTGTTTCAATTCTACTTTCAATTCTTACAATTCCATATGATATTGAAACAACGACAGCAAGACTGTCAAGGTGACATGTTATTGTTTCAATCCGGTATGAAATTGTACGAATTCAGAGTAGAATTGAAACAACGTTTTTACTTCTTTGGCAGCCCGCGAGCAAATTTTACTTCAATGATATTTTTTTTCGGCGTGCCGAACATGAAATGCGATGAGATGCAGATATCTTCAGGGTCATAATTTTTAAACATTTTTCCAACCCTTCTTCCAAGGTAGAGAATAATTTTCTATTTTGGGAAACATTACTGCGTACGCTTTGCCCCCTCAATATACATCATCACAGCCGACGAATGTATTTTCAAATGACCGCACGTTAGTCTCGTTATGTAGAACCCGAGTATAATATGAGGCACGCGGATTGGCGACAAATTGGAAAGCGCATTAAAGCTCCGATAGCAAAACGACAAAGGTGACTTCCGCCGGACCAAACGTTGGTTGAACGCACGCACGCATCCCAGCGACCACCTCTCTACTCGTTTGTCTCCATCCTCTTTTCTGCCTGCTGATGCCGGCAACGCCGGTGAATCGACGACATCGACATCGGTCGAGTTATACACATTCGAAAGAAAAAAAAAAAAAAAAAAAAAGAAAAAAAGCAACACATACCCATCGAGCGAGGAGGTTTGAACGGAGAAGAATCGAGAGGGGGCAGGAGGCTAGTCACAAGAAAATATGCGGTTTTGTCATCACCGGCATCGCATCGGGGACGAGAGGCCTCAGAGGCACCGGCAGGTTTTACTCTCTCACGAGCAGGAGGTACATATATCCATCGTTTTCCTCATCACGAACCGACGACGACGTTATAAACGCGCCTTATGAATTGAGATATCTCTCGGCGAACATAGGGTAGAATAGAATTCAGCACATGGGAAATCGTAGAAGTTCGCGCGCGTGTGCGCCGGCGAGCTCGATGAAGAATCTTCCCGTGCATTAACGTGTATATCTATATAGGATTGATTCAGCCACGGTATAAACGCACCGGGATACGTCACCCGATTAATTTGTTGTTAGCAAACAGGTTGGCAAACTGCGAGCAGCGGATGCTGCTAGCGATGGCTACGGGGCAAAATAAAGGAGTCTCCATTTATTAAGCCGGCAATAAAATAGTCTTCTCGGCGGGTCTCTCTCGCTCCCCGTGGGTGGAAGGGTTTGGATGAACGAGAGAGGCAAAATCGCGAATCGAGAGAGAAACGGAGAGAACTCGAGAGACATTCCCGACGAGGAGAAGCGAAGAGCCCGCTAACCGGGAGACGGAGAGGGACGGAAAAGGGAAAGAGAATTCGCGTACTGACTACACGGTATAGAATACTATATCTACTCTGCAGCCAGACGGGACTGATTTATGCGAAAATCCGGGGTAGAGCATGGCGAACGCTCGGATTCTCGCCGCGGACTTTCAGTCTCAATGTCGCGAATAACCAGCGGGTTCGTGTATACGCAAGGGTTGTAAGATCTCTTGGATTATGCACAGGTGAAATGCATGAAAATGAGACGGAAATGTACATTTTTTTTCCGCATCTTCTTTATCTTATCAGAATGATGGAAGTTACGTTGAGTGATTGTTTTTAGTAAAAAAAAAATACGTTAAATTTTTTGGAGATCTGTGTTCATACTATTTTTGCGAATATGTATGTTACACTCGTTTCCATATTTGGAATAACTCCAATTTATTTGTATATTAAACGTCGATGGCCCAAAACTTCTCCACTACGAAAAGGCGCATTGCAAGTGTCTATACATGTTTTTAAAATTTCTTTTCCAGAATTTCGCATCATTCGATTGCACCCAGTAAAATAATTTATTTGACGACCACCGTTTATTTGGATTTTGGATTAAGTAAAGTATTTATTTGATTTAAACAAATATTTATTTCATTTAAGCAACTATTTACTTAATGTAAATAAATATTTATTTAAATCAAATAAATATATTACTTAAACCAAATAAACTGTGGCCGGCAAATAATTTTTTCACTGGGTGTGATATGCGATTATTTGAATATGTATGTTACTATGCGAACAATGTTTCTTACATTCCGATGTATCAATTTCTCTACAAATATGCCAAAACATACAAACAATTGGGATGTATGCTTTTCAGAGTTTGCAATATATCCACGATTTAGTGGATCAACATGGTACCTCATGAAGCCTACGTAATTCGTCGCACGCGACAGCATTCAAAAATCGCGAAAAATATTAATATTTTGCCGAGTTATGTAAGGATAAAACGGATGTAAAAAATGTAGTAACGGGAAAGACTGCCATTCATCCATCTCTAATGAAAAATATTGGGCAACTGCGGCCGAACAGGCTCGGTTATAAAAATGACTAAAAAAAGAAATATCTCGTACACGGAGGAAAACACGAAACGTTACAATACAGAACAGCGGAACATTATAATATGTATAGAGGTACGTCATGTAATATAACAGCATATATCACGAACGAGTATAGTTCCGCGGATGCTCGGGGCCAAGCAAGAGAGCTCCCTCGTCGCTTCCGAGTTTCCGAGTTCGAGAGTTCGGGGTAGTCGAGGGCACCGCCAATTAGCTCGAAATAATGAACGTGTTTCGGCTCCTTTTGTTTGCCCGTCGTTTGGCCGAGAGGTAACGCGGCGAGGGGTTTGAGGGCTACCGTTGGGCTCCCCCGAACCCCGCTCTCTCTGTCTCTTCTCTCTCGCGTATACCAGGCAAAACGGGCGAGCAGAGAGCAGAGAGCTGTACGAAGGGATCGAGGGAACCATCAGCATCCAACCGACCTTACAATGTCCCTTCCCCCGCGGCCTTCCTCTTTCCAGGGTTACTTCCGGTTTTATACACGAGTTTCACCTGTGACCTCGTACACTTCAGTCGTTTCCGACGATAACTCCAACTTATTTACATATTAAACATCGATGGCCCAAAACTTCGCCACTACGAAAAGACACACTTTAAGCCTCTACAATTATGATCTCAATTTTTTTTTTCGACAAAATTTCGCATTATTTGATAATTACACGGATCGCCTGATCCTCCGCGTGTACTTCGTTTGCCAGAAGCAATGGTTCTCGCCTTCGTTTATTTACAGCAACGATATTATTTTTTGCGATCAGATTATGTTTCTTCCATCATAGAATTCGCACTTTGATGTACGGATTTTTTTTTTTTACAATTTTTCAATCTCGCATTGATGAATGAGGGATCGGAAGTGCCCGAAGGGATAACGTCGCGGAGGCTGTGTATGAGCATAGATCATACAAATCCTTCCGGCGTCGGAGCAACCGGTGTATAGTCATTTGTACACGATATTTAGTATCGGATTTATCCGGAGCCTTGAATTCGGTAGCAGGTTGATTTACCGCTATAACCCCCCGGGGTACTATACTAATTGGCAATTAAGCGTATGCGCTATTAATAATCATGGCCGCGTTGTTATTCGTTCGGTGAGAGTCTTGAAATATTCAGCTTCGTGATCGTTCTCGCAGGAGATCGTGGACGGGGAGGAGAAGGAGAGTAAACTCTCCGAACCGTATTGCAGACGGGTATGAGCCATCAGCCTCTGGCTAGCTAATTAGTAATTAGCGGCCGTTCCGTCCGATCCTCGGCAATGGAATTCGCCGGCTGTCGCCGAGGATCGACCGATCGATTATCCACTTTGATTTTTTGGCTACCGTCTCTTCCTCCCCCCCCCCACCTCCCCACCCTCTAGAGTTAGGCCCGATCTTCTTTAACCCTTCTACTCGCTACTTCTACCGGGAGCAACGCGAATAGGAAGGCCTCCATTAACGAAACAATTATTAATTGATTGAAACGAAGAGTAAAAAAAAATCGGAGTAAAGTAACACACCATCGACCGCGTCATGTTGCAACCCAATTAAACGGCGATGATATCGATCGTCGTAATTAAGACATCGTTAGTGATTCGATCGACATTATCTGTCAGCGTTCTCACCGGTATCCGGCAATATAATTCGATATTACTCAAAAATCACAAACGTCAAACGACTGCCGAAGGTGAACGACGGAGGGGAGGACAATTTTTATGCCTCACCTCACACAGAAAATAAAATCCATAAACTTTTCACCTTTCACCGGAAACAAGGTAACAATTTTACCGGGACAGAGATTATTAATTTTTTTTAACACAAACGGAATTAATTTTTGTAACGTGCCACTCTTATTCTCGCTCATTTCCGTACAGCGTCCGATAAATCAGCCGGCACTGTGCTCACCTCTTCGAGTCAGCAATTTATTCCAATTAAATACAGTTAAATTCTCACATCGACGTGAGTGTCGCAATTTTTATTCTTTTTTTTTCACGCTCGCATACATAATCCAGTAAAATTAATCAATTTCGTAACTTGATCACACCTCGAACACATGCATTATCGTTACGTAAAAATTAAACTAATCACCACATCGGAAAACTGTCGGCTCTTCTCAATGCGATACCAGTAAGGTTGCAACATAACAGAGAGTAAAAAAAAAAAAAATGAGATAAAACCCATCACTTCCGCAATTTTTGCTGGGTTATCGGCGTTTCAATCTATCCAATTTCATCGCAAAGCCTCGGAATACCGACGTAACGACGAGTGCTCCGAGTTGGTACACATGGCGTATAATAAAATAGGGAGACGAGGAGGGAGTACACGAAGATGAACCCAGTTTGAGCCTCCGGCAGAACTTAACAGAATCCACGCTAATCACGAAACAATCCATCGGGAGCAAAGTGTAAGTGACTCTCTCTTCCTCTGCCTCTCCCCGATGAGAGGCGGAGGGAGAGAGAAAGAAGCGCGGTACTTAGAAGCAAAAGCGACGAGACGTTTCGACTAGATCGTGGTATGAGGCTGCAGGAGAACGAGAGAGGTTTATAGAGGGAGACGAACGAAACGAAACGGTAGCAGACGGAGAGCGCGGATTAACAATGCCGCAAATACTGGTACCGGGGGCCTGGAATGCCCGCGAGGCGCACACGGCGCATAATTAATACCGCGAGTTCTCTGCTGCGCTTTGTGCGCCAAAAGAGCGAGTAAGAAAGCGATTGGAGCTCGGATGCTGGGTCGAATAAGATGAAGGAAGATAGATAGATGGAGGAGATGAGAGAAGAACAGGCTCTCTCGGGGCGCACGGACGGAGAACCGCGGCGCTCGGGAAGCTAAAGAAAGAGCGTGGTCTTCGGGAGAGAGAGAGAGATACAGAGGGCAGGGAAGAGAAGAGAAATAAGAAAGAAGAAGAAGAAGAAGAATAAGGTATAAGGATGAGGTTGAGCATGTCCGCAAGGAGGAGATTTATGTGGCTCCTGATTGAATCGTTCTCACTCGATCGCGCCGCGCGCTTTTTGCACCGATCCCGCGCAACCAGAGAGGACCCGCTGGGCCTTCTTCTTCTCCTCCATACACCGCGGAGAGTTCTCTCTATATGTCCTCTATGTGTTGCGCTTGCTCTCCTCGCGAACCGCCGCGGCTGCTGGATCCGCGGCGGTTCGATCCCGCCGCGGCCTTCTCGATTCCCGAGCGCGAGATCCACCCGGCCAATCGACTTATGCTCTTTTACCTTCCTCGTATATGGCTCCTTCGGTCTCTTTCAATCTCTCTCTCTCTCTCTCTCTCCCGATCGTCCCTTAACGTCTCCCTATCCGTCTATACTTAAACTCTGGTCACGTTCTATAAGTCTGGACGGTTCGATGTTCGCAACGGACAAACGAACTACCGACCCATTCGACGCCACTTTGGGGACTATTTGCCGGCGTGAGGGACATTAAACGGCCACGGGAGAAACACTGGGGGAAATTATTTATTTCGTCCAAATCAATTCGCTCCGATCGGACAGGATCTACTTCAAATAAACGATTTATTACAGATGACCGCATAGGCTGAAACAAAATATTAATGATTCAAGTAAAATTTGCTTGCGGGCTGCTGAGAAAAAAAAACTTGTTACAATTCTACTCTGAATTCGTACAATTTCATACCGGATTGAAATGATAGCGTGTCACCTTGACAGTCTTGCCGTTGTTGTTTCAATATCATATGGAATTGTAAGAATTGAAAGTAGAATTGAAACAGAAATGTTTTTCTTCGGCAGCCCTCAAGCGAATTTTTTTTTCAGTGTAGCCTCCATAGCTTTAGACTCAGGGGTTCAAAAACATTATTTTTTATTGTTATTTTTATAATTTTTTTTTTTTTTGCAAAATTATTATTTTTTATTTTTATATATTTCCTACCAGTGTAGGCTTCATTTTCATGATTTAACTCGTCCGAAGTGCAGGCTGAAAGTGCGTTTAATTCGGCTGTATATAAACCCTCGTGACTGCGATTCATCTTGCTCGGGTGAAAATTCGTTGCGTCGAGGGTCATGGCAAAACTCGCGGAGAGAACCGGGCGGTGCATTAAATAACTGACGTACGAGTATACTCGACAATAGACCGCGTGTCGCTCGCGGTTAGCGTTGCAGTTATCACGGGCTGCAGTATACGCGAAGTATAACACGATAGGACGGGGGGGGGGGGGGGTTGCAGGCGGAACGAGGGAAAGGGCACGCTCTCGACCGACATCGGCGTAACCCCGTTATTATTTCGAGCTTGTTCAGAGCTTCGTACCCGGAGCGGGACGAACGAGGCTGGAGGCTCCTTTTTGTCATGGCGGTTTAAATAAATGGTACTTTTAAACCGATATATTACCGCGGAAGGGAGACACAAACCCGGCCATTTGACCACTCGCCAGTCACTGGAGAATGATGCACTGCACTGTGGCGGAACGCAGAAGCGCGTTGATGCGGATGCTGCGTTATGAAGCTTTTGATAAGCGGAGAAGCGCCAATCGGACGCAGGGACGATGAAATTTTTCGGATTTTGAATTCCTCAAGAATTAATTTTCCGGTGCTGAAGGACTTAGGTCGATGGCCTATTGGCAATAGAAATAACATGAAGTGTAAATAATCGTCAAAATGTACCAGCATCCATACCGTGTAATATATTGTCAATAAATACATTTACTACTACTACTAATTTTCCGCCAGTTCGTTGGGGACAAAAATGATTTTTTCTCACTACACCGAGCGGCAAACCCTGAGAAGGGTCAGCGTCTGTCGCGGAGGCGGAATAAATTTGAGCGCAGTTAGGTAAGATTACGCTTTGCGGAATGAAGTAGCGGGCGAAAAGTGTCACCGGGTTGATATGCGAGGGCGACGACGGGATTACGCGTTTGTTTGGCAACGACGCGCCGCGTTATCCAGCTCGTAGCGCGTGAGACGCGTCTGAGGGAGTCGTCGAACGCGGAGCTCGCTCGGCTCTCTCGGAGAATTATTAGGGATGTAAAAAGGAGGCAAAAGAGGCTGGTGGGCGGATGGAGTGTGAAGAAGAGGCGCGAGCGGAGAGTCCGGGAGGGAGACGGGCCGTCGGGACGTTCCTCGCAAGAATGTTGAGCCCCGGAACAGCCTCGAGACGCGAGAAGACACGTGTAGCTTGAACTTGAGTGTATTTACGGTTTATCCGCGGCTCGCGGTTTTCCATATATTCTTCCGAGACGCTGCGAAAGAGATGCGACGCGGTATTAGAGCGTGCGTTATACACCGACCGAATATCATCCCTGGTGTACCTATTTAGCGGGGCGCCGGGCACGGTCATCTTTGTCACCGAGTTTCTTACTCATCTACAAAAGTCTCTCGGTTTTCCAGCTGCGCGATGCTCGTCAACGTGACGGCGGCGGCCACCCTCGGCGCGCGTTGGCATTCTCCTTCAAAGTAAAAAAAAAATAACCAAAAAAAGGGAACTTTCTGCCCTGGACCAGCGGAGAGACTCTCGTCTCCGCTCTTTACCTCGTGCGTTATACACTCGCCCTTCGTTTTTCCCATTCTCCCTCGCCTCTCGTTCCAACGTTGCGCTTCACTCTCATTCTTCTTCTTGTAGTCCGCATCGGTATAATAGCCCGCCCCGCGACCGCTGTATGTCGCAGCGTCAGTTTTTTTCTAACATGGGCAGCTTTCATCGCGGTTTCGCGATCGACGATGTGACTTCTCTGCAGCTCGAAACCGATGGCGATCGATTCGCTTTCGACTATATATCGAAGCTAGTAGGTGCGCTTCGAATTGGAGTTAGAAGACCACACGTGGATCTGGTGAATACGGAGTGTTTACCTTCGACACAACCAGAGACACGTTCTCGACATCGATTTAACTACAATAAAGAAGCATTTCGCCAAAGAATGATCATTATAGGCGAAATGGCACCTCAATGAAGACAGGATCGTAGGAGTCAGTCGTTGCTTCCAGAACTTATCCGGTGTGCTTTGCTGCAGCCAACATTGGCCCAGTTCAGGTGTAAATCCCGCAAATTTGATGTCGCTTGCCTTATTGGTACCAGAATTGGGGCATATCAGGCAATAATCCGGCAAGCCTGAGTAAGCTGCCGGATTCATGCCTGATGTGGCCTTGATGAAACATATGGCAGTCGGAAAAATTTCGGTGTGCTTTACTGCAGCCAACAATGGCCCAGTTCAGATGTAAATCCGGCAAATCTGATGTCGATTGCCTTATTGGTACCAGAATTGGTGTATATCAGGCAATAATCCGGCAAGCCTGAATACGCTGCCGTATTCATGCCTGATGTGGCCCTGATGAAACATATGGCAGCCAGAAAAATTTCGGTGTGCTTGACTGCAGCCAACAATGGCCCAGTTCAGATGTAAATCCGGCAAATCTGATGTCGCTTGCCTTATTGGTACCAGAATTGGTGCATATCAGGCAATAATCCGGCAAGCCTGAATACGCTGCCGTATTCATGCCTGATGTGGCCCTGATGAAACATATGGCAGCCGGAAAAATGTTCTGCTCGGGTTAAAGAAATTTCTATTCAACCGCGCGTCGAGCGTTTTAATCACAGTTTTCGTTACCGACCGAGCTCGGGTCAGGTGGGGCGGGCGTGCCACGTCACCTTAATTGATCGGCACGAAGATCTATCGGACGTCGGCAATAATCGGACGGATAATTAGTTTGAATTGCGAAGCCGTGTGGAACTGCTAATTGGAGGGACCATGCGTCTCTCCCACGAGCTAAGCTTCTCCTTCACACGAGTACGAAGATTTTTCGTCTGTAACGTGTTCCTCCCGGGTGGATTCTTGCTAGCGAGTTTCGTCGTCTCCGCGTAGTCGGCCGCGGCTCCTCTCCCGGGTAGTTCATCACCGGTTGCCCCGTCGTTGTAGCGGTCATAGCGCGAATCCCGCTCGTTCCATCACCGCCACCTAAAACCCTCGCGTGCTCCACTCGAGCAAAGAGTTCGACGTTGTCCCTCTTCTGCCCCGAAGTGCATACTGTCACTAGGCGGTAAGAAAAAAAAAAAACACACAAAAAGAAAAACGATACACACATAGGTGCGTCGCGGTCGCGTGGAGTCGGTAGCGAGAAAGAGCTGGCAGATATCTGCCACGAGGACAGGGTGTTTAATGGCAACGATTACTCAGCGGATCGAATGGGCCGGAGCCCCCCGAGAGCTTGACGTGTCCCGTAACGAAATACCAAAATAACGTCACTAATAAATATAACAGCCCGCACGGCGGTGAGAGGGATGTGAGTTGTGTGCGAGTATCTCACACCGGTCTCTCTCAGCTCCCTCTCTTTCTCTGACGAACGGCTCCAGAATTAACCGGCTCGACTATCCTCGACGAGGCGAGACGCTCCCGAGTCTCGTCGGTTAGCATATCTGAGTAACGTCTTCGCGAGGCTCTTTTGCCCACCGCGGTTCGCGAAAGCGTTTGCTTATTACTCGTTACTATCTAACACGAGGGTAGCGGTAGGTGGTTCCGACTCTCTTACGCCCTACAGCGCCACACATGGATCTGGTGGAAGCGAGCCTCTTCAGGAAAATCTTGTTTTTTTTTTTCAAAACAATTTGTCAACTGAGGCCCCTCTCCAAAGCGTGTAGTTTCTGAAACCACCCAATCAGCGAATTATTAACGCGATCGTGTGGTCAACATCCCGTCGGTCCGATTTCGCTGCGAAGTAACTACAAAAAAATATTGATTTTCGGCAAAGTAGCGAAACGATGCAGACATGGTTTTCGCAAGGCACGCGAGGTAATTCTTGAAGAGGTGCGAAAATATGTCAACAGCTCGGTCGGACACAGTCCCGGAGTGCGCGTACACGCGTTTATCGGATCAGTGTACCATTTTCGAGGGTTCCGGGTCACCCCCCAGGTCAATAATTCTTCCTCCGAAGAATCTCTATGATGTCTGACACGCGTTCGGGATCGAGCGCCGGGGCCAGAGACGCACGATCCTACATCCGGCAATAAGTCTCTTCGTCACCCCGATAACGAACGTCTCTGCGGCCTACGCGGTCGTCAACGAATATCTTTTTCAAAGCCTCCGAGCTACGCAGTTGTTCGCCCCCTCTTGTGTTGCTACTTACTGGTACGCATGCTACAACCGGGTTCTACTTTGGGTTTATTTCTTTCGTTGACTCGTCGTTTCCTCGTTTCGAGTCGATAAAACTCCCGCGCCGGCGTTATAAAGTGGGTTAAATATAACAGTGGCTCGCTCGAAGGGCGCAAGGAGCTTCTTCTTCTTCTTCTTCTTCATTTCTCTCTTCTATACTCTGCTGGCGAGTATAGAGAGAGTCTCTTGGATCGTCTCTCGTGGGACACAGGGCGAGCCTGGGACGAGCGATGGCTCTTGGGCGAACATAAATTACCGGAGCGGCGCACCAACGAACCCGAGGGGGAAGTTGAGTTATTTGCGTGTGAGTGATGGAACGAGCCAGCTGAGGAAAGCCTATACCACGGCTAAACGGAGGCAAAACCCGCCCCCTCGCCGCTCTCTTTATCTCCCTTTTTCTCGCGCAACGTTAGCCTTCTGTGTCTAGATTTCGTAGACACTTCACGCGGATCTCACACCCTTTGTCGTGTATAGTCTGTTAATACGATTCGAACGGGCATATTCAACCCTCGATCGAATTATCCCCGCAGGAGGACATTTGAGGGGAGAAAAATCGCGTAAATCAACATTGAAGGGCAAATTGACTTGCAGGATACTTCAATAATTCGTAGGAGGGAGTGAAACTACCTGAGGCGTTTTTTAAATGTTACTCTTTAATTTTTATTTCTGTCAGTATACGAGCAATTGATTTTTCCTTTGGCACACATCGAGAGATGGTCTCAATATGCATCTAAAAAATTGGGCGGTTTATGCTCCATTCTTTACTTTTATTTAGCTCGGTCTTGACCTGAGCATAATTGCGGAATTTCGTCTATCGTGGGCTTACTTGATTCTGCAATGTTCTTTGCGTTATGCTTTTTATTCTCCACTGATAAAAAATTCAATTGTTGTGGGTTGTGTTTCAGATACGGAAAACGGAAGTTGCAGGCTAAGATGCGATACGAGCGATCGACGATTGGGGTAAGTCATTTCAGATTAAATATTTTTCTACCAATAAAGACTGCGAAGCGGTGAAACTGGAAAGCGGAAACTTTCCAGTTCCCTTCTCCCAGAAACAATTTATATCAAACGTAACTCGATAATAATTTCATTCAGTTCCATAATTTATCCATTCGCGACTCGTTCCCACATAATTGCAATCTCAACTTCCGTCGACGAAAGAGACGGATGTTGATGAGCAAGTTTAACTGCTGTCGAGTAGAATCTTCTCTACTAGAGTGCTGGAAATCGTTAACGAAATAACATGTGCCAGTTTCCCCACAACTCGGAAAAGCAATAAATTCCCTGGCGGCCTCAAACAGTTCGAGTATTAAAAGAACATTAAAAAAATATTCCAAGTCATAAGGGTATAAAAAAATGGATAACACCGCACCTTTGTCATACCCGAAGGTAAACAACGCGGATAGCTCGGTAAAAAAATTTCCGCGTGTAGGTAAAGGTTTAAAAAAAGAAAATCGTTGTTACGTTAGGTAAAAGAGGTGAAATAGGATAAAGGACGAGAAGGTTTCCGGAGTAGAAGTGAAAGGAGCACCGGCCAGATTTCCGTGCGACGTATTACGTCCAACCGTGCTGCCGTTGCGACCTGACTCCGGATTCTCTCTCTCTCCCTCGCGCTAATGGCTTCATTAATTACCTTTCGTTTCGTTAAACGCCATGGCACGGCGGAATCTCGACGGTTGCACGGTGAATTAAGCGAAATAATTAGACAAATTAGGGGCGCAGCGTGAGGGCGACGGTAAGGGAATCATTTGTCATTAGGATCCTCTATTAATTCCTCGTTAATTCCTCCTTTCCTCGTGAAGCAAGATAAACGAGTGTAGCTACGGCACGGGTCGCACTTTTGGCCTCCTTATTTGCCGTATCACTTAGCCCGACGAAAATACATAGATAGTTTATACCGACTGTACGTACACTGCGGTATATCTATATATGGCAATTCAGGCTGATACGACCGGTCGGTCTAAATGGCATGTTGGTCCGATCTGGTGTGCCATATTGACACCTGCTCCGGTCCGGGTCAAGCATTATGCAACCTGACTAATTCCTTGCTAGGTTAGCTTATTCTCACCCATATTAAATCCCTCTCCAACGGATGTCCAGCGGGCGAGGTAGAATCATCGTTCTGGAAAAGAAAAAACCATCGCCATATCACCCGGCATTATCCGATCCGTATGTCGTTTCACCCCGAGGGATGAGCTGTTTGCCCCGAGCTATTGAGAAAACCGTGAGACAGCGAGAAACTCGTTGCCGATTCGCTTCAAGAGCTCTGCTCGTCCCGTGAAGGACCGCCTCGCGCTTCCCCATAGCGTATAAGCTGGACCAGATGACCATTCGGTCTTTACTGTCCCGACCACCACTCGAGAAGGCGAAAGATAGCCGAGGAGAGGTTTCCAGCGAGAGAGAGAAGACCTTCGTGTTTTGCCGATCCTCTTTAGGGATCCTCGAGAGTCACGAGGAGAGCTGCGCGAAAGAAGACGAGATGAGAAGAGATCCTTGGCCCAAGGGATCTCTCGAGTAGGCGCACGTAGCATAAAAACCTTGTGGTCATATATGCATTGCTTTTCACGCAGGCTTATGCGCTCTCGAAAAAAGGAGAAGAAAAAAAAACCTCTCTCGCCTAAACAGACCTGTGGAGGCCTCTCAATCTTCCCGATACTCGTAAGTTCCATAATCTAGTGGCCTCTCGGAGAATGGGCGGAGGAGGACGAACCGTCACGCTCAGGATCTGCTTGTCGTGACGACTAAGAGATGCGAGCCGTTGAGAAGTTAACCAGCAGATAGATATATTATTATTATCGTTATTTGAAGAAAAGGCATGAGTCCATACATACAAGTTGGTGAGTTAAGCGAGGGTCTTGATGTGGCGAGACTAACCGATGCACGCCTCGTTTCCTCTGTCAGCGCTCTTCGCGCTCTGACTCTTCTTCTTCTTCTTCTTCGGCTCTGACTTCTTGCGACGTGTCATAAACTGTTTCTGTAACGCCTAATATGCGTCGTTCGGAAATTATAATGTTTGAGGGACTTGGCGACAGAAAAAAATTCGCGACGATAGGATTCCAAAAAAGAACGTTCTTCGTCACGCGCTTCGATGTATCCTATCGAAGATTCTGGCGAACGTGTCCCAGCTCCAGACTCTTGTGGCAGCTAATCACCGGACGACTACAACGAAACTGTATCGCCGAGGCCACGTCTCCGGCGTCGATATCTCCCATGCTTTGACACTCGGGCGTCCTCGATGATGAGTCAAGGCAACACATGCGGAGATGAGAATATTCCCCCTGGCAGCGCAACGTGTCCCTAATTATCCCCGGTCGCGTTAATTGATGTCCCTAGCACAAGGATCTCTCTAGGTTGTCTCCTACGAGCGTGAGAAATTCATTCGATTACCCTCACGCGGCTTCAGACTCCTCGGGCTCCGGTTTGTACTTTATTTTTCTCTCGTTAATGATTTCTTTTTTTTTGCTCTTTCTCCGGCTTAGAAACACGCACCCGAAAACTCGGGACGGGCTTGTTACGCTCTCCTCCGTAGGACGAGGGTTGCTCGTGGCTCGCGCGCGAATGAGCTATCGCCGCGGTTTCCGAGGTATATCATTCTTCTTCGCGCGAACTAGAAGAGAAAAGGCGTGAATGGGAAGCTGCTAGCGAGCTTCTCAGAGCCGGGTTGAGAAACGTTCGTCGACGTCGTATAACGAACGTCCACCCTTTCCCGATAGTCGGTTTGTCAAGCGTCCGGCAAGATTCGCACCTGCCGCCCGGCCGTCACGCGCGCGCTATACCAACGCTGTATCGGGGATACACGTACGTGGGTACGTTAACCAAGAAAATCGGAGAGAAATAATCCACGGGAGAGAGAGAGGGTGGAGGGAGGGGGGGGATATAAACGAGAGCCAAACAGGCCAAAGATAAACCTTTCCTCCCCACGTTTCCTTCGGGCCGTCGTCGACGCATTAATTGTCGAACACAGTCATAAAGAAGTCCCGTCCTCTCGCGCGAGAGCGCCGCGGTCCAATGTCGATTCGAATCCTCCTCGACGGAGCGCAAGCTGAGAGAGTACAGTTTTATTATTAGCATCTGCCGACGAGAGTCATAGCTACAAATAAATACTATAATGTGTCGAAAGAGTACGAGGGGGATATTAAAATATAAAAATTCTAAGGAAGTCTGGGTTTTTTTTTTGTAATTTTTTTTTTCATCTGGTTGGGTCGGCGTGAAAATGAAGAAATAGATATCTGTCGGACGCCCGGGAAGATAAATGATTAGCGGGGAATTAAAAATATCTGTAAACAAATTAATTTTGAAATTCGCCGCGCGCGAGGAACGCGCGGCTTCTGTAAGCGGAGAAGACGATACGAATTTTTCAAATAATTTTCTTTTCTGTGCCACTGGAGAAACTATACTTTGAAGTTCCACCGTGAATTTTTTCAGATTTTTCGAATCACATTTAGTTACCGTTTGAGATAAATCATTAGCGGAGAATTAGAAATATCTGTAAAAAAATTAATTTTGAAATTCACCCCGCACGAGGAACACGCGGCTTCTTTCAGTCGAGAAGACGATACGGATTTTTCAAATGATTTTCTTCTCTGTGCCACTGGAGAAACTACACTTTGAAGTTCCACCGTGAATTTTTTCAGATTTTACGAATCACATTTTGTTACAGTTCGAGAAGTTCCAACATTGTGGATCAGCGAATGCGTAATTTCGTTCGTGAAGGTTTAAATGAAGAGGACAGTAAAACAAGCTAACAAAAATTCAAATAGACTTTCAATTGAAGAAAAAAAAATATACATTTGTGTGGCGGGGGAAAGGGGAAAGGAATGCATTGGCTCGAGCCAATGTGCGGGCAGAAGGCGCGCGGAGCACGACAAAGTGATAGATTGAATCGAGTCGTTGTTGTGACAATTAGAAGTGGCTTCCTAATTCTTGTGGGTAGAGGGAACTCGACGATGGACGGGGAGACGAGGAGGCAGCCCGAGCCAGAGGCAACAGGAACGGCAGCAGAAGCAGCGAGGCCGTTTGTTAATCTCGAGGGGGCCCCACGCCGCTCGTCGCAGCACCAGCAGCAGCGGCAGCAGCGGGCCTAGCTGCGGGCGCAAAAAACGCGCGTGGCATCCGCGGTGGCTCATTAACCGTGCTGCCTTTAAATTGGACCCACGGCAGCTCACTCTACTCCCCCCCCGCCCCTCCCCCATACCCTTTTCTTAGGCAACTCTCGACTCTCCGAGTCCTCCGACCCGTCGTGGTCGTCGTCGTCGTCGTCGTCGTCGTCGTCGTCGTCGTCTTCGTCGTCGTCGGGAATATTTATGCCCGCCGCGTGGCTCGCGTAGGACCGCGAGAGCCACCAGGGGAAACGAGTTGATCCCGATCCTTTGCCAATTCCGTAGCTGCTGATGCCCGATGGCCTTTCGAGCAGAGTGAGAAAGCCCGCGCGTGCCTTCGATTCTACTAACTCGATTGATAAAACCCAACAAGTGAGATTCGCGGACATTGAATGATTAATGAAACCCTTCCCCCACCCTTTTTTAACAGCCGACTGAAAAGCAGGAGTGCTGCCGGTGTGCAGCATTTTTTTTTCTCGAAAATCTCCCCTTGATAATGTGCGAGAATTTTTTCGGAAATTTCTTTTTGCCAATGTGCAAGAATTTTTTTTCGAAAATTTCTGCTCGCTAATGTGCAAGAATTTATTTAAAAAGTTTTTTCTTGCCAATGTGCGAGAATTTTTTCGAAAATTTCTTCTTGTCAATGCGGGCGAATGTTTTTCATACATTTCTTCTTGCCAGTGTACAAGATTTTCTTTTTTATTTCTTCTTGTCAATGGGCGACAATTTTTTTTCGAACATTTCTTCTTGCCAATGTGCAAGATTTTTTTTTTTCAATATTCCCCACTTCTTATCTAAGATAATTTTTGTTTCTTGACACCCTGCTGAAGCGCGCGTGAAAGGTAAAAAAAAATAACCGGTACCAGGCATTGTAACTTACGGTCGAGAAGCGTTAGCGATATTTCTTAGCTGCAGGTATTCGCGCGTGCGGTGAGTTCATAGCTGTAACAACGTTAACTTACAAAGATACATTAATTCTCGCGGAAGAGACTCGCGCGTGGTGTGTACGTCTGCCAACGCTCTCCGCGGGGGCAAAAATCTCTCTCTCTCACCCTCTCGGTACAACGAATTTTTTATAGCTGACCGAAATAGCGGTGTGCGAATAAATATATCCGAATGCGATAAGAATCGTACGAATGGCGTAACGTACGTGCGGGACTTCTAGACTCTCCCGGCACGCCAATATATATACAACGGGAAAGGCAGGAGAAAGAGAATATATATATGTGCCTCCTCGCTGGTCCCCGCGATCTACACTCCACCGCCTCGGGACCGAAGCACAGAGTGTACGGGCACACATCTACTTACTATGTATTTCGATTGCACTCCGGAGAGAATAGGTACATAGGCGAGAGAACTATGTGTCTCGAAGCGACTTCGTCCCTGAGCCAACAAACTGCCAATATATTGTTACGAACGAGCAATGGATAAACCGCTAACCTTATACATAAAAAAAAGATACAAGTTTATTGACTACACTGATAGACGTCTATTAGGCCGGTATTTAAATATAATCCTATTTTATTAACGTAAATTTGTTGAAGTTGAATAATTTATTTCTACCAGTCTACGTTACTACGACTTGTTAACCCTTTCAAGTAGATTTTCCTTGATAAAATTATAGATAGGTTTACATATTTTATTACGTGTCTACGGGGAACAATCGTTTGGATGATTAACCCCTAGAAGGTCAAACGTGGGTTTTTCAAGCAATAAATTTCAGCTGCTTATTGTGTGTCAGTCTAAGAAAATGTGTTGATTTTCTGAAACTAATATTAACGCGGATACGCGTAGATCCATTGTCGTAGCTCCAGTCGCAAAATCGTCGCATTCAATTTGGACCCAAGAACGAGAGTGTCTACACGTTATTAGGCGGCAGAACAAAACGTTAACCTTATACATAAAAAAAAGATACAAGTTTATTGACTACACTCATAGACGTCTATTAGGCCGGTATTTAAATATAATCCTATTTTATTAACGTAAATTTGTTGAAGTTGAATAATTTATTTCTACCAGTCTACGTTACTACGACTTGTTAACCCTTTCAAGTAGATTTTCCTTGATAAAATTATAGATAGGTTTACATATTTTATTACGTGTCTACGGGGAACAATCGTTTGGATGATTAACCCCTAGAAGGTCAAACGTGGGTTTTTCAAGCAATAAATTTCAGCTGCTTATTGTGTGTCAGTCTAAGAAAATGTGTTGATTTTCTGAAACTAATATTAACGCGGATACGCGTAGATCCATTGTCGTAGCTCCAGTCGCAAAATCGTCGCATTCAATTTGGACCCAAGAACGAGAGTGTCTACACGTTATTAGGCGGCAGAACAAAACGTTAACCTTATACATAAAAAAAAGATACAAGTTTATTGACTACACTCATAGACGTCTATTAGGCCGGTATTTAAATATAATCGTATTTTATTAACGTAAATTTGTTGAAGCTGAATAATTTATTTCTACCAGTCTACGTCGCTACGTCTTGTTAACCCTTTCAAGTAGATAGTCCTTGATAAAATTATAGATAGGTTTATTGATTTTATTACGTGTTCACGAGGAACAATCGTTTGGATAATTGACCCCTAGAAGTTCAAACGTGGGTTTTTCGAACAATAAATTTCAGCTGCTTATTGTGTGTCAGTCTAAGAAAATGTGCTGATTTTCTGAAACTAATAATAACGCCGATATGCGTAGATCGATTGTCGTAGCTCCAGTCGCAAAATTGTCGTATTCAATTTGGGACCCAAGAACGAGAGTGTCTACACGTTATTAGGCGGCAGAACAAAAAAATCAGCAAGAACAGCAGGCCGGATCAAATTCGTAAGGAGACACCGTCTAGGAGACCCTCTCTTGGCGCCGTCACCAGATATTTGGTCCTTTCCAGTTTCTTTTTTTCTTCGTTCAATTGTGACGGGTTCCACGTGCATACAGTCGACGAAATAATGCCGGCGTGTGGTCAGTGTTTGGTTTGACAGAGGGTGTCCAGTAACGTTGACCTGACCTCCTTCCTTCTCTACCTAATTTACACCACCGCGCGTTCTTTCTTCGCCTCCCAGTTTCTTCTTTGGCATTTAGACGTCATAAACAATTCCATGAGAGTTTCACGAGACCTCCCCCCTGCCCTTCTCAAACTTTAACATTCTGCTTATTCTCACCGTCTTTCCGGGCGTAAGAAACATGCCTGCAGCACGTGTACGCACTCAAAGCACCCTGGTGTGAGGCTATACTCGTTATCCTGCTGTTCTGTCCTGCAGAATGTCAGACAAAGTACCCCTAAGAGTCCGTGTACCGATGATGCGAGGCCGAGAAATTTCGTTTTACTGGGAGACAAAAAAAGGATTCACGAAATCCTGCCAGTTAAGATAGTCCTTGTGAATGGTGTTCACTTGGCATGTTTCAGAGAAATAAGAGGGAACTGCAAATGCTTATTGATGGTGTAAATATCTGAAAAAATCAAGCATATTAAAGATGCTGAAAACATTAATTTTTCATAATAATAATTCCAAAATGTTATTAATAAGTTGATGAAAAATAAAATTGTTCAACAAATCTACCGGAAACCTAACTTTTTCTTGTAATGAAAATGATTCGTTCATTTTTCTTAAAACGTATGAATTTTTTTAGATTTTTAAATTCACTTTGAATTTGGTGACTTTCTACACGTTTTGCCTATATCAAAAAAATTCAAACTGAATTTAAAAATCTGAAAAGATTCATACGTATTCATAAAAGTAAACGAATCATTTTCATTAAAAAAAGTTAGGTTTCCGGGAGATATGGTGAACAATTTTATTTTTCATCAATTTGTTAATAATATTTTGGAATTATTATTATGCGAAATTAATCATTTCAGCACCTTGAATATGCTTATTTTTTTCAATTTTTATACTATCGAGAAGTGTTTGCAATTCCCACTTATTTATCTGAAACTTATGCGAAATGAAGATCAGTCGCAAGGACTACCTTAAGGGAGAGTGGGCGTTCTTCTTGCTAATACAAGGATATGAATTTTGGTAATAGTTTTCTTTTTGTCACATCAAACTACCCTTTCACGTATATCTATAAAAAATTTTTTCGTCCAAATTTGGCAGGCGGTAGGACGATTTTTTATTGTCGTACCAGTTAGGCATCGCGATTACTAGGCTTAATTTATATACACCGGAGCCGCCGATGGCCAATCGATTCCCGTTAAGATCCACAAAGTATAAAGTCAGCGCGAGAAATCATCGGGTGAATTCACAGCCGCCCCGCTGTGGAGTTTAGGGGAACAACACGCCCACGTCGCGAAGACGGGCCATCCGCCTCGACATAGCCTACGATCAGCCAGACAGCACAAGACACTGACTCTGGAAGTGTAGAGAGAGGATCGAGAGGAGGAGGAGAGAAACGCCGGAGACATTCGTCTCGCATTAGCATATACACGCCGTGAGAACGCGTCCTCCCCTCTCGCACTGCCTCCACCTCTGACTCTGATTCTCTTTCTTCGGTTCCCTCTTTTCCCCACTCTTAACCCCTTCATGAGACACCTCGTGAAATACCTTACCGATAGTTTGTTCGATGCACCATAAAATCAAGCGAAACAAAATTACCTAATATAGAAAAGAATCTATAAAAAGATTAGTGAAAAAAGGGCTAAAAAAAGGTTCTATTTACAAAAGTCAAGAACAAATATCTTCCACCAGTCATCATTTGATATTCCTTAAATCGCCAATCGGCGTTTTAGATAACATTTGATAACAATCGGCGTTTTAGATAACATCAAATTCCCTTCATGAGTCACCTCGTGAAATATCTTACCGATAGTTTATTAAATTTACCATGAAATCAAGCGAAACAAAATTACCTAGTATAGAAAAGAATCTATAAAAAGACTAGTGGAGAAAGGGTAAAAAAGGTTCTAGTTTCAAAATACAAGAACAAATATCCTCCACCGGTCATCGTTTGATACTCCTTAAATTCATATTTTATCTCGTTCGTTTCAATCGTCGTTTTAGATAACACTTCAAATTCCCCGAACGATAAAATTTTACGCCGCCGAGTAAAATGGGAGGTGGCAATTTGTGACGATGTCGCCCAAAGTGAAAATGTTAAGCGATACGATATCTCGTCTACGAGAATAGTCCCGAGTCGTGGAGATAGGCCGGGCAGTACGGTAAGCCACACTGTTCTCCGGGCCGGCGGGTCCCGAGATTTGTCGTGTTCGCACTCCCGTCGGCAGGTAGCCCACAGCTTTTTAATTAGAAAACATTCGTTTTTTATTTGTTTTTTTCTTCACCTCGAGATAAGAAAACGAGATAAAAGTCTCTTAGTTCTATCGTGGAAAGTTCGAACGAACCGCAGCGTCCCGAGAGCTCGAATCTTCGATCGACTCCCCCGTCAATTGATGAGCAACAGCACCCTGAATCATAACCATCCGGCGACACGACTGCATCGATATGACCACAAACTATATGGATGCAATAAAATTCTTCCTACCCGTCCTATCTTCATTTCTTATATTTTCTTTATTAATTTTTTTTCTCCTCTTCTCCTCTCTCCATCCGAGAGCCGCGGAGAAGTTTTGTAGATTCGCAAAAGAGAAGGAGAAAGCTATATATACGCGTACGTGTGCCGCAGAGTTTCGGGGCCCGTTCCGCCGGGCGGATATGATAAACAATCGGATAACGATCGTAGCGCGAGGGAGTGAGGACTTCTCTCTCCCCGGCTCTCCGCCGCTGCCCGGGCTCCTCTCCCCCTCCCCCGAGGAGAGGCTCGAGGAGAGAGAGGAGAATCTCGCGGCCAAATTAAATCCTCGGGACGTCGAATCTCGCGACGGTACCGCTGCAGCAGCCACACAGCGCCGGGGCCCGAGCGTTTGGTGGACCGTTGGAAAAAGGAGCGAGTAAAAGTTTACGAGGGTCCTGGTAACGGGTGGGCGCTCCAATGCGGAATGAGAGGGACAGCGATAGGAGTCTCTCTCGGAGTCCGTCTCTCTTCTTCCCTTTCGGGTTTGGCCGGTTTACATCTCGCTAGGTCTCCGTGAGCCAAGAGTGCTCGTTCTCTCTCGCCACTTGCCGCGGATCCGTTCGACCTTTCCTTATGCCAAGAGTCTCCTCGATCCGTCGAGCACAAAATTTCAAACACAACGCCAACCGAGAGAGAGGGAACGAGAGGAAGGGAGACGCGTAGCTCCGAGAGTCGCAACAGTTCCCGTACGGAATTGCGCCTTGTGTTGCGAAAGAGAAGGAGGGAAGAGACCTGGCGCCGGTTCTAAGTCGCACGGTCATGACACTATTGCAGCGGCTGCAGCGGCAGCCTGGTGAGAGCCGGAGAGAGACGGAGAGAGGTACCCCCGGGGGTTGTTAAAATTATATTGCACTCGCTCCGAGTTACACAAGCGGGACGAAAAATCGTCGCAAAAACAATGCCCGGTTTATTACCGGGCACTTGACCAGGGGCGGTGAGAGACGGGAGATTATCTCGACCTCTTCTGGGACACCGTGTTGTCGCATGCGTGCGGTGGAGGTTTCTTCGGGCGCTGTTAAATTTTTCGGCGCCAGGATACCGACACCGTCCAGCGACAATGAACCGCGAAGGACGCTGAGAGAAACTTCGGAGATTTTTTTTTTACCAAGGAAAAGTGAATGCTCGAAGCAATCGCACTTGTGTGCCGATGAGACAGATTCTACCTGTGAGACACCACAAAAAAAAAGTTGACTCTTGGAAAAAATATGGCAGGAACGGCGAGGAAAGGCGTTTTGGTGGTAATTCGAGATTTGCAATTCTGAGATGTGGGATTCGGATGATTTTCGATTACGGGTTGAGTATGAATCGCGCGCTTGGGTTAAACGCGATGCGCAAGTTTAACAAACGCGGCGGGATCCCGAGTGCGTTTGCATATGCCGCGTCACACAGCGCCTGACGCGTGCAGGTAAGCTTGATCTGCCCGAACCACCCACGTGTCCAAGTGGAAATATATGACCTACGAGATCCGAGGGGCTCCCCGGGACCCGCACTTTTGACAACAATTTCCACTTAGCGGGGCTGTTGCCTTGTGACATCGGCGTCCGGGGCCGCCGCTGGAGCGCGGATAGTGTCGAGGATGAAGGTGGCAAGGGGAGAAGGGAAACCGTGAGGGAGAGAGAGAGAAAAATACTTGTTCGGGGACGCAATAGTATGTCCGCTGCCTGCAGTTCTCCAACTCCGGACGGAGTAGCTATGCTCAGCGGAGAGGATGTTACCTTACCCAAGACCGAGTCGACTCGATTAGAGAGACTGCGGCCTCGGCCCCGAGCATGGCTTAGCAGTCGTGAATGGCCGCTTCTCATTCACCAAATTATTCTCGAGGAGCGGCCGCAGAGAGATACCCATCAGGGGGATGCTGCCCGTGTCGCAGACACTGCCCGTTCCATTTCGACCTTGTTTCATGCAACTTTGTACAGTGCGTATCACTTGAAAAAAAGAGTCCGTCTATTCGTCACTGATCACGAGATTTTTTTTTATCTATCCACTGGTCGATGTATTGCAATGAAATCGCGTCAAGAATTTTTTTATTGCCCCGTGAATATTCTTAAATTCCCAAATTTATGAATCATATTTTCGGTTAGTTTTGCCTCGCGCCTGAATTCCCTCACTCCGGCCCGCGAGGCATTCAATTTGACGAACTCGACGACATACCAGCCTCATTCACACCTCCGCCTCGTTCAATCAGTCGCCGTAAAAAAAAGGAAGTCTCATTCTGTCGAAACGAAGAAGAAGGAGAAGGAGGATGCGCGAAGAAACATTGGGGGAAGCATAGGAGCGTTGAAGCCGAGGATGTGGGTGCTATGGAAAAGGGGTGAGTGGGTGGAGCGGAGTGCCATCAAGGACCACCCAGCCCGTGTCGGGGCGTTAGTGTTGGCATAACGCGTGGGCGATATTTGTTTTTTTTTTCAATTTTTTTTCCGTCCCATCGGCGCGGGTCGCAAGTTCCGACTGTTCCCTGTCGCCAGCGGTGCCCGGTCTCGCGAGGACCTCACCTCTTTCCGTCTCGCTCCGAAAAGTCACCATTAACCAAAGCCAGAAATGGGAGAGGGGGAAAAATGAGAAAATAGAGACTACGAGGGAGAAGAAGAAGAAGAAGCGTTAGGCACGTAGCCCCTGCGCCCGGTCATTAATAAACGGTCGAGTCAGCGTGTAACCGATCCACCATTGTCTCGCCGGATGAATGAATTAGCTTCGCATTCATAGTATTGGCTAAAACCGAGTCGACGAAGCTCCGTATGCACGGTCTAAAACGAGCCCGGCGTCGAGATTAGGCTCGGTGACACGACTCGGTGCGGATAACAATGAAAATCCAATCTTCAGCATAGTCAAACCGAGTTATAGTATACATTGGAATATGGTAGCGGCGAAATTACAATTAAAACCATTTTTCTTTTTTTTTGGCACGAAAGTAGCGATTTCTTTTTTTTTTTAAACAGCGATATCTTTTCGGAAAATTGGCTAAAATTGTTTTTTTTTTTTGCCCACACTCCCCAACCTAGCGTCAGTTATGAAAACGGGGTGTAAAAGAACTAGCGAATCTAGAATGTTTTGTTCCGGCCAAAACACGATTTAATACGAGCCCGGCGGCGAGATTCGGCTCGGTGACACGAATCGGTGCGGATAAGAATGAAAATTCAATCTTCAGCATAGTCAAACTGAGATATAGTATACATTGGATTATGGCAGCGGCGACATGACGATTAAAGCAATTTTTTTTTGTTTGCAGGAAAGTAGTGATTTCTTTTATTTTTTTTAAACACCGATATCTTTTCGGAAAATTGGCAAAAATAGTTTTTTTTGCTCCACACTCCCCAACCTAGCGTCAGTTATGTATACGAAGCGTAAAAGAATTAGCGAATCTAGAATTTTTTGTTCTGTCCAAAGCACGTTCTAAAACGAGTCTGGAGTCAAGATTAGGCTCGGTGGCACGTCTTAGTGCGGATAACAATGAAAATCCAATCTTCAGTAAAGTGAAACGGAGACATACATTCAATTATAGTAGCGGCGAAAAGACGATTGAAACAATTTTTCTTTTTTGTTTTGGCACGAAAGTAGCAATTTCTTTTATTATTTTGAAACAGCGATATCTTTTTGGACAATTGGCAAAAATATTTTTTTTTACCCCACACTCGCCAAACTATCGTCAGATATGCACACGGGGCCTAAAAGAACTAGCGAAACTAGAATTTTTTGTTCCGTCCAATCGAGCCGCAGTTATAGCGCGCGGCTCCATACTCGAGCTCTCTTTTTCATCCCCTATCATCGCTATAGTTCACGTCCCACTGCGCAACTCTCATCCCTCCGCCCCGCAGTCGCTCACTGAGTTTTCCCTGGCCTGCCGATCCCAATTATTCGCTCGCCCGAGGCTGACCAATCCCCCCATTATCGGATGACAAGCCCTCGCGCTTTTATGTTTAATTGATATTTTTCGTAACTCCACCGAAATCCAATGTACCCGATTGCCCCCGGGATATACACAGTGTAGTTGTACCTGCTGTACACTGTATCTATATGTATCGCTACCAACCTCCCGTAACTCGTAAAAGCGTTAATCATAATTGAAGGGGCGGAGAAGGTCCATAGACCAGAAAAATGTCACTCGGCGTTTTTCCTTCTCCGACGCGGCTCTCCCGTAATTCTGCTAATTCGTTTTTCTCCCGCTTCCGCTTCTCAATTTTCGTCGCGCACCCTCATAAATAACGAGGAACCATAAAAATTTTGAAGATCGGTTATCTTGGGAAAGCGTTCGACGTTAACCTCCCTCAAATGCAGTTGACCGGTTATGGCCGTGACAAGTCTTGCCACCATAAACGATGCCCTTATTTTTGCCCGGTTACCAAAGGCACGTTTTTTGCTTGTTTGTTTTTTCCACCCTCGTCCCTCAGCAATCGCGCGAAAGCCGAATTCACGATTTTTTTTGTGCTCGGTTTATTGAGGGTTCGTGAAAGAGGGAGAGAGAGACGGGATCGATGCTGGCAAAATGTTCGGCAAAATTAAATGAACAATTCGTTAGGGAGAATAACGGCAGCTCTCGTACACGACCCTCGCGACTCGGCTACCACGTATCCACATTTTTTTTTTTTTTACTCTATTTGCATTTCCCTCTCCGGTCTAGTTCTGTCCCGTGAGTCGTTCAATCTATATATCTCAACCTGCTGCGGGCAGTTTCGTGTCTCGATTGCCCGGCGGCTCGTACGAGTTTTCATTAGCGCCGGCCGTGGCACAGGGATAAGTGAAAACGGAAAAATAAAAATAAAAATAAAAATTGTCGAGAAGCTAATTTTTTTTGGTCGTAGACGGGCCCCAGTGTCTCGGGTTTGGTGGTAGGTAGAGACAAAAGTTCGAGGATAGCTTTCCGTTCCGGGAGGATCGTATTTCCGCTTCGATTTAGGGCTCCGATGGATACCTTCGGAATTCTTCGTGAAAATCGTCCCTCTCCAGGCCGGTCTCGTGTCTCCGAGCTCGAGGGTCTCACCGCCGAGAGTGAAACGATACGATCTCACTAGCCTCGGGGGTTATAACTTCCTCGGGGGGCTCTCGAAGGCGCAGTTGCAGGTCATCGGGAGCCTGGCGCCAGGCCCTTAACATCCGCGCGTCACATCCCCCCAATTTTCTACACTTATTTTTAGCAGTTCCTCACCGAGTCTGGGCAATAACTCTTCAACGTAAAAAAAAGAAGAAACAAGACACCGACGAATGACAAAAAAAAGGTCACACATCCACGAGCAGTTAAACACGTCTTGTACAGACCTTGTAAGAATTAATAAGACGTGTTTGTTAATAAACGTATAATGAATGGCTGGCGAAGTCGAGAAACGGGAGATAAGTAAAAGTGTCCAATAAAAAAGATTAATCGTAATCGGAGCTGATGTATCGCCGGGAAGGGACCGGAAATGGCCAAATAACAAAGGGGTTGACCGGGAGGACGAAAAGAGATGGGTGGCACAGAGGGAGAGTCGAGGTGGAAAGCGAAGACTCGGGATCGGACGGACCCGTCGAGTACCTCGTTAGCGTTAAGGCATCCCCGATAGCCATCGGTTAATCTTTTCCTCCTCGAGGCGACGAGCTGGCATAAATTTTGTTGTTGTTCTTTTCCTACTCAGGAAACAGGCGAACATGCACGCATTCACGCATACTATGACGAGTTCGTCTGATTATAAGACCCTGTATCTATTGTGCTTATCCCACAGGCCGCACCGCATCTCATATCAGCGTCGGGGTTATGTACATATATATTTTTTTAATCTACCTCGTCTATCGATAGCCGGTTACGCGCTTAATCCTCTACCAGCTATAAACGCCCGTTAGCAACTTCGCACAAGCTCCGTTATTTGAGGAAAAACGTTAGTCGCAATAACACGCCGTATTGATTATTAACACCTTGTTCGATATTCGAATCGATTTTCGATAATGTCAGAGTAACATTTTAAGCAATTTGCAAAATCGAAATGGTAAAAAAAATTACAATCCGGCAATTTCATACACTGAGAAAAAAATGGCCGTCAAAAAGATTTTTTGACGGCCACCGTTTATTAAGATTAAGTAAAATATTTATTTGATTAAAATAAATATTTATTTAAATTAAGTAAATAGTTACTTAAGTGAAATAAATATTTATTTAAATCAAATAAATATTTTACTTAATCTTAATAAATGGTGGCCGTCAAATAAATTTTTTTTCTGGGTGTACAAGCGTTGGGGAGACCGGGGACAAAAGTAACACGGGTCAATTGTATCAAGCGACTGCGCAAAGTGAGCAACATTATAAACATCACCTTATGCGGTGATGTTTATAATGTTGCTCACTTCATATCCGATGCGTCCGATCATGCGCAGCCGTTTGTCACAATTGACCCGTGTTACTTTTGTCCCCGGTGCCCCCTAAAATTGTACTGTAACATATTTACTATTTATCTAAAAAAAATTTAACTGATTTTTTGTTATTCAAATGGGGTAAACGTGGTGAAAACGGCCCGGGCGTATTAACTACTTTCACCCTGGACTTTTTTCGCGACAATAAATTTTGTAATGATTAACATCGTCGGTATTTCTGCGAGCTCGGTGAATATGCTCCGAAAAATTTCCACGGTCGAGCTAGCCCAATGATGTACGAGGCAAAGGTCGTCGAGGGTTCCACGCGACGCTTCCAATTAGGAAGTGAAGCTCGATTTAGAACTGTGGGTTGGAGCAAAGATCGCGTCGTCGCGGGCCAATACTATAAATGAGCTGCGACGAGAAACTTCTTCTGATTAATGCCTTGCGCTCTCGGAAGATATATTCAATCCGTTAAAAACAAGAAAAAAAACCCATTTTTTTGCGACGTGCATGTCGCAAACTTAGCCTGAGATTTCCCTACGCCCAACATCCGCGCGATAGGAGAAGAATATATTGAAAAAAGGAGACTAAGAAACCCTCGGGATGACGTGGCGTCGCATGTACGAACAACAAACAATGGCTTTGTGCGTTTCCCTCTGCGCGCGAAAAAAAAAAACAGAAAAAAAAACGTGATACAACTGTAAAGTAACAAATATCGCGGCAATGGATCGACACGCGATCCCCGTTCGTATCCGCGACGATGGCGGCAATAGGGTAATATACCTACTGCCCGAGGACTCTCGTCTCGCCGCTGCGAGTTCGTCGGTGCGTGAGTATTCGAGTACTGACGCGTGGCGTACACGCACTCACTCGCCGGGTATAAACCACTCTTGTGTGATCATGCCACGAACGTAAACGCAACTTCTCGTACGTACGACTCTTTATGCGGGCTCCGATGCCTCTCCTGTGTACGGCTTACCAAACACCCCTTTTCCACTTACGAATTCAAGATGAGACCTTTATTAAGTATATTTAGTTACACGGGACTCATTTGCATAATGAGCTCCGCTTACTAATTGCCACGGCGTTTCCTTCGTCTATATCATATAGACGAATAGCGTATATGCATAGTAACGTAAAAACGCGTAAATTAAAAAAAACGAAAGAAAAAAAGAGATAATGGCCTACCTGTGGGTTGATTTTTTTATAAACGTTTCTTATGGCTCATTTGTACGATATTTTGTGTCACGCATTTCCGGTGTGATTAGCGGAAAGTCCGCTCGTGTGTGTAAAAAGTCTCCCCTTTTGCCACTATCGCCTCATATCGTTGGCTTAATGATACACAATGTCTTACAGACTGAGTCTAAGCATAACCTGTATGCCTTTCTGTAGTTAGAACCATTGATATGTTTCGTATGATTCCCACGAATCCGATGGACCAAATACCCAACATCCCAATGCCTCTTCATTTTTCCTCACGGTTTCAAATCATAGATTTTTCGTAAAAAAAAAGAAGTAAACGGAAGATCGTCTTGGACTTGTTAAAATTTGTTCCCCCGGATGTCTCTGGGTTGACACCCGGGTGTCTAGCCAATAGTTGGAATACCAGTCCATCTGCGAATATTCCAACCATCGGAATCTCTTCGGGCCGCTTATAAGCCTCGCCCTTCCTCTCGCCCGCCCCGAGCTCGCGCACTCATTCCCGGGAACGTTTTGGCCAAGTGAAAAAGACAAATGTCACATTGGTAGAGCGTGAAAGCGAGAGACCCGCGGGCCCGCGCGTATGCATCGAGAGGACATAACACGTGTTCACGAATCCCTGGAACGCCTCAAGAGTTCCGGAGGCAAAGCGGCAGAGAAAACGGGCACGAGAGACGAAGAGTCCATCGTGCATGTACGCACACAGCACGCACTACCGGATGTTTGGCCTCTGTTGCTCACTCGGCAGTGCCACCAGCACAAGCTCTCTTCCTCGGAGGGGGGACATGTGGCTCTCTCTGTGCTGGACAGATAGACATCGGTCTCGGGGCTCTAATTAGCGAGGCCACGGTGCGAACAAGCCCCGAGGAAGCTGATACTTTCCGGGGGCTAGGGATATATATCGTCGTTATATGCGCGTTCGTCTCCACCCTCCGATAAATGTCCGTTATTGCGAGAGCTTCTGCCACGGCGAGAACCGCATACGAGCGTCCACACACGAGCACGCGAACACATTCCCAACAGCCGTCCATCAAACGTCCGTGAGGTGCGGGAACCCGACTCCTGTTATCTCGACGTCAAACGAGCCCTTTTCTTTTTTTTTAACGTAATAGATGTCTTAAGCCTTTATTGCCGTAATGAAATTTAAATTAATCGGTAAGTTGGATGAACAAAGCATTGGCGAAGTTTGACCATCGAATGCATTTCCATGCTTTTTCGGGGACCATTTTTCGAATCCAGAAGCCACGATATGGGATGATACGAGTCTAGCTGTAGATAGCGAAACCGGAAACGCAGTGGGATAAAAACAAACATGCGTGCCACAAAGGTATCGGATTGCAGAGCGCATGATCCTCGTGAGGACCCCGACGAGAGGCGGCGAATGGTCAGCAATGGGACATATTTTCGGGGAAACGAAGGCGGAGCCGTCTGGAAACGCGTGTGTGCGATGGAAAATCCGAGACGGTGAAGGGAAAAGGCGAAAGGAGATCGAGAGTAACTGTTTGGGGGAGGTCCAAGACGATCGATCCCGTCTCGAGATGACGCCTATCTTCCTGGCGCCTCGTGTTCCCAACAGCAAACGGCACATCACCCTCGCGCAACTCAGAGCCCATTAAAAATCTATTCCTGCGACGGTCGAAAACACCAGCAGCATCCGCCACATACACACACACACACACACACAAACACTCGCATAAATGAACACACTACACCCATCTTCGAATCCACGTTGAACCGAACAATTACAAAATTAATTGGCTCACTGGCGGAAGAACGTAATAATAATTTGTCGGGGAGGGGTCTCGTATCTCCTCGGACCCAAGGAGCGCCAGAAGGTAGAGGATAACCTCGCGACGTCCGCCCGTCGCTCGAGTGCTATAGCTTCGTTGCGAAATAACTAGAGGATAATTACGCGCATAAATCACACGCGTTAATATTCGTGGGCGTGGGCTTTATAACGGTGGGAGGTGTAGAGAAAGAGAGGCGAGAGAGCCGAATGAACACAGCCATATACACCTGCCAGACGTAGCTAGATCAGCCGCTGCTGTTTTCCTTTTTAACCCTCGCGAAATACGTCTGCGATGCTTGCTCCTGCTGCTGGATAATATGTAGCGCGCATTGGCATCGCTCGTTCGCGGTAGATCATTCGTTCGAGCCGGAACGGAGAGAAACCGCCTCCTTGTTAGCTCGGGGTTTACTTAGTCCTTCGACGAGGAACCGGACGGAGGAGCTTCCACGTGGTGAACGTTACGCCCGCCTAATAGCTCGACGCCCGTTAACGAACTACCGTTCGATACCCTTCCACGGGATTCTTCTGCAGTTCGAGAGCGTTAGTGGCTTCTGCTTCGGGGGCCTCGTGCGGTATCGATCATTCCGCACGTCACCCACGGCTACGATCAGCATCCCTCGATCCTGATCGCTTATTCTCCCTCTCGCTCTCTCCCCTCGACTCTTTCACCTCCTCGAAATCCAATCACGCTCCGTAGCTTCTCTATCCTATCGTGACTATCTTATTGGATGCGCTTATGGGAAATAATGTTCTCTCACCCGACTGCTGCACTTGCAACGATTCGGAGAAGATATGCCTTTCGCCGGGACGGTATGCAGGAGCGAGTCAAGTCTGAAGCAAGCTGGGCGGTCCTACACCCCTTAAATCAGCCCGCAGCTAAATCGACGATATTAATCCTCTCTACCTACTGGCGGCGCTCCAGCAAACCCATTCTCCCCTCCCCCCTCATCCCCCCGCGCGAAACCTCCAGCAGTCATTTGTTTGCTTAGAGCGACTAATTACAATCGGATACAAATGCGCTCACGGGGAATTTATTGCGGGAGCGAGAGGGAGAGAGAAACGCAGAGGCCTCTCGCCTGATTGCATTTCTTCGGGTGCATGCGCTATGCGAGAAACGGCGCGGTGATGACGAGAGCTATTCCAACGATTATCCTAGGATACGCTGCTGAAGTACTGTGCGACAGCGGTTCGTGCAAAGCGACAGGGGAAGTTATGTCGTTCGATTCTTTTAATTTTTTTTTTCTTATTGCATTGATGAAGAGAATTGTTTAAAATTTGAATTTTACGACTGCCAGTTTAGTCGCTCCCGCGTAACCATTTTAATTATTCAACCTGTGCTCGATAGAAGCTTCTCGGTATCTCTTCGATGCATGGCACGCGCCGTATTGTCCAAGAATCGAACAAAAGTATAATGTCTCTATTGTGTTACGCTATTGTTGAATCTCTCTGGCGTACACGTCGCTTCGGATTTCTTAATAATCGAAAAATCATTGAACCCTTTCGCACAGCGACGTTTCCTCGCGTCGAACTATTGTCCAACGGTGAAATCGAGTCATTCTTCTCGCTCGAGCAGAGCGCGTCATTAGGTTTTTGTTAATTCAACGTACGTACGTGCTTCCTGTTCTTACATACGCTCAATGAAGAGTTACGTGTCCGAGCTATCCGATGAAGACGCGGCGCCTCGAACAATTGATCTTACGATAATTATTTTACGTGATATTCCACATGCGTTTAACGAGGGACGTTCACGGTATTCAACTTACCATTAAACCTTCGGCCTTTAACACAGCGTATTTGCTACGTTGGCGAAATAGCTATTTATGAAAATATCCTCTACGATTTTTATACAGAAAATTGAATGGTTATGGAGCGTAAAAATTGTTTTGACTTGGGGGCAATATTTAAAAATTGAAATTTGAATTAATTTGAATGTTAATGAAATATGACAAACTCTGGGCATTACATTATTTTTCAAAGGGAAAGAGGCTTGACTGCTAACAGTGTTCAACGTTAAAATTTACTCGCTGCATCGGTGGTCGGGCGAACGCGTCTTTTCCGTCGAACGTCCGATGCGCAATAGTCGTCGGACTACCCCTATATCGTTTCGGTTTATTTATACCGGCCGGCAAAGCCGCGACGTATATATACCTCTGCACACACGGCGAGAGAGTGAAGTATAGTTCAGCCACAAGAGCCAGTAGCCAGGCATGGCTCACGGAACAGGAGGGCGGGGGGGATCGCGTTAATTAGCCTCGGTGTCGATTTAATTACCGGGGGAGTAATTGGCATTGCCCAGTCCCGAGGTAGCTGCTTGCTGCTGCTTTCCCTCCCTTCGTTCGCGTTCGTCCCTAGCACCACCATCACGAATACCCTCTCGCTATTCTCGATTTCCTACACACTGGCTGCCATCGCCACTATCCTCTCTTACTCCCCACACTCGCCCCTTAATTCGTTGCATATTCATCGACGGATTATTATAGTAGTATGGGACGCAGAGGTCGTTCGCGCTTAGGCTCGATCCGACGCGGTTCACTATAACCCGGAGCTACGAACGATTTATAAATTTTCGGGTGGTGAAAATGCTTTTCTTTTTTAAAGCAAAATGTATACTTTTTCTATCTGGAATACGGAATTGCGAATATTTTAACTGATGATAATCAATTTTTGTTTCAATTTAATAGAAGACTATTGAATAAACTGTACAAAAACCACGAAATTGTTAATTTCAATCTAATTTCATTTATACACTGTTATCTGAATTTCTTATGTAAAAGGGCATGTCCCGTAAATAAATAAATAAATAAATAAATAAATTTAATCCTACAAGGCCGCATTTGGGTGCGATGGAGCCGGTTTAGCATCCAGCGTTTGTAATTCTTACAAATTTTGGCGTATCGAGACGAAACTTCGAAAAACTTGTTGCTTATATCTCGCCGTATCGATTTCACTATAAACACGATGAAAAATTATAATTTCAGGCGAAGCAATAACTCGCCGAAGCAGGGGTGCAAAAATATGGGTGTCACTGACGACGTTCATTAGTCTGGACGAATGGGACCTTGTATCGCGAACTGTGTGAAAAAGTTGAGATTTTTTTTTTTCAATTTTTGTTCATTGTACGTCGGAGAAAAAGGAGAACGAGTGTTGATCGTTCGAGCTTACGTTGGCAACGCTCTCGCACAGTAGATGTGGGAGTCCCCCGACTCCATGCTAGTCTCTGGTATATATATCGCAAACGATGTTATCCGCAAACACGCGGGCATGGCCAATTTATCCCAAGGGATGAGGCCAACGACGTGCCGCGCTGACGGTCACGGCGTGAGTGAGAGCGAGAGGGGTTACCCGGTGTTTGTACCGAGTAGTATGAGGATGCCTTGTCCAGTGGAATGAATTCAGCATCCAGCTATAGACACTACGGTGTCCGTTCTCCACGACCACCACCACCCCTCCCAAACTCTAATCCAACCCTCTCTCGATCGCCACGAATCCCCGGATAGAGAATATCCCGTCACGTTAAATCTATCACACTTTCATCAACGAAACTACCATCGCCACTTCACACACACAAACACACACAAACCCACACAAACGCACACATACGCAGCATGAACAAATTATTGCCACATAAAAAAGTAATAAATATCAACATTTTTGCAGCAGTATCAAATATATCCGAGACATTTTTCATCTTTTTTTTTTATTCCTCCCGTTATATTTTGTAATTTTTAGATTTTAATATATTTTTAAGCTTTTTTCTTCTTCTCTTCGCTCCGTACAAAGTACGGTCCGTCTTTTCATTATACGAAGGCAGCTGCATGGGACGCGTTTACTAACACGTATGCTCCGCATCAGCGTTAGCTGACTTGCATTACCCTGTCGGAGAAAGCGATCGAGGGTTCACGGCACGCACGTATAGTAGTTACAGCTTCGTCTGGCTGATTGCTCCCCGCGCGTACAAGGGAAACCTCTAACCCTTCCCTCCCCCCCTAGATTTATTGACCTGTCATCGGACTGGCCCTCGAAAACGGGCGAATTTGCCGGCACACCGCAGGTGTCAAGTTATCCCGCACGTAACGTACCGCTTATAGCGATACAACGATTACCGCGTACTCCGTACTCTATAATAACCGGAGGGAGCATTATATCGCCCGTTGAATATCATCTCACCCTGTTCGTGGTGAGAAGTCATAACTTTCAGTGTGCCCCCCTTTTTTCTGCGTGTTTCTTTTTCATTACCACTTTATAATGTTCATCGCATTATCACTCAATATCAATTTAAAACAAGAAATACATTGTGACTTTTCTTACCTTGAGTCTGGTGAGACGGGGTTCCTCCGCGGCGAGCTTCGCCAGAGCTTGATAGTCACCTTGCGAAGCCCGAACGAGCCACTCGCGCGATTTTCCATCCAATTGCTTCGAGAAATAGAAGAAAAAAAATGCTCGTTAAGCTAATCAACGCTGTAGAAACACTTGTAAGAAATTTTTTTTTTAGAAAATCAACTTACCGATGCCACGGAAGACCGGTCATCCTCGTCCGTCCCCTGCTGCTGACGAAACGAGAATGCAATTACTAAAAATTGTCTACAAAACCGATATCCTAGATATGCATATAGATTTTTTTTAATGTGGTATTATTCAATTTAATATGAGAGAAAAAAGTCGCGGTTATTAATTTTGAAATTAAATCACTGCGTGTATCGTCGAAGAGACACTTGTTTTGTTTTCATTTTTTTCATTTTCCAATCTTATATCTGGTTATAAACATATGCTAATAAATCGATGCAACGATAGATTCGACGACTCGAGCCGACTCTCTGTGGGTCTCACACTCTTCGGCAACCCTCGACCGAGCCTTGAGCTACGCTCGAACCGCACGGGCTACGTAATGACGTGGTTATCAGATAAGCTTATGGGACGTGGTTAATCGTAATGGCATCGCGCCAGTGCTTTAAAGCCCGCCTCCTACTCCCGGCCGAGGGACCTCGCCAGTTTCTCTGGCGCTGCTCCGCCATATGCCTCTCGCTTCCTTTACCCCCTTCATTGTACCTCGGTAATTAATATTTTAATTGAGATCACCGAGAATTAATTAACGCGCGACGACGCGATCAAAACTCCACCGACCCTTAACCCTTCGATCGATCTTGATCCTCGGTGCTTGGTAACCTATCAAAATCCTTCCGTACATTGTCAACCCTAGAAGATCATATTTTGCACCCCTCTATTCATCTAGGCGTTGCTTGGCCATGGATAATAATAAAAAATAGGATATTGTGCTATATGAGAGGGAAGTGCGCGATTTTCGCTGGGTATGAAATTTGCCGCCCGAGCAAAGTAACGGCGGAAATCATACGGTGGGAAAATCCGCTTCCTCCCGAGTAGCACACGATACTTTTTTCCGACATCGTTAAAATAACCACATTGATTGCGTTGCAAAATCGTCATATTCGCCAATGACCATTACTCCCCCCCGGGAGTTATAGGGCTTCCAGAGGGAATAATGAGCCCTATTACTCCCTAGGGAGTAATGAAACTGTACTATGCATGCGCACAGGCTCGTAATGATCATTGGTCAATAATATACTATATTCCGGCCGTGTTCCACGCAAGGAATGTGCCTATTTTAGCGAAGTCGGTAAAAAATAGTATATTATGCTACAACGAACGAAAGTGCGCCATTTTCGCCGAGTGTGAAGTTTGCTGCCCAAGCGAAACGAAGGCAGAAATCACACGCGGCGAAAAACCGCTTTCTCCAGAGTTGTTGTGTACGATACTTTGTTTCCGACTTCGTTAAAAGAACCACGTTTCTTGCGTCGCAAAATCGTCATATTCGCCAATGACCATTACTTCCCCGACAGTAATAGGTTTTCCAGAGGGAGTAATGAGCCCTGTTACTCCCTAGGACGTAATTAAACAGTACTGCGCATGCGCACAGGTTAATCATGATCATTGGTCAATAATCGGCGATATTCCGCCCATGTTGTAAACAAGGAATCGGTATTTTAGAGAGATCGGAAAGAAATGTTACTCCTTAAGATCGACCTTACAGTCAAATTGAATTCTTTCTCTTTTTTTAAATAAAAAAGATCATCGTTTTGAGTTTGTCATGAATTAATTTTGGCGCCACATTCGAATTTGTTTCAATATGTCCCGGAGAACAACCGTAAGAAATTTCAACTACAATCCGGAAGTGCAGCGTATCGACAATTTTCGACCCTCAACGTTCGTACATAATAGTACATGTAGGTAATTCACAGCACGCGTCGCATCCACTTGATCGGGCACGTGTGCGACTGCTCCGGGCTGTAGGAGCAGGAGAACAGGGTATCGACACGCGCTCTTTGACTCTTAGCCCCGGCTGTTATTTTGTGTTCAAAGAACCGAGCGAAACAGCGTGGAAAGGAGGGGGAGGAGTGAAAATGTTTTAATAAGAGGGCCATGCCTGTGGGCTCCAGAGAGTGAGTACGGTACAACGTAGTTATATAAATAGTATAATGGATGATGGGTAAGAGAGCTTCGGCGCACCGATGAAAGAGAAACAGAGATATGTTAAGCGTACGAAGTGGGTGTTTGCATGTACGAGAGGGAAAACATGTTGCGGCACGAGCTGTCTCGAGAGCCAACCCGGAATTAGCTTTATTATAAGCCCGGGGGCCATCCAGCATAGCGGCCGTAACGGCAGGGCGTATAATACGCAAAACATGCATAGAGAGATAGAGGAGGGAGACTCTTCCCCCTTAATTCCACCTTTCGCTACCGCGGCCACAATGGAACCGGCCAATGCTCCGAATGAACATTTTCTCGTCTCGTTGCCAGGAGCATTATATTTCGATGCTCGGACCAAAGGGCCCCACACGTGCTAATCGTGAGATATTTCACGTTTATCTAATTCCCGTGGCTCTTGAAGTTACGCGATGTAAAACGTTTCGACGATTCCTCCATTATGATATCCATACCGTATTTGCGGATTTCGGGGACCGCGAATATTGCTGAGATAGCACGTGAATGTACGACAAAAATGATGGCATCCTTCCTATTTTTCTTCAACCGATTAGTCTATTCTTAGACAACATATATCGTTGTTTCTCGTATTTCGTGCTTACTCGCTCAAACGGCGTACATAATATTGAAGCTTATACACCGCTTGTACAAACAGATATATGTTACGCGCTTCCGTGCTGTCGTTTCCTTTTAAAATGTCTGG
Organism: Ichneumon xanthorius; assembly: GCA_917499995.1. Taxonomy (NCBI): domain Eukaryota; kingdom Metazoa; phylum Arthropoda; class Insecta; order Hymenoptera; family Ichneumonidae; genus Ichneumon; species Ichneumon xanthorius. The sequence goes on along the minus strand of OU824202.1, from coordinate 4,813,319 downwards.
GAAAGTTGGGTTCGCCAAGAAAATGTTTACCGACCGGCATGTAAATCGGGCTGTTACGCCTAAAGTGTTCTAACGTCTCCATTAAGAGTGATTTAGTGAAGCAATTACCACCGAGGCACTTGGCTCTCTGTGATTGATAGCAAGGTACGGAGAAAAGGAACGACAGGTCCGCGATATCAGTATGTCGGGTGAGTGGCGGCCATTGAATCGTAAACATTGTGGTTTCTTATTTCACTAAGCTACTACGTCAGGTAGCGTACATTAGGTACGTAATATGTCAGGGACACACGGAGTGTCGTATCAGTCGGAAATAGTAAACGGCGCGTAAGTTTTTATGCATGCAGACTCGGCCCGATTCCGAATAAATTTCGAAAAGGTTAGATCCACAAAAGGGCACACTGCCCATTATCGATAATGGGCTGAACACAAATCCGATGGCAGTTTCTGCCTAAAATCAACCGAAACATTAACAATAAAAAAAATTACGTTCCCGGAGCGATTAAAAAAAATTTGATATGCAATTTATCAATCGCCTGGACATTTAGGTAAAATTTCTAAAAAAAAAAGAAAAAAAAATGTACAGCAATGCGTTTTAGATATAACGGTAGTTACTTTTCCATCAATATCATTGGCTGTCCTTCTGTCGATTACCAACATCGTATTGCCTACTTAATTTAAGAGCGTGATAACAAAAATTTCACCACCACATCGGATGGCAAGGCCGTTCATAGAACGCCTGTTGGTGCCAGCAAAGAATTAAACAAAAAAAAAATAAAAAATAAAAAACCCTCAAGACTTTCGGGCCAGATGAGAAACGAGAGAGCTCGGGGAAGTTCCGGATTAGTCGACTCTAGGTATGCCAGATCGATTATGCGATCTGCGGATAACGTTAGCCTGATTTATTCCCCTAATGGGCGTTCGCGCATTCATTTAGAAGCGGACTAGGCAATTCCGGGAGGACGACGCACGCGGTGCGGCTGGGTAGAGGTACCCCGCGAGCGCTTGCGAGTCCCGCGACCGGGTACTGTCACTGACAGCCGAAAACTCTCGTTGCTTCGGTGATTCAGCGTTCGGTTTCGGCGACGCCTCCCAAAGTCCCGTCGCTCCTTCCTCGCGACACCCACAAACGCCTACCACTACCTCGACGAGACCACCACGAGTCTCTAATCCAACCCGTGCATATTAGCCGAAAGCCGGGAGAGACATCGAGAGGCAGGTTCGCCCGAATTTCATCAAAATCCGAGCAATCCGGAAGCCCGGGTTTGGAAATTTATCTCGATTGACATTTTTACACGGCAGATAACACATAATAATAGAGTCCGAGCCCGGTTGTGTATTATCCGAGCGGAATGGGTGTTATAGAGGAGGGTCGCGAGTACCGCAGTACGAATTAGCGGCCAACTCGATTATTAGCGTTCCACTGCGTTTCGTAGTGATTAACGAGGCTCGCGTCGTATTTTGCCACGGATGGGGAACACGCAGCAGCAACACGCGCCTCTCTCCGGCTTCCTCTTCCACTGCCCCCCCCCCCCGTTTGCTCTCCTTGTGACAGGAATATTCGTACGTTTGGTTCTCTCTCGTTGCGAAGCGTTCAACGATCATGCCACCAAACGCCGCGGCAACCGATGTGCTCGAGCAATAATTTATTGCTCGAGTGGATATCCGCGAATAGGCAGGTTGGCCTGCCTCCGCTTCTGGTTGCATAGAGCGGCGCTTCGCCTAGTTCTGCGGTACGACCTCGGCATGGCACATTATTATCATCGGCTGTAGGTGGCTCTGTCGAATTTTCACGCTGCGAAACACGAAGTGGGCAAATGCGCGAGAAATACGGACGAGAGAGAAGCGGGATCACTTGGCGGATGGATAAAATAGAATCCTTCGGGGGTGTCTGCGCGCTCCCGATAGCCTGGATCCGTCTTGCTCTCTCCCTCTCTCGGCTAATTCCAACCTGTAATCTGCCTGTACCATCTCAATGCGGATTAGCATATAGATAGCGTTTCGAGGATGACCGCGTTTAGGTATACACTACAAGCGTACGTAACCCCCAACATCCCCGCGATCACTCGTGGATCAGACACTAGTATATTAACAGTTTAGATGGTGGAACCCGCCTTACACACTTCCTTGTTACGAATCGATCGAAGATTCACGTCGGAAAATCTGATCGGGCTCCTGGAAATGCAGAAACTTGAGCGCATGTCCACATCTAACGAAGTATGTATGGCATAGTATGGGCAAAGATCTTCGTCGTACATACGAACGATATTTTTGCTAAAAAAAATAAAGATTTATCTAAAACTAGATATGATTTGTCATCCAAAAACGCCAGTTGCAATAATGAAAATTCGACCTCGATGATCCCCGTTGCCTCCGTCCGAACGAGACTCCTGACGGGAGGCGATGATCGGTAGAAATTTAAATTACTATTGACAGATCGCTATGCCGTTCCGTTCGAATGACCGAGGTCATTTACCAAAAACTAACTCCGCAGGGCCCGAGGGGCGAGCGCGGATCAGGCGCAACCACGAAAACGTTCGTGGACGTGGGAGACGAGGACCGCGAGACAGAGAGTCGGAAGAGTAAAAGATTAAAAAAAAAAATAAATAAGAATAATAATAAGAAAAATAAGAGAGGCAAAGTGATTCGGTCGCGAGGTAATTTGTGCTCACAGCGGGGCTGAGCAAACACGCACACCGGGGGTGCCTCGAAAAATTAAATAACCCGATGACTGGTCACATTCCCGTTGGCTATGGAGGAGGCTCCTTCGCCTGCTGTGGAACGTAAACGGACGGGGGCCGAGTTGAAAATTCTCCGCTGTCTTTTCTCTCCGCAAGAGCTGATAGTAACCGCGCGAAGAGAGTTTCATCCGGCACTCCGCCGGTCCACCGATCGTCCACGCGTGTCCCGGGGATAACGGGCCCCGTCACGTCCGATGACGTTGGCGCATCTTCGCGCTCCCATACCTTACGGACTCCTCCATATACACTTGCATCGGTGGAAGCGCCTACGCGCGAGATCGCTCTCGCTCCTCCGCCGATTGAGCCGGGCTGCCGCTTCTGCTCTCCTCCGGCGTCTTCGACGAGGGAAGAAGAGGACGACGAAGAATAAGAAGAAGAAGACGGGGAAGAGGAGGAGGAGGAGGCAGCGGCAGCAAGCAGCAGCAAAACAGTTACGAGAGGGTGGCGGTGCAGAGGAAGAACGAAGAGCGTCGGCCTCCCGCGGACTTATGAATACAAATAGCCGCTCACTGCGCGACTTACAGATAAAACCACTGATAAAACCCACCGAGAGGGCCTCAAGCTCGGGGCCCCGTTGCAGAGACTCTGCGGGATGACCCGCGAGCCGAGAGGAGCAACCGTTTACCAAAAGATTATCCAGCCGCGCATAGGCCGATGAGATCGCCCGCCTGTAGACGCACTCTCATTCCGCCCTCTTTTACTCTCCCCTCGCCTCTCTCCGCAGAGCAATTTCCCCTCAGCAGTGCTCCGACACATCCGGATATCGGGGTGTCATGCGTAGAAGAATCCGAATCAGAGTCCGCTAATGTCGCGGGTTGGTATGCTCGGAATTGATTCGGAGCCGCGGGTCACGAGAGGACAAGACTGGAGAACGCCTCCTCGAGGACTCCGAACGGTCTCGGACTAGTTCGCGCTGCTGTAGCCAATCGATCGATCTTATCTGTCGCGCGGTGAATCGATGACGCGGACAATGCGGAGGGAATCGACCGAGTCAGCGGAATTAACGGACGGGCAAGTGCGGGGCTCACATTCGGAGGTCAGGAACTCTCGCTTCTTTCAATCTTCCCTCTGTCTATCTCTAACGAAGTGGAAGTAATCTCCGAAGCAAATTCGATTATCAGTGTACAAAGCGAGGTTCGATGGGAGAGCGCGGAGGACACGAGGGAAGGAGTGGAAATAAAAACGTGGTTAATCTGGAGTTACAAGCGGAGACCCGGGCTCTTCGTTCGGGCGCACGCGCGTTTTTTTTTATCTACAACGTATCTACGGGCTAATAGAGGGACCGAATAGATGGGAGCCCGGGTATCTTCGGACAGTCCAGCAGACCCGAAAAAGCCTTCCTCTTCTTCTTCTTCTTCTCCGTGGTCCGAGCGGCCAGGTGCCTACCGGGATCGTCGTCCCACGCTCTCGCGGCCTATGGCGGCACCACGGTTTCTTGAATAACGACCGAAATATATTTCTTAAATAAACAATGATACACCCCGCGTAGTTGAGCGCCGTGTGTGCGCACACTACGCGCAGGAAAGAACATAAAAGGAGACCAAGAAAGAGGGCCAGCGAAAGAAGAGAATGAAGAAGAAGAAGTACGAAGCGAAGAAACGAGCGTCGAGATTTTAACGCGAAGATAGCGCGCGACTCATACTGTGCGACGAGAACTACGGGGTAACGCCTACGAGAAATAAAAAAAAGTAACTTGTGCCTCACTCTCGCTGAGAAAACTCGTTTGTGGGAGACTACGATGAAAAATGTTTATGTGTGTGTGTGTGTATGACACGGAGAAACTATTAAGGCACACCTACGATAATTTTCCGGGATCATCGATCACGGACGGTAATTGTGATCACTAGAAGTACGAGCGGATCATTTTGAGAATCGACATTTTTTTTAAAGCTTGCCCATGTGCGCATATCTGTACGGTGCCGGAGTCATAAAAACGGCCCAGAACTGGGACAGAACTGATTGCCAAGTCTCGTTTGCCAATTCTCGGACAGCATTGGCAAATAACATTGTCAGTAATGGGCCTATGCAGCTTGCCAGTACGGGGCCAAGCCCGGAGCTGCTAATGTGGCCCAGAACTGGGACAGTTACAGTTGCTGAGTCTCAATTGCCGGCTCTGTCCCCGTACAGATGAGAAACTTCACCAAGAATGGGCCAACCTTGATTGCCAGTACTGGACAAAGTGCCGAACCGGCAATACGGCCCAATGCTAGAACAGCCCTTGTTGCCGAGTCTTGTTCAACGAGCAGGGCCCAGTGCTGATGAACAACTTCACCAAGAGTCGGCCATCGCTAATAGACCGTGTTAGATAAAATCCTTTTTTAGATCAAATTTTATATCCATCGTAGTACTGGGCATGTGCTGGTTGCCAGAGTTCAACCAACGCTTTCTCAATAATATCAAAGTATGAAAAAGATAAATTACAAATAAATTTGATATAGAACTCAGTGACTGAAGAATAAATATTGATGTATTTTATGACTTTTCGATCGTATGAAGTTAGTGTGACAATATGCAAGCGTTTGCTCAACTGATGTACAAGTTTCGAAACGTTGTTCTTCAACATTAGCATAGCCAAGTAGGTAAGATCTAGGACTAGTAATGGTAGGGTCGCAGGTTCGAGTCCCATCATCGGTCGAAAAATTTATTCCGAGATTTCCAGCGTATAAGCGTAAAATAACAACAACACAGTACACCACGATCAGAGAAATGCATTAAACAAACAGGCAGTCGATAAAAACATTCATTTTTACTGTTTATTATTATCGTTTGTCAACAGTGGCTGAACATTGGCACGCGGTACTGGCTCGACGCCGACAGCCAGCACTGGGCCGGTGTGATCATTTCAATATCGGCCCGGTACTGATTCTGCATTGGATTTGTACCGGGCCTTGATCGTCTGCCAGTACTGGTAGCTCCGGCACCAGTATTGGGCCAGAACGGTGCCATTCTGATATTCGTACATGGGTGATTGTGAACAAATGTTTCGAAAACTCTTTCAAACTTGGAAAAGGAAAATTAAGCCTATTTTTACAAAGGTGCGTACCTTTGTGAAAATAGCATTACACTCTTAATTACCGACCACGTAATTTCCCGTGCCCTTAATCAGCTCATGACTCGATTATCATGGCTTATTATTTTCAGAATTTATCCGGGAAAAAGTTTGTTGCTCATTTGAATATTGAATATGCTTATTTATTTTCTCTTCTCGATTTTAGCGACACCCTCTACAACTTACACTTAATTTGTTCGGAAGCTTAGGACGTAACATTCGTGAAAACAAGGTGTGATATATCATCCTTGAACTTTCCTGAAACTCCCGTTTTAATATGAATGAGTCTCTCCTCTCTGTTTCCGACAGTCGAAAGAAATGTCTCGAGTCAAGACTGCATAAGTTGCCCGCTACTCTGCCATGTCGAAGTTGTCATAGTTTGGCGTTGAGATCACGCAAGCTGTGCCCACCTCTGCTTCGCGCAACCCTCTCGGTGAGGCCTCCTCGTCGCGTTTCGTCCTCACCTCGTCGCATCTTTGCATATACATTCTGTAAGATTACTTTGTGCGGTTTACACCCCTTGGCGTCGTTGGTCGTTTCTGTGAGCCGAGGTATAACGCCGCCACCTGCCAGCAAACTCAAACCCTCCTCTCTCGGCTCTCCACCTCCCTGTGCTCCTCCGCTCAGCTCAACTCGCTGTACCTTGCTCTGTGTTCGCCCTCTTCTCTTCTGTTCGCTCAGAGCTTTGCCCCGCCGGCGGGCAAACAACCTTCCAAGTTTGCCGGAGGTGGCCCTAATGTATGCGGGGAGAGCTGGTACCCGGAATTCGCAAGTTTCACCGACGTCCGTGGCTCGGAGTTTCCTGAGGGATACGCGTTTTCGCTGGGATACAACACAGGAGAGACGGAGAATCACCTCGCGAACACGCGTGATCTTAATTAGAAGCGCCCGAAGCGTCAGCCTCCTCTCCCGTGATGCTTCGCGAGAGTCTCGTACCCGTATCTCTTTCTCTTCTGCTTCTTCCTTCCATGCACTTATAATAATCTCCCGCATTCTCGCTACTTTCAACCTACCGAAAGAACCAACCCGCTGCGTTAATCCTAGAAGACCAGACACCAAAATGTTTGCGTACCCGAGTCTCTGCAGCAACTCGAGTTCACCTAGAATCTTCACGATTAAATCTTGGTTTTTTTTTGTTGTTGGTAAAACGGATACGGCAGCATCGAAACAAGAATTGTGTCGAGGATCTATGACAATTGGACAACAACAATTGGAGGCGCTAGAAGTCAAATGCTCTGGGTCTGCAAGACCCATGTGTGGTGTCTTCCAGGGTTGGTAATTCGATGCAACCCGCGCGCGCGTCTTCGGTTCTTCGTCTCTTTATCGAATCCCACCACGTCTATGCCACCCGCACTCTGTGGATTCCCACCCAGCATTATTTTTGTTTTTTCCGAAAACTAGGTAGGCAAAGAAGGTACCGCCTGGCATTTCGAAGGTAGGTGACGACTACAAATAGTCTCATTGACTATCGCTAAGGGCAGCCGAAAGGGGCATTATCGTTGTCGGAGAATCGAAGCAGGTGGTCGGGTGCGGGCTTCATCGACTCACGATCTTCAAAAATGACTTCTCATAGGCCTCGGCTTGTACTATCGCACGATTCAATTAGAAGACGAGAGGTGGTTTCGTATGACAGTGCAGAGAGCTTGGATACGTGCGTTGCCTCGGGAGTTTAGTGCCGACGGAGCCAACGACTGGGCCCACGGTCACGTTTCCTGGATAAAGCCCACGGCACGCGACACAGGACTATCGTCATTCTCTTCGAGTCTTCTCTCTTATTTTTCTGCCTACTCTCTCTCATTGACGATTCGAAGTACAAGACGACGGTGCGTGTAGCGTTGCATAATGAAGCGTCGCCTTAGGAAAAGGCACGGAGGGATTTTTTTTCCTGGTGTTTTCATTAAGTTTTAGTTAGCGAAGCATCAGGCCAGGATCACAGGATGTCCGGAGTTGCGTTCGAAGGATACGCGTCACCCAAAATTTGTATATGAAAGGTTGAACCGCCGAGGAAACCCGGTCCATGCGTCAACGCCCTCGCCGAGCATCTCCACGACTCTTGTTCGAAAGCCTATTCGATTCAGAATCTAGCTCGTTAGTCTGAACTGGCATTTTGTTGTTTCGCATTAATTTAATTAATAATCGTAATCGACAATATTCTTGTTTTAAAGATTTTTTTTTATAAATTCAAAATGCGCGCAGTCATGGTACATATAAATGATACACAATGACTTTTTTTTAAATGAAAAAAGGAAGTTGATATTACAACAAATGGCGGGCTAGGTTAATAAGGAATTCTGATTTAAAAGTAACGAAGGGTGCTTCTCAGATTCATATGTATGTATATATATATATATTGGTTAAATGCTTTTAATCGATGCCGATAAACATATCGATGAACTATGATGAAGTAGCCTCTTCGATCGGCACAGGCGGCGGAACCTTCTGAGGTGTATTCTAACTAATAATTTTAAACCGCGTGCTTATTTATTATGATTTACTGCAACATCGAAGTTCAACTACATGCTGGCGATCGGCGAGCGTGATATCTTCGAGAGAAAGAGAGGGCCCCGTCCAACCGCATCCACAGCAGCAGCAGCATCAGCAGCAGCATATTCAAATGTGCTGAACGCTGTGCTGCTCTGCTAACGGAGAGAGGATGTGATGAAAACGATCGAGCGCGGCGGGAGGGACGATGCGACAAGAAACAGTAATTCGTAAAAAAAAACAAAATAAAAAAAAATGTAGAGAAAAAAATACCAGTTATGCGAAGTTATTTGCGGCTATCAGAAGTAGGCGAAATAGCTTAAAGAAATTACCGTTCTTGCGAGTTCGAACAATTAAAAAAATCAAATATTCCAGCCATGCTGACGTCCAAAACGATTGTTATTCATTGTCGTAATTATTTTTCGAGATAGCCACGGGTAGACGTCCACCGCTATCGCCTAATAGGTCACGTAATCATTTATTCATTTTCTTTCTATTATCTCAGATTGTTTTTTCAACAGCTTTGCTAATAAATATTGATAATGTAAACTGAAATGCAAGTAAACAGTAAACTCAAATGCAAGTGTTGCCGACTATTATAAATCACACGTTGCGCTACCTTGTCCACATGAAAGCTTGTGGTATCGCGAAGCCAATGGACAATCTACGGAATTATGATATATTCAGAAGATATTTTTTTTTGTTTCTGTTTTTCTGCGATATATTTCACATAAACTCCCGGCAAGATTGACGGCGGATAATTACGTATGCAACGTGTGGAGTCGAGAATCTCCGGTACGCGCATCCCTCTTCCTTCCTTATGTCTTCGAAGGACAATACGGCACTTCTGATCGATTGACCGAGCCGAAGCATGTATGTGCGCATCACATCGAGCGCAATTTTGCGCGTTAAATGTTTGAAGCACCGCATTTTGATACGTCTCAATGAGTCATAAAAAAAAATCGTGAAATATTCTTGGACAGTCGATACGCATGTTACAGACATTTTTCAAATTTTTCAAACCCTCAGTACAAAATGAGGCTTTGAATAGAGGGGGTGAGAATCAAAGGAGCGTAACTCGTAACTCGTAACTCGTGTACTTTTACATTGGTCATTACACCCTTTTAATTATCACTTTCCTCTAAATCTTACAAAATGTTGCATATAAGTGATATCAAATGATTGAATCATTAAAAAAAAGTAGGTCGCGACTTACCTTATCGGAGCGTTTTTTCGTTGGAGTTATCGCGCCGTTCGCTTTGCCGACGTCGGTTTCACTGGCCATTCGATTGAATCTCTGCATACGTTCGCGAACGCTCAGTAACTCAGCCGAACCAATCGTCATCGGCGTCGCCGTGGCCGTCGCAGCTTCGTCCTCCTGCAAGATTAATTGGATGAATGAAAATGTACTAATAATCACTGAGCAGGCTGTATACAGTTAATTCCAAGCAATCAAATACCGAGGAGTGAGCACATGACGCATATGACTACTGTACAGCATTGTCACCCATTCGTGCCGACAATAAGGACGAGGCTCATTATGATTACTGTATTCAGCAACGCCCCGAGCGAGGGGGATGCAGGCAGATCCCCTTTCTCCCGCGAAACTTCAATGGGACCGTTATAATTGACGTTACTCGGGGGAACACTTGCGCCGGTGCATTAGCATACTGTGCAATGTTGTACAGTGGAAGATGCGTATTGCTTGCTCCATGCCGGAGAGTGAACGGGGCGCAGGGGCGAGAGAAATAGACTTCCATTCGCATGGAAATTAAATGACCCGAGGTAAACGGTTCGGCTTCTCAAATTCTCTTGCTCAATGTCGGTTTCGATTAACCAAAAAAAAAAAAAAAAAATATAGAAAGACAATTATGGATTACGAGTTCTGCAGTGCAAATGAGAGTTTCTAAACCAAGGTGTTAATTTCATGATGTCAGAAGGCTTGAACCTGGAAGACCAGACGTGGCACCGAGTCCGTAACAGGAAAATACGACAAACTTGTTGCTCACATCCTGTCTCATGGATTTCACTACAAAGAGGCGAAACAACTAACATTTCCGGCGAAGTAAATTCTCGATGAGCATGGAGATTAAAAATGTGTGTGGTCTTCTAGGGAAATACTACTTCTGGTATAAGTAAATGATGAAATACAATACCCAATATGAGTAAATTAAAAAATAGTACTTCTCTGTCTACAATCCCTGATATGAGTAAATTAACAAATACTACTTTCCTGTCTACAATCCCTGATATGAGTAAATTAACAAATACTACTTCTGGTATCAGTAAATTGAGAAGCACTACTTCTGATATGAGTAAATTAAGAAATACTATTTTTCATCTTAAATTTTTCAGTCATGATATCTCACCTTGATGACCGCTTCGTGACCATTTCTGTTTCGATCAATGATCATGTTTTCCTTGTTGTCCAATCTGAGTTTGTCCTGACTTTTGCGTCTAGGTGGAATCGGCGGAGAGGAAACTGCCGCTGCGGAAACTTCGGCATTGCCGGATTCATCGGGACTCGCGGCATCGACCTCGACCGAAGATTCGCCAGGATTCGGGAAGCTCGAGTCCGCGGAAAGGCAAGGACGTTCGAGGCCCAAAAGCCGGGATGGCGGTGAACTCGGCGTGGACGGGACGTCGGATGCAGGACTCAAGGGTGCCGGAGGCGGGGGACGATATGGGGGAGGATCTCGAAGAGGCGACGACGGCGTCGACAAATCTGGAGTGTGCAGAGGCGATCCTACGGAAGGGTAAGCAAACACCGGAGACGGCACTTCCTCTGAACTCTCGCGATATTTTTTCTTCAGGACCAAATATTTTTCTCCCTGAATCGGCGAATAGAAAACGAATTAGCAGCTTTAGCTTCTGTACTGAGAGAAGGATCTGATAAAAATCACCATAAGTCTGGTAAAAACCGACAGAACTTTCAGGTGTATGGGAACTACAGCGATATCCTGGCAAACATTCGTATTAAGGGAATAGGTCACAGATCGCCGTTTCTTAATGGTGAGGGGGGGGGGGGGGGCGGGGGGGATGTGGCTAGCAATGGTTGAGGCCTCGATATCTATTCATATACAGGTTCGAAGGTCCTTCAACTCGTAATATCTTCGAAAATCTATGGGCACAGCTCGATTTTATTTTTTTTAATGTATCCGGAATAATGTTGTAATGTTATTTTTGAAAGAAATTCGAATACAGTACGCGGCACCATATACAGCTCATGCTAATTGACACAATTTTAAGCTCATGTATCTCGGCACATGTATCCATGTGGGGAAAAAATTATTAGAAAATCTTTTTAAAAACCTTATTCATTGCTTTGTAACACTTGTGATTTTTAGTTCTAAAAGTAGAAAAGTCGTTGTGTGACGTATTTCCTTAAACTTAAGATATTCTGCTAGAAAATAAGGGAATTTTTGCTGTCGCAGATATTACCCGAATATCCCGTAATTTTTGCTACAATATAAGTTTTTCTTATTAGAAAATATAGTCATCGGTGGCATCGTGTTCGAGAACCGTTTATAGGTTATACCGGCATACAGTAGAACCCCGATTAACCGGGATGCTCGGACCGAAGAGTCACCGGATAATCGAAATCCCAGTGAATCCGAACTAGACAGCGAAAGTATAAAAGTCAATAATGGTTAACGATACAACTTTATTTTGACTAGTTACAATTGCATTTGGTACAACTTGCACTTAATTGATAAATAGTGTGAACTAGAATGTAAAGTCTTTGGATTTTTTTTTCATTGATAGTAGGTAAGCCAGTATTTTTTTGAAGTACTCAGTGACTTTGGTTTGCTCCATGCATAAAAAAAAACCTCGGAAGACGCACGGTTAATCCGCTTCCCGGCTAATCTGACCCCGTTAATCGGGATTCTACTGTATGTCAAGTAGTTGTAGTAAATGTATTTATTGACAATATTTTACACGGTACGGATGCTGGCACATTTCGAAGATTATTTACAATTCACATAGCTATTGCTATTGCCAATAGGCCATAGACCTAAGTCCTTCAGCCCACTGCACATCGAATTTTATTTATTGATATACAAAAAAAAATTTGATCTGCGAAATACTCAGTTTTTATCCACGGAATTCTGAGTATATTAATTGAATTTCGTTTAATCTCTGTTAAAATTTAATAGCCAAATTTGTACGAGCAGCCATATATGCAACATTTTGTCAACCCGCTTTCTGGCCAAATTGCCATATTTGTTGGGCAAAAATTACTATAGACCCTGTAAAAATGTCACATATCGCTAGTGATGATGCTGGTCGGCATGTTGCTTGGTCGAAATTTACCATATGACTTAGTGATTTTTCAGAGACCTTCTCTCAGTGTGGTTAACAGTTTTTTTGCTCTAAATCGGCTAAGAACCGAGCGGTTTCGTGGATCGAACTTTCACTGACAAAAAATATAAATACGTCCTTTAGAGTTCTCATTCGTGAATATAATTCCGTTTTTTAATCTATTTGTTTGTAAAAAATATTTTTGTCGCTTCATTTTTCGACCATGAGCGAGGCCAATCAATTTATGAGACATGTAATTTTTATTTATTTATTATATTAATATTTTTTAATAGTTTCACAAATTGTTGAAAAAATGTAACATGTGTATATTTTCAGAAATTTTTCTAATGGCATATCGTATTACCCCAATAGCTATTTTTTATTATTATTTTTTTTTCATATAGTTGACAATAATTTATTTAATTATTTGGAGTAACAACAGAGAGAGACGTGCGCCTCATCGTCGAGCGATCCGTCCGGCTGGACGTTACTCCCGCCGCCGCTGATTTCTTCGTCTGTGAATCGCGACATTGCCAGACCGCGAGATCCGGCAACGTCGGAGCAGAGCGGAGCGCAACAAGTCGCTCTCGGTTCCCTATCCTAACTGTCAGACGGGAACCCCGCGTGTATTCGTTCGTTCGCGCAACTCCACGTTACCGCTTCGGCTCTGCAGCCACGCTTTCGTTAAATTAGCTACTTCAAATTACACACGTACCTCCTCGTTCTTTATAGATGCCAGAATATTGACGTACTCTTTAAAATTATTTCGTGCTTCGACTGAAAATTAAAAGATAAAAAAAAATCATTTTCGCCACGCTTTAAATGTACCTAAAATATATTCTCACGAAAAATATCATCGAAGATGTCTGAAAACTATGACGTTTCGATAGCAGTAGACGATACCGTTTCCGTTCAAAAATCGTGTATATCGTACGCGAATACACAATTCGAATACACGTAAGCTCTACATACCGACACATGACCAGATCACCGACAACTGGCCAGTCGAGTAAGATATACAGAGCGATACCCGGAGCGAGCGTTGAAAAACACTCGACAAATATACCGCGCCAGCTATTAACTTGACCTACCTCGGGTCTCGGGCTCGGTGAGGAATCTCTTGAAATGCTTAACGAGGTCACGATTTCGCGCTGTGCCACCGTTATGCAGTAAATACTGTCGTATCTCTTGGAGAGACAGCTCACTGGGCGTCGCCATATTGCCACAACTGAATCGAGCGCAGAGACCTCGGCGACGTTGCGGCAGTTTCGCTCGCGACGATACGGTGGATGTCCTACCTTATCGGCGACGTTCTACCTTTTTGCCGCGGTCGTTCGTTTTTCCCTTCTCCTCTGCGACGCTTGTACGTGCGGTCCTCCGGCGATGGACTGCACGCTCGTTTCGCTTATCCGTACTCTCCCCTACACCGATTTCATTCCTCGAACACAAGCGGGATGAACTTCCGGTTGTGTTAGGATTCGATGCTCTGTGCACTCGTCGGTCCATCGAGAATTAAAATTCCTTATAGAATTTTATTCGCCAAGCAGTAAAAAAAGTTTGTACTTTTTGTTAGAAATATTCTTGTGGGTCATATAGTAGAACCCCGATTAATCGGAGTCGGATTAACCGGGAAGCGGATTGACTGTGCCTATTCCAAGGTTTTTTTTTACCAAAGTCACCGAGTACTTTAAAAAAAAGACTAGCTTAGGTACTATTAATGAAAAAAAATATATATCCAAAGCTTTACACGCTAGTTCACACTATTTAACAATTATGTGCAAGTTGTACCAAATTTCATTGTAACTGTTCAAAATAAAGTTGTATCATCAGCCATTATTGATTTATATACTTTCGCTTTCTTGTTCCGATTATCCGGGACTCTTCGGTCCTGAGCATCTCGATTAATAGGGGTTTTACTGTATATTTTTACAGAAATCTCGATACGTTTAGTACAATATGTTTTATAATATTTGGTGTGTGGAGGTGCGACAGCACAGGTCGAGGTCTCGATCCAGAATGCTCATCGATCGCCCGATGACGACGAAGCATTACCAGTCATATCAACTCGCCTTTGTACAGAACAAGACTCCCTTGTCTCGATCAGGAACCCTTCTCAGCCTCTCGTATCACCATCGCGGAGTTTGTATATTTGGTAGTTCCGAGAAGAGTGTGTTAAGTCTCGGCTCTCGTTGCATTGCTTTCATTTTTACGACTTATTGTCCATAAACGTCCACCATTTTTTATTTGTTAATTTTTCGATCGCACCATCCGGCTCTAGTTTTACAAACAAAAGAACAAACTAAAATTGTTAATAATATGTGGAATAAATAACAGATTTGTATATTAAAAACTTGAACTAGCGAGTATGTCACTTATTGGACAACATTATGTTTACGAAACTTCGTATTCCTATTATGGTAAATTATTTTTTACTGTGCAGTCGTCGTTTTGTGACTATGTCTAATTTGTTCCCCCGGGTGATGAATCTATTGCATATTTCATTCCTACCTGCATGTTTAACATGTAAACTTGCCAATGAAGCGAGATACCAATTTTGCACAACATTTTTAAAGATTCTTGATTTTATCAAAATTAAATGGTTCGACTAATTTTTCGTAAAATCAGTACCGATCATTGGTCGATAATGTGTTTGTGTTTGTTGTGGCCGATTGTAATAATGTTTTCTCTCCAAGCTGCGGCTTCGGAACGACCAGTCTTCTTTTTTCCTCTTTTTCTAGTTATAGGTAAATAACTAGAGCATTTTTACGTTTCGACCTCGGTCGAGGTCCTCTTCAGAATTATATTTCTTCCTCATTTTATTCTTGTTGATCTAGTTTATTTTCTTTTCTATTTCCTGATTTTTTCTTTTCTTTCCTGGCTTCTTCCGTATTGTTATGTTCTTTGCTATTTGGTGTTTTGAGGTTAGCCATCATGTTCTTTGTTGTGTGAGTCTATGTATGAGATATCGTGGCTGTTTTTTTGTGAATTTCTTTGAATTTTCTTACACTAAATTCCGGAGAACCCGGGTTTCTCTGACTTGTTTCTATTATTCTCTTATCTCTAGCCTCTTGGTCGATAATATTGCGTTTGTGTAAAAACATTCAGTCCGATATCTCAAACATTGTAAGAATTACCGTGCGAATATTACATAACATGCGCATACACATGTCTAGACACTTTTTCCAAATATGATTTATTGATGTTGTGGATCATTGTTAACACGTTTACACAGAAATCTTGAGAAAAAACCTCTTTTTAATGAAAACAGAAGTTCCTTCACGAGCAAGCCAAAAATGAATTTACCAAGAATCGTTCGATATCGCAAGAGAGAGAAAAAATTGAAGTGTATATATCGATTGAAAGCCTTTTACGAGAACTATGTACTCCCGCAGTATGTCTGGAAAAATCGAATTAATCGTCACATGGTGTGTGCCCGGAGTGGTTGAGCCACTCGCGTCACTCCATTGCCGATAAACGACATTGTACACTATAAAATCCATAGTCCATATAGGGAGGCTCTATATCGAACGAGATATATTCACGTTTCTGCGAGGCAAAAGCAGCAAAACGAACAGATTTACTCGATCGGAACCGAAGGCACTAATACGCCCGACATGTCGAATACTGTCAAGCCACTCTGGCTTGAGTGCGCTTTGCATTAATACCTTTCGCCGATCGGTATCTATCGCACTGTGAAAATAAATGATAAAACGTATCTCCATTCTCTCGCGCTCCTCGCAACTCAATTTTCATCATCGCGATTGACAAACACGGGCAATATTACCGTTGCCTTTTTTCATTTTGTCGATTAACAAACTGATTGTCGAATTCGTTCCTCCGTCGAGTTTTCCTCTTTTTTCAATCGTTTATAATGCCTCGGCTGGTACGCGTTGATTAAAAATCGAGCATTATCAATCGTGCGCTGTTAGAAAAATTTACCATTTTTCGCGGTAAAGTGGGCTCAATTTTTCCCTTCTTCTCTCCATCGATCACAATGAGATAACGCTATTAGTGACACGAAAAACTCGTGTATTCGCGATAAGAAAAAGTAAAGGAATAAAATATATATCAACCCGTTCAACGGAGCATAACAACAAGCAGCTTTTCCAACGTCAATTTAATATCTCGCATAATCAGTTCATTTCATGCTAATTTTCGTAATGTTCAGTGAATGAATTAATTGCCACACATTAAGGTGACTTTCAATATAAAGCAGGAGATCGCCTCTGTCGGGTTGGACATGCATCTGCCTCACGCATAGTTGTCCACTAAATGGACAGGTGATTATAGCGAAAGTTCATAATTGATTTACGCACCGTTGGATTTGTACTTATCTTTCGCCATTACCGTCTCCCTACGATGATCTATAGATCCATACACCCATAAATCTATAGAGCCATAGATCCATGGATCATAGATCCATAGGTTAAAGATCCATAGATCGTATATCTATAGGTTAAATATCCGTAGATCAAAGATCAATAGAACTATAGATCCGTTTAAAGTACTACACGCTACGTGTTGTTAAAAAAATGTATTTCAAGAATTACCAACTGTGCTGCTGTTTGCGAGGATAAACGATGTTAAATGTCTGAACGAAATTCCTCACAGTGCCTCGGTGGCAAAAGACACACAGGAAAGTTCGCAGGAGATTGTTACATACGCGGGAGTGATAGAGGCGCGCGTCGTCCCACAAAAAGAGAGAGAGAGAGAGATAGCTCTCGGATTTAGATGAGAATGTATATAAAGAGAAACCCGCGGCGAGGGTAAGAACGGGAGGACAAAGGCCGTCGCGCGTCCCGACGACGCCCGCGGTCGCGGCCCCTTAGGTGCATCCAAGCGATATCATCTACCCGTGTTTTCCTCAGCGTTATGTTTATACGCCTTTCTCTCTCTCCGCTTCTCTGGTGCATACCTCTTGTGTTCAAGATACCGCGGTCTACGACACAGAATAAATCGTCGCTTGACTTATTCGCGGTCTTGCCAGCCGCAATTTCTTTTTTATTTCCGTAATCTTGGAATATGAACGATCTTGAAACAATCTGGATGACCAAGATGTATTAATCGAATCCTGACATTCTACCATATTTTTACTATCGCCGACGTATGATTTTTACGTTTGTTTTCTTTATTTTCTCTTGCTACTCGGTAATATCCATTTTTTCCCAGTGCAGTTTTGTATGCAAATCCTTCAAATTTAGAACCGCTATTTGGGCTTTATTTGTGTAATGAAAAATGATAAAAAATTATACTATAAGGCGGTTCGTTTCATTCCTCCTCGTACTCTCAAGCGCTTGAACAGTTTCAAGAGGGTAAATTCTTTATGCAGATCTATTTGATTTTCCCACACTGGAGAACGACGATTTTTTCGCGGATGGCTCTCTCGGCGGCCCCGATAGAAAAGAGTTATGAAGGTAGAGAGGAGGATGAGTAGCGACAGGCATTACATATTATCCTATTATCGTAACTGGCTGCTCGCTGTATTTGAAGCTGACTGAAGAGCTCGGGCGTAAAACACACAGCGTCAACGAGTCGATCAACACTCGAGCTCGAGGCATCATGCGACCCGCGTCGGTGCACTTGCTCCTTCAGCATATTAAAGCTTTTCATACGAGCGCTCCTCAGCCCTCAGGAGAGCAAAGTCTACCGCTGCTCTTTGAGACCGAACTCTACAAAAAAAAAAATTGTCGAATAAAAAATGACAAAAAAAAAAATCAACCTTCACCACGTGCCGAGTGTTTCGTTAAATGGTCGGTTGAGAGATCAAGATTCCTCAGTGAATAACCCAGTTGATTAACTATTTTTCTCTTCTTTCAATCACATTTATACCCGATTTCTCATAATTCTACCAAATTTCAATTTTTCGATAAAATTTTTGAAACCCAATTAGATAAACCGAATTCGTCAGCTTGTCAATGGCTGGTACTCAGTCAATGACCGGTACACCTTAACAGAATACTATAGATATACAGATAGAGGTAGGTACGTATACGCAAGCCCATGGCGGGGGCAGGTATTGGCGCCACCTCCAACAACTCTCTCTCTCTCTCTCCGTCTCTCCCTCTCTCTCATTCCTGCCCCACGAACTACAAGCCCCCGCAACCGACTAGGCCAGACTTACGCCTTACTCCTCCGTCTCTCTCTCCTCACCGTCCTCGATTATTCGCTTCATCTCACTCAAGCCCCTCCAAACGTTTCGCCCATAGCTCGTTCGTTAGTTCCATCTCCATCCATCCTCTATCCAACGGCACTATAACCATCTCGCTCCACGTTCTCTCCAGCTCGGTGTATATATATCTACCTACCCATGGCTCGTTCGTTCCATCCCTCCGCACATCCACCTCTGCGTCGTTCCTCTGCCGGGCGCGCTGATGCTGCAACTCTCTCTCGAGCTGAACCCAACCTAACCGACGGTCCAACTTCATTCCACGCCGACTGACCACCACCGTCGGCCACCGTCGTCGTCGTCGTCGTCTACGTCGTCGTCGTATCCGTACCGTATACCACCGTCGGGCCAAAATATACGCGCAAACCGGCGCGACTTTGCGGACTCTGCCGCTTTCACATAGACCCTTCTTGGTCTCTTCAAGATCTCTCTCGCGAAACTGCGAACCCCCCGCTACTTGCCTCCTTCTTCTTCTTCTTCATCCTCCTCTTCGTCTTCTTCTTCTTCTTCCTCTTCGTCTTCTTCTTCTTCTTCTTCTTCTTCTTCTTCTTCTTCTTCTTCTTCTTCTACTACTTCGCGTTCTCCAGCACTCGATCTCTATCGTTTTACTCTTCGCTCGCTCCCGCGTCGGTTAAACTCGCGACGAAGACACACTTGCCTCCCCCGCCTCGAAGCGGTTTACTCGGTACCGCGCTGCTCAACCCTTTCTCCCCTCTCGAGAGGGAGAGAAGGAGAGATATCCCGTTAATCGCAGCCGGACGTGCTCTCCAAGTGGAGCTCTCGCGCGCGCGACGCCACGATAGCCGAGTTTTCGCGAAGCCGGTGACTCTATAAGTACGATCTCATAGATTTTAATCCACTAAATCGTCGAGGATAAAGCAGTTTGTGCGCAAGTTCGTAACGGGAGTTTTTCGTTGTTGTTTTGTTTTTTTTTAATTTTTTGTATCAAATATTTGTGAAGAGCTTCGAGGAGAATTTGGAGGATTTACGTGATAATTTTTTTCACGTGGACATTGCATTGGTTTTTTTTTGTTTATTTTTTTCAGTTTTTGTTCCTTTGCGGAGGACGACGAGAGCGAAGAGGAGGATCATCGAAGTGCGCGAGTGACAGTGAAAAGTTTTTTTAAGACTGAAAGTGCGGATTGTGAGGGAGATTTAATTTTTTGGTGGGAAAGATTGAAGAGACAGAAGTCGGTGTGAATCTCGTGAGGAATAGAGAGGGAGGGGGAAAAATGGACATGTCGGAAGATTGCTGGGACCACGTGGGTCTGCTTCAAGATGTCTCGGCTTCGGAACCTCCACCCCCGCATGGAACCCATCAAACGCCGGAATTTCTTTGCGTGCAGCAACAGCAGCAGCACGAGGTGAGTTACGAAAGTGATTTACTAAAAATAATTTTAGACAAAAAATATTTCACATATCACACATATATTTTTGGATGTATGCCCACGTATACTTTTTTCCGTGGGTTTTCCATGGGCTAATGCACGGAGATTTTTAATCAATTAATTAATGGTCAGCTTTCCTCTACATAGAGGAAAGCTGGCCATTAATTAATTCAGCAAAAGCGATAATAACTGGTAAATAAAAAACGTAGAAACATTAATGAAAGATCCGCGGAAATGAAGTATACACAGAGAAAAAAGATTTACGAAAATCAATGACACTTTTTTCCGACATTCGCCGTGTCATATTTCTTCATATAGGATATCATTTATAGGCACAAAATTCAGTTTATTGGTTCAAGAGAATTGACTTTGATTCAAAATTTTCAAGCTTATTTCACTAAAATAAATTTCCTCGTAGCTAGGAAAAACACCATGGGGGCTATAAAAAAAATTAACTGCAGTAAAAATTTTCCCAGAGTTCACCCAAAATAACTATACAGAAAACAATTAAGTGCACGAAATTTTTTTTCTCTATTCGAGAAGCGTCAAACAATCCGGCGACGATCGATCATCCCGCTTTATCTTCGCTCTCGTAAAACGCTTCGATTAAAGAGGCCCAGAGGCCAGAGCCGTAAAACTCGACGCTCTCGACACCGGACGTTTGATAATTTAATTCGAAATGAGGTCCGAGCCGAAGGGGTATAACCGTGAAGCCAAGCGCGTGTCGGCCAGGGTCTCTATCGCGAGACGGAGTGAGAGAGCTCATTACGCAAGAATACTGTCCGCCCGTGAGATTCGAACGTTATCCTAACGAAAATCAGGTTGAACTGTCCAACTCGTCGTCCAAACTCGCGCTAATTGGCCTCCGTGACGAAATGTTGCTGCTAGAGCGCGAGCTGACTGCCGGGCTCTGCCGCGGACAGCGTCAACGCCGAGAGGACCGGCACCGCGGCTCACAAGCACCGTCGTCGAGGCGATCCACTCGGTTTCGGTATCAACTTCTCGCGTCAACCTTTCCCCCGCACAGCCTTCGCGGTATATCATAGCCTCAGCCTCTATAACTCAGCTCGATCCTTCATCGTCACCCAACCGACCGAAAATCGCGATGCTCGATCGGCTAGACAAATTATACCGAAGATTACAGGTACTTCGTTGCTGTCTGGTTCTTTCACTTGCGAATACGAATTTAGACAGCGAGGAGGCCGCGCAATGGCTGAGCGTTTATAACACGACCGTAGATTCATGTTATGTGGAGAAAAGAAAAATAAACGTGTACTGCCTAATTTCACACCTCGTCCTCGAAGCCAAAATGAATTATTGTCGGCAATCGTCTAGAATTCGAAATTCGAGGTGAAAAAAGAAAAAAAAAAAATATATATAAATAATGAATTTAGGGACAAGGTGGGATAAATAGAATAGAAGCCAAGCGACGAACAGGTGGATCGAGGTTTCGTAGACAAGAGATCGGAAGAACGGGTGTGCTCCTGTCGTCTCCGTGACCCACCCGGCCATTACGTTTGTTTGTTTCCGAGAGGCAAAACGGAACGTACGGTCAATGAATGTATCCCTTTCTCTATCTCATAATCATCGGTCCGTAGAAACCTTCTAGGCTCTCACCCTACCTTTCCTACTGGTATCACCTGTACTTTGAATGGTCACGATCTTAGAAAAAAAAGATTTTCTATACCATACCTATACTTAATAATAGTAGCTAATGCCGATGCCTATCCCGGTGTCTACCATAGTAAAATGTAGGTATCGTTTCACGAATACAGTGTTTCACTCGGGGGATGGAAGCAGAAGCAGCAGATCTGTTTCAATTTCTGGGTCGCTCACGCGAGTCGTAACGAGGCCCGCAGGGCTTCATGAGATATATATATATATAAAGTAAAAATAAAAATAAACCTGAAAAAGAATGAATAACAGAGGAAGACACGCGCCTATTATACAGCGGTACTACCAAAAAGTGTAAGGAAGATAGAGAAGTATAGGGTACGGAGGTGTACACGTTCAAAGTTTAAACCGCGGGCGTTGGTCACGCTGCCCTGTAATCATACGAGCAAAATTATAGGCATTTAGAGGGGCATGAATGAGCGGATAGGAAAGTTTAAGAATATACACTTGGGCGTTGGGATATATATCGGGTCGCGATCGACGGGACGGCGGCGAACGAGGAGCGTTTTAGAGGTGCAGGCGCGTGCACCTTCTTCTTCGACGGGCCCCCGAACTTTATATCGCTAGCACCTTCTATATCGCGGGCAGCCGGATCGCGAGAGAGAGAGAGCCCAAAAGGCTGACTCGAAAACTGCACCTGCTGCCGCTGCTCCCTGGCCTGACTGTTCCTCCGCTGAGAGCGTGCCCTTCTCGGATCGGACCCACCACCAGATTCACCTCCGATATCCGGCCACTCGTCGTCGTACGTCGCCTACCTGTCCCCGAGCACACCCCGACAGACTAATACACTTCGATACAAAAGTGGGACGAAAATAAAGAGGGGAAAAGGGAGAAAAAAAATTAACATTAAGTATGGGTGTCTCGAGACTGAATTCGGCGAGTGCGGAGTATAATTTTCGAGAATCACACGTTTTTCACGTAATTTTTTAATATGGAGACGCGGGGACCGTATGGTGTGGCACGAAGTTAAAAGTTGATTGAAACCCTCGGAGAGATTGGGATAAAATTGGCCACGCGCTACAATGCGATACATCCCGTATTCGAGGCAAATAAAAAAATGTACAACTTAAAAAAAAATCAAAATAGACTAAAAATGACGAACAAAGTTTCGGTATAATTTCTCTTAGGTTCGATACCGCAGTCCTCATGAATGAAAAATTTGGCTACTCTTGGCTAAAATTTGGACTCATCCTCGTTCTTTCATTATCGTCTCCCATGCTAAATACCCTCTTTTTTGTGAAGGATCCTGCGCACTTGTGCTTAGAGTCGCGTATCCTCGCGGGCTCACGTATGACTTTCCCACGGCAAGACATCGACGACGATCGCACCTGTTTGTCTCACTCGAGACTTTCTCATATATCTCACACCGAGTGTGTGTGCGTGTGTGTAACTGGGAATATCCCTGACGATTAATACGCGGCCATAGGACACAAAGTCGCGGCAGCGGAGGCCTGAAGTTGTCGCGGAGGCGTCGAATTTTTTATTATTCCTCGAGCGTATTCGGGGGTTCCCCCGTGTCGCGCTCGATGATACCAGGCATTCCTTACTCGTCGTCGCCACCGATCTTCCGCGCTCTCAGCCGCGTACTATGTGAAATCTTTGCGTGGGAGCGGCCCAATAACATTGCGAGAATTCACCAAGATTCGTGAGAAAAATCGTTCGTTTGGGAGACACGAAATTGAGTCGTCGATGCCCGGCTTCCGAATAACTCGGGAGGAAGCGCGCACGGAATATCCATGGCAAGGAGCAACGCTCTTAGGTTTTTTTTCTTCTTCTCTCTTACATAATATAAATTTCAAAGTTTTTGGGGTTGTCCAAGGGACGGTCCTCATTCCCAAAGCCCTCGATGCCCCCTCGGAGAACACCATTCGGACCATAAACTTTCAAAATATCGACCATAATACCCCGAGAGTTATTTACGACTCGCACGGAAGTAGCGAGAACTGCACTTAGCTGAGCGTGTTGCGTACCCGGCGCCTGCCAGTTTTCTCGAACACGCAACATTGCAAATAGCATGCTATAATCGTAGGCAAAATGGATTTGTGTAATTACTCAGAAACGAAAAAAAATATTGCAATAGCTATGCTACTGCAGTTAATATTGCTGTAGCATCCGCTGGTGCCACTTCTTTCCCGATTTTATTCGATATTACGTAGTAACCCTATCGATTTACACGTCAATAATTAGGGAGACTATATTCGGCACTTTTACCCTACATTATATATTAAATTTAATATTGCAGGGAAAAAATCTTTGGACAATCATAGAGGTATCTTAAAGCCCAGTTTTTTTAAATAGCACCCAGGAATGCATTGAACATCAAAATCCTTATGCAGCTAAAACCAGAAACCCCGGTATGCTCACCGCAAAACTGGGACCACCAGATTTAACTCGGTCGACACAAATTTAAAAAAAATATTGCACAAGAACGGTCCTTTGCTTGCCCCTGTAAGCCCATTAGAATCCCGCAGGTGTCCCAAACCACTTGCGCCCCGAGAACACACTCGCTTTACGCACGGTGCGTACAACGATACATCGGTACATTAAAACGAATGGCAATGAGATCTCGCTTTCGGTGCATATTCATGCGACGGCGGCAGCGGCGTTAACGACCGAGGCGTGTAACGCTAAATTTCGTGGCGTGTCTCTGTCCCGTTATCCGCGCATAATCTGTCTCCTCGGGGGAGGGTGTTAGCCTGAAGAACTATCGTCATCCGACGGCCGATTTATTCGCCGATTTATCCGCGCTCGTTAACAAATACATAGTATAAATATACATATATCTGCCTCCGTATCTCACATTTATCCAGCTAGAGACGCTTTTAACGCGGTAAATATCGTTACACACTATTCGCGAGTGCTTTTCGATAAAATCTCTCGTTCGCTCTCCTCTATCGGAGCTATATCGCGCCAACCCCCCGCTGTCGGAATCTCGAAGGCGCGCGCGCGTTGCACGGTTCGCACGCTCCCTCGTTCAATCCCACATCCTCCTCGTACACAGTCATCCCCCGATTTCTCGAGTGTCCCCCGTCGCTACAGACTCTCAGCTACTCCACTCGCTTCTCCGCCGACACATCCCTCTTCCGATCGGCCGCTGCTTCGATACTCTCGAAAAATTTCCACCCACCCCAACCCCCTGTCGAACTCCCGTTGATTTCTCACACTGCAACTAACCGTCCGGAGCTCTCGTCCTCCGGACTATTATTTTGCGGGCCTTGCCTCGCTGCTTATTTTTATTTATTTATTTTTCCGTCCATTCAGATCCAGCAGCACTCTTCTGGTTATTCATGGCCCCACGATGGGGGTGCACTTGTCACGCACTTGTCGCACGCCCCGTGTATTAGCCCCGCAGCCACTTCTGCCGCGCCGTCCCATAACGCTGTGTACCGTCCCGCTGTACGCCACTATTTTGCTCTTTTGCTCCTTTCTCACTGGCAGCCAGGGCAAGTGGGAAAGAGAAATATCGGGGGCAAATTTGAACGACGAAGCCGAGTAGCCGCGGCTTCCTTAGGGGAAGTTCCCATTCCCGGTGCACGTGACACGTGCATCCCGCATATATATACACATAATGTGTACAGTAAGTTTGGATATACACGTAGGCGTACGAGAGACACGTGTACGGCATCGTTCGTCAACGTCGTCGGAACTCGGAGTTGTATGCGCTCGGGAAGAAATGCTCGAGAGCCCACCCTCTGCGAAAATATGTGTTCGGCTGTTCGCGCGATCATCGTCGTTGGATTATCAAAGCCGCAAAGTTTCGGCGTCGAAGCGTGCCGGACACGCGCCTTTCGCGTTCGGGAAGTTAGTATTATCGAGTGTTCGGAGGGCGGAGGGAGCCCGAGAACTGTGAAAATTAAACAGCTTCCCTTGGGAGAGTTTACGTCGACGGGGCTCCGGCATGGACGATCATATTTCCGCGAGGCTGCGTTCGCGCAGACATTGCTTCGGCGGCAATAGATATTTTTTGGCTTGTTCGTAGTGAAATCGATACGGCAGGATGTCACCGACAAGTCGCTCGACGGCTCAATCCAATGCGGAAAGAACTCCAGAAATTACAGTCTCCGCACTGATAAAAAAGATTTGGTAATATCAACTAAGCTGCGTTTGCGAGTGGCGAAGGAAATATTGGGATCGATTGAAAGAAATATTTAGTTGATTGAACGGATATTTAGTTGTGTGACCGAATATTCAGTTGAATTGACTGTTCTGTTATTGATTGTAAAAAACATTTTGTTCATTCGACCAAACATTTCCTTCGCCACCCGCAACCGCAGCTTAGTTGATATTACCAAACCTTTTTATCGGTGCGGAAATTGAGTACTGATCGACGATTCTTATCGAACCGCCATAAAGATCGAATCGATGCTTAAAATAGGGTCCAATTTTGCGCGAAAGATCTTTTCGTTGAATCGCGGTACTCGTGTCAGACTGATATCGCACACCCAGAAAAAAGAATTTATTCGACGGCCACCGTTTATTAAGATTAAAGTAAAATATTTGTTCGCTTTAAATAAATATTCATTTAAATTAAGTAAATAGTTACTTAAATGAAATAAATATTTATTTAAATCAAACAAATATTTTACTTAATCTTAATAAACAGTGTCCGTCAAATACATTTTTTTTCTGGGTGCATGTACGACGCAGAACCCTCAGGGTCGAAGGATACTCTCCACTCGGCGTCGCAAGTGAGTCCCGTCTCGGTCCTGTTTCATTAGTTAGATCTCCGCAAGCCCAATTCCCTCCTTTCCCTCCGACCACGGTATCTAGCACAGATACACAGCATCATCCTCGTACCTTCGGCGAACCTCTCCCGAGTTATGACGCAACAGTTTGCGACCCTTGGGAACCGCAAGGCCAAATGTTTCGTACACACTCTCATCGCGTTTCCTCACTCCGTTGCAGACCTGTCTCAGAGCTCTCCAGCTTGGGCAAACTCGCTCACACACTCTCCCGCTCGCCGCCATGCAAAGTTTAAAGCTTCGAGTTAACGTACCTACGTATGTACTTCTCGACGTGTTAATTTGGCCTGAACATCAGAACGCATTCTCCTTCTCTACCTTGTTAAAATAGTTAAGCCGCGGCGGCTGTCTCGCCCTCGAGAGCACGTGAGAGATTGCCGAATCGTGAGGCTCTCGAGTCGCACGCGAAAAAAAAACAGAAAATAAAGGAAAAATAAGAAAAATTCACGTGGCCGTTCGCGACGGGGTAAAAGAGACTTTTGCGGGTAGACACAGGGGCAATGAGCCGACTGCGGAAAAACGATTCTTCAACGGGTCGTTCGCTTTCGCCTTCGCCCGGTTTCTCTCTAACAGCCCCGGCGCTCGCACCAACCCTCTTTCGCCAGCCACTTTCCCGCTTATTCAGCAATGATTCAATTCGGATGTGCTTTTTTTTCTTCTTTCCTTTTCTTTTTTACGCCCGGTGGGAGTCACCGGGCGTACAATCGTGTGTGCATCCCACCGCGCAGCCACGTAGATCCCGAAACAGCATTGGTGTGCGGTGTTGATGGTCCGGAGAGCATCGGGCTCGTTCCTACCGCTGCTTCTGGGGTGTAGCCGTGAAAGTAATCCCGCAAGGGAAACAGATTGCTCCCCGGCATTCATTCACTACCCTACGGTATTATACCGTGAGCGGAGTTTCTTTATTTCTTTCCCTTCGCGACCCGCCGCCTCCTTCTCGCCTCGTTTCATTCATTTCTCGATCGAAGGAACGCGAACGACAAAGAAAACGGATGCTCGAGAAGGACAAATAAATCTGTTCTCCGCGTTGTCCGCGACGCAAACTTGCCTCTCGACTTTACCGGGGAATCTGCCGATTGTACCGGATGTCCCGTCCGTAATTCGTGTATTCTCGTTGGCACAGACCTTTTATCCAAACCTATGGGGAATTTAAAAAAAATTCTACAAACGATCATAATTTTATTTCTTGGTAATTTCAAAACGTTTTACAGTTAATTCAGACGGTACAGTTTTCGACAGACGGTCTGTCGAAAAAAATGGTAAAAGTAATGAGAATAACAATGGTGGCGCTTTGCAGATAAGAAATATATTGTAACGGAATCAGTTCTTTGAATGACTCGTTTATCGATCGATGCGAGTACAAGGGAATGTATCCGCTCGTATCGATCTGACAGTTGAACGTACGATACGAGACTTGACAACGATCGGAGTTTGACAGTCTTGACTATGACCTCGAACTAACCGGACGTATCACGAGAACTTATTTGCTTATTAAACGCCGCCCTTCTTCATTTTATAAGTATTGGTGTTATATTTATTTGCTCGGGCGTACAAAACCTTTTTTGCCGGGTGTAGTTTGCCATCTTCCAGTCAAGGTTTATTTAAAAAAGTTACCGTTTTTCTTCCGTATAAAGGAAGCTATTTTCGTGCAAATGTTATTGACGACTTTTTCATGTAAACATGTTCAGAATGTTCGAAAACGTAAAAAATGCACATCTACAAAAATTTTTTGCATGTGTGTATGTGTATGTGTGTGTGCCTGTAAAATTAAACCGTGTATAACTCAAGAACGGCTTTATCAATCGGGTTGAAATTGAGTTCGTATGTAGAGCAGTTGGGTTCCTCTGTTTGTTATAATTTACGCATTAATTGAAACATTCGTTCAGATTTTATGACATATTGAAATTTTCGAAAAAAGTGTGTTCGCGCTGTACGAGCTTTCGCAAATTGTGAGTTGTCGGGCTGAAACTTTCTACAGAAGTAGACTTATATTAGACAATGTTTGCTATTGAATTTGGTAAGAATCGGTCGAGAGGTCTCGATTTTGTGACATTTTTAATTTTTCGGATAATAACATTTGCACTCTGCTTCTTATAATTTTTGAGGTATTAAAAAAATTCGACGTAAATCAATTATTACCAACCCATGTCCCCTATTAAATTTAACAAGAATTGATCCACCCGTTTAAATTGTACAAAATTTGCACTATAAAAATGCGTACCTCACAACATTTTCATGTCAAATGTTGAGGAAGAAGCTAAATAAGTGGCAGATTCGTTATCAGTGGAAAAAATACATCAGACGAAGTCGGGAAATTACGAATAACGAGCTTGTTTTTTGTTAAGAATTTTTTTAAGCAAAAATGTATAATCGTGAGGTTTAGAATCTTCGGCGCCGCGACTACATTTCATATCCTTCTTATTTTACATGATAATTAACAAGTATATTTAAATTATCATCGTTTTTTTTATAATTTTTTTCTGCTTCATAGAAGAAACTTGGTTTTCATAAAAATGAAAAAATTGTGCAAAGTAATTTGCACATGGTGTCTTCATTTATGACAATTTTGCGCATAGCTTCCTCTATGAGGAAGTCAAAAATCGATCAACGAACTTTCCCATAGAGATATGCAGAAAATGTTTGATGTTGTTATTTCATTTCAAGGCATATTATGTGCAGTCAACATTTCTCCCGGTGTAGTATATCTGTATAGTCAAGCTAATATTATAGCAATTTGAAGTGGAAAAAAAACAAAATAGACAGAGCCATGAGAAGCGACGCTGAAGTGCGGGCGCGCGTGCCACTTGAGTTCGGATACTGCTGTTAGCCTCGGAGTTGAAGTGAAAGAAGCCGAATGGGTTTTTGAGGTAAAGATACGGATACGCAAGGCACTCGTGGAGAGGCTCTCGTCGTCCCCATCTCACTCACAGTCGGTCGCATATTAATACCACGACGACGTGGTTATATATACCGTGTAGAAGTCAGGAGGAACCAGCTGCCGGCTCGTTTGCAACACGCGAGCCCCGAGCTCTCACCTGTAACGTATAGTTCCCGCTTCTCTTATCCGCTTCCTATCCCGCTATTGCCTTCGTATACGTATATGGTCGCTGCTTCGATGAGACCCTGCTGCATTCTGCTGCATCCTGCTGCCGCTACCGCTCCGAATCCCGCATACGAAGCGCATCCGTATACTTTTTCTTCGAGCGTTTCAACGTCAATTATATACTTGTAACGTGTAACAACATTGCCGTGATCATTGAGACATTGAGCGAAGAGTGTGTCACGCGCTTAACAAAGATACGAAAGTTTACCTGAGTTGAGAATACGCAGATTCGCGAAAAAAAACTGCAGTTATTGGGGCAATAAAATTACACGTGAGGAAACGAAAGAAAAAAAGAACAGACAAATTAGGCAAGCGGTTTGCTTGAAGAATTTTGGGTTTTTATTTTTACCTCTGGAGTTCCAGGGTGGGTCCTTCTGATATAAAAAAAAAATATAGCGTACCAAGTATCGCAGTTTTACGTCCGACTCGATCACCTTAACTCATCGCCTTATTGCTCATTGCCCACAAAAAAAATGTAACCAATATCTGATTTTTTTTTACCGATTCAAATTCGTTTCGGCATGCAGCGTTTGTAAAAAAAAAAAAAAAATGAAATATATTTCGCTCTCGTCCGCTTATGTGTCTTTTTGTTTTATAAGTTGCTGACTGATATCGATGTAGCGATGTGTATCCTGAGGTCGAACATAACGCGCGTCGTGGCGTGCAGTGAGGGGGTTCGGAGCGTTCCCTGGCGCGGCAGAGGGCCCCGGCCTTTACGATAATAAATTATCACGAACGTGTGCGTTAACGGTGCTCGCTTGGATATTTGTTAACTAGATGGAGAGTAGGCGGTGGAATACTTACGGCGTCATTATGCGCGCATAAAGTGGTGCATCGATGTGCATGTGCAGGTTCTCCGGAGCCCCTCGGAGGTGTATATGTAACGCCGTGCGCGAATATACAGCCCGCGACTTTATACCGATCGATCCAACGTATTGATCTCGTGCTTCCCTAGCTGTACCTCCATCGAGGATAGCGCATATATACGCACCCATGTGTGCATGTGTATCTTGTAGGTTGCACGTCGACGCGATAAATCCTCTCTATACATAATACGAGTTCGGCTACGGACGAGCAAAACGCCGCGCGTAGGGGGGTTCGATTAACGATGATCCTCGTTCTTTTTTCGATAGCTCGGACTCCACGTAGTCATAACCGATCGGCAAAAATATCGAAAAATAAAATCATTTCAACGGTTGCATACTGCTGTCACAGACTGGAAAAAATATCGAATTTTTGAAATCCTGGAAATGCACTCTGCTGTTTTGGATCGGTAAGGTAAATGTACCAATGACTGGACACAACCAAGTTACCGGACAACTGGCCCGCAGATTTAAGTTTATAACGAATATAATGGTTAAAAGATTGCAGTTACTGGTAAAATAGGATTTAGAATCTGTAATTGATATGCGTGCAAAAGATCGGTATAGACCATGCGTAAATAATAATTTAATTGTTACATATGCTTACGTGATAGTCGACTTTTGTGTTCCCGCGCTGGTACGCGGAATCGTTAATTGGCAAACCCAGTGTCGGGACACCGGAGATGACCCAAAAGGTGTTATGTTAGCTGGATTTCGATGCAACATATCTCATGTGTTATTCTATGAATCTTCATTTTTCATAATAGAAATTAATAGAATACCCTATTCTTATTCCTGTTGCCACGAACTAGTTGAGGTCGTTCATCATTACTCTCAGAATTTGCGACTATCCGAAACATTGGGACATGTTGAATACCTGTCCAACCTACTGGTACATTTACATTTCTCAGTGTTTTTGTAAATAAATATTTTTCAAGATATTGCAAAAGTATTTAATGGGTATGTTTTGAAAACTAGAAACTCTACCCTCGAGATTGGTCACCGCTGTTTTCGAAAATTATCGATGCATGATGGCGAAAATTGAGTTTGAAGATAGATATCGCCATAAATGTCCGGCCATTGGTACGTTTGCCTTAAAATACAGAAAAAAAAATCTTTGAAAAAGCTAGATGTAGTTGATTTTTTTGGTTAATGTCGAAATTGACGCTTGTACCAAACCTACACACACGCGGCGCTTAGTACTCACTCTCGGGTCTATTCTCGGATGGCAAAGCGCGAGAGCGGCCTATCCCCATTCCGTCGAGTCGTCGTGGTAGTTAACAGCTATAGAATCTCCAGCGAGTTTGACTCTCAGCGGTGCTTGCTAATGTCGCGCGGAGCCGCGAGCTCGGGGTTCGCTAAGTATTAATGGTCGTTCCGTGTTAAGAAGTCGATTAGTCCCATGCGTCACGCTCGCGCACTCGCACTCGCTCGTTAAACGCTGCATGTGCGCTCCACGCTTCTCTTTCTCTCCCGCAGCTATTATGTCCCGATGTAAAGAAGAAAACGTATTCGGCGGGGCCAGAAAGCTACTGTTTTTTCCGCTGACATATCCGCTTCCTGAAAAGACAAAAACAACTACGTTCTATAAATTTCGAGAGTGTCGAAAGAAAAAACGGCGATGACGACAAATTGAAAAAAACGAATGTACGAATTGAGTTCCACATAAAAGAAACAAGAGAGAACAACATTTCACTTTGTTAAACTGGAATATATTTTTTGTTTGAATATATGTACATTTTTTTATGCAGCCGAAAGCAGCTCGTGAGACAAAACTTATTATTCAAAAACAGATTAATTCTTTGATTACCAAAAAAACTAGATAAAGAGGTATCATTTGGATTTCTTGAGTAAAAATCTAGTGCCAAATAAAAGAAAATTCAGGGCGCATAATTCCAGCGCCGATCACAGGTTCGACAAAGTGAAACGCAACGTTCTTTTAACATAATAATTTTTTGTCCGTTGAAAATTGAAATTTTCATATCGCTTCCTCTTAAAGTTGAACATTTAAAATGTCATATCGTTTTCTCACAATGTTGCTTTATACGCAAAACTTCTTCTATGAGAAAGGCGATTTTATATTTTATTTTTGGCTTCCACATAGCGGAACTGCTCTACATGCGTGCCAAATTTAAACCCAATAATACCGTTCTTGAATTATAGACGGCTGAATTTTGCAAGCCCGACACATACACACACACAAATACAGCCATCTAGACATTGTTTCTAAATGTAATCTTTCGACGTTTTGGAACATTCTGAACACGTTTTCATTAAATGCTCGAAAAACATTTTTTTCACCAAAATAAAGCTTCCTCTATGATGAAGCGATTATTAAAAATGTTCTCAATTTCTGAAATTTCTAGTAGTTTTCGGCAAAACATCGATCACATTATTCGGATTAAGCGTAGAAGATATTTAAAAACATTAAAAAAATTTATTATTATGTTTTATTCCTTTTTTGGGTACAGACAGCTTCCTAATAGGTTTATTGATTGAATAAATGACGGTTAAAAGAGCTTGGGAGACGTTGATGACCACGTATCGCTCGCGGTTAGGCATTATTGCCCGGAGCTGTGGTTAATACACTTTCCCACGCGTGCTTCACGCCATGAGTATGGGCCGGCCTCGACCTCCAACCAACAACTTATAACTCGGAGGCCTTTGCCATATATCCGTTTCTTATATATATTATATATTCCTCTCCTATGTACTACGCGTAGTACCTATATGCACGAGGGAGAAGACTCAGAAGCAGCGATGTTATTCCACTTCTTCTCTTCGAAAGAGTAGCCCGATGATTGTGCGCGCCCCGCACGCATCGCTATAGGGGTAAAGGTGCCAGCGAGACGCCCGACCGAACGTCCGCCCGGTAGTAATTTAGACGGATCTGCATATTTTAACACGAACACTTCCGTCCGATCATTATCCTACGCTCGAACTCGAGCATCCTCGGGTTCAAGAGCATCGTGAAGGGGTTTCGACTATACATGCCCTACGTGCTCCTTTCTTCACCCAAATTATATCCCACCTATGCTCTCGAGGGAGCTCGCGCGATTCACCGAACAGCATTGAATTTTTCATTGCGTAGCTTATCGAGAAAAAATTAACAGTTAGAATATACTTTTTCACATTTTGGCCAACAATTGCGGTTCCAATGTTATTAATTACGTTTTGTTTTCTCTTAAGCAACAAAATTATGATGCGTTTAGGTTCCCTTCGATTTTTTTTTTAACTTCGTTACAATATCATCTATCGATATTGTTTCTATGAAAACCCGCTGTGATGTCGGAATTCCATGTGTCTGCCTCTTCGCCCGTGATTATGCCTGTTATTTTTATTGCGAGACTAATGGATTTCTATTGAAGTGCGCTCACCTCGTGCTCGCCCGTTGAGTATCGCGGCGCTGTGTTGGCTTCATTAAGAGAGACTTGTCGACTTGATTGGAAATAAAGAAAATCAAACTCGGGTATTCGACGAGAGGGAGAGGGATCTAGTGGCCAGTTGTTTATTCTTCACCGCTCGAACATCGTCTGTACGCCTTTCGCAATGAAGCTTCTCTTGCATTATGAATGCCACGGTAATGACCAATTCATTTTCTAAGTACACGACTAACCGTGCGCAACACTCGAGACTCATCCGTGTATCCGAACTTGGTCGCGCATAGTCGATAGATCGCTAATAATCGAGGTTCGAAACATGTTGCAGGAACAAAAAAAATACTCCACGCCCACGACGAGCCGGATAATAAATCACGGAATCACTCGGCTCTTCGCAGCATCCCCGTGTTACCGCGGTCTTCGCTATGTTGCTCCGAAAAGAGGATTGAAAACAGAAATTTAGAAAAAACAAGTATCAAGCCTCCTAAATGTCGTGCCAATTTGGCAATGATTCGTCGAGCGTTACAAAATATATATATAAACCTTTCTATCAAGCATCAACGACTACGAATCGACGACACATCCCCGTAATCGCCATTGCTCCATCAAACATCTCTTTACTGTCGTCGCTCACCGCGCGAATGCCGAAGGGTCCAAAATTGACCAAATTGCTGAACGATAAATGGGATGCTTTATAAGGGATGCTACCGAGACGACCCGACTAACACTGTGGACAGCTCTCTCTCTCTCCTCTCGAGTGAAATGGAAATGCGCGGACACGGCGTAGCAGGAGACGGGGAATCCCCGTGGTTTCGTGCTCCTGCTGCTGCCGGCGGTGGTGCTGCTATCGCTGATGGAACGAGGAGAGTACGACGACGACGACGACGACGACACGGAGGCAGTTTCAGCCCTTGTGCGTTTGTGGCGTAGATGGCATAGAGTACAGAGGGGTTGCAAGCAAGTATGCGATTCCCGTCGGCAAAGACCCCTTCGTGCGGTCTCCCATGGTCGTTTCGTGTCGGGCCCTCGGATGGCTTGCAATCACGTGGCCCACAGAGAAAGACGGAGGGACGCTGCCGGGAGAGAGAGTAAACCGGTAAACCCAAAGGATGTCGGGAGGTCCTTTAAGAGCAGATGAGAATTCGGATTTCGGTTCTCCATCGCTCTCCGCTCTGGCATCGATAAGAGCCATCTTTGCCCGAAAAATTCCTAACTCCTCGCAGCTCCAGCTTCACACTATACGTGTATACGTCGATGCGGTGGAATAGAGTGAATCGAGAGAAGAGAAAAAAAATACGTCGTGAGATACATAGCGAGGATAGAAATGAGGTGGAACGTACGAAGATGTAGGAGTGTGTTAAAGAAGTTAAAGAAAGTCGAGGAGAGGTCCCCCAAAAGCGAGTATAGAAAGGGTATCAGGGGGAGGCGCACAACGCGCCTCTGAACGGTGCAGTTTATTTCGGTCGGGTTAATTAGTGTTGCCTCGCGAGGTTTACGGTTGACATTTCGTTGGTCGTTGGTTCGTCGTCGTTCTTCGCGGTCCTTCTCTCTGGGATCTCTCGGCGAGGGCACCGGATCGGAAAGGGGTCCGAGTGGGGTATATATACTATATGGAAGGGGGATATAGCCAGCCGGCTTTTTTACGGCGACATACTGGTCGGCCATACCGAGAGCGAGAAAGAGAACCCTCTTGGTTGCTCTCGTCTTCGCCGGCCAACCGACCAACACGCCCGTAGAAGAAGAAGAAGAAGAAGAAGAAGAAGAAGACGAAGAAGAAGGAGAGGAAGAAGCGGTTGAAGCAAACCTCTCCCGGTCTCTCCTCGCGCCCCAATAAAACTCTGAAGGTTTTCGAAGGCGCCAGGCGATCGTCTGGAGCCCCCAATGAGCGCGTGTTCTTCTGCGTCGGTCAAGAACACGACTTCTTCTTCTCATCCCTTATTCTTATTACTCCAGAGCCGTTCGCTCATTCCGATGCTGCAGCTATTGGTAGCGATGCCTCCACCGCATCGCAAAGATCTTTAACGAACGAACCTTTTGTTCTATCTTCGGTGTGGATAGCGAAACGCGGCGTGAACACATCAACACCGTTTTACTGCCG
Source organism: Ichneumon xanthorius (assembly GCA_917499995.1). NCBI lineage: Eukaryota > Metazoa > Arthropoda > Insecta > Hymenoptera > Ichneumonidae > Ichneumon > Ichneumon xanthorius. The sequence continues at coordinate 4,777,335 of OU824202.1, read as the reverse complement.
AGATTAGGCAATTTAGAGACGCGAGGAGGTTTATATATCCGAGCTGTTTCGTCCGCGGAACTACCGAGGATTTCGGACTCCACCATCGTAAAAGACCTCTTTCTCTCTCGGTCGGGAAAACGAAGAGAAATATCTTACGTCGTCGACGGGTCGAGTCTCCGGGATGAACGCCGAAGACTAACCGAGAGTCGAGCCGGGAGATAAGAAAAGGAGTCAACTTGCGGCCCAATCACTTCAAGGTATGTCTAGGGGCTGCGGAGTCAGGTAAAACAACCTTTAGCCAGTTGATCAATCCTCGGAGGGTTTCCCTCTATCTGTCTCGAAGGCTTCCATACCCGTTTAACTTTGCCCCGAACCGCAAACAAACTCGGACACTAGCCTCGAGATAGCTCAACGGGCATACAAGCGACGTATGTGTACAGTTCTTTCGGTGGACGGAGATTTGTCGAGGGCCGGTAGGTAACCGGAGAACCAACAATGTGATTGACTGCTCTCTAGCGGATTTTGCCCTGCTCCTTATCAAATCCGGAACCTTCGAGGCTACACAAGCTGTCGCGCTAGACCGACGGTTCGTTGTTTTTTTTTCTTCTCTTCTTTTCCTCGCTCCAAGCTCGGTGAAGACTTGGTTGTTACATCTTGCCGAAGAGCGATATGACTTTTGCTATCGCTACGAAACACACGTTACGCTTTCGTTAATGTTTGGGACTGGATATAACAGGCTGCATGGACGAGTTTACGGGGAGGGGGGTGCGACGCGCCCCCGTAACGCGAGATGATGGTAATCACCAAGTGCGGAGGTAGACGCGTGACGATGGAAATCGATACTCGGTACACACTGGCATGACACGACAGTCAAAACCCCTCTCGCTCTCTCCCTCTGTCTCTCTGTGTCCAACGACCGTTGCATGCGCTCAACGACACATGCCGTTAATAGCGGTAGGGAAAGAGATTGCAGTCCACTTAATTCGACGGTATAGCGTAATTCGTGGGATTGACAGAATATATTGTAGTGGTACAAATGAAGATTATACGATTTGTCAAAGATTACGGTAATGCAGAGAATGGTTAACACAAGAGCCAAACATCGTTTATCGCGAGTTCTGATCTCGCCAACTATCGACAACAATACTTTTTCGGTGAACGTCGGTTTTCGGAGGTTAAACCGACGGTTTTTTTCGTCTCGGTCCAGTTCCTCGAAACACACGCCTTATGTTGGTTATGAAACATTACTAAATTTTTATTACCTGGTCGGAGAAATAGTACATATATTTTAGAATTTCTGCACATTTTTTGTTAGGTGATATATTGTTTTCAATAAAATATATCGCCGAACTCTGAAGCACAGCAGAATGTCTCTACAATATCGTAAAAATGTCGTGTGTCTACCGACGCACGGTATGGATTTTCGTATGACATCGTTGGAAGGTCGATCTTATTTTTGTAAATTTTCTTGCAATATTTCTCAAGATAATACATAGATTTTTGTCGACATTGAAAAACAAAAATCTTCGAAGAGGTACGACGAAAAAAAATTACCGATTTTTCGGCAAACAGAGTTGAAAAAGGAAAGCATTGTTTCGGTGCAACCGTGGCCGAGTGTGGTATTAAGACTGTTATTAAGAGTACTTTGAGGGTTTAGGCTCGCTTACCGGAGGGGTTCCCGTGACTCTCGACGGTCCCGAGATTTTCGTTAAGGAGTCCAGTTTTTACAAACAGATATAATGTTCGGAACGGCTGTTTTGGGGGCGTGAGCGGCAGGTCACTGGGTTTACGCAGGGGTCCTAAATCATTGCGTGCGGACCGCACTATGGCTGCGAGGGAGGGATGCACCCGAGGGCCCTAGGCCTCAGGTACTTGGCATACCATCCGATATCCGGTATACATGCGTACCTACAGTTACTGCAGATATATACAGAGAGTTTAGGAGGTATGTCTGCTTCGCGATGCCGAAGGAACGGATGCCGAGGGGTCACCTTATCTGGCATCCCGGAGTTCCATGTACGCAGTGGACCGACGTCGAGAGAGAGCTGCTCGGAGGGGACCTGTCGGCTAATCCTATTAGATCGGGATCCCGCTTACGTTTCCCTCCCAACTTGTCCGCACGATTTTCTATTTCCCTTCTCTCCCTCACTCTTGGCCCGTTATTCACTTCAGTATTCACGCAAGCGGAGAGGAGCGGAACGTCACTTCCGCGGGAGATGACCAAAGATCGAGCCAGTGCTCCGGCTCTCTAACCCCAATGGAATATCGGCTAATAGTCCGTGAAATTATTGCAAATTGCCGAGACGGTCAAGCCTGATGATCCTCATCTCAAGATCCCGCAGGGCTGACAGCCCGGACGACAGTCTAGACGACATTTATACAAATCCTATTACTCGAAGAGAAAGGAAAAAAACAACGATTTCTTAAGGTCACGCTGTGGATTAGGGACGAGTGCTGTTGAGAAATATAACGATAAGTACAAGAGGCCGAATGTAGAGCGGTGATCGGCAAAATTTATCATTCTCAATGTTCTTTTACAGATTTGTTTTTTTCCTCATTCACCTTCATTCATGCGTCATAAAGTTTCTATGGAAAACCATTGGATTTGTCAACTTATCATCTTTTTCTTGTTTAGACAAAATGTTGTTTAGACGACTTTCTCATCAACAAAAGTCCCATTACTTGCAAAAACAATTTTCTCCAGGAAAATCGTGAATCAAAGATGAGGACCTTAAAAAAATGCTTGAAAGTTGCAAATGTGAATCACGGGCGCAAATTCAATTTTCATCCGATCCATGATTTTTTTCTGACTAATCGATCAATCCCTCGTCGAACAATATGGCGCGAAACACGTCGAATGGCGCATCCGCTCACGAGACAGAAACATGCGAGTGAGGTTTATAAAACCCGAGATTTATTCAAATTCCCAGGAACGCTCTTGACAAGAGTCGACTCGCGTAAACACACTCGTTCCTCCTTGTTCTCAGTTGCTGTTTGTTGTGCGGCATAGTCGTAGAACGAGGCTGTACGTAGGTGGAGGCTATGCGAGAAGCCTTTTCCGGTAAGGGTGCTTTCGAGGGGGTTGGATTTTGCTTGACGGGATGAAAATAGTAGTTTCACGCTGGTGGTTCTCCACGCTGTAAATGGAGGGGTAGGGTGGTCGTTTCTGTCAGGGGTGTGCCCAAATGTGCAGAACACGCCCAAAACCGACCAGATCCACCAATCCGAAGCTTGAACGACTCCCAGTAGGTGGCGAACGGCGACTGCCCGAAGCTCCGCCATTGGCTGGCGAACATCTGGCAACGCCCATCGAACGCCGGAGTGGGAGAAGCTTTTGCTTCGATTCTCCCTCACCAGAGGGTGATCCGAGACGATCCGAGTGGAAGCCAATGAAGTGGTGTGGGTAGAGTCGAGTCAGTCGCAGTCTGGAGAGCCCTGAGACAGGGACAGGGGACGGACCGTACGTACGAGGCGAAGACCCCACAGAAAAAGCCTTCTATAACTATAATCGTTCGCGTAATCCCCACGACAACAAAAACAACGAAAAGGAAAAAAAGGCGGTTCGACGAATGTCTCCGGTGCGTCGGTTGCGATCGGTATTGTTTTGTCGTCGAATTGTTACATTTATTTTTCACATCATTTATCGGATTTCGTCGGTGGTGCGACATAACTGTTCCGGGAGCAGCGTAGGATACACGTTTGTGTATTCGGGCCACCTGCTCCCCGTGTTGTGAATCAGCTGCTGTGTTAACACTTTTGCTCCAGAGGGCAGCAAAAGGACAACAACAACAACAACAAAAAACCAAAAGCTCTCTTCGCGCATTGCCCGGAGCTGGCAGTAGTCACAGACGGAGCCAAGCATGTGGATCAGACGCGGCGAGGTACATATCGGTTTGGCATTGGAACTAAGGAGGCCCTGATGACAGTCGACAGTAGGACTCGGTTAAACAAGTCACGAGAAGGATCACGTCCGAGTCCGGTTACTCCGAGAGTTTTCGCCGGTTCCAGTGATCCTCGTCATCCTCGGTATCACCTATTCTTTCGGCTCAGAGACTTCAGTGATCCTACGGAGTGTCCAGTGTACGTGCTCAGTGCTTGAGATTTAGTGAAGTCCCATTTTTTTTTTTTTTTTTTTTTTTTTTTTTTTCGGGGTTAATCCCCCTCCCGATAGTCCCCGAAATCTTTGATCTTCACTGTTAACGACGCTCGAGGGACTCTTTATTGATAAAGGAGCCAACGCCGCATTGACCATGTCGGCGTACGCTCAATTCGGATACTCGTATCCGTCGGCCTCACAGGTAAGACCACATCGAAACGGATCTATTACCGATCAGAATTCGACAGGTTATCGTGGAAATTCAGTGGCAAACTCCGAATAGGCGGGACGCTAGGATCTTAGGAGTCGTCGCGGATATATTTTTATTATTTTCTTATTTTTTTTTTTTGCGAGAGAAGGAATTAATAAGTCGCCGAGGGGAATCGGGAAAAACTGATCGCGCGTTGCACCTGCTCTTGGCTCTTTAAGGCGCAGAGCCGACGGCCGTCGCTCCATAGCACGCGTCTCTCGCACGCCGTGTGAAAGTTGCACTGACGGACGGACGGACGGGGAAGCGAGGTCAATTTTTGTCGTGTGTCCGACCCTGCGCTATACGCGGGCTAAGAACAGAAGAGCGCTTGCAGTTTTCGGTCGTCAATTAATCATTGTATTATCGGGACTTAACGGATTTATACATATCTCGGCTATTGAAGCTTCGAAGTACCCGTGTGTAAAAACGCGCGACCGCATTGCGCGATCTTAGCTGACTGGTTATCCAATCCACAGGGAGAGAGAGAGAGAGAGAGAGAGAGAGAGAGAGAGAGAGAGAGAGAGAGAGAGAGAGAGAGAGAGAGAGAGAGAGAGAGAGAGAGAGAGAGAGAGAGAGAGAGAGAGAGAGAGAGAGAGAGAGAGAGAGAGAGAGAGAGAGAGAGAGAGAGAGAGAGAGAGAGAGAGAGAGAGAGAGAGAGACACACATTAGTTACTCAACCGAAACTTTCTTCTCGAGTTCGGAGTCTGGAGACACGAAGATTGTCGACTGACGTTTGAAGATTAAACATTTTTATGGGTAGGCATTGGAGGGATTTAATTGGCCCTCGGCGGCTTTCGATTATCATCACTGTGTGACATTGGCGAATTCACATTTTACCGCGTTACAACGTATCATGCGAGACTCGTCAGAGTCATTAGATTGCAGCGGGTAATTAAGTTAACTGATTATTAGCCTCCGTGCTGGAATGTCGCCGGCAGAAAATTCAAATTTGAACGCATTATTAGTGTCGTTAAGAAATCATGAATGAAGCAGGTGATTAACCCTCGCAGTCGTCGAGACTAAACACTCGATGATTTGAGCTCATTAAAATTAGTTTGCTATCATTAGAATTGAAAAAGTGACAACCGATTTACAACAAACTTGGAATGGGGCTTGCTTAGATTTTATGTTATACCTGTGAAACAATAGATGCAAGTATTTTTTATTCTGCTATTTGACTTCATCGCTTCAAATCCTTTGTCGTTCCAATCAGCGAAACTATATTTCCTCATTGATAATCGATTTCTCCACATTGTCAATTGAATATATTTAAATTTTTAGTTGATCTTTTTGCACTATTTAGATTTATATTTCTAGTTACCTTAATGGGTTCTCTCATGGCGTTCAATAACTCGAATAATTGCATTCAATTATGACGCGATGATTTTTAACGAAATTCGAATGATTTTTTTATTTTTTTGCTATTAATTCATTCGCACCTACAACCGATACAATTGAACGAACAACAAACATCGATCCCAAACGCGATAACGAAATTGTTAACGCGACCCTCACCGCAGCTAACAAAAATCGATTGTCTCCGCGTGAAATGCATTACGATTATTCGGAGGATTTCGGGAACGAGTGTTCCGGTTATTTCGGTTTTACGAACATTGTTGTCGAACACTCGGGTGAAAATTGGCATAGTTTCGACGCTTTAGCTCGTTGCCCAGGAATATTGAGAAATATAGGATCATCGACGCGTACAGAGCTTTTATCTGAATCGTGGCGGGAAAAGCTCTCCTCCCCCTCCCCCTTTGCCCGCGTTTGTTTGTTTGTCACCGAGCGCTCTCTCTCTCTCTCTCGGCGTGCGGAGGAATCGGTAATTGACGAACGAATTCACGCCTGTTGTTTGTGTCGGGCGTATATATCCAGTCGGCTCTGCGGTTCATCCGCCTCTCCACGTCCAGCCGGAAAACCGGTTGTTCCCCACAGGTGCACGAGCTTCTTCCAATAAACTCTTTTGCTTCACACTTGATGCCGAAACAGGACGATCGAAAAAAAATCTTCCATACCTAAATCGTCCTGATACCCTGACAATTAATTTTACTGAAAAACGATATATTTTTTTCATTTCGCTCTAATTTTTTTACTGATTTGAAAAAAAAAAAATCAACGTATTTTTTCGCAGTTTTTTCGTCGGCGTTACTTGCAACGTGTTTATCGAGCCGGAGACGCGCGACGCTCAGACGAAGGAGGCGTAGTTTGCCTTAAGAATTCGAGAGAATTGCTCACGTAGAGTCGCTCCTAAGGGAGCGTAAAAATACACCGACTTTACGCCTCGCTCTGCTTCTTCTTCTTCTTCTGCTTCTTCCTTCTCTCAGCCGTCGAGTTACTATCAATTTAAGAGGCTCCTTAACGCCTCGAATAGACGTCCCGACGAGCGCGTCGTCTTCTCGTTTGCGGGCACTGGACGTTGAAAATTAAAACGGAAGATTTAATGCCAATGAATATTTGATTGTATAAAACTTGCCAGACGTCTGCAGCTATGTACAAGATTAGCTTCACGGTACGAGTTAATGTCTGAGCGCCATCGATCGCACAATTATATTGTAATAGTCTGTGAAATAAATAAGCGTGGGCGTTTTGGGCGATCCGACGAATGGAGGATTAGCTAGGTGGACACCTAATAAGTACATCGTCCAATTTAAGTCGATCGAGCGTCCGATTGCTTTGATTATAATTAGACCCGCTAACTGTGCTGGCCCACGTCGTTCTCTCTCTCTCTCTTTCGCTCCGTCTATCGCGCTCGCGCGTCCGACGATGCAGAAATCGGCTAAATATATAACACGGTGTGAGGACAACACAGGTAGAGAGCCTCGGCCTCAACTACAATAAGAACGATGCCGCACCTACAGCAACACCACCTTGTTCGTATTTACGCATTCGTTCTGGTGTAAATTCAACCGAATGATGAATCGTTTACCGCATAGTTTAGTCGTGTAGTCGAGGTGATACGTGTCTATTATCTCCGCCCAGACGAATCATTTAACCCATTCGCGCGCGGCGACGTTGGAAAATCGGTCGAGCGGAGTGGGTCAAAATTTCGTCAAAGGGACAAATAGAAAAATTTTCTTTTAACATGTAAAAGATTAAATAATTTAATTGAAAAACGGAGAAATATTTATGATACAGGAAACATGGCTATCGAAATAATAATGAATTTTCTACAGAGAGCGTGCTGTTTAGCAAAGTGTAAGTTCAGCGTCAATCGTAATTTCAATTTCTTTTCATCGTCATGGAAAAGTAATTTTCTTTTTGTAATTGGGTGCGAGGAGTTGAATCGTGTTTGCTTCGGCATTTTTAAAAATTTTTATTTGCATCATCGGTACAACTAATTAATTTGTTCTTCGGCACACAAGCAGACATGGTTTTTGTCTAATTGTAAATAAATTTGGGACACCTCGAGCCCATTTCATTATTAGATTGGGGCCCCTAAAAAGTTGCAGAGTAGTGCAACCCATTTTCTTTCGTTCCAATTTTTATTTTCCGTTACTGTAAGTCAAATAAATTAGCCCTCTGGCAACATTGCAAGTTCTTTTCTTTCCCTACCTTCGTTTAAAAATAGAAAAAAAAATGATCTCGCGTAGGATAGTCAAGACGATAGGAAGATGTTAATCGGTACTGTTAAGGCGAACCACGCCATCTCGTTGTTTCAGTTGCTGGTGAGCGGTGGACAGCCGACGACGGCGACGTCACCGGCGATGTCGGGTGGAGGACTCAGTCCGGGTGCCCTTTCGCCGTCGTCCACGGCGACGACAACGACAACGGCAGGTACCGGTGCTGGCGCCGGAACCGGTACAACCGGAGCATCCGGCGGTGCCAGCACCCCTGTCGGCAGTACGGCCGGTCCAGGAACAGCATGTTGCGAAAATGGCAGGCCAATGATGACCGATCCGGTCACCGGTCAGACGGTCTGCTCCTGCCAGTACGACAGCGCGGCGAGATTAGCCCTCGGTGCATATCCGAGGCTAGCGCCAACCGCGACTTCCTACTCGTCTTATCCAACGCCAACCCCATCGGCGACCGACCAAACACCTTATCCGAGCATCGGCATGGACAGTTCGGCATTTTATTCGCCTCTGGTAAGTAAAAAAAAAAAATGTATATTCTTTCTTCTTCCGCTCTCTCGTAAACGACTCGTACTTCGCGGTGAAATCGATAGGCCCCGCGTACGGCAATCAACCGGCGACTGATAACAATCGATGTCGAATGGTTATGGCGGCCTTAACTTTGTACGCACACCTAGAGCTCTTATCTCACGCCACGTATCCACTTTCAATCGACTGTGTTTTGCGCCTCGTAAAACGTTTCTTTTTTTAAATTTAATACATAACCCCTTTAGTTCGTTACTCCAGACAAGTTATGAATCTTTTATTATAAAATTGTGTATAGTGTATGGATAGACACTCTATGGCGTAGATGGAACGATATTTATTGTATGCATTTTTTTTCTTTCCACCGCGTTACGAAACTCGTGCGAAGTAGTTTTTCGTTCGGGCGCGTTTATACTTCGAGCGAAACTAGCGCGTAGAGCCGAGTTCTCATCCCGCGATCAGGAAAGTTTGTCGAGGTATTTTTTCGAGGGTTGTTTTTTTTCGAGTTTCTACGAGCGTTTACGATCCTCCGGGATGAGAGCACGTGCTGAGGACGCGTTTCTCTCCTCCTCCGTTTTTCTATCTCTGTCGTCGTTTCACGACGAGCGTTATAAGAGCGTAATAAGAACCGGATTAGCATTGAATGAAATGGGCGGCGCGGAGGCAATAAGGGCAATAAGCGCGGAGAGAGAGAGAGAGAGAGAGAGAGAGAGAGAGAGAGAGAGAGAGAGAGAGAGAGATCTGTGCGCGCGCTGCCTCGAATGGAAGCGAAGGAGTCCTTCCAGTGGTAGTTTATATATGAGATGAAACGCGCACGGTGGTCCCGAGCTCGAAGGAATCCACCCTTCGCGGCTCTCACGAGCTCGACGACTGCACGGCACCCCTGGAGCTCGATCCACTCGACTTCCACTCACTCTCTCTTTACCCGTAGTCAAAGGCTGCTGCGTATGTGTAAAAATTTCAGAGTGAGGTCAATTCCAGACGTGAAGTACGACTAGTGGACTCTGCTGGTTTTTTTCTACACTGAGAAAAAAAGTACTAAAATCAATCAAACGTTTTTCTCTTTTTTAGTCTCCACGAAGTGTCTCGTCGATACGAAGATATAACTTAATTAATCACGCTTTGGAATCAAATGTAATTCGCTCGGATAATTTCAATTTTATTTTAATGAATAATATCCTCGTACCAAAGAAATATTATTTAATTCTCCTCAATACTTCCGGAATCATTATATATCAGTAAAATCGAGACCGAACAAGTACAAGCGCTCACTGGCATTCTCGTGGTTTAAATTTAAAAAATATTTTTTATTTGCCATATTTAATTTTTATTTATTCTCGTCAATGAACAATAGAAAGAAAATCAATCGATACGTCTACACCCGGTCGAGCCAATTTCGAGCGCCAAAGATCGATGCACCGGTGGAAAAGCATGAAAGAACTTTTGCGTTGTCTCGCAACGTGCGTCTGTGTAACGCTCGGAACTTGCACATACGATTATATATCAGTAAAATCGTGACCGAACAAGTATAAGCCCTCACTGGCAATCGCGCGGTTTGAATTAAAAAAATATTTATTATTTTACAATATTTTTAAAAAATTTAATCTCGTCAATGAACAATAGAATGAAAATCAATCGATACATCGACACCCGGTCGAGCCAATTTCGAGCGTCAGAGATCGATGCACCGATGGAAAAGCATGAAAGAGCCTTCGCGTTGTCTCGCAACGTGCGTCTGCGTAACGCTCGGAGCTTGCACATACGTCCCGTGACTACGGCTTCATCGCGTTATCTTGTTCACCCTTTCGTTTCTTAATTTAATTATTGCCCGGTTGGAACGAGCGGGGCCTCGCGTCACGGTTCTCTGCTGTGGCAATGCCCGAGACACAACTACCGGCAGCGGCGGCGGCGGCAGCAGCAGGTAGAGCACGTACGCTTGACTCGGCTCTATCCTCGATTATCTCTACATGTGCTACATATATATACAGCGCGCAGTACACACAGTACAGATCATAATTGCGGATTGTCGACGCAGTTGGTGGACTACCTGGGTCCTCCTGCTGCTGCTGCCTCACGTACACACCCGCTCCAGAATTCGTATATACAACCCCCTGTATACTATTTACACATATATACGCTATACATATAGACATACACATAGGTATCTGTACAACGTTCGACCTAAGCACCGGGCCGTGACAATAATCGAGCGCCAAGCGGACCACCCGTGGTCCATCCAGCCTCGTAAAGATGCCTAGGGTATCGTAGCGAGGACTCTGGGAGGTCCGTAGCAGTACGCATATGGTATAGTATTGTACCTTACGGACTTGAAGCCCACGGGAATAAAAGCCCAGCGTTATATACACGGTACCCGGAAGAAATCTTTCCTTCGACGCACCTACGCTGCTCTCGGCGCGGTTCGCCATTCTTTTTTCTTCTTTCTTCCTCGTCTCTTTCTCTCCCGGTTAAAAGACAGTGAAATAAATTGAAATATGTGGTCTCGGCGCGTTTATGTATGAGAGAGTGGTAGCGCGAAGAGGAAGGTGGTCGGGGCGGGGGGGGGGGGGGGAGCGGCACTGAGGTGGGATGGGGGGGAGGGTTGAAGAAATGAAGAATTATAACGCGCGACGGGCCGAGGTGTAACACGAAACGCGCTGGCGCCAGGAACGGGAGGCTCTCTCCTAAGCCCGGCCTAATAATATCCCATTGTGCTACCATTAGCCACCTAATATACTTGCACGTCGTGGGCTTTTTGAGTCTGCCGTTGCCGCCGACAGGCCAACCCTCTGCTACACAGAAATTCTCTCGTCCTCGCGCTTCACTACCTCCCCGGTCGACTAGCCGGCGATCGCGCACCACTACCGACGACGAGGTTTCGATCGGCGGACCGTAAGAACGTATTTTTTTATTTTTATTTTTGAACAATCCAACGCTCATGAACGTTGCAGCGTTACACGAAAATTATTACTTTTAATTACAGGCTTCTATTCCGAGTATCTGTGGCGAATTAAAATACGGTACTTTTCAATGAAAAACGGGAGATGAAAAATCCGCTTTCAAATTTGTATTCATCAGCAATAACACGGATGGAAATATAAAGGCGGGAATATGAGCTTTTCATGCGATACAGATATGAATTGCATGAAAATTTAATATTGTTTGCACACGGGCAATTCGATTTTTTTTTTTTTTTTTTGCAGATAATGTTTCTTGTTATTTACTCGTTAATGACTAATTACTTGTCGGGATGATCACATTTGATTAACGATATTCTCGAGCCAGTGTGAAATTTACTTTTACCAGTGACGGGTGTTTTTCTTTATTTTTATCGTGCAAAATCGATTCTTTCCGCGAAGCGTGGAATACGGAGCGGAAATACGAAGAGGAGCGCTATCGGAGTGGAAATCAATGTTGAAATGTATTTCAGGGAAATCCGTACGGACTGAAGGACGCGACGGGAATGGGAATGACGGCCGACATGGGTACAGCATGGGGTACCGCAGCGCTCCAACCAGCAGCCACTGGATACTACCCCTACGATCCAACCCTCGCAGCCTATGGGTATGTCGATTTTTACACAACTTTTTTTTTCCTACACGTATATAATATATATAGTCAGCGGCCTTTTGCACCGACATCTTCGTCGGCGATAGACCGAACGATAAAAAAGATCTTGTAATAAGAAGATTTTGGATTAGTATATTAGGATTATGGGCGGGGCGACTTTAATCTCCGTCGGCTGGCTACTCGTCTTTCGGACTTTCGTTTTTTCTCGTTAGATCTCATCGCTTTGGGTGAAATTTGAGAAGGAGCGAACCAGCGCTGATCCAAAGTACAGTCGTGCTCTTACGCATAAATATTTTTCTTTCTCGTAATAATTTTCATAGCAACTTCTTTATCTTTTTTCCGATATATTTTAATATCGCGAAGCCGGCTGAATTAGTGCGCGAATTTGATAAATATCGAAGGAATTTCTCCATATTTATTTATTTTTTATCTTCGGTGCAAGATACCGCTAATCATCGGTAGAGTCTTTTTGCCCAGGTGCTGGCGAATAACTCGACGATATTCGCATTCTCGTGGCTGCAATTTACATACTCGCAAGCCGAATCGGTCGAATATTATCATTATAGATATCAGCCTTTCTCATGGCCCTCGGCGGTAACACACGAAAATAATGAGAGCTCGATTATCTTATCTTATCTTTACCCCCGGGGACGAGAAACTCGACTCAAGAATTAATTCGTTCGTTTATTTTCGTTATTTATTTATTTTTATTTTATTTTTTCTCTCGCTCGTCTCGGAACTGGAATATCGTCGTCGTCAAGACACCTCTGCATTATAAGAGCGGCAGTCTATTCGGAGTTTTCGCCGCAAGTATAATCGCGAGAGGCTGCTGAGCCGCGGATACGATTCGAGCTATTCGGTTCGACGGTGATACTTTGCGCGGATCCACGCTTGCTCGCCGCGTCGAAGGAGCGTTTCATTCTAAAGGGGATTTGGGAAGACCCGCGTAACGAGATTCCTCGTGTCTCGATCAACGCCGAGCCGCGGATCCACCTCTCACTCTCTCTCGCGCGCGAGCGCGGATATACCTCGCACCGTGGACCGTAGAATCCGAGAAGAGCCTCAAGGATTCCTCAAAACGGTCCCTCCCTTCGATCCCCCGCTTAACTCATCCGTTCCCAGTGCTTTGAGATTTTTTCTTCTATCTCCTCTGTGTTTTTTTTTCTTTTTTCTTTAACGCCGTTCGAAGAGATTCCCCGTTGAGACGGGCGCTCGCACTTCTTTCTCACCTTCGTCCGAGAATCTCCCCGAGTGACTATTGGAATATTTGATGTTTCTTTATATTCCCGATACGATTTACGATACAGTCGCGTGGCAAAGGCACATTCTCCACACGTACAAATTCGCCCCTCCGAAGCACACAGTCTCATTAGCCAAATTTACGAGACTCTCGAAGGGTTTAATCTTTTGTTCGAAATGTTTTTTTAAATTCAATTTCTAAGCTTTTTCGAAGCAATTTGGAGTTGATAAACAGGTATGATGAGGTCAAATTTTATACGAGATGAGGTCAAATTTGGCACCACATATAGTGCGGTCAAATTTGGCACCACACATAGTGAGGTCAAATTTGGCACCACATGTAGTAGTGAGGTCAAATTTGATACCGCGTATGACGAGGTCAAATTCAATACTGCGCACGTCATACTTGCTCCCCATCCCCAAAAATCACACCAAAAAGTTATTTCGAACGTTCGGCATCGCGAGCACGCATAACGACGACTTGCGGAGAATCTGTCGCGTGTAGAATCAATCTCTCTCCTCGCTCGTCGTGTATACGCGGTGGAGACTGAAATTTGCCATTGGGAGGGTTCGCAAGAGGAGGATGCAGAACGGGTCTACGACGTTAGGTACGTACAAAATGGCTGTAGGCAACCGTCGGGAGAGGGTTGGGGGGGACGAGTGGGCGTACATAATGGAGGCTTCGCCGGTTCGTGCTCTAGCTAGGCTCTTCGGTATCGGGAGAGGACGGGACAGATAGAGAGAGAGAGACTGCTCCGAGCAGCTCCGGAAGATCATTGAGATAGAGAAAGACAGATCGTACCCCCTTCGATATACTGTGTCCCTCTGCGTTCCACACCGCACGTACTATGCTCATCACACCACTACCACTACCACTACCTGATGTACCTAGAGGGAATCGCAGGAGCGAGCGAGTGAGGTAGTTTATTGATTGGCTTCCTCCCGGGTTTCACCCACTCTCTCGCTCCTCGTCTCGCTCGCCTTCTCTTCCTCCGTTCGCCACCCACGCCTCAATACATACAGTACATGTATATATACATACATATACATATGTATATACAATCTCCACCCTGCCCTCCACTCGCAACCCTCTACTCAGCTGCGCGCCGTGAGCTTCCTCTCTACTCGAAGCTTCGCTCTCCTCTTTCTCCTCCTCCTCCTCCTCCTCCTTCTTTACACCCAGCGCGCACCTCCTCGTGGTGCTCTCTATACCCTCGCGTTATACTCACGCCCAGCGGAGCATCGAGCTTCCAAACGGCGAGTCCCACAGGTGCTTGCTTTACTTAGCAAGCGTGTCGTGTCCTACCGACATACACGCGCACATACGTACACTCCCTTACTCCCTTCTTTGAGCCGACGCGAGAATGTTTGAGCATGCGTACCCGATATACACTTCTCGCCTCGTGTGGGGCCTCCAGGCCTCCAGCCTCATCTTCAACGGCCTCGCACGAGGATCTCGTCCGTGTATGCAGAGTCGGTACACTTTGGCGGTGGTGTGTCCGTGTGTACTTTCCGTCCTCTCAACTACTCTACAATACCTAGCCTCTTCCCCCGTCGTTATATACCGAGGGGTGTGTAGGCGCATTGTTTATCGTGCTCTCTGGAAATCCACCCTCCCGCGAGCCTCTCGAGTCTCTCTCTATCTCCCGGCGTGCCCCCACAGCCGGGAGACCTCCGGACCCCCCAAAGCCGCTATTAATTTACTTGCTTAATAATACCTACTCTACCGACTCCGCACCATCCCTCACGGACCGGGCTCTCTGTGCGAGGATCGACGGTGAGACCGGCTTGGCGGAAGCATTCCTCCTGGTCCGTTGCAACCGGGCGCCCCCCCCCCCGCCCTCTCCTCCGGACTCTCTTTTGTTCGTCGCCGTCGGTGCAAGGCCGTTCGGTGAAATCCAGCCAAGAGTGACAAGGGATGCGCGAACTGGCGCTGCTGGTCAGGAATTCTCCTGTACGTATGGTTTGTCACTGGTGTGCGCCTCGTGTCGCCGGACGAGCATCCCCCGGTCCCGAGAAAGCAACGACTCATTGTTTCTACTCCTCTGCAATTCATCTCGACGGGACGAGCCCGGCGAACCGTTTTCCCAAGCCGGAGAGACACGCCGACCTTGTCCGGAGGCTGGGCAATAACGTAGAAACGATCTTTCAACTCAACGGGAACCGCGGTGCACGGGAGTTTCGAAATAGTAGAGTAAATACTGTTGGTTGCAGATTTCATTTTTCATAACAAAAATTTACAGACAGCTTTTTGCCTCCGATTTACATGGTTATGAATTGAAATAGGAGATTAGGCGTATCTAAGTGACGTATTCTACGAAGAACATGGAATTCGTCATAAACTTCGAACCGTTAATTTAGTAACAAAATTGTGGTGATTTTTTTAAAAAGAAAATCGCAGCTGCACCTGAAAGTATTGACACTGAAGATATCTGCACGAAATTAAATTTCATCAACTTGTAACGGCTGTGTTTTGCATTGCACAAACTTCGCTCGGGGAAGTTTATATAAAGAATAAAATTAGAGAATAAAATCCTACAAGTGAACAATTTGTTTTTCTTCCTAAAGTCGTGCCTCGATCAAGACTTGGCAAAGATGAAATTTGATGTCATGAGGATATCTTCAGGTCATATTGCTTTGATAACAGAGAAAACGTTAGGTTACAAAAGCTTCAGTACTGAACTAATAACGATTATTTATCAATTTAGTGTCTTTCTCTGCTCGAGTTCGAAGTCATTTGAGATTCATAGTAGCTGTTAAACCCGAGTCCGCTGTCCATTGAAACAGAATTTTCGTTATAGTTTGTACTCCGGCAATGAGAGTAGTGGCGGGTAGGTCGAAGCCTCTCTCGGTGTAACGTATGTGAAGGAGGGAAATCGCGTGGCTCTTTGCCATAGAGGAAGTCACCCTTGGCAATCGGGGCTATCGCTGCACGCTCGAGTTGTTTCCGGTGCGGCAGAGCTCCGGCGAGCCACCCGGAGAACGGATATTTCGGAGGCGTGCCTCCGCAACACTCGAGCTATTCGATAAAAGGCCTCATTCCATCCATCCTACGTTCCCGAGGGAGAGAAAAGCCTCAACCACCCTTCCAGGCCCCGCCGTTGTGCGGCGTATGGTTCGCTGCGCTCGCGCGTTTTCTCTCCACCGCCTGTCTATCGGTCCTCGTTCGACCACCCTCGGCATCGCGCCACCCCTCCCTCCGCACTCGGCGCGTCTTCTTCGGAGCATTTTTTTTCCGCCTCTCCATTCTCCTCCCTGACATCAGTCTCCGGATTGCCTCTCGCAGGCATCCACGATATAACTCTCATGACTGCCGAATCGGCTCGATGTTGATCCTCGAGTTGAGTTACTCAGATAACGAAAAAAAACAAAAGCCCTCGATGTCCCATACGCTGTGTGCTCACCGAAGGGTACAAGAGTGCCACTTGTGGCAAATCTCGCCGAGAGGCGGTGTAGAGCTACTTTCATATATATATTTTTTATTCCTATCTTATTTCCTAATAAAATCGAAAGACGAGAGGCTAAACGGTCCACAAAGTCCAATCGTCTCGAACGGCAAGGATGAGGCAAAATAATTCTGAAAAAAATAACACCTAAAGTAGCAATATTTAGAAGCAGATGTAAAAAGTGAAAACTTATTTTCTGTAAATAAATAATAGTAATATTAATTAATAATAAAAAACGCATTATCTCAGTTTTCATCCAGAAGTGACGTCATACGGGGAAACGCTACTTCCAGTTTGACAATCTTGATTTTTGCCGAGAAGTGATGTATTTCCGGTGTGACGTCACTCTCGGACGCAAAATAAAATTTTCAAACCGGAAGTGACGTTACAGAGAAAATTTGTTATTTTTCTCTGGAATGTGTCTCAAATGCATATGTGACAGAAACGTGTGAATTAAAGAACACAGGAACGTGGGTAAAATAACGTGCGTGATACATCTCAAATGTAAATGGGTGGACCCGGGCCAGATTCACACGCAGAAAAAAAAATTATTTGACGGTCACCATTTATTTGGTTTAAGTAAAATATTTATTTGATTTAAATAAATATTTATTTAAATTAAGTAAATAGTTACTTAAATGAAATAAATATTATACTTAAACTAAATAAACGGTGGCTGTCAAATAAATTATTATTCTGGGTGCAGGGTCTTCGAATAAGATTCGCCGAATGTTCAAAATTTGAGTTGCCAATTTAACTGGATACTGCATCTCTCAATTATCCTCGTTCTCGCGTCATCCCACCGTGCATCAAATAAAGTCACTTAATAGCGTTGTATCGTGCACGGAGTAGACGCGGCAAGGGTCTGGAAACCTGTTTAGTCTAGCCCTAGACGTTTGCTCGACATGGAGCACGTCGGTCGGTTACTATTGCGCTCCATCGTAACTATACGTACGTATGGCCCTCGTGGTGCGGATATATAGGTGCAGTACAGATACACATCGTATAGGTAGAAGCGATGTAGGTTTAGTTGGGTAGGTACGCGCCCCGCTCCGTGGCCGGGATGCTGCGTAATTGCGCCGGTTCTGCCAATATTGGTTAACCTTTCGAGCGGTTGACGCCACCATATGCAAAGCCCCCGTAATGAGTCGCTCGAGTGCAGAGTGCTCGGGCCCTATCCTCTCGTCGTACTCCGTCGGCTATTACCATCATCCTCCGCGCGACTAACAGAGCTTCCATATCGTTATTGCCTCCTCCACCTACCCCGGGTTATATCTACCGACTATTTCGCTCAAACGAGCTCACTCGACGACGATTCTACTGCCCGACCTCTCATTATTATTCTTTTTTTCCGCATTTTTTTTCATAAAAAAAAATTGCAAGCCCTTTACCGTGTACGCGCGGCCGGAAGTACCCACGTATGCGTGTAAAACAGTTCGCTCAATGCGCCCGATCAACGGACCTGTTTTCGGGCCAATATTCCTCTCATTGAACACGGATTCGGCGTTGGCGATTTTTAATCGCCAACGACGATTGTGTACGTGTTATCGTTGGGGATTTCTCCCGAGCGTGGCGGTCTGTAAAATCGTGGGGTTTAGTCGAGAAAATAATTCGTCGAGACAAGAATGAGGTCCGAAGGAATACTGGTCCAGTGAGAAAGAGCCGCGCCGATCGATGGGGGCCCTCCTCGGCGACGAGCTCTCCCCCTTTAGGCCTCCTCCCCCCTTTTTTTCTTTTTCTTCTTCTTCTTCATCCTCTTCTTCTTCGTTGTTTTTTCATCTCGCCTTTCCGTTGAGAAAGCCGCCGACAACTGAGAGGGTCCAAGCGCGGTTTTATACTATCGGCAGAGAGGAATAGAGGAGCTAGTTGCGGTTCCGGCACTCGGCAAGCACCATCCCGCCTTTCCCTTGTCGGAGGGAGTTTAATAGAGGATGAAAAGCGCCACCCTCTTTCTTTACCTCGTTACCGAAGGAATTTTCTTGGCCCAGACTTGTTACAACCGCTTGACGCAGCTCGTTTTTCTTGCTCGGATCTCTTTCCCCTGCTCTTCTCTCGGGCCCTCTCGGCGTAAAACTTGGTTGAGTCATCGGTCGCCAATCTCGGACAACATCGAGGGGTACACACTTAATTCTTCTGTTTGGCGAAACGGAAGTCGACGACTAATCGTTCGTTTTACGGCAATTCGTTTGCGTCCGACCTCTCACCGCCGGTTCCTTTCGAGCAAATGGATTCGCACTCGTTCTACTTCCGGAATTCTTGGGGAGTGGAAATTGATACGGAACGGCCGCTGAGAGCCAACTTCCGGTCGTCGTTTCATCGGGACACTCGACTGTACTCTCCCCTCCTCGCTGCCTCTGTTGTTATTAAATAATTCAATATCTCATCGGCGTCTCCGACAGAGGTTTCGAGCAGAGTCGCGTTGAGTAGTCGACAACTGCACTCAGGCAACGGATACACGGGGCGTCTCAATGTGGAAGGCCTGGGCTGCGTTATGTAGTGAATAGTGAATGCTGGTCATAATACAGAGAGTCGAGGTCGGGTGGGGTGTCGAGGACTACGAGGTTGGCGGAATGGGGGATCGATCGAATCGCCATTACGGCGAGTGAGTGCGGGTGGCGGCCAGGAGAGCATAGCCAGCACCAGGCCAGCAGCTAGCTGGCTACCTCGATGGAATCACGCCGCCACTGGGGTGGTTTATTCTCGTATATATTTGCCGGCGGCGTATCACCCTCGCAGAGGCTCTCCCTACCGCTGCCGGGCGACTCAGCCTCTCCGTGTGTTTCGCCGGCACGAGGGTGACCCTGAGAGAGCGAGAGTTTGCCGAGAGTAAAGCGGAGTGCACGGTGAGACAGGGCGGAGAGTAGGGGATGAAAATCGAGCTTCGGGCAGGAAGGCGTGTATGTTCCGTAACGTGCCGAGATGCGTGAGCGTCGGATCCGAGTGGTCCGACTACGAGGCGACAGGACTCTTGCAAAATCCGGGGAGGGGGGGGTGAATATACCCAGCGGGGAAAAAGTCTCTTACGGGGTTGACGAGGGATAAATCATCGGCGAAATGACACTCGAAGTACCGAATGGAGATACCCGGGAAGAGTATCTGTTCTATACGACAGCGGTGGATGAGTTGGTTTCCTGCATGGGAGATCCAGATGTAACCAAACTAAAAATTAGTCAAAATTTGTTTACTGTTTCGTATTTTTTTATTTCCTCGTTGAGAACGATTTGTTCGTCAAGGACAACAAATTAGAGTGAATATACCCAGCGGGGAAAAAGTCTCTTACGGGGTTGACGAGGGATAAATCATCGGCGAAATGACACTCGAAGTACCGAATGGAGATACTCAGGAAGAGTATCTCTTCTATACGACAGCGGTGGATGAGTTGGTTTCCTGCATGGGTGATCCAGATGTAGCCAAACTAAAAATTAAACAAAACTTGATTACTGTTTCGTATTTTTTTATTTCCTCGTTGAGGAAGATTTGTTCGTCAAGGACAACAAATTAGCGTTTTTTTTTTCTTCGCGGAATTAATTGTTCTGTATTCATATTATACACTGATTGAGCTACGATTAATTGAAAAACGTCGTTGATTTAATTGCAGATACGGTGCCGGTTATGACCTAGCGGCACGGCGAAAGAACGCGACGAGAGAATCGACAGCCACACTCAAAGCATGGCTGAACGAGCACAAGAAGAATCCGTACCCGACAAAGGGTGAGAAAATAATGTTGGCGATAATCACGAAGATGACGCTGACCCAAGTGTCGACGTGGTTCGCGAACGCCCGGAGACGCTTGAAGAAGGAGAACAAGATGACGTGGGAACCGAAGAACAAGACGGACGACGACGATGACGCGGTGCTCACGGACTCCGAGGACAACAAGGACAAGGACGAGATCGCGGCGGACAGCAGGAGCGACAGGGTCGGGGACGACGCGAGACGAACTGTCGATGACAATGGTGAGTCTTCATCTCTCAGGTTTATCCGGAGCGAATTATCGTAATTTTACATTCCAATTATACTTTAGTTTGTTTGCAAAACAAGTTCATTCGAAACATAAGAAACGTTCCCGTGCCACCGACCAACATCACATGAGTTGCGTCTCGAGAGACAAGAGAGCCTTAAACTACAGACACGACAAAGTCCGAGCCAATTATAATTTTTATTTCGATCACTGTACCACGGAATAATTTACCCCTTTGCAGAGACCGAGAGTCTGGCTCTGTTTGCCTACAAAAAAACTCCCTTAACTTCCCTCCTATTCAATTACTCACTACCGGCAGAAACTCTGCAAATTCGATTTGCCCAAAGTAACCTTCCCATCTCCTCGACGCCAGTCTGATCGCACGCGAATCTCTCCACTGAGCCATTCTCACGAAAACTTGTTACGAAATTCTCGGTGTGGCAAAATGGATGCTGATTTGGCAGGTCGTATCGGTCTATCGCGTAGGTGGGACGCATATAACGCTTCACATGTGGGTAAACACAGTGACGGGTTGCGGGTTGCCGGGCCAAGAGATTAATGGGCTTTGGGGGCTGGGTATTGCCGGGACCGGGGGGTCCTGCGGCCGGTGTCCAGCGGAGGACGCGCGTTCGCTTCGCTTCTCTATATGTCCTCTATACTGTATATAGTATACATATATCCACATCGTGCACTATAACCGAGGAGAAGGAAGAAAGGGCATACCGTTGGGGAACGCTCGCACCGCGTCCTAGCTCTCCGTATTGGCTGTTGCGGTGCGCGCGCGTCTCCCGCCAAACTATAGATATAAACACATATACCTATATACATATATATGAATATATATATATATTACACGTACGTAGCTATGGCATCGTTACTCGCAGTGCGTATTCGTGTACGTATAGACCATCAGCCCAGCGTACATGCGAACCTCACGCCGGAGGCCAGAGGGTGCGGCCGCTGGTCCGAGCTCCGAGCACATATACACTTGCCTCCGAAGCTTCGTACATAACGTTCATATGTATACATATATTTATGTACATAGTATGAATGTGTATGTATATGTATATAGATGGTTACTCTCTCGGCAGTGCGGTTCGAGGTACGGTGATGTATCGGCGCCCGCGGCGAGACGAATGGTGCGTCCGCAGTGGAAGCGAGACCGAGATAGAAATGCCGTCTCTCCATCCTCTGTCTCTCGGTTGGACCCGTTGCGCTCTCGGGACGTCCGTTCCTGGCGACCATTACCGTGGTGCACACCGCACATTCGCCAATATCGGCTCGCTCATGCTGCTCCTACTCGACCACCGATGTCCATGTTCAACCCTACTCGCGCATACACACACGTAGCCGCGTCCGGATCATCATAGAGATACGCAGTTGTTGAATTAAAAAAATAAACAGAAAAACAAACTGGGGGGTAATAATTTTCTTAACGAAAATTATCTGGGAGAGGAAACACAGCAGTGAGAAATTATCGGAGAGGTTGATTCTTCGATTCTTACGAAGCTTGCAGTTTGTAGATCGAATCGACGGGAAAAACGGAATTTTGGGTAATTCGGAGTGATGTGGCGAATCGAAAATTTTTTTTATGTCTTTAATATTTCCGCCAAATACGTCAACGTCAATGGGTTTCCAGAGTCGCATACTATCAATTAAACTTTTCTTAAAAGCTTTTTCTCTAGTTCTCCGTTACAAAGTAAAACAGATTTGTACATTTAACAAACTATTTTTGTTCAAAAACGTCCACAATTATTTTGTGGTTAATTTCACAAAAAATATTCGTAAAATTAGCGGACATTTTTGTAAAATGGACAACACTTTTTTGTAAAATTAACAGACATTTTTCTAAAATGGACAAGATTTTTTTGTAAAATGGACAAGATTTTTTTCTAAAATTAACAGACATTTTTGTAAAATGGACAAGATTTTTTTGTAAAATTAACATGAAAAGAATTGTGGACGTTTGTGGACAAGAATAGTTGGTACCTATTTTACTGTGTTTGAAGAAACGTTGCCGTTTCATCCGATATTGCCCTATCCAACCTTTATCGTCAGGGATGATTCAATCCTTCGCGATCCTACGGTACGAGAACTGATTCGGCGAATAAAAATTTCGGCGATCGAGAAATATCGTCGTAAATCTTCGAGGGTGATGGCCTAAATGCGTATAAACTCGTTTTAATTCCATTAGATCCGTGAGCCGTGTGGTTTTTCGTATTCGATGGGTCCGAAGATTACACGATTAAGCGCTGATAAAAGAGGGGTCAAAAGTTAAAGGGCCACTTGTGGACTGCGCCGTGGTGGTATCTGTTTAGTTGGGCCATAAGGTTCTCGTTTATAAGAGCCAGAAGGGGGATGCTGGGCTGCGTGCCGAGCCAGGGGCTCCCCAAAAGTCCATGGGACGTTTCTCTCCGTTTTATCTCTGTCTTCCTCTATCTCCCGCTGGCCGTACCCGCGGCCTTTCCTATCGCGTTACGAACGAGACGACTCTTCTCCTTCTCCGCTCTCGCTCACCCCGCAAAGGGAATTATCGCTTGACGACCCATCAACTAAACCCTCGGCCAACTCATTCGAACCTCTTAATGAAATTCTCACCCCTGACTGACTGGCTGACTGGCTAGGTGGCTGCCCAAAAACGCCTCCTCTCACTTTCGCCCTTTCTCCCTGTCTCTCTCTCCCTGTATCTCTATCTCTCGAGTGCTCCGAGAGTGTCGAAAAAGCTAGGGGGTGAGACTCGAGATATATCCCCCCGAGTGTCTGGAACTTGGTGTTGCGTCTGTGTACGCGGTGGTACATAGCACGGTGGATACAGCTATATAAAGAATAAAGTGAGATAGAGATATCGGAGAAAACCCCTGGGGGATCCGAAATCTCTCGCGCCCCAAAGTGGTTGCAGCCTTCGCACCCTCGTTTTTTTCACAGCATCCCCTAAGGCTTATACACACCGTTATATATATCTATAGAGTACCGTTATAAGAGGGCTGTTGAGGAGAAGCTCTCGTTTCTCCTGTAGCTTTTCCGTGCAATAGTGCCCGCCGCTCACTTCTTTCAGAAACTCCGGGGGTAGAAAATCGCTAGCGAGTAGCGTCGCCGGGGCTCTTCCCCGTCCCCGCAATGACACGCATCGTGCATCTCTCACTTTCACACCGGGGACCATATAAACCATTAACGGCAATATTGCCGCACGCGGTGGCCCAGTTTCTCGGGGCTGACATAGCGCTCGCACCCTCTCTCGCGAATAATTAACGAGCCGGGGGAATAGGTGACTTGCGGACGTCACTATCATCTCCCCCTTGCCAACCCTGTCAGTAGCTGAGACTCCCTCCTTCCTCGTCCCCCGTTCCCCGCTATTCTCACTCGAGATTTAATTTCCTCGAGGCATATCGGGATTCATCGGGATTATCCTGCGGGATAAACACGTGTAATTGTCTCTGTAATTCCAGAACCAATGAGGCACGTGAAAGCCGAACATCTCCAGCACGACAAAGATCTGGACGACGACGACGATCTCGACCTCGAGGAGGATCACCGACGGCCCGAACTCTCCTTTCACCACAGTATGCAGCAGCAGCAGCAGGCCCAGCAGTTGCATCACCATCATCACCATCAAGCCTACGACGATCATCTCAAAGACGACGTTGTCAAGTCCGAGTGTTCCGGAGCCGGAGGCGTTCCCATACCAGCGACCAAGCCGAAGATCTGGTCTCTGGCCGACACTGCCGCGTGTAAAACACCACCGCCACCGTCCCATCCGCATCATCAGCAGTACCAGTTGCATCAGCATCATCAGCACTACGGTCTCCAGCAGCATCAGCATCACCAGTTGCAGCACCAGCATCCTCATCAGCACCAGAATCACAATCCTCAGCAGCATCAGCAGCAGCAACATTTGCATCAGCATCATCTGTCGGCTCAGAGTCATCATCAGTCGCAGCAGCCTTGGCTCGGTAGCGGAGGTGGCGGGGCCGGAAGTGCGGGAAGCGGAGGTGGATTGAATTCCTTCGCTCTACCGTCGGCCGCCTCGATGAGCCCATCGGCCGCGGCGACCGCGCCTTACTCCAGCGCCGCAACGAGATACGGAGGCTTCTTGAGCTCCTCGTCGGGCGGACAGTTGCATTACAATGCGAATTCCTCCTCGGGCTCGTCGTCGAGCGCTTCATCCTCGGCTGCGGCGGGGTTTCCCGAGGTTGGGACGGATACGCCGCCCCAGACACCGCCGAACATGAAAGTCGCTACGCCGAACGGAGTGATCCAGGGCCCTCCGGGGGCTTATTGCCCTGGTGGCGCAGCAACCACCGCTTCCAGTAGCAACGTAACACCGGCGCATTATCCCGGTGGGCACGCCGGTTCGGCCGCTACCGCGGGTTATCTGTCGTCGAGCTCCGGCTCGGCGAGCAGCGTTTCCTCGTTCACGTCGAGACTTCAAGCCTCGCCGCACAAGGACTTTACGGGGATAAATCAGAGCTCGGTGCTTCATCAGCAGAGCAATGGGAATATCAGCGGGAATGAGTCTACGACGGCCTTCAAACCTTTCTACAAGGGGTGAGTCGAGCGGAAACTCTTTTTTCTAATCCTATTTTAGGTCGCAGTTTTTTTTCATTGAATAGGGACTTTTTTATTTGAGCAATGCCTCGACGCTTTATTGGGCACTGCTGGAAAAATTAATCAAACGAGTTACTTATAAAGATTCGGTGTGATAGAATTGATAAATTCATCCTTCGTGGAACCCGTTTCACATAAAAAAAACAAATTGTCATAACACCCTTCGTATATGACACCGATCTTCCTATTTTATTTTATTTTATTATCAAGAAGACTCGAAAAGAATTAACGCCAGCATCGCTTCTCGTTTCAGATCGCAGTCGATGTCGAGCGGTTTCGTTTCACCGGTCTAAGATCGACCCACGAACAACGTCAGGCGTTCGCAGCTCGCAAAGAGTTCTTCGACTCTCAGCAGGTGAGCAAATCGTGAATTCTTACAAACAAAAAAAGACACAGACAAAATCATCATCATCGTCATCCGTCCATGGTTAAAATTCATTATCGAAGGCCATTGACCGAGGCGTAACGGGACAATGAAGGTTCACTGGTAAATTCGTACCAGATCCGCAGTTCGTGTCGCGATTGGCCCCCTTTACTAGTCGGAGACTCTGAAATAATAACGTATAAGCTCGCTCGTCCGTTTCGTCGTGCGTGTGCCTCCGTGTCTCTCCGTGTGTATGCCTGTAGTTTTTCACATACGGGTATTATTCGTCGTAACAAACCGGAGCTACAGAGTGAAGGAGCAAACCACAGAGACGGAGAGTGGCTATCGCCACCTCCTTGACAGTGACAAATGGACATAGATTTTAATCGGTGAATGGAATCACCGCTGCTCCCAACACTCTCTCTCTCTCTCTCTCTCACACACACACACTGTGTCCTGCATACATAGGATAATTCAACACCGAGTCCATCGCGGTCGCTCCACTGTCGCAACACCTTGGCTCTCTCTGTCCGTCTCACCGTCGCTTAATGTCGCGTTAGTGTCCGAACTGCGGGTTTGACCACTCACGCCTCTGGAGTCGTTAGCCACCGACGCGAACCACTCTTTCCGTGCGTCCCTCGTCTCTATAACTCGGCATATTAAACCGAACGACGATAATAACGAAATATCACTGAAATAATAAAGAAGGCCTCGGAATGGCTCCCTGAACGTGCATCCGTAAAGTAAAACAGCAGCAGCGGCAGCAGCGGCAGGAGTAGCAGGTATCTGATTCCTTGCCGGGGTGCGGTGATGCGCGAAGAAACGCACAGGAGAGGAGAGTCCCGAAGTAAAGAATAGAAAGAAATAAAGAAGGAAAAGGTTTAAAAAAAAGAAAGAATCGGAGAGGAGAGGGCTATATATAAAGGGGAAGAAAAAAAAAGAGGAGAATGTCACGAGAAGAAGAAGGGAGAATGAGCCAAGTGTGGCGGTCAAGTATAGTCGACGTTCGCCGTTCGAGACATCTTTTCGAGAGGGAGAGGAAGAGCCGGGGTGTTAGCCGGGATGCCCTTATCTGGTGGCGATCTGATCCTAATTTATAGCCGCGTCCCAAATAAACTAGTTTTCGCTGTCGTCACCTCGGGCTCTCCGAGCCGTTCGCGCCTTTAGCTCCTCTCTCTTGTTCGACTTCACCAGCTTATACTTCTACCGACGGCCGAACGTTCCATATATATATATACAACATCGGTAATATATTTTATTTATTATATACATTATATGTAATATTATATACACAAAGAAAAATAATTAGTTGTCCGAACTAATGGAGAGTTGGTATAACGGAATTTTTTTGTAAATAGTTACTTCAAATAACCGTTAGTTCGCACTACTCGTTTGCTTTGTTCAGTTGAAATATAATATTATAGTAATTATTTTTAATATTATATATTGTGTATAATATTACATCGCGTGACTGAAATCGGGAAGGCCTACTTTGTAAGGCGAAAGTGGTGAATATGGACCACCCCGATTAGCGCGTGAATCAATGATGTATGGGCCAGCCCATATCCACCACTTTCGCCCTATGCTTATGCACAGAAAAAAACGTCCTTCAGATTTCGGTCACGCGATATATAAAATTATGCATAAAACTATCGATCTATCGAAATCGTTCTTTTTTTCTGTCACCACATAGAGGGACCATACGAGGCCTCCCGTATTTTCCTCCGATCTTGTACCATCCTCTCTCTCTCCCCCCCCCCCCCCCCCCCGAGCTCGATCTCTCGTCCTTCTTCTCGAACTCCGGTCTTCAGGTAGACTCCCCGAGAGGACTCCGAGAGCTGAAATCTCGCGAGAGGATGCAACACACGCGTTTTGCAGAAGACCCGGCGATTGTGTGCCAAAGAAAAAGACCCAAAAAAAAATCGAGTCTCTTCGACGTGGTAATTGCCAATTAGCGAAAGGGATATTTAATTGCTATTAGGATGGGTGGTTTCCAATGGATTTAGTCCTCGGTGGCCGACGAAGCGAAGATGGTACCGGTGGTGCTGTATCGTTTTGACCGGTCAAACAGCCCGGGAGGCAGTTGGTAGTTAGGCAGTTAGCATCAGTTAGGATCTCTCAGGTGCTCCTCGGGGATAGAAGCTTGAGAAAAGTGTCGGTGGTATCGGTCGGGGGCGGGAGGGGGAGATATACGTATATACACGTATATATCGACCTCGGAGGCTCTCTCGCACCTCCCCATCCGAGGAGGGCATATTTACACGATCTCGTGGATATCTGCATAAAATTTCGCCACGGGTCCCACCACCTATGTCTTTTGGTCCTTTTTCCCCCCTTGGCTCACGGTAACGGCCGTAGCACGGCTGGATTCCGCAGGAGGATAGGTGTCTCCTTAATAAATCCTTACCGCGCGCGCGTTCCCGTGGGCTGGTAGCTGCCGCGAGAAACCTCCGAGTTCTTTTCTCGCCTGCCCAGCGCGGCTCTTCTTCTTCTCCTTCTTCTTCTTCTCTTCGACCGGAGCCGGTACGCGAATCCTCCGGGTCTTCCTCTTCTTTGTCCTACCAACTCGCGGTTACGGAGAAGCTAAGATGGAGAGAACCGCATAACGGAGAGCTAGTGTTGCCGAGTACGGGTGAAAGAGGGAGAGGGAGTGAGCCAAAGTTGAAAATTCTTCCCTCGCCACCTCCTACCGGTTATTTCTCTATGCTTTATTTCCGAGCCGATCTTTTCTCACGCGAATTTCGCCAGAGTCCGCGGAACGATTTGTTCGGCGGGGCCGAAATATACAGAGATGAGAATAAACGCGCGGGCATAATACGTGGATACAGCGAGGTTTCGGGAGCTGCGATAGCCAGAGAGAGAACGGGGAGAGCAACAAGTGGTGTTAGGCCCGGGCACGTACGTCGGCTATACGCAGAAACGACGACGGGCCAACTTGTAACTAACTTTCGGCTGGTGGTCGTTGAACAACCGGATGAGAGCACACTTTCGCAGTGGGGGGGAAAAAATCGTTTGTAGGGAAAAAGTTAATGAATTTTCGATGGGGGTTTGAAAGCAAAATTTGCATCGGCGAACCTTTGACCCTTTGAGTGTTTCAAGTAACACCTTGGAAGGACGGCGCACCATTTTTTTTTGCTATGTTTTCATTGAAGTGGAAGTAACGAAAAAAAAGCGTTAAGCCGTAAAGAAGTAGATGTTTTTTCGCTTGCTGCCGGTGAAATCGATACGACAGAATGTTAGCAACGTGTTTGACGAGATGTTACACGTTGTAGCGTACAGTACGACAATTGCTCTGTAAGGTAAATGCTTTCGACCCCAGACCCGACTGTAACTCTAGACTAAACTTGTCGTGGAAAAAAAAAATAATAATCCTACCGATGCACTAGCGAGATACTATTTTACATACTCGGACAAATTATTTTAATTGACTTATTTAATATATCATTAAAGTTCCATAAGGACGAAAATGTTGCGACTGACCTCGAATTACGGAGACTAAGGGGGAAAAAATAAATAAATTCTGAAGCGAGTACAGGATGTTCGAGCTTCGTGAAAGATAATCGTCGCTCGAGCAGGTCAGTGCGTATTATCGTTCTGCCGTCTGTCCGTCGCCCGATACCGCGGATAATTACACCGTACAAAGTGCGTACCTTACGTCGGCGCGTATCTCCACTGCGTAAACATCGCAACTGTACCGTGCCTGTATCTGTTGACGTACGAGACATAAGTGGTCTGGTAACAAGCCCTCGTTACAAGTTAGAAATGCAATATACAAGAAGGGAGGGGCAGGGAGGCGGAGGGGAGGGGGACTCTGCGAGCACCGCGATGTATGGATAAACGTCGCCGCGCAACAAAGTTGAAGACGCATATTAAGGAGGTACGAAACCGGTCACAGCAAACATAACACGCGTATCCCTTGCTGTGAGGAGGTTCGAATATTAAAATAAATTTTGCGCCGAGCGCCGAATTTTTTGTACGCTTTTTTCAGCTGCCCTTTTTGGTCACTTTGGTTTAACATTTGAAGGAATTTCCATGCCTGCATAAACTGCTATTACACCTGATTGTGCCGCGATGGCCTTAAAAAGTCGATAATTAACCACATATTTGCCAGATGATTTTTTGATGATTTTGTTTGGTTTATTTTGTAAAATCTATCAAATTTTTACACGATATATTTTTTATTGACCTCGGTAACAGTTATTCAATCCTGCATTATTTTTTTGTTCGATTCATAATGAGAATAAAAAAATACAAAACCAATTGTAAAAATTTCGAAAAATCATGTGACTCCTCGACTCATAAGCGGTTCCTGACCAGACTTTTCTTTTTAATTCTAATGGAGTTATGTATATGTTTCTCGTTACAGAATAAACGGGTGAAGGTTTGATATCACGGTTCTCCATTGCCATCGTGAGCACAAGCCCCGTCGCTGCGAGGAACGAAGAAGAAAAAAATATATATATATATACGAAGAGTAATACGATGAACGCAAGGAAGTGAGTGTCGCGCCAGAGAGATCCATAAATCGTGCGATGATCGGGCGTCGCCGGAAGTGCCGAGAAGTCGCCGAGAGAGAGTCAGTTGAGAGAACGTATCCGGGATTAGAGATGGAGAATAAGCCTGAATTAGGGGTAAGCCTGGAAGGACACGCGTGTGTACCTGAGTGTGCAAGAGTATCCTCGTAGCACCGCAATCTTTCATTAGCTCCGGATGGAAACGAATTTTTGCAGCAGCGTTCGAAAGGAAATAAAAAAAGACAGAGAGAAAAAGAACAAACAAGCCGATGAAAATAAAGGAGGAAGAGTCAAGAGTGGGTTATATACACGATCGGGCTCGAAGAGAGCCACCGGGCAATGTGCAAATACGTGTAGAGCCACCGTGCAGAGCTGAAACGAGATTACCGACTCGTTGATTAAACAGCGACGCGGTCGCATGGAACTTTTATTATATTAGTAAACAAAAAAAAAACAGTTATAAATAGTAAACTAATAGAGCATAATTCGTAGGATAAGTTTTAAGCGCGTTAAGGAAAGCGAGTGACATCGCTGCATGGAAGAGAGAAAAAAAAAAGAAGAAAAAGAGTAATGAGGAAAGAGAGAAAGCTTGTACAGATGAGAGATAGAGGAGTGAAGATGAAAAGAGCCCCCCGCGCGTGTTCTCGAGCTTCTTGTACCTACGTCACGACCGGTGGCGGGCGCGGCCGAGCAGCATCGCTCTTATCTTACACCTGTTGATTATTAAAAATAAAGAATAAAAATTGAAAAAACCTCGACAACTACACATGAAAAAAAAACAAACATTGAAGAATAAATAAACGATTAAGAGAGAGAGCTACGATCATTATTCACACAATCGACGACTCATTAATTCATAACTCATTGTTTATCTCACCATTGGTATATACTATGTATAGTAATTGATTATTAAAAAAAATGAAAAAAACGAAACTAACAAACAAAAAGGAGGAAGATTAAAAAAGAAAATGGTATCTGTAGAACCCGATGATAGCCCATAGCCCACAGCCCTTAAGGCTCTCTCCACGCTCTAAGCTCGGCGTATTTTTGTGTCTCTCGTGGTCGCGACTCCTTTCGCCTCCACTGTATGCGATAATACAATTGTAGATTAAATAAGTATTAAACGGAAAGAAAGAAAGGAATTTTAAAAAAACAGAAATATTATATTAATTATAGTTTCGTTTAGAGAGTGAGAGGGGATGCGGGGTCGCCCTGGAGTCCTCGACGCTTCTCGCGAGTCTCTCGCAGACTTCATTATATTATTGCCCCCTCGCCCCCCCTGCACGCCCTTACACGCACTTCGATCACTTGTGCGATAAAAAAAAATAACTATCGTGATAATTCGAATGGTGAGCGTGTCACGGGCAAGTTCGATTATATATTTTTTCCTTGCTGTTTTTATTTTTCTTTTTTTGTCATTATTCCTCACCGTTCAATCGTGATAGTTATCGAGCGGCGAGCTGCTACGAACGTTGGCGAGACACTCCGTCCTCGCGCGGTGCTCGAGATGGTTGATATTTTTTTTCTGTATGTATATCGAATTTTCAAACGAAACATAAAAAAACAAGTAAATACCGTTAGCTTAAGCAGTTAAATAAGAAAGGACTGTGTGTCCCTTCCTCACCGAGTCGAACGTCGAGCGTGCGAATACGAAAAAATAAAAAAATAAAATTAAAGGCAAAAAAGCGACGAATTACCATTGTTCATTTTTGTCGTACGAGACGTTGAGTAAATTGCGAGAAAAAAAATAATAAAAAAATACATTAATTTATATCTGTGATAAAGTGAGAGGTGCGTTTAGGCTCGTACGCATAATATTCGATGGTACGCAAAAAAAAAATCGCCAGTGTATGATAATGCGTACTCGATTAGATCGCGTGTTTTGTATATAATTGGATAAGTGGATTTAGAGAGAGAAAGAGGCAAGCGTTCATAGTACTCGTGGCTTGAGTGGAGGGACGCGTGTCCGTCTTAATAATAAAATGCTATGTATAAAAAAAATACATTGTGGACCTTGCTGCGAGCTACTTACCTATACTACTTCTAACTTAATTGTGTGGATATTGCGGCGTAGCTTCGCGCAAAAGGAAAAAAAAAAAAAATGAAAACAAAAAAAAGAAATCTGCGAGATAATCGTCGAATCGTGAGCGATCTGTTACGGCCTCGTTTTTCTCTTCCTTTCAATCCTACACCCCTCCCCCTCCCCTCATCGGTACCATTGTAAATTCATTAAATTGTAAATAATTTTCAATGTGAATATAGATGAACATAAATAGATATATTATATATAGATATATAAACACACACATAAAAAATATCTATTAACATTATTATCATTATTATTATTATTATTATTATTAATTTTATTATTATTATTATTATTATTATTATTATTGAACAATATCACGATATTATTATGATTATCATTGTCTACTATGATTATAAATTCATATTATATTAAAAATGAGAGTATTACGTTGTACTTGAGGTGAGTCAAATTTTTCTTCGATCCTTTTTTTGGAAAAATTGTTTTTTCTTTTTTTTCTTTATTTCTTTTTTTTAACGGAAGGATGAAGGAAGCGTAGGAAAATATATGTAAGAATGGCGCGTCGAGTGATGAGGGGAGGACAGGGGGGGGATGCGATGTGAGGTATTGCCCGAAAGTAAAATTTGATGGAAACTCGGGGAGTCTGCGAGATGACTGTACCCTATTTTACGATCATCTCGAGGAGAGTCCTCGAGTTATGCGCACGAGGGAAAATAAGACGTTGGACGGGTGCGTGAGGGTGCGCCTGAGAGGGGAGAAAATTGTGTGGATGATAGGTCGAAGGAATAAGGACGATTCCAACGGTTGGTAGTTTACAGCTTCTTGTACCTGCGTTGTTCTTCTTCTTCTTCTTGTTCTTTTTTATGCCGGGGTATTAAAAATCAATTGCGGCACCTTTATAGATTAGATAGCGCGGGGCTCGCCGCCTACGGGCTACCTTTGATACTCCTGCGCGCCAATGCACGACTGTGTGTGTGTGTGTATGTGGGCGTGTGTGAGAGTGTTTGGTTGTCAGAAAAAAAATCCTCTTATATTGCCCAATCCTAAAGTCCCAACAACTATAAATCGGCCAAGAGGAAGGTGTAGTACGTGTACCGCAGCAACGGAAACAATCCGCTGCAAGGAAAAAGATAATCGAGAGCTCTGGTGGCAAACGAAGAAGAGGCTACGCTATAAAGTTATAAGACGAACAGGCGAGGCGAACCCCAACCTATCTCTCTTCGTCTCTTCATTTCTTCACTTCTTTCGCGAAATCAGACGGAGAGCGCAAAAGCCCCGATTCCGCTGGAAATACAACAGCTGTACGTCTGCAATAAAGTACGATTCTCGCAGTGCATGCTCTCGATCAAAGAGCTGCTGCCTTGCACATGCGGGAACAACTCGGGTTTACAAGACACTCGAGACAGAGAGAGAGAGAGAGAGAGAGTCAGTACGGTAAACAACGGCCTTATATCATTTCCCGCGAGAAAATACGAGGGGCTGTAACGAGTCGACGATGCATTAATGCATCACGAAATCCCGTGCCGTTGAGTTTTGCATTCGAGTTCCGAATATGTTACCGAGAGTTTCTCGTCGAGTTTTACCGCTCCCGACGGTTTCGCGACGCGAAGAGAGGTGGCCGCTTCTTCAGGGTGTTGAGAGTATTATATGTGGGTCAGATACAACAACTATGAACAGCTGATATTTGCTCTTTGGGAACGGGAATGGAAGACGGAAGAGAGGAAAGAACGAAATATATATATTTATAGATATATATATATATATATATATATGTATATATGTGTATGTAGAGGACGGTGAAAACAGGAGTTGCCCGTGAGGACAAGAGGAACGAGCTTATATACACGCTTGTCGTAGCATTAATAAAATGTGTGTTTTACTCGCTATAAATTGATAGCCGCTTTGGTGTGATGTATGAGCCAAGGATTAAGAGGGTACGAGAGACGCGCACCGCACGCTGGGCCGAACGGTACGTCGCGCCGTAGGTGTTTCCCGCGCGTGTATAGATCCACATCGCAGAGAATACCTATATATATATATATATATATATAGGTGTGTATATGTATATATTTTAATGCAGTGCGACTCGTGTGTTATATAACACAACGAAGGTAGCAGGTTTCTTATTCGTACTCGGTTATACCTTGTTTGCACCTACTCGGCGAATCGCAAGCTCGAAGCTTGGCGAGAACAATGTCAATTCATTTTTTTTTTTTGCAGGGACCGTACAGCTACAAGAAATTTTGTTTTCGGTTCAATGTGGTTAAAAAGATCAATAAATTTAATAAAAGACCATGGCGTTAAATTTTAACATCGGGTAAGTAATATTTTTTGATACACACGAAAAGCTTGAATGATATTTTTATTCTATAGCTGGATTCATAATTTAGTACGTTCCGAACTATTTTACGAGGGCGCTTAATAAAATTCGTCTCGTTAAGTTTAATTTTTGCATTCATTTAGCGAGGTTTTTGATAGAGTAAAAATTGTCCCTGAATACAATCTATACCAACCAGCAGCTCGTACACTGCGAGAAAAAAAATCTATATCGATGAAAAGCTTTGTTTCCAATAATCGCCAAATCATATTTCTCTGACCTGAGAATATAATTTATATATAGAAAATTAAATTACGGCTTCAACGTGAAATTATAAAAATTATTGATTCAAAAGCTTTAAATTTTAATTCCTAAAAATAAAAACGTTGAACTGATTTTAGCAAGAAAAAACTAAATTGTTAGTATATTTATTGAATTCCCCAGCTTTGTAAAAAATATGATCGCGCTCGACGGAATCTTCTCTTCGAGGCTCATCTCGTCGTGTTTCTTGTCTCGGGGCGACTCGAGCAGCGAAATAATAGGAAACAACGTCAAAGCAGAGAAATAATCGCGTAACGACAACAATAAGAACAAGAGGAATGAATATAATAATATTGATAACCCCTCACGGTGGTGGGCTCCAAGGCATTATCATAAATTTGAATGACCGAGAAAAAGAGAGAGAGCGGGAGAGAGAGAGAGAAACTCGCGGCCGAGCGCGAGTCTGTCGAGCCCCCCCGCCCCGTGACACATTTCCCCCTTCTTATTTCCCCTTTATGGCTTACTTTATGGCGAGGACTCAATTTGGTGCCCCGGAGACTCGGGGCGCAGTTGGGTATTCCGACTGACTAATAATGTAGCTCCGAGACACCGGGCGGCAGACTGGATGATGCATCGTACGCGTGTGCGCCACGTAGTGTAACCCGAAAAAAATAATAATATATATATATATTATAATTTCAAAAGCGAAAGATGGACCGTTTCACGAGACCGTATTCCCGTGGAAGCCCGTGGAACTCTTCATTCACTATTTATCCCCTTTATAAAAATCACCCGGGGAATCCCCACGGTGCGAACTTCGCGGTATACAGCAACGCGTTAATTCTTTGCGGAATATAATTTTTTTAGTCGTTTTCGACGGTATGGCGGTAGGGTGTCATTTACTCTGAAGCTCATCTCCGCCAAAGAGTTATTAGACTGCAAAAATACTATGTATTTGAATCTTATACACAGTAGTGTATAAGATTGAATACAGTATTTTTGCAGTCTAATAACTTTTTGGCGGAAGTGAGTCCAGGGAAAGCACGCACGCGAACCGGAAGCAGCGGCGCTTCTGCGCGAACTCTCACTGCTACTCTTACGTGATTGGCTAGGCGGGTTCGTTCCCCTTCCAAGCGGCAAGCGACTATAAAACTTAAAGCAGCATCAAGACCGAGGGACATTCATCGCCAGTCTCTCGAACGAATAATATTACACAGTTAAGGGGAAGTGAAACAGCTGTGCGCGCAAGAGAAATAGTTGCAATTTTTTAATTAACTTTATTCAATGGTGCTAATTTTTTTGAGAAAAAAATTGATTCGGGCCGGCTGCGAAAGTACCGAGCCAATCCGGTTCGCATTTGCTTTTTCCTCAAAAAAAATGAGCACCCTTCAGAAAAGTTCAGTACAGTCGTCATTACCGACCGCGATATTTCACTTCCCCTTAAGACCATATGAAACACCTTCTTCCCCGTCCGTCCCGAGCTCAGTCGGTATCAAAAACTGTAATCAAATTTTCTCACGGATTTTCGTATGTACGGTGAAAAGAAAAGTTATATCAAAAGCGGATATCATCTCGGCTTTCGGTAAGACTCTTCTTTTGATGGTGGATGCCACAACCCGCGAGAAAAGTTGATTACAGTTTTTATTACCGACCGTGGTATTGCACATGCTCTTAAGTCGGATAGGACCTCAAACTGCCATCGCTACTCTCATGTTATTGGCTCGGAGGTCAACTCAAAAGGTCACGTCATAGGCTAAAATTTCACTTTAGGTTCGAAAATATCAATTTTTGAACGGATGACGTCATAGGGGAAAACGACACTTCTTGGTTGAAAATCTCATTTGTCGACCCGAAGTGACTTCATCCAGGGGAAAGATCACTTTCGATTGGAAAATCTCGGTTTTCAACCGGAAGTGAGATCATCTAGGAGATACGTCACTTCCGGTTTGAAAACTTCAATTTCAATGTCTCCCCTAGATGACGTCACTTTCGCGGGAAAAAATAAGGTTTTCAAACCAGAAGTGACGTTTTCTCTAGATGACATCAGTTCCGGTCGAAAAATGAGATTTCTAAACCGAACGTGACATTTCCCCGACCTGACGTCACTTCCGATAGAAAAATGCGATTTTTCTGAAAATCGCATTTTCAGAAAGACGAAAGTGACGTTTCTCCTGGATGACGTCACTTCTCATCGAAAAATGAGTTTTCGGGATTTCAGAGCAGAATAAATATTACATTTCAAAAAATCAATTACTAAAATGTTTTTTTAAATATATGTTCACTTCCACACCACCATGTGGTAGAACAACTGGCGCGTTTATTTTTCATAGTACATCCCCAATAGGCATATCACACCAAAGTAGCTAAAAGTAAATTGTACGAATCTCTGCCCTGGATTTTTTGCTTTTACCATTTGCAGAAAGCTTTGTGTCGTCTCGATTTCGGCTTGTTGTTGTTTCTTCGTGCCGCGTTTAGAGAAAATAATAATCTCACAATGAGGAGAGAGAGGAGAGAGAAAGAGGGTTAAGAGTTAAAATATAATCTGGAGTACAAAATGGTACGTCGTGATAAGTCCGAAGCGCAGTGTATATAGGCAATGGATATGTAACGTTTGTGGAAGAGAGAGTCAGCTGTTGCCGTTCAGCTCGAGGCTCTCTCTATACGTATGTATAATACTTATCGGGCAGTAAAGATGTTTACAGCAGCGGCGTGGCGCGGGTTCCCTCGCGCTATCACAATCGCCCACCCAAAAGAACGAGCTACTCTAATTGATTTGTGGATGTGGCCCCGGCGCTATCGCCTCCCCTCGTAACTTAAATTAAATTACACGGAGCAATCGTCTCCATGCTCCCCGCTTGCTGGCCAGCGCTGATCTCGACGAAATGTTGAAGACTGTTTCTCTGTTCTTTTCAACGCTCGTTTTTTATTTTTATATATTTTTTTTCCATGCCACAACGAAGGAAGAAAAACATTTCACAGTTGTTCCATAGTTATCGCCTTCCCCCTGCAACCTCTCGAATCTCTCATCCCTTAGGCTCTCTCGCACGCGCTCCAAACTCCAAAGCTTCTTATCCCCGATGTATATTATTGTATACTATGTGCCTTTCCCCCGACAGCTTTGCCTAGCGAAGAACTGAAAACTCACTGTGTTACCAAAACTCGACCCTCTCGAGGTCTCCACTCAGTGTCAAGTCTTATCTTATCGATGAGACGAAACCGCTGGCAGAAATCGTTTCACGTTCTTTTTACACGACTTTGTTTCCTCGCGTATTTATACTAGACGCACTGTTCTCTTTTCTTCTTCTTTATTTTTATTTTTATTTTATTTTATTCTCTGCACAGTGACGACTGTTAGTCAAATTTCAGTCTCGTTAACCCTAGAAGACTAAACATGGGTCTCGTGAAGTATTTAACTTCGATAGCCCGTAACTGTTACACGTTAATTCTGCATGATATTACCACTTTTTTATGCGCAGAATTGGAGGGGCAGCCTTAAAAGTTGATCCAAAACCGGTAGCAGATTTTTTTTTCGGGCAGGTAATAACTCCATGTAAGCAGGGTTGCGAAAATCTGTAGTCTTCTGGGGTCAAAGAGGCTATCGAGTTACCGATTGTCAATTTTTTCGTCTCTTCAAATTTATTATATTTCGCTAGACGAAAAATGGCAAAGTTCGAGCATGGGTGTTCGGTTGGGTAAGGTTAGCGGTGTATTAGACAGCGAGATAACGAGACTCGTTCGAGAGTGCGAGGAGTCGCAGACACGCGCGCGAGTTTAGCATAGGAACCGTGAGACTGGTATTTCGACGTCGCCAGCCGGTCTTTGTCTCTGCGTTCATTCACGCGGTTTCCGATCCTTCCCATTGATGCTGCGAGGGCACACCGCGCGGCCGAGTCTCCTACGAGGTCTCTCTCGTGACCGGCCGGGAGATATAACCAAGAGAGAAAAACGAAACTATGCAGCCCCGGATGGCGTAACGAAGCCGGGCCGCGCAGGGTCCGGGCTGCCGTGGCCGGGAGGCTGTGTGTTGTCGCACCGCGCATAAATACCTTCCGAGGCTACGGTCCCGTGAGAGCTCGGTCAAAAAGTTAGATCCTTGATCCTGCCGGGGGACCGGACAGGGCCACGGTGGACTCCCTTAGCTATACGACATGACGGAATTGTCCGCTCGTCGGAGATTCTTCTGAATGAACAAGAGCAACCCAGCTTCGATAGCGACGAAGAGGAAGAAGAAGAAAAAGAAGAAGATGAAGAAGGAGGAAAGAGAAGATGAGAAAGAAGGTGCGGCGAGAGTACAACTCGTTAAAAAAAAATCATGACTTTAGGTTACCTACAATGAGGGTGCAAAATGCGAAAAGTCAGCTGTCGTTAGAAGACCAAGAATCGTTTAACTATAGGTAATACAATTAACAGTGAAACGATGAAAAAATTAATTGTAAAGAACATTAGGATGAGCAAAAAAATTAATTAGTAGAAAAAAAAATGGTTGTGACAAATGGAAGGACAAGTTTCTATGTGACAACCTAGTCATTTTTTACCGTATAGAAAGCCAAGCTGGCCGGTCATATCATCCCGAACGAACCCTACTCGAGTGATAACGAAGCTCACAAGCACACGACACAATTGTCCGGCAATGCTGTGGGGAAAAGAAAATTTCTAGGATTAATAGCCCGTCGAGTGTGTCGCTATCGCGTCACCTGGGGCCAAGTTTTCCATCTCGCTGATGTCGTCAAGCCCCATGCATATCGTTGCCTCATTGACGGACTCTCTCGATTTATCACCGGCACTCTCGGGCTCTCGCGTGTTCCCGTGGCTCTTCTATAGTGCTCACATATACGTGTGTCACACCACTGCGGGAGCGCGAGCGGGACGGAGATAGGCATCATTATTTGAGAATAATCTAAAACCGATGGTGATTAGTGGAGGCGGTAGTCGCGTCACCTGGTCGAGCGAAGCGCGGCCTCTCGTTTATACGTCGAAAGGGGTATATGGGAAACGCGTGTGGTGTCACGGGGACCGCTGGTCAAGCGACGTCTCCTCCGCGTTAATCGATCATCGAGCTTAACGCCGCAGCCTCTCCATACATCGAAAGCCGCTACCATCGGGACCGTCCGACGAAGATACCGTGACTCCAATTCCATCCGGACGGCTACTTAGGAGAATTAAGCGACTGGTATCTAGTCAAATCAATAACTCTCGACGTGTTCAATCTCAGTGGGAGCGTTAAAGCGCGCCCGGGGCGATTCGGAACTTTTTCGGAAAGGGTGAGTCGGGGTGATATGGCGGGTGATACCGCAGATCGTTCTATCTCCTCACCAGACGAACGAGGGATTTGAGCTTATGAACTCATTCCAACGAACAGCATCCCCGAGATCTTGTCATGTTCTCCGGAGGATCCGGGTGATATGGCCAATCTACCAGTTTATTTTTTTCAAAATACGAGGACATGCTGGGTAGATTTACTTATAGGTTCCATGAGCTCACTACTGTTGGCCAAAGTATCTGTTACAGGCAAAAATATATCGGGTGTAGTCTCGGAGCGCAGAAAATCCTGAAGGCTTAAAGAGGTCGAATTGGGACGGATTGCTTAAAAAACTAAAAATAATTCTATGAGCTCCTGGTCGCAAGTAAAACGGGTTTTCGCGACAGCAACCCCCTGCTTTTAATCGAGTTCGACCGCAGAAGAAAATCGTCGTGCCAAAATACGATATTTCACGTTATCCCTCCTCACCCCCCCTCGCCCTCCGGGTATAGCTAAGAAGCGTGTAATATACGCCGCGGTGATTTGTAGCCAAGTATCGTGAAGGTGGATGCTGCGCGAGAGAACGCGAGAGAACCGACTCCGGTTGAAATATATCACCGGATGCGAGCGAGAATGTCCGGTCAAGCGGCGGTCCTCCTTGCGCGACCGCCGCCGTCGCCGACGCCCGCACTCTCTTCTCCACCCAAGATATAGGCATACCATGGTCTCCCATCTCTCTTTCTCTCTCACCCGAAC
This sequence comes from Ichneumon xanthorius, assembly GCA_917499995.1. Classification (NCBI taxonomy): domain Eukaryota; kingdom Metazoa; phylum Arthropoda; class Insecta; order Hymenoptera; family Ichneumonidae; genus Ichneumon; species Ichneumon xanthorius. The sequence continues at coordinate 4,736,593 of OU824202.1, read as the reverse complement.
GAACGAAAAAAAGAAGAAAAAAAAACAACACACGGACGCACACCTTTCCCGCTGGAATCTCAAAGAAATCTCCAAAGCTTTTGTTCCCTCGATTCTCCCGACAATTCGGCTACACGGCTCTCGTATCGGTCCCGTTTAAACTACCGGATGCTCTATCTTACGAGCTCCTAAAACTTGTTCTAATATCTTGCAAAGTAAATGCTAATCATGTAAAAGAAAAAAATACCAACGAGACAAGTCCCGACACTGCTGTTCTCCTCCTCGTGAAAATGACAAAGGAAGTGCCTACAGAGATATTCGCGGTGGTCTCTCCTCCTCGCTGAACCTTCCGACCTACCAATTTATTAGCCATTATCCGAGACAATGCTGCTACCTACTGTCCGCTAAACTCGCCTCTGGTATACATATACAGTTATATATATATATATATATATATATATATATGTATACAGGTATAGTATGAACCTCTCAGGATATACGCCGAAGGTTACGGGGTTGACGACGGCACGAGAAAAACTCACCGTGATTCTACCGGGACGAGGAGAGATGGGAAAAGAAAGAGGACGTCTGCTACCGGGGTGGTGCCGTTGGTGGTATGCGACCGCGCGAACGTGAAGGCTAAGAGACAAGTGAAATTGTTCGCTAAGCGATCGCGGGTATATAAGCTTTATAACAGCTCCGGCACAAACTTCGTCGGCGTGTGTGCAGCCATCTTCACCGCCTTCGACGAGATCCTTCCTCTCGTCGGGAGAGGAGTATAGTGGGTAGTCTTCCTCTGGTTCTCTCTCTTTCCCATCTATCCCTATCGCTCTCGCAAGCTGTGGTGCCCGCACAGCCGAGCGGCGCACCACGGACAACTCGAAGAAAAAGTCGCCTAATTGATGCTTCGTCTTTGTTTTGGTTAATTCCAACATGGTTCGGCCATTAAAACGTCCCGCGGTATCGGCAAGCCCGATCTCCGGTGCGAGATAAATGATGACACCCGCTACGGGGGTATCCATACTTACCAGCACCAGTTCCCTCACCATCGGCAAACGTGTATGTAGCCAACTATATAGCCACGAGTCTATATGGGCGCCGACGAGGCGCAAAAGCCCCGCAAAAGACCTGCTGATCGGGCCCAGCATTCACTATGGACCAGTTGATGCTGGATCGGTTTATGTATCGATATTCCTTGATAGCTCACAATCTTTCGATCTATCATTCAACATTGGTAATAAACGCATACTCAAATACTATTTCTCTCTCTCTCTCTCTCTCTCTCTCTCTCTCTATCTCTGTATGGGAATGTGGAAGAAATGTGTTCGTTTCTTTTTTTTTTGCTATAGTGCACGCGAGCGCTATTAGCACGTACGTTGAGAGAACGTGAGCAGTGAAGGCTCGAGTGGCATTAATGGCTCTGGCAATCGCCACTTAAACATTGAGGTATTAATGTAAACATGCATTTCTGATAGCGATAGGCTTAGCGAGAAAGCGGTTGGCGACACACACACACACACACACACGTTCTGAAATGTAAACGTGTATCGGGAGAATGGATTTATGGATGGTAAAAAAAAGATGTGCAAAAGTGATGGATTTTCTACCATTTTGATAACACTTGAGTAAACATCGACTTAACACGAAAAAAAAATCCATTAAATTATTGTATATACTTGTGGGAATGTAGGATAAAAGTGATGAATATGGACCACCGTTGCTCTCGTCCGTTTTCCATGTTAGATCGATTTCATTATCAACGGTCAAAAGAACATATTAAAGACAGAGTAACAATTTAACGAAAAATTTAAAAAAAGACGACAAAAAAAGTATCCAGAAGCGGATTGAATAAAATAAACCGATACACGGACGGGGTTATCCTCAATCGAGACGCGATGATTCTACGGATTGGAACACCTTTTTCGTCCGCCTTGTGCGACGAAGAAGCCATTGGGTGCAAACAAAAAGATCGAGATGAAACGCAAAGGTTCGTCCGGCTGTATAACCGTTGGGGATGCCGAAGCGTTTAATTAAATTAACGCTTAGCTTAGATTAACGAAGGTGTGCGAGCCTCCTCCGGGCAAGAGATCGGAGATGCATAATGAGTAGAGTATCGGAAAGATTGACCTCAGGTGGCCAGCACGATCGCGTCCCTCTTTTTGGGTGGTCCGCGATGAGCGACCGCGGGGCACTCTCTCTACTCCGTTGCCTTCGGACTCTCTCCGGGCTGCTTCCATTCGCCTCGTTACCGCCACCACAAACTTCGACGACAGAATTTTATTGCCAGTTTTTCTCTCGACGATTATTTAGCGGTTTACGAGGAGGGTCTATCCGCGACGGTCCTCTCGCGTTCCCTGAGCGATCTCCTCGTCTCATCCACCTCGACGGATTCTCCCCGAGCTCTCGAACTCTGTGTCTCTCTCGAAACTATTTACGAGCCCGAATAACCCTTTACAGCAAACGGCCTTTTTCGTGTCTCTCGAAAATACGTCATACGCACAGTTTACTCGAATTATATAGAGGAGAAACCAATGAATTCCTATCCCTCCCTGTCCGCGTGTGTTACCACGGTGAGCTAGGGTATCCGCGAAGATGGCAAGACGGATAAACCTGCCGAGATCTTCGGCGGCGATAGGACGCGCGAGCGCGGCAAACCCGTCGACGGAGTAATTAAATTAAAACCAATTTTATTGGGCGGGAGACAACGGTGATCTCGACGATCCACGCTCCCGCAAAGATCGTCGAATCTTTAATGTCGCTTTTATATCCTCAAACAAATTCTACCCGGCCGAGATCACCCGGCTTCCCTTTTTCTACCCGATTATCGTTGTACGTCAGTTTGGCATTTCATTGACATTTTATTGAGGTACTTTGAAAACTGATATTACAAGGTGAGAGTATTCCGTGGGAGATGCGCGAGTGATTTTCGAGCTCGCGAAGGGGGGAAGCTCGATGCGAACGTTGTAACTTTTTAAGGCCCGGCTTAAAAGGAGGATTATCATGCGTTTCTTCTTTTCACTTTGAAAAAAAATGTCCGGTTTTTTGTCCCAAGGCGGCTCTACCGGGAAGACTTTGACAATATTACTGAGAATTCTATTATAAGAATTTTCATCGGTACGTAGGGTTTTTATTACAACCTCCGTGTCACGTCAACGCACTGCAAATGGTGTTTTTTCTCTGAATAGCCGACGGCAAACGGTAGGTGCAAGTTCGGACAATGTATATTGTTGGACAAAGATGTGGACGAGTCACACATAGGTATCGCGATAAATCCGTCGCAGCTATTGATTACTGATGTGTATTACGTATTCAAGGGGCTTGATGTTGAGTCAGGTGCTTCCGAGTAAAATGGGGTATATAACAATGCTACGTGTCGCCGACGCCGCCCACGTACTACCGACGACGCTTTCTCTCTCTCCGTCTCGTAACGCGTAACTCGTTGTTCAACTTTTAACCACCCGCGAGGACGGCGGCACGTGGCACACGGCGCACGTGTCGGCGAGTCATCCTGTCACGTAGTCGAGACGAATCCCTCTTTGAGTTTCGCCTCTTTGTGGCGAAGAATGGGGTATCGAAGAAAAAACAAAAAATTAGACTGCTAACTGAATCGAGTCCAAACATGGAACTACTTGTTGTGTGCATTGCGAAGAATTTGTGGGCCTGATGGACTCATTTTAGTATGATTTCATCTTTAAGCCTAGATCTTGGTGCAGCCGGCTTTTTTGTTTCTAGAGACTGTAAGTTTGAAACCCTGTAAAGTTATGCGAAACAATGTCTTTCTCACCCAAGACGGGCGTGGTCGGTGTCAGAAACTGCACTCAAGTTTTTCCACGGGTCCCGGCAGTGACGGTCAGACGAAAAGTCTCATCGGATGCGGATATGACGCCAGCCTTCGATGAGACTTTTCTTTTAAATGTGAACACCTGTCCGGTTTAGAAAAGTTGACTACAGTTTTAATTACCGACCGTGGTATTTCACACGCTCTTAATCAATCGTAGCGAAACTTAGATTGACCTTTTGCCTAGATTCTGGCGTATCGATTTCCCTATAAACAAGCCCAAAAATATCAATCCTGGACAAAACAGCGGAGGTAGGAAGATGGTAAAAATAGCAGTGATTTTTTAGGAGTCGTCTCAAATGGATTACCGTTCATTCAAATTGTCGCGAACTCCGGCAATTTTGTGGACTTAGATATCGAGAGAAAAGTCCTCTAAAAGTGTGCAACCAGTTACGTCGATGTGCTGGGGGAAATGACTGCGTGTGCTTTTTTTTTCTCGTTGAGACCGAAAGGTGATTCTCATAGCTGCGAATGGTAGAGGTCCCCGAAGCAAGGATCCCCCTGATTCATTCAGTCCCTTTTTATCTTGGAATTCGTCCCGGAAAGGACGCTTCTTTTCTTGGAAGGCGAGAGGAGGGGGTAGGGGGAGAGGGTTCTCCAGGTCTGTCGAAGAGCGCGGTCCATTGCGAAGGTGAGGGAACGCCATGGACCGCAGAGCCGGGCTGATAGTAACTGCGTGAGCTGTTCCGTCCCTGATGCTCGTACGTCGACCAGACCCCTCTCTCGCTTTCCCCTCGCTACGCTCCCTCTCGCGCGTAGACGCGCATCAATGGGGCCTCCATTCAGTACCTCTCCGGAGAGCCGATCCTATCGGGCCTTCCTTTCCGAGAGCACCAGCACATCCATCTTCCTGTCCCTAATTATTTTTCAAGATGCTGCTCCTGCTCCCCTGCTGCACCTCCATACCTTTTTTCCCCAACTATTCGTTCCAGCGACCACTGAGGCCACGTGCTCGACGGGCCGACTTCTCTCACCGCGCAAGATCACTGTTACCTTCAGGTATATATCCGACTAGGTATACTTATCCACTGATATCCCCCTAACACCGAACACTTTTACCGGCTCTACTAATGATCCTACTCGACGAGTTATGTTTCCTCTATCTGTCCATTGATAGTGTTACCCGCGAGATAGGCAGTATACGATTTACCATACACGAGCCCGAGCATGAGTACGAATAGATCGAAAAACGATTTTTTTTTATCTACCAAATTGAGAAGATAAAAATTGGATCTGTAGGCAAACGCGGTCTTACTGCCGAACGAAGCAGTGAACTAGCTAACCCAACGCTTCGATACGTCTGTACATTTATAATTCATTTATTTATGACGAAGTTAAAATTACCAACTCAAAATCATACTCAAATCGATCTTCAGATGACGTTTATTAAGATAAAAGAAATGTTTATTTGCCTTAACAAAATCCTTATTATGTTCAAATGATGGCTATTCTTTACTATCAGTAAAAAAAAATTATTCGAAGTAACTATTTATTGATTTGTACTTTAGAATAAATGTTTATTCGATACAAAGAAATCGAATATATGAAAATCTGATTTTAAATCGATATTTATTCCCGCTGAAGAAATCATATATCTATCTGGCGTCAAAAAACGCGGCTATTGTCCGGCAGCGCGTATTACGGAATCGTCAAAGCGTCAATCGTCTTGAAACATCTTTCGCGGATAGTACAAGACTGTATTTATTCCGTGCGGTGAACCGCTACATTGTAATAGAGAGGCAACTCATCGGTTTGTTTTTAGGAAACTTCGTTTACTTCAAGCTGTGGTTGTGGAATGAGTGCTCGAAGAACCAAATTCGATATTGATTAAGAGTATAATCGCACATTAACATTAAATATTAAACATTAACATTAAATATTAGTTAATGTTAATGTGCGACGTGATTAGTGAAGTCGAGTGACGATAATTGATCTGGGAGCTTATTTAATAATAAAACATTGCTTGTTGATGCTTCGTTGATAATAAAAATGACTTTATTTAACAAAAAAATCGTTTTGCGTCATTCTTAAATGACATTATTCCCATAAAACTAACAGCAACAAGTCCGTCGCGAAATAACAAAAAAAAAAATTTGACATAAATGTTTGTTGATCAGATCCATATAAACATGATTAAATAATGAAAATAATACTATCAAACAAATAAATATATTATAAATTAATGAACGCTCTATTAAGTTATGAAGCATGTAAACATTTTTCTTCGTCCCTAATAAATTTTCTTTGCTTGGAATACATTTTCGTCTGAGTGCACGTCCAGTTCCAAAATATCATTTTTCGACCCGAAGTGACGTCGTACCGGAAATATGTAACATCCGGATTGAAAATCTAATTTTTCGACGGAAAATGCTTCCGGTCGAATAATTAAATTTTCAAACCGGAAGTGACGTATTTCCGCTATGGCGACACATCACAAACAAACAACTTTTCTAAATATATATAAGATATACTGGAGAAGTTACTACATCATTCATGCATAAACTATAATTTGTTGTCTTTTCTTCTGAGACAGGCGATTATCGAGTCCGAACGGTGTTACGAGTGTGCCAGGATGAGCGAGTCAGTAGTCGAACAGCGAACATCGTCCGGAGAAGTTACGACAACCAGCTTTCTACGTGGCCTATCTAAAGTGTTGTTTCGTGTATTGTATCTGATTGAAATAATTGATAGATCAATCAAGATATTATTTTTGTTACTGTGAACTAGCAGAGTTTTACAGCGAAATTCTAGAATCTTACGAGCGGCTGAAGGATTGAAACGTGTTTGATATCCGAGTATAGGCGCGTGCCGAGACACCGCTGTCACGAGACTGGTACCTCTCGTTCATCGAATAATCGATATTCAAAAAAAAAAAAAAAAAAAGTGAATGGAGGTGTTTTCTCGGAAACTAGGTGTCGTAAATTTGATGTCGATTGGAGCAATCTGAGGATTCTGAGGACTGTCGTAAGACGACACGAATTACCGCGGTCGGTAACGAAAACTGTAATCCATTTTTACAAGGCTTCGGATCGTTTCTGAACAGAAGCAAATTGTTGGCGTCTTCATCTGTCAGATGGGCAGAGACTAAGAATTTGTGTTTCCCTGTAAACCTTTAACACCTTGGGAAAAAATGGATTACATTTCTTTTTTCAAGTTTCACATCACCTCGACTGCCGTCGAGCATCGGGACAGTTACCTCGGTCGCTAGACCGAGGATAGAAATATCGAAGCACGAGCGAGAGATACGCACGAGCTTATGGGTAATACGTAGTGCATAGGCGGATCGAGGAAGAGCGAGGGAGCGAAGAATAAAAGGTAGTGAAAAGGCTAAGGCGAGGGAGAGAGAAAAGTTGATTCTTGGCGGGGGGTGGTGACAGCGGGCAAGGACCGCGGGGGGTAGAACTCGAAGGTAACGTGGAATTTAAGCACGAATGGCCACGCAACAGCGAGGAGCCGTCACTTCGAACGAAACCGGGCATCCATTACCTCCTGGTGGCCACAGTGCCACAGGCACAACTACCACCAACCCCGGGCACTCTCGTATCTTATATTAATATATTATTTACCTCGCCGGCTCGGCTATAACTCCCGCCGCCGCACTGGGCTGCCGCCGGATAAGAATGGCCTCGTGTCACATACCTATCATTGTTTCCATTACTCAAATCACAGCATGCACCGCCACAGACTAGACTTGTATCTCGCTGCGTGCGACGCGATATTGCCACGTTGCTTAGATAGCTTTGTTTTGTATTTATTTATTTATTTATTTATTTATTTATTTATTTATTTATTTATTTATTTATTTATTTATTTATTTATTTATTTATTTATTTATTTATTTATTTATTTATTTATTTATTTATTTATTTATTTATTTATTTATTTATTTATTTATTTATTTATCTATATATTTATTTATCTATTTATTTATTTATTTATTTATTTATTTATTTATTTATTTATTTATTTATTTATTTCATCAGCTACGAACCTTCGTCGATCGCAATATTCGCCGGGAGACGCGGTACACGTGTGATTTGGAACTAAGTTCGAATCTATAACCAAAAAAGTCGGACCTCTGTTTCACTGTGAAAAAATTATTTTTTTTCAAAATTAGACGAATAGAATGAGAAGTCGCTGCATCAATTTTTGATGCATTTTTTTTACCGCAGCCTATCGTGTTTTTTATTCTGTATCTTATCCGTACACTGCTCGTAACTCGAGACACTATCGACGGTAAAGAGAAATTTGTCGGGAGTGTAAATTATATCAAGTTTGGAGCACAAAATATAACCATATTATCTTTCCCCAAATCTTACAAGCCTCTCCCACTTTCTATAGTAAAATCATATTTACGAGTGGTTAACTGATCGACAATTTCATCCAATTTTACCAATTTTACCAACAATCAAAGGTTGAATTTGGATACATTTACCAAGCCGCTTTACGAAGCGACCTTTCGTCGAAACTTGAGAATCGTGAGTGTATGATGGATCTTTTGAAAGGACGGCGAATTGCTCGCCGAATCGACGTCGAGGAATCCGCTCGTTGTACAACTAGAGCTCCGGCTAGAGTTATAGCCCGCGTTATACTCCCGCAGAGAGACCAAGAGGGTCTCCACCCGGCTGGACTTTATGGTTGGTAAATGCAACGAGGCAGCAAGCTGTATCGTTCATGCCGTGGCGTATTCATTTCCATGCCAACCTCGTAAAGCCGACTTAATTTAATGTAGCGGCCGTGGCGGACGCGACGCGACACTCTCTATAGGTACACCTCTTCTTCTGCTGCAGTCGACGCCGCCGCCGCTGCCTCTTATGAAATCATATCGCGCGCACACTTCCCGCCTGGATAATCTCCGAACACCTAAATAATGCCCCGAACATTCGTGGACCAGGAGTATTCCTTCGTATTATACTGTTGTACAAGCTTCAGGACCGATTACTGTACCGAGGATTAATAACGATACGCTTCAGCTCTGTTCACCTGCTTCGGATTAATTTACCCAAAAATAGTCTGTCCAATTGGCCTGACAGAAATAGGAATTGGTAATATCGCTGCTTAAATTTTTTTCGAACTTAATTGAGCGCTTTTATATATTATCAGGGTTTCAGCATCACAGCACGTTTATTTTATTTGTCCACTAATAAATGAGTGCACTTTGTATTGTATTTATTAGGCCTCTCATTGCGATTTTCCTGCTGTGCTTACGACCAAACGAAAATTCAAACAAATTCAAATAGCCACCCCGTGAACGTGTTACATGCCTTCGAGAAAGTAAACGCGGAGCTGAAGGGGCAAAAAGGCTTGAGAGTCCCGAAGGGAGAACAGCTATTACGCTTTTTTCTCAACTCTCGTCCTAATGCCCAACGAATGGCCAAGGATAAATTCATAAGCTTGCGAGAAAACAAGCTCGAGGGATGCAGAACACGCTCGGATTATTATATATCCTTTATGTACCGCATGATCCTATTACAGCCAAATCTGTTACGTTGATTTCCCAATCGTTGAAACGTCGAGGAAAATAGGGTAAAAGTGGGGAATATGAACCGGTCCATATATCATTGATTTACGTGTTAATCGAGGTGGGTCATATTCACCACTTTTACCCTAATTTACAAATTGAACGTTGCTCGACTTAACCTCCTATTTTTATTTTCGGTAAATGAACATTAAACGGACTCGACATATTTGTGCATCGGTTAAATAAATATTTAATGGGTGAATTACAAAAATTCCCTGTGCTCTTTATTTATTCAACCTCGCAAGATCCGAATTGTTTTTTTCCGTCATTCAGAATTTCCTCCGAGTCTCGGGAGCGAGTCTTGTCCGTAAGCCACCCTGTGTCTTCTATTCGCGACGGTGAGGCATCCGAAACTTTGAGCTGAAAATGGTTGCACATGCCGGCGAGAATACATATTTTGCCCAAAGAGTAGGGTAGAGAAGGGGCGAGGTAATAGGAGAAGAGACTTCGGAGCATAACGCTAGCTGGTTCCAACTTGGTTATTTAACTTTACCGCGATGCGGTACGGGAGCGGCGGCGCATCGCACTCTGTGTACTTTGGTGAAGGAAAACTTTTACAGTTTGCTCGTATTAAGACAAGACGCGGCAGGGGAACGGAGCTCCGACGACGACAAGAGAGGAAAAGTCGAGAGAATCTCTCACGGCGTATATACAAGGGAGGGGCAAGGAGGATAAACAATACAGGAGAATATAGCGTATAGAAGCTGAAATTTTCAAAATAGCAGTGTAGTTTAAACTGTACCTATGTACGCCCTCAAGCTACATACATATAAACGCGCCAAAATATAGTGTACCGACGGCGTTTACAAAAGCGATGTTGGATCGTAAAGATGCGTAAAAAATGAACCTCCTATTTTCACCTAAGTGTTTCGAGTTTGCTGTGAAATCTTTGCGCGGCAAAAAAGGTTTGTGCACAACGAAAATGTCTTATGCATAATTAATTTTCTTGGTTTTTTTTAGTATTTTTAGAAATCAATGAACAGGTATTTTTTTCTAAAAAACATTGTAATATTAACGTCCCGTTCTTACAATGTTAAAAAAAAAAGATTATGGACAAGATTAAAAGATTATGGACAAGACATTTTTTCTTAAATTTGTAATTCGTGTAAAAAATGCGTGATTCTTTTTTTTACTTACTAAGATAACGCTGCCATCGCTGAAAGTTCAATAAACAAGATTCTGATTTTCATTCTCGGTACCCACAGATTAAACGCCGAGAATGGTGTGAAAAGTTGGTGCAGGTATTTACACACGTAAATCGTGTTGAAACAACACACTCGATTTTTTAGTGTGCAAGCGGAGAGAACACAAGTTCCTGTTTCACGAAAGTTCGCGGTGCACATAGCTCGTGCAAACTGTATATAAAGGTCGCCCGTCGACGGGGCGAGCAAGCGACGTACTGTTCAAAATGTTGTATGCATGTACGTACAAACTTCCCCTCCGAATAACTTTTCAAATCCCAGAGGGATCCCCCCGACAGCCCGATTCCTGTGCGAACCTTTTCACAATCTTTTTCAAACTCTGGCACCACAACGAAAATCCTTTGAAACTGTAGTCGTCTGCATCGATATATACATTTGATAAAAGAATATATAGTTCACAAAAAAAGTCAACACCGGTATATTTTTTCATCTCAAAATCCTAAATACTAAAAAAGATAGAAGAGTCTGATAACGCGATGGAATCTCAATTTTTCAGTTTGTTTGGGGTTTCATGGACCCCAGCGAGGTAATTTCGGGTTAAAGTTTACAGAAATCCTTGCTACCAATTTTCAATCAATTTTTTGCGGCTGTACCTCCCTTTTTCCGCTTTATAAGGAAAGAGTCCACCACCTATCGCAAAACGTCGTTCCAGCCGGAAAACAGAATCGCAGCAAACAGAAGTCCACGAAAATACTGATGAAACTTGTCTCTGTTAGTGAGATCCACCCATCGACGTAGTATATTTCTCGACGCTGGGTTTAATGGCAAGTTGGCAAAGCAATCGGAGAAAAGCCAACGACAAAGCCATAAAGCAACGGAAATCCTTGGAAACTATAGTCGCGTGCATCGATATATACATTGATAAAAAAATATATAGTTCATTAAAAAAGCCAAAACACAGGCATATTTTTTCAGCTAAAAACCGTAAATACTCAAAAAGAATAAAAGAGTCTGATAACGCAATGGAATCTCAATTTTTCAGTTCGGATGGGGTAGTTCAGGGTTAAAGTTTACAAAATTCCTTGCTACTAATTTTCAATCAATTTGTTACGGTTGCACCTCCCTTACTACCCCATCTCAAAACGTATTTCCAGCCGGAAAACAGCATCCCAGCAAACAGAACTCCACGAAAATACTGACGAAGCTTCCACTGTCTCCGTTAATGAGATCCATCTATCGACGTAGTATATTTCTCGACGCTGGGTTTAAGGGCAAGTTGGCAGAGCAATCGAAGAAAGGCCAACCGCGATCGGGATGCTGTTGGGAAACTCGTCACGCGAAGGGATTATCACCGCGGCAATTGGCGCGACTCTGTGTCCGTGTATGTGTATCCCTACGTGTCTCTGTTATGGCCTGCTGACGGCGAACGTGTCAGCTTCGTTAGCGGGATTAGACAGGGGCGTCGCGTTGGCTAGCGCTTGTCTGACTCGGACCGTCCGTTACTACTAGGAATCCTCTGCTTTCATCTCGCTCCCCGCAGATCGCTACTTTGTCCTCATCTCGGTTCTCTCATTCCCGCATCAGCTACAACACTGCCTACCCATTGCCCGCACACGGAACTTTGTCTCGTTACCGCGAATTATCGGTCTTGCCATTCGTCGTCGAGTGCCTCTCGAAGCAGCCCCGCGGAACGTTCGTTAGCAAAACAGACACGGCCTTTGCGTAACGAAAGATTGTCCCGGGACGTGCCAGGATCGTGTGCAGCACATGTACGAATGTAATCTCGAAGTGAGCTCCGCCAGCTACGTTAACAGCCAAGAAGTAGTCCGCACCTAGTAGATTCAACCGGGCCTGATCGATTTAACTCCCGGGACAAACAGACGGACAAAAAACAAGGTACCTGCTTAGTTCGTCGAGGGTAGGAGATGGCAGCACGTACCGCGGAGCACTGCCTGCCGGTTTGAAATTAAAACATGGGAGGGAGAGGAGAGAGAGAGAAAGTGAGAGGGAGAAGGATTAAACTTGATAGAAAAGGGGGCCGGACGAACGAGGTGGAGCCACAGTGAAGAACGCGAGAGACATGCACACGAGGAGAAGACCGAGAGAAATACGATAGTCTCTCTCGGGCGTACACGACACCCGACAGACGAAAATAAAAAAAAATAAAAAATGGAAGAAAAAAGAAAGAAAATCAAAGAATGGAACAACAAGTTTTAGCTTTGTGACTGGAGTTTCTCTTCGGTTTCTCTTCTATGTGTTCCTTCTCTCTTCGCCGGTGGCGAATGAGAGAAATAGAGGCTCAGTGAGGGAGGGAGGGAGCGCCGCGGCTCTCGTCTGGTTTGCTGCCTCGGGGGCCGCGTATCCGAGCTGCGCCGGTGGGGATGAGCTCGCACGGCCCTCTCTCCTAATGATTACGTGGAAATAATGAAGCATGACGCGAAACGCTTTGGTATCGCGAAGGGGCGTTACCCGGAGTCTTCGCGGTACCGCCGCCTTTTGTATCAGCATATAATAATAATAAGAATGGAGTCGGCTCGTGGGGAAGGTGGTACTAATGAGGTTGCTCCTGGCTGCTCCAGGCTCGAACGAGAGATCTCTTCAGGTAAGAAGACTCGGCTTTAATCGAGAGAGGGAGCGGGAGAGAGAGATTGAGAGGATTCGAGCAGGGGGTACGAAAAAAAAGGTGGAGATGGAGCTTGTAGGCTGCTCTGGTACATGAGATCATCTCGACCGTGGATTGGTCGTTGGATGCTGAGCAAGAAACCTCACGTGGTTGGACGAGAACCGGCGTTCCGAACTCTGGAGAGAGACGAGAGAGGGAGAGGGAGAGAGAGTCCCGACTGACGCGCGGCGGCGCCTCTCTGACCCGATGCATCAGATGAAAATAAGGAGAAGAAAAAAAATATGAGGTTAATAAAAAACAAAGGGCTGTTGGCGCTTCTTCGGCTTCGTCGATATACATTACCAACGTATATTTTTTTTCTTTTTCGAATGCAGGTTGAAAAAAACATTTATTAGATTCGGTACGAAAATGGCTGTTTTCCGCACGCCTCGCTTGCGCAAAAACCCGCATTTTTACACTTTGTGAAATAAAATATTGTACGATACTCTTGCGAAATGGTACATTTTGATATGAGTGCGAAAAAACTTTTTCTGACGAGTGTGAGTTTGTCACACGAGCTGAAAGCGAGTGTTGCAATCACACGAGATCAGAAAAGTTTTCGCACGAGTATCGTACAAAATTTTATTTCCCAAGATCTGAAAATGGGGGTTTTCGCACGCGAAGCGTGGGCAAAACCGCCATTTTCCCACCGAGTAATGTAAAACTTTTTATGACACTCGGTGTGAAAATGGCGGTTTTTTCGCATGCTTCACGTGCGAAAACCCCCATTTTCACGCCTTGTGAAATAAAATTTTGTTCGATACGCGTGCGAAAAACGTTTTCTGAACTCGTGTGATTGCAACACTCGCCTTCGGCTCGTGCTGCAAACTCACACTCGTCAGAAAAGTTTTTTCGCACTCGTATCGAAATGTACTATTATTACACTCGGAGCGAAAATTGCTGTTTTACGCACGCTTCGCGTGCGCAAAACGCTCGTTTTCGCGCGTTGTGAAGTACGAATAATTTGATACGATACACGTGCGAAAAACTCACACTCGTCACAAAAAGTTTAACTGCAATAGTATCGTAAAGTACTATTTTTCGAGTTTTTTAAAACTCTATCAAGAAATGTCTAGGGTGAATATTTTTTTGAGTGTGGGTCGAATTGAATAGTTATTTTTTTTATGCGTGTACAAAAATCTTGGGTACCAGTAATTTTTTTAATCGGAGTTCGAAAATGAGTTGCGCGAAACAGGGAACCAGGTTGAAAGTGTTTCGACAAATCAGTCGAAGTATCAATGACTGTTATTGGATAAATTTATGATCGACGATGCCAGGGATGAATTTTCATTTTACTATGGGAAACGCTTAACGAGTATACGGCGAATCGATCATATAACAAGTGGTCGTTTCGCAATCGACGAATTGTATCTATACACCGACATTTGTCAAATAAAATAAATACCTGTCACGGTTATTATGTGTGCGAATGCGCGTCGATGATGGATCGCGCGATTCGTCAGTGGAGCGTACACGAAGCGAGCTCGATATCTGTAAACTTTGTGTCGGCGCGAGTGATTTTTGTCTGTGCTCCTTTTTTTGTCTTCTATATCATTTAAACGGACGTAGCGCGCGGCATTGACAAAGAGTCGTGGGTCCGATAGCGGTTAGCTTATGGATCGTTCGATGTGTGCGCGTGCGGCCTTCGGGGCTTTTATCGACACTCTTTCTGGACGGAAAGGAAAGAAAGAGGAAGATGCAGGATCCTTTTTTTTTCTTTTTTTTTTCGAGGCCAGGAAATCTCACGCTTGGCTTAATTAATGAACGTCGGCGGGGAAAGAGAGCGAGCGCCGGCTTCGATCTTCTTTATACGCCGCGCGCCACTTCTCTCGCTTTTATATACGCTTCAAACTTTATCTATCCATCTATCTAAGTTGTAGGTAGCTCGTATATCTGTGAGGGAATCTCTCTCGAGGAGGACATCAGGACCAAGCTCTCTTTCTGTCCCTCGCGTCGGTTAACGGCGGCTGGGGTCCAATTTTTGTTTTCCAAAGATCAAGCGCGACGACGAGAAAACGACCCTTTGCGCTCGGCTGAGTCAAACCGTTGAGCACATCAGCCTCGGATTCTCTTATGGTAGTGTGAGCAGAGTCGACTAGTCGAGAGTGAGCTCCGGTACGAACATTTTTAAACATCGCTATTTCAATTTTGAAAAAATAGTTTTAATAGAAATAAATAATATATGTATTTTTTTGAATTTATCGATATTTTTAATACTTTAAAAATATTTTTTTAATTCTGAAAAAATTTGACGAATTTCATTCATTCATTTAGGTTTAAAAAACGAGCTTTTTAATAGAGAATTTTTTAACGATTTAGGTGTAAAAAATGAGCTTTTTAATAGAGAATTTTTTTAACGATCTTTTTAACGAAAATAAAGAAAACATGATTGTTTCCTCAAATCGTTGACATCCCCATTAAACTTGGCGATGGCGTCGTTAAAGATATAATCGTAAATATCGTCAAAGATTTTTCACAAGCGACTACAGAGTCTAGTACGCAGTCTCGACGAGATATATGTTTTAAGTGCTATTATTTATCAAAGATTATAAAAATAAATCTCGACGCGAGATCGCGATAATCTTTTACTTTTCCACATATGCCGGTTCTGATAAAACATATCCGATTGAAAGAGTTTGTGTGCGAGGTTGGGTTTCCATATCTCTCCGGACTCCGCGCGCCATAAGGTTACACGTCGACAGAATCTCTCGTGGCGAGCGGCCAAAAACTCTTTGAAGATAATCTCGTATCGTTACAAATCGTGTTTGATTTGCGGCAAATACACGGCGCGAGAGCACTCACGCGCGGAGAGAGACGACGAAGAGATAGATAACAGAGCGGAGTATATAGTCGCGCACGTCCGCCGGGATTGCGGATGGCATGAACGCGCGGTTGTGGATCACCCGAGACGAGCTCACTCGCTGAGCCACCTCGTTCTACATCAATGTTTATCTACTGATACATACAACGATGGCTATATACATGGACGTTTGATACATGGGAAAAGCGGTGCTTGCTCGACCGCAAACTTTGAATTTTACGATTATCGAGCAGTTATTAAATTATTAATTATCAATTATAATTATCAATGAATCTTATATATATTTTTAAAACATACGTATCGTCATACAGGTAGTACGTTACTCTCGGTACGACGTCACTTCCGGTCGAAAAATGAGATTTTTAAACCGGAAGTGACGTCCGGTGCGCGGTCACTTCCGGTCGAGAAGTGAGATTTATCGAACAAGAAGTGATGCATTTCACGACGAAAAATAAGATTTTCAAGAAATGACACTTTGTGGTTTCTAAATTCCATCGTCCATACAATTTATAAATAACTGTTTGAGATTTTTTTTCAAATTTTTTCCTAATCTTTTTTCGACTCAAAGTAAATAATGCCAGACAGCATAGAAATCAAACAACCGTGGGAAACATTACTCGGAAAGCATTGTTGCGAGTTCTACCCGGATAGAAAATTTTCAGCAAAGTGGAGCTGTCTACTTTGCAGTTAACTTATAGTTCGAGACTCATTGACGTCTCGTTCCCGCGCGGCCTCCTTATAACATAATTGATGGGCGGAATCTCTCGCGAAGCAGGGCAAACGAGGTAGAGTATCAATATATATATATATACAACCCCTGAAGCTGAGGTACGGAAGAGGGGGGGGGGGAGGGAGGGGGGTGTGCAAAAGGTGGAAACAACCAGGGGCTCTATCAATCCGGAGGGATATTAATCACTGGAGAGTCTCTACATCGCCCACTAGCTCCTTAGGTGCTCTCCATGCCCAGCATCCATCCACTTGACGGCGCTTATAAGTAGCTCTAGGACTATATAGAGACCTCGTAGTTCCACGAGGGCGCTGCTTCGCGCATCGTGCCCCCAGCAGCATATTAACCTTGATTTATGGACCAGCGTCCCTCTCAGGCTCATCTACTCTCCTATGTTTTATACCATACCTATATCTATATGCGGAGCTCGCGAGATATGAGCTACCTGTAAGACCCGAGGATCGACACTGAAGCCCATTAAGTCATACGAACATCCCTTAACCCTCTGCCGATAATCGAACTCAATGGCACCTCGCGTTTTGAAGTGATAATCGAATATGTGTACTATCGGTAAAGGGTCAAATGTACTTTTGAAGTGTTTCATGTTAAAAATTTTAACGATCAAGTTACGAAAACCCTTAACCCTTTGCCCACAATAAAACCCTATGAGCCAAAGAAAAACGTTCGCATTATCGGCAAAGAGTCAAATTTGACATTCGATTTTTTATGTTAAAAAAAAATACTGACACAATGATTGATGCGGTATATTAAAAGGGGGTCAATGAGGTATGTGTCTGGTTACATTGTTACATCTCATGCATTATCTACATGCATTATCTACCGTCTCCCACTAACATCTCTTGCTTAACTTTGCGAATAAAAAAAAAAACAAAAGTAACTCCAGAGGTTTTTGGTAAGAAGCGTAAGAGTATTAGAGAACACAAGTCGCGGAGGAGAGACGTGAGCGCCAAGGCACTTTCCACCCCCTCGGCGTGGCCTTGCGCCTGCGAGGGGCCGACGGCCTCTCGGCGTTCCCGTGGGTGGTTGCGGGTGGTAGTAGAGGACGACACGACAATTTTGCGGAGTGGGGAAACCCGGCATCGGGTAAAGTGGTGGGAGGGACGGGGGGGATAACCGTGTTCCCACCCCTCGAACGACGAGAATCAAGCGACGACTCGCGCAAAGTCCCCACTTTTCTCGCTCCTCCTCAAAGCTCCTCTCTCTCCGTTCCTCGCGAAGGTGGAGGCGAGTCGAGTCTCACTCTCTCTGTATCTATCTGTAAAAGCTTCGTACAAATGCAGCCTCGACCTGTGCTGCCACCTCAACGATTCTAACGTCAGTCCGGGCAACCATTCGATATTCCCGCTGTGGATGCACGATAGATCGTCGGAGTACGAGCCGAGCACTCGGGGTTGATCTTTGGCTCGCTGATCGCAGACGATCGACCATCTCTCGTAACTAAAAATTGCTCTGCGCCATCAGGCAAGGATTTTTTATGTTACGATGAAATTTTGTATTTAATTTTTCTTTTTTTTTTTGAATAAGCTTGGGACGGATAAAAATTGAATATTGTTCGAAAGAACAATCCAATAACGACTAAACTTTATACGATGTTTTTACGAGATCTATAACTCGGAGTCGGGGAGAAGCTGGATTGAACTGCACGAAGCGTATGTCTCGTATAAACCTCTCTCGCGACAGAGGTGGAGAGAATGCGGGAGGGACGAGAAAAGCAATATGCAAACTTTCATTCCATATCGTCGTGAAAGCGCGCATCGTTGGGAAAATTGTATTTCGTGATATAATACATACGTGCGGCAAAATTTAATTCGACGGTACGTGAATACGCGTCCACGGGAGTTTTAATTTCCTTCACCGGCGACTGGGATCGCTAGTTGTGAATACCGAACGATTCGAGGCGAGAAAAGTTCGATGGTTGATTATTCAGTTTAATAGAGATCACAAAAATTGGCCGATAAAACAGTTTGTTTCGGAAGCAAATTTCACACATCAACGCTTCGCTATCGAAGGATTCAACATCTCGATCAAACTAAAATTACCGCGATAGACCCAACGATAAAATAAGCATTCGATTAAATCATCTAAATTACGCCACGTCGCATAAATTCTGAAAATTCGACGCGAAAAGAGAAAAATAATAAAATAAAATAAAAATCAAGCGACAAAATCGTGAAAATCTTTGACTGTAAGTACTGCAAGTTACAGTTCGATACGAAACGTGGAAACATGGAGCACGAGTGCTCCAAAGACGTTTGCCCGGATGGCGCGGAATTGTGGGTAAAATAGCCGGAGTATAGGGTAGTTCTCGTCGGGAACTGAGACAGTAGATTCTTGTCGAGGAGGCTGGAGAAGTATGAGGAGGATGAGGGATGCCCGAGATGTACGTAACATGTAACACGTACTCACTGCGCGGTGTGCACACACGAATGTGCGCGGGGGGTCGCTCAACACTCGCGAAAGCACTACGCCTACTGGCTGGTAGGTTGGTGTCTATACTATGTACACCATGTACATAATATACATCTACAGTATATAAATATACATATACATATACATATAATATATATGTATATATATATATTCGTTGAGGGTTTTGCGCCAGGGAGGGAGGAAGTGTGTACGACGAGAGGGTGGGTGCGGGGGATTGTGCGCGCGCTGTGTAGACCGCGGTGTTAACAAACGGTACACTAATGTTTCACATCTGAGCGTGCTTTCGGTGTGTGCCGTCGCCGCGATGGCAAGCGCTCCGAGCAGTTACTCGAGAGGCTACGATGAGAGAAATATATATGTTACATATACTATACATCCATATGTATATAAGTGGAGAACGAGCAAAGTATAGAGTACGTTATTCGGGTGGGGAAGCGCGCGCGATATCGTTTCGCGACGGTTAGCGGAACGCGAGACGGTGCTCGGTGAGAGGCGGCGTACGTCGTACGATCGGAGAAGATTCGAGTGGAGTATACCGGGTTGCGAATAGAGAATAATCGCGTATGGATGATTCCGCGAGGCCCGGACCGTGTGTTAACAGGGACTCTCTCGGGTTCCGTAGAGCCCTCTCGCACGCGCGCTTCAAACTCCGAGGCGAGAGCCGCGCGCCGCCTGTAACGCGCGCGGAGGTGGCGAAATTCTGTCTCCCTCGGCGTTTGTGTGTGGGTAAAACGGCGGTGGTGTGGTGCCGAGGAGGCGGGACGATACTTGTCCGCGCCCCATTGAGGGGAAAAAATAGCGCGGCCCCGTAGAGAATATAAACCGGTGTAGAAAACGCAGCCGCGAGTGGGGATGAAAGAATTGTGGAAGGCGGAAGGGGGAGGGAGAGAGAACGCACGAAAGGCAGTCGGCGGAGGGGGGGGGGGGGGGGAGGGGTGACTGTACAACGCTCAACGATTTATCCGCGAATCCTTTACCCCCCTTGTTTCCCGGCTTCAACCCTCCCGCAACCGGGGAACTAATGCGATCTGCCCTCTGTGTGTCCCCGAGAATCGAGCAAATCTCTCGCTCACCTCCTTCCCCCCACCCCCCTCATCTTCCGAGCCCGCACGACCATCCCCCAACCCCCCTCTTACGGATATTGCAGCCGAGTAGCTTTGCTCGCTGCTACTAGGAGCATAATACAGTCTAGTCGTCACTTGTTTCTTTATCTCCGAGGGGTGGATGTATGCGTCGCTTCCGCAACGGGAGCAGCCGGAAGACTCGAGTACACCGAAGTTCTTGGACTCTTTATTTCGGGCGTTTCTGCGATTGATTCCGGCGGGACGAGCTAGAACGGCTGTTAGACGAACCCGCGACGGCCGAGGCTCGAAACCAGGAATGGAAATTCTCGAAAGATTTAGAGATTTTTTTATTTTTATACGGACAGGCGTGGACCATCTGCCGACGCGTGTCAAGGGTCAAATTTTTACCTGTCGATAAACAAAAGTAAAACATTTTACTGAGAAAGTTGTAAGATTTTAGCAATCTTCGTGCAGTAAATATTTTTATGATGGCTACAACAGTTATAATTACTACATAGATACTAAATTTTTTCGCACATGCCCAAGGGGGTCAACAAATCGAAGATCTCGCGATGGGATGGTTACGGGAGTGACTCTTCGGGAGCGGAAGCGGTACGTACGAATTGACGTTACCGTTTCGGTGAGGGGGAGAAGGAAACGCGAGAGAAGACGCGGAACGGGGAGGAGAACCAGAAGCGTGGCCGTTGCGGGTGCAAGAGATATGGCGCTTGGCACGGCCGCGGTGTGCGAAGATTTTGTCGGAGTCGCGGAAGGATGTGTCGATGGACGAGAAATCGGGGTCGATGGTGGGACGACGTGTCGGGTCAAGAGGGAGGAACACCGAGAGCGGAGAAAAAGAGGAAGATCGCGAGAAGAGGAGATCTCGAAGCGTATAGACGAATACGTGAAACCTGCTCCCCCTTCCGCCCTGTGGGGGTGGGTGGGGGTGGGGGAGGGGGGGGGGGTGGTTGAGTAGAGAGGGGCATCAATATATACAGTATACCGAACAAACTACCGGGAAGAAGTCAGCGTCAAGTAAGCAGCGCCGCCGAAGCTAAACTTCGGGATCTATCGAACTAAAATTGTCGTGTACTTTTTCCCCTACCTAGAGCTCTCCTCGTCGTCGTCGTAGTAGTCGTCGCAGTCGTTGGGGATGCCACACGAGAGTTGTGCTCTCCCTCCACTTTTCCCGCTAACGTCAGGCCACGGTTGTATCCCCTCCCCTCAGAGAGAGAGAGTGAGAGAGAAAGAGAGGGAGAGAGATAGTTTAGCAAACACGAAGAGGGAAGAAAAGCCCGAAGTGGGGTGTGTATTGCGTGTAGGGGGCTGATATGCAACGTGCAAGAGTAAAAGCGAGACGGAAGTATATAACACTGCGGGGCCAGTGTATGCGCTCAGTCGACGAGGGGGGGGAGGGGGGGCTTGCGGAGTAAAACTGTGCAAGGGTGAGAGTCGGAGATACGAAGAGTGGGAATAAGCGGCGAGGGAGAACGAAAGAGGGAGTGAGAGAGATAGGAAGCGGAGTTGTATGCCCGCCGGTGGCCCTACGGGCCTCTCTACGCTCACCATATTTTATTGTCGCGTTTGCCAACGCTAACCGCCGGCGTAGTACTCCAGTACCCGTACGGGGGCCGCGATCTACGAGGTCCGACGCCGTGGTAACACACGCCACGACGACGACACAACGGCCCGGAGGAGTGAGGGGTGGGGGGGTTCGCCGGGGGGGAGGGAGAAAACGCGGGCGCGCGCGAGAGACCGAGAGAGGCGCGAGGAGAGAGCCCAACAGAGGTGGCACCTGGCTTTTCCCCTCGTTCGTGGCCCCCTCCAACGTCCTCCGGCAAGTACGATCGCGGCGTGCCGGCTTCTGGACCCACCCACCAACGCCGGGCAAACCATCTCGCAAAAATCAGCGCGGACACACCGACGCACACACTCCCGGTGTGTACATATATTTTATCCCACCTACCTTGCTTTCCGAACGGCGGAGGAAAAGAACCACGGCGACAACTGCCACCACCACTGTTCCGGCGTCATCCTAGCCGCGGCGTGGAAAGTGCCCCACGGTAACGCACACGTACGTAACCGGACTGGTGATCACCTCGTCGCCATATGGTATCAATGTGGCCTGTGGAAACACGTTCGTGTGTTTCTTTATATCGTAAGCGTCGGGGATGGAAGAGCGGTACAGCTTCGTACCTTCGCGAGTAAGCGATGTTTGCTTCCATCTCCGTCCTCGTCGCGGTTCCAACCAATACCACGCTCTCGGGCGCGTAACGAGAGGGCACCGTGCCTATGTGTGCACCTATACGCGGCGACCGATGTACAATCGTGTTGGTAGCATTCGGGCGCAACGAGGGCCGACACCTACGCCGATTGCCGCCCCCTCCGGTATCCGCCCCGACGTCACGGTGAAACGAAAAAAAAAGTAAAATAAAACACACGACGAGGAGAGAGAAAAAAAAAGAACGCACGAAGCATCGCGACTCGCGGACGAGTGGGAGACTCGAGGAGGAAGACGGAGAGAGAAGTGCCACTGCGTTACACGCCGCGCCGCGGTCGACCGACCTGCACACCTCCGCGCCAGTTTGTACTTGGCGCCCTCCGGGAGTTTACGCGAGAAGCGTCGCGATCCGGGGAGCGCGCGTTTTTGGCCGGAAAAATCTGAAATAAATAAAAATTAAAAAATATATATATTTTTTTTCTCCGCACATACATTCATTTCTTTCGACACCCCTGCATACATCCTCGGAGAGTTCGAGGGGCGTTCGGCCCCGATCGTACGAGGCCCTCGAGCACGATAAGGGAGGTGGTGTGAAACGAGAAAGGTCGAAGGAGGTGCAAGACGTTGGCGATAATAAAAAAAAAGTAAAAAAAAAAAATAAAAAAAAAATAAAAAAAAGATCGAAACGAAGAAGCTGTATTATTCTCGAGTGGAAGGAGGA
Source organism: Ichneumon xanthorius (assembly GCA_917499995.1). Classification (NCBI taxonomy): domain Eukaryota; kingdom Metazoa; phylum Arthropoda; class Insecta; order Hymenoptera; family Ichneumonidae; genus Ichneumon; species Ichneumon xanthorius. The sequence continues at coordinate 4,713,446 of OU824202.1, read as the reverse complement.
TACAGAGAAGCTCGAGCCGAACGGCGGGAGGAGCAACGAGGGGGAAGGGCACAGCGGTCTCGGCTGCGCGAAGAAGAGGAAGAGGGCCGGAGAGAGACACAGAGCGGAGGAGAAAGAAGAGGAAAAGAGTAGTTCCTCTGTCCTCCGCTCGGTCGGTATACCTTTTTCTCGGGTCCGTCCGGCGATCTCGCTTCGGCACACCGCAGCCAGGCTCCTTTCGTCCTCGTCCGACTTCGGGCGACGGGGGGTTCCGCGCGACTCTCGCCCCCTCGCTCCTGCCCAACACACTCAAACGCTCCCGAACGAGAAAGACGGAGTCGGAGTGTCGCGCGCGCGGTCGCGCTCTCGCCCTCCGACGCGCACGCCGCACGTATTCGCCGTCGCCGTCCGCCGCCGCTCGGTCGGTACGCTCTCTCGCTCGCTCCCCGTTATATTCTCCCTTTCGCACTTTACTGCGACGGCCGGGGGCGCGGGGGGAGGGGGGCGAAGAGGAGGGGCGGGGGGGGGACTCTCCGTATAACCCTATCTCACTCTCCCCCTCGCTCTGCCCCTCGGGACGCCCCGTCAACGAAAGCCCGACCCCGGCCCCGGAGTCACACACAACTCTCTACCCCGCCTCTCTCGCTTCCTCGCTCTCCCACTCCTCGCTCTCCTATCTCCGTCTTACTCCCGCCCGTGGCCGCCCGACGGCCGGAGTGTAGTGGTATACACACTCCGGGGCAGGCATTCCGACGAAAAGAAACGACGATTCCAGAGGATAGTCGCGACCGATCATAGCTGGCGCGTCGATCGGGGATCAACGGGGAGAGCCGTGCGCCTCCACCCGGTCGGGATTCTTCAGTCCTCTACTTCTTGCTTCTCTTCCGTGACTACCGGATGACTACCTGCATCGTTCGTGTCGCCGTCGTCGTCGTCGTCGTCGTCGCCGCCGTCGCCGTCGCCGTCGTCGTCGCGCTTAACGCTCCCGAGGCAGACCACAGTGGATACGAACGAACGGTGGGACGCTAGTGACGCGCCGATAATTATTTTTTTTAATACATCGTTTGTTTTTTTTTTTTGTTTTTTTTTTATTTGAATTTTTAACGCGACGAGGAAGTTTGTGGAATAGTTAAATGTCGCATGCAATCGACAATCTCGAATGTGACTCGGGCCGGGCCGATGGTAGAACGATCGGTTCGACGATTGGTGATGACAAACGCTGTGCTCCGAGTGAAGTAAGAGTGAATGTTCGCAGTCGGGTTTCGGAGTAATCGGCGCTGCTCTACCGGTGAATCGCGAACGCCACACTATCCACCACCACGAACGCTGCCGCTGATACTAATACCACGCAACCCGGCAACTCAGCGTCGTAGACGGAAGGGGGCGGGAGGTGGGGGGGTGGCCGGGGGGAATACCACCCTGCCTACTACACTAGTATCTCTCCGCATCCGCGCCTATCACCTACAACGCTCTCTCTCTCGGCGGGTTTTAGTTCGCGGTATCGACGATTATTCGTCGAGTGCAAGTGCGAGACCACGAGGGTCGAAACTAGACCCGGGATACTTTTGTGTGACAGTGAGGAACGCCGGATTTCGTTTTCGTTTTCCGTGCGTTCGTTTGTTTGTGTGAGAAGAAAAAAATTGAGGGAGAGATAAAGATACTGCGTGCGCAGAGGAAAAGGTCTCTGCGGCGGAAGGTGAAATTACAATTTTTGTTTTTTGCGGGACAGCTCACGGTGGACAGTGGAAGAGATTCGGTCAGCTAGGAGCAACACGCCGCTGCCTAACGACTGACGAGCCGCGTGGATTTTGTGATAAACACGTGCGTGAAAAGTGATCCGTACGTTGGATAATTATAACGCTTTTTTTCCTCGGGAAGTGACAAACCGTGAGGGAAGGGTTGACAAACAGTGATCGGAGAATAATCGGACACGATGCTCGCGTAGCGGAGTCCGACAATCACGGCCCTCAGTGGCCGACACAACATGTCACAGTTCTCTTACAGAGGATCACCGAACTTGCAGGTGAGAAGTCACTGTCGGTCTGAAGAAGTAAAAATTTAAATAACGAAAAGAAATCTTCGTTCAACGTTGCATAACTGTGAGGTGAAATTTCCGCGGTTTTTTTATTCGGCGAGAAGACGAAGAGTGGAAATTAAATTCGTTCCAGTTTCATTCGTTTTAGAGACCAAAATCGCGACGGATCTCGTACGATCGCTGGAGGTTAAATTAAAAAAAAAACACATGAATGTAGCGCTAAAACTCCAAATAGTTTAGATAAAATTTATATGTTCAGGTATTTTGTTAGCAGGACGTTAGATTGGGAAAAAATAGTTGCCTAAGCGGCATCGGTGCACTATAGAAAAAAGCACGTGTTTAACAAAAAAATTAATTATTGAGGCCTCTTACATGAGATTTATGCAATTTCGACTGTACATTCAAGCAAATTCAGAAAAGAATATATCGAAGTTTCGCCAGATATTGTTTTTGTTTTTGTTTTCTCATGCTAAAATTATCTTGGACGAGCTCGAAGCGAAGTTCGCGTTAACGAGGCTATTGTTTTGTACGACATGCAAAAGAAACTAGACCGCTCGACAGACACGCTGTTTACTATATCCAAGCATTTGCAACTGCAATCATACTCGCTAATACAAATTGCGTGACGCGCGCTCGACGATGCGCGTCGGCACGGTAAATTTGTCCCCGATGCTCGCATTTCAATGTTCGTTCGGTGATAACTGTGAAAAAACTTGCCACGAATCTTCTTCTTACCCGCGGATATTTTTTTGCGTCCTTTTTCACACAAGAATTACACATCGAGCTGTTTTTAATTTAGTCCCTCATATGCAAGTCCCTAAAGTACATGTAGGTTTTTTTTTTGTTTCAAGTAATTTATCACACAAAATTAATTTTTTGCGTCGAAAGATCTGCGCCGTTCAAGTTTATTGAATCGATAAGGCAAAAAGCATTTGCTCCAGGCATTTCGTATTTGATATATGACGCAATCGCCGACTCTCTAAAAACAAGTTAGACGAGAGTGGATTCAAGCGCAACGTCGAGCACAGTCACGCGGGTAAGCATTGGGGCTCGTTAACGAATGTGTCAAAGCGTCGAGATTTGCGTCGGGCTTACCGCCACGAGGACAGCGGACATTGGTATGTGCACACTCGATCCTAGTGCGGCGCTGCGTATTAGATCGTTATATAGCACGCGTCAAGTACGATGCGAGCAGAGAGCTCGAGAGGAGAGAGGAGGCGAGGGGAGGGGGGGAAAAGCGCGCGACTTACGTGCAATTAATAATGACCGAGAGCCGGTGAGCATGGACGAGCTGGTTAGCAGCCTATTATTAAATTTTCGTTGGATATGCGCTGGAATCGCGAGGACGACTTTACCGACTCGAATAAATCCAGGCGATGATTAAATATAGCGGTTCGTACGAAAAGTCACGTGTTACAGTGGAAGATCCTCATAGTTAATCCTCTACCGTGTCAGTCAACCTAATTGCGATATAACTCATCGTCTCGTTCTTAAATTGCTCTTACCCGCTATTAGTTTCAATCCCCTACCATCCATCGGGGAATATATTTTGGGAATTGATCTTTACCGCGCGCCGGCTGTGTCGGGACGAAAATGCTCGTATCGACGAATCTTATCGGTAAACCACTTACGATGTTCATTCGTCATTGAGCATCGTTTCACCGAAGTTTTGCCGCTTGAAGCTTCTCGTTTCTTGTCCGATCTCGATTTTCCTTAAAATTTTAATTCACATCGTCCAATGATATTTTTTTCTTATTTTTTTCCCGTTTATATAAAAAATTTAATCTACAGTGAGCGGGCGCGGACGGTTTGTTTAATGTGTTGTAAAAAAAAGTGGGGGATCGATTCAGAGCTCAGCATCGACCGAAAGCTTGGGAAAAACTGAAGAACCATGAATAAAATTGAATCGATTATAATTTGATTAGCTGCTCTGCCATATTTTTAACGACGATGCAATATAGTACGGGCAGAAATATCCTGATATGTAGCTTAGCGGCTCCGGTTAACACGAGATTGAAAATAAACGCGAAGCCGAAGTATTATTCTGTATTGATCAGACGACAGATATTACGGCTATTATATAAAAAAAATCTTCATTCATATTCATTATATCACACTTGCGATAATGTTTTCAGTGGTAATTGCGCCGTCTGGGAATAAATATGCCATCGTAAATGTGTTGAAAAACAGTTGTTCGATAGTCCATTACGTGTATTAAAAAGACAAAAAAAACGGAGTCTAAAGTACTCGTAATCCTTCGATGATCGGAAAAGGTTACAACTTTTGATACAAGTCTAAAAAAGAAAAAATAACAATGAAAACATAATTCTCCAATAGTCATACAATCGTTCTATGAATATCATCAAATTTAGTAATGACTAATCTAGCTGTTACAGCATACACAACTTCAATACGATGGTAGACATTTATTGTAGGGATGTGCGAATATTCAAAAATTTGAATAATTCATCATGAATTGAATATAAATAATTCGTATTTGAATATTCAAAATAGTCGAATAATTTGAATATTCGAATCATTTTATTAGTCCAAATATTCCAATTAGGCAAACGAATTATTCCAATAATTAGAATTATTAATCAGAGACTTTATAATGGACCATAATGATCATTGTAAATAACGCGATAAACAATGCGAATTGATTTATAATAGAATTTTTTGTACACGTTTAAGCTTTGAAAAAGGGAATAACGTGCAACCGAGCGTAAGTTCTTCAGCTTTGTAGTAATCAAAATTCTTCATTCAATTAATACAATTTATGTGCTCAGTTTCATTGTAATCGGAATTTCATCATTCGAGTATGTAATTCATAAAAATTATTCAAAATATTCGAATTATTCGAATTCTTTAAATTATTCAAATTTTTGACCATTCAATTCAAATCTTGAATTGAACATCAATATTCAATTCAATTAAATTCAAACGCTATTGGCACACCCCTAATTTATTGATGTACTGAAGTATTGATAAACAGCAAAAATTACAAAAATATCCTAACAATTTCCGGAATACTCCGAATACTCCAGAGTTTTCGTCTCGACGCTCGAACTGGGACATTGACCTGCTTGTTCTACTCTTAGCTCTGTCACCTCTTTGTCCGTTACGCGAAGCCCGATGTGCCCGACCCCGGGCGACTCACCGTCGTCTACTCACTAAATCATCGAGGCGTCATCACCGCGGAGAAATTCCTCACGCAAATACTCCTCTGTCTCGACAAAGGCCCTAGGACGAGACAAATCCGTCGAACGACCCGCGCGAGCTCAGTCGCGGCGGGACTATCTCGTCAGCGAAAGAAATCGTTTCTTTTTTTTCGTTTCATTTCCGGCTAATCGAGGTTTCTCGTCCACCGTCTCATTGATGGTCGAGAGTCGCCGAGAGGTGCGCTCGAAAAAAAAAAAAAATAAAATTATGAATGGCCGCATTATTGCAAGCTGGCAGACCAGCAACGAAACCGTTCTGCGACACGTAGTGCTTCCTCGGCGAGAAGTTGGCGCGCTGTTTCAGTCTAAGCTGACTCGGCGCGCTCGGCGCTGTGCTCCGCGCTACGCGCTGACTCAGTTCCGCCCTCTCTGGCCGGCCGGCGCGCTGGCTGCTGCCTGCGCTTTCCTCTCTCCACCGCGTCTCCCGTTCCGAGAGGAACGCGGGGCAACCAGAGACACATGCATGTGCGGCCACGAGGAGAGGCACCGGTGCATTCGCTCAGCGGGGGGTCGGGAGAGGGACCGGGCGACGGCAACGGCTCTCTCACAGACACGCTCGAATTTCTGGACTGCCGAGCAGTTTGCGAGTACACGTACTCGTGTGTCCGTATGCGTGCGTGTAAAGTCGCTCGAATACGCCGACTCCCGTTTTGCTTGTTGACAGTCACGTCGACGCCACTTCCGGCACTCCGGTTTCACCCCGCCGCCTATAACACCGCGACAATCCCCTGGCAGCAGCTTCCAGCAACTATTCGACTCCCGGTTACCACTACAGTGTAACATTGTTCGGAGCTCTCTGGTATCCAGAAAGATTAGAGGAGCTTCGCGTACGAACTGGTGAGAGGAGAGCAGCAATCACTTATTGCACGCTCGTGCAATCTTATCGTCGCGCCTCGGGTACTTTTGAAACTCGCAATTAGCCGTACATCCGACGAGTACGACGTATGATCTTCGTGGCACGATCGCACGATGGAACGTTGCTGCGTGCCTCGTGGATCGGCAACGAAGCTGGGAACTTTTTTTTAATGGCGAGCGTGGACGGGGAAACACGTTTTTCGAACGCAGGGCCGAACACGCGTCCGACCGAGCGTGCGACTTTGTCGCCGCGGTACTTTTGTTGGTTCGGATGAATTTGCGCTTATTTTTAGTGAAATCGATACGTCGGAATGTCAGCAACATGTTGGACGGTTAAGAATGTCGATTTACCGACCGGTATACAAATTATCGGCTTCGGGAGGAAATGTGAAAGTAAAAATCTTAATATTCTTCGCCTAGTTCGAAGAACACGGGAGAGCAGGGTAAAATGAACTATATTTACGAATATTTTGCGGGACATAAAAAAAGTCTCATCTCAGACGGAGATCGATTTCTCCACGGATTGGAACTCACTTCGCTCTCTAAACCGGAAGTGTCCCGTTTAGAGGAGACCATTTTTTTACCATTGACCAAATTTACCTTTTTGATGCCAAAAATCTATGAAACCCATGAAAATGATACTTTCGCCTTGCGATCCAGATTACTGACCGTTCATAACAGAAAAGCATTAACAGTCAAGGTACGAAGGGTACTGTGACGATTTAGTATGGTCAGAAGTCCCGCCCCGCTTTCGCCGTTGTCCACAGAACCGATGGCCGCTGTGAACTTATCTCATTGGGAAAACATGAGGATTTTCCGTGGCAAACCTCGGTGGGTTTACTTGGCCTAGGTAGTATGTATGTAAGTCGTGCAAGCTGCTGTGCCCGATGCGAGGGCGAGGGGTCTCGTCACAGGGCGGCACAGGGCACTCAACAACCCGGAACGTTATACATATAAGACCGCAGAGGGGAGAGGGTGAGAGAGGGAATTCCTGTACGTAGGAAGCGCACAAGAGAGCGCCGCGCGCGCCTCTGGGTTCGCGGCGTGTGGGAACATAAGTAAGTACCGGTCGATGCCTAAGCACACAGGACGGTCCATCAATCTGGTCAGGAGTCAATATTTACTCGCGTTGGGCCTCGTTGCAAAGAGGGCATCATCGGTAAAGAAAAAAAAAGTAGTGGACTGAGCGATGCGCTCGGCGAGCGGTTCCTTTCACCTTTTCGTTGGGTCGGGACACGCGTGACAAATGCTCCGAGTGCAAACATCGATGCATCTGTGTCTACGAGTCGTTCGGGCGCGACCAATGGGGATGCTGGATACGCCGTACCTTCGAGCGGCAATTATAAATCAAATATCAATCGGATATGCCACAACACTCGCATCTTCCATTTAATCCGCGATCCCTGGAACGGAAGACACATTGCCGAAGCTACGGAAAGGTCGGAATAAATGTAAATCCTTTTTAGGGTAAATATATATTAGGGGTTTCACTGAACCAATGTGGTGAATGCAAAAATAGGACGGTTTTGTATCAAGATATATAGACGAGTATCAAGAATATCTTACCATTTACTGTACGATAAAAAATAACGGAAAAATCGAAGAGTTGTTTTTACGTATGGAAGTAATACTGCTCGATAAGCATAAAATCCCGCTTGTTAGTTCCAACACAAAATCATTTATCAAAAATTTAAAAAAACGGTAAAAGTGTTGTGAATATTTTGTATGTTAGGTCTGTGTATCATTGCTTTGCATTCGCATCTGAATGAACCATATTCACCACTTTTACTCTTGCCATATCTGGTAGCCGTGCAAAAATAAATAACTAAAACAAATAATATCGTAACCTCGCGCAAGAAATCTCATTCCTAGATCTCCGCAGCTTTTTCTGTTGAAGCAAATGAAATTAGTATCTCGTATGAAAACCGGGTGAGAGTATAATTTTCGAGTAACCGGCGTGAAGAGTGCTCGTCCGAAGGATGAATCTTGGTTACAGAATAGCCGATGTAAGAGAGACCTCGGGTGCGAATAGTCGCGTAAAACGCGCCCATAAACAAGAAACCTTTACTCGGCTATCGAGAGCTATCAACGGCGCGAGAGATAAATACCGGCCTCTCCGCCGCCGGTTACTCCGCGGAACATCAGGTTTCCGTGGCTATCGGGACACACCGGCTTGGAGCAGCTACGTGTGCAGCATATCTATCTCTTTCTCTCGGTGCGAGAGACCAGAAGCATCGGTAGTCGGAGGAGAGCACGGCCAGTGTGCCAGTCGAGATGGCATTATAGGTGGAATTGCACCGTTGCTCATTCTATGCCTCTTTTTCCTCGATCGGCCCGAGGGACCGGCGACACTAGGCGCGACAGCTGCGCATTCTGCTTTTATAGCTTCTGCACACCGGGATGCGCAGAAGGCAAGAGAGCCGAGCCAAGCCTCTGTATCCTCGGTCTGGCCGTTTCGCGTTCGCCAATGTGCCAGATAGCGAAAACCCGCCAAATGGCAAAACTACTTGTTCCACGCTGCTCGCGGGGGTAGAGAGATGGGCCCGATAGAAGAGCTCTCTCGAGACGGAGATGAGGAAGAGGAGAGAGAGACATCGAGAGAATTCCCGTTCGACCTTGGCCGGCTGTCTCCAATTTACGATAATCTTGAACAAGTTCGGAGGCGTCGCGAGATAAGGGTGCCCAGCCAGCGAATGGTCGAGTTATTCAAACGCAATAGATAGATATATATGTATATATATCTATATATATGTGCAGGAGCGCGCACCGACCATTGGCCTGTATTATACAGGTTACTCAGCTAAGGGACCAGCTGATCGTTAAGAATACGAGAACGGGCATCACGATACGAGCGAGCCGCTCACTCCCGGGAGCGTTTATCCTCCGTCCCGTTCAGCACGTGAAATTTCGCCCTCTCACATCGGCGTTATCACTTTGCTCGATCCGCGTTAACTTGTCGGGGCCTAAAGTGCACACTCCAAAAACAGAAATGGTAAGGAGCCATTGAACGACTTGCTTCGCGATAAATATCGTTTAAACTCGTCGACGAGCGTAGAACGTTTTCGAGTTCTCGCTGATGAGCTCTCGCTGGAGAACGTGCATGTGATAGGCGTGTATTTTTGTATATATATTTTTATTTTTATCGTTATTATTTTATTTTTTTTAATTGGAGCACGAGATCGCGGAAGCTCTTTCCCTTACGATCGTTATTTGCGGGTACAGCTGCTCGGCTCGATTACCGGGTGCCGATGTTTTACCCCGTTGACGGGCGATACATTGCGCATCGGATGTGTGGCTGTAACGGGCTGCGAAACGCGGGCGTCGGCACCTAGCAACCGAAGGTTTGCGCACGGACGATTTATCTTTCGCGAAACGTAGCATTACGTTTCTTGAAAAATAGAGCACGTGTGATACTTTCTAGGGTGGAATTTGATATAACCCGCATAAAAACGGGTAATTGGCGGACAGTACTGACAATGTTCGTAATTTAGCGGGTTTGCTTACCACAATGTAATTTTATCACAACGGTTTTATTACTTAATCGACGCAGCTGCGACAATTGTAGCGGGTCGTCTTTCTGCCGTTGATACAGTGGATAATGATTTTAAATAAAAAAAACTTTTTTTTAAGTTTTTGATTACCCAATTTTCCATCGGACTTCAGCTGGACATTTGATCGGATCTACACAGTAAAAAATAATTTCGTAAAATCGGATTGCGGAATTTTATAAAAATAATTTTGATAAATAAGTGACAAACTCGTTTGTCACTTATACGAACCTGTCCTTTTATTTCCCGTGTCATTGACAATTTTAGTTCATACTTTTGTTTGTAAAACTAGAACATTAAAAAAAAAATTGTGGACGTTTGTGGACAATAAGTTGTTGTACAAAGTACAAACTTTTTTTTAAAAATTTACATTCGTTTTTTCCGCGTTTTTTTTTACGCTGATCCCGAATCAGTAACATTTACTCCATTTTGCTCAAAAAATAATATTTTATAGTAGATATTTAAAAAAAAGCCCGTCATTTCCGCCTCTTTAGTGATTTTCCATTTAAATCAGGTCAAACAACCAGAAAAGAAAAAAATTAGACCCGCAAAGGTTTGAAGCTCGGATATTCGTAATGTAATTTTGAGTATCGAAAAGCTTGAATCTCGTGTATGTATTTTGACATTGTGTAACGCGCGTACACGAAATGGACGACAGTTGGCCCTGTCATTTCGGAAGTTCGACACGCGCATTAACGCGTCTACGTAACCATACAACTGTAGACCGTGTGTGTACACACACGCGTGTGTTGCGACAAAGCCACGGGTTTTTGTGCCCAGGGAATACTCGGGTATGAATCGGTATCCGGCTCTGGCCCTCTCTCCCTCCGTCCCATGACACAGCCCATCGGTGTGGCAATAGTAGCAGCCACTAACTACGGTATCTCGGACGTATATACTCGATGCTGTGAATGGAACGATACAGGGATCGAGAGATCGAGGGATGAACGTTGACGCATGGAAACGGGGAGGTGGGAACGCGAGATGGATGTATGTGGCGATGATGGTAAACTAGCGCCCGGGGCACGGGGGTTTGTTTAGGCCTGCTGCACAGCACCCGAAAGGCACTCGAGCCGCTAATCTATTTAGCCGTGGTGTTTGATATGGAATTAATGAGAGTCCCTGCGCCTTGCTATATCGGATTTGCCTTTTTGTCCGAGAAACTCTCTCACACCCCGAGCGGCAGTGACGGAAGGGCGAGAGAGAGAAGGAAATTCGCCGCTAAGCAGCTGCTTCCGATACGAACGGGCGCGTAAAGGGGAGATCGGCCTTTTTTCAGCACTCGGCACGTTTTTCTCATTTTGCAGATTATAATTTTTATCTCCGTAAGGCCAGATCGAATTGATGTGCCTTTTGGGAAGCGTCGAGAAATAGTCTTCATATGCGCGTAAAAAAATCCGAGATCTCTAGTTAATTTGTCGCGACGAGCTTGTGATATAACTTCTGATTTAAAAATCTCAGTTTTAAACAGAAAGTGACTTCATAGCAAAAATACGTCATTTCCGATCTGAAAATCTAATTTTTTGACCGGAAGTGAAAGTTTGGAAAGTTCTGTAATCTCACTTCGGCTTTCGTATTTTTCTATGTTCGCTAAGGATAAAAAAAAAATTAAACGTTCTCGAATGTTTCTCTGATTTCAGTGTCCTGCAGTGACAGTGAGCGCCTCGTCGTTGGCCTCTTCTCCGTCACCGGCGGCATCGGTCCAGCCGATACTGAGCGCGAGTGCTGGAAGTGCATCCAGTAGCGGTAGCAATCATCCCCTGAGCAGTGTTCAGCAACAAGCAACGAGAATGGCAGTGACGAGCGGGGTAGTGAGGCCCGCACCGGGTAGCCCAACTTCGTCCGTCAGCCCGTCGCAACCAGGACACGGCGTGGCCGCGGCGGCAACGTCCTCCGGTGGTCCACCCGGTGGAAGATGCTGCGACACCGGTCGACCACTGTTCACCGATCCGATAAGCGGTCAAACCGTCTGTTCGTGTCAATACGACATCATAGGAGGTTACCAACGACTCGGCGGACTTCCGCCAAGTGCACTGTCCATGTACAGCGCGCCGGCGTACGCCGCTGCCGCGGCCGCTGCAGCGTCCGAGGGAATCGCATACTTTCCATCCCTCGGCGCCGAACAACCACCCTTCTACACGTCCACGGTAAGATTTATTTATATATAAAAATAATCGAACACCATATGAATTTTACGCTCCGTCCATCTGCATTAATTTTTTTATTGTCGATATCGAGAGTATAAAAATTTTAGAAAAATATATGGCATAGGTTCATATGTGTACCGAATGATCCAATCACTTTTCGTTCAAAAATTATACTGGTATATGTTTTTTTCTTCCTAAAAAATTAAAAACTCTGCACGAAAGATGTCTTTTCAGGCTCAATGTCGAGTCCGGTCTTCGTATCTTTATTGTTTTTTTCCTGCCTCGAGATTTTATTTTATTACGGGAATTTTAATGACCACAGTCAGTCAGAGAGAGAGACAATGGAATCGCTCATAAGAGCGTCGTTGATGCGCGAACGTTTTGTGAGCTCGTCATTGTGAGAAAAATCTCAACGGCCACACACGCATTTATCCCAATTATCGTTCTGTAATTATTGTTATCTGAGCTTCGGCAAGATTTTTCGCTCTCATTCACAATAGAGAAGAAACTCCGTGTATCCGTTCATTCGCGATGGAGAAATATATCGAACTCCAACTGTCTGTGTATTATAAAAATATATATATATATGTATATATATATATATATATACACATCTATATGTATTTTCGGTCGTTTCGCACGCTAATTGCATGTTCAGGAGTGCAACGAGCGAACGGGGTAGTCTTTTGAGCGTTAACGTTTCACGCTGAATGACGTGCTCGCGGTAGCAGCGATGGCACGGTGTGATCGATCGCGCTCTATCGCCAGGTGCTCCTTTTTCCACACGGACGAAATCTACACAGCCAGTTAAACTATCTGTCTAACTGGCGCACGTCAAATTTACTGTTTAAACGTGTTTAATCGATCGTTCGGATTAATCGATTTATCGATGCCGCATTAAAATTTCACTTATCGACAGAGTCATCCGCGGGTCGCGAGACAATAAATTTGAATTGTATGAGCAATGAATTAATTTACGGCAACGTTTTTTTAAGTCTCTTTTGCCGAAAATAATTTTAGACAATTTTACTCGAATAAACATCGACATATTTACCAGAAAAAAAAAATCTAAAAATGTTGTACACGTGGATCGTCCACGTTATTTTTCAGCAGGCGGGACTGGAGCTGAAGGAGAATCTTGGAGCGGGAGCCGCAGCGGCGTGGCCCTATCCTTCGGTCTACCATCCTTACGACGCAGCTTTCGCCAGTTATCCCTTCAACGGGTAAGTTCCTTATTTTTTTAAATTCATAATTTTTCATTTCCACTCGATGCCTTCTTGCGTACGTGTGCGCGTGTTCGCTCGTACTCAGTGGGCGACCCGAACGGTTATTAAAAGTCGTGCGTGCTTTCATGAATCAACATCCGGTGCGTGAACGCGCCGAGTCGGAGTATCGATGCATCGCGGGCGATTCTACGAAGCGTAAGGGAGCAATTTGCTTCTCGTCGCCTTGGAGCTCTCTCGCTCTTTCTCTATCATCGTCGCCCTCGTCGTCAATCGTCGCGGGCCGGACAAGAGTCAGCAGCCAAATCGACGGGGCTCGTTAAGACTCGGGCTTATCTGCTTGCCTCTCGCTTTATCGCGAATCGGGTAAAAGGTCAATACGAACGGACGGTCCGTTGCGTGCACGTCTCTAGTCTTGATTGGCATGCGTATAGCTGACGCAAAAAAAAAAAAAATTACTCGTTCCCATGATGAAGATCTCATCGCCAATTTATCTTTTTTTATTATTTTAATTTTTTATTTTATTTTTATTTTCGTCAGAAAACGATCGTACATCGTGGAACTGTTTATCATAAATTGCTTCCAGTCTGCTCGGTTTTCAACGTCGGCAGTATGCCTGCGTGTACGTCTCTCTTGGAAGATCGAGCTTCGCAGACTCAGATATGATAGAGAGTCATGGGAACAAGATCGGGCGAGTACAGAGCGCGAACGTCGCCGATAACGATTTTGACGCGTGACACATAAACATTGTAATAAATTAGCGCCTACTTGACCCCCGAGATTCTCTCTCATCGTCGTTTTTCTCTCTCCTCCCCGGGGCTCGCCGGCCTCGTCGCAATCCCCCGTTTGACTCCCTCACTGATAGCAACGGCAAACGACCGCACAACGCGTGTCATAATTAGATGACGGGTGATGATGTTGTAGCGCAAGCGCCCTCGCAACTTTACGATAAATCAATTTGGCCATTGGATGAGAGATTACCGCGAACGGGATTCGGAGTGGGGAAGGGATAAAAAATTACCATATATTTGTATCGATAAGAGCGACGAACGAGTCAAATGATCATTCGAGCATTTCGAGCACAGTGGCAACTGAACAGGGTTGTCGAAAGATTTTCACATTTATCTGACATTTCTTGCCCACACCCGTGGACAATTTTTTATTTTCTCGTTAATTTGACCCTTTTATTTTTACTTCACCATTTTTTTTCTCTAATTTTTTTTCACTTTGTGATCTTTTCTTGTTGCAAATACGGTCTCTTGCCGAAGGAATTATAATTGTTAAATTGTTAAACTTTGCGGACGAGAAGCGTTTTTCAAATATGAGAACCTTTTTTTTAATGGTCACAGGCAGCCACCTGACAATGACGTAACTACTTACTAATTGTCGAAATGAGAATGCCCGGTGTCACGTATTCGTTAACCGTGGTGCGCCGAGTGCGGGCGATGGAATCGGGAGACGCGGCACAGACCCCGAGTACCGCGTAAGGCAAAGCCGCGAGCGGCGAGCACGATGAACGATAGAGGCAGAAGCCAACGCACACCTCGTGGAATCTTCTGGGACGTGACGCACTTCCGGCGTGTGCGATCGAAGCTTCTTTCGTATTCAAGGAAGCGATCGGGTAGTACAGCTTGCTTAGCATCCATTCGCTCGGCCCGATCGAACGTTACGAACACGCAAGGAATCTATCGTGCTCGACGGATGATTATGACTCTACTTCCTCCACGCCAGTTGGCTCGATGGTTCTGTTTGACGTTACCTACCGGCAAGCCGGAAGAGAGATTTCTCCGACGAGATTCCAACTTCCTCGTCTAACTTTTAACTCGCAGATACGATGGTACGATTCCGAGATACAACGGAGCTACTTGACGCAATCGACCTTGTAACACTGAAGGCTCATGACGAGACATAGAAATGGGTCAGAGGTGGTGGAATTTTTTTTTTTTTTTTCGTAAACAGATAATGACGATCTCACGATGTGCCGTGCCAAAGGGCAAATTCATTCGACTTACAATGATAGAAGTGAAAATTGTAATGTAAAGCTGCAACATTTCTTCGGGTGGCCTTGATCTCTACCGACCCGATTACTTTCCAATCATATGCGAAGAATGTAATTAAAAATATCGTAATGCAAAAAAAAAAAAAAAAAAATTTCTCTCAGCTTATGGGCCGAACGCGTGTTTCACATTTTCCAAGAAGCATTTGACCGTTTCAGTCGGTCTGTCCGAGTCGTCCGAAAATGCAATAACTTTTAACACGATAACGAAGAGACTCGTCATTAATTTCACGACAGCGATTTTATGTCGACAAGAAATGCGATCAGAATACGTTGGCTACTCTGTTTTTCTTTTACTCCTCGTATTACACGAAATTAAACGTACCCTTAATCGCTGGAGATTACGAATATTTGAAAATTTATTTGTTCCATTCACTTGTCCCGAAGATAAAATCAGAAGGGTGTATTTTTGGGTGTATAAACCTTATGAGCCGGGAATAATGGTCCTTCTGACTTTAGTCACGCGATATTTTTACGTCGTTTCGTATTTTCAACATCGGCGATCTCGTTACTCGTTCACCGAAAAAATAAAACAACAAATACCTGCATACAAAAAATAATGGCCAGACTCACAGTAGTGTGTACTTCGAAACGTCGTAAATTGATTGCATAATATACACCGAGTGTTCTAAATATAGATCTGGTGTCGACGCCAGATATGACTTTCTTGCTACATATTTTCTCAAAGTTATCGCGATATCGGTTTTTTTTTTTCTCGAAAGAATGACCGGATATTAAATTAAATATGAACTTATATAAGAATATCGTCGTCGAGCAGCAGCACCGCCCGATACACTTCATTTATCAAATTTAATTTTCCCACTTATTCAACGGTCAAACAAAATTATTGATTCGTTACTATGAATAACAGGATATTATATCAAAGATTAATTGATCTCTAATTAATTCAAATGAAACGAGCTCGACGTAGTAAATATCTTCATTTATCGTTGAATCAATTAAATATATATATACACACATATATAAGAAAAAGAATAAAATGCCAAGTCTCTCGGTTAGAGTCAATGAAAACAGTCAATGAATAGTTCAAGAATGGATTTTAAGCTGCTAGAGGGTAACTATGGAGGTTCGCGAATGACGGTGCATGCATTTTACTGAATCGGAAGAGCGCTTAACAGCATTAGCGATCGACGAACTCATTACGTAAATTCTTTCGATGCTCGTGCCGAAGTGTAAATAAGAGAACTCGTCGATGTCGTCGCCGGAGGCTTCTCAACGCGATTGGCACATTAAAAAAAAATGTATGTGTATATATATACATATAAAAAAACCGTGTAATGCGGTGGTTGGCATGCACGGACGCGAGGTCGAGATCGCCCGGGTCAATGGTCCCGTCTTTCCGGTGGATTGGCCCTGCTTCCGGGGACATATAGGGTAGACAATAAGAAACGAACGAGCGCCGACACAGGCCTTCTCTTCTCTCCTCTCTGGATTCAACTCACTCATCGCGACTGTCCCAGTCCTGCACGTACGACGCCTTTCCATTGTATACGCTTGTCCGTCGCGAAACAACCCACCGCGACAAGCGCACATAACTCGGCCGGACGTTAAAATAATATACGGCGAAGGTAGGTATACCGAACGGTTTAATACCTATGGGAAATATCGTCACTGGTTGTGTCGTCGCCTGAGCGTCGGAAATTCAGAGAACGGAACGTTAACGTACGTGACGCGGAGTCTCGAGACGCAACCCTTGCGGGGTATATATATATATACATGCATTATATGCATTATATATATATATATATATATATATATATATCGAGGACACACACAGAAAAATCGGGACATCCCTCATGCGTAATCGGGTCATTAAACGGCCGTACATCATCCCGATGACGGGTTTGACGCCCCTTCCGACCGGAGCCTTTTTTTTCTTTACCCGAGAGCATGGAAGGTTTGCAGCTCGAATACCGTATCTTCTTTGCATGTGTATAGACGAAAAAAAAAAATTGTTTGATTATTTTAGCATTTGTCCGAATTTCACGAGATGTCGCTGAGCGTTGCGTGGCGGTTTTGTGCTTTGAAGTATTATTATTTTTTTTACTTTTAAGTATTAGTGTCGCATCGTGCAAAATATAAGCTCCGGAGCCCAGTCGCTTATCCCGTGCTACGTCTTCCCTACAATTGATTATATTCCAACCCGGTAATTTGTTAAAACGATCGTAACAAAGTCGCGAACGACCGATCGCGAGGAATTCTCGATACGATTTCTTTTTACACATAAACACAAATGAAAAGCGTTTTGGGCGCGAAATCGTCGAAACCCCCTTAAGGCGGTCCTAGAGATCAACAAAACCTCAAAATATTATCCAACCATTTTTCTCGGAACGGGTTTTATAAAATAAAAAATTACGGTGCGTCCCGCAATTTATTTTTAATTTCGTAGAATTGTTTCGGAGAATAATGGATTCAAAGTTTTTACTCTGTCTCTTTAGCACTGATACACGTTTAGCCTTCCCTTAAGGTTTAAGTATCGGTACGAATTGGGCTGACCGCACAATGCGCCTCTTGTAACGAGTCCCCTTTCCGCTAAGCACAATCACTCATTATATCTCGTATACACATTCTCGTCTCGAATCTCGCGTCGACAGATATATGACTCGGGATACATTACTTTGTACGAATGTTTGCCGTTCGTTCAGCACCGCATATATGTTACAGAATGTTTATTCATCATGCCGTCTGGCAATGAGTCACTTGTCGATCTCACCTCGTCAATTCGCTGCTTCGTACATGCATAAATATACACATATACGTATATGTATAGTGAATGCCGATTTCTGCGTGTATATGTATACATTTTCTCGTCATGCCGTCCGAAGAGGCAAGCAAGTGTCGGCAGTCGAGAGAACCTCAGGGATCTCTCGATTCTCTATGCCCCCTTAAACGAAGCGGTGATTAACGAGCCCAAGGATCACTGTCGCGCAGCTTCGCTCTGAGCGCGCTTCCTTTTTCTCAGCTGCACCGCTCGTGAGAGAGAGCCAGATCCGTGACGGCGTTGCGGGCCCAGGGAGAATGTAATTTGGCCTTAACGACCAGATAACACTCTCTCGTTTCGTCCAAATATTTATCAAAGCAACTCTCATTCTCGGCCCGAGAGACGAAGACCCGTGAGTCTCGGGACTAATGCATCGACGCCGCGATCTCGCTCGAACACCGGTGGGGGGAGGGGGGGGGGGGATGGGTGGAGGGGGGAGAAAGAAACGTTTCTCTAGGAAAATCTATGTAATCTACGATCTTGATATGGAAATGAACCATCTGGCTCGTTTCCATAGCTACGAAATAACTCGCTCGATAGAGGCTAATGTGAAAGTGCTATACAAACGAAATGCAAGTATGTAACTAATTACATCCTCCATCGTACGAAATAAGAATGTATAATCTACACTTACGATCGTTAAATTACGAGTATCTAAATCGAGAAACTGATTAGTAAAATTAGTTACAGATTGTTTGGATCATTTACGGACCGAGAGAAATAATTTTTGTTTAATTTGACACAGTAAAAAGTAATTAACAAACGTCCCTACAGTGTTCGATGTGCAAACGGATAGATCAGCTTGGCTGCCATATTCGATGAGATAAATTTTCGTAAATTTTTTCGAGATAGAAAATCAGTAAAATTATTTTATAATGTTGACGAGTCGGAGCTCAATCTGTCGTCGTCGGATGCTCCGTAAAGTTGCCAAGTTATATATATTTTTTTATTGCTCCTTTTACATTAAAACTCGCTGAAGCATCCAGGACCATCGATACACACTCAATGCGCACCCATATGTCGATATGTACATCGATATGTACCGCAGCTAAGATTGAGTAATAAAAAATTATAGAAAAGAAACACACAATCGGTATACGAAGATGGCCGCCGGCACGCAATGGCGAGAGTAGGATCGTGCTGAAAGAAATAAATAAAAGAGCTTAAGGTAAGGGAGAGAGGGGGGGGGGCAATATGGTGAGTATCTCGCGGGGCGGAGAGCCACCGGTTCGGATATCAACCCCCGTGAGTCCAACTGGTAACGAAGGGGCGGAGTCGCGTGTATGGAGTCTCGCGAGTCGCACCTGCCCCGGTGCTAACAGCCCTCCGGCTCGGGGTTTCCGTGTCGCGTGGAGGAGAGACGCGCCCTCGACGCCCTCGATGAGCTGAATTCTTCGAGCGGATCTAACCGTATCGATGAAGTCGCCGCCACGCGGTAATCCGATGCCCTCTCGAGTATGAGCCCTTCACGTGAAACCTTGCGTACTTCAAAGATCGTGCCGACGAAAGGCAAAAGGGTGCTTCATCATTCGCGATGGCGGCTTGCCGGGCGGCTTCGCCTTTGTGAAACCGATAGCCGCGAGCTCTAACGAATTAATTCGTCAGATTGAACGCAAACTGGCGCTATCGAGTTTGCCTCCTTCGATGGAAACCTAATAAATTTTTCACGTAATTTTTTTTAGGGAAAGAATCGTCTAGATCAGCTCTACGAACTTTCTCAGAAATTCTTTCTGATATATTGGTGATACACGAAACCATTTTTATTAGTCACTGATCTGAATGTTGATAATCATTTTTCTCCGTCACCCCGATCGATATTGTAGAGCGCTACATCCCGTCCTGGTAAGGCCCGGAAAGGCCCTGATAAGGCATGTTGAGGGCCTTACCTGGCCCCAATATAAAGCTCCAACTTGCACTTCAAGTTACCTCCATGAAATGTATCGAATTTTTTATTCCCATATTTTTTAATAATCCGAAAAGATTGTACACAAATAAATAAAAAATACAGTTGAATCGACCAATTTTCGGGCAGGGACGTGCAACTAAATAATTTGTTGGTACAGTTAAACAATTAATTAGTGCAACAATTTGGTGGGTGATTACACGAAAATATTTTTGAGTCATTAAAATATTTTGGTCGACCAACGAAATATTTATTTGAACGTCCCTGCCCGAATCTTAGCTGATTCAACTGTACTTTTTTATCAGTGCATGGACGCTTATTGTCACTTTTATTGCTCATCGATCTACTCAAAACAATGTTCATTCGCCGAGCAACCTTCATTAAATAAACTCCAGCTCCGACGTTAAATTTTCCGAAAGCGTTTCGCTCGTAAGTTCTCGTCGCCATTCGAATCCCGTCCGCGTATATCGTCGACGCTGCCGCGGGAGAGGCATCATTGGAGGGATCACGCCGCGCCGGGAGAGCCCGATTAGCAATTGCCATGGAAACACAAGAGCGGCAGTTGATGCGATCGGTTCGTTCGCGCATGAGAGACAAGGGCTGCGCGCGGATACCTACCCCGCTCGTACTTTGGTTCCCGGAGAGAGCGAGTTGCGTCGCGACGTCGCCCGTACACCCCTCAAAACCGTTCTCTCCCGCTCCACAATAGAACGAGAGAAACTCCCACGAAACCCGGAAATTCGCGAAGAAAGACAGAGACGGAATATAACAGCTCTCGCCGACTCTCGCGGTGGTTGGATATATATACATAGATGTATAAATGTAGCGAAGAGGAAGAGAGCAACGCGAAGGAATGGCTGCACAGTAGCGATGAAGCTGATGGTGGTGGTGCGGAGTTTGGCCCGCTCACCGTGGATTGCCACTGGGAGAAAAGCACCAGCAGTTGCCGCTCCCTCGGGCCGTCCGGGCTGTTATCATGAGAAACAAGCTTCCACTCTGATTTTTTAATCCGCTATCCCATCCCCCCCCCACCTCCCTCCCCGCGCCCCCTTCCCCATTCCAACGGTGAATTTTAAAATAACTGCAGAACGCCATTTGCTCCTCGCAAACAGAGCGGGGGTTAAAGCCCCTGAAACCCACCCACTTGGCCAGATAGTGTTTCTGCACTCTCTCCGTTCCTCCCTCTGCCTCTATCTTGCTTTTTCGTCCTCGCGCTTCCCTGTCCGTTCGTTCGTCTGTCGTCTATCTATCCTGCAGAGAGATTTCCAACCGGGAATCCTGGCTCGCGCTTCCCTCTATCTCTCTATGCTTCTATATCCGCCACCTTTTTTTCCTATCCCACCCCTCGCCGTTCAACTCCCCCCATTCTTCGCAATTGGCGTGTCTCGAAACCGGCGGGTTTTTCCATATATACATATACATCTATATAGGATGGAAATAAAATAGAATAGGACGCGATGGGCGAGATATATGTAGAAAGAAAGAGATGTTTCATACTGCACGCGGGAGACCGTGCTCTGTTAGAGTATATGGAACGGACGCCTGATGCCAAATTGAAATGTTTAGGCGAGCACATCGCGTTTCAGCTGCTGTGATCTCCAGTCGCTGTGCGGAGCCTTCTCCCGCGTGCACTCCGTGAGGGATCCATTGTGGGATGAGAGGTGAAAAAAAAGAGAGGTGGTTCAAGCTGCCGCTGAGCGCCCGGGATGCTGTATGAATGTGTGTGAGGGAAAGAGAGTGAGGAATAGGCGGGAGACAGGCGCGACGAGTCCTATGGATATTCCTCGGTCCCGCGGGCATATCATCGGCATTGTGCGCCTCTCATGCCCGTCGTTTCATGCCGAGCTCGAGCTGAGCTTCGCTGTACCCCGGCCCACCCCAACAGGCGATAAGTGACAGTTTTATTAATTTTCCATCTCTCGCGAACAGCCGCGACTCTCCCGGCCGCGAGACCATGTCAATCTACGGGGGTTAAGATACGCTCGTGCATCAGTCACGTTGCGTTCGTATATACGGAGTCGAGGAGGACCGTTGAACTGCCGAAGAGAGTACAACGGGACTGTTCGATGCACTCGGCTACTGCGGAAATTTGCCGACTCGAAATAAGAAACGGAATTGGCTGAAGGTATCGGGATTTTTTTCATAGGCAGATGAAGACCGTACCTCGATGTGTGCCAAAGGACAAATTGATTCGACACACTATAGTGGAGATAAAAATTAGAGCGTAAAATTACAACATTTTTCAAGCGGCCCCACTGATTTCACTCCTGTAGGATAATGGCGTGTACCGAAAGTCCCGAAGAACCGTTATTTTTCCTCAACGCGTGGAAGGGAAAAGGAAGAAAAGATGTCTTCGACAGTCGCGAGAGTCCACGGTTCCCGGTTCTTCATTGCCGTTTCGTCTATCCTTTTCTTTTTACTTCCGCTGTTTTTTTTTTATCCACGACAATCCTTATACCCGTCCCACCGAGGCACTTCGCCACGGTCCTACGGGGGCGCTGGGAAATTTAATTTCGATCCCGTCGATTCAGCAGTTATACCGAAGTTTAATCTTTGATAAGGGTTAGTCTTTTAGTAATGGGATCTCGGAGGGTCGCTCGGCCGGATTCAACTCGGGTCCTCCCTTCTGGCCCCGCGCGCGGCCGCTCGCTCCGAGTTTCTCCCGTTCCTCGCACAGCTTCGTTTCTCTCGTTCGTATCTCTCCTCCTCGCCGGCTGGACGGGGTTGGGATCGGGCAACGGCCTCTCGTTTGGCAAGAAAAAGAGGGAGGAAGATGAAGCTTAAACCGTTAGATAGAGATCTGAGCTGGTTGCTCGCAGATTGAAAGTAGCAGAGCAGAGGAGCAGCAGTGGTTCCATCGTGGCCGATCTTCCGACCATCTCATTCGGGGCATACTCTTTTTTAGCTCTCTTAACGTGGGAACGTATATATATATATATGGAGAGAGGGAGAGCGAGAACCGGAGCGATTGGATAACTTTTCTGTCCATCTTCTCGCGATCTTCATCCTCTCAACCCCCCGGTCTCTTCGGCCGCATCGAATCTCCCAGGGTGTTTTAGCTTCTGTAATCGATGAAGATCCCTCTTCCAAGATTTCCGGGCTCAACGTACGTGTTGATTTTTCTGTTACAGCTACGGTATGGATCTGAATGGGGCGAGACGAAAGAATGCGACTCGCGAAACGACGAGTACCCTAAAAGCTTGGCTAAACGAGCACAAGAAAAATCCATATCCTACAAAAGGTGAAAAAATAATGCTCGCTATCATCACCAAGATGACGCTCACTCAGGTATCGACGTGGTTCGCCAATGCGCGAAGACGTCTCAAAAAGGAGAACAAGATGACGTGGGAACCGAGGAACAGAGTCGAGGATGAGGACAACAACAACGACGATGACGACAGTGGAAGGAAGAGCGTCGACGACAAGGATCGATTAGGTGAGTTCTTGGAATCAATTTGCCCGCCGAAATCCTAACTTTCGGTTCGAAAAAAAAAATTACGTCGACGCCAATTTTCAAAAAAGTCCTTAAAAAAAATGGTAGATTCGCTCAAGATAACGCGATCCTCGCTGGAGCTTTCATACTCGCTGATATTAAAAAAAATTGATGACCCGAATAATCTTTCAAGGATAAATTTTGCTTGAATTCTTTTTTTTCCCTCTGCCGAGGGAACGCTTTTTTTACTCTCTCGCTGAGTCTCAATCTCGTATCATCCGTCCGGGATTACGTTGGCTCTAAGCGTCTCGCGGTTCGTCCTTGACTAAAGCCCGATACCTTCCCCGATGCAAATAACATACGACACACCGGTCTTCGCTATCTTACCACGGATTATCTTATTTAACCGTGTCCCTCCGTTTTGTTTCTCTGTTTTCTCTCATCGATCCAGACTCGAAAGATTCGGGAACCGGTTCGAGCGAGGACGGCGAGAGACCGGCCCACAGGTTGGATCTTCTTCACGGCGGCAGCGGGGCACCGGGAGCTCTTCAGGGTAGAACGGAGAGCGAGTGGAGCGAGTCACGTGCCGACAGTGGTCCCGACAGTCCCGAGTGTCTTTACGATCAGCGCGAACCTCGGCATCCCCTTCATCTCCAGCAGCATCAGCAGCACCATCATCATCAGCAGCAGCAGCATCACCAGCAGCATCCGGCTTATCTCGGAGCCGGGGGTCATCCGCGTTTGCTGCGGCATCCGTCGCCCGACGGTAATTCGCCTCTCGGTATCGGCCTCGGCGGCACGAGTCATCACTTGATAGCGAGCGGCAGTGCGTCGTCGACGGGCAGCACTGGACCACCGACGAAACCGCGGATCTGGTCGCTGGCCGACATGGCGAGCAAGGACGGCGAGCAGCACAGTACGAACGTCGCGGCTCTGAACAGTTTGTCATCGGTTTACGGCAACCCGGGAGGAAACTCCGGCGGGGGTGGGGGAGGGAAGATCGTCAGTCCGCTCGCGAGCAGATTACCTCCTCATCATCCGTTGCATCCGGCGATGCACTCGGGCACGCAATTCGTGCGGCCGCATCCGGATTTTTATCGTAATTTTTACGGAGCCTCGCATCTCGGCGCCGGCGCCGATATGTCGCTGTTGGAAACATATTCGAGAACTCTCGGAGGACTCGGTGGGGTTATTGCACCATCGAGTGGCGGTGGTACCGGGATACTCTCCTCGTCGACGGTGGCCACGTCGGTCGCTGCAGCGGCGGTCGCCGCCGCGGCCGCAGCTGCCGCGTCCTCCTCTTCGTCCTCCTCGTCGTCGTCCGTCGCTGCTGGCAAAGCCTTCACGATAAACGGCAGTTCGAGCGGAAACGGCGCCGGCTCCGGCACTCAAGGATCCGGGGTTCTTCTGACCACCGTTTCTTCGGGGGTCTCGCCTTCGTCGTCGTCAACCGCGTCCTCCGGAGGGTCCGAACAGTCGCCCCATCCGGCGAACAATCATCCACCGTCGGAGCTCAAGTCTCCAGGACGTGTGTGATTTACGTGATAAGGGAGACCGCCTAGATATTGTACAACCTGGCATGGCCCACGTGGATATTTCGGGACCTCTTTCGAGTTGTCGTTGTTTTTTTTTTCAACATTTTTTTTTATACTTTTTTTTATTTTTATTTTTTTTCTACCAATGATGAAATCGAGAGGCCCCTCGGAAGCTGACAATAACAGACTCTACAAATCTTGTAATTAGTGTACAGTTCGAGCGTCACGTTCCCAAACCGCCCCCCGATATCCTTCACGTCCCGATTTCCCTGTCGACATCCCAACCGCGAATTAACCTTAATCACTTCGTCGTGACCTTTTCGCCTCTACCTCTTTCGCGGCACGGTCTGGCAACACCTCGCCCTCCCTTCAATCCATCCCCACTCGTCTAAGCGATTCGCCCGGAGACAAAAAAAAACATCTGGAGCACAGATATCACGACATTTAGTCCATAAAACATTGAACGATTTCGCGCGTCGATAACCGAATATAGGTGATACCTATGTGTGTGTGTCGGAGTGTTTCACAAATTTTTGACAATGGATCGAAAAATTGCTTCATGAGTTTAAAAAAAGATCGATTTTTTTTTCCCCCACAACCTCGAGTATGGGGAGCGTGCAGAATGATCCATGGAGAACCAAATGTTACTCTTGGACACAGTATATTTTTTTTTTGTCGACCGATATGAATTTTCACCTACACGCACGTCGATAGAAAAGTTTGATTTTTTTTTCTTTGCAATTTTCCTATGGATTAAGAAAAAAAAACGAAAAAAATTGTGAAACACACTGATACGTGATGTACGTGTACATATATGCGTGTGTATAGTAACGAATATACATGTAATGCGATATCACTATACTATGTATATATTGCACGTATACTCACAACGATATTATACAGATAGCGTTTATTATTATTATTATTATTGATATATTATTTATGCGTTTGTAAATAGTAGTCGAAGCCCGTACCCGACCTCCCCCCTCCCCCGCTCCCGTGTATGTATTGTATGTAGAGTAGGTACATAATTATTATACACCTGAAATTATAATTCGTGCTAATAATGAACGACGGTGATGATTATTGTATTACTATACCGCGATGACAACGACGACGAAAAGAAAAAAAAAAGAAACGAGCGAAGAAAAAAAAACAAATACACACACTGTGACGACCATTAATTATTATTAATTATTATTAACGATTATTATTGTTATTGGAATGTTTAACGTACTATCGATTACTTGGACGGGGTAGAGTTGGATCGGTAGAGGTGTGTGGATCGTTCAAGTTTTTTCCGACGGATCCGTTGTTTTGATCGAGGTTCGTACGTGCGGCAATTGGTGCATTCGCAGGAACAACCCGACGAAAAAAAAAGTATCGACGGGTTTTCTATTCCGAAAAAAAAAAAATTAAAAAAATGTTTTTTTTTTTGTTAAATTTCATCGAAGAGCCAATTTAAGCGTCCACGCAATGTCTACATATCACTGATGCATACGACACGAGATACACGTCGGATCGAACGAAACGCCCATCGCCTCTTAGTCATTCGTATCCAAATTTCGGTACGTCAGGCGTGGACCCGCGAGAGATACCACATTGGTATAACTGTGGGCAACAGGTGAAGCCTGCGCGTCCTTTCGCAATAAACAAAACATTATGAAAAGATAATTATTCGATGATTGTGTCATTATTTTCGTCGTTTCAAATTTTACTCTCACGTGTTGATCCTCATCCCTCTCTAACAGAACGAACCTTTCGAACCCGAAAATTGCGATAATAATTTTTCTCTCGCAAGAATCGTTGATCTTGGATTATTTTTCATTCATCGAAAAATAATTTTCCACGAACATTAAAAAATAATTCATTCCGCGTCCGGTGAAATTTCTACGAGGGAGTAGGCATGAGAATCGAGATATGCCGGATGAATATGAAACGTTCTCGGAATGACCGCGAGGGAACGGAGAGTATCTTCGATTCCCTTCTGTGCAGCGGATGTGTACTTATAAAAATGCAAAGCGAGCGACTTCTGGGTGGTTGCGGGACAAGCCTGGTTATTAGTAAACATTTAAATCGACAATCGGGCCGTCCGCTCGAGCGTATATATATACCCATACGAATGCACCGAACGATTCTCTCAACCCTTTCCTCCCGCTGCCTCTATCATCTCTTTATTCACGATATCGTTGCATCTTTGTTGCGTCTCGGGGACAGAGAGAGGATACTCCATCTCTTTTTCTCTCTCGCGGGGTTTTCGCTCTACAGCGTAGAAATACCCGCGCGGTTCTCGTTCGTTCGCTCGCTGCACGAGTGGAAACAAGAAATCAAGCCGTTGGACCACCCGCCGCGGCCTTGGGAGCAACGAGTAGCCGATCCCGAGGAGGTCCTTTCCGTCTTCATGAATCAAGCTACTCCTGAATCGGCATAAACCTTCAAAGCAGAAGCCGGATCCTGAAAATTATGCGTCCGCGCGGCCCGATGTCTATGCTCATTCCCCCGGCCGCCGCTGCGCTCGGGAGTAGATCAAACTTTATAGTGAGCTGTATATACGTCGATGCCCGGGCCAAAGACGAAAACCGGATGGAGCTCGAACTTTGAGAACGTACGAGAACGAGGTAAAAAAAAAGACTCGACGAAGTGGTCCAATGGTAGAACAAATGTCGTTCAAATTTTGAGAACTTAATAACGAGGTAAAATAAAATTCGCCAAGATGCGCAAAGATTAATCGGATGGAGCTCAAAATTGGAGAACCTGATATCAAGGTCAAAGCCAATCTCGAAATATGTTCAGTGATAACCCCGATGGCGTTCGAACTTTGAGAACATACGAGAACAAGGTAAAAAAAATACTTGAAGTAGTCCAACGTTAAAACAGACCGGGCTCAAATTTTGAGAACTTAATCACGAGGTAAAATGAAAATTTTCCAAGATGCGCAAAGATGGATCGGACGGAGCTCAACATTGGAGAACCTGATATCAAGGTCAAAGCCAATCTCGAAATATGTTCAGCGATAACCACGATGGCGTTCGAACTTTGAGAACATACGAGAACAAGGTAAAAAAAAGACTTGAAGTAGTCCAACGTTAAAATAGACGGGGCTCAAATTTTGAGAACTTAATAACGAGGTTAAATGAAAATTTGCCAAGATGCGCAAAGATGGATCGGACGGAGCTCAACATTGGAGAACCTGATAACAAGGTCAAAAGCAACCTCAAAATATGTTCAGTGATAAAACCGATGACGCTCAAACTTTGAGAAAGAACAATAAGCGTGCTAAAAAAATTGCCCTGCAAGAGCTGTAAGCGTGTATCGAACGAACCTTATCGAGTTTCAGAGTGCGCAAAAAATTCCGTACATATACATTATCCGCGCGGAACGTAGCTTTATGGGTAAAAGGTCGTTTATTTAACGTCCTATCCCGAGTAATGTTTAGTTGAGGATCGTAAAATCATACTTTGCCTGGGAATAAAGTTAAAACACCGGGAGGCTTAGTGAAAAGTTTGCATCGTAAATACTAAATATACGAGAGAAGTGTACAGCGAGCGGGGGGGTGAGAGAGTTCTAGGTTTTCTCCCCGATACCTCGAGGTGTAACTTCGCGAAGACCTCGCGTCAGCTTCGTCAGCAACCAGGAATTTTAACGCGACGGAGCTCTAATTAACGCCCTAGCTCGACCAAGGAAAGCTCTTATCCGCGGATAGACGCGAGGGCTAATTCAATTGTAATACTCCGCGTCTTTGTTTGTTCGTTTAGACTTATCGGACGCGGATTCGAGAGGCCCGCGCAACGGAGCCAACCTGTGCCAAAGCTCTCCGGGGTTTTCGCCGCCCGATCACCGCCTCGTAAAATAATTCATTATTGCCATTCCATTTTCGTGATTTATAACCTTCGTTACTTATCAACGAGTGATCCGCGGTAGCGCGGAGTTATCTTGCGGAAAAAAGTCGTAAAAACTACGCGGCGAGAATTTTTTTTTTCTGGAGTCGTAAAATTTTCTGTACAATCCACAGACTCGATGTATCCGATTGCAGGATCAGCAGCTATTTTTTTTTGTGGTGAGAATTTTTTAAATTTTTTATTCAGCAATTTTTTTTTACTTTGAACAGTGGTTCGAAAGGCACCACTAATGTGTGATCGAGCGTACGTGTGAATCGGAGGCGTCGAAACACGACGGAACAGTCTCCGAACACAATCCACACGCCGGTGGTTTCGTCGCGTGAAAGCGTTGAATAATGAGAGTTACCCGGGGCCGTTGTAACGCGTTAGTTGTTGGCAACGCGACGACGAGTTTCGCAGGACGAGTTACCGTATGAAAAATTAACGAGCCCCGCTTTTTGACGTTGCGTCAAACTTTCTTTGTAAGGCTAAGTGATAGATTGTCTCGGTCTTCGGGGCGAAGCGGATGGAGAGAAAGAGAAAGAGAAAGACAAAAGAGACGAGAGAAGAATATACGAGAGTGACACGCGCTTCCTGGGCAAAGACCACACGCGTGTCTCCTTACAATTTCTCATCGACGCTCGACGAACAAATTATTATATTATTATATAAAAAATAAAATAAAAAAAAACCAATCGAATACAGCATCGCGATATTTTGCAAACACGGTTGCCTCCGAACGTTCAAAAATATTTATACGCAAAAACAAAATTTGTACCCCATTTTCAAAAAATGTATAATTTTGAATATTTTTTTGTTCAACAATTTCTCAAAATTTTTTCTACGTTAATATCTTGTTTTCAACTCTCAAGACAATCCTCGTCCCTCGCAGCCAGAGAGATGAGTAATTGTTTTTTATTACCCTCATCGATCGTCATGATCATCGTCACAGCGAGTGCATCTCGCTCGGCCCCGCTCCGTTGGTGCAAGTGCAGCGGGCTTGCACTACAGAGTAAACCGAGGGAGACTGCACAGAGCGCGGGCGCGCGCGATTATTCGCGTTGCCGATATTTCATTCGGCACGCGGGGATGCCGTAGCAAAGGCAATCCTCAAAGACATCAAAGAGAGTGGCCGCGGTCTCGTTGCGCTGCCGGATATCCGTTCGGCCTTCGGTGTCGCGGTGACGACGCAAGACTAGGCTGAATTATACCGAAGAAGCCGAAAGTGGTGAGTGAGCGTCTTCTCGTGTGTGCACACGTGTGTGCGCGCGCGCGCGCGGGTGAGTGCACAAATTCGTTGGGCAAGCCTCCCGGCTTGTCGGCTGGCAAGTACGACATAAGTCACCTACTAAATTAGTGGGAAAGAGCCGGTGCATAATTCACCGGGGGTTAATTGGCGAGCGTTTTCACGCCAGGCGCGTCTGTCAAAGCACGCACGCGCACCCGCTACACGTAGCCCAGCCAGTCACTACTACTCGACGA
Organism: Ichneumon xanthorius; assembly: GCA_917499995.1. Classification (NCBI taxonomy): domain Eukaryota; kingdom Metazoa; phylum Arthropoda; class Insecta; order Hymenoptera; family Ichneumonidae; genus Ichneumon; species Ichneumon xanthorius. Next base: position 4,683,369 of record OU824202.1, on the reverse strand, counting down.
CACGAGAAAAAGGAAGTTAACCCGAAAGGGAGAGAGAGTGTGCGAGAGAGAATGAGCGAGCTAACAGCTAGCACGCTATAACAGCTAACCGTGTCTGCTGGCTACATACCAGCACCACCCGCATTCACCGCGCTCACCGCCAAAGTCCCCGAGCGCGGGCGCGTGTGCATCTCGACGGCACTGCACCAATCCTTACGAGCTATACCAATACCATCTTAGAATAGTCCACAGCCATGTTTATTTATAAACATGCGAAACTTGCCGTATGAGATAGTTATTCGTACCACTTTCCGGAACCCTTAAAGCTGCCGAATAAACTGAGAAAAAGGATATTATTTCCCACTATGTCGAATAGTTCCCAGGGGGAACGTCTACATAGATAGTTTCTGATAGTTCATGTTCAATTGGTAAAATCATAATTGTGATTGCAACCACGATTTTTTTGTCATAGTCGTAATTATAAAATATAGACGTTGCCCATGGGAACTAATTTTTTTGTAAAAAGTTAGTATTGTTGCTTTAACTATGTCATTTTTTCTCAGTGCATAAGAGTTCAGTAATAAGTTGCAGATGCTTTAAGAAAATAAATAAAATGGATGTGTCAACGATGGGGAATCATTAGAGGATTGAATGCGAAAATCTCTTCGGTAGTTTCAGGAACGTCAATTTTGAATGAGGTCCGTAATGTTTTTGGCGAACGTAACCCGTCCCAGACGGTAATCAAGGAGGGTTACCTCGACAGGGGTTGTATCTCGTCGAAGGACTAATTGCATATCAGTCTCGTCCGCGACGCGTGTTTGCCTTCCGGGAAGCGGTCGCGTTCTCCGCGCGACGTGCTCGCGCGCTTGCTTCGACAACTCGCAAATACGTGCGATGCGGACCGAGGCCCGGTTCTCTTGTGCCCCTCTGTTTCTCGCCTCGAAATTCCTTTTGATTTATTAGCGAGTCCGAGAAACGCACACACTCGCAAGAGAGATCTCCGCCGAGAAGTCCCGAGTGTTTCGGGTAGTTCGTCCCGATGCGGTAGAGAGACGAAAAAAAAAGTGTATTTAATTAAATGTCGCAACGACTCGATGAGTCGCCCAGCGGGTGGTGGTCGGTTCCCAAAGAGGAGACAACCCATCGGTGCTTCCGATGGAACAAAAGTCTCTCTCGCGTCTCTTTCGACTAGTCGCCGGATCGCGAACAAAAACTCTATGCTGCTCTTGTTCTCGTCTCCGTTCTCTCCCCGTGGTCCAGCGACGAGTTCCCGACCTCGTGGCTTACTCCGTGTGGAGATGAGACGCCCGGGAGTGCGCATCCTCTCCATCGGGGAACCGCATGACGACTCAATCAACGAGAGGCCTCTCGAAGGAGCCAAAACACGCCACTCGAGAAAGCGCCGACTCGCACTCGATAAGCCCCCTGGCTGTTTGCTTGTTTAACGAAAAATCGAGAGACCTTCGCGCGACGGCGCTGAGAAACCGGATCTAAATTAGTTTCGAACGATGTCTCAAGTGGCCCGATACGCAAGAGAGACGTTTGCTTATCTCCCCGCGTTTAGCATCTCGCATATCATCGCGCAACCTCTCGGACAACACGCTTCCCCATCCGTCCCGTCATTCGTCTCTCTCCGGATGGAGCGACGGCGGGCTCCTCTTTAAACTCTTAACCAAATTGCCCCGATGCCCGTCGGAACGAAGTATATGAACCATATACCATAAATAAATGAGCTTTATTATGAGAGAAGATCGAGGAGAGTCCGATGCCACGGGCACGAGTCCCCGAGTCACAACAGTGCCGGGGATATAGCCCGAATGTGTCTCACGCGCGCGCTCGTGGATTTATGATATTTCTACAACGGCGTTGAGTTAACTGCGCCCGCAGAGCCAACGAGCCGAGCTTAGTATGTCTCTTTGATGTCTCCAGCAGGCATATTTCCGCTTAACGTCAGGGAGGCCGGGGGACCTTAAACAAATCGTCACCTTCTTTTGAACGCATCAGCTACTTCGCCTCAGCGTAATGTTACGGCATTACGATATTATATGGCACTAAGAAAATTTAAGCTTTGATGGAACGTTATCGGTTTACTTGCTATTTTTTTGCGAGAATGAGCGAAGCAGGGAATCGGAGTGAAAAATTGATTTTCTCCGTGCAGATGTCAGGCCCGTTGTTACGAACACGGTGGTGCATAGCAATTAATTATAAATAATTAGCGGCGATTCGTTAAATTATGAGTGGGTAGGTTGTAGGGTCATTAGGGGGATCGTTCGCCGGATGGATATAGGAAAAAGTGAGTTGGTTTAAAGATGGCGAGAGCGGGGGGGATTCGTGGGACGAAAGAAAAGGCGCGAAGGAGGAAGCGGCGCGTCAGCAAGATCGTTACGATGACGAATCCGAAGCCGAACCCAAGTCTTTTGCCCGGGGCCGGAAGTCGTCGTGGCGGCGGCATCAGGCGGCACGGAAAAACCCTCCGGGCTCTTGCGGATGCCGAGAAGTGCCGAGAGGGAGACCGAGAGATAGATAGAGCTATACTATATTCCCCGTTCTACTAACGAAAGCCTTAAATTCGACTATCCAAGGTGCATTTTCACTAGTGGGAATTCTCAACCCCGGAAAGTAACGATCGTTATCGCCCGGGGATCGAGGAAGACCATTCCACATTCCCCGCTCATTCATCGACTAGCTCCGTCGAGCCGCCTTTCATCGGGCATCTCTATATGTCCATGTCTCTTACCCGTTAATTCTTAATCCAACTATTCGGTCATGAAATCACTATAAATTTGTCTATTTACGTAATGAAATTTGTGGTTTCTTGTCATACCTTACATTTTTCTATAAATAAAAAAAAATTAATGTAAAAAATGCTCTATATGTTAAATGACTCGACGAACCATTGCGAGATGCCTGTCAGCTTTCCACAATTCTCATGACACTGAAATTCTTTTTTGCTTGGTTTCTTGTCATACCTAAAATTTGTCTATAAATAAAAAAAAATTTAATGTGAAACGTGCTCTATATGTTAAATGACTCGACGAATCATTGCGAGATGCCTGTCAGCTTTCCAGAATTCTCATGACACTGAAATTATTATTTTTTTCTGGCCTTACTTCCGCTGCAGAAACTCGTTTACAATTTCGCGAAAAAAAAATTCACTACGCTCGAGCCGTGCGATAAAATGACAACATTGAAAGCCACGGAGACTCCGCGGCCTAGATATTACGCGGTGTACCTACGCATCGTAAATTGTGCACGAATCTCGGAAGGGTTCCGCGTATAATACGTACAGCAAGGGGTATACACTTGTACGCGGGGTGTCGGTTCATAGCGTCTACTATGCGAATAAGCGGAGCTTAGTCCCGCTTATTAGCATATGAGCGTCGCCTAATTAACGCCGGTAGTGTGCTCCGGAGGTTGCCACGAGGCATTAAATAACGTAAACCTTGGTGGGGACCCAATCCCATTGTCTTACCTAAAGCTGTTCGTAAAACTCGGTTTAAGTCGACGAATAGCTCTTGGATTATAGAGCCTCTCGCATCATCATCTCGCATCTTGTTCGCGTCCACTGTGCGGTGCGGAGGAATGATAGAGGTGGAGGCGACTCTCTCTCGTGCGTACGGGGCTACCTCTCTTCCGAGATGAAACATCATACTACAAATATGAGAAGCAAAGTGAGGAACGCATCAGGGAGTTACAACGGGGTTATAAATAGTACACGGCACGGTTGCATGCAACGCACGAGTGTTAGTAGCATGGATGCAGTGTGCGCGCGCGAGCCCCGGGTACGGGGGCGACGACGTACACGAAGCTTACGACGCACGGGCTCCGCACGATGATGAATGATCGAAGGAAGGACGTCCAGCGAACCGCTGGCGAAGACGAGCCTGTCCCGTGCACTCGCGCGTGCACGTGATAGACAACACGCAACATGGATCTCTTCTGTAGTCAATAAATAAGATTCTTTTTTTACGATGAAAGCGCGAATAAGAAAATGCGAAGGAGAGAGAGATTAAAGGGCTGGGCACTACCATCGTGAACAAGAAAAAAAAAAAAAAAATTCGACCGGAAATACGTCACTTCCGGTAATAATATCTGATTTTTCGACGGAATGTGACGTCATACCAGAAAGACATTGCTTCCGGTTAGAAAATCGAATTTTTTCGACCGGAAATACATCACTTCTGGTTTCAATATCTTATTTTTCGACCGGAAATAGGTCACTTAGGGTTTGTATGTCGGATTTTTCGACGAAAGTGACGTCATACCAGAAAGACATCGCTTCCGGTTAGAAAATCGAATTTTTCGACCGGAAGTGACATCACGCCGGAAATACGTAACTTCGAAGTGACGTACCGAGAATACGATGTGACGTATTCTCGGTACGAGGTCCCCGGAAATAACGGCCTTGCCTGTACATTAAGGTGGGAGAGGGAGGGTGAGGGGTTTTGCCCCGGGAGACACGTAAAGCTCGACGAAAGGAGAGTCAAATTTTTCCGTGGATGCGGAGAATCGAATGAGCTAACGTAGATGGGCTACAGAACAACACAGTTGGTGTGTTGCTTCTTCGCTTATGTCAGTGTAACCCTATAGTGCCGCAAGGCCCAGAAGGAGTGGTGCGATCGAGCGAGCGGTACCCTTTGAAGGACCGGTGAGCCACGACGGCCACGACGACCAAGTGGCCCGTGGTCCATCCACGTGGGACAGCTACAAGTATCTCGAATACCTCGGGTATACTCGCCCCGAGGCTGATAGCTCCTCTCCGCGAGACCTCTCCGAGTAGCGCTTCTACGGTTATCCTCTTTGTCGCAGTCCACCATACACGCTGCCTATATACGTGTACGTAATACTACACTGCCGCCGCTGCTGTCGTCGCCGGATCCTATACCAATATATCTCTACTCGCCGCGGACAGGTTAGGGGTAATACGGATCATTTAAGCGAAGATTCTTATATTTCGCCTGAAAATACAATCGCCCACACGAATGAGTGAAACTTAAGGTATCGACACTAAAACACCTGCAGCTGCTAGCCTCAAATGATCTTTCACTAGTTTCTCAAAGTAGTTAACAAAAAAGGCAAGTTTTAACATTCTAATATAACCGCCCACTAAACATTTGTTCTTTTCATTTGTCTGTAAAATTTGATATTTATATGTACGGTAAAATATACGTAGTTCGATCTCTCGATCGGCTGACCGAAATGATATTTTCATCGGATCGGGAATTTCTTCGCGATATAAGCTGACCCGCATTGCCCCTCGGTCGGCCTGTCGCAAGACGAACGAACACAGCAGAAAAGTTCCGATACGCGTAAGGTCAGCCCGGCCCGTTGTTTCTACCGTCGTTCGGGCGGCAACGATTAAAAGTTGATGCATCGGCATCGACGTCCTGCGAGTCTGTTGTGTATAGGTTCGATGTAGTTCCGACGAGTTCCTCATGGTCTCTTTGAGCTCTCCCTCTCCCTCACTCCACACTTTACAACGCTCAGGCTCGCGCTACCGCCGAGGCGATAACGAGCCCGCCGGTACACACCGCTCCTGTATACGTCCATCGCACCGGATGTGACACGATTATCCTCGAGCGATACACCGGCCGATCGTTAGGGAGATGTCCGAGCGTGACTGCGCGTTCGTGGAAGAAACGAACGACGACGGTAGTCGCGAGCTAGCTTGTAATACCCGAGACGCCGTTTTTTCTCCTCCTTTTTCTTTCTTCCTCTTCCCTCTTTATAATCTACGCAGGCGTCGCAGGGAGACGCGGATGACCGGTAAAACGATACTCATCCTCTGGTTATTCTTTTAAATCGATTGCCTTATCCCTCCCACCTCAAAACTTAATCTTAGTCAGGTCTTACACATGCTGACTCGACATTGTAACTACTTAGTGCGTACCAGCGACAGAGCTCGGCTTTTATTATCGTAGAACCGGAGGCAGGACGAGGCGAGGATTCTCATGAAAGAGATAGCCACTATCTTTCGGCCAGAGGAGAAACCAGATCGATGACGCTCGCTCATTTATTTTTATTTAGTTCTTCCTCGTCCTTATCCTCTCTCCGCAGATTCCTCTTCATCCCCTTGAGGCATCGGCGGTGTATAAGGCGGCGAGAGTACTCCGGGTCAGACGCTCGAACGACAATTTTTAAAGACTCTCTCGTCATTATTTATAATTTTCCGCTTCGTCTACGGATGGCACAGTGCCCCCCGATGTATATATATCTGTTTTTTTTCTCTTACTTAAGAGAATGGCCGTCAGCGAATCTTTTCTTCGTGGCGCGAGAATTTCTTTTTTTTATTGTTACCTGCATTTTTTTTGTATATATATAAATATATATACTTACATCGAAAGGCAGACGTCGAAACGTGAAAATTCTGAGAAAGTCGCCGCGAGCAACCAGCACACATACACGGTGGCTACGTGCACGCGGGAGTTGGGTATGCTCCGGTGTGTATTTTGCGCGGAGTAAAAGAGAAATAAAGAAGAGAAGCTCGTTCGCCCCCGCATTCGAAGAGGCGTCGTCGAGATGCCCGACTCGATAATACAACCCCGAGAGAGACAATGACCGAGCGCCCATCGTTACCCGTAACTTCGCGAGGATGCGAAAAACTCCGCGCTTTGCAACTACGTACGGGACAAAAGAAAACAAAGAAATATATAATGCGTACAGCGAACATACCAAGGTGAACTTCGATAGTTGCGATAACTCTACGGTGCTTCGAACGATTAATCAAGCAAAATCATACCTTATCGGAATTTAGTCTCGCAGCATAGCGCAAGAAGTGATGTGTGCGTGGAAAAAGGTATTCACGTAACTGTAGGAGCATTCGACACGTTTCAAGGAATGGAGATTTTAAAACGATTGAAAAAGAGTGGAGAGAAATATGGAAAACAAAAATTTAGACACCAGCGTATTGGTCTATTGGGCATTCTGTAAAAATTCTGTAATCTTTGGGACGCATTAGACGGATTTAACCCTTTCCTCTCAATTAAAACTCGAATAAGACTCTGCAATTTTTTGTGTATAAAAAACAATAAAATCTCTCAAAGTTAGTTTTTTTTTATGAGGTAGAAGCAGATGCCGATCGTGATTCGCCATGTTTTAATAAATGGAGATTTTAAAACGAATGAAAAAGAGTGGAGAAGAATATGGCAAACAAAAATTTAGACATCGGTGCATTGATCTATTGGGCATTCTGTAAAAATGCTGTAATCTTTAGGATGCATTAGACGGATTTAACCCTTTCCTGTGAATTAAAACTCGAATGAGACGCTGCAATTTTTTTGTGTATAAAAAAACAATCAAATCTCTGAAAGTTAGTTTTTTTTTGTCGAGGCAAAAGTTGTTGCAGATACAGATCGATGTACGGAACGTTGCAACTCGGAAGAATCACGAGTAACGTGTTTCTTTCTCTCCTTCTCTCCTCCCCGGGTTGCTGATGGATTTACGGACAATGAGAGTCTTTCCCTCCGGGCACATTTTATTAGTCGAAGATTTTTGCGTGATCGCGCAGATCGCGACAGGGTGATTAAGTCAAGGGGATCCTAAGGGGGTCTCCGGGAGCGTGTGCGCGCCCGGAGAGCGCGATAGAGAGAAGATGCCTCGCGAAGTCGCCTCTTCGTGGCTGCTCGGTGATGTTCCTGCTGCCGGATAACGAGAGCATGGCAAGAGCGTCTTACACGTCTCTTGGCGAGGACGGAGCTCGTTAGCCAGCCTACGCGGCCGTTCATGCCGTTCACGCGAGCCTCGCGTCGTTCTTTTCTCCCTCCCCCCTCCTGCCGCCCCTCCTCCATTCTTATTCCCCATCTTTTACACCCCGTGTCCTTCTTTGCTTCTTCCCTTCGTCACTCCTTTACTTCGAATCTCCGTCAGTCAATTGCTGACCGGTAGGATAACAAAAAAAAAACGAAGAAATCTACATTCGTTCCCGCTTATACGCGCCAATCAAGGCGAGCCATTCATCGACGAGGCTGCAGCTGGATGCTGTTTATGAGGAACTTGGGTCGCGCTGGAAACGAATTTTTCTTACATATCGCGATCACCAGTGCTTGACTGTGGGGCGAAATTCCCGTCGGACTCGGATAAACGACATCTACCACGGTCACGAATCTACCAGTTACTTTACTTCCAAGCGTAACGTGTTTTGTACGTGGGGACTGATCGAGAATGAGGTAAGGAATTTCTGAAGTAGCAAAGTCTTCAAGTCGATTAAATGTCGGCTATTGGCAGTCGTTATTGGAGCTATGGAAGTACCGATTGGAAGCTATGGAATGCATGTTAATTTAACTGGTTTTTTGCAATAGCTTCATTTTCTACGCCGCAGGCATCTTATATTTTGAACGGAGGAGGAGAGGGGGGAGGGGAGGCCTTCCGAAGAACATCTATGGCTCTTCCATAGATGTGTGATAAGTCCCTCAATTATTGGCGAGACTGCAGGTGATGCATACAAAGTCGGGAGAACGTTCAGTTTTACCGTAGATCTTCAGATAGTCCGCAGAAGAAGAAGAAGAAGAAGAAGAAGCGAGTTTGGTTGGCGCGTGGGCGTTCAACGGAGGTAAACTGCGCTGTTGAGGATATCCTTTGCATACCGGGAAGAACCAAGCCAGTATTATCGTAGCGGGAGGGAGGAGTGAGAGGGACGGCGAAGTGTCGCGAATACACCGCGGTAAACTTTATTTAAATAAAACGCGACGTAAACCTCGATATTACCGTTCGAGTTTATGCATTCAAGTATAACACGAACCATTTCGCGCTTTAATGATCGGACGTAAAACATTCGGTCTTGATTAAACGAGACAGCGGCAGCACCGCCAACACCACCGGCGGGAGAGCGTTGCGTATCGTCTTTTCCCTCCGAGCTATCGACGCTATCGTATAAACTACAAAGATGCATAGATGCATAAACTATTAGACACCTGCCTGTAACACTTCGTACGCGTATAAGTTATTATCTCCTCAAAGACTTTGGTGGAAAGGATGAAAGGGGAAGACGAAGAAGAAGAAGAAAGAAGGAAGAAAAAGAATTGAGGGAAAGAAAACGTTCGGCCTGAGTTGATTAAGTGTAAGGCGGGAACCGACGACGACTTTGCCTCGTTTATCACGACGAATCACATTCACGCGATCACGCGACATACGCGTACGCGTGAGAAAGACGAATCGTCGAGCGTCTCGACAATCTTATATGTACCAAAGACAATGTCCGGAGTGAAGTTTTGTTTGTTTTTCTTGTTCACACAAGCGCTTAATCATATCACTGATTATTATTGTTAGGTGTTATCAGTCATTTGTTAGTCATCTCAAATGACTAATAGTAATAATAATAATAACATTATTATTAATATTATTATTACAATTAGCGATAACAATATTAGCATCAATATGACTAATACTAGGAGAACACTATTCGTAGTACTATTATCATTATTATATGACTAACGTACAGACATAAAAAAAAATTCCTTGTAATATAATCAGAGCTATTGAACTGATTACACGAACTTTTCTTAATGCAAGATGATCGCACAGCTATGGTTTTGTATACATCTGTCGATCATAAAATTGCTCTGATCGTGAAAAAAAATAGTGTCTTAAAGTGTTTCAAGATTTTTCAAAGAACGTCGCGCATAGTGCTTGATTGATAACCGAGCTGTTTCCTCGGGATAAAGGATCTCTCTCGAGGGTTCCGCGAATGATCGAACGACGAAATTCCGTGAATGTTCGAAGATCGTGGTATGTGAAATTGTTGGAACAGTATAACTTCGAAGTTGAGAAAGTAGTCGTCGGCCGTTGTTGGACGGCGAGAGGAGCCGGACGAGCGAGTCGAAGCGTGGGCGGCCCCCGCAGCATCCGGCCTAAACCGAGATAATATAACGCGCTGGGCTGCCGCCACCGCGCGCGTTAGTCCTCAGACATTTGCACCATCATTAAAATTCGCGATAGCCGATCGAACAGCAACGGTGACATCAGCCCTCGTTCGCGCGATCCAACTAAACGAACCACGGAACGTTCAGTCGTGTAAACCTGCTACACCCTCTCTGTCTCTGCCCCCCTCGTGCCGCTTTCCTTTCCTCAGCCCCTCTACGCCTTTCGGCTATACAGACTCGTCTCGGGACTGCTGCCGGTACTTATTAACACACCTCGAACAATCCGCAATACAAAAATCATGTTTGATTATTATTTTTTATTCTTGACGTCAATTAATTTTTCGACAAATTCAAAAATTCTCTTAAAATGTGTATGAATGTTTCAAAACGTTTCGTTCAGAACATTGATGTCAGATGAATTTGCGGCGTTCAGTTTTTTTTAAATTTCCTTTTACCCCAATACAAAAATCAAACAGGATTGGTTTTAAAAAAATGTTGACGTCAATTAATTTTTTGACAAATTACAATATCTTTTAAAATTTCCATGTGAAATGTTTCAATGCGTTTTGTTCGGAACATCGATGTCAGACGCATTTACGGCGATCACTTATTGTCGTTTACTTTTTTTTTGTTTAACTTATAATACAATGTACTGTTACGATGATCGTTATGAGCTGATCTGCTTAAGGCAAAGTGAGGCAAAGTAACAGAGCCCTCTCGGATAGAAAATTTATAATCTTTACGGACGGGCTCTCACGAGAGCGGTAAACCGCTCCGAGAGATCTCATCGTCGTTTGCAAACGATGACGTCGATCCTTCGATCTCGTCGCAGACGTATATTGTACCGGTCGACGGCGCATCACCGGCCGTGACGCCTCTTATTATTACAGCTATTATCGCTAATTGTTTTCCGAGGAACAATGCTCCGTAACGAGGGCGGGAATCAGAAGAGCTCATCGTCGAGCTGCATCTCTCACAGTGTACTTCTCGTCTGTTCCACTCGGCACTTCATTGAGAATATAGTTTACTCAAAACTGCAGCGCTGATTAAGACGAGGTGAAACAGACTCGGTCGGTAACAAAGCCTGTAATGAATGGCATTCGGAGATGGTTGAAATTTTCCGAAAAATTTAGAATTCAGTACCGCGTCCAATGATACTTCGCTTTTACCCCCAATGTCAACCATTTTTACATGGCATTGATTCAAAAAATGCACCTATCTCTCTTACACTCATATGTGACGCGGTACATGTTTCACATCGCTTTAATACATTGTGTTTTTTCTCTAATTTAAAAAATTAGCAACACGATTTAATAGTTGACCAAATTTAACCAAATCATTTATAACGTTTATAACATTTAATGAAAAATTTATATAAATTAGCAAGTTCATATAAATTGACAACGTGACTATTTTTTTTCTCATGAATGAGAAAGGTACAATAAATATAAGGCAATCATTTATAACGTTTATAACATTTAATGAAAAATTTATATAAATTAGCAAGTTCATATAAATTGACAACGTGACTATTTTTTTTCTCATGAATGAGAAAGCTACAATAAATATAAGGCAAGTGTTACAAAAATAGCCCACTCATCTCGAAGTCGAGAATATCCGAGGTTCTCGTTCGAGCCGGACCCGTAAGTTAAAAGTTTATTTCGCGGAAGCTGATCCGATGGCAATAACGGTAGGTGAAAATGTAAATGCGGAGTCGGCAGGACACGGAGGAAGCGGCTCGCCGCTACCGCGGCTAATAGCGAGTCTCCTCAGCGATGTCCTCGAGAGTCAGCGGTGCAGGCGAACCTCGAGCCATTAACGCATTCCTAGAGCAACGAGTTATGGCCGAAGGAGATTCGAAATCCTTCGGAAGAGGTTTCGCTCGAGAAGGGCGCGGGGGTGTTACAATCCGGCAAAAGTCGCACGCGACACTTGCTGAATAATTCAAGGCCGGAATAAAACGAAGCGGGCGAACTATGCGGTCTCTTGATTGCAACTATTCGCCTCACGGAGAGCCACGGGATGATCGAAACCACGACGAATTCTCAGAGTTCGCTGCTGCTGGACAGCATCGGCTTGAGTGCACGAGAGAAAGCGAGGAAGTGGGAAAGAGAAGCTGGTGGCGCGAGTGAGGATGGTGCGTGAGACCGAGGTTGTTTTCAGGTTCGCGGCTAAGATGCAGCCGTCGACGGTAAAACCGCAGGATAGAGAAGAGACGCACGGCCTGCTTCAGGATCTGTTTATGCACCACGCCCGACACGCCCGACAAATATTTAGCTTGCCGACTATTCCTCGAGGATTCTTCTATCTGGCAACAGCACACCGGGAGAGCCGAGTCTGCCGGTCGGTAATTCCCGGACTGAGGGATTAGAAGAAAGTGCGAAAAAGACACGTCTCGGGCGGGAGTCGGTGAAAAGAACCGAAAGATGAAAAACCGGCGGCAAACAACTTCGCAAACGTTATTTCAGCGCAAGGGGTAAACGTTATTATATGCGCTTTGGCTCAATATTCTCGCTCTCGGATCGAATGGGTTTCGGGAAAAACGAAATCGTAAAAGTTTAGATTTTTTCAAATGTATTCTCCGTTAACATCTCTTTCATCCCGAAGCCGTCCAGGACGTAAATTTTATTAGTAAGTAGTAAGTGTGTATTTATTAACAATACATACGATGCATTGACGACTGTTAAAGTGTTTATACATTTATGCATTAATACATTTATACATTTATACATTTATACATTTATACATTTATACATTTATACATTTATACATTTATACATTTATACATTTATACATTTATACATTTATACATTTATACATTTATACATTTATACATTTATACATTTACACATTTATAATTGCAGCCACATCATGTCAACGGGCCATCGACCGAAGTCATTCAGCCCAAATGTTATTATTTTCTTTAAATTAACTTATTTCTCGGTAGGAGATTTTGATGCAAAAAAAAAAAAAAAATCCGTACAATATTTCTTGCAATTTATTTGCTTACGTTGTATTCTCTGTCTCCGGTAATTGGCAATTTGTATTTCTTCGCTTTATAGGGACAATTCGAGGTCCCTTAATCTATTTATTTTCCTATATACGAAGATCGGTGGAATAAAGGTTGTGTCTATAGATTTTGTGGAAGGACGAGAGCGTGTCCGCCCCATCGCGATCAATCCTCGGATTTCCTCGTAGACGGGAAAACTCGTACTTCCGGCCCCCGCAATTTTCCGTCCGAGCGCGAAGTGGTGTGGCTGTGATTTGGCGAGTGCCGTCGCCGCCCCGCGCGCGCGCCAAGCGGTTTGCGCCCCCGCCCCGCGCGACCCGCGGTCAGGGAGTTGGAGTTAGAGGAGCCTATATGTGCCGGGCTCGTTAATCTTTTTTACGACAGGAGCCGCTGGAAGAAGAAGTCCGGCAGGGGTGACGAAGGAGGTGTCCCGTTCTAATAAATAATTTCTCGCGTAGTCCCTGTAGATCTGGCGATGATAACCGGCTAAAATACGCCGGGGAACCCACCAGCCGTGGAGCCCTTCGTTCGAGCTCTCTTTCTCTTCTCCATTTATATTTGTGTGTGAGTGTGAGTCAACACTAACACCACTAAATTTTCCCTTTCTCGTGGCTACGCGATCTCGCCGCAGCCGGTAAGCAAAAGGTTGAGGGCACCGCCACCCGGCAGACGACCGTAGACCGGTATGTATGAGCGTTATGGAACAGAAGACAAAACTGAGAAATCGTCGGAGAATTCCTACAAATCACCTGTACTTGATTCGCCCACGGGCACTTGCCCGACTAATTTCGGTATCGCAAAAATTGGCAAAAAGACACTCTACTCCATAAATAAAATACTGTTTTGTTTCTTGACAATTTCACATTTTTTTCCGTCAAAGATACGTTTCGCTGACGAAAAAAGAAAAAGTCCTAAAATTGCCAAGAAAAAGATCGCGGACTTCCTCGTACCGATAAGGAATTTAATTTCTTTCATTGAAACTTGACTTTACTAACCAAGATATCAAGATCGTCCCCGAGGTGTCCGGTGTAAAAAAAACCTCCCTTATCGCGTACAAGAGAAACGGGGATCGTGACTTTCGGTTGATAGCGTATACCGGGTACGGGGTAGGCTGAGAGGAGAGAAGCTGGAGAGGATGGCCGTTTGGAATAGTCGAGAACGACACACGAGGTGTGTGACCACCGTTGGTGCACCGTTTCTCCACGGTAGGATGGGGGATGACTTCCCTCTTCCTCCCTTTCGCCGCTTCTGGTGCCGAGTTTGCCTCGGTAGGCTCCTGTTGGTGCTATAAGAGCGCAATTAAAATGCCGAGCTAGCGCCACTCAACGCGGCGAACCGCCGATAAATAAACTCAACTGGCAGTGTTGGACCCGTCGAGGCTTTAGCTCTCTCGCGCCCCCCCGAGAGAACGAATAAGTGTGCGGCCTCGGCAACGAGAAAGAGAGAGATTCGCGGCAGACCTCCTCTCCGACGCGAGTCGTATTATATAGCTGGGTCCGTGGACCAGGAGGAAACCCACGGCACGTACATCCTCCTGCTCTTTCTCTATACTCTCTGACTCCGATCCTCTCTGCCTTCTGCCTCTGGCGCTCACAATAAAAAGGTGGAGACGCCGCCATGCTCGTGCCGCTCCATGTACCTCATCCCTCGGAGTCGCGACTCCTGCGGTCCTGCACCAGCTACGAAACTCCCTCCCCTCCGAGCCCTCCTCACCCAAACCCCCCTGCCCAACCCCTTTCTCACTCAGACTATATTCTACAGAACCAACTATACCGCTTCCCTCACTGACACTACCGAGCTCTTGCTAATGCCATCTCTTGAGAAAGAAAGAAAAAAATATAAAACAAAGCGACGAAGAGAAAGAAAGAGGAAGAAAAAAGGGGTTAACGTATAGCCACGATCTAATTGCTGGAATTATTGTCCTCGGTGGAGAAGTAAGAAAATGGCCGACCTCGGAGAGAGCCGCTGGCTCCTGAAGGAATACGATATGAGGTTTGTCTTACGCGGATGGCCGGACCAAAGCGGCAACCCTTGGAGGAAGCTTGATCGGGGGTTGCAGCGCTTGAATTGCTGTTTTTTTGGGGCAAAAATTGAAACAGCGATCGAACGGAGCGCCTGGTGGTTGGATGGTAGTGAGGTGGATTCGGTGACTTTTAGGTAGTGACCGATCGGTGGCCGGCTCGCCGCGAGAGCGGCGCGAGAAAAAGAACGGGCGCGAGGAGGGCACACATTCTCACCCTCGTGCGAAACGCCGAGACAGAAACGGAAACGGGATCGCGACCGAGTCGACTCGAGGGCGCCGAGATATTTACGAGGCAATAATTTAACCGCCACTTAGCGAGCTATTAATTTCGGAAATTGCTGAGAAAGGAGGATATTAGAGGGTGCGTCTCGGGGCAGAAGTTGCTTTATTATATATAGCTGGTAACCGTGGGTCAGCACTGCGTCGAGTGCGTGAGTTGTCGCATCCCTTGCTCTCTCTCCTCTCACCCTCTCAAAATTCGCTTCACGCTGAATCGTTTCATACCGACTGAGGTCGATGTCCCAGTCAAAGGAAGCAGAAAAAAAATCAAAACCGACATCAGTCACAAATTTGCAGATGAAAGTGACGATTAAAGTAGAGATCTAACTGAAGCGTATGGTCGGGTTGAAAGCTCAGTTTAAAGTCGAATTTTTTCGTGCATACAAGGAAGGGAAAAATGAAAATAAAAAAATTTGAAAAATGTATCAACCCTAGAAGGATGTCATAAAAAATTGGCAGTGAATCATCGGCTCGTTTGAGAGGCACAGAGCACTTTGAGCAACCGAGCATTCGTGCAACGGGCTTCAAAGGCTTAACTGTTTATTTAGATTTCTTTCAACTCAAAAAAACGTTTACATTTTTTTCGATCAACAAATAAGAGTAAGTAGGCTTCAATCTTCAATTTCCGTTGCATATATAAGTGATACACGAGAGGTATAATAAACCACGAGTCCGCCGACAGACAAAGTGGAGATAGCGGGTATAGACGAGTGGTTTGAGGCAAGAGCGGCGACATAATCCTACAGATTGATTGGAGTGTGGATAGCGTGTTTGTTAGATGGCTTCCAATTATACCCTAGTATTTGCGGAGCACTCCCTCTCGCAACGATGGTTTCATATCGGTCGTCGACGCGGTTCTGGCCGTCGCCCTGCGCCGCGGTCTGTGTCCTCCAACGAGAGAACTCCGAATAGCCCTCTACTATGTCGTACGTGGCTGTCCGATATGCGATATTAATACGACTGACCCCCCGACCTCTCCACACTCTCGGTCCACCGTTCACCCTTCGCATGCGCTCTATATAGTACACACACGTACCATACTGGTGCGGTTTTCTGGCCTGGTTGTATATAGAGTACGCGAACGCTTTGCTCTCTTACCGGGCCCGCGAGAGCCTTCTCTTGATGGCCCGATCGCGGTGTGTATACGTCGCCGCACTCGCCACCGTTCCCGGTATCATTCGCACAACCCTTTATTGGCACGCTAAAAGCTAACTTTTCGGTAATATGGTCGATTGGGTTTGAAAAGGCAATTTTTCTTCTCTAGGGATTTTATAGGAACAAAATCGGCACATTTACATCTCTATCACTCATAACTCTACCAAAAAACATCTCTACCATATCACTACTCTACCGTATTAGAACTCTACTAAAATCTCTATCAGACAGTAAAACACTCAACCAGAATCAAAATAACACTTTACCGGAATACAAGGCTGCCTTCTAGCTTTGGATTCCGGTGGAGTTTTATTTCCATTCCAGTAGTTTTTTTTTACTTTCTGGTAGGGATTTTGATAATACGGTAGAGATGTTTTATGGTAGAGTTGCGTGATAAAGCAAACTCGAAGCGGCGTTGCAGAGAAATTATTTAATTTTTCACTGGACTATATCTCGAACGCGGTCCTCCAGAACATTGAACATTCGTAGGTGGTGTCGAAAAATTTGGCGCGACCGTGTCCCGCGACGGCTGGAATTGCGGCGAGCCGAACCCCGGCTAATACGTACGACGAAAATCCGAATAAAAAGTACGCGAAATATGCCACAGTCGTACGTTTTATACAGATGGTTTAAGCCGTACAATATACATCTACGGCATTATAACGATTCGTTGCTTCGATAAACTAGAGCTATGGCTACTATGCGATGTACGGTTGAAGCTGCTGCAGCTACCACCGGGCAGGAGCAGCAGCAGCGCAGTGTTGACAACCGCGAATGTTGCGAGCATGCCCCGGCACAGAAATTCTGAGATATTATCGACTCGCCGCCGCCACAGGGGCTCCGAACCGTCCGCGCGGTATCCCTTTAACTCGTTTCTTTATTTCCCTTTTTCTTTATCTATCTCGTTTGTGCTTTTTTTTTGTATTTCCTTTTTTTTCTTTCCTTTCTCTCTTTTTCGAGAATAATGCTAATGCACTGAAATAGAAACGTCCCGTAGGTACAGATATCTCGTTGAGTCCCGGTCGTGCTGCAAAAACCCCCCTCGAGGATAATATAAAAGCTAGATGTCTTCGTGTTTCAAAGATTCATGCAAGCCCGGGTCATCCGCGGGTCGTAGATGCAACTCACCTCTATCCGCGAGTTAGCATATATATATGCATATCCACACATAACAATATATATGTATACAGATATCGGGTATGGGATGTATGGTATTGTTGCCGCGGGGAACTTTCGCCACTCGCGGTCGTTTGCTGATCGGTTCCCGATCCCGTATGTACGAATGGCCCGAGATAACGTGTCGGCATGGCAATATCGTATGCTTTCGTGCTCTCCTCGCTGATCCAACGATTAGAGAACCTCCCCTCCTGCCCTCGCCCCGCCAATAGGTGTATGCGAGCCCGCAGCGGTGGCAGTCGCGGAAAGCCAATAAACAAAAAAACAAATAAAAAATAAAAAGAAGAAAAGAATTCGCGGTCGCCCGGCCACCTCGGCCTCTTCCGATTGCCTGTGATAGTTGCATACTTGTCCCGCGGCGAAAGAGGGTCGAAGATGAAGAAGCTTCGGCCTCTCGAGCCTCTGTAGGCTTCTCGCTCCGGCGAGAATTCAGGATAGAATTCGCGAGGGGGGAAAGCCATCGTGCGGTGTCCCGATGAGGGAGAGAGAGGCCCCGAGCGGAGAAGCCGGCTTGGATTAAGTAATGCGAGGCGGGGGTGTGACGGTGTCGAGAGCGGTATGTCACCAGAGTCCCGCCAGCGTTGAGGTATTGCTATCCTCCGAATACCGGCAATACAGTACGCGTCCCGGTGACTTGTCCCGAGGATCATCCCGGACCGAGCGATATCTCATATCGCGATAGCCGCGCGGGGGGACATGCTCGATATGCGATGAATGAGCTTCGGCACGCCGGACACGCTGAATTTGCCGTCGCCGGGACCCCACCGGTCATTCGCTTTCATTTCATACCGCTATCGAGCATCTCTTCTCTATATATCTCGACAAGCAATATTTCTCAACATATATATGTGTATATACATATTTCTGTTCATATATCGATGGACAAAATATGCTCTCATCTGGGTTTTTTTATCTGGGGTAATTCTGGGTGATATGGCCAATTTAAAAAAAAAATAGTGAAACAGTAGGTTCCCGATAATCATACTATATATATTTTTTCATCTCGCATGGATTTCCGTGCTATTGTTGCCTTCAAATAAGTAAAAAAAATAAAATAATGTTTGAAGCGACTGTTCATTCATCGACGCTCATAGATTTTTCTATATTTTATTGTCTCGCATCGATTTCAGTGCTAAATCTTTTCTTTAACAAACTTTCAATTTTTTTGTTGCGCTTAAAGTGGAAAAAAATAAATAAATAAAATCTTTGAAGCGATTGTTATAATTCATTGACGCTAATATGTTTTTATATCGTTTTTTGTCTCGCATGGATTTTAGTGCTAAATCATTTTTTCAACAAAATTTCAAATTTTTTGTTGCGTTTAAAGCAGAAAAGCATAAATTAAATGTTTAAAGCGACTGTTAATTCATCGACGCTCATATCGTGACCCATTGCTCACGTCGAATTAGGCATAATCGCTGACGCGTAAAGGGGAATATGCCGGTTGTACGTCGGTTAGTTCGTGCGAGTTGCCCTCGCGGAGTCTCTCCTATCCTCGTGGCCCTCGGGTCTGTTTTTCTTCGAGGGGCACGCGCCCGTTCCCCTGCTACGTAACAATAAAACACAGTGTTCCGTGAATAATCATAACGCCGAGATGCGTGTGTGTGTGTTGGGTCGCGGCCAAGGCCCGAGCTATTAAAGCGAGCACAAAGCCGTAGTATTAAGGGCACGCGGCGTATGATGGAAGCTCGCTCTCCTCTCGTGGCTCTCCGGGGGCCCAAGAGGCACGCGTGCCACTCATTAAGTCCATACACCACTACGACACGCGTAACATTTTACGGCGTCACGCTTTTTTTCCTTCCTACACCCTCGCAATCGCGACGACACGCTCTTCGTAAAAACTCTTCTCAGATACATTTTACAGAAGAGTCGTTGAAATCGATAGTTGGACCAAGATTTAAGGCCGAAGCGCCGACACGTGCACTGCCCGAATTGCGCTTGGACCTGCATTTATATATATATATGTATATGTGAATTCGGTTGTGAATATATATATTCGCCTGGCTATGAAATTCAAGCAATGCCAGCAGGCGTTCTGCAACGCCGCTTCCTGTTTCCTGGCAGCAGCTAACAGTGTACGTACAAGTTTTCATTTCCGGTCCCCCTCCACGGCCCCCCTCGTGCTGGAGGCGTAACGCGATGCGTTCACCTTACAACGTCGCGGTATAACGGAGTTATAATACGCTTGTCAGCAAATTTGTGCGGTGGGACACACTCTATCGTGCTCTCGAGGCTCGAACATTGGTTGTGCTCCACAATAGATTCGAGCTCGCTGCTGCACTGCCCGTCCCACCCTACACATGCAACGGAGGAACTTTGTAATTCTGGGCAAACTATCGATGTACCGTGATTGGCGGGACGATGCCCGTAACACAGGTGGCTGAAATGTTTTCAACAATTTTTCGTCAACTTTTAGCGTATTTTCAGTGCACTTTACAGCTATGTAAAACAAATAATAATCATTCTCAGAAGCAAAAAATGATGATTTGTGTAATGAAAATGTTCCTCTGTAAGAGCGTAAAATTTACCGTAACGAACAGTATTATTATTATTTTTTTTTATTGATGCGAGAAATTATTGGAACGATGAAAGATGTTTGCTTATCATTTTTCTCCGCGCAGGTTATCCGTGTCTAAAGCTGTTTCGCTTTTAATTTCGGCCGATGGGATTAGCAGGCATGAGCGACGGGTACTTCGGCACGTCCCGTCGTCAAACTTCTTTGTATTTTTATGTTTTTCTTCAGAAACACCGGTGTTGGACTGCGCGTCGGGAAGATGCGACCTACAATCGTGATGAGGAGTGACGAAAGGAGGCGGTTAAAAGGGCGTTATTCTCTCGGTTATATCCGTGGCAGGGGTTGATGCACCGGTGCGTAGAGAGAGCGAGGAAGAGTGCGTACGCTCTCCGGACTGAGCGCGGATCAGCCGGATTAGAGGGCACGTCTGCTCCGTCGACGAGGAAAATTCTCCGATCCCTCTATAACTGCTGGCTCTGATGAATGCGGATTAAGCCTCGGAACGGCTCTCTGTTCCTCTCTCTATCTATTCACCGGCTTTCCCAAAGACCGAAAAAATTCTTTTTAATTTCGCACCTCGGGCGACTCTAAACGCGAATCTCGCCTCGCGCAATGTACCATCTGCATTATCTATTAAATTAATTTAATACAAATCTTTCGCGTGAAATTAATGTATAAATGAGCGCGAGTGACAGACAGAAGAGAAATTTTAGCGAGTTTAAACAATTGCACATGAGAGAGAGGTGCGGGGTGGGGGAAGCGGACGCGCCTCGGGTTCGTAATTGTTTGGCAAGTTTTGCCACCAGTTCTCTGTGACACTCGGGAAAAGTGAGGGAGAGAGAGAGAGGGGTGCAAGGGACAAAGCTATATGCGCAAAGGCGGTTAGAATATATAGAGAAAGGGGTAGAGGAGAGCGTCAGTCAGAGAGACTTTTCAAGCGGGGGCGGTACGGGGATAAGACGAGCTTTGTCTCCGAGGGGTAAACACGGGGCGGGCCATCCATGCCGAGAGACCCGCCGCATGCTAAGACCGAGTACAACTACGAGGGCTCCGAAGAAACTTTTCCTCACCTCTATACGAACTCTATATATCCCCCGTTCTGTATAGCCCCGCTTCTGGTATCACCGCAGCATCCAGAGTCAAGCTTTCCCGCTTTCCAAACAGCCTCGAATAACCCGACTCTCGAGATTTATTTAATTCCGGCATTACTTACTGCTTATTCATGAGAGGGCGAGAGAGAGAGAGGGCCAAAGTTTTGTCAAGCTGCGGATCTCCGGCAGTTGCCTAAACTACGCGAGTGTGTCGTAACATCGGTGCCAAGAGGGCAAAAATTAATTGGAAGAGGGAAAAAATTTACCTGAAAAAGATTTATAGTCGATGGTTGCGGTTGAGGTAATTCAGGGTGACAAGTCCAATTGTAGCTTCTGGTAAGGCGAGCCAATCATCCGGTCGTCTTCAGGGGTTCATTCCTGCTGGATGATACCTGAGGAATACCCGAGTGATAAAACCAATGGCAATTTTTTTTCTTTCATTTCCGCGAATTAATTCAAGCATAGAATTTCTCGAAAAAATTCACTCAGAATTATTCTATTGTGATAATTGCAGTATAGTTGCGACTATTTTAATTTTCCACCTCGAAAAGAAAAACTATCGCTCTGAATCGTTTTCAGGGTTTCGTTCCAACTGGACGATATCCGGGAATAACCGAGAAATACGGCCAATGATGAATTTTTTCATGAATTTCCCACAATTAATTCGAGCATAGAATTTCTCGAAAAAATGCAATCAGAATTATTCTATCGTGATAGCTACAGTATAGTCGTAGCTACAACTATTTTAATTTTCCATCTCCAAAAGAAAAAGATCGCTGAAAATTATTTTTTATTTTTTATCTCTGTGACGTCCTACCCCAAAATGATGTAATACCGGAGCCGGCAGAAAAGTAATGCAAAAAAGATCTCACCTTCACGTGAAATTATGTAAT
This sequence comes from Ichneumon xanthorius, assembly GCA_917499995.1. Classification (NCBI taxonomy): domain Eukaryota; kingdom Metazoa; phylum Arthropoda; class Insecta; order Hymenoptera; family Ichneumonidae; genus Ichneumon; species Ichneumon xanthorius. The sequence goes on along the minus strand of OU824202.1, from coordinate 4,661,391 downwards.
ATTTAAGTATGCGAAGAAAAAAAAATCGGGGTATTTGCTAGTCGGAAGCCGAAAGCAGACGGGTACTCAATAGCTCGGAGATAGGTGGAGAGTTAAAGTCGAGAAATTTGGTGAAGGGGTGATGGTCTGGGAAAAGGTCGGAGGGGGGGGGGGGGAGCGAGGGATATGACTAGCGAGAGTGCCGAGTGCAGGAAGCTACAAGGACCTTTGGGGAGGGGAGGGTGGGCTAGGAGGTATGGGGCACGAAATGAAAGCCTCAATATCGGTGATTGCTAGCGGCGCAAGACGCTCGGCGGACCAGCGCGAGGAAGAGGAGAGTTGCCGAGGCGGAAGGAGCCTCTCCCGCGACCGAGTGGCTTCCTCTCAATGTTGACTCTCCGGTGCTCTCCTCACCGCGGAGGCTCCAACTTTTATGGAGATGCATCCTAATATATCCGCGTACTTGCTCGCGCTTGTGTTTGACGAGCGTACTTCGACCAAGTATATTATCTACCGAGAGACGACTACCCGGTCTCGCTATTGCCCTCTGCCATTGCCGCCGAGTCCCTCTCGCGCTGCTGCCCCGTCTCTGCCGACCCCAAACCTACCCCTTCGCCCCCCCCCCTCAACCCGCCCGCCTTTCCCCTCCTCTCTCCATTCTTCTCAAGAATCACTCGAATGCGATTTCCGTCGAGGATGGAGCACACCCTGTGGAACGGGGAATGAATTATTCGCCGGCAGCGTTGAGATCAAGAATCTCGTATACGGGGTTCGCGGATCTTTCTGCAGCTCTTCATACTATACACTTCACTGTGTTGAGACCCCCCCTGACATTTTCCAATCTCCCCGACAGACTCGCAAAAACGCGAAGCCGACATTCGAGCGGCGAAGAGAGAAAGGGACGACAATCAAATTCTCAATTATCTCGCTTCATCGATGCACCGATGCAACGGTGGCCGAACGAGAGCTTCGTAATGATCCACGGTCTGAACTTCTACATCGAAGCAATTAGGAGAGTAAAAAAGAGAAGAGAAAAAAAGAGGGTGGATTTACCGTCGATCGTTTCCTCTCGCTCAGCCTCCCGATAAATAGCCTTAATTAGGGGACGCTCGTTGGATTTGGTTAATGGATCGTGAGACCGAACGGTGGAAAAAGGGCTCACCGTGACCATTTTCTCGGATCTTTTTTCATTCCGTTTTTTTTTCTCTCATTATTAAGTAGAAACTCGCGAGGAAGTAATACGGCGCGTTCGCCCGTAACTCATCTCACCGCGAAATAATATCGCGGAACCGCGGCCCCTCTTCGTCCTCCCTCATGATTTACGTTCTATTTATGTTTCCCCACCGAAGACTCGCATTTCGGCCTTTCGCACCGGTAAAAGATCGAACAAACGTTCCCGGGCTAGAGCCTCGAACTCCGAAACTTATCAACCCGGTGCATGAGTCTCCGTTCAGGCTCGTCCTCCTCAAATTTCGATCTTCACCGGTGTTTCGAGCTTGAAGTATGTACGTTAGTTTCTCGCTTCTCCCTCGTGCGGATCTTCCTCTGTGCGCGGAACTTGTGCGGAGGGGGGGGGGGCGAATCGCGCTCGTGGGATTTATGCGGCATCGGTTTCAGTGGCGCCAGGCCGCAGCTAGTCGCATGCTGCAATAACTCGCATTGTATACGTTTTACGTAGGAATCTAACCCGGCGGGCCCGCGGGTCACGGCAGAGACACGACAAAGGAAACAACGCACTGGGATACCGCGGTATTGCCGGGCTGTGTCCCTTCTCTCTTTCTCCTCTGGTCCCGCCAACCCGACGGCGACGACGACGACGACGACAACGACGACAACGACGACAACGACGACGACGACGACGACGACGACTCGAGCTCAAACACACGTTATATATACCGGTGAGCAAAAGATAGCAGCTCCTATAGCTTAAACGTAGTTCGCGGGTCTGACGGCAAGGAGAGAAGAGAGTAGCGAGAGATTGCCGGGCTTCCACACCGGGGGAAGCTGCGCGCCGGTGGACGGTGGCCGCGGCTCTGTGACTCTCTTCCCTCGAACGTGGCCCGTGTCTTCAGGTCTCACGAGTCTCTCTCGCGGTCTCTCGACGAACACGAAAGGACAACGGTCTTGCTGGTGGCCTCGTGTCTTCTTCTTCTTCTTCTTAGGCCGCCGTTGCCGCCGTTGCCGCGAGAGCTCTCTCGTCCGCCTCACCACCGCGCGCTTTGATCCTCTATATACGTATATACTGCGAACCCATAGCAAACCGTGTAAGCTAGTCGCGACGTTCGCTCCACCTGAAAAGGATCGCCCGACGATTTCACATGACAATGAGCGATAGCCCCGAGAGCACACGGGGCATAGAATACCACATATCGCTTACCCAGCCACCGCGGGCCCGATCGCGTCACGAGACTTTCGCGAACTTACTAATCTCTTCTACGTAATTTCTTGTACGAGGGTGAGGGTGGGAGTTCGAGCGAACATAGACATAATCGGTATGTGTCTTATTATGCGAAATGACGTTATCTTTTTTCGATTTGTCGGACGAGCGTGAATTTATAGTCACGTTGGCGCAGGAGTTAATTCATTCTTTTGTAACGTTAATTTCTTCAAGATGAAAGCATCCTTGCGACCAAAATATGATGAGAAGGCAGTCCGGAATTTTTTTTTTTATCTTCCGGGCATCTGCGCTCGCAATGTGCCAGGACACGTCACCTTAAAATATTCTCAATGGCGATTCAACGAGCCGGTAGCGCTGGAATCACGAAAGAAAGTTCGAGGGAAATGGCGAGCGGTATTTGAAAACGTGAACGCTCGGGATCCGTGAGGTTTAGGGCGTGTGCCTCGGGTCCGTTCTCCTCCGGCTTATGACTTATGGGTTTATGTATTCCGGCGGTTGATCCTCGCATGATATGGAACCGCATTGTGTGTGTGCCCTTCTCTCTTTCTCTATACCAAATTTTCGTGGCTTCCCGAGGCCTATGTGGGAATCAAGCGTGCGAGAACGCAACAGCACGCAAGAGAACGCGAGGACAACAACAATGTGGAGAGTTCGGGTTGCCTACTGCGATTTTGGTCCGGGGGAGTCTTGAGGGATGAGACACGAAAGTCGGTGGGCGTGGGAGATCCTATGATCTGCTGTGTAGCGTGTTGCATTCATTGTGTTATGATAAGTCCAGTAGCAAGAGAGCTACACGAGATGGCAAAGAAGTAGTAGGGCACGAGGTCTTTCTTCCGCTCAAGTTGAAATCCTAGAGGTAGCTTGGTCAGCGGCTTCTTCCTCTCCGGCGAAGAGAAGAGGAAGAAGAGAGTTCGGGTGGTCCGGGCAGCATCACGGTAGCTACCTAAGCTAAGCTTAAGCATGCTTTATCTGACACATCATCTGGCTTTCGTTCTCGCGAGTGTCTCTCATCCCTCTCGCTCCCGAACGAACGGGGCACACACATAGATATATATCTCTCTTTTCACTTTTACCTTTTCTCTTCTCGCCTTCATCTGCCCTGCCCTCCCAACAAGGACCTCACAACAATCGGATCCACGGGAGCTTCTTCCCACCGCGTTTACGCCTGTATGATATTATAAATAGCCGAGCGGGAGGTTGACGCGAGCGTGAATCACTCGATTAATGGCCGCTCGATCGTCGGGGGTTGGAAAGAATAATTTTTTTTTTTTTTCAATAAAATAATAAAAAAAAAACTAACAACCGAGATTGAGCAATAATATACGGAACGCTCTGCGTTCGGTGAATCCAAAGCCGCAAGCGGTTGTCCCCGCAATCGTAATCATCATTATTGTATGTTGCAATAATAACGATTCGGGCAGATCGCGTAGTCACTATCAAAGCTCTGATCTTGATTTACGCCGGTTTTCCCACTATAATACACGGGATCCGTTCTATAGGTAATCTCTCTCCATAGGTGGTTGGGATTCTCTGTGTATATCCATACATCGCGTAACGCGTATTTCCACCCTCACGATCTCTTTATCCGCTTTATTCGGGTTCCCACCGATTCCCAACAGAGCGATAGAGAAAGCAAGCGTACTATATCCAGGAATATTATACATGTTCGGAGTAGCGTGTTGTACAGGACGAGAGTTGACGCGAAAGCCACACCAGGACGAATCAGGGGAACCCTGTTCCGAAAACACCATTTCCTTCTCTCACGATTGATATGTGGATCGTACACAGCGTAAGTATAGAGATGATTTTCTGAGTATAATACCCTCTCATATCTCAGGATTATGATTCTGCAGCTGATGCGAAGGGGAAAGAAGCGACAGAGGTCGAGGTGACGATGGAGGGAAGGGACGCAAGCGAGAGCCTAACTTATTCGAGAGAGCCACTTATACGAGGCATTCCCGTAATATCGCCGATTTTTCATAATTTCAATTTTTATACGGCTCGTGCGACACGAAACGACAGAGATTTGGTTAACATTTAAGAGAAATCGGAAGAGTGCTAATGGGCGTAAATAAAAATTATTGAGGTAATTCCAGGTGATATCACAAGGGTATTTTTTTACGCGGGATGTGTAGACTGTTTTTCGACCTTCGTATAAGTCGGTTGGGTTAAATGAGGAATGCCTCGGATACACGCATAATCATAGCGGGATCGCGGAGTTGGAAGTCGAATTTGGCGTGACGGAGGAAGCGTGTTGTAAAGCTCGATGAATTCGAGGCAGCGACGTCCGGCGCGCGGAATAGAGCGAGGTATGCCGGGTATTAAGGGACGAGGAATTTGGTGGGCTAAGGAAACCTCGCAAACATCCGCATCCGCTGGACTAGATACACGACGAACCGGCGGTTATTAGAACGAGATTAAACTCCGGATGGTTATTACTTCGCTCGAACTAAAATTCAGGGAGAAGTCAGTATGAAAGGACAAAACAATAAAAACTGAAATTTCTCTACGAGAGAACGAGGTAGATGAGGTTTGAGACGCGAGGATTTGTTTTTCTCGTGATATTGTTACCGACAGAAAGGAAAAGGCAGAAATAGAATAAATGATTTCGAGGGGGATGAAGTGAGTGTCGGGAATAGCCGAGCAACAGTAATGGGTAATAGAAAGCTCGATGGTACAGAAAGCGGCGAGTATTCTGTTTGTCGAGCTCGTTCGTTCGGCCACACGCTATCAGGAAATTACCACTCGAAGCGAGCCGCGCGGAGACTCGTCGAATGAATGGGGTAGGGGAGACTCCTTGGCGAGTTTAATTAACTCGGGGGATGCCGGACTCCTTGTTTTTCGTCAATATTTTTCCTAGACGAAGCTTGAAACAACTCTGCGACGCGGTAACACGAGAAGCCCTTTATAGAAATTCTCGTCGTCCATTGTCGGACTTCATATCTTATATACACAAAATATATCTCAAAATTCGCAGAAAAAAAACTGTACGATCATATCTACCATTCAATACTAATCAACCTTTTCCTTCGAAGAGATGATTTTCCATGCACTGTCTTCGAGTGACGAGCGGTTCAAGTTTGAGCCAATCATAAGTGCTTTCGATTTGGTCTTTTTCGTTATTATAACACGAACGCGCATGCGCACGGCTGTTTTTTGGTAAGATTTCGTACCAGAAACTGACCGTGCGGATGCGCAGACACGTTATAGTAACGAAAAACGCCAAATCGAAAGCCCCTCAGGAAGTTCAACCTACCGTGACGACATCTATGCAGCCTGATTGGCTAAAATGTTAACCGCTCGTATCTCGAACACTATGCATCGGATCAAATTTCGTCACATACAAAGTTTGTTCAGTTTTGCGCTGCTAATACGATTCTATAATTATTCACCTGAAAATTTCAACACTGTATACATGCCAATGAAAAAATTACCTTTGTAACTTAAACTTACATCGTTTTTTTTTTATTAATCACCTGATGTGTGTTACAAGAAAAGAGTTTAATCTCGTGTCGTAGGCCAGTTTATGCTATGTAGATCGGCCGCTATGCATAATTCTCTGCTCCGTACTATGTGCCTGATGGTAAATACACATTGTGAAACACGCGTCGCTTTGAATAATAAATCAATTTCGTGTGACAAAGACGTGGCATGATTATGTATGGGTATGGCGGTCGTGGAGCAGCCCACGACGACGCTTAGTTCGAAGGGACAGAGACACTCAGGTCGGTTGCTGCACCGACACAATCACTAGCACCATTACACAAGTTACGTGTACAGGCGGACGTAGTTTCGAGATAGAGAGAACGAGACTGCAAGGCATGCTACGCTATAAGCTCTCTTTGATGTGTATTGAGTCGCTCTCCTGTTCGCCGTGTCGTTCGCTTTGCTCGACCTTCGTCCCTACATCAACTACGTAGTCTATACAGATTCTAACTCTGGATCGAGCGAAGCCTCGAACTTCAAGCATTTCGAGGACAAACAGCCGAAACGATAGGGTGGTTTCAACGTTCGCTCGGCAGTCCCGCCGAAACGGCATCTGACTCTTCGACCCGGTGCTCATCAACAAACCCGCCTCTTATTTCGCGATCGGAAAGCCCGCTGCTTCTGTCGAATCACTAATATTGCTCCCATTCGATCACTACCAAGCGCTATTCTCTCACGCGTCCGCCAAACTACCCCTCATTAACATGCATGAAGCCTCCCGCGTCATTGTTTTACCCCGTTCGACTATCCAGCTCAAATCTGAGGCAGAAAGTGTGATCGTTCGCGAAAATCGCACGCGAGGCTGACGCTTTGCGTGCCTCTGATGCAAATTTAATGTTGAATATCGATGAGAGCAGACTCGCCTCCGACTCCTCTCATACCCGAAACTCGACGATAATCTGTCCGCCCCCTCAATATATATTCCGCGGTACCACTCTCATCACGCTGGACCAACGATGACAACTATAATTCTCCATGTATAGTCATACAGGAAGTTAACATGTTTCTCATTATAACCCTTGTTATTGAAACCTCCACGTTTGATTTCTATTCAATGATCGAATTTCCACGTTTAGTCAGCGCAAATTCAACGCCCACGACTCAACTGCGGCGGGTTGTGTGTGTGTGCGTGTGCATATATATATGCTGGAGCCGAACGATTCTCGATAATGCAGTCGTTATAAAATGATGGCTCCCCCGCGGATTCTACATTGGCTGCGGGGCTCTCTCGCAGGAGCAGATCGAATCGACTACCATATCCCTCCCTTACACACCACCTAACCCCATCCGAGTCTATGAATACTAAAGAGTTTATAAAAATGTCGATTTAGCACCTTTGCCGGAACTACCGCGGATTCCTTTTTCACCCTTGGCGGTGAGAACATTCTTCCGTCAACGCCATCTTGGACTTCGATTGGGGACACTAGTTTTTCAGTTTACTCAGTAGCGTTTCTATCGTTTTGGTATAGAGGCGCGTTTTGGAAGGTTCGATCATGGAAGACCACGCATCTGGGTCTAGTAGAGACATTTAGCTTCTAGCGCCAATAATCATTATCCTATTTGGCTCTTTACATTCCGCCATATCGATTTCACTACAAACAAGCCGAAAAATGGCAATTCGGAGCTAGGCAATGCCTCGACGAAGTCGGGGGATGAAGAAATGTGCGCCGGTATTGTAGGCTTAATGATTTAATTGAAAATAATGTGGGGTGAAAGTGACGAGGATGTCGCATAGTATGGCTAGGCAGTGAAATCAGATGAGGCGCCATGTTGGAGCACTTTCGTGTCATCCCGTATAGCCAATGAGGAACGGTGAAGAGTGAAGCCTCTTTCGTACCGCTTAAAAGAGGGTGGTGGAGGGAGGAATGAGTTTTAAACTCGTCCCGGGACTGATCCGCTGTAATTAGCGTCGGTGATCAGTGGCGCGGCTAACCCGTTCGTAAGGATGCCCCTCAAATCAGAAACAAAGGCGGACCCACTCGAACGAGCGAACCAGCCGTCCCCGAGAGGCTCCGTTTTCCCCCCTTTATTCGTTCGGAGAGCTTCTCTTTTACCTCCTCTCGCGGCTCTCGCGCCCCTTCTTCTCCGTCTTCTTCTTATTCTTCCTCACCCTGTGGTTCTTCGACACTGCTGGAGCACCGCACATTTTGCCTAGGGCCTCCGATTATAGGCCGCCAGCTATACCACCGGGGAATCGATACCCGCCCGCACGATTTAATCTCTTTAATCGGTAATTATCCCGCCCCCCCCACCGCCAAGCTCCCTTAGCGCAAGTCCAACCGCCCTCTCGCCCTCGCGCCTTAAGAGACATCAAATTGGGTTATAGGCCACTGGCTCTCGCGTTCCTCCATCTATCTACATGCCGCGCTCATTCCGCGAGAGAAACCTTAGGCTTATACAGGAATGATATAAAGACCAGTTCATTTGAGGGTGTTGGTGAGAGACAACATTATCAACGAAGTAACTAAACGTTGGGATAAATAAACATCCTAATTCGCTGTTATATTTAGTACAAGGATCAGTGTCTGTAATAAAATCGAGTACCATTTTTTTTTCATGTGTTGGGAAAACCATGAAAAAAATTGAAACATGATTATTCAATCACCGAAGTGGAGGAAATGGTTTCGGCGGCGAAAAAATATTTTCCGTAATTGTTGAATTCGAATATGTCGTCGTAAATTGAGTAAAATATTGAAACTTGGTGTATCCGTTGAAATCACATAATCCAATCGATTAGAATTTTTTTAATGCTTTTTTGGTGTATCGGTAAAAAATGCCTCAGATATGTCACGTCAGAGCGTCGACGAAATTGAGTCACCAAGCAGAAAATAATGGATACCGTCGAGCGAGGCATTCGGTAGATCGTACGTGGGCCGATGCGCTTTCGCAGCTACCGCTTCTCGCTCCAAATCTCATAGAAAATCCGTGTACCGTCTCGCTGCACGGGGACGTCAGTGCCGAGGGGACATATATATACAGATGTTGTACAAAAGAACTCGTCCGTGAGCCACACGCTCGCTATAATAGAGAAGCTGCCCAGGAAAAAAAAGTATACGAGAACGCTAAGTAGCAATCCCACAGGATCCACGGACAATGACGCCCCTTTGGTATATTTTGACTTTTTGACAGATGGGTTTAGGTCCGAGCGAGCGGGCGGTCTCTGCCCGGTTTCCTCGCAGTGATCTCCTAGTTACAAAAGCCCTCCGCGATGCGCTTAGTTACCTCCGACACTATTCCCAGATACTCTTCCAAAAATCCTATACACACCTTTCCAATGTGTATTTCACGCTAAAGCCCCCCGGAAGCAAACTCCCTTCCTCTCAATACGACGGCCAACCCGGCCCATGGCAACACGTCTCGGGCATCCTCTTTACAAACAGTATAAGAGAGATCTCTTCCTCAGCCACCCTCGTGGCGATTCATTCGAGGCTACTCGAGCCATTCGTCCTGGTGCCTAATACGAGGAACGAATGATCAGCGACAGTTTGACCTATTCCTGCTCGCAATGTCCGCCGAGAGGAACCGCAACGGGGGGGTTGAGGAATCCGTCGTTCTCAAACTGCATGCTCGACATTCACAATGATTTCTATGCTCACTGTGCGATGCTCAGTGCTGTTCACGTAAGAGACTTAAGGTACAGGTAAATCCCAGCTTGGTTTGTCCTCGGCCTCAAAATGGCCCCGGTGCTCTCTTTCCGTTCAGCAATGATGACTCTTTTCCGCAGCGGCTCCCTCGGACCATTTCTTTCTAATAAACTGTCCATTCAACCTCCGGCACTTTCATATCCTAGCTCCGCAGCGAGCCGGTCAACCGAACGACCGATAGAACGAGGGAGAGAGAAGCAAAAATATTGAGAGAGACGGAGAGGAAGAGAGACGGGATGAGATGAGCAAAAGCAGAAGTTCTCTCTGTGGACGCTGCTACTCGAGGCTACAGCTATACTGACCACCCCGAAGAGCGCCATGATTTATGAGCTTCGCGTTGCGAGCCGATTCTTCGCCGGGAGAAAAATATTTTGTGTCTGCCCCGCTCGTTGGACGATTGTGTTCCGTAACCGTAGGAATACACTGGCGTACCGAAACATTTTCATTTTTCGTTGAATAAAAAAGACAGTCACCGCACGCCGCGTTTAACGGGACGTAACACAATGTGGAAGGAACCGATGATAAAAGTTGTACGTCATGCGAATGCTGTTCCGCTGGCTACACGAGTTACCCGATGCGTACCACCTGCTCGCTTGCGGAATCTCTTGACATCTCATTTACCATTCATCTCGTACGATGCTTTTGCCATTTAAACGAATTTGTATGGGAGCAGGCTTTGCGCAATCGGTATGAGGAACGAGGGGCTCTCTCGTCGAGGAGAGATTAGCGTATTTTCATATCGGATGGGAATATTGAAGAAGACGCACATCCTTTCGGACTTAATTCCATACGCGTATCTAGCGGAAATCTGTCTTCAGGCGATATCAAACCGACTCAGTCGGTAACAAAAATTCTAATCCATTTATTGTTCAAGGGCCTTTCATGGTTTTGGTTAAACGCAAATGTTCGGTAACTGCTCAATTATTTGTTGTTCAATGACGGTGAAAGAATAGAAGACTCTCATCTGCCCGAGTGCGCGTGTCTAAATGTCTGTCCAAAATGGAAAAGTTTCAGAGACGGGACTGCAGAAGCGGACCGATTTTTTTCCTTTTTTTTTTTTTACCTGAGCCCAAAGTGCCCAGCTTCCTGTTTCCCTCAACATGTGGGTGGTATTTTCTCACTGGACAAAAAAAAATGTCCGGCATACCGCGCATACGAGTTTCTTTTCAACGAATGTATCCGCTCCGTTTCTCAAATCGTATTTATCCAAAAGGTTGTGTTTGGTCGTTACCGATGTGTCCCACCGCTCTCCGCATGGGAGCTCGACAACACAGCGGCGAGTGTACGTACAACAGGCCGAAAGCCGGGTATAGAAACGTCAATCAGTCGGACGCTCGGTTCCTTTCAGGGTAATTCTTAAGTTGTCGCTTCCCCCCCGCGCTCGTCACATTCGAACAGGAGAAAAGATCTCAGCGTGCGCGAGTTACCATAGCGACCGCTCACTTCGTGTTTACGCTCACACGCACATAGTATCGGCGGTGTCTACAAATCCTACGATAGTTACGAACAAGAGCCCATCGACAGGCATTGCGGCTTGTCCCTGAACCTATGCGTGCGATAATTTGGATGTCTCTATGCCGTAACCAACTATAGTTGGAGATTCTGTACCAGAGGCTTTGTTCGTTTCCGAACAGAAGAAAACGGTTTCTGCCTGTAAAATCATGAATTCGAAGAACTAATAGTTAGTCCGCGAGATCAAGTTCCATTATTTTTTTCCCTGAAAGTAGTCTCAACTGGCTATCGGTTCCTCCCGACGCACAATTTTGTATTTTTTAATTGCAAGATTCTACCGTAGTCCGAATAATGGAGGTTCATCGTTTTTATGCATACACACAGTTGCAAAAATCGTTGCGAATCCGTCAGTCCGGTATTTTGCGGATTCCACCGTACAAAAAAAAGCGCTCCCTCTCGCATGAGCGAGTAACTCGTAAATTGGCGCATACGCTTGATTATCGGTATGAAAAGAATGAAAAATAGAGAACGCTACGGACAGTATAGAGAGAATGACGGACGTGTGGACGGACGGATCGACGGGTGCATGGACGCCGGTTTGACTTTGCATGAATGCGCAGATGCGGGTGCAACAGCTTGCGTAACGCGGCTCTCTCGCCAAAGAGCAAAAGGGAGCCTTCACAGGCATATTGCCTCCTGTCAATCACAACGGCCACTCGTCCTCCCCCCTCTCCCCCGCCTCTCTCTCTCTCATCGTCTGTATAGACATCTATATCTATTCTAGCTTGCCTGGGGGGGGGGGGGGGGGGCTGGCTGTATATTCGCGCGTTCGTGTGCAAGCGCGGGGTCGCGATCGGTTGGCAAACTCCGCGCTCCCGAATATAACGTGCTTTACTATATATATGCATCGGGGGCTTCTTGACGTGTCAACAAACGGTCCAATAGACGCGAATCATTATTGCTGGCACAGTACCTCACGACCGAGAGGTTTTATGAATTTTTATGATGATTCCCCTCGAAGGAAAAAAGAAAAAAAAATGATGAATAATCTAAATATATTGATACCCGCAAAATATTCCTGATTCTGTTGTCCAATAAAGCTATTATCACCGTTAGGCAGATGTCAATAATAACCACAATATCAAATATTCGTTACTCCAAAATATAAAAAATTACCCATTGCAATAGGAATTTTGCAATTTTGTTCAAGAATTGAAATCATTGCTCGCAGACATGGAAACTATAAAAAAAGATAAAATGTAAAATATTCGTTTCTTTTAAATATACATAAAAATCACTCATTGCAATAGTAATTTCGCAATTTTGTTTAATAAACGGAATCTTTGCTGTTTCCAAAGTATAATTTGTGAAGCAAGGTATGGTCAACGAAAATCCAAGGGTCTATCGAAGGGAATTCAATACCCTCCGAGATACTTATTCGCCTGACATTAGCGTATGCAATGCGGCGGCGGCGGTCCCGGTGTGCAGGGGTATCGCCGGAGCTGGGTCTTACATATCGCGGCACGATAGTCGTTTGTTTCGTCGAAGCTCGCGCGGGCGAGAGGAGCGTTTAGCCAATTGGCGCAACAAAAGGGGGTTTCCCTCCACGGGTCGGTTGAACGGGCGCGACCGGCGAGGGGTTGTTTGTAGCCAGAGTAATGGCCGCTCGCGGGGCTCTCGGGTTCTCTCTCTATCCCTGGTAGAAACTACCTCGGCGGTGGCTGCCGCCCCTCCCATCACAGCGTATAACGCGGAGAAATATATATATATCTATATATATATAATAGCGATATATATAGAGAGAAGCCCCGGACGTGCACCGATACACCTTTCTCTCCATACAACAAACTCCACTGTATAACCCGCCCGAGCATTTCGCACGTACGGCATCCACATGCACAGCGGTAGGGTAACCGTAGATATGGGCGGGTAAATCCGAACAGGGAAGAGGAGCACCAGCGTGGCGCGTTCGAGAATCGGGGATTTATTCGGAAACTATTGCACGCCCGGGCGCGACTGAGGGCCGCGACGAGGGAGGATGGGGTATGCTGCTGCTGCTGCTGCTGCTGCACCACGAGACCTACGTATACGGGGCTATCGCAGGAGCAGTGCTCGACTAAATGCCGCCCATGCGCGTATATCTATCCTCGAGAGTTGCCTCCGAGCTGCTGCCCTCAAACCCAACCCCCTACCCCGGGTGCCTCTCTACTTCTCGAAAACAGCTCGAAAATGCTCGAACGTAATATATCGTAGGTAGGTAGGATGTAGCTCGGGGGGGTCTTCTCCCTGCGGGATTTAAATCCTCCCGCGGCACACACACATGGAAAACCAAAGCGGATGTATAACCATCATCGTATATCCGACGTTCAGGATGTACGGTATAAACCAATATCCACAACATTGATATCGGCAATCGAGGAAAATATGATTTTTCTTTTTTTTTCGCCTCTTTCTCTTCGATGGTTATTATTGACAATATATATAGATTTTTTTAGAGCAGGTGTTTGAGCGCACTCGTGTGCGTTGGCATGTCTCTACGGTCGGGAGGTTTGGGAGGTGCGCTATAAGGACGGAGGCCCGGGGTAGCGTCTATTTATCCGGCTCTGGTGGGGCCGATGCGGCGGCGGCCTCGGCGATGTGCGCCGGGTGCCCGAGGGAGCCAACAGCCGTAAACCTGCCAGCGCAAAGTATTGCATAAATAAGTGCGGTGGCGAAATATTCATGGCCGTACCCACCGCACCTACTCTCCGCCCGTGTGTCCCGTGGCGCGTCTCGCCGCGCGCGCTCCATCCCGGAGCCGGTGTGACGACGGGAACGACGACGACGGTGTGGGGAAGAGCCGCAACGACACCGAGAACCACGCTAGATATTCGCACGACCGCGGGTGGAAACGGGTAGAAACTGGTGGGCTCCTCCGCGGAGCGGGAAAGCGTCGATCTATTCATGAGGATCTCCATATCAGTTCTCTATACGCTATGCCCCCGATAAATTTGAGAAACCCGCGACCCTCGCGGACTTCGATCAAGCTATCTTCCCTCCGACCGCGGCGGGGCAGATTCTTCTTCTTTTTGCCTCGATACCTCGGCGAGCAAGCAGTTCCGATTGAAAATTTGCACTTTGATCTCCGAGACCTTCGACCTTGCGAAGGGGAAAGCAGCTTTTTTCGAAACCTTGGGGGACCATGCATATTTTTTCAACCCCGTCTGCGCGGAGGTATCGCTTCAACGAGAATGATTGTTTTTTTAGCTTGCTTGCAGTGAAATCGAGTCATGCAGGTTATATATAACGTTGAGTCGTAGTAGAGCAGACTCAGTCGGTAACGAAATCTGTAAACCATTTTTTTCAAGGGTATTCGATACTTTGGATTTAAGTGATGTGGTGTAACCCCCCGTCCACCTACCACGCGCCAAGTTGATAACAAAAAGTGTACTGAATGCCGCTTTGAGACCGCAGAACGTCGCGGAAAAAGAAAGGTGTTTTTCCCTGAAAACGGTCGATTTGCCAAAGAAAAACAATTTTATTTTTCATCGGCGGACTGCGTTCCCAAAACGGCATTCAGTACAGTTTTTGTTGGCCGCGGCGGTATTTCATGTCACCTTAACGCGAGGTGAAACGGACTCCGACTGTAACAAAAACTGTAATAAATGGCATTCGAAGATAATAGATATTTCGCGAAGAAGCAAAGTATTACTTGGTGTAGAATTCAATGCCTCGTCCGATGATGCTACAATTTTACCCCAAATGTCAACCATTTTTACATGGCATTGATACGAAAATTACATCTATCTCTCGTGCACTCACATGTCACGTGGTCCATGTTTCAACTCACCCTAACGCGACTTTTCAACATCCTCATATGAAAGTCGAGATGACGGCGATCATTTGATTTCACTCGGAAACGTTTGGGACCCTTGCGAAAAATGGAATACAGTTTCATTTACCGACCGAATCGGGCGAGAGAAGATCTTGCATCGCCAAGACTGCCAGAGTAGAAATTTTCGTGCGTTACATCGGGCCCTGATAAGGTCCTGACGAGGCCTGACAAGGCCTTATCAAGACCCTATCAGGGCCCGATGTAACACTCGAAAATTTATACTTAGGTGTGACACCGCACATATTTTTGTAGCAGACCCATATGAGGTCTTCCAAACTTGACTCCACGCAATAATTGTCCTTAATAATTCCAACGAGTAAGATGGTTCCCGTTTAGAGAAACAAAGCGTTTCTTCACAATTCCACTACCTAAAACGTTGTACGCGTCGCGGTTTAATAGTACGCCGGTACAGCGATATATATCAAGGTGTACCGCACGTTAGCCATGTTAGAATGTAGGAGGAGAGAGCGTAAGCTCCTCCCGCCGGATTGTCACGCGCTTGTATAACCGTCCTCGCGAAGAATCGAGCGAGTCTCTCTCTCCACCGTGGAAAGTGGCAGAGAAGAAGCGAGCGAAGTCGACGAGAGGAGGTGGAGAAAGAAGAGTAAGAAGAAGAAGAAGAAGAAGGGTGATTAATCTTGCGGTCTTCCACGTCTCAGGGCGAGGACGCGCGCTCGAGCTCGCGGTTATTGATGGAGACTTCTTTGAAAGCTCCGTCTTTCGGCTTAAGGCTCTCCCGTACTAAACTACCGCGGGTGTACACGAGAATCTCTTCGTTTTAACCTTCCGCAGCGCCTTTTTGAGCGGTAGACGCGTCGTCACATATTCTCGATTTCGCGTCGACGACTATGGACACGAGGAAAGGAAAAGGAAAGGGGGGGGGGGGGGTTTGGTATAAAATAATGTATTCGAGCTACTATGTCCAATTTTCAATCTGATATACCGACTATCGATAGTGTGCCATCGACACTGTCGCTCGGGGGGGAGGGGGGGTGAGGAGGGCGGGGGCAGCAGAATCCTTCGAGCTTTCTTGTTCTCGCAGCACGGAGCTCGACGGAGACACGAGAGAGAGTGAGTAACGCCACCCTGCCTCGTTTCTCTTCATCCACAGCTGGTAAGCCATCCGAGATACAAAAAAAATAATATAAGGATGCGGGGGTTGAGGGAGTTGCGCGAGGTTTTTGTTATACTCGTCCTATCCCCATTAATATCCGTTGTAGCGACGCCTTCTCGCAATTTGTCAACATCTCATATATACTGTTTAATTTTCGCTACCCCTTTTTCTGGCAGCTCCGCTCGCAATATCTTATCTCCATCTCATCGTTTCTTACGAGTTACAGTTATTTTTTCACTGTATTTACAGGGGTAGCTTGTAAAACAAAAAAAAAACTACTTAAAAAAATGAATGCTAGGTATGAATGGTTGGGGGAAAAAAATGGTCGGGCTGTGTTCAACATATTTGCTACTGTGTTGGTTATCTGATGAGCTTTAGATCCATATCTGTTGCAATATCTGTCCGATATCGGGACAGCAGCTCGAATGCTAGAAACAATGAGATATGACGAATGGGCTGATGATAAGGTGTCGGAGGGCAAGCCCGGAGCGTCAAGGGCTTATTGCGTAGGGCACCGCAGTTAATCATCTTGCGGTGGATGCTTAGACCCTCCGAATAGCCTGTGGTCCATATTGGAACCGCAGGGATTTCTGACGCTCGATGAGACGAATAGTTGCGTAGCAGACTGTCCTCGTTCCATTATTTTAGCTACAATAACGATATTGATGGGAGCAACACATTTTTTTTGGACCATCAATAAAATCGCGCTGTAAAGTCCCCCTACGAATTTGTGCAGATTTTACTCATCAAATTGTGACAATATTCGAGCTATTTGAAGTTTGCACACCAACCGATGACTTCTGGTTCTTCAGTTAGGATCCTAAAGTGGAGACAATCCTTTTTTTAACTCCCAACTGACCGCTAGGGCAAAAAGACAGGAGTTATACGTTTCGCGGCGATCACGAGAGTTTGCGCACTGAAAAGAAATTCGCTTGGCGGCTGCCGAAGAACAAAATGTTTGCTTCAATTCTACTTTCAATTCTTGCATTTCCATATGTTATTGAAACAATGACGGCAAGACTGTCAAGGTGACATGTTGTCGTTTCCGATCGGTATGATACTGTACTAATTGAAAATACAATTGAAACAATTTGTTTTTCTTTGGCAGCCCGCAAGCAAATTTGGCTTGAATCATTGATATTTTTTTTCAGTGCGCGTTTCTTTGAACAATGACCTGCGTCTTTTTTCAGGTTTTGTTACAATTCAATGCAATTTCACAGAGATAAAGACTTTTCGGAAAAAGCATGTTTGTCCATATCGAAATTTCAGCGAGATATGTGGCCATCTTTTGCCTTGTCACCGTATGTCGTAGCTTTTTACACAGTGGCTCAATGCACGATCTCCCGAGCATTCTGCGTTTCGCTACGAATCAGCTGTCAACACTGTACACCTACAGTGATTTGTTTTTTTTCTATGAATTACGTTATTGGTGTTTCATGCGTGATCAGTGTGTGAAAAATATTATTCGATGCAGTATTTATATTAATATTCGATGTAATAATTACCAAAGACATAATTTTTTTTAATATCATTATTTTACAGGTAATATACATATAATTTTTTTTATTTCTTACTTTAGGTATGCGACAAGATAAATCAAGATTCGTATCTTGACATCACTTAGCAATTCTTAAAATTCAGTCCGAACGGTATTCGTCCGCTTACCCCTGCAGGTTCAACCTAGCAACGCCGGACCACTTGCACACCCTGTTCGAATTGATTTGACAAAAATCACCGACAGGGACAGAAGGAAAGGTAATTTAGCCCCGGAATTTTCGGAAATAAGTGAGAAAAGCCCGGAATTGAATGATAGACGATCCATCGGCCCATGGCTCGTCACGTCTTTCCATTATAATGGGAGAAAATGGATATTAATAGCCTTGGGACGTTCGAGCGGTCAATCCGCTAGTCACCACTGATGGGCTCTCTTGCGGCTTCCACGGCCCGCAGTGATTATACCCACACGTTAAAGAGCCCTGTTAGCGTTCCTTTCTCCCCTCAAAGCTTTTCTATTGTAGTCTCAATCAATCGGTCACTGCAACTCCTCCTGCCACTGCCGCCGCTACTATCGTACGAATTCGCAAACCTCACGGCCTATCAACTCATCAATCACCGCGGAAGTCAAGTATTTTTTCACTCGATAGAGTTTTTTTCCTAACTAATATTTTTTTTCGTCGATCTCTGCGACGGAATTATAAGTTTATACTCCGGGCTCGGCCAGGTGACGAGGGAGTCGCGCCGATAATGCAATTAAAAAAGATTCCCTCAGTTATTTTAACTCGAAACAGGATTGACCGATCGGGGAGATAATATCGTGGTCGAGTGGTCCATCCATGGAGTATTGGTATTCACCCTGCGAGATAATTCAGCGGGAAGCGATCTTATCGTCGTGAACGAAGCGAGAGATAATCGTAAACCCTCATCCCGATCGCCTGCGCAGCATCACTTCGAGCCTCTGATACCGTGGAGTGATTACAGTCGGGGTCGAAGTTGTTTCGACAATCTCGCCCCAGAATCGGCCTAAATTGAATCCACTCGGCAGTCAACCCGAATCAGGCTAAGTAACGAGGATCGGAAGCTGCGAAATAAAATTCGTGGTCTGCACGGCGGACAACAGTGGCGTTCGAGGCAAAAGCGATCGACACGGCTCGACATTCACAGATGGCCAGAAGTTACTCTCGATGATTAACCGGCGATTAGATTTTGCTTCATTGCGGTTGCGAGATTATATTAACTTCGAAGAAACGATAGAGAAAAACAGATACAGCTGTTTAAAAGCGTGTGATACAGTTTATAATTGATAGCGTCGTTGCGAACTGTACCGTGCACTCGACTGCTTCATCTTCATCTTATGCTAATCGAGTATAAGAAAAACACTCGAGTGTATTTATTCGAGCAGCTTTAATTATTCAAGGTGCAAGTTTGTGGCTGATGAAAATTGAGTCTGCGTGTCGCTGCGACAACTGTTCTTATAAATATATATTAAAACGTTCAGAAAATATGTTTATGGAAAAACCTCTTAAAAATTAAAAAATCTACCAAAACAGATGTTTATCCGAACAATAAAAAAAATATATGTGTATCAAAATGTAAAAAAATAAATCGAAAAAAATCAAATCAAACCAGCCAAGTAGTATTACAAAAATCTAAAAAAAAAAAATACAAGATGTAAAAAATCTTGAACAAAAAAAACTTGGCGTGCCAGTTTTTTTTCAATCACTGTCGTACGTAGTTCATTCAAAAATTATATAAAAAAAAACTGGCACGCCAAGTTTTTTTTGTTCAAGATTTTTTACATCTTGTATTTTTTTTTTTAGATTTTTGTAATACTACTTGGCTGGTATGATTTTATTTTTTTCGATTTTTTTTTTTTTACATTTTGATACACATATATTTTTTTTTATTGTTCGGATAAACATCTGTTTTGGTAGATTTTTTAATTTTTAAGAGGTTTTTCCATAAACCTATTTTCTGAACGTTTTAAGTACTTGGCGTACCATTTTTACTTTTTTGAAAAAAAGTATTTTGTGGTTGATTTCACCTATTTTTTCCTGCAAATGCGATTTTCTTCTTAGTCTTAATCTCGAGGAGGAAAGCATTTTTTTTACCGAGACATTTTTCCATTGCTGCAATAACAATATTGACCAAACTTAGTGTCAATCAGTTTATATTTGACATAAAAATACTCCCCAGGTCCATCGTGAAGATTTCCGAAGAATCCGAAGAATTTTTGCGTATAGCACGTATCACCGCACACCCGTATTCAGGTTCACGCACAATCGAAAAATTTTGGATCGATTCCTGATCGCGATCATCGTACACAAGAATCCACCGAACGAATGTGTTCGGAATTAAGCAAACTGGAAAGCTTGGATAGACATTCTATAGTAAAATTTTAATATCATTTCGATCTGATGATTTATTTGTGAGGTAACGTAGTGCAAACAAATACTTCCGGCATTTTGGAGTATAACTACTTGGTAGCGTCCTTCGCACACTTAAAAAATTTCTTTTAAGTACTTGGCGTCGAGACGTCTCTTAATACGTCTGATACTTAATACGTCTGACTGTGTTTTATTGCCATTATTTTTCTCAGGTTTTTTTTAATAACACGGCAAAAAAGGTTTGTACATACATTTTCCCGTTTCACAATCACTTTTTCTTGTTAATTAAAAAAGAATGTAGTCACAAATACGATTCGTTGACAAAAAAAATTTGCATAGTTAGAGGGGGGGGGGGGGCATTCGATTGTTGCATTAATAAACGTGTTTATTAAAGTAAACATTTTTTAAAAGTAATGTTTAGTAAGGATTTTTAAAAAATATTATTACATAATGCAGGAATTTTGTCGTCACAAAATATTGAATCCTTAAGGTGGTGCAAGCTGCGCTATAGGTTTGCCTTTTTGCAACTTAGAACCGCAATATTTCAGCAACAAATGAACAGATTGGTCTTAACCGGCCCTCAAAATGTTAAGTTGATCTGTTCATTGGTTACTGAGATATTGCGGTCCTATAATGCACCATCTACAGGATTCAATATTGTGTGGAAAAAAATCCTGAATTATGTAATAACATTGATAAAAATATTCAATCAGTTTCATTGGAATAAACACAACGATTTTCTTTAAAATTATTCCTGATAATGCACCTGAAAGTGCAAAAAAAAGGCGACTCTACCCTTAAATGTACAAACCTTTTTTTCCGTACTTCCCTTAACGGCAATTTTTGCCGGCAATAATTTACCGACCATGGTACGACTATAAATATGAGCTAATAAAATTTTATCAAGCGTTTATTCGAATTGGCCGGGTGGTAGATTTGACGGTAGTGAAAATTACTCTCCTCTCGCGAAAACGTGCCCCGTGGCTCTTACTAATCGCGCAAATACAACGTCAGAATAGCGCGACCCGGAGGCCTCGTAGTAGTTATTCGCCCTGTGCAACAATAGCAAGCGTGCCACACGAAGCATACACAGCGAAACAGAGAGTACGACGAGGGAGGGAAGGGTGTTTGCCGGGTCGCGTTGTATGAATGAAATTATTTGCTTCTGGGAATACCGAGTCTGGCGGCGCCGTCGACGCTTTTCCCTTCGCAAGCCCCCCGCCCCGAGGAGCCCCTCGAGGTGTTGATTGCAAACTGCATGCACCGCAGCTGTGTTTTATGCTGGCGCGCCTTCGGCACGCCCGTCCTCGTCGCGGAGCCCTCGCAGCATCTCCTTCCTCGCGCCTTTCTCTTCCTCTTTGCGTATTCCTCCTCGTACAACCCGAAACTCACACCATCCCCCTTTCTCCTTTCTCCTTATTGTATTATCGGCGTGTCGCAGGAATGATAAAAGCCGACGAAATAGGTATCCAAGTTCAAACGTAGCGATTGAATAAGGAGGCTCTTTCACAACCGATAACTAAAGCAGTTTCTGTACCCTCCGTACGGCTCGAAAATCGACGAAATGCGAATAAAAAAAATATGAAAGCATTCATTGCAGTAGTGCAAAGTATAGTTTATTCGTTGGCAAAAAAAAATTGGGGTCTGAATAAAGCCAAGGCAATTCTCGCTCGGTAAAACAGAACACCCTGTTCAGCGCCTCAGTTCATTTTTCGTTTCAGCAACGGTATGGATCTTCACAATCAATTTTTAACTTCCGACTCCCTGCTAGGGCCAAAGACGGGAGTTATGCGTTTCACTGAAGACCCGCGAATTTCCTGTTGTCTCCAGTGTTTGACGGAACAGCTCAATGTCTCTTGACAGAATTTGGCACCTTAGTTCTGTGGATTTGGGAGTGTGTTTGTAGCGATAGTTTTGGAAAATAAATGTGAAGTGGATGAGATAACTAGCTTCGAAAAAGCGGGCCAAAAGTCTATTCAGATGTGTCGAAAGGTGGCCGCCATGATCTACTATTGCCCTTGCGATTATTTGTCGTCTGCTATAAAAATGCTGTAGTCTGTGTGCTACAACAAACAACTCTATAGTTCTGTAGTTCTAATTCGATCGCTGTATTGTAACCTCATATACGCAAAGTGATATTTCTCAATGATATAATTTTCTACACTGAAAAAAAGACCAATGATTCAAGTAAAATTCGCTTGCGGGCTGCCAAAGAAAAAAATCATTATTTCAATTCTACTTTCAATTTTTACAATTGCAAACGGGATTGAAACGACATCATATCACTTTGGCAGTCTTGCCCTCGTTGTTTCAATATCATATGGATTTGTAAGAATTAAAAGTAGAATTGAAATAAGAATTCTTTTCTTTGGCAGCCCGTCAGCAAATTTTTTCTTTCAGTCTAATTTTGTGTATCCCCGACAGGACTTTCTATGAGTCGTTTCTGACCGATACGACTTTTTTTTAAATGTTGTATCTCCTCGATACAATTTTCTATTTGTCCTTGCTCTCTGATACAATTTTCTATGTGGCATTCGTCTCCGATACAACTTTCTAAATGATGCATCATTTAAATGCCAAAAATAAATCTATACGATACTCATCAAAAAGCAATTTAAAAAAATCATTTTTTTTTTATAAAACTCCAAACTGCGAAAAAGTTGTGGTTGAAAAGTTCTTCAAAAAACTTACTCCCGAGAAAAATATTCGTAAAAAATACCGAACATAAACGATAAACCGAGTAATAAACATAAGAATATAACTTCAAAAAGGATGAAATAATTAATTATGTAACAATAATTAATAGTGTTGTTTACAATTAATCATATTAATGTATTAATCGTTTTCGATACAGTCGGGAGACGTCGTCCGATTCCATCCGGTCGTCCGAATGAATATAGAAGAACTGTGTATTCGGGACACGTCTCCCTACTGTAGCGGAAACGATTAATAAATCAATATCATTAATTGTAAAAAAACAATATTAATTATTGTTATATAATTCATTACGTGCTCCATTTTGAAGATACTTTTTTACGTTTATTAATCAGTTTATCATTGATCGTCGGTATTTATCAAATCTTTTTTTAATAAGAGGTAATTTTTTTAAAGAAATGTTCAATCACAACTTACTTTTTGCAGCCAGGAGTTAAGTTTTTTTACTTCTTTCATCGACTCTCGTAAACTCTGTCGTCGAAGAGACATTGCACAACCAAGGTTCCTTCGCAATTAACAAAAATAACAATTGTTTAACCATATTTTGTCGTTATTCCAGCCGTTCCAGAAACCAGCCGAAAAAATTTAGGACAGATGTTTGAAATCGTAGCAATAAAAATACGATCGGTTATGTATTATTTTATTAGTCGAAGGGGAGGTTTCGACTGGTGCAGTTGCGTTGCAACGAAATCCGACCGGCATGTATCTTCCATATATATATCCGCTGCCCGGCTCATTGTGTGTATCAGGGAGGATGGAACACAGCTAAAAGCCAAAAGTCACGCTTATTTATGGCTATATTAATCCTTAAATGGTATCTAATGTCACACCAGTCTGGCAGATCTGTCCGATTGGAGTCAGAATGGGAAGTGAGCGCGAGTGCGAGTGAAGTGAACGTTTGTGTGTAGCAGACCCGAGCTGCCATTGTCGTAGGGGTTATTCATACGTGTGTTTTTGTGCAGCGAAGAAAGAGAGAGAAGTTAGGTGCCGGCCGCTGGCTCAGCATGCTTCTCGTAGCCACGTACAAACGACGGTGTCGAGTTACCGGATGGTACGCCGCGGGGTGTCCGTGACTTATACCCTCCGAGAGCTAGAACCACCGGCGCCCTGCTCTCTCTCTCTTTCTCCCGCACACTCTCACCCCGGCTAACCGGCCTTTACTTCGCCAAGCTATAGATACCCGCTGTGCCGAGACCAAGATGTTTTACCAAACATTTGTATCGCTCCTCACATACCACGTACGATTGACTTTTTCGTCCTTTTTCTTTTCCTTTTTTTTCATTCCTAAATCATTCCCTCAAATCTGCTCCCTGAGCCTGGTTCGAGCGATAACTTACGCACTTATCGCGACGGAATACCGTTTAGCGGATCGCAGTTTAAGCCGATTTTTTTTTACCCTTTCGCGCCCCGACTCTACTTTCGTTTCGTTGCGTTATAATTTTTATTATCATGATCGTTGTCTTGGGAATGTTTAAAACGTTATCGGATATGAGAATCAGTCCGCTTAGTGTCTCATAAAAATTTGGTAATGATTCGCTAGCCAAAAGATCAATTTGTACCAAAAAAATGTTGCCAACGATACGCGAAAGGTATTGAGGGAAATCGACAAATACGTTGCACATTAAAGCTGTCGCACATCTGGTTAGGAGAACTGAATTGTCGGAGACGAAAGCGTTCCACGATATTCTCCGCAATGATCCAAAAAGTGTATCTATCGAGAGAAAAATGTACGACAAGAAGGAATCTCGCCTTAGGAGGTATCCGTCCTTATTGAGGTGTCAGAGGCCCAGTAGCAACAACGTGTGAACCAACCGAGCCGAGGCTAATGAATGGCATCCTCCCTTTTCTTTTGGTCTATGAAAAATTATTGTTGTCTCCCCCCATGGAGATTTGAAAGCCGCGCCAGGTTGGACCTACCGCGGTGTAGTCGACGTCCCGCCGCGAAGCCAGCTGCTGTGCTGATGATGCTCCCTCGCCTCATTTTCATCCTAAGCTCTCGCCGTACTCACGCGTTCCTCTCTGTGGTCTCGGTCAGGGATTCGAGCAAGACATCAAGAGCGAATGTATACACGCGTTTCCGAAAAATCCCCGTACATCGGGGATCTCGAGCGAATGCGGGCGCGCGAAATGGATCACTGTACGTGCAGTATGGAAAGGTATCGACGAAGGGTAGGACGAAGAGACGGAGAGACGCCCGACGGATGTGCAGGGGCCGGCATACATCAGTCTTGATTAGAGAAGCTGACTCGGTTCCGAATTAAAAGTAATGATTTGTTGAAATATTTCGACCCGGGGAGGCGGTCGTCGAGCCCGGTTAGGGTTTTCCATTCCCCCTTGGGAAACGACTCCCCATTACCGGAGTTAATGCAACTCATCTGTTAGCCGGTCTATCTGCACTCGCGAATCCTGTACAGGGAACCTTACAGCGAGTCCCTCACGGGTTCGCGTTAAACGGAGAAACCCTACGCGATATCAGATATCATCTGCTAGCCTCCGCTCGAGTCTGACTCGGGGAGCCGGAGAACGATCGGCGAATGAGATTCCGGTAGACTAAATCGTTGCCGGATATCTCTCTTGGCAAAACAGTGGGCAGAGTTACGAACGTGGAAAAACGAGCGAGTTTCGAGGTTTCCCTCGGAGATATTCGCGGCAAAATCGTGTATACGAATGCTCGGTAATCAAATAAAGGGGGATGGGCGGAGGGACTCCAGGGGGCCGCGGGGAAAGAGGGAAAATGTTGGCGAAGAAGATGGCAAACGGTGGAGCGGAAGCGAAACGAAGCTAGCTCAGCAACGCGATCTCGATCCCGGCATCCACGCCCGTTCCTTGTCTCGGACACACCCACACCGTAACCCGCCGAAAGCTGTTATTCGACTATACTTCTATGTGGCGTCACCGAGATCCGCGAGTTTTCAGCTCACCCTACGATATACGTAACACATACGCGGAAAACAATGTTTCTTTTTCTACTGCGTGTGTCCTACTGTAGTGTGACAGTAAAACAGTGATCTGTAACGCCGGATCGGACTTATTAATGATTATATAGTGTTTAGCGTTAAAAAATGAATCGCCTTGTCGCTGAGGACACAAAAATATACAGTGTTAAAAAAATTTTATTTGAAAATTAATGAACGATATTGGAAGCTTTTTTACATGAAGTCTTTCTGAAATTTCAAGCACATGTGCGTTGCAATTTCAGACTAAAATTTGTATTTTTAATGGAATTTGTTTTAAATTTCAGGCAAAAGATTTGTAATTTTCATATATGGTATTTTAATGTTATAAATGAAGTAGATTAATGTTCAATTAATGTAAGTAACATAAGCAAATTTCCAGTATATTAAATTTGACATTTATTTTTACAGTGTAACTCGTGCATTGCTTTGCCATTTGATTTTACAAAGATACCAGACTGATAAAAATAATTAACGATAAAAAAAATGGGTAATAAAAATGTAACTTCAAAAAGGGATGAAATAATTAATGCTGTAATACTAACTAATATTGCCAATAAACAATAATAGCAATAACTAACAATAAAGAATGATAACATAGTTAATTAATCGTAATTATATCAATTCATTGATAATCTTCGCTACAGTCGGGAGACGTCTTCCCTCACAACGCGCTACTGGGGCAATTTTTTTTCATCCTTTTTAAAGTATAATAAATAGTATAACCAACATGTGAAAACACTAAGATTATAAATAAATAAAAACTAATAATCATTTTTAAAAGCACGAATAAACAACTTCTATATATATATATAACAAATTAGCATAGACGCAGCTCGACACGTATTCGAGGTTACTACACGTTGAATGAATTCAATGCACTGTAGAATAGAACACAGCTGCAGCATTTTTATAGCAGACGACAAATAATCGCAAAGGCAATAGTAGATAATGGCGGGCGTCTGTCGATATATCTGAATAGGCTTTTGGCCCGTTTTTTCGAAGTTAATTATCTCTGCCATTTCACATTGATTTTCTTATTCATTTGCCACGAACACACTCCCACATACACAGAACTAGTGTGCCAAATTCTGTCAAGAGACTTTGCGCCGTTCCGACAAACACTGTCCTCAACGAAAACAGCAAAATCGGGGGGCCTCCGTCAAACGCATAACTCCCGTCTTTTTTTGCCCTAGCGGGCAGTCGGGAGTTCAAAAATACGGTTGAATCAACTAAGATTCGGGCAGGGACGTTCAACTAAATATTTTGTTGGTACAGCTAAAAAAATTGGTTAGTTCAACAATTTCTTGGTTGATTTAACCAAGATATTTATGAGTCATTAAAATATTTGGTTCGACCAACTAAATACTTATTTGAACGTCCCTGCCCGAATCTTAATCAATTCAACTGTACTTTTTTATCAGTGCATAGAAAAAAACTTGGACCTGTAATTTTGTTACCCTGATTGCCTATGTACCATTTCTTCTTTCGCAAAATAGCTCCTAGATTCGAGGCTGAAAATTGATGTAAAAAAATAAGATATTCGCTGGAGTGTGGACATATAGTTATACGTCATGCTGTACGACTGTGTCCATCCGGGTGTCCAAGCCGAGTCCAGGGGGATGATGGTGGATCCAGTGGTGAGGCGTATACCGTGGCAGGACGGATAGATAACGTTATATAGGATAGGTACCCAAGGGATGCCAACGACATTTGTCAACTAGAGGAGTGCTGAGTGGAACTAGGGCCGTGAGGTCCTTCGGTTGAGCTCTCGCACTGTCCTGCGAGGTCGTCGTGAGTGTGACCAAGCCGAGCCCTATCAACCGCTCTCCACACGTATACATGTATATATATATACATATATACATGTATACTCATCTCGGTGGACATTGAAGACACGTACGCGTCTGTCCGTTCGTTCCTCCGAGACCCCCTTCCCTAGACAGTGACCTTTCTCCCTCGGCTTCTCGGACAATATTAAACCGCATACGTCTTCGGAACCTCGATAGATATTCGCAAGAGGCACCCTTCACCTTCTATCGACTGTTCCAGTTAACATCACTCACTCATCTCCTTCAAAGCTGCTACTTACATTCTGATCTCTATAAATGATCTCTCTCGCACGACGGAAAATGCTATTGAAAAAAAAAGAAAAGTTTTCATACATTTCGTGACACTGTTTTTATTTCACGATAATGGTTATCATACAATATGTAATTTGTACGAAGGAAGAGGCGGGGGAAAAAAAATAGTTGAAAATACCCTGTTGATCGATCGGAAAAATGCCATCACCGAGACTGGTGTGGTAAGAGGCGAGGGATGACGGTGGAGACTTTGAGGGAAGAGGGATGAGTCGAAACATTGATAGGAAGTTGGCCCCGTGGTGCGGCGGTCGACCGGGGTGCGAGCGCGAATAAGAGAAGAGACTCCGGTCGCGATCGAAGGAAGCTGCCAAGTTTACAGCCCGTGTCGGTGGCGTGCCGGGCGGTGTTCGCGATAAAAAAATGTTTCTCTTGAAGCCCGCACCCACGAGATAATAAAAGTGTGAATAAGTGCTGAAGAGTGGAATAGGCGGCACGGAGGCTCTCCGATGGGCTGCTTACTGGCCGGCAAGAGAGCGTCGGGGAGGGGGAGGGGGAGGGGTGCGACGATGAAACTTTATGAAAAGGAGAGAAATATGTATATACAGAGTGAGATCTAAGGGCTAACGGCTGACGCTGAAGGGAGAGCCGTCTATACCTACTGCGAGCAACCGGATCTTTGAAATATTCTACGCCACCCCCCGAATACTGACTCAATCGCCGTGGGATATCCTTATTGATTTAAACTGGACGAGAAATAGAGCCCTTTATCGCATTCGAAAAAAAAGAATTGTTATATTATCACAATTTTCTGAAACGATAAATAATGGGACAAAGTAAAATGTACCATTCGTTTCCTCAGTGGGGTCAAACTAGAGCGGTCAAACTGCTCGATGAATCGATACGAAATTTTTATGACGTCAGCAATACATTGATAAATGTCACATAATTTGTTCCTTCATATCTTCTCCAAATTTGTTTCCAAGCTGTTATAGTATATTTTCTCGATCAGAATATGAATATATGTTGCTGACATCCTGCCGTTACTATTTCACTTAGAACAAGTGAAAAAATAAGTACTACAGGCGAAGTGATTCACCTCAATGAAATGAGGGATGCGATATGCACCCCTGATTTCATTGATTTCATTGATACCTCGATGAAATCAGGGGTGCGATATGCACGGTCTTCCATGCTTGACAAAAATGAGCTGCTAAATTTGTGTTGAACGAGAAAAAAGTAATAAATTTTGTACGATGGGGGGGGGGGGGGGGGGGGGCATTGAATATATTCGTCGAAGGCGACATGGCAGCCCAAGTTGGTCGATTGCTGGGCGTGCCTCCATCTGGCTACTCGTCGACTATTAATTAATCGACGCACAGCGCGAGGCTAACTGCGAGTTAATAAGCAAATTGGTATACGTAGCAATAAAGTTAGTCGGCGAGAGCGCTGAAGGCGAGGCGCGCTGGAGTCGTGACAGGGAGGCCCTTATATAAGTACGAGGAGGGTTGGTTTACACCCTCGACGAGAGAAGCTGCGGGGCCACAGATGCGCGGCTTGCCATTCCCTTCGCTCTCGCTACTATCCACGGGACCTCCTTCCGTCGCCTCGTGGCCCGGCATATCCCATACTCGAGAAACAACGAATTCGAAGCCTTCCTCTCACTCCGTTTCTCTTCCCTTTCCGATTCAATGTCATTGCGATCGTTGCGGAGAGCGAGATGAAGAGCCTCGTCGAGAATTGTTCCAACCCCGATACGGTATTAAACGCAGCTTCGACAAAGCCCACTCTCTCCCTCCGCCGATAAATTTATTCCCTCTCAGACACCGGAACGCATACTCCCGTCCGTACATCGAAGAGTTTAAGCAATTTATCCAATTCTACTCACCGTTAGTAATTACTTATAGGGTAATGTAGCCACGTATTTTTTTCTTCTTTTTTTCTTTAACGGAAAACGAAAATAACATGATATCACATGGTGCCTTAAAATAGTTATTTGTATGGCAAAGTCGTAGAAAGGGAGTTCTTGACGAGTGTGAAAATGCCGCACGAGCCGAAGGGAGAATGCGGTATTCACACGAGTCGCGACTCCCCTTTCTACGCCCCTGCCATTCACATAATTTTTCCTAAGAAAATCACGCTTTTCGTTTTTGAGAAGTGTGTGCAGAAAGACATTTTCTCGCACTAGTGCGAGAAAAAATGCCATATTGCGTTTGGACGCGCAGTATTTTTCTCGGACGCAATTTACGATACTAGTGTAATAAAACTTTTTCTGACGTGTATGGGTTTGCAGCACGAGCCAAAGGCGAGTGTTGCAATCACACGTATCGTACCAAATTTTACTTCACAAGGTGTTAAAATGGGGTTTTCGCACCTTGTGAAGTAAAGTGTTTTTCTGCGCTCACTTTACAGGAATGGAGAGTCAGATTTTACATCCATACGTTAGGAAAAAGATATTCGATTGGCTATATCGCTCGGATATTCTGTGGAGGTATGGGGAAATTTTGGGATCAAGATGCTACAGGGCATGCTGGTGATGTCGTTCCGAACTTGAGGCTCTGCAAACGGGCTGGACCATTGGCTAGCCTTGCAAGAAGATATAACGATTGGCCGGTTCACCAGACTGGCCACATCACCCCGAACCACCCTACCTATGGAGAAACTCCCGCAGACGGGAGATCGAATGAGCTTATTTTTTCGATTCTATCTTTCGGCACATGACAAGTAACAGTGAAGTCTGAAACGATCAATCTCGCGGTGTGATATAAAAAATAAAAATAACAAAAAATCCCTACGACTTTTCCTAAAAAAAACTTCCGTTTCGTGAAGGGCCGTAAATAATTTTTTTGTAAATTTCCAGATTGATATGAATTACAGTTTTTAAATTTGTTCTCCAATATCCTCCGGAGCCATATTATAAGCTTACGAATCGACGATGAGAAAGGGCCAGGGATATAGTTAGAGCCTAGAGCTGCAAACTAGCCCTGCGGATAACGACTATAACAATATAATACTCGATGCAAATCCTTTAATATCCGTTGATGAAGCCTGCCCTTCGGTCCCCCCCTCCCCCTCCCCCCGAGGTCCTCGCGGGCTTGACGACTCCCGAGGGTATACACATTCGAACTGATACCTCGAGGGATGCCGCATATATACATATATGTATATACACGTATATACGCCCCGGCGGCTCTCGCTCCGGCTCGACGTGCCAGTTCCATATCCACACCGAGCTCCTTGCGAATTCAGTGCAGTTGACACTCTGAGAAATGACGTGCTTCATTATTATAATATTGTCGGGACGGGCTAACTATTAGGTGCCCCAGCGTTTTAGCTATATATGTATATGTATACATATATTTTCTAGCTAATACAGTTTATATGCAGAGGCAGCTTTTGGCGTATGTGTGGTTTCATCGACCACCCCCTCCCCCCACCCCCGACCATCAGCCGGGCTTCGCTCTTTTATATATCTTCTACCTCTTTCGAGGGTGTGCACTATGTATTCATGCGCACGCTTCGCCACCATTTGTCCCAGACAATAGACATATTCGTTCGAATGTTACGGCAGTCGAGTGACAATATTACGCTCTCCTCGACTGTTCTTTTCACTGGCCACATGTTTTAGTTACACAGCCGCAGAAAATTATGGCTCGAACGTTGTCCGACTACAGGGTCGTGCGCATCGATTATACAGGGCGCTGCCGAAATTGTCAGGAAAAAATAGAATCGGTGAATAATTACTCGCCGTTCGAGAGTGCGCGATTTTTTGCTGTGAATTTTTTTTCCCCAAAGATCATGATTTACGAGTTACGGGCAGTTGATATTTGAGCCGATGGAACTCCATTGACTGAAACTATAACCGCTCGTATCGACGATACTGAAATTCAGAGAAAAAAAAATGTCGCTCTTTATCGAACGCGTTTTCTGCGGATTTTTATGTTTTACCTTTTTATTTTACGACACTATTTATAGTGGTGTCGGGAATGAGGGGAAAGATTTGACGGGGACTGGCTAAGAGCAGTCAAGGGATGCGCGAGCATATCTCTCGCGAGAATCAAGGGAACTGTGTAGGGACCGTTCTGCTGGGGCGCACAACCCGTCATTATATTAACGAGAGACCATCATTCGCACGTGCCATTATTTACACGCAGCAGTGGTGTCAAATACGAGAAATCCTTCTACGCGTTACTGCCCTATACTGGTTGCTCCTACGGCCCCTGAAAACCCCCCTCGGCCGAACGTCGGTAACGGTTCGTCGTCCAAGAGAGCTTGTCGAATCGTCGAGAGGTCGTACCGTTCGGCCAGATATCTGGCTATCAAAGTCCTCGTACGAAACACACGCGGCGTATATCGCGTACACGACTTCCAGGCCCAACGAGCCCGATCTCTGCTTGTTACTGCGGTAGGGAACACGGTAAGCCGACTCGTACGTACTGTGCAACGGATCACAATGTCCCAGTATAGAAACGTGGATCAGTTCCATACTTCTATGTCGTATATGGTTTTGCTAGATTGGATTCCAGATTATAAATTTATACTCGTGGAAAATTTTATTAATTCGCTCCCTTCTAATTTCATTTCGCATTGGATATTCAATACGCGGTTGGATCGAAAGTGAAAATACCTCTACTCTTTATACAACTGCAGTATTAACGTATTTTCCTTGTATTGTTATTTATTTTTTGCTCCTCTTATTACCATTAAGGTCTTTGGTTCATCATTTTTCCCCCCAAGGCATTTTTATCTTTTTTTCCATACCAGAAACGATTACATTTTTTTATATATTTTTTTTCATATCTTGAAAAAAATCCTTAAAATAGTAATTCCTTCAGATTCAACAAATTCGCACGCGGATCGATTTTCAGAAAAAAAAAAAATAATAATCATTTGCACTCACTCCACCAATTCCCTTCTAGTAGTGTACGTTGCATAAGCGCATTATCACAGTTGTGGACTAGAGCGGAACGAATATTATAAAACATATTATGGTTGAAAGGAAACCGAGGCAGTTTCCTCGATTCGTGGCGAGGCGCATAGCCTCAGCGTACTTTACTTCCGAGTCTGCTTCCACTCCCTCTCTCTCTCGCGAGGCTTAAATAAAGATAACCGTGGCTTAGGGGTTGATATCGTGCCGAGGGGGACGTTACGGCTGGTTGAGTCAACGAAATCAATTTATTCTCCCCTGCTTTAAGCGCGCGCGCGCCCCGGCGACACCCTCTATTCCCGACTTTCCTTTAACTTCTCAGCTTCGTCCTTATAACCGAAGGAATAGGTTCCACCACTGGCTGCTCGAAAGCTCGGAACTTCGTTTCGGGGTGCCGATTCGAAAACTCGCACCTTATCGCCATACTTGTTTGCCGAAGTATCCGTAAAAGCGGATATCAAATTGCGAATAATTTTTATGTAACTCATGCATGAAAAGCGCTACTTTTCGTGCCTGCCGAAAGTGGCGTAAGTGGCGCTTTACAGCCAAGTGTACCATAAATACCCGGCGCATGCGCACATCGGACAGATTTTACTGTATTGCACGCTCCTCGTACACAGTACAAAAAGTTTGTACTTTTTACACCAACTTATTGTCCACAAGCGTCCACAATTTGTTATTTGCTAATTTTCTACTTTTACAAACAAACTGAAATTGTCAATGAGACGGGAAATAAAAGGACAGATTCGTATATTCAAATAAGTGACAAACTCGTTTGTCACATATTTAACAAAATTATTTTCACGAAATTTCGCATTCCGATTTTACGAAATTATTATTTACTGTGTACTTTATGCACGCGCCTCGAATATTACACACGCTCTTGTACTTTACGCACGCTGGCTGTACAGCGCCACAAGCAGCAGGCACGGGGTGGCACTTCTCCTGCATTTGTTACAGAAAATATTATGGTATACTAGTGCGCTGTAGCGAACATCATACGCGGAATGTGAAGTAAGTCGACTTACGTAAGACTTACTTCACAGCGTGCGTATAAAGTTCGCTTTATGGCACTTGTATCCCAAATTATTATTTCATCACTCAATAAAAAGCCTGACGATTTGCATATTGCTTCAGGAACTCACTATCTGGGGTGAATCACTGTAATAATTATTTGTCCCAAAATATCAGCGATTCTTTTCTCAGCATTCGTCGAAATAAAACAATAAACAGCATCGTCCCTCGAGGCGATAGAGGGTATGTGGAACACTATGTAACAGAATAAAAGAATCGACAGCGGAACGGAATAAAAGGCCCGAAGAGGAAGAAATCCCGGTAATCTGGGCCCCGGCTATCAACCGGAAGTCCGAGAAGGGATGCGAGCCAAGTCAATATGCGAGGGTACGGGACGTACGGCGTTCAATCCGATTTCGCGGACCCTCCGAAGACGGTCGGACTAGCGTCAAATATGTTATTGGATCCTCGTGAACGATATGGCCAGGACAACGGAACTGAGAAAACCTCGAATCTGACCCCTGGCAGTGTGTGACCCGAGGATGTGAAATTTTTTTTTTAAGTCATAAAAAAATGAAAGAACTC
Organism: Ichneumon xanthorius; assembly: GCA_917499995.1. NCBI lineage: Eukaryota > Metazoa > Arthropoda > Insecta > Hymenoptera > Ichneumonidae > Ichneumon > Ichneumon xanthorius. Next base: position 4,627,284 of record OU824202.1, on the reverse strand, counting down.
TTAACTCTTACCATTCTATCCGTACTAATGCGGAGGTATACACAAGTCCGCCGGGCTCGTGGCTTGTTCGTAACGCAGGAACGAGAAAGAGTCGAAAGAGGAAGTAAAAGGTTGAGAAGAGAAAGGAGAGAGCGAGCGAGAGAGGGAGCTGGAGCATCCGGAGCGCACCTTCTTAATTCAGGGAGAGGCGATAAAAATGACAGAGCCACTGCTCGCCGGGTTCTGACTTATATCTTATATCCAACGAGCGCACCGGGCATTGAGTGTACCAAGCCTGGTGGCCTGGTCTGACAAAAAATAAGAATGGAATAAATAATAGCCCGGGCTTCCCGGCTCATTCAAAAGGATAACAAATGCGTGTCTGCATCGCCCAGAAGCCTCCGGCTGACAATGGGGTGGAGAGTCGCTTACACGTACACCACCGAGAATCTCGGGCGCTTAGGCATCCCGGTGTGCTCGAGCAGTCACCGGCAGCGTATGCATTTATTATCAAATCCTTACTTCAACGAATTTTTCTACACATCTCAGTTCTAATTACTGCGATGGTTTTAATAAGGCAGCTGTGATCGTTGCGCGGTTTACTAATCCGCAATCATAGGGAGGGCATTTTTTTCATTAAAAAAAAATCCTAACGGGAAAACATTTTTTTAATTCATGTACTGTAATGGAAACTGTTCGCTCAACTGTTTTCTACACTAAGAGTAGGATCTGATAGTAATTTTCACTATCGTAGATATCATCCGAATATCCCGTAATTTTTGCTAGAATATAAGTTCTACTTACTAGGGAATATAGTCATAGGTGGTGTTGCGATCGCGGACCGTTTGTTTTAAGATGAAGTGAATGTCACGTGACGCAGCTAGGAGTGTGAGAGAGATAGCGGTAAGGGTCATACGGTGGAGAGAGAGCGACGGAGAACATGTTTCATTTCACCTTAAGTTTGTATGTTATACTGCCATATTTTGGCAGTACATTTTTTTTTATCTATAGTTACGTATAGATATGTAAAAAAAATCTGATCGTCGAAATTCGCAGTTTCAATCCACGGAATTCTCAATTATAATCCACGGAATTCTTAGTTTTAGTTCTGGAAAAAATTACCACATGGGTTGGGTAAAAATTGCTATGGCTCCTGTGAAAATGTCACATATCGCTCGTGGTGGCGCCGGTGTACCATGTTACCTGGTCGAAATTTACCATATGACTTGGTACTTTTTCCGAGATCCGTCTCAGTATATTAAAAAAAAAAGAAAAAAAATTCTAAGCTATCATTTAATTCGTTTATTGAATTATTAAACAATTCCCATCGTTACGCACCATGTCCAAGGATGTGTACATAATTTTCCATAGACCCAAACGAAAACGTTCAAATGTGTGTCGTATGGCAGATCCGCACGTATTCGTTAATCCGACAGCGGATTAATAACAATGGGAACGAGATGACACTCGAGCGGCGGTTCTCCGGCTGCAGCTATGACTATCCAGATATATAGATCTGAAGCTCGGCGAGAGGAAAAGGGTCTTCAAGGGGGGGGGGGGGAAGATGAGGAAGGCGCGGTCTCGCACTATTTCGACTTGTGCATTCTATTGAGAGAAGCTGTAAAGCGACTAAATCCGCGTCACCGAGCGGGAATAGTGCTTGTAGTAGCGTCTATACACAGTATAGATGAACGAAGAAGAACCAGGGGGGGACCAAGGTGGTTCTCCTGCTGACGCTGCTGGGCCTTGCGAGAGAACCCTCGGCACAATACAGTAGCAACATCGGCAGCAGCAGCAGGAGCAGCATCGAGCCGAGCATTGTGCGACCCTAATCGGATTAGAGCATGCACTAAAAAGAGCAAACGCCCAAATCGCATTTATATTAGCTACGTGAATGAGTCGTAAATATTTATGTTGGATGAGATGCGTACAGGCAAGTGGCTCGGCTAATCGGTTCACGGGGATGTTGTCACAATCGGATTTTCGGAATAAGGCTATACATACTTTTCTATCCTACTTTGACCACAGATTCTAAAAGATCTTAGCCATACAATTTATAATGCATACATCGTGTGTATGTAATGGAAAAAGAAAACCGGATGACGAGGACTACTGTGGATGTATGACGCGAGAAATAAACCTGTTACTGTACTTCGCGACTTGGCGGACACTCGCGAATTTCCTGGTGAATTACGAATGTATTGAATACGCCTATTTCGTCTGCAGCGTCTAGATTCGTATATCAGGAGGGAAGTAATTAACAAGGACGGGATAATGAAAGAGGAAAAAAAATGTTCTAACGATTAATTGGACCATTCATAAGATGCGCTACATCAATTATGATCATTAGATAAAAGGGTTGAAAAATCAGCGGTGATCCAAAAAATAAGTTAAGTAGTCGATACGATCGCACACACTTTTCTCGCTGAAGCCGAGAAAAGCCTGAATACATTTTGATTCGCTGATGGATTGAAAAAAAGTCAAAGTAGTTTCCTTTCCTCGACTTTCATATCCAAAACCAAGCGACCAACGACCCCAGATTCCAAGATTTCGAAGAACGTTGATGAAAATGTGAGTCTCGACTTCCAAGTGGTAAAAAAATTGTACCATTATCAGAGGGTGCCACGGGTGTCGAGGAGCCAAAAAAAAATAAAGAGGGTAGCCCGAAAGTTGGCGAAGCCTCGTCGTCAAAGTGTCCAAGTATCGTCGAGCCTAATTATTCGGCATCGACGAGTCTTTAGTTCGAGCTACACTGCTCGTGGGGGTGGCAAGGGGGTGAGGGTGGATTCTCGATGGAGAGGGCCAGTTTGGGCATCAATCACCAACGGGCTTGTCACAAGCTCCCAGCAAATCTGTAGACCGCCGGGTCATTCCGCGATAGTTCGAGTACGTGGTCAAAAGTTTGCCAGTTATCGACATCGCCGGTGAGCCGGTTCGCGCGGATATACCCCATCGCGGAGGAGGCGCGCTCCGCGGGCTGCAAATGAGTTTATAAAGGCAATATCTCAGCGAGCGAGTCGAGCCACCCTTCCTCTCTCGCTCTCCTCCCTCCCTCTCCCTCTCCGCCCGTCTCTCCGCCTCCTCGCCACCTCGTGCTTCTCTCAAGCAGATATGTATATAAGTATACGAGGTATACGTCGGTACGGAGATAGAGAAGGGAGACGAGGAGGAGGCGAGGAGGACGGACGGAAGGGGGGTTGGTATAACTCGGCGGCGACACCGCCACAGCCGCTAATAATAAAGTTTCCTTCGGTGATTCGACAACGCGTAGACAGATTTTAAAATTTCCCGTCACAAGGTGCTCTCCGATTTGCCTGGGCTCTCCCGTCGGCAACCCCTTACCAACGATCGAACATTGCACCCCTTTTTCCATAGCTTCGAGCCTCGAACTCACTCTCTCTCTCCGCCTCATTCTCCAAACTCTTTTTTCTCTTTCATCTCTCTCGCTCCTTATCTTCTCCATTTCTCTCTCGATTTTTACCCCGCCCCCCCCCTTTCTCCGGCGGAGCCGAGGGAAAAATTAATAAAGTTGAGGAACAAAGTAAGTTGGGTAGCTGGGCCGTAATGCCTGGGCACTGCCTTCGCGAAGGGGCTCCGGGCGAAAGCCTTTCGAGCAGGGTGGACTTTATTATAACGGAGTGTCGAGTCTTTTATGCTATCCGCCTTTCCTTCGTCGCGTCTCGTCGCCATTCTACCCCCAACCCCCTCACCCCCCCCCCCCCTCCTGCCCCGCTCTGTTATACACCCTCTCGTCGCCATACTCTTATACACTCCTCGGCTCACACAACATTTCGCGAGCAGCAACAGCAAGCAGGAGCCTTGTTACACCGACTACTGGTTTTCCTCTCTCAACAGCTCCTTCCTTTAACCATAGCAATTCTCGTTTCTCGCCTACTTTCTTAAGAACGCTGATTTTCTTTTCTTCTTTTTTTTCTTTATTTCTTCCTTCTTTTTCTTGAATTTCCCGACAGTCCCACCGTCCCCGGGGATTAAGGGCTTCGTGAGAGAGCGGCCTGACAAACTGTTACGCAAATGAAGAGTTGCCGCTCCGTCGAGGTCTTTCACGCTACAGTGTATGATAACAAAAAAAAGAAGAAAAACCTTATAGTTCAACCGAAACACGCCTCTGCGGCAATATCCGTCGCCATCCAATGGAAAATCGTTCTTGGACTCTGTCGAGGAATTGTTTGAACGTCGAACGTCGAATGTCGATCGTTGAACGTGTCCGTTCGTCGGGGGCGATGGATTCCGCGGGTGGGCGGTAGAAGCCCTCTTCCCGTCTCGCTCTTCCCCCCGCGCGGGTACGTGTCCGTGTGTGTCGCGGAGGATGGCACGAAAGAGGGAGACTCGCCGCGATGGATCGGCGTCCATCACCGACACAACGACGCACCGGGTCGCATCAGGGACAGTCTGTGCGCCTCTTCCCCGCCCGCACCGGTGATGGACAGCGGCGCCAATTTGACGCTTCGAGGCTTCGGCCACGCGAAGCCTCCTCTTTTTTTTTCAAACTTTTTTTTTTACCTTTTTTCCCTACTGCACACAACGCTGTGCCGCTGTGCGCCGCGCCGGACCGCGCTCTCTGACGCTCCGACGCTCTCTCACCCGACCGACTCGCTCTCTCCCGGCATCGGGACACACACGCTCGCTGCATCCTCAACGCTGTGTTCTCATACGACTATCTCACTTTTTCTCGTACCTCGGGCACATATCGTCCGGCCCTCTTTATTTGGCTCTCGCAGTTTAACGGAGAGCTCCACCCGCCCGGTGGAACGGGAGCAATGCCGTCGCGTCGGATACCCCGTGAGAGCCGCTGAATATTGCATCGCGCATTTAAAAGGCCCCGGAGTACGGGGACGGGGGGTGGAGGCGGCGGCGGCGCGCATCAGAGCATCGGGGAAAACGCCGCGACGAAACGAACGCCCGAGCGCGGAATCGGGGGGTTGGGTGGGTGGGTTTCGGAAGGGGGAGAGAATCAGAGAGTACGTGTGACGCCGGGGCCAGCGAGCAGCGACAACCCTCTCTCTCTCCATCGTCGCCGCAGTGGCCGCCTCTCATCCCGCACACTATTTCACCTTTGCGATTCGCCATCCGACGACGATCTCGTGTGCATATCACACGTCGGTCAAACGCCCGGTGCCTGCTCTCTTCTGAGGGGGGAAGGGGGGGGGGGAGCGGGCGACGATATCGCTATACATGTATAGATATATTTCTAGGAGGGGGAGGGGGAGGGGGAGGGGGATGAGTTCCGGCGAGGCTGGATCGCCCAAAGCACGCGAGGACCTCCGACTCCCCTTCTGCCATCCTCTTTTATCTTTCGGCGCTTTTTCGATTGTCCAAACTCTGTCTCTCGTCACAGCACTCGCCATCCGCGTATAACTAATCGCGAATTATTTATTCGAGGGAAGGGATGCGGAGAGGGAGCTCTTCTGGCTCGAGCGCTCTAAAATGGCTACGCTTTTCGTATTAGCCGAATGCAGTGTCGATGCATCGTCGGCGAACGTGTGTGGGTGTCGCAGTTGGAAAAAGCATCGATGCCTTCGGAGGGAGATAAATTGTCGGCTGTTTCATTTATTTATTTGTCTTGGAATTATTATTCTGACAGTGGAAGAGGCAATCGCGTCGAACCGCTTCGCGGTGTTAGAGATCCGCCGATTTGCAGCGTCATCGATGTACGTGAATTGCGGGCCTTCGAAGATCAAATGTGATAATCGCACAAAAATAAATTGCTGTCCCGCCAGTGATTAATAAAAAAAACAGCATTTCGAACCAACAGGAATCGATAAAATGACACCTCGACAAATTGATCTCATCAGCCGGCCGTGTAACGAAAATAGACGATTCTTCGCCCTCTCGACTAGCGTAAATTACCGATGATTACAGATTATCGACGAGACATATTAGTCGCCGGAAGCAACCATTCGGTATCTAATATGGGCATCGATACGGTAATTCGGATATTGATACTATGTCTGATGTTCGGTCAGTAGAATCGAACATCCCTCACAATATATTCCTCTTTCCCCCTCTTCCTCTCAGGTATTGACGTTTTTTTTTACACTCGATGAATTTTCGGCTAATTATGACACGACGGATGATCGATGAAAAAAAAAGAACGAAAAGGGAATCATCATTTTCACCGAAGATAAATCGTTTGATTATTTAAGTCCCCGTGTGTAGATTGCCATGAACTTGCCCACAGTATCGTCCCGGGACTCGATATAAAAGCGATATTAATCGCGGGCAAGCGGGGTGGGGGTAGGTTGGAGAGGGGCGCGCTTGTCGGATAGAGTTGATTCAATAATTTTGGCACGTAGGAACGATCGAGAGAGTAGCAGACACAATCGTTTCTGCTCGTATTGGTGTACCAACGGGCGGAATATGTGTGACTGTATCGGAATGCGGATAGCGTACGATCTCGTGCCTAATGAAGTCATCAGGCCGGAGCGTGATCCTGCCTCCGACTTCTGATTAGATTCTGCATGTGAGAGACCCCCTTCATCTCTCGCTCTCTCCTCCAATGTCCCTCGTTCTATCCTCCGACTGTAAGACATTAACCCAGCACAAACTATTATTACTGCCGAGCAACTCCATTCGATCATACGAGTTATTATACTTCTCGTAATGTTGCGCGTACGTGTTGCAAGCATTAAGACTTTTTTCCTGCGTGATCGGAGTTCGTAATGGAACTCAGCGAGGCGTACATGAGCACACTCGCAAAGGCGAGCGAATTTGTAACGATCGTTTATCCGTCGCTCGTTACAGCATCTCTACGGACGGCTCGTTCATTATTTCTGGAAAGAAATTTTATTTCCGCCGTTTCGTCGGTCGAATTGATAAAGAGCGACGTAAGAAATTGAAGCGTGAGGAGGCAACGGGTTTATACAAAACGTCGGGTGAATCCGAAATAGCATTGTTCGAAGTAGTCTCAATTATACGGTGAATTAATGAGCGAAGCGGGGAGGATGCACGACATGCTCGCGCTCACACATACACGCGCGACGTAAACGTAAAAGGAAAAAGATTCGAGCTGACAATAACCGAACTGACTATGGCCATGTTGGCTGGGGATTGAAAAGAGACTCTCCTGAGACTCGAACGGAATACATATAAGATTCCGCTGTTCCACTCATCGTCGTCCCGGCGTTGGTGGAAATTAATAGTGGAACGTCATACATGATAAATGAATGACACCGCTGGCCGAGGGTACACAAAGCAAGCAGTCTGTAGAAACATATTTCACGTTGCTGTTACGGAGGCTATGTAGACGAGCTGCGCGAAGAAAGAGGCGCGACCGCGTCACCCTCTCGAAACTTAAAATATCATTCGGAAAAAAATGTATAGAAAACACGACGCAATTAGTATTTGGAAAAAAAAATAAACAAGAAAATTCCGTGGATGAGGGACGGAATTATTAACTGGATAATGGATTTCGTGTCGAAAGTTGGGTCGAACTGGATTTCTAATTGTACGTGTAAAAAAATTATTTTAAGAAAAATCTAAAAAAATATTTACTCCAGATTTTTCAAAAATTTAGTTACCTTCTATACGAGATTTTGTATGAATAACGAGATTCCCGCCCGATCCCACAGTAATAATCCGACGATATCTCGGGTTCGTTGAAAGAAACGTCCTATAACGCCTTTATTTAGTAGTCATAAGGCCCTCTCACAATACACCGTGAACATTGTCGCGTGGAGTCGAACGGAATCGCCTGCCGGCTTGAAGCGTTTTTTTTACGATTTGTTTACAGGCACTCGTTCGCCTCCTCTCTCGGAGGGCCATTATGCCTTTCAACGACTCGCTCGTTTCTCGCCCGAACGCGTTTTAATTCCACTTTGAGCGGGTCGCCCTTATTCTCGAGTGCCTCGACCAAAGCCTGAGCTTCTTTTTCATTCCTTTTTTCCCTACACAGATTGTACATAAAAAAATTTAAAAAAATAAAAAGAAACACTTCTTTCCAACGATTTCCAAATATTTCTTCAAAGTAGAAAAAAAGCATTTTTTTTAAATAAAAAAAAAAAATTGCACTATTAATACCGTTGCACCGGGGACTGCCCACGAGCAGATCGTAACGTCAGATTGCAATGCGAGCCAGCTGGACTTGGTTATTCGTGAAATCGGTAGTTCCGTTACGAGAAACTGTCCCGTTCGGCGGAAGGGTCGGTCGGTATTGCAGTTAAGCAGCAGGCAGACCGTTGCCGCCGATGGACGAGAGATAGAGGAACGAGGAGAGATACGGGGTTGAAGGGTCGCGCGTGACAGGGTCGGTGGGAGATAGGTAGAGGGTTTTTGAGAGCAGCGTCAGGTCAGAGCCTCGACGTTTACCGCGTGCGCGCACACACACAGGGACAGGGGGAGAGGGAGCTCGTACCGAGACGAATATGCTGCGACAAGAGCAGATTGCAGAAACCTCTATGGGCGAACATCGGTACAGGCCGGGAGACTGGCTGCTGAGAAACAGACAGGGCGATACTAGGACAGACACTGTACACTGTGTCGAATGACCCCCCGCTTGGAAAAGCTTTTAGTCTGTTCTGTTTCTCTCTCGACGAGAGGAACCGAGTCATTCGTCACACGCAGCGAGTGCCACTTCGTGTAATAGACACTTTTGGATTATACACACACACGCGCTAAACTCCGGCGTGATACTTATCGAGATTTTTCGCAGGCCTCATATGAGAAAATTAACCCGAGACTAAAAGGAGGGCGAGGACTCTGGAATCGTCCGGAAATTCATTATATTTTACGATTTTTAAGATCGGGACGATTCCAAAAAAAAACTTACCATACGATTTTCTTTAGAATTATTGAATCTAACAACCACTAACGAATTCCGAGTTCTCGTGCAATAAATTATTATTACAAACTCCTCAATTTCTTTTTTCCCCCATCACATTTTTTTTTCTCCCAACTCGTTAAGTTTTCGTGGCGAAAGATTTTGAATGAACGAACGATGAATGAAAAATTCGGTGAATAATTAGTATAAAAAGAAGAAGAAAAAAAACGAAATGGATTAGCCGATGAGTTTGGGCAAAGTATCGGAGAGCTACCGTTCGGAGTGAGATTGGTGTTGGGCGGCGGGCTTTGTGGGAATGAAGAATCGTTTGATCGTAGCGTCATAGGTTCTCGGTTTCATGGCGGAGTGAATCCTCTCTCTCTTCGTCGCGGTGTATGGTATACTAGGTTGGACCTCTCCACCTCCGAGATCTGTTTAGGCTGCGGCGCTAGCCAGAGTTGAGCCAAGCTCAGTTGAGGACGACGACGACGACGCCTTCGCGCGGCTCGTTAGCCTCGAAATAGATCGGGCGCTACTAATTCAGTCTGACATAATTGGGGGTGTTTGTTACCTGCACACACCCTCGTACGAATACGTACAAGATCGTATAACGAAGGAAGAACACGGAAAACCTCTTGGAGCGATCCTAAGGGTCGATAGGCGATGCTATCGCCGACCGACAGCTTGTACTCCGGCCAGACTCTTCTGCTCGTTTTTTTTTTCTTTCCCAGTCTTCTTCCTCTTCCTTCTTCCAACTATCATTCGGTCCTCCTCTGCTTCTCCTTCGCCTCAAAAACGTTCCCTCTCGTTCTATCGAGAAGATCGAGGTCCTCATGTTTCTCTCGTCGTCGCTTCAGCCGTTCTTCGGCGGGTTTCGTGGCGTCATAGTTGGCGTCCCTCGAGCGTCCGATCTCGCCGGGGAGCCGGACAGGGCTCTCCCGTGTACCAGGGTACAATCTGGTGCCCCGCCGACCCCTCGGCCACTTGCCTTTCTTTCTTTTCTTTAAAACCGTTCTGGCTTTCACCAAGCCTGTCGACTATTGCCTGTCGGGCGGGCCAGCATCGCGGCTCACTTACCGTCAAGTTCCCTTGACTAGCGAGACAATCATTGTTTATATATATTCTCGTATTATAGTCGCATTCGTGAAAAAAAAAATTTATATATATTTATGTGTTCGAGATCGAGCGAAGAAATAATTCTAAAATTATTGTCACATTATTTCTGGATATATCTCTGTCATCGAGAGAATTTTATTTGGGAGGTTTGCTCGATGAAAAACGAGAATAGTCGTTGAGACAGTATTTATAAGCAACAAATGACAAAGGTGAATAGGCGAGAAAACGGTCCGCGGATGAGAGGGAGAGAGACAGGCAGCTTGGCAAATTTATGTTTCACCGTCAAACGAATAGCTCCGGACATTTCTCCGCGCACGAGGGTTCCAAACGTTTCGCGACAGTCTCGAAATATCTACTCGGCTGTCTCCGCGGCGCTGTCACCGATACGTAAGACAGTATACATGTACGCGATTTAACGACGGTTCGCTACACTCATAATAGCAACAGAGTATGCTGTAGTACGAGAGAAACGTCTCATCTAGTGTCAGGATCGGCTTTTATTTTTGATGCTGAACACCCCGAAAATTTATATCTTCTACGAGGTCGAAACGAGGAGTCGAGGAGAATTTCGCCCGTGCGGCTCTAGAGAGCGCGACATCAAAAGAGCTCTATTAGGTATATATGCAAGGGAAACCGGGCCGAAACGGAATCCCGGGGTAAAATGGACCGTGTTCTCTACTCGCGATGATTTTTTTTTATAAGCCGTAAAAAATGAGTAAAACGGTCCGTTTTGCCTCGCTTTCATCCGGTACCTTTCCACTGAACAAAGTAATAATGCACATTTTCATTCCTCCCGCATTTATTCACCTGGCTGAATCAATCTGTCGGCGATAACTCTGCTTTACTCGACTATTATATATTATATATTATATATTATATATTATATATTATATATTATATATTATATATTATATATTATATATTATATATTATATATTATATATTATATATTATATATTATATATTATATATTATATATTATATATTATATATTATATATTATATATTATATATTATATATTATATAACGATACATCGAAATAAAACCACTTCTTCCTCAGCAACCGGGACGTAAAGACGTGTAATTTGTTGAGAGAACTAAAGATATGTAACTACGTATTGTCTATTATTTAATAACCAACAACTCTTACCTATATAATATTCTTGAATGCATTACTTAAACTGTGCATACTCTGTACTCAAAATTTTCGCCGCTTCGCTCCATGTACCGCTTACTTGTATCGCTTGGATCTTAGAGGATTTATCCCAGGACTCAATAAATTATCTACCTAACATTTTCATTATTATTATTATCAGCTTTTAAAAATACAAAAATAGGCTGCCGCACCGTTGAAATAAAAAAACCTCGCCGTTTCGTCCGTTGATCTTCCAGCACGAGAGTAAATCGGACGACGCGAGATGTCCCTCGAAGCGTGTGTCTCGCCCACGAAAGCTGCGTATACCTCGTTTTATTTATCGCTCGGATAAACTTCTCGGCTGTTAAATGTGTCGGTTTAACATAAACATCGATAAGTCCCTCGTGAAAACGAGCGACACTAACCAGAACACCGTTCCCGCGGGCGCGCAGACGCTGTTCCGTTCTGCTCGGGCGCGAGCGAGACAAGTACTTGATGTCCGTGCTAGCACGACAAGTATACTCTTATACACCTCCTTTATTCTAGTTTCGCCTGAGCTCACTTTAGTTCAACCTCTTAAAACTACCGCGCGGAGAGGCACATGACACAAGCTCGTTTACGTTCAGGCGCTCGTGTAGTAAACACCCACACCGCATGCGCGAACAGAGCTCCCATATAATGGAAAGAATAATGAAGTCCGGTAGTAAATCACATAATATCGGGAGTAAGCAATAAGCAGGGGTGGTTTTACAGCGGCGGTAGGGACCATGAAAGCCTGGCGATACCACATCCCGAAATGACCATGGTCCTTTATCGATACGTTCGCTTACATTATACCCGGAAATACATTGAGCCGGAGCGGGGCGCAGGCCATTACTTATGCCGATGCCGAGGGGTGTCCGAGTGCGGTATAGCGAATGAGTAGCTCTCGTATACATGCACGTATGTATGTATACAGGCGCATTTAATGCGTACGTCTGTTGAGGCTGAAAGCAATGCGGTATACGAGGGTCAGGGGGGGGCAGAGGGTGGGGTAGAGTAAACGCAAGTATGTGACTATGTGGGTGAATCCCATGTACGGGCTATTCGATTATCGGTACCACAATCGCCAAATGATTATCAGCAATTGGTCGACCCGCGCAATAAATTAGCGGGGAGGCGTCGAAAGCATTCGATTCTCCTATATACGCTCCGTTTAACATTCTATAACGATTCTATACCCGGTTTTGGTATCACTGTATCGGCTAATACTGATGATTGGACAGTCGGCCACGACCGCGACTCATCCCTCAATTTAACTGGGAAATGTGTGAGTTTATATGTATGTGTGTGCGTGTGTGTGTGTGTGAGTGAGTGTGTGGGAGAAACGAGGATAATCGCGAATGGAAGATGGATCGTACGAAATTCGACAAATTTAAGCGAACAAATTGTTTTATGTGAAATGTATCGAGGAAAATTGTCCTATAAATAAATACGTTGCGATTTCCTTTAAAGTTTGTCAAATTCTCGTCGCTCATTCGCAGATTAATCGTTCGTTGCGTATACGGGGAACGAGTTTCCAATACGAAATGCGCGTTGGCCGAGAGCGCAGACAGCCGAGTTCTAATTGGGATTCAAAGGCGTGAGACACACGCGGGATTCCAATCAATTGGCCGGAGCTAAAGGATCTCTCGATGGCGCGTTCTATGCGAATCACGTAGGATACGATCGTTCGTGCACCTCTGGAATCTCATCCGAGAGGATATACCCCTCGCCATCTCAGCCCTCTCGTCGCGCACCAACCTCTTATTGCCACCCTTAACGTTTCGCTATTAACGCGCAGACGTAGCGAGGCTCGATATATGTACGTATACGTGTACAACCGTGGAAGGGCTTACACTTCTCCCATTGCCAGAGCTCTCATCCAATCTCCTACGTCTAAACGTGATACTGATTGAATATTATTAGAATAAGGGAGGCGGCAGCCATAAGCCTCAGGACTCTCCCCTTTTACCGCCGGAACCCTCACAAGTTTTTCCTAGTTTGCTTTCCGTACGACATCGAACCTCTCGCCCGGTATTAAAAGCTTGCAAATTCATTCGGCCGCGATGTCCGCAGCTTGAATTCGAAAGTAAGCACCGTAAAGGGAACGAGAATTCGGTGTGTGCCTCACGGGTGGAAAAAAAGAGACATCGAAAAGAAAAACGTATCGAACGCTCGGTATAACTAATGTTCACATATGCCATGAACGGATCTCAGAGAGTACCAATCGTTGTTAAGCGCGGTGTCCCAAAATAAATATAGAACCTCTAAACTGTTGGTTACAGTTCCATCCTGTTTCTCTGTTTATCAGCGCAACGGGCTCGAATTGCCAGGCACGTGAGCTCGAATGTACGTGGAACTTTTATTACATTTCGGACATGTACTTTTTGATATCAATGGTATTTCTACTTGAACGAGCGTACCCGGTTGTCCAATACACAGTGAGCTGTAAGACGGTCGGCTATATGTGTACGGCATCGGTGTCGGCGGGGTGTTGCGAAGAGTATATAGCGAAGATAGCTGCGACGGGGTTGTGTATACGAGAGGGAAGGTTTCGTCGTCGTCCCTTGGCGTTTCGCTGGCGGCGCGACATCCACGCCCGACTCCTCGCTCGTAAGCACCCTAAACAAAGGGATATTGAGAGACTCCCAAGAGCGGTAAGGCACAGCGGCAGAAGCAGCACCCAGGAGAGCGCAGCCTCCGCCACAGCCACGGCATCTTAGATGGGTGGAGAGGAGAGAAAGAGCGGGAGGGTGAGAGGGTTTTCCGCCGCCACAATGGTACGTCGCCGGGAATCCGAGGGGTTTATTAAAGCCGTGGTTGGCGATACAGCTCACGTTCTCCTTTCTCGCTTCCTCTCGAGTGCCCTGGCCACCCCGCCACCCTCGTGTAACCTCCGCCACCATCGGGGGCGTCGGCGACGACGACGACGACTGAGAAGACGCTGGAAACCTCGCACTTGGTCGAGACTAGTCACTACTCCAAGCTACCGGACTTCCCTACGACCATTCTCACACGGAAAAGCTCTGCAGGGGATAAAGCTGGCACGGAGCAGACGCTCCCGTGTGCGAATAAACATCATAGGTGTTTCTACGTATCCTCAAAAAAGAAAAGAAAAATGGCGAATGTTTGTTCGACTGTTTGTTTGTTCGATCCTAGCCAGGTTCAATCTCAAGTGAGCAGGTTGATTTCGTGCTCGATTCTTCAACGGTCACCGGCAAAATCCGCGCTGCACAGTAAAAAAGTTACTTCGTAAAATCGGAGTGGTGTGTTTCGTGAAAATAATATTGTTGTGGATACTGAAAAAAAATATCGATGACTCAGCTAAAATTTGCTTGCGGGCTGCCGAAGAAAAAAATTGTTGTTTCAATTCTACTTTCAATTCTTACAATTCCAGACAGGATTAAAACGGTAACATGTCACCCTGACAGTCTTGCCGTCGTTGTTTCAATATCATTTGGAATTGTAAGAATTGAAATAATTTTTTTCTTCGGTAGCCCGCAAGCGTATTTTTTTCAGTGTAAGCAACACTGGTAGATTAAAGTTTATATAGCAGTTGGGATTGACACTAACGCTCGGTCTGTTAAATCGAGCTTTTGAGACATGTCTGATATACGGATATATTAATTTTACCTCGACTTTTCACACTAACTTTAATGCACCAGTTAACACATAAAAACTTCATCATTTCGTGTGTAAACAATGTACACTGCTCATTGGCTCAAGGTAATAAGATGACACGACGATTGTCCATATCCCCCCCGACCGGCCGTATCACCGCTAATTCCCTTATCATTTAACCGCGCCATCTTTATACATCTAACTCCCGGTACGATAATGGAGCAACCCCGACAATATTCCGGAGAGAGCCTTGGGGCCTTAGACGTCGAATAGTCTGATATTATACGCCAAGTGTACGGTGTACGGGGGTGTGAGAGAGGAGAATACGCGTGTAAGCAGGCGTATGGCGGCGCTTCGGCGTCTGTGGGTAATCGGGTTCGTGGAAACACGTGTCACCTATCCCCGTGCACGTCGCACCGGGGCCCGGAGGCGGGTGTCGGGGGGGAGGCCGGGGGTTCCCCGAGAGCGTCCCGAGGCATCTGTGCTCGGTTGCTACTTTGACACGACTACCAACTACCACCCCTCGGCATCACACCGGCAACCGTTGAGTCGTTGACGCGCCTGGCATATCCACTATCGTGAGCCGCATAGAGAGGAAGGAATTCTCTCTCGCCTCTGCGTTCCTCCTACTTGCTGCACCCACTGGAGAATCGCTTTCTCAACCGGGCCTATACGATCCCATCGGCTCCGCGGCGCTTCCATCGCCTGGCCTATCCACACTTACCCACAGGGTGCACGGGGGAAACGCGGCGAAGCACCGAGCCCCTCCGCCCCCCTCTGGAAACCCTCTCTGCCCCGTTCGCGACGCGTTTACACGAAACGCGCATTAGGCGCGGCTGCATCCTCTCTCTCCTCTTCCTTCCTCGGCTGATGCCTCGGGCCATTCTCTCCACACCCGAACCACCCTTCACCGGTTCTCCACCGGGGCTCCGGCACTCTCGCGTGCGGCTCACTCGCGCCAACCCCTCTTGCCCCCCGAGCAGTGCAGTCCCCATGCTGCTCCACGGCCGAGGACCCGAGAGCCGAAGAATCAACAGACAAGAATCCCGGTAGCGTTATGATTCCAGACGACGTCGGGAACCATTGCTCTGCCCACCGTTGACGCGATATAATCGGGACGCGTGCCGAATACATTTGTCAGTGTCGCAGAGTCCGCGCGATCGGCCCGGGCGGGGAAACGATTCGGTAGGAAGAATGTGGATCGGCCGACCTACTGTTGGAATACAGTTTTATGGTTGAGCGAGATTCGTCGATGAAAGACGTCTAAATAACCAGCAATCTTTTTTTCCGAACCGAACTCTTCGTGAAGAGTTACCAACCTCGTCCGACTGTCAAACACCCGATGAATAAGACAAACGAATCCCGACGTGAATTTTTTATAGACGAAATTACCAATGTCTTCCATCAATCGAAGAAGAGGAAGGAAAAAATGAACTGCCGTGGAGATCAAAGTGCCAAGTATCTCATCTCGCACGACGCTTAACTACAGCTCCATAGAATCCTGCCCCAGCGAAATTCGCGATGTATATCTGTATATAAGGATCGCAGCAGGATCGAAGCTATAGTGACGTCTCGATTGTTCGAGGCGTGGAAGCGTTCTCCTTGGATGTGACAATTCAAGTTCCCGAGACTGTGAAGCTGCAATCAATGCTTCTTGGATGTCGTTGGTAGGATGTTGGGGGGGGGGGGGGTGGCGATGGTGGTGCTGAGATTCGGAAACGTCGACGAAGCTTGGCGGAAGGCTTTTGGGAGTGGGGGGGGGGCGGGGGTTCCCGGCTTTGTCGTCTGTCTGCTTGCCCCCCTGCAAAATTGCTCTCTCTATTCCTCGCCTTGAGTCTAAGGGATGGATGTTCCAGCGAAAGCAAAAGGGCCTCTATATCACTATCCCTGCCTCGAGTTTCAGCTACTTCTATCCGACTACTTCGGAGCCCTTATTGGAAGTGCGCGGATACGAGTGGATGATCGGTGTGTCGTACGATATTGGAACTTCCGTCAACTATATAACGTCGGTTGATTATCAGGCCTATGTGTGCGCACCCTCAAAGTACCGGAGCAACACCAACCGGATGTGCATATATGCCAAATCCATATATTTATTATTAAATGAACGTATAAACTTGAGAGCGGAGCAGGGTGAACACCGAAGGGAAAAGTATTAATAGGGAGGTATCGCGTGTGTTCCCGAAGGAAGTAGCGATAGGAGGTTCGAGCACAGTGTGTACGAATGGCGGGTGTCGGGTTCAGCCCCGAGGCCGGTATTAATGACGCGTTGTGGCGGTCCGCCGTACTCGTTGCTCTCGTTACCGCCGCCCTGGGCAATAGCTCTCACGGCGGTACGCATGCGATAACTGCGACGGAGAGGACTCGAGTCCGTCGTCGTCTGTTGTTGGCCCGAAGCCCAAAGCGCCGTTTCGCTCTCATCTCCTCCTGGTTTTCCTTCAACAACCATCTCGCCATCCCCGCTGCAACCCTCCTGCACATACATCTCGTCCCTCTCTCTTCTCATCTACTCAGCATCGCCGCGCTCTGCGCCGCGCAGTTGCCCTCTCCTCGCCTAATGCGACCCAGGATATTATTTGTTTCCACTTGTTTGTCCTCCCTGCCGGTCGAGGGGGGATTTAGCACGCGAACAAACAAACAACACAAACAATCTACCGTTGAGGCCCTTTTCTCGCGCGAGCTTGAATCACCGACGGCGTGACCAGCCCCCTGGGCCGAACCCAGGGGGCTTGTACCGAGATAGCGGCGTGTGCGAGACCTGCGCACAGACGATATAGGCGTCGCTTGGGAGAGAAACTGAGAATCGACATCCGATTCATTGTCTCGCGATTCTCGCGGGCGATAATTATTTCTCTTCCACCACCTCGGAGAGGTAATGGCTCATTCAGTTGGTCTGATTCTCGGTGCTCCTTTCGCCGAGCTTCTTTTTTTTCTACCCACTCTGAGCCCACATCTTTTCATCGTTTGTCTCCGTGTGCATTTGCAGTTTTTTTAAATTTATTTTACTTTACTTTTTCGTTTTTTCTTTCCCATCTCAATGGTAAATCGTGGCATTGAAGGGCTCTTAATGACGGTTTGCCCTCGAGGCTCGTTTAGTCGTTTCGTCTCGCCAATTTTCACACCGTCGTTCGTTTATTCTATACTTTGTTTTCGCGTCTTCGTTTCCCCCGTTCCTCCGTCCGTCGACACAATTGCTTACTTTGCGCGCTACTGCGAAAATTGCAGTCTGGTCTCTTCCTTCTATTAATAATGTTTTATCTCCGCGCCGATAGCGGGGCAGACTTATGCGTACCTTTTTTTGCCATATCTCTCTAATGGGTCTCTCTTATGCGCTTATCGCTCTCTTATGCGCATACATATAACTGTACGTTTAAGTTTAAGCTTCGGCTTCAAAATAGTGAAACGACAACAAGTTATACCTATGTTATTATGTATCATTAGCATGCCTATCGTGAAGGAGGCGGATGCGTGCGGGGTGCGCCGAGTTACCGAACGATGGCGTGTTTTTAACGTGCCGACCACGCAAGTACGGTAATCCTTTCGTCGCTATTTTTACAATGTTGCACTTCAAATGCTTGTTCCACTTCAAATGCCTACCACCATAAACGCATACGCAGCTGATTCCTAACAACCATATTTACATTTTTTATTATTTTTTTCTCAAACAAATTCAAGCTAAAAACGGCACCGTCAAGCTGTCTTCGTCCATGTACGAACGGAATGGGCGAATGCGCTTTTTATCATTTTATTTTCTCAAACAAAATCGAGCCAAAAAAACAGAATCGTCAAGCTGTCTTCGTCCAGATACAGAATGGGCGAATGTTGACCCCCCGATGGAGAGTCTTAACGCTCCAGCTGTAAGGTGTAGTTTCAATTTTTTTTTTTTTTTTAATTCTCGACTAGCTACAATCTTTGGCATGTCTACTGGCAAAGAACACTGTTATTAATCATTATTAATGACTGAAAAAAATCGATCTGATCGGTATTCGCCCTGTCTCCCCTACAGTATTGCGACAAATACATATTCGGCGAGTTTCATTAAATACAACGAATGCAAGCGACATTTCTGTCGAAGTGCCATGGTAAATTTTATGACAATCGCAGGCCGCGGAAGCTCGAAACGTCTTGGCTACGTTGGATCGATAAGGTATACGAAATACCGATGTATTTTCAGGCCGGCGAGAAATAAGGATATTGTTGCCGAGGGGACGAATTGACGATAGGAAGTAAGAGGACTGGCGAGTAAGTCGAATATCGCGGCACGGTCACGCTCTGTCGAACGAGGCGCGGACAGGCGGGTTGAGGACAACTTCCATATAATTCACTGCTCGCTCGAACGGAATTGCCAGTGGAGAACCAGTTTTTTTTTTTAGGGAGGGAGGCAGAGGAGCTCGAAGGTTTGGGATGTGCCAGTTCAATCTCTTGCCGGTCCGATGAAACATAAATAACTTTAGGAGAGAGAGTACATATATATATGCAATATATATATATATACATACACATTCGCCGGTCATACAGGACCGTTGTCGTACATCACACAGTAATACGGGAATGTCGCGTGTGCAGCTGCAGTTCGCGAATCGTGTATAGCTATCCCGGGCGATAGCTGTCCGGCTGTCCGTTTTTGTAAATCGCACCGATCGACGAGAATATGGGGAATGACGACGTTTCACCGGGGCAGGTATGATGAACGCTGCCGCGGTACCCTTGACGGAAGAGGCTCTAATCCACGCGGGCATCGATGCTTCAATGTCATCGAAATTGCGTCGAATCGGACATACATGCCTAACGAAATCGCACCTACGATAACCCCGAGGGCGTATATACTTTATACAAATGCTTGTAACGCTTCGAGCCGTACGGTAAGGCGATCGTTCGATCCTCTTCGTTCCTTAATTAGGCCAATTAGAGTGACGTCGATTGGCCCTAATTAATTCAGGAGCTGATGACCGGCATACGCGTAACTTCGAGATACGATCGGATGCACGCCGGAGCCCGGAGCTATTGACTCTCCGGCGTCTCTCTACCTGACCGGCCCGACTGGCTGCCTTCTCGAAAGCCTACCTGCATTTTCGGTATTTATTATAAGATCCAATTACCACACATGTGAGATCTATCGTTTGTTATATCAAATTCGCCGGAGGCGAAGAAATACAAATAAGAACGTCGTGAAACTGTTCGATGAAACGGCGGAGCTGGCGGAGTCACTCGAGACAGATGCTCGTAGATTGGCATCTGTTTCACGTTAATCGATATTATTCATACAAAAGTTATTTTTTATTTAAATAAAAAACAATAATTAACATAAAAAATCGATATTATGACAATAATTATGAAAATTTACTCATCCTCGATGTATTTTCCCGAGTAACTTCAATCTTTTCGTCGCTCAGTCAAATCGAGTTAGTGTCAGTTGTCGGAGCCAAAAACTTTGGGCACATGAGCGATATCCCAGAAAATTAATCGATCCCTTTCTCAAAGTTATTCTGCTAAGTGGTTAAATAACCCCCGAGCTTCCGCGAATCGCGTGTGCGCATTTTTGGACTCTCGATCCTGTGTTTCTTTTTCTTTTTTTTTCGTCGGACTTTAATCGTCGTTCATTCATCACGAGACGAGGTGTCGATTTTTCGAGTGTATCGGGATCGAATGCCGCACGTGATGCCGGGCCCATTTAGCTTCGCCTCGAAGCTCCGGCTACGTGCGAGCAGCCGGTGTATTTAATTGCGCATCGAAGACTCCGTCCCTCTCTTCCACTCATATACTTTATTTTTATATATATATATACATACAGTACATACATATATATATAGGCCCTTGCATCGAGGATGTTTGCCTGGTGGGGTTCGCACGAGTCACCGATGCGGTTTCGACTTTGGCTTGAGTCCGCTGCATCGAGAGCCGTCCGCGTTAGTCGTCGGCTCTCGGTCCCCAAATAAAGCCGACAGTAGGCCGTGCGCGAACCGTCAGTAGCCCTCTGCTCTCTGCTCTCCATCTCTCCGTCTGCCTCTCTCTCTCTCCCGATACCTTTTCCCGTTCGCCGGGGCTTGTGTAGTACGTAATGGCCAGACCCGCGCGGCCCGGCTGCCCCGGAGATACCGAGATGGACCTCTCGGTCCAGCGCTTGCACGTACATACTCTCTCTCGCGGAGCCGCACGCATTACGCTTTAATGGACTTGGTAATGGGCTCAAGTGCCGATCCGCAGTCTCTCAGCGTTAAACTGCACGCCGGTGCAACGGCGGACACGGGCGCTCTCTTGCTCGAGGGGACCTTCCACTGCTCCGTTGAGCGTTCTCGCGCGTGCAACTCATTTTGCACGAGCTATAATCGTTTACGATCGGTCAAATGACTCTCGGGAGCCGACTTCTCGCTCTCTCGCCGCGCCCGTTCACAAAATCGTATCGTGTTTGTTGTTACCCACCTCGGCGTCTCGGCATTCCGCGGTCACTCCGCCAAATGCGTACGACATACATACACGTCGGGGAAGGAGGAATTATACGGTGAATTATGTGACGCGTCGGACACACACACGTTCATTCATTCCTTATCGAACTGAGCAACTATTTTTTCGAGTACTCGGTTCAATTATCATTTCTCGAATGGCCCGTAGGATGGATAGAATCTTTTTTATGTTCAGAGTATGATCTTTCCTCCCGTCCACTGTTGTAACTCGAATACAGCTACGAGGGTGAATTCAATTTTTTTTTTTTTTTAAGGGGATGATTTTTGGGGTCGAATTTGCGATATTTGTGTGAACGACTGAGGTTGAATAAGATTTGTAAAATTTTCGGCTCCGCGACTCGCCGACTGTCGGAGGGCTGCTTTCCATGCAGCTCGGGTTAACTCACCAGTGCGCAGAATCTCAACCCTCGGCTCTCGAGCGGAACGTTATACACCCCCGCAAACATACGGGAGCCATTGTGTTGGGCCAAAGGACCAACTCGCATTCAGCCCGTGACGATTTAACCCCGAGCCACATGCGCTCTACCTCTCTGTACACGACTACGGGCATGTATACACTTGCTAAGTGCGTACGGCAAAGTCGATCGACTGGCTGAAACGTCAGATGTATACGAACTGTTGACATTTTGTATTTCCGCATATGGTTACGGATATTCTACACCCAGAAAAAGTTTATTCCAATCAAAGAAAATTTATTAAGATACTACTAACGAACAGCCTGACTTGAGTTCAGAGAGAATTGATAGAGAATTGCGAACACTTCTCGATGGGATAAAAATCTGAAAAAAATCAAGCATATGGGAGATGCTGAAAAGATTGATTTTTGCATAATAATAATTCCAAAATGTTATCAACAAATAAATGAAAAAAGAAATTGTTCAACAAATCCACCCTCAACTTAAGTTTTTGTTCATAGAAAAACAACGTGTTAATCTATTTGAATAGGTATGAATTTTTTCAGAATTTTGTGTAACTTTTCAAAATTACGTTTTTTATTAACTAAAAACGCAATTTTCAAAAATTACAGGAAATTCTGAAAAAATTCATATACGTATTCAGAAAAATTAACAAATCGTTTTCATTTTTTAAATGTTTAGTTTGCCGGGTGATTTGTTGGAAATTTTTTTTCGTTAATGTGTTAATAACATTTTGGAATTATTTGGAATTATTATGCAAAATCAATATTTTTTCAGATTTTTATCTCATTAAGAAGTGCTCGCAATTCCTCTATCAATTCTCTCTGAACTCACGTGGGTTCAGGCTGTCCACAAATACTACCTTAAGGACGAAGAAAATTGTTTATTTGCTTCATAACCTAATGGAGCCTTTATTAATTTATAATATATTTATTTGTTTCATAGTATTATTCTTATTATTTAATAATGATTATTTGGATCTAATAAATATATGTTTACGTCAAATAATTTATTTATTTATATCGGAACGGACTTGCTACTTTGATCGTATGAGAATAATGTGATATATGAATGATGCAGACACGAATTTTTTGTGGAATAAGTCATTTTTACTACCAATGAAGCATCAACAAGCAATGTTTGAATATTAAATAAGCATACAGATCCGTATCGACGCAAGATTGTGACACAAGTACAATTCGATCAAGATACCCAGCTTGAAGTAAACAAAGTTTCAAAAAACAAACCGAGGAGTTGCCACTTTATTACAATGTAGCGGTTCCCCGTAAGGAATAAATATAGTCTTGTACTATGAGCGAGAAATGTTTTCAGGCGACTGACGCGTTCACGACTCTGTAATGCGCGCTACCGGATAATAGCCACGTTTGTCTCAACGTCAAATATATGATTTCATCGGTGCAAATAAACATTTATTGTACAGTACAAATCTTTGAATAATTGTTGTTACCTTTATTAAAGAAAAGGCGTCATTTGAATCTAATAAGGATTTTGTTAAAGCAAGTAAACATTTCTTTCATCTTAATAAACGTCATTTCAAGATCGAAATTTATTTGTATTTAATAAATCTTTTTTCTGGGTCTAACCGATCCAAAAATTGCTACACGGACAAAAGTATCATTCACCTATCTCTATAAAAAAAAGTCCAACTTTTTTCGATAAACGTTGATTAACAGCCTTTTTATCTCGGTGAGTAAAATTATAGAAAAAAAATACCAACAAGAAAAAAAGGGATCTGAGATGAAAGGATCGTTTGATCGGCCGAGCCCGCGAAAGTGAGAACTCGATGTATTAGAGAGACGGATCGGACGACTCCCCGGAGAGAGACCGACGATACGCCGCCCGCTCGTTTTCTCTTATCACCTACCAAATAATCTCCGGCATAGACATATAGCGTATACATAACACCTACGGGTTTCTTCTATCATCGCAACTGTACTATTGAATAGATAGTCTCGCCGTTGCTCCGAGTCCACCCCCAAGCGAGTTGCGCTGCTTCGTACAGTCTCCCGGGAATATTAGAAACACTCGACCACCCTCCGCCCCCGGTCTATCATGCGTTATCAACCCCCTATCGAATCTGCACGCGGCTCGTGTCCCGCACGGAAAACATTTGGCAATGACGGTCATACACACGACTATGAGCCTTGATTAATTAATTAGAATAACCGTCGTCGTTTATGGGATACGCGACATCGGGGCAAGTGGACGGTTACGATAAAAAAAGAGGCTTGTTTCCTCGCTCTCTCCGCGCAGAGGGTTATAACGGTGGAGGTGCTCGTCGGGCTGCAACCGAAATATTATGTTTCGGCAAACAGACGAAAGTAGAATACAAATATGTGCCCGGGGAGGTACTGCGGATGCTCTCGAGACGAGGCTCGAAAGCCCGGAGGGAGATGAGGAGAGAAAGAGGGAACCACCGTCCGCAGTGGCCCGCTTACGTGTACTCGCGCCTCCACCCCTTTGGCGACTCTCCTTCTCTCCTCTCGACGTGTTGACGCTCTCAATCGCATTCGCTTTCGAGCAAAGCTTCTCATTATAAATTCGCATTGCCCTCGTTTACATACTAAGCCACCGCGCCTTATACGACCGCCGCGGCCCGAGAAGAGACCACACATGGGTCCGCTGGTCCGGCGGAGCATTTAAGGGGTCGAAATAAGGCGGTATTCATGAATTTTTTTCGCCGCTAACCTGCCATACATTTTTTATCGCCGTTTCACACATCGTCGGTGTATGTCTTTAGGACCACGAGGACATTTTTTCCACACGAAAAATGTTAGTAATCGCCGGGGATGTTAATAATAAGAGGGCGCGTGCCATGTTTTTTTAACTCCTCGTCCGAAACTGAAAGGACCAAATGGCATTTGGTTGACTAAGGTAAAATGCATGTCGCAGTTCGCCTAACCGATACAGGTACTCCATTTTGTCCCGAATAGTTACACTGTAAAAATAAATTGTAAATTTAATGTACCGGAACTTGAAATTTGCTAACATCACTCATATTAATTAAACATTAATGTACTTTGCTTGTAAAATAAAAATACCAGATATTAAAATTAGAAACCTTTTGCTTGAAATTTACAAAAATGTTCATGAAAAATACAAATTTTACTATAAAATTGCAACACACATGTGTTTGAAATTTCAGAAATGGTTTATGTAAAAAAGCTTCCAATACTGTTCATTAATTTTCAAAGAAAATTTGTTTACAGTGTACTTTCTTCGAAATTTTTTTTTCGTCTTACTGCAAACTTATCCGAACCAGTTATCCTTTGACTCTTTCGTTTTGCCCCGGTCTTTCAGCCATCCGGATAAAGTCTCGGATCGAAAAATTCAGTGCGGTTTTCTACGGCTAAATGACATTGCAGCACGAGGTTTTAAATCGTAATACGAACTTTCGGATAAGCCGTTCCGGGCGCGTATTAATTGTCGTATGCTATATATACTGGTATACCACCGTGAAAGGGATCTCTCTCCCTCCGGGCCCGACTTCGCATGCATCTCATTTGGGGGGCTAAGGTAAAGTGCATGTCGCAGTTCGCGTACTGATACAAGTACTCCATTTTATTCCGAACAGTTACTTTCCTCGAACACATTTTTTTACTTCTTATTGAAAGTCGATTCTCAGCTCCAAACTCATCCGAACAATTTACGCTTTAGCTATTCCGTTCTGACCCGGTCGTTCGCCGACCGGATAAGGTCTCGGATCGAAAAATTCAGTGCGGTTTTCTAGGGCCAAATGACGTCGCAGCGCGCGGTTTTAAATGGTAATACGGACGTTCGGATAAATCGTTCCGGGCGCGTATTAATTGTCGTATGCTATATATATTGGTATACCACCGTGAACGTGATCTCTCTTCCTCTCGGCCCGATTTCGCATGCATCTCACGCGCTCCACTGCATTCCCCATTTCTTGCCCTCGCGTCCTCAACGGAGGTTCTCCTCTCATCCCCACGGAGTAGCACACAGAGGGATCTACGGGATATATATATGTATATATCTATATCTATGTCGAACCCGAGACGAGAGTCGCGCGTTCATCCTCGGCGAACCATTGCATTATTAAGTTTGATCCGAGGCATTCCAATGAGCATCCGAGAAGATCGTCGAATAATGCTGCCAGATTTTATTGTACACCCCCCCCCCCCAACCCCCTTAGCGGGTGCGGGAGAGCCGCGAGACCGAGTAGGGGGAACGAATCTCGTCTGCGATCTCCACCGCTTCGAGAGAACGATATACACGAGATATAGTCTGTACATATATAGGTACACGAGACTATTATTACTCTGTACGTCATGCGAGGCAGACAATGGCTGGTGTAAAATCGCGCGGATATATAGATTTTTCATGTGGGTTATTATTGGAATACTGTACATGCACGGACGGCAAAATACTCAAGAAAATGAAATAGCGGTACGCAAAAAAAATGCATGAGGCGTACATAGAAATTTCGTGTGAAAATACATCTGTACAAAATGCATTTTCCACAAAATATGTATACATGTAATATGTAGAAAAGTAAATATAAATGGATATATAAACATAGACATTTAGCAAAACGCATATAGCAACGTGCTAAATATTTCACGTGTGTTCCCAGAATTTATCCGAGATGAATTTTTGACGAAAATGTATTAAGAGTATATATGAAAAATATTTTTCGCTGTATCCTTCGAATACTTTTTTCTATACCGCAAACGGAGCTACGTTTGGAGCGTCATCGATTTTTCGCGGAGTATCGCGATCAACGTGTCAATATCTAATCAGCAATTTTCTAAATAAAAATTCGCACTCAAAAATTGCTTTAGAATAAAAAATTCAAAAATGCGAAAAGGGTCGACGCGATACTTTTTCACTGGCGACATCACTTCACGTTTGTACTAGGCGCAGGTGTATCAAACTCTCAAATTCAATATAAATATATATATATATATATATATTTTTTTATGCACTTGCACTCGTCACTCGAGCGGAAGAAAACTTCCACGTGGAGTCATGCAGCGACTCCTTCTCGATCCGGCAAACAAACCGCATTAACAGCCGAATTAATTGAGTTTCAAATAAATGGAAAATTGCACGCAAATGCGTCGAGGTTTTAGCTCCGGAGCGGAGCGTTGCCGTCGCGCGGAACGAGTTGGCTTAGCCAGTGTTGCAGTTCTCCGTTGCGAAGATCCAGAGCTCTCGGTTCGGAGCTCCGAGCCAGTCCCGGTTGCCCGGGACCTTGATCCCTACTATACCTTCTTATTCTTATTTTATTTTCCTTCTTCATCTTC
The DNA here is from genome assembly GCA_917499995.1 of Ichneumon xanthorius. Classification (NCBI taxonomy): domain Eukaryota; kingdom Metazoa; phylum Arthropoda; class Insecta; order Hymenoptera; family Ichneumonidae; genus Ichneumon; species Ichneumon xanthorius. Next base: position 4,600,467 of record OU824202.1, on the reverse strand, counting down.
TTCCTCCTATCGCCTCGCCTCCCTCTCTCGCTCTTTCTCTCATCGTCCTCCTCCGCATTCGTGCACTTTCACTTCTGCACCTTCTGCTCTCGCTATATTATAGCCACACACACATGCTCGCGCGCGCACACACGCGTACTCACACAATCTCTGTCCCGAAGCGTGTTGAACGTAAATGTTACAAGGGGTACAACGAGCCTGCTATCAATAACAACGGCAGCTTGCACTTACTGTAGATATCGAAATCGTTGAGCAGCGCTTGGCACGAGACGCAATCGACGAGGCCTCGGGAGGAGGAAGAATAAGAATAAGAAGAATAAGAGAACGCAGATAAAGAAGAAGAAACAAAAACGCAACAGAAGCGACGAGGACATTGTCGCGTTTCGAGAGCCGTCAAAGATGTACTCTTACGCATATACACGAGTGAAGCTTGCACCGAAGGGAATCGGGAGCTTATATTATGTATATGTATATAGTACAGATTGGTTACTTCTTGCAATTCTCAGGATGATGGACCGGGCGCGCGACGGGTCATCCGAATAGCCCGCCATGTCAGCGACGGGAGTTTGCTCGAATTAATTACGCGCAGAAGCTATACGTCTGGCGCCGCGTAGCAAGTTTACTCTATCTCTCTCTATCTCTCCTTTCCACTCTTTCTCCGTCCGTTTGTATATAACATCGGGGGTATACAACATATGAAGCATATACACGATTGGCAAGGGAACCCGAGTGGTTTTGCCGAGACTATATGTCGTCTCGTACATATAATATCCCGAGAACGCGTGTCCTCGCTTGTCGAACCCCGAGAATTTTATCGCGACATCGGATCGGCCTCGGTGTTTTCATTACCATTTCATCTGTCCCCACGATGAAATGCGGGCGGATACGCACCGGCCCCGGGGCCCTTCGAAAAACCAATTTGATTTATTGACCAACGGGTCTCTCTCGTCGCGCCGAATTAATCCCGGAGAATCTGCGACTAAGAATCTATGCCAATTTCTTACGACGGATGTTGTACACCAGGCAGAATGTATCAACGATTGGGCGAAAGTTTTCATTTCAACGGATTTCTTTTTTTTATAATTAAATTTAACAAAATACTACGTACTGTTTGATCGAACCTTAAAATCGAACGCTTAATTTTTTAGGGGAAAGAAAATCTACATTTCGCGGCTGTTCAGGCACTCTGTTCGAGCCAATTATCCTTCTCATTCTTATGCGACGCGTCTACCTACTTATTTATTGGTCAGCAGCAATAGCGCTTCGAGTATTATACGTCGCTCGAAGCACAGAAATTGGCTGCTCCGCACGTTGATCTCGATAAAATTTGCCAGGTGCCGCTCTCGCGGAACAACAACCGGCAGCCCTCACAGTATTAACGCACTGAAAAATGATTAATGTCCGACGCTGAGAATTAGCCGCATTTTAAACCACCGATCATCCGCGGTTTTGCTTCCCTCGATTCTTCTAACCCGAAAACCGCGAATGATACGTGACAAATAAAAAAAAAAAATAAATAACAATGTATAATAGTATACGGAGTTCAGTGTTGGAAGATCCAGAACGCAAGAGCGTATAGAAGTGGATAAGTAAGAAAGGCGCAAGCTGCGCCGGCTGCTCTTCCTCACCAGTCCACTTATCCCTATCTTTACCGATCTTACATAAGAGGCCGGTACATATATATTTATATATAGATACATACGCACACACGATACTATTAGGCGTGTTATTATATTAGTCTCGCTATCGATCACTTCTCTCACGAGAATTTGCCAGAGGTCAAACGTGTGCCTCACCATCATGTCTTCCCGATGTATACTTAACCGCTATTACCTTGCATACACCGAGTCCATCAACCCCGACAAAATGAGATCCGAACTTTTGCGAGAAGAAAAAAAAAAGTAACAGGTTCTCCATATACAACTCTTCTTTGCACCGGTCCGAACCTTCGAGGAATTCTTTTACGGAAGCCCAAAGAGCGCGCGCGTGCGCTCCGAGCGAGCGTTCCGGCGTTCCGGCGTTCAGCTCCGAGCGAACTTATTACCTCAATCAAGATTTTTCTTCGGACAATTATCCATCCGCGTACGGTAACGCATGACTCGAGGTAACTTCGTTAACGAGTTGCTCGCACGTACGACCAACTGACCATTGACGAGGGATAAGGATTCGGCCAAAAAGTGGTACACGTTAACCGGAGCGGGGATTCCCCTCCGGCCGATCGGGGGTTCCCCCTTGCGCGGTCCGTCGAGCTCGCTCTTACATTTGTCACTCCCTTAATCCCTATTAGATCAGGCCGGATTTGAAATCCCCCCTCCCCTTCCAACCTTACCCACATTTTCAGGGATGCCTCTCCCCGGCTCCCCCGACGAGTACCAAAGAGTAAGCTCGTTTGAAAAGTGAGCAGCACCACCGAGGGATAATAGAGAAGTGACGCGGGACTTGACGAGGGAGACAAAGATTCAACTATGCATGTCGACGGTCCAGAAACACAAGGGCCCATCTCGGCGCCCTTTTGCATCTTCAATTATCCGAGCCTATGCCCTTCTTCCATTCGACAGATGCATACATTCATGCAGTTTTCTATACACGAGTTAAAACTCGTACGAATAAGTTCGCCATTACGTTGTCGTAACGCTTCGATTCAGGAGACGAGGGTGTTTGGCATGTCCTTTCGCGAAACTGACAAGCCCTGTGTAGTCCCGCCCGAGAGAATGAAAGGGAAGTTACGGGCAGAGAAACATCTCCACGAACAAGAGAGACACACGTCGTCTCGTCAAGGTTTCAACTAATCCTTTAAACGGATTACCAATTAAACGTGTCGTTCGAGGGCCCTCGGGATAATGCGGCATAGTGGGAGAGAGTTGATGCTGCGCGTCGACGCCGATTCGCCCATTGAGGCTTACACACAAGGTGCGTCTTGTGTACCTGCCTGTCACCTGCTTGTTTGTATATTCGCTTTTTGTATTTTTTTTCTTAGTTTTATTTGATAAATCATGTAGATTAATGGCGTTGAGCTTATAAATATACGTGCATATATGTATACAGTATGTGGCTTCTCTGGCCTCTTTTTATGGTATACGAAAAGTGCATGCACGCTTCGAGTGTCACCCATCAGTGAAACGGAGAGAAGTAAGAAGGCTTTGGGGGTTTCGAAGTCTCGCGAGTTCCATCGGCTGATCCGATACGGCCCGGGAGGCCTAATACCAGGGGATTTCAATGCTGGTATATATGTGGCCGGTGGCCTCGCGAAAAATATGTCAATCATACAGGTCGAGAGGGGGACATAACCGGCTACTCTCGCTCCCGATGGGCGAGTGAGTGTGTCTCTTGTCACGCTCGCCCTTCGTGTTCGAAACGCGTTCGCATCTGTTATATTGTCGCCTTGTCCGATGCCCCGAGCATAGCATGCAACGGACACGAGTCGGTTGCTTACCTGACGCCCTGCGCGGACTATGCAACCGATTCGGAGAGCGCGAGGTTCGTGAGAGTGTGCGTGTGTCCGTGGGAAGAGAGGGAATTTATGCTCGGGAGAAATATCCCTTAACGAAGTGCCTACGACGCATTATTGTTGTTGCGGAGAGGAGCAAACAACGTGCTCCCTCGGCCGTGGGATGATTCGAGAGGAGAGGAGGTATCGGACCGTTCTCCTTTTATCGGATCGTGCCAGCAAAAGGGAAGTTCGATATACCGTGCAGGAGTCACTCGACGGAGATCGCGTGTAGTACTGCTATGGGGCCTTCCGTGTAAAAATCAACGAACCGCGGGTTTTTTCGCGTCGGGGGAGAATTTTCAATTGCAGAGTGCTTATACCTTCCTTTTACATAGGTAGGGGAGACCGGGGCAAAACGGGCACCTCGACTAAAAATATGGATTGGGGGCATAACTGACACCATTGTAACTTTCTTATAAACGATTTATTTAAGTTTTCTGACGTTCCTTACGTAAGAAAAGGGCGGAAAGTAAGTCAAATTCTTCGCGAAAACAATATATATAAATAGGGGACATGTGGTGAAAACGGGCATCAAGACTAAAAATGATAATTTTGCCTTAATTTATTCATTTATTGATAACATTTTTATTAATAATATCACAATAAAACGGAAATTGCAAATTTTGTTATATTATTGTATCAATCAGTAGCGCAGAAATGGCATGTGTAGTACAAGGATATATCGTTCTCATCGGTTCCAGCACATGAACAGTGGGACCAATCCTGACAGGTGCTGCACTGAATCCAACCCTCGATCGATTCGTTATAGTTTCATCAGACTATGCATGGGGCATCTCCTAATTTGTTTTGTCGATTGTTGTCTTTCGTTGACTCTTTACTTTCCCCTTTCCTTCCCTATTTTGCTGGATCTTCGGCTGCCCCCTTTCGATCAATTGCTGGCAATACAACGATGCAGATAAAACCGCAGTTTTACTCTGTCTGGTTTATCTTCGCTTACATTTTTCTGTGGTAAGACCAGTGGTAGGATAATTATATATATATTTTTAAATCATGAACACTTTGACTTATTTTCCGTACTGTTCTTGTGTAAGGAACGTCAGAAAACTTAAATAAGTCGTTTATAAGAAAGTTAAGACGGTGCCCGTTTTGCCCCGATCTCCCCATATACTGAAAAACTTAAAAAAATGGAATCTTAATAAAAATTTAAAGCCTCGATCGATTGTCTCAACAGTTAATACCAACAATAAACACACGCAGTTTGTTGGGGCAAACAATTATTATTCTTCGTCTTACCGCTACGAATGTGAGTTTCCAAGTCGGAGAAATAATTTTTTTTTTTTTAAACAAAATATCCCATGTGCACAGTTGGGTGTGTGTGCGTTATCAGAGCCTGACTCCGTTTCTCATGCCTCACCCTTGTATAACTCGAAGGGAAAAAGGGAGTCGCTCTTGCGTGGCAAGAGAGCTCTAATGCCTCTCTGCTCCTGCCGCGAAGGTAGTGTAAGGGATTGTAGTCGGTGCGGTGGTATGGTGCTTGGACTAGTGGCCAGATCGCCGTGCTCCCGCGGCCCCCGTGGGCCACGTCTCTCGATTTCACTCTAATGCCGAGGGGCTTTAATTAACCCGACGGAATCCTCGCTCGTTTGTGTTGGTATTTACGTGTGTCAGCGGGTTTCGACCGAGTGGTTCAAGTCCGCTCAACTCTCCGCAGCATCCACCGCCTCCTCCTCATCCTCCTCCCGTCTTGCTCTCCGTCTCTTCGTCTCGGCTTTTGCCGCACTCCGCCGTCGACCAACGGCAGGAAAACTCGTGTCTCTCCGGCCGTCGACGTATATTTCGACCGAGACTTTCGTCAGTGCCGATCCACTATGGTCAATTAATATCTCATGCGAGAATAGCTCGAACCTTGTCGCATTTGTGTAGAGATCGTTATAGCAACGCGCCCGAGAGCCAATAATAATCTCACGATCTTCTGGTAACGAATGAGAAACAGCGGGGCATAACGGACCACTTTTACCGATCTCCCATGGGGCTTAAAAAAAAAATCAAGTCCCCCCTAAATGCAGTCTCCATTTTGCCCCATTCACCTTTCCACCCAAAACGCCGTAACAAAAAAGACCAAAACGCGAAAACGGTGACATTCCGCCGAGTGCGGCAAATCGAGTCAATTTTTTTCCAACTCCCTCGTCCGAATCCTCGCCACCCCCCCTCGTCGCGCCCGTCTTCCCCGGATTCATTAAGACTTTTATCGGGAAAACACAGCTGCCCGTCTATGTACCAATTCACTTAACGTAACCAATCTAAAAATGCTCATCAGCAATTTAAAGCGACGAGGAGAAAAAAAAAGCCACGAGAGAGCGAGAGCCGCGCGAAGTGAGGGAAAGAGGTTGGTTAGCGGGCTCACGCTCTCGCGGGTGAGCGGCGGGAGGGGGGCGGGGGAGAGGAGGGGGGGAGGGGGTTAGCAGCGGTGAAACGCTCGACTCGAACGAGAACTGGGGGTGGTGGTAACAGCCAACTGTGCGCATAAACGAGAAAGAGTGAGAGATGTTGAGTGTATAGAAGAAGAGGCAGCGTCGGGGGGCAGGGATGGTCGGTGCGGTGAGCAAGCTTCGCGAGAGAGAGCTCTCGCGGGATGGGGGCGCGGTGAGCCACCGTGCTTGTCGCTGTGCTCCGCGAAGAACGAGCTATACATCGCAACGACTCACATACAGAGGCACACACACACATATGCGTGCACACAGTCGACGAAGAGAAAGAGAACGAGAAAGATGCAATTGAACAAGAGGAGGAGAGATGAAGAGAGCGAAAAAGATAAAATTTAAGGGGGTAAGTGTGGGTGGTTGAAAGGAAGGAAGGAAGGACGGAAGGAAGGTTGGAGGGATGGCAAGGGAAAAAGGTGAGAGAGAGAGCGAGAGAGAATGGTAGCGCCGGTGGTGGTGGAGTGGAATACGCTGGCGGGATCCATTTACGAAATGCTCATCGACCGGCGCGTCCGCGCGTCGCGTTGGGTATAGGGCGACGTAGCGACGTAGAGAGCACCAGCGCGACACCCGGGCATCGGCCGGGGACTCTTCTCTCTCTTTCCCTCTCTCACTCTCTCTTTCTCTCTCTCTTTCTCTCCTGGTTATACCCCCGACGCGTTCCTGGGGCTTTTCCAAACGCGCCGGAGAGTAGGATTACTCTGATTCGCTTTGGCTTGCAGATTTCCCTTTTCCAGACCACCCTCTCTTCAGGCTCGTATAATACTATACTCCACCCTACCAGTCTCCCTACTGCGGACCCCGTGCGCGAACTCGTCGGCTATGCCATTTTACCCCCCCCCCCCCCTTTCCGCGAGGCTGCCTCCGTCTCTCTCTCTCACCGGAGAGATTCTCGCGGTCGGTATAACGACGATTTCATTCGACGATGACATAAACTGGGCCAAATGCTCCGAGACAAACGCGTAACTGTATACGGAGATTTGGAGCTATCGCTGGTACTCATCGGGCTGCAGATCGGAGCCGGTGATGAAGAAGAGACTCCGTGGATGAAACTGCAGTCACCGAGACGGACGAGTTGGAAAGTCGGAACCGTTGCGGCTTCGGATGAAACGGGGATAATTTTTTAATTTTTTTTTTTATTGACCTTCGCGGCTCACCGCTGAGAATAAGTCGATTTTCACTTTCTCATCACATACGAAGTATGTACGGAGTGAAAGCATTGCAATTCAATGAAAGTGAGTTTATTAGTCCAAAGATAGAAATCTGGCAATTATTCACTTTCTGTTTGCGATATTCTATATTCGGAACTGAGAATTTTTTAGGATGATCGCAGCACCGTTCGGACAATCAATCGCGATTAATTTTTTATATGGTCTTTTTTTTACCGATGAAAAATTAAAGACGCTTTTTCCCGAATTCGTCGAAATCCCCCTTCCTTAATCGTGTCGCGCATCGAGCCATTATCATGCGCCCAGACACGTTCGTAAATCACATTGTTTGCACATAAAATATTAATAAGTGACACGAGTCAATCCGGGATTAAAGCGTTGAATAAGGGAGTGAGAGAATGTGGTGAGACGATTCGACTTACGTATGTGTATGCGCACGAGTTCGAGGAGAGAGCAACGATGGGGGGCGTGAGGGTGACGATACGCGTCACTTTATCTATCTTGAGTTTATTTTGTTTGTACTATTGGCTTTTCCCACGAGTTCCTAGGGGCAAAGTGTGCCATATACCAGGCGTATACTCTCCGTCGCTCTCTTTTGGCAAATAGCAATAATGCGAATCGACACGTGAGAGTTGCCCGGGCTCGTTGTCGCAACAAAGGCAAACAGTCGCAGCCAGGGGAGACTCTCGGATTGTATCTACATAGTGTGTATACGACTGTACGAACAGACTCCCTATACTCGCGTCTTCGACGTATATATCGGTAGTGTAACAAAAGTGTTTACCGTACGCTCGACCAAAAAATACACCCCGTATTTTCGATGCAGCGAGGGGGAAAAATAAACAAAACAGTAAAATCGAATTGATTTTATTATTTTTCGTTACTACCGTGAACCCGCGAAACTATCAATTTTATAACCCGAAACCGTAGCCGTAGCTATGTAACTCCGCCGTAAAATGTATCGTATATTTTCGATGCGATGCAAAAAAAAAAGAAACTTCGCAATATCTACTAAATTATGTTGGACCGATAAGAACTTCATCGCAATAAGTAACCCTGGGCCTCGATCAGTTATCATTGAAGAAGATTAATTAATTTTTTTTAAACTCCATCGTGGTACTCAAAGACGATGACCATTGCTCGTCCCGCAAATTTGAAGTATACCGAGGCTGTATATACATAGATTGAGTGTGCCCCGTGGAGCGTCGAACGGCCGAGAGAGCCGCCTTGCCCCGAGTCTCGAGTAACGGACGTACAGTAATTGAGAATGGCTGTATCAGTGTGCCGCAGACTCTGGGGACACGTGTCGCGGGTGCAGGGGGCGCGTGCGAGAGCTTCGGATCTCACCCCGCTTATCGTTGGACCCCCGACGAGCGATATACTCTTGCTTCTGCACCTCGCCCGCGCGCGCGCACACACATACTGACTGACTGACTGTACCGCGTTCGTTCGCTCTCTCGCTATGTTTCTATTATCCGTAATAATATATTCTTCTTATAAGCTCGAGGGCCGCGGGAGCACGCGTTTGTCAATGTTTGCCAGTGTCGACACCCACCTACTTATGCAAATCATTTAATTTAACCCCAGGATCCCGATCGTATCTCGAAACCTATTCGTATTCATTGCTCGGGATCCCCCTACCCCCTCCCCCCGCCCCTCGGCAGCCTCCTGTTTTGCTCCCGTTTGCGTCTCTCTTATCCCCCCTTCTCTGTACTATTTCCATTGGGATTCCCCCTACTGGCGTTCCAAACGCCTTCAACGCTCTCCATACGATCTCCAGCGTGCCTTTAGCCTTTCACCCTCGCGGGGCTCTATCGCAATACCATATTATTATACAACCGGTTGATAAAAACATGTTTATGTTTATTAGGGGTAAATTCCTGGTGATATGACGATGATTGTTTTTAACAAGATGAGAGGCACGTCCATTAGGAAGTGAATGGATATCGATGATTGCGAACTATGCAACAACCATCCGACAACTTCTCGGTAGTTGGAAGAACAAATCCTTGATCTGTACTATTTCCATTGGGATTCCCCCTACTGGCGTTCCAAACGCTTCCAACGTTCTCCATGCGATCTCCAGCGTGCTTTTAGCCTTCCACCCTCTCCCGTCTCCATGGCGAAACCATATTATAGACACGGTTGATAAAAACATGTTTATGTTTATTAGGGATAAATGCCTGGTGATATGACGATTATTGTTTTTAAAAAAATGCGAGGCACGTACATTACAAAGTGAATGGATATCGATGATTGCGAACTATGCAACATCCATCCGACAACTTCTCGGTAGTTGGAAGAACAAATCCTGTATCTGTACTATTTCCATTGGGATTCCCCCTATTGGCGTTCCAAACGTTTCCAACGTTCTCCATGAAATCTCCAGCGGGGTTTTAGCCTTTCACCCTCGCGGGGCTGTACGGCAATACCATATTATACACCCGGTTGATAAAAACGTGTTTATGTTTATTAGGGGTAAATGCCTCGTGATATGACGATGATTGTTTTTAACAAGATGTGAGGTAGGTACGTTCGTTAGAAAGTGAATGGATATCGATGATTGCGAACTATGCAACATCCATCCGACACCTTCTCGGTAGTTGGAAGAACAAATCCTTGATCTGTACTATTTTCATTGGGATTCCCCCTTCTGGCGTAATGAACGCCTTCAACGATCTCCATACGATCTCCAGCGTGACTTTAGCCTTTCACCCTCGCGGGACTGTACGGCAATACCATATTATACACCCGGTTGATAAAAACATGTTTATGTTTATTAGGGGTAAATGTCTGGTGATATGACGATTATTGTTTTTAACAAGATGAGAGGGACGTCCATTAGAAAGAGAATGGATATCGATCATTGCGATCTATGCAACATTCGACAACTTCTCCCACAAGTTGTAAGGACAAATCCTTGATCTAACAACTACCGAGCAGATGAGTAATCTCAACAGTTCAATGGGTTTCCATGGTCCTCCGGAAAATCGTTTCATAGGCCATATTAACCGGATACACAGGAGGGATGTGACGAAATTGCGGAACCAAATGTTGTTCGGCATCCGGTCCGGTTACGTAAAGTTGGTCCCCAGGAAAACGGTTTGGACGCCTTGTAAGAAGATACACGATTGGCCATATCGCCAAACCACTGATACTCCTCACTGTTACTGCATACGATAGAAACATGCTTATGTTTATATGTATACAAACGATATGCAGTTACCGTAGACAGTCCAACCGAGGCGTTTGTCAAAACTCTTTATTGCCCGTTTCCACTGGCCGCAGCCGGTGGGGGCGTCAGTTGCCGTTGCGTATTCATAGCGAAACTCCAATGTTTCGGTTAAAGCGCGTGCCGCTTCACTTTTATGACTGGCTGCTACTCGTGCATCATCGTCGACGCTTTTTTTTCGGCTCTCGCGTACTGCGTTTCTGCGTACTCCGTTTGGACACATGCATGACCACGGGCCCCGTGAATTTCACGAATATTAACTGACCAAAGTACCGAGCTAGGGATAGGCGCGGTTTACGGATAGCCCGAGTGCATGATGGATAGAGATAGTCGTACCGTACGGCGTGGTTCTTTTTTTTTCCTCGCGGGTAAAATTTACTGGGCGGGGAGAGCCAGAGAGCGCGTCGAGCTATATCGCGCTGTTTGACGTAGGTTACCACTCCTCTCGGCTCTTCCAGTTCTCGGCGTTGCCGAAAAATATGCTCCGCTCTCTCGTTGACACGCCGCACTATCCGCGGCGAAGTAGTAACAGCAACCAACGGCAGTAACCACTCTGTCCACTCTGTTGCCGACGCTCGGACAGCTCTGAATAAAAGCTTGCCCCCTCACCCCACCCCCACCCCCACCCCCTCCCGATGCTGCTACAGCTAGCTTGGCGCCGAGTTTTCCGCGTTATCTCTCTCTCCGCGAACGCACGTCGATCAAATGTCTTTTTTTTCTCTCGTTTCTCACTCTACCAGACCTACTTCATTGTACTACACAGTATTTTTCATGCGAAGCGTCAAGCGCAGCCTCGCTGAGGCGTGAAGCACGGGCCTCGCGAACGTGCCAAAAAGTTAACTGCGAAACTTGTATGTTTGATAATTGTTGTTGAGCGAACGATACGGTTTATATGAGATATTTTATTTTTCATTTTTTGACTTTAGACTTATTGACCCTTCGCTGCGTGTCTCGTATATTCAACGTCCTTCCAGTGTGATGGAAACAAAATATCGCGTTGAAAAAGAGATCGGAAGATATTTGAAGAAAAAAATCTGAAACGTTCGTATTAAGCTTCTAACGGTGTCATCACAATTTTACAATGATTCGTGTAATGCCTTTAGAGATGTAGTCGTTCGAACGAGTGACTTGTGCATACAGTAAAAATTAAAAAGGTGCAAAGTAATTTGCACATGGCTTCTACATGTATTACAATTTTGCGCATAGCTTTCTCTATGAGAAAGTTCGATGATCGATTTTGGGTTCCTCGTCGAGGTAACTATGCGCAGAATTGTAATACATATAGAAGCCATGTGCAAATTACTTTGCACATTTTTCGTAACATAAACAAATGTTAGATTTCATAAAAGTAGAAGTCAAAATTCACCGCAAAATTCATGTAGAAAATCGCTAATTGAAGTTTGAGTAATTCGTCGTTTTGAGGCTGTTTTATGTATTTGTACCTCACTGACGACGAATCACCGAATTATTGGACTAGTAGAGCCACATTCAATGCATAAACTCGTAAAAAATATAAATTTTCCGAAAAATTCAAAAATTTCAAATTCTCATTAAATTTAAACTATGGGATCAATTTTCGCCAAATATAATACCAAACATTTCAGTCTTAGTCCATTCTCGTGTAAAATTTGAGCTCGATATCTCCATGTTTACTTGAATTATACAGCGTATAGTACTTTTTCAAAACAAAAAACTCAAACTCCCATAAAATCTGATGACTGGATAGATGACTGGATAAATTCAATACCAAAGGTTTTTGAACATAATATTATATTTGTATGCACTTTTAGGACAATAGCTCAAAATTTAAGCAAGTTAGAGCTACCAAATGTTTTCAAAAATTACAAAATCGCGTAAAATCTCGAACTTCGATAATGAAAATTGCTCAGAATGAAAAGACGTGACTAGTACTAATATACCAAATTTCAACCCAGTATCTGAAACCGATTCGTAACTATAGCCCTTTTAAACGATGCAAGTTTGTTACATGCATACATACATTCATACACACACATACATCCGGACGCCAGCTAAAATTCGCAATTTCTCAACGTTTTAGTCTATTTTAAGTATTTTGACATTAAAATCTACATTTTTTAAACTAAAATATAGATCCCTCTATGAGGTAGCCAAACAACAAAATTATTAACAATAAAGTTCGGTGGGTAATAAAAAAATCCAAACCATTAGACCTACCGGAAGATTCCCAGATCGAATGTCGATTAACAACCGTTACGCATAGAGCTGCTTACGATAGTGATTTATTTATCGTTGCGGAGTGTGTGCCAGTACCACGACGAATCGTGTTTGGTCTGTTCGCCGTAGCCACTGTACACGCGAGGGGGTGGGAAGGGAGGGGGAAGTGCAGGGAGGTATGGGGTTTGTGTGTATAACTTATATATACACACGATGCCGAACAGAGCGAAACCCTGTCGGATTACCCGATTGCAACCCCTCCGTGCGTGCAACTGACTCTCGTCCGTGTGTATCTTTCACGCGCGCCGAAAACTATATGCTACACCGTAATAATAACAACCGACGGAATCACGACGATTGACGAGGCAAAGATCGCACTTAAGCCCCGTGCGTACGCCGCCGTGTCGAATAGTTTTTAGTCGAATGACCGATCTATGGGAAAGTATATACCGGTCGCCCACGCGCGCGCCCTCCACGCCGGATCAACGTTCCGCGGTGCATTAAACACATAACATGCATTATACTGCACGCCGCCCGTAATAAATGGCAGTAGAGAGCGGGAGAAACATATATATATACAGCGGTTTTGGGGGATCCGTTTTGGTGCGCGATACCCAGCGTGAATAACCGATCCGCGAACCTACTGCTGGAACGGGTACAGAAATGTGCGCGCATTAGGTTTAGGTTTATACGGGCTTTATAGCAGGTCGGTATGAGATTGGCGTAACTCGGGCGGAAGAGAGGAGAAGAGATCCGCGTTTGGCATCAACGTCGAAAGGAGGAGGCAGGAGGTGAGGGCTCGTTCGCCGGAAGAAGCGGATAACCCGACTCTCAAGCTAGACTGATCCGGTGAGAGGGAAGCTGCTAAGATGATGAATCTAGCGCGGAAGCACTTATGACGTAGGAGTTGGCAGACGACAGAGACTACTCTGCTCTCTCCGCGTTATACTTGGCTCCCGGGAGAGTGTTGCCTAGCTGGATCCGAACTCTTCCTCCCTTTGATCCGAGTTGCGAACCAGCCTCCCGAACCAGGCATCAGGAGCATCGCGCGGTAAGCCTCATCTTCTCACTCTCACCGTCTCGCTCTTTCCTCTCGTGGCAACCCTTCGTGCGCGAACCAACGAGAGAGCCACTCTCCGGTGCAGCTTTGTTTTCCGCATGAGCGGCTCTCTCGTACCCGAGGCCGAGCCGGGGATTACCCGGGGTGATCAGCTATGAAATTAACTCTCGCTCGGTCTCGCGCGATCCCCCCCTCTCTAACCGAAGGGAGCGGGCAGGGATGGAGACGGAAAGATATTCACCGTCACCACTTTTGCGCGGGGTGACCGAAAAATGCCTCGGGCGGATAAACGTACGTTCTCGTTCACGCAAACTTCATTATCATCGGTCCGGATTGCGAGGCGGAGTTTGTTTTCGGAAGATAAGTTGCGCGGATCGTTCGTGAGGGGGCTGGCGAGGACTTGCAGGTGGAGACACAGACTGCGCATATCTGACGGTCAAAAAGTTCGAAGTCTCTTTGTGCATTTTGTTTTTTTTTTTTTTTTTTTTGCAGAATTATCTGCGTCACGTTTTTTTATTTAATTCGATTCATTCCTTTAATTTTTTTTAGCTAATCTAACTTCGAGAAACTCTTTTTTCGCGGAAAAAACTAATCAATCGAAGAATTAACTGTACACTGGAGTGATAATTTATCTTATCTGATATAGAGGCTGCACAGTATCCGTGCGTGCGACGAGCGAGTGACGCAAACAAGAGTGAGCGTAGTTGAGGGATTCGCTCGGGGCGAGCTAATAAATACGTATGTACATTGGAGAATCAGGCGGTTTATAGAAGCGTGACAGAATCAACTGTCGGGCGAGAGTGGGACCCTCGTCTCTCGGATATAGTTCGCACAGTGAGAAAGCGTCTCGTCATCCGCGGCAATGGAGCACGAGGCACGAAGAAGAAGCTCCTCGATCATCCGTTCCGCGACGGCTGTATAAATATCTTCTTCCTGGCTATAAAAGATACGACGAGCGCGCACGGGACGTAATTACAAAGCTTCGGAGCGGAAACACGTACGCGTATATCTATACGGGAAACGATCGAGTGAGGTTGCTGGGAGAGCGAGGACTGCTCATTCATTCGAATACGTTGCTCATCTACAACCGTACAGTTGAAACTACAATGTACACGATCTTCCAAATTTTGAATAAAAAAATTGTGCGAAACTTGTTCTACGTTCGAAACTAAACAAATTTTCCATTTAAAAAAATTTCCTACGATCAACAGTTTTCCAGTTACGAGCGATCAAAGTTCGTGGCCAATGGGATCGCTCGCCGACCGGCGAGCGGCCCGATTGGTCAACAGCTTCAAGAGTTCGTGTCTCGAAATCTACGGAGCGTAGAAAAATTTTCCAAAGGACAAATTTTCTCAGTTTTTAAGGCCGAATATGATGGCATATTTTACGACCCTTATTTTTGGTACAGCCTGTATATTCATGAGAATAACAGAGCGCCGTGGTGGGAATGAGGAGTATTTCGTATATAGTGTTACAAACGCGTTACGTCACGAGACAAATCCGCCCTTCTCTCCTATTCTCACGTAGGTAAAGTACCCGGTACGAATCGAGACGGCGAATCTCCCGGTCGCACGTTCCTTCGGCTCACGTACTACTACTCGTGGAACAGCTGGTGTACCCCGGTGTGGCCACTATCCTCGTGTATTATACTAAATATATGTATACATATGTATATACTATATACATATACATACAGTTATATACAAGCTACTAGCGTAGCCGTGCTACACGCATTACCCTCTGCTCTCTATTATCCTAGAATACCCAGATACGATATAGCTACTATAATGTAGTAACGTAGTAGCTAGTAGTTCGAGGTCTATTCACCATTATCCGCGCCCTGATCCCCTTTAGTATCCTTTACGTGATAATGCATCAACGAAACAAGATGTAAGGTCGTCCTGCACGAGGGCCAGACAATTCCGGACAAAAATGTTTCCTACTTCTTCTAAACTAACCTTTATCAACGAACTGCTGAACGAAGCAACGAAGAACCGTCCTAAGCATAAGACTCGATCATTTCAGGCGGGCGTTAATAAATTTAGAGTATAAATTATTACCGTTCCCCAAGGTAAAGAAAAGGGTTCGTACGTTTAACAAACATGTCGTCTCCGCAAACATCTACAATTTATCTTCTTGTTAATTAAAAAAATTTAATTACAAATGTGTACAGTGCATTATTATTTTTCGAGAATAATTAAAATTTAGATCGGCCGACTGATAAATTATTTTTCAAAAATGTTTCAAAAATTATCCATCTCACCAATCATCAACGACCACACATTTTTTACTCGGGACATTAGAGATTCGTGTTCGCGGTAGTTACTTTCCACGTATACACTTGGCCGGAGCGTACATACTCACGAGTTAGAACCGAGTGGATTAGGCAAAGGCTGCTTACTCCGTGGCACGAGACCCGCCGGTTACTTACGAGGCAGACAGGTAAGTAGCGATGTAAGTGGTTGTAGACAACGTTGCTACGCAGACGGGGTGTGAGATGCCATAAGCAGCAGCAGCCGCGCGTTGCGCCTAATGAAACTACAAATCTCCTCGCCTTTAGGCACCACCTGTTTCTCCTCGCGTCCTCTCTCAGCCCCCGCTCCCCAACCAGCGCTTTCATATCCATATCGTAGCTCAAACAAACGTCCGACACCCCTATTATCCTTATTATCCCTACAAAATCAACCCGGATCGCCATCCCCGTCCAATACATCAACGATAAATTTTGTTCTCGACGATCACGATTCGTGTTTTTTTTTTTTTTTCTCTTTTTTGTCACCGATGAAAATTCTCATGGTGGAGGCGCGTAATACGTATCCTCATCCCCGGCGTCGATCGTTGGCGTTATACGAAACGCGGAGCGGTGTCGAACAATTATACGCCCGGCCGGTGGCGAGAGAGCGAGGGGAGAGAGGGGGAGACGATATATCATAGAAATTCCCATTGTCATTGCCGGCGATCCGGCATGTCATGATTATTGTTTGCAGGCCGTGTGCGTACAATGAATTTGAACGGGTAAATTGGCGGAGGGCCGGAGTCCCGCACACGGCCCTCACCGGCTCTCCTGATAAACTGCTGCTACCCAGGCATTATAAACCGCTAACCATTTCGTACTTTTCACCTACACTCCCGTCGGCCGCGCCACGCGAAACGTCCTGCACCAACGCGGGCTTCGCATCGATGTTCGTTCGCGTTTTCTGCATCCTCTATCATACTACGCCCTCCCCCCCCCCTCCCCCTTCCCTATAGCTCCGCTTGTTCCAGCGAGAGCGCACCGTGTCTCCATACACACCGTTTTGTTTTATGCATGCAATATCCGGTTATAATAATTCGAATCATTTTTCGTTAATGAACGAACGCTTGGGACCTTTAAACGTAAATTTTTCCCGATAAAAAAATACTATTGTGCGGTGCGAAATAACACTGCTTGATTAAATTTGACTATATTATTTTGTGTACAGTAGAATCTCAATTATTTTAACCTTCCATTATCCGAACTGCGACTTGCTTTATCCGAATTTCAATTATCCGAACCATGGCGCACAATTTCGATGTCATTACATCGTCAAGGACTACTTTGTTGCAAGCGCGATGAAGCTTTTATAGCGCGTCTACACGTTAGGCCACTCGCAAGTCGGTTTTTCGCACAGCATTCGTTCGTAAGTGACGACGCGCAGATATATTCAAATGCGTGCATGTAAAAAATTATTCGCAATTAAACCATGGTTTTGTACTCAAAGCCACAACGCACTCATCAACCAGAAAACTATTATTTAATGACATATAATTTTTAACATACACAATCGTCAGCTTCGTTTTTGATGTTTCACGTAAGAATGTTATTTTTCGTCTTCAAATTTCCATTGTCCGAATAATCGTTAATCCGAACTAGGCTCGACTCTAACTGATTAGGATAATCGAGGTTCTACTGTACGTATTTCAACCTGAAATATTGGAAAAAAAAAAAAATCAAGTCCAAGTGCACGTTCGACGCACACTAACTCTGATGCTTGATTCTATTGATGCACGATCCGATGTAATCAGACTCATCGTAAACTTCTCGATTAGTTTGGCGAAAACTCAACGACCCGGTGTCTGCGGCCCGTTAATTGCCCGTTTGTTTGCCCGGGCATAAAAGAGAAATAGGTCGAGCGATACAAAGTTATCGTCCCGCGAGTCCGCGCAGTCTTTCAGTCCCTTCGCCCACTTTTTGTCTACTCGTAGAGACCTTTTAACAATAATATAAAAATGAGTTATATCATAGCGGATAGGGTGAGATTATCGCGGATCGAGCGGGAGAGAAATTTCGTATAATCGGATGAGCATTCGTTGGTGCGACTCTAATGAAATGAGTCTCAGAGTCCTCGTCCCTCCTCTCACCCTCCCTGTAACATCGGTACATCAGCATATATATTCGTATGCACCGTATCTATACGTAAAGTTCGGTCGCGCGTACACGTAGTATGTACAACTCGACCGGGTGAAAACGAGTTTTAAACGATGGGTAATTTAAGCTGACTGGCAGGGCGCCGAGCTCGCTCTCTCGCTCTCCTCTAGCGTGCAGCACGTCGTCCGGTCAACCCTGAGCATTCAACGCCGAACTCTCTTGCTCTCTCTCCCGAGGGGTTGCACGCACCCACGCACGCACCCACATTCCCTTTTATCGTATAGCGTAGACTGTAGAACGCAGAAAGGGGGATATTATATTATAGGCGGGAGCACGCGTATAATAAAATAAAGCTAAGGGCCGGCACGAGTAGTCGCCGAGGACGATACAACGAGGTCGAAGAAATCCATACAGTGGGAACTCTCACGCGTTAAATAAAATCTGGCAAATATTAAACTTCAGGTTTTAACGGTGCAACATGCGTGTATTCGATCAGCTACTTTTCACACCTTTTTTTAACGCAGCGCGAGCCGATGTATGAATTAATTCGTAATAGGGTACAAAATAGGATATTATGCCACAAGGGAGGAAAGTGCGTTTCTTCACCGAGTGTGAAGTTTGATGCCCGAGCGAAGCGAGGGCAGAAATTTACACGAGGTGAAAATGCACTTCTTCCCTTGTGGCAAACGATATTTTTTTCCGATTTCGTTAAAATAACCATATTTCTTGCCTCGCAAAATCGTCATCTTCGCCAATGACCATTACTCTCCCGGGAGTAATAGAGCTTCCAGCGGGAGTAATGAGCCCTATTACTCCCTAGGGAGTAATGAATTTGTACCGCGCATACGCTCATGTTAATAAGGATCACCGGTCAATAATAGGCTATTTTCCGCCCGTATTGCACGCAAGGAAAATAGCCTATTGTTGACCGATGATCATTATTAACATGTGCGCATGCGCGGTATAATTTCATTACCGCATTACCATAATTACTCCTTAAGAAGTAATGAGGCTCATTACTCCTGCTGGAAGCTCTATTACTCCCGGGGGAGTAATGGTAATTGGCGAAGATGACGATTTTGCAACGCAAGAAATGTGGTTATTTTAACAAAATCGGAAAAAAATATCGTATGCAACAAGGGAGGAAGTGCATTTTCACGTCGTGTGAATTTCTTCACGTCGTGTGAATTTCTTCACGTCGTGTGAATCAAACTTCACACTCGGTGAAAAAACGCACTTTCCTCCCTTGTGGCTTAATATACTATATTTTGCGCTACAGTGGGCGGAAAAGTACTTTTTTCCTGCCTGCGCTAAAAAAGTCCTATTACAATCGGCCACTTTCCATCCCCATTGCAGGCATAGAAATGTGGCCACTTTTTAGCATAGACGGGCAAAAAATAGCGTATGCCACTCGGAAGGAAGTGCCTTTTCACCCTTGTGGCATAATATACTATTGAATATTAGCAATACCCAAATTTCATGCAGTTAATCGTACCTCTTCGCTAAATTATTTTCCTTCAAGTTTTCGTTCAACCACTTTGCACACCAGAGAAAAAAAAATGGTCTGAGATTGGCCAAACGAGCGAATAAATAAAAAAAAACGAATGAACGAAAACGAATTTGTCTCTCGGATATCGTGTAGAGAGGTTCCACTGTATAAGTATACACGGCGATGCCTAGCCTTCCGCACTTCGAAGTGCGCTCCGCGTTCGGCTCGGTTTCAGTGTTCGAGGGGGCTTTTCGGAGAGAATTGGAGGATCGTGGATTTTCGTGCTGCCTCAGTTAGCAGTTGAGTGACGGACTGTCAGTCGGCCCCCGCCTCTGGACAACCTAATATCCACCTGCTTACCGGCTAACCACCTTTCCTGCTGGTAGCTCCGCCAGGCCCAGACCGCTCTCGGCCCAGTCGCGCCTCCACGATCAACGCCCCGCTCGCCAACGAGCCTAGTCGCTGAGTAGCATGTATTTCCCCGTCGTCCAACTATATACCATATGTCCATACGAAACTTGAAGATCCGCGTATACATAGCCCGGGTATACATGCAGAACGAGAGTTAGGTAGCGAGAGAGAGTTCGCCACGCTGGGCTCTCTCGCGCAGACGTGTTAATCAAAATGTTGGACAAGCCACTTACAAGGGGCTGTGACGTTTCCATTTAGGCCCCGTGATCCAAGAGCGTGCCCGTGAGACCCGCTCAGATATGCCGACACGAATCTGTCTTGGCCGAAGGCCCGTCTTTCCTTTTCTCTTCTACTATATCCTATATACGCTTTAATGCTTTTCGCCGACGCCTCTTGGCACAAACCACGCTCCTCGCACACCCTCGCACACGAAACTTTGGCCTCCTTCCCTTCACCGGTTCACGGGCTGTTTCCTCGTTCCGATCGAAAGCAGCACACGTTGCCAGGTACATGCGTGCACACGATCTCTCGGTGTAAACGCGCTAAAAAAATTGCTGTGCTTGTTGAAAGCATGACTTGGAATATCGCTCGTAAGCATCGTAGAAGCCTGGCTGAGGATCATGGACCATACTCTTATCTGCTGTAATTTACGCGGAATGCGGATCGAATTTTATGTTCCTCTAAATCGAGTCCGGAGAACCTAGCCAACTTAAGGCAATTTCAAATGCCGCAGTCTGCAATAGAAATTCTAACACATTTCTCTTGAACGCGCAGACCAGTTACCTTTAAAAGCAAATTCTTACATGCAATTGCGTTGATATCCGATTCGTGTAAAAATTTGCTTTTAACCGGACATGTTGAAGAGCCTTTGAAAAAGTTTAATACAGTTTCTGTTAAAAATCAACCATCGGGACGGTCTTCGAGGTGTGTTTGTCTTGCGACGAAACAGAAGTTTTTCTCGAGCCTGAACCTCGTGGATTTTTTTTACCGAGTTATTGGTTCGCATGTTTCGATGAGCAATGCTGTGGCGAAATGAAGCGATTTTTTAATGGTCCTAATTGTATGCTGTAATCAACTTGTGTCGAGCCTCTCTCTCAACAGCTTCGACGAAAGGAGTAGAGAGTTCGTCGAAGAATTTTACGAGCCGGGCCGCGAGGACCTTCCCCCTTTCGCCTCTATACCCTTCACTGCTTTTGATCCCTTTTGACCCGTTCGCCAGACACGAGAGAGCAACCCCCCGTCCCTCCTTCCTCCCCCACCACCCTTCTCAGAGCATAACTTTTGCCGACCGGGGAAACAGACGTTGCGCGCAGGAAGACGTATATACCGAGCGAAATGCAGTGACGACTCGACTACGAGTGTTTGTCAAATGTTTGAACGCGATGTTTGTCGTTATATCTCGGAGCGGACGGTAAATTAAATGGAAGGCGATGTTTGCGCGCCGGCTATACGCGTCGGCGAGGGAGAAACGTGAATTTCCGGGACGTTTTGGACCATTCGACGCACACTGTGATTCGATGAGTGACGTGGAAAATTTGTTAATAACTCAAAGTTCAAAGGGCGTGACAGTAAGCTGGAAGCTTTTTTTCGGTGACAATTCTTACCGGGGAGATATTATTTCTTGTATATAACTAATGTATATAAAATGTTATTTCTTGTATATAAGTATTGTATATAAAATATTATTTCTTGTGTATAACTATTGTATATAAAATGTCATTTCTTGTATATATAACTATTGTATATAACATTTTATTTCTTGTATATATAACTATTGTATATAACATTTTATTTCTTGTATATAACTATTTTCCAAAAGAATAGATATGCATTTTTTTCCTCTAAAAAGCTATTGTATTTTTTTCATCAAACTTTTCACCGCTCAATGACATCGCTCAAAGAAATTCAATTCGAGACAATTCGCGAGGTGTCTTTCTAGGGTTAATCGGCGAGAATTAAACACGTACGATATTCATCGATCTTCGGACGAATTCGGAAGCGTGGAATAAAAGTATTTTGATGGGTGAAGAATGAACGACGTATTAAGGATGTCGGGTGGAGAATTATTTGGGAGGGGCGGGGGAGGGGGATTGCCGAGGGAGAAAAAGTAGAGAGCGAGAGGGGGGCGCGCGTCGTGCATGGGCCCACACCGCATCGTTATGCTCGTCTGCGCTGCTTGAACGCCACTTAACGAGCGATAAATTGCAATTTTACGCCGGGCGGCCTGCCGGCTACTCCCAACGCACACTTTTACCCGACGTAAAACGAGAGACAGCCTCGCCGGTAGTAACCATCTAGTTCTTTTCTTTACCTTTGCCCCCTTCTCTTCTGTATATTAAGCTACTCTGGGCACTTCTACACTAATAATTCTACGGATAGCCCTTGGATGCATATATGTATATGTATAATATATGTTATATGCATATATACATATATATATATATATATATATATATATATCCACGCTTTTGCCTATTGCCTCGTCCTGGACTCGGTAGAGTTCAAGTCCCCCGTCATCCCGCGCATCTCCGGGTCTTTCAAAGACACACTGCAGTCTCGAGGAATGAAAAAAGTTGGCCCGAGTAGTTAGTACGACTTTGCGTATAATCTTCATTGAAAAAGTTTTTCGGCGAAACTTTGACCCGGGGCCTTTGATTGTGTATGCGTTTCGTTCGATGTATACTTTTATCTATGGACATTTTGCTCGGTATGCGCAGAGCCTGGGAAAAGGTTCATTTCGTTACGAACACAAACAAAAATTGCAGGATTGAGGATTGGCGAGTTTTACACTGAGAGAAAGATCTGATAGAAATTAACATAAATGTGGTAAAAACTGACAGAAATTTCAGGTATATGGGAACTACAGCGACATCCCGGCAAACGTACGTATTAACCTTGACAAATTCTACTAGCGAATATGGTAATTTTTGCCGATTAATATTAACCGATTATTCCGTAATTTTTTCTAGAATATAAGTGCTTCATACTGGAAAGTATAACAATCGCGGACCTTTGCTTTTGGTTTACAGGTTATAACAGCATATTATCAATTTACGAAAGAGTGGTTTCGAGTGAAAAATGATACGCTTAATAATTTGTCTAATATTAACAAAATAAAATTAATAATTGACAACGATATCGATCGATCTTGTTTGTATGAACATTTCGCTCGGGTATTTAATCTTTAACCCTTCGAAGGACGATAGACTTACCGAGTTTGACCTTGGGTGAATATTTCTCACCGGCTTATCGACCTACCGACGCCGTCATAATTTTGATTCGTTGAAACATTCGCAAAATCATCTAGTGTAATGAATTGGTACAAGCCGCGATTCAAAGGGTTAATTATCTTGCAAATCGGTTTCCGAACAAACATCATAACTGTATGAACATTAATGGAATATCTTCTATTGATTTACAGGTTATACCAGCATATCATGTCGATAATTTTTTTTAAGTATACATACACAACAACAAAAAAATTGATACACGAAATTCTTAGTTTTATTCACAAAAGTCTTAACCAGATACGTTAAATTTTGACAACCAGCCTTCTGGAAAAAATGACCATATGGATTGGGTAAAAACAACAAACTTCGGTATTTTCTTCGGGTTTGGATTATTACAAATCCTATCGCCATCCCCCTAAAATCTATAATTTTCAACTCCAAAAGAAGAGCCACAAACAATTATTTGAACCCAGGATATGATTTTGTTTTATGTATAATCGGCACTTGATAAAAATTAGCTTAACGTGCAAGCTATTGCATTTAAAATAAGTTTCATTGACCGTAGCCGCGCAAAAGTATCGAAACGTCGATTTGCATTCTACATACGTAGGTTAATACCTGTCTACGAGGGAGGCAGGTGCATCCGATCGCGCCTCGCGCCCGTGACTGTAACCCCTTCGGCCGCGAGGCTAGCGCAGTTCCGAGGCTCCTAGCGATATCTGCAACCTGTTTCACAAACACACACGGGGGTGCGAGACATTCGGGAGAAAATAAATTGAAGGAAACCGGCGCGGGATCAGATAGGCGCGAGGGCACATCGAGCGAGTGCCGCGGGACTTGCGATATTTAATATTATACGCCACTAACATCTGTCGCCTTTTACTCTTCCGCCCTATCTCCAGCCGCTGGTTATATCGTCGAGCAACCCTTTTCTCGAAAGCTCCTTTATTCGTATATATCGTACATATCAATGTAACGGAGTTCGAGGTTCGGGAATCAAGAAACTTTGCCCACACACACTGGAGACACGACTGTTCGTGGATATTTATATATACACTGTATGCATGTATATATACATATATATCTGGGATGAAAATTCCGCTTTTTAGCTGCCTCATTGTCGCCCGCGAAATATTCAATTAATCATTTTGTATTAATAAAAGCGCCAACCTAATTGAATTCCCTCATTTCATACAGTTAATACGAGTTTGATGTAAATTTCATGAAGTGGCTCCGTGTGTGCGTCTGTGTGGGTGTGTCTGTGTGTCTGTGCCCAGAGAGTACGACGTCGTTGTCGGGGTTGTTGACGGCTGGGCACCGCGTTTCTATATCGCACCCTCCTTATACTTTGTTCGCCTGTTTCCTGTCCCCCTGCTGCTCTCGCGCCCGCGCTCTGCCATCGCGTACGCACTTCGTATAAACTACCTAGCATACTCCTTCCCGCTTCTCGTCGAATCGCTGCCCTCCAAACGAGTTCTTTTTCTTTTTTTCTCATTCTTTTTTTTCTTATTCTCACCCCTCGTACCGGCGAGCAGAACGGCGCTACCACCCCGCCGCCCAAGCCCTTTTATCGATCTTGATACGCTTGGGCTACGCTCAGACGGAAAGGACTTTTGCCTCGGTATATACCAAACTTAATATCTTTACCTAAGCTACTTTCTTCGTCGCGACAATTTCTCGCTAGATGAACGAGCGCAGCAGAGCGATCTCCCAAGTCGGTCTTAACCGTTTGCGTACGAGGTATTTTGGCGATTTTCGCCTAATCTTCGAACAGCTAGGATATTATCGAAATGAGCTTAAAAAAAATTGAAAATATTCACAACGATACCTCGAACTGTTGTTTCCACGATGGTAGAGAAAAGAAAATGATTACGAACATCTATAGGGGAAAAGTGGTGAACATGGCCCACCTCGATTAACACGTAAATCAATGATATATGGACCGGGCCATATTCCTCACTTTTACCCTATCGTTCTTATATTTAAAAGAAATCGAGGCGCTTTCCTCGTAATCGCAGCGTAATTTGGGTTCGCTTTTCCGGCGCTCTGATTGGCTGGGGCTCTCGGCTCGGCCCGCGCCTAACCTCGAATCTAGCGCGCGCACCCGTTCAAACACAGTGAACTAATCGCGTCAGGCCTTTCCATCGCTATTTTTTTCTCCGCACTATCCAACGCTTTGAAACATCATCTATTGCCTCGAGCAGTCTTGTTAGTACCGATAAAACACGTTCCGTATAGCGGTCCTCTCGAAATTCAACCGCGAGATCGCACGAAAGCGACGTCGGTATCGGGTTCCCCTCGTCGTCGAGAGCAAGCAGTGCACCCAGCGAGACGGCGCGAGCCACCTTGCGGCCAAGCAGCTTTCAAAGCTCGCGGGAGGAGGAGCGAACGTGCTGGCCGCACCTCGGACTCCGCCCCCGGGATTCCCCTACGTTCCTGACAACTACGACGACGACGACGACGACGAGAGCTCGCGGTACATCCGCGCTCGCCCTCCGCTTCCGCCGCAGCTACAGCAAATCTTTCACTCTATTCCCGAGCTCCCCCCTCCCCTAACCCCCATCGCCCTTTCCTTCTCTCCGCGTACCGCGATCTCGTATACGATTGCTACGAGTAAGCGAGTACTCACCCACCAGCACATGCTCTCCTATCTCGAATACACGTTAAAACATTGTGCCACGTCGCGCGCGCTGCACCTTCCACGAAATTTCGCTCGATTCGGTGAGAGGTAACTGCGTTACGCTGGTGGCGCCGCCAAGTCGCCGGTTTTGGGACGGTAATGATTATCGGTAGAGGTTAGAGATCGAATGTTAGGTCTCCGTACCAGTTTCTACATAAAAATCCGCAGCGAGGCGCTGCGATCGCGGAAAATCGGTGTCCAACTCGCGGCGGTGGAGCCGCGAACTAATTGGTTTTACTGGGAAGGCAATCCTTGTCGGTAAGCGTTGGGGATCATCTATCGGGTCTCAGTACCGGTTTTGACGTAAGAATCCACCACGCGTCGCTGCGATCGCCGAAAAGAAAGCCGCTCTTCACAGATGAAACGGAAAATTAATGAATCTCGAAAACTCCCAATAACGAGCACCGAAATGGGAAGCCCTAAAAAACCAAGTAACTCACACAATAGGATGAAAAAAAACTTCGTTGTTAACGCCCTCACACGAAAACTTCGCGGTGAACGAAACCCCGAAAAAAAGAAGCTCTCTCACACAGGCGGGATCGCGATATTTCTCTAATGACGGATAGGTCATGTGAACACGCGAGTGTGAGGGGCCACGACAATCCGCACCGAATAACCGTGCCAACCGAACAAGCAAACTCTTCGTTCGTTCGTCTTTTTCTTATTCTCCTCCTTTTTTTTCCATTTTATTTTTGTATTTCGTAGCAGAAAAGTTGTAAGGTCTGCGGCGACCAAGTTTATTCAGTCCTGTACGAAACTTTGTAGTACAGCGTGTCCACAGGGCCGGAGGGCAAGAGGCCTTGACGCTCGCGTCAGGATTCGAGAGAAAGAGGAAGAGAGAGACTTGCCGAGGGTGAGCATGGGTCTGAGGGTAGATACATATATATATACTTCTCTCTATATATATATATACATACATACATAAGCGAGGTAGAACCAGGCCGAGGACAGAGGTAGAGACCGGAACTGAATGCCGCCGGGGCCGGACATACCTACGTACGTCCCCGCGCTCCACACATACACGGGTCGCGCTTTGTCCGGTCTCTCGGACGCAATTAGGGTGGGTCTCGGAGCAGAAGCCCCTCGGGGGGTGGCAGGGCGCTAAGTAGAAAAGCGTGTAGCGCAGCCAGGCAGTCAGCTAGCCAACCCTCTCACCCTTACACCTCTCTCTTCTCTCTGCTCTCCTCTCTCCTCTCTTTATCCCCGTCTCCTCCCGTTCGTGTTTCTCGAACGAAAGGCGCTCTCGTCCGACGTACGCCCTAGCTCCTCGACGCTACCAGCAAACCACCACGACGTTACATACATACAACCAGGGACTACTATCCCAACTACTACGAGCTGTTTCTCGACCGACCAACCAGCACTGACCGTCGGACGAAACCCGGCAGTCCTGCAAACCATATCGGACTACCACGCTTCCTATCCATCCTCCTTCGTCTCCCCCCCCCCCCCCTCACCCCCCACCCCATGTCCCTATTTTCGATCATCACTCTTAATACTCCCGCAGTGAAGAGTAAAGACTGCTCACACTCGCGCCCTATACCCTCTTAGCTAATACAACACGCTTACGAGTCTGTGTATCGATCGAGCGTAACATTGCTATTAGATTCGGGAACATAATAGGCTTTTGAAGGCGGGACGAGGAGACCGAGCCGCGCGGTGGAACACCGAATTAGGCATCGACGATTTCGGACACTCGAGATGTATTGGTTTTTCGGGATCGTATCTTAATAATTTATCAACGAGGTGTTTCGCGTGAAAATTATATGCTTAATCATTTTTCTGATGTTAAAGACAAAATTGATAATCGTCGTCGATATCGATCGGTCTTGTTTTTATGGAGAGATTTCGCGCGGGTATTTAATCTTTGATCCTTTGAAGAACTATAGATTTACCGAGTTTGACCTTCTGTCAATATTTCTAATAACCAACTAATCGATCTTCCGACGATGTCATAATTTTTATGATGATTCAGTGAAACATTCTCGAAATCATGGCAGTTTAAAGAGCTGGTATAAGATGCGATTCAAAGGGTTAATCAAATCTTACAAATTTGTTTCCGACAAAATTGATAACGAACATTAATGGAATTAACAAAAAAAAACCCCAAAAAAAACCTAATTTTTGAACCGCTTGGATGGACCTTGTTTTTATGAAGATGTCGTTCGGGTATTTAATCTGTAACCCCTTGAAGGACGATAGACTTACCGAGTTTGACGTTGGGTCAATATTTTTAACCGACTTATCGACCTTCCGACGACGTCATAATTTTTACGATGATTCGTCGAAATATCCCCAAAATCATGGTAGTTTAATGAGTTGGTACAAGATGCGATTGAAATGGTTAAGTCTTATGAATCAGTTTCCGAAAAAAAAAAATGATAACAGTACAATCATTAATGTAATATCTTCTACTGATCGTTAAAGGCTTAATCGATATCGTAGCTCGGCGTAAAAAAGAACCTAATTTTTTAATCGTTTGGCCAGATAATTTATAGTTCTACGGTCACCGCTTCGGCGATAACCGTATCAACAACGGCCGTATACCCTCGAGTGATACACATATTCCGCAGGCTCGTATAGCCGACGATACCGGGGCTGATTATATGTAAAAAGACTTTACGGGAGACGTTAATAGAGCCATTGCGATTACGATGTTATATACTCCGGCGGTCTCTCGAGCGAGGTGAGAGCCAGACTCCCTGTGTTATACACGGTCGCCACGATGCTCGTAACACCTCTGACTCTCTGCGTACTTTCCACGAAGCAACTCGTTTACTTTCTCACCTTCGCGCCTTCGCGCGATCATCCTGCACGAGGCTACACGCAGCGTCTTATGATATTCATGATAAATATTATGTCGCCCCTACATAATCGCGTTAAAAAATTATCGAACATACTCGAGAATGTTGTATCGAGATGATAAGATCAATTCAAGGCACGTCAATCCCCAGATTACAAGCAAAAAAAAACACATGTTTAATATTGTTGTCGGTAAAACGGAAATGTTATAAAAACAAGCCCCAACTATTGACTGCTGCGCCCGGTATCACGACCTTATGAAAAAAAACTTCAGGTCCAAGTACAAAGATTTTCGAAAAATAGGAAATACAACAAAAAAATTATTTAAAAAAAAATGGATCTCGTCCAAAAAATGTTTCCATTCGAGGCTGATTTTTTAAGCATCGACCGGCCGGCATTTGTCCGGTTTCCCCGTTGACCGATCGTTCCACCATCTTCGAAAAATTGACAAGCGTAGTCCATTTTGCCCCGGCGTTCCATTTCGCCCCACTCTTCCCTATGTGCTCTATGCACAGTTCCGGGTGTCGGGAGTCGAGAAAGTAGCGAACATATCAGCAATAACGGGAAAGTATAATTGTCGCGATAGTTCGGAGTAGGGGAGTGCGCACGTGTGCGTGTGTGTGTGCGAATAGGTGTGCGCCGGTGTAGCGGTCCAAAACCGCGCGCATGATCTAGGTGTCTATTGTAAACGCGCTTATACCACTCCACGGGTAGATGTAGGCGCGGTATAAATAGCGTACACAGCCGTGTGTACGTGGTTGGTGTAGCGATGCGCCACGGAGATAGATACATGCATATCGAGGAACGCCGAGTAGATTGCGGGGTGCGGTGGGGAGGGAGCGGGGGCCGAGAGGGTGGAGGGCACAGCCGGCGATACCCGGCTGCCCACTGCTGATACGGTCAGCCCGGGATAAAGTAGATATTAACACGAGATGATCCGTTAATGAAGCGTATGTTCTCCGCGCTAGGGCGAATCTACCACCTATTACCCGCAGCCTTTCCTGTTATCTTACCCGGACACCGTTTCTCTCGCAACCCGCGTACCGACCAACCGCGAATAATACTATCTGGAATGAGCCGACCTCGCCGTTGTACGCTTCGTGTACGTGCACCTCCGCCCCCCCCCCCCCCGCCCACCCTCCCCCACCCGCGAAACTCGCGGACCACCGAGACACTTTTGCATTTTCGGTGACCGCGAACGATCGCACTTAAAGTATTAATTGGACGAGGTTGGACATGGTTCCCGCTATCCTGCGATCTGGTAACGACAACAAAAACACACGCGAAAACGGTTTCCGACAAAAATAATGAGATTTCGGAAGATATTTTTTATCGATGATATACCAACAGTTATCCTGTTGAGACTGACCTGGAACTTATGGTCTAGGTGAAAAACATTATTATTGTTATCAATAATAATAATATTATTATTACACTGAAAAACAAGAAATGGTTGGATTAACCAAATGCGCGGTGACATACGTTCAAAGATGTATTTTGTTGGTACAACAAGATTTTTGAATAAATTGTAGCAAATAATCGTTTAACAAAACGATGCTTTATTTGTACCTAACAGATAACAGCTTTGAACGTATGTCACCGCGAATTTTGGTTAAGCCAAGAATTTTTTTTCTCTCATTGTATTAATAATAATATTATTATTAATATGATAATATTATTATTATTTAATATTTATTTAATAATATTATTATTATTTAGACCCGAATTTCGGTGTCCGTTAATTAACCTTAAAAAAAAGTTACCGGCAACTCTAGAGTCCGAAAAAAAAAAAATACCGCCGAACACTGCGGTATCCGTTCCGAGTAAAAAAATGTCGCGAGTCACCGGTGACTCGGTAGAATTTCTTCCCACCCGGATAGCTCACGGATGAAACACATAAGAAAAAAAAAAGTGTCCTCGGCGGCGATTAATCGCGACTTGGGCAGTTGAGTACAGGTGAATCGGTGAAAATAAAAAAACAAAAAATCTTCCGAGAGAAAAGATCCCAGACGAATAAAGGAAACGTTGAGAAAAAGAAGAAATAAAAAAACCTCGGGGAATAAGAGAGATGAAAGAGTGACTAGAGCGCGGTCCATTCACAGAACGCTAGAGAGTCTCGAGGAATACCTGCTACGCCGTTGAGAACCCAACGGGTGTCGGGACGCGGGGGGGGCGAGAGGGGGGAGGGGCGCTAATGATATGCCCGATCCTCTCTCAATGGGTTCCCCTTTCGGGAATTCTCCGACGGTTTCGAAGAATTAGGAATTCCGAGGCCGCGAGAACGAAACGCTTCTTCTCTCGCTCTCCTCCTCGCTCGCGAGAACCGAACTCCAATAAAGAAGGGGGGGGAGGGAGATAGAGAAAGAGCGCCCCCGAATGTGGCTGTTGGGCCGCGGTTCTGGGTGTGAGGACGCGCCGCGAGAGAACCGCGAGGCGGATGGCGCTTTGTGACGATCCTTTTCCGTTCACTCTCTCGTTCGGAGTTTGCACACAAGCGCGGGCGAGCGCGCGCGCACACAGTTTCACGGCTCTTTTTTCGGCGCCCCACACACCCTCCCGCGCTCCGGCGCACGTAACCGTTCCATTCGGGACCTGACGTATACCGCGCACCGCGAAAGAGCGAGAGAGCAGCCGGAGAGATTTATAAGCGCGAACGAGTCTTTTCAGGCGAAACCCCGCGCGCCACGGTTCATCTTCGAATGGGAACAATTTGGCGTGTAAGCGGTCGGTGCCGCGGGGACGAAAGAACCGAACGAGAAAGAATGAGAGATAAATGAAAAGGGGAAGAAAAAAAGAAAAAGTAAAAAAAAAAAGAAAAGTGATAAGTGAGCGTCGCATGGAGGAGAACTCGAGAGATCGGCTCGGTACGATGTGTGTGGTGTGTGTCCTCGCATTCAACGACGAGCTATACGATTTTTATTGTCTTAACGATTATCGCGTCATTGTTCGAGCCAGGGCCGTCATATTTTTCTATTCGAATTTTCTGTGATTTATAATAAAGTTTTCTACGTAATATTTGGGTATGTATATTCTGTATATTATGTATAGCTCGACTAGATTAAAAAAATTTAATCCCCGGTAAAATTATGGAGATAATCGAGAGAGAGTTTGGGTGTAATCTTGATAATTATACCAGTGATTTAATTTTTTATCTACTCGAGCTGATTTCACTGGAATTAATCGAGATGCTGGTAGAAAGTATCGATGTAGGAGTAAGTACGGGAGAGCGGGGTAAAATGGGACAGTGGGGCAAAACGGGATAATGGGGCAAAACGCGATTCCCCAATAACATTTCGATGGTCGCGGTGTTGGTGAGTGGGGCAAAACGGGTTTGACAATCCGGATGTATCGTTGGGATAAAATGGGTAATCCAAAAATTATTGGAAAATTGAGTTTTGCCCCACTATGCTTTTTTGCCTCACTGTCCCATGTTGCCCCGCTCTCCCCTACACATACAAATCGATCGCAAGTATCGGTTTCCAAAGGCAACCGAATACTATTAATTACATCTGCGCATGCCCGAGAGAATTTCGGGCATAATATACGAGAGTAAGTCCATGACTCGACCTCTTCCTCTACGGGGACATCGAACCTCTGCGTACCTCGACGTGGGGCAAAACGGGTTTGAAAATTCGGATGTATGATTGGGACAGAATGGGGCATCCAAAAATTATTAGAAAATTGAGTTTTGCCCTCACTATCCCGTTTTCCACCGCTGTGCCATTTTGCCCCAGTCTCCCCTAGCGAGAGAAGCCTCATTCGCACGTCTTTGACGTGCTGGCCAGCCAATGCATACTGGAATTGGTTGTCTCCTTCACAGATATTCTTCGACGCCCGGACACTAATAAAGAACCACCGCGGAAGCGTTTTCAACTGCTAAGTTGAGTACAAATTTGAACAATAATTTTGGTTAATTTTCTTTGTACAGATACCCCGGACTCGGTCTTTCGGTTTTCAGTCGTTTACGGACAGGGAGTTATAATTAATTTACGACATCTGAGCGACGACCGGATTGTGCCTTTGGATGAATAAATGGGCGATGAGTAACGAATTATGTAAAATGTTCTGAGGCAAATTATATTTATTGTATAATTTACATTGTATGAAATTTTAGGGACATTTAGCTTTATATTTTTGGTGTGATAAATTTATCGCCTATTTGAAAATCATGAAGAAAATCTTCAGCAAGGGGACCTACAGAAATTTTAATAAATGTTTGTAAAATCTATTTATTTGTTATCGACTGTTGATGTCGAATTTATGAACGAATTATTTATTGGAATTACTTAATTTTGTTATGACTACTTCTTCTCAGTAATTTTTACGTTAACATGTTTATTATATGTACTATTTTATAATTGTTGCTTTCATTTCGGATTCAATGTCTGTTGTGCGCTGAGAAAAGAAAAATATGATTCAGCGCTCGATGTGATCTTCGGGCTAACCGTTTGAAGTACGAGAAACTATATCGAGCGTTGTACGAAGTTTCCACAGCTCGAAGCCGCTCTCTATCTCTGAGTCCTTTCACGTAACGCAAAAGTCGCCACGGGCTTTATGGAAGATCTCCATTGCTAACAAAGAGGGATCGGCTAAACGAAGAATATGCGTTTAATGCCGCGCGGAAGAGTGGTGCGAGCTCACCGTGGTAATTAATATCCATTATACGCTGCGCAAGGAGACTGGTATATAACCGTACCGGTACGTCTTTTGCTTTTCGCTCTTTTCCTTCTCTCCGCGCGTCTCTCGTCCTCATCGTGCTACTCTAATTGTCAAGATCGCGGAGAGACTTTGGCGTCCGAGAACGTCGCGTAAACGAAGACGCATTATTTCCATTCTCCTTTCTTGCCTGACGCGACAAACTTCAGACTCGACTACCCTTTACTTGCAAACAAAAAAATACTCTGTTTCCACAATTGCAGTCAATTTTTGGACAAATATCAACATTGGTCTCTTACATACGATTATTCGTAGCGAGACACATTGTTTCCAGTCTCTTTGTTTTACCTAACCAGAGAATCTTTAGACTCGACTATCTTTTAATTGCGAAGAAAAACTACTCGAGTTCCCAAATTACAGTAAATTTTTTGACGAATATAGAGTCCAGTCTGTTATATACGACTATTAGTGACGAGAAGCATTGTGTCCAGTCTCCTGATTTTACCTGCCGAGAGGATCCCCACACTCGACTAGCCTTGACTTGCAAAAAAAACTACTCCCGTTCCACGATTACAGTTAATTTATGCACAAATATCGAGCCTGGTTTCGTATATACGATTATTCGTGACGAGACGCATTATTTCTAGTGTCCTTGTTTAACCTGATGAGAGAATCTTCAGACTCGACCAGCTTTTACTTGCAAAAAAAAAAACTACTCTGGTTTTTGACAAATATCAAGTCTGGTTTCTTATATATGTATTCGTGTATTCTTATATATGTATTCGTGTATTCTTATATATGTATTCGTGTATTCTTATATATGTATTCGTGTATTCTTATATATGTATTCGTGTATTCTTATATATGTATTCGTGTATTCTTATATATGTATTCGTGTATTCTTATATATGTATTCGTGTATTCTTATATATGTATTCGTGTATTCTTATATATGTATTCGTGTATTCTTATATATGTATTTGTGGCCGGACACATTCCAGTCACTTTGTTTCACCTGACACCAGAATCTTTAGACTCGACTAGCAAAGTCGGGTGTTGTAACGTTTCACAACTTCGAAAGTGATTTGACGTTGTGAAATTAGTCAATTTTTTGACAAATAATATCGAGTCCGATCTCTTATACATGATTATTCATGATCACTGGTCAGTTCGATATGAAGAGTAACGTGAAAGTATTTTTGTGTCTACTCACCGGTGCAAGATAACCTCAAAACTTCATCCCACGCACTGGTAGACCGTTTATACTCGATACGCTTCGATCGTCCCGTCCGGTACGATTTTCACACACTTCCCACAGAATCTACTCACAGTTAAAAATACTTAAAAATCTCATACACTCACCAATACGCACAACGGAATAACCGCGTACGGAATCGCGAAGAGGGTCTTCTTCTTCTTTTTCTTTTACAATTAATCCGGGTCTTCAGCCGCGAAGAGGGTCTACTCGCGGAGCGCCACCAACGCACTAACGCCACCACACGCCGAACGGTGAACTCCTTGGCATCGGTCGGCTCAGCACTAGGCAGATGACAATAACCTGTGAGAAGTTCGAGAATACGATTGATTGTTTGTTTCAATAAAACTTGGTGAGTACTGACAGTACGAAAAGTACGAATTTCATCATTACTTTCGTACTGATGAAATTCTCCACTAGTCAGTTCGATATGAAGAGTAACGTCATAGTCATTTTCGCTAATAATACGGTAAAACTTTATTGATGAGTGTCGTACTATTGTACTATTTCGAGCCTACTCACCGTCTCAGATAAACCTCGAAACTTCGGCATTGGGAGATTGCAGATCGTTTATTCTGAAACATATGTGACTGTTCCGTTCGATATGATGCATACACTCTTCACAGAGTTCGCTGAAAGTTTAAAACACTTTTTAACAAAAACTTAACTCTAACAAACGGACGCAACGGAATAACCCTGTACAGGTTCGCGGAGAGGGTTTACCACCGAGTTTCACCGGCGCACTAATACACACGACCATGCGTCGAACGATGAATAACGAACTCCCTGTAATTGGCCGGTACGGCATCTTGCCAGAAAAATATAACCTATCGGGAGGTCGAGAATACAATTGTTTTCATACTGTCTGTACATTAATAAATCCTACAACGATTTCGAACAGAATATTGCCTATCGTATAGTGTCCACCGCATAGCACCACAAAGGCAGTATTTAATTAATCTCAGATAGATATTCACCATCGTCGTCATAACTACTATAAAATTTATGTTTTTTTTCTTTTAATAGATCACTCAGGTTTCCGGAATTACCAGATATTTTTCGACAAATATTAAGACTGATTTATTATACGCAATAATACGTGACGACTTGTCACGAAACCTGCCGAAATTCTTCACTGGCCAGTTCGATATGAAAAGTAACGTGATAGTAATTTGCGATAGAAGTGCGCTAAATCAAACTTTATACGCACGCGCTTTACACATGCGCGGCATGTGCGACTCACCTCACAGTTCGCGTATGATGTTCGCTACACCGCACTACTATCACATAATATTTTATCTAACGAATGCAGGAGAAGTGTTACTCCGTGCATGCTGATTGTGGCGCTGTACTGCCAGCGTGCGTAAAATACGAGAAGTGTGCGTAAAGTGGCTATAAAGTGCCACTTACGCCATTCTCGACAGACATGAACCGTAGCACTTTTTATACATGGATTACATAAAAGTATTTTCGTGCCTACTCACCGTCGCGGAAAACCCCGAAACTTCGACATGGACATCAGTAAGTTGTTTATCCTCGATACGACGCGATTGTTCCGCCCAATACGACGCTCCTTAGGGAATCCGCTGAAAGTAGAAAACACTTTTTCTCAAAAACTCATACACGGATGAATGTACACAACTAAATAGCGTTATACGCGATTGCAGAGAAGGTTTACTCGCGGAGCCTCACCGCCGTACTACCACGCACCGAACGATCATTAAGCTAATTCCCTGCAATTGGCCGACGCAGCATCCAGTTACAAAAAAACAACTAACATAGCATTCGAGAACACGATTGATTTTTTTTTGTACATTAATTAATTCCTCAACGCTTTCAAACAATATTGTCCACCTTATAGTTATAGTGCAGTATATTGTGATGAGACGCTTTCTAGATTCTTCTCCGATACTCTAATATAGACATTCACCTTCGTTGTCATTATAATTATTACTATAAACCCCAAGAATCACAGCTTTAATATATCTGTAGCGAAAAATTAAATTCTGTCCATTTTATTTCACAACCGAATATCTACGTTTGTGTTGTCCTTAACCCAGGACTTCCAAGGCGTGCGGAGTGATATACGCAGCCTAACAAAACTTTTATTAAGCATCGTCGAAGTAACGAAATATTTGGCGAGTTGTTTGCAATTTTCGTAAAACGTTGACGGAATTTAGTGTCGTAGCTGGGAGGGTGGTAAACGTAGTTATACCCGTTGATACGATATCGCGGTATATTGTCGCGAACGCATTGCTATTGTGGAAGCAGAACTGTTGAACTGTAGCGATAGCGCTGGATCTCTCTCGGTTCTGCGCATATATTGAATACGTATATAGATTGCAGAGACGTGGTATATCGGTATGTAACAGATGCAGTGTAGTAAGAGCAGGATCGGGTGTGAGAGTGAGGGATATATACACAAGTTATATATCCCCATATACACAGAGGTAGGGTTTGAACCAACACGTTAACATGGCCATCTATCCGGCCGTGGTTCATACGCGTGTTTGCTGCCGCTGTAAACTGGCGCTCTCGCGCGCGTACCCGCCCGACGTAATCGTACGAGATCCCATTGCATGAATATAATTTGCATACAAGTTGGTTATATGGCGGCATCAGCTGGCATGCCCGTATAAACGATTATGGAGCCAACAGATGTAGGCGTACGGAGGGCTCGAGCGGTACGATTGGCGTTGTACCTTTTATGCCTGTGCGTTATCACATCACAAAATGCTCTGCTAATGGCAGCGAATAATTTACGGGCTTTCGCACCGATCGTATCCCTCTCGTTTTACCCTCAACGGCCCACGTCAAAACTTCGTCTATGCGGTATATAAATCATCACCTATCGCGATGCACCTCTTTTTTGCCCCTATTTAACCGCACACAGCGTCCGGTACAGGTTCAAAATTATATTCAAGGACTCTTCAAGGACTCTTCAAGGACATTTCAAGGACTTACTCGGGAATTTACAAGGACGTAATCATCGGCGTTTAGTTGAGTGGAAAGTACGTAGATATGGCACGAATTAAAAAAAAATTATTTCCATGCTTTATAAAGATTGACAATATTAACTCAAATAATATAGAAATATTAAAGATTGTAATATTACATTAAAGTCTCCTTCCGCGGTACAGCGAGCCGAGTTCCAACCGATTCGCGTTAGACACATGTCTGTCATAAAAATGTTCATTACAAAATTTAGAGTCTCTACAATTGGTCAAAATAAATGTATTTCATATATTATATCCATGCGATGTGTGTATAAGGCGCGTGTGTAAGAGGATCGAGAATCGTCACGATACGATCCAACGATCCTCACGCCAAACAGCCTCTCGGCACATCATTAAGCCGAGTGTTCGTGTCGCGCGGCTTCCACTTGTTTTTTTATTTTCTTTTTTTTATGTTCTTTTTATTCTTCTCTCCTGACTCCTCACGAGTCCAGCATCCTCCCTCCCCTTCGACTCGGATCAACCCGTATATCCCGCGAGGACGAGCTCTCACGCCGGTTGACTGGCTGCTCCTCGCTCGCAGGCTTACCTGACTCGTCTAATCTAATGGGAGCGACAACGTATAGTAGAGAGCCGGTGGACATTTTTAGGGAGATACCTGGAATTGTCATCCGAGATGAACGAACAACGGGGAGATGAAGCCGAGAGTGAAAGGCGGAGGGGTGTACGAGAGGAAGCAAAGAGATAGCGGAGAGTGAAGAATCTTTGATGAAACCGCCGGCACTTGTTCGTCGATCAGCGGGGCCCTCCTTTAAATCCGATCGCCACACCGGTAAACTCTCACGGCTCACTTTCGTACACCAAAGTTCTGCTACCTTTTACGGAGCGTTTTATCATTGTGTATACGAACCATTAATATCTTAAATGGCTCGGAGTTTGAACTTGGAGAGAAAAAAAACAAAAAGAAACGCTATTGGGACTTAGGTACGTTCGAACTGAGATAGTTCGGGTAAGATTTTTCTTTTTTCTGGTCATGAGGCTATGGGAAGCTTGCCAAGGCTGAAACTAAAAGTCCGTAACTCTTTGCACAAAATAGAGTTACCGAAGGCATACCAAATGGCGGTCAACTTGGCGGTCATGTTGGATTTTTGTTTTGTTTTTGGTGAAAATTTACATGAATGAGAATAGTTCGATAGTAACATTTCGATTAAGGGAGGATCAGATGCTGCGATTCGGGACGTTCGAGCTGATAGCACAAATGGTAGCGGTGACGGGAATTGGCGGCCGCAAGGCCACAGTCCCGTCGGACCATGGGGGGCAGCGTATATGTCGCGGCCATATTGGAAAGGAGGGATACATCGTCATTGTGTGTATATATACACACAAACTATATAAACACCAGACAGCAAAAGTCAGGCGCCGCTTGGTCGCGTCACGATTCACGACTAACGTCTCACGACTCGTCACGTTGCTTCCATCGGATTCCCTTCTCTCCCCTATACCGACAGTATCGCCGACGCGCGAGACCAGGTCCATCTTGTTAATAGCCAAGGTTTTTTCTTTCTTTTTCTTTTTCTTTTTTTTTACACATCGAACTCTCTCGATTCCTATAGGCTTGTACTAACGACGGTGGGCGTCTCTTCTCCTCTTTCTATTTCTGCGATTCATTACGCTCCGCCTATGCTTCACTGACTAGCTCGGGGACGTTTTAACTCGAGAATGGCACGAGTCCATCTACTTCTCACGGGCGCGTGATTTATCGCATAAATCTTGATTTACGGTTGCCGATCGGGCAGAAAGGCACGAAAGAAGATCGCCCGAAGGAAGGAAGCTACATAGCTTTTGAGTTCGTTAATTCATCGTCTTCAAGAATAAACGGGAGGATCGAGGTATAAGTTAACAAAATGCACGGATTGAGCCCTACGGTGGAGACGCAGGCTTCGAGTCGCAACTTTCCGCCAAAATGCCGGTAAGGTAGAAAAGAAAAGAAGAAATCTTCTTCGTCGACTTTCAGTCACGAAGGTTTTGCAATGAGGGATAAAATTGAAGCAGGAATGCTGCGACGGTTATTTGCTCGTTGATTAATCTTTACCGAATGGAAATGAGAGGACGAAAGATGAATTGAAAAAATGTCTGGATTTGAGCATTCGGAGAAATTTTGAACTATAATGCCGATAAAGTAGAAAAAATAAGAAATCTTCTTCTCCAGCCTAATGGAGAGGAGAGGTTAGAAGACGAATTAACAAAATGCCTTCATTCGTGTATTCTGATCTCGAGTTTGTGCAATAATGCCGATAAAACAGGAAAACTAAATTACAGGAACCATCCCCTCCAACTTCCGGTATATTACCGTAAGTGCAGTTAGCTTACTGCTCCGAGTGCAGAGCTCTGCATTATCTACAGTCGATAAAGATACGTTGAAAACTGCAGCCACCAAAGTCGAACACCGCGACTGAAGCATCGGTAACAGAGAAACTGGTCTTAGCTCGATTCACTCGATAAAGTTAGTATTCCAGCTCGACACTAGCGGCGGTGGTCCCGGTGTCTACGTAGTATTATTTTGCTTGTGATAAGTTTAATGATCATTCCTCAACGATAAGACTGTGTTCATTGTTTCGTGAGTTCGCGTCGTCCACAGCTGTCAGGCAAACGTAAGGTTCGCATTCAATTTTGATTATCAGTGGCTCAAATTTTCCATCGAACCTTCGATAAAT
Organism: Ichneumon xanthorius; assembly: GCA_917499995.1. Classification (NCBI taxonomy): domain Eukaryota; kingdom Metazoa; phylum Arthropoda; class Insecta; order Hymenoptera; family Ichneumonidae; genus Ichneumon; species Ichneumon xanthorius. The sequence goes on along the minus strand of OU824202.1, from coordinate 4,560,301 downwards.
ATATCTATCCATTTATACACACACATACGCATATATTTGTTGTGTTTGTCGCCACCGGTGCTCCACCTCGTGCGGACGGAGCATTCCTCTTTCGGCGAGTTGAGCACATCGGCCTCCAGTTTGAACTCACACTACGCATGTCTGTTGCGCGAAACTTGTCGCTCTGCTTTCCTCGTCGTCGGGGAATCGCAGAGTTTAGCAGATACGCGCTAGACGCCTAGCCGGAAACTACAATTTTTTTTTTTTTTTTTCAAGCCTAATTCGCCTCTGCTTTCACCTCAAACTCGAACCTAATTCAAACCCACATTATCCTATTGTATACCACATGGCAGAATATTTTTACTGAAGTAATTTTTATTATTTATTTTAAATATCAATTTGCATATTATCGATACATTGATGCGATTTATATCCATAGATTGAATAAACATTTTTCCGCGATATATATAGGTAATATCCATGGTAAAAGTGATGAATATCGACCAGTCCATGTATCATTGATTTGCGTGTTAATCAGGAGAGGCTATATTCGCCACTTTTAACATGTAAACAATTGCGCCGTGATAAATAAAGTTGCCTCTCGACGTCTCGATTTATCGCCAACGGAACTGTAAGTTCCGCATGGAAAAGTAATGGAAAAGTAACACATATCGGGGTTATACTGATAAAGTCGAGGCAATATTAGCTTCGAACACGATAAGATTTTACTGTGGTTGCGAAGTGTTTGAGTTTAGCTCAAGAGGATCTCGGATATCGAATTACCGGTAAGGTAAAAGTACTAATGACTAGAGACGTAAGACAGCAGTCCCAGTTCCCGTACGTGCATGAAAGACCGTATTTCCGTTTCTCTTGCACGCACGCTTAGTCCGGTCATTGGGAAGTTTACCTTACATTCGGGTATTGGTTGGACGCGAATGGATTGATCGTCTATGCATCGATATAATACCCTCTATGGACGAGCACTCCGTTATTGTCGAGACTGATCGCGATACGGCGTAACATGTACGGCAAAGCAGTACTCAGACGGCTTGACTTAGCAGGGTTGATACTGCACTTACGTTACATGGCGAAGACCGAGCTTTGCTTCCAATTAGGGTAACTCTTGACTCTGGTGGGACCGAGAGCCGGAGAGGTGTATAATGCAACTACAAGCGTCTCCTTTGCTCGCTTGATTAGAGGAAATTGCCCAAGTCGCTATAACTACTGGCTTCGCCACGGACGCAATGATATAGTGGGGACGTGCCAACATGTCGACACATGGACGAGAGAAACCATCCGGAGATCCTCTTAGCTCTCACGACGCCGCAGAGCTGAGACGACCGCGCCAAATCCGCCCTAATTTCGTTCATTAGCCTCTGGGCACCAAAAAGACAGGGGAAAAACCAAATTAGTTTTGCTTCAGTAAATTTGCTTTCGCGTTCGAAGTATCAAGGGACGGAGGGAAAAACATCGGGCGTTCCACAGTCGAATAACTGAACGTGAGGGTGAAAGATGGTGTTGCAACAAAATGTTTGTTGGAGGCAGTGGGAAGATTTAAAATCATTCGGTATTGAATAATTTCGGCAAACATCGGTACAGTAAAACATCGGTTATCCGGGTCAACCGCGATCGGATCAATCTATGCGTGACCTTTTTAAAAAAAAATGTAGAATCGGTTTCTTGAAAATATAAATAAAGTTGTAATTTTCTTCGTTTTTTAAACTTCATTTTCGAATCGCTGTTACAGTCCCTTCTGCCGGAGATGTAATGTATCGACGAAACATGACCTATACCTATCGTTCGTAAAAATAGTCCAGTACGATTGTAATGAATTCTCCAGCTTCTTGACGATTCGACAGTTTGATGGATATTCAATTTCCATCAGCATACTATCCGTATACGCGTGGAGGACGAAAAGTAAACCAAGGTACGGTTAATCCACCGACCGAATTAAACCGCCCCCGGATATACGAGGTTTTACTGTAAATATTACTTTTTCTATTTCATCTCTCAACGCGGTTTTCCAATTCAGCTTTCAGCGGCATCAACGGTTTTCTTTTGCGTTTCACCATACAGCGATATTCACTTCAAATTCGCAATTCGAAAGACCCTCAAAAACTAATTTTTCTATTGCATAAATAACAACGTTGGCAACGAGCAACAACATGATAAATTACGTCACAATCGTGCCTACAGCGTTCAGAAACAAGTTTCTGGAATGTCGGAACTTCCGAGCCATGCCGCGAATAAGAATGCGAAGGATCCGGTGGACTTTGTACCGGTAATGAGGGTCCAGGATTGTGAAGATTCGTTGAAAGCCCGCCTGGAATATCTCATCATCGACTTCCGGTCGCGCTTTAATAAAAGTCCTGACTTTATCGTTCGCGTGCCAGGCCGGTAAGTCCAATCATTAATGAATTTTATTTCCTTTATTCATTCTATCGGCACATTTATATCTCTACCACTCACAACTCTCTCAGATAACAACTCTACCAGAATACATCTCTCCCCAAACATCTCTACCAGAAAACAAGTCTCCCGGATAATAACTCTACCAAAAAAGATAATTCTAACAACTCTACCGTATTAGAACTCTACCAAAAACTCTCCCGGAATTTAAATAATACTCTCCCCGAATTAAAAAAAACTCTCCCGGAATGTAAATAAAACTCTCCCCGTATTTAAATAAAACTCTCCCCGAATTTATATAAAACTCTCCCCGTATTTAAATAAAACTCTCCCCGTATTTAAATGAAACTCTCCCCGAATTTTTATTTGTATTCCGGGAGAGTTTTTTTTTATTCCGGGAGAGTTTTTTTTAATTCGGGGAGAGTTTTATTTAAATACGGGGGGAGTTTTATATAAATTCGGGGAGAGTTTTATTTAAATACGGGGAGAGTTTTATTTAAATACGGGGAGAGTTTTATTTAAATTCGGGGAGAGTTTTATTTAAATACGGGGAGAGTTTTATTTAAATACGAGAAGAGTTTTATTTAAATTCGGGGAGAGATTTATTTAAATTCCGGGAGAGTTTTTGGTAGAGTTCTAATACGGTAGAATTGTAATGCGGGAGAGATGTTTTCTGGTAGAGATGTTTGGGGAGAGATGTATTCTGGTAGAGTTGTGAGTGGTAGAGATATAAATGTGCCATTCTATCAATGAGAGGTATTTTCATTAAAAAATATACCTTATCAATATTATTAACACAAAAATGTTTTCACCTTCCTCGGTAAAAAAAACACTTACAGTTTATATAAAATATCTTGCTTCGTATATATTAATATTTCGCAATTTTAATCGCTGTACCAGAGAAAATAAATTCGTAAACTACAAAATATGTGAAAGAGCTCTTGTCCCGGTAACAAATAAATAAATAAATAAATAAATAAATAAATAAATAAATAAATAAAATCACTCTCGAAGATACGCGACAATGAAAGTGTGCCACGCGCTGTCGCTGCTCTGTCAATAGTAATTTAATTGCTCAATTTCAATTACCCCCCTCCGTGTAAGCTATTGATTGGCTCTCTACTCACATTCGAACACTGCAGAGTTAATCTGATCGGTGAGCACATCGATTATTGCGGCTACGCAGTATGTCCAATGGCCATCGAACAGGACATATTGGTTGCGGTCGCTACTCAACAATCGAATGAATTTCGTATCAGCAATGTCGCAAATGATCTATATCCGGAATTTCGTTTCCATGACGTTAACAATATCGGGTATGTATATCTTCTAGAATATACGAGGTATTGTATCGAGTTGCCTACCTCCATTCCCCATTGTAAAAACTCGCTACTCGAGCATTCGCAACGCCCAACTTTGTCATCAGATTGCTTTGTGGGCGTGAAGTTGTTGTGAAATTAATGGGATCAAAATTACGATCGATGTAGAGAGCATTTTATGTTAATCTCATGGAATAATTTTAAACTACGTTCCTCGTTGAAATTGTTGACCAACACTAGTACTCCGGAAAAATTTCATTAAATAGCTCACTTCAAAAACCCGCATTTCATGTTTATATATATTTTTTCTATGATCATCAGTTTTCAAATTAAAAATACAGTAGAACCCCGACTAACAGGGATGCTCGGGACCGAAGAGTCTCCGGATAATCTGAACTAGACAGTGAAAGTAGACAAGTCAACAATGCCTAGTGATAGAACTTTATTTTTGGTCGTTACAATGACATTTACTACAACTTGTACTTAATTGTTAAATAATGTGAACTAGAATGTAAAGCTTTGGATTTTTGTTTCATTAATAGTACGCAAGCTAGTCTTTTTTTGGAAGCGCGTACTTGCACCGCACTACGCACATAACTTTTTTTTTAAAACCTAGGAAGGATCACGGTTAATTCGCTTCCCGGTTAATCCGACCCCGGTTAATTGGGGTTCTACTGCAGTAGAAACTGCTCTTAATTCAGGCGTACTTCATTAAAGATATCTGGAACCAAAAATTGTCTGTATTCTGAAATCCCGTTGCTATTTCTACACATTTTAACTGTGTGTATGGGGAGAGGGGAAGGGAGGGGGCTCAACTTGATGTCGGATATCTCTTACAGATATAGGTATTTTTTTCCGCGAAGAAGTTGTGTCTCCATTCGATAAAGCTTTCAGGAGTCTATTGGACGAGCGCACAGAAAAGAAGGGTCCCTCGTGGCACAAGTATTTTCTTTGTGGCATCAAGGGTGCAATGGAGTTGATGCACAACGAGGTCGTCGGGGTCGGTGAAGAGGGGACTCTTCCTACGGGAATGCTAGTAACTGTGTGGGGTAACATTCCCGCGAATTCAGGACTCTCGAGCTCCAGTGCTCTCGTATCATCCGCAGTACTAGCTACTACATACGCCAGTCAGGTAACACCGACATGAACGAGGGAAAACGTGATTTAGAAACTTTCACGACTCTTTCGCTGATACTCGGAATAAAAGCACGACCTCCGCGTTGCACAACGTCGGTAAAGAAAGGCAAAAAAAAAAAATACGAAAAAAGATGCAAGAATTTTTGCGGTTACGCGCTTCGCTTCACCTTTCTTTTCGTTCGCCCCCATATTTACCCTCCGACACCCATTGGGAGTATGGAAATACAAAAAGCCCCGTCGCGCTATGTATCACGAGAACGCTTTTTTCATACGCGGATATTCGCCAGTCGCCGAATCGCCACGATGAATAATATTTCTTCATGAATAAAACCAGAAGGAATCTTATGTGTAAGCACGAACTCGAGTCAAAACATTTCAGCTATTCGAGTGTGTGCCTGGAAGTTCGATATCTTGCAAACCGATTGATCAACCGTTACAAAGTTCCGAAGCACTGCGCGACCCCTTATTCGTTCCACCCTCTATATTCTCCGATAAATTTTACACTTTGAAAGAAATGCGAGAGATTTCCTGAAGGAGGAAGCAAAAAAATTTCACCGCGATTCATTTTACGAGAAAATGGTCGCGATATTTTCGTCGATTTCAGTGTCGCGTGTCCAAGGAGAGGCTTGCAACTGTCAGCGCGAAGGCCGAACGTTACATCGGCACGCAAGGCGGTGGTATGGATCAGGCAATTGCTTTTCTCGGGAAAGCCGGTAAGTTTTATCATCTTCTTCCTCTTCTTCCCTTAACGTCTAGCCCGCGTATTACTTTAACTTGCGAGAGCCCTCCACGCTTATCCCAACTTTTTCCTCGTTGCATTATCCAAGAGAAAAGAGAGGCGAGTTAAAAATAATAATAATAACAAGTTCACCTCATCGCGCCGGACAGCACGTGCTTTAACTCAATTATTTATTAGCCTCACCCACTTTCCGGTGCGAAGTGGTAACCGTGTGTACCACTCAGACCCCCCCCCCCCCCCCCCATCGCCGCAACTCCCTTGCTGCCGCTATAACATTAACTGCCACCTCTATCTCATTCGACCCCAAAAGGTACTGCGAAACTCATCGAGTTCAATCCTTTGCGCGCCACTGACGTCACCCTGCCCGACAACGCGGTGTTCGTTATTGCTCACAGTATGGCGTGTCATAATAAAGCTTCGAGCGGTGACTTCAACTTGAGAGTCGCGGAATGCCGATTTGCCGCACAGGTAAACGATACAAATAACCCGTTGCTCAATTCACACTGAGAAAAGGGATAGTAAGGTAAACGTCCCAGTGACCGAACACGTCCCAGTGGCCGGGCAAAGCATGCGTGCAAGAGAGACGCAAATACGATTTTTCATGCATGTCCGGGAACTGGGACTTCGCCCTTAGGTGTGCCGCCACTGATACTTTTACGTTATTTCCTACGATAACGAACAGTTCCCATTATAGGAGGAACGTCTATACAGATAGTTTCTAATATAATTTGTTGCCGAGACGCAATCTTCGAACGATCCGAATAACAAGTTAAGTTGCTAAAAAAAAATATAAAAATTCACAGACTTACCTTGAAGTGTTGTTTTTTTTGATAACGCAAAAGCAAATTTATTACGAAAATCCGTCGCTACGGATTTTCGTTCGTTACGGATCGCAAATGATCGATTGCGATCGGCCAAAAATCTAAGGTACTTGAAGGGCTAAACTATAGCAATGGTTGCAACCATGATTTTTTGTTATCATCGTAACTATAACATGAAGACGTTCCCCTTGGGAACTATTTTTATGGTAAAAAGTCAGTATTGTTGCTTTTACTATGTAATTTTTTCTCAGTGAATAATTTATTTTTCTTTGATTATTTAAATGCGTATTTAAAATGTATATATTGTATATATATAAATAAGTGAAAAATAGAGACGAATCGGGATGGTTCGAATGGAGAGATGTACATTTTTTCATAATCATTACTTTAAATAACTTTGGAAAAAATGTAATTAAATAGTATCCACTTATTTGTTTATATGAACTGTATCTTCCAAATGGATTACGTATGTTTGAGAAATTTTTAGAATTTTTATATCCATACTTCTTGCGAGATTATATTTATTTTGCTTGTTCATATTAAATAGTGCTTCACAGTTTTATAAAGAAAATTTTAATGGTTTGAAATTCGTACTAAAAAGGGGTAAATCGCTCGATATGGAATGCTTCGAAATATGAAGAAACGAATATATATATATATAAATCTCTTGCGTTGCAATTTAATTATTACTGTCGAGAGAAACTTAATAAAATTTCCTCCCTCGATCGTCGACATCAACTCAACCTATGCTCTGCGTTCTCTATTAGGTTATCGCAATGCTGCGAAGGGAAAAGTGGCAAGATATCGAAAAATTAAGCGACCTGCAGGATAAACTCGGCAAAAGCCACGAGGAAATGGTTCATTTGGTATTGAGCGATTTGCACGAGGAGCCATATAGTCTGAATGAGGTATACCCCATAGTGATCTATCGTCGTATGCTACTAACCGAGCGAATATCGATGGTACAGTGGAACCTCCGTTGAGGCAAAAAAAAAGAATAACGAAAAAGCGCTCGATAAAATGCTGCGACCGAGAAAAATTGCCTCAATCGAGGTTGTACTACATCGCCCCTCAAAGTCGACCCACATACATACATTCTTTAATTTTTTTATTTTATTTTTGCAGCTCTGCCAGATACTCGAGACGTCACGGCAGAAACTTGAGAATAAGTCGCTCGGAAGTGATTTCGAGGACTCTCGACCAGCTTTCAAGCTTAGGCAGCGGGCTCTTCATGTCTTTCAAGGTAATATGGCTCTTGTACTTTTTCATTTTCTCAAAGTAGTATATGGAGTATTTCAGCGAAAGACAGCTTTTCCTTAATATAAAAAAAATTACTTAGTATAATAACCGTGTTAATCGGCTCCGACCAGTGGGACAATGCATCGAAATAAAACTTCGAAAAACAGACAGACGGTACGCGATATACGATACTTTGTCCCAACCCGCCGAGTGTGCTGTACAAATTCGGCACTGTTTTTCATCCAGCCATTCAAAAGATAAAGCACCCTAAACCTCCTCCATAAATTTTATATTTGGCAGTCGTATTTCAGCGGCTTTGAGATACCTTCTCATGAAAAAGTGTGCCATGCGACAGGCTTGAGAGCGAAAAATTCGAAACAAATTCAGGTAACATCTTCCACGTGTTCCTAACCGTCCACATTTTTTTTCAAATTTTTCCCCCTCGCTCGTAGCTCACATTTCCAAATGAATTCTCGTCGGACGATCAACGATCAGAATCGTCTGAACCATCGGACATTAATTCAACTGGCATCCGATAAAGTTCCCCCTCAAAGTAACTACATATATCAATTGTTTCATTATGTAATATCCCGCAGACACGCAGAGCGATCGTATCCCATTGGCACGTACTGCGAGATACATGGGAATAATTATTTTTGTTCGGTGCAGATCTGTTCGACCCTACGCCACTATTGTAAGCCCACCCTCCATGGCCGTTCAGCGCCCTTGCGTAATAATAGCTTTGAGAGTATCTCCACGATAGCGGCGCAATCCGCATATAGGTTGTGCGCTATCCGGATCCTATACTACGGTTCTGAGCGGTTATTCTCGTACGATTATTCTCCCCTCCCTCGCCCGTAATCTCGAACTCGAGATCGAACTATCATGAACATTATCGCACGAGGATATAGCGCGTAGGAAGGATATGACCCAGAGTTTCGGTAGAATTCTAATGAAGAAATCGAGACCCTTGCATGTTCGAAACTTTTTCGTTCACCAACTCTCGACCGAACAGTGTTTAAATTTTGTTTAAATAAAAAAAAAATCGCAGAAGCAGCACGAGTATCGGCCTTTCGTCGTACATCCGAGAGGACCGATCAAACGAACGAGGATCGCTGTCGCAAGCTCGGAAGTCTGATGAGCGAGAGTCACGATAGTTTGGACAAACTTTACGAGTGCAGCCATCCTTACGTAAACGAGCTTGTGCAAATGGCTATGGATTGCGGTTCCTACGGCGCTCGACTAACCGGAGCCGGGTATGTTCTAAATTCGTTAATACTTAATCGGTCGGATTGACAAGCCACTCTGGTCTGTTTGAGGAGACGGGTCGAGATAAATTAAGACGGAGTGGTAAGTTAATTTTGTCACTCGTCCCGATTATACTTTCGCAGATGGGGCGGATGTATCGTTGCCATAACGACCAAGAGCAAAGTATCAAAATTCGTCGAAGCGCTCAAGGAAAAGCTGCGGAACGCGAGGGAAATTTCATCCGAGGACGACCTCGATAATCTCGTATTTCCAACGGAACCGAATCGCGGGGCGGATCTGTACACTCTTTCCTGAATAATCGTGTTTTTTTTTCCTCATCACCGAAGAAATGAAGTGGCTAAATAAAATATCTCGCTGTCCACCAAACTTTTACTCCGTTGATGAAATAAAGCAGTGTTAAAAAAAAATTGTAAAATAAAAAAAGAAAGTTTCTTTTCTTGTCCTCTCATAATCGAAAAACTACATCCGAAACTTAGCAATAATAATTGCTAAGTTTCGGATATCGTATTTAGCCTCTGGCCGCATATTTTCTTTCGACAATACTATATAGCGGCAAAGCGCCATTGAACGAAAAAAAGTTTGTGAGTAAAAAAAAACAAGGCAATTCTCCATAACGACCAAGGGCGAAGAATCAAAATTCATCGAAGCTGTGAAGGATAAGCTGCGGAACGCGAGGGAAATTTCATCCAAGGACGACTTCGATAAGCGGGGCGGATCTGTACACTGTTTCCTGAATAAACGTGCCTGTTCCTCCTCATCACCGAAGAAAAAAAAGTATGCAAAAAAAATCTCTCTATCTACTAAATTTTCACTCCGTTGATGAAATAAAGCAGCGTTAAAAAAGTAGTAAAAAAAAAATCAAAGTTTCTTTTCTTGTCCTGTCGTCGTCGAAAAACGATATCCGAAACTTAGCAGTTATTCAGCTTCCAATCGCATATTTTCTTTCGCCGATACGAGAAAGTGGCAAAGTGCCATTGAACAAAAAAGTTTGTGAAGTAAAAAAAAAGCAATTCTCCACAGCGACCAAGAGCGATGTATCAAAATTCATCGAAGCCCGGAAGGAAAAGCTCCGGAACGCGAGGGAAATTTCATCCGAGGACAACTTCGACAATCTCGTCTTCCGACGGAATCGAATCGTGGGTCGGACCTGTCCACTCTTTCCTGAATCCACGTATTTTTTTTCCCTCATCACCAAAGAAAAAAAAAATGGCGTATAAAAAAAAATAGAAAGACTAGCGGCGACCGGTAAAATCATAACGCCGAGATTTCCGCCTACCGCGGCGAGTAGGTTGATTTCAATCTACACGAGAACCAAATCTTGATGCAGGCGATCAGGGTCCCGTAAATAAAAACAAATATAAAATTATCAAAAACCACCTAAAATCTAAACGACTGCATAGATTTGCCCAAAAATTGGATCGAATAATGAGGATCGATCCCTCAACATGTGTGATAAATTTCACCTCGATATCTCAAGCCATTTTCAAATTATGAACGTTAAATGATTTTCACACACATACATACATACATACATACATACACACACGCACACATCCAGACATTTTTTTAAATGTCTTTTTTGGATGTTTGGGAACATTTTGTACACGTTTACATAAAAATCTCGAAAACTTATTTTTTCACGACAACAAAGCTTCCTCTATGAAGAAGCAAAAAAAGTATCTAAAAACGTATCTCGCTATCCACCAAATTTTTATTCCGTTGATGAAATAAAGCAGCGTTACAAAAATAGAAAAAAAAAAATTTCTTTCCTTGTCCTCTCATCGTCGAGAAACGATATCCGAAGCTTAGCAATCATTCAGTCTCCAGCCGCATATTTTCTTTCGCCGATGCGATAAAGTGGCAGAATGCCATTGAACAAAAAAGTTTGTGAATTAAAGAAGGAACAAAGCAATTCGCCAGGACAGATAAATGTACAGCGAGGCCGCGGGAGGATAGGGAGTATACCTGGGGGTATAAAAAGGGGGTTTGCCGTTCGCGCATGCGTGTTTCCGTGCCCACTGACGCGTTTAGACTTTCGCGCGAGAACGGGGAGGTGGCTGTTTCGCGTTCGTGTATACCGTGAGCATTTGCCGCACGCTACCGCCGTCCGTCCGGTATCTCGAGTGCAAGTACGAACCTCCAGCATCCTCGTGGATGGCTCAGTACGCCACGAGCTATCCTGAGGGACAGAGCGAGATAGGGAGATACAAAACAGCCTCTATACCGTATAGTACAGATAGGATCGTTTGTCGTCTATATACGACCTTCCCGACAAAACCGCAACCACCATATCCAACTACCTCTCCCCCCCCCCTCCCCCCTGTCTAGCGATCGTTCCTTCGTGGTTTCTTCGAAATCGTTGCTCGTGCTTCGCGTCGACTCGTCACGTTGACGAATAGTATATAGTATTTATGTACGTGCATATATACATATATACGATCGTCGCTCTCGTCAATAAGATATGAGACGGCGGTCACGTCTCGTCTCGTCTAGGAGCATGATACCGAGGGAAACGGCTTTTATTTCTCGAATCGGAGGAATAGTAGCAAAGTGACAAAGTTCGAATTTAGATTTACTTTTGCATTCTTTTTTTATTTTTTTTTCTCTTCAGAATATATAAGTAGTTTTTGATTTTTTTAAAAGTTTTTTTGTTTTGTAATCGCGACAGTACCCATGTGCTCTCGGCATGGCACTGATGCAGTCCTGTTGCTGCTGGAGATCTGTGCGCAGGGGCAGCTTCGCGTGCGCTCTTTACACCGTTGTGAGTAAAATATAATACTGAAAGAAAGAAAATTCTTAAAAAATGAAATTATTGTATGTTGAACGTGGCTCTGGGGAGAGAGCGATTTAATTCTACCGTATATCCTGGACACGCAATGTTATCCGTACGTGTTAATATTTTTTTGTTTTATTTTTTTGTGTGCCAATTGTGTGTATACTCGACCAAACAGTATCTATGTGCGTTTATGTATTGCATGTTCACTAGAACTCTATTATACTCTATATGTGTGTGTTTAATTGTATCGGTGTATATGTTGTATGAGATGTTATCGTGGCAATTGCAATAAAGAGGCGACCGCCGGTGCAGCGATGTATGTTAATTATTTAGCCTGAACTGTACCTGTAGAGTTAATTAAAAGTGCGATATAACGCGAGGAATAAAGGAGATGTTTCACTCGTAAGCTTTTAAGCTTCGGAACCTGTTACCGTGCGTTCAATATACTTTTTTCATGTCGTTAACTTGTATCAGTTTTTTTTTCATGGTATTGACATTTTTAACAATGTTTTCAGAACCTGTTACCGTGCGTTTTATATACTTTTTTCACGTTGTTTACTTGTAGTTCGTGTTTTTATGGATTTCATATTTTTTACAATATTGTGTATCGAACCTTTTTTTTCTACTAAAAAAAATGTCCAACCCTCGATCTTTTATAAGGAACACAACCGTAAGGTCGGACAATAGAAATACCTTGATATACAAAGTATGAAGGGGATATTTCACTCGCTTTTACATAGGACAACCTTTTAGTTGCGTTATCTATTGTTCGATGTCAGACAAAAGTTCGTGTCGTTTCACTAGCAGAAATAAAGGGACGAAAGGTCATGGGAATAATATTATTTTTTTTCGCGTTTCTGTCTGTAACAATCGTTTGTATTTGATAAAGAAAGAAAAGTGTCGTTCTGTATTCGGAATCGTAGGCGACAAAGATGCAAGCTCTCCGGGATCGTTTTGAACAAACACGAACGTGCATCTGCACGACACAATAGATAACTTGGGAAGTGCAGTGTAAAGAATAAAGGGGATGACTCGCTCGGCATGTATTTCTCGACGTCAAACAAGAGTGACTTGTAAAATAAACGAAACTTCAGAGACGAAGTCATTCCTTTATCCGCTTTAGTTTCCACATAGAAAAAATAATAATAATAAAAAAAAGCGAGTTTTCAATGAAAATGTGCTAATGTTCCGAAAAATGTTCCATTCAGTTTTAATTTTATGAGAATTCTTATAGTTTGAATTTTTACGAAAAAAATTATACCGTTTTTAGGTCAGATTTGAAACATCGATAGTTGGCAAAGTGAAACTATTCGGTTAACATATATTTTTTGTAACCTCGTCAGTGAGGCATTGATCTTGATCGTATACAGTAATGCCTCGATATCCGCGGTTTCCCGCCACGGAGCCTTGGGATTCATACATATGCGAATATATCGTAATATCCGGCTCTTTCGCTTCTGAGCTACACAATTCGCCGTTTGAAAGCGTATAATGGATCACCGAAGCCTCGGACGTAACTTTGGCCAATAAATAGAGCAATTTTCGTTCGGGCAATTTACCTTGGTGTGGACAAAAGCTCTATATGTTACGCTATTCTGGCGTTTTTATTGCCTTTTTCTCGTCCACCCCCTGCCGGCGCGCTCAAAAGATAATTTTTCTTCGTCTACAAATAAATAATGACCGTTCCACCGCCTCGTCTTGGTTATTTTTTTTTATCGTTTCCTTTTTCGCCCCTTCCGTTTCTCCGCTAGACCTTTATCCCCCGCGTTACGCGGCTTTTGCAAATTGGTAACGGTTACCGCAAAGCCTCCCGCGAGGATAACGAGGGATTAACTGCACTATTTCCGTCTCGCAAATCAAAGTTGTTGATGTTTTTTTTCGTTGTCGCTGCGAATCAAGAGCTTCGAGGGGAATTGTAGTCGACGGGCGGGATAAAAGTTTGAGAAAAGAACAGGAAGAAACGACGAAAAAAAAAAAAGAAAAGATAGTTTGTTCGATATTCGAAGCTCGATTGAATTTCGTGTCCACTTTGTCTCTCAAACTGACGTCCACGATCGACGGTTCGAGAGTACGTGAGGATAAAATGAGGGGAAGAAAAGACAGATCGGGAGTGAGAGAGAGGGGGGGGGGGGGAGGGGAGAGAACGACAGAGACACGAGAAAGCGTGAATGACGGGGGAAAGAGGGCGACGCAGAATTTATAGTCGCTATACGCTCCCTTTTTTTTCACTCTCGACGAAGCTTCGACAGTCCCAACGAAGGAGATGAAAAAAAAGGAAAAAAAAACTTCAACACGGATTCGGTCGGACAGAGGTGGTCGCTAAGCAGATTTACTGGACGGGGAGCTTGGACCGGCGTTTCGCTGATAGATTCCATTACGCGAATCGATGCGAATGACGAGGCATGAACTTTGGGAGGGAGCGAAAAAAAATCGTGTGAAACTCTACCCAATGCTAGAAGAAAAGAAAAAATATATATATAGTCTATATATATATATATATATATATATATATATATATAGATGTCCATATATATATACACATATAGTTGAGATGGAACCTCCTTGTACTCTGCTGTCGGTTTCAGGTATACTTCGCCTTGATAGCAGCATCGTCCGGGATCGTTCTCATGGAGGAACATCAATACATGTGGGGAAACCGTTCACTTCCGGTGTCGACAAGTTTGCTCGAGCCGGAGAGCATGTCACACGGTAAATTTTATTTTTTAAAAAAATTATCAATGACGACACATGTATAGCACAACGCATATGCATAAGACATTTACGACATGGTCCTTATCGAGTGTGTCCTCCAACAGCTACCATGAAATTCTACGCCGGCTTGTTCCTCTGCTCGTGTTTCGGAGTCGTGTCTTGTGTCTTGTTACTGGTCGGATTATTCAAGGTATCCTTATGCACCGTCCAATTTCTAATTTACAATATTTCGTCTCTCGACATGTTTTTGTGTTGGTGTGTCAGCCGCGTTGGTGTGCCCCATCGAATCAAAGTTGGTTCGCGCATGATTGTGTAATACTTAGTCGTAGGGTGTGAGAGCTGGCGCAATTACGCATTCGAGAGTCGGTGCTTTGCCGCGGGAAGCGGCACTGGGATAGATTTGTCGGGTTTGTTTCGCAGACAGATAAACAGCATCTCTCGACGCTGACGGGAAAATTGGTTCCTTATGCAATAACTTGAATAAGCGAGTAACTGGGAATTTTTTAACGGCTTCCTGAAGCTATATGCTATTATTCGCAGAAGTTCAGAAACGGGAAGCCATCGTCCGTAAAGCGTTGGCATCCTCGCGGACAAAGCTCTACGAGTGGAGAACCTATATGGAAAAACAATTTAAAAATTTCAATTCGCAGGGTATTTTATAAAAGTCGCGAAGCCCATTCTTCGCAATTTGTTTTTCACGCTACTGGTCACCCTGAAACGAAACGACAAAATAGCTCCGACACCACGTCATATACCCTAGATCGTCTATTATTTTTTTAAATTACTTTGATTTCAATATTTGTATTTTTTTATGTTACGTCTAGTAAATTGCGTTGAAAAAAAAATTTCAGTAACCTTGTTGCCTGGATTTGAAAACACAATTCTACGAAATTCGTGTCGATATTCAGCCGGAGATACCCATGTGATTGTGCATTAAATTCCACAAAAGCTCGTAAAGTGGCGAACGGAACGGTTTTATTTCTTTCCGCCACCTCTTTCATTCACTGTCTCCCCTCGAAAACCACCGCAAATGGGGCTATTTATCATGAAATTCAACCTAATGCGCAAAAACTCTGTCTCAATGACCGAGTCCGCACGAATCGCTGCTCTCTTTTGCGTTTCAGCGTGTACTCTCATTGTTTTTTTAAACTTTCTTTCTCCTTTTGTTTTTCCGTATTACGCTCCCGCCGGTTGGTTCGGGGCGTTCTACACGAAGCAAATAAATTGCGTCGGGTTCGCGTCCTCCCCACCTCACTCCACTCGGCCGACGCGATTCTCCTTCATCCCTCAGGGCATTCGGCCAAATCAGGTCAATCCCACAATTTCGCTATTCAACGAGTCGGAAATAAGTCTGATATCGCCGGCTATTAAACGAAACGCGCAGGTACACGTACGTACCGATAATAGAACCACCGGTTGTGCACGATCTGGGTATGGTGATTTACATTCGAATTGGAAAAGCTGAAACTCGTGCGGCAAATCGAAAACTATAGAAACGAGCCGGGGTGACGGCGGGAGTTGAGAGGGTTGGAAAGGAACGCGAGTGAGCATCGAGCTTCATTCTCGTATTACGTGCGAAGAGGTCATCGTATCGGTGGGCACCAAACTCGATGACGTCTTTCCCTCTCGCTATTCGTTAATACTTGGTAAAAACCGAACTATCTTTGCACGAATTTTCTATGAATGGGATCCAATCAAACTCAACGTAGGTCGCAACACACACGAATCAAAACAACGCAATTAAAGCACGCTTGTTTGCCGATGCGGCGTTTATGTATTGGACATTCCAGACCAAATCGGCGGGGTCGTGACCATTGGGTCTTTCAATTTTTCTTCCTTCATTCGCTAGTTTTTTTTTCAAGGCGACACTTGAAACACTTGAAAAATTAATTTTCAATCTTTTTTTGTTTTTCGGCAATTTCGTTTCACAATACGAATACGAGAGATAGGACCGCGTGGAGTTGGCCTGAAATGTCCCGTATATTTACTCGGCCGATTGGAGCAACGACTCCAAATCGGGAATACTAGTAGCCTCCGATAATAACAATATGCCCCCAGTTAAGGGCTTACGTCTCAGTAAAATTTTGACATTTTTTTCTAATAGTTTATTGTTTCAAGAATATTCTGTTAAATTTTGATGTCGAAATTCAACGAATTACGAAAGTTGGAGACCATTATGTGGAAAGTAGCGAAGAGCTCAAGCAGTGCGCAGAGCGCTCGACCACAGTCGAGGCCGAACTTTGAACGCGTTTTTCTCAAAGCGTGATTTTCAAGATCGGTGTCCCTGATATCTCAAAAATAGCTTCATGGTTTTTTATGAAAATTTGTGTGGATATACTTCAACAGATTCTTTAGTCTTTGACGGTCTCATATTTAAGAAATGATTCAAAGTGTTGAAAAATGGATAATATTTTTTTTTTGCCCATTTTTCCCCCCTCGTTAACGTCCGCGTTATATATAATTTGTTAAGAGACGATTAAAATTTTTTTGTTTCTAATAAAATGACAAGTTCAAATCAGGGACACCGCAAAGGAACTTAAAAAAAATTGTTTACGCAGACCGATAAAAAAATACATAATAACAATAAAATTGAATGAAAAAATGCCTAAACGTTCCTTAATATATTATAATATTCTCCTTCCACCCTACAAAAAATGAAATCGATAAAGCGTATACTTACCGATAAAAAAAATCACGAAATATGCATGCGTTTTCACTCGTTTACTGTGACGTAAGCCCTGCCACGTTAGCAGAGCATAATCAGCACAATTTGTGTCCTGCAGTATATGACACAGAAGACACATTCGTTTGCATAATTATTTATTTATTTGTACCCTACGTTGGTTCTGACCTTAGCAAAGTGAATGATGTGATATAATAATATACTCTGTAAACTTAAAAAAGAGTGTATAATACACTGTTTTTTATTCTCGGAAGAACATATTGCCTGCCAGAAATTGTAAAATAAATTTGACGATATTACATCGACTCGTTAAAAATATACGGTAGTTTCAGGAGAGAGTAGAGAAATCGCGCTGCAAACAGTCAACATTAATAATATTGTCAAACAGTGATCTACATTGTGTAAAGATACAGACACTGTACTCTGATAAATTTATTTGCAAAATTTATGTACAAGATGATCAAGTTTTCATGCATAAATGCATGCATTGAATTTAATATACGAAAATGAGGTAAAATTAATTGATTGGGTATTAAGCTCGTCCAAAAATTCCGATTTAATATACCGTGCATTCATTTAAAATCATTCATGTACATTAAATTTAATCTACCGGTTTATGGACGAAAACGTTATACCCTGTGTACAAATTTTCATGCAGGACTTTTTTACAGTGTGGCTGACTTTGATAAATGAATTAATATTTGTACGTGATGTCTACGAGATAATAACAACTCCAGTTACTGATTAAGATACAAGTTTTGCGACGCAAGAGCGTCGACAAACATTCGAAACTTCGCAGGGTTACATTAAAGTTTTAAAGTCCCTGTAATCATTTGTTTCTCTTATGGAACTTTGATTGAAAATAAATCCATAGATTGTCAATCTTGTGTCCACTCAGAATTCTCAATTAAGATAAACCCGGTGGATCAGCGCATTGATTTAGCAATTTAACGAACGGTCGCCAGTGAATTAACAATTTATTTAACGTTAATAACGGGCTTCTATTTTGTAAAAATGCTCTTTCACCGAATTCGAGCTCGTAATTCATGCTGCATCGGCCTGGCTACCATGTTTGTAATTAAACTAATGTTCTGTATCCGTGTTCCTAATTAATAATGTCGTCGTATCCGAAAGAAAATATACACACGCTATTAATCGATATAATTTTTCAGGATCGACGACTCTATCTCTTGCCGTGGATCCTCAACCTCATAGCCTGTAGTTTACTAGATGTCATGCATTCCCTCTATCTCTTCATCTCGGTAAGTCACCGTGTTAATTTTTTTTCGGTAATCCGAAAATGCGTTTCGAGAAATTACTCGTTCGCCATAATCATCGATCGTACAAAAAGAAGCCCGAAGTCGTGAAATATAGTTTTTTCAATTCCCACTTAAATCGTATTTTTTCCAAGTAACTTCGAGACCTCTACTTGAAACATCCTCGATCAGAATAAAGATTAAACTTTTTCGATTTTCGTCGTCCACTTGAATCTTTCCGATGTTTCGGAAATTTTCACAAAACCTCTCGCGACGAACGTACAACGAGGAGAAAAAAAATCGCAATGTCGCATGGAATGTCCCGTACAGAAGATATACATTTTTATTACACTCTACTGTGGACTTTTATTAATAAAATGTCGCGTTCCTTTGTGAATGTACCGGCACGTCACGCCCGTCGATTCTTTTGGCCACTATCAATCGAGTTTTCTCGGCGACCGAGCTCGTAAACGGTTGTCAAAGTGAGACTGATAGACGATCGATTATCTGTTGAATTTTCCTGTTTCAGCAAGGCTTCAATCCGATAAAGGCACTGGTTTACACGCTCAACTTTTTTATTCTGTGTGTGAACGTGAGTACAGTATGCCGGTGATTGCACCGACGATCACTCATCTGCATCATTCTCCGTCTACCTCTAGCCGTAGCCTACACAACTATCGATGCATATAGTACAATATACCCACCCTTTAACGCGAGATATTGCCGTCCCTCCGGCGAACCTCTATATTATGACCTGATATCCCGAGTTTACAGGTGTACTCGTTGTTCTGCGTTATATCGCAGTATCAGGAATACGTCGCCGGCAGAGGCAGAGCTATCGACGATTGCGAACACCGGGTATGTACATCGCTTGAGTACCCGCACAGAGACACACGCGCGCATACAAACCGGTGAATTTCAATAAATGTCAAACAAGCAATCGCCCACAGTCTATTGTATTTCGAGTATTTATTGAAATCGCTCAACTGCACCGGCGCTTGGGGCGCACTAAGCGATGCGGAATGATTCGAATCGACAAAGTAAATTGCAAAAAAAAAAAAAAGAAAACAGATTCCTTTCGCAAGTGTTAACGAAATAAAGGCCACATTCATACGGCTATAAAGTCAACGATAATGAGCTTCGGAAGATGTGGGTTACCCTGATAGACAAGCGACATGTGCGGCACATGTCGCAATTATTGCGCCAACTGCTACTTTTTGTGTCGCTTGTCTATCAGGGTAAAAACAAAAAATTTTATAAAGTTTGTGACGTCAAATTGAAGGAAATACTGTAGGTAAGCGACATACAACATTGTACTGTACCTGAGGATAGACGTTCCATTGTCTGGGTACGTTTATCGAGTATGGAAAAAAATGTAAAAAAGAATAATTTTTCGGCGATAAGAAAAAAGTCAAACAGTGTTTAACCTTACAGGTGACATATATCGACTACTAAGAAACAAAAGGGCTTAATGTTTTGCCACGGGGGATGCGCCATTTTGTCTTTCAGCAGCCGATTTGAGCCGGATAGAAGCATTTGCCCAGATAGAAAACTGACGGCACGGAATCCACTCGGTACTAGCACGGGAACGCACCGTGCCGGTACAATGCAGAAATGTATGTCCGCTTGTGACGATACTGTGACGGTACGGCGTTTTGATACTGGACTGCTGCTTGCACAGTTCCAGCTCGCCGTGTAGCATCAAAATCTCGGCGTGAAGCTCCACAGCGAGCTGGAACTGTGCAAGCAGCAGTCTAGTATCAAAACGCCGTGCCGTCACAGTATTGTCACATGCGGAAAAACATGTCTGAATTGTGCTGGCACGGCATGTCGAATGTTACGACACGCTTTTCTTTCTGGGTGGCTACCGGAAGCTGCAGCTGTTATACCGTTTGGCAAAACGACATGTCACTTAGCGAATAGTAATTTATATCACTCGGTGGGAAAATTGCGGTTTTGCGAACGCTTTGCGTGCGTAAAACCCCCATTTTCACACCTCGTGAAATCAAATTTTGTACGATACTCATGCGAAAAACGTTTTCTTAACTTTTGTGATTGCAACACTCGCCTTCGCCTCGTGCTGCAAACTCAGACACGACAGAAAAAGTTATTTCGCACCAGTATCATAATGTCCCACATGGACAAGCGTCACGAAATGGTGCCAATGTGGCGCAATATTGGCGACATGTGCAGCACATGTCGCCAATATTACCGAATATTAAACGCACGCCGTGCCGGCACAATGCCGATATGTTTGTCCGCAGGTGATGATATTGTGACAATCGCGGCCTGAAGATCCACAGCGAGTTGGTGCAAGCGAGTTGGCACGCTTTTCTTTCTGGGCGACTTCCGAAATGTTTACACGCTACCTTACGTAGCTTTGTACACACATTAATAAAAAAAACTACATGGTCAACAAATCTGAAAAAATTGCTAACAATTCGGTGTGTCTTTGCCTGCAAAGCAGCAAAGTTGTATAACGATCGAACAGATACGCGTTTTGGCCCAATTACCCTTAAGGTTAATTTCGTAATACTGGACGGCAAAGGATCGGGGATTATTTACTCTCAAGCTTGAACGCAATTTCGCGATTCGTGCAATCTGTACCGGTTGAACCTTCTCAATGGCTTCGCACAGACGTCCTACGGAGTTGTTTGGCAATTCGCGCGTTTAGGAAGTTTGTACATTCGGTTTTGTGAATTCTGCCAGGTACCGGCTATACGTTACGCGGTACAACCGACGACAACTACCGCAACTTCATGCTTGAGTTCGAGGCGTACAAACACAGGGAGCAACGAGGCAAAGGGAACGAGTGTAACAGCGACTGCGACGGCCAGCCCGTCTCAAAGTCCGACGGTGCCACATCAACACCACATAATTAACTCTTCGCCGCTGGAGAAAAGCGTCAGTCCGACGGGTGGTAGTCGCACCGTCAGAAAACACGTACAGTTTCCCGATCTTTCGAGGGACATCACGGAACAAGACGCGACAACACGTACGTTCGTTTTTTCACCTCTCCACAAAGTTCTAAATAATCCTGTATTACTAATGATCGCGTTGGCAACACTGAATTTTCACGGGAGATAATCAAAAAGTAAAACAATATATATGTAGCATCTGCAGAGACCAAAGTTCGCGTGTCAACGGAATATGCATGCAGATAAATCGCACCGGCGCAGACAATGTGAAACAGAGTCGTCAACAAAATATATAGTAACTATGTAGATATCGTGTGTGAATGTGCCCGCGTATACACGATAATCTATGTGCAGAGTCGATAATCCGATAGTGCTGCCTTCTCGCGGCGGCCGACGAAAATGGCGGCGCCACGAAAATACTACGACATTCCGACGGGAATTATTTGAAACTCAATAGTTGGCTGATTGGGGATCCAGTAATGTTTTCAAGCACAGCAATAAGATGAGAAAAGATGCTTGACAAACAATTTGTCATTTGTTTCAGAGAATATTGGGGTCGTAAGAGCGAACCCGACAATTGCGAAAGAAAACGCTTCGGCGGATGGCGCTTCGGCGTTCTTATTACCTCCGAGGGCCGCGCAATCTCAGCCGCTGCACAAACAGCACCAATTGACGAGAAACGAAGGGGAATCTTGATGCTAACGCGACGTTCTCTGAGAAACTCGAGAGACCCGCGCCACCCACTGGATCTCTATCTTACCTTTCGCCCCCCTCCACGACCCCTCCCTTGTTCGCTCGACCTACGTTTCAAACATACTGTGTATAAGAATAATAATGCCGGTCGTCGACGACCGATACAAGATACACCGATAATTTCACAATTATCGATTGTCCATTATAATTTACGATGTGAAATTGTATACATACATACCGTTGAAAATTCAATGAACCAAAAGCAACCGCATCTATTGATCCGTTAATGAACAACGTGAGAATCAAAACGTGACTCTGACGCCCATCTATTCCCTGTTGACACCCGCTGTTGCGTCCTACCGGCTGTTCCAGATTTACTCGAGAGACCGTCAGTTCCGAGCTTACATAACGGAAACTACGTGCTCCTCGGTGGCTCGTACACGTGCGGTGACAGTTTGAAGCACTGTTTGATTACTTCGTCACCGGTGGAAGAGGCGGTTGGCGTTGGTTAAATTACTCGGGAGGTGAAGACGCTATCGTAACTAGGAATGGCATCAAAACGCTCCCGCTTTTGTTGATCCTGACTGTGGCGGCAATTTGGAAGCGCTTCCGATTGGTTGTTATTCGTTACTATGGCAACGGTTGCACATGCGCACTGTCGTTTTTTCGAATGAATTCTTACCGAAAACCGACTATGCACATGTGCAGTCAGTTACAATATCGAACGGACGCTAAATCTAAAGCGCCTTCGGGGCGAGGGTTTGGAGGCGCGCAGATATGAAAATCCTTAACCCTAACTGACAATCCTTTGCAATTTCGGGACCACAGGCCGCATTTATTTAATTTATTTATATCTGTTTATATAAACTATTTATTTTTTTAGCTACTTCGTTTCTTAACTTTTTAATATGATGACCCTAGAAGACCACGCATAATTTTTGCATTACATTTTCCGGATCCACCGAACTACCATGTGCGATCTTCTACGGTCAATTATTGGAAAATTGGCCTAAGGTGTTTGACGTTCCATTTGAGACTCGAATGATAGAGAATTTTATAGTGAAAAAAAAAAAACAAACTACAACGTCGAATATCTTCAAGAGAGTTATAATACTCAATGATTTCGTCGATAATCGGCGTCGGGAAGCGACTGATACAAAAAGCTTCTAAACCAAATATATTCTGAAACATTTGCATCGAATACTGTATTTATAAGATTCTCTATATTGTCAATGTGACAGTACAAATGTTACATGTATCACAGATTTCCAACCATTTATCAATTCATTGTTCGTTATTTTTTTTTCTCCTTTTTTTAAGTTAAGCATTATTATTATTTTTTTCTTCATAGACGCACAAGTTTAATCGTATTTACAAAATGAAGATGGGGATAAATTTGACGTCATTAGTATCGAGCATAGGGATGCATAATTGAGACAAAGAAATACTAACCGAGAGGAAGATCGTAGAAGAAGGAAAGTTAGAAGTTAGGACCGGTACGAAAAACAAGCGAAGGACTTGCAGAGTTTCGATATATGGATCAGCTCTCGAGGCAAGAGCTGAGAATTCGAGGGGAAGAGGTTAAAAAAGAAAACGATTAGTAGGAATATCTATGGGACCTCGACAGCTGCTAGGGGGTGGATTCTCATCGTCCGAATTATCGTGACGTCGTAGAGAAGGAGCGACTATTCTACCACTCGGACTGCTACGCTGAGACCTTTTTTTGTCCGCCTGATGCCTCATCTCCTCCTCGTAATCACGCGTGTCTTTTTCAACTAAGTCTTGAATGTGTTTACTGAGCGACGACAATTCGGTCTTCGTGTTTTCATCGTCGTTGCCGTTGTCGCGGCTGATATCATCGTTCGGATTAATTTTCTCGTAGAAAAGTATATAAGGCGTGTCGGGAGGCTCGAGAGCGTTGAAATCCTCAAGGCTCGTTCGCGACACGTAACTATCGTTGAACTTGTACCAATTTTTATGCGAGTCTCTCGCATACGTTATATAATGCCCGTAATCCATACTATAGCCTGAGTGAACGACCGCTGCGTAAAGCCGATAAGTCTCAGGTATCGGCGAAGCGGATGAGACCGGATTGCTCGATGAAACGGGCAGTTGTATCGTCTCGTTGTACGTTACTTTGTGACGTAGTTTCGTTCGCAAACGGGTTTCCGTGTCGTAGTGAAAATGTTTCAGGGTCAATATCAGATGTATCGGTGCTCGCAGAATCTTGATTATCCTTTGAGCGTCGCAAAGCTTCGTGCACTTGTCGCAACGATATTTGTTCTCGCCGGTCAATTTTTCCGGTGTTAAATAATAATTCATTAAATCTTGAACTGATACCTCTTGATTGTCAGCGATCTCCTGAGGAAAGCAAAGCTGTAAATCCCGAAACCTGTCTGTGTTGTGCGAACTCGTGTCGCACTGCGCGCACTGGTAAGTGATCTTCGATTCACCGCCGAATACTCGATGCACGAGAATCGATTGGGCGGCGGTGGACTCCTCGGTGCCGCTACCCCCAACACCACCGCCACCGTCGACCGATTGAATTCCGCTGTCCGTCGAGTCGGAGTGGCAATCGCTCAATAATTCTCCGGGTTGCGTTTGGCCGAGCTGCTCGTCGTCTTCACCGGCTGAGAGCGAATGAAGAACATAGTAGAATGATCAAATAATCATCATCGTTTGTAGACTGAGATTTTTTTCAACTCACCTTGAGGAAAATCTACGAGCGACTGACTCGTTTTTCTCTCGAGAGATATACCCTCGCTCAAATCTTCCTCCGTCGTCCATCTTTTAATAACACCTCTGTCCGGCGATATCTCCTGGCTGCTACGCTTGCCTTTACCGCTCGAACCTGCGGGGCCCTCGGCTACAGCGGCGCTCCGCCGAATCATACTCTTCTCTTGCTCGTAGAGCACGTCTAATAGATGACTGAAACAAAAATGAGAAAAAAACAGTAGGTTTAAACATTTATCGTCGTATAACTTTGCATGCCAAAAATGTATGAATTAGTGTATTTTTGTCTATAGAGATAATAACTAATAACCATAGGAATTCCGAGCTGTCCTGCTGCTGCCCAGGTGTGAAGTACTCGGGTCTCGAGGCCGCAAGTATTTCCGTCGGCGAGAGGCTCCGTCGTCGCGAGTACGAGAGAAGTGCAAAGAGATTTTGAAGTTTCGGCATTATCGAAGCGGCTTCCTCGGCCGAAGCGACCCAAGCGCCATCTCCTTTGTCCTCTCTGATTACCGACGATTTGTGTCTCATCACCTCCTGACCGAATTGTCTCGTCATCGCCAATGCCTGTAGAACGCTGTTCATGTAGCAGGTGTTTCCCAAATTCGTCAAACCGACCTTTCCGTTATCGGGAAGCGGTGTCGCTTGTACTTCGCGGGTGAAAAATCTCTCGCAATCCTCGGACCAAACATGCTCGTCCCTGTAGGCAATTACGTTTTGCATCTGAGGCTTTACTGGAAACAATTTTTCAAGACTTTCGTAAATTCCATAACCAGGAAATCGTTCGATAAGCGCTTTTGTAACGTCCACGAGACTCTGAAGGCATCTCGTTGAATCGTCGGAATCTTGCCTCGACAATGCGGCAAATACCATGTTAAATGTTTTGTCCTTGATCATCTTGTGAAACAATTCATGACTCGGCTGTCTGTACAGTATCACAGTTGCAAGCAGGGCGGCGTGCAAACTGGCCATTGGACACATTACGCAAATAAGAAACAGTTTCAGAGAAGAGTCGGCCACTCTCATCAGTATGTCGTATTTCTTTGATATTTCCAGGCCATTTATAAATTCCATTATCCAAACGCTGAGATGTTCGACCTGCAGCCACATCGGTACCCAGGAGCAGAGAACCTTGAGAGCGCTCTCAAGCTGGTCGTCGCTCCTTGACTCCGTCATTATCCACTTGACGGCCTGGCTGATGAAACGTGTCTCCACCAATTCCAATACTCCTATCAGACCCGGGCCGGGATCTCTGTCTCGTCTTGTGTCCGATATCATGCCGTACACGGCCTCCAAACAAACGGCTATCGAGTCCGAATTGCCGAAGCCGTTGAAACTCTTGCATATCGTTTCCAGCGAAAGTTTTATCTTGGCGACGTTCGAACGAAACTCCAATATCTCATCACTTTGTTTGGGCGTCGGGAAAGAGCCCAGACTGGCTACGATGGCTTTGCAAGCCTTGGCATTCGCGGTCGACGTGGATCTGTACACAGGATGATCCTTCAGTACTTCGACCATAGACGTAAGTAGGGTTATGTCCTTGCCGCTTGTAATTTCCATGAAGGTCACATAGTCATTCACGATAGAGTCAGAGTCTTCGGTAGTCGGGTCAATTTTTTTCTTCACGTATTTTGCGAAATATGCCATCAGCTTTGGTACCTGATGAAGATTCGATATACTGCCTCGTAATATACCTTGCATTATCGTCTTCGCGTCGTCCAAGTTTACGGAACCTTGGAGCAATCCACTCTCCTCGAGGTCACGCAAATTCGTCCATCCTTTTACTATGTCATCGTCCTCCGTGCCCGACACTATGAGACTCAGCGAGTTTAACAATTCTGGCATCAACTGCAACGACTCCTCGCAATCCATTCTCCACATTGCGTTCGAGAAAGTTAATTTTTTTATTCTATTTTGCGTCGATCTTGTACCTTTCTTCTTGTGTTCTTTGTTTACTCTTTCACGCTCTCTCTCGCAGCAGCCACCGTTGTGTCATCGATGAATTTTCGTCGGAAGTCGAGTTTTGAACGGTAGCGTATTTTTGGAATATAAAAGTTTTTTTTGGGTTTTATAACCTTCAAATGGACGGGGTTTCGTGTGTGTGATGTACAAGATTCGCGACAGTATCGCCAACGACGTTGACCAGTGTCGGGCGTTTCGTACGGATACGAGACAAATGACAGTATAAACTACTACTGATTTAGTGAGAGATGACAAGCGTCAGTACTGCGGTACCCAGTACCTGCTTATATCTGTTGTACACTCATTTTTGGTTATTCTCACTTACTGCTGGGTATCTAAGGATTCATGCCGGTATCGGGGATGACTAACGTGCGTGATCTACTGCAGCGTACTGCAGTAACGGCTGTTGCTCAATTCTCTCTCTGCGGCACGAGGTTTCACTCTGTGGCACGAGGTTCAGCAAAAAACAAAAAATGAAAAAAATACATCAGTACCGGTTCAATGTACAATACGATAAGTCGCAGATGTCTGGAGTTCAGACTGTAGTCAGTAAGCACCGAACCGTCGTTACGTGAGGCAGCAAATCATACCACGACCGAAGATCCTCGTGGAACAAGTACTCGAGCCACTCAGAGCAGCTGAAAGATCCATCGTTATCTCCTCAATTTCATTCGCATCCCATCTATTGAAATGCTTAAGGTAAATATCTTCTTTACTTGTAATGATCATAATATAATTGACGATATCCACATGGGTTTTCGGGATTTCGAAATTATCACGAGCACCGTTGAATCGTGTTTGCATGGCACTGTGGACTTTGACCGGCTGGTCTTTCTGCCTACAGTATTATCACAATTTCTTATTATTGCATTGCAAATTTTTTAGGGTGTCGTCGCTATCGTTACCGGCGGTGCTTCCGGCTTGGGCCGTGGCACCGTGGAACGATTCGTCCGGCAAGGTGGCAAAGTTGTAATCGCCGACCTTCCGAGCACTCAAGGCAAATCCGTCGCCGAGGGATTAGGGGAGAATGCCGTTTTCGTACCCATGGATGTAAATATCTCTGCTGTGCAGAACTATACATAAATGCTAAAAAAAAGAAACTGCTAAGTAGGGCAGCCGATTTTGCGTATTTGCAGTCGCCTTTGAATAAATCTAATCATGTCTTTTTTTCTCTCTCATTATCCATTCAATTCGCATACATAATTAATTTTATATATGGCTTCTTTATATAACGTGAACGTTATTAATTATTGCTTTGTGTGCATTATTACTTCTTTATAAAATTCGTAATTTTCGAGATAAAGAAAATTGCGCATATTAACAAGAAAAAAAAGAGCTAACAAACATCTTCTCAATTATTAGTTGAAATCTTTGTAATTCATTATTCATGTCGTTTTTCATTTTTTTTAGAATATAATCCGTTTTTATATAAGTTGCTTGCCTTTTATATTCGTCATTTTGCATTTCTTTTTTCCACTAGGTAACTTCCGAGCCCGACGTCCTGAAGACACTGGAAGTGACCAAAGAGAAATTCGGCAAGCTGGACGTGGTGGTAAACGCTGCTGGTATCGCCGTAGCTCATAAGACATATAACTTCAAAAAGAAGATGCCTCACAAGCTCGAGGATTTCACCAAAGTCATCACAGTAAATACGATCGGTTCGTTTAACGTTATCCGACTGGCTGTTGCTTTGATGGGTGAAAATAAACCGAACGCGGACGGACAACGCGGTGTTATCGTCAACACCGCGAGCGTCGCCGCTTACGATGGACAAATGGGTCAGGCAGCTTACTCGGCCTCCAAAGGAGGAATCGTCGCCATGACACTGCCGCTCGCTCGCGATTTGTCGTCCGACGGAATTCGCGTTGTTACGATTGCTCCAGGCTTGTTCGACACACCGTTGCTTCAAGCTTTGCCCGACAAAGTTCGAAGCTTCCTTGCAAAGTCTATACCGTTCCCTCAGAGGCTCGGAACACCCGACGAATACGCTCAGCTCGTACAGTCGATCGTAGAAAATCCGCTGTTGAACGGCGAGACTATCAGACTGGACGGCGCTCTCCGCATGATGCCTTGAAGATCTCTCAGCGCTTCCAAGAATATTCCACGCCAATTATATATATATTTTCAGTGAACAACTATATATATACACACGTTCTGTTGATAAATTTTAAATAAAAACAAATGATCTTTTTTCACACGCAAACACCACTGTAATTCCCTAATAATGTACATGAACAACGCGAAATGTGTTTTTTTTCATTTTTTTTTCTCTTGTGTGTGTGTGTTCCTCCTTTATCATTTTTTTATCTCTCGTTTTCTATTACAGGTATCGACAATTCTCTTTATTACTTTACGACTGTACAGTTTATATGGTATATTTTCATTTCACTTTTTTTCGTGTTCTCGCTTGTTTTTTTTTCTTTTGTAAATAAGGTTGCAAAAATCGCAACATACCTTCGATTAGATACTAGATTATCGCCTAGCAAAAAGTTCTTATTATTTTGCTTTGTTTTTTTGTTTGTTCTGTCGGTTTCGTTTCGTCTTCATATTTTGGTTTTCATTCTTCATCGTTTTGTTTGTTTGTTTTTTTTTTGTGTACATAATATTAACATAAAAATATTGAGTTACGCGCGCGCGAAATCGGGGCGAGAGAAGAGGGTTGGGAGCGATGATGATAAATCCATTTAGTCTTTATTCCCGATTACTTCGGGAGATTTCCAGAAGTCCAACAGATGCCGAAATTTGTTCTGATGATTTTTCGGAAGAGCCAGTTTGTTCGTTAAGGCAGGATCAAGTTCGAATTCGTCTCCGAGGTCTAGTCAATCCTAGGCATTCGACTCTTTGAGATTCTGAAGTTTCTCGAGCTGATCGGGCTGCAATTCGTCCGGGATGCTCGCTCGTCCGCCGATCAGCATTTTTTCGGGTATTATCTCGGGCTGTTCGTCGGTCGTTTGGAGCTCTATAACCGTGCCGCGCGATGGCAGAGATTGCGAGTTGTCAGCGGTACTCGGGCCGGACGTTGAGTCCGCCTCGCTGCCGGAGCTGCTGCTTATCGGAAAGGGCGCCGAGTCTGCCGGTAAATCGTCGACCGTTGATTTTTCTTCAACGTCCTCGGAAGTTCCTCGACGATCCTCAATTGTCTTCTCCTCCGCTACCGTATCTTCTTTTTTCTCATTCTCGTTTATCTCGTTCGCAACGGCCGGAACTTTCTTCTCAATTTCCGCGGTCTCCGCGGGTTTTGCAGATTCGTCCTCGGCTTCCTCTTCACCAGGGAACGGACGTTCGATCTCTTCCATCGGGGTTGCGGCTGTTATAACGATTTGCGCGACCCCCAGACCGAAATCGTCCTCCTCCGGTGGGTCTTTCTTGTCAATAGCCTTCAACGGTTGTCCCTCGTCCTGCTCACCTACCTGAGGAAAAGAAAAAAATCAATTATTGATTGTCTATTCGTAAATTAGAAGGAAAAAAAAAAAATTCGGACAATATCGTTCGGTTTTTCGAGGTCAGTTCGAGGCCAAGTTACCTGATCGCCAAATTCATCCGATACCTCGAAGACTATCGCAGCGTTATAGAAGCAGGTCGATTAATCAACTACAGAGAGAAAAGAAAAATTGACCGTCGTTTTGATTTATTACCTATTATCCCCGGTGCTCCTGGATGTTCATCCTCGCCGAATTGTTGAACATAATGATCCTTCTGAATCTTTGTTAGATTAATGGCAAATCCCTCTGGTTGCTCGCCGTTCACGAGAATCGGTGGTTCCTGTCCCGACACTGTGCATCGATAATCGTGGAGTCATTAGTTCGCGCATTTGGAAGAAAAAATAAACTTATAGCAGAGAGTTTCCGGCATTTTACCGTTCATCATTGCCTGGGCTAGCTCGTCTTCGAGTGCGTATTCGGGAACGTCTGGTGGAGTGAAGACCGGCGGTGCTGAACTAGGGGGTGTCATGATTTCCTGCCAAAAATAAATCGCATGGATATATTTATTGGATTAATCATACCGATGACGCGACTCTTTGAGGTAAATCGTTGCATTTATGCCTCGTTAAAGGTCTGTATCTTTAAACTGGGTCAATAAATCAGTACGAGATGTATTCCAATTTTTTTTTCCACCTTCTTCAAAATAAATATACAATTTTATCGCCCTCCACGAGCATAGATTTCACGGCTTTAGGACTTCACAAACTTACAAAAATGTATTCTATAAATGATTAAGTACCTGTGGAGTGAGCGGAGCACCGTCGGGAGCGCAAGGTTCGACGATAAGCGATGGGAACAATCCCCTCTGGCCATTTAACTCTCCTTCCCACCATCCGTCGTCAACGTCGTGAGGCTCCTGTTTAATGACCCTCAAAACATCGCCTTCCAAGAAATTAAGTTCCTCGTCGCAAGTGGCGTCATAATCATACAGTGCGATGCAATACATGTGTCCGACCTCGGACAGGCCAGTATCGGCGACATCATTTTGCTTTAATGAAGAAAATTCAGCGTTATCGGGAGGTGGAGCGGCGTCAACGACGGCGGCGGGCTCCTCAGCTGGAGCGGCGTGCAAGTGGGCGTCCGGATCGACGGCGTCGTGATCGTCGATCGTGTAATCTACCGAGGAGAAGGATATCTGTTGAACGAGACCGGGACCGTGGGACGCGAGACCACCGGTCGGCGCTGCTGGCTCTCTCTCGACGTCGAGATAATTCTGCGGCACGAAACCCTCCTCTCCCCGATAGTTTCTGGCACGCAGCCAACCGTCGCCGTCGCCCTCGCCCACTACTTCCAGCTGCTCGCTTTCGACAATCGACAATTCGTCGGGGTTTTGTGCCTGAAGAAAGAAAAATCAATTTCTTGATACAGAAACAAATAACATTTTTATTTTTTTTTTTGCAATTAGCAATGTCACTTGTTCTACTCCGGACTTGATATTGCACGCCGAGATCCGCGTTAAAAGTGAATAAACTATTGTTTTTTGCAACAAAAAAAGAAGAAAAGCTCAACGATATATTGTCTTGTTTACTCACTGTATACGAATAGAGTGCTGTGCATTTGTATATCTGCTGAATGGAAGGCACCTCCGAGGTCTCCGGTGCCTCGGCCGCGTCGTCCTTGTTCTCGTTTTCCCAATCTACGGAAGTGGGATCGTCCCATCCAGCGGTGAGTTCTTCTATCCGCTGTTGTTCTTGCTGCAGTAGCGCTGTGTTACAACAAAGGACGATATAGATTTTTCGATTTCCACTTTTATCGTTTGCACCGCCTTATCCAAAGGGATCAATTTTTATTATCTTGCTCACCATCGACTTCGGCGCTATCGTGCCTCTCCCTCTCTTCCGTAGCCGCATCCTCTTCTTGCTGGAGTGACATGGTGCGTCCGCTGTCGGGTCGCTCCACCGTCGTCAGGTCGCTTCCGCCGTCGCCGTCACTGTCGTAGAAAGAGTCGGAGGACGGATGTTCCTGGGAACAAGAGCGACGAAGTTTATTTTCTAGTTTACTTTTTTTATTTTTATAAAAGCTTATCGCGACACGCCTCTATTGGGATTTTGCTTATAAGAAGAAATCTTTACCGCTGCACCAGACGCATCGGTCCGGACCGAGAGTGAACTGGCGGAGCGCGGCATGTCATGGACGCTCAGAGTCTCGGCCTCTTGTATGAACTCGTCCACATTGACTGAACGCCAAAAAAAAAAGACAAAGAATTACATTATTCGAATGTCCATAATAATAGAAATATATATATACACATATCGAAGACAAACCTCCGCCCAATCGGAGACATTCGATCCGCGCTTCGGCAACCATTTTCGCAGTCTCAGCTCGTCGTATAATCTGCTTTAATTCGTCGATCTTTGTATCCAAGTCGGGGCCGTTCGGATCATTCGGGTCGGTCTAAAAAATAAAATAATTGTATTTTATCGTTTCACACCGAAATGCGGTTGGAAAATTTTTTTTAAATGAAGCTCGAAGTCTCTTTGACGAGGCAGAAAAAATGCCCTACAAACCGAAGACGAACCTTATGTCCTGAATCTCTGATTTGCTGAAGAGCTTGACACTTTCGTGTGCTCTCCCTTATGCTGTTGACCTCACGAGCGATTTTCGTCGACCATCGTCGAGCTTCCTTTCCTAGTGTCGTTGCGGCCGAGTGATCGGCAGTTACTCTAAATATTGAAAAACAAATTATTTTACAGATATTTCCTTTACCGTCAATGAAATTTAAACCCATGTCAGCGGTTTAGTATCCCTTGCACGGCCGGGTGTAAAAAAATGTGCTGTTATTTATTAATAATTTTGCGTCGAAAGGGTAAAATTACTCACCTATCGACCGGATCACTGTCGCACGGCTCAAATTCATACTGTATGTGAAGCTTTAATACCGGATAGTAAAGACAGCAGCATTGTATATTGTATTCTCTCGTTAGCTGCTGGGCTTGATCACGTATTTTACCAAAGCTGTTTTGCGTCGCGATGCAAGTGAGTAGCTCTGTGCGGCCCATAAGCGTCAAATATTCTGTTACTTTTTCATATACACCGTGTTCTAAATACTGAAAAATAATACAAAAATCCAACGATAATTACATCGAATTTGATTTAAAAAATAATAACTTAGCTTCTTTAAATCCATTTTTGTAAACGTACCTGCATGGTATTTTGCAGATCTATTGCGTAATATCTGTTTTGATGGGCATTGGCAGCGGCGAGGCTGAGCAAATAATCGTTTCGTGCACCCGTTGATTTTTCTTCAAGAGCGTCCCGTTTTGAGCTCACCTGCTCACGAGATATCATATATTTATAGAGCATTGAGCGAGAAGTAACATTTTTTTAAATCAGATAAACGTGAAATAATAATGTTGCATCACCTTAGCACTGTTCTTCTGTAGAGACGTTATCGATTGAAAGAACGAGCCTTTCTTCTTCTTCAATCTACGAATACAACGCATGTATTACAGTACACGCTGTTAATGCAAAACAGTGAAGACGATAAGATCGCGATTCTATAAACTAATAATGGCTCCTCGCGTACGTACTTCTCTTCAATGTCTTTCGCCTTATCGCGCACGTCGTGCGCACTGTGCTCTTCGTCAAAGTACAACTTCTTTGTCTTGTCTACTTCTTGTACGCATGTTTGCAGCTCCTTTTGTACTATCATCAATTGGTCGATCGCCTGCGAGCAGTATTATTTTATATTGAAATTCGATTAAAAGAAAATTAACGCACCCAACCAAAATCAGAATTTTTACCTTTTTTGCTACTTGCACTTTGTGCATCTTCAATACTTTGGCCTCGTCCGCAATTTGTTGTTGAAATACCTCTACCGCTGCCAGCCGAGCCCTCGCCAGTTTCTCGTTCTCCTCCAGAACGGTTCGCCACACGTTCCACACGTTCCTTTAACCAAAAGAGAGATATGTAAGATTTTTTTTATCTTCGGGACTTCGAAAATTACATAAAGATAGCGAAATGTTGTTTACCATCTTTCGTCCGAGCCATCGACTTTTAGATCCGGTATATTCGGAATTTTTTTGTTTAGGTACGCCGACGATATTTTGAGCAATGCCTGCAACAAAGTCGACGATTGTTATCTCACATCTATGTCTTTGCGCATAATGTGAAGTTACAAACAATAGAAGAATTACCTCAGAGTAGGACTTTTCGATGGCCGATTTTTTAATCGTAAAGTTGCTGCAACAGGGCATTAAGAAAAATTCATTGGCTTATTTCGAAACCGATGGAGCCTATGCACGAATGCGCTTATCGGTAAAAGTACTGCATATATATACGTATACTATATACATCCGTAAATGGGACACGAAGATTTGACAAAGTTTCTACAAATCACTTATAAGTTCGAACGACGATTCGCAATAACATGAGGTGAAACTACAGGTACGGATGAGGTAAGACTAATTTACAATTAATTTAATCATGTAGAAGGAGTGAGGTACGCGAAAGTGCAAGCCCGTTTCGGAGCTTTGAAAATGGCGTCGATGACATTGATTCCCTCGGACCCGTATTGCGCACTGCACGTTACACCGAGAGCCCAGTTCTTCGATTCACGAATTGCTCGGAACTTTCGCTAACTATATATACATACATACATATAAAAACTAAACTTAGAACTAACATCGAGATTTTCCATTTCTATCGTGCACTCTTAAAATTACAAATATTATATCGAAGAGATCTGAATATGCCGGCCACCCCCTCAGAGCTTGGGGGCCGTCCGGTTCTTCGACACTTCCGGTATAGCCAATTTTCGACGTTACATTAAATCGGTGACAGCTTGCTTCTTTTAAATGAACGGAAGGCGTGACCTCGAAGACTTTTAAAGATCTTTGCCCGCAGAGTCAGCTCGGCTTATATCATATAACACTTCTACTACTACTGCTACTACTACTTGTACTGCAATACCGTAAAGAGGCTTAGACTGTCTTAGCTGACTTGAATATTCGAAGAGCTTACCGGATGTCTTCGAGAAGGTCGCACTCGTGCTGGTTTTTTGCTTGTAATTTAGCCGCCTGTTCCGTGTGAACATTTTTAAGGAATTTCGCGTAATTTCCCTACGAAATAAATTAAATTTCAAAATAAATCTCACCATCTTTTTCGATCGATTATAGTGAATGAAAAAATAAAAATGCTTCCCGCATCGCCCTTTAAAGTTACTCGTCGAATCGATTATCGTTAACGATTTAATTACGGGGCAACGGAGCGCATCGGCGCACCCCGGTAGGTGTCAATGATTCTCAGTCGAGGTCAAAATTAAACGAGAAGCTTCATTGAGCTTGACTCGACAATAGCGCAAAGTTTCTCTCGTATTATAGTATTTCCCGAGAGCTAGATTCGATATATAGAATACAATGCGCCAGGGCCTTTGCCCCCTGACATGTATTTTCAGGTCAAGTTTTGTCACCGATTCGATCGTCGGCGGGCGCCGAACCAGGCATCGATTTCCTCGAGCCCGCTCAGGGATTCCTGGTGCAACCGTGTATACTATATAGCACGCGGATAAAGGTCGTTCAAGCTTTTTCGAATCTTTTACAGTCAAGTCATAATTAACATTCACAAAAAAAAAACCGATTTTCGAAAGCCGATAAAACGAAATTTTTTGCTGACAATAACAGGATGATATTGATATTAGACAAACGTATAACCCAAAAAGGACTTTAGTACAGCAGATTTGAAGTTGTAACGAGCAGGGTCACTGAGATTACTTTTCGATCGATTTTTCAAATTTTTTTCTTCAATAAAAAAATTTTAATAAAAATCGCTTTGAATGAAGCTTACTTTTCTCGGGGGCGGCTGCATGCTGGACGAGCTGCTCGGCAGCCTCACCACTGTGTAGCCCGTGGGTACTTTGTCCGACAAAATACTCGCTCACTCCACGCGAATCCGTATGGTACTGGCCTCTCGCCCTCGTCTTCGGGTATTTATTGATCTATCCGGCGCCTGCGTTTTCGCCAAGGCGGGTATATCGCCCGAGTAGCCGGCCCGTTACGCATGTGCCGCCTCGAACTATACACCCACCGCCCACGCATCCCGAGAATCCTCAACGTCTTCACCGACGTTGAGGAAAAATCTCGCGCAGAAGGATGGAAGATTAGACGTTCCCTCACGACTTATCGGCCGTTGAGACTTCGTTACCAGCCGCAGTCGCAAAAGAGCCGCGAAAGAGAGTTTATCTGCTGGAACTCTAGAAAAATCGATGGTCTCGCGGGACACGAGAGAGTTTAATTAAAAGTAGCGTAAAGTAGAAGGAGACGAAGGTAGCGTAATTAGGTACTCGCTTGAAGTAGATAAAAGTTGTCACTCTGTTTCTGTAATGAAGCAACTGAGAGGGCAATTCCAAAAGCAAGCGATACAGTGATTGTTTATGTACGCGATCAATTTTTTTTATCCGAATAAAAAAAATATGTAAATATATATATATTTCAATAAAAAAATTATATTTTATTGAACTATTTATGTAATGTATAGTAACTTGTTTATGACCAAAACTAATTGATGAGCAGACAATTGGCTTTTTAGGAATCTCTTTGAGGATTATGTCTACGAAATTACGGCGAAAAATGCATTTAAAAGCGAAGTAGTACCCAACTTTATTAATTGTATAAAATGAAAAAGAAAAGCCGCCCCTCCTCTATAAATTACACGACGGAGGACAAATTGCAGCGATATGTCGTCACATAAAACATCGAATTTATGTACAAAAGCGTATCGATGCACCGTGGTTCGCAACTGTCTCTCAATCTTTCTCTCTCGAAGACGCTCGACTCTCGACACCCCATTCGTTCGCGTCTCGCGTCCTGGTTCACTCGGTAGTTAATCGTAAGATATAATCTAAGGCAATTTTACCCACTTACGCTGGCTATCACATTGGGCTAGTATTTGACAATTTAATATCGTGTCGAGCTTGACGTTTCGCATCACCGTCGGATAAGGTCACGGCAATGCGTCGGTGAAAGTCCTGCCGGGAACGTGATAGATGACTATAATCGACTGTCATACGATTTTGATGAATTTTCATAACGACAATAACGATAATTAGATAAATAATTATCGCGATCAACCAGAATTTCAAGCGAGTTCATATTATCTCGTCGGGCAGCAATCGACGGAGATCCGGATCGGGAAAGAGAACGGCACCTTCGGCCTCGTGATCCGCCCCGACGGGAAGCATCGGTTCCGGTGTCGGTACTGGCTCGGTTCCTTGTAGAAAAGCTATCGCGTTTATTGGATTTCCACCGGCATCGAGGGCCGGGTCGGCAGTTGCTTCGGCCAAATTCGTAACAGACTTGGACTTTACGCACTGAAAGTCGACGTGACGACTCTTGGCTTCCTCCTTCTCCCACGACATGTGTATGAACGGTCTTTGAACGTAGTTGTATATAACTTCGGCACGTCCCCCGGCGCGTTTCTTGACCTTTTCCTTGTATGTCGGATAGCCCTCTATACCAAGTCGGATCTTCTTCAAACCTCGCTCCTTCATCACTTGTTTCGCTACGTCGCGATTCTCTATGTACTTGAAGAATCGATACATCGCCGTACTGTTGACCGCTGCACATGAAAAATAGAAAACAACGAGAACGTCCGTGAAATTATTTATTTATATCGTGGATGTGGGAGCGTAATTCTCAAAGGGCAAACATGCGCTGGATCGATCGTTAAAACTGTAATTCAAGCCGCACAACTTGGAAGTGATTTCGAGAGAATTTATTTATTTGTGTATCTTTATTTCCGAAAGTATCATCATCGTATAATCTACAAATTGATGCTTATCGAATGCAAAAAAATCTAAAATTCACTTACTCTGTGAATATTCCTCGCCCATTTGCGGCGGATACTCCTCGTCCCAATCGACCGCGTCGTCTTCGAGTAGGACGACTATGTGACATTCGCGATCTCCCCTTCGCGCGCTGTTGACCATCAACGGAAGAATGAGATCTTCGAGAAAAACCTCGAATTGGCAGCGTGC
This sequence comes from Ichneumon xanthorius, assembly GCA_917499995.1. Taxonomy (NCBI): domain Eukaryota; kingdom Metazoa; phylum Arthropoda; class Insecta; order Hymenoptera; family Ichneumonidae; genus Ichneumon; species Ichneumon xanthorius. The sequence goes on along the minus strand of OU824202.1, from coordinate 4,522,205 downwards.
TCCTTCGTTGGACAACTCGTGTAACAATCCTCCTGCAATAATATCTACTAGTTTCCAGAGCTCGCGAGATACGGTAAAACGTAGTTCGGATGAGCGACCAATACTCACTCAGATTTTGGCATTTGACGGTACTGGCGTCGAAGGGAACGAGAAGATAGTCGCAAGCTTCGCGCAATTCTTGAACGGTTACAGTGGGAGGACAGCGGATCACACCGCCTTTGTAATACTCGAGAATAGCGCGGAATACCATCGCCGATATGCCGTCGGCGACCTCGTACTCGCCACGCTCGTTTGGCTGGGCAAATTCGATCCCGGAACTGAACATTCGGCCGAGCATTGTGTTCGGGTGAGCGGTGAAGAGAGCAGGATCTAGAATAAACCTAGGAATAATACAGCATGTTATTTAAAACTACTGTTGTTATATATTTTTACATAGGATTCGTATATACAATTTTTCTTTTTTAAACAGACGAATACGTCACTGATAAATTCTCACCTCGTGTTATCAACGATGAGTGTAATTCTGTCGTCGCTGCCCTGTGGATTGCTCATTCCTACGGTCGAACTCGCGGACGCAAGACCATCGCGGCTCGGATTTTGTTGATTCTTTCCCATCGTTATTCCCGAACGTAGTCTAAACATAAATTACATTGCATTCTTATCCAAAGCACCCTGCAGCTCACGATTTTTGTCGAAAGTGTCTCGGCTATAACAGCTGAAGAGTGTTTGAACATTTTTTAAAACTGCAATACAGGGTTGATATGCGCAGCGAACATACAAAGCGCAGTATTAGGCGAAACGATTTGTTTTTCTGAGAAAAAACCTACCTTACGATCTTAATCTCGTTCGAGGCAACGCGAATGAAATGTAATTCCGGCGTAAAAAATACTGTTTTATATATATATATATATATACATATACATATCTATATACGTGTATATATAATTATATCCAAAATGAGTGTCAGAGCATTTTTGTATGGATAAAATTTATGAAAAATTATTAAATTGAACTCTGGCTCCTGTCCCTAAACTTTACTGCACGCGGCGTCACATCTTCCTTTTTCATTACCTGTTCCGATGTGCTAGATTTGCGCTTTGCCTTTTCGTATCGAATGTATGGTAATGTTGTTCGTTGCTTCCATCCTTCTGTACCAGACAAGATTTTGGTTTGGACGAGCCACCACAACTACATGCAAAACAACCACATGTCCTTACTAATCTGGCTACCTCCTTTCAAGCATTATTTAATTCAACTCTACTCATATCCTAGACGGAAAAAAAAAATATATATATATATTTTTTTTTTTTTACAATTCTGTCTGTGTCGAATGTAACTTTTACCGGACATCTCTACTTCATTTTGTAGCCTTTTTGAGATTGCACACTGCAACGAGACGCGACAGTGATCGGTATAAAAATAATACTAAAATGCCTACTCTATGCCTGTACGGTGTCTACCATTTCGTTCAAAATCATTTACATGGGACTGTTATTCCAAAGCCAATTCAATTTATCGTCAAATCGTTTGGTCTTTGAAAATATACCGGCCAATCCAAAATTTGTCTCAGTATCAATACGTCTTCCAGTCGAAAGAAAATGTTAAATGCATGCGGTATTGTAAAAATTTTCATCATACGCGTCACTGGTGACTTGCGCTGCAGATAACACATCGCATTGGTCTTAAGATACAAAGAAGGGTCTAGCTATCGCTAAAAGTCCCTGAGTAGAAAAAAAAAAATAGATAAATAAAGTAAAATAAATGTACAAGCAGTGAAATTGGTCGGTCAACGAGCTTAGGAGCATGCTGCCAACCTATAGATAAAATATACGTATCAAAATGCATGTCTGTATGTCTAACGATGAAAGTGAAATATTTGTCACTGAACAATAAATGTATAATATATACTAGAACTCTTGGTGCTAGGATTTCGAGGTGAATAATTAATATACGTTTGTATAGTATGGACAGTAGCGCAATATTATAGAAAAGGTAGTTATAGCGGATCTAGGCCACGGCTCGAAAATAATTTGGGATATACGTACCAGAGTTTGTGTTTTTTTTTGTTTCGTTTGTTTGTTTGTTTTTATTTTCTTTTCTTTTCTTTTTCTCTCTCTCTCTCTCTCTCTCTCTCTCTCTCTCTCTCTCTCTCTCTCTCTCTCTCTCTCTCTGTTTCTCTCTCTCTCTCTCTCTCTCTCTCTCTCTCTCTCTCTCTCTCTCGAATGTGCAAACTTTTCCTCACCTAAATCTGTTCTTGTAAAATCTGGGTCGTCCTTGTCCATCCGTCTCTTTACCGTCAGTCTCTGTGTCGCTGCTGCTGTCTTGCAGATAATTTAGACGATCCGCCGGATTTGACATATCAGACCAGCTGAACAAAAGAAATATTTACCACTAACGTTAATGAACGATATGATGAACATCTCGACGGATTTCATTGGTACTGTTAATCAAATGACCCGCTCACAATGCGGTTTGCTTTTTTATTTTTATTTTCTTCGTCGTTAAACTAGATGGCTAACTTGGCTATTAATAACTCTCAATTTGTTGATCAGACACGAAAGACGTTAGATACAGTGTGGATAAATAAGTAAAGCGATTGACTGTAACGTGAGGATTGTTAAAAAAATAAATAAGTCGGAAGCTCTCCGCTCGAAGTGAAGTGGTGCTTTTGCGAGTGTCGGGATTGTGGATCTCAGCAGCAAAATATATTAAATTTAATAATAAAGTGTGAATACAAAATACTTCATCCATTGTTCCCGACCGCTTCGGTCATACCTCCGTGCGTCATTTTGTTTGTAGTAGATAATGGCAAAAAAAAAATAGTTTCGAATACAAGTACAAAAGCTTCGTTGTACTTACTCGTCGTAAACGGGCAGATACCAGCCGAGCTTCTTTCTAAACCACTTCGGTGATGAACAAATTTCGATGCCGCAGAGTTCAAAATTAACGTTGGTCGACTTTTTGAAGGATAGTCGCATCCCAAACCGATCAAAAGCAATAAACTGACCTTACGTGTGAAACTATACACATGAGAGTTGATGACAGTGTGTGTGTGTTTAGAGTTTATCCCCAGACCGGAACTGAAACCTTTCGTGCGATGTTGGCAGACTGCTTTTCGAATGACGTCGTAATATTTCATGATCAAACCATACGTAATATCGAGCGTTCTATTTCAATTTATAACTATTTTTAAGCAATTAAGAGGATGATAATTCGAAATTGTAATAGTTTCTAAGTCGTGTACCCTTTGTTCCTTCATTCATACGTTTCTGATTACTCACTCTTAAACTGGCAGTGACGTCACGCAGAAACATTTCAAATTTTTGTTGTGGCGTCACTTCCGATTTTAACATCATACCGAAAATACGCCAGCCCAGTTTGGAAATCTCATTTTTCGACCGGAAGTGACGTATTTCCGATATGGAGTCACTTCCGGTAGAAAAATTTATTTTCAAACGGAAGTGACGTATTTCTGGTATGACGTCATTTCCGGTCGAAAAATGAGATTTCCAAACCGGAAGTGGCGTATTGTCCACAGTAGCTTTGAAGCGCCATCTTCTATAGTAATATAAGGTCTCTGATAAGGTTCATACATATGGTCTTTCTCCGACCTAGTTACTTTTTGGCTGAAATAAGTTTAGCCAATGATACCCTACCATCTTTATTTACTAGTAGTTGATTGATATATATACATGCCATATCTCATCCTTGGACCATATTCGGTCTATAAACAAAACATGCATGTCTTCAGCTTTGCTTTAACTCGCTCTCTTATTCTTCTCTCCATAGAATGCTGTCCCCTACAGCCTTCAAGCTGCTCGCAATTTCCAACTGACAGTGAAAGGCGCCCGCAATCAGCTCATGTAGCTGAGTATAAAAAAAAAGAATGATTTACAGTTTCAACCTGCGAGCATCTTGCAGGTAACATTGAAACGCATTACGGTGTCGTCAGCGTGTTTCAAATTTCGTACACAAAATGATACCTCCGTGAAGTTAGCCGTACAATTTTAACTAATTAAACTTTTTCTTTTTGTAATCAATTGGTGGTCGTTCGGTGGTGATTGGTGGCCTAATTAAATCGTTTGGTAGTCAAGGGTTTTTTCAAAAAATCAAAATCAAAATTTTGTGTGAAGTTAGCCGATTTTTTATTTTTTTTCGCCAAATTCTATTTTAATTTGTCTTATTCGAAGCGCAATCGTTTGGTGGTCACGATTATCGCAATTAAAACGTTTGGTGGCGAACGGTTCCAATAGAAAAGTAGAAAAACTGTTTTTTCACTATTTGCCGGTATCGGTCATATGACCGTGTAAAGACAGCCGAATAAATGACCCATGTATTTTTTGATTGGCTTAGGCAGAGGCTTAGGCTGGATCTACGATTGGCGTCACAGCGTCGATGCAATGCGTATTGGCCCGAGCGCCATCATTGATTCTAATAGCCTCATATATCAACGCGTCTACAATTCCGAGTGCTCCAATTTATTTGCAACGTTGACGTTTCATTCAAATAAGTACGAGATATTTATTCAGTAATGCGACATTATTCATTTATTTCAATATACTTTTTTGGCCTCGAAATCGCCCATAAATATACGCTCCTATTTTGAGAAAAGTTAATTTTTCCGATCCGTGAGTGCTCCGAGTCACGTTAACGCGTGTTCTCAGATTCATGATTGTTACTTTTAAAGTCAACAATGTACAAATCGACTGATTATAATGATAATTATGAGTATGCTGATACAGATTTAATGATCTTATTACAATTATTTTTTATCGTTTTCATTTAGGAATGCTGCGGTTCATCTGAAACTGGGACATCGGCAGCATTGCATTTGGATTACACTGCACCAAGATGGATCAAATGGACAATTGGAAACATTATCCCACCGTCACAGCAATGTCACAGAAGGGATTGGCTTGCTGCTGGTTTCTAATATCATTATTGCTGTTGCAATACATGGACATGCCGTAAGTCTTTTCTTCTATCAATCTTTACTTGTATATACCAAATAGTGCTTGCTGGTAAATAAAAATTATTCAATAACCTGGCTGACGTACAAAACCTATTTTTTTCAAACCACTTTATTATGTAGAAATGTTTGTTGAGTAAGACAGGGATAAAATTTAGAATGGGTCGCATATCTTAGGTTGGAAACAGGACCGGAATTATATTGCAATAGTGTCCGCATCACAACTGATAGTCAAGGTGGAATTTTATTCAACAAATACTGGTTATCTATACGCTTACACTGGAACTAGAATTATAACGTTATTCATGCTACGCAAAGTTACACTACTGATAATTTTCATCGTTTCAACAATGAATAAGTTAAATATGCAATATGAAATTTCGTATCTAAATTGTTATAAAAATGTTGTTTATCACTCGGTGCAGAAACAATCACTTTTCCGACTGCTTTGCATGTGGAAAACTGCCTCTGTGATGAAAAATTTTGTACATCCCTTGTACGAAACACTTTTTCTAGCGAGTGTGAGTTTGCAGTCCTCGCCTTTGGCACGTGCTGCAAACTCACACTCGTTAGAAAAATGTTTTTCGCCCTCATGGAGTAATGTACTATTACTACTTCGTTATTAAAACGATGAAAATTTTTGGTTGCGTAACTTTACAGAGTATGAATGTAGTTATAGTACTGGCTCGAGTGTAATCATATCAATAAACAGTAGTTGTTGGAAAATTACACTTTGGATTTAATAGGATTGTTATATAGTATAGAACTTTTCTTCTTGCCCATCATTTCTGTGAGATGAACATTAGCAGCTGACGTTTATCCCTGAATATTAGTTCTGACGCAGACACTATTACAGCATAAGTCCAGTCGTATTTCCAGCTCAAACTATGATGTCGATTGCAAATTTTACCCCCAACGCACTCAACAAATATTCCTACTCGACAAAATAATTTGACGGAAGCTTTTGTATTTGAGTTAGGTTATTAAGTAATTATTTTTACCTCCAAGGCCTTTTTCCATCCCCCTTTTTCTATTTATTCTAGTTTTCCGCCAAAAACATACCATTTATTCAGTTTTGACTAATAAAATATCTTGCACGTTATGGTGTTCAATATATACGAATAAATAAAATAAGATTGCAGGAAAAATTGGACGATACATACAGCGCTATTCTATACATTGTTGCATTGTTCTTCCCGCGCATAAAATTTCCCGACTAGACACGTTCCCATTATATTGGTATTTTAGAGTTGTTTTTATATTAACTAAGTTCTTGGGCATATTAAATAAAATATTAGGTTGCTTTGGCTGAGTGTATTGAAAAGAGTGAGTATAATAATAATTGTGATAATTGCATACAACTGATTGTTTAATTATAAAACCGAGATGGTCTTGATTATAAAACATAGATGCTCCTGCAGATAATACATAACCAAAAAATTACTTTTTTCAGCGACAAGGAGAGCATCTCCCATTCTAGATAAGGAATACTTGTTCTAAATAAAAACATTAATTTATATTTTTTTCAGAAGATTCGGAAACGGGAATAAGAGACTCGGTTGTGATCAACACGGCAACAGGCCAAAATGTAATCTTTGTGCTAACGACAGTTCTTACGGTGAGGATACATACATTGTTATTCCCAATTGCAATTACATGACCAGTTTTTTCTATCGATGTCAATATTTTGATTATGAATATTTTGTTGATCAGGAATCTTCGGCATCATGCCTCGTAAGGCAGCTGTTTCAAAGGATCAAGCAATTGCTGTTGTTAAACAGTACATGCAGCATTTTCTTACACACGCGCTTCCAAAGTATACGGACGATGTGTGGATCCAAATGAGTCGAGATTTCGATGGAAAATGGAGTCCTCATTCCGTCTATACAAACGTCCGCGAGGATAGACGACAAATCTTAAGCATCGCTAGATCGGAATTGGGGATAGCCGTAGAAGAATTCGCACCATTGCAAGATTATAATCTAAGCAACGGAGACAATTCAGACAAAGATTCTGTTTCGCCGAACGAAGAATCTGTATCATCGCAAAATGAAGAGGGAAATGGATATGACACGTTCGATTTAGTCTTCACGAAAGACGAATGGGATTCGATGAAGCCAGGTGACCCGGTTATCTACAGAAACCGTAAGCGCAAGGTCCTAAAACGGGGAGTTTGGACAAACGTGATCGCTCCCGCCTTTTGGAGGCAGTTTCGGATGCCTTGTGCATTCTCGTTCAAACGAGCGGCCGTTGAATCGTCACATGACGATCTTCAATACAACATCAAAATAACAGGAACGTGTAAAGACCCTGACTGCTCGAATGTCTTCGAGGGCAAAGCTGTCGTAGATGCAAGTAACGAGGGATTTGTCATGGCAGTCCGAGCGCGGGACACAAGATATTCAAGGCATGCCGACGTGAAACGCCCATTAAACGGAGAACGCCGGAAGGAAGAACGGAAAAAAATTATGGCAGAAGGTTCCTCTGGGTGACGAAAAAGGCAAGCGCGCGAGAACATGAAGCCCGGAGATACAGAACCGCCACACCTGCCTCGCGACGATGCTGTACGTCAAGCGAAAAAGGAAGCTGTCGATGAGGAACTGGGAGTGAAGCCGACAGACGGACGTGATCTCATTCGGACAATTGAAGAAATGAACATGGATCCTCAGAACCGTGGTGTGATAAGCGCCGTTAGTTCCAAACCTTTTTACACGTTTTACGGTCTTCCAGCGCAACTTCACGCTTATAAGGAATATTGCCGAGCGAACAAAAGATCTAGTGTGATCAGCATCGATTCCACTGGCAGTCTTGTGCATAAATTGCGACGTCCCAATGGAGATTCCGCGCATATTTTTTTATTCGCTATTGTCGTAAACTTCGAGGGAACCACTGTGCCTGTTAATCAGATGATATCCGAAAGAAACGAGACGGAGTTCATAGAATTTTGGCTGAGACAGTGGTTACGCAGCTCAGCGCCGAAGCCAAAGGAAGCCGTATGTGACTATTCGCGGGCACTTTTGGTAGCCCTTAGTTTAGCGCTCAATAATCAGACGATAAAGGCATATATAAACGATTGCTTTGCGACAGCAACCGGAAGAAACGATAAACAGGAAAAACCTTCGACGATCATCAGGATCGATGTAGCACATCTAACGCACCTCGTTTGCCGATGGGAATGCTTTAAAAAAGTCTCTCACGCTGCAATCAAAGAGTTCTACATTCGCTGCGTCGCTTTGATGGTGAATTGCCAAACGGTTGCCGATTTTGAAAAAGTTTTCGTTCTGACCAGTATCGTGGGACTGCAAACATACGATGATGCTGAAGTGGATGCTTTTTTCGTGAAATCGACCCACCAAGCGAGAAAAACCTTGGAGGGCTATATATCTGATGGAGGCATCGTGGAGCAACTGGATATAATCAAAGCGAATATCGAGAAAATTGATGACAAACTGCGCGATAATGATGTGTTCGAACAAAAAAATATTGATGGGAAATCTGCAAAGATTATTCGAGAATGGGAGAAGCCATTAGATTCTGGGTCTCCCATAGAACGGTGGATTCGGCAACGATTAGCTATGGCTAAAAAGATGATACCCGGAAGCGAAAACTCAAACGATAATTTCAACGCGTTCCATCTCCCTGATTTTATACACAATCTGTCGCTGCTTTCTAAGGAATTTCCATTATGGACTGCCGCGACACTTCCGTATCATGCTCCGCACGCGTCGTCAAGTTATGTTGAAGGATATTTTTGCGATCTTAAAACGAGAGTTCTGATCAATCCAAAACCTCCGATGCGTGTCGATTACTTTCTGAGGCAACAATTGCGTGATATTCTCGGGGCAATACCGATAATTAATTCCAAGATGCTGAATTACGTAATGAAATCGTCTAACAAGGCTTCGATAGAAAATCCGGATATCGATAAAGCCGATATCGTTACAGCCGCTATTGGCAGTCGAGAAAAAAAGAAAGAGTCAACAGATCCATTAAATCCATCGTCGGAAGGCAGAAAAGACGTGAACTACGTAGAGACGGGCTTGACAGATAAAGTAAACACTGGAACAAGTATTTTCAACGATTCAGACTTGAAGGCAGTGGAAGACTGGAGGAACAAAGCTCAAGGGCGAGTTAAGATCGGGAGTGACGATTGGAGTGATGAGTCGATTCGCATGGAATGCAATGCTTCACTCGATGATGATAGGGCCCTGCTTTCTCACTCAATTTCGTTGGATCACTCGTATTATCAAACCGAGAAAAGAATCGAAAAATCGAATGGAGCGACTATTGGAATGGAGAAACCGGATAGCGCAACAGCAACGGGCATAATGTCGGAACAAAACTTCGAAATCAATGAGATCGACAGATTAGTGTGCCCGACGTTTCACATGGATGACCTGGATGGAACAACAGCAACAGGCGCAATGTTGGAACGAAATCTCGAAATCAATGGGTTCGACGAATTAACGTTCTCGGCGTTATTGACAGACAGTCTCGATGAAGCAATAGCAACAGACCTAATGTCAGGACGAAACCTTGAAATCAACGAGATTGGCGAATTAATGTTCTCGGAGTTTTGCACAAATAACCTGGATGGAGCAACTGGAAAAAATGTAATGTCGAAAGAACAAAACTCAGATGGAACAACAGCAAACAACGCAATTTCGAAAGACGATCTGCCTGCGATAAGAACGAGTAAATACTTCAAGCCTTATCCGGAAATTCGACAAATGAATCAACTGCTTAGTGAGAATAAGAAACCATTCTTACTACCGAACGGCAACGGAGTCAAAAGGCCGTGGGAGATTGATGGCAAGCAGTATTTTGTAATCAATACATGTGCTTTTGATTCGTTGGTCCACGTTCTTATGACGAGTGCTATTGATGATCTCCGCCATGCATTAATTTTAGAACAGTCGCAGAATATCACGTTGAAGTTTGTTTCGAAATTCGTCAATAAAGGCGTGACTACAGAACTTCTTCGAAACCGAGCGAAAATTCTAAAAAATTGCTTTCCGGCCGAAGCTCAAGTAAGAACAGACCTTCGAGTACTGTCGTATACCGTTGACGCTTGGAGCAGTATTGAATACATGGCAAAGGTGTTGATGGCATCCGTTCCCAGTATGCTGATAACAGAGCAATGTACGCACTGTGAAGGCCGTTCATATTCACGTTCGTGCATAGCGCCGAATCATAATATAATAACAGCACAAGGTTTTGGAGTTTTGGAGCGAGCATTAGATTTCCATCCGGTAATCTACAACGTGAAATGCAACTGTTCCGGTCACTACACGCGTCTCAACAAATTGAACTCCCAACTTCTTATTGACCTGGACATTCGCGTAACTACTGATAAGGGTGCTGCAAAGTCAGGACTGCGATGTCGACTGAGGCAATTTCCAAAGATAATCCGCTTTCGCCAAGAAGATGAAACAAATTCTGCATACAGGTTAGATAGCAAACTGATTTTTAACCCTTTTAAACTGAAAAAAGTTATGTCTTCGAAATGTCGTACATTTCGAAGACATAACTTTTCGTACATAGAAGTAATACTGTTAATATTTTTTTATGTGTAACATATTTTCCAGCCTATCCGGTGTGATAGCGTTCAAACCAGGACACTTTGTCGCATATTGTCGACGGGCTAGCGGTAAATGGCAACTGTATAATGATCTCGACACAAAAATCAATAGTTGCAATGACAACGAACTCGTCGAGCCGCATCTTGCAGTTTATATTCGACAGCTATCGTAAGTACCATCATATGTAGAATGGCACGGTGCGTTACGATCCTTGCGCTTATTTAAATACCTTTCTGATAATCATCCTTATTATCCTTTCTTATATTTCTTTCAGATCGCATTCTCGAGCTTTTTGTCGAGCCAAAAATGATCAATTATCAATTAATAGGCATACAAATTTCATGTGGTTTTGAACTTTTCTAACAAAAAGTTTGTGCTCTGACTAGCTCCTACCATTTTTGAGCAATCGGGCTAGAAAGTTGTACACATAGGGATTGAGATCGCCCGATGATCGCTATTTAAATTGGTGACAAGTGATTTGAAATTTTTTATTTTATGAGATTTTCAATTTGTCGAATTTTACGAACCGTTATTTTCTTTTTGACGCGAATTTCCGTATGACATGTTGAGCCAAGCGTAATATAAGTGGGTGATTCACGATCAGTGGGAAAAAATATATCAGACATGGCCCCGAAATTACGAAAAACTGCAATTTGTATAAGGAATCTTTATAGTGAATATTGCAAACATTAGTGATTTTTGCATTTGCAAATGTCATATTTTTCAAATGCGATTATTTTTTTTATTTTACCGATAATGCTTCCTTCACGAGGAAGTCACATCATAACGGGAAATGATTCTTCATAGAAGCTTCGTATACAAACGTAGATTACATAAGGAAGGTTCCTGATAAATCTCGATTTTTACCTTTACACGCTTACCTGTACTATACTTTTTCACGGTGGCAGCGTTCAGGGAAAACCGGGAAAAGTCAGGAAAAAAACTTCATCAGTGTATTAAGAAAAAGTCTGGGAATGTCAAAATTGGTCCAGAAAATTGTAAATTGTCCCTGAACCTTCTATAAATTAATAAAAAGTTCATAAAAGGAAGCCTAGAAAAAAGGGAACATTTTGAAAAAATGGAATGTAAACATTAATACAATAGTTAGGCACTTTCATTTACTTCGTTATTTTTTTTATAAAAGTTAGATGATTGGTCAGGGAAAATTTTGAATTAGTCAGTGAAAAGTCGAAATTTTTTCGAAGACAAATCGGTCACCATGTTTTTACGTACATTATTATTCAAATCCTACTTTTTGTGTAACAGAGATGATCAAAAGGAGGGTGCTGAGGACGAGAGCCATAAAAATGCTGGTGCTGAACGAATCCGACGAGATGCTTAACAAGGGATTCAAGGAACAAATTTACGACGTCTATAGATGTCTGCCGCCCGCGACCCAGGTCGATCTCGTCTCGGCTTTGCCTCACGAGATCCTCGAGATCACGAGTGAGTTCATGACTGTGGCCTTATTCGCATTCTCGTAAAACGGTACGCGAATTCATCGATGTCGTCCCGATTGGCGCGAACGCATATTTGCCGATAAGCTAAGCTATCAATCCATAAGTATTAACTAATATTTGATAATCTATTTGTCGTTTCATTAATTTAGTGATGAGTTGCCTTTGGAGGGAATAAAACAGTTCTTCGTCGCCGTTGAGCGGGATGAATGGAAGTTCGGCACACTCTGCGATCTCTGCGACACTCTGATGATAACGCAACCGGTTATCTTCTGCAATACGAAGCGCAAGGTCAAATGGCTGATGGAAAAGATGCGGGAGGCAAATTTCACCGTTTGCTCGATACATGGAGACATGCCTCAGAAGGAGAGGACAACGTAATGTTCCGATCCCGACAAAGGTAAAACATCGACTACTTCGCGAATCATTGTTTTTTGTAATATATGCACAAAAAGTCCCACCTGTCGTGCTTGTAACGCGTGGCAAGAGTATTGCTTTTTAGTAAGGTGTGCGAGAAAAAAAATTGCGGATGCATAAATCGCTAGTTACTTTTTTCACACTTTTTAACACTTGTTACTTTTTCGCACACATTTTTAATATTCTAGTTATTTTTTCGCACGCTGTCGCCACGTTTCAAGCATAAACAGTGGGCATTTTTGTACAGTTGTTACAAGACAGTACATTACGATACTAGTGCGAAAAACTTTGTCTAATATAAAAGTAATGACGATGATTCGTTAATTAGGCCACCATTTTTTACCATTTTTTAAACAATATCGGCGGCAGGAACTATATGGCCTGATGTAATTATGATTATGATGATAATATCATAATGATGATTATGAATCAATCTCGAATGAGGAAGCAGACAAATTCTCTTGGCAAGATAAAGCTAAACTAATACAATCCGATCTAGCTACTTGTGTAAGATAAATTGATCGGCGACTAAAATATCTTAAAATTTCTTAATTCTGAAGATAGTCGACTCAAAGATACCTCCATTATTGATATATATTATAGAGTTGAGTGAACTCTGTTGTTAAGTGAAACTCAACTCTGTAATATATATTCATAATTGGTGTATCTTTGAAAGAATGATGTTCAGAATTAAGAGATTCATTTCGATTTGAGATTTTCGAACGCTTTTCACACGGGTATCGTATGAAATTTGATTTCACGAGGTGTGAAAATGGAAGTTTTACATACGCGGAGAGTACGCAAAATAACCATTTTCCCACCGAGTGATATAAAGTACAAAATTGTAATCGTACAAAATTCTCACCATCATTGTTCTTTCAGCCGAGTTCTAATCACGACCAATGTCTGGACGAGAGGTATCGAAGTGCAGCAGGTGTCCCTCGTAATCAACTACGATTTACCGAACAACTGTGAGTTGTACATCCACAGGATGGGCAGATCCGGACGTTTCAGCCGCAAGGGTGTGTCGATCAATTTCGTAAAGACAAACGATATCGGAATTCTTCGTGATATCGAACAATATCATTCGACGCAAATCGATGAAATACCAATGAATGTGGCGAATTTGATATAAGCGCCCTTTGGACGATACAGTGTCTAAAGAAGCAACACCAAAAACAAAACATTGTAAAGTAATGTAACACTCCCTTGACAGACTAATACGATAATAAAACGACATAAACAACAAATGTTAATTGGACGGCTGAGATAGTTACTTTTCGAATAATAAACGCCGCGCGGAGAACGCGCATACGCCTTAGGAGGTTGTTCAGACCATGTGAAACACCTCCCTCCCCGATCATGCCTTGGTAACACAAACTGTAAACAACTTTTCTCAAGTATTCTGGCATGTACGGTTAAACGGAAAGTTTTATCGGAAGCCCACAAGATATCCCCTTCCGATGAAACTTTTCTTTTGACCGTACATGCCAATTCATGAGAAAAGTTGTTTACAGTTTTTGTTACCGACCGCGTTATTGCACGTGCTCTTAAGAGGGTTAACTACCCCGCCGGCTCTAAAGGACACTGGTGCACTGTTTTGGCTCTTCGTCGTCGTTCTCGCGGGGAATTAATTTTCTTTTCTCCCGTTAATCGATGGTCAACGGTCGTTCGGTATTCGTCATTGTCGCCCGATAAATCAATGACCAGGTCAGGACATCCGGAAGCTTTCGCGCTCTTGTTTCCTTATAAACGCGGTGCATGCCTCAGTGTCGACGATGAGGCGAGATGGCCCGACGATATTTCGTGGGTCCAGAACGGTTTCGAGGGACCCTTGAACGGGAGAATGGTTCAAAAGGATGAGAATACAAGCAGAAGAGGGCAACCCCTGCGACGATATCAGAGTGATTACAAAAAGGATAATCCCGTGAGTATACTGGGGTAAACAAGAGCCACACTTATGTACAGTATTTTTAATCTGTATTATTTTCATCGTAATGTAATCGTATTACATTATTTTTATTTCATTGTTTCATCTATATTTTTTATTGATATTTTATAATTATAGAAAAATTATTTTATGAGTTCCAGTAAAATTTATTCAATATTTGCGCCCATAAGTAAATGACTCTGTGCATTGTCAGAAGCTTATAGGTTTTTACGTGTGTTACACGAAATGTTTTGGAATTATTTTAGAAATATGTTCAAACTTGCAAATCTTACGAAATATTTTCATAACATACAAAAATAATATTTTGAAATGTTGTATCAAAATATTCCAACGAAACGTTTCTTAAATATTTCAGAAACATACTCAATCTTTCGACAAATCTGAAATATTTCTGAAACATAGTAATAAAATATTTTGAAATATTTTGATTTCATGTTTCATTCGAATATTTCTACGAATTTTCCGCGTGTGCGCGGGTGTGTATATGATAACATTTGGATTGGCAATGCAACCATTTACATTTTCCTGAAATGTTTTTCAAAGATTTCTGAAACATTTCAATGTAAGATTTATGAAGGGACAAGAAAATATTTTCGAAATATTTTTTAAACATTTCTTCAATATTAAAATAAATATTCTTCAAACCTTTCAAAAATATTTCATTGCTGTGCGGGTCTATAATTTACTTCTATTTACATGAATTTAGTTTAAATATAATCGGTTTTGTAAGTACTTAATTATATTTTATTTACAGACATTCAGCAGCTAAAGCTAGCAGTATAAATCAGCCGCAGGAACACATGTACGTCTCGCCACGTGTGTGCGTTCGCATAGCCGTTTATCTTATGTCCGGTGTATTTCTGACGGTGGAAGTCGAGTGAAACACGACAGTCCAGCAGACACTGACGGTGCAATTCAAAGGCGAATTAGCTTCATCCAGAACACCCCCGGTGAATGGTCAGCCGGTGCTCGCGATATGACTGTGTTCATCGTAGCTGCAGGTGGAATTATGGCTGAATCGCTGGCCACTCGAATTAGCGGCGAAGTGGTTCGGATAAGTGAAGAAATACGACTCCCAGGACAGCCGCGACGACGAGGAGCCTCTGTTGTAGTTTCGTAGAAACATTTTTCTCACTCGACGCGACGAGGAGCAAGTCAAGAATCCCACAATCCTCGACCGATTGTACACCGAGACTAATAGACACAATGTTCTCGGAGGTGCGAAAACATTCGCTCATAATTCTCATTTTTTTGCAAAGTCAATCAAGATGAACGGGGTAATTACTGACCATCTAAACTCCGCATGGCATTGAAAACAAAATAAGAATGTTAAAAATGGTGGAGGTATTGAAAGAACTGGGTTTGCAGCAAAGTGTAAAGTCGTAATTAACTAAACCAAGTATTATTTTATTATTTTGTCAAAGACGATGAAGGTGAGCGGCTCAATCATTGACCACCTAAACTCCGCATGGCATTGCAAATTAAAAAAGATTGCCAAAAATGGTAGAGGTATTGAAATAACTGGTTTTACAGAAAAGTTTCTATTCGTAATTAACTAAAACAAGCATTATTTTATTATTTTTTACAATTTTTAAATAATAAACTCTAGATACATGCAGTGGTAAATGGCTCGATTAGTGTCTTCCAATTTTGTCATGTAGCCAATATAGTGACCTAGCTATGGCCTAATCACTGACCAATGCTGTCTTGCGTCTGTGCCCAATTAGTGACCAGACATAACTCATCAGAGTGCTCATCGCGTTAACTGAAATATGTGAACAATAATGGAAGCATTGGCGTCTTTATAGACTTAATTTTGACCCAAAGACTTTTCGGTGAAATTGCAATTTTTCATTATTTTCCTGGATTCTACTGTTTTAATCGATCGTTAATCACACAGTGAACTTGCATGCATTATTTTAGTCGCTTCTGATAAACCAAACAAATCGATTTTATAAACGTAACCACTTAACGAAACTTGTTTTTGGCAAGTTCACCGACAAAACTCTGAAGGTCAAGGAATTTATAACATTTTGTCCTGATGCTTATTCAATCACCTAAGGCACAATATAAAGGATGCACAAAAAAATGTATTTGTGCCGGATACGAATATAATTTTTTATCGCAGATAATATGATTAACGAACAGTAGTTGCGCCATGTTCAATAATTGGACTGTTCATCTTGCGAGCCATAAAATTAATTTGCTATTTCTTATTTTTTTCAGGAAGATATGCGTGTGAGGAGCAAATGCGAACCGCAAGCTTGGGAGTTCTTTAGGCTCGCATAGAATTAGGACCTTGCAATCCCCAGACGCACACGCTCGCGTACTTCAGAAAGTACCATGCAAGATTTTTCAACAACTATCGTTTATTGATACGCTTCCACTGGAGCCGATACTGTAACTTCCGCAAAGTTGCGCTTTTGAAAATTGTTATCATTATTATTTTGGATATAAATTTTCATATGACACGTTTAACTTCTTCATTATCAAAACAATCAAAATTATCAGTAGCGTAACTTTACATGGCATGAATGATGTTATAATTCAGGCTCCAGTGTAATCGTATAAATGACCAGTATTTGTTGAAAAAAATTCCACCTTGGCTTTCCTAGAATTGTTATATTGAATAAAACCTGCATTTCGTTGATTATGGATTCTGCGAGATGATTAGTTCTGACGCAGACACTATTGTAACATAAGTCCAGTATTCCAGCATAGTATTATATTGTAACATATATAGTAATATAGTAATATAGTATTGTAACATAAGTCCAGCAACAAACAATCCTACACAATAAAGTGATTTGAAAAAAAGGTTTTGTACTTCTGCCAGGTTATTAAGTAATTTTTATTTACCGTCAAGCACTATTTCGTATACTCTCAGTTTTTTAATTTATTTTCGTATTTCACAAAACACATACAAGTAAAGATCCAGTGCAATCCCCAGTTTCCCAGTCCCAGTTTCAGATGAACCGCAGCATTCGTAAATGAAAACGATAAAAAATAATTGCAAAAATAACGTTGCAAATAAATTGGAGCACTCGCAATTGTAGACGCGTTGATATATGAGGTTATTAGAATCAATGATGGCGTTCGGGCCAATACGCATTGCATCGACGCTGTGACGCCAATCGTAGATCCAGCTTAAGCCTCTGCCTAAGCCAATCAAAAAATACATGGGTCATTTATTCGGCTGTCTTTACACGGTCATATGACCGATACCGGCAAATAGTGAAAAAACAGTTTTTCTACTTTTCTATTGGAACCGTTCGCCACCAAACGTTTTAATTGCGATAATCGTGACCACCAAACGATTGCGCTTTGAATACGACAAATAAAAATTGAATTTGGCGAAAAAAAATAAAAAATCGGCTAACTTCACACAAAATTTTGATTTTGATTTTTTGAAAAAACCCTTGACTACCAAACGATTTAATTAGGCCACCAATCACCACCGAACGACCACCAATTGATTACAAAAAGAAAAAGTTTAATTAGTTAAAATTGTACGGCTAACTTCACGGAGGTCAAAATGATAGCCAGCCTGATGCAAATTCAGATTTCTAGGGAATACGATATTTTTCTCTTCAAGATGGCCGCCCTGTTCCTCGAACTTAGCGACATGGTTTCTTTCGTCTGATCCCCCTTTTCCGGTTGTACTGTAGCGTGCGAAAGGTAAAGATTTTCAGCGTGTATCGGTATTCCATGCGATCCGTATAAATCGTGAATTACAAAAGTGTCCGATTGTGATAAAAATATTCGCGAGGGATCGTTTATCAGTACCAAAACAATATTTTTCATCTTAACGAAATTTTTGCCTGAACAAAGATAGCATAACCTAGCTCCGCCTCCATCGTACCTGTCATATGGATTGAGCCTCGAGTTCCTTGAATACTTGTGATCGAATGCGTATTTTACATCTTCTCAAAGCTCTGCGATCCTCTAACTAATTCGTGCATACGTTCTCGACGAAGTATTTAGTTTGATGATTAATTACATGCTGCGGCACTGATATGACGAAGAGTACACCTGTGTTGTGAAGCTCCAAATCGAATCTCACGTATCCTCGATGTATCACTGTGTTTTTTTTTCTGATCTTACTGTGTATCCTAAAGTGCGTTCTTTTTTTCAGCTGCAGGATGAAGCAGATCGTTACGAACCAGACTGTAAAGATCCCGGAGGGATTGACTGTATCAGTCAAATCCCGCACCATAACAGTCAAGGGACCCCGAGGAATCTTGAGACGATCCTTCAAGCATCTTGCTCTTGACATTCGTGTATGTATTATGATTGTTTGGCCACGCACCTGTATGATTTCGACATTCATTAATAGCCGCAAAAAAAAGATAAAAAAAATCTGTTTTATCAGTTTTACGAGTTTGAGTCTTATTTTTATGACTCCGATGTTCATAAGTAGTACCAAGAAAAAAGAAAATTGTCTCGCAAGGATGTCTAAAAAATTTCCTTTTTTTATACGTCACAAAAACTATTAGTTGATTGTACGAATTAGCTGTGGAAGAAGTAACCCACACGTATATGCTTACTCATGATGATTTTGTGGATTCCCCTTCATTTAATTATAAATGATAAATCCTATGCTGAAAATTTGTTTGCATTATGCAGCAGCTCATAATGTTTTGGAGCACAATTATTTATCATATATCTTTTTCTTTTGTATTTATTATAGATGGTCAATGCCAGAACGCTGAAAGTTGAAAAATGGTTTGGAACGAAAAAGGAGCTCGCGGCAGTTCGCACCGTTTGCTCGCACATTGAGAACATGCTAAAGGGCGTCACGAAGGGCTACCTCTACAAGATGCGCGCCGTGTATGCTCATTTCCCCATAAACTGCGTCACCACGGAGAACAACACGGTAATCGAGATTCGAAACTTCTTGGGTGAGAAGTTCATTCGCCGCGTTAAAATGGCGCCGGGCGTTACCGTTGCTAATTCGGTGAAGCAGAAGGACGAATTGATCCTGGAAGGAAACTCACTGGAAGACGTATCCAGATCAGGTAAAGTCAACTTATTAAATTTGTGCCATACCTGGCGTCATTTATTTGTCTGTACTGACGATTGTTTGGAACATTCGATTTAAATTTGTCATATTATTTCTGTCAAAGCTGCCCTCATCCAGCAATCAACAACCGTCAAGAACAAGGACATCAGAAAGTTCTTGGATGGACTTTACGTATCTGAGAAGACTACTGTTGTACAAGACGATGAATAAATCTTTCTTTCAACTTATTTAACACACCTTCGCTTTACGTCTTATACTTCGTCATTAACCCTGTAGCGGTCACTAAATAAGCCGAAGAAATAAACCTTTTTCGTCATCATAATAAGCGAGTGTGTAGTAAAAAATTCTAATGATTATAATATAGAATATCGAAAGAGATGTCCGTTGATGCAAAAACTCCTGAAAATTAAAATTTAGTGGGTATTGCATTCCCTCTGACCATTAAGAGTATGTGAACTGCTGCGGATGGAAATCAAAACTATAATGCATTTATTCAATGGTGCTCAATATTTAGCATTCAAAGGAAATAGAATCCTAGTGTGGAACTGCTAGCCCCAGTGGGATCCTATTTCCGATTAGGAGCTGCAGTTTTAGCACCCTTCCGAAAAAAATAAACGTTACAATCTTTATTACCAACAGGGCTCGGTCGCTCGACATCCAATGGATCAGTTTCAGTTATGTGGTATACGTAATCGTATTCACGTTTTCCTTGTATAAACACTTTTCGTTTGACTACTGCAACCGTTTACCTCGCTAATGTAAAAGAGAAGCATGCATTACGTAAAAATCTCGCACAGCCACTCTTTCGCTGCGAGATCTGGCAAATTAGTCGTGCTATTTTATTGCAATATCGACTTTCCCTAATAGCCACCCAACTCCTACGCTTATTCCTAGAAAGTTGCGTACTTTTCATTGAGGGTTGTCGATATTGTAAAACAGAATGATTTTGCGGACGGCTGCATAGACTTTCTCCGCACGAAGTGGTCATTGCGATTATTGGGCGTTTAATCCTTGGTCATTGTGATAACATAAAAATGTCTATATACCGGGCTGAGTCAGGTCTGAAACCAGTGCATACGCTGCCTCGTAGCACTTTCTTCGTATCACGCGAAGTTGGAAAATGTTCGGCCTTTGTTTGGCGATCGAGGTTGCACTTCGTACCTATATAAGCTCTGTCGGTCTTGCCGCATCAAAGTGATATATCAGCGGAGGCTGAATCCACCGGGTAATAGCTTATCGAGACGCTTGAGGGCATTATTAAAAACCCATTCCTACGCGGCCAAAAAACAAACAGCAAAAAATCGCAAAAAAAAAAACAGATGATCGATAACGAAGAGTTCAGGCGATCATCGAGCGTACCAAAGTACAAGTAGCGATTGTCCGCGAACACGACTAATTAACAAAGACTTTTTTTCTTGTACAAAGGCGATCCAGCTGTTTTTATAATTGCAGAAAATTGCGTTCATCGATTGACATGTAATATACGTTTTTTATATTGAAGAACTGAAGATATTCTATGCGAATTATCGATCATGACGAAATATAAAAAGCGTGCAAAGTGATTTGCACAATTACTTCCTCATGTTTTACCTTTTTGTACATAACTTCCTCTATGATAAATTCCGTTGTTCCATTTTGGCTTCCTCATAGAGGAAGCTATAATTAAAATACAATTTTCACAACGAAAAGTATAGAAAAATCATGTGCAAATTACTTTTCACCTTTTTTGTAACATAGAAAATGTCTACATTTCATAAAAGTAAAACCGTCAAAATTTACCCCAGAATTTATTATAGGATATCGCAAACTGAAATTTGCAGATTGCGTCGTTTTAAGGCGATTTTTATTCTATTCCTCGGCGCTGATTACGAAACTATAACTCATTTTACTCTTTGCGTGGTATTTGATTCAGAAGTTCAGATCAATTGGGATTATAGGATTTTGAAAAGTTTAATTTCAGAAAAATTTTAAATTTTCAAAATCCCAGAAAATTTAAACGATTGGATCAATTTTTACCAAATTTAATACGAAACATTGTACAGTGTTAGTCCATTCCCATGCCAAATTTAAGCTCAATACCTCCATGTTTACTCAAATTAGACGGTTTTTGGTAATTTTAGAAAATAATCAAAATTCCATAAAATCTGATCCCTTCGGTAGATTTCGGCCAAATTCAATACCAAAGGTCTTTGATAAAAATACTATATTCGTGTGCAGTTTTATGACGATAGCTCAAAATTTGCGAAAGTTAGAACTACCACAGAAATTTTAAAAAATTTCGAATTCCCGTAAAATCCCGAAACGGGTCGCAATCATCATGAAAATTATATCGAAGGAGGACACGTGACCACTCTACTAGTGTACAAGATTTGAACCCGCTATCCCAAGCCGTTTCCGAGTTATAGTCGTTCTAAGCGATGCACGCTGTCATACACATACACACACACACATACATACACACATACATCCGGACGCCAGCTAAAAATCACATTTCTCGACGTTTTCGACCATTTTTAGTACGCTGACATTAAAATCTCGAAAAAAAATGTTTTCACGAAAACATAGTTTCCTCTATGAGGAAGCAAAATCGTCATGAAAATTACCGAGTAAATCGTAACTAGCAGACCTGACCACTGCGAAAATCACCATGTTTTCACGGTGGTTTTTACTATGGTGGTTTTGTGCAAAAAGTTTACGAAGTATTTTGTCGGAACCACTACCTAAACCACCGCTCCACGATATTATTTTTAAATGGTGGTTTCGATGGTGGTGATGGACGGAATAACCATCTCAAATTTCTTTTCACGGTGGTTAATACATACCGAAAAAAAGGTTTAGTAACATTGGACAAAATTTGTTTGAATTATAATCTTGAATTATATCAATGTATAATACATTACTATATTACGTATTTCGGAAAAACAAATAAACTTAACGACATAAAGTCGGGCTTGAAGGCAGGACCTTTCGCATGCTATCCTGGGACCTCAACGGTACACTAACGCCTATCATTGAATATTGTTCTCTTCCCTAGTAAGATTTGATCGTACCAATAGTTTTCTTATCTAAGTGAATGAACAATGAATATTTTATTTATTTACTTATTGAAATGATTACTGAAAAGAAAAGGTACTTTACATGTGTCTTATCCAAAGTTTCTTATTATTAGCATTTATTTATGTAAATTTCATGTAAAAATAAATACTAACATAAAGAAACTTTGCGTAGGACTCATATAATTTCTTTTCAGTAATAATTGCAGTAAATAAATAAATAAAATATTCATTGTCCATTCACTTTAGATAGGAAAGCTTTTGCTACGTTCAAAACTGCAAAAAAATTGGCAAAGTGGAACTCGACGTAGTTGCTAAGCAAAAGAATATATTACCCTAGCAGCTTCAGCAACCGTAGAAATAACCGAAAAAACAACCGTTATTTCAGGTCACTTTTTACACCGTTAAAATAACCGCAAAAATAGCCATACTTGAGGGAGCTCACGCTGCCTGTGCTTGCGAACGGTTATTTTTTTCTTTAAATAACCTCAAAAATAACCGCAGTAGTAACCGCAAATAAGCTTGCAGAGCGGTTATTATCGACGACAAGTAACCGTAAAAATAACTTTCAAAATAACCGCAGGAATGAGGTCCGACAGTTATTTTCCGCTAAAATAACCGAAAAAATAACCGCATTAATAACCACAAATGAGTCTGAGGAGCGGTTATTGTTCACGACAGGTAACCATAAAAATAACCGCAGGAAAGTCACTCAAATTTCTATTTACGATGGTTAGTACGTACCCAAAAAAGATTTGGCAATATTGGTTCGTATTGACATCGTGAATTATATCGATTTAGGAAACAATACTATATTACGCATTTTGGAGAAAGAAATAAACCTAACGACCTAAAGTTGGGCTCGAACCCGGGACCTTTCGCATGCTAACCTGGAACCTTAACGCTACACTACCGCCTATCACTTGAATTGTTCTCATTCCTAGCGAGATTTCAAGGTACAGTACACGACCGCGTTTCTCCCAACCGCATAATTCCGAACGACCGCGTATTTCCGAAAACGACGACCGCGTAAGTCCAATTCGGCCCCTTCTCAAAGTCCGTTACCTGCTTGGTGGGGAAACAAACGACTCCTTCCCTTTTGCTACCTGCGAATGAAATCGTCGCTGCTGTAATTCCGACAATTTTTGCGTATGGAAAGGGACGGTGGGCAGGTACTTGGGCAGGTAGTGGGGTATCGGAAATACGCGGTCGTGCCTAATTGGATTGGCTCCCGAGGAACGGAGAAACGCGGTCGTGTACTGTAATAAAAGTTTTCTTATTTGAAGTGAATGGACCATGAATACTTTATTTCTTTATTTACTAAAAGTATTACTGAAAAGAAAAGGTACTTTATAAGAGTCCTATGTACAGTTTCTTTTTCTTAGCATTTATTTATATAAATTACATGTAAAAATAAATGCTAATAAAAATAAACTTTACATAAGACTCATATAAAACCTTTTCTTTTCAGTAATAATTTCAGTAAACAAATAAATAATTAAATAATAAAATATTCATTGTCTATTGACTTCAGATAAGAAAAACTTTTGCTTAGTTCAAATCTTGCTAGGAATGAAAAAAAGTCAAATGATAGGCTGTAGCGTAGCGTTAAGGTTCCAGGTTAGCATGAGAAAGGTCCCGGGTTCGAGCCCAACTTTAGGTCGTTATATTTCTTTCTCCGAAATGCGCAATATAGAGTAGTATTGTATCCTAAATTTATATAATTCACGATGACAATACGAACTAATTTTTTTCCAATATTACCAAACTTTTTTTGAGTGTGTACTAAACACCGTAAAAATAAATTTGAGTGACTTTCCTGCGGTTGTTTTGAAAGTTATTTTTATGTCACTCGGTGGGAAAATGGCGGTTTTTTTGCACGCTTCGCGTGCGAAAACCCCCATTTTCACACCTTGTGAAATAAAATTTTGTTCGATACTCGTGCGAAAAACGTTTTCTGAACTCGTGTGATTGCAACACTCGCCTTCGGCTCGTGCTGCAAATTCACACTCGTCAGAAAAAGTTTTTTCGCACTCGTATCGAAATGTACTATTATGGTTACCTGTCGTGAATAACCGCTCTGCCGACTCATTTGCGGTTACGGATACGGTTATTTTAGCTGAAAATAACTGTCGGACCTCTTTCGTGGGGTTATTTTGAAAGTTATTTTTACGGTTACTTGTCGTCAATAATAACCGTTCTGCAAGCTTATTTGCGGTTACTGTTGCGGTTATTTTTTAGGTTATTCAAAGAAAAAAATGACCGTTCGCAAGCACAGGCAGCGTGAGCTCTCGCACGTATGGTTATTTTTACGGTTATTTTAACGGTGGAAAAAGTGACCTGAAATAACGGTTGTTTTTTCGGTTATTTTTACGGTGATTTTTCTTTTAAAACAACGGTTACTGAAGTTGCTAGGGTTAATATAAGATTCATATTTCAATATTTATTTTCTCGTAAAATACATCTAGGCCGCATTGCCAATCTTTTTTAGGTTTCTCCTATATCACTGCCTATCCTAAAAAATTGACTGCAATGTTGAAGGTCGGAGATTCGGAGGTGCACTGCACTGGTTGAAGCGGGCGTGAAGCTGACGGCTTCGCGCTTGCCTTTACAAAGGAACAAAGACGTGTCGCGACGCACTGATAAGGCCCTTTCTCACGGCGTTACTTAAGCCGCGCGAACGAATGCAGATAACTTGCAGGGCTTCTCCGAACGGAGACCCAGCGGAAAGTAATACCGCTTGCGATTTAACGATAATTTGAAGAGGCTGGGGCTGTTACAGTATCGTATTGGATGGACAAGAAAATTATTATAAAAATATATTATATATTGTATGTGTTTAGTGTTTTTTTACTATATTCCGTAAATAGTTCATGAATATTAATTATTTAATGAAATAATGAATATAAACTTTTTTGTCGTTACAATATTTTTGTCCGACTTATTCCTTTCAAGATTTATGAATCTGTAAAACAAAATGCATCTTCTAAGTTGATGGATTAAAAAATCTGAAAAAATGCCCAAAGGATACTTTCAAGTGATACTAAAATGTGGCCAATCATGGGATCCCTAACGGAACTGAGCTGACCGTCGGCAGACTTCAATAGACTAATGCACAATGTTCAAAATTTTTACTTGCTCTAGACTCGCGTATAACCTTTATTTTAACGTCGATTTCCTGTAACCCTTGCAACCGTCGTTGTCTTATTCATTTGACTTGTAGTTGCATGAGGATCGCTCGAGTCAATCAAAACAGAGTTGTATGAAGGTTACAAGTTTGAACAAAGCGATCGGTTTCTTTACAGTATATCCTGAGTCTTGTCATAGTCATTGCAACTCGCAGGTGCATGTCTGGCCAACCCTAGTACGATTGCCACTACGATGCAACTCCGAATCCGCGGTTGCACTAGTTCCGCTAGGGATATATCTGAGAGATTCGAAAAAAAGTGGCTACGTTAAAAAACAATGCCTCATTTGTGAAAATAATTGAATGTATTAATAATTAAAGGAAATCACAAAACCGAAACCAAAAAAAAAAAGATGAAACAAAAAGTGGTATAACCGATAAATTATGTCCCGGATGTTACTATCCTGTTTTTCGTTTTCCAAACCCTCGGCAAATAGGAAATTTACTTGCTGGATCTGTCGCGATAAAGGTAAAGGTCGCGAGGAATGCTTGGTCATTCGTGGGTCGTTTGGGTAAGTGTGGTAACTTGTAAATAAAACTGTTACTTTCTATAAATCCCGAGCCCCCGAACATAGGCAACATCATCGCGAGGTTAAGGAGAGGGGATTGTCGCGAACGACGGTGCTCACGAGGGAAGGAGAAAAGAGGACATGTGCGATGGAAACCGTCGGCGATCCTCAGTAACAAACGCGCGTCCAAGAGTGTCCGAGACACTCGGCAATTTCAGTACTTGCGCCGAGAGAAAAATATTCGAAAGAAATTTCATACAGAGATTCAACGAATCTGCAACCTAGTGCCTTAGGGAGGCACGGACGGGACAATCCGAACGCTGCATTTCGACGCGCCTCTTCGCGATCGTTCTTCTCATGCTTTATTTATTTATTTATTTGTTTAATTTCCTTTTTCTCCATATCATTCGAATTTGATAATTAACCAAGACTGAAAAGACCGATCTGTGAGATGAATAACATCTGAGTTTCGCGGGTAAGTAAAAAAAAAAACGCGAAGACACGTTGGTTTTGTTTTTAATTTTTTACACCCCACACGGTTTTCACAGGGTTTAGTTTTTTTGGTTTTCTGCAGTTTTACGGTTTTACAGAGCTAGCGACGAACCCGTGAGATCGCTTTCACTGTAACACCTTGATCCAGATAATAGTCTCGAAGGCTAGTAAACTCGTTCCTATATCCATCGGTCTGCATGCCTTATTCTGCCCGGTGAGCATTTTTTTTGCTTTGCGTTGATTTGCTTTTTTTAAAGCGTATATCGTAATTTACGGTGAATTTACGATGAATGTGATTCGTGTTGATCGAACTCCGACTCCGACGCACTGCCGATCGAATGTTATTTTAGCTCGAGAAAAATGTACAAAAAAAGAAAAGAAAACTGTTATAAAATCGATCCATCGTTTAACTGTGACTCAACTTTGTTTCCGAGTTCTACGATTAGAACTGTGGATTGGCAAAGAGTCCGTTGCTTATCGTGTGCGCAGATTTAAATACCAAATCGTTCGCATAAATGATAGACAATTTCGTTTCCTCACTCAACGATGTTCCGGAAGATTTCCGGTAACACTGTTAAAAGCTAACGAAATTGATAAAACTTGTCAAAACAAAAGTACACAAGAGTTTTCTTTTTTCTATCACTCGGTTGCAGTGCGAGGGTGTGCGTGCTGTAACAATTATTATGTATTAAATATATACATATGCTCGCGCGATAGAACTGTTATCTTGCTTAGAGCGTGTGATGACAGCGAGCGGTGAAACGTCAATGGGCAACCACGAGTTCATACCGCGTAAGATGCAAGCCAATCAGCTCTCGTTGTAATTGCGGTGAGATAGAGCAATTGTTTTCGTATGAAGAATTAAAATATTGCGGCTTAGCTCTAATCGCGATATGCAATGTTCGTTGACTTGCCGGTCGGTGAAGTTTTGGGATATATAATCTGGGATAATGAAGGGAATAACGATTTGAAGGAACAAAAGGTTAATAAAAAAAACGTGCAAGGAAATTTTTATCTACTAAAAACAGATCATTATGATTTATAGTATTGGCCATGAAAGGAACAACATAAAGCAAAAGTACCATTAAACGGGTCCACGTAACTGTGGTCTCGGACAATCGATCGTAAGGTATTTTTATTCGATTGCATACGAGATGAAAAGTGCACATTACGAGCGCGTTACGTAGCGTGTACTGCGGAAGGAGGTTCAGCACTATAATTGTTCGGAGACAAACGGATCGGTAACCGGGAGCCAGACACGCTCAAGGCACGCACCCGAGGACCAGTCAGGTACATTGCTAAATGCAATGACTCACGGACACTCACGGACACTCATGGACACTCAAAGATACTCATGGCCACTCAAAGATACTCAAGGGCACTCAAAGATACTCATAGACACTCATGGATACTCAAAAATACTCATGGACACCCAAAGATACTCATAGATACTCATGGACACTCAAAGGTACTCATAGACACTCAAAAATACTCATAGACACTCATGGACACTCAAAGATACTCATGGACACTCAAAGATACTCATGGACACTCAAAGATACTCATGGACGCTCAAAGATACTCATGGACACTCAAAGATACTCATGGACACTCAAAGATCCTCATGGACACTCAAATATACTCATAGACACTCATGGACACTCGAAGATACTCATGGACACTCAAAGATACTCATGGACACTCAAAGATACTCATGGACACTCAAAGATACTTATGGACACTCAAAGATACTCATGGACACTCGTGGACGCTCGCAGGCACTCATGGACACTTTCAAACACTCATATTGCGGATATCCGTGAGTGTTATTGACTGTCCCATTCCAGTCGGATGAGCTAAATTTAGTAATGCCTGATTTTCAGCTCATCAAATGGAATTTTTTTTCCATTCTATTAATTTCTATTCTATTATTTTTCTGCCTATTAATTCGCTATTAAACAATTAAACTGGAAAATACTAAGCTGGTCTAAGAAAATACTGGAGCTGGGAAAATACTAAGTCCTTGAAGGACCAAGTATCCGAAGTACTGGGAACGCCTTCCCACCCAGAAGTGCTGTGTTCTCGTGGGTAGGCCTTAAAGTACCAAATAACCTAACTACTGAGTACTCGCGTACTTCAGTACTTGGTACTCCATACTTTGCTTCTGAAGAGAACAGACCGTGTCGTGTATTTATCGCGTATAAAAATAGAAAATACGCGACAATCCAGTCACCGGATATACGACAACAGTTGACATCGCAGTGCGTGGACTCTGACCCGGAATCCACCTAAAAATCTATCGATGGAGATTCAAACAAAAAATAAAGTGTATTTATCGCGCATAAAAATAGAAAATACGCTAGAACCATTCACCGGATATACGACAACAGTTGACATCGCGACGCGAGGACTTTGGACTCGTGATCCACCTAAAGATCTATCGATCGAGATTCAAACAAAAAATAATAACAACAATAAAGGAAAAAAAGTAAGATTGCACATCGCACAAGTTGGCAATACATTTCACAATGCAATCACTCATGGATTCTTATGGACACTCACAGGCACTCATATTGCGCATGTTCTTGAGTGTCGCTGAGTGTCTTACTCCAGGCGGATTCCACTCTATGAGCTAAATTTTCTATAGCCTGAGTTTTAGCTCATGAATTGCAATTTTTTCTAGTCTATTAATTCGGTATTAAAAAATTCAACTGGTGACCAAACGGAGCTGGGAAAAAACTACGCCGTTGAAGCACCGAGTATCCCAAGTACTGGGAACGCTCAGAAGTGCTGTGTTCGTCTAGGTAAACCTTTAAGTACCAAATGCCCTAACCACTGGGTACTCGCGTACTTCAGTACTAAGTACTCCGTATTTTGGTACTGAAGAGAACAGACCGGTCGTGTATTTATCGCGCATAAAAATAGAAAGTACGCTAGAATCCAGTCACCGGACATACAACAGTTGACATCGCAACTCGCGGACTCCACCTAAACCGGTATCCACCTAAAGTTTTGTCGATCGAGTTTTAAACAAAAAATAATTACAACAATAAAGACAAAAAGAAAGATTGGACATTGAACCAGCTAGCCGTGCGATCTTCGTAGCGGCCATCGAGGTCGAAAAATATAACCTGATGCTACTCTCAATTGATTCAACACACGGGACTGTTAATGTGAGCGACTCTCGGATGCTGGGAGGCTAAGTTCGTCCCAACAGTATTGGTCACGGTGATATCGATTTGAATTTTAAGTATGATATCGGTTCGTGTCACCTGCGTGATTTCCCGTCCCGTAAATAATTATCCTTCAAGACAGTCCGACGCAAAGTCGACCAAGTCAGACAGCGGGGTCTTGAAGGCTGAGGTCGCAGTATTTTCTGTGACGTAAAAGCTCGTTAATCGTTTCTTCTTTTATTTTCTTGTTTTGCCTCCTCCCTCGAGGCATGACACATTGAAATTCCCGGGAGATGCTGTTAAAAAGACTTTGTCATTGAAGATCCTGTCCCAGGGACCTTTGTATCCTGCCCATGTTCGCAGTTTCCAGTTTCTTATCGACGTCTTTAAATAGTTTATCTTTCTCCCTATAGCGAGAGGTTTTTATTATCTTCACTCATAGACGGCAAAATACATTCGGCAATTACGGTTGAGAGAAAAAAAATGCAAAAAGACAAAAGTCGCAAGTGCGAGCCGTGCCAATGTTGCACTTTACAATTATGCAATGCAACTGCCCGTTGCGAAGATAGGATACTGTACAGCTGAAGAGCCCGAGGACCATTCCAGCAATCGTGTATCTCGTCGCAAACAACACGGTTGACGACGATGCTACGATATGTTGTTACAAATATTATTGCCTGCACATCGGTTCTCGAGGAATCGTGCAATTCATATCGCGCGACGTGCACGTTTGTCCATCGGTTGGACTTAACCATTTTTTCAGCCTTCATCCACCAGAATCCTCGTTGACCATTTAAAAATCGTGACGCTGATGACTATAGGTCAATTGTGAGATTAAAAAAAAAAGAAATCATTACATCGGACCGATATTTAATTGGCGCAAATTGCACATAACTATCGAACTCATCAATATTTATGACATTTTTCCTGAACCTTTTCCGAAGATACATTTAAAAATATATTGCGTGCCTGAGAAAATGAAAAAAATAAAATATATATATATCGTCACGGAAATATGCATGACAATCTGGTCTCACGTGCGTGCGGTACTCTCTCGCCGGAGGGGAATTTATATAGTTCCCCCAACGCTCGATGAGCGGCTCGTTTGCCTTTCTTAATAACTGTGATATATAAATCACGTACGGTTAACCCAGCGCGCATACAGACAAAGTATAAAGACCGTGAACGGTGCACACACCCGATGCACCGCTGTGAGAGCGAGAGGATCGAACGCCCCGCTGACTCAGAACTGTAAGTCAGCGGAGACCTCGACGGAACGGTTGCTGCGAACTTTGATCGTTGGCGACCGCTTCTTATCGTTCCATTGTAGCCTTTTGTAAAGCGTATCGTGGTCCATATAAACACCCCCGATCTGTATGTGTATAATTATTACGTGCGCAGTACCGAGAAGTGCTGCGACTGCACATACATCCACAATTTCAGCCTACATAAATTATACCGAGCGGTCAGGATAATTGAAATAATCGAAACGATCGATATAGATCATATAAACACATCAAATACAGCTGAAGATTGTGCGTCCGAGGAATAATCGTCCTTGACATTGAAATTCACATATTTCGCAAGAGATTTTTTCGCATAATTTTTTGTTTTTTTTTTGGTACGTTCCTGCAATTAGGACCGCGAAACTAATAACATCGCTGATCATAATTGAAACGTTACAATCGTGAATTGTGCACATCGCATTATGCCAGTTGTGGGAGCACGATTAATAAGAATAAAAATATCAAACAGGAATGATTGACAGTTGATGCAAATGACGAGCGAAAGACTTGTGCTTGGCATTCGATTCCTGTAATGCGCAACAAGTTTTTGTTCTCTTGTAAAAAAAAAGCAAGTACGCGAGACGTTAAGTGAAATTTATCGGTGGGAATAATAATCACCGTCTGCTCGTAGCATATAAAAATTTCCAACGTTGATAAAACTTTATAATAATAGGTGGGATTCTTATTGAAAGTGTTTATGGAGCGTACAAAGTGGTGTCTCGTTGATTAGATGCAGAGGAAGGACACCGTCGACTTCCGTTTCGATAGATACGCGGCAGTGTCCTGGCCTTTCGATTATTATTACGCGGGTTCGTGCGTGCGTACAAAACGGAGCAGGGTCGAACAGATACCGATATGATGACATCCTTTTCGTAGCTGTACTTTTAAAAACGTCCCTTTTTTACGTGCCCGTTACTCACCGCTATCGGTGACAATACTCTTATCGCCAGCAGTTTCGCTGAACCGCGAATTAACATCCGAATTTGCAATTAAAATTATCCTGCCGCGGAGATTAATCTCGGGCTTGAAGAGCTGTTTCCCGGACAATGTCTTTCTATCGCGAGCGTATTTTTTCTTTATTTACCCTTTTAACTCGTGGTTGTATTATTATTATCTTAATTGTCACAACACACTCGACGATATCGCTGAGAGCCTGAAACAGCGAGAAGATATTCCATCCAGCGAGAGTGTGCCGAGTACGCAATACGGTATAACTGCTTTTCTTTTTCCCTCCTTAATTTTCATATCAGCGATTGGACTTTGAGGACAACGATACGACGATCAATCGTCAAAGCGGATCGACCGAGTTATTTGATATATATGATTTATTTTATGAAACATCAGCACCGATATTGCATGGCATGCAGTATCTCTCTGTTTCCCCTCTTACGATATCTTCGATTACAATTTGAGGGCAGCGATACACACATGTGCATTTTTTGTTTCGACGATGTAGATTGATAACATTATTGTTACGTACACAGATCATACGGATCATCGATTATTTCACCTCGTGGAGCTCGAGGGAATCGCGAACTTGAGAGATTTTATTATTTCGAAAGATATCGCTTGTGCGTACATATTAAACGGCTGAGAATCAAAAGGACGTAACGCGAGTGTATGTCGCGTGTAACGGATATCGGTCACGCCCCGTGGATTCTAAGCCGTCGACATATGTAGGCATGTATAGAGGCAGTGTGCGTATTTAACAATAAAATGGACTTTAGATTCGAGTCCAGCAACCTCTGACGCTCCGAACGTTTTCTTCGGTGTGTCTTTAACACAATGAATCTGTGGGTTCAATTTATCGCGCACTCGAGTCCTCCAGTTAATCTAATCTAATCGTTAATCAATGTCTTCCTCTCTCTCTCTCTCTCTCTCTCTCTCTCTCTCTCTCTCTCTCTCTCTCTCTCTCTCTCTCTCTCCGTCTTGCTCGACCTAAGTTCTAGCCAATAGCAAATAATGGCATAATACACGGTATCTACGATTGGTACGGGGAAATAACAGAGTGAGAATAAGGAGGAAACGTAATCTATAGCGAAACCGTTGGAAACCTGCTGCTTTGTCTCAGATCGTTGACCGTATACACGCGGAGAGTCGACCGACGGTCCCGGTCAAGTGCAGAGTCGAGGCTCGAGGCGAGGATAGAAACATATCTTCGAGAGGCCTGCATACTCCGGGAGGATGGAGGTCCTTATGCACGAAGCCTCCGGTGTTTCGGGAACAAAGGGCAACGACAAATCTCCGAGAATTCCCGAAAGTCTTGAGATCAGGGTCGAAACAAACGGCGACGAACGAGTCAACAATGGCACGCATCTGGATAAATTGAACAACGGGAAATTGTCGAATATCATGTTTGAAGATATTCACTACAGCGTCTCGCTTGGATGGAGAAAGGGTATTAAAATTTTCTTGCTTTTTTCTTTTTCTTTTTGATTCTACTGAAACTCTTATGTAAGCGAAAAATGACCGATTTTCTCAATTGCCGAGAAAAGAAAGTCTCATTACGCGTGTCCAAGTTGACGTGGAATTCATTATTACATAAGTGTTGTGGTACAAGATTCTTTTTCTTAGGCTTTCTGAATCGATGTTCGCATACATTTTTTTTACCAGGCCCTATAAAAAGAACTGCGCTTTGGATTTAACCGTTTTGACGATTTAATTGAGAGACGAATTCCAAAAACATGCCGTCCGATTCGAGCGTGATTTTTATAGATAACGAAATAAAAATGTGTTAAATTCTCGTTATCAGGATCGAAAGAAATTCTTCACGGCGTCAATGGAAGACTGCCGTCGAAGCAACTGATCGCTATCATGGGACCATCTGGTGCCGGAAAATCAACGCTTCTCGACATACTCTCGGGATACCGATTGACGGGAATCGATGGTGCTGTTTATGTTAATGGACAACCTCGCGATTTGGATGAATTTCGAAGGTTCGACGCTTGCAGTTGCAGTTGCATAATTATATTTATTACACGCATTAATAATAATTATATTTATTATACGCATTAATAATAATTCTATTTATTATACACATTAATAATAATTATATTTATTACATGCATTAATAATTATTATATGCGTACACTCATTTTTTATCATATTTAATGGAATTTGTTATCGACAGATCGAGCGCTTACATAACGCAGGATGATCGACTCCAGCCTCTATTGACCGTTCAGGAAAACATGAGGGTAGCTGCGGATTTGAAACTTCCGACTGATACGACCAAGAGCAAGAAGGAAGCTATAGTGAGTTGTTACGTGAAAAAGAAATGTTAATGAAAATAGAAATGGTTCGAACGAAAACGAAGAATGATGTACTTTTTGTTGTTTTCCACTAATTCCTATTCAATTTTTTGTTACAGATAACAGAAATCATAACGACTCTTGGGTTGTTCAGTCACCTAAAAACGAGAGCTGAAAGACTGAGCGGTGGTCAGAGAAAGAGATTGTCTATAGCTCTAGAATTGGTTAACAATCCTACCGTTATGTTTCTCGACGAGCCTACGACTGGCCTCGATAGTTCGACTTGCATGCAAGTCGTAAATTTGCTGAAGATATTAGCGCGTCAAGGGAGAACTATAGTCTGTACGATTCATCAGCCTAGCGCCTCGCTGTTCCAAATTTTCGACCAGGTGAATTATTCTTCACGATCGTGCGAAATAGTCGCAAATAAAAAATCGTCTCTTACAATGGACAATGGCTTTCAGGTTTACGTGCTGGCGGAGGGCAATTGTTTGTACCAGGGCGCGACGAATCAGCTGGTATCTTATCTCGAGAGCGTCAAGCTTCCTTGTCCGATGTATCACAATCCCGCCGATTATGGTAATTCATATATCAATAAGCGCGATGCAATGAATAATTTCATTAAAATTAACACAACGATTTATTCCATTTCATTTTCAATATCGTAGTTATTGAACTCGCATGCGGTGAATACGGAACCGATAAGATCGACGCGCTGGTTTCCGGTATGCAAAATGGAAAGAGCATTCAGTGGTTCACAAATTCCACGGCTATGATGGATGCGATAGAATGGAAAGGTACTTGTTTTCTTCCATAGCATTTTTAAAGATCCAAATCGAAATAATAATTGTATGTGCCTTTGTAAATTTCAGCAAAACTTCCTTCAGCCACGACTCCCGAATCTAAACGTAAGAGTTCTCTAAAAGCGACATCGCCGTTTCATCAATTGAGAGTTCTCATGTGGAGGGGATACATAAAGACTAAACGAGACGCCGTGAGTTTCTGATCGTTGCACCCAGAAAAAAGTTTATTTGACGGAAACCGTTTATTAAGATTAAGTAAAATATTTATTTGATTTAAATGAAATATTCATTTCATTTAAGTAACTATTTACTTTATTTAAATAGATATTTATTTAAATCAAATAAATATTTTACGTAATCTTAATAAACGGTGGCCGTCAAATAAATTTTTTTCTGGGTGTGTAAGCCTCTGTTCATGACCAAGAAGGAAATCAGTAATGATTCTTCTTTTCAGACCCTTACGCATTTGCGAATAATGGTGAGCATATGCACGAGTCTTATGCTCGGTTCGATTTTTATTGCCTCCGGTAATCGTGGTTCAGCAGTCTTGGAGAATTATAATCTTCTGTTCGCTATTCTCATGCACCACATGATGACGACGATGATGCTAACCATTCTCACCTGTGAGTTATCGTCTCCGCTCAACTCGGGGTACATTGTCGTTATCAAAAAGACTTTGAAAAATGTGAACGATCATAATTTTTTTTCAGTCCCTACAGAGATGAATATACTCAAGAAAGAGCATTTCAACCGATGGTATAGCCTGAAGATGTTCTACACGTCGGTTACGATAATAGACATTCCTGTTTCCGTATTTTGCTGCTTTCTGTTCACCGTTATCATCTATTTCATGTCTTGTCAGCCACCCGAACTAACGAGATTCTCAATGTTCTTCACTATCAGTCTCCTCGTTGCGTTTGTAGCTCAAAGCTTTGGCCTCATGATCGGTGGGATCTTCGATGTCGTTGTAAGTAGCGAATCGCGTTTTCTTGGATTATAATTTATCAATGAAAAAAAAAAAAAAAAAAATGAAACGTAACGTATCGTTCGCAGAACGGCACGTTTTTCGGACCAACGCTTGCCGTACCGATGATGATGTTCGCGGGTTTTGGTGTTTCACTTCGAGATCTACCGATTTACCTCAAGTGGGGTAGCTACGCCAGTTATCTTCGTTATGGCCTTGAAGGGTGAATATCTCAACGGAATAATAATAATAATAATAATAATAATAATAATAATAATAATAATAATAATAATAATAATAATAATAATAATAATAATAATAATAATAATAATAATAATAATAATAATAATAATAATAATAATAATAATAATAATAATAATAATAATAATAATAATAATAATAATAATAATAATAATAATAATAATAATAATAATAATAATAATAATAATAATAATAATAATTTTCAGGTTGGTAGGGGCAATCTACGGACTTGAACGTAAAACATTGCCCTGTGACGAGGGATATTGTCACTACAGGTATCCAGTGAAATTCCTGAATGAGATCGGCATGAGGGGTGATCAATTCTGGTTCGACGTGATATCGCTATGCGTTATACTCGTTATCACAAGATTCTTGGCGTACTTCTTCCTCCGATGGAAGCTCATGGCATTGCGATGAGCGAAAAACAAAAATTATTGCTCGTGCTTCGAGACGCTATTCGAAGAATTTGATACCGATCTCACGAACAAAGCCTCTGTACATAAATACTGGATACTTCAAGCGTATGGAATATACATTTTCGTATGAAAAAGAAATGCTCAATTAGTTTCGCTGAAGAAGAAAAAAAACTAGTCTGCAAATAGCTCGACGGTGATTCTTTTTAATAACGTTTTACGTTAGCTATGAGATAACAGTCGGCATTATGTTTGTAACCAAGGAGTCTTGGAAATTCGGTTACAAGTTAGTGAAATCGTAGATAAAGAGAGGAGAGTTTTGCTATTCGGGTCAAAAAGATTAATCAAGTGTGGCTGTATAATTTATTTATTAAAGTAATAAAAAAATATGTTGTTATAAAAAATGGTCGTTAAAAATAACTTTACACATTGTCTATTGAGAACAGCTTTGAGGGACAAGGGGTTCTGCTTTAAGAGGACGTGACGTCCCCCCATGCCCAGTGGGTAACAAAAAAACCGTAATGAATGCCATCGAGAGAGCGTAAATAGATGCTCCGCGTCTCGAGTCTCTATTGGATATATTGTAACGAATATAGAGATGAGGATTGACTGAGACACGATATTAGAGTAAGTCAGGGTGATATGGCCATGAATTTTTAAACAATGAAAATTGGAGGTTTAACGTTAAAATTTTTGGTTTATGTTTGTTGTAACCAACTCTAGAAACATCGAACTAAATTCACTCGTAATTCACTTAGAACTTTCGACATTTTCGATGCGCGATTTAATTGCAGCTCTATAAATAAGTATTTGCGATCGGTCGTCTCATCCGGACACTACAGATGACATGGCCACAGTAATAATGGTAGTCAATTGGGCCAGAAAGACAACAATTACCTCCGTCAAATGTTTCAGATGCGAAACTGAAAAGAATACGGGTTTACTGGCCATACCAGCCCGAAATTGTGGGGGATATGGCTACGTGGCCATCTCGCCCGCAATATATGGTCAGGGTATGTGGCCACCACTACTGACGTGGCCATAACCTCCGGAAAAAGAGTGGTCATATCACCCATTTTCCGGGAAAAATAACCACTGCTTAAATTTAGGGAAGACGTTTTCAAAATAGGTTTACTATTTTACGCACCAATCTTTTCTTGAAAAGATTCAACTGCAGTGTGAAATATTGATTTGCCTGCAAAGTTATAATTTAGTATGTCCCCAGAGCGCTACAAATATAGCTTGAGAAATTTCTGGCTGTTCACGGGTCCGCCTGGTCCGCCTGGCATATCACCCTGATTTTCCCTACATAGTAATGGTTCGGTATGACAAATCACAAACGTACAAATGATCGATTGACGAGATGACAAGACTCTTGACGTAAATTCCAGAGCGAGAAGACGTGTGACAGTTCGTACTCGAGATATTTACCTGTGATTATAATTAATAATATCCGCCCCAAAACCAAATATGCACGTTATTCATTTGCTCGGTCGTAGCAATGTGCATAATTCTATTCTTTAACCCGTAGCCCTTAATTCATGGGAACTGGAGTCTGCAAAAACCCGCGTTAAAATTTGGAGCTTTCGTTTATATATACCCATATAGCACGAAATATTTTGAAATCATTTTAGAAATATTTTTACCCTTTCAAATTTTATTAAATATTTCTAAAATATATAAAAATAATGTTTAAAAATATTCCATCAAAATATTCGAACAGAACGTTTTTTTATATTTCTGAAAAATAGTGATAAAATATTTTGAAATATTTCTTATTTCATTTATCACCGAAATATGTCTACTAATGTTCCGTGTTTATACGGGTGTGTTTATGCCATTTGGATTGGCGATGCAATCTTTCCAATTTCTCTGAAATTATGAAAAACATTTAAGTGGAACATTTCAGAAATATTTTTTAATATTGATCAAATATTTTCAGTATTTCAAAAAATATTATTGAAAACTTTCAAAAATATTTCCGTGCTATGTGGGTATGTATAAGCGCTCCAAATCCGCGCAGTTAGAAAAGTATCTATTTTTCTAGACCATTTGGTTCTTGTAAAACGTCATTTCGTTGCTCTGTACAATTTCCATCGAAGTACAGCGTAAATTGTGACATGGAGACACACTATCCATGCCGTCAGGGCGACAATTATCATAGTGTAAGACATTGATGGCATGTCCATTGCCGTGAGTACGGTTTTCGCATTAATCGGTAAACAGCCAGATTCGGAGCACTTCGATATCAGACGACGATTGCCATAAAGAGCTTGCAACATTCCTTCGAAACCGTACCTGAAATATGACAATGAGAATTGAGTATGACATTTTTTTCTCAATAAAAATTGTGTGTCCGGTCGAGGCACCTGAAGTAACTGATCAAGCTGAAAGGCCGAAGGTAAGAGGGAACTTCATCGAGTTTGATAAAAAATCCAGCAAATAGAAGCATCGGTATATTCAGCGCGGGGACGAGAAAGCATCCGGCCTGAAGTAAAAAAAAATAAAAACCAAGACATGAGAGTTCAGACAAGACACTAGACAAGACATAAAGAGTGTACAAGGCATTGGCGCGACTTTAACCTTTCAACGGTCAATGAAAAGATAACTTCCCACCATATTTTTTTTCATGCATTCATGAAAAACAATTGTTTTTTGTATCGATCGACGTCGCTTTCATGGACGTGGACTTTCGTTTTAATTGCTAGCTTTTTTTGGTTTTTTTTCCAGTGACCGCCAAAGGTTAAAGGAAAAAAATGTATTACGTGAGTGTCGAACGCTGCTCCGGTGACGATGCCCAGTGATTGTGCGAGTATTGTCATCAGTACACAGATGAGCCAAACCCGCATGAATCTCTCACATTCCAGTGGCTGACCGGTCATGCAGTAAGCGATTACGAGAAAGAATGAGGGACAGAGAATCTGAAAAAATCTCTTCTTTAATACCTCTTTCACTATATCGACGAAACGAAGAATAAAATTATCTTCGTTACCTGAAGAGGAATATCGGTGACGACTTTCGCGATATAGTAAGTCCGGAGGCTGTACCAATTATTCATATGTTCCCGTAGAAACACCGCGGCGTCTATTGGAACTGCAAAACACACGTCACAATAAATGAATAGTAAAAAATAAATAAATAAATATTTTTTAAATAAATAAATCGTTTAAAAATAATAAATAGTTTAAAGATCATATTCGCACCACAAAATACGCTTGAAACTATTTATACTTACACATCTGTACAGCGGGCATAGAATTAGCGAAGAACAGGAACAGAAGAAAGAAAAATATGCAGGCAACATTGCTCTGCAGTTTAGACCAGTCACTTCCGAAATTATAGAACACGAGTCCGAGTAGAAGAGCAATAACAACGTGAGCCACGAGTCTGAGCTTCGTCATCGTCTGAAACAAAAGAAAAAAAAGATTAATTTATTTTATTCTTTCTACTCAGTGTTATATTGCTTGCATTTTCTGATTAGTATTTATGTACGATTTGTTTTGTCTTTTTACGTTGTCTCGCTGATTGCAAATAATCGCGCGTGACAGTAGAACTTTCTGCTGTTCCCACGTAGACACGGGTCGCATCTGGCTGTGTATGAATTTTTCTTCTCCCGAATATTCCTTCGTTAAGTTCAATGGTACGGAGTCCATATTACCGGCGTCGATCGCGTCGGTTCCGTTCTCGAGGCCTTTGGAAAAGTTATACCGGAGTTTGCTGTCGTTGCACTTGGCGTTGCTGATTTTGCACAGAAGATCCAAATCGCCGCCTCGCTGGTTAGTCACAACTTCGATCACTGCAAAATATCGTCGGCAACAATAATAACATCAGGAAAACAATAAAATATTTGTACTGCTTTGGGATTTCGGTTATTACCAAAATCAAAGTAGAATAACATCAAACACAGAAAATGTTAATGTTTAAAATGTAATCAACATTTTCATTCGCCAACGGAGCGTTAAATTTTCGAATATAGTCAACTTACCAAACTCAGCGATATTGTAAAAAGATGGACAATTGTATCCGGCCTCGTTGAAGGTATTGATTATATCATCCCTCGGTCCGCAGTAGAGATTTCTTCCATCGGCGAGAACGAGAATATCGTCGAATTGTTCGATAATTTGGCTGTTTGGCTGATGAATAGCGCACACGACAGTACAACCAGTCTTCGCAATGTTCTTCAGTAAGCTGACAACCTTTTTTATGAGTAAATCAGTTATTCATTATTCGTAAAGGTAAAAATTGCGTGAGCAGAATATATAATAAATTTTAAAAACTTCTGGTCGA
The DNA here is from genome assembly GCA_917499995.1 of Ichneumon xanthorius. Taxonomy (NCBI): domain Eukaryota; kingdom Metazoa; phylum Arthropoda; class Insecta; order Hymenoptera; family Ichneumonidae; genus Ichneumon; species Ichneumon xanthorius. Next base: position 4,481,127 of record OU824202.1, on the reverse strand, counting down.
CAAGTGAAATTTCGAAACCGAAAGTGACCTATTTCATAATAATAATTCGATACCTGATTGGAGGCTGCACTGTCGAGTCCGCTCGTCGGTTCGTCAAGCAACAGAACAGCAGGATTTGTTATTATCTCGACACCGATCGAGAGTCTTTTTTTCTCACCGCCGCTCAATTTATCAGTCATCGTTTCCATGCAATTTATCAATCCAAGCTTATTCGCAACCTCTTCGACCTGCATTTAAATTTACAAACAAAAGAGTCATCCTGCGTGCAGTTATCGATGACTATGCGAATTATAGTACTTATCCATTAATTGCAATTGTTTCTTTTTTATTCGTCTGATTTTCTTGTTTTTTTTACCAGGAGCTCCCGAGACTGTGGTGTATGTGGTCGTCCGAGCTTGAGACGAGCCGCGATGTACAGAGTCTCCTTGGTTGTGAGCCGAGGTAAAAGTGCGAATTCCTGTGGTATGTAGGAAGCCGATCTACGAAATTCATCGTTCTTCCTTGGGCTCCCGTTAACCGTTATCGAACCCTTGAGATTCGATGCTCGAAGTCCCGATATTATGCTGAGAAGCGACGTCTTGCCGGCTCCGGATGGGCCAATTATTCCTGTTAGCTTCCCCGGACGAAAGTGGCCGCATACACCTCGAAGCACTTTCTTTTCTTTCACTGAATCATAAAGAGTTGCAAAATTAAACACAAAGAATTAAAATTAAATGTATTTATTTTCATCGATAAAAGGAAAATCGATTCTTCTATTTTCCCCTCTATAATAAAACCGCTCTGTAAAAATACATACAAAAATAAACAATACTACTCACCTTTGCATTGCGGAACGGTGTAGCACAAGTCCGAGAATTCAAGGTAAATTCGTGATTTGGCGTCGATGCATCCGTTTGCACTGAGTAACTTTTGTTGATCTTCGAGACGCACGGTGCAGTGATCGAACGACCTGTTATCCGAATCGAGGTCGCTCGCCGGCCGCGGGCTGTTCATTTCTTCAGCTCCCATGAAGAGAGACTAGGTAAACTGCAACTTCGTCGATTGCGAGTACTCCGTCCCGGACGGGAACAATATTTCCCACTTCTCCAGTCAACACGAGTCCCTCCTATCAACCGCGTCGTGCCCACTACCTTTCACTGCATCCTGACGGCACTGACCGCTATAGGAACGCTTGGGCAGCTTCGAGACCATCTAAGACATGTGAATACTTTTTAATCTTTTCTTCAACCGTATTTCTTCACATCTCCGTCTTTCCACAGGGCGCCACTACGAAAAACCTTATAATGTACGAACTCCAGAGTCCAGATTTTAGTGACCGATGCTCAACAGAGCGTCGGTCACTAAAAGAAAACAGCGATTTTCGTTTGTAAATGATAAAACTTGAATATGCTCTCGATAATCGTGGCGTGAATAATGAACAGAACTTCCTTCGAATTGCAGCATTGACTTTTTTCTGTTGGCGATAAGGGGATACAAAATTGAAGTCACTCGATAAGTTTGATAAGTGGAGGCCCTACTCAGTTGTGAATTGTCACGTGGTGACAAGTGGAAAATGAATTAACATCGCTCCTGTAATCGTACTATTTTTAGTGCGTATCGATAACCGGATATCGATCGACACGTATTATCGAACGAGAAAAGCAGAGGCGATCTAGTAAAATGCGGAGCGCACAAACAACATTGATGGGTTGAAAAATTGAGAGAAATATCGAGCATTGAATTGCAATTAATCATGAGAAGTTATTTGTTTATTTCTTTTTTTAATGAAACGAGTACTCGTTGTTGGACAAGAGAAGAAACGAAGAATGTTTTTTATTTATGGTAGTCGGTGATTTGAAGCAATATTAATTTATTGTATCGATAACCAGAGGGAAATCTTTTCAAGTGTCTGGGTAAACTTTATTAAGAATGAGGAGATTAAGTGGACCGGTGTAAAAAAAAATTTAACACGTATCTTCATATATAAGAGAAGAAAAGTTTAAGATCAATAAAAAAAAATGAAACGGTAAAATTAAAGAATAATTTTCAGACTTCATTTGACGTTTGCACAACAATTCGCCCAGGATTTTCCAACGTTTTCCTCGAAGCCGGACAGTTCAGTGAAAGCTCGAACGTTAGACGTCCCGGACCAGTCGTATACATTCCACACTTAACAGAGACCACTCGCGCGTTACCGATAAGTTACGCGTCAGCGAACCTCGACTAGCTAATGATAGCGATCGCCGACAAAATCAATGGTCAAGATATATAATTTGTAGCTTAAAGAATGTCTACGACAGCGACCCCCGAACGTGGCGGATCGACGACTGGTTCGTACGACGTATCTGTCGAGCGTTGCGGAAATTATCAACTGGAAGCAAAGCTCTTCAGTACGATATCTCACAGTAGCTCGATTGTATCATTGGCATGAAACGAGAGGGCAATGGTGGGGAACGAGAGGCCCTCGGAGGCAGAGAGCTCTGTCCGTGCTCTCTTGATGAATCGGGCGATCGGCTGAACTGTAATGGTCAGCGACGACGTCTTCGCATTTTTATCCGGCCCCTCCCAGATCATACGAACTTAGTGTTTCCACCAGGGGTTCTTGTGAATGTGTACGTTGGAATATTTTCATCGAAGATTTTATTGCAAACTGGGATATTGGTTTTTGGAACAAAAAGTTTTTTTTTTAATGAAAGATTCCGTTTTTTTTTTAGAAATTCTTTTGTATCATTTTATGTTATTTGTACACATTTGTGGCATTGAGAATATATTGCATCGTTGAATTGGTAACATTCAACTTGCGCATTTCTTTTTCATCCTTTTAACTTTTTACCCACTTCACGTTCTTTCGATTACAAAATCTAATCTAACTGCGTTTAGTATTTTCCAGACGGCAGACATTTGACAAATCCGACACGTTCTTGGCTGCGATCAATATTTATATTGCTCACGCACACCGTTGTCGTTTTATTGCGCAGTGGAAATAATCGTGGGCTCCTTGGCTATTGCGACGACTTCTCGCCATTTGCGAGAACGAAAAAGTATCTTGGATGTTTTCCTTTCCATATCAATCGATACATTGATCACGTGCAATCGATTTCTATCGTCTCATCATTACCCAGTTTAAAAAATTTGATAAAAAATCCCATGTGTTTCGTAAACGCCGAGGCCGCGTGAAGAGCGTTCGTGTGATAAAGACCGATCGTCGAATGGTTCGCTCGGTATGCTCTTCTAAGAATTTGCATAATCTTCGACGCTACTTTTAAAAAATTCTCTATTCTTATCTTCAGCTGGATAGTGCACACAATGACTGTGTAGTCATCGGTCACAGTCCGCAACTCGGATAAAACTTATGAATTTCATCGCGAGAACAATTACTGAACATGCACAGTAGATTCCCAAGAATTTTCCATTTCCCAATAGCTAAAATACCCGATTACATTGTTCCACGCATGGCAAACACAAAACGACGATGTCGGTCCATGGAAAATTACGTGTAGCCTGATAAAAAAATGTATGACTAGATTTCACAGTTAAAAAGAATATATCTCTTGAGTTCCTTCACTACTTGGTATGTCTCTCGCGTATTGTATTTAGATCACGACGTAAAATCTAAAATTTGAGGCTTCATTATTATTATTGTTATTTTTTTTAGAGTAAATAGGCACGACGAAGTTTCAGCCGCAGTCTTAGTGTCATGAACGCTGCTACGTCGAGTATGATGTAAAGACCGATGAGAATCGACATGGAGAACCAATAGTTGACGTTTTTCATGTCTACCTCGGCCATAAATTTCTCCGGGGTTGTGTAGTGGCAGTAGATCTCCGAGCAGGGCATTTTTGGACGGCCGAATCTGCAAAGATTCATTGTAATGTATTACCGATAAATCTATCAATTTAAGTGTGTAATTATTTGGAGTTATCGATGCAACGAACTCTTTTTTTTAATGATAAACTCACCCATAAATGGACGCTATGATTCCCTCGAATCCATACTTTAGAAAAGACGTGTGAAATAACCACTGAAGATATGGATGAGCGTCGTTGAGATGGACGAAGAAACCGCTGAATATCAAAAACGGTAGGATAAACAATGGACCGAATATCACAGCGTTCTGAAAAAATTAAATCGTGATTTTGATTTTGACAGTTAATCGATTAATTTATCTGCTTCAAAAAAAATCATCTATCTACCGTACCTGAACTTTCATACCAATTCCTACAATGACACCAACGATTTGCGCCACAAGACTGACCAGTATACACATTAACATAAAAAGCCCGAGTCTCTTTAATTCGGGAAACTGTCCAGTCATTAAAAAAACTATAATAGTGTACGTAGAGGCGGCAGCAATTTGTACAGGAAGATCGGCGATTTTGTTAGCCAGATAAAACGATCGTAGTTTGTACCATCTGTTGAAGTGTTCTCTCGTGACGATCGGCAGTTCCGATGGAACTGAAAATTGGGACGAAATAATCTTATTAGAATTAAAAACAGAAAATGTCCCTCTATGAAGAAAAAGAAAAATCATTGAGCACATTTATGGAGTTTGGTACGGGAAATGTACTTACATGTGATGATTGTTGCGCTGAAAGCGCTGTACATAAGAAACATTAAGTTGAAGAAGAGTAGATTAAAGTTGTCGAAAACGTGAGCAGCATCCTCGCCGATTCTGCAGTACAAAGTTCCGACTAAGATGGCTATTATTAGGTGCATTCCTAGTCGAATAAATGTGAGAACCTGCAAAAGGAAAAATTAAAATATGGTCTGATTAATTGGTACGACGGGAAAAAAATAATAATTGATCCAGCTAACAAAGTAATTTAATGACGCAGCCAATTAATAAGCGGAAGCCCATTCAATTATGCTGTGGCATAATTGTGGTAGAAGTTAAGAAAGGTACATTTTTTATCTATAAAATGCCATACAGTAAGTACCTTGTCTCTCGAAAGTCTTATAGCATTTCGTTTGAGCAATGTATAGAGCTGTTTCCAAAATCCTGTAGCATAATAAGCTGGATCTTGTTCCCTGAGATGTTCGCAGTGAAGCGGTGTTATAGGCAAGGGTTGTAAACTCGCTGCAACTTTTAAATGAGTGTTCCAACTGGATGCAATCATTTCCCCGATCTCGTTCCAATTTCCAGGGGCTGAAGAGCGCCAAACGTTGCACTTCCCGTTGTCTATGGAAATTCCGAGTTTTTGTGCGTAGTTACCGTAGTCGCCGTTGCAAACTTCCATGACTGTCAAACAGAGAAAATAACAATAAATACAAATTAGCATGAGAATGTGAACGACATTGAGAGTGATATATGATAAGCAAGCGGAAGTACAGAGTAATACGGATATTAATTCGTTTTCGGACAGTAACGAATTTTGCAATGACAAACGTATTTGAAACTTTTCCTCGCACCACGCTCGAACGCGCCTAAAAATGGAGAATTTTATTCGCACACCAAAGTTCAACGTTGATTAAGGTGATGTGGTACAGACTCAGTCGGTAACAAATCGCCTTCCCTATTTTCTCCAAAACGATTCACACGACTAGCAAAAGCAAATTAGGTTTTCATACTTATATCTATTGACTACAAAAACCTAAGTCGTTTTTGGCCGAAGCATCAACCATCACGGAGAAAATAGGGAAAGCGATTTGTTACCATCGGAGCATCGATACGTATGTATCACATGCCCTTAAGGAGATTGAAGCGCTTGACACTAGTCAAATGAATGCTATTTTTCTTATGTCGTTTATACAAAGTTTTACGCATCTATTGATTACCGTTGATGGTTATTTATATTACATGTGTTCAACGTCGGAATTGTACATTCAATCAACATCGAAAACTTAAAACTTAATTGCAATGGATTTGCAAAAATACGAACGAGCTTATGCTAATTTTCGAAAATGTACATATTTGATCAGTATTTTCAAAGAAAAATCTGTAATTTTTACACGATTTTGATATATTACGGCTCACTGTCTTCCTTGAAAGATGCTCTACGAATTCACCGTCCGGATACTCAATAGTATTTTTCGTTTAAAATTGACAGCTGCTTGTTTATGAATGAATTTCGTCGCTGGACAAACAAAAGGCTTTTCAGTATCAAGGTTCTCCTTGAGCTGTATTATGGCTCGAGGCTATACAACAAAAAATCATCATTTTATTCAGACGTTGCACGTGCTCAATCAACCGCTCCCGGCAATATCGCCAGAGGTCATGCCATAAATAAATTCAATTAAAGTTGCGACCTTTCAACTGTTAAATAATTATCTGGTGGTAGAGCCACGTTAAATTCAGATAATAGTCAGAGAAAAATTGTGTATCATATTCGGAGCTTAATTTTTGTGCTCGAGACTCGTACATAGTCTCCTGATAAGACTTACGAAAATCTGCTGGATTGTGATAAGTTGGACAGTGCAATCCATGCTTGGAAAGAAAAGGCACAAGTGCTTTCGTGCTGCCGGTGTAGACGCAGCTTCCATCGGCGATAACGTAGAGATGGTCTATCATGCTGAACAGCGTCGCGCTTGGCTGATGTATTGTGAATATCACTGTTCGCCCTTGCCTCGCGAGATTGTTCAAAAGTTTGAGGCACTGCTTCGATGTGACGCTGTCTAGGCCACTAAAAAAATAACCAACTTATTAATGCTGATTCATTCAAATATTAATATGTATCCGCGGTTATGCTGGCTCGCGCTGTCGCAGTATCTGTGTGAGTATCGGTGAGTTCGGTGAGTATCGGTGAGTATCGGTGAGTATCGGTGAGGATCGATGAGTATCGGTGAGTATCGGTGAGTATCGGTGAGTATCGGTGAGTATCGGTGAGTCTCGGTGAGTATCGGTGAGTATCGGTGAGTATCGGTGAGTATCGGTGAGTATCGGTGAGTATCGGTGAGTATCGGTGAGTATCGGTGAGTATCGGTGAGTATCGGTGAGTATCGGTGAGTATCGGTGAGTATCGGTGAGTATCGGTGAGTATCGGTGAGTATCGGTGAGTATCTGTGAGTATCTGTGAGTATCTGTGAGTATCTGTGAGTATCTGTGAGTATCTGTGAGTATCTGTGAGTATCTGTGAGTATCTGTGAGTATCTGTGAGTATCTGTGAGTATCTGTGAGTATCTGTGAGTATCTGTGAGTATCTGTGAGTATCTGTGAGTATCTGTGAGTATCTGTGAGTATCTGTGAGTATCTGTGAGTATCTGTGAGTATCTGTGAGTATCTGTGAGTATCTGTGAGTATCTGTGAGTATCTGTGAGTATCTGTGAGTATCTGTGAGTATCTGTGAGTATCTGTGAGTATCTGTGAGTATCTGTGAGTATCTGTGAGTATCTGTGAGTATCTGTGAGTATCTGTGAGTATCTGTGAGTATCTGTGAGTATCTGTGAGCATCTGTGAGCATCTGTGAGCATCTGTGAGCATCTGTGAGCATCTTGTGAGCATCTTGTGAGCATCTTGTGAGCATCTTGTGAGCATCTTGTGAGCATCTTGTGAGTATCTTGTGAGTATCTTGTGAGTATCTTGTGAGTATCTTGTGAGTATCTTGTGAGTATCTTGTGAGTATCTTGTGAGTATCTTGTGAGTATCTTGTGAGTATCGTGTGAGTATCTTGTGAGTATCTTGTGAGTATCTTGTGAGTATCTTGTGAGTATCTTGTGAGTATCTTGTGAGTATCTTGTGAGTATCTTGTGAGTATCTTGTGAGTATCTTGTGAGTATCTTGTGAGTATCTTGTGAGTATCTTGTGAGTATCTTGTGAGTATCTTGTGGGTATCTTGTGAGTATCTTGTGAGTATCTGCGAGTATTCGTGAGTGTCTGTGAGTATTCGTGAGTGTCTGTGAGTATCCGTGAGAATCTGTGAGTATCCCTGATAGACAGGCGGCACAAATATATTTTATTTTTTATATATATATTTTTTTATAATTTATAAATGTTTTATAATTTATACATTTTTTATAATTTATAATTTTTTATAATTGTATATATTTTTTATATATATAATTTTAATTTTAGTTGGCGCAATAATTGTGACATGTGCCGCACATGTCGCAAATATCGCGGCAATGCTGCTACTTTTCGTGGCGCTTGTCTACCAGGGATCTGTGAGTAACTGAGTGAGTATCTGTGTGAGTATCTGTGAGTAACTCCGTGAGTATCTGTATAAATATCTGTGAGTATGTTGTGAATGTTCTGGGAGAATCCCTGTAAGTATCTGTGAATATATGTGAGTTATCTGTGAGTATCAGTGAAGTGTCCAATCGACATGAACTTTATTATTATGTAGATTATTGAGCGTTGCATGCGATCGATCTAGGAAGGGTCTTGGAAAGGGATTATTTTTTAAGTCAACCATTCTCCCGACTTTGAGTACCTGTTAGGTTCGTCGAAGAACATGATTGGAGGATCATTAACGAGTTCCAGAGCAATCGCGAGCCTTTTTCTCTGGCCCCCGCTCAGCTGATCAGTTCGCGTGTGTCGACATTGTGTCAAACCCATCGCCAACAGAATTTCATCTATCTGAAAAATCGCCATAGCAAAGTAGTGTCATTAATCGAAAGGCTGCAACTTCGAGAGAAAACAATTTTTTTAATTACCCTCTGCACTTTTTCGCGATGATTCGACCGCAGTTTGAGATCGGCCGCGACTCTCATTGCCTCATCGATCGTCAGTAGAGGCTGTAGATTGTCATCTTGCATTATATAAGCCGAGGATCTTCTAAAAGACGTGGGATCCCGACACTCACCGTTTAACGTGATCCTGCCCGTGATCGATGAAGTCCTGCAAATCGTCCACAGAAACTCTTTACATTTCAAAAATCTATCCTTAATTGTATGTGATAACCCTCCTTCTCGGCGTGACCGGGGTTCGGTCGGTAACGAAATCTGTCATAACTTTTTTTCACAGTTACGTGGAGTGGATATGATTTATAAGCTTCAGTCAAGAATTAATTTGCATTTGAAACGAAATCATGGGCGCTGCTAAAAAAAAAAATAGTTACCGCTTTCTTTACCGACCGTGGTATGTCACGCACTTTTAACTTGACTGAGCGCCAATAACATGACGCAAATTTGCATCGAATTAAGAGTAAAAAAATACGTTGGATAGTTTTTTTATAACTCATATTATAAACTCACATAAAATTTAATTGGCGCAGAAATGCGATTAGCATTAGCAGAGTTTAATTAAGAATGAAAAAACGATTCGATTAATTATCTCAAGCGTTTCTTCATGAATTACATGTCAATTTATTATTTTTTTGCTGACGCTTCCGAGTGGATTGTTGACAGACATGCAAGTATACACGTGATAGGTAAGTATAAGAACTGCAACTGCATCGTAACCTGCCTTGAGCCTGCGTGAGAGTGCAATAATTCCGAGTGCAAGTGCAAGCTTGGATTTACCTTTGGTCTACCTGGACCGTATCAAGGATGCACCAAGGGTACTCCGACATGCACTATTATTTACCGTGCTCATAATGTTTTCTGAATTACGCTGGAGAGATAAAAACATCGTTGTAAAGACTACTTAGTTTACGCCACTCACGTGTAACCTGCAAGAATGTCCATCAAGGTTGATTTTCCAGCTCCCGATGGTCCCATTATCGCCGTCAGTTCACCAGATCTGAAGTTGCCACTCATGTTGCTCAATAATTTTCTCCTTCCTGCGAAAAGGATTTTTTTTTACTGAGTCTGTCGGGTCTATTTCTTTCTTGTGTTATTCTGTTAAAATTATTTTAAAAATCATGCAAAAATCAATTTAAAAAAGTTTAATTTTATGTGTCAACGATTTTATTTTGTGCGTCTGAAGATTTTCATATGAATCGACACTTTTTGAACATTATCTCTTCAACCGTGAGTTTGGAGAACATTGACTGAGTGCACGTGTGTATAATGTCTATGTGCGGAAGATAAGCAACGCTGCCGCGACACGTGCAAGGAATCGCCCTGATCCGAAAGCCTTGATGTCATAAAATAGTTGGACACTAAGAATGTTCTTCAACTATTGTAATTCAACGTGTACTACCTTACCCTACGGTAACACGTGAACACCATACCGAAGTCTTCAAGTGGATTTTGATAACACACGTTTTAAGAAAGATTAAAAAATCGCGTCCCCGATATATTTCAATCTTGTCAACGTTTCGTAAAGAGAATTTCCCGCGATTAAGAAGAGACCTTTGAGATTCATTTCGAGTGCTTGATCACGATGAGGGAGCTAACGAATAGCGGAATAATCAAACGTTTGAGAAAAAGAATCATAAGAGTATCAAGACACGATCTCGATTTCTCCTCACTGTTAGCTAAGAGAAAAAAAGAAGACACGATATGCTAGAAGATATTATCGGAGATTATCTGGACGATTGGGAGGGCTCCGGTGCTCTCGAGCGTTTAGATCAAATCCATTGTAACAGAATTTGTTTGACAAACTTCGACTCTGATATTTTCGGCAGAATTCTTATTTCATTTGATTTTTATAGATATGTTTTAGAATATTTTTTTGTGAGCGAATTCCGTCTGTCTAAGGAAAAACATAGATACGATTTTAAAAAATTCAATGGATACACATTTTTGGAAGCCGACCAGCAACTAGTAGCGTTTTACACAACAATGATTAAGAACTGACTATTATCAACGTTTCAAAAAAAGTTGAAGCGACCTGTATTACCGAGCGCCCACGGATGATACAAACTATTCAATTAAATTTTTTTTTACGATATGTCAGAAGATATTGTCAGAGATTATCTGGACGATTGCGAGGGCTCCGATGCTCTCGAGTGTTGAGATAAAATCTATTGTAACAGAATTTATTTCACAAAATCCGACTCCGTTATTTTCTGCAAAATTCTTATTTCATTTGGTTTTTATAGATATTCGAATAACATTTTATTTCCCTTCAATTATATTGTTTAACGTTACTTAAGAGCTCGCGAGATCTATAATCGTAACAACGAAGCGTAAGAGAAAGTGAGCGAATTCCGTCTATGTAAGGAAAAACATAGATATGATAAATAAAATTCAATAGATATAAATTTTGGAAAGTCGACCAGAAGCTTCTAGCGTTTTGTGCTACAGAAAAATTGACAACTGACTATTATTAACGATTGAAAAAAAAAAGTTGAAGCGGCATCTATTACCGACCGCGCACGGATAATATCATTCAATTCCATCAATCGATCAATCGATCAATCAATTAATGCCTTCTTTCACGATAATTAAAATTATACTCAATCGTGTTGTTTTTTAGTGCGTAACGATATAAGTCAAGAGTCATCTTTACATCACTGCTCGATTCCCTAAAGGAACATTCGGCCAGTGTTATCTGCTGGCAGGTATTCGCTAACTACCGATTAGCATGAATCGTCGGACGGCAGTGAGGCAGCAGAGCCAAAGTGTCTCCCTCCACATCGAATGATTCGTCAACATATACTTATTGGGCGTTGAATAAAATGTATCAGAGTGCCGACAGTTTGCACGTTGACCCCGAAAGTCCACCGGGAGACAAAACGATGACTCCGAAGGGACAAGAGACGACAAGTCTGGCTCATCCCATTCTCCTCTGGCCAGATAGACAAGCGCCAACTGCTCCGTTTCGTGACGCTCGTCTATCTGGTTGCGCTCTGTACACTATAAACTCTACATTACCGAATTCATTATCGTAAAGCTTCGTAAATAAAAACCCTGTATCAAGCAGATAACGTTACCGGCTCAAGCGTCGCCGATATGGCGGCGGTGAACAACGAGATAACGACATTGATCATTCGTGTAAAATTTTAAGTTTGCATAGCGCGACGATTTATGAAGTTTTCTTCCTGTCCATCACTTTCATTTATACCACTAGTTTTTTTCTACGAAAATTTGTGCACCTTTTTACACAAAATGGCCCCGTAAGCGTAACATCAATGATCTGCAATATTTTACGTATAAATTGTGAGAACTAAAAAAAAAGCTGATAAAAAAGAAATCTCGGAAACTACTGATCGTAAGTTCTATTACTCGACGAGCTTTTTCTTAGTAAAAAACAAAAACTAAATGAACAAAATTTAAGTGTGCAATTAAATTCCCCGCACTGACACAAGAATGTAATAAAAATTACCAGTCGTCTAAGAAAAATTACCATAGATCATGGTTCGCAGAAACCACATCTGCGATTTTTTTTTACAGATCCAGTACTTCCTGCCACAGGTGGCGCAAGCGTTCCCTACTGCCATGTGCTGTGGTAATTTTTCTCAAGCGATATAGTAATTTTCACTACATCATTCTCTCAGTGCGTGTGGAAAGGGAAGCAAATAAAACAGCTCGCATAATAATAAATAAACATATTTACGCTATGCGAAACGGAGCGAACGCTCGATGCCGATACAATGTAAAATCAGTGCCACCTTATCGCAAAAAAAAAAGAAGAAACCGTCGCTGATGATGATGAATGAGATCAAGGATCGTTCTCTCGTAGCGAACAAAAGGAATGCGTTGGCATTTTGTAAAAAGATTTTGTTTTGTATTTATCTAAGTACGCGCGGAACTTTGCTTATCATTCGTCGCGGGTGTCAGGAGACACTTCGGTCTGACGCCGAGCAGCTGCGCAACAATAAAAGATCGGCAGTGACACTCTCCTGCACGCCTACACTCTTACGCCTACACTCTCCTAGTAATGGTCCCGACAAACAGAATTCTTAAGGGCCCCAGGCCTACATAGGGTATTTTCTCAGCATCCCTATCCTTACACTACTGCAAAAAAAAAAAAGAACAAAAAATGATCGAATGAATCTCGATATTACCTCTCCCGAGTATGCCAGTTCGCACCGTGTACGAAACATCGTTGAATTCAAGATTGAACCGTTTGTCGATTATATGATGAAACGTTGTACCATCAACGTCGGAGTAGTCCACGGTGGTTTTGTGCTCGACGTCCAATTTTAAACTATTTGGCTTCCGGGGGCCCGAATTTGTGGAGCAAGTCGACATAATTTTTTTTAATTTTATTATTCTGTGTTCAAATAGAATAACAATTTCACTGGATGAATTTTAACCGCCTCCTTCCTTGGATAAAATTGATCCTTCCTCGGATCAATTTTAATCCCCCTTTTATCAATTCAAATACCACATGTCCATCGTGAAGGCTCGACAACAAACGTTGCGTATCTTCATTTCTTCAAGGAGTGCGTCCGACCGGTTTGTTGTAATTATTATTTATTTTTTAACTAACGAACAAAAAAAAATTGCCCTATTATATCGAAGCCCGTTGGATTGTACTATGCCCGAGTCCAACGCGGTTTATTTAAAGCTCCGCATGTGAGAGCGTGCCCGCGTACGTCGAAGCAATGAGATGCACGCGCACGTATTATCTCCCAGTTGGGTGAACCAGCCGCGACAGCGCGCGAGGAGTGAATTTATAATAAAAGAACTGACAAAGAGAACTCTTGGCTCACACTGCTCGGCTCTGTTCGTTCGATCGTTTGCTGGCTCCGTCGAGTCGTCAAGTGACTAAGACTGGGAACTCGCCGTGTGAGGGGCTTTAACGTGTGTCGTACAGATATATATATAGATGTTATAGCCGTCTACTCCCGACCGCGGGCAGGGCCTTACTGTCCGCTGTTAAGTGCGACAAACGAGCTAGTATCTCGTTCCCCCGAGGCTGCTGTGCTATAATCACCACTCTAAGCTAAAGCTACGTCCACACCGGGGAACGAAACGCTATCTTCACCGTTCACTGTCTATAAAATTCGCTGAAGAATTCACCAGAAATCTTTTAGGCCACGCTGCGGGCTTCTCTTTGCAAAGAGCAAAGCCTTTCTTCAGGTTCGGCAACGATGCCGATCTTTGTAATGAATTCTGGACGTGAAAACATCTTTGTTCGAACTTTCGAGTGAAAAGTCGCCTTAAGAAGCGATACGGAAGTGACCTCAAATAGCCTTAAGGAAGTGATCTTACAATGCATTGCGGAAGTGCCCTCAAAAAGCGTTACGGTCCGTCTAGAAGGACTTGGGACAATCGGGCCCTAGAATGGGGCTCTCTCAGGTATACATGCAATTATCAGGAGGTAGGATGCCCTCTTCCCCCTAAAATCAGTACAATCTCCCAAAAACACTCAAGATGCTTTCACACACTATTTCAGTGAGTACACTGAAGTAAACTTTGACGATTTTGTTATAATTATCTTATCCTCCGAATTTCGGTACCGCAATATTGATATTAGACTGCCATTGTACATTCTCCATACACGAAGTCGCGAACTAATTGCGGAGAGTCCCAACGAGCATGAAACCTTTGCGTGTTGCGAATCGTGACGTCATCGAAAGATTACCGTTCAACGACCCTCGAGTAATGATGGAGAGAGCGCGTTCGATCAATATGTATTCGTGCGTGTGAGAAGTGTGTCCGTTATAAAAAATGTCGGATTGCGGAATGCGTGGCGAATTGTCGGTGAGAAAGGCGTGGATTCTTATTTTTTGCATCGCAAATAATAACAATAATATTAATAATAATAAATTGGGACGCAAATATCTTGGGCTTATAAAAGGGTCAGTAGCATCGTCTATTGTAATTCCATTGGAGCCAGCTACCTCCGGATCGGCCTTGCGTTCGCGAGGCCTTGCCCGCTCGCAACCGTTAAGCTGCAGCATGGAGAACCGGATGAGAGTCGAATGAGGATTACTCGGGGTGGGGAGGAATGAGTCACCTGACCGTCAGCTGTTCGAAGTACACACGGGAAGATCCTTCAACTCGAGAAATGCCTTGGGATTATTTTCACCTTGCAATCCGATCGCTTCCTAGCTCGCCTTTGGCGCAGTTGTTGACACTGAACACAGAAAATTGACACTGATTCTTGGCTATTGTTATACGATGTCGAGAAAAAAATAAGTTTTCTATTCGGTCGTCGAGCTTTCGATTACTTCTCTAAGAATATCAACCTCGTGAAAGATCTTGGATACAATTGTCAAGAAAACCAGTGTAGAGGCTACGATTCATCTTTTTTTTTACTGTAATGTGTATTAGCATTTAGCAAGCCACACGATATTACCGCGATGACTGGAATAATTCGATATGAGGTCGATCGTCATGAGATGGAGTATTGACGCGATTTTCCAAGAGGGAAGGCGTTTCACAGTTCGCGCTTGAGATTTAGCTGTGATTATAATTAATGATATCCACCCCAAAAAAAATACGCGTGTTATTCATTCGCTCGATCACTACAACACAGTGTAAAATATTACAGGACTGTACCTTCGAAAGCTATGTGACAGTAACTGATGAACGCCTTGACAGGTCAAAATGAAATTTGATTGTCATGTATGTTGCAAACAACGTGTAATTTCCCAATTTTCAAGGTATTTTTCTTGGCAATCGAATCAACTACTCTGAGATAAGTCTGTGATTTTTTAAAACATATTTCTGTTTTCATTTTTAAGACCGCAGTTTCTTTCTTTATTGTACGTATACAATGCAAAATGATCGTCGTTTTCAGCGCATTGCTAAGCCAATTAGAGTTACTACTAAACTGGGTAAGTTATGTTACATCTCCGCTTGTCTCGTGCTATACTATCGTCTTATAAAAATATCGTAGAAGCTCTGTGAATATTTCAAACAATATTTTTCTTTCTTGTCCGTGTGTAAACTATAAATGTTGCTATTAAGTGTGATAACGCAAGGTGTAACGCAAGATGTATAGTGATTCGCATTGGGTAGTCAGCGTGCCGTCCTGAAACCCCAGTGCGAATTTACAATTCATCATGCTATCATTAAATTACGTAGGTAAAGTAGAAAACAACTCTCGTCGCGTCTGAAGGAGTTCGCTTCGAGATTCTCACATCAACGAAATATTGTCAAATCATGGTTTGACACTTCTGAAGAAATAAGCTTTTCTCCTTATTTATGTACATACATCTCCCATCGACATCTTTCGACTATCTAAATAAACGCTCGTGTAAGAAAAACAAAAATAGATCGTTGCCACAGCATATTTTATACCGTGGAACTATAATTTCCAATTACATTTAGGAAAAAATTTAAATAATTTGCTCAACAGCCGCGCTGTTAAACAAGACAGATTTTCGATCGATAATCAGTTAAGTATCCACGTTTTTATACCTCTTTTGGTCTAATTAGATAGTACAATAAAAAATCTCGACTAGTTCCTTTATTAATTATAACGATCTATGCGGTCACCGACAGACTTTTTTTCGTCGCGAAACTCGCACGGCTCTAATTTACTCGTTCGCAAGCTCGAAAAAGAAATTTAGCGTCACAAGATCAAAACGTCTTACATTTTTATGTATCGCGTGCAAATTAGTACGAATTTGGTATCTCGAATGTTATAGTGCCGTTGGCGATACGGCTCGCAAACGGATCAGTTCCGACTGACGCAAAAGTCCATTCGAAATACTGAATGAATGCCCTGTACTTTTTTTTCGTCATGCGTGCGGTACGCAAGCAAAAAGGTTTATCTTCGATTAAGCTTGCACCACAGTGCGCTAGCCGTCAGAAGGTGCATTAGCACACCTACACCTACGATTAAAACTAAATTATTAACGACGTTCGTGTCGTTTATCTCCATTTCTTTGAGAAATTGTGTGGGTTTCTTGTAGTGACAGTAAAAGTCGTCACAGTTCAGATCTTTCCTGTCGAGGCCGTAGACCGTGAAGAGCAAACTGTGAAAACCAGCGCGGAAGTACGAGATGTGAAACAGCCAACGAAACGCCGCTGGTGTATCCATGTAGCGGATGCAGAAACCGAAGACCGAGAACAGCACAGCGATTATCGGACCCGCAAACACTGCGATCTGCAATTTTAAAAATATCTCTTTCGTCATTAGTTCCAAAACTTCGAAAGTCCTACATATTTTTTAAGCTAGACGAAGCTCGGGGTCGGCAGAAGGATTGACGGAATGTGGAAAAAAATCAGCACTCAAACTCTGGAACTATTATTAGCCACACGGGTGGAAGGGACAGTGGAACAGGACCTGCAAAGATACTGACTCAAGGTGGACAAATCGAGTTTCAGCCGAAGCTATAAACGGATCAAGGAGTGGAGACGGAAAAAACTGAGATACAAAGGATATAAGAGGGAGAAGGAGGAATGGACAAGACTAAGATGCTGAAACTTACACAGATTCGGAAAGAAAGCCTTCAGAGGGAAGCTGCAGACTTTGCGGAGCAGAGAAGAAGGACGACGGCTAATCATGAGAAGGAAGAAGAAGGTGAATCAAGAAGGACTTGGCTAAAATTGGCTAGATTGGCGACTTGGCTAAAAGACTGGGTGGACGATCGGCGGAGGGAAGATTTGCTCGAGGAATTCATCTGATTCTTAAAAGGAATATCAGTAGAGGAAATGTGAAGGTATGCGAAAGAATTTGGAAAACTTACAGGGGAAAAATCGAGAACTCAAGGGGGAGAATGTCTAGAGAATAAAAAGTGCCCTACAGTGGGCTTAGTAGTAAGATATAGATAAGTAAATGATTAGCGGATTAACCGTGCATCTTCCGTGGTTTTTTTCCGACAGTATCGAAGACGCAGTCTATCCAAACAGTCACCCATTCGGATGCTAGAGACGCAATTGATATTGTCCTCGACTATTTTGAACAGCAACAAGGCAGCGATTCCATCGACTACTTGCACCGCCCAAAAATGAAATAGGTGATAGACGAAAATCGACGGAAGTGCCAGAAGCAAACCAAAGTCACTGAGTACTTAAAAAGAAAAAGACTAGATTGCGTACTATTAATGAAAATAAAAAAATCCAAAGCTTTACATTCTAGTTGACACTGTTAAACAATTAAGTACAAGTTGTACCAAGTGTCATTGTAACTAGTCAAAATAAAATTGTATCGTTAATCATTATGGACTTTTATACTTTCGCTGTCTGGTTCGCATTAACCGCGATTTCGATTATCCGGGGAGTCTTCGGTCCCGAGCATCCCGGTTAATCGGAATTGTACTGTACTTCTACTATTTTTTAAAGCTATTCATAGGTGTAAAAATAGTACTATGCGATACTAGTGCGAAAAAGCGGTCTTTCAACGAAGGTTGTGAAGTTGGCCACACGAGCCCGGAAGTGAGTACCACAGCAGCACGAGCCGAAAGCCAGTCTGTGGTACGAGTTGAAGGCGAGTGTTGCCTACTTCCTAACCGCCGTCGGGGGACCGGTTTTTCGTACAAGTATCGCATACTACTTTTTGTAACGAGGGCACAGAAATTTCCACTTTTTATGCCGTAGCGTGGCCAAACCATGCGGAAAAATAACTAGACTTAAAAAAGTGTATAAAAATTAACTAGTGTGATCTACGCATGCGCAGTATTTTCTAGCACGTCTTACTAAAAAGTGCCACTTTCGTCACGCGTTACAGGCCCGAAAAGTGGGACTTTTTGCGCACGTGTTACAAAAATATCTTTCCGACGGTCGTATATCAAATGAACACCACAAAAGTCGACACCATGTCAACTGATCATGAAAAGTCTACACCGTGAAAGAAGACACGCATCTTTTCAGCAATCAGCTCTGCAACCGAGGCAACTCGACAGTAGGGTATTCCGTTCCGTCACTTCCGGTTTGAAAATCTAATTTTTCAACGGGCAGTGACGTTACACGGGAGAACGTCACTTCCGGTCCAAAAATGAGATTTTCAAGGATTTTCTTGGTGCAGAGCCGACTGGTGGAAAAATGTTGCGTGCTCATTTTCACGGTGTAGACTGTTCGTGTTCAGTTTTCGTGGTGTAATCTTTTTCCGTGTTAATTTGATATACTGCTCTTTCAGACATCATTTTTTTAAGGTCGAGTCATCGGCAAGGAAGAAGAATTTTTTCAATTTCGTACCTTCACTGGAGTAGTTGCACCGATGAAAAATCCCCAAGCCTGAGCGGTCAAGCTCGCGGCAACGCTGACGAGCAGGAAAGTAATAATTCGTTCGGATTCGATAGGCTGACCGGTAAGCCAGTAGCTAACCGCGATATATGTAGTCGCGCAGGTAGCTTGAAAAGGTATTTCCACGAGTAACATACTGATGTAATAAGGTGCTAATCGATACCATCGATTAAAGTGTTCTCGTTTCAGCATTTGCATCTCTAGAGGGACTGGAATAAAAAATCAAGTGTCACCAATAAGTGAACGCTTTTGCAAAGCGATAAATTTGATTTTATAATTGATTCGTTGTCTG
This sequence comes from Ichneumon xanthorius, assembly GCA_917499995.1. Classification (NCBI taxonomy): domain Eukaryota; kingdom Metazoa; phylum Arthropoda; class Insecta; order Hymenoptera; family Ichneumonidae; genus Ichneumon; species Ichneumon xanthorius. Next base: position 4,462,007 of record OU824202.1, on the reverse strand, counting down.
CGATCGTATAGTAACTTACAGGCAAGAGTTACGGCCATTTTTCCGGTATAGACGACAAGCAGTAGAGATCCATAGAGATACACATAATTGGCAAGAACGCCGTTGGCGCGGTAGCCGCTACCCATGTAGAGATAGCCGAATATAACGCCGATAAGTAAATGACATAGCACTCGTATGATCATAAGCGTGTAATCTCTCTTGAGGCACATCAGATGTCTCTTGTACAGTAGGTAACACTGCGCGAGGAAACCAGCAGGAGGCGGAGGTTCCACATCCGAAGCCGCATCTAAGAGAAAACATCCAAAATTTATCTCATCTATTCGCGCCAATCGAATGCTAATCGACATCGAATGTCTTTTCCATTAGTTTCATTTTTTTTAATTATAATGATTGTTTTGTTTCATTCATTTCAAGGAAAAAAAAGGAATATTCGACACAGGCTTACCCAGAATTTGGGGCTTCGCCGGCGCCTCAGGCTTCTCTACTTCCCAAATTTTTTCCGCTGCCGTAGCGAGCTTTTCAACTGTTATTCCATACTCTCCGATCGCAACTTCGATCACTGAAAAATGATATAGGAAGTATTTTAATGATTATTCAGGGCATAACAATTCATGAGACACAAAGAGACGGATAAGTGAACGCGCAAGAAGTACTGAGTGGAAAACCCAATGATCGAACTGTCTCGTAAAAAACAGAGTGCAACTTGTCGTCTCACTCAATACCACAACACGTCCCATTTAACCGATTGAAGGTGCCGTAGACTCAACTTATGTTAAACGTTCTTTTTAAATAAGATACTAACAAAAGTCAGCGGGATTGTGATAAGGCGGACAGTTGAGCCCGACCGTCGACAAGTGCGGTAGGAGAGCTTGAATGGGCCCTCTGTATATGCAATGACCATCCGAAACTGCGTAGAGAGCATCGAACATCTCGAAGAGAAGAGCGCTCGGCTGGTGAATAGTACAAACTACAGTTCGCTTTTCCACTCGCGCGAGTCGTTGCAGCAGCGCCAGACATTGACTGCACGACGCCGAGTCCAAGCCTGAAAAGATATTTCAAAACATTATTCGACCTCTTCGGCAGCAGAGAATAAAAGACGGGATGCAAAAAAAAAAAAATTACCAGTCGTTGGCTCGTCGAGAAATAATACTGAAGGGTTACTGAGAAGCTCAAGGGCCACGTCGAGCCTCTTCCTCTGTCCACCGGACAATAGACCGCAGAGAGTATCGTAACAGCGACTCAAGCCGAGCATCTCCAAAAGTTCGAGAACCTGGGAATCAATAATTATTCTTATTAATTGTTTTGATACGGTTACGATACACAGATTTTTTTTTTTGCAAGACATACAACTCCTAGACGAAGTTTTTCTATGAGTTCGCGGCCGGAGGCGAAAAAAAAAAAAACCGACCTACAAAGATTTTGTATTTTGGCTAATAGCAATGCATTTTTGAGAAAAGAAAAAACCTGTATATGTTCATTCGCGTCACGAATAACAGTGGAAGTATATTGTTAAAATTGCTTTTATTGAATTACAATGTCGAACCTGAGTGTGTTTGTAAGAAGCGCTGATCGTGTAGCCGAGCTTGAGATGCGCCGCGAGTGTCATCGCTTCTCCTACGGTCAACTTTGGTCTGGACAATGAGTCTTGCTGTATGTAGGACGATGTTCTCTTCCATCTTTCGCTGTATGGCATTCGCAACTTTCCGTTCACCATTACTTCACCGGACACACCTTGAACCCTGTAGAAAAAAAAACGATTAAAGGCAATGCAATTGCGGCAAACGTAAAGTTACGTCATACTCTCGATCAGAAACATAATAAATTTTAATGGCATTACAGAAAAATAGATAAAATGTTTAATAAGAGTTCCGATCAACTGTAGACAACGTATTGTCCATCCTATGAGACAGCAATGTGGTTAATTATAGGCAAATTAATAAATTCAATAGCTTCGATTAAAAATCGTTTGCAATTCTTCGAAAACTGGTTAAGCAACGAGCGGATAAGTGCTGCACAAAGTAAAATACAGGCACTTAAGGAATAATCGAGGATGGAGCGCAAAAGAAACGAAAAAAAAAGAAACAAACGGTCAATCATGATTATTATATTTTTTCCATCATCTTATCGCTCGATCACATGTTGTCCGACCTTCGACTTGTTGAGTACGATGCGTATGCTCGGTGAAAAAAGATCGATTCGTGTAATTGCGCGAATGACGTTTTTGCCGGGATATTACCTTTGGTGCTGCATTTGCAATAGAGCGGTAGCTCATTCGTGATTCGAACGAACCGAAAACAATTTCTCTTCAGAAAAAGTTGTAAAAACAATTTCCTTTTTTTTTCGTTTTTCTTCAAATTTTATTATTTTTTCGACTCGTCAACGTGGATGAGGCCACCTCAATTGTCTCCGCCTCATTCGGAATTACTTCTATTCTAGCTTCGAGCAAACATAAGCAACATTTATAGTCCATTGAATCATGAATCGTTTGAGGTCTGCAGGCAGTGTCTTATGCTGATTTTCTATCTGACCTTCTAAGCGACCCCACGAGACTTTGTCGAAACGATACGACGAACAATGCGGTTAATAGTCGTCAGCCGGAAGGTGTCTAGCGTACAATCATCACATACATTAGCCTCGACATCCGATACGAATGAGAAACAATGGAAAAAAAATCTCAAGCTGTTGCCTGAGAACGTGCAATAAAATGTTCCTTTTTATATCGCCTTAAGTTTTCTTAGTCCTTTTAATTTCACTAAAACTGCGAGTTTTATTAAAAAGTAAACTTACGTGTAGCCTGCGAGAACGTTGAGAAGTGTCGATTTTCCAGCACCGGATGGTCCCATAATAGCCGTAAGCTCACCCGCACGAAAACCACCGGTGACTCCATGAAGAATTTCTTTGACCTCTGTAACGAAAGATTAATGTAGGAAAGCGATGTCGATAAGTGGTATGTCGCCCTAGATAGGTCTATTGCAAGGTAAAGGCACCGACTATCCACAGTTATGATTTTTTTTCTCAATCAAACGAGATACAGTTAAAGGCACCGACTATCTACAGTTATGATTTTTTTTTCTCAATCCAACGAGATACAGTTGAAATTAAAGAAAAAGTAAACGTTTAAGGTAGCTATGTCGCTTCCCGCTCATCTCGCATAAGTTATCGAAAAGAAAGTAAATATTGCAAGTACTTCTCGATGGTATAAAAATCTGAAAAAATGAAAAGATTCATTTTGCATCATAATAATTCCAAAATGTTATTAACAAATTTATGAAAAAATTAATTGTTTAACAAATTACCCGGCAAAATAACTTTTTTTTAAATTGAAATTGATTCATTTATTTTTCTGAATACGTATAAATTTTTTCAGATTTTTCAATTAGTTTTGATTTTTGTGTTTTTTCAGACATTTTTTCCATATAAAAAAATAAAAAAATCAAAGCTAATTGAAAAATCTGAAAAAATTCATACGTATTCAGAAAAATAAACGAATCATTTTCATAGACAAAAAAATTTGTTTTGCCGGGCAATTTGTTAAACAATTAATTTTTTCATTAATTTGTTAATAACATTTTGGAATTATTATTGCGCAAAATTAATCTTTTCAGTACCTTCAATCTGCATGCATTTTTTCAGATTTTAATATCATCGAGAAATACTTGCAATATTCGCTTACTTTTCTCGAACTTATGCTAGATGAGCGGGAAGCGACATAGCTACCTTAATCCGCTTATACTTTTTGAAAGAACGCCCATGAGAAGTTCCTATCAAAGGATTTTTTAACGCGAAAATCGTTGATCGTAGAAAAACTTCTAAGTACGTGAAATGTAGCTTGTTACATGGACATTCAATCATATTTTCTTATTGCAAATTTTCCTTGTCTGTTTTATAGATCAATATACAACTTGCATAAAAATTGACATGATAATTTGTGGCCCACTTGACACTTAGAGCTTTGATTATATGTAGCTCTGTGAGATACACTGTAAAAAAAATTCATATGAAATTTAATGTACCGGAGTGCAAGTTTTTATGCAACAACTGGTATATCAAATTTCATGTACAATTGTGATGAAAAATTAATGTTCAGCGGATTAATAACATTGTAAATACTTTATTTTAAATTATTTGTTTTAATTTTACTATAAAAGAACTTTAATTATAATAATTTACTTTAATTTCCATGAAAAAGTATATTAATTTTTCATCACAGTTGTACATTAAATTTAATGTACCAGTTTTACATAAAAATTTCCAGTCCGGTACATTGCATATGAATGAATTATCAACGTGCGTTATTTTGCCTGCCGACTTTGCGGATTGGCCCCAGGGCAATAAATCCTCTTGGCGCGTTCGCGGACTCGGAATGCTCGTCTTGCGCGAAGACGAAACGACTTTCCTAAATGACATACGAGATCGCGATGCGAGTCGTTGTCCTAATTTTTCTCTGGTACAGTGCACTTAGCTACGGTTGAGATTTCAACCGCATGGGTGTAGAAAAAAAGAGAATGCGGTTTCACGGTGAATGGAAAGCCCGTCGAGTTGCGTTTGAGCGTTAACTCGGACTGTACGAGATGATGTGCCCAGAACTGCACAATTCGTTCCAGTTGGAGTTATACAAGGATTGTCTACCTGAGAGGAATAATAATGACTTTAATATTGAACAGGCTCACTGGCGTTATATATTTGCAATTTTGTCGCTGATTTTCTTTTGATTAATATTTTTTATAACAAAAAGAAATTAATACTTTCGTGTCATTATAGAAAAGAAGGAACTAATTGAGCCATCCAGAGCTCACTTTATTCTACCGGAGTTTGATACTTTCTCGGGGACAAAGCGTGAAGAGGATTCGCTTTTGCGTTTCCGCGTTTTCATCGAAAATTTAAAACAAAAAAAGTCTGATTAATTCGCAGCTCACCACCTCATTCTACTAGGGTACGATGATCTTGATGGGTAAAAAAGATTAAGCAAGGATAACATTTTTGATTTAATCTTCCGAAGAACAGAAACTAAACTCTAATTTGATCTTGTAAACAGGAACTAATTATTATTTTTGATTATCGCATCGGCATCTCCGACAGGTTTTGCCTTAAATATCCAGTTTGGGATTCAAAAGTCTTGGTTATGATAACAGCAGCAGGTCCACATTTGCACACTGGTCGGATTTAACATAGTCGTCGTTCTTCCTCGATCATCGATATATTCGGCATATATCGTACCGCCACGATCTATCCTCATAGCCGCGCGAGTATATGTAGTCTGATCTAATCGGTTGAATTCGACTTATTTCCTGATCCTCTCTCGCGCCGAAGTCAGATAAGATCAAATTTTTTTGTACGTTTTTTTATGATTTAATTAACGTCACGTCTCGGTCGGTTGTCTCGATTCAGCTCAAGAGGCTAACCGTTTTTGCCACTGTCCGCTTCATAAAAAAAAAAAACTAAGTTTGTCGGCGTAGAATCTTTTTTGCCAGTGCCTCTGTCCTACGCGTTTTTGCCGCTCGCAAAAGGAGAAGAAAGAAAAAGAATGGGCACAAATGAAAAGTGCACATCACTTCGTTAGATTTTGTTTATCGCCGTATGAACCAGCTCATGCAAAACGGCGGTTTACGGCCGTACGGCCGTACGGCTCCCTCTCTAAAAAAGCCCGCGGAATTTAGTATTCCCCGTGAAAGATACGTAGCGAACGATGGTAAATAAAAACGACTTTGCAATGACCAATTTTTATTGACGGTGAGAACTGCTGTAGAACAAAAAAAATCACGATAATACCTTCCTCGACGATTAAGGAAAAACGCTATTGTATCCTGCAGCTTGATAAACTTTCGATGAAAAAAAAAAAAAAACAAAAACAATTACTCATTGATTGCATATCTTACTGTCATCTGGGGTCAGAGGGATGAAAAAAATTCATAAATATCGCAACACTGTCAATAAATCATTGCGTCACCTACATGAAGATGCAGTTGCGCCACGAAGTGTTGCTCGACACAGGTATTGCGTAAACGATCAACATTAAAAAAGAGAAAAATCTTTATCGCAGTGTGACAAAGTACAATTCACAGGACCGAACTTTCTCGTCGATCGCAGTTCCGACGATAGTTTTATCTATATAGATTTGCACACTTTTCCGTCCGGGTTTCCCGGGAAGCGTGAGTTACGATTCATCTCTAATCTCCGACGGATGTTACCTCGATATCGGATATGACGTCGGATATACCTCGATAAGAATGAAACTGGAAAAACGAAGTTTTTAGGTCACATTCGACTACAGATGATTCCGAGAGGGTCGCGTAATCTGCACCCGCATAATTATGTGGGTGACTCTCGATTGTTGGATGACGACACACACCGACCTATCGAGAATGTGATAGGACAGAACGTTAAGTTGCGCATAGCATGTGACGAAATGTGCGGTGTCATTGTCGAAACTATGAGAAGGCGACACTTCCTGACTTTGTGCAATGCTAATTTAAAAATTAGCATTGCACAAAGTAATTTAAATAAAAATAATTTTAAAACGGCAGATCAGCGGGCCAGTATTGGCGTAACGATATTAATACCTCATCCTTCAGCCAATGTTCTGCGGAGTATTGGTTTGCTAATCATTGATTCATCGATTTGAGGCCAATGTTCGATCGAGTATTGGCTCGCCAATTGTTGGTTTATCGATTCGAGGCCAATGTTCGGCCGAGCATGAATGCACCAATCATTGGTCGGTCGACATTAGGCCAATGTCCGATCCATTATCGATTCGTCAAGCGTTGGTCTGTTGATGCATGAACTTACGAACCATGGGTCTGCTGATTTTAGGCCAATGTTTGACCAAGTATTGGCTCGCCATTGGTTGGTTGAACAATTTACAGCCAATGTTCGGCCGAGTGTTGAGTCGCCAATTCCTGGTTTGTCGCCTGACGTCCGTATCCAGTCGAGTATGAACTCACCAACTATTGGTCTGCTTGCGAAAGACGCATGCAAGAGCATGCGAAATTACACGTTCTTTAATTCTCGCAAAAGATGCAATACATTGACCGAGTATGATCTCTTTGAGACTTCTCGCAAGAGACAATATATAAAATATAATGTCATACAGACATGCGAAGCTTAAAAAAGGGGATAGACCATTGTCGCCCTGTATAAGAAACCTATGTAAGTCCTGGATTCTAATTCAATCATCGGCCGAGCATCATGAATGAAATTCGGGCCAATGTAAGCTGCCACCATCGAGCCAGGCTTATCATCCAAGGTTCGATAGATGATCCGGACAAGCTCGCATGCCAATGGTAGCGCCGTGGGCTTCGAGGTTGGCCCGACCGTCGACCTCATCCGTTCACCCTACATAGGCGGATAAGTTGGATTTCCCTCTACCTGTTTTAGTACCTTCGCGATCTCCCTTCCCGCACAAAAACTTGAAGCGGGAACGATTTGATAGGTAGGTAACAAAATGGAAGGGGTATTTCGTCTCTCCACCATGCAGGTAGATGGACTCCCTGAAAAAGCCGATCCAACTTCCCCGATCGTGCTTTATCCAACTTATCCGGTCGGTAAAACTTATCTGGATGCAGCTTACGCGATTGTCTACTTTACTGAACTTTAGAACTAATGCATTTTAATCGCGTGCCTTAGTTACGTCGATTTCAATGAGTTGGTAGGGGAGACCAGGGACAAAAGTAACACGAGCCAATTGTAACAAGTCGCTGCGCAAAGTGAGCAACATTATAAACATCACCTTATGAGGTGATATTTATAATGTTGCTCACTTCATATCCGATGCGTCCGATCATGCGCAGCGTTGCACAGCCGCTTGTTACAATTAATCCGTGTTACTTTTGTCCCCGGTCTCCCCTAATACTTTTAATCATTCGAACACCTGTATGCCGCCCCACGTTCGGATTGAGAGTAAGCAGTAGTGACGGTAGATGGCATTAAGGGGGAACAATTACCAGCCGAAAATAAAGGGGACATCGTCATTGTAACATCGGAAGAGATCTGTATCGCACAGGGAGAATCCTTACGCGTCGCAAGTTGAGCCAGTCTTATCTCGAATGTAGAGGGCACCCGAATCGCCGCGACTGAACAATATACGATGATTGACCGGAAAATGGAGCAAAGATACGACAGCGCGAATTAGGGCACGATTTTTTTTAGTCTAACACGAGAATTTCTGAATTCGGCTAATCTTGTGATTAGCCGAATGATTATGATGTTGTTGACTATGGTCGGTCAAGTACTTCGCCATATCGATTATTCACGATGTGGGAAGATTGGCAACTGCCGCCTGAGGTAACGTAACTCGTATGAAAAGAAAAACATTTTAATGCATTTTGTTTACCAACTAATTCAAGAAAATTGCAGGTGCTTTGGCGCGCGTTGCCACACTTCGTCATTACATAATGTTTCGAACGAATTATCGACAGGACTCCGCGCGGTATGGAAAATTATTCCTCTTTCTCTCTCCTTCGATTTCTCCACCTATCCGTTCACAAAATAGTCGAACTCAACGCCTATGCACATGAAATTTTAAAGCCTTTAAAAGTAAAAGAAAAAAAAACAAAACCAAACTAGTCTGCCGTTAAAAAAATCCTCACATTTGCAAGTTTTTGCACATCAAAATTTCACTATCATATAAAAGACTTTTAATAAGGGGTTTTTTCGCTTCGTCGTTCAATGACTTTTACGAGAACCTGACTGATCTGATTTATTAACTAGCAGGCCGTTCTGGCGCGGGGGCTTCGCGCCGTCGGTGTGGTATGCACTGAAAAAAAATTGCGTAGCAAAAGCGACAATATTGACTTTTGACCATAAAAAATAGTTCCCCTTAGATAGTTTCTAATAACATAGGGAGGACCCGGGCGAGATGGGCTAGCGAAAAATTAGGCTAACGCAGGGCGTAATGGGCCACGGTAAATAAGACAACTAGAAGGCTGCAATGGCGGATTATTCGTGCATAAGCTCTAATGATAGGTAGAAGCTCATGCATCGTCGTAACTATAAAATGTAGACGTTCCCCTTGGGAACTATTTTGTATGGTAAAAAGTATGCTAAAAAGTATGGTAAAAAGTATGATAAAAAGTATGGTAAAAAGTATGATAAAAAGTATGGTAAAAAGTATGGTACAAAGTATGATAAAAAGTATGGTATGGTAAAAGCAGCCAGTTTTGCTGCTTTTACTATGTAATTTTTCTCAATGCAGGGTCCGTGTTTCTCGCTGATAAGGGCAGGAAGGTCACTGATAAGGATAGGGCTCTCTTCCCAATTCCTATCAGGGACATTCCTCGTGAAATGTTGGCAATACATATTAAATTTTCAACACACGGCTATCAGTTGCAGAATGTATTCTCATTTTCCTGCAGACGGTTCGGGCTTACGAGCCCTATACCTTCTTTTGCAACGTCGCGAAGCGCCCGGGACACAAAATACTGCTGCTAAATCCACATAGGAGTAAGAGTGTTTTTCCTATTGATAAGAACACTCCCGAGTTATTGATACGGCTCGTTATCGAGAGTGCCGGGGTGCTATGCAGCACTGTGTTCTCCCGTATCACGAAACCCCGGCTGTTTTGATCGTAGGCAACGCTTTGGGAGCGTGACCCAGTTAATTGAAACCGATGTCATTGAAGCTTCCCGTGCGTGCGTGTGGAAAAAGCAATTGATGTATCAACGTGACATTCAAAGTTTATATATGACGAAAGATAGCACGAGAATTTTATCGTGCCCCGTTTGGATTCCCCGCCTCGTTCGACGGTGCCAACGTCCCGGCGATATACCCTGGGTGAGCCTTGGCCTACGTGCCAAGGGCCCCGTAAAAAATCTCACGAATACAGAGTCAACGAGCCCGGCGCGCTGCCCTTGGAGGTTCGCGAAGGACGAACGACGTGCGCCGTTGCAAATAAGGGGAAAACGAAATGGAGATCGAACGAAGCCGGTTTTTTTTATTCGGATCCAGGGATCGTTGACACCGATGAGAGGACAAATTTTACGAACCCTGAACGAACGGGTGGAACGAAACTCGGAGTGCTCGTGTACGCATTTACGGGGTGGGCGAACGAGAATCGTAAAAAATTTTACGACCAACGAATTCTTGTGTCGGGTTTAAACGGCCGACAAGAAAGTTCTGAAAGAGGGCTAAAACTTATTTTTACTTTATAGTATATATATTTTTTAATCTTAATAATGTCCATTTGGAGTCAAGTGGAGATTTCGTTCTTTTCGTCGTGTTTCCATGATCGAACTGTCGAAATTACTTGAAACTTGGAATTTAGTTGTTGTGAAATGGAGTAAAATTATGAATGTTAAAAGCATAGTTTTGTGCTTAATTTTAATTTTTTTTAAATCGTAGTTACCGACCCATTATAGTGCATTTATTGAAGTTAGAGACCGGTGTGCCCGGTACGATGTTGCGTCCTTGGTCTTTATCGCGTGTTCGCCGCGTTATACGGTAATGAATTGTTGTTGTAGAACGCTCGTACGCGTGTTGTACAAACAGCGGAGTAGCCACGGACAAAAAATCTAACTGCACTTTCTATCGAGGAATTTCAACAGAATAACTTCAAAAACGGTTAACTAAACGCCAGAAAAAAAGTGACACAAAAGTAGAAAATATGTTGAAGCATACGCAATCGAAGCGATGCAAGTGCACGTAAAAGTTTATCACGGGTCTCGGCAAGACACGCTGGTAGGCACGCCATTGTTATGACGTATTACCCGTTTCCTTTGTATAGGCATGAATAATGTACAATGGACAGTCGCCGCGGAGCGAACGGATGCACGCTTCGGAGCTTCCACCGAAGGCACGATCGATTCAATCGTCATCGTCTTCAACGGTGCCTTCGTTTTTTTTCCTTCGCATAAAAATAACTATGCTTTTTCGAAAGATAAAAAAATAGACCGCGTGAAAAAAATAAATAAATAAAAGAAACAGTCATTTGAATTATCCAAAGAATCGGTTCAATTGCCATATATTTTTTAAAAAGATATTCGACCAATAGTTTTTCGCAGCACTCATCGTCCGTTAATGCCATCTATCGTAGCTGAATACATAAATCAATCCATAAATAATCTCGTGAAGCTCGTTAATTTTCAAGCCTCTCCGTCAAACCTGCAACTCTTCGAACTTCGGCTTGACGCGATCAATTAATTTTTTTTTCTTGTAACCGGATACACTATAATTGTCGCGATGACTCGATGACCGCGGGGGATAGCAACATCTGTCGCAGAGTTCACAATACACTTGATGAGATGTATTTTCATTAATTTATGGAGCGTTTATGACATGTTCGATAATGATCTTTAAACACGTCACTGCAGGTAGCGCCCGACATTCCCACCTATTTATCAATGTTACAGAAAGAAGTTGTTGAACTCTAGCGCATATGAACAAATTTTAAAAAAGATTTCATTCTTCTTCCTCATAGAGGAAGCTTTGGTCTGGTGAAACAAAAATGTCGAGATTTCAATAAAAACGTGTTCAGAATGTTGGAAAACATCGAAACATCACATTTAGCAAAAATGTTCGCATGTATGTGTGTATGACTCAGCGCGAAAAATTCAAACCGCTATAACTCGAGAGTGCCTCGATCGATCAAGCATGAATTTTCACACATAGCAGGTGCGGTTAATAGGCAATATTTCTTCAAAATGTCATTATAAAATTTGCAGTTGTTTTTTTTTTTTGTAAGTGATTTTTAATTCATTCCAAAATGCCAATGCGCGCTGTAGCTCTTGCAATTTTTTCCTTAATGTACGAAACGAACGATTAGCGGACGAGTGGGTAAAAATCAAAATCGACAGAAGTAAATCACCGCTTCAATGGATCAAATCGATAAGTTACATCTGTTTAGCAACCGAGTTACTCAATTCATGAACTTTGCGCTGATTTTTTTTTTCCTAATGGAGACAAAATGAAATACGATTACTGAAGGTGAGGGATTATCAAGCAATCTATCATCGGTATCGTCATTTTTATTTTCAACATTGTGCTATTAATTATCGTATTTTTTTATGTATCGCCGATCGGAAGATCAAGACGATTATAGACCAAGTGTGTGAGAATATTGCCGTGTTTGCTTTTTTAAATATTTTTATTTGCACTCAGATCGGGTAAAATGGGTGAAACAAAAATAGGCAAATAGTGAACGGGCCCGTGCAGCCAAGGGTCAAATGATTGACGGAAAAGTGAACGGGCTGTCGCGGTTAGCGTTGAAAATTATTGGCGGAAAAGTGAACGGACTTTAAAGTAATATATTTTGAAATGTGACTAGGACAAATTTCACCTCGATCGCCGGATCGGTAGGGATAATAACCTATTTGCATTATGTGCTCTCTTACCTATCATTTAGTGCTGTGGCGAAATGGATTTTGTTTTCTATTAATTTTATCGAAATAGTATAAGACTAATTTTGTTCGAACCGTTTCGGCATTGCAGCAATTATTACGATTAGCTGTATCGACGTTGTAACTCAGCCATCAATGTCAATAATTGTAATGAAATAATAATACCAGTATTAAGATCAATTTTGCTCGAACCATGTGTTATGAACTATTATCTGAGGTGAAGTTGGAATTCAGACATTAGTGTCAGTTCTAATGAAATAATTACACGGACTGTGGCGTAACGGTGACGAGAATCAGCGAGTATAATCATAATGCACACGTTGAATAATGCTAAGTGGATTTGAGAAAAATAAAAATAAGATGTTAAGAATAAAAAACTAGAACAAAAAGGTACGAAGAAGTATAAACGCGATGCATGCGCGATGAGAGAGCCAATGTAAATCGTCGGGCGTGTTGTAGAAAGTTGAATAATTATTAGCTTGAGCTAGAAATCGTTGGAGATGAATTGCATAACGAAAAATATAAATCAGTGAAATATAAAGAACATGAAAGGCGGACAAGCGCGCTCGTAGGCGTCTATCGCAGCAAAATTGTAACGTGCAAAGAGGAAATTTTGTCGCAGCGTGGATACTTTTAAAGAGATCCTTTTGCCTAAAAAGTTTCCTTCGCGTCACGATTATCGAATTAAATTGAGGAAAATGTAATAAGCATTTGTCGTCAGAACTTTATCTAAATTAGATCGTATTCCTAAAAATTGAATTGTATCAACAATAATTTGACAACACCAATATCTCACATCGTTAATCTCCTCTTAACGGACATAAAATTTAGTTACGTCTCAGTCGGTTAATAAATTCGCACATTACCCTGCATAGCTTTTTTCGGAGATCAATATTTTCCGGAGATAAAATAGTACATTTCGATACGAGTGCGAAATAGTATATTATGCCACAAGGGAGGAAAGTGCGTATTTTCACCGAGTGTGAAGTTTGATGCCCGAGCGAAGCGAGGGCAGAAATTCACACGAGGTGAAAAGGCACTTCCTCCCTTGTGCCAAACGATATTTTTTTTCCGACTTCGTTAAAATAAACACATTTCTTGCGTCGCAAAATCGTCATATTCGCCAATGAGCATTTCCGCCCCGGGAGTAATAGAGCTTGCAGAGGTAGTAATGAGCCCTATTACCCACTAGGGAGTAATTAAATTTTACTGCGCATGCGCACAGCTTAATAATGATCATCGGTCAATAATAGGCCATTTTCCGCCCGTGTTGCACGCAAGAAATGTAGTTATTTTAGCGAAGCCGGGAAAAATAACTTTTTTTTACGAGTGTGAGTTTGCAGCACGAGCCGAAAGCGAGTGTTGCAATCACGCGAGTTCAGAAAGCGTTTTTCGCACGAGTATCGAACATAATTTTATTTCACAAGGTGAGAAAACGGGGGTTTTCGCACGCGAAGCGTGAGCAAAAACCGCAATTTTCCCACCGAGTGAAATAAATTGATTTTTGCCTTACCTGGTACAATTTTCCGGAAGTTCCACTCTCTGACACGATAATGAATATTATTGAAGGCCAAGTCGATTTCGGGCCTTTTTGGAAACGAATGTTTTTGCTTTATGAGATAGTTATTGTTTCGCGGCATGGCCGAGGCGAGATCGGCAACGTCATTCTGACTGTCGTGATGATCGCCCTGGAAACAGCTGAGCGATGTTCTTGAGGGCGAACACTGATTCGGTGATGTTGCTGTGCTCGTCATGTTATTTTAAAAAAAGTAAATTTCTTTAAAAATAAAACGCCGATCAAGCCGTCGTGTGGGTGAAATATATTCGCGTCCGATCGCGCACGTACGATTCTCGCGACTGACCGCGGGATCGTCGCTGACTAACGCTCGCTTCGCGCGAAATAAATAATCGTATTAAAAAAAAAATCGCAATTCGTTGGTCACTTGTTGAGACGCATGACTGCAACTGTCCTTCCCCTTCCCGCGTCGTTATTCGATGCGCCTTTTCGTAATAGTTTCCACTATTCCGCGATACTTCCACGATACCGAGCTGCAACAAGCAAGTAAGAAAAAAAACTTGTTAATAATATTCAAGTTATAAATAACGATCTAATTACAATACAGCTAACTTTATCCTCCTTTGAGCCAGGACCTCTTCTATAAAAAAAAGAAAGATGGAAACCTGATAACAGTAATACGGATAAAAATGTGAATCTATAATGCAAAAATGCACGATATAAATAGAATTTTCCATGTACGTCAAATACATGTTAAAATCGATTACAGTCCGAGGTTTCCCGCGCGAGCTCGTGGTACTGGTGCGTCAGCGAATATGACGAGGAAGCTGCGATGCTGATAAATCGTCTTGTATTCCAAAATATTCTCGGTCGATTCAGGCAAATGGGTCAAGCCGTGCGGACTTATCTACTTCACGTGTTAAAACGCTGAAATGTAGACGCATATCCTAGACCCTCGTGAAATTCCATCGCTTCATTATCCAATATCTCTACATTTATAAAAAACTACGGTCAAACAGCATGGAAATTCACTGTCAATAAATACGTTATCCGGTCTCAATTATCTATTAAAAAAACGAATATAGTAATAATAATGTTAAAAAAAATGCGTTTACACCGTTTGAAATTACAGTAAAACGTCGGTTATCCGAACCTCGAATGTCCGAAGATCGATTTTCCGAACCTCAAATGTCGGAAGATCGATTTTCCGAATCTCGATTATCAGAACCATGACTCCGTTTATCCGAACGCTCGATTATTCAAACGTTAGCGCAAAACATTATACATTGTTGCTCGCCGCGGCAAGAGCCACAACCGTGTTCAAGAGTATCGAAAGGCGCTTTTCCTCTTCCCACGTCTATCCGCTTGCACACTGGCTTTCCCGAGCAGTTCCACCCACCCCAGCAGTTTCAGACAGCGCGCATTAGAGACTAGACTCAATGCCAAATCGTTTGAAGCGCCTTACATATGTAGTTCACACTGAAGCGGCTTCGAGATTTCGCTGTTCAAAAGCGCATAGCTAGCGTTTGGCAATCTAAAAAAGTTGAAAATTGCAATTTTCATATTGCTTTTTCATAATGTTCTGTGAGAAAGCATTTTCTATATGTTTGGGTTCCGCATAGAGCAAGTTTCGCGAATAAAGAAACATGAGAAAACGATATGAAAATTTCAATTTTCAACTTTTTAAATGTCAACGTCATGTTTGACTTTTATACAAAAAAGCTGGCCGATTCAGGTTCAGAGCAAAAAAATACATCGCGTCGCGCTTCAGTTCGTCGGGTCTGTGCTCAACGCGAAAATATCATGGAAATAAGGTAAAGGACCCAGTTTCTGACACTTCTACGCAGCTCTCTCACACAAACAAGGAGAACCAAGAGTCGCAATTTGTGAGGCCCGAACGCGCGCTACCCATTGGCTGCCTATCAAATGCTGGGGGAGCCGACTATGATAGAGGTACCCCTGTCACAAACTGGGTTCGTGTCAGAAACTGGGTCCTTTGCCTTATGCGCTCCTGAATTTTTTTTGTTGGCACTTCCGATTTTTATTCAAAAAATCCAATCTCTCCCCATCCAGCTTGTTTAACCACGTCATATCCATCATCTTATGTATTTATTGCCTGGATTTTTCCGCGATGCTATCGGGAAGCAAAGAAATCTTATTATTTATTATAACTCTAAATTATTTTACGCCTAGAGCAACATTTGATGCATCAACTCGTGTCAGACATAAAAATACAACTTCTTCCGAAAAATTCCAAAATTTCAAAATGTTATAAAATTTAAACGGTTAGATCCATTTTCTCCAATCTTAATGCCAAACATTGTACAGGGTTAGTACATTCCCGCGTAAAATTTAAGATCGATACCTCCCTGTTTAGTAGAATTATACCGCTTTTAGTATTTTGTCAAAAACCTAATATTCCATAAAATCTCACCACTTGGATAGATTTTTACCACAATCAATACCAAAGGTTTACGATCAAAATATTATATTTGTGTGCAGTTTTAGAACGGTAGCTTAAAAATTACGCTACTTAGAGCTACCACAGAGAATTTTCAAAAAATTCGCGTAAAATCTCGAATCGGGCGTCATTTCTTATGAAAATTGCACTGAACGAAGCGATGTGACCACTCTGCTGGTATACCAAATTTCACCTCGTTATTTTAAGCCATTTCCGAGTTAGAGCCGTTTTAAACGATCCAAGTCTATCGCACACACACATACACACATACATCTGGACACCAGCATAAAATCGCTTTTCGCGATGTTTTAGACTATTTTAAGTATGACATTAAAATCTCAAATCTTTTATTTACGAAAACATAGATTCCCTATGTGGAAGCAAAATGGACGAGTTTATGTCACACAATCCTTGAAATAAAACTTCGATGTTGGAAATATGTTAAAAATATGATTTGAAGTTTAATATATCCTGTTATTTCATTTACATGTCTTATTTATATACATGTTATGATATCGTAAAAAAATGTGCCTTTCGATTATCCGAACTACTACCCGACTATCCGACGGGTTCTGATAATCAAGGTTCTACTGTAACGGTAAAAATATAATCCGTTCTCTTTTCCGGCTAAGTCGGCCATCGGTCATTTTCAAGGTCCCCCCGACTCCGGAAGCCCAGTCCTATTGTAGGCTCTTACACATCGCTGCGGCGCGCTGAAGTTATCGACTCTTATCTCACGCGGTCAGTGATACATTGAAATCCGCTCGCGGACTCGATGCTTTGCGCATCTCATAATTATCGTCACAACGTCGGTGTCAATCCAGCAGCGTATGTTCGAATGAGTAACGAAGCAAAGTTGATAGTTATTATTCATCAGCCTCACAGGCAACAGTGCACGCTTAATGAATCATCGATTACAGAGAAAAAATAAAATAATTCTTGGCACATTTTAAAAATCCCGTCTTAATATCCTCTAATGCAATTTCGAACCGCAACAGAAATCAACGATCATGTCGCGCCTGATCTTGACACACTCGACACTCGCAATTTTTCCACGGTTCGATCATTGGTATTTGATTATAGTATTTTTCTCGAGTGTCGCGCATTTTAATTCGCAATTTTTTTTTTTTTTTTATCACCTCGCTGTATATCGCATTCCCGTCAAACCAACACTAATAGCAGACACTGCGTGCTTATAAATGTACTTTTATTCAGTGTACGCGGGTTCCTTGCGGGAATCGCAATTTCTTTTACGTGGCTGGGTACGAGCATCGCGCGCGACGGACGCTGGATATCTAATCGCGTGGAACAGTGGCGCGTGCTCGCTGCCTCAATTTTCAAGGAAATATAAGATACAATCATTTCTCGACATCAGCCTCGGAACTGGCTTTCTACAGTTTTATTTGAAGTTTTATATTTTGTTTATTTTTTTTTTCTCTCCTGCTGTAACACACAAGATCAAGACTCGTTGTTACAATGAAGGAAGGATAACGAGAGATCCGGAGATGGAGTTGAGTGAGGTGTCGAGGAGAACTCAGTGGAGCGCTAGCGGTCGTAAAAAGAAACGTTTCGTTCTTTGCTATTTCTGACCCTGGTACCGCGTTATGCACCGCACAACTTTCTCCGGATAATGGCTGTGTTCTCTTTATGATTTTTTTCGGCACACGACTCTCTCATCGAAAGGCCGAAATCAATACGTATCTTTATCACGATGGAAAAAAAAATCTTTGTGAACATGGTTCTTAGTACAGGAAGAATTATTTTTCATTTTAATTATAAGATGCAATTTTTGCATGAAAATTTGTCTACAGTATAGGAAGATTTTATTTTATTCCTTGCAAAGAGGTCGAATCAATACAATTAATTGATAACATCAAGAAATGGATCAGAAAATCGTAACGGCACACTAGCCTCTGACATATTTTCAGCAGACACTCGTTTCGCATTATCATCGCTGGGTCAGAAGCTCGCGACTTATGACCTCGGTCACAAGTCGCGGTCGTACGTCGTAATATAAATTGACACTGATACTCATAAATTCTTTAAAAAAAAAAAATAAAAAAATCAATTCCACTCAATCATCTTACAAGATCAGTGTCACTGTCAACTACAGTCTCTGCATCGAAACAATAAAAATATCGAGAAAAAAAAAATGAACTGCTAAGACGGACAATAAATCCGTAGAGCGATCTTCTTAGCTCGTGCAACGAAGACCATTATTTTTTACGAGAATATGAAAAATAGAAAAATTGATAAAAGTGCTTCGCCGATAGTGCCATTTTTATAATGACACCAAAGTCCAAGTTCGCGCAGCGGCCCCGGTTTATCGCTTTCCTTCCTTGATCGGACGCTCGCGACAAATCGACATACAGTGCGTAAAATATCAACTGGACCCCGAGTTTTACTCACCACAGTATATAATGCGGATAAGTTCATACAGCTGCTGCACATCGATTGTCGAGAATTTTTTATCACGGTAAGTTTTTTTCTGATTAGATTATCATGTCTCTTTTTCTTCTTCATTTATTTTTTACTTATCGGAAAATTTCGAATCTCATATGCTTGTGAAATACGCAGTGACGCATGTTCATAAAGATATTTATTTTTATCATTTCATTAATGACATTAAATTTTGACGCTTCGTATTCGTCTGCAATTATCACATTAAATATCAATCAAAAATATATATGAACAGATCTTTCCGTCTTCCCAAGATTTCATATTATTTCATATTATTCGAGCAATTTTAATAATATCGAACGATTAACTTTATCAGTCCCATGGATTGGGGTCTCCCGAAATTATACGATTTTTTAGGGTAAGTCGGTACACTAGAAAATCGTATCTTTTATACATGTTATATATGTGAGCATCAAATACAAACATTTGGTTTTAATCACGCGATATGTAAGCCAGTTATGTATGATGGGTTTAAATTTATTTCACTATGTATTATGCGTATACCGATGGAAAGGCAATAATCATAGTTATTTTTCAATCGTGCAGCACACTCAACATGAAAATATGAAATAGCAGAGACATTAGTCCCACGTTGGATTTAATTGAATCGATGATAAAAGTTTCCTTTACTCAGATCTCTTTGATTCAGCAAAGTTGACGCGAAATCGAGCACATACAAAAATATGTTCGAAACTGAAAGGAAGATATGTATCATATCTGTCGTGGCGCTAAATATTTCATAGCGCGTAACAGAGGCAAGAACCGGGATAACCGGCTCGTTGACTGCAAACGGGTAAAACTTCAGACTGTCTCTATGTCGTGGGATATTCCAAATCCCCGTGACGCCAGAAACGAAACCATGTACAGTAGAATCTCGATTATCCGAACCCGCCGGTACCGGGTCTAATTCGGATAATCGAAACGCATCTTTTTTTCTTTTATACATTTTTACACGTATATAAATAAAATAACATATATATATTAAACTTCAAAACATATCTTTAACAATATTCCAACATCGATGTTTTATTTCAAGGGTTCTGTGAAATAAAGTCGTCCATTTTTAATTTCCGAACGCTAGCTACGCTCTTATGAGCAACGAGATCTCGAAGCCGCTTCAGTGTGAACTACGTATGTAAGGCAATGCAAACGATTTAGCATTGAAACTATAGTCTCTAATGCGCGCTGTCTGACTCTGCTGGGGTGGGTCAAACTGCACGGAAAAGCCAGTGTGCGAGCGGATTGACCCTGAAAGAGGAAAAGCCCGCGAGCAACAATGTATAATGTTTCGTGCTAACGTTTGGATAAGCGAGCGTTCGCATAAACAAAGTCCGTGGTTCGGATAATTGAGGGTTTGGATGATCGAGGTCCGGATGAACGAAGTTCTTCTGTATATATATGCTTAAAGCTATATCCATCTGCAATTTACCAACAGGGATAATTGTCAACAATTAACTCTCGCACAAACGATTAGCCCCGGGATTCTTATTAAAATTGAGTCACGGGATATTTTCAGCAGTTACGGTATGATCCATCAAATTGCCATCCAATCGTCTCAAATAACTATTATGATATACCCGACAAGAGCTGTCGAGTAACAATGTTTCTTTTTCTTCGAATGTTGCTTAGATGTACAACGAGCAAGCAGCAGCCAGTCCCATCGCTACAATCAGGATCACTTCCAAATATATTTGAGATGTATTACACATGTTTTTTTACCCCACATTCCTTTGTTGCTTTTAATTCCCACGTTTCTGTCACTAGCTGCATTCGAGACAGTCCAGAGAACATTTTTTAACTTTCTCTGGAAACGTCACTTCCGGTTTAAAAATCACGGTTTTCGACCGGAAGTGGCGTCATACCAGCAATACATCACTTCCGGTTTGCAAATCTCAGTTTTCGACCGAAAGTGACGTCATACACTAGGGCTCGGTTTCCGTAACAGTCCCCACCACGGAGCGAATATCAATCGACGCAGTAAGCTCTTTGCTCGACAGTTAGTATGGGTGGGGCATGCGCAGCCTCGATTTTCGTTCGTGTCAATGGGAGCCGGTCCCGCCGCTGTGAATGAAGTCGAGGCCCTAGTGTACTGGAAATATGTCACTACCGGTTTCGAAGTCGCAGTTTTCGACCGGAAGCGACTTTATACCGAAAATACGTTACGTCCGGTCGAAAACCAAGATTGGAAAATGGCAAATGCCGTTGTTCTGTAAAACGTCACTTCCGGTCGAAAACCGAGATTTTGAAACCAGTAGTGACATTTTTCCGTATGACACACTCGGATTTTTTTATTCATCTAATGCGATCGATGCCGTAAGTTTGTTACGCGTTACAATCTTCTTCGTGTAATTATAACGATCCCGAGGCGAAAAGAATAGTGCTGGTGACTCAGAAACTCCATGACTATTCGAACAATGCCGCGTACGTACTATTTACATCTTGCGTAACACGCTGAAAATAAGTATGCCACTATTGTGGCTGGGAATTAGGTATAGAAACGTCCGACGACGAAAACCAGGCGTTCATATCTTTAACTACTATTACACTGCCCTTGATTAATACAACTTTATCGGGCAATTAAAAAAACTAATTGTATTGAAGATTAAAGTTTGACAAGAAATTAATAATCGAGATACGGCTAAGTTGTTACTGATTTTCAATGTTTACTGCGAATGCCAATCATTATCGGACGTCGTGCTGCGATAAGCAAAAAGCAAAAAATACATCCGACTTTTATTTCTATCTAGGTCGAACGCTAAACGGATTTTTTTTCATTACTTGTTAAAACATCGTATTTTTTTTATGCTCGATGAGTCAGTACCCAATTCTCAGGACATCCTCGGATAGGTAATATGTTTGTTCGATTTTTTTTTTTTCACTTTTTCCCAAATAATATTTTCTTTAACACTAAAAAAAACTTGGTATACTGTGCCATTTTGACGTTTTTCTAAAAAAAAAAAATTGATAAATAATCAGTCAAGTAAATTAACGGAGTTTATTTCAATACAAGCTCCGAAAAATTCGACAAACCGCAACGTAAGACGATTGTATTTTATTATCGTTATCGTCAGCAGCGGAAATTATTACACGTTGGTACAGGTAAAGCGGGACGCGTACGTGGCTGTTCGCTGATTAACCTTATCGAGATTCAGCATTGAGCACGTTTTTATTTGTCTTTTATTCCGACTCGATAATGATTGCGACTACAGCGCGAACCGATTATCATAAAAATTATGTCATTAATGAATTGTGTTAAAAACCAGTCGAGCGCAATCGCAGTTACGATTACATCGCCATTCGAGTGCTCAATACGCGCTTGTGATAAAAAAAAAAGTTTCATCTCTTACGTCATTCGCGGCGATAAATCATTTTCCCAGAGGGCTTGCGAGGGCATGAGGTTGGTGTCGTGCTATATGTTCTCATGTCCACGTCGTATTAATTTCCACATTCGTTTGCGTACGTGATCGAGATACAAAAAGGAAACGTTTGCCAGACTACCGGAAATTTACCAGATAAAAAATAAGAATTATCTTTCAATGTTTTCAGTGGCAAACAATGACTATGGCCAATCTCCCACGTTGGAACAATAATTGTCAGTATAAATTGTTCACCTTTCGCTCACCCACGAAACTGCTGCAGTGTTTTCTCATTGGAAACAATATGTGAACGATTTATCAAACGTAACGTAAACGTAAAACGATTTATCAAATCGTGTGTAGTGACAGCGACTCGCTTACCAGTAAGAACGATGCGTCGACTACTTTAGCTCTGAGCAATTGCATGTGATAATCTAGCGAGGTGACGATACAAGAAAGAGATTTGAGGAAGCCGATGTTGCGTATATCGCACGGAAAAAAATGCGAACCCTCTTTCGTGCTTTCTTCCGCGAGAGATAAGCTTTCGCACATGACGGAGTGTCTCGAGTTTAAAAAATACGCAAACGTGCTCGAATCTTAGAACGAGATTACCCTGGTTCGTTTCCTGTTGCTGAATGTAAAAAATAAAGAATAAAAAAAAACCGTTCGATTTATCACGTTTCGGAGACCACAAACAAAACCGTTATCGACAATGTAAGAGACCAAAAATAAACGAGAGGATTGACCCTCCTAACTTGAAGCATTTTGGGTATCGCTTTTTTCACCCTAGTCGGATCTCCACTTACGCCAATTGTAGATAACGATATAAACGGTAGTATGTTTTCGGTCTTGATTCATCGAACGCGCGTTAACTTCGGTCAACGCGCGTTCGATGAATCATTCGCCACAGCGTACTGAAACTTTGTCGAAAATTAATGATTGCCGAGGGCGATTTAAGGTAGTCCTTGCAAATAATAGTGTTGACTTCGCATAAGTTTCTGAGAAACGAGAGGGGATTACAAACACTGTACGATGATATAAAATTCTGAAAAAAATCAACCATATTAAAGGCGCTGAAAAGATTAATTTTGCATAATATTAATTCCAAAATGTAATTAACAAATTGATGATAAATAAAATTGTTCAACAAATCTTCCGGAACCTAACTTTTTTTGTTAATGTAAATGATTCGATTATTTTTCTGAATACTATGCATTTTTTCAGATTTTTAAATTCACTTTGAATTTAAAGACACATTCGTGCCATATAAAAAAGAAAAATTTTAAGTGAATTTCAAAATCTAAAAAAATGCATACGTATTCAGAAAAGTCCACGAATCATTTTCATTAAAAAGGTATCCGAGGGATTTGTTGAACAATTTTATTTTTCATCAATTTGTTAATAACATTTTGGAATTATTTTTATGTAAAATTAATCTTATCGGCACTTTTAAAATACTTGATTTTTTTCAGAGTTTATACCATTCAGAAGTGTTCAGAAGTGTTTGAAATTCCATCTCATTTCTCTGAAACTTATGCGAAGTGAACACTATTCGCAAGGACTACCTTAATTCACGAATAAAATAGATTATATTTATCGGCCGATGGTAGGATCTACGTCATTTCCGAGAAACCGCGAAAGGCCGCATTACCCGGAGAAATCAGCTCGCTAGAATTCAATCGGAAGTTCGTTTATGTCAAACTCGCGATCTAAGAGTTACGTAAAAAAACCTGCCGTGTTCGATACGGCAGCCGCGTGGTTGTAGAATCGGGAGCCAGGCTCACGGTTCTTCCAGCACGTGAGCGATGTGAATCACGGCCGAAGACGCTCGAGCTCTGTTGTTGCATCAACGATATCAGATTGGAATAGACACTACCGGCATTCGCGATTGAACTTGGCATAAGTGCATATGACACGTTGTTCAAGACCCGCACTCGGAGTTTGAATCATGGACAAGTGTTTTGGAGGATAAAGTCAAGTAAAGTCAAGTAAAGTCAAGTAAAATCAAGTAAAGTCCAAGCAAATTATTTCATCCGTGTTCCCAAAGTTCAAGCCGTATAAAAAAACAACATTCAATTGGCGAACGTCGATCGTTCAAAATTGCAGGAGAGACGAGGGAGGCAAAGTCTATAACACCCCTCCTTCCCGCCAGCGTTTCGCGAACGTTGCAATCAAATTATAATTTTTATTTTTTTTCATAAAATTCTGTTTGTTCCATCCAAGTTTCAATCGTACACGAAGTGAAATCGGCGAAGTAGACTCTTGCCGACATGGACGAAAGTTTCAATTACATTCTTCTTTTTTTTTCCTTTTTCTTCTTTTTTTTCAAATTACACACTGCAATTGTACGCTAATGAACTTCCGGAAAGAGGCGCAATGGCAGACGATACACACTCATCATACTGGCAGGCTATATTATATCGTTGGGCTACATAACAGTACGGAGACCTGCTACGATTTCACACGCTCGTACCTCGCAAGAGTTCCGGCTAACCGAGCAATCTTTATTTTTGGATTCGCTCTGTCAAACTCGTCCCTATTAAATGGGGCTTTAGCGTTTTAGAACTCGATGCACGCACAGCGAGTTCTAGCTTGGTTCTTGATGTACGAAAATTGCGTCAGAAAAAAAACATTGCGAAATTATCTTAATAATAATGATAGTAATAATAATATTATTATTATTTTCTATTAATCTATTCTTTTCTATTAATCTATAATCACAGACTAACAGCGATCACGCGCTCCGCGCGCGTATCCTCATGTTTCGGTATATGGTTTTTATTTTTTACTTTGATAGATTAAATGTTAATTTTTAAGAAAAACGATATACCCGTGGTTGTTGATAGCCAATGCAGTGTTAATACAACAACTTTAACCACAACAACTGTTAAACACAATCTGGTTTATTTGACTGAAATTGGTAATCGATGAACTTCGACTCTTGAGCCACAACAATGCGGATAGAAAACGCGAGTTATTTTCTCCACGGATTTTTTGAAGATGAGAAAAAGAAATACCGGTTTATATGGGTCCTTGAATAAAATGCAATAAAAAATTATTGCGTCCTTTCGCGGTGAAAACCGGATGGTTAATCGGATCGTAGATTAATTTTTTTCTTATTGCCATCGCGACGATAAATATGAGCGATGTAACAATAAATAATATATCTTTCACTGCCTCATGCGCCAACGTGTCTTATGCCGAGTTCCGGCAGTCCGGTTCTCGTATAGTTCGCACGGTATTTTATCTGTGCACAGTGGCCTTGAATGGCGCGGCTCTCAGCGTTCGTGTTCTATGGCACAAAATGTTGTGTTCTTGGCTCGAACTTCTTGTACGAATTCTACGTACTGACGAACGTGGCTGCATACGTACACAAAAATATACAACTGATAATAGCCGGAAACGTCGGTAGCGAAGCCACGCACGTTTTATTCGTGATAATTTGCATCACATTCCATATATATTCACGGCTTAAAAAAAAAAAATCCGAAAAATTCAGAAATTCCTGCCTACTAAAAGATACCGCATTCGTTTAATTGATGTAAAAAAAGTTGACTATTTAAATTTTCATATCACTTCCTCATAAAATTGAAAATTTAAATTTCACATCGCTTTGTCACAAAATTGCTCGAATAGGCTTCATCTTTGTAAAACAGACTTTAAAAAATTACGCCAAGACAAAAATATTCCACAATTTTTATCGAAGTTTTTACTACAAGAACCCACTTCCGGTTGATCGCAAAAGTTGTTTCAATGAACAACTTTTTTCGACAAAATAGGGACCTGAACAAAAACGGTCCAAAATGCACTTCCGTTTATGAAGCGATTGAGACTAATTATTTTCATCGATCGATGCTGATTGCTTGCCGACTGCACATTGCTCAGCCGTCGAATATCTGTCCGGAAACGCGGATTAACCGCAACCGGGTCGACGACCCACAACAGCACGGCTCGTCTCACTTCTGGCTTTCTATCGTGAAAGTCAAGCCTCGAACTTCCCTCGATCGGTAAATACATATATACAGCGAACGGACAAAGTCGCGCGATCTCAACTTGTACCATGAACCGATCGATATGTTATTATTGTTCTCATTATTATTGAACTAGAAAGTGTAACCGAGAAAGGGGATCGATGACGTTCGTAATCGTCTAAGAATTTCACGCTTTAGCGACAAACGAACTATCAATGCTATATCGTAAATGATGCACGCGTTATTTCCATCGATGATACAATAAATAATAAAATTTGCGATAGCGTAGAGAAATAAAATAACGCCGTGCAGAGTTCATCCTCAAGTACATCTTCTAGTCAGCCGTGTTCCTATGATTCCTTAGGCAGTATATATATATACACACATATATATATATATATATATATATATATATATATATGTCAATGATCGATCCACTAAAAAAACTAAGATTGAATCAAGTAAAGACTCGGGCAGGGATGTTAAATTAAATATTTTTTGGTACAGCTAAGAGATTGATTAGTTCAAACATTTTTTTGATGACTTCACCAAAATGTTTTTGAGTCATTAAAATATTTTTTCGACTAAACAAATATCCATTTGAGCGTCCCTACTCGAATCTTTAGTTGATTCAACCGCGTTGTTTTTAGAATCAATGCAATCCGAAATAATAAAATCGGGTAGTTGCCGAAGATTCGATGAGTTCCGATTCAGAATATGTTGTCGGAAAGTTATCGGCTCAACCGAGTTCTACTACAATCAGATAAATTCAATAAACCGATTTACGATGAATGACTTTACGATAATTCGCGAGAAGGATTAAACACGATAAGATCGACCGATTTTTTGTTAACCAGTTTGCCGCTTTTTTTTAACTATACGATATACATTGTGAAATGTTGATATGAAGTGGCAGCCAAGAGTTTACCGAACTGTTTATCGACAAGCAGTGTGAAAAATAAATTCGGGTCTTTGATTATCGGAGGTAACGGTTTGTTTTGACGAATTAAGGCAGGATAAGAGTAAAGCGACGTCATGAATATTTCGATAAAAAAATATTGTTTTCGCGGGGCATTTTCGTTATTTTGCCCGAAAAAAATGACCGATAGCTTATAATCCGGAACACGTACAATCATTGAGAAAAAATAAGATAAAAATGAATCACCCAACTTACGATAACGTGGCTAAATAATATTAACCGAAGTGTGAACAAAATCGGTCTTTACCTTTCGTTACGAGATCCCAGCCGTTATAGCTCGCTCACGTGGGTTTACGTCAGATGGAACATAGGGTGGTAATACGAAAATGACCCTCGAACGATCACCGACGAAAGACGAAAATAACCTCAGAGTAGATGGAGTTTGGAGAAAAATAAATAAATTAAAATGTCGTAAAAATTATGTAGTCCGCGTCAGCACGAAAGCGTGTTAATAGTGTCGCGGATTTTCACGAATTCTATATATAGGTAGACAAATTATTCGTCGGAGGTTGACGTTATTTTGTCACGACCGAACCGACCGAAGCTTCGAAGTAGACTGAACTGTTAACGGCAGGAAACGCTAGACTAAAACGTCGATCAGCGGGTCGTGCACGGCGAGGCGCGCATGTTCGGTGAAGCCGCCGTCGCCGCTGCCGTTGGATTCGCTCGGAAGCGCAAACGCCGGGCGTGCTCGCCACTGCGTCGCTCGAAGCTTGCCGTGTTTTTCGATCCCCGGCACTGGCACGATCGTAATTTTTTTTACGCGCACTCGATAAGAAAAAAAAACAACATCGTGACACATGTACAGCTCGAAGAGTATGTACGCGTCCGTATAATTTTTCCCGACCGTACGCATGGATTTTTTTTTTCTGTGTGAGAGCGAATTGCGTGAAATTAGAGTCGCAGCGTGGCGAGGGCGACGCAGAAGCTTCGTTGCGGCGTACAATACAGCATTATAGCGCTGCGTCGCTGCGCAGAGAATATCCCTACAAAGAGCTGGGCTAAAAGAGGGAAGGGAGAACTACCAACCGACAGAGCGTGGTCGAAGTAGCGGAGAGAGGCTAAACCGTTAACTTCGCCTGTGGGACGAGCTGCATTCTCGCTCTTTTTTTCCCCCCGCAGCCGTCCAAGTGCAGTATGTTACTACTCGTCGCATGGGCAACGCCGGCTCTCTACCTGCTTACTCTGGAACTACTATATACCGCAACTCGATCAGGTCGAGATGATGCAGCAGCGAGAAATTGAAATTATGATTATTATTATTATTTTAACCGACTGCTAAGAGTTAATCGTGAGGTTTTTATTTATTGTTACTCGCTGCAAATTACATGCATTGGTATATACCAATGCATCCATTCACAGTCATTCGTAAAGTCATTCGTTTTAAAGTCATTCGTAAAGTTTTCTCTGCGAGTAAGTCAAAATTGGTCGGCGAACTTTCTCATACGATTCGTGAAGGACTGTAAAAAATGCGGAAGCGATGTATTAATTAAGCAAATTAAGCACGCGCCGTCCCCACATTTACATTGAATCCTGACAACGATACGCAACGCTTTCAATCGACACTTTCGAAGTATCGACGAGTTTTGGGTATCGCGGAAAAAAAATTCTCGTCGGAAAGTTTCGTGTTATAATCTACAATTATTGCACGGATTATTTCGACAGTTACCGATTCTGCGACTTTGTGACTGTCCGTTCAAGGACACGGTTTATACCGATGTCGGAACTCCTCCGGACACCACGCATGCGCGAACATTGAGTAGTTCGAGCGACTCTCGCAACGATCGATACGCATTAAATAATTATACGCATTAAATTGATGAACTTTTGAGACTACTTGTTTGACGCGATTGAGATGTTATTGTTAAAATTCGGCTCGCAGGGAAGCCCCGACTGTAACGTATTAGAACAAGCGTAATTTAAAAATTACATTTTATATTAACGTTACTTTTTTGGGTATACTCCGTGCTCGAAATGAACATTGATATAGATAAAAATTTTGTTCGATCTTCGCGGGACATTTAACGTTTATGTTATATAGATAAGTCGATGGCATATATCCGAGCGTCGATGTTTGACCTCGGAGCTAAAAAGGGGTTCCACTCCGCAGCCGCGCTCGAATCCCCATCAACACTGAACTATGTACACTCAACGTTCCCTCGCGATCTTGAGACACTCCAGTGATAAGGGTAATCATCGATCGAGGCATGCCTCGTAACCGAGGTCAGTTCAATTTCGCTTCACAATTACGGACAAATTACCTCCTTGAAATTTTGTTTTTTATTTTTTCTCGAAGACAATAACTCCTTGTTCACACTTTTTCTCATCGCGGTCGGCGGCCACGGTCGTTATATATTTTTCAATATTCCCAGTGTTTCTACGAACGAGTTCGAACTTTGCAGTCGTGGACACTATCAGTCGTTCGGGTCGATTTACCAGGCTGGACTACAAGATTAATCTATGGATCCATTGGCATTCCGCTTGTTATTATCTCAATCCTCGTTCAACAGTATCAATCGAAAAACACTTTCCGACATCACCTATAGATTTTTTTTTCATCGAGGCACTTATGATACAAAAATCTTTTTGATAAGAATCTTTTCATAAAAATCCTATCGTACTTCGAATAGCGACGAATCGTAAATATTTCGTGGGCTATTAAATTGTTAAAATAATCAGCGCCGATTAAATTGTTAATATAATCAGCGAAGTACCAACTATACATATTTTTTCAACTCCGATGAGTTTATTTCTATCGAACAAAAGTTTTGAAACATGTTTCACAATTACAAATCAAATGGAAATGTAAATTATTATAATTATCTAAGACAGGCCTATTTGCGGCCATAGAAAAATTGTGTCACACACTAGTAGAACATGCAGTGGAATCTCTCACATGTACATTCATTCAACTTACGATGGCAAGTGGTGTCGATGATATGAGTGTTCCGATTGGATCTGGCGACAGGGAAAATGATTGCTTCACGAACATGATTCGCTCCCTTTTACTTATAGCATACTTGACCCCTAGTTAACCCTTTGTAAGTCACGGAAATATTCCCACTGTCTAGTGCTACCATAAGATCCCGTCACCCCCACTCTGTTCCGTTTATCCGCTGAGTGCAGAACAGACAAAGGGTTAAGTAACACGTGAGAATATTCCACTGTGTACTGTGACGGCCCCGGCCTGTTTATAATAATTGTCAATTGTCGGCCGTATTATTTTTTCGATGCGTTCTCCGTCGGAGAAGAGCTTAAGGTGAAGTGAAAGTCACGTGACCGAGCCAAGAGTGTGAGAGAGATAGCGCCATTGGTCTTTCGGTGGATCGAGAGAGAGCGACAGAGACCGTGTTTCACTTCAACTTAAAAGCAGGGGAAATACCACGGACGGTAATAAAAACTATAATCAACTTTGTATAACTCTTGAAAAGACATGAAAAGTGTTACTTTTCGTGCCTGCCGAGAGTGGCGTAAGTGCCGCTTTATAGCCACGTTTCCAAAAATACCCGGCGCATCCACACATCGGGCCAATTTCACTTTACGCACGCTTCTTGTACTTTACGCACACTTCTCGTGCTTTACGTACGCTTCTTGTACTTCATGCACACTTCTTGTACTTTACGCACGCTTCTCGTACTTTATACAGGCTTTGCGTACTTTACGCACGCTTCCTGTACGTTCCCCGCGCTTCTCTTGCTTTACGCACGCTTTTCGTCTCGCTGTTAAGCGCCAGAATCAGCAGGTACGGAGTAGCACTTTTCTTGTATTCGTTATAAAAAATATTGTGTTCGCACAATATTTTTTGCAACGAATACAAGAGAAGTGCTACTCCATACCGAAGTGTACTTCACGCGGTATGAAGTGAGTAGCACGAGCCGTATGAACCGAAGGCGAGTAGTGGTACGAATGCGGCGAGTTCCGTGTATGGTGTTCGCTACACCTCACTAATATCGACTAGTGCGGTGTAGTGAACATCATACAAGGACCTCGCCGCATTCGTACCACTACTCGTCTTCAGCTCATGCGGCTCGTGCTACTTACTTCACAGCGCGTGTATAAAGTTCTCTTTACCGCACTTGCACTGCAAATTACTATTTTTCACAGACGGCGGTATCTAAAGTCAAAAGAAAAGTGTCATCGAAGACGGATTTCATGTCATCTTTCGATGACAATTTTCTATTGTCCGCAGATCCTAGTATCCGTAGCATCCTTGAAAAAAGGTTATTACAGTTTTTGATACCAACTGGGCACGGGACGGACGGTGGGGAAGGCCATTCGGAGCGCAACCATTAATGAATGGTAACCACTCGAGACATTACCACAGATCAATTGTAACTATTGAGAACGTAACTACTAAGCAATTGTAATCTTTTGAAGTATTACCATTGACCAATCGTTACTATTTAGAACCATACCATTGATGAATAGTACCTATTTGGAGCATTACCATTGACTAATTGTAACTGTTAGAAAAATTGCCACTGAGTAGATGTAACTATTCGGGGCACAAGGATTGATTAATATTTGCTATTTCGATCTTTACTTTTAACAAATTAAACACTTAACTTGTAATAAACGGATTAATGAGAGTATTGGTTCAGATTACAGCAAACATTACATTTCATTAAACTCAAAACGATAAACAGAATCGAACATCTCTTGTGAACATTTCTTATGAACATCAGAACGACTTTTGTACTGACTAAAGATCGCTTTAGAAATTTCGTCGATTTTCTTGTATTTCCTACGATTATAAATACCCACGAATTAAAAATGATTATGCATTGTCACATGTTACTGGCGACTCAGCCATTACAATACCAAATCAACTTTTATGTCATCCATAGTGCATCGATAGTGCAGTGGCAGAGCTCTTGTCTGGTATGACGAAGGTCGTCGGTTCGATTCCAACATCAGTCGAAAGTTTTTCCCAACATAATAATAGATCGAGATTTGGCTCATAAGCAATAGTAACAATGCAGAAAGTCTCTAATACAAGAATACAATATTGTTTTTTTTCCCTCATATTATTTGCTTTAAAATAATCACCAATGGTGACTATTAAAAAATTGTATGGTTACCATTGGGTAATTTAATGCCTACCATTGGGAAATTGAATGGTTACCGTTGAGATATTGAATGGTTGTCCGAACAGTCCGCCAATTTACCATTAAACATATTCCAATCGTTATCCCAATGCTTTTTCTTAATGGTGACCAATGGTTCATTTTCATGAGGGACGACATCACCTTAATTCAACTTCCACATTCTCATTGAAAAGTACATCTTAGACCCAAGCGGCCATCCATCACAGTACCTCGATACCGATGGTAACTTACCGATAAAATGAGCAGCTTAACGTCGGTCGATATCGTTCTCCGCTTAACTCGGATGGCGCTTTGGTCAATGAACTTGCCAATGAACTACATTGAAAACACAGCTGAATATCGCTGAAACGTAGTGTGTCTGGTCGAATGCCGAATACCGAATGACTTCTACATTCTTGGCACTATTAAATAATCCATAAATCTAGACAAGCATTCAGATTACGGCGACTGTAAGGAGAGAAAACGATCAACGCGTGACACCTATAAATGTGAGTAGTTGATCGACATGACAATTGTAACTAAATGATGAAGTAGATAATTAAAATAAAAACAAAAATTATCCGTACTATGAAAAAAACTTACATAGTAAAATTGTCCATATAACAGATCACGTCACTAAAGAAAGGTGTAAAACAATACTTTTTTACTGTTGGGACTGCGAAGTAATTTCTTTTTTTTTACCTTTTCAGCATGGCTCAGCAAAATTTTCCGCCTCTACAGAACGATAGGTTCCTAAGAGCGTGCAGAGGCGAGGAGGTGGACAGAGCTCCGGTGTGGATAATGCGTCAAGCAGGCAGATATCTTCCAGAGTTCAGAGAATTTCGCACTAAGCACGATTTCTTTTCGATATGCCAGACACCAGAGCTGGCTTGCGAAGTGACTCTGCAGCCTCTGCGTCGTTTTGATCTTGATGCCAGCATTATATTTTCCGACATACTGGTTATTCCCCAAGTTATGGGACTCGTGGTAGAGATGCGGCCAGGAGTGGTGAGTTTGAGATGATTCAAGGTCTGGTGGAGCTTCGGAATTTAATTTTTTTGCTTTTTTTTTACAGGGCCCTGTTTTACCGGATCCTATTAAAACACCGGCTGATATGCACAGACTGATAAGGCCGGACGGCGCCAAGGACCTCAGATACGTTGGCGAGGCAATTAGACTGACCAGACAAAAGCTGGAGGGAAAAGTTCCCCTCATAGGATTCACAGGAGCTCCTGTATGCATTTTTGTGTAATTTTTTTCGAGTCTCATACTTGGCTCTTCGATTTAATACGACATTGTTTATTGCTTCGAATTTTCAGTGGACTCTAATGGGATACATGATCCAAGGAGGCGGCAGTTCGACGATGGCCCAGGCTCGGTCCTGGCTCTACAAATATCCCAAAGAATCGCACGAGCTTCTGACACTGTTGACCGACGTTATTTGCGAATATTTGGTAATGCAGGTGCAACACGGCGCTCAGGCGCTTCAGGTCTTCGAGAGCAACGGGGATTACCTGAACGACGAGTTGTTCGAAGAATATTCACTGAAATATTTGAAGATAATAAGCGAGAGGGTGAAGGCGTCGCTGGGGGAGTTCAACGTACCGACAGTGCCTATGGTAAAAATTTATGTGGAATGTTAATGGAAAGACGGGGAATCGTGCTATCGAAATTTTTTGGTCGATATTTTTTGTTTTTTCGTAGATCGCTTTTCCCAAAGGCGCGACAATGAATTCGCTGGAAAAATTGGCCAAAACGAATTGCTACGACGTTATAGGGCTCGACTGGACGGTCGATCCCGTCGAAGCGAGGAAAAAACTCGGCCCCAATGTAACTCTTCAAGGAAACATGGATCCTTGCGCTCTATACGCAACGGAGGTTCGAACTTTTCTAAAATATTTGCGCGGAACTCATAAACTTTTTCAATTCAACTTTTGGTTTTCCGTTGCAGCAAGAGGTCGAGGGGAGGGGAAAGAGGATGGTCGAAACTTTCGGTAAAACGCGATACATCGCAAATCTCGGTCACGGTATTTTGCCAGATGCGCCGATACAATCGGTTGAAGCATTTATCAAGGGCGTACATTCCGTCTGATCGTCATTTCTACTGGGAATTTGTATATTGACTATTAAATGCTTTGTAATAAAAAGATTTATTTATCTATAATCGTGTTTTCACCGCTGCATGGCTCGGACCTGTTCCGTAACGTCCTCGAGTTTCGTTGAACTCCGGTCTATGGCGTTCAATTGTATTTCTAAGTGCGACGTGATGAGGGCCAATTTTTTCAAATTCGTTTCAGCGTTCTCGAGTCCGTGCTCTTGCTGGGTAAAGTTCTTTGCCGAGTGCATCAATATCTGAAATTATGCAATTTTTTATTTTACAGAAAACAAATACTGAACAAGAATTTGCACTTTGTTTCCTAATCTTTTTCTATCGTTTATAAAGCTTGCTCTCGGAAGCTACAATCTACTCCGTTTGTAAACTTGCATTTAATATCTCGTGAAAATCAAGCTAAATCATTTATTTAAAAAGGATTTAATGCAATTTTTCGATGCATGTAAAATTCAAGCGATTTTTCTCAAATTTAAGAGGAATCATTGATTGATATTATTCTACTTGTGCATAACTATGTAGCTCTATAACTCCGAAATTGTAAGAGGTGGTGTGTAAACAGATATTTTTGATAAAATCGAAGAAAAAAATTAACGAGACCAAAGCCGCTTCTACGATAGATAAAAAAAAGGGTGAAAATCGAAATTTTGACAAAGCTTTCTCTCTAATCTACTTTTGTGTACAAATTTTCTATGAAACATAATTTTTCCCGATTATTGTTCTTCCTCATAAAAGAATCCCAGGTAGAAAAACGTGCCGCGAAGCTGATATTGTACCATTGGTACCGCCACCGTTTCGTCGCTGTGCCGTCTTTTGTCTACGTGGGAAGCTTTGTCGGTTAACGAAAATAATCACGTTTGAAAAACGTGGCCGTTTAAAAATACAAAAGATTACACATTTTGCAATATTTACTATAAAGATTCCCTACAAAAATTGTAATTACTCTACCTAGCTTAGAAATTTCATATTGATAGCTTAAGCCGTTCTCAAATTGTAAAAGTTTCAATTTTTCGAGCTAAGCACCCACATACACGTACGCGCACACATTCATACATGCAGGCATTTTTTTCTAATAGGATTCTCCGATGTTTTGGAACATTCTGAACACATTTTTATTAAAATTTCGAAGAAAATTGTTTGTATGAAAACAAAGCTTTCTCTATGAGGAGTCAATAAATAAAAAAGTCTATACGAGAAAAACTCGAAATTGTTCTTACTTCGCTGCTCTTTGAGCCTCGTTGTATCTGACGAGCTAGAGACGCAATGTTGTTAACGTTTACTTGCACTCTGTCCGCGAGACGCATCTTCGACTCTACGAAGAGGCTCCGTGCACTCGTACTCGACGCAGAAGCCATATTGAAAGACTTACGAACTATTCTATCGGGGTAAAACTATTGTTTCATTTATTGGAGCAAATAATAGGTTCGTAGAGCTGAGGAAAAGCTATGCGATTATTGACATTTCTGCCGAACCCAGCTGTGTCCGAGATGTCACTTTTCAGGATACGCTGGGATATAATGTTCCAATTCATGCCGCCAACGTCGTCCTAGCGAGATATCAAAGTCTCTAGACAAAACGCAGTATACACAGTACAAAGAAATAGATCCAAGGTGACCAAGGTGTGTTCGTCCGAGAAACTTTATAAAATCGAAAAGTCAATCGAATAAAGTGTGTACGAAGGTGCGACAATAAAGTGGCTGACTTCCTGTGAATTTCGACAACGAAAATCGCAATAGTAGTGGACACAGCCGAATTCTTTTTTTACCGTTTATACTGGGGCTTGAATATCGCCAACGACAGAGCTCGAAATACCTGTTATCGAATGACTCTAAGCCGGCCAACTTTTGTTTTCCGGCTGGTGGATTTGACAGTGGCCTAGAAATTTATGAATATTAACTGAAATATGGGAGACGCGAGTAACACGAAAAAACAACAGGAAAATACAGGTTTCTGAGAGTCGTACGACAGGCCTCGTTGAATCGTGGGATATCATAAAATTGTATTATTTTATTCTTTTCGTTTGCAGAAGTGAACCAGGATGAGCTGATTCTTCAGCAACAGAGGCGTATCGAGAAAGAGGTTAATACACTTTTGATACCCTCGAGTACACTTTAACGATTAAAAAAAAAAGAAAAAAAACCACAAGAACAGAGATTAATTATTCTTATTTCATGAATGGAGTGTTAATTGTATTATTTTTTCTGCAAGATATCTGAATCGATAGCCTTGGTCGGCGACAAAGAGTCTCTCAAAAGTCTCGAGCACGAGTATGAGGAGGACGAAGTTTATATGTCGAAGGCAAAAGCCTTGGGACAAAAATACTCGTACTTCAGAAGGACTAGACCGGATGGCAATTGTTTTTTCCGTGCGTTCAGTTACGCTTATCTCGAAAGACTGATAAACAACAAGGAGGAGTATGACAAGTTCAGAGAACTCGCCCTTCAGAGCAAAGACAATCTAGTCGCTCTGGGATTTCCTCAATTCACTGTTGAAGACTTTCACGATACGGTCAGTAGACAAATCATAAAGAATCAGCTAATCCTTACCACTTTGATTGTCTGCCTACTGTACGTAATGTGTATTTTTCAGTTCATGGAAGTCATTGATAAAGTGGGTGGAGGCACCGAGGCAAGTCATGCAGAGTTGCACAAATTTTTCAATGAACAGGGATACTCGGATTACGTCGTTGTTTATCTTAGATTAATAACATCCGGTCAGTTGCAACGTGAAGCTGATTTTTATCAGCACTTCATTGAAGGTGGTCGGACAGTGAACGAGTTTTGTCACCAGGTATGCTGCAGAACATTTTTTGTTCCACTTTTTTATGCTCGACGCAACATAATTCAGATTTGAAAGTTATAACAGACTGTATGTCACTGTGTCAGTGTACATTAGGCTCTTAGTGAGCCTGTAGGTATATTGCCCTTCATTAATGCCCTGGTTTTCTCGTTTTACTATCTTGCTGGATATCTTTCTCTACGGGTTAACAGGATCGAGGATATCATGCAAGACATCTAGCAAGATGTCTTTTTTCATGTTTTCGATATTGATATCTTTGATACCGATATTCAATAAAACCAGGCATTAATGAATGGCAGTGTACCAATGCAAGTGTGGTTGTAAAATAGATGAAATTACAATCAATAACAGTAAAGAAAAAGGAAACATATGGTAATAAGAAAACTGTGAAAAATAAAATACATAAATAAGAAAAAGAAATAATAGATATAAAAGGTAAATAAATTTTCCGTTGTGACGGTTTTAACGATGTTAACGTTGTTATTCATGGGATATTTCATGGTTATTTATTTCATATTATTGTGATGCACTTATTGCGATGTTATTCATGGCCATTTATTTTATACGATTTTTTTCCAGGAGGTGGAGCCGATGTACAAAGAGTCTGATCATATCCATATCATAGCAATGAGCACGGCTCTGGGCACTGGCGTCAGAGTGCGCTATATGGATCGAGGCGCAGGAACAGAAGTTACGGCTCACGACTTTCCCGAGGGTTCGACGCCGGCCGTTCATTTACTATATCGTCCCGGTCATTACGACATTCTCTATCCCTGATGTTCATTTTCGCCCAACAACAATGCCACTTGCCGCCCCGTTATATTACGTAAAAAAGAAGAAACAAAAGATACAAAAAAAATCCCATTCGCTCTGCAATATCAAACTATCATACGTAAAAATGAACCAAATCGCAAAATATAACTGGCTTTGAAAAGAAACGCCAATGAACGATCTCTACCAATTTCCTGCCTGTCATTTCGTTTTTCCATTAATTTTTTTATCCGTGCTTTACGGCCATCGGGACGATCATTGAGAGAATTTAGGTACCCCTAAGATTTTAACTGTGCCGTAATCGCCGACGTACGATTGTTGATTTTTGCTAAGAGTCAAAGATCGTACTGTATTACGTAAAAAGTACCATCAATAAATCGCCGAGAGACTGTTATTTCGAGTCGTTTCAGCTGATACGAATTAATGTGTATCTTGTGTGAGATTGATGGAAGGAGTGCGCGTAATTGTTCAGATTTCTTCCTTGTCTCAGTAACTGTTATGAAATACAATCCCCTCCTATATAAGTTTTCATCCAACAAACTTTACCGTAAACACTTATCACATGCGATTTATATCACACATTAATGTTACCAGTGGTGGATTTAAGACTTTTGGCGTCCTAGGCTAGCCAATTTATGGCGCCGCAGAAATTATTGGTACATAGCTTAAATCGCAGCATCCCCGTGGCAATCCCTGAAAATAAGAAAAAAATAAAGAATGCTTTGACCAAACAAATTAGTTTCGCAAATCCGAAAGATTTTTATTATATTTTGTCATCTGGATTTTTTTTTTTTTTCCGGAAGTGTAACGTCGATTATAAAATGATCCGTAGTTATATTTTGTGTTTTTAAAATGCGGCCCTCGCTTTTGTTTTAGCGAATTTGCCTATAATTTCCTCGCAATCAATGGTTTTCCAAATCTCTGCATGAATTGTTAGAAGTGCTAAAGCATTAAGTCTATCCTGGCCCATGTATGCTCGTACGTAACTTTTAACCCTTTTCAAAGTTGAATTGCCAAACATTTCTACCTCGATGTGTTCGATACGTAGGTGCTGGAATTTGCCCTGTTCGTTCGCCTTACATACGCCATGGCGCTTGACGTTTCCCAATACAATGTATAAACAAAAACAAAGTACAGTGGAACCCCGTTTAACCAAGGTAATGTGGGGAGAACATACGGCGGATAAATGAAATCTAGGATAACACGGATCACATACTCAATTCAAACTCGTACTACTACTATATATATTTTTTAAATAACACGTCACTTCATATAAACATTAACTTTATTCGTTTAGTTCTTTTTTAAAAATATAATTATAATTTAGTTAATTAACATTGACTTCATATAAACGTAAATCATTGGACTGTAAAATTGGAACTGTTATATTTGCAGTTCGCAAAATAAAGATGCAGCAAACTTGTATATACGATTTTAAGCGCGTATGCAACAAAGCTTTTAGGGATTACTCCGCGCGTATTGCTACTTTATACGTTTTGTTCGAGTTTTCCGTTCTTATTATCCGATTCTACATCTTGATTAACACGGAGGGCTCGGATGAGTTGGATGCATCGGATAACGCGGAGACTCAGTTGATCGAAGGTCGGATAAGCGAGGGTCTACTGTATGTTTCCAGGGAGCGGAAGGCGGGAGGCGCGGATCTCGCATTTACTGACTATGGTGAATGTTGACTGGATGACTCGACTACATTTCTGCGAGTTTTAAAACATGATCTATCGATCTTTTTTTTATCCTCTTAATTGATAATACAGTTTAAATCAATATCCATATTACACATACATATTATACGTGAGTTTGTGGATAAAAATTATTCACATTTGACGGCCTAACAATAATTAAATAGGTTTATACAACATTTAGCATTTTCGGCCTTCAAAAAAGCCAAAAAAAGCTCAGCACGGCGATCCCACGGCAGCTCAATTGCTACATTCAGTATGTTACTTGATACATACTGGCACTTGCCTTAGCGCGTGAAAGCGTAAGGAAAGAAGCATTACAATTTTAACCCTTTATAAGTCACACCTCTACCCCTACTCTTAGGTGCCGTAGAAACGCATTGCCTTCACTCCGCGTCCCTTAATCCCGTTATAACCCTGATAGACAAACGGCACGAAACGCAGCACATGAAACAATAATTACGGCATGTGCAGCACGTGCCGTAATTATTGTGTCATGTGCTGCGTCTCGTGCTGCTTTGTCTATCAGGGAAAGGGTTAAGACGAGGTGGAACATGGACCACGTGACATATTAGTGCGAGAGATATAGTTGCATTTTTCGAATCAATGCCATGTAAAAATGGTTAACACTTTTGGTAAAAGCGAAGTATCATCGGAGGCGGTATTGAATTCTACATCCGCTAATACTTTGCCTATTAGCGAAATATCTACCGTCTCCGAATGCCATTCATTACAGTTTTTGTTACCGACTGAGTCTGTTTGACCTCGTCTTAAGTGCATGTGAAACACGTTCTCAGCCTGTCTCACTTGCTCTGCTGAGAGCGCCACTGATAGTATCCCTCTCGCACTCCATAGTGTTTCACATGCTCTTAAGGTGAGGCTGAAGATCAACATAACCTCAAAATATTTTGAAACCATTTTTCTTCGAAACGCTTTTATAAAAGAAAAAGAAAATTGCGGGGCGCACTGCGTTGATCGAACACGTAGTGCGCCCCGCAATTTTCTTTTTTTTTTATAAAAGCGTTTCGGAGAAAAATGGTTTCAAAATTTTAGCTCTGTCTCTCTCGCACTCATGCGTGTTTAGCCTCCCCTTACGGTGATGTGGTACAACCACATGAGGCATTCTTTATCAACTGGGTCACTTTTTTCGGTCGACCTCTCAGATGTTTTTTAAAATTTGCGTTTGTAGTACCGCTGGAGAGGTGCTTCTGTAATTTTTTTTAGATTTTTAAAGGGCACCCTTCAGGATTTACGTTTTTTTTTAAATATCCGTAATCTCAAAAAATGTTGGTCACTCAAAAAATTCGTAGGAACATTAACGTTTTTATTTTTCATCAACTTTCGAATGACGTTACAGTTATAATTTTCCTGATATGGGAAAGTCCATGTTTCGTGAAAAAAAAAATTTTATAATTTTTTTCTATTAAAAACGGGACGGCAGCTGATCGCCTTATTCCAATTCGCCTTTGTGTCAAATCGCCTCCTCAGTTCGACCCTATCCCAAATCGCGCAATGTCCAGTTCGCCTCGATCTCATGTCGCTACGACGAGCTCGAGACAAATTTTGGAAAGTCGGCGAGTTGAACAGACATCGATTCGGGTCTCGTGCAGTTCGTGTCGTGTTCAAATCGCCTCGATCTCAATCGTACCAGCCCTTATGCCCGATGGTTAAGCCGGATTGCGGTCGGCTACCGGCGCCTGTGTCAAATCGCCTCAGTCTCGCCTGGCATCACTCGCAACTCGCGTTAAGGCTCATAGCGCGATTCGATAACACTATTCGAGCTCGGCTCAGATCGCGTCATGTTCAAATCGCCTCATTCCCAACTCGCAGCACATGCAGCTCGAGCCGATTTCAGTGATGCTCAATGCTGCTGACTTCATATAAGATTCATCCCACGCGCTCAAAAAACAAACTGCTCTAAATAGTCCAATACTATCGCAGACATCATTACATCGACAGTAAATCGCGATTGCATACGAAGGAAAGTCAGTAAATATTTATTGTTAACATTTTTATGTTATTCGTATTCTTATTTTGTAAAGCATAAGGGGCAATTGTACATCACAGTTTATCGGTTCCATCCAGATATTTGTCACTAGCAATGTTCAACCTAATAATAATTGACAAATAATTAATAATTTATATATATATATATATATATTTATTATATATTATTATTATTATTATATATATACAATTATTAATTATTTTTTAATTATTATTAGGTTGAACATAGCTGGTGACAAATATCTGGATGGAACCGA
The DNA here is from genome assembly GCA_917499995.1 of Ichneumon xanthorius. Lineage (NCBI taxonomy): Eukaryota > Metazoa > Arthropoda > Insecta > Hymenoptera > Ichneumonidae > Ichneumon > Ichneumon xanthorius. Next base: position 4,420,207 of record OU824202.1, on the reverse strand, counting down.
TAAACTGTGATGTACAATTGCCTCTTATGCTTTACAAAATAAGAATACGAATAACATAAAAATATTAACAATAAATATTTACTGACTTTCCTTCGTATGCAATCGCGATTTACTGTCGATGTAATGATGTCTGCGATAGTATTGGACTATTTAGAGCAGTTTGTTTTTTGAGCGCGTGGGATGAATCTTATATGAAGTCAGCAGCATTGAGCATCACTGAAATCGGCTCGAGCTGCATGTGCTGCGAGTTGGGAATGAGGCGATTTGAACATGACGCGATCTGAGCCGAGCTCGAATAGTGTTATCGAATCGCGCTATGAGCCTTAACGCGAGTTGCGAGTGATGCCAGGCGAGACTGAGGCGATTTGACACAGGCGCCGGTAGCCGACCGCAATCCGGCTTAACCATCGGGCATAAGGGCTGGTACGATTGAGATCGAGGCGATTTGAACACGACACGAATTGCACGAGACCCGAATCGATGTCTGTTCAACTCGCCGACTTTCCAAAATTTGTCTCGAGCTCGTCGTAGCGACATGAGATCGAGGCGAACTGGACATTGCGCGATTTGGGATAGGGTCGAACTGAGGAGGCGATTTGACACAAAGGCGAATTAAGGCGATCAGCTACCATCCCTTAAAAACTCACCTTCGATTCTAGTCCCAATTTTACAGGATATTTGGCATCGTATGAAAATTCTGGGAAAAAAATCCCAAAGTGGTACCTGCGATTCTTACGTATTAAAAAAATAAACAAATAAAAATTTAATTTATATAAATTCGTATACACTCGACTATTATTTAGATAACATGAAAGGGGTTTGTCCGCAGTTGGTAAATTTGATTTACATCGTTGGGAAACTTGTTTTGAAATAAAGGCTTTTTCAATAAAGCTTGTTGGATGTGTTTCCCTTGTTTGCCCTCTGCTATATGAATTAAATTTTTTATTTGTTTATTTTTTTTGTACGTAAGAATCACAGGTACCACTTTGGGATTTTTTGCTCAGAATGTTCATACAATGCCAAATATCCTGTCAAATTGGGACCAGAATCGAAGGTGTGTTTTTAGTAGAAAAAAATTATTTTAATTTTTTTTCCACGAAACATGGACTTTCCCGTATCGGGAAAATTATGATTCTAACGTCATTCGAAAGTTGATGAAAAATAAAAACGTTAATGTTGGTCCGAATTTTTTGAGTGCCCAATATTTTTTGAGATATACGGATATTTTCAAAAAATGTAAATCTTGAAGGGAGCACTCTAAAAATTTTTAAAAAATCACAGAAGCCCCTCTCAAGTAGTACAACAAACTGCAAAATTTAAAAAACCTCTGAGAGGTCGACCGAAAAGAGTGGCCCAGTTGATAAAGAATGCCTCATATATGTCTTTTAGAGAATATTTATAAGAAGCTGAGAAGCATTGCAATCACGTATAATATAGCACGCGTATCATTCCCAATGGTTTACACTTCCGGTTAGAACGAAACGACTTATATACGTTTAATTAAATAAAGTAAATGTACAAACCTTGTATGATTTCAGCTCCGATTTTCATCTCGACTGATTAGGGGTGGATTTATTAGAAATTTTTCTTTTTATACGGACAATATTAATACCATTCAAGTAATTTTTAATGGAGATCAAGGTCATGTTTTTTTTTATTACATCGACTAGATAATATTTGAAGTATTTTAACATCGTTATTACAATCTTATATCGATAGGCACATTCGCGCGTTGCGCGAACGGACCGACGAATACATTTTACGGCGTATTAGTTAAATGTTATCTTTTTTTGTTATTTTTTTTAACACTAATTATGTTAGCAGTTGCAGAGAAATTGGGCTCGGGTGCAAGAGAGGGATTTAACGAAGACACGTGCACGACTTTGATTTTTCATCGTGCCGAATTTCGCAATGTAGTCTCAGGTGAAAATTTCAATTCCTCTCTCGCCTCTTCTTTGTTTAAAATTCAAATCAGACGCATACGCGAAGAATCCGTATAGATTTATTGACATTATATATATATATATATATATATATACGTATATATCATATCAATTGTAGTTATAACATCCTTCATTATTATTTTTTTTTTTTGTTGTCGAGTACGCGATAATCATAGTTCAAAAAATATCACACCAATAATCTCTCGTCCTTCCGTGTCGTCGTAACCTGCTCGTTCGCCTAAATTATCTTTAGAATTTGAGTTCCATGACAGCGTAACTGCAGGGCTTTGGGATATTCGCCTACAACTAATTAAGTTATTTTTCTTTTCATTGCTTCATTAAATTTAATCTCCTCTGACAAAGCACGGTCGCTCGTTTCGTTTGTATACTTACCTCGACTAAATTGAATCTAAAGCAGAGTTAAAACTCGATAGAATTGAGCCACACACACAGTTACAATAAATTCTATTGAGTTTTACTATGACATAAGGTTTGAGTCGAGTTTGTGGCCGTTTAGCGTCGTCCGGTTTGTTTGCCTCGCAAATGAGCGACGATCCGAGAGAGGGAGCTCGAGCCCTTGGACTCTCAACTGCAAGCTCCGGACTTTGAGAAGCGAGCTGCTGCCTGCTGATTCCATTATTCAATGAAACGGTTTCGGGGAGAATAGTTTAGTATATACCCGAGGGTTTCTCGATCCCTCGGTCAATACGAGCGGCAAGCCCCGACGAAGCCGAGAGCACATTTAGACTTAACTTCAACCTTAAGTACACATCAAAAGGACTCTATAGCGTTTGGTCAGCACGAATATAGTACATCCAGAAATTTCAACGGTCAGCCCGAGTCGAAAGCTTTCCATTTTTTTTTACATCTCTCTCTCTCTCTCTCTCTCTTTCTCTCTCTCTCATCTACACAGCTCTCGTATCGTATCTAATCTCTATTATCAAAAAATGACACACATAGTATTATAATGACGAAGTCGTTCGAGAGGATGTTTGGGATAAAAAGACATAGATCAGTGGCTTACCATCGAAAAAAGTGTAAAAATCGAGCACCCTCTATTTTGAGCTTTAAATCGTAATTTATATCTCGTATATGTCAAGGATGAAATCAAATTCAAAATTGATAGGTATTTATATATATATATATATATATATTTTTTAACGAAAAGCGATTAAATGTAAAACGACTTCGTCAGTGTGTAATCGAAAGAGGGGGTAAGCCACTCGTTGAATCGGGGATGATACAAACATGTAGCATTAGCTCAAAGGGAAGTGCAGATTGGTCCGTGCAAATACGCCGTGATCTCTCGTCCATATTCTTTTTTTTACGTATGTACAATAATTCTCTTTAAGATATCTCTTTCTTTCATTCCTTCGTCATTATTTTTCTCGTAGATCTCTGTGTACAGTGCGCGGTGGAAGAATATAGTACAGGACTAAAAGAAGAAGACGAAGAAGAAGAAGAAGAAGCATTTCGTCTGGATGAACGCGTTGTTGTTGTTGTTTTTGTTAAACTTTAGTAGCCCGATTTGAAACAATTCGATGCGCGGCTTTCGTTATTTAGTCATTCGTTTCTTCTTTCTTTTTAAAAAATACATGTATACATTTATAATCTATGTAACTGTATGTATATATATAGTTTTTTCAATGAGCGCCGAATGAGCATGCTTCGCGGTATATAATTATATTTTAGCCGATTAATAAATCTCCTTATCAGATCGTGAAAAACGTGTCAAGCTTTGAGATTGAAGCTCGATGGACGATCCTCGTGCAGATCGAGGGACAAAATACAGGCAATGATATGTTAAATTATTATTATTATCTTTTTTTCTGCTTTATTTTCGTAGACAGTGTGTTGTCCATTTCTTTTTATACCACGTGAAATTCGAATGAGACCTCGATCGATTAATACTTCACTGATAGCTTAGGTCGCTAGTACGAGTAGGCCCGATTTCTTTTTTTAACGGACGTGGCAGCGCTTCTACATACTATGAGATTTTTTGTTAATACAATGTAGAAATAATAATAAGTAATAACAATAATAATATTCGTCGTGTGTCTCCTACGATAATTAGATATTTTCTTTGACGGTACAGATTAGACAATAAAATATCTAATATTTATCTTCGAGAGATTAAAATCTCGAGTCAGTTTTTGAATACGCGAATATTCGCTTGCTGTTAAAACTACACGATGACGAACCAAAATATTTGTTTATTCGTAATACTTTCGCAGGTTTAGCGGGGCGACAGATACTTCCCGAAGTGTGCTGAATGTACAGCATCGAGCGTCTCATTAGTATTATGTTTTTCCCATCAAGTAATTAAACAAAACCGAAAGAACAACAATCTTTTGACGACGTTGCTGTCTATTAAAGTGAGCGAAACAATTGTGGCGAAAGCTCGAGCTTTGTACAGTTTAGTGTTTTTCTTTTTCTTTTAGATTGGATTTACCCCAATTTCGCTTCAGTAATCTGCATTATGTGTATGTGTGTCTCTGTGTCTATGTGGGAGTTAATTTTTATTTTTTTTATGTATTATTTTTTAACGTCGTAATATAAACTTTAAAGCGTCGAAACGACTAAATGAAACGACAGGTATAATATACTATAATGATATAATGAACTACGTAGTATTAACGCCCTTATCACACCGATAGTATTTTATTTATTAAATCTTGTTACGAGTTTCATCTCTTTAGCAGCTGCGCCAGAGCCACTCGAAGGGATATTTTAGATTCTTTCTTTTTTCGTCAACTCCGTCGATCTACGATTGATAACACTTTGGATGATTATCTTTCTTTCTCTCTGCCTCACTCCCTTCGTCGATAATCGTTTACAATATATATTATATGAAATTCACGCTATGTGGAAATTTTGGACCTGGTGCACGTAAAAATTTAAACGAGGTTCACTCCGGCCATGAAATCCTCTCGAAGCATCGGTACCACCGTCGGCCCACCGGCAGCCCTCCTGAAACAGTAGTTCGAAGGGCGATGCTTTAATTAGACCAAGAGTTCTTTTTCTTTTTTTGTAGTCACGCTTTTAATATTTTTACCCAATATCGAATAAAATGTAATTTTCTAACGCACTTTGTAATCGCGATTTCTATGAAATTTCACGTCAAATTACACATCCATCCGTGTACGTAGTTAACGAGGATGCGTGGATCTCGTTTTCAAATTTAATTAATGATAAAGGAGTAATTAGAGATGAGTATACGAAGTATGAGAAGTCTCACGCGTCAAAGTTAATTCGATCATGTCATCCGCATGCTCACGAGCTTTCTCTCGTGAGCGAGCACAACGGCTCGAAAAGGAGGCATCTCTGTGCATACAGGCTTCACTTTGGATTAACTACGGTGCAGAGAGCTTTTAGCCTTGAGGTATGTAGAATATAGTTCGCGGAATATAGCGATAGTGCGCAGGTGAATTATTCATCGAATACAGCAATGGCGTTAAGACATAGTTTTAATCAGCCACGAATTGTTTAGTGATCGTATGCAAACTTTGTATTAACCGGAAAATGTTTGTGAAAGAAAGGTAATTTTAATTGTTGTATCGTCAAATTGGATTATATTAAATTTAACTTTTTTGTGCGTTATGTATTGAGCGATTACTCCACTTATCACTCGACCTCGTCTCTATTAAGGATATTTGGGCCGAAACGCGTTTTTGTCGTTTGCAATTTTCTCAGATTTTTTGACGATGCAGGTTTCTTAAATAATGCCTGTACAAAGCTTTATAAGGTGTAGTCTGAACATTTCGGAAACTAGTCGGTGATGACAGAACGTAGCGATTTTCTCGGCCGATTTCTGTTAGATTCGAATAAGAAAACATACCACAGCGAAGAGCATGCCATCAGACAGATTGTGTTTACATTTCAAGGAGATTCGCGGTTCAGTTTCCAAGATACATTCAATAAACGAAAGACTCTATCTTTGTCTTGCCGCTTGCTTTGTCTGCGTTTCTCACTCCCGCACTAACTTACGCGTTCAGCGGAGCCCTCCTCCCGTTCCCTCCCGCGATTTTAGCCCAAATATCCTTAAGAAATAGCAACATCCGTTAACTCCTCAAAGAGTGTATACATCGCAACTGTTGACGAGTCGAGAACATTGAACTCAGTCACCGGTTAATTAAATTCCGAGCTACTCGGCAGTCGGTCAAGATGATTTAGGTAATACTAAGTGATTGTAGTGGATCAGGAACAAGGTGGATACCTACATATTTGCCGTGTATACCGGCAGTATAGTGATAATACTATAGCAATGGTACTCACTGTGCATGGATCAGGCCATGTAACGCCGGTGGTAATACTTGGTGTTGCGAATGCTGCGGTATGATGGATTGACGCTGTTGGGAAGCTGTGGTATGCGGTGCCGGTTGCTGCGGTACCGTCTGTCCGACAAGTTGAAGTTGCTGAGGTACCTGCTGTGCTACAGGACCTGCTACACCGACTTGCTGATTCCCTGGCTGCAAGCCACCAGCGCCAGCCGGCATCTGGAGAGTGGCCTGAATGAGAGGCGAGGGTGACTGCGGATGAGTCGCTCCTACAATTGAAGGAGGTGGCTGGAGTGGCTCTTTGTTTTGGGCTGCACGGGCTCGGGCTAGTAGAGACATGACCGTACGTTTCGTCGGCGACATCGCAGGCCTCGCTCCGGGCAACAACGGTCGCTTTCGACCCCCTGCCAACACACGGATGGGCACTCTAATAAAATCGACACTTGACGGGAAACCGATGAGAATGAGATTGAAGATTGAAAAAAAATACGGTTGAATCACCTGAAGATTCGGGCAGGGACGTTCTAATAAATATTTTGTTGGTACAGCAAAAATATTGGTTGGCTCAACCATTTTTTGGATGGTTTCACCGAAATATTTTTGAAGCATTAAAATATTTTGTTCGGCCAACAAATTATTTATGTTAACGTCCCTGCCTTAATCTTTAGTTGATTCAACCGCGTTTTTTTATCAGTGTTTGGATTTCAAGTACATATGTACTTCGAATATGTGATACTTCAAGTACAAATACTTTTGCGATCTTCGATATCAAACATTGTTCAAACATTGTTTGGTCTATTCACTGTCCAAATTTCAGTTCAATCAGTTCCAGTTTATTCAAGTAAAACGGTTAGTATAACTAGCGATGGAAAAAATCGAGACGAGCCGAGACTTAGGTTTTGTTTTGTAAAACATTTCGAGCCAAGACGACGCGGGACATTAAAGTGAAGCTCCAATCCAATACAAGACAAAAATGCCGATCCCATCGATCCTCCGAAAAGTCTTGTCTCGAACTCTTCAAGACATTTTGCGACTTTTCCCAAAATTTGAATAGACGTATGATTTAAAAAATTGTCAACCAGTTGAATAAACCAATGAATGAATGGATAAATCGACAAACCTTTGAATAAATAAATAAACACGTCAGGTTTCGTATTAAAAGTTTCGCCTGTTTGTCGCATTTTATAGAAAATTTCGACTATTCGGCAAATTTTATTGAACATTTTAATTCTGCGCTGACCTTTATTGAAAATTTAAACGTCGCTGAACTTTGTTAAAATGTTCAACGCAGCGTGAAATTTTTTATATTTTACATAGAGATGGAATAAGCACGTTGAAAATGTTTATACACTACCTGCAGAAAATTTTAATAATATTTAACAAGCAGTTGAAAAATTTTATACGAAACCTGACGCGGAGTCGTTTTATTCATTTATTCTTTTTCAATTCATATACTGGTTATAAAATTATGGTATTTGTTATGAGCATAGAAACGCTTAACCATTACGTTTAAATAAAGGATATTTTATTATAGATTTAAGCATGCATATTTTCAGCTCCATGTTAAAAATAATATGTTCATAAAACAATAATTGCCATTGTTTTAAGAATACTTTTTTTAGCATGAAGGTTTCAAGACAATAAAATATTCTGTACTTGAAGTACTTATTACTGCAAGAATAGTACTTAAAGTACACAGTACTTGTACTTAAGGATTCAGGTACTTCAAGTACTTTGCCCAGCCCTGGTTAAAAGTTTACGGATGAAACAAAAAGCAATTCAACTTTCGTTCCCACTTGAATAAACAACTCGGAACCTACTGTACATAGTTATTATCGAGTTATGCATAAAGTGATGCGCAGACGATTATTGTATACCGAGGGTTTTGCGAAACACCGCCCGCCCTCGAGTTGAAATCTCTGCAGATGCTCACCTAGGGTTGACGTCACCGGCTGGAGTGACGTGCCTTGAGTCTTCATGGCTGTCGGATGTGGGGGCGATGGGCTCGGCCTCAGCGCAGAGGATTCTTGGCCCTCGAGAGAATTCACCGTGATACTAGAAGTGGGCGAACTCGCTGCCTCCGAGCCTGTTTCGGGACTCGACGGTGCGTCCGTTGTCTGATAAGAACCCTCACGTCCCTGCTGTGTACTCAGTATCTGCATCTCCCACATTTGTTCCTGTCTTATGTCGTCGTTGTAATCCTGAAATTTATAGGCGTTGAGATTTATAATGCGTGGCGTTAACTGCTTTTTTACAGTCCGCACAGAAAAAAAACGCAAATTTTTCATTTGAGAGGTAAAAAGTTAATATTTTTTTTCGTGTAAACAGAATGTCATTAAAACGGTTGGAGATATATTAAGGTAGTCGTTTTGTTATGTCTGACGCCAGCTAAGTTTGAAAGAGGAATGAGACAGATTACAAACACTTCTCTATGTAATGAAAATCTGAAAACATCGAGCATATCGGAAGGTGCAGAAAATATTGTTTTGCATAATAATAATTCCAAAATGTTATCAACCAATTACTGAAAAATAAAAATTGTGCAACAAATTACCCGGCAACCTAATTTTTGTTTGTTACGAAAATGATTTGTCAATTTTTCTGAATACCTATGAATTTTGTCAGAATTTCATATAACGTTTGAAAATTACAATTTTAAACAAATTTGAACATAATGAAAACGCAATTTTCAAACAGTACATAAAATTCTGAAAAAATGTATACGTATTCAAAAAAAGTAACAAATCATTTGCATAAGAAAAAAAATTAGGTTGTCGGGTAATTTGAGGTATTATTTTTTATTTCAGTAATTGGTCAATAACATGTTGGAATTTTTATTATACACAAACAATCTTTACAGCACCATATGGCATATGGTATGTTATTTATTTCAGAATTTTATCCGAGGTTATTTCAGAATTTTATCCGATTGGCAAGTGTTTGTAATTCTCTCTTATTGCTCTCTCAAACTCAGGCAGGTCGGACAAAAGGAAAGGGATTACCTTAACAATTACCTTATACAATTTTTATTCATTCTATACAAAATGTGATGACTCACTTTAGAATTTCATTAAAAGATCTTTTCTATAAGATTTTTTTTAACGATTCTTGCCATGTCGTTGAAATTGGAGTCGATAAGCTGACATTTAAGCCACTGGGTCATCGAACCCGTGTTAAATATCTATACATCTACACCGAAGATGGCAGATAAGCCTGGTTAATTACTGAATTTCCCAAGCTTTCGATTGCTCCTATCCGCCATCCCGAGTCTTCGCTGATTGCACGATAATTGCATCCCCCAGTAGGTAGAATCACCACTGCACACTCCTGATTGTAGTATACAGCTATTGCTTCTGAGAAAAGTAGAATTTCTCTTTCCCCGCCGCCTTCCATTCCGTTCCTTCGCTTCTGTTTCTTATTTTTGTTTCATCTCTATGAAACTTCGAAACGGAGCAAAGTTAATTGATACCAGGCAATTACTACACTGTATGTCACTGAGGTACATGAGATCGAGAAGTAGTTCGAGAACAACGTGGACAATAACGAGAACAAGAGGACTTGGAACAAGAGTTTTCATCCTGAGATGAGAAAAGTCTCTCAGGGCCGAACTTTACTTTTCCTACTCGAGCTTAGAGTGCCATTTGTTTTGTGTTCCGATGTATCGAAACACAACGGAGACCTCTCCAATTGAAACTTCTGATTAATTTAATTAGATATCGAATTAATTAATGAGATATGATTAATTTATTTGTCCGAATAACAACGACCGGTGCTGGACCTTTCGAGATGAATTCACCGCGTTTCTGTATATATATATAATCTCGTGAATTTAACAGAGAGGGGGTCCTGTGTGCGTGCGGTAATTATAATTATGTGGCCGCCAGTGAGTGCAGAGGTTCTCTGCTGTGTGTTTAGACTGTGGGCAAGCACCGAGAGGGAATTTGCCTCAACGAATGCAAGCCGTTCCTTGTCCCGTGAAACATTTGTACGCAAATAGGTAGAGAAAACCCGAATTCAGAAAATTTTCCAACGTTGGAATTCATAGCTTTTCCACTGTATTTGCGAGCGAACGAGCAGAAAAAAGCTTTCCAACCGGGGATTTTGCAAACCACTATTGTACAGCGAAACCTCGAATAAAAACGAAAGCCCTCCTCCACCAAAGCGGGACACCGTAGGTACATTGTGAAAAAGGCACTTTCTTTAAAGAACGCTGGTGTAAGCTTCTAAACGAAACAACGTTGTAATAAGAGATCACGGATAAAATGAAAGCGCGGAACAAATAGTATCAAAAATGAAAGAAAAAAAATGTATATCATTTTTTCGCGTTAATGAGATAAAAGAAATTGGATGAAAAATTGCGACAGCCAATTTTTATCAACGGAGAAATGCCGGTATCGCCATTTAGCTCGCAACCACTCATTATGTCCTTTGATTATTGGTAAATTTTATTTTGTAATACGTAAAATGTATTTTCGCCGAAGAAATGTTCGCATTATCGATATGTATTTGCGCACGTTTGATGTCCATGGGGAATTACCGAAACGTCAAATGTATTCCCTAGCTTAATAATCTCCGGCGGTCGGTCAAATATGAGTATTAAATATTCCTCGAACCACGTTTCACAAACCACCAATCTACCCACAGCTATTTACCACACGAGACCTCTTATGCATCCGATGATGAAGATTAAATACCGTTTATCATGAAAATACGAAATTATCAGCGCGTGTTTTCCCTCAATGCAGTTTAAGCTCCCGGTTTACCAGTAATTAATGGATAGTCGTATTCGCTCGGTAATTAAGAGAAGCGAGTCTGGTGTCCCGATAAAATAACGCCGTTGGTCTTCCACCATCGCTATAGTCAATCGGACGTTAATGGATTTCGGAAGGTCGAAATTCGCCTCACCGGACACGCTGAATAAATAACTGTTAAAGACTTTCGGCGAGGGGTATCGCGTAGTTCCGATCCAGTGGTCGATTCCACGCTAACGCGCCAGTCTGCTGTAATAACACTCGTTCTACCAGGAGCTTTCGTTGCGGGACCTCGCCTCCTCCGGCTCTAAATAACGTTTCAGGCTGTGGAGGCTTTAAGCGAGATCCGGTGTTGAACTTTATAAGATAAGAACACCTCCGAGAGCAGAAGAGTAACATATGTATGTGTGTGTGTTTGCGTATGGGTGGGTGTGTGTGGATGAACGTGCGCTGGCTGATGTTCCGTGCCCCCTTACCGGAACTAGGAACCGACCCACTTCGGCCAGAGCCCATGCGATCCGGGCATGCGCTTCCGCCGGTGTTGCGTATGCTGATATCTCGACGTGTAAATCTTCCATGAGATGAGAGAATTTCGGATCTCCACTGACTCTGAGCTCTTCCTCCTGCGAACATCGAAATTCTCACGTTAATAAATTTTTTTTTCCCCAAACGGTTTGTGCATATTTCAATTTATCGACGCTTCGGTGAAAATCTGATGCAAGAAAATATTTCACGTGGAAAAATAGCATAAAATACATATTCCATGTTTACAGAAGTGGGAGGACTGGAAATTGCTTAAAAAAACAGTTTGATATCTTCCGGGGCAGGTTTTCGTTATCTCGTTGGTTGGAAAGGTGTTTTTTTGTTTTTTAATATTAGTTTCATCGAGAACGAAACGCTATGCTAATATTTCTTCGGCAATTATGCAAAGGGCATTTTCCAGGAATTGAATCTGCCAGCAGTGAATGGTTATTAATAATTGATGCCAATTTAGCGCACAGTTAATTGCGCGTCGGTTCACAGGCTGCAAACTGAATTAGGAAAATAAAGGCGGAACAGAGGAAAGAGGGGGTGTAGTAGTTGTTGCAGAGGGCTCTTTGTGCCGCAGCATTTGCATCCCAGTGGAGCGCCAAGTATCATAGCAGAGAGATGGGAGGAAACCGTACCGACATTGCTCTCGTCGTCTGGGCGAGCTACCGGACCTGATGCTTGTCGTCCTAATTGGATTTATAACGATCCTTTCACTTATGAAGCACGATTTGCCTCCGAGCGGGATACCGTGCAATCGTAGATTAGTTACAGCAAGGTTTCGCGAATTTAACGAGTGCATTGTGCACAAGGGGATAATGGGGGTCAGCTTTGACACAGTGCATGTTTTTTTATGATTGACCCAAAAAATATAAATTCCCGAAGAAGAGGGCAAGATTTTTCAAGTTACGTGATCTCAACTCATAGCAAAAAATTGTGCACAAGGGGGTTTATGGTGGTCAGCTTTGATAACAGAGAAAAAAATGTTAAAAATGATTGACCTTGAAAAAGTTAATTCTCGAAGAATAGGGTAACAATTTTCATGCCATCCGATCTCAATTGATAATGAAACAAGACCCTGCGGGGCTTGGAGCCCCTTCGGGGCTCGTCTTTTGAGGTTTTGTGGTTCAAACGGCGTTTTGAGGTTTTCTTGCTTAAACTTCGTTTTGAGGTTTTGTTTCTCAAACTTCGTTTTGAAGTTTTGTCGCTCATACTTCGTGAAGATATCCCGCAGTGACATTTTTGAAGGCACTCGCAGCATGTACACATCGCACTGTACTTTTCGTAAAATTATTGACACATCGTATTACGTGCTCTGAAATGGAACCTTCATTCATACGTTGCGCTACGCACTACGAAATTTTATGCACACCTCGCGTTTCCGCTCTGAATTCTTATTCACAAATTTCGTGTAATCATTTTCGCGAAAAAGCAGATAAAAGTTTAAAAGATTTTATTGGCAAAACTTATTTACAGATGTCTAAATAATTTTAAATTTGTTGAACTATATATGTTAACTATATAATGAATTAAGACGGCGAAGGATATTTTGATTCCTCGGCAAGTTTTAAAGTTTGATACGGATGTCCGATGCACAATCTTGGAAACTAAAGAAAATGGCAAAAAAGCTTCGCTTTTTCGCAATAGGCACGACCATCTGTTGTCGCGCTCCATTGTAATAATTGCCCGTTGCGCTATGCGCTTCGTTTCTATATTGTGACCAACATTAGAAAGGCGTGTTGTCTGTATACAACGTACGCATGATACGGCTTTTTGATGTTAATTGGGGGATAAAAAGACGCACGATACAAGTTAAGCTTTGCGCTCGGTTATAATTTATGACATCTATTCTAATATTTGTACTGACCTCCACGAGTGTGATTTACAAATCAATTCTATGAATTCGGTTTCTTATCAGAATAATAAATTTAAAAAAAAAATTGTTATTTATTTTCGCGGCTGTTGATCTTCGACTGTATAAAGGAAAATGTTATAATATCCGCTTTACGGTATAAAGTGGATATTTTGTTTCGTGTAAGAATTTTTGTTTGATCGTCCAGGGTCAGCGTCATAAAAAAATAATAATAATTTAAAAAAAATGAATTTCTGGTTTTACCGATCGCAATATTTCATATGCTGTTTAAGAATTGTATATGGTGTGTATGTAAAATTTAAAAAAAACCTTTGTTTAAGTCGTTTGGTTGATAAAATGGATAAAGATAAGCAAAAAAAAAAAAAAAAAATTCTTCAGCATTCTTGTCCCTACCATTTGGGAACGGCTGAAGCGATTAAGCTGCAAATCTTAGTGGACCATCTGTGACTAATGTATGATGACTACACGGAATCGGAGCCAAATCGGTTCAGCCGTTCATTTGTTACAGTGGATAAACACACATACACACACACACACACACACACACACACACACACACACACACACACACACACACACACACACACACACACACACACACACACACACACACACACGCACGCACACACACACACACACACACACACACACACACACACACACACACACACACACACACACACACACACACACACACACACACACACACACACACACCGCTAAAATCTATTGAAATCACTTATAAAATGGTCAAAAGGCAAAGTTATACCGATATCATTTAGTTTTCAGACAGTAACAGATTTTGCGATGACGAATGTATAAGGCACTTCTTTTCGCTTACGCTCGGTCGTGCCTAAAAAGTGTCATTTCCGTCCTAATAAAAATTTGTGCGTTAAATTTTGGTGTGAAATTTTCGTAGCTCGGGACTTCACGCCAGCGCGTCTTGGCTTCCTTGGTTTGTCCCCCGAGTGAGACGTACCGCTTTTAATTAAGGAAGCAATTAAAGTCACATAGTCGAGGACGGAGCATCGCGAAAGCTTTTGCGTTCCCTTCGAGATTCGCGAAAGTATCTCTTATCGCATGCAGTTCACATATACGCCGGCAGCCCCCTGGTGAAACAGACTTTAGGTGACAATTAGTAAGGAAAGATGGGAGGGGGGGGCAGTGAGAGAAAGGGGTATGAAGCTAAAGTCCCAAGGTCTCGGCTGTTACTGCTGGCTTGGAAGATCGCGGCCAGGAGGCGAACCACTTAGACAACTTTCCCTCCAACTTAGCATAGCTGAAACTTTGCACTTGCCAGGTGCATACATCAAACCGACAATTTGCATGATTTTTTTTCAATTTTTATCACTGAGGAATCTTTGTTTTGGTCAAAAAAAATAGAATTTCAAGATTTTCATGTTTAACGTGTAAGGAATATTACAAATTTAATTGAAGCGCGCTGATCATTTTAATACATATTTATTTTTTTAATTTATTAGTTTTTTAAAATATATATTTATACCACAATGTACGTACAATTACGATCAATAGGGCGCAAGCAATTGCTTGCGCCCTGTTGATCGTAATTACGTGGGCATTACTGGTCGAACGTGCTTAAACACCTTACGGTGCCCCTTTTATTACCCGTAAAGTCATCAAACGCGCCATGTACCCCTCCTGGTACTAAAAACGACGTAGAAAACGACGTCGAAATTCATCCAATTGAACAGATGAGACCTCTGGTAACAAATAGTATATAAGCCGAGCAGAATCAGCACCGGGACCTCAGTTATGATCGAACTGGAGTTGCCGAAAAGGCTTGAGTCTCTACATTCTGTATTGGTTAGCCAACACCCTGTATTGGTTAGAGTTCTTGTTCGTACAGTTGGTTAAAGAGGTCGTCATCTCTTAGAAAGTCTCTATCTTGTACTTGATCTTAAGTACATGTAGTGTAATCAGTGTATTGTTATGAAAGTAATAATGAAGAAAAAGAAATCAAAGACATTCGTGCATCATATAATAAATGGTATCAACCGAAGATCACCACCTTAAATAAATACGTGTAACCAGAGCTGGGCAAATACACTAAGTTCTTGAAGTACGTATTGAAGTATCAAGTACTGAGTCGGTGCCCAGTACTCACAACTTGAGCTACCACGTTCTGCTTGTAATCAATACGTCAGTGCTCAAGACCTACCCAGTGCTCGGTACAAGTATTTGCTACTTCAATACGTTATTCAAGTACTTAGGGTATGTGCCCTGCGCTGCGAGTAACCATCGTGAGCACCAAAAACCATCTCTTCAAACTGCACCTCTCTACGTGTACCTCAAACTTTGGCGTCACCCGCTCGCGTCTATCATCTTAAAATCATAAAGCTATCAGTGGAAACGGCGAGATCTCCGTCCCCAGTGTAAAGCGCTGTCCAGCGTTGACCCGAATACAGAGATCGACGGTGTTACTGACCCCCTTATACTTTAACGAGTTGGGTAGGACGTAACAGTTGATTGGTTTTGGCTTTCTCATAGAGGAAGCTATGCGCAAAATTTGCATGAATGAAGAAGCCATGTAAAAATTACTTTGTACCTTCTTTCGTAACATACAACATTGGCTACATCGTATAAAATTGAAATGGCCAAATTTTACCGCAAAATTTATTGTAGAAAAATATTTTTTTATCTATTCTTCACCGCTGATTACAGAACTGAAACTCATTTTACTCTTCGCGTATTACTTTATTCAGAAATTCGTGCTACACGGAAAAAAATAATTTTTCAAGAAAATGTAAATTTTCAAAATTTCATCAAATTTAAACAATTCATTTATTTTCTTCCAAATTTAATACCAAATATTGTGCAGTGTTAATCCATTCATCTTACAAACTTGAGCTTAATACCTCCATGTCTGGCGACCTTAGCGGGTTTGCCACAGGTCACGAATAAATTACATTATCAATCTATCTATCTATGTTTACTCGAATTAGGGAATTTTTTTGTAATTTTTCACAAAACTCAACATTTCATAAAATGTAACTGCTTCGGTTTCGAAATGGTTACAAAAATGTCTTGTATTTTCGCACTACATCTGATGTATTTTTCCCACTGATGACGAGTCTGCCACTTATTTTACTTCTACCTCAATATTTGGAACGGAAACGTGCGACTATTGGGAAGGACGAATTAAAAAAAAATCCAATTCCTTATAAAATTTAAACAGGTAAATAGATTTTAACCAAATCCAATAGGGAACATGGGTCTATAATAATTTATTTATGTCGAATTTTTTAGTAAAGTATCTCAAAAAAAGAGCTAGAGTGCAAAAAGATATTTTTCAAAAAAATGAAAATGTCACATAACTAAGAACTATGGACCGATTCTTGTCAAATTGAATAGCGAAAACTGTTTGATGCTAGTCTGCTACTGTAAAAAGGTTCAGCCCGAACACACATTTTCCGAACAATGAAAAATCTGATAAAATCTGAACAAATCTCTCAATTATTACGTAAATTGTAACAAACTGAGGTACCTAAACTGCTCTATTTACGTGCCAAATTTTAACCCGTTTGGTAAAATCGTTGTTGAGTGTACGAACATCCAGACATTTTTTCTTAATGTAGTTTTTCGACGTTGCGGAGTATAGATTTTCATGTAAACATTGAACATGTTTACATGAAAATCTAAAAAAAAACGGCTAATGATATCAACGCTTCCTCTATATGGAAGCAAAATTAATGAGGAGCCAAATTTTGTTATTTCACATACAGGATACTTTCCGAATGGCTTCGGAAAAATGAGAGAGCAATGTGCAAATTGAATTTTCACCTCTTTCTTCGGTCAATCATGCGATTCTTATTTTTTTATCCCAGCGTGGACGATCGAACATTTGATACGATTCCGCTACGCAACAGTACGGTGCTCGCAAGCCCCAGTTGTGCATCTGAATTAGGAAGATAATAATAATACGGGTGGTTGCATACAAAACGGTAGAGCATATCGACGAGAGACGCGCATGAACGGCTGCATGATTCGATTGAATATATGCCAGTAATCGTTTATCTGCCCATCCAGCGAAATCGAATACTAGCCCCAGTCGGACATAAACATTCAAGCCAGTCGCGTAAATGAGCACCGATCTGCTTTGCAATACTTGTCGTTATTGACCCAGATATCCGAACTGCATGACTGATGTAGCACACGGGATTATAATTGGTACGAAGTATAGTTGAACGTCTAAAAATTTAACTAGCACTTATTTGTAATTCCTTTTTAAAGAAGATGTGTTGTACAAAAATGGCTTGTGTCCAATATAGGGTAGAGCGGGGCAAAATGGGGCAACGGGGCAAAACGGTGTTTTTGGGCAAAACGTCATTTTCCAATAATTTTTGGATGCCCGAATTCGCCCTATCGGATACATCAGGCTTTTCTGCCCAGTTTTGCCACCTTGGCCGATCCAAAAATGATTGGAAAATTTAGTTTTGCCCCGCTGCCCTATTTTGCCCCGCTCTCCCCTACCAAAAACACTAAAAATTCAGAACACCTTAAAAAAAAGAAGATAACTGAGATAATAAAAAATGGTTTCTCACCTTTTGTCGATCTTTCATCGATCCTCGTCCGAGCACAGCCATTTTACAGCCAGTCTCTTCCTGCAGTCGCTTAAGGGAGTTTCCTTTAGGGCCGAGCAGCTTTCCCACGAAATTGAACTGCAACAAATGACAAAATAACTTGCCGTGTATATTACTGTAGGCGACGTGTAAACAATGGGGAATCTGCTATGGTACACTGGTATCCGTAGTATAACTTGGTAATGGAAGGTAACGATGAACTGTAAACGGGCAAGACAGCGGAGAGTCATTAACGCCTCGAGGCTAGACTGGCGGAGGCTCGTCGGAGAGAGGCTCAATTCCAGCGTCCAATTTAACAGGGTATATAACGTCAGAGCCGAGAGCCCACGAGGATGGGCTTGGAGGCTTTCGCGGACGCTGTGTCTTCTCTTGTTAATCGTACTGCGACAGTAGCTTCGGAGTCGGAGCTTAAGCTTTGGACATAACACATAAGGCTTGATTATTGATTCACTTTGCTGCTGGTAACAATCGACTATGTGGGGAATGACGTGGGACCGGGTTGGGCGTTACATGTTAAGACGATATCAACCCTTTGAGGAATTAATTCTATCATCACAGATGTTTGGAAGGTATTGATGCTATCGGCGAGATACTGATGACCGAATTTATAATCGGTCAGCGCGAATATTGAACTTTCGTCGAATTCATTGATAAACAAAAATTATATGATATCCTCTTTAGAAAATTGCACTAAATTTTTTTTAATTCGATTAAATTGGATCGTTTCACGAATTCACGGTACCACTTTAAAAAAGATTGTATGTTTTTGTTACAGACAGTCCGCAGGCTACGGAGACACGCCACGATGAATAATTACGAAGCTGCCCTGCTTTTTACGCAACAAGTAACTCGCATAGTTATTTAATCAAGTTTCTACAATGTAATAACAAAATAATGAATTACACCGAAAAAAGAGAAGGTAAAAAAAATACCGAGCGCAACGTAGGCGAGTTGAGGGTCGCGGAACTTTATAATGACCTACTGCTGTTGTAGAACTCGTTAGCCACCGGTGTATCGACGCTCGAGTGGACTGCAGAATTGGACGAATAAGGGTTGTACCGGTGGGGGCGGCCAACTTGTTGGCAAAAGTCTTTAATTGAAGGTGTTCGTTTAACAAGTGCCCCGAGTAATTCGGGTCAACGAGTCTGATAATAGGCATTATCGCTGCTCCTTACCAGCTCACGCTGACCCGATATTGTATCAAGCTTTGCATCAGAAATAACCGAATGCGAAACGCTGGTATTCGCGAATTGAATAAAATAATTTTAAACATGAATTCTAACTCCGGAAGGCCGCTCATATTTTTGCAGCTCTATTTTCATCGAGGTATCACATCGAGTGAAATAAATTTTTTATTGTTTCTTTGAAAGTAAAGTTTATAAGACAGAATGTAAGCAACTGTGCCAATTACAAGCTCAAGAAGTTTAATGTTTCGTGTCCCAACCTTTGCGCGACTGTCTAGGGTTAAAAAACTTGCCTCCAGACAAAATTTTTTAAAGCTGGTAAATTCGACCGCGTTTGCTCAGTAAATTTTATGTGAAAACATCTTCGGTGGTTTTAGTATCGGGCGGGAAGAATTCTTCCAACCTGTTGCCTGCTCCTGTCGCCACCACTCTCAGGCCCTCATCGTTTTAAGTCCCCCTAGAGGGCCAATCCCAGGTCCTCATTTTTCCAAGTCCCAACAGGACTGCTATGCTTTTTGAGACCACTTTTGAATTACTTTCACGCAATTTCCAGAAGGGCCCTAACGATCCCTGAGGACACTTTTGACCCGGAAGTCCCGTAAAAGATGATAAACATTTTTTTTTAAATATTGGTTTACAAGTCTCCCGAATTCGAACAGCAATTTGTCTGCATCTCGTTGAATCTTTCAATGTTCGGACTCGACTTTTAATGTTATGAGACACGCAGCCGGTTAACGGCCGGGATGCTTTACCGTCTAATTAAGTTATCGCAGGCCGGTGCCGCAGAGTACGATGAGAATACCGCAGCTTCGTGATTTATGCGTATGGGTTATAAGCCTGTAATAATGTACGTATAGTATAGTTCGCGGCCGTTCGGGTGGAGGTTCTAACAGGGCTGCACTGTGCCGGAGCAGGGAGCAAGAGAGTCAGTGCGGCTATCTAAATGAGATTTATTAAGCGAAACCAGGCAGGCTCGCTCCGTATCTATGCATCTCTATAGATTTACCGGATGCTCCGGTTTCGCAAGCCTATACGATGAATCATTTCCGCCTTCCCGAAACGATGACGGACAAGCTGGCGGTTCGTCTATGACAGCGAGAATTAAATTCAAAATTTGATTAATTTTTTTTTTCTTTTAGAAAAAAGAAAACGTAATTAATAGCTTCTGGGGCTTCGTAATAAGTTTATTGCGTAACGCTGATCCTACCCGCGGGGCTCTAGCGTCGTTGAATATTAATGTTCCCCGCGGCCGAAGTAAAAGTGTCGCGATAAATTTATATTTGTTATCCACTTTAAATTAACTTTGTGAGTTGTTGGGCGGTGTAACGTTCACGATAGTCATAATTGAAAGTCGATTAAGCACGTACATAACATCGACCACGGGAGACTCATCGATGTCATGAAGTTTGTATGCAGCTTTTTTTAAATTCTCCCCCGAGACTCGGCTAATTTGTAGTCGGAACTCTCGTGACAAGACCAGGTCCGCTCTTATATGGGAGAGTAAAGGATCAAACAAGCTCAGGTGTGCTTCGCAGTCCCAAGGCGAAATGCATCTTTCCATAGAAATCCATTAAACCTTAGGTAAGACAAACGACTTTGAGAGGAGATCGGGAGGGTGGGAACGATGTTGCCTGGGGTTTCTATTCTTCCATAGACCGATTGACAAAATCCCTAGATCACAATAGGGGGCGTCTCTTCCCCTCGAGGGAATTTGCGTGTATGCAAACTTCGAGCACCTTCGGTATCAGCAACGGTGTGAATTTACGATATTCGATCCGGTAAAGCCCTGTACGGCAGTGGATTGTAAATCGAACGCCGGGGCTTGATACGCAAACAAATCACCGCGGAAATAAGATAGAATATGAGGGAGATTAAACTTATAAAGGATGCAGCACTTCGATCGTTACTCCGACATGAAAGAATATCTAGAGAGTCACATATCAATCAAAATTTGTTACTATTAATAATATTATTCATAATTTGATTATTACACCTTAACATAATAAATTGAATGATTGGGCAAAAAAATATTATGAAGAATAGTACTGGTAGTATTGTTAGATTATGGTTGCGGACTGAAAAAGAACTACAAAGTGAATCGCAAAGCAAAACGTTGCTATCGAGAATGGAACAAATAGTTTGGTCATGAATTGTGGGTTATCGGGAGCTTACACGGACAATGGCAGTTCGCTCGTATTTGATTCCAAACGCAGAGCACGGGGATACATCATGACGACAGGAACGAACGAAGGAATAGCCCGTTCGCGAGTGTTGCCTGTTCGGTGACGTGGATGTTGGGGGATGAGAGGTCGTATATGGAAAGGGGTCGAGGGATGGGCCGTAACGTTTCCGGGGTTAACCAAGACAAATTGACCCATCCGGCACTGTGGCAGGTCGGCACCTCTCACTGTGCTTGCCAGACGATACCCCCTCGCCACCCACCCCTCTCTGTGTGTGTTTCCCCTCTATCCTCAGCCATAATCTACTTATTCCCTTACCGGCGATAAGGGCATCACTGACACTCGCGATAAGTTATAACAAATTTAACGTTTCTCTCGCCCGGCTATCTCGCTGGCGCAGCACTTTAGATTCAGACATATGTGATCCAATTTTTCACGACGTCGTCGAACCGATTAATTTTTTTTTGACCACTGCAGGGCGAAAGAAAATTTAAAAAATAATAAATTCGTCTCGTGTCTTACCTTGGGATGATCGCGCACTGGCACCTGCACCCTCACGTTCACTTTAATCGGCTTATCTCTCGTGATGTCGACCATTCTTCTCTCGCTTCCATCGCAATTTCCGGCACCGCCGCCGTTCCCGCCCCGACTACCGTTACCTCGGCCACCGCCGCCGCTGGAATCTGAAACGAGGCAAGAGTAACGCGATACATAATGGGTCGCATCATCAGAGCTCAACGAACTCGGAAAAGACCCCCCGAGAAAAAGAGGGACGGAGAAGACGGACGTGAACAAATACAAAAGGTAACAAAAAAAATAACATTTCTTCAACGATGAGACGCCTCACTTTTGCCGTTTTCTTTACGGCTCCGAGGGTTCCATCGAGGTGTGAAGCTACGGGGAGAAAATCAACAGTCTCGGGAAATGCAAGCCAGTTCTATGCATGTCTCCGGCTGGCTGACTGTTCGAGCTCCGAGGAAACTATCTCAACTCTGGTCGCTCCGACGACGCTGGATGGCAGCCAAGGAACATCTAGTTTCCGGTTCTCCAAGTCCCCCCCGAGTGGGACACCGAGAAGTCACGCACAGATGAGATAGGGAAATTTATCACTGGGACGTCAATTTTGTCAACTACCCCGGCAATCGAGTGGAACATTTTTTTTAACGCATCGGATCGACCTCAAAAATGTCAGGAGTATGGTAAATTTTAGGCTTGGGTAATGTTCATTTTTCGACCGGAAATGACGTGCTACTGGAAATACGTCATTTCCGGTTTAAAAATCTCATTCTTCTAGCGGAATTGACGTCATACCGGGAGTACGTCACTGTCGGTCGAAAAATGAGATTGAAAAATTATAAACATCCCCGTTGATGTCGAAAACGAAAAAATAATTAATTCGAAATCGGAACGACGATAAGATTTGGCACAATGACCGATCGAGTTCTGGCCCTACGAGCGATAAATTGCGATCATTAAGCGGTCGTGAATTTTCGGGTGTCGGAGAATACTTCACACGCACCGGTCCAGCCGTCGTAAATCAAATCTCCGAGCTCTCGGGATATTGATAATAATAGGTAGCCTGAATGAGTTTCCAAAAATAATTTCTGTAGACGAGAGGCGTCCGCTGGTGAACTCTCGTACGTGATCTGACGCCAGTGCTCCGGCGCCCTCTCGAGGTGCATGCTTCTCATCTGCACAGCGTTCAGAACGTTCCCTATGTGCTCTCTACTACTCTGCATACGTAATCTCGAACTATAGAGGCCTGCCCTCGTGCCCTGCAAGCCTCTCCGGCAATGGCGGGACGGGAGATAGAGGTGTGGGCGAACGCTCAGAGCCTAATTAATATCGAGAGCGTGAATTTCGACACCTCGTGAAAGCCCTCGAGGTTTACCTAAAAGCGTCGGATAATAATATTGCATCATCTTCTCATTAATTTCCTCGAAATTAAACCCTGAAACCCGAAAGACAATCTACAGTTCCTAGTCTTAACGTCGCTCGCCTAATATTGGGTTTACTATATAATATAACGTTTGATATATGTTTCGGCACTATTTTTTTTTTTATAAACATTCTATTGGATCGCTTAGTATATTGTTACGTTCTCGTGGAATAGATAACGCGAGTATTTGGTTTTGCGGTGGATGTTATTAAGGAGGGGGGGGGCGGGGCAAAATGGGGAAGCTAAGAAATAAAACCTGCTACAATGATACCGATACCATAGATCCATTGCTTGTCACACAAAAATTGTATTGGCCGTTTTGGAAGGACGTTTATAAAAAAAATCATCTAGGGCAAAATGGGGTACCCTTCGATTTGACTCGCGGCAACTTTTGTCAGCTAGATACAAAAAGTCCTGATAGCAAGACAGTTCTGATAGTTCTGACAGCGAGACAGTCCTGACATCGATAATTTTGGGGAACCCCATTTTGCCCCGTATCGGTATCGCGTTCGTCTTCCCCGTTTTGCCCCGCTGCCCCATTTTGCCCCGATCTTCCCTACAATCGCAAGTAAATATTTCGAGCACGAACTGTCAAACGTCTGTTCTCTCTGAACGTCCGATCAAGACTGTTGTCATCTGGTCAATCGATAATCTGTCCGTTTGTCATTTGTCACACCGAGCTATTCCGGTCAGATGACCGGAATAGCTCGGTTACATAGATATGTAATATCGTGTATCTGCTGCTTCACTAGGTCGTAACGAAATAGGCTCCCTAAAAGTGCTCTTCTATTTCATATCGAACTGTTGTAAGCTAAAGGCCTCGCTGGCGATTGTGTAATAAGGTGCACCAACTTGTTCACGTTTGTTCGTTGCTATAGTAAGCCCCATTTGTCTATATGATGTTTACACTGTACCGCTTATATATCAAATTGTTTGTATATGTCTCACAGATTCCTGTGCATTATGAATCTTTGTATTCTGCCACCATGCATAATAAATTTTATTATCATGTAATATCGTGTGTCTCGGTTCATCCTCACCTCTATATTCGTTACAATATATATCGAGGTACATCATAGCACTTCTTCAGATTTTTAGAGTCAAGATTATATTGATAAAAAAAAATTTGACGCGTCGATGAGTTAAGAAAAATGTTAACGCTGGAAGATATAACATGTATTTTTCCACCTGTTTCATTTCGATACATTATGGTCACCCTTTTGTGCGATCGAAATTTTAATAAACTTATCCTTACTCGGTGCACAGAGAAGATTTAATTTTATCGGGAACAAATTTTAGTCCGTCAGCTCTATCGTCTAATTTTCACAGCGAAACCAAACTGGTGTAGTGCCCGCGCGTCCGAGGACAAGCTGGAAGCGAGTGATTATCGAACGCGGGTTCCAGTAGCCTGGGTTAAAGGCAGGACGAAGCAGCAACCACTGCCTCCGCTCCTGCTGGGGAGGTTTCGATAGAATCGTATACAACCGCCGAAGCAAACAACTTCGAAATCGGGACACGTCGATAAATGTGTAGGGGGGTACGTGTACGTGTGTGCGGCCACGGGAAGAACCGTGAATAATGCATGAGTTCATGGTTTAGCGAAGTATACAAGCCGTGAGAGAGAATCTTGCTCGTTGCTGCTGTTGCTCATGCTCTGCGGCTGCTATATACAATCCCCGGCGCTTTTGCCTGGTGATTCGTTAGTTTTCGTTATCTCGGGAGAAAAAAATATATATATATGATTTATCATACGACGATGGTATTTCGATCGACAAATACAATTTTATTTTTAATATGACAGAAAAAAAATTCTAGTTTTCGGGAGGACTGTAAACATCTCGCCCGGCGGGCTATGAAGATTTTAATGTTCGTTTGGTTGTTGATATTATCTTTCCACGATTTTTTAAATATCGATGTCTCTATTTCACGTCTTTCTCATTCCGTGGAGTGTCGACTCTTCGACGGCGAAATATTGAATTTTTCTTGAAATTTTGTTCGATAAAAAAAACGTAGTATAAGTCGAGTTTGATCAGCCATGGTCTGCGAAGACGTTATTTCGCTTTGGGACATGCCGCTATGATTTCGACGTTTTTCCGTGGCTCGGCGTCGCTTTATAACGGACAAAATATGATCTCATATCTGGGCTAAAGCTTCTTCCGAGAGGTTCATTGCCTTCTCGGTGCCAGAGTACATATCTCGTTTGTTCCTTATATTGCAGAATAAACTGCGTCGTGAGGAGAAAGAAATTTCATTTTGCCTGGTTTTGTCCCGCATTCGTCTCCTTTGTTTTTCATTGAACTTCATTATTTTCTGTACTTTTTCGGATCACATCAATTAATCCCCTGATTTCTTTCGACGAACCTCTCGAGAACTTTAGCTCTCTCGGTTAGATTTTCTTCGGTTTCGCCGGTTGGCTCAAAGCTCCATTGTGCTTGGGCAGTTTCAGGACCTCTGACACTCTCACCTTTTGTCTCTGTAGCTTTTTCTTCTTTCATTCCTTTTTCTTCCTCTTCTTCTTTTTCAAGAAGATGAATTAGATGACTGTAGCGTTCGAGACGTAGAGAAAAAAGGGATCAGACTACAGTGCGGTCCAGTAGACGAAGCATAAGCTCTTATATATAGAAGGGAATAAAGTATATGGATATATAGAAGGTAGTGAGTAAACGGAGTGGGACACGTAACCCTCGGCGGCCGGTTGAGTTTTCGGAGGTGGAAAATTAATTAAGGCCTGACGAAGGAGGGAACGCGGGAGGAGTCTTTCAACAGAGTTTCCTTGCTCGTGAAGGAAATCTTTTTCTCTTGCCGGGCTCGGCTCATCTCCAAAGGAAAAAATAAAGTAAAGCGAGGATCAGAGTTCTCTGGAGTCTTGGTTAACTTTTGCCAGACAAAATACATTTTTTATCATTTGAATTTTTGCGTTTCTTCTCCGCTTCGCTAGTCCGAGGACGTTCAATTTGTCCAACTTTGCATTGGCGCCCTTGCCCCATATGTCTTCGGGGCTTGCCCGGTTTTGTCTGGAAGGGCTCGTCGGTCAAGTTTATTGGAAACGATCGATCATCGATACATCACACGCGGCACAGTCCGTAGGGAAATGGCCACGCTCGGACACCGGCATGAAAGTACTTCGGCACGAGTGTGTGTGTGTGAAGCAATTTCGTCGGGGCCTTAGATCGATTTTGCATGTCAGCCGAGGTCTGCAGACTATTCCGTCTGAGACAATGATAAGGAGGCTTCGTAGCCTCCTTATCATATTGTTTGTGTTGCCAAGTCGAGCGAGTGCTAATACAAATTTAAAAAATGATTATATTCGAAGATAAAACCACATAAAATTACATCTATTTAATAAATATAAAAGAGAAAAATTTTCTTCTATTAAAAAGATATTATTTCATCCAATTCCATCGGTATCGATTAACCTTCCTCTTCAAAAAGAAAGTATCGAAAACAATTTCTCAATTTTTATCACTCTTTCCGCTCGCCAATTCGCTAAAGCCTTCGTAAGAACGTTCTCGCGATGCGATAAGTAGCCGATATTGCCCGGCGCCGGAAACGGCAATGCCGTCAAGAAATTTTTCCGTCGGATGACACTGGATTAAATGGAATCAACAAAATTGATTCGACACGGTCGTTCATCGGTCAGGTCGTATGAGAAACGTTCCTCGTTGGATCGCATCTCGTGGTGCAAGCTCCACAGCGTGTCCGCTATATACATACATACACGATATATGTGACGATAGAAACGTTCAACGACACGGACGATACGTGAGCCGACTTATGAGCGCGTGTAGGCATTTTCGGAACGCGCCGACGGACGCGTCGCTTAGTGAACGTTTCACGAGTCCCATGAAGCTCCGGGGCATATGAAATACCTCCAGGACGATGAGTAGAATTTGATCCATTTCCACGGGCCGAACAGCTCCGGAGGAGTGTTCTCTGTGAATCATCAAATCACACGGAAGTAAAGGAAGGATGTTCGGGCTACCGCAAAAACGGGACGGTATAATATGTATACATCGATACGACAGATATGCACGAAGAAGGCATCGGCATGTACGCGACGAATGATTGAAAAACGAACACGTGTATGAGAATTCATACCATCGATATAGTCAATGGGATTCAATGAATTTATTATACCGCAGCTGGAACGAGGAACGTAGTAGAAATATACGTATATGTATAGAGATATGTATATAGATAGATGGATCGTACCTTATGTGATATTCCTTCCTATTCTCATATATGCTGACGATGTGACCCCGGAGCAACCCGTACATATACCACCGTTTCATCTATTTCGCGAAGGCTATTTCAACACCTATAGATAGATATTATGTAGTATATATAGATATGTATGTCGATAGTATACGAGGAAATGCGAAGCTGATAGGTGGAAGGATAGGAGGCGAACGGTTCGATGAATCGATTCATGTGTTCGGGGGGCGGAGGGGGTTTTACGCCTCGGTGTCTCCTCTGGCCCCGATATAAACGTAATGCACACGTGTCAGTGAGGTAAATTCGTACGGTTAAATATAGTTACCCGGATAGTTGTAACATGTACCAATTGCTTCGTTTTTTTTTTCTACGTAGTTGCCAATGAAGTTTTAACGAAGGTTGAACCAGGAAAAAGTCATATGAACTTTTTATTTTTCTAGTCTAAACTATACTTTTGCGGTGCATTAAAATATCCATTTTTTAATGCGATGTATTAAAAAAATTACAATATTTTATTAATATTCGAGGGTTTTGATTAGATGAATTGACTTTTGCGCGCTGATTTTTGGACGGTGTTTAATTTGGAGTCGGATTATGGAACGCGAACTCTCGAAGTGTACGGTAGGCAGAGCCACGAACGCATTAGTACCGTGCGTGGCGTTAATGAACTTTGCATGTCAATTGCATATAACGCAAAATTCAATAATGAGATGGAGAGTGCAGGATGGGTGGGACAGAAAGAGAGAGAGAGTGAAACAGCGAGAATTCCTCTCTCGCGCTACTATAAAACTCCATTAGCTACGAAGCTCTTCAGCTTCTCTCGACTTCTGCATACATTTTTGGTCGCTTCACGCTTCTTTTTCCATCTGTCGCGCGCAGTATAGTTGACGTGGGTTTGCTTGAATATTATTTAATCTTTTTGTCCATTATGTGTCGCTTCCCGAATTTCAAATTCCCTTCGATTCTTTGAGAATTTTTTGCTGTCTTTTTTTTCCGGAAATCATCCTAATAGTGCAATAGTGGAATAGTTTATTCCAATCCATTAGGACAGACTTCGGTGGGCTTTCTCGTCCATGTACATATAACGTTCGTATGTCCCGCAGCGACAAGTATCAACGAAAATTTACACGGGCATGTGGCAGAAAATATATTTGGAAACTAATTGTGCCGGTCTCTCAAAATCTATTTTTTTCAATGGTACAAAAAAAAGAAAAATTAATTACGAACATTCCAACAATTGGTAGATTTGAATGAAGGCAATGCGGTTCAGATAAGAAATTCATGGATGCCTTCATTTAACTCTAGAACTCATGTATCATTTCTTCTACCCTCCAACTCATGACTGGGGTACACATGTACCCCACACGTTTCTTCAAGATACAAGGGTCCTGTGAGCAGTAAATGGGTTTTGCCGCACATAAATCTCTTCATTTAAATTTGATTTTATTAAAGTTCTCGATAATAGGGACGGGGTCAATAATAAGGTTAGGGGCGGTCAATGAATTGGTCATTGAGGGTCAATATTAGGATCAGGGGATAGAAAACTGGGGTCAAATGACACAGCCGTTCAGTTATCAGATAATAACCAATATATACAACTTTTAATATTGCAATAAAGGATCTCCGTAATAAAGAAGAACTTTTTAATTTCTCTCCCCGTGAAACAATGAAGTCCACTCGAATGGTTTAATGGCTCTCGAGCACCAGCCACATCGCATGTATTATGTTCGCTGCGCTATAGAACTGTTGTACGCTCTCTACCTACTTCCAAGTAATATTCTATCGGTTGACTGGCAAATGCCTCCCAGCCTCAAAGCTACCCGTTGTGCTCGTTGCGCCGTTTACTGAGCGTGCAAACACTATGTTTGCACATTAAATTTCATTCCTCGTTGCTCGGTTCCCGTACCGATAGTCCGACGGCTGAGCGAGGGATGAAGCTGTCCCGCTAAGCAAATTCCACCGAATCTATTGAATAATTGAATATATCAATGCCTGATTTCCGTACAGCTCGAACGATCGTTCATCAATTTTTAACCTTTTTCATTTTTATTTTTACCTTTCTCAAAAATGATTTTCTCATTCACGTTGCGTGGGTGGGTGCGGCGGGGGGGGGGGGGGGGGGGGGGGGGGAGGGCAGGCTATACACTCCGCAATTTAATTAATGAACGCATCGACTTCGCCAACTCTCGTTCAGTTCCCCAAAGATTCATCGATCAATTTGTTATACTTCCTCGTGACCCGTAAAATCCAACTCTTTCCGATGTTTTAACGGTCGTTTAATGTACAATGCGAGCGAAGCGATGTTTTCCCTTCATGCGAGCACGTCTAACGAAGACGGATGTCTTGCGTTCCGTAGCTACGAATTTACGACCCTTCGACTCTTGCTTGCGATAATTCAAATCCATTTGCCGACCCGGAATAACACATCTTCCAGAGGTGAAAGTGATGAATATGGACCACCCCGATTAGCGCGTGAATCAACGATATATGGAACGGTCCATATTCACAACTTTTACTATATACATCTTAATAGACGCGGGAAAAAAATCTGCTCGAGAGGGTTGAACTTGTCAAGATTTCTTCGTGCGAGAGAGAATTATGCAACGGGGAGCTCTCCGCTCGAGCGGCGAACTTTGAATAATCTACTATATCCGCCCTTTTCAGTCTTTATGCCTCAACAAAGTTTAGCCGTTAAAACCCTGTATCCCGACGCGGGGCTCCTCGCCGCAAGGGAAAAGTTCGTTCGGTTGCTTGTTAGACAAGAGTTGTTGCCGACTGGAAGCGCGGGATAGCAATATTCCCGTTAAAGTGCACAATGAAAATCGAGACACGAGATTTCTATACCGAACCACACGGGGAAATGTCGTCTGTCCGTCGCAATCGCTATTTCACTTCTTCAAAGGCTTTATCTATTTTTTTTTAGTTTTTTTTTTCCCGCTGAGCCTCTTTGCTCCCCGGAGAGCCATTCACTTGTCATATCAGGGCTCTGCCCCTTCTTTCCTCTTTTTTTTCTCTTCTTCTTAGTTTTTTCTTTCTTCTGCCTACTTTGCCTCTGTAGCTGCCTCATCTCTTCTCGAAGAGTTTCACCGTCCGCGCATAAAGGCCACGAGTATTCAGCCCGACATGCAAAGGGACGCGGAAGGACATAATCCGAAATATTCGGCGGAACAGATATACACAGTGGGTATATGAAAGGGAGGGTTTGAATGTAGCACAGACAGTTAGGGCGGCATATGCGCGAGAGTATAATCGCAAGTTTCCCGGGCTAACGACGGGGACAGGCTGATGGGGTTTCCAGGAAAGCCGATACCGTGTCGGGGGAGCAGAGTGAAACGGGGGTACCTAATACCCGTTGGGAGAGCACAGTCGTTGGCCTCACGTGATACCTTCATATCCTACTTAAATATATCAAAATTCAATGATTCATCTTCCGTACTGGAAGTTTAAGGTTTAATTTCTTTATTTGAATGCAACATTGATCGTAGAAATGCATTATCGTTGTAGTTTTTAGTCTCCATGGAGCGTTTCATCGGGATAAATTTTACTGTGGACTGCCAATGACTGCACCGTTCGGCGAGGCGCTCTGTGTATCGAGCTTCGTGCCTTATAAACCTATTGTCCGGCAGCGGCTAATGTCCCGGCGGCTCCCTGCCTCTTTCCCTGTGTGAGCATCCACCATAAACGTCGAGAGCAATTATAAATTCATGGAAGCCGGCCGAGCTTCCGGGTACTCGCTCAGCCTATCTTCATTGCGAATGCATCGAAATTTCGATAAATCACTCTATTATCGGTGATGCATCCTTCCTACCATTTTACCGCGTCCACTAACGCGCATCGCAGCTACCACTTTTCATTGGTACTTCTCGTTCTGCATCCCAATCGCGAGTACCGCGCGAGCTCTCGGCGAAGTCATCGGACTCGGTGCGAATAAACTGAAGTTACTTTTTACCGAGAATAATTCGTTTTGTCTTCCGCTGGCCGCAAGAACGATGATTAATGTTTGTAATTCATTTTGTTTTCTCGGCCATCGAAGAAAACACACTTCGACTGGTCAATTTCATTCTTCGAAGCGATAATAAAAAAATGTGAATAAAAAATACCGCCGATACAATTTATTTGCCCGTTAGTAAGTAATTTTATCGGCCTACATCCAATATTTCGCTTTGCGGCATCAGGTAATGAGTTAATATTTTGCGAGGTGTACGAGCTGCTAGTACCGCGTGGGTCTCGGCAAAGTTGTTGGATCCAATGCGAATGAAGTGAAATTATTTTTTACCAAGAACAATTCGCATTGACTTTGGTTGGCCGCAACAATGATAATTAATGTTTGAAATTAATTTTCTTTTCTCTACCATCGAAGAAATCACACTTCAATCAGTCAATTTTATTCTCCGTAGTGATAAAAAAAATTGAAATAAAAAAAATACCGACGATACAATTTATTTGCCCGTTGATAAGCAATTGGCTGAGATCGGATATTTCGCTCCGTCGGCATCGGGTAATGAGTGAAAATTCTGCGAGGTGTCAGTACGAGCTGCGAGTACGGCGCGGGCTCTGAAACTGAATTGAAGTCACTTTTTATCGAGAACAATTCGCATTGTCTCCCGTTGGCTGCAACAACGATGATTAATGTTTGCAATTAATTTTGTTTTCTCGACCATCAAAGAAACCACACTTCCGCCCGTCAATTTTATTCTTCGCACAATAAAAAAAAATTAAAATAAAAAAATACCGACGATACAATTTATTTGCCCGTTGATAAGCAGTTTTATCGGTTGACCGAATATTTTCCTTCGTCGTCATCCGGTAATGAGTGAAAATTCTGCGAGGTGCACAGTAAAAAAAGTTTGTACTGTGTACAACAACTTATTGTCCACAAATGTCCACAATGTTTTATTTGTTAATTTTCCGATCGCACCATGCGGCATCTAGTTTTACAAACAAAAGTACAAACTAAAATTGTTAACAACGAGGGAAATAAAAACGACCGCTTTGTATATTCAAGCTTGAACAAACGAGTTTGTCACTTATTTAACAAAAAAATTTTTACCAAACTTCGTTCCGATCTTACGACATTCTTTTTTACTGTGTGTCAGTACCAGGTGTGAATCCCGCGTGGGCTCTCGGCAAAGTTGTCAGATCCGATGCAAACGAACTGAAATTACTTTTTACCGAGTTCAATTCGCATTTTGTTTCGTTGGCCGCAACAATGGTAATTAATGTTTGTAATTAATTTTCTTTTCTCTACAATCGTAGAAACCACACTTCGATCATCCAATTTTATTCTCTGCAGCAATAAAAAAATTAAAAAATTAAAATAAAAAAATACCGACGATACAATTTATTTGCTCGTTGATAAGCAATTTTATCGGCTGACACAGGATATTTCGCTCCGTCGGCATCGTGTAACGAGTGAAATTTCTGCGAGGTGTCAGTACGCGTTAACACCGTGTCAAGCGATGTATTTCCGTCTACAGATGATTTTCTCGTTTAAACTGGAGTAAAATAGGAAGCGGCGGGCGCGTTGCCCGGTCGAGTCATTTCGCATGACGGAGCTCCGGAAGGATTAACAATGCATACGTACAGTGACGTGTGTGTATGAGTGGAGATATGAGGAGAACGGGTGCTAGAGAACGGTACGGTACACCGCATCCGAGTCAGGAGCCAGACGCATGCTAATTAGATGGAAAATGCAGAGCTGGAACAATTTCGATTCGCGATGCTCTCGCGCGCTCTCCCGTCTCTCCTATCATCTACCTCTCTATGCGCGTAGGCAAGTAATATGTAATATGACCGTAAAACATATTGCTGCCGGGGGTTATGATAGCAGCACGTGTGATGTAGTGCGGAAAATCAGTTGCGCACAAGACAGATAAAACAGAGTTTGAGAAGCAAACGAAGAAATTCTTTGATTTGTTACCCGTCCCAGATCTATTTTTTACTGGAGATCAAACTTCAAGGTATATTTATGTTAAAATAGATCATTATTTTTTTAATGAATTTTTCATGGGAAATAAGACGACTTGGTTTACCTCTATTAGTTTATTGAATTTCGTACAGTTACATCTATACACTGAGAGAAGGATATAATAAAAACTATCGGTCATTTAAGAAAGATTACCATAGCCGATGGTAGTATTTGGCGCCACTGCGCCACTAGTAAAAGCACCGACAACGCGGGGCGCATCGAGCGTCGACAAGCAAGGCGGCAAGA
This sequence comes from Ichneumon xanthorius, assembly GCA_917499995.1. Classification (NCBI taxonomy): domain Eukaryota; kingdom Metazoa; phylum Arthropoda; class Insecta; order Hymenoptera; family Ichneumonidae; genus Ichneumon; species Ichneumon xanthorius. The sequence continues at coordinate 4,386,502 of OU824202.1, read as the reverse complement.
TGGGACTGACCAATCAGGAGCAGAGGAGTTGGAGAGTTCCCGCCACAGCTTTACTTTCCGATCTCGCTTGAATTTAATGAAAGTACCTCGTATTAATAAAGAACTTTATTTTACATCATATATTTTACATCAACACCATTTTCGAGCCGATTAATTCTCACCCCTTGAGAACTCAACTTAGGCAGATTGATGCCTTAACCACGCAACTAGGGCGTCACTAGTAAAACCACCGACGACGCGGGGCGCGTCAAGCGCCGACAAGCAAGGCGGCAAGATGGGACTGACCAATCAGGAGCAGAGGAGATGGAGAGTTCACGCCACAGCTGTGCTCGACGTCCTCCATGCTGAACCTTGCTCACACTTTACTTTCCGATGTCATTTGTATTTAATGAAAGTACATCATATTAATAAAGAGCTTCATTTTACATAACACCGTTTTTGAGCCGAGTCATTCTGAACCGTCGCGCACTGAATATAGTAAGTTTACAAGTACGCAATTAGGGCGTCACTTATGGCAGAAAGTCCCAGATTTTCCAAGAATTTTTACCATAATATCCACGAAATTTTTTTATAAATCCGATACTTCCTGTCATAGGTGGCGCCCTAGTTCTCTTCTACTACGTGCTGTGGTGATATCTCTCAAGCGATGTAGTAATATTTACTATATCGTTCTTTCAGTGTACTAGCAACCTTGCTTCAACGTAATCTTTATCAGCTGTTACTTTTCGGAAACCGATGCTTTTGAATATAATATAATATATTATAATATGTTACATTTTATAAAATATTATTAATATTACATTAATAAATAATATATACTAATATATAAATAATATTTTAGATTTGTATATAGTATACCAATACCAATACAATATTTTATCGTTATCGGTAGGAAATAAACTGCGAAAAGTGGTAGCTGCACATGATTTCGTTGGAGCAACGTTGCAAGCTTCCACGCCATTCTGTGTAAGTATCTGTGAGGACCTACGAGAGTGTCCGAGCGGCACACAACGTGCTTTATTATATCGTAGATAAATTTCCGTGAAAGAATCGACCCCGTTCATTAAATAGCATTTTTTCGTGCATACGCTCGAGCTTTTACCCGAGGCAAAGGAGAAATCTCTGGCTTTGTCTGTACAGAGAAACACAGTGACGAGGAAGAGAGATGTATTATAGAGAAAGAGAATACCAGTGGTGGAAAGTGCATAGCACACTCGACGAGCCCGGGTTATTATTTTTCCGCTTCAGCCGTTGTTACCCTTCGTGCATCAGCAGAAAGATTTCCTCGCTCGCACGAGACTCGGTGCGGCAGCTAGACAGGCGGCACATATAAAATACATGACACAGAGAGAAAAAAAATAAAAATAAAAACACAAAAAGAAACGTTTTCCACGAGAATTCTAGAGCTCCAGTTCCTCTTTGACGAACGAGATGCTTAATTGAATATATCAACATGCAACTTTAACCACGTATGCTCAAACAATCTTTCCCCCTCACCGATTCAATCGATCACAGGATGAACAATGAAATTCTGTTCGGGTCACGATGTCAAGTCAAACGAGTGATAACATTTGGGAATCTTTCAAAGAACGAGGGTCGTCGACATCGGTGCAGTTTGATTATAGTACATTTCGATACGAGTGCGAAAAAACTTTTTCTGACGAGTGTGAGTTTGCAGCACGAGCCGAAGGCGAGTATTGTAATCACACGAGTTCAGAAAACGTTTTTCGCACGAGTATCGAACAAAATTTTATTTCACAAGGTGTGAAAATGGGGGTTTTCGCACCTCGCGAAGCGTGCGAAAAAACCGCCATTTTCTCACCGACTGACATAAAATAATGTTTGTTTAGCAGCGAATGTTAAAAATTAATAAAAAAAAAATTATGCGTCAATTAGGATCGTTGGAAGTTTTTCCAATGACGAACGTCTACTTATAAGCTCGTACAGCAGACTTTGAGCCGGTGGTCCACTATCAGATAAAAAAAAAAACGAGACAGGTCGTGGAAATAACGTTGGCTCGTTGCACTGATGCTGCCCCGTTGTGAACTATCTCTGTAAGGAGGGCGAAGCAGACGAGCCGAGACGTAACGAGGGATCATCCTCGGTGATAAGAAGTGGGACACGACATGACGATGGCTATACCGAAGGTGACAGTAAATAAGACCTTTTTCCGTCCTTGTTTTTCTCGGCTCGCGTAATATAGTGAAAAGGAGCGAAGACTTCTCGTTTTCTATAAACTTGTAAATGGGAGAGCCAGTCGAGGCAAGTGCTGCGTCGTACAGCGACTGAAGAACGAATGAAAAATAATCTCCTTTAATTTTTTAACGTCCGGAGAAAATAATTTCTTAGCAGTTTTCGAGGCAACGGAGCTTAATCGTTCAGCCGAAGAGACACGATACATCGTTGAGAGTGGGGTTGAGCGGGGCAAAACGATCCCGCGTTCTCCATTGAAGATGAAACTCGTCTTCGTGTCCCACGAAAAATTCATTAAAGAACAGCCCATTTTGTCAGGACTTTTCTCTGAGTGAGAAAAATCTGAAAAAAATCGTCCGACATACTCCATCCCTAAACTACAATATCAAATTTCTTCAGATATTTCGCTCGTGTCCTTGTACAGAAAAATTGGCATCCTCTCACACGCGCCAAGATCGTTTAACCCGTTCACTGTCAGAGAAACGTATTTCTCTATACGTTTTTGCCCCTATAGGAGCGCCCGACAGTGAAGAGGAACGTTCATTTGAGAGAGTTAATAGATAGAAGGAATAGTAAACAAAAAATATCAATATTACTTTGGCAGCTACTTTGAACTCAAGGGACTCTCATGGCCCTTGTTATCAGAGGGCCAAAGTTTTAGCCTCTTTCAAGACAATTTGGTAGGATATCGTGCCACTTTCCTGGTATAGTGTCAGTGTGTGTTAGTTTGTCATCCTTGCATGCGAAACGAGGACATATCTGTTCTCGTAACGGCTCCGGGTACGTTGCCGCGGAGGCACGTCATATCTGTACATACAGTGTACGTGTAGTGTAGCAATGAGCCTAGTTGCCCTAGAGGGGGCTCTTTCATGGAACCGAGAGACAAGAGCTATATGGTACCCGTAAGTAGGAGCTTTAATTACAGATTCCATCCATGCCTCTTTCCTGAATCCTCTCGAAGTTACACGCTGCGAGAATGATATATATATATATAAATACCAACGGAAGTAGGAGAAAGCAAGAACGATGGCATAAAAGGCTCTATCCTTCCTCGCTGTACTTTGCGACGCGATTATTCATGCCTCGCGTAAAGGCCAGTAGCAACTTTTTCATTCACTGCAGCAGCGCAGTTTTCGCTGCTGCAGAACTCTCGGTTCTCTCACCCTCTGGTATTCTCGGTTTCCTTGAATTTTATTTATACTCGTATACTTATATACATGCATCGGGAGAGAAAGAGAGAGAGAGAGAGAGAGAGAGAGAGAGAGAGAGAGAACTGTTGAAGGGGCGGGGAAAAAAGCGCGCCGCTGAAAGGTCGTACCTTTCTCAGTTTCCTGTCACGATCTTCTCCATATCGGGAGCTCGCCTCGTCTTTCAATTTCCCAATGGAGACGCAAGGATTCTGAGCGATCGGGAAATCCGAGAGTGGCTTGTTGTGAAAACCCTTCGGGCAACCTCCCCGGGGGAACTATACACCGTTTGTGTTGATAGCGCGAATCCTGGGGGCATCGAATCGAGCATCAACGATTTACGGCTTTGATCTTCTCTCGCGACGTTCCCAGCCTATACGCTCGCACGAATTTCTGTGCCGATTGCGTATGGGGTAAACATCGACGGGCACGCGATGTCGGGGTTTTCATCGATCGGTGTGATCGACGAAAATAACATTTTTGGCATTCAGAAAACGTAACATCAGATTCCGATTAATTTTATTTTTTTCTTAAACAGGAATTCATCAATAGAGGTATTTGATCGTTGGGAGATTGTAAGTTTTTCGTTAATTAAAGAAAACTTCAATCTTTACACGAATAGCCTTCATTACACACACACGAGAGTTATATTGCCGACCGTAATCGTCGCTATAGCTTGAACTCGAGAATAACGAGAATCATAGATGAAAACGTTCGCCGTAGCTGTTCGAGCGCTCCGAGCTAAGTTTTCCGCCTCCCCAGAGCACAAGCATTAGAACCATTTGGAGAAACTTTACGGCACATTTTGCCAATGTCGCGCGGTGCCCGTGCTTGCGTGCCTCTCGGCGGAATATAGCAAAGCTCAAGCCGAGCGTGCGGCCGCGGGGCAAGAAGGCACGTCAGTTTAATTACGGGCACGCGGCAGCTTCCTCCTCGTAGTCGTCGTTGGAAAGACTTTGAAACTCCACAGGGATGAAACAGTACGACTTGCACTAGCACCGCCGTGTGCATCTCTGCCTCGCGATCATCGCACACCATTGCACCCTTCCATCCTCCCCGTTGTCACGCTGCCAGAATTTCCCGACCTGTACCAGTACACAGCCCTGTCTGTCGTCGGCTATATATAACCGGGGAAACAGCCAAAGAGAAAAAGCGCCGCTTCCATTTCACGCCAGGTTGAAATATCAAGCTGTGTGAACTTAGCACCCGACTTTAAAAAATCAAATTTTTTTTTGGTGATTCTTAAAGAGTTTTGTATGTAGTTGATTGTAGTAACAAATTTTTCGTTTGTAGTAGCCCAAAAAAAAAGTTATGGGACTTTGAAAAAAACCCATCCACCTGTTTTGAAATTTTTTAAATCTGGAGGTCGATTTCGATGGAGAATCGTTTGTAGTTGATTGTAGTGAAAGAATTTCCGTTTGTAGTAACGAGGAAACATTTTTACAACAATTTTAATTTTTTTTAATTTAATTTTTTTTTTTTTTTTTACGAGCATTCAATACACTGAAAGTACTACCTCGAAAATCGTTTATAGTTAATTGTAGCAACCTGTATTTCGTATGTAATTCCTCGAAAAGTTACGGGGAGGAATTTTGGTCAAAGTTCTAGCTGCAGGTACGTTTTTAGTTGTGTGTAGTACGGTTAATTACGTTTGTAGTAACTCGAAAACTGATGCTGCATCGATATACTCGACGATCTGATTCTAACATCGTTTGCAGTACCGTTTATATCGTTTGCAGTACCTCGACGACTCACGAGGAGTCATTGCGTCCCGAGCTCTAGCTCCAAAGTCGTAAAAAAAATACGTAATACGTAATAAAAAAAATTTTACAATAATTTTAAATCTCCATTTTTTTTTAGTCATTCGATACACTGCCAGCACTACCTCGAAAATCGTTTATAGTTATTTATAGCAACCTATATTTCGTTTGTAGTACCTCGAAAACTCACGAGGAATCATTATAGTCCGAGCTCAAGCTCCAAAATCGTTTGTAGTTGTTTGAAGTACCGATAATTTCATTTCTAGTATCTCGAAAACTAACATGAAGTCAATATACTCGAAGATCTGATTCTAACATCGTTTGTAGTACCGATAATTTCGTTTGTAGTGCCTCGAAAACGAACGAGGAGGCCTTTATGTCCCAAGCCCTAGCTCCAAAATCGTTTGTAGTTGTTTGTAGTACCGATAATTTAATTTGTAGTACCTCGAAAACTAACGGGAAGTCAATATAACTCGAAGATCTGATTCTAACGATCGTTTGTAGCACCGTTCATTTCGGTTGTAGTACCTCAAAACCTAATGAGAAGTCATTATGATCCGAGCGCAAACTCCAAAATCGTTTGTAGTTGTTTGTAGTACCGATAATTTCGTTTGTAGTACCTCGAAAACTAATATGAAGTCGATATACTCGAAGATCTGATTCTAACATCGTTTGTAGTACCGATAATTTCGTTTGTAGTACCTCGAAAACGAACGAGAAGGCCTGTATGTCCCGAGCACTAGCTGCAAAATCGTTTGTAGTTGTTTGTAGTACCGATAATTTCGTTTGTAGTACCTCGAAAACGAACGAGGAGGCCTTTATGTCCGGAGCGCTAGCTCCAAAATCGGTTGTAGTTGTTTGTAGTACCGATAATTTCGTTTGTAGTACCTCGAAAACGAACGAGGAGGCCTTTATGTCCCGGGCGCTAGCTCCAAAAACGTTTGTAGTTGTTTGTAGTACCGATAATTTCGTTTGCAGTACCTCGAAAACTAACGTCAAGTCGATATACTCAAAGATCTGATCCTATTATCGTTTGTAGTACCGTTTATTTCGTTTTTGTTCATTTGAAAGTTACGGGGAGTGAGTATACTCAGAGTTCTAGCTCCCGGAACGGTTGTAGTTGTTTCTAGTATCCTTAAATTCGTTTGTAGTACCCCGAAAATTAATGTCAAGTCGATATACTCGAAGGTTTGAGCCTAAAATCGTTTGTAGTATCGTTCATTTCGTTTGTAGATCCATGAAAAGTTACGGGGAAGAAATATGGTCAAAGTTCTAGATCGCGGCACGTTTGTAGTTGTTTGTAGTACCCTTAAATTCGTTTGTAGTACCCCGAAAATTAATGTCAAGTCGATATACTCGAAGGTCTGAGCCTAAAATCGTTTGTAGTCCCGTTCATTTCGTTTGTAGTACCTCGAAAACTAACCGGAAGTCAATATACTCGAAGATCTGATTCTAAAATAGTTTGCAGTACCGTTTATTTCGTTTGTAGTTCCTCGAAAAGTTACGGGGAGGAAATATGGTCAAAGTTCTAGCTAAAGGTACGTTTCTATTTGTTTATAGTACCCTTAAATTCGTTTGTAGTTCCTTGAAAATTAATGTCAAGTCGATATACTCGAAGGTCTGAGGCTAAAATCGTTTGCAGTACCGTTCATTTCGTTTGTAGTTCCTCGAAAAGTTACGGGGAATCAATATGCTCAGAGTTCTAGCTCCAAGAACGTTTGTAGTCGTTTGTAGTACCTTTAAATTCGTTTGTAGTACCCCGAAAATTAATGTAAAGTCGATATACTTGAAGGTCTGAGCCTAAAATCGTTTGCAGTATCGTTCATTTCGTTTTTAGATCCATGAAAAGTTACGGGGAGGAAATATGGTCAAAGTTCTAGCTAAAGGTACGTTTGTAGTTGTTTGTAGTACCCTTAAATTCGTTTGCAGTACCTCGAAAATTAATGTCAAGCGATATACTCGAAGGTCTGAACCTAAAATCGTTTGTAGTATCGTTCACTTCGTTTGTAGTTCCATGAAAAGTTACGGAGAGGAAATATTCTCAAAGTTCTAGCTACAGATACGTTTGTAGTTGTTTGTAGTACCCTTAAATTCATTTGTAGTACCCCGAAAATTAATGTCAAGTCAATATACTCGAAGGTTTGAGGCTAAAATTATTTAAGTAAAACGATAACTAAACGATAACTAAAACGAGTTTAAGGGCACTACAAACGACTACAAACGTTCTTGGAGCTAGAACTCTGAGCATATTGATTCCCCATAACTTTTCATGGAACTACAAACGAAATGAACGATACTACAAACGATTTTAGGTTCAGACCTTAGAGTATATCGACTTGACATTTATTTTCAAGGTACTACAAACGAATTTAAGGGTACTACAAACAAATACAAACGTAGCTTTAGCTAGAACGTTGACCATATTTCCTCCCCGTAACTTTTCGAGGAACTACAAACGAAATGAACGGTGCTACAAATAGTGTTACCCTCAGACCTTTGAGTATATCGACTTGGCATTAATTTTCAAGGAACTACAAACGAATTTAAGGGTACTATAAACAAATACAAACGTACCTTTAGCTAGAACTTTGACCATATTTCCTCCCCGTAACTTTTCGAGGAACTACAAACGAAATAAACGGTACTACAAACTATTTTAGAATCAGATCTTCGAGTATATTGACTTCCGGTTAGTTTTCGAGGTACTACAAACGAATTTAAGGGTACTACAAACAAATACAAACGTACCTTTAGCTAGAACGTTGACCATATTTCCTCCTCGTAACTTTTCGAGGAACTACAAACGAAATGAACGGTGCTACAAATAGTGTTACCCTCAGACCTTTGAGTATATCGATTTGGTATTAATTTTCGAGGTACTACAAACGAATTTAAGGCTACTACAAACAACTACAAACGTACCTTTAGCTAGAACTTTGACCATATTTCCTCCCCGTAACTTTTCATGGATCTACAACCGAAATGAACGATACTGCAAACGATTTTAGGCTCAGACCTTCAAGTATATCGACTTTACATTAATTTTCGGGGTACTACAAACGAATTTAAGGGCACTACAAACGACTACAAACGTTCTTGGACCTAAAACTCTGAGCATATTGATTCCCCGTAACTTTTCGAGGAACTACAAACGAAATAAACGTTACTACAAACGATTTTAGGTTCAGACATTCGAGTATATCGACTTGACATTAATTTTCAAGGTACTACAAACGAATTTAAGGGTACTACAAACAAATACAAACGCAGCTTTAGCTAGAACTTTGACCATATTTCCTCCTCATAACTTTTCATGGAACTACAAACGAAATGATCGGTACTACAAACGATTTTAGGCTCAGACCTTCGAGTATATCGACTTGACATTAATTTTCGAGGTACTACAAACGAATTTAAGGGCACTACAAACGTCCACAAACGTACCTTTAGCTAGAACTTTGACCATATTTCCTTCCCGTAACTTTTTGGGGAACTACAAACGAAATGAATGGTACTACAAACGATTTTAGGCTCAGACCTTCGAGTATATCGACTTGACATTAATTTTCGAGGTACTACAAACGATTTTAAAGACACTACAAACGACTACAAACGTTCTTGGAGCTAGAACTCTGAGCAGATTGATTCCCCGTAACTTTTCGAGGAACTACAAACGAAATCAACGGTACTCCAAACGATTTTAGGTTCAGACCTTCGAGTATATCGACTTGACATTCATTTTCAAGGTACTACAAACGAATTTAATGGTACTACATACAAATACAAACGCAGCTTTAGCTAGACCTTTGACCATATTTCCTCCTCGTAACTTTTCATGGAACTACAAAGGAATTTAAGGGTACTACAAACAAATACAAACGCAGCTGTAGCTCGAACTTTGACCATATTTCCTCCTCGTAACTTTTCATGGAACTACAAACGAAATGATCGGTACTACAAACGATTTTAAGCTCAGACTTTCGAGTATATCGACTTGACATTAATTTTCGAGGTACTACAAACGAATTTAAGGGCACTACAAACGTCTACAAATGTACCTTTAGCTAGAACTTTGACCATATTTCCTCCCCGTAACTTTTTGGGGAACTACAAACGAAATGAACAGTACTACAAACGATTTTAGGCTCAGACCTTCGAGTATATCGACTTGACATTAATTTTCGAGGTGCTACAAACGAATTGAAGGGCACTACAAACGTCTACAAACGTACCTTTAGCTAGAACTTTGACCATATTTCCTCCCCGTAACTTTTTGGGGAACTACAAACGAAATGATTGGTACTACAAACGATTTTAGGCTCAGACCTTCGAGTATATCGACTTGACATTAATTTTCAAGGAACTACAAACGAATTTAAGGGTACTATAAACAAATACAAACGTACATTTAGCTATAACTTTGACCATATTTCCTCCCCGTAACTTTTCGAGGAACTACAAACGAAATAAACGGTACTACAAACTATTTTAGAATCAGATCTTCGAGTATATTGACTTCCGGTTAGTTTTCGAGGTACTACAAACGAAATGAAGGGTGCTACAAACGATTTTAATCTCAGACCTTCGAGTATATCGACTTTGCAATAAGTTTCGAGGTACTACAAACGAAATTAAGGGCACTATAAACAACTACAAACGTTACTGAAGCTAGAACTCTGAGCATATTGACTCCCCATCACTTTTGGAGGAACTACAAACGATATAAACGGTACTACAAACGATTTTTGCCTCGGACCTTCGAGTATATAAACTTTGCAATAAGTTTCGACTTACTACAAACGAAATAAACGGCACTTCAAATGATTTTAGCCTTAGACTTTGAGTATATCGACTTGACATTCATTTTCGAAGTACTACAAACGAAATTAAGGGTCCTACAAACGATTTTAATCTCAGATCTTCGAGTATATCGACTTCGCAATAAGTTTCGAGGTACTACAAACGAAATTATCGGTTCTACAAACAACTACAAACGATTTTGGAGCTAGCACTCGGGACATAAAGGCCTCCTCGTTCGTTTTCGAGGTACTACAAACGAAATTATCGGTACTACAAACGATGTTAGAATCAGATCTTCGAGTATATTGACTTCATGTTAGTTTTCGAGATACTACAAACGAAATTATCGGTACTACAAACGATGTTAGAATCCCATCTTCGAGTATATTGACTTCATGTTACTTTTCAAGATACTACAAACGAAATTATCGGTTCTACAAACAACTACAAACGATTTTGGAGCTAGCACTCGGGACATAAAGGCCTCCTCGTTCGTTTTCGAGGTACTACAAACGAAATTATCGGTACTACAGACAACTACAAACGATTTTGGAGCTAGCACTCGGGACATAAAGGCTCCTCGTTCGTTTTCGAGGTACTACAAACGAAATTATCGGTACTACAAACGATGTTAGAATCAGATCTTCGAGTATATTGACTTCATGTTAGTTTTCGAGATACTACAAACGAAATTATCGGTACTACAAACGATGTTAGAATCAGATCTTCGATTATATTGACTTCATGTTAGTTTTCGAGGCACTACAAACGAAATTATCGGTACTACAGACAACTACAAACGATTTTGGAGCTAGCACTCGGGACATAAAGGCCTCCTCGTTCGTTTTCGAGGTACTACAAACGAAATTATCGGTACTACAAACGAAATTATCGGTACTACAAACGATGTTAGAATCAGATCTTCGAGTATATTGACTTCATGTTAGTTTTCGAGGCACTACAAACGAAATTATCGGTACTACAGACGACTACAAACGATTTTGGAGCTAGGGCTTGGGACATAAAGGCCTCCTCGTTCGTTTTCGAGGTACTACAAACGAAATTATCGGTACTACAGACAACTACAAACGATTTTGGAGCTAGCACTCGGGACATAAAGGCCTCCTCGTTCGTTTTCGAGGTACTACAAACGAAATTATCGGTACTACAAACGATGTTAGAATCAGATCTTCGAATATATTGACATCATGTTAGTTTTCGAGATACTACAAACGAAATTATCGGTACTACAAACGATGTTAGAATCCCATCTTCGAGTATATTGACTTCATGTTACTTTTCAAGATACTACAAACGAAATTATCGGTTCTACAAACAACTACAAACGATTTTGGAGCTAGCACTCGGGACATAAAGGCCTCCTCGTTCGTTTTCGAGGTACTACAAACGAAATTATCGGTACTACAGACAACTACAAACGATTTTGGAGCTAGCACTCGGGACATAAAGGCTCCTCGTTCGTTTTCGAGGTACTACAAACGAAATTATCGGTACTACAAACGATGTTAGAATCAGATCTTCGAGTATATTGACTTCATGTTAGTTTTCGAGATACTACAAACGAAATTATCGGTACTACAAACGATGTTAGAATCCCATCTTCGAGTATATTGACTTCATGTTACTTTTCAAGATACTACAAACGAAATTATCGATTCTACAAACAACTACAAACGATTTTGGAGCTAGCACTCGGGACATAAAGGCCTCCTCGTTCGTTTTCGAGGTACTACAAACGAAATTATCGGTACTACAGACAACTACAAACGATTTTGGAGCTAGCACTCGGGACATAAAGGCTCCTCGTTCGTTTTCGAGGTACTACAAACGAAATTATCGGTACTACAAACGATGTTAGAATCAGATCTTCGAGTATATTGACTTCATGTTAGTTTTCGAGATACTACAAACGAAATTATCGGTACTACAAACGATGTTAGAATCCCATCTTCGAGTATATTGACTTCATGTTACTTTTCGAGATACTACAAACGAAATTATCGGTTCTACAAACAACTACAAACGATTTTGGAGCTAGGGCTTGAGACATGAAGGCCTCCTCGTTCGTTTTCGAGGTACTACAAACGAAATTATCGGTACTACAGACAACTACAAACGATTTTGGAGCTAGCACTCGGGACATAAAGGCCTCCTCGTTCGTTTTCGAGGTACTACAAACGAAATTATCGGTACTACAAACGATGTTAGAATCAGATCTTCGAGTATATTGACTTCATGTTACTTTTCGAGATACTACAAACGAAATTATCGGTTCTACAAACAACTACAAACGATTTTGGAGCTAGGGCTTGAGACATGAAGGCCTCCTCGTTCGTTTTCGAGGTACTACAAACGAAATTATCGGTACTACAAACGATGTTAGAATCCCATCTTCGAGTATATTGACTTCATATTACTTTTCAAGATACTACAAACGAAATTATCGGTTCTACAAACAACTACAAACGATTTTGGAGCTAGGGCTTGAGACATGAAGGCCTCCTCGTTCGTTTTCGAGGTACTACAAACGAAATTATCGGTACTACAAACGATGTTAGAATCAGATCTTCGAGTATATTGACTTCATGTTAGTTTTCGAGGCACTACAAACGAAATTATCGGTACTACAGACGACTACAAACGATTTTGGAGCTAGCACTCGGGACATAAAGGCCTCCTCGTTCGTTTTCGAGGTACTACAAACGAAATTATCGGTACTACAAACGATGTTAGAATCAGATCTTCGAGTATATTGACTTCATGTTAGTTTCCGAGACACTACAAACGAAATTATCGGTTCTACAAACAACTACAAACGATTTTGGAGCTAGCACTCGGGACATAAAGGCCTCCTCGTTCGTTTTCGAGGTACTACAAACGAAATTATCGGTACTACAAACGATGTTAGAATCAGATCTTCGAATATATTGACATCATGTTAGTTTTCGAGATACTACAAACGAAATTATCGGTACTACAAACGATGTTAGAATCCCATCTTCGAGTATATTGACTTCATGTTACTTTTCGAGATACTACAAACGAAATTATCGGTTCTACAAACAACTACAAACGATTTTGGAGCTAGCACTCGGGACATAAACGCCTCCTCGTTCGTTTTCGAGGTACTACAAACGAAATTATCGGTACTACAAACGATGTTAGAATCAGATCTTCGATTATATTGACTTCATGTTAGTTTTCGAGGCACTACAAACGAAATTATCGGTACTACAGACAACTACAAACGATTTTGGAGCTAGCACTCGGGACATAAAGGCCTCCTCGTTCGTTTTCGAGGTACTACAAACGAAATTATCGGTACTACAAACGATGTTAGAATCAGATCTTCGAGTATATTGACTTCATGTTAGTTTTCGAGGCACTACAAACGAAATGATCGGTACTACAGACGACTACAAACGATTTTGGAGCTAGCACTCGGGACATAAACGCCTCCTCGTTCGTTTTCGAGGTACTACAAACGAAATTATCGGTACTACAAACGATGTTAGAATCAGATCTTCGAGTATATTGACTTCATGTTACTTTTCGAGATACTACAAACGAAATTATCGGTTCTACAAACAACTACAAACGATTTTGGAGCTAGGGCTTGAGACATGAAGGCCTCCTCGTTCGTTTTCGAGGTACTACAAACGAAATTATCGGTACTACAGACAACTACAAACGATTTTGGAGCTAGCACTCGGGACATAAAGGCTCCTCGTTCGTTTTCGAGATACTACAAACGAAATTATCGGTACTACAAACGATGTTAGAATCAGATCTTCGAGTATATTGACTTCATGTTAGTTTTCGAGATACTACAAACGAAATTATCGGTACTACAAACGATGTTAGAATCCCATCTTCGAGTATATTGACTTCATGTTACTTTTCGAGATACTACAAACGAAATTATCGGTTCTACAAACAACTACAAACGATTTTGGAGCTAGCACTCGGGACATAAACGCCTCCTCGTTCGTTTTCGAGGTACTACAAACGAAATTATCGGTACTACAAACGATGTTAGAATCAGATCTTCGATTATATTGACTTCATGTTAGTTTTCGAGGCACTACAAACGAAATTATCGGTACTACAGACAACTACAAACGATTTTGGAGCTAGCACTCGGGACATAAAGGCCTCCTCGTTCGTTTTCGAGGTACTACAAACGAAATTATCGGTACTACAAACGATGTTAGAATCAGATCTTCGAGTATATTGACTTCATGTTAGTTTTCGAGGCACTACAAACGAAATTATCGGTACTACAGACGACTACAAACGATTTTGGAGCTAGCACTCGGGACATAAACGCCTCCTCGTTCGTTTTCGAGGTACTACAAACGAAATTATCGGTACTACAAACGATGTTAGAATCAGATCTTCGAGTATATTGACTTCATGTTACTTTTCGAGATACTACAAACGAAATTATCGGTTCTACAAACAACTACAAACGATTTTGGAGCTAGGGCTTGAGACATGAAGGCCTCCTCGTTCGTTTTCGAGGTACTACAAACGAAATTATCGGTACTACAAACGATGTTAGAATCCCATCTTCGAGTATATTGACTTCATGTTACTTTTCAAGATACTACAAACGAAATTATCGGTTCTACAAACAACTACAAACGATTTTGGAGCTAGGGCTTGAGACATGAAGGCCTCCTCGTTCGTTTTCGAGGTACTACAAACGAAATTATCGGTACTACAAACGATGTTAGAATCAGATCTTCGAGTATATTGACTTCATGTTAGTTTTCGAGGCACTACAAACGAAATTATCGGTACTACAGACGACTACAAACGATTTTGGAGCTAGCACTCGGGACATAAAGGCCTCCTCGTTCGTTTTCGAGGTACTACAAACGAAATTATCGGTACTACAAACGATGTTAGAATCAGATCTTCGAGTATATTGACTTCATGTTAGTTTCCGAGACACTACAAACGAAATTATCGGTTCTACAAACAACTACAAACGATTTTGGAGCTAGCACTCGGGACATAAAGGCCTCCTCGTTCGTTTTCGAGGTACTACAAACGAAATTATCGGTACTACAAACGATGTTAGAATCAGATCTTCGAATATATTGACATCATGTTAGTTTTCGAGATACTACAAACGAAATTATCGGTACTACAAACGATGTTAGAATCCCATCTTCGAGTATATTGACTTCATGTTACTTTTCAAGATACTACAAACGAAATTATCGGTTCTACAAACAACTACAAACGATTTTGGAGCTAGCACTCGGGACATAAAGGCCTCCTCGTTCGTTTTCGAGGTACTACAAACGAAATTATCGGTACTACAGACAACTACAAACGATTTTGGAGCTAGCACTCGGGACATAAAGGCTCCTCGTTCGTTTTCGAGGTACTACAAACGAAATTATCGGTACTACAAACGATGTTAGAATCAGATCTTCGAGTATATTGACTTCATGTTAGTTTTCGAGATACTACAAACGAAATTATCGGTACTACAAACGATGTTAGAATCCCATCTTCGAGTATATTGACTTCATGTTACTTTTCGAGATACTACAAACGAAATTATCGGTTCTACAAACAACTACAAACGATTTTGGAGCTAGGTCTTGAGACATGAAGGCCTCCTCGTTCGTTTTCGAGGTACTACAAACGAAATTATCGGTACTACAAACGATGTTAGAATCCCATCTTCGAGTATATTGACTTCATGTTACTTTTCAAGATACTACAAACGAAATTATCGGTTCTACAAACAACTACAAACGATTTTGGAGCTAGCACTCGGGACATAAAGGCCTCCTCGTTCGTTTTCGAGGTACTACAAACGAAATTATCGGTACTACAAACGATGTTAGAATCAGATCTTCGAGTATATTGACTTCATGTTAGTTTTCGAGGCACTACAAACGAAATTATCGGTACTACAGACGACTACAAACGATTTTGGAGCTAGCACTCGGGACATAAAGGCCTCCTCGTTCGTTTTCGAGGTACTACAAACGAAATTATCGGTACTACAAACGATGTTAGAATCAGATCTTCGAGTATATTGACTTCATGTTAGTTTTCGAGACACTACAAACGAAATTATCGGTTCTACAAACAACTACAAACGATTTTGGAGCTAGCACTCGGGACATAAAGGCCTCCTCGTTCGTTTTCGAGGTACTACAAATGAAATTATCGGTACTACAAACGATGTTAGAATCAGATCTTCGAGTATATTGACTTCATGTTACTTTTCGAGATACTACAAACGAAATTATCGGTTCTACAAACAACTACAAACGATTTTGGAGCTAGGGCTTGAGACATGAAGGCCTCCTCGTTCGTTTTCGAGGTACTACAAACGAAATTATCGGTACTACAGACAACTACAAACGATTTTGGAGCTAGGGCTTGGGACATAAAGGCTCCTCGTTCGTTTTCGAGGTACTACAAATGAAATTATCGGTACTACAAACGATGTTAGAATCAGATCTTCGAGTATATTGACTTCATGTTACTTTTCGAGATACTACAAACGAAATTATCGGTTCTACAAACAACTACAAACGATTTTGGAGCTAGGGCTTGAGACATGAAGGCCTCCTCGTTCGTTTTCGAGGTACTACAAACGAAATTATCGGTACTACAAACGATGTTAGAATCAGATCTTCGAGTATATTGACTTCATGTTAGTTTTCGAGATACTACAAACGAAATTATCGGTACTACAAACGATGTTAGAATCCCATCTTCGAGTATATTGACTTCATGTTACTTTTCGAGATACTACAAACGAAATTATCGGTTCTACAAACAACTACAAACGATTTTGGAGCTAGGGCTTGAGACATGAAGGCCTCCTCGTTCGTTTTCGAGGTACTACAAACGAAATTATCGGTACTACAAACGATGTTAGAATCCCATCTTCGAGTATATTGACTTCATGTTACTTTTCAAGATACTACAAACGAAATTATCGGTTCTACAAACAACTACAAACGATTTTGGAGCTAGCACTCGGGACATAAAGGCCTCCTCGTTCGTTTTCGAGGTACTACAAACGAAATTATCGGTACTACAAACGATGTTAGAATCAGATCTTCGAGTATATTGACTTCATGTTAGTTTTCGAGGCACTACAAACGAAATTATCGGTACTACAGACGACTACAAACGATTTTGGAGCTAGCACTCGGGACATAAAGGCCTCCTCGTTCGTTTTCGAGGTACTACAAACGAAATTATCGGTACTACAAACGATGTTAGAATCAGATCTTCGAGTATATTGACTTCATGTTAGTTTTCGAGACACTACAAACGAAATTATCGGTTCTACAAACAACTACAAACGATTTTGGAGCTAGCACTCGGGACATAAAGGCCTCCTCGTTCGTTTTCGAGGTACTACAAACGAAATTATCGGTACTACAAACGATGTTAGAATCAGATCTTCGAGTATATTGACTTCATGTTACTTTTCAAGATACTACAAAGGCAATTATCGGTTCTACAAACGACTACAAACGATTTTGGAGCTAGGGCTTGGGACATAAAGGCCTCCTCGTTCGTTTTCGAGGTACTACAAATGAAATTATCGGTACTACAAACGATGTTAGAATCAGATCTTCGAGTATATTGACTTCATGTTACTTTTCGAGATACTACAAACGAAATTATCGGTTCTACAAACAACTACAAACGATTTTGGAGCTAGGGCTTGAGACATGAAGGCCTCCTCGTTCGTTTTCGAGGTACTACAAACGAAATTATCGGTACTACAAACGATGTTAGAATCAGATCTTCGAGTATATTGACTTCATGTTAGTTTTCGAGGCACTACAAACGAAATTATCGGTACTACAGACGACTACAAACGATTTTGGAGCTAGCACTCGGGACATAAAGGCCTCCTCGTTCGTTTTCGAGGTACTACAAACGAAATTATCGGTACTACAAACGATGTTAGAATCAGATCTTCGAGTATATTGACTTCATGTTAGTTTTCGAGACACTACAAACGAAATTATCGGTACTACAGACAACTACAAATGATTTTAAAGCTAGGGCTTGGGACATAAAGGCCTGAGCATATTGACTCCCCATCACTTTTGGAGGAACTACAAACGACATAAACGGTACTACAAACGATTTTAGCCTCCAACCTTCGAGTATATAAACTTTGCAATAAGTTTCGACTTACTACAAACGAAATAAACGGCACTACAAATGATTTTAGCCTCATACCTTCGAGTATATTAACTTTGCAATAAGTTTCGACTTACTACAAACGAAATTAAGGGTCCTACAAACGATTTTAATCTCAGATCTTCGAGTATATCGACTTCGCATTAAGTTTCGAGGTACTACAAACGAAATTAAGGGTACTATAAACAACTACAAATGTTACTGGAGCTAGAACTCTGAGCATATTGACTCCTCATCACTTTTGGAGGAACTACAAACGACATAAACGGTACTACAAACGATTTTAGCCTCCGACCTTCGAGTATATTAACTTTGCAATAAGTTGCGACTTCCTACAAACGAAATAAATGGCACTTCAAATGATTTTAGCTTCAGACTTTGAGAATATCGACTTGACATTAATTTTCGAAGTACTACAAACGAAATGAACGGTACTACAAATGATTTTAATCTCAGACCTTCGAGTATATCGACTTTGCAAGAAGTTTCGAGGTACTACAAACGAAATTAAGGGTACTATAAACAACTACAAACGTTACTGGAGCTAGAACTCTAAGCATATTGACTCCCCATCATTTTTGGAGGAAGTGCAAACGACATAAACGGTACTACAAACGATTTTAGCCTCCAACCTTCGAGTATATTAACTTTGCAATAAGTTGCCACTTACTACAAACGAAGTAAACGGTACTTCAAATGATTTTATCCTCAGACTTTGAGTATATCGACTTTGCAATAAGTTTCGAGATACTACAAACGAAATTAAGGGTCCTACAAACGATTTTAATCTCAGATCTTCGAGTATATCGACTTCGCATTAAGTTTCGAGGTACTACAAACGAAATTAAGGGTACTATAAACAACTACAAATGTTACTGGAGCTAGAACTCTGAGCATATTGACTCCCCATCACTTTTGGAGGAACTACAAACGACATAAACGGTACTACAAAGGATACCATAAACAACTACAAACGTTACTGGAGCTAGAACTCTGACCAAATTTCCTCCCCGTAACTTTTCGACGAATTACAAACGAAATACAGGTTGCTACAAATAACTATAAACGATTTTCGAGGTAGTACTTGCAGTGTATCGACTGCCCGTAAAAAAAAAAATTAAATTAAAAAAAAAATAAATTAAAAAAAAATTAAAATTGTTGTAAAAATGTTTCCTTGTCACTACAAACGGAAATTCCTTCACTACAATCAACTACAAACGATTCTCCATCGAAATCGACCGCCAGATTTAAAAAATTTCAAAATGGGTGGATGGGTTTTTTTCAAAGTCCCATAACTTTTTTTTTGGGCTACTACAAACGAAAAATTTGTTACTACAATCAACTACATACAAAACTCTTTAAGAATCACCCAAAAAAAATTTGATTTTTGAAAGTCGGGTGCTAAGTTCACACAGCTGAAATATCAACGTGTTTTTTGTCACCCTTCCCACCTATGTAATTCTCCACACTTGCGTAATACACTATATCATACACACACGGTAAAAAAAAACGCGGCTCGGTTATTCCTCGTACGATTTCCCCATTGTTACCATTTGTATATCTCGATCGTTCAATCTTTCCATTTCCCATTGTTATGTCTCCTCTCAACTATACATTTTCCAATTGTCCTTTTTTCCAGCCTTTTAGACTGAATTTTCGTATTTTTCTGTTTCTTTTTTTTCCTACGAGTTCAAGTGACAATTCGTTACGAGTTTGAGGGGAGAATGGGGGACGAAAAACGCGACGCGTCCGAGATAGTCTGTTTTTCGAACGTAACAGCCCAGCGGCATTTTTCGATAACAGAGGAAAAGCGAGAACGCGAGAAAGAGGGTCGTTTCTTTAGTGTCTCTTCACAACGGACAGCAAATGGAATGGCCCTTATGGGGAAAGGTATGACGGTAATATGCTGCCGGACGTTCCTCTTCGGTCTCTCTCTATATACTCGTGGCCTTTAGTCTTCGTTCGCGCTCACTCCTCTTTTCTCTCGACTCGACGTAAACTCGCTCTTTCTCTTCCACCTTCGCTTAACTGCGCTTATCGCTCAGTCAGTGTAAGCACTTTCTCCACTCGAGCTCACCCGCCCGCCTCGGCTCTCTTACGTTCAAGTAGTTTCATTCTTCCTCGCGGTTCGACCGAGCTTCCTCGCCTTACCGCCGTCATTCCACTAGCATATCTACTCGTATTATTATTGTTATTATTATTGTCCTTATATACCATCCGCCACCCGTCCGTTACATGCGCCTTGATCGATGAGGCAATCGATGTATTTTTTTTCTTATGGTACGAAGGAGATTTAAGAACTTTGTTGAATGCGGAATTTCATCCTTCCTTTTTCACGATTCAAAGGTTGAACAGGAAATTATTCACTGTTTTTATTATTCATAGAGATTCGGATTTTGCACGGTTTTACTTTCGTTCGAGGATATCGCAACCAATTTTTTTTTATTATTCTCGACGAGTAGCCATATTTTTGAGCCCCTGTATTTATAGAGGTATTGCTTCGCTTGGAATTAATATTTCTCGGCTTGTTTGCACTGAAATCGATACGGGATATAAGCAACGTGGGTTACAAGATTCCATGCCGATGTGGCACACTATATAAACTGAAAATACAGAAATATGGTTGGATTTAATCAAAGCTCGGGCAGATGCGTTCAAGTGTGTTGCTCGGTAAACCTGACGGATTAATTAGCGCGACAATTATTCTCTTGGGCCGATGTAAATATATTTGAGGCAAACAACAATTTTCTCGTGACTGATCAAACAAGGAATTTGAACGCATAGCCCGGTTCTCGGTTGAATCGACAGTTCTTCTGTTTTTCAATTAACGTATACGAAATTCGCATGCTATATGCAAATATACATCGACTAAAGAAAAATCCGTCGTTTCAATATTCGTATATTCATATTCGATGAAGGTATCATAT
The DNA here is from genome assembly GCA_917499995.1 of Ichneumon xanthorius. Lineage (NCBI taxonomy): Eukaryota > Metazoa > Arthropoda > Insecta > Hymenoptera > Ichneumonidae > Ichneumon > Ichneumon xanthorius. The sequence goes on along the minus strand of OU824202.1, from coordinate 4,365,406 downwards.
ACGTTTGTCGACGGTAACGCTACTTTGATCACCTTCCAGCGGCGACACGGGTTATATTGCATGAGGTAGAAACTCCGAAAAGCCGTCACTCGTAGCGCACCAGAGATGAGTATACGAAACGTTTCAAATATCATAGAGCCGAGAAGATACGGCGATGCGCTCAGAGTGAATTTCCCCTTTCTATGTACACATAAGTCGTATATACATCTTTCTCCATATTCGAAATATGAATATAGTCGTATAGACACCGCCCGTAGCGGGAGGCGACTCGGGGACTCCGAGGACATAAGGAAGTACATAAATGCATCCGCCTCAGTAATCTCGTCCTATTTTTACCTACTTGCATATGTTAAACGCCCGAACTGGTTTGTATTCAAAGGAGTGCCGAATACGAGGGATCTCGTGCGAGAAACTCTTCCCGCTTCTTTATACCATTTCGAGTTTATACGCCTGTTATATAACTTTTAGTATTACCCCCAGTTTTGCGGATCTGTGTATCCGTGTATATTGTATATACGCAGCCACGAATAAAATTTGCCAGCGGTCTGCCCGCTCGCGTGAATCTTTTTTCCGCTCGCTGGCTGGAGCGTCTTGGCTACGTCCGGACGCTATCCACTTGTCGTTTTGCTCGCGCCAAAGGAGCCCGATAAACGACCGGGGTTTGTCTTACCGACGCGGCAGCTCTCACTGTGCACACACCGGTTTTCCCTTCATGGCCTCACTTCTCGATCAGTAGGTATTTATCTTCATGCTTCGATAATCTTTGCGCATCATTGACCCTCCTGCGTCTCTCTATCGGCGGCAATTCGTCGTCCCACCTCCCTTTTGTAGTGTTTCGTTTTCCTCCAGTCTCTTCATTTTCGGGCTCTTTCCCTCGCGCCCGACTGGTAGGAGGGCTCTGGAAGGGATTTCTTATTTCTCTCGAAGTTTTATCTGTACCACGTATAGTTTACACGGAGAACTTTCTGACTGACTGATTCGCGCATGCGCCGAATACACCAACAGTATGAGGGGGATCAGAAGGGTAGGGCGAATTTGGCTTGAAGACGACGAAGGAGGACGTTGCTTTTCCGCTCTTCCAGCTGCTTTTCCAACCTCGGCCAGGAAACCGATGGCTTCGTGTCACATTTTCCTTATTCTCCTTTCCGGCTCTTCCTTCCTTACGGAACAGAATGAGAATTCTCCCGTGGGACGCCGGGATTTCTCTTGTGTATACGGTATACCGGAGACAAAAAATTATCATGGATCCGCGGGTTATCCCCGGGGCTGTATGATTACAGCCAATATATATATATATACATACATTCACGAGATTTCGTATTGTTCCCGATACGTGTACCTCGGATCGTCGCGTCACGACGAAATCTTCCGAATTCGATTGAAAGTTGTTCTCGGCCTCGGAAATGGATAGAAAAAAAATTAGTTTTCGGGGCTCAGGCCTAATCCTGTTTCCCTCGGTGATATTGTGTCCAAGGGGTCAAACACATTTGCGATGGCAATCGCATATCTTTCGGATGATTCGGGCCTCCTGCCCGATCGACAAGCAGATCGATTGCCTAATCGTCTCGGTCGAGCTCCCGCATCTCGAGGAACACACGCCACCCTAGTCCGTATGTACTACATGTTCGATCTGTGTCCCTTCGCATACGTCCTCGGCCCCTTCGACACCGTTCGCCCGGTCCAAGTGTATTAACTCGCACGGCGAGGAGACTCCGGCACTAACTGGCTTCGCGTCGTAGAACTTAGCATACAACCCCGAACGCCCGCCAAGCTGGCCATTAGTGGCCCGTTCACATCGATGGCATTATGTAATTACCGGGTTACACATTTCGGATGCGTAACGGTGTCCTTGCGAACCATCTCCCTCTCCACCCCTTTCGCCCCCGAAGCTCTATCGACCGTTGCCGCCGGGTTCTGTATTTTCCTCTATGTATGTATTAGTGAATGTGTGTGGTCTTTCATTTCATCTTCTCTGACCTCTCGCAGCGCACGAAGAAAATTATAGACCAACAGGAGAAGCTAAATTAAATTTCTCGTGGTAATAATAATAAAGAGAAATGAATCTCCTGCGCCAAGTGTAATAAGCCAGAGTGTAACCGCCTCTAATTATATGACCCCTCGTTGATCATCACTTTTCTCATTTTCTTATTTTCGCCGTATACTTCCTGCATCCTATTACGTGATTTTATTCCTAAGGTTTTTTTTTTGTTTTTGCATTTTTTTTTTCTTTGCTTCATTTGGATCAAGTTTCGCTGATGCGGAAGACACATGAAAAGGAATGCGGCGAGAGGGCACACACGTTGCAGTTAGGAGCACGTGAATCCACGCGGCAGCAGCGCAGGGTAGCAGCCGTGTATGGTCGCATTAAAGCTCAATTTACATTTGCGGTCTCGCACAATTAGAGGCAGGGTGTTTGCGTATGCAGACTTACGACAAGGCACGGAGGACAGAGCGTCGATGCTACATCCACCGCTGCTCCTGCTGATGCTGCTGCTTCTCTTGCAGCAGAGATACCGTGTTCATCTCGGCATATGTTGTTCCTCTATCGAATCGTAAACATGTGGATGAACTCGTCGTGTATGCAATTACAATAGTTCGCGAATCGCAGGGATTGTACACAAATTCCCGGGATGGTTTGATTGGATCGAACTGTGGTCTCAGCACATGTTCAGTCGTTCAATTTTGTTATCTTCATTTCATTAGACTCTGAAAATATACTATTGTTGGGTTGAAGTCAATCAGAATGTTTTTTTGGCCAATAATAATAATGATAATGATGATGATGATTATACCAAATAATGGTCCAACACTATTTTTTACCAAAGTTGTGGCCGAAAACATGAGTTTTTTTTTCGATCATTACTTTATAACTAACACTCAAGGAAAATTCTATTTTCGCAGTGGCTGTAAAGAAATTGATCGATTTCGAATGAATTGCCTGCGAAAGTCTTACGGTGTAAAGAATGCGATAAAGTTTGTCTCGCGGCACTGTCCCTCTCTCGGAGTGTAGCTTTTTCCACTTTTATACTTTCCTGGCGAAGTAGATACTGAGTTTTATGAACAGACCATTTAGACCGGTTGGAAAAATCCGCTGGCAAAGGGTTTTTAGAAAGCGCGATCGTTTCCGGACCGCTTAATTGGGGCGGATTCCATGAAAGCATGCACGCATAAAAACGGAAAGGTTTCGTTGTGAAGAAAAAAAAGGCATAAATCAAGCTTTTCTATCCGGCGTTTTTCCCTCCCTGCTTCGCCGAGAGAAACTAATTGGTTGTATTTCGCAGTTCTCTCGTTCCCTGTTTCCGTCTTTCAGTCGTTACAAATAATTCTCACTCACACACCAGCGATCTCCGTAACTGTATATCCTCGGATGCCGAGTCCCTCCTCAATAATTAACAATTAGCTTTTGGCGTAAATAGCCGTTGGAACGCATTCTCCGGATAGCCGCTCGACGTGTCCCGGGGAAAAGCTCTATTCCTCGACCCAATTCACCCTCTTGCTTGCTATTCACGCTTCCTTCGTCCGGAAATATTCAAAACTATCGCCAGTCTCGCTTTGTATACCCGTAGGAGATGTATATGTATATTCGTTGTACAATGGTATATCCGAGAGAGTCCTCGCAAAGACGGATGGTAGAAAAAAGAGGCACGACGGTAGTACAAAAGAATGTAAAAAAAAATTAAGCTTCGAGGGCGGGAGCGCGTACGCGACTTGACTAATTTCGAGTAATTAGTTTAACGTTTTCTTTACTCTTACCCACGTTCTTCTTTCATGGAAAATACACGTACCGGTTTGGTTCTTTTTATTTCCTGTTCGAAACCGAGCCAGAATTAATTTACGGCGAAAATATTTGCTTCATAGGCGAAATACGTGTAAATATATATTTTTTATATCCGATATCCGATACCAGAAAATTTTTTCGGTGTATGTGTCTACCGCACTCTCGCATGTATATACACACGCGGAGAGATAATTTTCACGGCTCGATTGGTATCGGGAGTGCTCTATTCGTCGTATTCCTCTCTCGAGTTAGCTTCGTCGACGCACAGGTGTTGATTTTCGCATGGTGAGCTATCCGCTTTGCTAAACTATATTATATCCTCTCGATTGTGCAATAGTCTTTCCTCTATACCCACAGACGAATCGCACCGCTCTACCGTGTTTCCACCCGTTCACGGCAACCGTGGACCGTTCCTCCACATCCCCTGCGCCCCGCTCGCATTTGTATATCCCCATTTCTTTCTTTTTTCTTTTTTTTTTTCGCTGCCACCTCCGTTTAATCCGGTTTTTGCATTTATTCCTTCTACTAGCCGAGAGCTCCACGGGCAATCGATTTATTCGTGATATCCGGTACGTCGGGGGAGTAGAATCGCGAGTTATGCGAATAGGAGGGTGAGACATGTATGCGCGCTGCGGAATTGGCAATACTTTTATTATTATCGTACGCCTACAGATATCGCTGGGGAGAGTACTGCAAAAAAAAAAATTTCTACGAATCGGAATTATTATTTTTTTGCACTTCACGTGTTTTTTTAATATTCTCCCAGTATGTAGCAGGAGATATCGGACTTTTTTTATTTTACATTCGAATATTTATTTCTATTATTCATCGAGCATCGTATATATCTGCATTGAGAGAGGGACGGTATTTATCTGCATACAGAAAATACCCGACGTGCCTGGCTAATTTTATTTATCGATTGGAGCTTTAAACGTTGCAGGGTTCGGTAAGAATGTTCTCAACGCGTTCTGTTGTTTTACCATCCACATTGGAAATATTTGTCTTTCATTAATCATACGAGAAATACATTTTTCCTTCGCTACATATCGAGACATGAACTTTGCATGTCTACAAAAAAAACCAAACACCACGGGTCAATATCATAAAAAATGATAAACAAATCTTAGTAATCCCTTCTTCACCGCAACTTTCAGCCCAATTGATACAAGTGCCTCTCGCCGTTGAGAAATCGGTTCGGTTTCTCTCCCGATTCTCATTATCGCCATGTGCCGTCGTGTGATAGATACCGCGAGATATCACATTCCTCGTCTTAATCGTCGATTAATTGCGGTATATGGGTTCGCATCGTTCATTCATTATTACACTATTATGAGAAATTGGAATCTCACGGAATTTATGAAAGCGGTAGGGAAGATTTAATCAATACCGCGGTTGAATGCGCTCGCGACTCGAATATATATATGTATATATGGTTCCGTTGCGTCTCTCCTTTATCTATCTCTTCGGGTTATCGGGAGGATCTTCCGTGCGTCGAGAGCCGACTCTCGCTCTCTCCGCGGCCGTAATTTCAAGCGTTGGGTATCGTAGCATCTGGTGCACTTTGCTTCCCGTATTCTTACTTCCCGACGACAGCCAATGAATTTAACGGCATTAATGTTGTCCCGGAGTGAGCGCGGAATTCGTGATCCCCCGAGGAATACGTTTCGGTTTGGAAACGGATGCGGAAGTGCATGCAGTGTACGCAGGTGGCCCAAGGCGACAGAGTTCTCTCACTTAATATATATATATATATATATGCGTGTATGCGTGTACAGGTATATACAACTACATTCTGCCCCATACCCGCCTCCGCCGTATTCGGAACCGTCGTATCGATCGGCTTTGTTATCAAGCTCTGTCGTCTTCATTTGCAGAGCACACGTAGTTAACTCCCCGCAAACGTCTCGATTAATCATGCTCCTGATCTCCGGGACGAGTCGACGTCCGTCTATTGCATTCGACTCCTTTAGCGACTATATCGGACGTCGGGAGCATATATGCACTCAGAAATGTCAACTAAAATCGGTTATCGCGACAGATCAGTGACGAACGGGGCACGATCATCGAATCCACTCTGGATTTCCAATGTGAGATCGACCCATTAGGCGGATTAGGAACGCATTGGTAATTAGTCTCCATGACGTGCCAATCGACGATTGATTTCAAAAATCATTTTTTTTTTTTTTGCAAGCAGAATTAGAATAGTTTGATTCAAGGAAATTATTTTTATTATTTATTGAACAAAAAGCTCTAGGACATCGTCCCTTGAGAGCCAACACAGGATGAAAATGATGCAATCAAAGAGGCAATAGACGATATAAGTAAACGTAAACATCATCCGACCGGAACTGCAAACCAGCTCGAACATAAGCTCGCAAATAAAAATAAACAAATATAAACCAATACAAATGTAAAACTAAACCTAAAAGTAAAACTAAAGGTAAAACTAAAAGCTACCGTAGCTAAACCGCTTCACAGCTCTCCTCCGCCATCAGATACCGATAATAACGGCCGCGGAAAACCTCTAATGAGGACGTATTGGTCACCGTCCGAGATTGCAGATTCCATAATCTTGAACCCATGGCCTTGAACAATGAACGGCCTCTCGAATGCGGCGGTTCTGAAGGAGGGGACGTACAACGAATCTGTACAAGATAAATCACGCCGAGTCGCCGAGATTGGCCTAAATCGCAGCTTCTCCGCAAACAAGCCAGCCTCTCCCAAACGCAAAGCCTTATAAAATAAGCAGCCCATAAAAAAGATGATGCAATTCACTTTGAAAAACATTAATAAAAATAGAATGGATTGTCATATTTCAGGTTTCCAGCGAAACCTTTAACGGAGCCATGGAACTTCCGGGGCGATAAATTACCGCTAATATTTTCAGAATATATTCACATATACAATTGTCTTTTAATTAAATGTAATGCATCAGATAACTAAATAGATCCGACTCGATTCCAATCAATTGTAGTTAAATTAAAGAAGTAATTACTTTGGAATCGATATCGACGTTGGTTATAGAAAATGGCAATATCGTTGAATCGCGGGTATATCGACGTCGGGATAGTATTGGCTCTCTCGACTCTTAACTCCTCAGCATCCCGGCGCATATAGATAGCCCCATAATAGAATATCGTTCGGTTGCTACGAGAGGATAACCGGATGCAGCGTTCGGTTCGATACTACGTGCTTAGCTGGCTATGCATACAGTTCCTCCGTTGTTCGGAACCCGCAAGCTAAAGCACCGGCCGAAATAGTTATCCCATTGCCATTAGAAGGGTGTAATGCACGGCCATGTGTAATCTCGCGTCTATATCGTCGGATAAACCTGCAGATTCGGTAATTATTTTACAATGAAAATCAGCAGAGTTGGCGTGATGCATACACAGTCGCCCTCGCCCTCGCCGAGCTCGACTCTGTGTCGCCGATATTAATTAGTACCGATACGTAATCACTGTCTACCTTTACCTGGCGCTCATTGCACGTATGTGCTTATCGATACGCATTAATTGTTTCACGGTGAAAGGAATTCCGTTGTGCTGTTATCAAACCGTTGCAGCTTGTGAATTTAACGAATATATGCTGCTGCATACCGGAGCTCCAGGGATGGTAACAGAGACCGGGGCTAAGTGGGCACTGGAATTTCTTCCAGCTTTAGAGGCTGCAATAAAGAAATGCAATTTGCTGGAATGGTGACAACTTATTTATGGACGTACAAAGACCATCCCTCGAGCTGTCGCAAATATTAAATTGGATTGATGGACAGTACTAGAAATACACATTAAATAGTACACAGTACAAAATAATTTCGTAAAATCGGAATATGAAGTTTCGTAAACATAATTTTGTTAAGTAAGTGCCAAACTCTGTTGTTCGGGTTTGAGTATACAAACCTGTCCTTTTATTTCCTGTTTGTACTTTTGTTTGTAAATGTGGTGTCAGATGGTGCGATCGGAAGATAAACAAATAAAAAATTGTGAAGGTTTGTGGACATTAAGTTGTAAAAAGTACAAACTTTTTTACTGTGCATCATTAATAAATTTGGAAATTAATCTTACTCGACGCAAGAACACAATTGGCAAGCGATCTCGATATTTGCTTTTCAGGCATATTGAAGACTATCTCTCAAGGTGGCGAAAAGGGCAGATGGATTGATCCGGGAATAGTGGAAATAAAAATTGGAACGTAAAATTACGAAAATGGGTCAAGTGACCCCAGTCTTCCCTACTATGGATGCCGATGTTATACGAAGCCTGTTCGCGCACTATATCACGAAGCACGAGAGGCTTTCTGTCGTCACTCAAATTATCCGGGCTCTCTTACCCATTAATGAGAATCTCCTTATCCCACTCTCAGTCTCGATATCACGGTGCCAGGCACCGTGCGGTATCGACCTTGTAATCTCTTCACTTCTATATTTCACCCGACGACCTCAGCGTTAGAATTTCGCAAAGGCGCTTGTGAATCGAATCGGAGAATTAATCGCCCTTTATTCAACCGTCGATCGTTCGAACAATGAGACTAAAAAAAATAATGACGTACTCGAACGATTTTGTGATCGGCGAGACGAATGAGCTCACGAGCTGTGGATGTTCGTGCTATATGGACTACCGCACATGATGGGAATGTTAATCGTGAAAAATATGTCTATATATGTACATGTATAGCTATGCAGGGGAGAGCGGGGCAAAACGGACCATTTCTACCAGTTCTTCGCGATACATAAAAGAAGTCTCATCTGAACTGGAGTACACTGGTCCATTTTGCCCCCTCCCCCTACTCATACTATATGTATACGTATAGGGTAGAGCGGGGCAAAATGGGACAGTGAGGCAAACCGGGACAGTGAGCAAAACGCAAGTTTCCAATCATTTTTGGATGTAACATTTTGCCCTGTTGATATATCCGGATTGTCTATCCCGTTTTGCCCCACTGCCCCATTTTGCCCCACCGTCCTATTTTGTCCCGCTCTTCCCTATACTATCAGTGTGTGGAAATGACAACAGCAGTTCAAGAGCCTAAGACCCTTCTGCTCTTCTCTTTGTTCGAGCAATGTGCGGATCTCTCGAGAATTCCCGTTGATGAATCCATCCAGGCATTGACGGATAATTGACCTGTATTCGATTCGTCGAGGTAATTGGCTCACCAGAGCAACCTTTGTCAAAAGTTTTATTGAAATATTCGTGATAATTATATTGTAATAATACAATCGTCCGATAATTATGCATCCCACGCATTACAGATTTTTCGTATTCATTATAACAAGAAAATAATTTATTTTGCGAGATTGCTAATTCCGGTTGAATTAATTAATTAATTGCGCATATCAATACGCGAAGCTCGCGGCATTGAAAAATAACCAGCTCCGCTGCGCGAGGCGCCCGGTGCGGTAATTTTGTATGCACGAGTTGTGCGGCAATCTCGGAGCGACAGAGGTCACTCCGGACAGATGTCGAAAAATTATGAGGCCCGGAAGGGTGCGGAGATTTTCGGTAAGGATCCCGAGATTCGAGAGTGGGGCACAACGCTGCGAGAAAAATAGATTGAAGTCGGTTTAGCAGAGCGAGGTTTACGAGATTCTTAAATATTTGCAGGGCTTCTTCATTTTTGAGAAGGGTCGTAAAGTTTTGAATTTCCCACACCTGCCGCCTGTATTACTCGTGTGTGTATACGTGGGAACTTCACCTGTTAAGCCACCGGCAGTATATTAGTACGTACGCGCGGGCACGTGGATACTTGATATTAAACGAACGCGGACGTGATGCGCTTTTTATGCTTTCGCGTGAGCGCCCGGACCATACCAGAGGGCAACCCTTTATGTCCTGAGATTCACGAGCTCGAGTATAACACGCGTGTATACGAGCCGCGCCAGCGCCAAGTCACGAAGTCATTTTCACCCTGCTAATATATTTATCTATATGGCCTTGTCAAAATTTTATCGCTAACCATCATCAATTATCGTAGTATTAATAATAAGCAAAAGTCCTCCAATTTTTACGGTCGGTCGGTCAACTTTTTTTTTCACCGGACGAGGTGCGAAATTGGAAGCTTTTTGAGAGAGAATTGTTATTCGCGGTGAACAATGTTCCGCTTCGTTTAGGCAAAAAGCCATATCGGATTCATGTTCGGTGTAAAAAGCGCATGTAAATTTTTATGGAAGCCAAAATTTGCAACGCACCTTTTTATCACCATTTTTTTACGATTTCGTAATTCCACCGAGTACGCGATAGCCACTGGGGTTTTACGTAATTCCACACTGGGAAGCAGAGATATCTTGTTATTTAAAAATACGAAAAATCGCCACTTTCTAAAAAATGTTCAGAGAAAAAAATTCGTTCGCTGTATCCGACGTATTTCAACCCGCCGATTACGAATCTGTCAGTTATGTTATTTCTGGCGCGATGTTTGATACGAAAATCCGATTCAGATGCGATACAAAAATATATATACATTTTCGGCGATTATTATTCGACGAAACGTTCTGCAGTCAAACTTATAATCAAATTATGAACCCGGAAGGGTTGGAAAAATTTATTTAAAAAAATCTGCAAAGTAATTTGCACATGGCATGGTAATTTTTACATGGCTTTCTTATAATTTTGCGTCATTTTAAGCCCATGTCATATGTATTTTCTCCCACTGATGACAAATCTCCAAATTATTCTACTCGTAGAGCTACATTTAATGTATAAATTCATGTTGAACATAAAATACAAATTTTCCATACAATTCGAAAATTTTAAAATATAAAATTCCTACGATTAGATCTATTTTCGTTAGCTTTAATACCAAACATTGTACAGTGTTAATCCATTCCCGTGTAAAATTTCAACCGGATACCTTTATCTTATCGCTCGGATAGATTTTGGGCAAATTGAATACCAAAGGTTTTTGATCATAATATTATATTTGTGTGCAGTTTTAGAACGATAGCTCAGCATTTACGCAAGTTAGAGTTACCACACCCTTTTTTGAAAAATGTCGAAACTGCGGAAGTTCTCGAACTGGGCCTCAATCTTCATGAATATTGCACTGAAGGGGAAGGACGTGACCATTCTACTAATGTACCAAATTTCAACTCGTTGTCTCGACCCGATTACGAGTTATAGTCGTTTTAAACGATGCAAGTCTGTCACACACACATACATCCGGACGCCAGCTAAAAGTCGCATTTCTCAACGTTTTAGACTATTTTAAGTACTTTGACATTAAAATCTCGATTTTTTTTGTTTATTTACGAAAACATACCTTCCTCTATGAGGAAACAAAATGATTAAAAATACTTATCAGCAACTCGAACATGTCATACACATTTTTCAGTGATTTTCTTATCAACAAATCATAAAAATAAAAAAATTTTTTTAAAATCAAACGCAGGACTCGTGGATGGTAGTGTATCACTGGTACCCGCGGATATCCAACCACTCGGGCAAGCGGCAATCCGCAGATTGACTCAAATTCGCGAACGTAATTGTACGGTTTCAAGAGCCGGGTTTTCTCGTGCGTGATGCTGGGTTATGATTTACGAGCTCGAGGGCTTAATCACGAGCCCGAGGCCTCGGGGCTTGATGTTCTTCATCACTCTCAACCGCCGTCCCTTCTTTTACGATCATTCGGTCTCTCGTATCTATACGGGAGGGCCCGACCACGGCTAGGTCGCTTTTCAGCTGTCTCTCTCCCGGACACCTGTTCCACGCTCTAACGAAAGCATTTTGCGAGAGGCCACCAAAGCGTCATTGTCCGTCGTGGTGCTCATGAATTTTTTTTGTTGTCCCAACGTGCCCGGTTAAAGCTTCTACGGCAATGAAACCATGGCACAGGAAAAGGACCACACGGGGAGGAGAAATAAAGATAGGACGGAAGAACGGGAGGCGAACCCATCGTACGCATACGCCCCATTAATTTTGGTCCTCGCTCTCGAGCCGTTCGGTGCCTGGGGGTCGCGTGCTTACTCCGCTCGTTCTAAGGCCGTAAGCCGACGACGCACATAAACTTAATTGTGAGTTATAACGTACCGAGCCAAGTTTTCCGATGGGATATAACCTTCCGCCGGGAGAACAGGGCGACGTGAAAACTATATATAGCTATAGATCGAGGCGCACCTTCTTACGTACGGCTATATACTCGTGATAGAAGATGCGCGCCGCGATCCTGATCGAGTAATTGAGAATCGATGCCGGCCTAACGGGGTACAGGGATTGCCTCGAATCCACTGATTAATGATATCGGCTTTTTCCGAGAAAGAAAGATCGCGATACCGAGGGAGAGATATAGATAAAGGGGGGCGCGAACTTCAAGCGAGATACCTATCATCTTTAAAATAAAAATAAAGATTCATTGATTAAACATTATCTCGAAAGAACGTGTCGGAAAAAAAAAAATTATCGCGATAATTGAAGATTTATAGGTATCGCGCTGTTCGCATGTGTGTCCGCATGTGCTTTTTCCTCGAAGTTTCGGGTACACCGAGCGAACTTCGTTGTTTACAAAAATCTCGGGATTTCTGACTCGCCCCGAGACCAGCGAAAGTTTGCTCTTTGCGCGGTTTATCCGCGAGCCGGAAGTTTTAACCGCCGTATCTTATCCCTCCTGCAGTCTTATCGATTAATCGAGCATTGCATCGCCGATTCGGTCTCTCACTCTGCCTCTCTCGGTGGTAAACATATTTTTCGTTCGCGGAGGAATGGTAAACAGGAACGTGGGTCGGGAGTGCGGTGACCAGTTCGCTCGCTGGTTCGGACCCGAGAGAGATAAAAAGGAAGAAACGGACTCGGTAATCGATGGAGACTTTTCCGGGGGGGGGGGGGGGGGTCAATCGACTCGCTCCGTCGTCGACGACTTCACCTACCCGGTGTGGTAGTAACAGCGCGCTCGGCGACGTTACACGACGTTCCAACGTCAAAGCGTCCGCCGTGGTAAATTCGCTTTCAGGGCAAACCGTTTCCCACGATGAAGTCTATACTCGACGGTTCGAACTCCCTGACTGCGCTCACGCTTGATCTATCTTTCACCAGAGGTTCAGTTAAGTGCACGGCGGCTCTTTCGGCTAACGAAACATTTACCACATCGTACTCTCTTGTGTGTGTGTGTATATATATATATATATATATATATATATATATGCACACATACATATATATATATGCACACATGCATATATATGTATATATATATATATATATATATGATGCTCTCGACTGCATCTCCAACAGTGCGACGGTTTGAAGCTGCAACCCTTCTTCATCGTCTATTAGTATCCTACTCTCCTCCCGTCAACATAGGCAGCGCATTAAGAGCGACAGAAGCACTCGTTTCACTCCGCTATCTATGCGGGAACCTTTCGTCAAACGAGGGACCTCGGAGCTTCCGACCCCGTCGACCGAGTGGCCATCGCAGAGCGAAAACCGACACTATCGAACAGTTCTGCTTCCATATGAGCGTTACCGGCAACATGATTGAACAGCGACGGAAACGCCGAAAGGTCACCGGGTCAATCGAGTTCCCTTATCAATCTCCCGAGCGTCATACGCTCGCACGATTTTTCGGCGAAAAATCGAAATCACCCCGTCACCGCTTGTTCCGCGTAACGTGTAAAAAAAAATTGAAATAAAATAAAATAAAATTTTTACGAAAATTCGTTCGGAGAGCTTTTCGATTAAAATCCATAAAGTTCGAAAAATTCACGGGTTTTCGTGTTTTTTAGAGGATGAAAGGAAAAATATACATTTCCGCATCAGTACTGTTAGTGTCTAAGACACGAGTAGCGGTAGTAGAGTTAATGAGGGAAAGCCAAAGCTGTAAAGTAGCGTGGTCCTTAAAGTGAACATGTTTGCATTTTTTGGAGGCCACCCCGTATTATCGTAAGATATAAAATAAAAATGCAATGTGCGAAGGGTCCCCGAAATTAATGCATTTTGAAAGGTTGCTACTTAAAAAATGAAAAACTTCGGAACATCTAAATTTAAATTCGAAATGAAATATTCGAGATTTCCTTGGAGCCATCCCCCACTTCCAAAGTATAACGAATAAGAAAAAACTCTGCGTAATCTCTATGAAATCGAAGCATTTTTAGAGGTCGCTACCGAGGGTTAAAAAACAAAGCTTTCAACAAATGTAGCTAATAGTTTTAAAAAAAGTTGTAGAAGGTGAAAATCCGCGGCGGAAAAATAATTGAATATTTCATTTGAAAAGATATATTTGTTTTAACAAAAGTTACATAAAAACAAGAGTACTCTTTTTTCAGCTGTAGAAGAAAAGTAGGTAAATTAAATGTCGATAGAGATATTTTATACTTTTTAACTATTGCAAGAATTTGTCGACTCCCTTTACCAAAAACGGCAAATCTTTGGTTTTTATGTAACTTCTGTTACAAGAAACATGTCTTTCCAAAAGAAATATTCGGTTATTTTTCCACGGCGGATTTTCACCTTCTACAACATTTTGTAACTATTAGCTATAATTTCCAATAATTTTGTTTTTTAACCCTCGATAGCGGCCTCTAAAAATGCTTTGATTTCATAGGGATTTTGCAGATTTTTTTCGTATTCGTTATACTTTGGAAGTGCGGGGAGGTTTCATGGAAATCTCGAATATTTCATTATGACTTAAAATGTAGATTTTCCGAAGTTAACATTTTTGAAATAGCCGGTAGCGACCTCTAAAGATACATTCATTCCGGAAATCTTTCGCACACCGCATTTCTATTTTATAACTCACGATAATACCGGGTGGCCCCTATAAAATGAAAACATGTTCGATTTAAGGACCACTCTAGTGTAAAGTCAAGGCATTGTTTTTTTTTTTATGGTAAAACAGATTTTACGATTATGATTACATATTACGATAAGGAGAGGACATGGTGGGAGTGTAAAAGGTGAAAGCCGTACAATAGAAATAAAATTCTATTCTATTCTGTATATTTCGGGTCAACGAAAGGACATTCGGCCATCGATCTGTCTTCAGATATTTGTGTGCATCAATTAATTTTTTTTCGCCCCGATACCAAATACCAGCTCGAAACTAAATGGGTTTCGTTCCAATGATCGTTAGAGCGTTCGAATGGATGATAATCGCCGTGGCAATAAGCCCCGAAAAAAGGACAAAGGGTACGGGGCACAACCCATCGTGCATCACGTCTCCCCGCTTACGAGCGTCGGTTAATTGGACCATTAACATCGAAAAATCAATCCCGCCATGGTTTCGGCACTTTCCAAATCTCGCAGTACCGAGTGCGAGAGAGTGCGTCGCATCGCTCGCACACTGCAGCCTCTTCAATTAGATTTTTCCAATTATGCTCGCCACTAGGGATTCGCCGTTATCGCATCTCTCCTTTTTTACCGCGAGTATTTTCATCGATACGGAAGACCGGGGTCAGTCGAAACATGGGCCAAGTCAAAACGACCGCGGTACACTAGTCGAGGGTTGAAGCTATTTAAAAAGCAGCATCGCGACCCTGTGAGACCGCTTCGGAATTACCGAAATTTCGTTACACCGTAAGTAAGATCAGCATTTGGAGAGAGGTCGGCCATACGCAGGTTTACGGGCCTTGTTAATATTGTTAAAGGATTGGACTTTGGAGGGTCTCTGGGGGAATTTAAAAGAGCGACAAGTCAAAGAGTGCTAAATTACCATTAAACGCGCACTAATGCTGTAATTCATGTGATATTCTGTATGTATCGTGCCAGGGCACAAACGACACCAAAAAGTGATTTAATGCTTAAGAACATGTGAAACACTATGGAGTGCGAGAGACATAGCATCAGTGGCGTTCTCGGCGATGCGAGAAAGACACGTTGAGAACGTGTTTCACATGCTCTTAATACTCAATATACTGTATGTCACTCGGTGGGAAAATGGCGGTTTTTTCGCACGCTTCGCGTGCGAAAACCCCCATTTTCACACCTTGTGAAATAAAATTTTGTTCGATACTCGAGCGAAAAACGTTTTCTGAACTCGTGTGATTGCAACACTCGTCTTCGGCTCGTGCTGCAAACTCACACTCGTCAGAAAAAGTTTTTTCGCACTCGTATCGAAATGTAATATTACGTCTGTTAAAAAATCAAATGGCTATATTATATTTCTTTGCAAAAGGATTTTCTCCCGTTGATAATTAAATAAATAAATAATTAGCATATTTTCTGAGGCAATAGAATTCACACAATGGTAAGTCAGGAAAATTGACCGAGAATTGTTATCAAGTGATGGGCAGTTGAACGTTCGCACTGCAGCGAAATCGGTTGATAGCGCAGAGAGCAAGAATTTACATTCTGTACCCATGTTAGATTAATTTAGGGTTCGGGTAAGCCAAGTTGCGGTTCGAATAATCGAGGTTTACCGTGTTGTTGTCGCAAACGCAGAGTCCCATCGGCCGACCGAACTCGATTTTTTCGCCACAACTGGAGAGCGCAGCTCGTGCGCACGCGCAATATACTTGCAAATATGCGCGTCCGTCCGACCGGTAGAGTGCCGGAGCTCTTGCACAGTGGCTGGCAAACCGTTCGCTGATTAAATTCGATCAATCTTTGGTGCATTACGGGAAGGTAGTTAGGAGGCTACCAATGAGTGCACCATACTATCGGCCATGTGTTAGCGCTATATATGCAGCGATATGTATATACTATAGTACAGGGTAGAGTGCGGGGGAGAGCGAGGTAGGCCGATCGAGCAGCTCCGGACGTTATACGTACCGTACGAGTCGGTCAATTCAATTACCGATCCGCTCTCTCGACGTCGCGGGCATCACACCGCAAATGCGCGAACCAAGTGCATACCAGCCGACACTGTGTTTAGCCACATCAGGTGTGCCAGCCGCTCGCCTGTCGAGCAGTGAATTCCAGCAGGGAAATTAAAGCACGGTATATCGCGTCATGCGTCGAGCAAGAAACTCGTACCTCGCAGCCTCCTCGATCGAGCTTATCACGGAGAATGATCGTACACATCAATGAAAATCACCAATTAATTAATTTCTGTTCGATTTCCGGTACCAATCTCCCTAACAAATGTTGGGCCAAAAATACAACGGTTGGCATATCGATAGCCGTCGGAAAAGAATACGTCGGAAATAGAAAGGGAATGTTTCCTCAGCTATAAGGCTCAATACAAACCTACCATTTATTTATCTAATTATTTGTGATACAATAAACTTGGAAAAATGTGCATTCCGCCCATACGTACACGGAGATAAATGGTTTAGCTGCTCCAACAAAATGAGTTTTGCTGACAATCACCTCGTTCCCGCAACAAAACGATGAGTAAAAGGAGCAAAAAAATTACTACGTAGAATCAATTAGTTTTGGTATCACGACAAAACTTTCTTGTCACTGCGACGATTTAGTTTACTATGAGAATAAACGACGCCTGCTGTAATTTGACGGGTGAGTAATGACTGGTAATAGGATAGTTATAGATACGTACATACATTAATTTGAAGATCAACTCACCGCCTTCGTATTTTATCATTGTATTATTGAAAATAATGTCTGCATTTGCAATTGCGAATTTTTGAAATTTGCTATATATGGATGTATTAAACTCCGAATGTATTACCTTTCGCAGTTTATACATTCATAAGGTAAAGGGTCCAGTTTCTGACACTCTCCCAGTTTGTAACAGGGGTACCTCTAGCATAGCCCCCCCTCCCCCCCCCCCCCGCCCGCCATTTGATAAGCAGCCAATGGGAGGCGCGCGTTCGGGGGGGTCACAAACTGCGACTCTTGGTCCTCCTTGTTTATCCCAATGATTGTACAGGCTTAAAGTGAGAGAGCTGCGTAGAAGTGTCGTAAACTGGGTCTTTTACCTTATATAGCAAATTTCAAGAGTTCGCGATTCCACTCTATTTTTTTATTTTTACTCAAATACAAAGGAACTGTTTCCTCGCGTCTCTTTGTTTTCATTTTGCGCGTCGACCGTCTCGCGCTCGTCATCGCTGTTGGCACATATACACGCCCCACTGAGTCACATAAAAAAAATTTTGTTACAGTAACAAAGGCTGTTTTGTTGCGGTAGCAAATCGCTTCAAGCGAAAAATATTTCTATGGTTACAAGCTGGTTTTGTTATCCCGATACTAATAAACTAAATTTATTACGATAACAAAAATTTTGTTGTAACAACTAATTTTTTTTTCTCCGCATATCCTTCACTCGATTCCTCTCCTGAACGTATGCTATATCAACGAACGAAAGAATTTTTATTCACAACCAAACATAGATCGAATATTACAGAAGTAATAAGAAAAAAAGGAAAAACTATCGTCAATATCGAACGTTGTATGCCACGACTGTAATGCAATAAACTTGGGCGTGAGAGCATCGTGTTATTGAATCAATCTTTGATTACACGTACGTGTGCGTTTTATAGGTATAGAGAATGTACTCGCGGGGTCCCGAGACGACGGGTCAATTCAATTACTTTTGCAAGTGAGAAGGAGGGAGACAGGGAGATCGAGCTTCGGCAGTCTCATATGCGTGCCGGGTGCACCGCAGCACAGCCTGTCGAGCGTTTTCCCGCACCGTTGATGCTATCCTCCCAAGGGTGGGGGTGGAAGAAACCGGAGAGTGAGAAAGTGATGAGAGAAAGAACGCCATCCTAAGGCGGACGTGTCGCGTGTGTGTGCTGAGACGTGGATCGATGACGACAACTTTACTCGGAGAAAAGTTGCACCGGCTCGCGTCGCCTCCGTCCTTTCTGGGATGGTGCGAAATGAAGAAGAAAAAAAGAAAATAAGGAAAAGAACGAAACGTAGAAACGAAGGAAGAAAAGTTTGTCACGGTTTTTCGCGAGGTGCAGAGACAGAACGAGGAGGTTGAAAGGACGAGGGAACGCGAGCAGGCGCGATACTTGAAAAGTTGCGGCGAGCTTTTTACTCTCGAAATTGAAGAAAGAGGTGAAGACCGTCGAGGTCTGTGTCGCAAACTCTCCCGGTTCGGACGATGAAAACAGCCTGTTAATCACTCAAGAATCAAATATCATTCGCCCCATAAAGATCTTTTTCTTTCTTGACTCGTGAAATAAATTTCTTGGGTGCGAAATACTGCGATATTATAAACGACCTTTTATTTCCTATTACGATATATATTTTAATTAATATAGCATTTCATTCGTGATTGCGATTTTAATCGGTCGATCGGGTCTTTCGTCTTCGTTCAAACTGCTTTGCCTTGCATTATTTATTCTCGCACGAATTCGATGAAGTCTCGTTAGCTGATGCCTCGTTGCCGGAGCGATGCAAGCGCAAAAACTTTTACCGCAGCATTCATAATGAAAGGTATAAGTGTAGCGATCGATAAACAACGCGGTGAACCTGTGCTTTTGATATATATTTACGACGATCAATCTTCGTCTTTCTTCCGAGATCGTGCAGCACACCTCCCACCCCCATTCCGACTTCCATACTCCGACGCGGATGGATATAGAGTCCGTTCATTAATTACGCTAATTTTAAATAACGAGTCTGTGTGTGTGTGTGTGTGGAAGTGCGAGAGTCGCTCCGATTCCCCGGAGAGAAAGAAGTCTCGAGAGCCCGCTGCGCTTGGCAAAGACAAATGGATCGATGATCGGGTAATTTAATTTGCGGTATTTAAAATTCGTTAGATATTATATCCATCGACTATATAACGAGAGTGGACGTAGATCAAATTAAGGGATCCCTCGGCGAATTGTCAAGTCGAGAGGGTGCTAAATATTAAAAATTTATTTCCGGAACTTCTTTTTTTTCCTATTTTTTACAGCGAAATCCTTATTAATAGAGATGGAGCTGGATGTTAAGTGATGTCTACTTAATGCAGAGAATAATTAATGACGGCGATTTACTGAAAGGTAGCTATGGTACGTTTCAATATTGAACAAGTTATATTTTCATCCGGTTTCTTTCTTTTTGCTCAAGTGGAATCCGTAAAGCAGATATGCTATTGTGACGAGTGAAAGATGATTTTCGTTTATCAAAAGATGATCGACGAGCTGACCGATGCAAATTTTTTCAAAAGTATTTTCTTCTTTAAAGTTTTAGCAAACAAATGTATTTAAGATGCGGTAAAGTGAAATATTATTGTTTTGTTTCCTCATCGAGGACGTTCTGTTTCGGTAAAAAAAAATTACGATATTTGTGTGTCAGGATGTTCTAAATGTTCTAAAACATCGAAAAATGAGGTTTAGAAAAAATGTTCGGGTATATGTGTAGGTGTATGTGTGTAGTTGTTTTTTTTACGCGATTCTTAATTTATTCAAAAATATCTGTTCGCCCTCTAGGTTCGTACAATTATTTAGCTTCATAAGAATGTATACACAGATAGAATATTATCATCCAATGATCTATATTAAATTTTGTGAGGATCGATCGAACCGTTTAAATTTTGTCATTTTGGATTTTTTGAATTTCATGGAAAATGCAACCTTCACATTCAATGCAAGTGTTCGTATTAAATATTCATCCATGAATAAAGTAAGTGGTAGATTCGTGATGAACGTGAAAATACATTAAATGTAATCCCGGATCGACGACTAACGAATAAAGTTTATCGACCATTTTTATAGTCAATATTCTAAAAACGCGTGATTTTTCGTATTTTCAAAGTACGATATCCTTGCTTCCCGATTGCATCGTGGAAAAATCCAGGTGCCTAACATGTTCTGCGTCACGAAATATATATGATGGATATAACCGGATTGAAAAAGCTAGATAAAATGGTATCATTTAGATTTCTTGAGTAAAAATGCAAAATAAAAAAAAATCCAGAGTGCATACTCCACGTAGTTTGAGGACAGATCTGACATCAGTTTTGACCAAAAGTCAATCGCTACGGTAGTATATTTTGTCATGAATTTTTTTTGCGCTGAAACTGAATCGGACAGCCGTTTTTGCCTTAAAGTCAATCACGATGCTGATGTTGTAAATGTTGAAAATTGAAATTTTCATCTCTTTTTCTCATAATACCCATTCGTTCGCAAAGCTTCCACTACGAGGAAGCCAAAAAGATACAAAATGCTTTCACATAGAACAATCTTTGCGAATAGGGGATATTATGAGGAAGCGATATGAACATTTTAATGTTCAACTTTTTTTTGTTCGATGAAGTAGCCACTCTTCGCCAATGTAATTTTCTCTTTAGAAAAAAATGTTGGTACCAATTTGAAAAATGTTCGTACTTTAGTGCCCGATAAATCGAATCCCCTTTCGATAATGTTGGAACGAGGATTCTTTTTAAATTAACTTCCACGATAATAATCAGGATGAGCCTCTAACGAGCTACGCGGATGGTTCGAGCTGCAGATAACAACCCTTGTGCGCATCGTTTCCTCCCCAGGCCAGCGTGGTAAACAACTCGGTACTATATAGAGAGCTCGAATCGATTGAACCTCCGAAATTCGTAACTTGATTGCCCGCGTTCTGCGCGATCGACAAAGCGCGTCTTGACCGGGACGAAATAATTGGCTCGTATAATCCACAGCGCTTTTTTAGAAAATTCTGCCAAACAACGTAAAGAATAAAAAATAAATGAAACCGCTCACATGCTCCCGGGTTAATCCGTGAGAACGAATTTTCCGAGGCAATCTTTTGGGTGGCTCGCGGGTTAGGCGACTCTGCTACACTCGCCGAGTTAAATGGCTCTCCCCTGTACCGAAGTCGGAAGTGTGTGAAAATAGCGATGGAAGTACTAGAGGCATAGTGGTCGTTGTAGATGACTATGTAGTGTGGTATATAGTGGCTCAGAGGAGAGAGGAGGCACTCGACTTTCTTTTTGTCCTTTTTTTTTCGTTGAAACCGTTTGGCGAACGCGGCATACACCCCGGAAACGGCAGCCACGGAACAACGGGATTCAAATTAACCCCGATAGGGCAAAAGCCCGACGGGCCTTTTTTTCCTCACTCACGCTTGCGGAGAGACCCCGAAAACGTTGAGAATTTAGAAGGGCGACCTTTCCCGTTTTTCTCTCTCCGTGCACTTCTCCAGCACAGCTTCGGGCTATAGGTAAAGGGAAAATACCCTTGGAGCTTATTCTATTAGGTTGCGCGAGCTCGTTGAACTTTCAAATCGCTGGAGGTGAAGGAAGGCGACAAGAAAAAATAAAATGAAATGAAAAATAAAGCGCCACAGTTGAGATAGGCCAAGAGATATAGATAGTTCGCGTGCTTGGGGAAAATTTCGCCGGAGTGTGACGGATGAAGAAGAAGAATTTACACGCGAAAGCTCCCCGCTGCGGGTTAACGGGGTAATTCGGGTCGATTTGTTGGAAACGACCTTCCTTATCTTCTCCAATCGCTAACAGAAATTAATCAAACGTTATCCGATCATCGAGATTGGAAGCTATAATTTTTATTGTATTGTACGCTGCAAAAAAAATTCTTTGCGTAAGTTTACATACGATATATTAAGTTTTTATAACATATCGATAGATTATTTTTATTACATCAGTTAGTGTTAAAATTGATACTCGGTATGTTAAATTAAGCTCTTTGGACGTGCTTAATGTACCGATCATTTATTTAATTATACCTCAATTTTGTAGAAAAATTTAACTGCGAAGGATCGTAATTTCGGACAATTTCTCGTTAAGTTTCTGCACAGAATAATACCTTAATTAACACCTCAAGGAAGGCAATTGAACATAAATACATACGTTTTCCTAGCGTAAAATAAATCGACTCCTGTCAGTAATTATTTGACTAACAAATTGGCGAAAAAATATCTAATTTTTGCTTCCTCATAGAGGAAGCTATATTTTTTTCGTGATTCGTATTTTTCCTCACAGTATCAATATCAACGTTATTCTCCATGCACAATAAATAGTCAAGCCGGGTTGAGCCCTTCGAGGACACTGGACTGTCACAAGTCTCCTGTGACCGTTGGTCTCCACAGTAGTGTATGATCGTGTTAGTCAGACCGGGTTGAGGGCGACTAATTCGGTTTTCGAAGTTCGGTGCACATCTATCTCTACCTCTCGTTCTCTCTCTCCCGAGCTCTCGAACTATGCACAACTCGATAACGTGACGTGGCTTCTACCGACTCTCGCTCCAAGCCCAGAAATCCCATGTACATGCATATCGACAATATATATATATATGTATACATATACACGAGGGATACCAACATTTCCTCACAGACAAATTAATCCTGGGAACCAGCGGAGCGTTCTATTAGAACATGGGAAGAAAAAAAATTGAATACTTTGGATCAATCGACTTGTAGACCCCACCTTACCAATCTTCGGCTTTTCATCGAACCAAATTCAAGAGTGACTCTTTGCGGGTTATCGACGAAGACCCGAGACTCACTAACGTGCGGATTCTCCGCACAGGCACTTGCGGGCTTACAGATAGATAAAAGAAAAACAATCGGGACTTTCTTCTTGTAATTTTTTTTCTTCCGCATCGAAATCTCTATAGCTTGTTTCACTCGACTCGATAACTAAGTTGCGCTCTCGGAGAGTTAAGAAAGAAGTGTGGAGGCGAACAGGGCTTGGTTATTAAGAAACTTTTCTAGCCGGCTCTCCCTCCATCCCGTCCACCCCCTTTTCGTTTTCGCACACAGTATGGAGCCAGCGTGCCTTCAGCAGCGGGATGATATACAATGGCATGGCAAAAATATATATAAAATCGTATCGAGGCCGAAGAGAGTTTACCTACTTCGCGGTAGTTCGAACCAACTTATCGTTTCAACGAACTCTCGAAAAAAAAGACATCGTTGAGATATTAAAATCTAAAGTCACAGTGTCACATGGAGAAAATTCCGCGCCACGCCATCCAATTTCCTTAAAGGTCTGATTTCTTTTCCTTCCTCATATAGGAAGCTATGTTTTCTTGAAATTAAATTTTTCGAGAATTTAGTGTCAGGTTACTTAAAATAGTCCAAAACTTTGAGAAATGCGATTTTTAGCTGGTGTCCGGATGTATATTTATATGTGTGTCTGTGTGTGTAGCTCCAGCACACAGCCACTTGTTTTAGACTACAGTCTAACACAAGTGTGTAGTTCGTGATAGCTCTAACTTGCATACATTTTTAGCTATCATCCTAAAATGCGGACAAATATAAATACTATGATCAAAGACCTTTGGTATTGAATTTAACCGAAAATTATGCAAGCGGTTAGATTGTATGGAATTCTGATTTTTTTTTTTACAAATTAGTAAAAACGGTCCAATTCCAGTAAACATGGACATGACGAGCTGAAATTTGACACGATCATAGACTAACAATGTTTCCTATCACATTTGGCGAAAATTGATCTACTCGTTTAAATTTTATGGGAAATTGAAATTAATTTTTTTTTTTTTTCAAAATTAGTTTTTTTCCGCATGACACCAGTTGCTGGAACAAATATCACGCTAAGAGTAAAATAGTTTTGTAATCAGTGGTGGAGAATGCATTCAAAATTGTACTCGCTGTACTCGTACCACAAGAAGCACTCGCATTCGGCTCGTGATCCTGTGGTACTCCTGCGGCTCATGTGACTCACTTCACAGCGTGCGTATAAAGTTCACTTTACCGCATTTGTATCGCAAATTACTATCGTGGTAAATTTTGACGATTTTAATTCGATCGAAACCAAAATCGATCAACGAACTTTCTCATAGAGAAAGCTAGGCGGAAAATTGTAATAAATGAGGAAGCCATGTGCAAATTACTTTGCATCTTTTTCCCCTTCATTAAGGCTCTTAAAAATGATTTACCTTTTCCAACTGTTTCCAAGACTCGCGGCAATGCAGAACAAATTTTCGCGAGGCAAATTTTCAAAGTAATTAGTCGCTGTTAAATGTTTATAGTTTGTCGATAAACTATTTAAAAACTCACATGGTTTATTCTTTCACAAAATTCGGTAAGACGATACTATTGGTTTCACATATAACACGCGTATAACTTGAATAATCATTCGTGCAATCAAAGTACACTTGAGACTTTACTATTGCGAGTGAAGACGAAGTCGTCACCGAAAAGCCGAACGAGCTATGAACTCTAACTTCCAGTTGGACTGTCTGGAGTATAATTGCACAACCTGACCTTGTACATACAGTGGTTCGATGTTAACTGACTGGCTGACTGACCAACTGACACCCTCTAGGCGTTTTGCTCGTCTTATATACTAAATCGTAACTAAGGGTGGCAATGGAGTGGCCAAGGATTATTCGTGCTCGCCCAAGACACACCTGGCGTTTGCACAAGGTCAAACTGAGGGCGCAAGTTTCGACACCTCGAATGCCGTGGCGAACGAAACTTAAGGTGTGAGGTTTTAATATCGCACCATTTTCTCGGTTTTCCCCGTAACTAGTCGCGGTTTATCATAGAGTTTCGGTATAGTAATTCACCCGTCGTGAATTAGCTGTTACCGAGCCCAATCACAATGGTGCAATGCATCCTTCCCATCGTGAATATGTCTATCCTTTTTTTGGTTCAATAAGTGCTGAGATATAATAATATAATGAATCATCTTATTTTATCATTTTTGAGAAATGAAATCTACGTGAGACGTTACATCAGACTCGAAACGAAATAAACCCCGTGCGAATAAAAATTATAAAATCCAAAGTTCCCGTCATTCGTCCCCTTCCTAAGAGATCGCGGCTATGGGTCACGGCTCGCCGATAGGGGAACCCCCAAGCCCGAGACAGCGACGCTGAGGCGAAGCGAACGTGAGTTCAGAGTTCCTCCGGACGGATGGAAATGTCACGTAAAGCCTCGGGGTTGAGGGTTGCACGCAGGGGTGAGCGAGGGAGGGTGGGAGAGGGGTACCGTTAGTTTCTGTATCTCCGGCTCCACGCTTCGAGGCTATAGCTGTCTCTCGTTGTCAGCAGGAGCCGTCCTGTGGTCGCGCTCGATCCATCTCTCTGGCTTTCCCGCTGCTCGCCGCGGCTCCCTCGCTTCGCTCTGCGTACTCATCCGTCGAAACGCAGCGCGGCGAGCGGAGAAACAGCCATGAAACAGAGGTCCAGGATTCTCGCAACGAGGGAGATACAGCAATATATATATATATATATATATATACATATACATATATATACATGTATATATCGCTGTGTTGAATGTTTGAATCCATAGCTGGCGCAGAGCGAGGTGGGACTTGGCACAAACAGAGAGGAGGATATATATATATATATGCATTATATGTATACGGACAGGGAAACCGGGGTTGAAAGCAGGGCATACAACTGCTTGATGAAATCGAGAACGATCGGGATCGTCGGGAGGACTATTATATGGCTTCAAACCGACGTTGCGGAGCTGGGAGGTTCTTAAACGATGAAACTAACATGAGAGAGAAAGCCCGGTCTGATCGTGGAATCCCTTTGATCATTCCGAAACTCCGCCTAGAGTATAAGAAATCAAAGGGGAGGAGAGGTGTTCGATGGAATTACATGCTCGCGATGGTGAGAACCAGCCCGTTGAGGTATTAGTACGTGCCCTATCTGTATTCCACATTGGGGCGCCCTTTGAGCTTGATCCTGGCACTCGCGGCAATTGGGATCCTCAACACACGCGGCCAGACGGATAGACAGCCAGACAGCGTTTGTTATGCAAGTGGGGACACTGCAAAACGCGCATTTCGAATTTTTAAGCTATTCGATGTAAATAATATGAAAGAATTTAACTTGGATTTTATAGTCCCGCGCGGAGAAAAAATGTCTGTGACAATCTTTTAATCAAAATTTTTTTTTGCAACGCTGTTGTCTGTGTGAGGTAGGGTTGACAAAGATGGCATTTTTTCGTTTGTATGGACAGTAGAAACTTTTTTTTTATTTTCACCAGATGTCTCTCGACATGTGTAAAGTTTTGGGAAAACCGATATAATTGAGGATCCCCGGTGCACTTGATATGAAATGTGCCACCTGTATGTTTCAATTGAATCGTTTTATCGTGTCGTTCATCAAGTTGTAAATTGGAACACCAGTTTTTATCATTCTCCACGGGGAGCATCAAAGCTTTTTTTTTTTCGTCGAACTGATAGCAGCGGGACCCACTTGTCCGATGGATACGAGATACGCGGTAAAAAAAGTGGAAATCCTCTCTGTGGTCGGAATCGCGTCCGCACGCTTCGTCCACCTCGTCATATGCACCAACGCCCCCTACCTGCATGCCACTTTCCAATTATTAATATGCCCACGGAAATATATACCGATCAAAATATATTTGCTAAAAAAAACCCACCCTCGAGTTTGTTCATTCAGCCAAATAAATGCGTCGACGAAAAATGCCTCGCTGCAGAAAAACTTGCTTTTCGGGAAATACGAAACGAAGAATTTCAAACTTTTCATATTATTGGAATGAAAAAACATCGAAATATCGAAAACATTGGAATTTTTTTCAATATTTATATACACGAAAAATAACTTTAAAAATACCATGATAATTGTAAATTTACAAATTTCTTCCTCATTATTTTAAACATTACTTATATTATATTTTTCTTAGATTCCTCTAGGAAGCTGTTAGAGCGCCAACAATTCTGGAAAACAAAATTTGCGACCAAAGAAAAATAATTATTAAGCAAATCACTCATTTCCAACTTTCGTTTTTTTTCTTCACATTCGAACGAAAAATAGCTGCCACAGTAGAGAACTCGGGCTGCAACTCAACAGTGGATTGTCAGCTAGTGTAGAGACCGGTCGACAGTTGGGGAGGGTTTTCAAGACAGAGGAGCAAGTTAGTCGAGGTGGTAACATGGTTTGTGGCTCGTTTCTGGACTCTGACACTCCGACACCCGAACGCACTCTGGCCTCGAGTTTCACTCCGAAACTTCTTCACCCCAATTTCCCCCTCTCTTTCTCTCTCCCCACACATATAGAATCACGAAGCCCACAGAATCCAAAAATTATACATTTATATTTCTACCCAGAAATGAACATTCTTCAGGCTTTAAAAATGTCAATAAAAACGTTAATACAACCATTTCACACTAACTTTAAAGATTTTCTCCATTTAAAATGTTCCGATCGATATTTTCCATTGTAAACGGGAAAGCCCGAGAAAGAAATAGAGTGAACGAAAGATAGAGTTCGCGTGAGAACCTCGAGGGAATTGATTCGTTATCGCGCATTGCGCCAAACCATCGGCTCTCTCTATCCTGCTACCGTCGGACTCTGCACAGCACTCGTCGAAAAAGAGTCGAAAGTCGATTCGTTATCCGTCGCTGCATCTCGGAAACGGTAGATATAGCCTCTGTCAGCTTTCGCACGTTCGTAGATATACCTCGGAATCCAGCTTGATTCTTTGTCCCGTGTGGAAACGTCCCAGCAGCCTCCCTGAACGAGACTATCTGCAATGTTGCCTGCAGCTTCAGCCGCTGCCGCTGATGCGGTCCATTGGATCGCTATGAGCCCCTTTACCGACGATGTTAATTCAATTTTCCATGGCTATGCGCAGCTATAAAAGCGACGAAACATTGGAAAACCGTTGGAATTAGCATGGGAAAAATATTGTTTTCCTTTATTAGCATCGACCATTGTTTTCCTTTTTTAGCAGCCGGCAGTGGAGCTCCCTTGCGACCAGTTTTTATTACATTTTTTTTAAACGTTTTCGAAATGATTTCTCTGGGGTAAATTCGAATCTCCGCAGAAACGATCTGAAATTCCATCGAGCACTTCAAACAACTACAATAAATAGGTTATTTTTCTTATTAAAAATATATTGTAACGAATATCGTACGCTGTATAGGAAAGACGATTCTCCTCGGTAAGTGGCCATGAAGAACCGCTCGGACAGCAGGACATTTGACGGACGAACAAACGATCGACTTCACGGCGATCGTAAATTTGACAGTCAGTCTGTTTCGGGACTTTACGTGACGTTACGAAATATCGTTCGAGATAATAAACATTTCGCATATGGTTCTTTTTTATAATACACAGCGTCTTTTCATTCCGCGAATACGTTACAATATATATGTCTAAAATGTTCGACACTTAACAAAAATTCACTTCCTACCCGTTTCAGTCAGAATTTCAAAAAATGACGAAATTGCGTTTTAAAAAACTGTGAATTCGATAGCGTACCATGAGAAAATTCCTCAAAATCGGTTTCGCCGATCAGCGTTTCCACGAACATGATACACAGAGATCATCGTAGCCCGAATCGTATCGAGAAGGAAAACGCACCGTAACCCAGTGTACATTTGGCCCAGGCCAAATGGCAACGTTCCAAAAATATTCTGATGAATAGATCGCATGGCAGCGAAGATATAGAAAGGAAGAGCCCGTTGGACAGAGATCGAGGATAGATGCGGGCGCACACGTGGGAAAAAGTCGTTGAAATTTATGCTCTGTCAGCTCTGTGTGCGTTATTGTGTTGTCATTCTACCATGTTTGCTTTTACGATTACTCATTTTTCCCCCTAGACTTGACCTACCTCTGTAATTATTTTACGTGTGTGCGTTCTGTAAAGCGACAAACGGTTCTTTTTTTAAGTTCATATCTAGCGCGGAAAGATAAATTTGCTCAAAATGTAAAGCCGCACGGTCGCGATATAATTAACGCGTGTTGGTGATGAGCGGCTCAAATAAATTTATGGGACCTCATTGTCGCAACGTAATAGGCAGCTTTGTCCAGTACATCGCGTCCATTTAGTTTCCGCGCGGGAATGAGGACGGAGACAAATTCGCGAATGTCCGAACAAAACGAGATTTGCCGGGGAGATCGAGGAAGTAAAGCTTGGAGCGGGTTACAGAAAGAGTAATTTTCTTAAAACGTCGATCGGATCGGCGAGAGGAGAGAGGAGAACGGGGTTTTCGGATGATAGCACTTTTGTTGGAAAGGAGAGACCACCGACCATTGAAAATCGGTGTAGTCACGATCGTTCCTGAAGATATCGGAAGGATTTCCAACTCCGCAGCCAGGCCCCGCTATCCCCGGAAGACGAACCTCATTATTCGCCGGACACGAATCGTTCGCTCCGTCGACGGTAGTCCACGGAGCCCGCGTACATCTGGATTCAATCTCGAATGCGCGATCGCGAATCGAAGAAAATGAGGAATGAACGGGAAAAGTCGGTGTTCCCTGTCCCCGACGATTTTCAATCATCCTCGAGATGAACGTGACGACGAGGGGATCGACGATAGATCGAGTATTAAAATAATAACGATCGTCGCAGAGGCACTCGCGAAATCTTGAGTTCTCGATTGAGAGGATCGCGAGGTAGAATTATTTTTCAGATATGGATATTATCCGTCCTGCAACGGCGAATCGCGAACCATATAGCAGAATTGAAAAAGTGACAGAACGGCCGCAATGAACGAGAGTTTAATGTTTACAATTTGTCAATAAAGTATTTAAATACTCACATGGTTTATTCTTTCACAAAAGTCGATAAGACGATACAATTTGTTTCACATATAACACATATTTCACGTATAACTTGAATAATCATCCGCATAGTTAAAATATACTTGAGACTTTACTATTGCGCGTGAAGACTCAGTCGTCACTGAAAAGCCGAACGAACTATGAACTATGAACGAGGACTTCCAGGTGGACTGTCTTCGAAGTATAATTGCCCAGCCTGACCTCGCACATAAAGTGGTTCGAAGTTAACTGACTGGCTGACTGATCGACTGACACCCTCTAGGCGTTTTGCTCGACTTATATACTAAATCATAACTAAGGGTGGCAATGGAGTGACCAAGGATTATTCGTGTTCGCCCAAGACACACCTGGTGTTCCCACAAGGTTAAATTGAGGGCGCAAGTTTCGACACCACGAATTCCGTGGCGATCGAAACTTAAGGTGTAAGGTTTTATTATCGCATGTTGTTCTCGGTTTTTCCTAAAACTAATCGCGGTCTATCGTAGAATTTCGGTGTAGGAATTCACCTTTCGTGACTATTAGCTGTTACCGAGTCTAATTACAATGAGGTGACGTATTCTTCCCATCGTGAATATGTCTAATCTTTGTTTTTAGTTCAGTAAGAGCTCAGATATAATAATATAATGAATCATATTATTATATCATTTTTTAAAATGAAATCTACGGGAGACGTTACATTTGATTCGAAACGAAATGACACCCTCTAGGCGTTTTACTCGTCTTATATACTAAATCATAATTAAGGGTGGCAATGGAGTGACCAAGGATTATTCATGCTCGCCCAAGACACACCTGGCGTTCCCATAAGGTTAAACTAAGGGCGCAAGTTTCGATACCTCGAGTGCCGTGACGAACAAAACTTAAGTTGTGAGGTTTTTTTTCCATGTATTCCCTGTCTCCGACGATTTTCAATCATCGTCGAGACGAACGTGACGACAAGGTGATCGACGATAGATCGTGTATTAAAATAATAACGATCGTCATGTTACGTTCAGACCTGCGAATGGTGAGTTCGTTCGGTGAGAACCATAAACATAGAATAGTCTCACTTTTGAGTCAAGGCGTTAGCCCTTTACTCGGGGACGGAGACCTCGCCGTACTGCCGTGATAAAGGAAAATGACGTATAGAGGTATTGAGCCCCCTGAGAGATGATCAGAAAGGGCGGAGTGCATGCAAATAAATGTTCGAAATAATTCGTTGGTTGGAATACTCACAATACGTATATATATTGAATAGTGTTGTCGAAAATACAGTATGTTAGAAAAGAGCCACCTTGCTCAACTATTATTTTAATCGAAGTACTCTGTCTCGCAAGGCTAGAGGTTTTAATAAGAGCCTTGCGCGCTCTGCGTAGATTCGTTGAAGATGCAGCAGGTTGGTCGGTCGAAGAATAACTGATTTGATCCAGAAAATCGTGGCCTATTTATACTAGATCTGCTCCTATGCTTATTAATGTTAGAAGAGGCTAGCAGTATAATGCTAGACAAAAGATAGGTTCTAAATGTGCGAAAGGAAGAAAGAGCGTTTAAATTGGAGAGAAGTTGACATTCGGAATTCGGGGATGAGAAATTTATAATACCCGTAGAATTAACAGATGTGAGAAAAGAGGCGTTGTCATCATAATGTAGAACGATTCGCAAAGGTGAAAATATATTGGAATCTTGACTGTGATATATTTTATGGTTGACGTTAATTAGTGTGTAGGAAGCTCGAGTGGAAGGCCGAAAGACATAGAAGAACGGGTGTTTAGGCTTTAGTCATAGAAAATGTCTTCGGGTGAAGTTATCGCCTTTTAAAGTGGAGTGTGAAAGATTTTTATGTGAGAGCGGTGACAGAAAAGGGAAAATGATCTGACTCGGAAGAAGTCGTAAATTCTTACAGGCAAGGGCCGGTACGGCAGAGCGCAGTAGAGAAAGAGTGGGAGTGACAGTGAGACGGATACATGAGGCGTACGTCTATACTTTTAATGCCTATCGTTGAGGCTTACATTAGGTTAATTATTAATTCAATTAATAGTATGGTTAACAATCTTATTGAAAATATGTTTTTAAGAATTTCGGGGAACGTAACAGTCGCAGAGGCACTCGCGAAATCTTGAGTTCTTGATTTGATGTATTGCGGGGTAGAATTATTTTTCAGATATGGATATTATCCGTCGTGCAGCGGTGAATCGCGAACGATATCGTAGAATTGAAAAGTCGACAGAACGACCGCATCGAACGAGAGCCTCATCTTTCGATAGCTAACGACACTCTCCATTAGCTCGGAATGCATGGTTTTTTTTGTTTTTTTTCGCGACACCGATATACGACGGAGAAATTAATTTATCGAGCGGGAAGGGGAGGGCGAAGGAGGCTTGCGAGTGAGGTCTGAGCGCGAGAGGACAGCTGGTTGAATGCCGGATGCGAAGTCCTACGGGCCTCGAGAGTCTTCATCCTCGAGAACGAGGGATGATGACTCTCTCTCAACCTCATTGTCAGTGCCAGAGATCAAGAGAGTCCTATCGGTCACCGAGAGCCGTCAGGAATAAATCGATGGTTCGAGTGCGAAGCATTATCACGAGTGTCATAGACAACAAAAACGAATATGGACGGAAACTCGACGACGGGCGGAGTAAAACTATGGAATAAAAAATAGGAACGAAGCGAATCTCAACTACGACTCTTACCCGGGTCGAAATTTTCGCGACATACATCGGGCCCTGATAAGGACCTGAGGAGGCCTGACAAGCTCCTGATAAAGATTTATCAGGGCTCGATGTAACGCTCGAAAATTTCTACTCGGGTATTGGAGTTATTAACGCGAATTCATTTTCGGAAAGACTTTGTGGTACAGATTATACAGAAAAATTGCGTATTCTTCGCTTACCTTGGAAGAGTTAATTTCATCGAGGTTCGAGAATTTCTTTTTCTTTTTTTAAGTTCTATCTCTGTCCGCGACCCACTTTCAGGACAAAGTTTGGCCACCCTTAACAAGAATTAGAAGCGTCGCCCTCTGAGAGCAAAGTAGGGAGGCACGGGTTAATACCGGACGGTGGGTAATACCCGCCAGGCTGATTTTAAATAATGGAGCAGTGACGTCAAGATCGGTCTTGATTTATCTTGTTCCGTGGATAAAATTAATAAAGAAAGATTGTGTCTACTTTAATCTTTTTACCTGATCAAGAAAAAATGTGTGGAGCCAATTATAGGTCAGCACTAATTTCAGATCTGGTAGACATACAAATTTTCACTAATATCATTTTCATCACTCGGTGCGGAAATGGCCACTTTTCCGCCCGCTTCGCGTGCGTAAAACCGCCATTTTCGCACCTTGTGATGAAAAATTTCGTACATCCCTCGTGCGAAACACTTTTTCGCCCTCGGGGAGTAATGTACTATTATATAATGATTTA
Source organism: Ichneumon xanthorius (assembly GCA_917499995.1). Classification (NCBI taxonomy): domain Eukaryota; kingdom Metazoa; phylum Arthropoda; class Insecta; order Hymenoptera; family Ichneumonidae; genus Ichneumon; species Ichneumon xanthorius. Next base: position 4,331,949 of record OU824202.1, on the reverse strand, counting down.
ATGAGTAGTAGTAATAGTAAAAGTGCATTTATTGACAATATCGTGTAGTTTAAACAATATTTTATACATCTCTATATGTAGTAGTTACAACGTTCAGATAGACATTGCCAATGGGCGATCAACCGGAGTCCTTCAGCCCCGATTCAATGAATTATTTGTTTCTACTCGTTAAGGTAAACGTACCAATGGCCGGACACTTAAGGGCGCAGTCCCAGTCCCTGGACATGCATGAAAAATCGTAATTCCATCTCTCTTGCACTCATGTCTTGTCCGGCCACTGGGACGTGTCCGGTCATTGGTACGTTTACCTTACTGCATGTACCCATGACATGATCGATCATTAGTTATTATTGTTTAATACTTGAAAATATGAGTGGTGGATTGACGCTAAAATGAGTTGTCAACAATGTAATAGCGTAAAACGCTAGCTAATCGATGTACGAAAGTTTGTAACCATTCAAGATCCTTTTTATTGAAACTGCACTCTATAACAAAGACATTAAGGTTTTCCCTTGGACGGCAGGTATATGCTTCCTTATAAAAAATAAAGTAAAAAAAGTTCCCTCTTATTCCAGCCCTCGGAGGGTCATGTTCTCTAAGCGCGAATAATTTACACCGACGTTTATATCGCCTGCCAAAAGGCTTTCCGGATCGGTTCTCGAATAACGAGAGGGAGAGAGGTAGATAAGCGACCCCACCGGTAGAGCCAGAACCCCCGTAGACGTTATGAAGGAGCCCTCAAAGATTTCCGTGTCAAAAGTTTGTCGATGAGGAGTGGGGGACGCGATAGAAAGAACGATATCTCTCCCCCTCTGACCCGCGCACTTGCGGTCTTCCTGGTATAAAGAAAATGATATCGCGAGAGGCTTTTCATCCCACTCTTTACGATGAAAAGCGGTCGCCAGCGAGAAGTGAAAAGGAGAGCTTCTCGAAAAGTGGCGAAACGCGGTGAGGTTAAAATTGTTGGGAACGATGGACGGGCGCACGAGTGAATGAGTGATGAAATAAAATACGAAGAGGAGACCGAGCTAGGCGAGAGAAAAAGAAACAGGGATGAATAGCCGAAGACCGAAGCAGTCAGCAGTTGGAGTCGCGAGAGTTCCGAGGCGTTCATTGAGTTTCGCTCAAAGTTGGTCCACCAAAGCAAAATGTTTATTTCCGGAATCAAAGCAAACCACCCGCGAAGATGGGAAGAAGAACCGGTGGGGAAGGGGGGGGGGGGGGTTTGGAAGAGCCCGGTGGGAACTGGATCAGCAGCAGGTGCTGCGTACACTGTGTGGGTTGGAACCAAACATTTTGATAGGACGACGAGAAGCTCGGGCTAAAGTGGTTTGGACGGGCATCGTTGCACACTGCGAATTACCATTGAGGGGTCGTGTGTGTGAGGATGGGTTTGCATCGCCGTGCTTCTGGCCCCGATCGAGAGGGGTTGGCTACGACGGGGGAGGACACCGGTATAACATCAATGTATGTACATTGCTCGACCATCCTGGCAACCTCTGCGCCCGCTATGATATCTGATCGTCGAGGACGAGCGGGGCGAGAGGTGGAATGGCTGTATTACCGTAACTCCGTAGGGTATATACAATCGGTACCCATATATAATTAGTATGTTGATATGGCACCTGCGAAATCTACACCGAGCAGGCTTATTCGATGCACGCGTAAATAAACGTGCAGCGATAAAAAAATATTTGTTTGATCGAATCGAATTTTGGTCCATTTGCTTGCCTACCGGCCAATCGTACTGTGTAAAACATATCTGATCTACCGTGGAGTCGCGGTGGATCTCGTTGTGTTTATCTTTCGGTAGATCTACACAACAAATCTAACGGGAGTCAATGGTAGATCGGATTTTTTTAGACGTGGAATGGTCCATTCACCAGCGGGACGAGCAAATTTCGTTTGATTGAAAAAAAGGTTGTTCATTGAAACAAATCTTTTCTGGTAGGGCAGCTATCGACTTCCAACTTCCGCTGGGGGATCCTCTGATTGTGACGCAGATGCGCGACTGTTCCTACTGTTGGATACCTTTGCGGAGGGGTTAACTTCCGTTATTGAGATTCTTCGAACTCTTTTCCGTCTACTCCGGAACATTTTACTTTCGTTCACGGGGAAACGTATGTAATTCTCTGTTGCTGTCTCGTTGAGTTTCATTGCGAATTTTATTTCCATTCTTTCCACTACGCTTTCTCCGAATGAATAGGCAATGAAATTTCCATCGATTCCGGCGAGCTTAAGGGAAGGACGGAATCTTAAAATAGAAATACACCTACGGTGTCGGGAGGATAACGGGAGCTGGTAGCGGTAGTACTACCCAGGTGAAATTTTAAAGCGTTCGCCACGGAAATTGACCTACATCGACGTATATCCACCTGGTCCAACGTATGTGCACAGACCCATTCAAAATAAAGATCAAAGCTGTTTCGAAAACTATTTCTTTTTTTATCATTCACAACAAAATGTACGCTACGAAATGCGTCGACACGAACCTCCGCCAATTGCCCTACCTTGTCAATTTTTTTCAATGTGCTACTGATTTTACTTTTAAAAAAATCTGAACATTTCCTTATAGGACGTGAATTAATTCGGTCATTATCTGCTTTGTAAATTACCAAAAAAAAAGAAGTGAAAAAGGACCAAGGGCAGCTTGCACCGAGGGGACTCCTGCCTACAATAAAAAAGTAGGTTCGATATTTCTTGCGAATGACCTCGTATACGTAGAAATAGAGACAAACCCAGCGCGGAGAGGGAGATCTACTCAATCCGTTCCGCCTTTTCCCTGTAACTTTTTTGTTCCCCCACATCCTCGCTACCGTCATTTGTTTTTTTTTTTGTTTTTCCTCTTTCCACATCCCAGCAGCCCCGAACACTTTTAGCTCGTTCGCTAATCCGATCGACTCGGCCACAAACGTTCCAGATAGTCAGAGTGTGCAAACTTCCAGCGTTCGCCACTGTAACCGCGGGGCGGTAATTCCTAATTGAATTCTAGAGCCTTTGCATCGTCGCAAATAAGCTAAAAAAAGGGGGGGAACGATGACGGAGGAGAAGAAGACGAAGAAGAAGCAACTAGCTGGCTAACGGATAGCGCAGACCGGCGATATTTTCGTGGAAAAAAATCTGGCGCGGAGTTTTCCCCGCCGAATAGGGGATACTGGGCGTCGAGGATGAGAAACGCTCGGGATATCGGGGAGAGTGGGAGCGAGAGAGCCCGAGCTGTGCCAGTGGCGGGCGGGAGTAATTGACGCCCGCGGCCATTCGATTACGAGGGAAAACGAGGCTGTAGGAGAGCTGTGTGCTTGATGCGATGGTTTGCTAGCGATGGTTTGCCGCGTAATATCCGAGCGGTAGAGCGACAGAGAAAACCGCGTCACCTGCTGCGCTCCACCAGATAACGATTTGTGTACTGCCAGTCAACGACTGGCATACTATACACAGACTCTCCGCACAGCTGCGGCCTATCCGCGGACTCAACACCCGATATTTAAATTTTCTCATTTTTAATCGAGTTGTTCTTTTGTATTTTATTTTTATTTTATTTTTTTACCATTCCTGCTCTTTTACTGCTGGGGAATTTCTGAATTTTTCGCTTTTTTTTTATAATGCACTCACTATCGTCCATCGGGACGAAAGAGACGGAGATATTGTTATTCGTTCACCGAGAAAATTACACGGGGGACATCAAACGAAAATCGACTGCGAAACCGTCATATCGAGGCGCAAGCAAACCAATTATCGATTATATTTTATCCGCTGTACGATTCGCCAACGAATAGAGATACAAGTGGGAACAAAAACACTCCGATATATGAAGAACTAATCTCGTTTGGCAGTAGAGAATTTTATTTTTTTCCCGATGGGATGTATGTCGATATATTTTGATATTTTTACTTTGTAAATGTCCCTGGTGCACAGGAGACGAGTGAAACGAGTTTCAAGTCGAGTATAAAAATGAACAAAAAACTTCGAAATATGTGAAACAAAGTTTAATTTCGATGTCGAGACTTCTTTCGAAAAATTTAATATACATCGTTTCAACTTTGTCGTTTGTTTCGTTTGCTTACCACTGTGCTGCACAAGGAGGATACGCACGTGTAATATGCCGTGCGGTCCTTTCATGCGTCGGACAGACCGAGAAAACACACGCTCGAGCGGAGATTAAAAATGTTCCTCCACAACGGGATTGGCCGTTGTGCGCCGCACGAGAGGATTTTCCGCATTCGTACGCTCGGCCGATTTTCTTATTCGAACTTGACGAATGAATGAACTCTCGTCGAAAACTATACCAGAGGTGGAAGCGAACAGCGGAGCGTGGGGGAGAGAATGCGACCTATATGGGCGTACGAACGATGAGAAATGAAAAAAGGAATTAAAAAAAGATGAAAAGAAAACATGCGATGAGAATTCGAAAAAGGGATGGAGGAGGTGGTGGGAGAACGAAAGCTCGCCGGACACGCTGCCCGGACCATGGGGTTAAACTTGCGTCAGCTCTCTCGTTCTCTTCTCCGCCCCGGATGGCTTTGCCATGGGACGAACCTGCGAGCAATTCGCTTTCGCGTTGTTCAGTATGTACAACGTATACGCAGCACAGCGTCGGAACCGGACGGAGTACGGGAGGACCCAACGCAATGAGAGAAACGCTGGAGAACGAGAGGGGGCGTAGAGGAGATAGAGATGTGTTCTATCGCAGGTCACGTGCCCGCCCAGCCTCGTTCCGTGTGCACAGTCCCGCTAACTGTAACAGAAGAAGAAACTTTCCGTGTCATATGCCCGCTGGTTATCACAACTTTGGCTTCGTGACGAAAATTTCACAGTCCCACCCCGCGCGGCTCTTATCGTTGTCTACATCGCTATATCCCGTATCCTGTGTTATCGCGATGGGAGGAAAATTAACGTCGAGGCTGCGGGACACCCTTGAGGTGCGATACAGTTTTATGTTTCAGCGGGGGGACTTTCAAATTGTTTCATGTTGTTACGATCCCCCAAGGTGGGACGACAAAGTTAGGCTTCGGACGGGACGGGCGATGGATCGGCGCAATTTTGTGGAATCGGATTAGCATTTTTTGATTCTCTTCCGGTAAAACCCGTGAGTTTGTCCCTCGGCACACACGGGCAGATGATATTTGTACACCGACGAAAAAAATCCCAACTCCGTTGATCGATTCCATTAACGGTTAGCGTCTCGAAACACTAAGAAACTAAAACGCGCCGAGCTGTAGCGATCCATCGCGAAACTCATATCTGCTCTCGACTGAATCCCGTCACCTCGACAAAAGCTATAGAAAATCCTTTTAACGATGACAGCTCTTCCTAACGAGAGCAACAGGCAGCGGCTTCCTAACAGGCTTTCAGAGAACCTCTCTGAAAGCCCGTGGAAGAGCCACGAACAATGCTGTCCTCTCGCAGCTGTCGAAGATGCAAAAAAAAAAGAAGAAGAAAGAAGGAAATATCAAACAACCTGCGAGAATATAACCCAAAGGAGATTGATTCCTTCCTCCGTTGCTAATGACTTCTCGTTATCGTTTCCTCAAAATCTGCAAGATCCGCCACATCCCTTCAGACTCTACGGCCGCTCTTTCACCCCCTCTCGCCTTTACTGGTTATCCAGTTACGACCGAAAATCTCTCTCGAGATTTTCTCCTCGTAGTAACGCAACTCGTGGAAATCCGGTAAACGAGACGAAGCAACGGGAGTGCGGTGCGATGCAGTTAGTACGTGATTCACCGGAGATATACAACGCTCCGGACTCCCTCCACACATTCTCATCTCTACCCCCTGTACACCCTTCCCTCTCTCCCGCGACTAAACCCCATTAGTTCGAAACTAAATTACTGCCCGCGGTCACCTAATACGGATTTGGTTAAAGTTCGTGAACCTCGTCACATCGCGCGACTATTTCACTCTTCCACGTCCCGGTCTGCGGGACTCTCCGGGAGTCTCGTTTCTCGAAGCTACACCAAAATTTCTACCGGGTCTGTTTATTTTCCTCTTTCTCATTCCACGGGTTTCGGTATTGCCGCTGCGTATCCATTTTAACCCCCTCCCCACACGCCGTCGAGTTTAGATTCCAATTCAAAGTTTACAAAGACGTAGATATTGCTATAGTGATATTGTATATAGTTATAGGCTTCATCGGGTTTTTGGCGAGTCAGAGTCCGCGCTATTATTTTGCCGATATATTCTCTTGCGGCTTCAGCAGCCTCCCCCCCCCCTACCCCCCGCCCATCACTGAAACTCCTCGAATATATTTATAAGTTATATAGAAAGTTATAGATCGTGCAGTGTACCACTTTTAGGTGGCCTATCTTATATAGTTATATATACAATATATTTATCTTAATTCTATACATATATATATATATATATATAGATCGTATGTATATATATTTTAAGAGTTAAAGATATTCGAGACGGCAACTTCGAAGGCTCCGCACGGTTTTAATATCCGTGGAATACCTTAGTTTGACAAGAGCCAGACCCCGATGGCCAAGCACTGGAGGATCTTCTTTTTCTTCTTCTTCTTCTTCGGGTTGCCTCCCCGTGAGCTTATCCTCGTCCTTGCAACTGGCTCAGTTCGAACCTTCCAAAACTTCGATATTAACCCCGTTGGTGAATTTGTCCCGGGGATCGATTCTCTCGAGTACAACGATGTAACACTATCGGTACGATACGTGAATCCTCTGCACGATGGCTAAACGGAAACTCTACCGGAGCGTTAGACGTTGGAAGCGTGTGTGTGTGTACGGTAAAGCCCTACCTTTGTCGAACACGAGGGAAGTTAGCTCAGCGCAACAAGAAAGACACTGTCGATACTCGATACCATAGCTCGAGGGACCTGTATGGTTACACCGTGCTATGGAGATTGATAAGAGGTATGCCCAACATCACAGGGGGATACCATGCCAGCTTTTCGCAAAAGTCGAGCTATAGTGACCTGTAGCACGCCAGTCAGATGAACAAGAGCTATTGTAGAAAAAGAAAAGATTCGATCGATTCTCCCGAAATTTAATAGAGATCATCGGGCGATCGTACTCTATCTGTGTGCAACTTTTTTCTCCGATAGCTAAAAAATTGTGACACATTTTTGATGAAATAAAAAATCACGTACCCCAAAAAGAACTGACAATTTTTTTATGGAATTTTGAAGAAACATTGACTATTAACCGCACAAGCTGCGTGGGACATTTCAGCTTGACGAATTATAGCGGTTTGAAGTTTTCGCTTCCGATTCACACACACACATATATATCCGGACATTTTTTTTTAATATGATTTTTCGATGTTTTCGAACATTCTGAACACGTTTTCATTAAAACCTCGATTTTTTTTTACCGAAACATGAAGCAAAATGAAAAAATATTTTAAACGAAATGCTTAATTGTGTAAATTACTAGATTAAAACAAATTAGAACTTAAACTGACTGATAGAGATCGTTGCGTGTGTTGAAAATCGGATGATATTTCCAATTGTTCGAAAAAATGATCGAGGGTTTCGTTAATATTTATTCTACTAGCATCGTGCCGACGTGTATCATCCGGAAGCTCATTACGTGCCGTCACTATTGTGAATTTATTATTATTATTTTTTAAATATTCATGAGCGATGCCCAAAAAATGAGTTTTCCATCACGACGACGTCGCGTGCGGTCTGCTTCGCCGGCCGCACTGTAAAGAGCCGCATTGTTTGTAATTTCCGTTTGGACGCACGCTCCCGTCCATTGTTATGACACGAAACAAGAGTGGTTTCGGCTCGAAGGGTTGGCAGAGTGCATTTCACGGATCGATACGGACGGTCCATGTACCTCTTTTTCTCATCGTTTCGCACGCACAAATTACGTCAACGACGAAGTTGACTTTATATGTACGTCACAAATAAAAAAAAAACTTTACAATCGAAAACGAAAAAAAAACATATTTTTTCCCGATTGCGCTAAAATAACCACATTCCTTGCGTGCAATACGGGCGGAAAATAGCCTATTATTGACTGATGATCATTATTAACATGTGCGCATGCGCGGTACAATTTCATTACTCCCTAGGGAGTAATAGGGCTCATTGGTCCCGCTGGAAGCTCTATTACTCCCGGGGGAGTAACGGTCATTGGCGAAGATGACGATTTTGCGACGCAAGAAATGTCGTTATTTTAACGAAATCGGAAACAAAATATCGTATGCGACAAGGGAGGAAGTACATTTTCACCTCGTGTGAATTTCTGCCCTCGCTTCGCTCGGGCATCAAACTTCACACTCGGTGAAAAAACGCACTTTCCTCCCTTGTGGCATAATATACTATTATATATTGTTTCGCGATTTCAACTTAGATTGCCGATCGGCAATCTTTGAATAGGTCGAAACTTGACAAAACTTAATCTGTTTTGTTTTTCATTCGGAAATGATTTATATAGGATATTTTTTCGGCCGGGCAAACAGAGACATTGTTACGAAAATCCGGCACATTTACATCTCTACCACTCACAAATCTACCGGATAACAATGCTACCGCATTAGAACGCTACGAAAATCTCTACCAGAATCCAAATAAAACTCTACCGGGATGTAAATAAAACTCTACAGGAATACAAGGCTACCGTCTAGCCTTATATTCCAGTAGAGTTTTATTTCCACTCCGGTAGAGTTTTATTTCCATTCCGGTAGAGTTTTATTTTGATTCTGGTAAAGTGTTTTAACTTTCTGGTAGAGAGTCTGGTAGAGCTTTAATACGGTAGAATTGTAATATGGTTGATGTTTTTTGGTAGAGTTGTTATCTGGTAGAGCTGTGAGTGGTAGGGATGTAAATGTGTTGAAAATCCGCATCATAATTACACCCAAAATGAAAGCAACGCAGTTTTTTACGCTCGACAAAAATTACCCTGTATACTCGAAGGGTTCATGACCCAATTTTTCTTTTATTCTTAATTTTCGTACACTTCGGTACGGTAATTGCATACAAGGCTCATCCAATCTATAGGGAGAAAGAGAGCATAGAAAAAATACGAAATGATGATAAGCGAAGCGTTGTCGCTATAGAAGCGAGAAAGTATAAGCTTTCGCGTAAATTAATTACTGCTGCCATTAACGTTTCTGCGATGGTGCAATTACGAAGCGCCGGAGTCGACTTTTAATACGCCAAACGCGTGTACCTAGTTATATCACCTTCTCTCGCTCTCTTTCTCGATACATTAGATCAAATTTGCTCGGCAAAGTTCGCTGCATCCTCCGCTCGCTCGTTGACTGAAAATTTCAACGATAGGCGAGGGAAAAGGTGGAGCGATTTCTTGACTTTACGATCAAAGATAACGAGTCTCCCCCGGAACGAAGGAAATTCATAATTACCTTTCGCGCGAAGAAATCTCGACCCAAAGTTAGGTAAATTTTGATTTTCAAATTTTTTTTTAACGTCAGTTTTTTTTCGTTTTCTATAGGGTAGACAGTGTGGTGAAAGAAATTTCGATCGACTCGATTGATACGCTCATTCAGAAGAATTATAATAGAGATTGGGGACTGCCGGGTCTGGAACGATGCCACTGCGCGAACGTCTGTCGGCTGTCAAATATTTCAATAAACGAGGAGCGGAGAACTCGCGATTCTCGTTCGAATTTGCTGTACGTACACATATCGCGGTTATATGTGCCATGTACCTATGTAATACGAGCTTTTATGTACAGAGAAACGCGGTGAATATAGATATAACATATAGCGAACGAGAAGCCACGGAACGGTCGCGCGGGCTGCGGGTGATTGTACTACCACCTTTATCAATTCGATCAATCGGTTCCGCGTCTCGACTCTCTTTGATAATATCTCGCTAAAACACCTCTGACTTCTGCGCTTATCAACCCCATTGTATATACTACATTATGAAGCGTACTTCGATTTAGGGGATTGAAAAAATATACATATATATATATATATATATATATATATATGTATATATATATATATATATATATTATTACGTTAGAAATAATTTTAAGAAAATAATACAGGGTAAAAGTGGGGAATATCGCCCGGTCCATATATCATTGATTTACGTGTTAATCGAGGTGGGCCATATTCACCACTTTTGCCCTAATCTCATTAGTGTGGACAAATAAACTTTTTATAGAATTTTAATGACTAAAGAGAGGCAACAAAATACTTCAAATTCTTAATACAAAAAATTACTCTATCCCCCAAACAGCTCGACGATAAATTACAAAAATGTTATCTCATACTCAGTTGTTTATCATACAGTTTTGAGAACGATTCAGAATTTTTTTCATCCTATTTTCTTCGATTTTTTTTCTTACTTTCTTCGGATATTACCGTTATTTGGGAAAGTAAGAGTATATCGAATGAAATTTTACCTCCGATCGATGTATAAAATTCCGCTTCGAGGAATATAATTTTGACCATTATTATTATTATTATTATTCCCTTCCAGCCCCGAACTACAAGGACAGCGTGATTTTGTTAATGCATTTTTAAAAATCGACTCGTCCAATATTCGCGCAACTATGGGATTCGAACGTATCGATAACAATTGTCCCGGAGCGTGTTCGCTTTCACGCTCGAGAATACTGTCCGACAGCATACGGAGGGTAACCACTGTGCGGAGCATAGCGTACGCTCTCGGTAGCGAGGCTCGCTGGCTGACCACGTACGGCATTTCTCCTAGCCTGTGCGCTATAGCGGTGAGCATTCGACGGCTTCATGGGCCAGTAGAACGTACCGAGTGAGGTCAGCCATCCCAGAGGTTTGAAGTCTCTCGTAGCGGCTGACCGTACAAGCTCCTCTATCACTTCCTCCTGCCCTCGAAATCTCGTACTTCATCAGCGCAAACGCCGAAATTGAACCATAAGTACACTATTCCGAGAGCAACTATAACGCGGATGCATGCTAAAAAAAATGCACTAAAATCTATCAAATGTTTTCTCCAATATTCGCCATACACTATTGTTTTGGTACCAGAATATAATTTAGTAACCTCGACTTTTTTTTGCAAACGCAATTCGTTCGAACTATTAAAGTCAATTTTATTTAAATAAACTATATCCCCGCACTAAAAAAATGTTTGATGGCGACCGTTCGAAAAAACGTGCAATTTATTTTAGTCACCTTTAAAGTGCATAATTTAAACCCCCACAATTTCAGCGTCCATCAGTGAGATAGATTGTATTTTTATTTCCATGTATGGTTTCTTCAACCTTTTACATTACCCTTGATCTTCTTAATGCTCCAATGTCATTTAGCGCATCAGTCGAGATATTGTTTAATAAAAAAATCGTGATGAAACTTCTTTAATAAAAATAAGTAGCTATAAACGGTGCAACTGATCTTTTGTTTCACCCCGTTACAAAAGTAATTTCTACCTCATTATAGGAATTCAAATTAAGTCAGACCTATATTGAGTCCAAAACTTAAAAAAAAAAAAAAAAAAAAAAAAAAAATCAAAAGTGACTTGACCAAGGACCTTTTATTAGACTGTCACCCTATGCATGCTCCATCGCTCCACTTCCGTATGAAAAAGTTTATTGAATAGACAGACCACTTGCCCGACGTGCTGTTCTCCCGTACTCTCGGCGCGTTTGATACCGCGAATCTCTTGGCACTTGTGCACTCGAGTCAGGGGTCGCCGGAGCTCGGAGGGTTTACCCACTTGGCGGAGTTAAGTGAGGCGTGGCGAAGGCAAGTCGAGAGAGAGCGAGAGTGCGAGAAATCGGGAGAAAGACACCGGAGAGCAAAGCACCTTCAAGAAAGGACAGGAGGAGAGAGGTCTCGGGTCGAGCCACCGGCTCTCGAAGCCGTAACACGTTTTCGGCATTTCTCCGCCTGGGATCAGACACTTGTGCTCCTCTAACCGTTCGAACCACCGCGGTGGCGATGGTACCAGCGGCGGCATCAAACTTCTAAGCCCTCCCTCGCGCTATCCCACGTAGCACTGCATAGATAGAGATTCCGATCCGATGAGCTGAGCCCGTTGGATTACATAGTGGGATTTACACTCTCGAATCTTTGGGTTGAAAGAGAAAAAAAATCTATGTGGTTATCCGGACCGAATCTCCATTTCTCACTTGCGCGTCGAGGACAGTCCGATGCGAGGTCGGATAATCGTTATTTCTCAATTGAAAAGTAACACCTCGTGCGTTCACTACAATTTGGCGGAACGATTCGCCGAAAAGAGAGGGGAGCGAGTGGCGCAGCCTGTGAGCTTTGACGGCAACCGAATGAGAGGATGAGAGCGAGATCTCTTTCATCTCGACGCTATTAAAGTTAACAGTGCGGTTTATGGAGAACCCGCTGTGCAGGTTCTATTGAAATCTCGCGAAATATGGGAACGGCGACGTCTCGGCCCGGCGAGGTTCACCGAGCCCGAGAAGAAAAGAAGCTTAAAAAATAAGATGAAGCCTCATAGCCGCGTTATTAAATTGATAAGATCGGGAAGCTCGGGGTCAAGACGCATTAAAAAAAATGTAGGTAAATATTTAGCGGACGAATGAGAAAATGGTGCGGCAGCCATTTTTGCTTAAGCGACTTTGGGACGAGGAAGAGATCTCTTGATCTCGATCAACGATGGAATTGAATAATATCTAGTCGCCATAGGAATAAAAATATTCATAAAAATAGTATAGATGATTTTTTTAATGTTGAAAATTTTCAAAAAATGTAACAAAAATGATAATGTTCATAAAAATTGAAAAAAAGAAAATTCATAAGGAACACCTAGCTACGAAAAATTCAGACTGCTGACGACGTAAACCAATAAATCCGTCGGACAGAAATTTGCACGAAACAATTCAATTTTTAGCCATTTTGTCAATCGAATAATTTTCGATTTTGTTTCACAAGAATTGTTTCTAAATAATAGTTTTTCGAAAGTAAGGAGTTGTTATCCTCAAAATAGTTAAATAATTTTAGGTTTACAAAAATATTTTTTAACACCCCCCCCCCCCCCTCTCTCCGCCCACCCTTCAGTAATTCAGTTTTTTAAGCCACATATCAATGACGAAGACCTCGTCGTACGAATTTCAACTAAACAAAAGCAAAAGACCGTTCGAACATTCAAATATCGAGGATATAATTTTTTTTTTCTTCTTACCATGTTTGTTGTATGCAGCGTAATGAGGATGATGAGCATGTTGGCCACCACCGATTTCGTTATCCTCCTCACCCACGTGCATCTTCATGCGAATTCTCGCTTCCAGCAAACCCGGAAGCTGCGACGTCCTCCTCTCCCCCGGTTTTCCTGTAGGACCGTTGAAACCAACAATAAAATCACACACGTTTCCCACCTCGACGGTAGGTAGAGTATTCGGAAGTTGACGATGGGTTCGTACAATATTCGAACTTCCGAAAAAAATCCCAAATTAATTCTCAATCTAGTTTAATTTCTGTTCGCTTTTCTTCGTTGATTTTTCTTTTATCTTTTTTTCCTTTCTTTTTTTGCCACACAAACACGTAAGAACGATAACCGAGGCCACCGAGGGTGAACTGACAAAGGGACGCTGTGACTTAACTCGCCGACCGAGCTCTCGATCTATCGATCACCTCTCTATCTCGACGGATCTCCGTGTCCCTCTTTCTTCTTCGCGATGGAAAAAAATTCTCGATCGAGTAGTTCCCCTTTTTTTCTCTTCGCTCTGCCTTTTGTTTTTTTTTTATTCCTTCCTATCGCACCGTGTATAACAATATTCGTCGAGTTCGATACACTTCGAGGCAACCAATTTTTACGACACTTTGTGTTGTTTTTTTTCCTTTCTTTCTTTCGTCGAGCGAAAACGAAACTTGCGATATGTTTTGCGTTTCGTCGAAGAGGGTATTGTTGCCGGAACGCGCAATCGACGACCTGTGTGTACACACGCGCGGAGATCTCGGACTCTCTCCGGATACGTGCAACCAGTTGCGTCGGGTGTACGGTTGAGACTGAAGCGTCGGAAAGGTCGGCGTCGCTCGGCCGAAGGAACGGCGCCACCGTCGCTTCTGCTGTGTGTGCCGCTGGCTAACGCTTTCCCTGTCCCTAGGCTAGCCGATAGCGGCCCAGAGAACGCGCAGCGAAAAGCCCGGTACGTACCTGTGAGTATTACGTACGGGCTTTGGGTACCGGCTTACATACGTACATATATATATACGCCTCTGTCTATACATATATCGGAGAGAACGGATTTAGGTCTTGCGCGAGATACGGCTGAAATTCGATGATTATTATCAGCAAAAGTTTCGGGCGCGTCATATATATATATATATATATATGTATATACATGTAGTGAATCGAAAGTGTAAGGTACAAACGTCGAGATATTCGTTTAGCGAAAGATTATATAAGACTTGGCATGTAATAGGCGTAAAGTCATCGTATTTCACTCCTCGGGGTGTGAGGGCACTGACAAAACGCGTGAGATTTTCTTCAACAGTTTGTACGACCGAGAATACTACGAATGAGAATGTTTTAAGCGGGCAGCCGAGAGAGAGTGTCGTAATATATTCACGGGTGAGTGACACTTACGAGGATGCCCGGTTTCGCTGCCGGTATGACTGTGATTTAAAGCGCGGGATCTCGCGATCTACGACTAGCTTTGATATTATAATAACAAGTAGGCGAGGGTATTTGGCAACGGGGATGAATATATATTTCGGGTGGTAGGTGAAAATAAAGGGAATGATTGATCGGGGTATTAAGACGCAGTTATATCGGGAGGTGCGAAACGGGATACCGAAGGGTTTGCCGCATAGTGCAGCGAATATTGTGGGCTAAAAAGTACCGCGGATTTGAGAATAACATTAACGCAGGTATCTTTGCAGCCCTTTCTTCATTGAGGTGTTACTTTGCGTAGGATTTTTTTTCGTTCCCTTGTTTGTTACCGCAATGTAAAAAAGTTACCGCTATAGAAGACGATGATTTAAAGCTTTAAAATTAAAGTACCTGCACCGGTACGTTTGATTACACCATTTATTGTAGGTGAAAATAGAGGGAAATGATTGATCGGGGGATTAAGACGCAGTTCTATCCGGAGGTGCGAAACGGTATACCAAAAGGTTTGCCGCATACTGCAACGAATATTGTGGACCACAAAGTACCGCGGTTTTGAGAATACCATTACCGCAGGTATCTTTGCACCCGTTTCTTCATTGAGGTGTTACTTTGCGTATAATTTTTTTTTCGGTCTCTTGTTTGTTACCGCAAAGCAAAAAAGTTACCGCTATACAAGACGATGATTTTAAGCTTTAAAATTAAAGGACCTGCACCGTAATGTTCAATTACAACAATTTTTTTCTCCGGTTAGCGTGGAAAGCGACAACTTTGACTAACGTCACAGCGTCCCGTAGACACAGAGAGGAACGACAATTAGTAATCATTATCATTAGTAGCAGAGTGGGCGCGTGGGCCGGTAGTTACATGCACCAATGCGTATCTCGTTTGCAACGACGAGAGAAGACGGAGGTAAGGGGTGCTTCTGTGCTATCGTACGTAATGGCTGTCGTCTACGGCGAATTGGGGCGCCAAAGTTAAAGCTGGTCCAGAGTTGCACGTAGAACTACAGCTCTGAACAGACGCGAGTTTGCATACGGACGACAACGGGCTGATACTGGCCACACATTTTTTTTTATTGAGCAATCAAGATGAATATTGATTTATCTTAATCGAATTTCATATTTTTAGCTGGTCCAGAACAATTTTTATATCCGGTCCGTATTTTATATGACATTTGCGTTATAGTCCCAAATTTGAGCTAAAGTTCGAAGTTAAGTGGGAATTTTACTATCCTGTTTCAATTCAAGCTGGAATTTGATCTCAAGCAAGAAAATAAAGTTCCAAATTGATTTCAAACCTAGGTCTATAAAGTCGAATCTAATATATATGGGGGTTCCACATCAAATCAGCCACCTAAAAAAAGGCTCAGAACATTTCTACAAATCAAGATTAGTGGTTCCAAAAGATACTGTTGCAAAAAAAAAAAAAATCTGGCGGAATATGCCAAAATCTGTAATATCTCGGGACCGTTTAACCATATCGATAACTCTAAGAAACGAACATATGCGTTTTTGCACAGCCAACTGGAAAAAAATGTATTTATAAATAATTGTGTAATTTGAGACCACATTTTATCTCATCAATGAAAATATTTTTCATTACGGGAAGGACGTCCGATATCGTCATCGGAAAAATTGCCTCAAATTCTGCAAGTAAACGCAGAATTTTAAGTATTTTTTTTTTCATGGAATCCTCAAACGTTCATAAGCTCAGTTTGAATTTTTAAAAAATAAATATCCTTTTTTCGATGTCAGGACACTCATTATCAACAATATCAATTATTCCATCGTGTTCTGCGCACAGATGAATATTTTATTCTACGTTACAGCGTAAAAACGCATTGAAAGACGTTCGCAGTACGGGAAATACTAAAAAGCGATCTGCGGTCAGATAGATCCAGCGTGACGGGAAAAAAATTAATAAATAACTGGGATCACCGTCGTTAACGGGTACTTAGATGGTGGTGTTGCAGCACGATATATGACGATAATACAATCATATTCATGTCAATACCGTTCCATCCTCATCACAGAAAATATTACTGACAAATAATTGGTATAGAAGTCGGATAATTCCGGTAAATATCAGACGCTTCTTTTGCATCTTGACAAACCCATAATGTACACTCACAAAATATGAATATGAAACGTATTTCCGACAAAACACGGTTAAGCGAAGTTGAATCTTTGAAAATCGAATTGTAATGCATACTTATGTCACTTCCAGCATTAAATTTCTTGACATATAACTTTGCAGGAGTGAAGTGCATAAAAGTAAAAAATATTATACGCTCGATATAGTTAGAAATCAATCTTGAAGATATCGAAAGATTGCTATATCTACCAATATGAGTTCATCACGGAGTACTCGTTCGTAAAAAGGTTATAGCAACTTTTGAAAATCGTCGAGTTCCTTTTCGGAATAGTGTATTGATTTACCAGCTCACGACGGGTCAATCTTTATTTCGAAGTTTGACGCGTTTCTGTTTCGGACGAAACCTTCGCCGTGCTTTTCTGGAGAGCAGCCCCGCTGCAAGTGTTAATGAAAATGCCCTCCACATTTTCGCCATTCGACGTTAAACTATTCAATTGACCGATTCACTTATATAACATGACACGTATATATAACTGTACATAATTTTTTAAATGCCATAGTCGCGAAACAGATTAAAAAAAACAACAAAAATGGATAGAAAATATTAATTGGACATAAACAAAAAATGTTGACGTTAAATTGCTATAACATGCCGAAGATTGTGTTCTCTATAAATCAGGCTTTATCCAAACTATTGGTCTGTACGCAGAACTCGATGAAATAATTGATATTGCCGATAGTGAGTGCCCTGACATGGAAAAACCAATAAGGTAAAGGACCCAGTTTATGACACTTCTACCTAGGTCTCTCACATTAAGCGTGTAAAAGCATAAGGATAAACAAGGAGGACCAAGAGTCGCAGTGACCCCTCGAACGCGCGCTACCCATTGGCTGCATATCAAATGGTGGGGGGAGCCGACTATGCTAAAGGTACCCCTGTCACAAACTTGGTCCTGTACCTTATGTATTTGAAAAAAAAATCAAACTGCTATAACTTATGAACATTTGGGAATACCATGAAAAAAAGGCAAAATTCGACGATGACTTACAGAATTTGAGGGAATTTTCCCAATGATGATATTGGAAGTCCTTAAATAAATAAATAAATAAATATTTCGGCGGAAAAATTTCAAAAAAATTGACATTTGCTGTATCTATTAGAACCACTGAGACCGACTTTTAGAAATGTGTTGGACATTTTTTTTTGTGTGGTTGAAGTGATATGGAATGGCTCATATATGATAATTATAATTGAAATATATTATTTTTCCCTCCTGTGGCCGATGCACGTGACTGCCTCCTACACGTGTAAAGATGGAACTATAGTCCCTAGACTGTTCCACCGGGGGTAACAGTTAATTTCAATTAACGCAGCGAGCAAGAGCGAGAACATCGTTGGATTATGCATAGTTGAAGTTAACATCTTGGCTTTGCCTCTACCATCTCTTTCTCGGACTTTTCTCCTTCCACCCGCCTCCACATTCTCTTTGACGAAAGCCATGGACGTCACAAACGTTACGACACACACGCACATGCATATATTTTTTATATGCACAAGAGAAAAAAGCTGCGCGTGCTAAAAACGAACGGAAAAACATAAAGTGGAAGAAATGAAAATCTCCGAGAGCGTGTAGAGGATTTAATGCTCGTACTGTTTGCCTCTCGCGTTTCACTCGGAATATTTTCTCTTCCTTCGTATCCACGTAACTCCCTCACGCTCTCTCGCGCGGGTTCGAAAAAGCACATATTTTTTCGACGTAACGACATCAGCGGCGACACTTTGTGCATTGGGTATGTGTTTTTTTCTCCTTACTCGCGCGTGGCGCGTTATCACCTGAAAATTGTTTCGCCGTGTTAAGTACGAGGCGTCAGTTGCGGAGCGTATCGCGAACGACCGAACGCTGGATGGCGGGAGATGAAAACCAATGCTCCGGAATATCTTCCGGCGAAGCATGGATACATAAATCGATGGTACAGCTATGCCATACAGTTATATATCTATGCTACGAAAAAGTGTAGGTAAATGCGGGCGGGAGGAAAAGCGTGTATACCTTACTCTCCCATGAGAGTTTGCTCAGATATTTTACCGTATATTTCAAATATACGGGAGTACGCAGAAACCAATCCCCTACCGGTTCTCTGTGCTTCTTCTGGTACGCTATGCTCTCTTCCGATGCCACGCTGTAACTCGAATTATACCGTGAACCAGACTTATATTTACGTTCGATTTTTTTTTTCTTTACACGTAACTGTCAAGATTCATCCGTATAAACATCTATGCAAATACGTCTATCTGTCAGTATAAATAAACAAAAACTATATATATATATATATATATATATATACTAAAATTGTAACTATCCGAATATACAAATA
Organism: Ichneumon xanthorius; assembly: GCA_917499995.1. Taxonomy (NCBI): domain Eukaryota; kingdom Metazoa; phylum Arthropoda; class Insecta; order Hymenoptera; family Ichneumonidae; genus Ichneumon; species Ichneumon xanthorius. The sequence goes on along the minus strand of OU824202.1, from coordinate 4,312,970 downwards.
AACGTCATGGAAGTAAATTTTTTGTTGTTGTTTAAATATCCAATAATTTGAAGGGAGATGCGAAAACACGAAAAATCTATAAAAATAATTTTTTATTCTTAATAAAATCCTCGGAAATGGCAATACCGAAAAAGCTTAGAGAAATATAGACCTTGAATAGCGAGAAAAAAATCATAATTTTTTAATAAAACTATATATTTTACTCGGTGTAAAGAAAATAAAATAAAAGGAGTAGCACAGATGTTAATACTGGTCCATGGGAGAGAGGGTTCGTTTCGCAAGAAGCTTTACTGCGAATAGGACAGAGGAAATGCGCCCGAGCCGTCCCTACATCCTGGCCTCTCGGATAAGAGTCGCGCCGCCTCCGCTCCGGAGTTGCGCCGGTTATTAAATGCTCGTGGCTAATGCCACCGTGCTCCCGGCGAGGAATATCGCGGAGAAAAGCCATAGATAACGTCGGGGATTAAGCGATGCTAAGTATCGATTAAAGCACAGAGATATCTCCGGCTGCCGAAGGAAATTTGTTCTGCGCCCTCCGCCACGGCGTACACACACGTGTAACGGCTAATCGGTTCATAGTACGTCGCGCATCGCTCACGATAAAAGTCATTAGCTTCGCCCGGAATATCGCACATGACGAGCGAGGATCTAAAAACGTGTAAAAAAAAAAAGTGTTGAAGTAAAAAATTATATCTATGAGCCAAGATCGCTGTGTGGATCTTGGGCGATTACTTTTATACGAGTTACAGAGAAGTTTTCTTGCGGGCAGTATATGGGCAGCTCGTAGGACACGAGCATGACGATGTCGTGATCCATAGTTCGTCGCAGCTCGGTCCGAACGAGCAAAGTTTCTCTATTATAGCTAGAATAATAGAAGATCCGAATAATAACTATGGTAACGCTTTGCTTTACAGCGTCGGAGTCGTATATTGCCCGCGGGGGAGGATCTTGTACTCGTTACTTTACTCGTAATATCCGCTTTCACATAAAATCTACAGTGGCGAAAGAATAAGCCGGCCGAGGAAGGAGAATGTAGATCCTCGGAAAGAGAATAGGATCTTACGGAGGAAATTGAATGGACGAGTCGAGCTTTAATCTTGCGAATGGTAAACGTTACGTAACGCAGTTTTGTCTCTAATTCCTGTGCTTCGCTACTCGGGGATGAGACCGAGGCGTGACTTCACAATGAATTAACACTTGGGCTTTTCCCGATTGCCATTTTCATGAGAATCTGGATTTATGGGATTCTGTTATGGGAAAAACATCGGTAAAACGGCAATCAAAAAATAAAAAATAAGAAATTGCATCTAGCGTCCAATATGGCGCGTCAAACCCAAACCCCAGGGAATAAAGAATCTCAGAGGAAAAAAAAAGTTGCCAGTTGAAATACTAGAGCGTTTCGGGTGGCTGATCTATCCGTAATGCAAGGCAAGTGATCCCGGGCGTTTTGCCACGCCGGGGTTGAAGTGTATTCCTTCCCGCTCCGTATTCGAGGGAATTCTCTGCAGGACAGCATTTTGAATAATGCAGATCGCGTTACCTCGATCGGGTGACGGGTATGGCATAAACGAGAGGGGGTGGAAGGGAAAGGGATACATCTGTGTGTCTGTGTATGTGGGAGCTTGAAGTACGATCCCTGCCGTTCGTGCTCGGTGTAAAATCCGTCCACGTATCTACCTATAAACGACCACAGTCTGTGAGGGCGAGTTTCTTCACTCACTCTATACGCGTATATATACGTAGATACCGCTACTGTGCGGTTTACAGTAGCGTCGAGTCTCGCGGTGCTTCTGGTCAGGGGTATGGTTGCGAGGCTTGCATGCCGCCTCGTCCCTGCTCCATATCCATCGGTCGGAACGGTCAATAAAATCGTTGGCCCGTAAATCATGGATTCGCGATAAATGGACGAGAACTCTGGATGTTATACACCCGGAGAAAACCGGTCGAGGAACCTTCTCGGTCCATTCTTTTATATATTACCTCTTCTGCATTTATAGTAAAACCAGTTTGAAGTTGGCCAATGCTAAGCGGCTTTGGCATTGCAGAAGCAAAGTATTAAATAGCTGCATACGTATCTATATAGTACACATATGTGAACATATATATAAATGTAACTTATCTATACAGGAGAGCAAAACGCTATTCCATAGTTCAAGCTATGAGTTCTGCGGTTTCGCTCGCTTCGCGTTTTGAAATAAATGTGACATACGTGTTTCCGGTTAATGACGAAACGCGAGTGGTACAGGTGGTACTCTCGGACCGATTTATGAGTCGGCCGTGCTACCGACGGCTCGCCGACGCCGCATCGTTAATATCCCTTGGCGAAACTGTTCGGGTAGCGCACCGGCATCATAGAATTTCACGTTCTGTTCGAACGCTCGGCTCGGCTCTCTCCCACTTTCTCTCTGTTCGAACGCTCGGCTCCGCTCTTTCTCCCTCTCTCTATATATCTATATCTCTATATCAATGGTGGAGCAACTGTGGCGTTCGATTTCTGTTATTTATTACTGAAACTTGAACGACGAGTGACACGTGACAATTTGCGGATTCGCGAGCTGCGAGAAACACAGCATTGACCGATGAATATATACGATTTACCGGAAGCGAATAGTCTACCTTAGGCCTGGAAGACCACACGTACGTTTGCACCGCCGCTTTCGCCGGGGCACTAATTCGCCGGGCAATAAAGGTTTTGGGCTTGTTTGTAGTGCCATCGATACGGTAGAGTGGAAGGAACATTACCGCCAAGGTCCCATCGCGATACACTGAATCGTTTATCGATTACAGGCTCTAGAAGCAAAATTCTCCGTCCTTAGCGTAGAAGACCAGAATACTTTTGCACCTTTGGTAGACTCACATAAATGACCTACCACGAGACTATCTTAGAACAGATTTTTTTTTTTTTGCAGGAGCATGTGTGATATTCTTGGGTTAAATTAGCTCGACCTCACGGTTCATCAGGCTCGAGAAAAATGTATGCAAAAAAAATAAATAAAAAAGTTGGTAATGTGAATAATGCTTAATTAGAGGTACTTTCACGTCTGGGTTAACGAGGATAGAAATAAAAGGCATCTTCGTCTATATGTGTGTGTCTGTGTTTGTTTGTGTATGTGTATGTGTGTCCCTGCTCATTTTGCCTTCAACATCTGTGTTCAACCGAGTGGCATTAACCAAAGCTTCTCTCTGCTTCTCGCTCTCCCTCTTTCTCTCTCTGTCCGGTCCCTCGTCCGCTCAAGCTTTTACCCTCGGTGCTATGGTACTCTTACCCTCTCTTCCTCTTTGCCCCGATCTAATTTCGACGGCGAGTCGCTCTCGGTGTGCCTTTGCCCCCGAACCAACCCCCCCCCCTGCCCTCCGCCCAACGGTGGCAAACGTTGCACGCAACAGTTTGCCCAACAGTTTTATAGTTATGTTATACTTGTGTTGGCGAAACTGGTTATGGGTTGCTTGTATGTCGCTTCCTCGTTTTATGTGCAAGCTTGTACAGCGTATCGAAACTAGTACAGTATGTCTGGCTTGTTTGCCAATATCCGGAAATATTATATGTTTGTCTATGATGTTTCGTCAACGTTAATGGTAGGGTCGACATTGCAACGAGCAGAGAGACACGAGACGCAGTAAAAATTGTTCTTCAGAGAAAATTTAAAAAAAATGTTTTTCCGTTCCTATGTAAATTAACGCTTCAGGTGCCAGGAACATCGAACGAGGACTTGGAGTTTGCCAGCAAACTTTATTCCGTTCGAATAATGAAATAATAAAAAAGGAAAATAATCGTATACAACTTAAAGCGATATTAAAAAATAATTTGTTTTATAGCACCGAACAAAAAATCGATAAAAACACATCCACGACGTTGTTTTAATTTTTGAAAAGCAACAACAGCCGGGTTTACGCTCGGTAAAACACTTCGCGTAGATAATGGCTCGAGGGTCATAGAAAAATTATAATTTTCCGGATATTTGAGCCATAAAACTGATGAGAAAGTAGTTATCCCGAGTACTTCTCTATATACTGTGAAACGCCGTGCAGTCTAGCAGCTGTCACGTTCGAGCGAGCAATGAAAATAAGAAAGAAAAATAAGAATCGCGGTCAAGCCGACAGGACGGTTTTTTTTTACGACCCGACGTCTCTTCACCCACCGCGTGTTCCTCGGCTATCTCCGCTACGCGCCTGCACCTTGGTGTTAGGGTAAACGGGCGTGTAAAATATTTATTGCTATACGGCGGAGCGTCACGACGGGGTTTTATGTTTCACGTCTCCCCGAGCAAAGAACAAATCACTATCCTATATGAGAAAGGATAACTATAAGCTTAATGCTGTTTAACGTTATCGTCTCCGCAATTAAAGTGGCATGGACTTCGACCATTTCAAGTTAAACAAAAAACCTGGTTTCATTTATTTTTATCACTAAAAAATAACCTATAAAAATCCTACGCGATTGTTTGTTAATAACGGTTAACAAATGTTTTTTCACGTAAAAATATTCCCAAATTAGAAAGTAAGAGATTGTAGGACAAGTTCCATTTTTTACGTTACGCTTTTATTATATCTATTATTATTAGAAATTGAAACGGCTTTTAACAATTGTTTATTCACGAATGAACGCGTGCGCCCATTAGCGACTACTCTGATCCGTCGACGAGTGGGAATCGTCTTCGTCGTGGAAGATTTGCGGTGGAGAAGGGAAGGTTCGCGAATTGTGCTCCTGCACTGTCTAACCGTGGAATTGCCTCGAAAACCTCGTCGCCCTGTATCCTTCTGCTCGGGGTGTTGCAAATTTTCGTAGCTGATTACGATAAGACGAGGAAACGGGAGGGAACGCTGGCAGACAGAATCGTATCGCGAATCAAGTCGCGTGAAAAGGGGCAAGCGAGAACAAGACTAAAGACACGGAGAGAGCTCGCAGAGTGCATTCTCCGCTAACGACCTGAACACCATGCTGCTTTGCGCAACGATATATATAATTATATATATATACAATTGTATATATGTATATATATATATATACAGCGTTAAAGGTTTAAGTATGTAAACGCTTACAACTAACGGGATAGGGAGTTTCTACCTCGCACAACATAGTGGAAGAAGATTCTGAACGGTAGAAATTTCTCTCCCCGGAGAATTGCGTAAAACACACGATCGAAATTAATCCTACTTCCCCCCGAAGGTAGAAGCTTATCGCTCAGAGTTTCCTCCACTTTCAATTATATTGTACGCACACGGGGGACTATACACACGCTCACTTTCTATATCCCATCCAGTTGTGTCTCTTGCAACAGCACTTCAGCCGCACGTTAAAAGGGTTCCAATCTTGAAGATTGTTCTCGAGGTTGCGACTCTTGATGGAAGAAGCCTCCCTCGCAAAGAGCGAGATAAGAGATAGCGGAAGCAGCATGGTACGAGAGGAAAAAAAAGATACCGCGAAGGAAAAATGGCATTATAGATAAATATGAAAAGTTTTTTAACTTCGAGGATCTCGGACCCGCGAGTGTTCTGGACCGTTCTCGTCGTCGTCAATTTCAAACTTTTATCCTGTGCTCCACTATTATTATCTTTAAGAAAAAAATACAAAATAAAAAATAAACATTTTATTACCCTCAACTTTGACCAAGTTTACACCCGACATGCCAGCTGTTCAAAAAGAGGATTGGATAAATGATTTTAAAAAATAACAAAACAAAACGAAACAAAAAGTCGGGTGTCACGTAATTCGATATTTACGCATACGATACGGATAATCGTTGCAATGGACTCAAATATAAAAAGGGGCACTCAAATATAGAAGGGTCGTATTTTGTAAATGGCTGGAGACCAATAAACGTTTACTTAATTGCATTTATTCCTATTTAAAACATTATTTATCCTATAATAGCTCTATAATTTTCTTTTTACATTTCAGAGTAATAGACTTTGGCAGGCCAAGGATTTTTAAAAAGTAGATTTAATTAAAGTAAATTTCATTTTTTTAAGGGATATGTGTAAACGCCACTGTTTCCGAAGTTTTCCGTGTACACAGAGTGTGGTATATCGCAGTCGACTAATACCAGAGTTACATAGACTGTGTCTGAAATCACCCCGCAGCGATTCCGGTACAGGGCTTTAACTCACCGGGCAAACCTTTGCAAAGTGTATAAAAAGATAGAGAGAGAATGTATAGAGAAATAGTCAGCGATGGAGCGAGATCAACGGGGTTAAACGAGTTTCCGAGTTTGTCGGCCAATGTTTTATTGCTCGCGGGTTTCGCGTTCTGGGTGCCCGCTCAGCTCGGCAAACAACACAGTTCGGGTTTACTTAGCGATGAACCGTGATCGCGCTTTCGCTGTCTTTCATCGTCCAGAAAGACGAAGTGGGATTTCAAAGACCTAAGGAATTTTAGAATTTTTCCCACGTTCTGCACTTTCTGACCCGTACCGAATTTCTCATGTATGGGATGGTATTACTTTATTGTACTTAACTAAAATCTCTATTGCCCTTTTTTAGTACATGGTCCTTTACTTAACTCCTGTGATATTATTATTAATTTTTTTTCCTTATTACGTTATAAAACTATAAAACTATTCGTTTAAGGCAAAGGCTCGCGGTGTATACGCGACCCCTCATTACGAATTTTTCATACCTCTGATAATTGAGTTTAGACGGTGCACTTGAAACAAAATTTCGTCAAAGAGAGCCGTAAATGAAACCATTTGAGGAAAGGAAGAAAAAAAAATTGAATTTTTGTAAGTTTTCCTCGGGTCCTCGACAGAGCGGTAGCAGCGAGGCGAGGCGTTTGGCCGTTCGTCTCGGGCGGAAGACGCGAAAGGAATTTACATAGTAATATGCGAGTAACGTATTACATAAGCGAAAGAGAAAAGCCTCTCTGTCTCTCCCTGGGAGAGGCTGTTACGGGAAAGAGAGTAAGAGATCCCATGGAGCGATATAGAATATATTTTCACCGAGGCCGTACCGGCAACCCACGGCACCCAAGATAACAATTATTTTAATGCTTTGGTACCTCCGGGAATTCACTTCTAGCGTGAGTAATGGATTAATCCAAGATTAAAATTCCAACTTGTTCCCTCGCGGAGAACCTCCCGCGGAGTGCTCAGAATTGTTGCGAATACCGTTTCGCCCTTATGCGTTTCACCGTTCCGATGGTAAGCCGCAGAAATGTCGTACAAAAACGGAGGAAAAATCGCGGTTTGGCCAAGCGATGCTTCCGTCTTCGCCGCCGAGTTAAATTCGAGCTATGTAGATATTTTTTTAACGCGAAACAGAAATAGAAGAAAAAACTCGAGACAGCCACTCGCCTCTTCGAAATAAACGGCAATGAATTTAGGCAATTTACCGGATCGCTGTCTGCGCTTCTCCAAAGGGCAGCACCAGCATCTCCAGCCTCCTTGGTCGATTTTTATTTACTCGGCTCCGCTTTCTCGACGTCGCAAACGCTCTCGAGTGGTACGAGGACGAAAAAAAAGCCGAATATTATACGAGAAAATTGCGCGAACCGAGAGCTTTTTTTTGCGACGTTACGGGCACTTGTTTCCGAAGAGCCCTCCCGACGCTTTTAACGAAGATTCGACGCGTAAACCGGGGGGAGGCCTCTAGAATTACGACGTCGGGGGGGAGCGATGAAACGGAGTTAAAAAGGGCAAGGGGTGGAATTTCGGAGCAAGGATATAACTCCGCGGTCGAGATAAATGTCTCTTTCTCGCCCGCAACTGGGTCGGGGAGGGAAGAATAAAATACCAAAAAGGCATAGAATATACACAGACACGCACACCGATATAATATAGATGTATACATATATATAGGTAGCATATACATACGTGTGTGCATATATACATGTGTATGTATGGATCAAATTTATGTGTGCAGGATGTGCGGAGTAACGGATGCAAGTCAAATGTACTTTTGCTCGGATGCCCCGGCGTAGCTCTATTGTTGAACTGTTCATCCTATGCTCACGTGTAAAGCGCTGAAATAATAATGTGAGCGATGGCTCCTGTTGGCCTGTCCGAATGTTGAAGGTACGGGAGCCCGAGAGCGAAATATCCGATGCGAAAAATCAACTGTACTTTTAGAAATTTGTTCTCCTTGTTTCAGCTATCCCCGAATACGTGGTGCGGCGTCGCCGACGCTAGTGCGGATGGTCCGATGGACTTGAAATATTTACGTTCGCTCCGGGTGTTTCTCGACACCAAAATTAGATTCAGCTACTATGTTCGGGCCGGTGGATCGGTTTTACGGTTGCGGAACTGTACCATCGGCGTATCTCTGCGGCTCTCAATTTCTTATATTTGTAAAGCCCTCCGCGCGTTTATGCAGCAATAATATTGTTGGGACGGTGAGACGAGAGATTGGTGGCTGCTTGCTGCACCGTGAGACCCGTGTATCGTACTGTCTAGCTCGATTCTGCACCCGGCAAACATCGGATATATCGAAAGCTCCTCTGTGCTTCCATAAGTCTTTAGCATCACTGAGAGAATATGGGGAATCCTTATGGATGTCATGATTCATACATTTTTGATCTTGACTCTTTGCCGTGAGAAACCGTTGCCCGATACTTTATGTAGGAGTTTCGTGATATCCTTCGTGATATCCTTCTTTACCGACGCTGTTGCGAATAGTGAAGGCGATTTAAGATTGTGCCCGATTGGAAACTGGCGAGGGACTTTCGAAGTAGAACTAATCCGATATTATTTTATTTATTTATTTTATTATTTTTTTACGTTGAAATATTTTTTTTTAGCACTAGAATTTGTGTAGGTCGGTATCGCCCAGGCCGACACTCGGACTCTGGCCGACGATTGGCTGTTAGTCGGCAGCAGCTTGGCAGCCGATGATCGGATCTCGACTAGTGTCCGGCATTGGCTAAACTGTCAATTGATAACCACTCCGACGTGGGGCTCGATAGTTGGCAAGACTCTGCCTACCAGAGCGAACCGACCCTGGCATGTCGTCGTAATAATGCGTGTTCGGCGATACTCTGGCCCAGTACCCGCTAGCGATGTTCAGCCAATGTTGAATACAAAATATTTATAAATAACGATTTTTTTTTTAATTTGCGCGTCTGTTGAACGCTTTTTCATTATTCCAAATTTCTTTATTAGTTTTTATCTATAGTACTGTAGTGTTGACAACGTAAGTTGCATCAACATTACCAATCAAAATGTGAATAAGAAAATGAAATAATAAAACTTAGATCATTTAAAGCAATTGGTAAGTTAATATTATAATAGATAGATATGCAGTACCTGTGCAGCTTACATATAAAATTCGAAATAAATCTCTTCAAGATGAGCATAGTCCAGTACGTAAGAGCGTCGACTGGTATTTCCGTCGTCACGGGTTCGAATCCCCATTACCGGCAAAAAAAATGATTCTGATGATTCCAATGTGTGAAGATAAAAAATCTACAAAATGCAATTGTAGAATGATATAAGAGCATTTAGGAGTAGCGCAAGGTCGATAAAAATATATTTTTATTGCTCACACCCAGAAAAAGAAAATTTGACGGCCACCGTTTATTAAGATTAAGTAAAATATTGATTTGATTAAAATAAATACTTATTTCATTTAAGTAACTATTTACTTAATTCAAATAAACATTTATTTAAATCAAATAACTATTTTACTTAATCTTAATAAACGGTGGCCGTCAAATACATTTTTTTCTGGGTGCATTAATCTTTTGTATTCAACGTTGGCTGGACATCGGCAACGAACATAGGGTCAACGTCGTTCGATAACATTGGGCATATGTTATTATCTCGACGTTAAAACTGGTCATTGGACCTACATTAGCGAGCAGAGTCGGATGTACTTTCTAATTCAGGCGGTCATAGTTGGTCCAATGTCAGCCCGGCTCTAAAACCGCACCTGGGCGTCAGTAAATTAACGCTAAATGGATTATGTATTTCGGGAACGAAGGCTACGAGCAGAAATCGCCAGTCGAGTAAAGTAGAAACTGTTCGTTTATCAACAAAGTGTGCTTTTTTATTACTGCCATATACGGTACTCGAAGGCATAATCTTTAATGATGACCCGAAAGACGCCCAAGCCTTTATTCTGCAATCCGGACTCAGGATTCAAGCTGCAGGGACGTTAAATAAAAAAAACCGAAATCCCAAGGAATAAAACCTTCGACAATATATTTCGTGCTACATCCGCTTCACCTCATCGCTCCCTCCCCTCTTCCACGGCATCCCCCTCGGGATGATCTTATCGAGAAACTACGTAGTGAAGAGAACGCGTCTCGAGAGCGAAGGAGTACGTTTTCAATAGAGCAATTTTCCAGGACGCGATCTATCGAGACACGAGCCGGAATATAGAGGGTGACAGAGGCTTCAGCTCGCGGTACACGCCGAGGAAAAATTCTACGGTTCCCGAGGAGATCCGCCATCGAGTGTAGTCGGCGGTGAACCACACGAGCGCAAGTAGCAGCAAACTCTTCGACACGAACCCCCGGCATGGTGTCTCGTCTCGCCTCGCTCGCTCGGCCGCGCCGGTGTGTAAAAGCACGGCCGGAGTGTACGACGAGAGTTTTTCCCGTGGAAAGAAATAAAACCCGGGTGGAGAAAGAGAAAAGGAGAAAACGCCGGGGTAACACGGGCAACTTGGCCAAGGGAACGAGAGCTTGCGGGCGCAGAGAGAGAGAGAGAGAGCCGAGGTGAAAACCAGACCGAGACGGTAGATGTGGATTTTCGCACCGAAGTACGACGACGACGAGGCTGCCGCTGGTGGATGGTTGACGGGAAAAGGTAAGACTGGGTTTTTCGTCGCGTGCATCCACTGCATCGTTTCTTTCGGTCCTCTCCACTACTTCGCTGGGGCGAATCTTTCCTTTGTCGTACAATCCTCGGTTGTGAGTCATGTATACAGTACGGCATACACAGTTCGAGTGTATAGAGGGAAGAAGCGTGCGGGCGCATTGGAAAGAGCTACGACGTCGCGGATCCACGGTGCATCACGTGCAGCTGCACGGGCAGCGGCAGGAACGAAGGGAAGAGCGGAGGAGAGGCGGACTCTGCACGCCGTTCCCGTTCACAGCTAGCGGTTTTTCCACCGCAACGAGTGTTTCCAACAGTTTATTCATCCAGGCGCTACCGCTGTCTCTAACTCTCTCCAATTGTTCTCGTTCCTTCTTTCTTCCTTCATGATTTCTGTTTTTCTATTTTTTTTTCCGTTGTTGTTTTGGTATTTTATTTTTTGTTTTATCTAGCTCTCTCACGCTCTTCCGGTCCGGGTTCGAGGGAAAAGATAAAATTACGCAGTGCGCAGCCAGTTTCACAGCCGAGCTTTCCATTTTCATCCGGGAGGCTCCCGCGTAACAACGATTTCATTTGTAAGGTCCTTCGGACAATGAACGAATCGTGGAACACTTTTTCATACCCGACGTAGCCTGCTCGTGGCACGTAATTTTTTGGTCTGACGTGTAACTTTTTTCATGTAGATCTGTTGTGTAATTTTTTTTTTCGTGCAGCTCTGTTGGAGAATTTTTTTTTTATCAACCTCATCGTGGATTTCAAAACTGTTCGGACCGGTGCACAGTGACCGTATCGTCGCGCTGTGTAAATTTGATATTTAATAAACTCATCGTTATTGGGAAACTTTACGATGTCGAGACGATCGTACGTTAACGAGCGGCTTCATAAACTCGTCAATCTATTATCTGCTCGCATCCATACCGAGTTCATCATTCGCTCGATTGATGGGTACGGTTTCGGAACGGAACGAAATTTTTTCCGTCGTCTACCTACGCACCGATTATTACCCTCGTCTCGCCGTTTAGAAATTAACGATCTGCGCGCCATATGTGGCTCTACAACATACTACAAGATACAGAGAGTCCGATAATCGTATATCGTAACAATAAAACATAGCAACGAACTTACTCACTTCAAAATAATATCTCGCGAAAGTAACTTACGACAAACGCATTTACGATGCATGTTACGGTGTCATGTTTGCTGGATATTATTTTGACATGGTACCGGTGTGTTTCCCCATCGGCGAAAGGGTTGTCGGGCCCGAGTTCTAACTAGTAACTACCCAGTGAACTCGGTCCAGTTAACGTTTTATTACGGCAGTATAGCATAGAAGTTGCACATAATGTGACAATGTCACTCCTGTGCCGTGTAGCGGGTATGCGGCATGGAAGTAATCTCAAATTTTCTGCGGGAAAGGGTTAAACGTCGACCGGTACGGTGGGGCTGTTGTTTCAGGGCCTCCAGGAGCGGGACGCGTTCGAGAAGCGCCCAGCCACATCCCAACCCCCCCCCCCCCCCCCCGCGGCAACATCCAGCATGCAAACCCTCGCCCTTCTCCACCTCGGATCCCGTATTCCGGTACAACCTCCTCATACCCGTAACTGTGTACGTTTATATCGCCGTCAACTGCAAGCTGTAAACCGCAAGATAGCCTGGCGGATACGGGTGCACGAAGGGGGTCAGTTGCGTCCGTGCATCAGAGCTTTGCGTATTATATGCCGCCCTTGCCACGGTCGGCTGCTTCTGCCGCCGTAACTATACTGTGACGTGTATTACGGAGATTTCGAAGTACCCGTGTCCGACGGGAAACTATAAAACCCGAGGAACGCCCCGCGAAATGCATCCACGGAGACTTGTACACAAGGGACATATCGAAGCCTACTCGCGACACGAGAAACGTCGATTATGGAATTTCAATGGCCGGGGTTCGCGCTTATATAGGGAAAATTTATCGCATCCTGTTTCTGTTTATTGTCTGCAGATTTTAGCTTTTCTTTTCTTTTCTTTTTTATGCTTTTGTGAGAAGAAAATCTACCGGATCGTCTCATTTTAAGTTTTCTTTCCGTCTTCGTGGGAAAATGTTTTATTGATTTATGTTTTCGTAATTTTTTTTCAGCATCGTGAAAACGGTGATTGTTCGATTGGTTTATACGATAATTTTTTATTTACGATTTAGTAAGAACGGAATTGATATTATTGTTATTTTCTAGATATATATCCGATGTATTGAATTTCTTTTTGTATATCGATTTTTGCTCGAAGCATTAGCATAACGGCACGATCCGAATAAACAGCTGGGATTTTTGTATTCGTTGACGGTGCGACGTATGACCAATGACGTCACAACCCGGCGAATTCGATATTACTGGGAGGGCAGAGAAAGAGGGCGAAGGTAGCAGAAACGAGAGGACATTCGATTATCCGCTTCGGTGCGGAACCATTGTACGGATTTGCTGATAACCATATAAGGAACTGCTCCTTTCACCTCGCCCCTTAACTCTTCCGCTTGCCCGGACCGTCGCATCATCGGTGCGAGCCTCGCTCTCATGCTACGCGAGAAAAAAAAATAAAGAAAAACCCAAGTTGCATATCTACACAGCTTCTTTCGCACTGGAGGCAACGGTCGTTGGACGAGTGGATGAAAAATATTCAGTAACGAGATCTCTACTACGATCACAACCGTAGATCACAGACTGAGAAAAGGTACTAAAATTAATGACACTTTTTTCTTAGCCAATTGTTGCCATGTAATATTTTTTTGTTTTTTTTTTTTTTATAGAAATAAAATTGAATTTCTTGGTTCAAGCAAATCGTACGTTCGATAGAAAATGTTCAAGATAATTTTTTTCAAGACTATGCGATAACACATTTAAGAGATTCCGGTATATTTTTATTCCCGAGCGTTTGGACGTCAGCTTTTTAATAATGGAGGTCGGAGGATAATTTTATCGACAATCATTTTATCCGCGCAATTGGATATAAAAATAAAACTCTCGAACGTGACTGATAGAAGATGGCATCGGAATTTTGATTTTTCGATCACTGTCGACTATGTACGAGAAAAAATGGTCCCAAAAATTGAAGCCATCACTTTCGCTATCGTCCGACGATTTTCTTCGTAGTTTCGCATCGCCTTAATATATCGATGACACCTAGAACACCTGCTAACGCCGGTGATCGAGATGCCGCATCATACATCTTTCCCCTCGTGTCGAAATGTTAACGCTCCGATTTTCTTCTCGTCGCCTCGTCAGCCGAGCTTTTCAACCTATCGCTAAAACGTCAGTGCGGCACTCCGGAATTGCGACTAACAGGACCAACCACTATATTGACATTTTATTAAATATGCGATGTAAAGTGTATATAGTGACTGGAGACGTTGAGTAAATGCGCACCGCGTGACAGCACCGAGAATTGCTGCTGTATCGGAAAAGGGGTTTCGTGTATAAAAACCATGTCGGGTCTCTCGCACATTCGAATCACGCTTCAAGCGAACAGTTTCGTTGTGATTTTAGTTTTTTTTTTAACTTCCAATCAGAGAGTACGGAATCCTTTGAATTCGAAATGCCATTTGTGTAAATCAAAGGTTATTTCTCTTTGAAGAAAAAAAACGAAAATTTGCATGGAAATGTATGATGGAAAATATATTTTTTTAAAGCTGTTTTTACCCGAAAAAAATTGCAATAATTACACAATTGAAAGCGATGCAACGAGAGCCGAGACTTCTCGGCGCACTCTTCTCGGAACTACCAAATATACAAACTCCGGAGAGGGTCTCATGAGAGGCTGACGCAGGGCCCTAGTCGAAACAAGGGATCTTTGTCTATACAAAGGCGAGCTGATGTGACTCGGAGGGCTTCGTCGTCATCGATCGGGCGATCGATGGGCATTCTGGATCGAGACCTCGACTTGTGCAGTCGTACCTCCACACACCGAATATTATAAAACATATTGTACCAGACGTACTGAGATTTTCTGTAAAATATATATTCCGCAAGAATATTTCTAACACAATATTCGAATATGGGTTCGGAGTTATGCTTTTTTAAATTAATTTCTTTCTCAAAATATTTAAAAAAAATTATTTAAGTGCAGCTGGAAGAAAAAACACTGTCGCATCGGAAGAATCCCTGATCGATTTATTGCTGTTGAATATCGATTTTATTATTGTTATTATTACAACGTAATCTCCGATTGTCTCGAAAGCCACTTTCCGTGGTATTCGCGCTCCCCCTCACCGAGCTCGGGCTCCTCCAGAGACTCCGGAGGATTTACGGCTCTATATCTGCATTGGGATTAAGCCGAGCGTATCGCGATAATGAACGGGCAGTGCAGCGCACAGTTGGCTGTGCGCTTCGCGACCGAAATCCCCCACAGGCACGCTCAACAACAGCACCAACTTCCCGTTATGTCAAGACATTTCGAGTCCCGATACGAAGGTGCAAATCTCCTTCGTACAGCTCGGGAAAATCTCCCTCGATGAAATTCATTTTTTTATTTTGTAAAAAAAAAAAAATTTCTTCCAATTATTTATTATCGTGCATAAACGAAAATAAATTAGAAAAAGTCGAAAAAAAACCCGATAAATTAAACACCTATGTACCGAGAATTTTTAATTGATTTATGCTCGAGTGGAGAAGAGAAAATAAAAATAAAAATATATGTCGCGCTTAGCTCGGACGTTAATTACTGTGTCGCTAGCACGGGAATAGCGCGAAGAGCCAGTAGAGAGCGAAATAGATGCGGCGAATGGGAGGAACGGGACTGACCGGCAAAAAATGCCGAAGCTCCCGAGACTAGCGGAACGGAGCGAAGCGCTCGCGGGATAATGGAAAAATTATGTATGTGTGTGTGTGTGTGTCTGTGTGCCCAACGAATGGAAAAAAGCTTAAAATTTTATTCTCTTCGCGTTGAAGCTAAACATTTTGGAGGAGGAAAATATGTGTTTTTTTTTCGAAGATAACACAGTCGACATAGTATTCAAGCTATAAGGACGATTTTTTTAAGAGTACTCGATTCTTATATTCATGTATGGTCGTTGATGATGAGGCAAAAATTTTACGATAAAACAACTTGTGCTGTAAAACATCCCATCGAAGGGGTACAATTTGCGTCGGTCCTATCAACACGAAACCAATTATGTAATTATCGTTACACCAATTAATGTCCATTAGACAGTAGATTGGATTACCGTGCGAGCCGGTAACGGCGAGCGAGTGCGAATAGCGCTTGCCGAAAAACACCATTACCCGCAGATGGAGCGCGTAAACTGAACGAAAACCCATCGAATAATCGAGCCAAGCGTAAGGCCATTACGCGATAGAAAAGATAAAGAACAAAAAAAAAAGGTTAATCGACCTGCCGAACGGTATGAAATTTAATGCTTTGAGTTTTCCGTTCTTCGTATGATGACGAAAGAAGCTTGGCGAAAGTCGGAATAAAGTCTCGATACCGGAGGGTTCGTGGCACGTCGATAAAATCAATAGCCAATTTCCTCGTAGATAAATATGCTCCCGAATGCTAAAGTCGACGAGATAATGCGAGGAGGACATAAGACACATAACTGAGAGCTTTAGGATTGGGCAAGGGGAAATAAAAAGGTGGCCTGGACTATTCGACGCACGGAAATTTGCAACGTTGCAAGCTCGAATTGAGAAATTGGAATTGGGCTACAGTGTAGGGATTTTCTTATAGATGATAGATACATGAGGACGAATTGATTCGTCGTATGATGATGTAATTAAAAATTAAAGAGGGAAATTCTTATTTCCCTCTGTGGGAAATGTGGAAATTAACTTTCTCGACGCACACGACCTTGCATTATTATATAAGATTATATAATATTGCAACTTTTCGGGCACGAATTAAGAAATTGTGATAACCGACATCTCTCGGAATTATTTGTAGAAAGACGTCTACCATTTCTCAACGTGTGCCAAAGAGAGGAATAAGTCGTCTTACAGTAACGAAAATAACAAATAGAATCTAAAATAACAAAATGCCTTGAGAAAGCCCCCTTATCCGATACGTTACTATCGGTTCAGCGAAGAAAAGTCTGCCGTTCATACGTTCCAAAACTAAAAGAAAAAAAAAAAAAGATTAGCTTCACAAAGAAAATTCCATGGGAAAATGCATCTCGGGTGCAGCTTGTCGATGCCATAATACCGAGCTCTCGTCTACAATCCTTTGTGAAGCGAAAATCGATTAATTCCTCGCAAATAAAACGTCGATCAAAACAAAACAAAACAAGATAAAAAATTTTGAAAAGAAAAAATATTGATGAACGAGTCTCCCGACAAATCCTCCAAAGGGTATGTAGAATTATTGCGGGACACATATAGAGGGTAAAAATGTAATTTTACTGGGTGAAATCGTTCGGAATATTCGCCGGTCGAACGAGCGCGGACGGTGAGCCCAGGGAGTGAGAGAGTTATCAACGAGCTCAAGCCCCGTCTAAGCTCGTCCATCCGGAATAAGCTTTTACAGATTTGATGCTCATTTATCCGTAATCCAGTTATATCCAGTACTCGACTGGAGAAAATGAAGCGCCGAGCGAGAGTGAAAGAGATGAAGAGAAACAGAGAGAGACGGGAAAGCATTTGTCGCTCTCTCTTTCGCCAAGTAGTCGTTGGAAAATCTATTATATATATGCCTTCCAGAACCCCGAACGAAGGCAGTGTCGATTTTTCACCAGCTTCCACCGAGCCCCCCCGGATGGCTCGATTATCCCTCGTTAAATTTTTCACACGACTTAGAACCCTTTTTGTTTAATTTCATTCGGCATGAATTATTCCCCGAAGGGTTGTTCCCGGCAGTTTTTTTTCCGCAAGCTCTCTGGGCCCCAAGGAACCCCCCCCCCCCCCCCCGCCCCCGGCAAGAGAGGGAGTTAGAGCACGTAATGTACATATATAGACACGAGGGGCTCTCTTGAAATATTTAGAGAACTAGACGAGGCAAACGGGGAAGAGAAAGTGGTCGCTGATTTATTAGTACATCGGATGTACCAGGGCTATTTCGATCGACGAGCGTACTTATGCGAATCGATCGCATCGCTGAGTACCGTTGCACGATTTTTTGTTGTTGTTTTTTTCCTTCCCTACGTCACGTTCGCTTTAGTGGAAGTAAAAGAAGAGCAGCCTGGGTATGCAATCAGTAAATTGAAGGTGAAGTCAAATAAAACGAAACTATCTTGTTGAAAAAGATCGAACGACTTACGTTAAAGAAGTTATATTGTGTTCGATTTGAGGTAATCGAGTGTTACTACGAGGCACTGTGGCGCGTTAAACGGCTCGATTAATCATGGCGATGTTTGTTTCGCGTCTTCCAGACAAGTTGGTTCGACTATTTTTTTTATCTATGTTTCTTGGGTTAATATATCATTTTTTATAATACGGCGTTACGTTTATGCAACATCGTTAATTTGCAGGGTTAATGAATTAAGTTGTAATTAAATTTCCGTTGCGAATTTGGGTGAAGGTTATAAAACATGCCCATTGTCTCTATAATAGCCACACTGAGGATTGAATTTAATGATTGTGTTCTTTTTTGATAAAAAAATAAACGGTCAACGATAGGATTCTCAAATAGCACGGCTCATGAAAAATCTATAGCTGTAGAAAGAAGCGGAACACTACTATACTTTGCCTCCGGAATACTTTATTTTCTCCTGCCGTTTTTCCGGAGCGGTCTTCGACGTGTGCAATATTTAAGCAGGAAAAGGTTAAGTTTATCCCGTGTCATCATTTATTCACCCGAAGCGTGAAATATTTCGTTGCATCGGGGAGTAAAGCCGGGAGGAGCGAAGATATTCGCCTCGAGATCGTGCAAGAAGACAAGAAGGATGTAGACTATACATCTATCTGTACTTTCTTGTTGCGATCTCGATACACGGCTCCAAGAGGGTTGCACGGCAGTGGAAAGATTTAAGAGAAACATAGCTTGAACTCTCGTAATCGATATTTCGAATATTAACCTTGTAAGACGACCGCGCGTGGATCGACTGGTTTGCCGAAGAATTTAGCTTCCAACGCCTGCTATTCTTATACTATTTACTGTATCGACCTGAGACCTCGATAAACATGTTGCTTGCATCCTGTCGTATCGATGTCCCTCCAAGAGCCTTAAATCGATGAGAAACAAACTCGGTCGATAACAAAAACTGTAATCGATTTTTTTTTGTTTCTACAATTTTTAAGATATTTGGCTAAATGCAAATTATCAGAGTCTTCACCTAACAGTCGAGTAGACGCTAATAATTTGAACATCCACAAAAAATTAAGGTTTGGCAACCTTGAAATAAAAAACCTAGTTTACAGTTTTCATTGCCGACCGACCGTTCGAAAAATATTGGGTGCGGGACGAGTAACTCGTCAGTTAAGAGCATGTGAAACACTATGGAGTGCGAGAGAGATAGCATCAGTGGCGCTCTCGGCGGAGTGAGAGAGCTATACGCTAAGAACGTGTTTCACATGCTCTTAAGAGGCTGCAAACATATCTATTGTCTTCCACGGATGATAAAAAAAAATTGACGCTCCCTGGAACGAACAGAATACCCAATGATTTTTCTGTCTCGAAACTGGAGAATTCTTTTTCTTTCTTTTTTTCTCATTCGATGTCTATTTCACAGCTTATCTCTGTCCTCGGGATTATGAAGGCGTAAATGACAAGCTCGGAGCACGATCGATGAAAAGAAGAGAAAAGGATTTAATCGTAACAGGCCAGAGAAAGAGTTAGTTCTCGGCTTTCCTGGAAGATCTTTGAACAAATGCCCTCGCACCAGCGGCAATACATTTCTATCTCGGACATCAATTACCGTTCAGTGTATCGTGAGTACGTTGCAACGTCGTTTGTATCCTTTAGGAGGGTATCCGATATTGGCAGGGAGAGGCTATCCCGAGAGTGCAAGCTTCGATTACGCTACCCGGGGGAGCTGAAACTACGCCAAAGAGAAAGAGGGCTCATTTTCTTTTCTTTGCTCGGCACGCGAGATTCCAACATCTCACGCAGTGTGCGAACTCTCGAATAGTCTCCTACAACGGCCTCCGCGTAAAACACTGTTCGCACAATTTTTGCTTCCTCATATAGGAAGCTAAGTATCCGTAAAAAAAAAATCGAGATTTCAAAGTCAGAGTTCTTAAAACAGTTTAAAACGTCGAGAAATGCTATTTTTTTGCTGGTTATCGTATGTATGTGTGTGCGTGTGTGTGTGTGCGTGTGTGAAGTTGCATAGTTTAAAACGACTATAACTCGGAAACGGCTTGAGATAACGAGTCGAAATTTTGTACAATAGTAGAGTCGGAACTTCTCTTCCTTCGATGCAATTTTCATGAAGATTAGGCCTAGATCGAGATTATACTCGGGTTTAAAATGTTTGAAAAACGTGTGTGGTAGCTCTAACTAGCGTAAATTTTGAGCTATCGTCCAAAAGCTGCATACACATCTAATACTATGGTCAAAGACCTTTGGTGTTGAACTTGGCCGAAATCTATCCCAGCGGCCAGATTTTATGGACTTTGTAGTAGTAGTAGTGAATTTATTGACAGTACATAACATGGAACAGTTTTTGATACATAACAGAGTTAAATCACGTATATGCTGCCAATTGGCCATCGACAGAAGTCCTTAAGCCAGGAATTTATATTTTTTTGAAAAATGACTAAAACCAGTCTAATTCAAGTAAGTATGAAGGTATCAAATTGAGATTTGGTAATTGAATGGACTAACACTGTACAATGTTTGGTATTATATTTGGCGAAAATTGATGTTACCGTTTAAATTTTATGAGATTTGGACATTTTTTATTTTTTCGTAAAATTTGTAATTTACGTCCATCGAGAATTTCTGCATCAAATGTCGCTCTAGGAGTAAAATAATTTGGACATTCGTCATTAGTGGGGAAAAATACATAAGACATGGTCTCAAAACGACGAATTTCTCGAAATACAAATTGCAGTTAGCGATTTTCTACAATAAATTTTGTGGTAACTTTTGACCGTTTCAATTTTATGAGATGTAGACATTTTTTAACGTCACGAAAAAAGCTGCGAAGTAATTTGCACATGGTTTCCTCATTTCTTCCAATTTTGCCGATAGTTTCCTGTATGAGAAATGCGAAAATCGATCAGTGCACGTTCTCACAAAGAAAGCAGTGCGCAAAATTATAATAAATCAGGAAGCCATATGCACTTTAATTTGCAGCTTTTTTTCATGGTAAACATCGTCA
Source organism: Ichneumon xanthorius (assembly GCA_917499995.1). Taxonomy (NCBI): domain Eukaryota; kingdom Metazoa; phylum Arthropoda; class Insecta; order Hymenoptera; family Ichneumonidae; genus Ichneumon; species Ichneumon xanthorius. The sequence continues at coordinate 4,291,997 of OU824202.1, read as the reverse complement.
AATCATTCATTCGAGACTTTTATTATCGTGCGAGTAAAGGAATCGAAAGTTCAATCCCAGATTTTACGGACTGAAGAAAAAAAGTACATTACGATACTAGTGCGATAAAATGATCCGAAAGCGAGTGTTGCAATCACACTATCGTACAAAATTTTATTTTACAAGGTGTGGGTTTTACGCACGCGAAACGTGCTCAAAGCTGCCATTTTCGCACCCAGTGAAATAAAGTGTATCTTCTTTCCAGGTACGATTTTTTCTACGTTCCCTGGGTCAAAGGCGGCGATAAAGTTGTCTTTACTAGCAGGTTACGTGAAATACCGATAGAAATAACGCCGTCGATAAATTGTAACCTCCGCGGTTGGGTACTCACGTTTTCTCGTCCCACGACGCCGTGGTTCGAGATCTTCGTCGGACAAACACATCTCCTGAATATTGCCTCATTTCGAGCTTTCGGGGATACTTTGAAGTTTCGTTCTCGCAATCCAGCTTTTTCCCGGTCGTCGCACGGTAACGCTGCAATGCGTCTTGGTCCCGGACAATTGTTGTTTCAATGTAAGCTTAACTACTTTGTAGAGCACAAACTCTCCCCCACCACCGCCGTCAAATCACCATGTGCCGGCCATGTTTGTTTACCATTGTGGCGGTTATGCATTGTCCCTCGTACCAAACACGCTGGTCAACCGTTACTCCTACACCGACGCCTACCGCCCAGCCCCCGCTCGACGGCAACGACCGGCTTGTGTGTGTGTGTGCAAACGTGTGCCCCTCGCGATCAACAATCACCCGGTGATGCTTCTGTCGGACGTTAATTGGTACGTGTAATTTCGTCCCTAACTACCCGCTGCTTATGAATATTTGCTCATTACTCACCACTCGTACAGAATAAATTTCTCACTGTTATTGTTACTCGCATATTATCGTAACCGATGGATCGAAGAAAAAAAAACGTACCAAAGCAATCTAGACAACCTCGTGATATAAGATTCGCATTAAATTTGATATAACAAAAACTTTATCGTTTAATATCACTGCAAATACATTGCGAACGCGCCGACACGTGAAAATATGACGTCACTTTGTTAGCAACTCGGTAGGCACATTCAGGCACGTTAACGAGCTAAGACGAGAGAGTCCGAGAGTCGCCGAACGAGATGCGCGCCGGTGGCTGCGCGCGGGTATTAACTGTCCCGTGTCGCTCGAGCGGTCGCCATATTGGCTATCGCAAACACACGGAGTTCGCGTCCTTTGATGTGCGGTGAATTTTAACCGGGTTTGTGTAGATAATATAGATCGACGAAGAATTTTGAATCGGTTTTACATATATTCTTATACGAAGTTTAGTGTGTGTGCGTGCGTTATTCGGAGGTGGACCAGGACGAGAAGATTCGAATGAATAAAATGAGTGAGAGATCGAGCAACGGGGAGTACAAGTATCAGATGGACGATAGCGGCGATGGCAAGCCGAGAATTCCACTGGAGAAGGAACGCGACGAGAAGGACCATCAGGTTGACAAAGCCGGCGAATATGTACGGGAATTGCTGCAGGAAAAGCTCGCCCTTGACGCACAGAAGTGGCCGAACGCTCTGCGTCTTATTGATCAAGGTTAGAATAACCCTTTTTTTCCAAACAAAGTCGACGCACGTTTTGCCATGCACGGGACGAAGCTTGTTTTCGCAGCCATTTTTGTTGTTGTGTCGGCAGAAAATGGGGCACATGTGTGTCCTTTTTTTAATTCACATAGCAATCGGATTATTGTTGGATGGATGTTTGTTTAAAATATTTCTCTCGACCGGAGATTCCTGCGAAGATTCGATCTTGTCGATTTTTAATGCGTCCACAAATATGTCGAATTTGTAGAGCTCAGCGGAGAGTTTTTTTTTGTAACTAACAATTTTTAGTTCTTTCAGAACCGACTATGATGCTTGTTTAATGTAGACTTCTCATACGTGGTTTCTGTTTTAACTTTGCTTTTGTAGCGCTGTATGCAAAGTAACAAGATGCATCGTGGAACGTGCATAAAACTTACATGTTTACTTACATGCTCCGTCGATACTGTACGGAGGCTGCAGAACTTATCGGTGAAGGTGAGATGGATGCAAGCCTGAAGAGCCTCTTGATTTGTTCTTCAATGCCAATTACTTGCATGGAGGACACAAGCAAAAATGTTGTCTTGCGACGAACAAAGTTTGAAAAAAAAAGTATTGCTTTGAACATGAAAGCAATGAAATAAGATCTGAACTGGACCACAGGTTTGTATCATACTGTTATGTTATATGGGTCTCTGATCGTTCACGAGCCATAAATCACAAGCGCTTTGCCATTGATCTGGAAAATCAGGGTAAGGCTCATTACCGATTCCAAACATCTCGTTGTAGCTTTTTGTTGATATCTCAAAACCAACCAAAATACCATCTGGTATGTGTTGGATAAAAGTTGGTTTGCAGTTGGACTTTCCCAAAACAACTCAATTTCCGACTCTATGTTGAGAGCACCGATAGCTCTTGCCTCAGGGTTTGAAATCAGGTTTTTTTAGGACAATTCAACTGTAAATGTACTTCGTATAAAACACAACAATTGATATTACAGTCGGTTTTTTAATATCGCCACAAACGCAACCTCTCGACAGTGTGAATCCGAGTTGGTTTGGTGCAACAAACGACCGGTTGGTTTCAGTTTGGTCAGAACACAAGGTTAATTATATTGCACTAATGTGCGGTATTGTAATTTAATAATTAGAAACCTTAGAAGGTGGTTCATTCGTTGAGTGTTTAACAAACAAGCATAAAGAAATAATTTTTGATGAATCATGTAGTCATGCAAGGTTCATGCCTGGGTTTCGTGTTTCTTTCCATTCAATGACCTTCCACGTACATCTTGTCGCACGATTTTTCAGAACAATTCTGGTCTCTAATGAAAAATCAGGAAAAGTGCTTCTTCCATCGCTGTCTACATATATACAGGAGTATGAAAAAAAAATTATTATGGAAACATACTCTAGGATCCTGCAGAGTGTTATTGGAGAGTTCCTGTAATATAAAATATCACAGAATATGTTTGTGTAATATTTTATATACAATTTATATATATAATATATTTTTTGTTTGTTTTCTATTACACTCCTCATTTGCACAGATTGTGCACTCCAAATTTATTAGAAGAATCGACGTTTGTGTCATATGTCGAGTGCTTCGCGAACAAGCATAAAAAAATTCTTTTCTGCAAATCGTGGAGTCATGCAAGGCCTGGGCTTTGCGTTTCTTTTCATTAGATGTCCTTTCACGTACATCATCCATTAAATCTATCTTGTCAAATGATTTTTCAGAAAAATTCTCATCTCAAATGAAAAAGCAACAAATGTGTTTCTTCCATCCATGTGTCCCTACATATACCGTAACTTGAAAATAAAATGAAATATTATAGAAACATACTCTAGGGTCCGTCAGAGTATTATTGGAGATTTCCTATCATATAAAATATCGCAGAGTATGTTTGTGTAATATTTTATATAGAATGTATACATATATATTTTTTTGTTTTCTTTCACACTCCGGGGCTTTTCTTCCGGAAAGGTAAACCTTTTCTACCTCTCGACTTTTATACCGCGTAGTCTGTAGTTGAGAGATTGAGAGTCGAACTTAGCGGTTTTACGTCGTTCGTTTATTCGGAGGAGCCACCACGACCTTCGCGTATATTTTCTATGGAGGCTTCGATTTATACGACAGGAGTAGCGAAAGGGATGAATAAGATGGCCTGACTCCATTCTCGATTCTCCCCCCCCCCCCCTTCGCCGTTTTTATCCGACTCTCACAGTTTCTATTCCCTTATCGATTTATTTTTACCCGCCTGACACACGCGATTTATGCATCTCTCGCCGACGACTCTGACGAATCGCGTAATATCCCCCGAATATGTCCACTGGGTCACGTGAAATAGGAAAACTCGGCTCAAAGTTCGATCGGTTCACGACACGAGCTAAAGTTTCTCCTCAAATATTGATTCCCATCGTAGACTTTTCAAGATTGCGCAAAGTACTATAAATTTTCAAACGCCAGTCGTTGGCCGCGCGAATGTATACCGAATGTATTACAGTCAGGATGAAGAAATATCTTGAATTTATCCCTATCTATAATATCTATAAAGTTTTTATTTGTATACTCATTTTTTGTTTTGTTTTTTTTTTCTTGATAGGTAAGTTCGTCTTCTTCAATGTATGATCGACCGGTACACAGAGGCCCGCAGACCCTCCGAAATTGCTGGCAGCTTGCGCCCTCCGTTTCTTTGAAGCCTCTAAATACACCGTCAGATGTTTCGCTCTTCTCCGCCGTCGGCGGTGCTCTCCTCAAAATGCTTAGAAATTATATGACGCAATGTCAAGATACCCGAGCTTTCCGGCATTGCCCCGAGATATTGTCCATCGACCGTCTCAACCTACGACGGCAAGCACTCGGTTAATTAAATCCCACGAGACTGGGTCTCGAGACGCATAGCCCTCGCGAATCTGTATCAGCTGCGTCGGGTCGCTCGACTTCTCCACGCTTACCTCGGCCTCTCTCGCTCTCGCCGTCGCTATATTTGAGTTTAATTAATTTTCCGAGCTTCCCGAGAGTCGTGCGTTAACGGGAACGAGAAGCTTCTTCCTCGCAGGCACGGACTCTCGGCACGTTAAATATCAAAATTAATATCCGGATATCGGTTTGATATCTATGCAGAACGAAACAACGTTCCGAGCGTTCTTTTTGTCCTTTTTTTTTATACACGCACAGCTCTTTAATAACTTTAATGTAAATTTTTCACTTTTGTGGAATGTAAATGTTAAATTTGCAGATTACGTCATATTTTTAAAAGCGGGGCTAAAGATCAACATTGCCTCAAAATATTTCGAAACCATTTTTCTCCGAGACGGTTTTATAAAATATAAAGGAATTCCGGAACGCACTGTGTATTTGATTAACGCAGTACGCGCCGCAGTTCGTTTTCCATTTTTATAGAATCGTTTCGGAGAAAAATGGTTTCAACTTTTTAACTTTCTCTCTCTCGCACTCGTACCTGTGTTTAGCCTTTCCTTAAATACGAAAAACGATTAGTTTTTGCGATAGATATTGTAATTTACAAAGTTCAGCTCCGTGTCAAATTCTCCCGGGCGAGATAACGCGGTTTCCTATCCTGCGAATCTACCGTTTCTCACGAACCGTTCTCGTCACGTCGATTTGCGTATTTCTGTAGGAAACTAATCGAGTCCGACTAGAAAGTTGTTAGTTCACTCAACCGAGCTCACTCCCACCCTCTCGCCTTTTTTTTCCTATGTCCATTCGTGGTAAATTACGATTGTCAAAGTTGGATTGCTCGCGCAGTGTTCTCCCTCGCATACCCTCGTGTACCCACGTATACACAGTATGTACAGTAAACTCTGCATATTGACCCCGTATGTACATATATTTCCATCTGTAAACTACTCCGCGTACGGGTGAACGATATTTTGTACACTTTTACAACATACAACGTGAACTGAATTTACGACTCTCGCTCTCTCATTTTTTCTCCCACTCTCTCTCTCTCTCTCTCTCGTTCGCTTTTTTCCGTCGCATTTGGACGACAGCCTCCGGCATCGAGCATTCTGCAATTCTTTTCCCCACCCTCTCGTTTTTTACCTTTATTTTTTATACATATATATATATATTATTCAACCTACCACTGCTGGACGCCCTTTTGCCTCCCCGCAGTTCCGTTTTTACGAATTTCCCCAGATCGATGTGGACGATGTCGTGTTTTCCCGGTCCCGGGTACCACGTCACATTTCACGTCCTATCCAATCGGGTCTGCGAGTCGGCATATCGCGAAATTGTGTTTCTGATAGTTAAACATTAAAGGCTCGGCGAGCTGACGGATATTTACGGACGGTGATTTACCACGAATCACACGGTTCGCCATGTGCATTACGTGCGGGCATATTGTAGCGTTTAAACAATCGACTTGTCAGACCAAAATTTCCATTAATAACTCTATCTGCCGTCGATTATTATGATTGTCCGAATAACGATATCAACAATTATCGATTACCCATTGTGAACCATCGGTACGTTATCGGTTCCTTTTTTTCCGCGATGCGACGACTGTGATACCGGAAGCGGGACACCCGACGTTAGTGCGGTTTCCAATTAGAAGAGAATTTTTCTACCTCCATCGCCGAGTATCAGCAATTTCGAAATATCAGTGGTTTAACTTCACCGCGTGAGTTATAAAGCTCCTCACGAATCCGTGTCAGAGAGATGCGAGTATGTAAATCTAGACATTTGCGTTTTTATTCTAGTCGAGTGATTGCATTTTTGTTGCTCTTTTTTTTGTATGTTGTACTCATCTCGCAGCTGAAATTAGCATATTGCTACATCGCTTAATTTCACATCGCGCAGCACTGAAACACTCCGATTTTCTCTTTTCCGCATCACTGAATTAACGAGTGTCCCTTCGAACGTTTAACAATTCGAATTCTTCATGTTCACGTTACGAAGATGTCGCTATTTACATTTAACTATTTCCATTCATACTGCAATCGGTCGATAAGCTTTTTTTTGTAGTAGCAAATTAATTTCGCTTTATTAATCTCAGTAGTACATGGTTCAGTGGTATTGCGTACATCTGATTTTTTTCCCCTCAGGCTAATGGGCCATTTTCCGAGATTCTTCAGCCCGTTTTTTATTTAAACTTATATCACAGTTTAATTGACTATCTATCAATATCGGTTAATTTCACTCTTTAAAGTATCGAATCGTGTAATTTTTTTTTCCACTTCGATACAAAAAAAGGAGCAGAGCTCTTCGGGGAAAAAGTATAAAATTCATCCGATCATAGTTACCGCAAATTGAAGGAGATCCCCCGTCTGCTTTGAGAAATTCTTCATTGGAAATGTTTTCAACCGCGGCGCGTTTCTCTCCAACGCCCTTTCAATCGTTGAATAGATAAAGAAAAGTGGTACCGATGTGCTTGCTACTTCCAATACTCTCGACTGTCCATTTCTCGAGATTCACCACTTCTTTTCCGTGCTCCGGAGGCGTTTCTCGGATTCCGCGTTAGTTTTTCCATCGCAGCTTCCCTTCGCTCTCTCTCTCTTTCTTCCTTTCGGCCACTCTGAATTTCTTCCGCTCGTTTTTCATCGAGTGGAAATAAGTGGGCGCCGAGGTCCGAGAAACTGCTGAGAAAACTTAATTCGATTAAGCATACAAATTCCGAGGGCGTAAAGCTCGCGGACGTTCAGTTCGAATAAATTTTTAACTTTCCATCTAGTCGTTCCGCTAACGTTCCACGGGGGAATTCGACGCTGCTTTGCAGCGTCACCCAAAGGATATATACGCCGAGAGATTCGTACTCATCGCCCGAGGCCGAAAGCGATGTCGTGTAAAAAGTTGCGAATCGGGAGCGAGTAAGAGTGAGAGAAGCGAAAAGCTTCTCGTTGATATAGGAAAGTTTTCGTTTCGATGAAAATCTGCATATTCGTCCAACTGCCTCGCCTCTCTCTTGAAGTAAAATAACTCGAGTCACTTCACCATTAAATGAAGAGCGAACTTAAAAAAATGTAGACACACAGCAGTACTCAATATACATTAAATAAAAAGAAAATTAGTAATTTCATGAAAAATCACTGAATATTCACGAAAAAAGAAAATCACTCAATTTTCATGATAAAAGAAATCAATTACCATCACGCCCACAGGGTAACGAATGCAAAATAATTACAACCATAACCCGGAGCACCGTTCACCGTTTTGTTTTTCGAAACGAGCCAATATGGGAGCCGCGAGTGCTCGCGTTACCCTCCCTCTCCCCCCCCCCCCGTCAGCCTGTCCAGTCGGCGAACGGGGTAATAACTTTTTTTTTGCTTCCCTCCCCGCTGGTTCTGTTCGTCGTCCAAATTGTCCCATTACCATGCGTTTTTTAAATTTTTTATTATTGCCACCGGAGTTTCTGGACACGAATTGTAATACCCGGTGCACTACACCCCAGCAGCGGCGGGAGCAAAGAGTGTTGCGCCGTAGCTCCGCGCCAGTCACCGTCCGAGATAAATCGAGTGTCACACAGCGGAGTCGTTTCGACCCCTTTCCTCCCGTCGTTCTCACCGGTCTCACCTCTTCCCCTCCTTCCGTGTCTTTTTTTTATGCCGAGCTCCGAAATTTCGTTGTCGGTACACATACAAAAAAAAAATAAATAAATAAAAGTGTAGTTTGCTGTCCCGAGAACTCGACGTTATGTTTTGCTGTTTGTTGCTTCTCCATGGCGTCGAAATGGAAGTGAATTGGAATCCAAATGAAACACGGTCGAGTTATATCTTCAAGCCTCTTCCTCGGTTCTCCCAATTTTTTTATTCGTTATTTTTTTTGTATTTTTTTTTTATCGCGGAAATAATTAACGAAAAAGCGAGTAGAAACATGTGGGGTGTAGAGTGGGTAAAAAAACGCTGAAAATAATTACGATACGGCTACAAGGGGCGACAGTCATGTTTCAACGTCCTTTTATCCGTCCCTCGTAATAACTGACCTACCTCGAGCGATTCCACTTTATTCGTTAGGAAACTCGACACCCCTCCGCCTCGTACCCTGCCTGATACGGTACAATTTTTTTTTCGTTCTCCGACAACGCCTCGTATCTCAATAGTCCCGCTGTTATTTTTCGATGGGAAATACTCGTGCTGCCGTGTTTCATTTTTTTTTTGTTTACTTCTTTTTTTTATTTGTGATCGCAGAGTTGAAAAATACAATCCGAGCCCTCGCGCGGTCAGGATAAATATAAACAAGCTCGGAAAAGTTACTATAGATTTTTTTTTCAATACCCCAGAGGTGATTCGTTACAACCAGACGCAAATTTGTAGCTGCGAGATCGTTTTTACAATTAACCGACAAAAAACACATTTAGGTTCTTTTCGCTAAAAACGTGATGAAATCTTTCGATAAAAAAATTCAAACCGTCACAACTTTTGTCAATCCTGAGCAAACAGAGATTCCAGTTAACTTTTATTTTCGGTTAGAAGACGCAAGATATAATTATATAAAGTTGAAAATAAAAATTGTCATATCGCTTCCGCATAATATCCCTTTATTCGCGACGCTTGTTATATAAGAAAGCATTTTCTGTATTTTTGGCTTCCTCACAGACGAAGCTTTGCGAATAGAGGGATGTTATGAGGAAGCGATATGATCATTTCAATTTTCAACTTTTGCAAACGTCAACGGCGTCGTTGACTTTCAGGCTGCTTGACGTTCGGTTAAAACTGATGTCCGATCTGTGCTCGGTGCCAAAAAATACATGGAATGATGCGCAACGGATTATTTTTTTACACTTTCGATTCTTACTCAAGAAATCCAGACGATACCTTTTTATCTAGCTTTTTCAACCCCGTCATATCCATCATCTTTTATATTTCGAGGCGTAGACCATGACGGGAAGCAAAGATATTTCTGTTTGAAAATACGCAAAATTGGTCATTTCTACAATATTGGCTATAAAAATTCCCGATAAGGCTTTTTCATTCGTCGTCGTTCCAGGACTATATTTAATGTATTTTTTCACGCTGATCACGAAACTACCACTTTTTTGTTTATAGGTGAACATTTAGTACTAAAACTTGCGTCAAATGTGCAGTTGGAATTTTTCATGAAATTCAACAAATGCAAAATGACATAAAACTTAAACGATTCGGTCGATTCTCTCCAAATTTAATAGGGATCATCCGGCGATCATATTTCATCTGTTTTCCACGTTCATAGCCAGATAGCTACAAAATTATAAGAGTTAGAACACAAACAGACATTTTTTATGAAATTAAAAATCGCGTATGGAAAAAAACTACTGCAAATTTTTTTAATGAAATTTCAAAGAAACTTTGACTATTCATCATATATATTGTGTGTGAAATTTCAGCTTGATCTGGCGGTTTGAACTTGTCGCGTCTGATTCATGCACACCGACAGACAGACGGACATTTTTTCTAATTGTGATTTTTCGATGTTTTCGAACATTCTGAACATGATTTCAATAAATCTCGGCATTTTTTTTTTCACCAAAACAAAGCTTCCTCTATAAGAAAGCAATAATACCTTTTAAAATAAGAAAGGTAATCAGAGCAGACAGTGCAGTATGGCTAAACTCGCGTCACGGGCATCCATCGAAATTCCACCTTTGTCAGCGTTCCTCATAACGAGAGACAGAAAGCAAGATATTAATTTCTCGAATTAAAAATTCTTTAACGTTGAAGATCCCGGAGGAAAGACGCGAAGGATCTCGTGGAGTCTGGATGAAACAGGGTCAAAGAGGAACGCGATTCGATTGTAACGTGATTTCGATGAAGAAATGAATTATAACGGGAGGTAGAAAGACGGGGTGGCGGGGGATTCGAGTAAAGAGGATGACGAAATGGCTGTACGGCTTCGTTCACTAATCACTTTTGTTTGATCCCTGTCTCTCGTTTCGAGCCAAGCTATCTCTGCTCTCTGCTCACTTGAAAGATTTTTCAAAATTTGACGAGAAATTGAATTTATCGGGTGTGCCAACCACAAAGCCCGCGAGGAATCCTTGGAAAAGACCCCTTTGTGGCCGAAGCTTTAACGAGCAGTGTTCACAATCGTACTGCAATGAGAGGCAGAGACGGGAACGAGTCGAGAAATTGTTAAATTTCTGTGGTTCTTGTCGAGGTGATTTCGCGAATGAGGGGTCCAGGGGGTGGGGAAAAATCGAGGCGAAAACCGGTGAGGGATGGCGAGAAAATACCGGAAAATCCGGAGACTAGAGTGCTCATCACCTCCAACCCGAAAACACCCACCATCCTCCTTAAACGACTAGCGGTAGAGAAAACGCTTAGCTCGCGAAAAACAAAAGCTTCTCTCTGCTATTCCCCGAGAGGTCTGGGAACTCGAGGCTGAAAAGACAAGTGAAATAGCGATGGGCGGAAGAGGGTGGGGGGCTTGGATGATAATAACGTTTGAGAAGACTGGAACGACTTTACGAGCTTCTTAGTCTCCTCACGTTGTTTCTTCATTCACGAATCTCACTATAGTAAACAAATGGCACTTGATAGATAATGCAAAAAGATACTTCAAGGTATTACTTTTTAATTATGATTTCTTGACTACTTACGAAGTGTTTCATAATTAGAGATGAAAGTTGTAGACACTCTATAGTATTCTTTTACTAATTAATTTTATCTAAAAAAAAAAAATTAAATGCCAGCAGCTTTTATTTATTGGTAACATTAGTATTGAATTTAAAAAACTATTTTATTACACTCGGGGCGAAAATGTCAGTTTTCCACACCCTTCGCGTACACAAAATCTCCATTTTCACACCTCGTGAAATAAAATTTCCTACGATACTCGTGCGAAAAACTTTTTCTAAACTCGTGTGTTTGCAGCACTCACCTTCGGCTCATGCTGCAAAATCACACTCGTCAGAAAAAGTTTTATCGAACTAGTATCGTAAATTACTATTTTTATTCCCGATATATATTTTTTCTTTTATATATAAAATGATCCCGAGAGTATGAAATATCACATATTCGAATTTTGGGCGAATCGTGAATATGAATGGGAAATGTTCGTAATTACTGGTAACGATCGTTTCTTGGCAGAAGCCTAATTTCTCTCGGTGTCTCGGTTGATCTACGACGACAGGCGTGAAGCTTCGTGCTTCCGCCAGCTAGTAGAGAAGATCTCCTCTCCACACCGGTAGGAGAATAAGAGAAGAGCAAGAGAGGCACGAACAGGCGGAGCACGACGAGAAGCACGTCTTCGTCTTGGATGGGGAAGTTCGTTTCAACAATGGGACCGACACGCCACGCTCCGGCGAATCTATTGACCGTGCGTACAATTCGATTTCCAGGTTGAATGGCGACGAGAACCGGACAAAGGATGTTCCATCGGGTTCAAGCCCTCTCCTCGCTCTTCTCTCGCCATCGCCTCGTCCGTGCAACTCCCGAAGAGATGATTAATGGGCTTTAAATGAAGCGAATAATCATGAGGTGCCCTTTGCTGGATGAGCATCACGCTCGCAGCGTTTCCTCCCGTATTTCACCCGAAGCAATTTCTCTTATCTTTTAGTTTTAGTTTCTGTATTTTTATTTTTTTTCGATTCATTCTTTTTTTTATTTTCAATACGTACCCAATTTCTTTTATCCAGACACGGTGGACACTGGGCGAGGAAAATTCTGAAAATCGTGGAAATGTAAGGGGACTAAAGGATGGGCGGGAAAATCGGAGAAATGGCAGGGAATTTTTTTTAAACTGTCACGGAAAGTGTGCGACTGTGCAGAAGATGGTAGAACGAAGCTTAGCATTGTCAATTTTTCTTCTTAACGGAGGACCATCAAGAAGTGAATTTTTTTTTTTACTTTTCTAATGTGCCCAAACGACACAGAACGACGATGATTGAAACGAGTCTCGCGTCCACGTACGCCATAATATTGTCGTTAAATTTAATTATTGACCTGCCTCCGACCATCGGTGTGTACCTGAATTCGTAATTGCGTCTGTAATGCGGATAATCCTCTTTACCACTGTGGCGTTAAACTCGCGACGTTGTTACCTCGCACGTACGATGGGGTTATCTTCTTTACGGCTAACTTGGTGAACATTTACAACCGTCCTATCTTCTCGCGGCACTGGCAGTATCCTATTTTCCTCAAGGGAGGTTTGTCTGTAGGTCGTTATTTTCTCGGTGATGTTGGTATCAAATTTTGATAACAGAAGTCTTCATTGAAAATAATAATAATAATTATTATTATAATTTTTTACTGAACCTACAAATAAAAATAATGGCAAGAATAAATGTACATTTCGCTTAAAGAAAAGAAAATGAACGCCGCTTGAAGTGAATAATTTTTTACTACTACAGATAATATAATTTTAGGGGTGGTTTTTTTTTAATTTATAAAAAGCATCGCCGCATCCAATATCTTCAATATTTATTTTCCACTTCATTCTTTATCGACGTTGCAGTAAATCACCTGCTCACTCTTTTCTCCGTTCCCTCTGTCCCCTTCTCCAACCGAAACCTCTCAAGATTTACGTAGCACTCGATCGGCAATGCGTCACGTTCGACGCAGGATTATTTATTAAATTTTTCCCACGAGGATGCGCTCCCCCGTGTCTCGCGAGCCGACTGTCATGGCTCTCTGACCTCATTCGCACTACGCTCTCCTCTCGTCCTCGATGAATTTATCGTTTTGCGCATTTCCACGGTAGTGCGCCTGGAGCTCTGGAGACACTAGATTATAGCTTGTGCGACAAGGATTTGCAGATGTGTCAGCTCTATATCGACAAACTTTGTAGACATTTGCGATCACAATTGCAGATGAGCGAAAAAAAAATTCAATCTTCCTCGTCCAATCGGCTTTAGGTTTTATTTATTTTTATTTAGATCATTTTTTTCATTTACCGTTTATCGGCCAGTTTTTCTCACATGCTTCCTATGAAAAATTTATTGTTACCCCCCCGTCTTACCTAAAGTGTCCGAAACCGATTGAAAAAATCATTATGGTCAATATATTATCAAGATTGATAACATCTTATTATCAAGCTTTCGCATTATCAATAGCCATTCAAAGTTGCATCGATCAGCGTCACATAGAAATATTGCAAAAAAAAAAAGTAAAAAAAATAAAATGTTTATCGCGTCGTCATATAAGAACAAGTATCATGGAATTTCAACAAAAAATGCAAGTGTACCATTAGACGGAGGAAGATTAGTGTACATGCATTATGTGTTCAAGTGGAACTCGTGAGAGCGGCAAATGCGTACAAAATTGCACCAATCAGCGGCTCCTTGAAATTCAGCGTAAAAAAGAAAAAAACGCGTCCATGAAAGATAATAGCATGAAATTTCAATTAAAAATTCAAGTGTACCACTGAACGGAAAAAGACTGTATTATGTGTCCCAGTGGGACCCGTGGTAGCGAAAAATTTCGACAAAATTGCACCAATCAGCGTCTCGTTGAGATTTTGTTAAAAAAAAGTCTTAAAAAATAAAATTTTTATCGCGTCGATAAAAGCAAACTAGCATGAAATTTCAGTACAAAATTCAAGCGTACGCCTAAATGCAGACAGACTAGTGCACATGCATTATGCGTCTCAGTAGGACTCGTGAATGCGGGGAATTCGAACAAAAGTGCACCAATCAGTCTCGTTGAAATTTTGAAGAAAAAAAAGTCTTAAACAATCACGTTTTTATGGCGTCGACAAAAACAGACCAGCATGAAATTTCAATAAAAAATTCAAGTGTACCACTAAACGGTGGAAGACTAGTGTACATGCATTATGCGTCTCAGTGGAACTCGTGAGAGCGGAAGCGAACGATCGCCAGGAGTGCACTATGGCGGTCCATTCTCTTTCCCTTTTTTCCGTCGAGAGAACCGTCGAATATCCTCCGGTGGAAACGAGCCAGTAAAACTGTACAGACGGTGCAGCACTGGCGTATAGGAAACAACGGTCCGACCCAATCCCCTCTCAACGACGGCAATGAAATACGCGTTAAAGCTCATCGATTCGACGAGCCGTATCCTACTTGCTTTCCTTTGTAACGTCCGTCAGTCGTATGTCACGGTACTTTTGCGGTTGAAACGTGTCGTCCAATTCGTTTTTGTACGTCACTCCCCCCTTCCCCCCTCCCCTCCAACAGCTCGGCGACCGACGTCGATATACCCAAATGCACTCATATCCGTAGTCTCCGGAAACTATCCGTGACAGATATTTAAATCGATTTCGAGCTGACCCAGTCAACTAGATTTAAATGAATTGTGTCAAGCGTTGGGCACATCGGGGCTTAAAAGGCCTTATCCATCGTACACGTTGATGCGAAAATTGAGCTTCTGGCCAATTAAGTTATCTGTCTCCAAAGGTTCAAAGGAGTTATATATAAAATTCAGTGTCCGTCCTTCGTGGATTGTCAAAGGAGTTGAAAAGTCCTTTTTCGCGGGTCTTTCCTAGTAAAACTCTTCACAGGATTTTTTTTGCCTTTCCCTCCTGAAAGGTCGAGCCGAAAGCTTTGCAGAGATGATGGGACAGCCCTGCAAAGCGTCACCGACGAGTTGACGTGGATAGAAAGAAGCATTTTTACAATTTTTTTTCACCATTTTCCGTGAGAGACAATAAATTACGTTAGCGAGGATTAAAGCTAATTCGAGCAGGCATAGCTGTTATATTTTTTGTAACGGAAAAATCCGTTAACTTATCTCACAATGTTATTTTCGTACAGTGTTTTTTCCTGAATCATTGTAATTTTTTATTTCACTTTGAATTTTTTTTATATGGAAAAAATGTGTAGGTAGTCACAAAATTCAAAGTGAATTTACAAATCTGAAAACTTTCATGCGCATTTAGAAAAATGAACTGATAATTGTCATTAAAAAAAGTTAGGTTTCCGGGAGATTTGTTGAACAATTACATTTTTCATAAATTTGTTAATAACATTTTGGAATTATTATTATGCAAAATTAATGTTATGCAAAAATGTTTCAAATTTTTATACCATCGACAATATCGACCTATATATACGTACACCCAGAAAAAAAAATTATTTGACGGACACCGTTTATGAAGATAAAGTAAAATATTTATTTGATTTAAATAAATATTTACTTCATTTAAGTAACTGTTTACTTAATTTAAATAAATATTTAATTAAATCAAATAAATATTGTACTTAATCTTAATAAACGGTGGCCGTCAAATAAATATTTTTTCTGGGTGCATATATAGGTTTGCAATTCCCTCTCATTTCTTTGAAACTTATCCGAAGTGGACACTATTCGCAAGGACTACCTTGAGGATGTTTGGACCAAAACGCGTTCCTGCTCGATTGCTATATAATTTTACTACTTTGCAGGCAACTACACATAGGAAAATAGGTACCAACGTTTCTTGTCCACAAACGTCCACAATTTTTTTATGTTAATTTTACAAAAAATCTTGTGAATTTAACAAATTTGTCTGTTAATTTCAAGAACATTTTTTTTTTAATTAACAACATAATAGTTGTGGACGTTTGTGAACAAAAAAAGTTTGTTAAATGTACAAATATTTTTTACTGTGCACACTGAATCGTTTGAAATTTTTCAGACTGTTTAACCATGTAGTTTTTTTTAGTAATGCGTGTACAAAGCTACATAAGATATCGTGTAAACGTTTCCAAAATCGGTCGGTAACGACAGAATGTGGCGATTTTCTCCGACGATTTTGGTTCGATTCGAATAAAAAATCTACTGCAGCGAAGAGCATACTATCATATAGATTGTATTCAAATTTCAAGAAGATTCAAGTTTTTGATTCTGAGATAAACTCCCGTTCCCCACACGCGATTTTGGCTCAAACATCCTTAATAAATTTGTCGAATTAAATATTATACAATCAGCTCCTCGGTCGATAAAAAAGTTTACAGTGTACTTCACCATATCCAACATTTTCACGTGAAGTATACTTCACCATATCCAATATTCTCGCCTGAAGTATACTTCACCATATACAATATTATCAGGTGAAGTATACTTCACCATACACACATTCTTTTGAAGTGTACTTCGCCATATCCAATTTGTGAGAAACAACTATTTCCAATAAATCCCATAAAAGACATGAGCTTTGACTCATAATCTGATCAATATTACGAGAATTACACTTAAAAAAAGAAAAAAAATGACAAACACACATTTCCTGTCTATTATACCATATGTGGTTTTTAAGTGGTTTTTATTACCATAAAAACCACTTTGAGTAAAATAATCGTCCCTGTCTCGAATGGACTTTCTTCAATCCAGGTCCACATGAATTTCTCTTTTAAGGAACTATGCAATAAAAAAAAATGTAATACTCGTTGACTAGACCATTAGCTGAAGCCTCTTTAAGCCCTCCCTCTTTCCGTTGCTGGGCTTCAGTCCTACGGCCGACGGGGGGTCGTGATAAATTTTCGGTCACCGAAAAGTTTTCATCCTCGGTACCGCACCGTCGACCGTTGGAGAACTCAACGGCCGAGATCCGCTCGGGCTACCATGGTGAACCGTGCACAGCTCACCGGTACAGTTCCCGGCTCGTGATTTTCACGAGGAGAACGACCGACCTCTGTGTGAGAGTTTCGTACCCGGGACAACTTGTTAGCAAAACGACCATCGCCCGAGAGACCGCCAGAGAGAGCGAGAGGAAGGGAGGAAGAGAGAGAGGGAGAGGGTAGATTCTCGCGCTGCGCACGTGAACTAAAACCAATAGGGCATCCTTAAGGATGGCTTCGTCGAAACTTGGCCGCTATGTGTACAAGGCTGTGTTCTCTTCTCTTGGCTCGGGCGCGGTAACGAATGGCCCGGCTTTGCCCCCTCGAGCGTGAAACTTTCCCCGAGCTTTCCGCCTACCCTCGATGACCACCCGGCACGCTACGTCGTTTACTCTAATTGAAAAAACGATTATCATCGCCAATTAATTACTTTCCGTCGCGGTAATTTTTTTATTCATAGTTTCTTTTTTCCCATAATTAGCCCAGTGGATTCTTGTCCCCGATCGAACGAGTTATCTCTTTCGTTATCACGTTTGAACAGGGTAATAGATTGGTGAATAGGTAATTATGGATAAAGGGTTAGGGGCGGGATAAGAGAAAATCGATGTCGATTATCGTCCGGCACAGGAGGGGGCTGACAGATAACAGGCGAATAGGGGACGGTGGAATCGACGGTAGTAACGAGCATCGAACGACAGGAAAGTTCCAATCCTTCGACCGCTTATCATCTCGTGCATTGTTCACGTGCAGACAGTGACGACGATAGCGACGAGGCGATAATCGTTTTTGGCTCCACCGCATGTATAAATGCCCTCGCCGATGTTCTCTCGGTGTTCTCCGAGTTTCACCCGCTGCCACCCCGAGCCTCGAGAAAAGTTTATTTTACGGACTTTGTTATCGAACTTTGCGCTCGAAATCTCGCCTCTATTATCTATCCCGTAGTTTCGAAACGTATATCATAAAAGTGTAATCCACCGATCATAAAATCATCATAAAATTTGTCTATCATTTTTATCAGAAAGGCGGCGAAGGTTATTAGACAAATTTTCATCGACAATTGTTTGCACTATCAGTCTTTTTCCTCAATTAAATTAATTCCGATTTTAAGGTAAGTCTGACCCCACGCGAGTTCAGAGAGAATTGATAGAAGAATTACGAACACTTCTCGATGGGATAAACATTTGAAAAAAATCAACCATATGGAAGGTGCTGAAAAGATTGATTTTGCATAATAATAATTCCAAAATTTTATTAACAAATTAATAAAACAAAAAAAAATCCTGACAAATCACCTGGCAACCTAACTTTTTTTTATGAAAACGATTTGTTAATTTTTATGAAAACGTATGAATTTTTTCAGAATTCCGTGTAATTTTTAAAAATTACATTTTCAGTTAACAAAAAAACATAATTTTCAAAAATCACACAAACTCTGAAAAAATACGTACGTATTCAAAAATGTTAACAAATTGTTTTTATATGCACAAAAATGTAAGTTGCCAGGAGATTTGTTGAACCATTTTTTTCATTCATTTGTTAATAACACTTTAGAATCATTATTATGCAAAATCAATATTTTCAGCACCTTCCATATGCTTGATTTTTTTCAGATTTTTATCCCATCGAGAAGTGTTCGCAATTCTCTCTCAATTCTCTCTGAATTCACGTGAGGTCGAACTGTCCGCAAGTACTACCTCAATAGGAAAAATACATTTTGTACACAGAAGACGAACGGTAGTTTCAAAATTTTGCTGCGATCCGCAACTTCTTCAACGAGTTATTACGTTTCCGTACTACACAGACAGACGAACGGGCAGAAATGGGAAAATGCACTTTTCGCATTCCGGGAAATCTAAAACATATATTCGAACCACAATCCGATGGTCAAATTTTTTGTGGACTACAATACTATTTCTCCTGAGATATTTCCTAAGATCCAAAATTCGTGAAAACTCGGGCTTTGGTTTCCAGACGTCTTTTCGTCGGCAAACAACTCGCATTAGCTAATTCTCTCTCCGGACTAACTTATCTCCTTCGGGAATTTCAAGATCGTCGTCCCGTCCGAATTAACTGCAGAATAATCGATTTTGTCGTTTCACGGCATTGACCCGAGGGGAAAACGTGGCCGATGAGTTATTATTCCGAGTTTCCGTGCAATATGTGCAGTTTAGAGTTCGAGTGTATGCACGTTCGGGGAGTCTCCCATTCAGACTACCCGCAGTTCCTCTATAACAGTTAATACAATTAATTTCAAGTGTTGCATACTTAGCGGTCTTTGTCTTCCGTTACTCGCGCCGCTCTGCCTTCCATTTGTTTCTCTCTTGCGCTATCTATCCATGTATATATGTATAAACATATATATACGTATATCTCGAGAGCGAACAATGTCTGGGTGGAGATGCCCGCATTCCCAAGTCCGTTGAGCACACGTTGGAGAATCTACTTAGCCGTAAGCTTGCAACCAGCAGCGGCAGCAGCGGGTAGGGACCATTCTCTCACCGTAAACTTGGGGATAACAACCGTGCGAAGTGGTACGCGAGAGGGAGGGAGAGAGAGAAGGATTTCCGGTTCTAATACACGTAGAGTTGTAGAAGCAATAAGAGCAGCCGAGATAAGTCGACCTGCTTATCTAAACATCGCGCTGGCTCGCTTTCTCGCGTGTGCCCTACGAGCCGGCAATTCAATCTTAGTTTCGACTGAATAATGCAAATTTCATCCCCCGTGTCATTTTACGGAGTTGGTCCGCGCGCGGGGGGGCACGGTTCGGCAAAAGATACCCGTAGATGCTTCGGGGGCTTAAAAACAGATAGAGGCGCGAGAGGGAGAGAGGCAAAGAAAACCAGACCGGAAGTACACCCGGAACGACACGATTGTTCGATTTGGCAAAGCTCCAATTTTTCGTGGACAGATCGTTGTCTTCCTTCAGTGGACGTATTTAATCAATGACCACATGCTCAATTTTTTTTCATTTCTGTACATTGAACATCTATATATGACCGACTTTTTTGCGACGGTGTATTCGAATGATCTGCCAATTTTATTTGTTTGTTTGCTTTTATTCTGTACCTGGAGTTGGCCTTCCCTCGAGGGATGAAAAGTAGATTCAATTAGCAAAAACATTTTATTTTATTTTTTGCTGGGTTCAATTCAAACTCCAAGTGTATTGGTTGTGTTTAAAAGTTAACAATTATAGTAGGAGGTTACAATTTTACCTCCGTGAAGCTAGCAGGGCAAAGTCCCCAAAATGATTTTACTATATACCAAAATTAAGTGTTTTTTATGTGCCAATTTTGTGTGAAAATAATTATTTTTGTGCTCTTTTAGTTTGGCGAGAAATCGAAAATCAAAAATGCTCAGATAGCTAGCTTCCCATGAATTCAGCAGAACATCGACAATTTTAGCACTGTCTACAAATTGATCAACATAATATTTAAGTGCTTTTTATGTGCTTTACGAATATCCAAGAGACAAACCCCTAATTATTAAATTTACTTGGACTTCATCCCTTAGAGACTCGAGTCGACCTCCAGTAACGCTTTCAATTGTTTTCGCCGTTTCCGTAGATAGATTCACACCATATTTAAGTGCTTTTTATGTGCTTTACGAATATCCTAGTGACAAACTCCTAATTATTAAATATTCCCCGATTTCACCCCTAAGAGACTCACCCCAACCTTAGACAACGTTATCAGCTGTTTATAGGAATTCCGTGAATTTATTAACGTTATGTTTAAGTGCTTTTTATGTGCTTTACGAATATCCAACAGACAAACCCCTAATTATTAAGTATCCTCGGATTTCACCCCTTACAGATTCGAGCCAACCTCCGATAACGTTATCAGCTGTTGATAGGAATTCCGTGGATTCATTAACGTTATATTTAAGTGCTTTTTATGTGCTTTATGAATATTCAAAAGACAAAAACGTAATTACTAAATTTTCCCGAATTTCACCCCTAAGAGTCTCAAAGCCAACCACCGATAACGTTATGATTTGTTTTTGCGATTTCCGTAGATTAATTCACACCATATTTAAGTGCCCTTTATGTGCTTTCCAATATCCAAGAGACAAACCCCTGATTTTTAAATTTACCCGGATTTCAACCCTTACAGATTCGAGCCAACCTCCAATAAAGTTATCAGCAGTTCATAGGAATTCCGTGGATTCATTAACGTTATATTTAAGTGCTTTTTATGTGCTTTACGAATATCCAACAGACAAACCCGTAATTATTAAGTATCCTCGGATTTCACCCCTTACAGATTCGAGCCAACCTCCGATAACGTTATCAGCTGTTGATAGGAATTCCGTGGATTCATTAACGTTATATTTAAGTGCTTTTTATGTGCTTTACGAATATTCAAAAGACAAAAACCTAATTACTAAATTTTCCCGAATTTCACCCCTAAGAGTCTCAAAGCCAACCACCGATAACGTTATGATTTGTTTTTGCGATTTCCGTAGATTAATTCAGAACATATTTAAGTGTCCTTTATGTGCTTTTCAATATCCAAGAAACAAACCCCTGATTTTAAAATTGACCCGGATTTTAACCCTTACAGATTCGAGCCAACCTCCGATAACGTTATCAGCTGTTGGTAGGAATCCCGTGGATTCATTAACGATATATTTAAGTGCTTTTTATGTGCTTTACGAATATCCAAGAGACAAACCCCTAATAATAACATTTTCCCAAATTTCACCCCGTAAAGACTCGAGCCAACCTCCGATAACGTTATCAGCTGTTGATAGGAATTCCGTGGATTCATTAACGATATATTCAAGTGCTTTTTGTGTTCTTCACGAATATCCAAGTAACAAACCTCTAATTATTACATTTTTTTCGGATTTCACCCCTAAGAGACTTGAGCCAGCCTCCGATAACGTTATCAGCTGTTGATGGTAATTCCGTGGATTCATTCAAGTTAAATTTAAATGCTTTGCGTGTGAGAAATTCACCTTGAATGTAGTTAGCGACTGAAATGGATGAATTAAGAAACAAACGGTACGGCTTCAGCCCACTTTACCTGGTGGGGACTTGGTCATACGACCCTGACCAATTACGTCTCAAATAAAACAATAACAATGGAAATACGGAATTTCGACCAACTTCCCGATAATATCGTCACACCAACTTTTTAAGGAACTAGCGATGACGCGCTCGCTTCGCTCGTGCTTATTTCATTACTTTTTGGTTAGGTGTACCGTTCTTACTAACGAAACGGGCGATCCCGATTGGCTACGAAAACTGGCTTCACGTTTTCGATTATTTCGACATATTTATCTCGATCATTCGAGGTCATGTTTTTTTTAAGGGGGGACTAGCAACAACGCGCTTGCTTCGATCGCGCTAGTTTCATTTCTTTTAGGTTAGAGGTGCCGATGTTACTAACGAAACGGACGATTCCGATTGGCCACGGAAACTGGCTTCACGATTTCGATTATTTCGATATATTCGTCTGGATCATTCGAGTGTCATGTCTTTTTTAAGAACGGATTTCGCCGTACCTGTTAACTATTCAAAAGATTAGTAAACAGCATTCAAATATAGCGATACACGATTCAATGACGTCGGAAAAATAACCTGTGCTATCACCAGACGATATTTTGGATTTCTTGGGATAGTCTTCGGAGAGGTCCGTTAAGCTGGCGAACCGAAAATTAGCTAGCGTAATTTAATACATACTAAAGTTAGGTGCTTTTTAGGTGCTAATTAGGTGCTGAATTAAAAAATTTGGTGCTCTTTTGGTTTTGCCGGAAAATGATTTTTTTTTTAGGACCGCTGGCTTGACGTGGAGCTAGCGGTCCTATAATTTTTTTAAATTAGAAAAAAAATTGGCGTTACATAAAAATAAGGTGCTCTTTA
Organism: Ichneumon xanthorius; assembly: GCA_917499995.1. Lineage (NCBI taxonomy): Eukaryota > Metazoa > Arthropoda > Insecta > Hymenoptera > Ichneumonidae > Ichneumon > Ichneumon xanthorius. Next base: position 4,269,117 of record OU824202.1, on the reverse strand, counting down.
AGTGCTTTCGATATATGCCTGACTTGAATTTGGTGCTTCATTCTAGCGGTGAAAAAAACCAACTTTCATTTGAAACAAAGCTAGCCGTTATCGCCATAAAAAAAGTTGGTTTTTTTGCCGCTAGAATGAAGCACCAAATTCAAGCTTGGCATATATCGGCAGCACCTAATAAGCACCTAACTTTGGCAGGTAGTTCAAATTTTTTAGAATTTATTTCGCTTAGTTTTCCGTTGTCTGCACGTCACGCTAGCGGTCCCTGGTGAAATAATTTTTTTCTAGAACCGAAAAAAGTTTATAACTCACCCGATTCGTCAAAGATTATAACAATCAGCACCTAACTTAGGAAGGTAGATAACATTTTTTAGAATTTATTCAGCGAAGTTTTGTGTCATCTTCACGGCACGCCAGTAGTCCCTGCTGAAATTATTTTTTTCGAGAATCGAAAAAATCTTATAACTCACCCGGTTCGTCAAAGGTCATGACAATCAGAGTACAAAGGTTACGATATCGTTATGCCTACTGACAAAAAGGGTGAATGATAAACTTTTTTCGGTTCTAGAAAAAAATAATTTTTTCTGGAACCGCTAGAGTGACGTGCACATAACGGAAAACAGCTAAATAGATTCAAAAAAAAAATGTAACTACCTGTTAAAGTTAGGTGCTTATTAAGAGCTGCCGATACATGCCACGCTGGAATTTGGGGCTTCATTCTTGTGGCGAAAAATTAACTTTTTTAAAGGCTATCATGGCTAGCTTTGTTTTGAAAGATTGGGTTTCTTCGCCGCTAGAATAAAGCACCAAATTCAAACTTGGCATATATCGGCACCACTTAATAAGCACTTAACTTTGGCTGGTAGTTAAGATTTTTTCGAATTTATTTAGTTAAGTTTTCCGTTATCTGCACGTCACTGTAGCGGTCGCAGACTTTTTTATTTTTTTTTTTTTTTTCTAGAAACGAAAAAAGTTGATCACTCACCCTTTTTGTCAGAGGGCATAACGATATTGTAACTTTGGTACGCTGATTGTTATAATCTTTGACGAATCGGGTGAGTTATAAACTTTTTTCGGTTCTAGAAAAAAATTATTTCACCAGGGACCGCTAGCGTGACGTGCAGACAACGGAAAACTTAGCTAAATAAATTCTAAAAAATTTGAACTACCTGCCAAAGTTAGGTGCTTATTAGGTGCTGCCGATATATGTCAAGCTTGAATTTGGTGCTTCATTCTTGTGGCGAAAAAACTAACTTTTTTAAAGACTATCATGACTAGCTTTGTTTCGGAATACAATTGAGTTTCTTCGCCGCTAGAATAAAGCACCAAATTCAAACTTGGCATATATCGGCACCACTTAATAAGCACTTAACTTTGGCTGGTAGTTAAGATTTTTTCGAATTTATTTAGTTAAGTTTTCCAGCACTTAATAAGCACTTAACTTTGGCTGGTAGTTAAGATTTTTTTCGAATTTATTTAGTTAAGTTTTCCGTTATCTGCACGTCACGCTAGCGGTCCCTGGTGAAATAATTTTTTTCTAGAAACGAACAAAGTTTATAACTCACCCGATTCGTCAAAGGTTATAACAATCAGCCTACCAAAGTTGTAATATCGTTATGCCTTCTGACAAAAAGGGTGAGTGATCAACTTTTTTCGGTTCTAAAAAAAAAAAATGTCTGCGACCGCCAGAGTGACGTGAAGATGACGTGAAGCGTAGCAAAATAAATTCTAAAAAATCTTAACTACCTGTCAAAGTTAGGTGCTTATTAGGTGCTGCCGATATATGCCAAGCTTGAATTTGGTGCTTCATTCTTGTGGCGAAAAAATTAACTTTTTCATGACTAGCTTTGTTTCGGAAGACAATTGAGTTTCTTCGCCGCTAGAATAAAGCACTAAATTCAAGGTTGGCATATATAGGCAGCACCTAATAAGCACCTAACTTTGGCTGGTAGTTAAGATTTTTTAGAATTTTAGAATAATATGAGTAATTTCAAAAGGTATATTTCCTATACATTGTTTGTACGTGGTTGGTGGTAATGCTTAAAAATAAATGATATATTGTATGTTGGTGCCGCGTTTATAATAAGTGTTTTATTGTATCGACATATTAACATTGGGCACGACTAGACGACTAGGAAAGGAGAAAACTCCCGTGCTGGGCGTACTTCCGGCTGAAGGCGAGTTCGATCCCCTGATGAAAGGAACACGAAAGGATTACGCAGTATACAGCAACGCATGTGGCATGACAGGCGATGTTTTTGGTGGCCTCGTCCTTTTTTGGATATCGATTTGCTCCCATAGTCCATTTCTGCAGCAAAATGCGGTATAATGCCCTAATTCCTGCATTGGTGCAGAACGTCTCGTAATCATAAGAGGCGGTTTCCAATTTACCAATCCTCTCAAATTAAATTTTCTGTTCATGACTGGCAATTTCAACGATTTTGGTATCGCCTGGAGTGGAATGACAGCTTCCCTGTAGTGATCCGAAGCAGGATCGAAGTCTGCGACGATTTCGAACAAAACAAACTCTCCTGTAAATAAACAGAAATAATTAATTGCTTGTCCGTTACTTACGCTTAACTGTTTTGAACCTCTAGTAATAATATACCTGCGACGACGATGCTATATTTGTTTTGTCCTGTGCAGCCTGGCTTCAAGCAATTAGTTTTTTCTAATGCGAGTTCACTAGCGATGGAAGTTTCGTAGTCGGTTGCCCTCAACGACGTTTCCTTAATCGGTAGGAGCGCCAAATTTTTCGTGGAATTTGAACAACTCCCATCACATTTTGTTTCTTGAACAAAACTGGCTGTAGACGCCAGTAGCATTCTACACACGTCCGGGATTGTTGATTCGCAATTTACCACGTAGCAATTTAAATCTGCTGTTCCTGTTTTCTCGAACAACGAACACAATATCTTGCCACGAAATCGATACGTAGATGCTGTTACACCCGAGTCGTGTACGCTTTCCAATAGTTCAAAAAAATCATTGTTTTTGGCATTCGCTTTTACGGTTCGTTGCAGAAAATTGTCTGAGTCGAAGGACGCCGTCAAAAAAAGTTGGAACAAGCTGTCAAATGCGCATGTGTGGATAAAATCGATTTGATTTCCTCCTATACGTATCGATTGTAATCCATTGTCCTCTCCGGGTCGCAATATTGGGATCGTAGCAAGAACCGGTTGTAATTTAAATGCGTTCTTCGGATATATTTCTTGCAGATATCGACCCGTTCGTTGTTTTTCTTGTGGGGGTTTCTGTGTGCTCTTCGGCACTCTTCTTTGACATAGAGGCATCCTCTTCCCACGAACATTCTCTTTTTCTTCTGATTGGGTACCAATGGACGGCTGTTGCTGTTCCGTTTTGAGTGAGTTTTTTTGTGTTTTTTTTCGTTTGTTCGTTTGTCGCGGTGGTGTCTTTACTAGGCCACCCCAATTCTCCCTTTCTCTTGATTCGAGAATTATCTAATTATTTTCTTGGTTTTTGCAGCCGTTACAAATCCGTCTTTGTCCATACCCTTCGTCGTCGACTCCATATGGTTTGGAACATGATTCTAGTGCATGGACGGCGTTTTCGCATATCTGAAAAATATAATTATTGCACTTCAAAGATACATACCATATAGGGAACAGCTATTCGATTTATTTTATTTTTATACGTACGACGCATTTATGAGCTCCGCCAGGAGCATCACCGTTGGTGCATGCTGGGCAACCAGACAGTAGAGTCGGCGAATCGTCTATATTGTTCATTAATTGAACAGTTTCTTGTAAACCGGCACAATCCTGTAAGGAAAGAGATAGAAAGTAATATTGAGTATACCGATTTCTATGCCAAGTGTGTTTGTATCATTAATATTTTACATACCTTACACATATTTTTACCAATCGTGCATTCACCTACTGTGCAATTTGCACAATCTGGTCGATTTTTTTTTCTTTGTCGTGGCGAGTTGTTATTTTGATCCGAATCGATATCGATGTCTGTCCGAGCGTCGTTCCCATCGGATTTGATGACGTTAGCAGCTGTACAGTTATCGTCAGCAATGATAAAAGAGCCACCCGAATCGGTGACGTTTTCAGCATCGCTAACCTCGTTTCCATTGGAATCGGTGACATTTTCAGCATCGCTGACCTCGTTGCCATTCGAATCGGTGACGTTTTCAGCATCGCTGACCTCGTTGCCATTCGAGTCGGTGACGTTTTCAGCGTCGCTGACCTCGTTGCCATTGGAATCGGTGAGGTTTTCAACTTCTTTGGCAGTCCGACGATCTTCCTGTATGATGGCAGCGTGCGTGATTTTAGTCGTTCCACTTAAGTGCGCGATATGTTTGGTAACAAAATCATCCAGACGCATCGGCAATACTTCATCGCTCAACAGCAGTCGCTTGATATTTTTAAACTCACATTCAACGTGAGCGCTGGAAGCCGGGACTCTTCCGTATCCAAACTTTTGTTGAACCACACACGCCCATAAGGGTAGCCATTTTAAATCATCGATTAAGCGATTTGCAAATTCTGGGCACCAGTGTGCGTTTACACCCTTGCCTTTTGAAGTGGCGATATCCTCTTTCACAGAGTGCTCGATTTTTCTGGCCCATTTTGACCAGACGTTTGTTGTATGTTTCTCCGGTTCTTCTTCATCCACGAGACAACATACAGACCGATTATCTTCTTCTTCTATATCCTCGATTGGATTCGTCAGGACGTCGTTCATAAAATCTTTTTCGTCTTGGCATACGCAAGCTTTTCCAATCTCGATGTAACCATCGGATGTACTCAGCGAAATTGTTATCAATGCGTATACGATTTTTTGAGCTTCTTCCAAGTCCAAACAGCGTACGAGTTTTCCAAGACTCGATAGATAAAAATTTTTTACTTCTGACCGTACATTGTTTAGCAGGTCGGCATATTTTTTCAAAAAATGGGCTACATCTATACGGATGTAGCATGGTGGCATAACCTCACCTGCGAGAGCATTGGCATAGTCATTAATGGTTGCGAATCCTGTAAATGCCCGTACAGCTCCTGCTAACAGCGCTTTCGATGCGTCGCAAACAACTTCCTTCGGAACTGGCAAACCACCTTTCGCGATCCACTCTTCTAACCAAAAGCACATTGCATTAGTGTGATGTCGTTCACTCAACATTGCACAAACTGTGTTTTGGCCAGTGGTCGTTCGAGCTACAACGATGTACAGAAAGATGGGCCCTGATGTCGATTTGTTTGGGCGTTGGATGGGTCGAATAATCGATCCAGTTGCATCAATCGCAACACTTACCGGTTCTCTCCGAGCAATCGTTTTATAGACCGTATGCTGATGCTTCGTCGAATATTGCACAAAGAATGGCATGAGTCCAATATTGTGAATGGTGTTATTTTCCTTTAGTAACTTTATTTTGTATAAAGCTTGGATCGGATCGTGATCTACGTGCGAAGCAGCAGCAAGCTCGGATTTAGCAGTTCTCATAGTATTTGCTTTGCGCAATATCCCCGGCTCCGATTCTCCTTCTGCCATCAATTTATCAGCTTTCGCTGTTCGATATACATATACCGATTTTTTTTTGCAATTCTTTTGCAACGGTTTTCCGTTCCGATCCTCGGAGATAAACTTTGCGACAATCAACATCGTTGCCCTCCGTCACAGAGCATTTGAAGGCAATCACATTGTCTGCAGTCCTCTTGAAGTAAATCTCCAGACATGATCCACGGTTACATCCGCCGGACATGTGACCACTGCTTGCGTCTTCGTTTATGGTGTGATACCGAAAATAGTATCCACACTTTCGCCGGGTGTGATGAAAGATTTTCTCCGATATCCAGCCAGTCCACTCTCCTGCAAGTTACAATGATATTAATGATATTTTGCTAATTACTTGTATATAGTCCAATTTGTAAAAAAAAAAAAAAAAAAAAACATAAATGCAAGCCCCTCCACAGAATTGAGAAACTCTCGGCTGTGTATACACTGCTAAAAATTTTCCAATTATACATTTTCAAGCTTGTTTAAAGATGAACAAACCTTCAATACACCTGAACGATTTTGAAACTGAAATGCGAGGTGCTCTGGCCAATTGAAAAAACTTCCCACTGTATATACTGTGCTTAAATTTTTCCAATAATATATTTTTAGAGCTCCGTAAAGATGGATAGTCTTTCGATGTACACTGATGCTTCAAAATATCAACTGCGAAGTGTTTCATTTTATTTTAACTCATTGAAAAGCTTTGTAGAAAAGTTCACCTACGAAGCCTGTTGTTGAGTTTCAACTCAATGAAAAGCTCAGTAATTGCACTTTTAAATCATTGGTATACATCAAAGCGCTATCCATCTTTACAGAGACCTAAAAATATATTATTGGAAGAATGTAATTACAGTATATACAGCAGCAAGTTTTTTCAATTTGCCAGAGCGCTTTGCACTCCAACTGCAGAATAGTTGAGGTGTATCGAAGGTCTGTCCATCTTTACGCAAGCTTGAAAATGTATGATTGGAAAATGTTTAGAAGTGTATATACATCAGAGAGTTTCTTAATTCTGCGGAGGGCCTTGCACAACAACTTTAGAATCATCAAGGTACATCGAAGCTCAAACCACCTTTACGCAAGACCGAAAAGATATTAATGGAATAATTTTAAGCACTATATATACAGCGAAAAGTATAAATTGCACAAAGGGCTTGGCAACAATGTTACATACTATCTATATTTACGGCATAAAGAATTTAAACTTACCTTTTGCTAATCTCATACGTTCTCGATACCCGTCTTTTCCACGTTTGTCTTTTATTTTCTTTTTCACCAGCAGTTGGTCGAAATCAGTTCCTGGTACGTGAATAACGAAGGTCAAAATGTCTTTGGCTGGACTTGAACCGCCTGTCACGTCTAAGGAACTATCGAGAGTAGATTGCTGAAGATTCCCGGGTTCAACCATGGATTCTTCATTACAATCGATTTGCTGTTCCGTCTCAGAGGCCAATTTCTCCCTGATACCGTTTTTATTACAGGTCATGTACGTATACAAGGCACTTGCAGTTTTACGGCACTCTTTCAGAGATGCGGTATTCTCCATTTCTAATGAGATTTCATCCCACACACCGTCCGATTTCGAAGTTACTTTTCCGTTGACTTGAAGTATTCGATTTTTATACTTTTGCAGTAACGTAAGCATATCATTCGAATTTACTCTAGGTGGCCGTCCAGGTTTTTTGTCACCCATTTTGTTACGAATTTGCAACGAAGTTCTTTGTTTATATATATCGATGCCTGTATACGTCCAAACCCATGAAAAATGTTTGTCCACAACGCAGTCGTTTACCCACGATAGAAATACGATGATAAATGAAGGAAACGGATGTGGCAAACGGAACGAGCAAATGTAGTCTTACCAACCTATCGTTTTCGACAACACTGCATCACGTAGCGGGAAGATTCGTGTGAATTGCACTTATGGCGACATCAGCCGGAAAGCAGTCCACTAACGCAGCCAATCGGAAGCCTATCCCGAAAATGAAAGCGCCAGAATCGTTGGCATTGCGTTTCTGTTGATTGCTTTTTAATACTGCTCGAATCCGTGTTTAATTTGAAATCCGAACGGAAGCACTTGTACGCTTCCCTTAATAAATTCCTGAGTGAGCCAAATAGTGTTGCTACAGGGAAACAGACTAGGCATGTACGAAGCGTACATGCCACACACCATGCGTTCAGTGCTTTTCACCGTCGTTTCCGCGTGAGTTTAAGGTGGGGGCTAAAGATCAACATAACTTCAAAATATTTAGAGTCCATTTTTCTTCGAAACGGTTTTATGTAATGAAAAACAAATTGCTGGCCGCGCTGCATATTTGATTAAAGCGTGCATTTGGTGCTTCATTCTTGTGGCGAAAAAACGAATTTTTTTAAAGGCTATCATTGCTAGCTTTGTTTCCAAAGACAATTGGGTTTCTTCACCGCTAGAATGAAGCACCAAATTCAAGTCAGGCATATATCGAAAGCACTTAAAGAGCACCTTATTTTTATGTAACGCCAATTTTTTTCTAATTTTAAAAAATTATAGGACCGCTAGCTCCACGTCAAGCCAGCGGTCCTAAAAAAAATCATTTTCCGGCAAAACCAAAAGAGCACCAAATTTTTTAATTCAACACCTAATTAGCACCTAAAAAGCACGTAACTTTAGTATGTATTAAATTACGCTAGCTAATTTTCGGTTCGCCAGCTTAACGGACCTACTGAAAGCGTTACTGGAGGTCGACTCGAGTCTCTAAGGGATGAAGTCCAGGTAAATTTAATAATTAGGGGTTTGTCTCTTGGATATTCGTAAAGCACATAAAAAGCACTTAAATATGGTGTGAATCAATCTACGGAAACGGCGAAAACAACTGAAAGCGTTACTGGAGGTCGACTCGAGTCTCTAAGGGATGAAGTCCAGGTAAATTTAATAATTAGGGGTTTGTCTCTTGGATATTCGTAAAGCACATAAAAAGCACTTAAATATTATGTTAATCAATTTGTAGACAGTGCTAAAATTGTCGATGTTCTGCTGAATTCATGGGAAGCTATCAGAGCATTTTTGATTTTCGATTTCTCGCCAAACGAAAAGAGCACAAAAATAATTATTTTCACACAAAATTGGCACATAAAAAGCACTTAATTTTGGTATATAGTAAAATCATTTTGGGGACTTTGCTCTGCTAGCTTCACGGAGGTTACAATTTTGTAACTTTTTTTAAAATCGTTTCGGTGCAAATTCATTTTTTTTGTTTGTTTTTTTTTTGTTTACGTTCGCACAATTTTGATATTCTTTGTCTCTGACTTGCTTTGCAGCAGCGGAGAATCGCGGATAGAGCGATTGCGCTGTAGGTTACTCAGCTGGCGCGCGGACGTTTCCGGATCGGAATTAATTGGAGCCTCGTAGGTCGTCTTCGAGGTAGGAACGGGGCTGCGACTATTAAAAGAAGCCAAACATTGCTCGATCGAGACACAGAGGTTCCGTTCGGGAGTAGTAAAAGACCGAGAGGGGGGGGGGGGGTGGACAAAAACGAAAGAGAACAAAGTTTGTAGATAGAATCGAGAGCAGCGTGACAGAAGTGGTACAGTTCCGCGTATCAGGGCCGTGGCCTCGAACTAGATAAACAAATGAAAAAATCCGCGAGAGATCCCTTAATTCACGAAAAACAATTGAAAACTGTTTTACATCGAATTACAAAATAATCGATGACCGGTCGAAAAGATGGAATTATTTGTACGCGACCTTGTAGTCCTTGCGAATAGTGTTCACCTCGCATAAGTTTCAGAGAAATGAGAGGGAATTGCAAACACTTATCGATGGTATAAAAATCTAAAACAAAAACAAGCGTATTAAAGATGCTGAAAATATTAATTTTGCATAATAATAATTCCAAAATGTTATTAAGAAACTAATGAAAAATAAAATTGTTCAACAAATCTCCCGGAATTTTCATCAATTTGTTAATCACATTTTGGAATTATGATTATGCAAAATTAATCTTTTCAGCATCTTTAATATGCTTGATTTTTTTCAGGTTTTTATTGTAAATCAAACGAACTTACCTGTAAGTGAAGTTCGATTGTAATTATATGAGGGGCTCGTTCGAGATGATTACAACGTAGTACTGCCTGCTACCGCTAGATTTCACCACGTCTTAAAGACTAAAACAGAAAATTCACCGCCAACTGCTCGCCGGGACGCGCCGCCATCTTCATATTTTTTAGAGTACTATAGATATTTAAGGGAGGGAAAATACTAATAAAGGGTGGGTGTAATCATCTCGAACGAGCCCCTCATATAATTACAATCGAACTTCACTTACAGGTAAGTTCGTTTGATTTACAATTATATTTCGTGGCTGGTTCTTCGAGATTACAACGTAGTTGTTTAGAGTATCAGTATTATTTTTACCAACAAAGTTATTTTATTTAGAAAATAAATATGTGGTTCATCAAAGTTTCGAGTTAAATTTCCCTTAAAATCAAGACTCTCTATTTATTATTAATGACAGCTGATGCAAAGATCGAACGATCGTTAACAATCGGCCGATTATAAAATCGCGCGAATGCAGAAGACTTTTCAGACCATCCAGCTGTATTTCTAATCGTGCATAAGTCAATACCTCGCTGTAGCGCTGACGATGTAGCAGCATGACGTGTGCTGTGAGCCGTAAATATATCCGTGTTTATACCTGACTGTTTTCATATTACTTTTATCCAGCGGCTTAACGATTGTGTCGTGGCTGGCTTAAATGGTTTACGAGTAGTCAAAAATAATTGCTTATTAGTGCCTCTGAGATCTTTCGTTACCTCTATATATCTTAACAGTGTTGAAGCAGCACATAAACTCTTTCTTTCCTTAAAAAACGGCAATAACAATAAGGGCTGAAGTTTGCCCGGCTTAGAAGTTTTTATAAGATCCGGAATTCTTATCTCAACTCTCGAATCATGAACTAAAATATTATCGATATGTATGAGCGAAACGTTTGCATTCTATGCGCCGTGGACAATGCTAATAACATTATTACTTTTTCGGATAATTGCTTGAGCGATAGTGACTCCAAAGGATATAATTTTTCCAAAAATTCTAACACCACTGCAACATCCCAGGTTATGGAGTATTTTGGTGTTAACGGCTTGAGTTTGAATACTTCTTTGAAGAACTGACTGATTAGCTCATCATTAGTAATATCCTTTGAAAGAACCTTGCCTAGCGCCACTCGAGCGGAATTCAAAGTCCCATATGATGCTCCCGCTTCAAACTCATTTGTGAGAAAAGTTAACCCTTTTTCTGGAGTTGACGAAAATACATCATAACCATTATTAGCACAAAATGTCCACCAGTTTCTTAAAGGCGCATTGTATTGTTTCAACGTCGAATCTGTCCACGACGCCAATATTATATTTATAGATACCTCCGCGATTTTTCGTCTTTTGAACGCCGTCCTGACAACCTCCCTACAACCAGGGAAAGGTTGTGAGCCAAAGGATGCTGAATCGATCTACACGGAGATTGTAACAAATCGACAGAGGGATTAAAAATAAATGTTTTTCCTATCAATAATGACTTAAAAATCGGATACCAAGGCTGAGTTGGCCAGTTTGGTACTACCACAACACCCTCAGCTTCATCCGTTATAATCTTTCGTAGCATTTTTAATATTAACGTAAACGGTGGAAACGCATAAAAACGCCAGTTTGACCAAGATATGGTGAAGGCGTCTATCGCAAAGGCTTCCGGATCTCGATGCCATGCGCAAAAATCGTTGCATTTACTATTTATACGAGACGCAAACAAATCAATTTCCGGACATCCAAAAAGAGAAATTATAGTCTCGAAAGCTTCTTCATTCAATTCCCATTCGGTGTCAATATTATTTATGCGCGATTCCGCGTCGGCTTCTACGTTTTCTTTCGAAGCGATATAAGACGCGAAGAGCCAAATATCTTTTTCTTCACACCATTGCCAAATTTGTCGAGCCAGTTTGTTGAATTTCGGATATTGAATTCCCCCCATTTTATTAATGTATGATATCGCCGTCGTGTTATCAACACGAAGCAGAATCTCGCAATTACAAAGCTCGGAAGCAAAACATTTGAGGGCGAGAAAAACGGCTAACAATTCTAACAAATTGATGTGCAAACTCCTTTCCGATTGTGACCATAAACCATGAGTTTTAACTCCTTCGCACGCCGCGCCCCAACCAGTCGTAGACGCATCAGTATAAATTGTTAATTTATATTGCGATTGCTTGATCGGATTAAAAGCCGAGGGAATCGCGGCTCTCCACCAATGTAAGTCTGACTTGAGGTAGTCCGAAATGTACATTTCTTGGTCATAATCGTTTCCGTTTACACACAATGCAATAAACTTTTCTTTCTCCAAAAGTTTTGTATATAACCAGCCGTACGCCACAGCCGAACATGCTGAAATGAGAGATCCAATAAGCTTTGCGAATTCCCGAATTTCGCACCTTTGGGTAATTAAAAACTTGTCAATGAGACTGATCAAACTATTTTTCTTTTCTAGGGTTAATTCTAAACCCATCCTTGTTGAATCTAAGATAAACCCCAAGTATTTGCATCTTGTTTGTGGTATGAGACAACTCTTTTTTGTATTCACAATAAACCCCAGAGATCTTAACAGATCTATTGTTTCATTCACGTTGTCTCGACATGTATTATAATTGTTGCCCAAGCAAAGAAAATCGTCCAAATAAACCATCGATATAAAACCCTTAGAGCGGAGCACATTTAAAACCGGCTTCATAATTTTGGTAAAAACCCACGGGCTGACTGATAAACCTTGAACCAAGCATGTAAACTCGTAAGTTTGATTTTCAAACTTAAATCGAACAAATCTTCTACTATCCTTGTGCAAAGGGACAAGAAAGTAGGCATCCTTTAAGTCTATTGAAGCTAAAAAGTCATTTGGTGACATTAATTTTGTAGCCGTTCTTAAGTCTTCCATTTTAAAGTGTTCGGTACTTATAAACTGATTAAGACGTTTCAAATTAAAAATAAATCTGAAAGAGCCATCCGGTTTCGGAACAAGAAAATACGGTGATAAAAATTGATCCACAGTATCAACGCAAGGCTCTATTGCCCCAATCGTTAAAAGGTTTTCAATCGCACGTCTCAAATTTTTTTGATTCTCCCGCTGACCACTGAGGTTTCGCTAAAGATAAAGGTTCAGGATATTCTTCAGCAAAAGAAATTTTAAAACCCTCAATCGTTTTTAAAATAAATCGATCCGACGTAATCTTACGCCACTCAGCCTTGTATCGATTTAAATTTCCAGCGATGATTCGTACCTCTACCTCTTCGCTGGTGGACGCTTGTCCGATTTCTCGCGATTCTCTTTCCTTTGAGAATTCGACTGATTCTTGTACTGGAAACGACGTCTCGGTTGATAATTTTGACGATCGCCCACCGGCGCGTAATTCTGCGTTTTGGCAGGTGGGCCTTTGAAGTTTAAATTTTTTCCCGCAGATTTTTCCGCAGGTTTTTCTGCTTGTTGCTTCGGAGGTGGCTTTGTCTTCAAATCTTCTCCAACTTTAACGATAGACTTTACCTCCTTGATCTTAACCTGAAGATCTGAACCGTATAGGAAACTGTCTGACTTTGACTCGTCCAATGTACACCTTAACGGTTTGTTAATTCCCGGAGAAATAAAGGCTTTTCTCGCAAGCGATTCTTTAAAATGCGCTGCAGCTAACAACTTCCCGGAATCACAGAGATTTTCAATGAGCTGCAGTCGGTCGATCCCTTCCTCGTTGTTCACTAACAACGAAGTAATAGCTGTCCCCAAGGCGACCATAGCCGAGCCAATAATTTTTTGAGATTGTACGAAGTGTTTATCTCTCTTTGCTGTAACCTCCGAGACACTTGCCTCGATCTCGGGGTTTAACTTTGGTGCATCCAAGTGACAGTTACCTACACGACCATATTTCTTCAATAGCTCTTCGAGCATGTCCTTTTTTATGCCAGACGAAATCCAACCTTTCCAACGCTGTGCTAAATCTTGTTGCAGCACAAAAGGTTGCGACTCCTCCTTACTTGGGTCATCACCCAGAAGCTTCAAAGTTTCTTCGTCCAATGAAGAAACACTTGGTGTATTCTCCGGAACAGTAATTTTTCCAGATACATCCGCTGTCTGTAATGGAGGAATACTATCCGCAGAACTAATCTGTGCATCGCTAGGCAAAAACTGATTCTGCATAGCTATCGGAGACCCATTTGAGAGCCTCGAAGACTCCTGCGCTGAGTCGGATGAGATCTCCACTTCATCGTTGAGTCGAATCTTCTTTGTCAAAGGTTCCTCTGTTTTTTCTAAAGAAAAAACACAAGAAAAACTCGACAAAATTAACTGGGTGCCACGTAAAAGTTCGAGTCCGACCAGTTAATGAGAGACATCCTGTGCTAACATCAGGCATAGTCTCCTCCAAATAAATCAAAGGAAAAATAAAAAATATTTTCCTTTACCACCTTACCGTTATTTTTTGACGCATCTTTTTCCTCTTCCTCGTCCTGTTGTTGCAACGCACGTTTTAACCTCGATTCGAGATCGCGCATCTTTTTTGCAAGTTTTTGGAGATCTTCTTTCTTCTTCTCCTTACCTCGATCTTTCGAACGAGATCTACTCTTCGAACGACCCATAATTCCTGTTTTTCGTCGTAAATATTCTTAAAAAACTTATTAATACTTTTTAAAGCAAATTTTGCGTGGTTACTATCTGGCGCACCAGAAACAATATAAAGATGGCGGCGCGTCCCGGCGAGCAGTTGGCGGTGAATTTTCTGTTTTAGTCTTTAAGACGTGGTGAAATCTAGCGGTAGCAGGCAGTACTACGTTGTAATCTCGAAGAACGAGCCACGAAATATAATACCACCCAGAAGTGTTTCCAGAAGTGTTCCCTCTCATTTCTCTGAAACTTATGCGATGTGAACACTATTTGCAAGGTCTACGTGAAGGTAGTACCTCTATGGAATAGTTTTTTCAAGAATTTCATGAAAGTCGACATACACGCTCTTTAAGACTTCATTCAAACACTTGTAAAATTTTAATAACATTGGTGGCTTTGAAGCCGAGATATTTACACGCAAAGCTGACTTGATTAACATGGAACATATGGCCGATGTTACGTTAAACGATATATAAAAATGATTACTATCAAAATTACTTTCAAGAAATGTATAAAAAAACGAGATAAACCTAGAATGGGGTTACACAAATAGTCTGAAAAAAATGGAGAATTATTGTCCGCTTAGTTTCAAAAATATAACCTTGAGAAGCACGACGTTTTTCGTTTTGTTGGATATATTTTGCGAGTGAACGACCGCGGGGAGGAGGAACGGAACGACAATCTGGCAATAGTGTGCGCACGACTTTGCAGATTCGAATCGAATAATGAAATTATTAAGACCTCTTGACTTTTTTTTATATCCACATAAAGATCATGTTTCAATCAGTGCGCACGGAAAAATGTATTCGACCTGGAATAACAGATGTAAAAAAAATAAAATCCAAAATTACAAAATGCTCGAAGTAGCCTAGCCGGCGAACATTCATAAAAAAAATACGGTTGAATCAACTAATAAATATTTTGTTGGCCGAACAAAATGTTTTAATGCCTCGAAATGTTTCGGTGACATCATCCAAAAAAATTGTTGAAGTAAGCAATTTTTCAGCTGTACCAAGAAAATATTTATTTGACGTCCCTGCCCGAATGTTCAGTTGATTCAACCGTATTTTTTTATCAAGTTAAGCGCGCGTTGGTCTAGCGGTTAGCCTGCTCGCCTCTAAACCAGTGCACCGGTACGTCGAGGGTTCGATTCCCGGTGCGGTCGTTTCGTCGAGAAATAAAAGTATGGGTGGGACATTGCTCCAGATATATACTTGAGGCACACGCGTTCTTGTCCGGGTGAACCGCAAGTATATAGCTGTAGTCCATGTTTACATTCTCGGCCAAACTCGACGTAGCTCCGGTGGCGTGAAGCGAATCTGAGACCGACTGTATCGGCATAGGTTTTCTGCAGTTTCTATATGCTTTCAGTCGTAAGACTAAAGCGAATGCAATACAGAGAGGAAGTCGGCTGCAACCGCAAAAATGGGGGACTTAAATTCGCTTTGAATTTTTTTTTTTTTTTTAATGAGATAAATGTGTAGAAAGTCAGAAAATTCAAAGTAAATTCAAAAATCTGATAAAATTTATACGTATTCAGAAAAATTAACGAATCATTATCAATAAAAAAAAATTAGGTTTTCGGGAAATTTGTTGAACAATTATATTTTTCATCAATTTGTTAATAACATTTTGGAATTATTATTATGCAAAATTGACCTTTTCAGCACTACTATGCTTGATTTTTTCCAGATTTTAATACAATCGAGATGTTTTTGGAATTCTCTCTTATTTCTCTGAAACTTATGCGAAGTGAACACCATTCGCAAGGACTACCTTAAGAACGAAAAAAACAGAAATGGACAAAAAAATAAGTGAGAACTAGTAATTACGCACCAATCGAGCCCACCCGCTATAAGATCCGCTGTAAGTAGGGGAGAGCGGGGCAAACTGGGACAGCGGGGGTAAAACTCAATTTTCCAATAATTTTTGGATGCCCCATTTTGTCCCAATGATACATCCAGATTTTCAACACCGTTTTGCCCCACTTACCATCACCCCCACGATCCAACAGTTATTGGGAAATTGCGTCTTGTCCCATTATCTCGTTTTGCCCCGCTCTCCCCCAGTTTTGAGAAGCGGGGGACAATGCAGGTAAATACATTTTTTAACAGTGTACGCGACCTTGGGCCGTCGCTGGTTCCAATAAAGAAATTAAATGATCCGGAGGCGTCGCGATTTTTTTCACCGACAGGCAAAGTCCATCCCCCGAGATGTACCAAAGGGCAAAAAGATAAATCATCAAATAACAGAAATAAAAAATATCATGTGTAATCACAAAAAATTCACTCAATCGTTAATACGAAAATCACTGCAGCTTCGATACAACAAAAAATGCGCGAATCGTTTCAGGGACTCCATCGGGAGAGCGATTTCTCACTTCACGATGCAATACCATCAAGGAGAGACGGAAAAACAAACGAGGCACGAGAGGAAAGTGGAAGAGAAAAGCTATTATTCTTTCTCGAGTAATATAAGTCGCAATTACGCAAGCCACGTCCGGCGTTCCTTAATCAAGTATCGATACTCAAGTTCCGCCGTCGCTTAGACTGCCGTCGTCGTCCCTCACGACTCGCCTCCGCCAGTTCTCCATTTCGACTTTCACATCGGCAATGTAACTCCGTTGAACTGCTAGCTTCGCGTTTCCGGCGTCAGCCCATTTGAAAATCGGTACGAACCCCCTGGCTTTTTTTACGCCCACTACTTCCCCGGATGTCCTCTCGTTAATCTTCATTTTTTATCGACACACACTCCTTTATCGGAAGCGAAAAACTCTCGGCTAGTTCCACAACGGAATCGCAAATCTCCACGGACGCGATTCGCGCTCCACTTTGCCGCGATACCCACTCGAATCCACATTAGCCTCGACCCTCGAAGATCACACTTTTTCGCACCCTCCTCTTCACAGCTGCACAACTCGGCCGGGAATGAATATTTCTTGGCTTCTTTGTAGTGAAATCGATACGGCAGGATGTAACCGACAATTCCGCCGCTTTTCCATGAAGATTCAAGAAACTGTGCAGAAATTGCAAGCTCTGGAAGCTAATTGCTCCACGAAGCCCATGCATGTTTATTCAGGGTAAATGTATACAATTGAATGAGAAAATTGTATCATACTCGAAAAACGAAGGGGAAAAAAGAACCACAAAACTTGGTCTGTTCTCCCAATTAGTGGAACACCATGCCCCGAACGCGGCACCGAAAGTTTGAGAATACTTTACTCTCCACTCGTGTTCTTTGTGTTTTATCTTCATCGCATTCGAACTCTCCTCGCGCACTCGCTTGCCGGAGTACGTACTTATTAATTGTAATTATCAAAGCAAAGCCGGCATTAACCTTCCACCGGCTCTCCGGGTTTCCTTGTCCTAACCATTTTACCCCTGGAGGGAACATAGGGAGAGAGAGGAGTTTGCGAAACACAAAGCGGATTCGTAGAGTGTCGAGTTTTTTGCCTCGTTATATTCTCCGGTGCAGCTGTAGCTCGGAGAAAGGGGGATGAATGGAGGGAAAAAAAAACACAAACTGGAGGCCAACGGAGAGAAAGAGACAAGTAGAAGCTCGCCTTCGTTTAGCCGCCAGACACACGGGAGTCGGCGGACGGAGAGGAGAGCACCAAGTCGTTTGCGGAAGGAGCTGGATAATTGCACTTTCTTCGCCGCGACGAATACGCAGTGTGTTGTTTTCTCTTTCGACTCGGGAGGAGGAAAAAGTTCGCCCTTTCGTACCCTCACGGATCTCACTGCCGCTTCGGGTTACCGCCGAGTCTTTTACGGACGATATATATCGCTACATCTTTTTTCACTCAGCGTTCGGTTCACTCAAAGATTAATGTAGAAAAGACATTTAAAAAAATATTTAACGGTAAAGGGTTTTTTTATGTACAGTAAAACTCCGATTAACCAGGGTGCCCGGGATCGAGGAACCCCCCGTTAACTGAAACCACGGTTAATTCGGATTGTCATGATAAAAAAATTTTAACAAGTTGAATTAGAATTCAGTACATGTGAATTGTTACTTAACCCTTCAAGTTCTAATGCTCTATTCAGTTGAAAAATCCATTTTTTCCCAACCGCTCAGTACTTGTTTGTATCGAAATCTTGCGAAAAATTTGTATCGAAAAATGCAAAATTTCAATTTTACAATTACATTTTATTTAAGTGCCATGTTATTCGAAAAACTTTGTTTAGGATGCATTATCAAGCACAACTATTCGTCAAGATTTTGCAGAATATTTTGATAAAAATTAAAGATTTTTTTTTTTCAATAGCGGTTTTACCAACGTGTTATTTTACCCTGGGCATTGAAGGTCTAATTAATGGCGAGTGTGTACTAGTCTGCAAAGTTTTAGTTTTTTTCATACATTGCGTCAATTACGCTTGTTTTTTGTAACAATTCGGCACTCTCGTTTGTTTTGGGTTTTTGAATTTTTAATTTGTGCATGTCTTGGCGACTACCAAAAATATAACGATTATTTATGCAATAAGGGTTAAAGTTAACGTTAAAACGAAGACACTCGGGAGGCGCAAAGTTGATCTGCTCCCCGGATAATATAACCGCGGTTAATCGGGGTTTTACTGTATATCGATATATTTTCTACGCAACAATGAAATGATTGCGTTTGGAAAATAGGATAAAATTTTCGAAACATATTCATACATTAAATGCATTTTTTATGTCAAAAAATCATTTGAAATCTTGATATTTTAGTTGAAATATACCAACGACAGTTATCTCGGACTTCTGTGGGACGGTTTTGATGATAGACCAAAATGGGATTCTCCAAACCCAACGCAGCGTATATGCGGTTGAGGTTAAATTTGTCGAGGTGGTAAACAAAAAAAAGAAAATAGGAAAGCACCGAACAGCTATAAGTCCACGTCACCCAGTTCCACTCCATCTTTGCACCGCAGAGGCTCCAAAGTACAAAGAAAGTAAACAAAAAAAGTCCCGGTGCATTCTCGTGTGCCGGGAAATTCTCTATTCTTTTTTTTTCTTCTTTTTCGTCGCTTTCGAAAATTGCCTCGCACACGCGGATGTTGGTACGCGGGGGCGGGAAAGAGGCGACGACAGGGCCGAGCTGCGGCGGTTGTGGACGTCGGTTGCCGATCGATGTAAGCGATTTTCCATCGAGACATGTGGAGAACGCGAGAAGGTGTGAGAAAACCAAGCGCCGCTATGAAATATTGTTTTATATTCGCCATAAAAGTGATGCGTTTTAAGGGAATTGAAATTCCTTCTAGGGCAGCGGCGAGGGGGGAGGGGGGGGGGGTAGGGGGTGATAGATAGATAAAAGAAAGAAAGGGAGCGATGCTAGGCATATATATATGTCCATATATAGATTGTAAAGCGCATCGTGTGTTATGGTGTCGGCGAGGGGCAACGAAGCGAAGGACGTTTTCAGAATATTGATAAATTCCTGCGCGCACTAACACACACGCACAGACAGACACAGCTCCTGGTCCCTTGATTGCATCGTTCGAGAATCATCCTCGCGGTTCCCCCTCGGAGTGCGAAGATATTCGAGCATTAACTTATCTTCGACTTTATCGATTGGCCACCCCATGACGCTGTTCTCTTAATCCGCCAGAAATCTTCGGAATTCGCGGATCCTCGAGCATTGAACTCCAAGTACCGAGATGTGCAAGTTCACAACTTTCAATGCGTTCTAGCAGTGCAAATATACGGTTAAAGTAATTTTTAAAAAAATCACGGATAGACTCAAAACTATACTTTCTATAGTGCCTTGGAAGAGAAAAATATAGCGCCGAGACTATAATCCAGAGTGTCTCTCTGCCCTAAGTTATAAAAAATGATCATTTTTTTTTAATACCAAATCATGAATTCCCATCGTTCATATTTCCACCCTCGACTCCTCGTCAAAATCACTTTTATCCTCCCCTTCGCACTAAATTTCAAAGTGTAACCTCGCACCACGTGATAAAAGAGAAAAAAAATGACATTTATGGTACCACATAAAAAAAAAATTCAGAGTATCTCGGAGCGGGAGATCCAGAAGATTCCGGTTCCCGAGAATATTGATACTGTGACAAACGTGCTCGCTCCTTCTTCCGTCTTCGTCGCTCATAAACGCATAGACACATCTACATACGACAGTTACATACGGCATCGGTCGCATACGCTGTCCCACTAAATTTTCCGAACATTACAGGCGTACACAACGTGAAATGGTGCCGGTGGGATGCCGTATTTCATATTGTCCAAGTATCGCTATGGCGTCGCCGAGCGAAGCCGCAAAGACCATTCCTCGATTTTCCTCTCGGCTGGGGCTACAGAAGTGCACGAACAGGAGGCTCTCCGCTAACTCTCCCGCTTCCTATGAAAGAGAGAAATCGAGGGAGGGAGAGAGAGAGAGATGAAGAGGAATATAGAGCCTGCAGACTGTGCACGAGGACAGATAGATAGAGAATAGTGTATAGAGAGTGCTCGAGGCTCACGAGAGTAGCAGAAACAGCATTGTTCTGTATATACGTTACTATAGTGGGGAGCCCGGGATTTCGCGTATCGGCGAAAAGCGCTGCGGGAGAATGGCCCAGGACACTGTTTCGTGTCCGCGCGGAGGCTTTTTACTCTGCCCTCGGCGATACGACGGAACCTCTCGTATGCGACCCTGTGTGTGTCTCTCTATAGCTTTCGATAGCGGTACTGTAGTACAGCGACTCTAACGGATATCCCATACTTCCGGCTACATCCGGAGTAGTGCACGTGCCCACAGAGAGATGCGGAAAATCGAGAAATACCGAGTGCAGACTGCGCGAACTGTGTTTATCGGTAATCCGTTAGATAATGCGTCCTTGCGCATGTATAGGGATAATATTTGGAATCAAATTCGAGGCTGCTTCTTTGCATCAGCTGGACGACATTTTTTTCCACGTTTCGTGAAATTTTTATGCATTAAATCGATAGATTTAATTGTGTGGATATCAATATACAAGAATGAATTAAAATTAACGCTCATTGTATAAAATATGCGAGTTTGAAAATGAGTTCAATGCATCGAACAATTTCTTTTATCTCTATCGCGCATTACATTTAATAGTTTGTGCGTAAAAACTTCATCATTTTTTCATTTACTTGTTTATTTCATTAATGGGCATTGCCCTTTACATATATATAAGTATTTCAATCACAATATGGAAAGTACGTTACAGATTTTTCTATAAAATTAACACATCCACGTACAACAATGTAAAAAATATTTTAAATATTAATTTTCCAAAAGTTCATAGCTTAAAGTGCAGCGTAGGATCCTCTCAGCTGCTGCCTCCTTCAGGTAGTCCTTGCGAACAGTGTTTATAGCATCGTGAACCCCCACCCACTTCGCATAAGTTTCAGAGAAATGAGAGGGAATTGTAAACACTTCTCGATGGTATAAAAATCTGAAAAAATCAATCGTATTAAAGATGCTGAAGAGATTAATTTTGCAGAAAAAAAATTCCAAAATGTTATTAACAAAGTGATGAAAAATAATTTTTTAAAATAAATCTCCCTGTCACAACTTTTTTTTAATGGAACATATTCGTTCATTTTTCTGAAGAGGCATGCATTTTTTAGATTTTTAAATTCCCTGTGAATTTAGTAACTTTCTACACGTTTTTCCCATATTAAAAAAAAAAAAAAATGAAAGCGTGCAAAGTGATTTGCACAATTACTTCCTCATGTTTTACGGTTTTCCTCATAACTTCCTCTATGATAATTCCGTCGTGCCATTTTGGCTTCCTCATAGAGGAAGCTATAATTAAAACACAAAAAAAAAGTTTTAAGGCAATTTTTAATCTAATCTTCAGCGCTGATTACGAAACTATAACTCATTCTACTCTTTGCCCGATGTTTGATTCAGAAACTTCTGACAAAAAAAAATTGAATAATTCAAAATTTTCAAAATCCCATAAAATTCAAACGGTTAGATCAATTTTTGCCAAATTTAATAGGAAACATTGTACAGTGTCAGTCCATTCCTGTGGCAAATTTAAGCTCGATACCTCCATGTTTACTCGAATTAGACGATTTTTAGTAATTTTTCAAAAAAATCAAAATTCCATAAAATCTGATCCCTTCGGTAGATTTTGGCCTAATTCAATACCAAAGGTCTTTGTTCATAGTATTGTATTTATATGCATTTTTAGGACGATAGCTCAAAATTTACGAAAGTTAGAGCTACCACAGACTTTTTTCAAAAATTTCGAATTCCCGTAAAATTCCGAAACGGGTCGCAATCTTCATGAAACTTATATCGAAGGAGGAGACGTGACTACTCTACTAGTGTACAAAATTTGAACCCGCTATCCCAAGCCGTTTCCGAGTTATAGTCGTTCTAAGCGATGCACGCTGTCACACACATACACACACACATACACACACACACACATACATCCGGACGCCAGCTAAAAATCACTTTTCTCGACGTTTTCGACCATTTCTAGTACGCTGACATTAAAATCTCGAAATTTTTTTTTTTCACGAAAACATAGCTTCCTCTATGAGGAAGCAAAAGTGAATTTTTAAAATCTGAGAAAATCCATACGTATTCAGAAAAATGAACGAAGCACTTTCATAAAAAAAGTTAGGTTTCCGGGAGATTTGTTGAACAAATATTATTTTTCATCAATTTGTTAATAGCATTTTGGAATTATTATGCAAAATTAATCTTTTCAACACCTTTAATATGCTTGATTTTTTTTCAGATTTTTATACAAATCCAGAAGTGTTTGTAATTCCTTCTCATTTCTCTGAAACTTATGCAAAGTGAACACTATTCGCAAAGACTACCTGAAAGACTGCCACCGCTCCGTTGAATCCCAGATTTTCTAGACTATTTGCCTGCCCCGTTAGTCTCGATGCGACCGAACTCACCCGAATTCGGAGCGAACTTGAGAAGTAACAAAATTCCGTACATTTCGGAAAGCTCTTACAGATTCGTGTGCCCGAACTTTAGCCAATCGCGTAGGGCAATTTAATAGACCATTTACCTGCTTGAACAGTGTTTATATTAATTTCGATAGCAAATTTTTACTGTGCGGTGTTGCGAGTAAAATTATACAGCTTTGTTTTTAACTTACTTTACTCTTTGTTTTTATGAAAAGTCATTTTGCGATTCGTAAAAATTAAATCTTGTTGAAAAATAACATTTCTGTCTTATCAAGTATTGATATTTCGTACAGAAAACCACGTCAGAGGTGCATTTATTTTTTTTTACATTTACCGATCTAATCAAACCCTGAATTTTCTTTTTAATTAAAAATATATTTATCATTCCACCGACTTGCTACCAACAGTTACTCAGGTTTTTTTTCTTTCTGCTGCTGCAGCGCTTGCACACAGAGGATATACGGCGTTTCTCTGTAGACTCGCGTTAGGACGCTCCACTTGTGAGACGGCGAGACGGATAAGCTCGATTTTCTCGTCGACGACAATGGAGGCGCACAAAGACGACGACGAAATATTACGACTCTCGAGGGTTCTTACTTGGGATTCGACGAGAAATGTACGAGGCCATTGTTTCGCTCGGTTCGTATATAGAGCCCGCTCGTAAAATAGTGCAGACGTCGTTTCGTGGCGCAGGTCGACGGCTGACCATGCATTGACCGTTTCTACTTGCTGCAGTAAGAGTGGCGTCTTGTGCTCTCGGGACGTTCTCGCCACTGGATCGTCCCTAACGGCCTTGAAGCATTAAATAAAACTCATCGATTTATAAAACGATTGCCTTCTTAAATTAATGGAAGTTACAAAAAAATTATCGTATATATCACACACACAGAGAAAAATGGTTCTTTTCTCCATGTTCTCCGTGCATTATCAGTTATTAGAAGGTTGAAGTAAGTAAGATATTTACTGAAGTGAAGTAAGATATTTTTCATTTTATTCTCAATGAAACGTGAAACAGTAAACAACTTTCCGTTATGAAATAACACGGTTCAACTCTTCGCTTACTTTTCTCGGCGAGTATTAATTACGCGGGGTTGTCTCAAGTTTTCCGGGCACTGCACAGTTACAGGTACGAGAAAATGTGCAAAAGGCTCAGACTGCAAGTCAGTGTCTCCGGGTAATGTAAAGACCCCTCTTCGACGACCCCCCCTCACTCCCGCCCCTCGAGCATCTTGCTCTTTCGCATATTTCTATCTCGGTCCATCCTGCTCCACCCGACTTTACTACGAATTGTCGAGTACCTCTGAATCTTTAATAATATTCTCGGCCCGAGTGCCAGACCCACAGGCCACCCCGCACATCTCACCCCCACCCAGACCTCGTAAAGTACCGTAAAGTATAATTCTTATTTCAACGGTCTCTTCTTCGATGAACTTTCTTTTACGGAAGTTTTTCGTTTACAGAGACTCGCAGACCGTAACCGCTATAGATATCGATTCTTATAGCTATGGTTACGAGTAGAAATACAAGAATTATTTCACAAGGATAGTTATGAAATTAATTACATTAAATTAAAAAATCTATATTTATTACATGTTGATTCCTGCGGCTCGACTCTCGAAGCTGTAGATACGCGTAGAAAGTCAATATTTTTTTGTAAGGGTCGAATTTTAAGACATTAGTTTGAACTTGAGATCAAACTTCAGACTGAACTTAAGATTGAACTTACGATCGAACTTGAGTTCGGACTTTCGATCGGACTCGAACTACAGTCGAATTTGAGTTCAGACCGAAGTTCGAACTTAAGATCAAACTTAAGCACGAAATCAAGTTCGAACTGAGGTTCGATCTTAAGCATGCAATTTGGGACACACTACAATTTGAAATTCGATACCAAGACCGATCTTAAGTTCAAACCAACTTCTAAAAATTCGGCCCTAAGACGCTGTTAAAATTATCATTTTTAACAAATTACAAACGCCTTTCGTTTAAAAAAAAAATTCCACCGCCGCCGATGCGGAAATTCATTAAGTGACATTTTTTTTGTCCTCAACACGCCGCAATTTTTTCGGGGAAATGTAATATGTAGAACTCTCGGCGCCAATCCGCATCATCGTGTGACTATCTCCCGTGCCGGTTTTTCGTCCTCTCTTCCTGGTTCGCGAAACCGAGTATAATCTCGTGCACGGAAATTCTCACGAGTCTCAGGCCACCGTTGCATCTTTAATATCGTTCTCGAGTTTCGCCTCGTACACGCTCTGTCAACCCCCGTGCTATTTCGCCTCCATCCAACGTCCCGGAAAAACTGCAGCGCAACGAAAAAAATAAATAAAAACTTTCCCCAAAAAAAAAAAAAAGAAAAATGTCAATCCAGCATCGCGTATTAAACGCAACGGGGAAAAAAATGATAGACTGCCCGAAAAGTTCAAAACAGATTTTCACGGTATCAAAAATATTTCCCAAAATATATCCCGCCGCGAAGTGTGCCCGGCGATCGAGAGTTCGAGATGCGGAATATATTCCATCCCCCTCCGGCAGTTTACTCTGCAACTTCGATAAAACGTCAAAATTCATCGTTACAGCCTTAGCAAATATTCAGCTAGATTGCTGAATCGTTAAACGCGAAAAATCGTAAACGCGCCGGCACGATGAGGCAATTTTTGTGCGGGGACTTTTTATTGCCCTAATTTTCATCACACAGCCGGTACCCTTTTACACAACAAGGGACGGCAGCGTCCCTCGTCGTTCTCTTGCCTTTTCCGTACCTCTCGGAATGCCTTCTCACCGACCGGTACCTTCAGTTTACTTTTTTTATTTTTATTTTTTTTAAGCGAAGGGCCAGGAAGGTAATAGGATACGAGATACGAGTACATACGCAGCAGCCGAACGGATGGACCAACAGGGGGGACGGGGGGGGGGGGGTTGGTACACGTTTCATTGCGAAGATACGACCGAACCGAAGTAACAGCCGCTATAAAAGACCGAGCTTTTCCTCCCGCGTAGGTATATTCGCAGGGAAAAGTGGGGTACACTGCGAAACGGATCACGGTGACCTACTCAATTTATCTCGAAAACTGACGGGGAAAACCGTCCGAAACAGACGTCGCATTCAAAAGCTTCGTGACCTCTGTTACAAAAAAACTAAATGTGTAGCCTGCATCAATGAAAGCCCGGGCGATATTCCCTACATTGATCCAACTTGAGTACTTGCAAATTTGGCTGATGGTTTTCAGTCCCTGTCTTAAAAATAAACATCCTATTCTATTCCGTAACATCATTCGGAAAACTAATTTTAGCCAATGCTCACTCCAACGTTCCCTTGATGCATAATTAAGGCACTCGACCGTAATAGAACGAACGACGTCGACTTCTCGTTCCCGTAGCTCTTGTATTTTCTGCGTGGGAATAGTAAAACAGATCGGAGTGTAGAATAACTCTAGTCTCTAGTTTGACCCTCTCTTGACTAAACGATAGAAATTCTTTGGTCGACCTTTGCCTTTTCCTACATTTCTAGACACACGAGCTTGTCCGTCCCTATTCTTGTCTGGTCGCCTTTCTCCTGCCTGTTTCGAAGATTTACCGTATTTTCCTGGGGTGAAGGAAACGCGATACTTCTCTCGACACACTGTATACGCGTGTGTGTGTATGTGTTGTCAGAGGCATTTATGGTATATCGCGAGGGCGTTCGCAGGCGGAACAAGTGCCGGCGGCGAGGCCGAAGCTACCGCACAAAACAGAGTAAAGTAGACAGATTTTGTGTCGCGGCGGTGGAGAAAAGTACGTGTAGAGATCACGTCCGCGAGGGCGAGCTCGCAAAACGGGAATCACTATGTCACTGAAAGTTGGTTCCACCATTCTCGGGCTTACAGCTTCCCACAACAAAAAGGAGAAGTATTCGGGGGAAGAGATAGCCAAGGAAGCGACGGGCTTCTTTTTTCACTCTCGACCCTCTCACCTTCTCGAGTTTCTTTTTTGGAACCGGCACTCTATCCAGTAGGGTTTGACCCTCCCCGAGCTCGTGTCCGTAGGACCAAGTTTTCAAAGGGTTTTTGTCAAGGAACAGGAGGACGTGTCGTGGACGCCTCTTTGCGCCTTGATCAACCATTGTCACGAAACTACCAGTCCTTTCTTTCTTTTTTTGCAATCTTATTCGTGTTACATTTTTGTACGAACTGGGTGAGATGAGTTCGGAGTTGTGACTTTTGTGTTAACACAATACATGTTTTCATAATAATTCCGAGCATTGGCGATGAACGAAATAATTTTAGCCTCTTGGCCCAAAAAGGTAAAAACATAAAGGTTCTTCGCAACTGAAATCCGGACGAGTACTGATACGTGTATTTTGCCCTGATTGAGTTCTGAGCTGTGACTTTGCTGTTTACATAATACATGTTTTCATAATTATTCCGAGCATTGGCGAAGAACGAAATAATGTTAGCTTCTTAGACTAAAAAGCTAAAAAAATAAAGGTTCTTTGGATCTGAAATCCGGATGAGTACTGACACGTGTATTTTGTTGTTGTTGAGTTCGGAGCTGTGACTTTGCTGTTCACATAATACATGTTTTCATAATTATTCCGAGTATTTACGATGAACGAAATGATTTTAGCCTCTCGGGCTAAAAAGCTAAAAAAAAAAGTAAAGGTTCTTCGCAACTGAAATACGGGCGAGTACTGACACGTGTATTTTGCCCTTGTTACAGAGATCCAGAAGACGCAGGCGATAGGCAAGCCACTCCGCGATCCGAAGTACGTGGACATCTATCGGGAGAAGCCGATTCGTGTTGCGGTTAAGGTGCTGGTGCCGGTCCGGGAGCATCCGAAGGTAATTACTCAGGAAACGTGGAAACTTCGAGAGCATGTAACCAGTTCCTCCGCATCGTGATGGCTCTCCATCTGGCTCTTTCGCCTATATTAGTTTCGATAACCGAATCCGGTTGCGAGACGGCGACGCCGGTACGCTGCCGCGGGATTCCTCGAGCCTTGCCGAATGACTTCCGTGGAATATTACAAACTCCGCACGACGTCGAAACGATGCGGCGATGTGTTCCCTCCCTCGGCTGGATCGTCGCTGGCTCGGCCCTTCGGTTCTGATCTTCCTCTTACCCTCCCCGTTCAGCCGAAACTCTCTCTCTCGATCCCCCCCTTATACCGAGGAAATTATATTCTCGAACTTGGGCGATAATGTCGGCGAACCACTAGCTATCCTGTTCGCGCCAAAGTTTCGCCCGGCGAAGCTATTCCTTCCCGATGAACGCACGGAAGCTTCCCTCCGCTTCGTCGCCGACGGGGTGTTTTTCTAACGGTCCGAAAACCACTACTCAGCCGGATGTTCGACGAATCGATTGCAGCTCCGCTCCGCAGTCTCGAGAACTTTACGGAGGGGGTTTGATAATAATGTAGCGAAGTGGTGGAGTTTCGATGGCGGAGCTTTTCATCTTTTCCAAGCTTTCTCCGGGTGGACCGCGAATGTTCCATTACTCTCTTTCTCTCCGTCTCGTTTCTCATTCGGTGCTCACTTGTTACCAAAGAAAACCGGGGTTTGCGAGGAATCTGACGGGGGGACAAGTCTTGATCCGATATCTTCCGTTTCGGTGACTTTTCTGTGTCTCCGCTCCGCTAACAGTTTCCAGTCGAAAGCTTTCGCCCTCGTCGTCTTTCATTCGTTCTTAACATGTATCTATGTGCGCTTGCATATATACATATATATCTACGTTTGAGTGCCTCGTGCATTTCAAATGAACCCGGAGTGTCCTCTCCGTAAATTTAACGAGCCAGACATTCACCTTCCATTTATTTCTACTATTCTATGATTCCGTTTTTTTTTCTTCCCGTCGCGTTGGAAACATCGGGAGTGTTATCTGGTAAATGTTTTGCTTAAAAGCGATGCGACACGCTCGCTAAATAAATCAGGACGTTGTCGATAGCATCAGCAGTGGTTAGGTGCGGCATCTCTTGCGGTCCATTTATCAAGAGGTTTCTCGGCTCGCTCCATTCGGCATCTTCGCAGTCGTTTCCTCGACTCGGACGCGGGAAATCCTTCCACAAACTCGTCGGCGGTGGTGGATAAATGGGCGTCAATTAAGCATCGAGAGAATCGAGAAATTAGCTGCCGGCTTTATGGACGAGCGAGAGGAAAGGCGAAGAAAAGCGAAGGGGTCGCCTCGGGGGAAACCGAGCAGCCGGAGGAGTGTTTGGGGTAGCCTTCGAGGCGGAGAATTTTCACGGGCGGTCAAGAGGAAAAGTAGATCAGGGAAACGGGCCGGAGAGAGCAGCAATGTTATCGGGATATTGGAGCCTCTTTTCAGGAAGACGTTTATCGATCGTTAAAAGTCAAAAGACCGTATTGTTTCAAGAGGCCTCAAGCGAGTTTTCGAGTCAAGGGGGTTACGAAAATATGTACTTTGAGAATTGAAATTTTTAACTTTCAACTTTGCGAAGCATCCTTTGTGGAAGACATTTATTTTGTTTACCGATAGAAATCTTATTAGTGTTACAGATTGTAACTCGGGACGAAGAATAGCGATAGAGGAATACAGATAAAGCGTCCACCCAGAAAAAAATATTTATTAAAATCAAATAAATTTCCATCTTTAAATGACCTTTAGTAAGACAAAGGAAATGTTTACTTGCTTTAACAAAATCCTTATTAGATTCAAATGACGGCTATTCTTTAGTTCAAGTAAAACAAAGATTATTCATATTATTCAAAGATTATAATACATATTATATATTCAAAGATTTGTACTTTAAAATAAATGTTTATTCGCGCCAAAGAAATCATATATTCGGTACCACTCATTACAGAGTCGTCAACGCGTCAGTCGTCTGAAAACATCTCTCGCTGATAGTACGAGGCTATATTTATTCCTTGCGGGAAACCGCTACATTGTAATTGAGACGCAGCTCATCGGTTTGTTTTTATGAAACTTGGTTTACCTCAAGCTGTGTACCTCGATCGAATTGAGGTTGTGGAACGAGTGGTCGAAGAACCAACTTCGAGATTGGTTATGTTATGAGAATAACTAATGTGCGACGTGATTAGTAAAATCGTACGTCGATAACGGATCTGAATGCTTATTTAATAATAAAACATTGCTTGTTGATGCTCCGTTAACAGTGAAAATGACTTATTTAATAAAAAAAAGTCGTTCCTGCGTCATTCATATATCTCATTATTCTCTTACGATCCAAAGTAGCAGGTCTATCACGAAATAAAAAAAAAAAAGTACTTTCCGATACTAGTACAGAAAAGCGGTCTTTCGACGAAGGTTGTAAAGTTGGCTGCACGAGCCGGATCGTGAGCTACAACGGCACGAGGCGAAGTCGAGTGACGTTTGTAGCTCGAGAGGAGGTGAGTTTCGAAAATACCCACTTTTCGTGCCTGTAAAGTGCGTGCGGAAAAATACCTACAGTGCCAAATAAGTGCGCGCGAAAGTAACTAGACTGTTAAAAAAGTGTGCGCAGAAGTAGCTAGAGTGTGAAAAACGTGTGCAAAAAAAGAAACTAGCGTGTGAAAAAAGTGTGCGAAAAAAATACTAGCGTGTACAATTACTATCTACAGCATTTTTCGCGCATCGTCTGTTAGAAAGCGCCACTTTCGCCACACTTTACAGGCACGAAAAGCGAGACTTTTCGTGCACGTGTTACAAAAAATTATTTGACACAAATATCCGTCTGTTAGATCCAAATAAACATTATTAAATAATAAGAATAAAACTATCAAACAAATAAATATATTAGAAATTAATGCACTGAGAAAAAAATGGTTGCATTAACCAAGGCGCGTTGACCTGCGTTCAAAGGCGTTATTTAGTTGTTACAACAAAAAATTTTGTTTCAATCAAAGTATTTGGAATCGGCTGAAGTGAATAAACGTTCAACAAAAGAATGATTTAGTTGTGCCAACCAAATACCAGCTTTAAACGTACGTGACCGCGAATTTGGTCAATCCAACAATTTTTTTTCTCAGTGTAAACGCTCTACTAGCTTATGAAACAAATAAATATTTTTCTTTATGCTCTATTAGCTTATGAAGCAAATGAATATTTTTCTTAATAAATTTTCGTTGATTGGAATAAATTTTTTTCTGGATGTCCAAACTGTACTTCGTCTGTTCGGCAAAATCTACCAGAAATAATGGTACATCCATTCTAGTGTTCGCCCCTCTCATCCCGCACCCTACTCGAAATTTCGATAGGAAATACCTAGCGCTCAACAGATTACAGGGAACAAATGGGTACCCGAATTCTTGAGGCTTTACCCCATCGATATCTCTCTCCCGGAGACGTTCCCATTTACGTTCACTATAGCGAATTTTCTCCAATCTGAACGACACCCTTGCCTGCAACGATTTCTCGCCACAGCTCGACGACTCTGTTCTTCACGTCGAGGACTCCATTTCTCCGTGAGAATGGCCGATAGATCTTGCGGAGCTCGAGATCACGCTTAATCACGCTCTCTCGCCATTTGCTTATACTGAGTTTTGTTTTATTACCGTGAAACAGAAGGCATTTCCATGACAGAGCAGAACTCGTCGTTGTATGCAGAGGAAGAAAATGTGAAATTCCAGGAAAATCGTGAAAAGCATGAGAATATTTGCATCCGAGTACCAGCTGCGTCGGATCGATTCACACCGGCGCACTGGCTGTCGCGGTCTCCGTGTAGACGAGACCGCGAGAGAGTTTTCACGGAACAGAAATGGGGGAAAGCTTATCCCTGGGGGTACCGGCTGTTCCTTGATTTCCGAGTCACGTGCCACGGGGGGGAGTGAATGCTAAAATCGGATGGGCTGATTTTAAAGAATTAAACGTCGATGTCAAGATGTGTCTTGATTTATCTCGCAACCTAAGTCAAAATAAAACCATCGAGTCTCATTCGATCTCTTTAGCTGTTACAGAAAATATTTTACAACGATTTATCGATTTTGTCTGTTTTTCATCTAGGACCACATTTTCAGAGTAATTTTTGTTAGTTGTCACGTTTTGGAATATAGTTGCCGACCATTTTTACAGCGCAACATTTTTACAGTGGGCGTATGTGGTTTACTGTGATGCCACGGCTTAGCGAGTTTCCAAAAGCGCGACTGTTTGTCGAAACGGATACAAATGACTTCACAAATTTTGGTATATTAATTCTTTATAGGCTGAGCTATGATTGAGACAATCTTTTTTTTCAGCTGAGATGTGAATGCGCGTAAATATTCTACTTTTACGAAAAACGGGTTAAGCGCTCGCGGTGTCAGATCGAATTCGACGTCGGCGATTCTCATTATCACCTACAATCGAAGGTGGTGCCACTTGTCGCCGCTACCGCATCGTTCGTAGTTTGATTCCTAACGAGAAAGCTCCAGAATCATCCGAATTACTTTCATAGCTTCCATATTTTTTTTTCCATACGTAAAAAACGTGCCATGTTCAAATTAATTAGTCAAGTGTTTTGTATTTCTTTCTATTACCTTTACGTTTTCATTATGTTACATTTTCTTTATTAATAATATATTAAGGTTTTCATTTATGTGGCTGGTATGTTAATTCGATGCTAATCTTTCACAGATTTTCCACAGATTTTATTTCTCATAGAAAAAAAATAATTTGATTTCCATTTGCACATAATCGTAGTAAAGTTTTATCGGATATCGTCCGAGTTCGGACAATTTCGTGCATGCGGAGTGCGAGATCAGATTTTGTACTTGTAATTATTGCTAAAGTCGCGAGAGGGATATCAGGACTGTAGGTGGAGTTTTGGACCTTGCAGTCGTTTTCCATCGCCTCCGGAAAATTCGCTGCTGCCGCAGCACCGAAGCGACAATTTCGCAAAGAAGTTGTGCAATTCCGCGTACTTCCCTCCACCAGTTCTCTCTCTCTGCCCTGGCCATCCGTACGAAGCGGTGTGTCGAATCTCGTGAATATTTCGCGAAACGACTTTTACACTCGCAGAGAAAGAGACGCAGAGAGCCCTTTCGTAGCTCGGAGAGAATTTCACAGAGTGGCTTCTACAGCATCAAGGTAGGAAGCTTTTTCGTCGATTCAGCTAGAAAAGCCTCCTGCATATTTTCTAGGCTTCTCGAGATAGGCACTGTCGAGGAATATCGAGTAGGACATTTTTAACGCTTAATTCTTTGACTGTCGTACTCAGACGATAACGATGTTACATCTGTAGTCTTCTTGTATTCGTCAAAAGAAGTTTTTTTTCATTGCCATCAGAAAGTGGTTCACAAGATTGTTCTTCTTCATTTTTGTCTTCTACTTTTGTTTTAGCTCATGGCGTTAAAAAAAAAGGTGCATGATCGCATGTGAGTTTAACTGCACATGTTTATTAGAACGTTGAGGCAAATTTTTATCCCATTCAAGAAGCACGAAATTTATGAAGAATACGAAGCAGTAATAAAAAAAGTCTCATACTTTGACGAACGTTGAAATAACTTCGCAATAAGAATCCTTTCGATTGTCTCGTTGTATCCTGCAGCAGTCGAGAAAGCTTCCACACGAGTTTGAGATACATCGAGGCCATCGGTAGTATTTCCGGACATCCCATAGAGAATAAAGTGGCGAATCATCTCTCGGGCACACCTGTCCATGCACTCAACGAGTGTCTTTTATGTTAAGTCGTAAAATATTTTTTTATTGCTTTACGAAAACTACTACGGGAGACACGCGCTTGGCTGCTCTTTCTCGTAGATTCGATGAACGGAAGAACCAATCGATATTTATGTCCCTTCCCAGACACTGGTAGTCAATGCTGTCAGGTTGATAGGCACGTAGACAACAGTACCGTATAGTATACTAAAGTCCAAGTCCAGACGACGAGCAGGGAGGCTGGGAAGGCAACGGTCAAGTGCGAAGTCCATGGAACGTGGAGAATGCGCCCGCCGAGAAGTGGATCGAGCAGAAAGAGGGATGTGAAGGGGAGGGGGGGGGGGGAGAGTATACTCGAGATCTGCCAGCAAGGAACTTCTCGAGCCACTCGGCGAATCCCTGAATTGCGAATCGGGGCGACAGCTATGACATTCTCCCTTCTCGAGGTTTCCAATTCTAATGCCCTTTCCATAGTGAAAGTTGGGATAAAGTGAAACACATTTTTCATGTTTCTAGTTTTCTATATATTAACTCTCAAAATCTTGGTATTCTGTAAGCAGTTACATATTGCATACGCATTCAAGTCTATACAAACCTCTACTTTTTAAGGGCACGTGATACAGACTCAGTCGGTAACAAATCGGTTTCCCTATTTTCTACGTGACTACTCTTTTGGTCAACAGTAAATTCGGTTTTTGTAGGCTACATATGTGTGCATGAAAATCTAATTTCCTTTTGACCGAAGTACACTGAGAGAAAAGATCTAGTAAATATCTATATCTATAATATCTATATATATATATAATATCTATATCGCTTGAGGGATGTTACCATAGCACATGATAATAGGGAACTAGGGTGTCACCTCTGGTAGGCAGTACCAGATTTACAAGAATTTTTCGTAGATATTACGGTAAAAATTCTTGGATAATCTGAAACTTTCCGCCATAGGTGGCGCCCGGGTACTGTGTGTTATGGTAATTTTTCTTAGATGATCGGTAGTTTTTACTGGGTCCTTCTCTCAGTGTAGTAATAGTAGTCGCGGATACACGGAGAACAATAGTTCTGTTCTCTAACAAAATGTAGATCGTTAATAATTTATTGTTGTGGCAGCAAAAATATTTGGCTGCTACAGCAACATTTTTGCTGCTGCAGCAAAATATTTTCTTGTCGCTATGTTAAGCAGGTAAATGAGTTATTATAACAAAGTTCTTGCTGCCCCAACAATTTTTTTTTCTCGGTGTAGGGAAACCGATTTTTTACCGGCCGAGTCTGTGTCACATGCCCTTGAACGACTAGCTCAGACCAAGCAGGCTTGGTGAACGGTCCAGAAGCGAGCGGCTCGCGTGAGTTCTGGCAAGAAGGGTTGACGAAGTTCGCATGACTTCTGGCAACAAGAACTGTGCAACAAGAACTTCTGGCAACGCGAACATTTGCCACGAAAATTGATCTTGAAGAGTCGAATAGCTCGCCAATATGTCTGCCGCATCGGTTACACCCCCGAATCTCTTTTTCAATAGCCAATGTCATACAATTTCGCGCGCCTCACCCGAGTGTCCTTTGTCGCAGCATGTAACACGTACCGATATCTCCGATGTCACGCTGCGGCTCTCGCCGCGCTGCGGTAAATATCGAATGGCGAGTTATTTCGTTGATGGCTGTACGCGTCTCGAATTCGATAAAGCTCACTTCTCTACCTCGCTCTCTCGTTAGCCCGGCACGGTTTTTCCAGCTGTCTCCGCCCAACGTGCAAAAGCCTCGCGTTATTACTTGGCTACCTTTCAAGTCTCATCGACTCACGACAAAGCAAAAGCATCGAAGGATTAATTACTTCCATGTTTCATTGCCCGGATATTAAACACCACCGAGATAGGGTTTCAAACAGGGATTCGGAGAAATGAACGAAACAGTTGAGGATTGTTAGAGAAAGATTTATGTACGGCTGTATATTCTCGCGCCCCAGCACGTGCTTAGTCCACTACTTTTTCTAGTCTCCGACTCGCTTCCGACTTCGCTTTCACCCCTCATTCTCCCCCTCCCCCCCCCCCAAGGATTCCATGCATGTATCTTTATATATATTTATATGTAATACATGTATGTATGTATTTTTCGCAAGGTCCTGCGGAAAACGAGGGAATCTCCCCGTAGCCGACAATTTGTCTCATTCATGAGTGGATGAAGGGACTTGTACCGTTGGCTCTTCCTATAGGGACGATGCCAAGTGTACCCTCTGCCTTTTCCTACCTACGTACCGCAGTCGCTGAACGTGGTACCTACACCTCAGCTTTCCTTCCCCCCCCCCTAGCCCCCGCCCCCTAGTAGTGGGATACCATTCGGAGAGTCGCGAAGCTGCAGGTTTGCTGTACACATCTTCACGTCTTCTGTTACCATTTGCGATGGCGAAGGCGGTTGCGCTACCTCGTTCTACCTTCGCTCGCGTCTCGACCTCATTACTCTCAGGCGGAAAGAAGGTATTCGAGTGAATCCCGAAGCCCCGCTGCTGCCGCTCCTGCCTCCCCCATGCTTCATCGGAGGGGAGGGGGGTGCTGCTGGTTGTGTTCTCTCTCCGCTGGTTTTGTACCTTTCCCAGATACTACAGAATCCCCCAAGCACCCTGGCAGCAGTATATCTCGTGTACAACGGGTTCGAATTTTCTGTTTCTACCTTTCTTCTCTCGTATCTCGTCTATCTTAGAGAGCTCGAGTGTATTTTTGTCGGGTTGCGGAGGCAGAGAGAATGTAAGACATACACGAGTCACCGTGCCGTAAGTACCGCGCTCTCTTGGGCTTGAGTCGGGTTTTATTGTTGGAGGTGAAACGTTTAATTGCCGTGGTGGCAGTTATTTATACCTTGTGTGGATATAATTAAATAACGCCGGTGGTTTGAAAATTCGTTTTTATGTGCACGGGATGAAGAGGTTTTTCGATGAGAGGAACTGAAAAGTTTTTGTTTTCGATTTCTCGGACAGCTACTCAAAGTCTATGAGTCTGTTGAAACTCGTGCTTTGATGGCTCTTGCATTATCCGACGTAATGTGGGAAGAGCATACGTCGGATAAGCCAAAACTCGAATAACATACTCAATTCAAACTTGCACTGCTATTATATATTTAAAAAATAACACACCACTTCATATAAACATTCATTTTATTATTTAATTTATGACGTTTTTACGGGTTGTTTCCCTTTTTGAGACATCACGATGTTCTATCGTTGACTCTAGAATCGGAACTGATGTATTTACAGCTCGCAATATAAAGACGCAGCAAAATTGTACAAGTTTAAGCGCGTGTGCAACAATGTAGCAGTTACAGCCTACTCCGCGCGCGGGCATGCTGCTTTATCCGTTTTATCCGAGTTTTCCGGATTATCTGAGCCTACACCTCGGTTACCATGGAGGGCTCGGATGAATTGGGTGCTTCAGATAACGCGGAGGCTCGGATGATGGAAGGTTGTATATACTGTAAACAAAATTTGTAAATTTAATGTACCGGACTGGAAGTTTTTATGCAAATACTGGTACATTAAATTTAATATACAATTATGATGAAAAATTAATGTTCTTTTTCATTGAAATTAAAGTAAATGATTAAAATCAAAGTAGTTTCGTAGTAAAATTAAAGTAAATTGTTAAAAATAAAGTACTTCCAATGTTTTTAATACACTGAACATTAATTTTTCATCACAATTGTACATTAAATCAGTATGTACAATATATCAGTTTGTGCATAAAAATTTCCAGACCAGTACCTTAAATTTCAGACAAATTTTTTTTACAGTGTAAGCGCGGTCCTACTGTACCCTGAAAGTTGAGAATTGTCACTGTGGTACTTCATCATCTTTGTTCATCACAAAACTTCTTCTATGAGAAAGCGCAATTTTTTTTATTATGCGATCAAGGAAAAATAATCTTTATTTATGATTATTACATTTTCATTGTAGAGACAATGTCGAACAAGTTACGATTTTGCAATAACAAATTTCTTTACTGTCCATTTAATTTAACCGTTGAACGTGAAACTTAATCGATCCAGCTCAGTCTACAGTACCAATTGAATAATATTCGCGGTTACACAATCCTTTCTGGTATTCGCGAGAGAATGATTATACCCGATTAAACGCCAGAATTCTCAGCTTTGTGTACTATAAGTTATAGTACCCGGGATTCTTCCCGTCGTTTCCCTGGGGACATTAAAACCATTGGAACGCAAAGACGCTCATGAAATGTGACCATCTCCCTCTGTGCCCCTCTCACCGTCTCTTTCACCGGTCACACACAATAGAATCGAAAACTCGCGAGCTTCTGAGTTTTATGGAAAGCTTCTCACGGCCGGGCTCTTAAGTAAAAGCATTTCCGGCTTTTCTGTATTCTCGTCTCTTCTTCAGTATTTTTAATGTCTTTCCCCCGACGCTCTTCTTTCGCAATGCGTTCGCCTAACGGCTCTTTTGATGGCCCCAGCGTTCTTGCGCATACTATGTATATGAACATCATGTTATATTCCCCCCTCGCAATTTCACCAGTACCTCCTAAATTTTCATCGCTCGCTCGTACAACGCTGCTCGGAGCTGCCGCTGCGTTCTATAGTTGTCTTTAAAAAGTATCTAGTCCTAACGCTATCGAGTATCAAA
The DNA here is from genome assembly GCA_917499995.1 of Ichneumon xanthorius. Lineage (NCBI taxonomy): Eukaryota > Metazoa > Arthropoda > Insecta > Hymenoptera > Ichneumonidae > Ichneumon > Ichneumon xanthorius. The sequence goes on along the minus strand of OU824202.1, from coordinate 4,230,859 downwards.
CGAACAACACGAACAGTATCCTCTCTATCGGGTATCACACAACCCACTGGTATAGACTCTTGAAAGTAAAGCCGAAATCCTTGACTCTGTTGGTAACAAAAAAAGTAGGGTAAATGGGATGGCCAACCGTAATATCTTTTAACGTAACAAATGAATGGCGCCGCCGCTTGCACAGTTCTTAGTATATGTGGATACAATGCGATTGCACAAACAATGTTAAGGTTTGGTGAATCCCTATTTCTAGGAAGACAGAAATTTCTCGAGCTATATTTCTAGTGCTCTGGAGACATACTAAATTATAATTTTGCTAGTAAATCAACATTGCACACTGTAGTTGGATCTTTCAAGAACATTTTTTTTTCTCTTTTATTTTTCTTTATTCCTTCCCGAAAATTTAAGCAGCGGCTATTTTTCCGAGAAAATGGGTGATATAGCCAGTCATTTTCCGAAATACATGGTCACTTGTTTTTCGGGGGATATAGCCACGTCAGCAGTAGTGGTGGGCCACTGCCCGCAATAGCAGGCGGTGGCCATATCACTTGGATATTGCGGACGAGATCTGGGTGGTGTGGCCAGTGAAACCATTTTCTTTTCAGTTTGGTATCTGAAACATTTGACGGAGGCAATTACTATTTTTCTGTAGTTTATTTAGACAACATAAAATATAGTAAGACATGTTTTATGCGATGCCGATGCTTCTGTAGGCCTAATTAACTACCGCCTAATTATTACTGTGGCCATGTCACCCGTAGTGTCCGGGTGAGACGGCCGATCGCAAATATTTATGTATAGAGCTACAATTAAATCACGGATCCAAAGTATCAAAGGTTCTGAGTGAATTACTTTAGTTTGAAGTTTCTAGACTTGGTTACAAACCAAATTTTAAAGTTTAAAAAATGTTAAACCTCCAATTTTCGTTGTTTAAAAAACCATGGCCATATCACCCCGACTTACCCTAATACATTTTTTCGTTTACAGTAGGACCGCGCTTATCCGACCTTCAATTATTCGAGCCTTTGCGTTATCCAAGGCACCCAGTTCATCCGAGCGCTCCGCGTTAAAAGAGGTGTAGGCTCGGATAATACGGAAAACTCTGATAAAACGGATAAAGCAGCATGCCTGCTACATTGTTGCATACGCGCTTAAAGTTGTATACGTTTGCTGCTTCTTTATATTGCGATCTGTAAATACATGAGTTCCGATTCTAGAGTCAATGGTAGAACATCGTGATGTCCCAAAAAGGAAACAAGTCGTAAATTAACTAATAAAGTGAATGTTTATATGAAGTGATGTGTTATTTTAAAAATATATAATAGTAGTACAAGTTTGAATTGAGTATGTTAACCGTGTTATCCGAGTTTTCGCTCTTCCGACGTACGCTCTTCCCATATTACCTCGGATAAACGGGGTTCTACTGTACTCAAGTTTTCTGACTACTTCCTGTCAAAAGCAGGTCATCAGGTTAAGCGGAACTTACAGTTCGGGAAGTCGATACTTTGCGTTTTCCCGAGATCTTCAACGTCCTGAAGGAAAAAACAATGTATTACAGTTTTAGTTTGATACCGACCAGATTTTCTACCACGGGGCTCCATGTAAATGTAGTTTCTCCCACCGTAATTCGCGCCAGAAACGATATCGTTGAACGATGATACTTGTCGCGGTCGGACAGTTAATTTGAATAAACGATGAAACAGTTGCATTTTGATAATTGATACGTAGCGGGGTTGCCGACAGATGGAGCGGAAAGAGATGTACAGAATTACACATATCCTCGTCGGTGAGGTTAAACCGATAGTGATTATTCACGAAACAAACAATTTTCCAGGTAGGAAGCGTGCAGGCGGTCTGGCCGTTGCGTTGTTTCCTCCCTCGCTTGCTCCGCTCGTGAAGCTCCCAATCATTGCTACGAACCTAACGCTCTGTGTGCAGTAAAACCTCTTCACTCGCCCGTGGGGCTGGATGCGCGACCCGAAGCCCACAGCTGCGGCAATCGAGCCTCCCGTCAACGTGTGTGTGAGCACGCGTTCGGATTCGGACTCGAGAGGGAACGAGGCACAGCTATGTTGTATCCCGCACTCTAGTAGTTTCCATCTCCCTGCATAACGAAATGCATGGTCGTATACAGTACGCTGCAGTTTAATGTGAAACAGAGAGATAATGCACGAACGATGCGGCGTCCGTCTGTCTAATTTTGAGGCAACACTTTGGAATTGTTCGTTGACGACTACTCGTGCGGTAAACCGAGATTTTCAATGGTTCTGAAATCTATTCATTATACACGCTCATCTGCACGCGCGCGGACAGAGAAGAATTCCCGCTGTTTATCGGACGTTTCTATTGAAAGATTTTTACTATCGGAGACCCAATTGTTTTCGCACATACAATTACCGGTTATCAATATTAACGACGTACACATTACCATAGGTTATGATAATCGAATTCGTCTCGCCGATGCGATAACAAGTCATTTTATTTCATACGATGGAAAAATGGCGGTTGGTGTGCATGCTTCGCGTGCGAAAACCAATATTTTCACACCTTGTGAAATAAAATTTTGTCCGATATGCGTGCGAAATGTACTATTTTTTTACTTATATAAAAAAAGTACTTTCTGTAACCCATGCTCAAAAAGTCCCACTTTTCGTGCCTGTAGCACGTTGCGAAAGTGGCGCTTTTTCGTAAGGGTCTGAAAAAAATACTTCGCATGGCCAAATCACACTAGTTAGTTTTTCGCGCGCTTTGTTAACACTCTAGTTACATTTTCGCATGCGTTGTTAACACTCTGGTTACTTTTTAGCGCGCTTTGATAACACCCTAGTTACTTTTCGCCACGCTATTGGCACAAAAAGTGGGAGTTTTTCTGCACTTGTGACAAAATGTAGTATGCGATACTTGTACGAAAAAGTGGGCTCCCGACGGCGCTTGGGAAGTATGGTACGCTCGCCTTCAGCTCGTGCGGCCAACTTCGCAACTTTCGTCGAAAGACCGTCAAAACATCGCTCCGGAACGATTGCCAAAAACATTATTTTTCCGAATCTATCGAGACCAAAGCTCCGATAAACTAACTTTAAAAAACTAGGTATGTGAAATGACGGTAACATTGACGTGACCTTCTACGCTCAATCATCTTATTTTTTTCTATTTAAATGATTTCGCCCTGAATGAGTAAGTTAATTGACATCACGTTTAATACGATTCCATCGTCGATCCGTTACTTCTGCCGCCTCGGCGACCAATTAACGAAAGTTTCAATAGTCGAATGTACGTCGTGATAAAGCTTCTCTTCGGAACACTGTTGACGCTATAGTGATATTTCACCCTCCCTTTACATTCGCAGTCGATAAATTGACCTCGTAGTTCGGTCTTTGCCAGAGATGCACCGGCAGATCGTTATTAGGAATTAGTTGGATACTCTATGTGAGTCGACTCGGCGAAATGTATCGTAGGTACACAGACACTCCGGTGGTCCAGATATCTCGAGGCTTCACCTATTCCTTTCCCCCCTCTCTCTCCGCTTCCCCTTCCTCTCCAACGTTTCTGGACCACTCGGTAAATCATAAGTCGCAAATAGAAGCTCTGCTGAGCTTGTTGCCAGAGCCCCGGCTGCAGTGTGTTGCTCGGCCCGACGCCGAGAGACTTTCTCGTTTCTCCCTTTCTCCTTCCTTCCGGAAGTTCCCGCTCTGATTTATCACCGATTTTACGCCAGCGCTGTTCCGCACGCCGCACTGAGATATGTAAACCCTCTCGCGATCCAATCCTCTCCGGTCAGCGAGACTTTTTATTTTTATTTAAATTTTTGCTAATGAAAAAAAAGAAAAAAGGTTTTAACTTGAACGTAAACGTAAACTAAGATCTACGTCGAGATCCCTTTCGTACCCTCCGTAAACTTCTTCGATCCCGAGAAGAGCAACGGAAGGGAGGACTAATTATTGCAGAGCGAAGACCCGCAGCTTATTCATCCCTGGAACTGGGTATATAGGGGCGGCCCTCGCGAAGTCATCCGGGTTAACAATGCCTTCTGATTTCTGGCGAGATGTAGGAGCTTCCTACTGCCACTACCTACTACCAACGCCGTCGGTATCTCTTCGTCGGAATTCACCTCGCGCAGGCCCGGCGTCTCTCGGACGGCATTAATTAGACGAGAACTCGGTGAATTCAATCTCACGGGAAAATCTTGATTAATCGCAACTTCCACCAATACGAATATCTCTCTACCCTACATCAGTAGAAAAATGTTACGGATGAGATAAAAGTTTTCTTAACCATTTTCTTTCTTTTTTTTTTTTATCAACTCGAGAATTTTTCCTCAATTGAATGAATTATCGCTCTCGCTGGTTCTCATTCTCTCTCTCTTCGGTCTCCTTGATTCGATGGAAGAATCAAACTTTCATTCGGGGATGAGGATAAAACTGAGGAATCGCTTGAGGGAGTTACACGAAATTCAAAAGAAGAAAAAAGGCTGTCCGAAGTTATTATTCGGGTATCCGTCTATCGTGAGACAGAGTTAATTCTTTCAATTATGAAAGTTTGTAGTCAAGCCTAAGTTCGGTAGATTTTTTCTTTTTTACAATCTCAGCTGTGTCGCCAATTAGTATAAACGGTTAAATTACTTTTGAGCCGAAGTTGCCTCCGATAAGCTTCTATGCTGTGATAAAATTAACTACACCTTTTTTTTAGCCCTTTCGATCCGCCATCTATTTTGCGGTGTCAAACTAAAATAGATTCGGCTCCTGTGATTTTTATAACAAATTCTAAGATCAATAGTGGAATAGAACAGTTTTTTTCAAAGCCCCGGTACTGTTTGCGCAGCAGACTCCATATTTTTCACCATGGATCCATTGTGTATGGGCTATATATAAACTCTGATTCGGCTACGTTTCTACGCTTCGCGATGCCCGGGCTTTCCTCTCCATTAGCTGTCTCTCGTCGATCCTTCTCGACAATCTGTAGCACGCGGTGACTCGGGCTTTGATTGATCGTCGATCCGGCTGTTGCTGCTTCAACATCCGGACATACGTTACCGGAAACGTTCGAGTCAAGTGACGTAAACGTTGGCACGCGGGTTCACCTCCCGCGTCACTTCTCCACGAACCTCCGTCTACTCCGTTAACTCTCTATTCGCAGCTATTTCAGAAGCTCGCACCACTACGTCCGCTGGCCCATTTCTCGATTCACCACGTTTATCCTGTCTCCCGGGTGCGCGAACTTCATCGGTGTCAAATTCTTTTCCTCCGAAACTCTTTTGGATCTCGTCATGGACCTCTCGAATATCATCTACACTCTCGACGTTCAACGAATTTTTGTTCTTTTTCTCTCCGTTCAGGGAAGGTCTGGTTGAACTCGTATTTTTATTTCTTTTGTAGTCACGCTTCACATACGCAGATTTGCATACGTAGTAGGTAAACAAACATCGACTGCCAAACTATCATCCAGTACATTTGCACCTGATTTTTTGGTTTTGCATACAAAAGGTTTCATAGTTATTTTTGGGGGTGGGATTGCAAGCCTCGTATGAAGTCCTTAAATTTAACGGCGCGGCTCCCACGTCCGGCTTGAACCATGACAATGCTCAACGTGGTTTGAATGACGACCAACAGCAAGTAAAACTTTATCTGTATCGGAAACAAACAAAAACTATTCGTGAGAACCTTATTTAAATTGTTAAATATTTTATGTAACTCATGCATGAAAAATGCTACCTGCCGAGAGTGGCGAAAGTGGCACTTTGCAACCAAGTGTACTGTAAACACCGGGCGCATGCGCACATCGGTCCGATCTTACTTTTCCGTCTGCTCAAGCGTGCGTAAAGCACGCCGCATTCGTCATAAATTAGTAATTTGCGATACTTGTGCGATGAAACTTTTTTTGACGCGTGTGACTTTGCCGAACGCTCGTGCTGCAATCACACGAGTTCAGAAGTAGCTTATCGCACGAGTATGGTACCAAATTTTACCTCACAAGTATGTGAATTAGAAAACGGCTGCTTTACGCTCACGGAGCGTGCGTAAAATCCTCATTTTCACACCGAGTGTAATAAAATATTATGCGATACTAGTGCGGTGTAGCGAATATTATACGCGGACTGTGAAGTAAGTTGCACTCGCCACACTCTTACCGCAGAGAGCATTCGCCTTCGGCTCGTGCTCCTGTGATACTTGGCTCATGAGACTCACTTCACAGCATGAGTAAGCTAAACGGTCCAGTTTCCGTCACCGTCCCAGTTACCGTCATCGAACGCAATTTATAATAATAAATACAGTTTTAGTTTAATACCATCAAAATTGACGGTATATCGAAGAGCGGATTTTACTCGTGATTATTGCCACAATACGTATAACTTTATAAAAATGTTAATTTAACAATTTAATAGTGTGTGGGGCAACTCGCGTTTCGGTACTTGCGAGCCACAGTTGCTATCAGAACGTTCTGGTCGAAGTGCATTGACCAAATTATGCTTTCCGTCACTTGGTGCATCACGATTATTATAAATTGAAGTTAATGTTTTGATATCATTATGACCCGTAAAATTATTGAAAAATAATATCCGTACCATGGTGCCATACAGTCCCACATAATAGTAGAAACTTGATATTCAGCGAACCGACATACGCGTCACGAGTGACGGAAAAAATGCGTCCGCGAGGTGACAGGAACTGCAACATGTGTAAAAAGTTACAGAAACCCCGTCAGTAGAGAGGCATTGTTAAATCGATAATTTAATAAGTCGATCCTACTGAATTAACTTTAATAACGGTTGAATCGTACAGTACACGACCGCGTTTCTCCGTTCCTCGGGAGCCAATCCAATTAGGCACGACCGCGTATTTCCGATACCCCACTACCTGTCCAAGTACCTGCCCATCGTCCCTTTCCATAGGCAAAAATTGTCGGAATTACAGCAGCGACGATTTCATTCGCAGGTAGCAAAAGGGAAGGAGTCGTTTCTTTCCCCACCAAGCAGGTAACGGACCTTGAGAAGGGGCCGACTTGGACTTACGCGGTCGTCATTTTCGGAAATACGCGGTCGTTCGGAATTATGCGGTTGGGAGAAACGCGGTCGTGTACTGTATTTAGAAGGTGTTGACGCATATACTAAAACAGATTTTTTCGAACCGACCATACAACCAGCGTATAAATAACGGAAAACCGCGTTTACTGCCCAAAAGATGATGAAAACTGGGCCGTTTACCGTATAAAGTTCCCTTTACCGCACGTATATCACAAATTACTATCATGGCCTGCTTTTGACAGATATGAGCCGGCTAATATTTTTTTCCAATTATTTCTAATATACATCATTAAGACATGAAATTTTCAACAATTAGATAATTAGATTATTTGTTTTGTACGTACCATGATGCTGCTACGACTTTGCATAAACTGTGAGATTATGGGCTTTCGATCGTGCCTTATATACGTGATAAACTTCCTGGAAAATTGTTCGCCATACGTGCAACTCGTACGAGCCGATAACTTTTACCTTATCATAATTGCATGATTAATAATATTATTATCATAATTATTAATATAATTATCATAATTAGTTCTTAACTCATCTATTTGTTGCACCAAAAATGAGTCAAGGCCGTGTGCAGTCACGAAAGTTGAAGGGGCGAATATCAACAGCCTGTCTAGCCTTCGACACAACTTGCCGTCAATAAATTTAAAAAATGCCGTGAGAGTCAAGAGTTGCAAATACGCCGTGAGCAGTTTACTTTTTTATTTTTATTCCTTACACTTGCACAGGCATGCAAACTTATCAGATGTGACCAACGGTATAAGCGAGTCATTTGACTTGTTAACCAGATGAATTCCCCTCGCGGGTGGAATATTCATTTTATCTTCGGGCACTTTGGTTCTAACCGAGTTTCCGACTATACGCGACAGCCGCGGCTGAGTTTATTCGCGTAAAATATACTAACAATCCCTTCGACTATCGCGACGAATATATTTGGATTTTTTGGTAACTGTCCTTGTACCAAATACCGCGCTTGTACGAGCGCGGAGTTACTCTGGCGATTTGAATTTGCATCTTGCACAAAGAAAAAAGTTGCAAAGCAATTTTAAGCATAGACCGTGGCTTCTTCATTTATTACAAATTTACGCACAGTTTTCGTTACGTCCTACCCAACTTGTTAGAGTATGATGGAGTTAGTAACATAGTCGATCTTGCTTTTCGGGTCAACGCTGAGCAGCGCTTTACACCGGGCACGGAGATCTCACCTTTCACACAGATAGCTTTATGGGTTACGATGATTTGCGCGAGTGAGTGATGCCGAGGTAATAAGTATACGTAGAGGTGTAGTCGAAGGAAGTTTTCTGTACTCACTTGATGGTTACTTTGTGTTTAATGTTTAATATAAACGTCAGTCAATACAATTATTGTTGCAAGTATTTCATTATGCGTTGCATATGTGTATTTTGTTTATCAATACACAAAAATATCTTCCCGACAATACACAGTTTCTACTAATATATACTTGAGATCAAATACAACAGAGACTTTATAATTGAGAAATGACAACTCTCCAGTTTTGGAGTTATGGAGTAGGTCAGGGTTGCCACGACATTTTCCAACTGAAATTCCTTGACTTTCGGATTTTTCAGAGCAAATATTTTATTTTTCCAGTCTATCGATCGGGGTAGGAAAAGACAATAAAAAATAACGTAAAATATTATATATAATGATTATTAATATATTAAGGAGAAACCATTTTTTTTGCTTTTTCATTAACTTTGTTTTCCATATAATAGTTTTCGGTATTTCTCCATTTTCATATGTCCAAAGCAATAAACTTTTAACTTAAAAAAAAAACTACAATTTTGTTCCCAAAAATGCAATTCTTGCCAATTTTCGTTACGTTTTGGGCTTTAAGTGTGATTTCCACCCCCTAAACTTTAATAAAATTAAATTTGCCACGTGTTACCACTCTTTCTTATTAAAAAACGAAGAGATTCATGTGTTTCAAACCCCATTTACTGCTTATAGGACCCTTGTACGTGGAAGAACCGCGTGGGGTGCATATCTACCCCAGTCAAGGGTTACAAGGTAGACAAAATAATACACGAGTACTAGGGTTAATTGATCGAAATTTATTATGAATAATCTCATATGACGTAGTATCTTTAACAACAGGAGAGAACTTGTAAAAAAGAATCTAAAGCGCCGACAACGTAATTAAAAAAATACCCTCTGGGGAATTGTGTGGCTCTCGGTGCGGCTACTACTGCTCGCGTGACCTCTCTCTTCACTCCCCGGCCGGCTCGCACTTCCACTCCCGGAAATAAATAGGCGGCGTTGATGCTGAGAATTTTAATGAAGTCCGCGGCTCGCGTTTCGCATACCCACCGAGTGTACATTACTTTTGGAAAATTTTTCATTCTTCCACCATATACATTATCCGCAACTCTCCGAACGCGTTACATCCGAGTTGTAGAGATTTTTTGCCCCTGAAATAGCCAAAAAAACCTCTCCGGACCGAAATTTGTCGTGTAACTATCAAAAAGAAAGAAATAAATCTCAGCAATCACGTTAAAAATTTAATTGCAGTTCCGGGAGAACATTTTTTTTCTTCTCTCGCAGCCCACGTAGTAAATCCTAAAACCTCTATGGAGTAAAGAAAATTCTAAAAATTGAGTTATCGGTAACTAGACAAACAGAAGGACGTACCTCAGACCATCTTAAACGATATGAGATATGCCCTTCTGCTTCACAGCACTCGATATATATAAACGGAGATGCACGTTAGCGTAATATACTGTATTAAGGGAATACGTCACAGATCGCCGCTTCTTAATGGCGGGGGTGATGGGGGCATGTTGTTAGCAATGGTTGAGGCCTGAGTATCTATTTATATGCAGGATCGAAGCTCCTTCAACTCGTAATATCTTCGAAAATCTATGGGCACAGCTCGATTCAATTTTTTTAATGCGTCCGTAATAATGTTGTAATGTTATTTTAGAAAAAAAAATTCTAATACAGTAATCTGGAAGTATATATATTTTTTTAAATGTTGCTTTTTACGCGGCACTATATCCAGCTGATGCTAATTGACACAATTTTAAGCTCATGTATCTCGGAATCCATGTGGGGACAAAATTATTAGAAATTCCTTAAAAACAACCTTATTCATTGCTTTATAACACTTGTGATTTTTATTTCCAAAAGTAGAAAAGTCGTTGTGTGACGTATTCCTCAAAAAAATATATGGGTATCGCAATTGAGTCATTCGACCGGCGTTAGAAAGGTCAAATCTAACAGTGAATCCGTTTCAAGCCGATAAACGTTTGGGATATGTCGCACGCCGCAAGCTGGTGTAACAGTAACAGGGATAACCGGATCGGCTGAGCTTCAAACGTTTTCAAGCTCTCTGCAATATCCGTACTGGTAATACTGTTAGAAAGGAATTGCCGGAGGGATGGCATCGCGTTAGGTAATCTCGTCTTTGATCGGGTGCCCCCCTCGTCGTCCACGCTTCGATGGCTCGCCTCTCTTCGGTACATGGATGAAGATCAAGAAGCTGCAAACTTCAGACTGCGGAGACTGTCTGCAGTTTCGGAGAGGCCAGGACCCGGTCTCTGCGTCGTTTACGTGGCAATTCGAGCTCTAAGTATACGATGAGAGTCGAGAGAATGAGGGAGAGAAAGCCACCGGGAAAACCCGAGTTCACACCAAAGAAGCTCGACGCGACAGTACTACGACCAGGCAACATCAGGTCTTCCACACATTATTGCAGCCAGCCTCGCCAAGTTTAGAAAAGCGCTTCTTCGAAAGTTCTCTCACAAGAATCAACCGCGTCAGGGTGGAGAAGTCGGCACCGTCTACTTAATAATAATAGCGTTGAAATTATACGACGACGACGTCGACGACAAGGAGATCGTGCTGCAAGTTTCAATTTGAATTTCTGAGGAAACGCCACAGCTGCACGGAGAACCTTGCATCTTCGTAGTTTTCCCTCGTTAAGATATACATGTTTTTTGTCGATTTAATATATTGTTTATTATTATTATTATTATTATTATTATTATTATTATTATTATTATTATTAATATAAATTATTATTAACCCGAACGCTAGGTTACTTTAGTTTAATTTAATTTAATTATTGGTTCCATCTAAATCCTCCATACTGAGGAAACAAATGGAGACGTTTATATCTCCATCAAAATGTCCTCCGTCTCCGACATATGTCCACTCGGAACATTTATTATGTTACTTCTTTTATTGATTCGACAAAATATTTATATTAACTATCCTCGGATGTAACTGCCCATGGTACATCCAAGTATTAATCACGACCTAACTACACTATCCTGGTATTTTTTACATGCATGTTCGCCGAATGTATATCCACCGGAAAAGCAATTATTTTCACGCAACAGGACATGCCCTACTTCCGAGAGAAGATGATGTACGAGATATTGAAAGCAAAGCTTATTGAACAATAAGTTTTGCTTCGCAAAAGATAAAAGAGAATCAAAAACACGGAAAGATCTGCAGAATAAACGAATAAGAGCTGGTTAAGGATGCTTCACACGTACATTTTCAGCCAAAAGTGAGATTCAATGAACATTTGATCACTTCCTAATGGTATAAAATTCAAACAAAAAAAAAATCAACTGTATTCATAGTGCCAACAACGTTAATTATTTTGCATAATTATAATGTCAAAAAGTTATCAACAAATTGCTAAAAAAAATCATTCAAAAAATAATCAGTAAACCTTTTCTTCGCTTTTCTAATAAATTCATTAATTTTCTAGAAACCACGTGATTTTTTTATTTCTAACATTTTTGAATTTTTAGTTTTTGAAATTTTTTTAAGGTCATAACTACCGAATGGTTGGCGCAATGGCCTCGAAACTTTTTGTGTGTACTGTATAATCGAGATACGGAAACAAAATATCCGAAATTCGTGACACTACATCGATTTGTCAAAAATAAAAAATAAAAAAAAACAAAAATTGAAATTTTAGAAAATTCTGAAAACATTTATATAAATTCTAAAAAATCAAGGAATTCATTTAAAATGAAAAAATCGAAAGTTGTCAAATTTTTTTAAAACAATTTATTTTTCTAATCATTTGTGAACAACTTTTGGCATTATTATTATTATGCCAAATCAAAAGTCTTGACATAGTACGGCTGATTTTTTTTTCAGATTTTTGGCATGTCGGGAAGTACTAAAATTTTGATCGAATTAAACTTTTGATTGGGAATGTATGTGTGATGCATCCTTAAACGATGAATATACTACTCCGCGTGAATTTGAAACGGTCCGAAGTATTGTCCTCGAGATATACATTATATCTATCGTTTTTCGATTACAACTTGTAATGCGATTGCTGGGCGTCAACATCACATCAAATTAATTGTTGAATCAATTTTTTTTTTTTTGACGTTATTAAAAAATTATTTTTTTTAAGTGGAAGTTAAAAGTTTCCCATTGCTTCCTCTTTTTATCTCGAAAACACGCTTTGTCATAAAAACAAACCTTGCTTTATGAGCGAACAAACAACGAAATTGCCTTTATTTTTGTAAATTAAATAAATCGAATAAACACATTAAATTGTCGATAAATTTCGGCTTCCGCTTTAAAAAAAGAGGGGAAAGCAATGTGAAATTAATTTTTAAAAATATATATTTATACCTGGACAAAAAATTTATTATAACGTGGCAGTCATCAACAATCCTGGGGAAGTGGGGTGTGCCAAAATCTCTTACAGATGGGACACAAAAAAAATTAAAAATTTTAACATACACATAAAAACCGTAATTATTCAATTTTCGATGCATATTAAGGTAAAAAAATACATCCAATAGGTTGCTCGTGTGTAGTCGCATACACACGGGTGAACACATGGACATATTTCACACGTAATTCGCCTTGAGACGCCAAAAAGTAAAATGTCACCGGACATTTTTTCAACTTCGAGAGCGAATATTTTCGAATTAAAACATTCGGCAGCGGTTCAGCGCCCATATTCGTCGTTCCCCCGCCGGACGCAACTCGAGAGTGCACAAAATTGCCAGATTTGACCCGTATTTCGCTCGGAATCATAAAATACAGGGTGTCGCCGAAGTTGAAAAAAACACATAAATGGCGAAAAAACAAAATTTTGGAGCACATGTGGGAAAAAAATGCATCCAATAGTGTGCTCGCGTGTACTCGCACACACACTTGTGCAAAAATTGACATATATCGCGAGCAATTTGTCTGGAGAGGCGAAAAACCAAATTTTTTTCCAACTTTGAGGGCAAATATTTTCGGATTGGTACATTTGGCAACGGTCTGGCACTCATATTCGTTGTTCCCCAGTCGAACGGTACACGAAAATGCAAAAAAATATAGGGGTCACGAAAACATATTAATTTTATTATATATTATATATAATAATTGTAGAAACGTATGGGCATCGACCAATTACAAGCTGTCAGGAAGTCCTGACAACTAAAAATAAATATGTCGGAGAATATATCATCAGTGTTCATTAACGTTGGAGATTATAGATAAGGAGTACTCCATGTACGGCCGCTCGTTTTACAATCTCGAAATCATTGGTAGCCAGCTGTGATATGCATAGTTGTCACGATAGAATGTCACTTTGTCCTTAGCCCTCGCGCATTTTGATATTATCTCTCCCACTTATTAGGTTTTTGTCTCACTGCCGCTCTATCGCTTTTTCTGAATTACCCGGGGCACACCTTTTTGAAATTTTATAGTCCAGTCCGATTCTCTTCTTCCCTTCTTCTCGTCAAGCTGCAGTCTCGCCGCTGTAATATGTAATTTTATAGTTTTATAATAAATTAATATTTATATAATTGGAGTCGGGATGGTGTCCGTTCGTCCGTGGCAAGTTTTTTTTCGCTCCACTGGGTCATGCTCGGGGCGACGCCGGGGATAATTTTTTTCTTTTTAATCTCGGCTTGTCGCAGTCCTCGCAGCGGCCGCTGTGCTATTCTGACAATGGGGAGTTCACAGATGATCGAGACTTTTACGGAGTGAATAATCCGCAACCACGTGGGAAAAGCCAAACCCGGTGGAAGTTGGACGATTAATTCGACCGACCGAACCACACGGTTTCGAAAGCGCGCTCATTCCCTCCGCTTATCTCACGGCTCCGTGAACGTGATAATTATCGGGAACTATACACGCGTGACCCGCTCCAGCCATCCCATCGGCAAAATCCCGTTGCGGACCCCCGAGCTGGATATCCCTCCGACTAAACTCCCTCTCCGAGTTCCTCTTGTTCCGAGTATTAGCTGCAAAGCGATATATCATATGTTTCCAACGCGCAAGGGGGTCGATTCGAATAATCGAATATTTTTCCGGGGGAAAAAAATTGAAGTATCACGACCGTACTCTCGGAGAACGGAAAACAATTTTCTAAAAAAATTGCATTCAGTTAAAATACAACAAAATTTTTATTAAAAACTGCATATAGTTAAAACATTTATAAAAAAAATGTAGTTAAAGTAAGCCAAAAGCGAAAATAAGGAAACAATTCCAAAATAATAAGAAACATTTCACCGACAGCGTTAGGTGCGCGGTCGGTGTGTGGCTTCGGCGGTTTCCCGAGTCAAGCAGCTTTGCTTGCGTCCAGTAGATGGATGGGTGACCGCTTAGCCCCACACCGGCTTGCACATCAAATGTTGAGCGGCAGGCCAGTTTTTCTGAGTTCTTGATGTTAAAACGTCGAGGAATCAGAAAAATATATGGCCGTCTGTACCGACACGGGTTTTCCGCAGTTTCCCCGTGTCCTCGGCAAATGCGGTACAGTGTAGCTAAGTCGGCTGCGGACGCACTGGAAGTTAGGTAGCTTAGTGAAGTGATGATAGGGGGGAAAGGGACGGGTTACGTAGAAAACCCGAGGAGGGTATACGATGGAACATACAAGAAACATTTCAAATTCGCTCAAAAAAAGAATTGCCAAATTTCATTGCGGTTGCAAATTCACGTACACTAAAGTTAGACCGTTTTGCTTTACATCGAGAAATAGAAAGATTTTTTCAATTTTTTCTTTTTTTTTTCTGACTTCCTACAGATAAGCTCGCGAGGAGAAAATCTTCAAGTCAAATTAAATGCAGAAGCAAAGTGTTGCGCTGTTAGCTGAAAGGTCAAGCGATTATTTCAAAGCTCTTCCAGTTTCTTTTCTAATAAGGTCGACGTGGTTCGCTAACAGCTCCGATCTCTCTTACAGACAATCAGGAAAGTGTACTCCGAATGCAAATTAACCCTGCGTGTCGTGTGCAACTCCACTCATCACCCCCCCCCCCCCCCGCCCCCCTTCCGACTTCTGTGCTATCTTCTTTCTTCATATTCCGTTTTTTTCGTCGAAAAAAACACCGGTGGCCGAGATTTGCATCATTCGCAGTTACTGCGGGCATTGAGGAGAGAAATATAATTACGCGGATTTTCACCGAGGCTCGTAATCGTGTCGACCGGCTGATCCTTCGAATTAATTAAAATATAATCTGCCGGACATGGGTACTCGTGGCGATCCCCTCTTTCTCTATCTCTCATTCTCTTTCTCTCTCTCTCTCTCGATGTACCATGGCTCGGTAGTCGAATTTAATCAAGAGTTGTTTCACCCCAATGTGTGTAGAGGAGCGTATAACCGGCGCGAGTGTAGTGTTGTACGCGGTCGCTGCACATTTTCCATTTTTCCTCTTGCAATACCCGAGCACTTGTCGCAATAAACGCGAAAATTATTATTTTATATTTTACTTTTAATATTAAAAAAAAATATAATTTTTTTTCTTGTCAGCGAATAGCAAGCGCACATACACCGACGAAGAATTAAATAAATAATGATGGAGACAATGATAACCGTTGAGCGTAAATTTATCGTACAAAATACAGAGATCGACCAATATTCTATTTTACTCAAACTGCGGGATGCAAACTCGTATTTATCGGCGTCGCTTGAAAAGAGAGAATGCGGGCGTCGGAGGGACTTTTTCCATTTTTCCTCTTGCAATACCCGAGCACTTGCCGCAATGAACGCAAAAATTATGATCTTTTATTTTATTTTTATTAATAAAAAAAGATGTATATTTTTTTTGTCAGCGAATAGCAAGCGCACATACATCGATGAAGAATGAAATAAATAATTATGGAGACAATGATAACCGTTGAGCGTAAATTTATCGTACAAATTACAGAAATCAGCGAATATTCTAATTTACTCAAACTGCAGAATCCTCGTATTTATCGACGTCGGCGGAAAAGAGAGAATTCGGGCGTCGGAGGGAAATCAGCTTCGTACCACTCGGTTTCATAAGGATTTATCTTTCTTGTTACAGTTCAACTTCGTTGGCAAGCTGCTCGGACCCAAAGGAAATTCCATGAAGCGTCTACAGGAAGAGACGATGTGCAAGATGGCAGTGCTCGGAAGAGGCTCTATGAAGGACCGGCAAAAGGTACGGGTACTCCACGCTGTACCACACCTATTATTACTCTTCTTTATTCCCTCTTCTTCCATCGACCTCTTTTTATTTTTCATTTATTTTTTTTTTTTACCCTCTGGCCAGCTTTTTCCATCCGAATCCAATTATCGAGCAGATAATTTCCCAGGTACTTCTGTATTTCCCCGTGGAATTTCAATCCCCGACCAACCCCTCGCTCCAACGAGAGAGGAGCAAAGAAAGCGACGCTTTTTCCCTCGTTGTTGAGAATGCGCGACGTTTCTCGTCTTATCTGTCTCGCTATCCTGGACGCTCGCTACTTCAATTTCAATGGATCGTAAACTTTTTCTTTTCTTTATTATTTTTAAATCTCTCATCTCTTATCAACCCTCTCGTTCGTTTCACTTTACTTTCTTTGCAGAAGACCCTCGGCCTTTGATCGTCCTACGCAGGGTGCATAGTTGCATGGAATGAAAACCTGATCGACGTTTTTTATCGACGTCCGGTCTTCTGATGTCTCGCAAAACAGTATCCCGAGTAGAAATTTTCGAGCTTCACATCGGGTCTTGATAAGGCCTTATCAGGCCCTTGTCATCGCGTTTTCATAAATACGCCCAATGCTGCGCATTTTATTTTTTCACCCAAAACAGGAGTGTCGCAAGGTCTCCCGTATATTTTATTTTCTTCCCATACATTTTTGCTCATCAATGCTTTTATTTTATTTCTCTTTTCGCTTTGTCAACCTGAGGGTACGCCAATTTGGAAAAGTCGGATTTTTCATTCGCACACATCGCTCCTGAATACTTCATCCACAATACGGCAAGTTTCCTCCTGGTTCGCGTTTCCTCGTATACGAAAATGCACATTTCAACGTCTGTTCTCGAGTGATAAGGGAAGAGGGTAGGCTTTCGCACTAGGTCTCAGACCGGGAGTTCAAGCCGCAGAACCGTGACAGTTTTATCGTTCGCAATGATCGTGCCCGGCCGCGTACGCCGAAGTACCTTGCACACTGTGCACGAGGTGAGCCCGCGTGCCTCCGGTGCACACCCACACAAAAACACACACACCCCCACACACACACACACCACCGGGAAACGTTAAACTTATAAAATACGGTGTCACCTCGAGCCGGCAACTGTAATTTCACGCGGCGTACTGCTGGCCTCCTTGGTCCTCCTTATTCGCGAAACGCAGTTAACCCCTCCCGACCGTACTTTCCCGAACTCACGAAAAGCGAGAAGACTCGAGGATGATGAAAAAAAAGAAAGAAAAAGAATAAGCTCATACTCGGGCGCGAAAGAGCATTGCACCGGTGCGCGATCTGCCATTCGAATAAACCAGAGTTTTCTCGACTCTTTTGCATCTAATTTTTATCCCTTTATTTTTTCTCATTTTACTGTGAAATGTGAAGTCCGGAAAGAGGTAAAGGTAGATCCCGAGGGAAACAGTGAAGTAATGGCCATCGTCACCTTCATTTTTTTTTAAATAAAATAAATCTTGATAATGGAAGCTTCGCGGGTCGTTGAGTGCCCGAAGCGCGGCTGTGAAGTTATCATCGGTGGGCGTCGAGGCATCGAAAATGTGGGGAGAATACTTTTTTAGAGACTAAAAGTTAAAATTTTTTTATTTATTTTTTTAGATACTGCCCGGCTACTAGTGATGCCATCGCCTCGGGGTGTACAGCGCAAAACACAAAATACACCCTCAGTGAAAAGCACGTATTTTCCTCGGCAGTTCGAAAAAGAAGTTCCCTCTCTCTCTCTCTCCTCTATCTATATCGGTTGGTGCTTTGAAAAGTTCACCGGTAACGTACGTGCGGTGAAAAAGTTGTTCATCGCCCTTCGTACTCGCAGCTTCTCTCTATCGTTGGCAAAAACCTGCACCAGTGCACCAGTTCTACAGTACTTGGATCTCCCACGCGTCGTTTACTCTTTTCTCTGCGCAGTTCTAGCGCACCCTTCCACTCGAGAAACACGCAATTCGTTTTGCTGTTATTGTAAACCGTCACAATGAATTTTCCGGTGGCTCTTTGTACGCGTTTTTTCTGTGCGTCAGTTCCGGTCGTTTGGAAAGTATGTTATTACTCGATTCAATTTTGAAACTCTGGAAGTACCGGAAAAATGGTCATGTGTTTAATTGTGTGTCTCTCCATAGCACCTGTGTCGTCGATCCGGAATGTTTTTGAAAATGGTTATCACCAAGAACAATGTTTTCCCACTTCTGCTCCGGACCCATTATAGATTTTTTTGCAACGCATGCATGAGAAGTGCTACTTCTCGTGCCTGCCGAGGGTGCCGTAAGTGCCGCTATATAGCAAGGCGTACTGTAATGGCACGGCGCATGCACAAATCGGCCCGATTCTACTTCTCGCACGTAAATTTACTTTCTCAGCACGCTTTCGCGGCTGAGAAGTAAGAGAGTAGTTCTTACGCCATCCTCGGCAGGCACGCAAGTAGCACTTCTCCTGCACTTGTTGCGAAACATATTATGCGATACTAATGCAGTATAATAAATATCACGCGAAGACTGGGACGTGGACCACAACCTGCATATGTTATTCGCTTCACAACCTGCGTATAACGTTCGCTTCACAACCTCCGTATAATGTTCACTGTACAACCTGCATATCGCACCCCTAAAACAACAGTGTAACATCTCTTATGGGATTACTATATAAGTTGTTACACTGAGCTGTGTGAACTTAGCACCCGACTTTCAAAAATCAAATTTTTTTTGGGTGATTCTTAAAGAGTTTTGTATGTAGTTGATTGTAGTAACAAATTTTTCGTTTGTAGTAGCCCAAAAAAAAAGTTATGGGACTTTGAAAAAAACCCATCCACCCATTTTGAAATTTTTTAAATCTGGCGGTCGATTTCGATGGAGAATCGTTTGTAGTTGATTGTAGTGAAGGAATTTCCGTTTGTAGTGACAAGGAAACATTTTTACAACAATTTTAATTTTTTTTTAATTTATTTTTTTTTTAATTTAATTTTTTTTTTACGGGCAGTCGATACACTGCAAGTACTACCTCGAAAATCGTTTATAGTTATTTGTAGCAACCTGTATTTCGTTTGTAATTCGTCGAAAAGTTACGGGGAGGAAATTTGGTCAGAGTTCTAGCTCCAGTAACGTTTGTAGTTGTTTATGGTATCCTTTGTAGTACCGTTTATGTCGTTTGTAGTTCCTCCAAAAGTGATGGGGAGTCAATATGCTCAGAGTTCTAGCTCCAGTAACATTTGTAGTTGTTTATAGTACCCTTAATTTCGTTTGTAGTACCTCGAAACTTAATGCGAAGTCGATATACTCGAAGATCTGAGATTAAAATCGTTTGTAGGACCCTTAATTTCGTTTGTAGTATCTCGAAACTTATTGCAAAGTCGATATACTCAAAGTCTGAGGATAAAATCATTTGAAGTACCGTTTACTTCGTTTGTAGTAAGTGGCAACTTATTGCAAAGTTAATATACTCGAAGGTTGGAGGCTAAAATCGTTTGTAGTACCGTTTATGTCGTTTGCACTTCCTCCAAAAATGATGGGGAGTCAATATGCTCAGAGTTCTAGCTCCAGTAACGTTTGTAGTTGTTTATAGTACCCTTAATTTCGTTTGTAGTACCTCGAAACTTCTTGCAAAGTCGATATACTCGAAGGTCTGAGATTAAAATCATTTGTAGTACCGTTCATTTCGTTTGTAGTACTTCGAAAATTAATGTCAAGTCGATATTCTCAAGGTCTGAAGCTAAAATCATTTGAAGTGCCATTTATTTCGTTTGTAGGAAGTCGCAACTTATTGCAAAGTTAATATACTCGAAGGTCGGAGGCTAAAATCGTTTGTAGTACCGTTTATGTCGTTTGTAGTTCCTCCAAAAGTGATGAGGAGTCAATATGCTCAGAGTTCTAGCTCCAGTAACATTTGTAGTTGTTTATAGTACCCTTAATTTCGTTTGTAGTACCTCGAAACTTAATGCGAAGTCGATATACTCGAAGATCTGAGATTAAAATCGTTTGTAGGACCCTTAATTTCGTTTGTAGTAAGTCGAAACTTATTGCAAAGTTAATATACTCGAAGGTATGAGGCTAAAATCATTTGTAGTGCCGTTTATTTCGTTTGTAGTAAGTCGAAACTTATTGCAAAGTTTATATACTCGAAGGTTGGAGGCTAAAATCGTTTGTAGTACCGTTTATGTCGTTTGTAGTTCCTCCAAAAGTGATGGGGAGTCAATATGCTCAGGCCTTTATGTCCCAAGCCCTAGCTTTAAAATCATTTGTAGTTGTCTGTAGTACCGATAATTTCGTTTGTAGTGTCTCGAAAACTAACATGAAGTCAATATACTCGAAGATCTGATTCTAACATCGTTTGTAGTACCGATAATTTCGTTTGTAGTACCTCGAAAACGAACGAGGAGGCCTTTATGTCCCGAGTGCTAGCTCCAAAATCGTTTGTAGTCGTCTGTAGTACCGATAATTTCGTTTGTAGTGCCTCGAAAACTAACATGAAGTCAATATACTCGAAGATCTGATTCTAACATCGTTTGTAGTACCGATAATTTCGTTTGTAGTACCTCGAAAACGAACGAGGAGGCCTTCATGTCTCAAGCCCTAGCTCCAAAATCGTTTGTAGTTGTTTGTAGAACCGATAATTTCGTTTGTAGTATCTCGAAAAGTAACATGAAGTCAATATACTCGAAGATCTGATTCTAACATCGTTTGTAGTACCGATAATTTCATTTGTAGTACCTCGAAAACGAACGAGGAGGCCTTTATGTCCCAAGCCCTAGCTCCAAAATCGTTTGTAGTCGTTTGTAGAACCGATAATTGCCTTTGTAGTATCTTGAAAAGTAACATGAAGTCAATATACTCGAAGATCTGATTCTAACATCGTTTGTAGTACCGATAATTTCGTTTGTAGTACCTCGAAAACGAACGAGGAGGCCTTTATGTCCCGAGTGCTAGCTCCAAAATCGTTTGTAGTTGTTTGTAGAACCGATAATTTCGTTTGTAGTGTCTCGAAAACTAACATGAAGTCAATATACTCGAAGATCTGATTCTAACATCGTTTGTAGTACCGATAATTTCGTTTGTAGTACTTCGAAAACGAACGAGGAGGCCTTTATGTCCCGAGTGCTAGCTCCAAAATCGTTTGTAGTCGTCTGTAGTACCGATAATTTCGTTTGTAGTGCCTCGAAAACTAACATGAAGTCAATATACTCGAAGATCTGATTCTAACATCGTTTGTAGTACCGATAATTTCGTTTGTAGTACCTCGAAAACGAACGAGGAGGCCTTTATGTCCCGAGTGCTAGCTCCAAAATCGTTTGTAGTTGTTTGTAGAACCGATAATTTCGTTTGTAGTATCTTGAAAAGTAACATGAAGTCAATATACTCGAAGATGGGATTCTAACATCGTTTGTAGTACCGATAATTTCGTTTGTAGTACCTCGAAAACGAACGAGGAGGCCTTCATGTCTCAAGCCCTAGCTCCAAAATCGTTTGTAGTTGTTTGTAGAACCGATAATTTCGTTTGTAGTATCTCGAAAAGTAACATGAAGTCAATATACTCGAAGATGGGATTCTAACATCGTTTGTAGTACCGATAATTTCGTTTGTAGTATCTCGAAAAGTAACATGAAGTCAATATACTCGAAGATCTGATTCTAACATCGTTTGTAGTACCGATAATTTCATTTGTAGTACCTCGAAAACGAACGAGGAGGCCTTTATGTCCCGAGTGCTAGCTCCAAAATCGTTTGTAGTTGTTTGTAGAACCGATAATTTCGTTTGTAGTATCTTGAAAAGTAACATGAAGTCAATATACTCGAAGATGGGATTCTAACATCGTTTGTAGTACCGATAATTTCGTTTGTAGTACCTCGAAAACGAACGAGGAGGCCTTCATGTCTCAAGCCCTAGCTCCAAAATCGTTTGTAGTTGTTTGTAGAACCGATAATTTCGTTTGTAGTATCTCGAAAAGTAACATGAAGTCAATATACTCGAAGATGGGATTCTAACATCGTTTGTAGTACCGATAATTTCGTTTGTAGTATCTCGAAAACTAACATGAAGTCAATATACTCGAAGATCTGATTCTAACATCGTTTGTAGTACCGATAATTTCGTTTGTAGTACCTCGAAAACGAACGAGGAGCCTTTATGTCCCGAGTGCTAGCTCCAAAATCGTTTGTAGTTGTCTGTAGTACCGATAATTTCGTTTGTAGTACCTCGAAAACGAACGAGGAGGCCTTTATGTCCCGAGTGCTAGCTCCAAAATCGTTTGTAGTTGTTTGTAGAACCGATAATTTCGTTTGTAGTATCTTGAAAAGTAACATGAAGTCAATATACTCGAAGATGGGATTCTAACATCGTTTGTAGTACCGATAATTTCGTTTGTAGTGTCTCGGAAACTAACATGAAGTCAATATACTCGAAGATCTGATTCTAACATCGTTTGTAGTACCGATAATTTCGTTTGTAGTACCTCGAAAACGAACGAGGAGGCCTTTATGTCCCGAGTGCTAGCTCCAAAATCGTTTGTAGTCGTCTGTAGTACCGATAATTTCGTTTGTAGTGCCTCGAAAACTAACATGAAGTCAATATACTCGAAGATCTGATTCTAACATCGTTTGTAGTACCGATAATTTCGTTTGTAGTACCTCGAAAACGAACGAGGAGGCCTTCATGTCTCAAGCCCTAGCTCCAAAATCGTTTGTAGTTGTTTGTAGAACCGATAATTTCGTTTGTAGTATCTTGAAAAGTAACATGAAGTCAATATACTCGAAGATGGGATTCTAACATCGTTTGTAGTACCGATAATTTCGTTTGTAGTACCTCGAAAACGAACGAGGAGGCCTTCATGTCTCAAGCCCTAGCTCCAAAATCGTTTGTAGTTGTTTGTAGAACCGATAATTTCGTTTGTAGTATCTCGAAAAGTAACATGAAGTCAATATACTCGAAGATCTGATTCTAACATCGTTTGTAGTACCGATAATTTCGTTTGTAGTACCTCGAAAACGAACGAGGAGGCGTTTATGTCCCGAGTGCTAGCTCCAAAATCGTTTGTAGTCGTCTGTAGTACCGATAATTTCGTTTGTAGTGCCTCGAAAACTAACATGAAGTCAATATACTCGAAGATCTGATTCTAACATCGTTTGTAGTACCGATAATTTCGTTTGTAGTACCTCGAAAACGAACGAGGAGGCCTTTATGTCCCGAGTGCTAGCTCCAAAATCGTTTGTAGTTGTCTGTAGTACCGATAATTTCGTTTGTAGTGCCTCGAAAACTAACATGAAGTCAATATAATCGAAGATCTGATTCTAACATCGTTTGTAGTACCGATAATTTCGTTTGTAGTACCTCGAAAACGAACGAGGAGGCGTTTATGTCCCGAGTGCTAGCTCCAAAATCGTTTGTAGTTGTTTGTAGAACCGATAATTTCGTTTGTAGTATCTCGAAAAGTAACATGAAGTCAATATACTCGAAGATGGGATTCTAACATCGTTTGTAGTACCGATAATTTCGTTTGTAGTATCTCGAAAACTAACATGAAGTCAATATACTCGAAGATCTGATTCTAACATCGTTTGTAGTACCGATAATTTCGTTTGTAGTACCTCGAAAACGAACGAGGAGCCTTTATGTCCCGAGTGCTAGCTCCAAAATCGTTTGTAGTTGTCTGTAGTACCGATAATTTCGTTTGTAGTACCTCGAAAACGAACGAGGAGGCCTTTATGTCCCGAGTGCTAGCTGCAAAATCGTTTGTAGTTGTTTGTAGAACCGATAATTTCGTTTGTAGTATCTTGAAAAGTAACATGAAGTCAATATACTCGAAGATGGGATTCTAACATCGTTTGTAGTACCGATAATTTCGTTTGTAGTATCTCGAAAACTAACATGATGTCAATATATTCGAAGATCTGATTCTAACATCGTTTGTAGTACCGATAATTTCGTTTGTAGTACCTCGAAAACGAACGAGGAGGCCTTTATGTCCCGAGTGCTAGCTCCAAAATCGTTTGTAGTTGTCTGTAGTACCGATAATTTCGTTTGTAGTACCTCGAAAACGAACGAGGAGGCCTTTATGTCCCGAGTGCTAGCTCCAAAATCGTTTGTAGTTGTTTGTAGAACCGATAATTTCGTTTGTAGTATCTTGAAAAGTAACATGAAGTCAATATACTCGAAGATGGGATTCTAACATCGTTTGTAGTACCGATAATTTCGTTTGTAGTATCTCGAAAACTAACATGATGTCAATATATTCGAAGATCTGATTCTAACATCGTTTGTAGTACCGATAATTTCGTTTGTAGTACCTCGAAAACGAACGAGGAGGCCTTTATGTCCCGAGTGCTAGCTCCAAAATCGTTTGTAGTTGTCTGTAGTACCGATAATTTCGTTTGTAGTACCTCGAAAACGAACGAGGAGGCCTTTATGTCCCAAGCCCTAGCTCCAAAATCGTTTGTAGTCGTCTGTAGTACCGATAATTTCGTTTGTAGTGCCTCGAAAACTAACATGAAGTCAATATACTCGAAGATCTGATTCTAACATCGTTTGTAGTACCGATAATTTCGTTTGTAGTACCGATAATTTCGTTTGTAGTACCTCGAAAACGAACGAGGAGGCCTTTATGTCCCGAGTGCTAGCTCCAAAATCGTTTGTAGTTGTCTGTAGTACCGATAATTTCGTTTGTAGTGCCTCGAAAACTAACATGAAGTCAATATAATCGAAGATCTGATTCTAACATCGTTTGTAGTACCGATAATTTCGTTTGTAGTATCTCGAAAACTAACATGAAGTCAATATACTCGAAGATCTGATTCTAACATCGTTTGTAGTACCGATAATTTCGTTTGTAGTACCTCGAAAACGAACGAGGAGCCTTTATGTCCCGAGTGCTAGCTCCAAAATCGTTTGTAGTTGTCTGTAGTACCGATAATTTCGTTTGTAGTACCTCGAAAACGAACGAGGAGGCCTTTATGTCCCGAGTGCTAGCTCCAAAATCGTTTGTAGTTGTTTGTAGAACCGATAATTTCGTTTGTAGTATCTTGAAAAGTAACATGAAGTCAATATACTCGAAGATGGGATTCTAACATCGTTTGTAGTACCGATAATTTCGTTTGTAGTATCTCGAAAACTAACATGAAGTCAATATACTCGAAGATCTGATTCTAACATCGTTTGTAGTACCGATAATTTCGTTTGTAGTACCTCGAAAACGAACGAGGAGGCCTTTATGTCCCGAGTGCTAGCTCCAAAATCGTTTGTAGTTGTTTGTAGAACCGATAATTTCGTTTGTAGTACCTCGAAACTTATTGCGAAGTCGATATACTCGAAGATCTGAGATTAAAATCGTTTGTAGGACCCTTAATTTCGTTTGTAGTACTTCGAAAATGAATGTCAAGTCGATATACTCAAAGTCTAAGGCTAAAATCATTTGAAGTGCCGTTTATTTCGTTTGTAGTAAGTCGAAACTTATTGCAAAGTTTATATACTCGAAGGTCCGAGGCAAAAATCGTTTGTAGTACCGTTTATATCGTTTGTAGTTCCTCCAAAAGTGATGGGGAGTCAATATGCTCAGAGTTCTAGCTTCAGTAACGTTTGTAGTTGTTTATAGTGCCCTTAATTTCGTTTGTAGTACCTCGAAACTTATTGCAAAGTCGATATACTCGAAGGTCTGAGATTAAAATCGTTTGTAGCACCCTTCATTTCGTTTGTAGTACCTCGAAAACTAACCGGAAGTCAATATACTCGAAGATCTGATTCTAAAATAGTTTGTAGTACCGTTTATTTCGTTTGTAGTTCCTCGAAAAGTTACGGGGAGGAAATATGGTCAAAGTTATAGCTAAATGTACGTTTGTATTTGTTTATAGTACCCTTAAATTCGTTTGTAGTTCCTTGAAAATTAATGTCAAGTCGATATACTCGAAGGTCTGAGCCTAAAATCGTTTGTAGTACCAATCATTTCGTTTGTAGTTCCCCAAAAAGTTACGGGGAGGAAATATGGTCAAAGTTCTAGCTAAAGGTACGTTTGTAGACGTTTGTAGTGCCCTTCAATTCGTTTGTAGCACCTCGAAAATTAATGTCAAGTCGATATACTCGAAGGTCTGAGCCTAAAATCGTTTGTAGTACCGTTCATTTCGTTTGTAGTTCCCCAAAAAGTTACGGGGAGGAAATATGGTCAAAGTTCTAGCTAAAGGTACATTTGTAGACGTTTGTAGTGCCCTTAAATTCGTTTGTAGTACCTCGAAAATTAATGTCAAGTCGATATACTCGAAAGTCTGAGCTTAAAATCGTTTGTAGTACCGATCATTTCGTTTGTAGTTCCATGAAAAGTTACGAGGAGGAAATATGGTCAAAGTTCGAGCTACAGCTGCGTTTGTATTTGTTTGTAGTACCCTTAAATTCCTTTGTAGTTCCATGAAAAGTTACGAGGAGGAAATATGGTCAAAGGTCTAGCTAAAGCTGCGTTTGTATTTGTATGTAGTACCATTAAATTCGTTTGTAGTACCTTGAAAATGAATGTCAAGTCGATATACTCGAAGGTCTGAACCTAAAATCGTTTGGAGTACCGTTGATTTCGTTTGTAGTTCCTCGAAAAGTTACGGGGAATCAATCTGCTCAGAGTTCTAGCTCCAAGAACGTTTGTAGTCGTTTGTAGTGTCTTTAAAATCGTTTGTAGCACCTCGAAAATTAATGTCAAGTCGATATACTCGAAGGTCTGAGCCTAAAATCGTTTGTAGTACTGTTCATTTCGTTTGTAGTTCCCCAAAAAGTTACGGGGAGGAAATATGGTCAAAGTTCTAGCTAAAGGTACATTTGTAGACGTTTGTAGTGCCCTTAAATTCGTTTGTAGTACCTCGAAAATTAATGTCAAGTCGATATACTCGAAAGTCTGAGCTTAAAATCGTTTGTAGTACCGATCATTTCGTTTGTAGTTCCATGAAAAGTTACGAGGAGGAAATATGGTCAAAGTTCGAGCTACAGCTGCGTTTGTATTTGTTTGTAGTACCCTTAAATTCCTATGTAGTTCCATGAAAAGTTACGAGGAGGAAATATGGTCAAAGGTCTAGCTAAAGCTGCGTTTGTATTTGTATGTAGTACCCTTAAATTCGTTTGTAGTACCTTGAAAATAAATGTCAAGTCGATATACTCTAAGGTCTGAACCTAAAATCGTTTGTAGTATCGTTCATTTCGTTTGTAGTTCCATGAAAAGTTATGGGGAATCAATATGCTCAGAGTTCTAGCTCCAAGAACGTTTGTAGTCGTTTGTAGTGCCCTTAAACTCGTTTTAGTTATCGTTTAGTTATCGTTTTACTTAAATAATTTTAGCCTCAAACCTTCGAGTATATTGACTTGACATTAATTTTCGGGGTACTACAAATGAATTTAAGGGTACTACAAACAACTACAAACGTATCTGTAGCTAGAACTTTGAGAATATTTCCTCTCCGTAACTTTTCATGGAACTACAAACGAAGTGAACGATACTACAAACGATTTTAGGTTCAGACCTTCGAGTATATCGCTTGACATTAATTTTCGAGGTACTGCAAACGAATTTAAGGGTACTACAAACAACTACAAACGTACCTTTAGCTAGAACTTTGACCATATTTCCTCCCCGTAACTTTTCATGGATCTAAAAACGAAATGAACGATACTGCAAACGATTTTAGGCTCAGACCTTCAAGTATATCGACTTTACATTAATTTTCGGGGTACTACAAACGAATTTAAAGGTACTACAAACGACTACAAACGTTCTTGGAGCTAGAACTCTGAGCATATTGATTCCCCGTAACTTTTCGAGGAACTACAAACGAAATGAACGGTACTGCAAACGATTTTAGCCTCAGACCTTCGAGTATATCGACTTGACATTAATTTTCAAGGAACTACAAACGAATTTAAGGGTACTATAAACAAATAGAAACGTACCTTTAGCTAGAACTTTGACCATATTTCCTCCCCGTAACTTTTCGAGGAACTACAAACGAAATAAACGGTACTGCAAACTATTTTAGAATCAGATCTTCGAGTATATTGACTTCCGGTTAGTTTTCGAGGTACTACAAACGAAATGAACGGGACTACAAACGATTTTAGGCTCAGACCTTCGAGTATATCGACTTGACATTAATTTTCGGGGTACTACAAACGAATTTAAGGGTACTACAAACAACTACAAACGTGCCGCGATCTAGAACTTTGACCATATTTCTTCCCCGTAACTTTTCATGGATCTACAAACGAAATGAACGATACTACAAACGATTTTAGGCTCAAACCTTCGAGTATATCGACTTGACATTAATTTTCGGGGTACTACAAACGAATTTAAGGATACTAGAAACAACTACAACCGTTCCGGGAGCTAGAACTCTGAGTATACTCACTCCCCGTAACTTTCAAATGAACAAAAACGAAATAAACGGTACTACAAACGATAATAGGATCAGATCTTTGAGTATATCGACTTGACGTTAGTTTTCGAGGTACTGCAAACGAAATTATCGGTACTACAAACAACTACAAACGTTTTTGGAGCTAGCGCCCGGGACATAAAGGCCTCCTCGTTCGTTTTCGAGGTACTACAAACGAAATTATCGGTACTACAAACAACTACAAACGATTTTGGAGCTAGCGCTCCGGACATAAAGGCCTCCTCGTTCGTTTTCGAGGTACTACAAACGAAATTATCGGTACTACAAACAACTACAAACGATTTTGCAGCTAGTGCTCGGGACATACAGGCCTTCTCGTTCGTTTTCGAGGTACTACAAACGAAATTATCGGTACTACAAACGATGTTAGAATCAGATCTTCGAGTATATCGACTTCATATTAGTTTTCGAGGTACTACAAACGAAATTATCGGTACTACAAACAACTACAAACGATTTTGGAGTTTGCGCTCGGATCATAATGACTTCTCGTTAGGTTTTGAGGTACTACAACCGAAATGAACGGTGCTACAAACGATCGTTAGAATCAGATCTTCGAGTTATATTGACTTCCCGTTAGTTTTCGAGGTACTACAAATTAAATTATCGGTACTACAAACAACTACAAACGATTTTGGAGCTAGGGCTTGGGACATAAAGGCCTCCTCGTTCGTTTTCGAGGCACTACAAACGAAATTATCGGTACTACAAACGATGTTAGAATCAGATCTTCGAGTATATTGACTTCATGTTAGTTTTCGAGATACTAGAAATGAAATTATCGGTACTTCAAACAACTACAAACGATTTTGGAGCTTGAGCTCGGACTATAATGATTCCTCGTGAGTTTTCGAGGTACTACAAACGAAATATAGGTTGCTATAAATAACTATAAACGATTTTCGAGGTAGTGCTGGCAGTGTATCGAATGACTAAAAAAAAATGGAGATTTAAAATTATTGTAAAATTTTTTTTATTACGTATTACGTATTTTTTTTACGACTTTGGAGCTAGAGCTCGGGACGCAATGACTCCTCGTGAGTCGTCGAGGTACTGCAAACGATATAAACGGTACTGCAAACGATGTTAGAATCAGATCGTCGAGTATATCGATGCAGCATCAGTTTTCGAGTTACTACAAACGTAATTAACCGTACTACACACAACTAAAAACGTACCTGCAGCTAGAACTTTGACCAAAATTCCTCCCCGTAACTTTTCGAGGAATTACATACGAAATACAGGTTGCTACAATTAACTATAAACGATTTTCGAGGTAGTACTTTCAGTGTATTGAATGCTCGTAAAAAAAAAAAAAAAAAAAATTAAATTAAAAAAAATTAAAATTGTTGTAAAAATGTTTCCTCGTTACTACAAACGGAAATTCTTTCACTACAATCAACTACAAACGATTCTCCATCGAAATCGACCTCCAGATTTAAAAAATTTCAAAACAGGTGGATGGGTTTTTTTCAAAGTCCCATAACTTTTTTTTTGGGCTACTACAAACGAAAAATTTGTTACTACAATCAACTCATACAAAACTCTTTAAGAATCACCAAAAAAAAATTTGATTTTTTAAAGTCGGGTGCTAAGTTCACACAGCTGTTACACTGTTGTTATCCAAGGGTGCGATATAATGTTTGCTTTACCGCACTCGTCTCGCAAAGTACTATTAAGTACTATTTTCTTGTTTTTTGTTTCTTTATTTTCCGTCAGGACACTTGGCCTCTACCAGATAAACATTTCCTAATCTTAACATTATCCATACTAATATTTTTCTTTTCCTCTATCTCTGGACATTATTTCAATAACGAAAATCCATTGAGTCGCTTATCTCCCACGGTTTTGTTAACGGTGCAGCGGCGATCCTTTTACGACCATCGGCGATATCGTAGTTGCAGCGAGTTCGAGATAGGGGAAGAGATCCCGCGTCGGAATCTCTAGGGAAAACTTTGATGCACAAAACAGAAGTCACTATCGGAATAGGAGGGGACGAGTCTCGATGACGATCGAGGAATTCCGGTTTAAGAAATTCAAGAGAACGCACGGAAGAGCCAGACCACCCGATAAAGGAGGAACGGAAAGGGCAAAAAAGGGTCGCCGGATCTTTTGGCTCTTTCCGAATCTCCCGTGCGGTATCGAAATCTCAAAGTGCCTTCTAGGTAAATTCGACCTCGGTGATAGGATGGGTGGAAGCTCTTCCCATCTGGATCTCGGAATCTCGGATAGAGAGAACCTAGTGATTTATCGTTACGACTTCTTATATTTAGGAGTACGGGACGCAGAGAGAGCCTCCCACGGTTGAAACTTTTTATCTCTCTATCATCCTCTTACCTCACCGATTTCTTCCCCGTTCTGTTTTTTTCTAGCCCCCCCCCCTTCCCAACCCCGAGTCTCTCCCGCAATTCTCCTGTTCCACGGCCAAAGCTCTCCCTTTTTCCCACGGGAACATTGTCCCATCCGGGGTATAACTGTATCCTTTCGTCAATGCGATATTGCACGTTCCATCAATGTACAAAACCCATGACGTTCCGAGATTGCTTCATATATGCTTCATCCCGACATCTTCCGCGTTTCACTCCGTGCGACATCAATCCACCGGCAATGTCCCACGGGACAGCGCGTCTCCCTGGACGTAGAAAATTTAAGCCTCCCGCCGATGGATGCAACCCTGGGACTCGGTGATAATGGGTCGAAGAACCTTGAAGTTTTGAAGTTTCCAGTGAGACTCTCGGTCGCACGGTAATGAAAACTTCGCGGAGCTACGTGAGATGCTCTCAACGACGGCGGGACGTAGTCTTCCTCTTCTTGGTCCTGGATCCCCCAGCGAGGGAAGACGCGGAAGCGGTACTGTCGCCTGCCGGGCTGTGTTTCTCCTCGGCAAACTTAGCCTGCGGTTACGTGGCCACAGGGTAACTCGATCCAAGGTGGTTAGCCGAGCGTAGTAGCAGGTGGTGTTCAACGTTGTCATCCATTGTCATCGAGCAGAGACAGGAACGTTGAGGCGGATGCATCGATGCATCTACGTGCTCGACCGAGGCCTCTCCGCAGACAACCTCGATAATATACGCCGACGAGGAAACTCTCCAGAATCCTCCGAGTCTCCGATCTTGCGTCTGCTGTACCGCCGTCACTGCCGGTGCAATGAGAAACTTAGTCGGTGAATTTGCAAGGTGAGGAGCGGCGGAATACGGCTGAAAGCTGAGAAAGCCCCGATGTAACGGGAACACGCCAAATAAAATCCATTCTATGAGGGAGGATTCCGCTCACCGCGGACCACAATCCACGTGCTGCAAAAGGATGCTCCTGGGTCAAATAGGTCTCATCCGGCGCCGAGGACGGCGGAGTGGAGACGAAGGGCGGGACAAAACGGACCAGTCTCTATCTGAGATTACAATCTATTTTTTCGTCTCATAAAAAAATTCATGAAGATAGTTCGTTTTTGTTGGATCTTGTGGAACGGGCATGTGAACCGAATGCGAGGGAGAGAACACGTGCTTGTTTACATGAGCGGGATAATCATCCGACCGGTGGGTGGTTAAACACGACGTCGCTGTTTCCAACAGAGCATACAGTGTCATTTTTTTGTCGGACGATGAAATTCAACGAAGAAATATGAAGTTCCTCTGTGAATGTAAATTCGGACATGGCACACCTGGTCTGGAGCTATATGACGATGTTTCGCGTGTCCGGCACTCTAAAAAAGTTTTCACACGGAACTCGAGTGCCTCGACGCTGTTCGGGCGCGTGTGGGTGGAATGATCCATCCAAGTTGGCGAGAAAAAGAGAGACGAGTAAAAACGTTCACGTCTACTCTCCTAGTCGGAATAACTACTAATTCTCGGAGCGAGGAAGACAGAAACGAGACTCGCGACAGATAAGAGGCTCTTAATGAACCGAGAAGTCTATCCTTCTTCGCTCTCGCTCCTCTCTCATATTTTTTCCTTGCCTCTCCTTCCATTGAATTCCTAGCGTCATTGCAAAGTTTTAATGGCCCGCTTCTTTCATACTTCCGATGGGGATGGACTGTGTATATATATATATGTGCATCTTTACTCAAATTTCTTCTCGGATATTTATGTACTGTAAACAGCCTTCGAAGCAGCGTTGTGTAAAGCCATAGTTAATGTACGAACCACAGGTAAATGAAATTCTAAATATTTCAGCAGTTATTAATACGCATACATTAACGAAGAGATTAAATGTTGCGCGCGTTCTGTGAATCACAATTTTACTTAAAACATCGTTCGTTTTTAAAATATTTGTCGTGTTTTTTTCATAGAAATGACGATCTCCGAATTCAGAATTACTACACGAATGTAGGGGAATAACGCCTAAATTTGACCCCCTACAAATAAATGCTGATATCTCCGTTGTTAATCGACCAATCCGCTGCACATTCTGTCACTCTATTGTTCAAAGGGTTACACAAACAATATAGCAGAGCATCGGAGTTCGATCCCTCCCATGCAAGATCCCGGAAGTTTTGCGATGTGGTAGATTTCTCAAAGACAAAAATTTGTATGCCTGAATTGGATCCCCATATGCCTAAATTGGCCCAGTTGTTTTTATTTGTACTATACTAGTCTCGTACTATGAGGTAGGCAATATTGACTATCAGTTGTCATCCCGGGCTTCGGAGCCCTTCCAAACACTATAGTCCAAACACTATATTCGGTTTGTTTGTTGTAATTCTTGCATTTCAAAACCAACTCATCAACTTTTATCAGCATTTTTAATAAATTTCGAAAGCAACTTTTATCGCGATACGGAAATAAGGTAAACTCCGAGAGACGATGAATTGATTCGAAATGCAATTCAAAATTATATTTTATATGAAGAAGCCACATAGGTCACACGAGATTACGCACGGAAGCCTGGTTCGTTGTTCGGTTAATTATTAACATTCGATGAGCTTCAAAATTATCCATGGGTAAAATTATTATTATTCTCAATCATTTGTATTGTTTCGAAACCCGCGTCGAGGTAATCTATACATTAAAAATTTTGCAAAATCAACGTAACGCAAAACTTGGTTCCAACAACATCGAATTAATTAATTGCCGGACGGCGAGTCTCGGCATCGAACCTTCTGTGTCACGCTCGGGACACTGAATATTTTCCATCCCGAGATCTTGTACGACTGTCGAGTTCTGCGTAAACGGAATTATCGTTAATAGTATAAAAATCAGAAAATAATCAACTGTATTAAAGGTGCCAACAACATTCATTTTGCATAATAATATAGATAGATGGAAACGTTGTAGTCAAAAAGTTATTAACAAAGAGCTGAAAAAATAGTTCAACAAATAATCAGTAAACCTTTTTTTCTCTTTTCAAATAAATTCATTGGTTTTCTTGAAATCACATTAATTTTTTCAGAATTTTCTATCATTTTTGAATTTTCCGCTTTTGACATTTTTTAAGGCCGTAACTACGGAACGGTTGGCGCAATGGCTTCGAAACTTCTTGTGTGTACTGTAGAATCGTGATACTCAAACATATCCGAAATTCATGACTCTACATAGATTTTTTTAATATTCGGAATTTTTTTTTTAAATTATAGAATATTTTGAAAAAGTTCATATGAATTCTAAAAAATCAAGGCATTCATTTAAAATGAGAAAATAAAAAGTTGTCTGATTGTTTTTTAAAGAATTAATTTTTCGAGTTATTTGTTAGTAGCTTATTGGCATTATTATTATGCAAAATCAAAGGTCTTGACATATATAATGCGGCGGATTTTTTTCGGATTTTTGGCATGTCACAAAGTACTGAAATTTTGATCGCATTAAACTTTCGGTTGGGAATGTATGTGTGATGCATCCTTAACATTCTCGGTCATTGCTATTAAAATTCCAAACATAAAAATGTATGGCTAAAAGGTTTACTTCCGCCCTAGCATTGTATTCATTTAACGATGTTAAATCAAGATGGTCCAATTTAAGCGTAAGAGGGATGTCCAATTTAGGCAAATAGTTAATTTTTACTTAAATCCTACATTTTTCAGCATCCAAGAGAGAAAAATAAACTAAAGTTTCGTAATTGAATAAAGATTCCAAAAATATGCTGACTATTCCATTTACTTTCTTATAGGAACTGCAGAACCCTTACAAAATGATGCAAAAAATTACATCAAGCGGTACCAAAATCAATCAGCACTTGCACCTTCCGTGCGGCACTTGTAATTTCGCTATATCTTCACGTTCTGATCTTGGGTATGTCACGCGATAGTGTCCATGCCAGGATGTTTCTTAAAAATGTTTCCTTCGTGACATATTGTGGGCCATGCCCAATTTACGCGTAGGTCCCATTTATGCGGTCTTCCCGTACGTCAAAAAAAAAAAATGTTTCTACATTCAGAAATGTGCCAAGGGTAATGTTTAGCTTGTCGACAGACGACAGTCGAGTGCTCGTGTGGCCTCAACGACGACGGTGTAATCCGTCGCATCAGAAATTTCCGGGACCCAGCGAGAAAGAGAGCGGGTTACATTTTCCGCCCAAAGCCCCGGATAGTTTGCATGAGAACTTTTTCAATAGATGTGTCCCATCCTCCGATCTGCACAGACGTTACCTTTCTACGCTACACTACTCCATCGTAGTCGGCTTTCCTAGTCACGTCATAAATTATCCAATCCTCCGAATCGTGATTTATGACGTCGCGAATCGGTCCGCTGCTTAAGCTCTCGGAGGCTTTTCCCTCATGAAAATCTCACCCCCTCCCGTTAGATAGATATAGAATCCTCCCCTCA
Source organism: Ichneumon xanthorius (assembly GCA_917499995.1). Lineage (NCBI taxonomy): Eukaryota > Metazoa > Arthropoda > Insecta > Hymenoptera > Ichneumonidae > Ichneumon > Ichneumon xanthorius. The sequence continues at coordinate 4,195,263 of OU824202.1, read as the reverse complement.
TATTATCCCTGGCGCTGGATCAACGCCGAAGTCTAACTCACCCGTGGGACTTCAAAAGGGCGCCGCCGGATGATAGAGAATGATGATATGCGCCTATCCTTTACCAACCGAAAGCGGAAAGAAAATCGTTCGTCCTTAATAAATTTTTTTACTATAATTCATCACTATAAATTACTATATTCCTATTTTACTATTTTTACTATGAACTATTAACTGATCTACTATTTTTACCATCAACTATTAACTACTTGAGTACATTTACGTTCATCCACAAAATCTATACCAAAGAAATGCATAGGTCTCTTTTCCCCTCATACACGCATTGTTTCAAGGTCTTACACATTATAGTACCGATACTAGGTCGATAGGCACGCGCCCTTCGGGTCGCGCTTCATTTCACCTGAACGCGCTCGCCCTTGCGAAATTTTTGTACCTTACGTGTGATGTTGGCTGATGATGCTGTTTCTGTTGGCCTATGAACCAGCGGGCTAGTCTTTTCATTTCAGCGTTGCTTTAATCACGTTCGAATTAATTGCAATGCCCCCAGCCTATTTAACCCCTGCCGGCGGGACCAGCCGCATATCCTCGCCCCGCGCGCCAGCAGACACTACCCTCATACACCCGTTCTCCATCCCTCTATACCGCATCCCTAGCTCACTCGCTAAAGAGATTAACTGGGTCGTAACGCACTTTGGCAAATGGAAAATGTTATTTACCGGTGCCTGCACCGATGCTCTCGCTACTGCAGTGAAAGTGAGATGCGAACGTTCGAACTCTACTCCTACTCTTCGTACACCGGGGAAATTATCCGCTCGACATTTCCAACGTTCCCATCCCCCTGTCATTACTGCAAATTATAATATCACATTTCGCTCATTATTTGTTCGTAATTTCGTTTTCCGAATTCACTAAATTTAATTTTCACTGAAAATGATAATTTTAAAAAATTTATTTTGATTACTCTAACGAAATCGCAAGCAAATCCCCCGAAGTTATCGCCTTTCCAGCGTAATATCAAATTTGATGTCTATGGCGGTCGTCATTTTACCGCGGTCATTTCACGACACGAGCTTCACGCCGATAAAAAAAAATGTGACCACAAAGCCTCGAGCTGCAAATAAATCGCATGCGATCTGCGTTTTTTTCCCTTCATCTTTCATACCTCGATAACGTGCCGCTATACGTTTTACAGTCACGACATCTCCCACAAATGATCATATAGCAAGATAGCACTCATTATCCTAGTAAATAATTTTGTTCCTTTCCACAATAGTTAGTTGTATGGCAAAGGCGTAACGAGACAGGGAGTTCTTGACGAGTGTGAAAATGCAGACATTCACACGAGTCAGAACTCCCTTTTCTACGCCCATGTCATTCACGATAATTACACTTTTCGTTTTTGAAAAGTGCCTTTCTGCGCACACTTCACAGGAACGGAAAACAGGATTTTACGTGCATGCGTTAGGTAAATTTTTATAATGTTCTTTGGATCTTTGTTTCTTTTGTTTCGTATTTTTATTTTATTCTATACTTTTTTTCTAACGGATCAGCGATCAGCTCCATCGGGCGTTATCACGTTTCCATATTGCCCTCTATCTTATATACTCTTTCCTCTTATATTCTCTTTTTTTATATTTGATACTTCGATACCGTGTCGTTTCGCGTTTTATAGTCTGATGCTATCCTCGATACGCTCGATAAAGCACGCGCTCAACCTCAGAGGTAGAGCAGAGAAAGACACAACTCGCGGGGTTGTGTGTGCCGGAAGACCACCCTCCTCGTACCAGTAGCGATGCCGAACGTCCGCAGTTGCCCTTCCCGTTTTCGTTTTTTTTTTCTTTTTTTTCTTCCTCATGCGATACTTTTCAGATTTTTCTAGTCCCGCAGGTCTCGAATGTCCCACGGGAAGTATGATTGAATCCGCAGTTTTTATGTCTGTCGGCCGGCCGAGGGGTCGAGGGGGGGGGGGCGGCATGCACCCACGCTCTTCTGACTCTCGCACATATTGTCGTTCTCATGGAAGCGTGAAAATTGCCTCATGGTATTATTTCACGACCCTGTGCTGTGGCCTTTTATTGCGCGTGGACCCATAGACCGACCATCCGCCCCCATAAGATCCCCCGAACCCCACCCCACGACCCTATTGTTATCCAACTTTTAAAACCAACACAAGTTTTCTCTTGTACCGGGTGCCCAAGGCTTCGTTGTACTCTCATCTCGATGACCCATTATCGCGTTCGATGGATAGACTATTGAATTCATGTTTTTTTCTTTTTTTTTTTTACAAACCAATTTTCCTTTTTACGACCCTAGAATACACTCACTTCATGGGATAAAACGTGAAAAAAAACTGAAACCCCCTCATAGTCCTGAGAGTTACAAAGGCCCAGGCAGAACAATCGAACATTTTTATTTTTAAAAAATTTGCGAATAACGGGCGTTTGACGGTTAGCAATATCGAGGCGCGTCGAAGCATATTTGCCTTTGACCGAAATTTGAAAAAATGTACATTTTATGTAATTATAAATTTTTTGAATGGAGTGGATATGGGCAGTTATTATATGACAGCCCTCATTTTTCCAACCTTCCTGGAGAATACGAATTATCTTTTCATCTTCAATTCGATGGGAGGGAGGAGGAAGGGAATCCTGACCAAATGGGAAATTTCCAGTTTAACGTAGTAGATAAGTAAGCTTTATCGGGGCAGTAACCGTAACTCTCGGGGATTAACGTTATATCCTGTGATGGTCATCCGAAGTACGAGTGTTATACACTTGCACCTAATTATCCTTACCACTTCTGGTGCTCCTCCTTGTTCTACACCCCCGTCCGGGTCAGCGTTGGCGCATTAGCGCATCCTAGACTTGCATTCCGCGGTACTCTCCGTTCGATAGTTTCGCCGTCTGCAATAAATTTCCTCAAAATGGAATAACAACTTCGCAGAACAATTGCAAACATTTTCACCGAAAATCTTTTTATTCCCCCAAGTTTCGATAAAAAACTATAAATAAACGCGTACTATTTTATATTATTCAGCGAAACTATACTGTTGGATCGTATGGTGTACCAATGTGCAATTCATAATTTTTTTGAAATTCAAAGAAATTCTACAACATTCGTGAAAAAAATGTAATAATTTTAATTTGAATTTTTATTAATCAAGCCCAACAGGAATACTTTCAAGATGGTCCTTGCTTCATGTCTGATGCCGCCTAAGTTGAGAGAGGAATTAGAGAGAATTACAAACACTTCCCGATCGTATAAAAATCTGAAAAAATCTAGCTTATGGAAGGTACTAAAAAGATTGTTTGTGCATAATAATAATTCCAAAATGTTATCAACAAATTACTGAAATAAAAAATTATGCAACAAATTACCCGGCAACCTTATGAACCCCTTTTCTCATGAAAATTATTTGTTGCTTTTTTTGAATACCTATGAATTTTTTCAGAATTTTATGTAACGTTCGCAAATTGGGTTTTCTTTATGTTAAAATTTGTTTAAAATCGCAATTTTCAAACATTACATAAAATGCTGAAATAATTCCTACGTATTCAGAAAAATTTACAAATCATTTTCGTAACAAAAACAAATTAGCCTGCCGGGTAATTTGTTCCACAATTTTTATTTTTAAGTCATTTGTTAATAACATTTTGAAATTATAATTATGCAAAAACAATCTTTTCAGCGCCTTCGATACCCGCGATTTTTCCGATTTTTATTCCATCGAGAAGTGTTTGTAATCTCTCTCATCCCTTTTTCGAACTTAGGCGGTATCAGACATGACGCAAGGACTACATTAATAATAGGGTTTCGATATGTAGAAAGTAATGAATACAAAATGAAAAACGCTATAATACAGATTTCGATTTAATATTACGAATTCGCCCTATAATTAAGCAAGTACGCGCCAATCTCCTTGGATATTAACGAGATTTGCGATATAAATATCTCAATTGAAGGCGTATATCTCACGAAATTATTTGCATTCGAACACAGTTCGCAAAGACGAATTCATCTCCGCGTTTGTGGAGAGGAAAGGGAAATAGTTTAAAATTTATCCAAATCCGTGCACTACTACAATTTTTTATTTTTACAAATTCAGTCGGCCACATTTTGACTTCGAGAGAGATCGAGCCGTGGATAATTATCGAAAATCATCCGCTGACTTCTGTGCGATAAAGGAGGTTTGCAATAATACAAATATAATTTTCCACCCCTTCCGGCCCATAACATCGTATGGAGAGATGATCTCATCCCTGCGGTGGCTAAATAGTTTACCAAGTTCTCGAGGGATGCAAGTTTACATTCATGGATTACGAGAGGACCCGTCCAAACATTTAATGGCATCTGTATCAGGCGGTTATTCCCCGCGGATAGCCGTGGAGGGAACCTATGCAGCACACTGTTCGATAGTTTGGATCTCCAGTTAATGATTTAATTTGTATTCATCAAACGATCGAGCGAACCACACCAGCCTATTCGCAGCTTCGCCGCGGAAGTGCGAAATCGACTTTCACCGCGTAACTAACTATAACTTGTTTGACCTTATACTAAATAATAATGTCCCTATCTCCCTGCGTTAAGCCTTAACGTCCCGGATCCTTGTTCAACGAGGACCTAGAATTTGCCACGATGCAAACTTCGAACGATTCTTAGTCATACGAATCGTACATTAACTTGTCAAAGTTAATGTACTAAAAAAAAACTGCAAAAATTCACAGTCTTACTTTAAAGTGTTGTTTTTTTGATGACGCAGTAGAAAATTTATTAAACATTTGTATCGCATTTATGCTTAAGGTAGTCCGAGCAGTACTTTTCCGCCAAACGTGAGTGTCAGGGAAAAATTCAAACATTTCTCGATGGGATAAAAATCTGAAAAAATCAACCATATGGGAGGTGCTGCAAATACTGTTTTTATGTAATAAAAATTCCAAACTGTTATTGACAAATTAAACCGGTCTTTCGACGAAGGTTGTGAAGTTGGCTGCACGCGCCGGATCGAGAGCTACAACGGCACGAGGCGAAGCCAAGTGACGTTTGTAGCTCGAGAGGAGGCGAGTGCTGCCTACTTCTCAACTGCCGTCGGGAGACCGCTTTTTCGTACAAGTATCGCATACTATTTTGTGACAAGTGCACGAAAATTCCCGCTTGTCGTGCCTGTTAAGTGCGTGCGGAAAAGTAACGACGGTGCCAGACAAGTGGGCGCAAAAGTAGCTAGAGTGTGAAAAAAGTGTGCGAAAAGAAACTAGCGTGTGAAAAACAGACTAGCGTGCGAAAAACAAACTAACGTGTTAAATTAGTATCTACAGCATTTTTCGCGTATCCTCTGCTAGAAAGCGCTACTTTCGCTACACTTTACAGGCACGAAATAGTACATTTCGATACGAGTGCGAAAAAACTTTTTCTTTACTCATGCATACAAAATCCTCGTTTGCCCAACGCTCACAGATATGCAAAATGGCTGATTGCCACACGATGCAGCTTCACCAGTGGGCAAAACACTTTGCGCACTGGTCATCGGTGTGCAAAACAAGGTTTTGCGACTAGTACCATCTAGCGTCGCAAACAGTTATATTAACAGACGGTTGCTATAATAATACCGAGGCTAACCCCATTGTGCATGCTGTGAACGGTGGGCAACTCGGATTTTGCTTTGCATTCATAAAGAAAAATATGGTTCGATACATAAAGCCAATCTCTATATTATACTATTTCTGGCGAGTGTGAGTTTGCAGCACGAACTGAAGGCGAGTGTTACAATCACACGAGTTCAAAAAACGTTTTTCGCACGAGTATCTGATAAAATTTTATTTCACAATGTATGAAAATGGGATTTTTCGCCCGCGAAGCGTGCGCAAAAACCGCCATTTTCACACCGAGTGAAATAAACCCAATTTTCAAAGATGACAAAAAATTCTGCAAAACTTCATACGTATTCAAAAAAATAAACGAATCATTTTTATGACGGAAAATAGTTACGTTGTTGGGTAATTTGTTGAATAATGATTTTTATCTTCAATGTGTTAATAATAAATTGGAATGATTACTTCACCGAACCAATCTTTACAGCATTTTCCATATACTTAATTTTTTCCAGACTTTTATCCCATCGAGAACTGTTCGAAATTTTCTCTGAAACTCACGTTTGACGGGACTGTACCGCTCCGACTACCTTAAAAGAAGGCATGGTTGTTTGCTATCGGCAAAAAGTCCACGGTACGCGAAGTGTTAAGCCTTTATAAGTCACGCCTTTATCCCCAGTCTAAGGCGCTACCGTAGCAACGCGTGGCCCCCACTCCGGGTCCGTTAGTCCCGTTTCGGTACGGTTTCAGGCGGTGTCACTTATAAAGGGTTAACTCGACGCGGGAAGTCTGAGTTGCTTGCACGTTGAGAACCACTGAAATTTTCAACCTGTGCGAGAAAGATTTTTTTATTCAATTTATTTCACAATAATTTTCCGAGGTGTGAATGGGTGTTTGAAATGATTTTTTTTATTAATCCAAAAATTGATGTTTCTGTTGACAGGAAGAAGAATGTCGTCTATCGCTGGACCCGAAGTACGCTCATCTATCTGATGACTTGCACGTGGAAATCGCAGCCCTCGCGCCACCTGCAGAGGCACACGCGAGAATCGCCTTCGCTCTCGCTGAGGTACGAAAGTACTTGATCCCTGACAACAACGACAATATACGACAGGAGCAGATGCGCGAGATGGAGCTCGGCATGGTGGACGATCCTTCAGCTGGCGAGGAGAGGAGACCGTCCGCTCGCGGCGGTGGTATTTTGAGACCCAGCAGCAGACCAGCACCTCCTCGATCCTCCAGAGGTCCGTCGCGCATTGGTACACTTTTTTTTTCCTTTCCATTCCGCTATTTTGGTTTCACGATTTTTCGCTGTGCTTCGACGAAAGAGCGGTGCTGTTCGTCCGGCGCAGACGAAGCTTCCAGTGCTTTGTGTCCTTTGAAAAAGTCCACGGAAAAAACATATGTGTAAAATATATATTTTTCACATAAACCTAAAAAATATAATATAAATCTGAAAAAAATGCTAACATTCCTGTTTCAGCTACGATAATGCCACCACCGTCAACTCGGGGACCAATAACTCGTTCCGTTCCGGCAAAAGCGAAGGTCTTTTCGATTCTCGATCGCGCGCGTGTCGCTATGGATCAGAGCTACGGGTGAAATATATTATTATAAAACACCGTCGCGTGTACTTAGTTTTTTTTCTTTTTCATAACAATGTTTATTCATTAATTTTTAATATTTGCAGCTACGACGATCCAACGCCACCGCCGAGCAGCAGAGGCTCGCATCACGAGTACGATTATCATGGCTCATCGAGTAGCAGCAGTCGTTACGGCGATCGTCATTACTCTTCTTCAGCCACGTCAGTAGTTTAAACTATTTATTACTCGATACTATAGAGAAATTTATTTGTCGTGAAAAAAAAAATTGAAATTTGTTGTTTTTACTTTTATCTCCAGTGACGAAGTTTATCCGTCCTCGAGATACACAACTTACGAGTACGACGACGAGCCGGCGCCGCACTCGTCTCACGACTATTACGAGACGTCCGATTATCCAGGTAAGAAACATTATCCTATCGATCTCCCTCGCCGTATCTCTACATAAATCTGGCATCGTATAATAATTTATTATTACAAAAAAAGGAACGAAGAAAAAAACGAATAATTTTTACGAAAATTTGTCTCTAATGGAAACGAACGAATACGGCAGCATCGATCTTAAAATAATGTATACGTACTCCCGAGCACAAGCCTCGTGTGTCGTTCGATGCACGAGCCCCGCTCTCTAATAACAGCTCTAAATTTAACGCAAAAAAGCAACAACAACAACAACACAATTGATTTGCGCGAGAAATAATTCAACAAATAACTTTCGTAAACTTAATTCACAAACGGATCAGATTAAAAGATATAAAAAATTGAAACATTCATGGTTAAAGATTGATTCTAAAAAAAAAAAAAAATGAAAAAAAACATAACTGAACGAAAAAATGTTTCCTCATATATTGTCATTTACTCGTAGATTAATATAAAAGAATGTTCTTACCCGTAAATTGGAGGGGGAGGGGTCGGTGTGAATGATATGAAATTTAATAACAAATGTGCATCAATATATAAAATTCGCAGAGGAATCATCGAGCCGTGCATGGAAATCGTACAAGACTACATCAGCGTCGAGCTCGGCCTCGCGCTATCGCTCCGCTCCGTATTCCCGACCTACGAAGTAAACGCACATGTTTTTCCCAAAACGAAAAAAAAAAAAAACGTAAAAGAATGCCTCCGCATCTTTTTTTGTATTTTTTTTTCTAAATCGATGTTAAAACGCTTCCTACTCTTCCTTTGATTAATACCTGGGTATACCTCTATCATAAATTCGTAAATTCGATGTCGTGCGATACCTTGAAAAGTTGTTTTTTCTCCCCTTTTACGATCCAGCACCTCACTTCCGATTTTCCCGTTCCTCTCGAGACATGTGTAAACGAGCGAGAGAGACCGGCATGTAAAATGCGCGATAAAGGCGACGAGGGCAACGGAGAAAACGCCTCGCACTAAATGATCGAGGAGAAACGGAGCCAGAGAGAGTCGAGCGTAGGGACATTAAAACGTGACTGACGTCACTGATCATCTACAGTGCAGAATTTTTTTTTTTCCCTCATTACGTCCGTCGTAACGATCAGTGTCCATGTGTATATTTAGGTACGCTAAATAATACATACGAAACAATGTTCTATGTGGTTTAATGACAAATAAATTATAAAAGTATGAAAAAAAACAATCAAATTCGATTGTTTTTCCGTAATTGAGAAAACAATAAAATCCTACTATACGTAGGTGAATAAATATGAAAAAATGTTTGACCCAAAAAAAAAAAAAAAAAATACAAAACCTGTGCGTAGTAACTTCTTAATACTTTTAACGTTTAACTCAACTTCAAGCACTTCGACATATGTAATTGTGATCGAGAAAATAATAAATAAACTTGGCATAACATCTAATATGGAATACGTATCTGTACAACATTATTTTTCAGTACAAAAAAAAACCAAACAAAAAAACAAAAAGGTATACATAATTCAATAACGAGTTACTCGCGGACTGAAATAACGTTGTAAACAACAAATCGCACGATTGAAGGAAAAAAATTAATTAAGCATGATAAAAAAAACCGAATATATTTCGACTCTAATATCAACGTTAAAACATCGGTGTCGCAACAAAAAAAAAATAAACTATATAAAATCGTGTTAACGACGAAGTATTGGAAAAAAAAAATGAAAATCAAGTAACCGAATGCGGTAACGATGCACAAATGCAATATTTGGAACGAACTGATTGGCAGCATAAATCAGTTGCTTACAACGTTGTTCTACCAACGATATGTCCCGATGCCCGTTGGAGGTGATTTTTTTCGTTAATTAACATAAAATTTGCGTGTCTTCCTTATCAGGTCTATAGAAGAGTTCTGCAGATCGCGTTGGAACGCGCTCCTGTGGCTTGAATACGTTTTTCCGTCTCTCTGAATCTCGGATCTCTTGAAGTGCCTTGATGTGAGTATAGCGCCGCGTAGTACGTGCAACGATGCGTACAATATCAGTGGTTTCGATTTAATCGAAACAATTGTTGTGTTGTCCTTTGTAATTAGCTGGACACACGATTGCATCTTTGCAAAAATAGTCGTTCGTAACAAACAAACAAAAAAAATGCACAAAAAGAACTGGGCACAAGTTGGTAAAACTTAGGTGATTGTCGCTTGGTGATGAATGTGCTCGATAGCCTGACTGCCGAGAGACAAAAGAGAAATCGTAAAATAGTAAGTGATTTTTACAGGAGAGAAGAATAATAAACGAGTTGCTGACGATGCCGCAGCCTCTTATGTCTACGTACCAACGATATCCGACTGCCGATAGGAAAGATACCCCGTCCGAAAACGGATAAACATTGCCATTTTTCAGATTAATCTATGAAAAGATCAATCGAAGAATAATGTATTGTGCCTTATGAACGAAATAAATAAATAAAGGGCTTCCAGCCGTGAAAGTATGACAGAAAAAGAAAAGGTAATAATCGATCAATCATCGCAGAGAGAAGAATTGCAGGGAGTGCAGAGTCGTCGAGCGAAGTTCGATGTATCGAAAGCCGGTTAACTCGGTGACTCAAGGTCCCTGCATAACCGACAGCCGGCAACCTGATGTAGCATCGTGCTTTTTATTAGGTAGTAAAAACATTGAGCTAAAGATAGCGCGATAGGTTTGAACTCCCGTACGATCCACTGAACTCAGCAGCTCACCGACCCGCACGCATCCTCGAGAAATTATTGGTTAGCACGCGGCAGCAGTGCGCGAAGGTCCATTGTACGCGGTGCAAGCATACGAATATGCTGTAAAGAAATGTCTTCCAAAATTCACCTGTAATTCGTTGTATCGTCCCAATAAGTGTTTTTTTTTTTAATCGAATCTGCGTTGATTATCGTAATCGAGATTTTCCTACAATTCGTGTATTTCGAAATTTGTGGCATTAGCGGCTTAAAATCGATAACTCACACCAAAAAGCGCACGCGTTGCAGGTCTGACGCACGTAACAGCCAAACACACCATAGCTCGTGATTATTTTTCTGGATCGAGACAGCATAGAAAGTTGCTTGCAGATAGAATATTGTTATTGGACATTGTTGAAAAATAGAGTCTTCCAAGAGCTTCGTTGTCAGTGAAGAGAAATTATATATATTTTTTATTTTGCTCACTGATTAAATGGCTTGCAAGAATCGCTCGAAAGTCTACCTCGGCTACGAGGACGAGTATGTCACGGAAAAACACCGCTCACTCGTTAATTTTACGACCAACAAAATCGGTGGCAAACCGGTAAGTTCACAAATTAAATTATTACTTCGATATTCGTAAATTAATTGAAGGCGGCCAATTAACTCCAAAAATTAGTAGTATTGTATATTGGAGTAACATACTCAAGTACAATCAACATCAAGGGTACACAAAATTTAGGGGTTTTTAAAGCACATATAGCTTTTTTTTAATTAATTAATTTAAAAGTAATACATTTTACTAATGTTACTCAATAAAAAAAAATCCTATAGATACAATCCCAATCAGATGTGGAGTTTTGAAAGCGCCATTCGTAATTACCGTAATCCAATTACTCAAAAACCAAAATTGACTATCCAAATCACTGAAAGTTAAACATTTCAGTTATGAATGAAATTGAGTAAAAACAGGAAATTGTACGAATGCATTTTTATTCTGTCTGCAGGACCCTCACGACGACAAATCTCTGATATCATCGCCACAATGCAAGCTCTGCGGACTCCAACAGTTACTGGCCCTGCAAGTTTACGCGCCATTGGAAAACTCCCGTTATCATCGTACACTCTACGTATTCGCTTGTATAAATCCAAACTGTTGGAATCAGAACGAGAGTTGGACCTGCCTGAGAGTACAATCGTTGGAGGAAAAGACAATAACGAATAGCCCGGAAAATTGCGGCCTGACAACGGTCTCGACGACCAGTTGGCTATCCGGGGCCGACGATTGGGGCGAAGAAACTAACGACAATGTTTCGGAGGAAAACGGCAACAACATGTTCGCCACTGGACTGAGCCTGACGAATAAAACTACGGAGATCGATGAGAAAGAGCTTAATCAAGAATTGTCGAATCTACGGGTCGACGATCCGAACGCCAACAGGTCAGTTACATTTATTTTTGTCTCTGTCTCAGTTTTTGTCACTAATTTATTGATTAGCTGTTTTCTTTCTTATTTCAATTCTTCGTTCGAATTCATTAGGATCGATTGGATTATAATTGAATTGTATAATTAAATTTCAGTCCGACGAGTATAGAAACCCTCGTGGGCGGCGGTGCGGTCGGAAGGCTCGATTCGCCGCTGGCATCCGCCGAAATTGAGGGCGAAGAGAGCGAGGTCGTTTGCATCGACACGCCGACACAGCCCCAGTGCGACCTCATGGATCTTCTTCACGAAGTAACGCCACTTCCGCTTCAACACACCGAGTCGAAGAGTCACGTTAATGTCAGCTTCGCCGAAATATTCATAAGCGTCGAGGAGGAAGACCTGAGCGTCGATGTGTCGCAACACGTACGAGATTTGTTCTTAGAGTATCAATTGTGTAATCCAGAAGTTCCTATGAGCTCCGATCCGACGTCCGATGACCTCAAGGGCATCGACACGAGTCCTGAAAAATATGAAAAAAGCGTGCCGATGCACGGTGACGAGATGTTTCACAATTTTCTCAGTAGGATCCAGAAGAATCCTGGACAGATTCTGAGGTACAACAATAAATTCGCTGTATCTTTAATTTTAGCTTTTAAACCGGAAGTGGACGTTATTTTTATTCCTAATAATCGATTGTTTCGCAGGTACTGCCGGGACAACACGGCAGCTCTGCTCTTGTCTCCGCTCGGCGAGAGCATCGCATCTTGCAGTCACTGCGGAGCCGAAAGAATCTTCGAGCTGCAAGTGCTCCCGACGATTATACCGAAACTCCGACTGGATCCCAGCAACGGGCGCAATTTCGAGATCGAATTTGGCACGGTATTCATATTCACGTGCTCGCGAAGTTGCTGGTCGTCTCACGACGTCTACAAAGAAGAATACGTTATCGTGCAAGCCGAGAGATTATAGTAATTAAAAGAGAATAAGTAAAAGAAGCAAGAGTTCGTCGTAGTTGTTGTCGACATTCCAAAGAGAGAACAAATTTACAATATCAAATACTCAACGTCAGCAGTGTTATGTTTGATCCATAGATCTCCGTCCACCGAAGTCGGTATACAACAGAATGGTATGATGAACAACGAAGGTGCTGTTTCGAACATGAAAGTTTCCGATCTAAAATCTTTTTTTCGTTTTCTAAATCACGACTAAAATGTAATTTGCGATGATAAATTTAGTACGAAAATCGCGAGATACTAACTGATGAATGTATTTCCATTTGTCGAGCATTTTTTAGAGCCGTTTTGCGATAGAATTAAATTCGCGGCTATTTTAACAGTCGGACGATGATTGGTAATAGGACTCTGTGTCGTTGAACTCTAAGAGGAACGACGGCCCGAGGGCTGAGAATCAAACATCTAGTCAGTAATCAGCGTGGGCGATGTATTTAAAAGATTTAAAAAAAAGAAAAACATAGATTAAACTAGGACGAATACCCAACATTTTCCTACGGTACTCGTTACTTAGTTGTATATAAATAGTAAACGTAATGTTAAGCTCGTAGCGCTGAACGATAATGAAATAAGGCAATTCGTCGATGCTGCTGCAGGTTCGAGAGGAAAACTTTATAAAACTTGACTAAGCTAGCTATTTCGAACAATTCTATCGTGGATGGAACAGTGTTTACGATTACGCGAGGCGTATCTTCGTGTTCTTATTAATCCTCGTCATACAAATAAAGAATTTTTTCGCTATAATATAGAAAAGAAAAAACTTCGTCCACTGCTTCGATATCTGATGAAAAACCACGTAGTTCAGACATATCAAAATTTCGTTGGTACAAATAGATGAATTCGGAAAACAGAACGTTTATTTTACAAAGTCTCTTTATTTCTACCATATGAATATGTACTTCTTTACATTAGTTTCAATGCAGATGATTCGACGATTAGATTTTTTATTTTTCTTGCTGCTACCCAGTTAGAAAAATGACGGCATGGAGACGGAACGGTGGCGGTACCAATGGTAAGATACCCGTTTGACGGCACGTCTTTCTATCTGGGTAGTGTCTAAACACTATACAGCCAGTAGTTTAACTATATGTACAGAGCGAAACTTAGTATCCCCTTGGTTTCGACTATGCCCACGCTCGCGAATTCGACGAGGCATTATGAAGAAGAAAATTCCGGCTTGCCGCGCGGTCGTCGAACGCGGCATCTTCAATAGGTGCGTTCCAGAGGATGCGATGCGAAGTAAGATTTATTGTCGAACGTTGCATCCGCTATTTCCTTCATCATCATATCGCCGTTAGCCCAATCGCCCTCCCCCAATTCCTTCAAGAGCAAATTAACTTTCTCATAAGTGCGATAAGTGTATATCATAGCAACTTTGACCTCTTGCTCGGAGTTCCTCAGCCCGATGCAGTAAGATCTCGAACACCTTGCAACGACGGTAGCCATGGAGTATATCTCGATTACAATATCTGCCAGTCTCTGCAACTCCATTTTATGAGACAACACGCTTATCCCATAGTGTATCAGCACATCTTTAACGGCTTTATGCAGATTATGCACTGATTTTTCGAGAGACATAGCCGATACTCGAAGGGAGGGATGCAAGTGCTCTTCGAGATTGAGCTGCGGCTTGCGGAGGTCGAAAGCCTCCATAACTATGTCCACTGGATAATAAAGCGGATTTCTGTTTTTCCTCACCGATTGAGCCATCGACATACCGGCATGTTGGAAACCCAACAGTGCAGCGAATATTTTAGTGTCCACTGTCGATCGATCGTAAGCGGAGAGAGCCAGAGCGTCTCTTATTATGAGCTCAAAATCTTCATTCTCGTTGTAACTAGCACCACCCACGACCTGCGCACCGTGCAGTATCGTCTGTATGCAGGCGTTGGTGCAATGAGCCTCGACCAACGATTTTTCGAGGCTGCAATCTTGTTTTTCAAAACTATCTATCATGCCAGTGGTCATGTAAGTTATAGCTTCCATGGCGTAGAGCGCAGAGGCTGCACGACCAATCGGCTCGTGCATGGAATCGTGCGCTTGTCTCTTGACATTGAAATTTTTGCTCTCTATGAGATTCTGCGTGAGGACGTTCAAAAATCGTTTCAATATGCCTATAGCTTGACCTCCGACGATGTGCTTGCCGTCGCCCATAGCAGTCATGAAGAGGTGAGCCTCATCCTCACCCGTGCCCGTATCCAGTTTGTTTTCCCTCGGTATCTCAACGTCGTTGAACGTCACCGAGCAGATGTCCAGTCCCCGATGCCCCAGCATGTCCATACGCTTGCTCACTACGAGTCCCTTGGCATTGCCGGGCACGAGAAAAGCTGAAAAGGTTTTCTGCTTCACGTATTCGTCGGAGCTTCCGTGCTGCGCCAATACGACAAAGAGATTGGCATTCTTGGCGTCTACGACGAATGTTTTGTGACCGTTGATGGTGTAATTCTTCAATGTGTCGTCAAGAACCGCCATGGTCTCCAGAGGCTCTGTAGTCGTGCCGGTTGGACTTTCGGAGAAGCACAACGTCGGAATCAACTCGCCCGTTGCTATTTTCGGTAGTAGCTGAGATTTTTGCACCTCGTTGGCATAACTATTCAGCAGATTGATGACCGTCGCTCGCTTGGCGAGGTAAGCTCCCAGAACCGGTACGGCCGAGACAGTCTCCACGAGCTTAGTGTACTCACTGCAGTTCAGGCCGAGACCTCCGTACGATTCCTCGACGGCGGCTCGGAATACTCCCAGTCTCTTCAGCTCGTCGAATACTTCGTTGGGAATCTTTCGAACTCTGTCGATTTCACGACGATCGACGTGCTCATTTATGTATTCCTCTATGGGCTTGAGCCATTCGAAGAACTCACGGTGTCTGTCGTGTGTCTGGGGCTCCGGATAGGCCAAAAATTCAACATCGAATTTGCCTACGAACAAATTTTTTGCGAAAGGCTCGCGCGTCGGCTTTTTCGGTTTGAGAGCTGATAACCTCATTTCCGCTGCACCGGTCAGATCCGGATCAACAGCGAGCTGCGAAGACAATCGAGCATTCTTTATAGCGCGATTAAGACGCGTAAACTGTTGTCGCAACAACAGCTGCCTACTCAACATTGCGCTCGATTGTGTTTTTTTTTTTTAATAAAGTGTTTTCTTCTGGTTTATTCGAAGAATCTGCGGCAACTACCAGGGACTACGAGATCGATGTCGACGATGTCGCGTGTGTGAGATTTGCTTCGGGTAACGTATAGGTGGCCGAAAGCGGAACCTATATTATGACCAACCTCGCCCAACACAAAGTTTCTAGTACAAATACGGCTCCCAAATCGTTTCCGCACAAGAGCCACGATATATGAGCTTCAATGCAATTTCCATCTGATATCCTCGCAGTCGAATGCATATTAGAGACAAAAAATAAAATAGTATGATGTTTATTGACAATAATACACAAAACCCGACGGATAAACGTTCTACACTTACCACCTAGTATAACCCGTCCTGACTGAATGGTATAACAATCTTTGAATCTCCCGCCAAGGAGTCGACAAGAATCCAAAGGGATTTCAAACGATACTGACCCAAATGATGGGGTAATGTACCGACGCTCGAAAGTACGAGCGGTCGGCAATACAGATATCTGCATGTCACAAAAGTACAGATTATCCCCGAAGGATGCCGCTAAATGTAAACGCTGCAACGATATTGCCGCGATCGAACCGTCCAGCCGGCAGCACGCGACATTGAAGTGTGTGGGACGTGAATATATATCAACGAGTACGTTGAACATATTTTTAAAGAAATACCTTTTTCTTCGAAAAAAAAAAATTGAATAAAAAAATTTTCCCATTACCATTTTCCATGTCATCATTCCAATTTGTTCCAATTAACATTTTCTTGACGAAAATAATTTTAATCAAAAAATTTTTTTAGAATTTTTTCGATAATGAAATCCGTTGGGAAATATGCCACTTAAAAATAATGGTGGAGGTTTTCCACTTTCAAAATGGCGAAATTGTTTGTTCAAGATATCAAATCGTAATAACGTGTCTTTATTAATCTAACATATATCTAAACCTTCAACAAATCTGCCGCGTTAAGAGTCGGATTTTAATCCGCTAGGCAGCAACGAATGAGCATTCGTAGTCCGGAATATAAAAGTTACCAGCCATCCAACCGGATCGGCCCGTAACAAAACTGTTACGTCCCAGCCTGTGCCGCTGGGGAGTTCGATGTTGATTGGCTCTTCGAGAGCCACTGTATCTGGACCTGATTGGTGTTGCCGCGGCGAATAGAAATTCGCTCCGTGAGTCCCGGGAAGGTTTTAAAATTATATTGAATAGACGAATGAATTGAACACACAGATATTAGAGAGGATAATTGTGGTATATATTCAAATTTAGACATTAACTGAGCTACAACTTGTTCGACATGAGCAACTAAATAATATTTGTAACGCGACAAAATACGAATCGATAAGGCTCGAGCTCGCAACTCGAAGCTCCTTACTCTGTGTTGTCTGAACTAAGACTGACTTTTTAATCATTGTCTGTCTGGAAGCGTCTTCGAAAAAGTACAAGTTTCCTAAGGGTGGAAACTTTGTATTTCTGGCGCTGATTGGTCGAGCAGGGCACCACCCGCGCGACCGTTTACTTTTTCCCTGTTGTTCCTTACCATCTCTTTCTTACTTCTTATCGTACTATTTCTATCTCAGTTATTCGCCTTTTCGCTCGGCGTCTATGCTTCGACTGCCACATGTGGCCTTTTGTCTATGGAAAAATCCAAATGGCCTTTGTAAAACTCGACGCTCGGCTTGTCGCTCGGGACGGTACTTGAACTCGGGGAAAGTCCTTTGCTAATCTTTTTATGACTCTCGTCCGGTCGTCCGAAGGGAATTCGTGTTCGCTTATAAACCTTTTGAAAAAGAACAGACCTTCGCTCTGAAATTCTTAAACAACAGATCATATGGCTTGCCAGGCGTTTATAGTAAATATCTCGAGTTGCTGCAGACTCGAAGTTGGTATATTTCTGAGCTTCGGGTTACTATTTATTGCTTTCGACGACGGGAACGAAGAACTGAGATAGGATCAAAAGTTATTGTATTTATAAATGTAGGCATGATTAAACGTATCGTCCCCCGGCTTTGCCGCCTATCTTGAGACTTGTCCATTTTCGTTGAATCTACTTTACCCATCGTGTGTTATCTAACTAGTTCCCGGTCTAGAACCACTGCGTCGGGTGAGTAGCGGAACCGCGGACGTCACAAAACACTGTTTCCAGTGCCCTCTGGTGAGCAGATTTGTGAGAAACCACCATCACTGTTTACCATTCGATAGCAGAGAAAAGCAGTTATTTACTATTAATTTTTTAGTCGCGGAGAGAATCGATTTATTAATATATGTCAAGAACTCATTGACTTACCGGCTTCAACAATGGACAGGGATTTACGTACGCTCTGGTGCGGTAATTTGAGCAACAGAGTTACCGAGGATATTCTGTACGAATTATTTCTGCAGGTAAACAAGTTTTAACAACACATCGATCATCGCCGAGCGTTGTGCTTCGACTAATAATTGATGAAACGATTAATTATATTTTTCGTAATAATTGTAGGCCGGCCCATTGGATGAAGTTAAAATTCCTAAGGACAACGATTCCCGTCCCAGGGGATACGGATTCGTAACTTACAAACACGACGAATCGGTCACCTACGCGCTCGAACTCTTTAGAGGTACATCTCTGTACAACAGGGAGTTGCTCATAAACAGAAAAATACGTTTACCCGCAGAGCAACCGATTCAACAGCAAGATATGTTTATACAAATTGCAAACGGCATCGGAACGACTGCGTACAATGTGCTTAGCTCGTATCCTCCTCCTTACGCCTCGCACGACCAACATTATCGTGGACCGATGAATATGTATCCAAGCAACGACAGACGAAACTCGTCCAGAAAACACCCTTACTATCGTAACTAATAGCCATTAATATTTGTTTTGCTATAATCATTCAAGATGTACAGAGGATATTGTAAAGTACAAAGAAACATGTTTTATTATCGGTATGTACAGTTTCCTACAGTATCTATTTTTAAACATAACATTTCACCGTTAAAATTTGCTTTGTCAGTTCCATACAATGCAACCAAGTAACCAACGAATTTTGCACATATTTTTGAGCGGTCTGCAAGTCTTTGCAATAGTGTACTTGCCTTTTTTGCAAGCATCATCACAGCTGCATTAATGTTGCCACTGGGCAATCGCGGGAGAACGGATGCATCCACTATATACAAGTTTTTGGTGTTGAAAACTCTGGAGTATAAATTGAAAAAAGAAATTGACAAAGATGCTCTAGAAAATTAAGGAGGTTGTTGCGCGTCATACTAGTTAAATGAGTGGTCCATCTTTAAAGTTAGTTATAGATACTTTTATGCATTTGTTGATTACAGATGATGGTTATTTGTATTACAGCAGTAGTTTTCAAACTAGAAAAACATTAATTGCAATGGATGTGCAAAAATATTGACTGGTTCAGCACAATTTCGAAAAGTACATATTCGTTCAGTTTTTTCAAAGAATAATCCGTAATTTTTGCTCGATTTAGATGCATTACAGCTCATTCTCTTCCTTGAACGATTCTCTATGAATTCACTGTCGAGATATTCGATCGTATTTTCGATTATAAAGTTGACGCTATTTGTTTGTGAAGGCATTTCGTCGATGGATAAACAACAGGCTATCGTTTTTAAATAGAAAATACTATCGAATATCTAGAGGGTAAATTCGTAGAACTTCTTTCAAGGAAGAGAATGAGCCGTAATACATCTAAACCGAGCAAAAATGATGGATTAGTCTTTGAAAAAACTGAACGAATGTAATTTTTCGAAAACTAGCACAAACCAGTTAATATTTTTGCAAATCCATTGCAATTAATGTTTTTCTAGCTTAAGGATATCTGCTGTAATACAAATAACCATCCACTATAATAAATAGATTCGTAAAAGTTTTTATAAACGATTTTTAAAATGCAGCACTCATCCGACTAGCATGAAGCGCTCCAACCTCCTTCAAAATTCTGATAATGAAGCGTACTGACCTAAAGGATTCGTCGACGACGTCACCCATACGGCAAGTTCCCGCAGGATGATACGACGTCATTGTTAAATGACGAACATAGCACTCCCAGTAATCTTCGCTGTCAAAAGTAAAATTTTCGCATCCAGGAAAGCTTTTTTCGTACAGAGAAGCACCTAGTTTCTTCATTACTGCGGTATTTACGAGTCGCTTGACGAGTTGGATGCCTGCAATTTTGTTTGTTTCTATCAGCATCACTTCTTATATTTTATATACAGCATCGGTGAGACTTTTACCACTGATGAGCGTAGATACGTCGTCCTTGTGGGATAAATAACGCGGATCGATGAGCGGATCGTCGCGAGGATCCGAACTGGCGAGTTTTACCTCACCGATGCTCTTGGGATGCAACAAAACGGGTGCGACAGTTATCGCTGTTCGGTGGGTCAGCGGGGCGAAGTATTCCCGGAAAACCTGCGGACAATCGTGTATTTATTGTCGACTGTTGATCAACCGGCAATTCCCGGCCTGCGCTCGTTTACCTCGTCCGTAATTCCCATGGATTTTCGCAGAACGACACCATTGTCCTGAGATATACCGGCGGGTATCACCATCAATTGTAAACCGGGAGCATCAATTTCGACGTTCTGTGTCGAAGTGTGAAACGTTCCCAGAGCCTCGATACCAACCGACGTCCACGGACCTTTATAAAACTAAATTGTTTTTTCGAAAAAAAAATGCTTATTGCCGAAAAAGAATCATACCTTGACGGAACATAAAGTAATTCGCTGCTGACATAGGACTCAGTAAGTGTTTCATACCGATCGGAGCCGTCTCATTCAGCGTCACCAAATCAATGCCGGTAAGTATATGATCGACCAAATTCCGGCCGACTGGTAAATCATTAATTACGTTAATCTGGACGAATAACGTTTTCAACGATTATTTAAACCCTCAAGTCACGACTCGCTCGCACTATATTTACCTCGAGCGCCTCAAGATGATCTCTCGGACCGATTCCTGATAGCATCAATAATTTCGGAGTACCGATCGCTCCGGCACTCACGATGACTCCGTACCGTGCGAAAGCTTCAAATCTACTGCCCCATTTTACGTACTCGATGCCTTTCACGGTATCCTCGTCAAATATCAACTTACAAACGAGCGCGTGAGTTATGACTCTCAGATTGTGCTCCGATCTACTCTTGATGAGCCTGTCGGTGCTTCGTCTTTCACCGTTTATCATTGTCAATCTAACTGTACTAAAATCTGACGAAACGTTCGGCATCGCTTCCGATAATGCGCCTGCAATTGCATCGGACAAGTATGTGCGCCAGCCAGGCTCATTTACGTTTCTATCGTCCTCCTTGAGCATGTACTCTGAAATATTAAACTGTTATCAAATGTTACTACAAACAATGTATGAGTGTCATAAATACATCACCCATATAGCACGAAATATTTTGAAGACATTTCATAAATATTTTCAATCTTTCAAATATTCCGAAATATTTCTGAAATATATGGAAATTATATTTTAAAGTATTCTCTCAAAATATTCTAACGAAACATTTGTAAAATGTTTCAGAAATATACTTAACCTTTCATACATCTGAAATATTTCTGAAACGGTGAACATATTTTGAAAGCGAATATTAGCCGATGTGTACTATACTATGTTCAGAAGGAACGAAAAAAAAAAAAAACATTTTAATAGTTCGACTATTTAATGTGTCATACACTCTTGAAGGGGCTCACAGGAATCCCATAGATGAAGTGCTGGAGGCAGTACATATGTTTAAAATAATGAACAATATCTACAGCACTTGAATATTGATCATTTCTTGAATATTTCAGAAAGATATATCATAAATATTTTACTAACATTAAAAAATATTTGTAAAATGTTTTTAAAACGTTTTTGCGAAGTATTTCTGAAACATGTCAATGTAAGATTTATAAGCGGACAAAAAAATACTTTCTAGATGTTTTAAAAATATTTTATAATATTGGTAAAATATTTTCAATATTTAAAAAAATATATTTTCGAAACATTTGTGAAATATTCCCGTGCTATGTTGGCAGTTACATGAATCCAATACCTGCAAAGTCTGGGAACCAGTGCTCATAATCTTTTGGATGGCCAGGAACGTAGGCCATGTAATTTAATCTGCTCGATCCCCCGAGGACCTTCCCCTGTGGCCATACGCTTTGCTGGAAGTACAGTAGTTTAAAAAAACGCGTTAAAAAACAATTCGACCGTATATACAGCCCGGTATGAAGAAAGTGAATTTACGTTATTTGACAATCCTTTGCACGCCTTATCCTGCGGTACAGTGGTGTATTGCCAATCATACCGAGATCTCTGAAGCAGAGGACTCAATATCGGTATGTCAAAAAAATAAGCTGGCGAAGCTCCGGCTTCTACGAGCAGTACTTTGCTCCCTCCATCGCGAAGTTCCGCGGCCAATATAGCGCCTGCACTGCCAGCTCCGACTACAAACAAAAACCCGCCGATTTAATACGATTTGCAATGTAAATATCTCGTTCGAACATCCGAGAGAACTTACCCACAATGAAATCGTACAGTCGAGTAGTTTCGTGCTCATCGTCGAAAAACCAGTCACTGTATGAACTTACAAAGTACGAAGCATCGAGATAATGGGCAAACAGATGAACAGCCAAACTGTATATCCCAAACAGGCATATATTGATGAAGACAAATACTCCGACAGAATGCATTGAGACGAGGTGCAGTCACGAACATCGGACACACTGCAGTTCGGATATTTGCAAGGATTTAGCAACCCGAAAACATTAACTTGATCGACCTTGATACTAGATTCGTTTTATCAAGCGAAACGACCCAACCTTTCCAAATTTGCTTCTAGCGTAGAATTGACTGCTTAGCCAATCGTACCGTTTGTGTTTTTAATACTGTGCGCCGGGGCAGGGGCGGGGGGAAGCACGTGCGTCGTGTCAAACAGTGTTGCTCAGCGAGGTTAAGTCTCTGTTAATTATTATTTTAAAAAATGCCTGTCGATCAGAAACGAATAAACGGACCCGATCCGTCGATACCTTACAATATCTATACAGAGCCGAGTGGCAAGAATTCGGAAAGCGACGAGAATATTTTGATTAATCGTGAGGATGGTCGTGGAAACTCTGATTTGAGAAAAATGTGTAAGGTTATGATTTTCGCGCTTAGATGTAACAACACAACTTTTTATTTATCGTACGTTTGTTTCTCATTCCCGTTACGGCAGTCGTTAAAACTGGAATCGTCAGTCAAGCCAAAGGATCCGCGTATGTGGAAATGGGAAAAACCAAGGTTGTATGCTCGGTGTTCGATCCGCGGGAGACGCCGGGCAAGAGCGGGTACAGCATTCAAGGCAGCCTGTATTGCGAATTCAAGTTCGCCTCCTTCTCGTGTACCAAGAGAAGAATTCACCAGCAGGACGCGGAAGAGAAAGAATATAGTTTAATTATGCAGAGAGCTTTGGAACCAGCAGTTTGCCGGGTATTCGTTAAATCTTAAACCAACTGACACACATGCCATGTCCAAAATATATAATATGGTGCTAATCTTTTTATTAATTACAGCACGAATTTCCCAACTTCCAAGTTGACATATATGCCCTAGTTTTGGACAACGGTGGATCCTGTCTGGGAGCTGCGGTAATGGCTGCAAGCTTAGCTCTGGCTAACGCAAGCATTCCAATGTTTGGCCTGGTCACCGCAGTCACTATGGTATTTAATAATTACTCAGAAACTAAAATATTTAACATGTAAATTTGTTCTGTACGACTTGCTGACTGCACAACGGTTGCAGGCAATTTCATCCGACACATTGCTGCTCGATCCGACCGATAAAGAGGAATCAATGTGCTGGCGCCCACCAAGCAGTAGAACAAAAGGAAAGAACCATGGAATAATGATGCAGGCTAATCTTCCGCAGCACAATCAAATCGCAGAGTTGTATTTTGTAGGCGATATAGATATGAGTTGTATGAAGCCCGCTGTTGAGGCAATGAACGCAGTTAGTAACGATATATGTCTGGTACTGCAGCAGTGTTTGGTAAAGTCTGTAATGAAATGTTTGAAAGAGAAAAAACAGGAAGAGATCAGTAAAGATTGTACCGAATGAATAAACATAGTGATAATAAATGAACGTTGATTGATCGAATGGTCGAGTGTTTTTCGTCGCGGTGCGCATATTTTATCGTACGCGCATGACGGCGGTTGCCGCAGCGCGCGATTATCGTCTTTCATTGTTTCGGAAAACTCTCCGAGATAGCGTTATGATCGGCGAAATAAACGGCGTCCCGACGTTTCCCATCTGCAATTCGTTTGTCACGAGTCGAGACGTCAAAACGTTGGAAAACCGGTGTAATTGTGAAAATATGTTTTATCATGATTGATATTTGCAAAGTACATGTGTTACATCCCGTTTGTCCGTTTCGTCGATAGAAAGAAAAAAAAACGTATATACGAAATAAAAATACGAATACTGGAATACCAAATCGCGATGTGAAAAAATTTGATACCTCGTCGATTAATCACACGAATTGACGTACGCCGACGTAGGTTAATTATGAAACATTTGTCATATGATTAATGATAAACGCAATAAGTTTTATTGCCAATAACGAAATTACAACAACGTCGCTAGATGCGACTGTTTTTTTTTTCTATCGCGATCGACTATTTGTAGATTTCGTTGGAGGTTAGTTCGTCGAGAATTCGTTGCCAAGTTGTCTGCTAGTATCTATATATTTGTTGTATTTGCAGAGGATACGCGTAGAGTCACATGAGCATATCGTCGAGCAAGATGGGTTCATTTTTGAGACGCAAATTGTACTGGACCGCAGGGACGATATCGAGAGTTAACAGGCCTCCGACTAACAGGCGGTTGCAGCAAACTTACGCAGCGGCTGCCGTAAGTTCCAGCACTGACTCTTACCAGGTGAGTCTGTGTGCATGAAAATCCTATAATTTTTTAGAGAAAAAAGCCCATATTTCTATGGAATCATCTTACTTTTTGTTCGCAGCCTTCGGACAATGTCGTGCCTGTATTCAGACACGCATTGGGTTACGGTGACAGAACTGCTCTGCGCGACGTCCAGGGTGACTATACGTATCGGGGACTCTTCCTCAGCTCCCGTCAACTCGCCAATGACTTGAGCAAACTCGTTGGAGGAGCTCATCAAGAGAGAGTGGCGTTCCTGTTGCCGAACAATGCGAATTATGTCATAGCTCAGTGGGCTTGCTGGATGAGCGGCCAGATTGGTGACGATCTCGATATTCCTGTTTATTTATTTACTTGTTTATTTATTTATTTATTTTTCTGCAGTCAATGCTCTTGTACACCTGCAAATAGTGTTTATAATTTGATATAACATTCAATAGAAATACATATTAAAATTAAAATCAACACAACAACATAGAGATTGGCTGTTTTGGAAATTCCCAAGTTTTTAGCTAGGCATAGCTCAGGATCCTGTTTGCCCCTGCCTTCTTGAAGATCACCAGGGACCCTTTGAATCCATTTTTCTATATAGACTTTATATTAAGTTTATTTATTTATTTACGGGAACATATTTTTGCAACGTTATAACAAAATCCGTAATACATTAAAAATGTATGTAAGAATGAAAAATCACTAGTCAATACCAACTTACAAATTTAACTCTGTCTTATATTTACAGCTGTGCCCTTGAGTACCTCGAGTCCAGGAGCCCTTCTGGACTACTTCATAAAGGATGCCGATGTCAGAGTTATTGTAACGGTACCGGAGCACCTGCCTCTGCTCGAACCTCTGGTCGCTAATACGAATCGCAGTTTGTTGGTGTTGGACGAAACACTCAGAATACTCGCTATGAAAGCGGATGGAAAGACGGCAAACAACCGCGGTCCGATTGATCAGCAGGAGATCGGTAATGTCGCAGAGACCCCGTTAAAGGACGAATTTTATAGCAACAGCGACGCGATGTTCGTATACACGTCCGGCACGACCGGCAAACCAAAAGCCGTCGTCATCAGTCACAAGAATCTACAGTCCCAAGTCAATTCGATGGTAACAGCGTGGAAGTGGACGGAAAAGGACAGCGTTCTTCACACGCTTCCCCTGAATCACATTCACGGTGTCATAAACGTGTTACTCTGTCCACTGTACGTCGGGGCACGATGCGTAATGCTACCGAAATTCGAGACATCGAACGTCTGGACGCAATTGCTCGCTATCAATTTGCAAAATGCCGAACGCGTTAACATGTATATGGCTGTGCCGACTATCTACATGAGGCTCATTCAGGAGTACGATATTATATTCAGCAAGAACGCCAAGTTCAAGGAGTACGTTCGCACGGTATGCAGCGGCAAGATCAGGTGAGCCGTTCAATGAAAATTACGAAACGGCGTCCGACGCGGAGATCGATCTTCATTTCTTCTTATCGTTTGTTTTATTTTTATTGTCGCAGATTAATGGTCAGTGGATCTGCACCACTTCCGAAACCTATATTTGATAGATGGGAGGAAATAACGGGTCATCGTCTATTGGAAAGGTACGGTATGACGGAAACCGGTATGGTGCTCTCCAATCCTCTCGAAGGCCAGCGTATTCCAGGTGCTTAATCCAAGATCCTGTACCGTACATTATACATTAGACTCCACGTCGATCATTGACGAGGCCGCACTTAAGTCCATTTATGGAGGCAACTCGAACGAGTGTTTGATCGTTTAATTTCTTACGGGCTAATTCGTCGGCCAGGTACCGTCGGAACGCCTCTTCCTGGTGTACGTGTCAGGATAACGAAGCTGGACGAGAACGCGCAGAACAGCCAAGTACTCGTGGAAGGCTCCACCAACGGGAGCCAGGAGATGCTGAAGACTAAAGGACCGGCCAGTGGAAATCTGGAAGTCAAAGGTGACAGCGTATTTCGTCAATACTGGAACAAGCCGGAGGCAACGGCCAAGGAGTTCACGAATGACGGCTGGTTCAAAACAGGTAGGAGATGCTGAAAAATTGTTGCATCGTTATCGCGATAGCTAATGAAATGTTGATTAAACTGCAGGTGACACTGTACAGTACGAGAATGGCGTATACAGTATTTTAGGACGAAGTTCGGTCGATATAATAAAGACGGGAGGCTACAAAGTTAGTGCATTGCAAGTGGAAACAGCGATTCTCGGTCATCCGGACATCGTAGACTGCGCGGTTGTCGGACTCGACGATAACACTTGGGGCCAGAAGGTAGTGAATTTATATTTATCGGTCAATGATAACGTCGAACGAGAATGAGTGGATGAGGCAGCTTCTAATTATTCTAATTTTGTCCTCAGGTCGCAGCAGTAGTCGTCGTACGAGAAGGCTCGGAACTAATATTGTCGCAGTTGCGCGAGTTCGGAAAACAAACGCTACCCGATTACGCGGTTCCCACGGTCCTGCGAGTCGTCGATAAAATACCCAAGAACAGTATGGGTAAAGTCAACAAGCCCGATCTGTTGAACGCTGTGTTTTCTACAAATCAGATATAATACGACAACCTGTCTGTGCTTTTGCTTTTTAAGAATGTTCTGTTTCTTTTCGATAAGTAAACACGATTGTCTCTTCGATCGTAGTATGGCGGGATTCGATTTAAAAAAAAAATTTTAAAACTGATGGCCCAATATTTCTTTTGTACACAAAAATACCTAATTATTATTTTTCAATTGTCATTTACCGTGTCAATAAAAGCAAATATTAACGAATTTACACTCATTGTCATTAAAGGACAAAGTCCAAAGCATTGAAATTTTATTCGACAATTACTGTCGAAAAGAAGCGTTCAGGTCCGTTTGACAGTGCCGTGTAGGAAAAGCCTCGATACTCACATAGACTCTACTGGAAAAAAGTCTCGTCCGTGTATCGATTTAATCTCATAAGCGCCGCGACTTTCTAATAGTATGAGTGGTTACGTAAAGGCAGGCAAGTTTCACATTTCACTGAAAAGCAGCGATTCGTATGTACCATCGTGTTTTTTTTGTACCTTTTAAAAAAAGTTATTTTCCTACCGAATACCACAGTGATGAGAAATCCAATGATGCTATATACGAAGCGACTTTACCATCCGCGTAATCAACCGATACTATCGTCGTTCGGAAATTGAATGAAAATGAACAATCGGGGCGTGTAAGCGTCGACGGTTTTTTTCCATCTATGGGCGGCCTTGTCGTTTTATAAATTGAACGGATCGCGCACCTACTGCGTCGCGGTGGAGGTTTATTATGTTCGCGAGTTAAAATTAGTATCGAACCGCGCTGGTAAATCCGGTCTTCACCACGTTGGCTAAACATGGTAACGTCCGTTGGGTATACACCAACGTGTGTGCCTGGAGATCGGGCGACGCGCTGTCTGCCGCTCGGAAAGTGCCAAGCTGCCGAGAGAGCCGAGAGTCGCGCGTCCCTCTACAGAGCCAGCGAATGTTGTCTTTTCCTGTGAGAACTCGCCGTCTGGCTGGCTCCCTCGCTCACTCATTTCAGGCCTCGGGTTACCTTGGTGCCGGGCGAGCACCAACCTGTCCGGTATCTCTTTTTCTTTTCTTCTTCTTCTTCTTCTTCTTCTTCTTCTTCTTATTGTTATTCTTCTTCCAACTTCGTCTCCCTTAAGCGTTCCGCTATCCATCCATCCACCTATCTACGTTGCACGAATTGCTACGTAGAAAGGAGTGCACAGTCACACAGATATACATATATACATGTATATATATATGTACATATATTATATGTATATACATTATATGTATATATATGAAATTTATCGCCGTCCTCGTCGCAGAGCTCTCACTTGCTTCCCGGTGAGGAGAAGGGCTCTTGTTTACGAAGAATTCGTACATGGAATTCGAGGACGTCGTTATGAGCAAAGCCCGTGAGTTTCCCCGAACGTCGTTTGCTCGGAACTTGACGCTACTACGTGCTCGAAGGAGCGCGTGTGCTCCCGAGCTCGTTACGATCTCGATAGAAACGAGTTCCCGCAGACGAGCGCTGATTCCTCTTACGTTTAGGTAAGTAAGTAATAAGCGGGACGCTACATGCAGCCCGGCGAGAACGACCGAGCGTTGGCTGCGGTTTGCTTTACGTACCTCTCGCTCGATCTCTTCCCGAGGAGTATTTCATTCTCGTTTGGCGACGACAAAAAAAAAAAAAGTTTCTCCATTACCGGGACTCTGCCGGCTACATCTCTGCCAATTAACGTTACTTACATAGTCTACTACACAACCGGCGCGTAACGACGAGCTGTCGTGTATATTTTTTTTTTTACTTTTTTCCCCCAAAGCTGTAGTATTACTAGCTGTAGCGACAAATTAATCGTTTCGGAATGACATCTTACCAGGTGAATCAGAAACGCGTGATTTGTAAAAAAAAAAAAAAATAACTAAAGAAAATTCCGACTGCGCACGGTCTCATTGGAGCGACGGAGGTTGCCAATTAAGCAATAGATGTACGACGATAGTTAATAAGCTCATACGCATGTAGATAAAGAGAAGCGGTGTCCCCGGTGTAAAGTTCGCCGTTGCATACCTCGCTGGTATCCACGCCCGGTATTTCTCTCTCTCCTCCTTCTCGCTCTCTCCCTCATTCTTGAGTCACTACGGCTCACGGTGCTTTCTCGGTGTGGCGCAAGACGGCAGCGGTGACTCGCATGTAAGTACGGGCGCAGAGCGTTGAAAAGAGCTGCTCGTATCAGGGGGAGATGCAGGCATCCTCGCTCAATCTTACGCGGGGGAATCAACCTACGCTATCCTCTACCTGTTTACTCTGCGGCCGAGAGAGGCCGGCCACTAGCGCGCAGTCCGAGAGCGCAGCAGCGCGCGCAGCTCACAGCTGGCTGATGAGCCGGCAAACAGGTGGGCTCTCTCGCTCGCGATTCTTACCCGATGCAATCATCCTGCGTAAGCGCACGGTGTGGACACAGGTGGACTGCGTAGTTATGCGCGTGCAACTGATACCCGACGGAGCTTCCTCGGCCACGTAAGTTAGCACCTATGGCCGTGGGGCCGACGTAAGAATCGACGGTGACACGACTCGGCACAGCCGGTAATCCTCTCGCGAGCGGAAAGACGCAAGCGCGCCCTCTCCCTTCCTCTCCCTTCTCCCCCAACCCCCTCCACAGGCCAGTGAAGATCAACGTTCCGCGAGGGTGCGCCGTGCTAGACGCACGGAGAATCCACGCCGGCGAGTTATCCGCGCTGCCCTCGGAACAACAAACTCGTCGAGCGCACCGACACGTCGGGATATCTTTCTCAGAACTTTGGTCCGCTCCCTCGGCTCAGCGGGGAACAAACTCGATATACATCCATCATAAATGTCGCCAGCGACTACACGTATTAACATGCCAATAAGCGTCGAACGCGATTGGCGAGTTTAACGCATGCGGAAACCCGTTTTCCTACTCTCGGCATTCCACGGAATTGCACGGTGCTGCATATTACTCGTAGTTAACAGTGATTGAAGTAGGATTTTCCACGTCTCCGTGTGTATGATCGGAAAAAATATGTATATAGCGACGGAATTAACGGCAAGTTAACTTGCCATTGTTTCTAGCTCCACGCTAGACTTCCGTCGGAAAATAATGCATTGAGGTAATTATTTTACCGAATGAAGGAATCTCTATTTTCCGAATTTTCGGAAATGCAAACCGGAAGTGAGGTATTTCGGGTGCGATGTCACTTCCGACCGAAAAATGAGATTTCCAAACCGGAAGTGACGTATTCGAGGTACGACGGCACTTCCGGTCGAAATATGAGATTTTTAAATCGGACGTGACGTATTTCCGGTTTGTCGGCACTCCCGATCGAAAAATGAGATTTTCAAACCGGAAGTGACATCACAATGAAATTTCTCATATTTTTATGCATGAAGTCACTTCCGATTGAAAAATGAGATTTTCAAACCGGAAGTCACCGTGCTATAGAAAAGATTTCTTCCATTTTTCTACGGAATTATCTCAGATCCAGCTAGTGGAAGAAACGTGTCGATTAAGGAACACGGGAAAGTGGGTAAAAGAACGTATATGATACGTCTCAAATCTATTTGGAATTCATCTCGAACGTAGCCAGCGACAGTATTGGTAAACTTAATAGGGATTGCGATTTGTGACTGAGAAAAAGGGTTATCATGAGGAACCGTGCTTAACTGCGCGGGCTCTCTGTTACCAGGCGGTCTTCTCTCAATCTCCTCTCTCGTGTGTGCCTTTTTAAAAGTCCCCCGGTGTCTTTGTTCACTTTATTCGCCGCCTCCTTTCACGATAATCTCACCCACACGCAACACTAAAACAATGGCCATTACTACAAATTTTCGATGGGCTGTCATCAACGACCCACGAGAAAGCGAGAGAAAGATAGAGTCGGAAGAGTCGTGGGGGAGCGAGGTCGTCATAAGCTAAGTCGAAGGGGCATCGTCGCGCTCTGAACTATCATTTGTGTGGTCTCGAATGAAAGACCACCTTCGTGGAACCCACTTTGCCCCCTCGACGAGAGGATCCTCGAAATACCGCAGGGATTGAGGGGCCCCTGAGAAAGCACTGTGGACGAGCTGCGGTCCGAGGATTCCCATCGATCGCGCCCTCTCTCTATCTCCCTCTCTCCCTCCTTCTCATTCGATCTCGTCGGGCCATCTCATAGCACAGTATACGAGCGTCATCTCTGCCCACCAGGTGGTTAGTCGATTTCGTTAAAAAGCAGAAATTACGTCTCCTCCGTCTCCGCTAGAATTGAACCCTCTCTCCCTCTCTCCATTGGCGAGGTTGTTGGCGTTGACGAGGATGCCAAGACAAAAAGAAAAAAAAAGGATTAACAAAAACTCCTCTGTTACACCATTCCGATTGAAATAAGCCACTCCTTACGAAAAAAAAATACCCCGTTCGGCAATTTAACTGCTAACACTCGAGAGAGAATTGGCTCTATGCCATTTGTTTCACCTATCATTTTCTTTTTCTTTCCCGAAGATATTCCTTGAAATTTTTACCGTCCATTTCGGGAGTTATGGCATTGCCGAAAAGTGTGCGTGTGTGTGTGCATATATGTATAGCAAAGAGTCGTGGGAACGAGAGTAGAGGACGGAGATGAGCGAGGCGAGACGTCGGAACGGGAGGATGAGAGCGGCAAGAAACGCCGGAGTAGGATTATGCCACCGGTAGGGGTATAAGTGCGAGAGATTCTCTCGTGGTTTTCTGCTAATTCGCGCCATGCTGTCTGCCCGTATCCAACTTGCCCACTTGGCAATTTTAAACATTTGCGCCATTTCCGCTTGCCGACTGCGATCGGTCTAGAGATTTCTGGGAAGAAAAACCCACGCCCCTGCCGGCAAACGAGACGAGTCGGCCGTGCGTTGGCATCGTGGCGGGGAGGTAAAATACACCGGGACCGAGTATCATTATTCTTGGACTCGGTGGGATCGACCGTAATTGCAGGCGTACTTTCCAGACCTGTCGTTTTATTTCAATCAACACTGGAAGCGATTAACGACCCGCGCCCACCGCGGCTGCCAATTACCGATTTACATCCGATATACAATTAGCAGCCTTCGCGGCCATCTCTGCTGTCCAGCGACACATAAATAACTGAAGCTTGCACGTACACGGACGGGGAATTTATATCGTCTTCGCAGTTTAACGAAAGGCCGCGAGGGTTCAGATACCGACTTGTGACGCACTCGAGGCATGCGACGCCGCGTCGGCCTGGCCAATTGAATTATTTTACTCGACGCGTACATTTATTTGCACATACACGTCTCCGTGGACGTACATACAAGATTGCACTGTACCCGCTGGATCCGAGAGATACACGTCCCTACGTGACCGGATATATTCTCGTCGAAATAATAGATACACCCGACGTCGTC
Organism: Ichneumon xanthorius; assembly: GCA_917499995.1. Classification (NCBI taxonomy): domain Eukaryota; kingdom Metazoa; phylum Arthropoda; class Insecta; order Hymenoptera; family Ichneumonidae; genus Ichneumon; species Ichneumon xanthorius. The sequence goes on along the minus strand of OU824202.1, from coordinate 4,162,606 downwards.
TGTGGGAAGTGCGGTATTAGAGGCCACTTATTTGCCTTTGCCGTTACAACGATTCGACGATCCGGCTCGGACTCACCGGTTTCGCTTTGTGTTCGCAGAAAAAACAAGTCTTTCTCTCGTTCTCTATCCCGAAATCAATATCGGGTCTAGCCTGAGAGCTGGATACGACGCTAAATGCCCGGTCGATAAGTACATATCGATGGTCGAACGGCATAATGGCGCGCGTAGTCTATGCTGATACGCAGCCTACATGCCTCTATGGAATTAGGCCGTCGATACAGCTGCAAAAGCACCTCACTCTCGATATCTTTCGCGGACATACAATGTGCGCAAACGTTCGAAGCCTCGATAGATAATTTCTATACTCGAAGTAAACTCCTATCATTGACCGTTTAAGAATTGCGCTCGAAACAACTCGAAATATGTATACAAGCATGGGTGTCCTGGCACGGAAAGTTTAGTTCTTTGGCTAACCGAAAAACTCCCAATATGTCCAAATATCAACTTTTGAATACAAAAAATGAAGAAAAAAAAATCGATATATGTCTTCGTTCCTATCAGTGACCACCGACCCAAATAGACAAGTGCCATGGAAAATAGCAATATTGGCGGAATATTTGCGACATGTGCAATGCACATGTTGCAACTATAGCGCCAACTGCTACTTTTCGTGGCGTTTGTCTATCTCGGGATGTACCGATTAGTAGCCACCTTCCATGTGTCCATTCATAATTTCTTCCATAAGAAAGCGGACCCCCTTTTTATCGAGATGTCAATAATATACTTAAAATAGCAATCCAAGTAACGAAGTCACGAGGATCATTTCGCATATCGAAACTTATCGCTGGAGCGTCGCGAAGAATTGCTGTTACACGTAAAGTCGTAAACCTGCCACTGATAATAACAAGGCCACTAATAGGAGCATGTACCTCAGTGTAAATTCTAATAATTTCAAAACGAGATAGCAATAATATAATTTGTATAGTAATTTAAGTGAAGAATTCACGACGATCATTTCGCGTATCGAAAACTGTCGCTGGAGCGTCGAGAAGAATTGCTGTTACGCGTAAAGTCGTAAACCTGCCACTGATAGGAGCGTGTACCTCAGTATAAAATTCGAATAATTTCAAAACGAGATAGCAATAACATGATTTGTATAGTAATCTAACTAAAGGATTGACGAGGATCATTTTGCGTATTGAAAACTATCGCTGGAGCGTCGAATTGCTGTTACATGTAAAGTCGTACATCTGCCACTGATAGGAACACGGCAACTGATAGGAGCATTTACCTCAGTACAAAATTCGAATAATATCAAAGCAAGATAGCAATAACATAATTTGTATAGTAATCTAACTAAACGATTTACGAGGATCATTTCGCGTATTGATAGCTATCGCTGAAGCGTCGACAAGAATTGCTGTAACACGTACAGCCGTAAACCTCCTACTAATAGGAGCATTTTTACCTCAGTATAAAATTCGAATAATTTCGAAATGCCAGGACCGGATTTAGCCAAAGAGAATAGAGGGCTCGGAGAGTGACTGTGAGCGATGGTTGGATGATGAGCGAGTGAGGGGGAGGGGGAGGGGGAGGCCCCGGAATGAAGACCAGGGAGAGAGACAGCGAGGAATGGCGGTAGGTAGGAGGTTGTGTAGGATATCGCGCCGCGGATACCGTGCTCCGCCCCAACTTCAGGGTCGTCTTAATTACCGGGTGGTCCAGTTTGGAACCCCATAAATATTCCTCTGGCGGCACTCTTTCTGTCCGTTGTCGGAGTGGAGTTCCCCCTCCCCTCCCCCTCCTCGCTCCCTCGATTCCTCTCCTCCCGTTGCTTTCGGCATCGCTCTCCTTCTCTCTCGCGCCGGCAATCCATTACCGACGTGGTCTCCGAGGAAACACGCGGGGCGACCGAGACGGAGAGAGAGCTCGAGGAAGATGGGATATTTGCCGACGGGCCGGTGGTGGCTTCTGCCGATGCACGGCCTAATCCCCGAAATCCTCTTTGTCTCTCGAGCCCTCCCGGAGAGCCTCGTCGTTGCACCTCTCTCCGACCCGGCGATAAGCGGGCGGTCTTATCTCGCCCGCAACACCACGAATTCCTCGCGCGTTTTCCCAACCCTAGCCTTCATCGTTCGTACTCCTTTGGGGTTACATCCTCTCCGTCGGGTATTCTGTTCACGGTACCTTTTCTTCTGACTTTACAGAGAGAAAGTTTATTCAGCTGCGTGGAAATAAATTTTTGCTCGATGTATCCAATTCCGGCTTGTTAGATTGTAGGAATATTCTTCGCCGATACATTTTTGCGTATCATCTGTAGCGCAAGGGTTCCGGTCGGCCGATAACCGTTTCGACAATCAGTAAATAAATTTTTGCCAGCATTTTTGCCACTCGGTAATACGGAGCTTCGAATCTGCGCACGGTTTTTTTTTTGTGCCAATAGATTTGAGTGAAAGCGTTACTGGATTAGGTCGTCAGGCAGCGAAGGCAGCCAGCGACAGCGGGCTCTGCGAGGGCCCCGCTGCGATAGCCGAAAGACCGATTCGTTAAGCCACTTGCCGATCTTTAGTTGTTTTTCACGTTTTAAAAAAATCGAAGAAATTCCTCTCGAGCCGAGTGACTCACGTCGGCAGGATTCTCGACCTGGTAGATAGCGTCGGCGGGTTGCCGGACATTTTTTTCGTTCTAAACGACTTGCCTCTATCCGAGAGAAAGAGCATCGCGTATACAGAGTCTTCGATGTCACGGGCAGCGTCGGCGTACTTAAGAAATGTCTTGAAAAAATAAAGCCTAGAAATAGGCTACTCGCTAGGATCACAAATTTTTTTCCTCGCGATGTTACAGGGCTATGATAAACAGAAAGATAACACCAAAGGGGGAACGCCCGTGCATTTTTTGGTATTAAATTGAGGGTTTGCAAAAAAGTGTTGCGAACTAAAAAAAATCGCATTAAGGTTATTACATCAGGGAGATATAATAGAGAGGAAGCGATATCCGGACCGTCATAGCAGTTATAGCTTAAAGTCGTAACAAAAGCAAAAGGTGAATAGTTTGCGCGTTGAAATACAATAGAGTGGGAGAGCCAACGAGGTACTCGAAGGGTCGGTAAAAAAAAAAGACGAAGCGGTCCCTTACCAAAGTACCCGGAGAGCGAGGAGCGGGCACGACCCGAAGGAGTATAGCGAGGGTATACGGGGACTGGTTCGTAGCGGGGGCCCCGAGCAGGATTGACGCGTCCCTGCCGAAAGCACCGAGAACGGAGCCGCTACGGCTACCACACGTACCTATATTATATCCGTGAATCGCCGTTGAGATCAGTGGGGAATCGCTCCATCTTGCATGGACCGTGGAACTGGAGACGGAGGACGGAGAGCCAGCGAGCCCGTTCGGTACCAGAAGCACGGAGGAGGACGGCGGGGCACGGAGCGCCGAGCGCTCACCGTCACTAGTCACCCTACGTCTCTCGAGCGTGCCGGACGACGCCAGAACCGAGTCCGACGAGATTCCCCCCGGTTGGTCAGCGTTTCGCCAGTCCGTTAGTCGGCGTGCTTGTTCACTACACAAGTCGTTACCAGTAATACTTTGAGAGATAGATAGATAGAGAGAGCGAGAGAGCGAGGGACTCGATATCCAAGTGTTTTGATATATCGGCTGAAGACCGAGTAAATAAATATTGCAAGTTGGCTACAATGGAATAGCGGAGGTAAATAAATCGACGGTGACTAACTGTCGAACGTGACAAGCCATTGTCCGTGTCGACTCGTGAACGGATAATCACTGGTTCGATATTAAAAAAAAAAGGAATAACAAAAAAAAAAGTTTTCCTCGAAAAATTTTTTGAACGATTTTGTCCGCACGACCTTAACGCGTCACGAGTAGGACGATCGCCGAGGATACGAAGACGAGGATAATCCGGTGTGTAGAGGGACCTTCGAGTAGCTGTTCGCAGTGCGGTGTGAGAGAGTCGCGAGTTGAGGTGCTCGGTTGAGAGAAGCGAGAAGGCGAACGAGTCGACGGGGGACCAGCGCGCGCCCGGGCACTTGTAAACTCGCTGTAATTCCAAGAGACTCGTCGAAACACGTCGTCCCGAAGCCTTTTCAGCTACCAAACAGTTTTTCCTCGCTCGGCGCCCGCGCATTAACGTCTATTGGGGGCCTCTTTGTGAATGGTGAGTGGTGGTGCCAAGTGCCGCGATCGCGTAGGTGAGCGACTAACAAGTCGACACGGTGCATGGACTCGCTGAGATGCCGTGGCTGCTCGGACTACGGACCTACGGTTAGCCAGGTGAGTCCTCTCGGCACGTATATCTCTGTCATTCTCTTGCCTTCCTCCGCTGCTGGTGTCGCCGTCGCTGCTGCTGCTTCTACCTTCACTTAACCCCCCCACCCCCCTCCCCCCTCCCAACGATCTCTCCTCATACTTTCCTGCCGCGATAACTCTTTACATATATTTATGTACATATATCTCCCCCTCCTCACGGTATTCCTCTGTCGTCATTACCAGTGTACAATCGAGATTGACCGAGGATAGATATTCGGAATTTACCTCTGGAGAGCGCGCGCGGTAACGCTGCCTCTTATTATTCTCTGTCGCCGTTCTCCAGCTCCTCTGCGGTGGCTGTTGGGTTCGGGCGGTGCGGCAGTGGCGATGCGGCTGCTGCTCGGATCCTTGCCCCTTCCTTGCAGCGAAGAGCTCGCCGCGGAGAGCCTCTTCACAGACATCGTATTCGCCTCTGTGCCTGGCCCGATTATTTTCGACGATGACGTTTCCATGTGCGACCGCGTGTTCCGCCCGAGCTGGGCGGACGAGCGGGGCGCCCCCTTCCTCCCGCACCGCTTCCCCCCTCCCCCGCCCCTTCCTCCGGTAACGCGAATCCTCCAGTGTACAACGCGCGCGCCTCTCTCATCCTCACCTCGCTGCTCTCGGGCCAAGCGCGCGGGCCACATTCCTTCGAGAGGCCAATTCCGCAGCTGGCTACCGATTATCCTCGCGGGAGGAGAGACGCGCCGAGTAGCCAGTGCTTCTCGCGGTCGAAGAGTATAATATCGACGACGATATATAAACAGGAATGGCTCATCCGTGTATCGGTGTTGGACTCCGAGATTCTAGTCAAAGTCGCGTGCCTCGAGATTTCATGCGAACGACGCGACTGAGAGACCGCGGGGAACAAAACTTTAAGAATTTACGGACGGGGTACATAACCCCTCGGATCACACCGGACCCAATAACACCGATCGCCACGAAATTCAGAGGCTTCGTTTCGGATGACCTTGTGGCTTTCTTGCCTACGAGCCTCGAGTAAAAATAGCATCGGAAGATCGGTGTTGGCAGTTTAATTGTCAGCAATTTCGGAACGAGTCCGAGTCTCGATTGCTCGATCGCTAAAATGGCAAAGTGTAATGTCTTTATTCTAAATAAAAAAAAAACAAACAAAAACTAGATTCGTCAGTTTTTGGCGATTAGCTATTTTACGGTGACTCGCGACCACAAAAACTACGAGATGGAGAATATTGTAATTTGGGACACTCAGGTTATACTGGTTCGATATATATGCGCATAACGCTCTCACATCGCGAAGCTTCGATTGAAATAAAGTATCTTTGTAAACACAAAAAAAAAATGGCTGACACTTTTTTTTGTCAACGAAGCTGGCGAGCTGACCTGTAACGTTTAGTTTCGATTTGCCGCGAATTTTCACGAGATAGACTCATCGACCATTCATCTCGCATACCTCCCCCTCCCTTTTTTGTATATCAATGAAAAATGTCATAAAACGGGCACATTTTTTATGAAAAACATCTGCTAAACTATAGCAGTAATGGTCGAGTGTGAACGCGCAGTTTAAAATTATATTCTCGAAGCATTCCTCGTGGAAGTATCGAGGATCCGACGTTGTTTATCCGTCGAGGTCGTGTCGCATAGACGTAGCTCGAGCATATTGTAGAGTACACAGCTTCGAGTAGGTCCTTGGCATTGCGCGCGGGGGAAGGGGCGCGCGCGCGATGGTACATATACAGATGGCGATACAAGGACGATCGGTCGAGAAAAGCCCGGAGACTCGGCGGCAAACTGCGGCACACTGCCGGACCGAATCGAGATCCGACGAGGAAGATTACAAGATGCGGCAGCAGACAGCCTGGCTCTGTAGATGCGGCGGTAGCCTCGCCGTCTCCGGCCGCAATCGCCATCGTGATCCATCGTCAGAGCCTCGGCAGCCACCGCTACCGGCCGTTACCGAGATCCGGCCTCCGAGCTTCCTCGCCGCCGGTAGCCGTAGTGGCGGCGGAAGGCCGCCATCCGCTCATCCATTCTTTATTTTTCTATTCTCTTTGTACACCCACCCTACGTCGCTGACGTCGCGTCATTGACGGTTCATTAAACACCGTTGCGCAGAATTATTTGAATCGCTCGACTCGAATCGCACAAACAACCGACGCTATTTTTCATCGATCAGCCTTGAGGGTCGATTGACCATTTATCTTTCACTCGTATTCTCATTTCTGTATAAAACAAGTACTGATGGATTGTCTTTTCTTTTTACCTTTTTTTACGTCTCAAGGCGATATGACATCCCTTCCTGATAGACAAACGCCACGAAACGGACGCAGTTTCGTGGCGCTTGTCTATCAGGGTAAAAACCCTTCCTTCACGGTCAAGCCGGTCCGGTCGGTAACAAAAACTGTAATTGATGTATTTTTTTCACAAGTTCCAATCATTTGCGGTTAAAAGCAAATTGTTACATGACACAAATAACAATTCAGTTTCATGTAAGAATTTGCTTACGACTGTCCGCGGTCAGAGTCGTTGAAAAAATTGATTACAGTTTTTGTTACCGATCGAGGCGTTCCACACGCTCTTGAACGACATCGAGGGATTCAGATGCGATTTTTTGAGACTTATCGGGGCTTATATTGGCCTATCCGCGTAGAAGAGTCAAAAAGCAATACTCCCGACCTCTCGGACGGGTGTGCGTCGAGAGAAAGCTGAGTGCCGTCGAGTATTGTGGCCGCAGCCGTTGGCCCTGGATAACTCGCGCGCACCGCAACTGCCTCGTGCCGCCGCGGTACACCTTCTCTGCAAAGGTAACACACAACTCGATCGGCGCTGGCTCGCACACTCTCGGACGCTCACACGCAGCTGCCCCAGCAGCATCGTCAATGGCTGTTTTGCCGATACGCCTAAGTCGGGCCTGTATCCGATTCATAAACATATGCGCGTCAATATACCTGCTCGCACTCGTATTCACATTACCGTGACGTGTTTTCGTCAAATGCCTCTTTTTTTTTTTCTTCGACCTTTTTTCCTCCTTCTCGGTCATCCTCGGCGTGCAATCGAGATACGCTCATGCCTGAGCTCCAAGCTCGAGGAACTCTTCTAATCGCTCGTCCCATTTTGCTTGGTCAAACTCGAGACCGGAATTGTTATTATTATTATTATTGTTGTTGTTGTTATTATCGTTAAATTTTTTTTTCCTGTATGTTTCAGGAGTGGCAGAGTGCCAGCGGCGGACGTCAGAATGCGCATGTCGCTGCTGCTTAGATTGGTGTTAGCGGCAGCGGGTGTGCTGCTGGCAGAGGGGAGGACAAGTTGGAGCGTCAACGGCGACAACAGCGTGGACGGCGGTCTCGGTATGGGAGAACGCGAGCAGGCGATTGCCGGGGTCGAGGCGAGTCTACTGTCGTTGCTCGGCTTCGCGAGGAGGCCGAAGCCCCAGGGACCCGCGCACATTCCCGAATCCCTGAGGAAGTTGTATCTCCGACAGAAGAAAATCGGCATAGCCGATATCGCCAGACAGGGAATTCACACGCGATCGGCAAATACCGTCCGTTCGTTCACTCATGTCGGTTAGTATACGGAAAAACATTTCAAGGGGATCGATCCCTCGTATCGAAAAATATAGGCGAGCTCGCGCCACGCGCAGCTCGCCTATATTTTTATATCTACAGAGATTTATCCCGTGGGTAGCTTTGACTCACCCGAACGATTTGGGCCGATATTCACGGGTCAACATTTCGGGATAGCTTATACGACGGCGCGATGGTACAAAAAAAGAAAAGTTCATAATCAGTTCGGTTCTTGTTATCCGGATTGCGAACGTCAATGAATAAATTTTAACGGTCTCGTGCACATACCCTCGTTAGACGTTTGTAGGCGATTCAACTAAAATTGATCTGTTGTCGATTAATGACCGCTCCTTGTTTACCACACTCCTCTCGCGTGACTCGCGCGACCTAGCAGTTGCACGGCACACCGCAACGTCGGTTAAGAGAAGGTTGCAGCATTTGGCTGTGTGAGAGCCGCGTGCGCAGCTTACCAATTAATTGAGCTTCAAGGTGAAGTTGCAATGGCTTGTGCATCGGTGCATGACTCGCCGCGGCGACTATCCAACCTCCGCTGCAGCGCTTTGACAAACATTTTTCCGAATTCCCGCGAGAGAATCTTGAATTAACGGCGTCGCGGCAACGGGACGTCCAGACCGGGTCACCTGGAGTGAGGCACGAAATATCAAAGTATCAGCTCGTTAATTAAATTTAAATAGATATCTTCGATATCATAGAATACACAACAGACTCAAATAAACATAAACCGGGAAATCGTGTATTCGATCTGTCGATCGCGAGTCGTTACTCTGCAAGCGAAAATTGATACTAGAAACTTATCTCTCCGCACGTTTTTCTCCATTATTATCTATTATTTATTACTGACAAGATTTTTTTAAATTTTATTCCAGAGAGCCACCTGGACGAAAAATTTCAATCGCCGAACCGATTTCGATTGTCGTTCGACCTGAGTGGCATGCCGCCCGGTGAGACGTTGCAAGCAGCGGAGTTGAGTCTGTCGCGCGTCGCCCTGTCGTTGAGCTCGGTGGACGACGACCGAGAGAGGGAGAGTAACGCGGCCGGTGGCAAGAGGAACCGCGGAATGGTGCGGATACTCGTCCACGACATCGTCAGACCGGGTGTCAAAGGCAAAAGTAAACCGCTCCTCAGACTGATCGACCGTAAAACCGTCGATGTTAGAATCAACAATACGTTAAGCCTCGACGTCCATCCCGCGGTGTCGAGGTGGCTCGAGGAGCGAAATCACAATCACGGTCTGCTCGTTCAGATAGCGGGCAGCGAGCCCGCTCATACCGACACACACGTCAGACTCCGGCGGGACGTGGACGAGAGCAACGAGACGTGGGCCTCGGCGAGGCCGACGCTCTTCACCTACACCGACGACGGAACGAAGAAAATGGCCTCGGCGAACGAGATTATGGAGAGACGAGCGCGACGGGCGACCCTGCGAAAGAATCGTCGCAAGGACGGACGGGAAAATTGTCGGAGGCACCCACTCTACGTGGATTTCGCCGATGTCGGATGGAACGACTGGATCGTCGCGCCACCGGGCTACGACGCGTTCTACTGCCACGGTGACTGTCCGTTTCCGCTCTCCGATCATCTGAACTCGACGAACCACGCGATCGTCCAGAACCTCGTATACTCGACGAATCCGAGCATCGTGCCGAAGGCCTGCTGCATACCGACCGCTCTCAGTTCAATTTCCATGCTCTATCTCGACGAGGAGAACAAGGTCGTTCTTAAAAATTATCAGGACATGGCAGTGCTCGGATGTGGCTGTCGCTGAAAAAACTGCCCGTCCTCTCCTTTATAAAATTCTGTCTCTTCTCTGTATCTCCCTCCATAAAAAATGTATTATTCTGGAAAAAAAGGAAAAAAAATGGAAAGACGGTACAATCGAGCAGCGGCATGGCCAGCGTCGCGAAGCAACGTTACCACTGCGCTACGCGGTCTCAGCCCGAGCAGCCGCTGGACTTAGCGGAGGGTTATCCGACATCCCACGCGGAAGTACTCGTGTCCGAGCAACAAGAGGGGAAGAGTTGTGTCGTGAGTCTCGAGCCGGATCGGCCGAACGACTACGGGAGGAGAACTCTCTTGCGAACGGAACCCAACGAGCCCGACCGGGTACGAGTTACTGCTTCGACTCTATGGCAGTGACGATTGTTTACCGATATGGCTCGCGAGTGCGCGTCAAAATCGGGCTCTCTACGTCGGTACACAAACTACTCATGGCCTGACACTCGAGCCCCGCCCCTCCCGGACCCAATTGCCATATTTGCGAATAAATTTTTGTGAGACGATAGGCAATATGTACTCTACACGATGCTTGCGCAATCGACGAGATACGACGCCGAGAATCGACGATTTGTCCCCAAGGTCGTGTCGAAAGAGTAGTTTTGTCGATATTTCCGAACCAGAAGTGGACGACTTTAACGGTTCGCTATGTTTTTCTTTGTGGACGTTAATGATAATTAAAAAAAAAACGGGTCGTGACTCTTTCTTAAGAATCGTACGTACTAATAATTTTCCCGGTATCGCCGACGCGGCTCGCATTTCCCGGAGATGACATTGGCCCCTTGTCCGTGCCTTTTATAATAGAAATGCGGATGCCAATCTGATTTATGCGCTACTACTCTGTCTCACACAAATCGACCGTACTGCATGCGGCACATCGTACACGCATGCTCACGGTAATACACGTGTACGTGTATTGTTATTATATTATGCAAATATAATATCATCGTAAACCCGTACCTGCTTGAGGATTACTATTTATTGTTTCTGGAAAACTTCCGAAACAAGGGCGTATTTAATGATAAATGTTTCGCGGAAGGAACCCTAATTAAACGCGTGTGTAAATTTGTACAAAAAAACTTTTGTTAATAAATAATAGTCTTACTATCAGCGATGTAAAATGTGTGAATAGGTGAATCGTGTAAAGATTGTAAATAATTAATAAGTGTTTTCTGTAAAGTATATTGAGTATGTATATTTTTTAAATATAGCTATTTACCCGTTCGATGCGTTCTTACGATTTTACAAGCCTCGCTCGATTAACCAGAATTCCCAGGACGATTAAAGATGGTGGCTCTTTGGAGGGAAAGGGCCGTTGCGGATCGATAGGCGATTATCTGAAAATGGACGACACTCGTTAATAACGCTATTTGCGACTGACGCGAGATCGAGAATGGACGATATTGCGGTCGGTTCTTGTATACATAATTATCTATCATTATTCCAACGTACGAGAAAAATAAATCTATAATATAGCGATTAAAAGTTATTACGAGAGACATCGAAAAGCTCGCTCTCCGAGGTTATGTAATAAGAAGAGGAGTCGAGACGAAGCGGGCACGTTGGAAGAACCCCACCACCGGCAAGATGCTCTTTGTTTTAGAGAATGTCCCTTGGGGCTTCCGAGTGAGCGTTTTACCACACAGGTAGAGAATGCGGTTTGCCCCGGACGATACCATACCCCATGCTCCTCACGATCGCGCCCCCTTCTTCAACTGTAACCGCAATCGCTGACTCCGACCGTTGCCCGTTTCCTGCAATGCAGCCGGAGGAAAGGAACTCCAGCCGGGGCGACTTTGTGATCGTTCGTGGAGAATTTATTTTCGTCCGAATCGAATCTCCCTCGAGAGGAAAGGAAGCCGCCCACGATATTTTCGTGTGTTATTGTCGACGCTTTCGTTACTTCGAAATTGTAAGTGAACTTGAATTCTGGACGTGACGACTATTTATATTCGGAGCGTTCAATCCTCGGTAACTTTTGGGAGTTGTCGTTGTGTAACGTCCCTATTGCATACACCGTGGCGGGCTACGCTTAGACCCATTTTCAGGCTACATTTTTATTCGTTTGCGATTTACATTGTTTCTTTATTAATTTTCATATTAATTTTCATCACTCGGTGCGGAAATAGCCACTTTTTCGCCCGCTTCGCGTGCGTAAAACCGCCATTTTCGCACCTTGTGATGAAAAATTTCGTACATCCCTCGTGCGAAACACTTTTTCTAACTCGTGTGATTACAGCACTCGCCTTCGGCTCGTGCTGCAAACTCACACTCGTTAGAAAAACGTTTTTCACCCTCGTGGAGTAATGTACTATTACTTCCCAAGTAGCAATTTGTCCGATGTTACGAAAAAGTCATCCGAATGGTATACATAAGTCCGTCCGAATGGTAACTATAAGCTATCCTATGTCTAAAAGTTAACTTTTGGACATAGGATAGCTTATAGTTACCATTCGGATGGACTTATGTATTCCATTCGGATGACTTTTTCGTAACATCGGAAAAATTGCTACTTGGGTTACCCCACTGGAGTCTCTTTCAACTACGACCGTTTGAAACTGCGGGCTTTTAGCGACCCTGAGAAACATTGATTTTATTATCATTTGCATCAGGTTCATTTTCGCATCGATGCTTTTTTTAAAACACACAAACGAAAATCTCCTACCGCGCTTCTTCCGTACTGACCGCAAGCGACACAGCTTGTCACTGAGGACAACTCCGAAGCCGCACACCAACCGCGTATCCACCGTCGGTCACTCTTTTAGACCGGGATAGTTCGCGACCGTCAACGCCGTGGCGCGGGCGTTTTCTCACTCTCAGTGTGGATTCGCGCGTCGGTAAAGTAGGTTGTGTTTAACTTAACGCAGGCGGCCCTGTACGAATGTCGTGCATAACCTCCGAGAACGAGCGTGGGGAGAATTACTTTGATTTTTAATATTTATCATCGACAAATAATATGCCATCGGAAATAAACAACAGCATAAAATGGTCGATGTTGGAACTCCGAGGTCTTGTGGAGGACGAGGATGTCCGCGTCTACTACCAGAGAGCCAAGAGACACCTTGGACTTCATCCGTTTCACTTGAATGACTTGAACACTGCCATCCGAGAGATTTTAAGTTCGACAATTAATTTTTATGACAAAGAGTACGTATGGACCGTCGATCGTGCAATTTTTATAGTCAAACTACCTGATCGTCGAAATTTAATAATATTAATCGTTTCCATTCAGATTACAGGGCCTCGTTTTGGTATACAAAAATCCAAAACTCATCACCCCGCTGGGTGCTATCCTTCACGATTCTCACTTCATTCACGTTGATGTAATCGCTGATTTCTACGTCTTCAAACCGGAGATCGGCTGCACACTAAAGGGTAAATATTACGATAATTAAGTTTGAATATTCACTTTAAATATCCCAATGTCCATTTAGGAATCATAAATAAAAAGGCTGAGAATCATGTCGGAGTTCTGGTGCACAAGGCATTCAATGTTTCCATACCAAAGCCAGAGGAGAGCGAAGAGTGGCTCGGTGACTCTGTATATGTGGGCCAAGTGGTCAAATTTACAGTAACTCATTTGGATTTCAAAGGCAAGCTACCATTCATCAGAGGCAATCTCTTAGCGGAGTAAGTAGATAATATTTTTTTCCTTGCATCCTGCATTGCTGCAAAGGCTGTTAAATTACTAAAAAATTATTCTCTGTATTTAGTGGAATAGACGTTGGAAACCGTGACGATCCAGTGGATTTTGCGAATGGCGAGGAAGTCGATACAAAACTAGGACAGTGGCACGATTCAGGCACAACAGAACTCGCCCCTGAATCGCCGAAAAAACGTTCGAAAAAGTACAGTAAAGTTGTCGATAGCAGCGGCGACGATTTGAGCGATTCGGACAACAAGCTCGAAGTTTTTAGACGGAAGGACGAAAAGAGTGGGAGAGTTAAGAAAGCAGTTTCGGAGATCCCGCAAATCGACGATGAATCGAGTACGGATGGAACCGAAGAACATTTGTCGAACAGCGTTTCGACGAAGGATCGGCACGCTTCGAGCAAAAAAAGCAATCGGAAGAAAGAGCGCGATTCGAGTCCGAAAAATATCGATATCGATGAAAAACCTACATCCAGTCCTCGGAAGAAGCGGCGCGATTCAAGTTTAAATGAAACTATCGATATCGATGAAAAACCTAAAATCAATCCTCGGAAAAAACGACGCGATTCGAGTCTAGATGAAACTATCAATATCGATGAAAAACCCAAAATCAATCCTCGAAAGTCTTCCAAGGAGAAGCGGGCTAACAGCGAGTCGGATGCGACGGAAGAGGAAACTGTATTGAAAACAGAATCACAGGGCCGATCGAAGAAGCGGTCCAAACGCGAGTCGGATGCGATGGAGGAGGAAACTGTATTGAAAACAGAATCGCAGGGCCGATCGAAGAGGCGGTCCAACTGCGAGTCGGATGCGACGGAGGAGGAACCTGTATTGAAAACAGAATCGCAGGGCTCATCCAAGAAGCGGTCCGACAAAAATAAGACTTCAACCGCGAGCCTCGAGAAGGAGACCCCGTCCGATGAAAGAGAAACGGGGATGATCGAATCATTGAAAGTGGAAAAGTCTTCCAAGGATAAGAAAGGCGAAGTTCCTTCGAAGTCGAAAATTCTCAAGAACGGATTGCAGCATGACGAAACAGTCGACACCGATGAGGTGGAAGATGGAAGAGTCGTATCGCCAAAGAAACACGCGAAGAAAAATAAGATACGCGATTCCGAAACCGAAGAGGCTAGCGAGATCGAGACAAAGCCGGATGTTCGTGTTAAGAAGAAGAAGAAGACGAAGGTTAAAAACGACGAAGACGCAGTCGAAGAAACGGAGACGCTTCCCGCGAATGTTCATGATTTCGAATTTGTAAAACCGGATATTGATGCGTGTATGACATCGGTGAAATGCAAGCGGAAACGACGAAGAGACGTCCATGATAACAACGAAGAAGCGAGTGACCCTTCGCAGGCGGACGCCGCAAATAGCGAGCAGAATAAAAACGAATTTTTCCGGGATGTTCGAATAAAGGTTGAACCAGATCCTTCGGACGTTGAGGACACCGTGTCGGTGAAAAGCAGCGTTAAAAGAAAAAAGAAACGTACGAAGACGGAATGGGAATCGGGAGATGAAAGTTTCAGAGCTACGACGATTAAAACAGAGCCCGACGCTTCGGACCTCGAGGACGCGAGGCCGAGTAAAAAGAAATCGAAAAAAAGAAGAAGCGGCGATGGAGACTCGTTGAACGAAATAAAAATAAAGGTAGAGCCGAATGCATCCGATGTGGAGGGTTCGGTGGTACCGAAATCAAGATTGAAAAGCGAACCTCACGATTCTAAAATCAAAGTCGACCGGGAGAATGGTAGGGTATGACGAATGTTCATCGGATCATCGGCTTTGGCAACTGTCGTAAATATTTTCATTTTTCATCCTCTATCGCAAAGCCACTGCAACGCTATAATTACCATTGTAGCTACAATTTAATGTTTACATGTGTATTAAAAACAAAGTTTTTATAACTCATCCGGGTGAGTGAAGATGCCGTGTATAAAGCTGTATATCAGCGAGATGGAGTACATGATTATTTTACAGCGACCAACGTGTACAGAATAAAATATATTTTTCTGTTTTCTCGTTATAGATAATATCGATGGAATGATTTTGGCATGGTGCGAGAGCATCAGCGCTCACAACCACAATCCTTTTCATTTGTATTGTACGCATTGAATAAATACATTATATTAATCTTCTGAAGTTGGTTCGAGCGACAATATGTATATATGCATATGTACATATATATATATGTATATATATACGTATCGTAGAGATATTGTCCAGCCGAATCGGCCGATGATAAGCACGCAACGTTCACTGCCGATTATCGAGATTATGGACATAACAGTTGAGCTACGTACAATCGGTATTCCATTACTTATCTATTTACACCGGGACAGCGAGTTCGGACAAATGTTGCTCAGGGACGTCTTCGTTTTCGAATCGAACGACCTTTAGGTCGTTTGATTGACTGACTTGTGATAATATTGTAGTCAACGTAGCCGGGTGATGTTACGGAAGAGGCCAGGGCAGCCCGGAAAAGTCCACTGGTCCACCAAGACCGGCGTCCGCCTCCAGAAGACTCATTATTACAGCCATCGCAGCCTCGTCGTTGCCATCGGATGGCAGTGGATTCGGCGATTCGTTCGTCACGGTGCCGCCAATCATTTCCATCATGTTCTCATCTGATTGAGCTCCTGGAATTGAGGGTGGACGTTACGCGTCGATGATTTGGTTCGCAGCCTTCTTATCGTCCGTTCAGATTTTATTATAACATGCCGTTAAAAATTAAAGCGATTCATGCACTTTCGCATCTGCGAACCTTTATTCCAACTGTTAATGTTATAAGTTTAACTGTACTTTCTTTAAAACTTGCATGCGTGTGATATAGAATAGAGATGCGAGACATAATAATAGAGTTCATGTCGATTGAACACTCACGGATACTTACACTGAGCTCGCATAGAATTTCTCATAGATCCTCACATATACTCACATATACTCACATATACTCACAGATTCTCACATATACTCACATATGCTCACATATACTCACATGCGACTGCGCGAGCCATCATAACCCGCTAGTGTATATATATATATATATATATATATATGTGTATGTATGTCTGTGTATTATAGTAATCTTTCAGAGGCAGTAATGACCTTGGTCATTTGCGATGTTATTGAGTTGACCGTTGTCCCTTATCAGATTGTAAGTCGGAGTTTGGTTGCTGCGATTATTGTCGGTACTGACGCCCTCTTGTGGAAGATTAGCGACTCTTCCCGGCGAAGCCGTTGTCGTAATCTGAAACTGATCAATGCTGTGGAGACTCTCTCTGTGCCTATTTTTTTCTTTATTTTCTATTCACGACCCGTGCGAACCAACGTATTTTAACCAAGCTTAAGCTCACCTTGTTGTTGGAGGAAGTTCGTTCCGGGGCAGCATTTGTACTGCTAGCCGAACAAGAATCCTCTACACGCTTCTGATTATCCAACACTTCCTCGGCTATTCTTCGCCCAATTTTACTCATCTCGACGTGACTCGAGATCAGAATGTCCAGTCCACAGGTGCCTGATCATTTAAGCATTATTAAAACCAACTATGCATAAGCAAACTGGGAAGAGAATGAAATAAAAATTGTGAAACATGTTTAACATTGTTCGTCTTACTCTGGGCAAAGTAATCGCAATTGTCCTGATTGCCGGAACCCTCGGATCTGTTGACGCTACTTTCCACTTGTCGCGTATCACAGCTGAGAGCCAAAGAAAAATTATTACGTGGCGACGCCAGTTTGATTGCCGCCCTAGCAGGTTGCACGACCGTCATAAATCTTTCAATCGCCCGTCGATTCTACCGCCCTAGCAACCCTGGTCACCGAAAAAAATAGCCGAAAAATTACCGTCAATAACTCAGTTGATTTGAGACATTGCAGAACCGAAAAAAACGGGCCAAATTACCGAAAAATAACCGTATGCCTAGTAGAAGTAACGCATTCGGTTATTTTTCGGTAATTGGGCCCGTTTTTTTCGGTTCTGCAATGTCCCAAATCAACTGAGTTATTTTTCGGTAAAATTTTCGGTTGACGAGGTTGCCAGGGCGAAGAAACGATGGTCATGGAGGTGGACTTTTTCGACCGTTTAAAAGGAGATACTTCGACCACGAAAACAACCAAGGACCCTCAAGGCTCAAAAGACCTGCAAGTCCGAAATACTCTGATATTTGTTTTTTTCGATCGACGAAACGACCGTAGAATCGACCACTCCGAGCGAATAATATATTCGCACTTACACTGTCATCAACATAAGTAACGATGAGTGTAATAGTAATAGTAACAGATGTAACGATAGTAATAATAATATATGAGTACATACAATCTCGAATTATGTTGAAAAAAAATTTCAACGCGGAAAAGTTATCCGGATGGGTTACACATGTTCACCAGCTAATTTTATCTTCAGCTCAACGTCAAATTTCCGACAAAGGATAGCCCAAAAACCCAATCCTGAAATGGACGAGAACCGGAAAACGTCCAAGCTTCAGCGCATCCAGAGTTGTCGAATTCGCGATCGCTTTTTTATTGTAACATTGTCATTTTGTCGGTTGAGGACCGAAACAAGACGACGCTTCAGAGCATTCGGGGTTGTAGATTGTGTGGTTGTTCTCTCGGTCGAGAACAGCAAAACCATCAAACTACGGCATCCTTAAAATGGTCGATGTCTTGGTCGTTTCGTCACTCGAATACCGAAAAACTATACCGAGCTCTAGTAATGGTCGATTTCATGGTCGCTGTGTCGGTGGAAAAACGAGTTCCAGCGGTCGCTGGAACTCGTTTTTCCACTCGTCTTCGGAGTGGTCGATTTTACGGTCGTTGTGTCGGTCGACAATAAAAAAAAAATTTTTTTAACTATCAGACTATTTTGGACTTACGGATCTTATACATATTGAGGGTTGTTGGTCATTTTCGTGGTCAAAATGTCTGCTTTTGAACACTCGACAAAATGCACCGCCGCGACGAAGAGGAAACGCCGCAATACAAGAGGAGTATCGGACATGTAAAAGAGATCTCAGAAGAGCTATCGAAGAGGCGAAGAAAACTTACTATGGCAGGAAGGTTGCAATTGTCGGCAAGGATCAGCTAAAAATGTGGAGGTAATTTAAAAGCGTCGCGACTGGCGATAACCAAAAACTAAAAAGAGGCGTTGACAGTGTACAGTGTGGTGATGTAGAAATTACTGACTCGAGAATGATAGCAAGTGCGTTCGGCGAATATTTCACAAACATTGGTAGAGAACTGGCACAGAATATTCCTGACGTCGCCATGCCTCCTCCGGAGCATGAGGAACGATCAATGTTTCTGACAGGGGTCGATGCGAGAGAGATAATCGCGGAAATAGTAAACTTAAAAAATGGAAAAGCGCCTGGGCCGGACGGTATTGCGGTAGAATATTTAAAAGAAATAGCGATGTACATCGCTGATCCACTGGTATTTTTAATCAACATGTCTTTTGAGAAAGGGTACTGCCCTAGGCATTTTAAAAAAGCCAAGATTGTTCCAATATTCAAGAGCGGGAAACGTAATGTAATTAGCAATTACAGACCAATCTCACTAACATCTAGTCTTGCCAAAATCTTTGAGAAATGTCTTAAGAAGAGGTTGTTATTGTTCCTAAACAGGAACAACTATTTTTCACAAGAACAATTTGGATTTAGAGAAGGGAAGTCGACTAATGATGCTATTGTGAAAGTTACGCAGATAATATACGAATCTCTTGAGATAGGGAAACCGTGTCTTGGAATTTTTATAGATTTGAAAAAAGCCTTTGACACGCTCAGTCATGACATACTCCTTGACACACTTTACAACATAGACATACGCGGCGTAGTCCACTCTCTACTCGAGTCGTATCTGCGAGAAATGCCCCAGTGCGTGTCGGTAAATGGAGTAGACAGTGAGTATCTTACTACGAGTTTTGGGGTCCCTCAGGGAACGGTCTTAGGACCCTTACTGTTTATCATATATTTAAATGACCTATTCAAAGTCGATATGGGTGGAAAAATAATTGCCTATGCAGATGACACCGTATTGCTTTACACTGAAAACACATGGAACCTGCTCTTGGAAAAAGCACAGGGGAACTGTGGGAAAGTTTTTCAATGGTTTGCGCGAAATAAGCTTACAATGAATGTTGAAAAAACAAAATGCGTGACTTTCGGGTGTTACGCAGATAGTGTTCCGAGCATAAACACGGTAGAATTAAATACAGCGGAGAACGGCCAAGAAGCGGATACAGTTCAAATCGAAAATGTAAATAATATAAAGTACCTAGGAGTAATATTAGACCGGCACTTGAGATGGGACGCCCATGTTGAGAGTCTGCTCCAAAAGCTACGATATATTCTATACCTGATCAGAAGAGCGAGAGAACTCCTAAATATTAATATGCTAAAACTAATATATAGAGCATTATTCGTGTCGATTTTGAGCTACTCGATTGAGAGCTGGGGCGGAGCAACTGAAACAGTGGTCAGAGCTCTGGAGAATTTGAATAGGCGCGTCTTGAAGGTCATGTATCACAAGAACTGAAGATTCTCCACGGAACAACTATACACCCTCACTCAAGAGCGGGATGTCAGGCGCACGTACTGCTGCAATGTAACCCGGTATTATGTGCAAAATAAGCTCCTCCTATTCGCGAACCAATAGAGAGAGGCTAGGCGGAATACAGTAAGCAGAGTGATTGTACCTAGAAAGAATACGACTATAGGAAGGAAATGTCATGAGTACCTAGCACCCAGAATATTTAACGCGATGCCACCAGAAATAAGAATGGGGATACATGGGGGCGAGATTGGTAGCTTATCAAAAGCGATAGGATGGATTAAATTGGCGCCGGAAGCCGCAATCAAAGAAGCATTCAAGTAGGACGAATTATTGTGGTAGTTTAAGGGAAAGCTTATGTAAGGGGCATTACCCCTCTCTTGTAAAAAGAAATTAAAACAAGGAGTAGGCGAACTCTGTGATACCCACGAACGGGCAAATTTTGCTTCTGTGGGCCAAACATTCCTAGAGCCTAATGCTTAGACATTATATATATTATATTGCATAAATTATGTTATTAATTAAAAAGTCTATGCAATTTATGTAAACAATAAACAATAAACAACAATAAGCAACTATCGTTTCTTTGGTCAAAACGACGGTCGTGCAACCCGCTAGGGCGATCGCGTGACTTGTTACACGAGAGATGTACGAGACGGTAAAGACTCACTAGATGGCGGAGTTTTTTGCAATCAAATACTCGATGTCCTTCGTCCAAGGGTTTCTAAAGGATTTCCAAGCTGACTGGAGTTTCACGAAGCTTGCACTTTTCGCCTTGAACCTGTATACCTGCAAGCGAACGTCGTCAGACACCTTTTTTTCTTCATCCATTACTCGCACCGACAACAACGAGAAATACATCCAAAAGAGTTAATTATTTCGGGTCTATTACCCGGGTAGTGACCCCTTCGGGGGATTGCAGCGCGGCCTTGTGGGAATCGGACAGGTGCGGAATGTCGTCGCGATGATAATACTCGTACATACTCGTACCAAGAAGTTCTTGCGGCAGAAAACCCAGCACCAGAGTAGATCTGCCGTGGTAGAGTAGAGTAGAGAAAAGTAGGTAAGAGTAGAGAAAAATAAATCAATTTCTTTTTGATCTACAGTTGCCGATAACAGATTTTAAAAAATGCAAACCTCTGGTCAACGAACAAGAATTTTCCGTCTATCGCGTGACGCGAAATAAACTCGATGGTTCTCAGTTTTGGAATCGTAGGACCCGAGGTCAGTGCCGGCAGTCCGGGTTGTACCCGGCCAACAGCCACGAGACAGGACAGATTGCAGCCTTCGCCGTCGCCATCGGCATCGCCCTCCTTTTCCTCTACCCCGATCGTCGCAGGTGCCCAAGACTTTAAGTACCCGGTGCAGTGTATCACGCAGTACTTCCAATCTGTAATTCGGAAGAGTTACATCAATGTATTAATAGGCCTGTCCGACGCCGTTCAATTTCGGTACACGTTGTTCGTTCAAATATGATAATGTAAACCCGGCGAGCGGTAGTGTATTTGAATACGCCGGCGAGACTGAGAGTCGAAAAAAAGTGCGTCGACGGCTTCATGGGGCGCGACTGACCAACATTCTGCTGTTTCTTTCTTCTGTGGCACCCCGTTGTCGTATCCGCTTCCTCCTTCACTTGAGACTCGAGACCGGAACCGTCGACTTTGCGCTTCATCCGACAAAAGAAGGATCTCCTTGCGCCCGGGCACAGCCTAGAAACTCCCTGCGGAACGTCCGTTTTTACTGGTAGCATCGCTACAAAAAACGAAACCCTCTTTATATGTGTCGAATTTGTTGAATTGGTATAACAGTCGAAAAAGTGCGCACATCGCTAACATTCGTCGAGGTAAAATGCGAAAGTAACGTTAGTTCGATTACTTGATTTGCTTACTCTTGGCGTCTATTAATCTCTCTCGCGGACTCAGGTCCGAGGACGAAAGTTGTTCCTTAACTTTGGCCACATCTTTTGGGTGAAGAATGTCAAAGTAACTCTGTCCCAAGAGGTCTTTCTGAAATATCAACAGTGGAATATGATTGACCCAAATTTGAAATTCGTCTATGGTAAAAAGATATATACATTGATACCGAGATACGATGAGAATGTGTTTCTCAATACCTGTGTATAGTTGAGGGTCTGAGAGACGGATTCCGAAACATAGAGTATCCTGCCACGATCGCATCCTACCACGAAGACGAAACCCTCGGCGGTCTAAAAGAGATACCAAATTAAAAAAAAAAATAAAAAAAATGTTAATACCGTTAACGCGTCCGGGCAGATGACGCAAGCGTACGGTTTAATGAATGTTGCATTCGCATTGAAAGTCTTGGTAGTTTTCGCGTATCGATCTGTCCATGTGTGCGATTCCAACTCGGAGCCGCAGGGGTTACGCAACGATTCGACATTGCATCAAGTCGACTCTGCTTCGTGGTCGCGGCTTAGCGTTCACCGCATTTATCTACGATTAGTCCGATACCACGATTGCGGGTAGATGCACCATTTTTTCCTTCGTTTCCCTTCGCAGATTATCTTATATATGTTTTGGAAAGTCGTTAGTTTGTTAGTTTGTATATATGCAATTTTCACGAATCCAGGGTTTCCCCCTGGGGGATGTCCTCCCCAGGACTGAGGAAGTGACGACATACCGGAAATACGTCACTCTGTTAGAAAACAGGGGTTTCAGGACTGAAAATGCCGCATTTCCGGTATGACGTCACTTCCGGTCGAAAAATTAGATATTCAAACCGGAAGTGACGTATTTCCGGTAAACATCCGGAAATCTAAATTCCTGATCTCTAAATTCGATAGTCCATAGCGAGGGCGCGAAGTGGCCGAGCCACAGCAAACTGCCAGTTGCCTATAAAATATCGAAGTGGGAGAAAAATAAGCAGCCGATTCGATATTCACGGTGAGAAAATATACATTGAATATAGGCTCAGCAACAACGCTTACAAAAAAATATCGCTTTCGGTTGAATCACCTATAAAACTCTCTTCCGGTTCGGTGTCGAGTAATGCCATAACAAACGCTGTCCGATACTCTTCGACGAAGTTACCATTATAATTTCTAAGGAGCGCTTAATATACTGTCTATCGAACAAATCTACAATGAAAATCTCCGTTTCGCAATAATGTTTTGTACCCTGAGTGACCTGAGTCTGGTATGCCGGGCGTGGTCGCCTTTTCTAGGATAACGTGACCGACACACGAGCACATGGTGTTTGCAAATATATTCTCCGGTGTGTTGCCCGCTCGCGGGCCTCCTAAGTGCAGTAAGTACGACCGAGCTCGATCGTTCGAAAGCATGATCTTAGATAAGCGGGTCCAGCGGTCCAGCGCATGTACAATGATCTCTCACTCTCTCTCTCTCTCTCTCTTCAGTTGTTGCTCTTATGAAATCCCAGTGCCGGAGCGCGAAATAAATATCTCTCTCGCCCTCCCCCTCTCGTACTCCGTAAATCTGTCGGTAGCTCCGCATCCACACGACACTCGGTTCACTGTGGATATCGATGATCTTGCTAAGGAGCCAGTACTACGCTTACCTGCTTCGGACGGCTGGACGGAGCCAAAGGCGCATAAAACATCCGACAATGAGAAAATTATAAAATTAAATAAAACGCATATGTGGTGTGCATTGAAAAAAAAATATATGTCCGCGATACGTATAAATATTTACGTCTCAATTGAAGCTTGCATATTTTCTGCGAATATATCAATTCAAATATATAGCAATTTATACGTCTAATATAAAGATCTGCGAAAAAAAAAGTCGGATTTAATATAATTTCGAACATACTTCTTGCGTACGTTTGATTTCCGTGATGTTGGGAACTAAAGCGTTCGCTCGTCAAGCCAAGTAATCTCGATGATTCGTCAAATTGGATTGGAGTGTACGAGAGAAAGCGGAGAAAAAAATGCAATAAGAGATAAGAAGGTTTTGTACGTCGAAGGAAAGGTCACCCGAAAGCTATTTGTCGACGATCGGGCCGAGCTGGTCCCGCCGCGTTATACATATTCATACCTTCACGTTAATAAATTACGTGTGCGAGTTACACATGTTCAGTAGGAGAGTGTGTGTTGAAGGAAAGTCACGCGACGTATGTCTTACCAAGGTTTGCGAATATCGGAACCGCGTACGTGTACCAAAATATCTCGTGGGCTTCATCGAGACGTTATTGCGTCGAGGGCGCGAGAGCTCGCCCGCGGGGTTAACACGCGGGCGTTATGCAATTGCAAACTTTAAGGTGGCAGAGCCGTGTACAGCTTGTAAGGAAGTCGTACGATGTCGAGCAATGTGTGGGTGCGAAACGGGCGCCGGAGCGTCGCTGTGTACGTGCTGGTTTGTACAACTTTAAAGAGCGAGACGATCTCCAGTCGCTACAACCGGGGTCCCTGAGCTTGAAAAAATATTTTTGTTTTACATCCGGTCGTCGATCGGAACTCACTTGGAGAATGAGCGTCTTGAGTTCCTGATCGCTGAGAAAGGTCGGTTTGTAGTGACCCTCCGTGTAAGATGTAACGGCACCGAGAATGGTCTTGAGGTGTTGGACAGCCATCCTGAGGACCGTCAGCTTGTCGAGCTTCCGCGACATGGCGTGGCACATCGGGATCATCGCCGAGAGCTCGGTGATGTAGGTGTTCATCTTATCGCGACGTCGTTTCTCAATTTCGCTGTGATTTTGTCTAAAAAATACGAATACATCGTCAACTATCGGAATTACGGGGAAGAGAGAATAGATCTGCGGGAGGGACGAGTATCGAACGAGAACGAATCCGCTTTCGAATATTCTCTGTCGAGGTCTCTCGCACCGCGGGGAGAAGAGGATTTAACGTCACCGACGTTATCCCCGCACGGCGGGAAGCCAACCTGGTGCAAACGAGTCAAGGTGTAGGTCAAGGCTACCTTGACCCACAGTAACGCGTAGCGATTCGTCTCGACAACATTAAACATCGCATGAAAAAAAAAATATATATATATATATAAATTTTTTTTTTAAATCAAAGAAACTTACTTTTTTATTTCGGAATTCGGACGATTGAACTTTGTGCCGTCGCCACCGTCGTCCGTTAGTATATCATTCTCATCGCTGTAATCCAAACAGACTGTTTTGTACGTATATATTACATTTGAAATATATTTTAGTATCTTTGAATTGCATACTTTCACCGACTGTTTGAAAAATATTGAATGCCCGAGTGCGGGTGTTCAAGTTAATTTGGCGAGAGTTATTTCGAGTCCCGAGAAACCCCCCCAAGTCCGTTTAACCCTTTGATGCTTTGACGCAAGTGCGCTGCTGCGGGACTTCGTCTCGGCTTCTCTTGATCAGAATTTGCAAGAACCTCGATTCCGACCGTCTTACACTCGAGGGACTTTGTCCCTACCGTTTCCGTTTCGTTAATTTTTTTTATATACAATCCCTCCAATGATTATCACAATCTGGTCCGTCCACTTTTGTAAGATGAAATATCAAGACTCAATATGAATCCCCGAACATTGCATCGGAGTAGTTGAACGCGGGTTTGATTCGAATGTGCCGTTAGTACAGAGTCGTCGAAGTCCCGCGAGATTACGAAGATCTTGGACTGTTGGTCAACAGCACTTTGATCCTCACCCCAATGCTTAATTCCCAATTACTCGTTCCGTTAAACACATACCGAGGGCTAAGAATCGAATGGACCGATATTAAAGTACACGACTTACGAGCCTTTTATTCTTAGCCATTTAATTACATTAAAGGGAGTGATGGACTTTGTTTTTTTTTTTGGTCCGCGAAAAAAATGTGTATAGTCTATTTTGCCCCACTCTCGCCGAGGTGTACATCAGTGTATGTTACAAGAATTATACATACTGGATATTTGCTGAATTTGATTATGTTGTGTTATCTTAAGTTGCAATTTTTGGTAAGCAATTTTTCCATATGTATGATTTGTTTATATTGTGCAATCTGTTCATTACGATGTATGTCTCTCACATGCTTATTTGGGCGATGGGTTTTCATTTAGCCCGTGTAATTGGGCTCGGCCCGTCATTAAAATAAATAAATAAATAAATACATACTGACAGGAAACTTTGCGTTTTCTCGATACCGGCGAGGTATCGTTCGAGAGCTCGGATGCGGTAGCGTGCCTCAGTGCACCGTCGACTTCCAATCGATGGACAGAACGCTGATGATGACAGTGATATCCCGATTCATGTTCGGGTATCGTACCCGAATTTATTTCCATGGGCGAGGCCGTTTCGGATGGTCGTGCGGTTGCACTCAGAGAATTGCCCTTCTCGGTCACCCCAACGTTGTTGCCGTTGGTGTTGTTATCGTTGTTGTTATTGTTGCCGCTACCGCCGTCGGTCGTGCTTCCGATGGCAGTGCTACTTCCGGTTGCCGTGACGCCGCAACTGGACGTTTGGGCGGGAGCCGAAGCTGGGGGTAAGACGTCTCCGGTTCCCGAGCTTTCACCCATGTTTCCAAAGTGTATCGTGATGCACGAGTTACTGAAAATATTACAAACATGAACTAAAAAAAAAAATATATATATATAGAAATCAATCAAACCTTTTTTCACAACAGCCGCCGTATAATATATCTTCGGTAAGAGAGTAACGATTCGTCAACGCAAAAAAAAAAAACATTTGTGTTACTCAGTGGGAAAATGGCGACTTTGCGCACGGTTCGCGTGCGTAAAACCCCAATTTTCACACCGAGTGAAATAAAGTTTTTTTTACGATACTCGTGCGAAAAACGCTTTCTTAACTCGTGTGATTGCAACACTCGCCTCCGACTCGTGCTGCAAACTCACACTCGCCAGAAAAAGTTTTTTCGCACTAGTATAGTAATGTACTTTTGATTGATTTTAGTATTTTTTTTCACAGCGTCGTCGACACTTGCGATAACATTTATCGGATAATATTTTCCAAAAACATGTATTCCAGACTACTCGCGAGTGTGTCGAGTCTAACGAGAATCGGACTGGTACTACTTCGTCTTGATGCGCTGATTATTTCGTAATTTTTTTTGTTTGTAATTCATATATCGAATCAAGGTCGTCAACTAGATTCCAAGCGTGCCACGAGCGCAACAAGTTCCGCATAAAGTGACGCAACGATTGAGCCGTCGATACCGTTTATTAATGCGAAAGGCGGCAAATATACGTACATCAAGAGAGAGAGAGAGCGAGAGAGAGTGAGTGAGAGTGAGAGTGGGGAAGGAGGGAGATAGTACGACGAACAAATTCATTACTTACGCGGTAACTTCGATCTGCGTGTATACGTTTCCGTACAAATATTTCGACGGGTATAACCGGGCTTCATAACATTTACACGTAACAAGTGGTTGTTAATAAAATGATAATAAAATTTACGAAACTCCTTCTGCATCGTACGCGCAACAACGGACAATAACATTAAGTCAATAAAGCAGACTCGGAGAATAGCTCACTCTTGGCTGGCCGATGACAAGTTGTAGTAAGTGCGTTGCTGCTGAGTTCCGGTGTTTTGCTGATTGTGATTGGCCGGATAGAGATGGGCGCTCGTGTTCGAGGTCGACACGCTCTGCTCTTGGGAGTGGTGAGGTTGATGAACGTGCGTACCGAGTTCCTCCAACGATATGAACTCCTGCGGCTCTTGACTAGCGTCGAAGAGCTGCTCGTAGCTCCGAGTCATTTCCTCCGCGACCATCTCGCGATTGTTGTCCGTTCGGGAACGCAGAAACTCCTCCAACTCGGTTATTTCCTCCTGGCCATGTTGTTGTTGTTGTTCCTCGCGGCGTTGACCTTCCTGACGATGTGGCAGCTGTTGCTGCCGTTGCTGCTGTGGCTGCGGTTGATCAGCGTCGTCGTCGCGCTCGTACCTCGGCGAGTTCTTCGCGTTAACATTTTGCTGGCTGTGGCTGTGACAACTAACCCTGCCAGAACTTGCGCGGGACTCCGCTTGGTCAACGATCATCGCGTCCTCGAAGACACGACCACCGTTGCGGACCAGCGGTGAGCGTCCGCTCTCGTCCGCGAGGGCGCGAATACTCAGCGCCGTTTTAACGACTTGTATTAAAAATCAACGGGGCGAATGTAAATTACGAAACAACCGCAGGAGAATATCCGATTTTTTGTCCCGACCGTTCGAAGACGAACGGCGCTCTCGGCCCGGAATCTGCACAACTCGGCGGGTCTCCGATCAACGAATGCCAATAAGAAACAGAGACGTTAATCGGCAAGCTCGGGACTCGCGCGGTGCCCGATGTAGGTGGGATTAATCGAGAGAGTCCCAAGCTCGACGTGACTCGCTCGGACAATCGTTGACATGCTTTCTCTCGAACAGTTATCAATTCATTACCGAATATCGTATTATTTTTTCTGCATTGCAGGAACGATTGTTCGATTTTTAACCAGTTTTTCACCGTCGAGCGAATTTGGGCATGTATCGTGCGAATTCCCGTCGATGCGGAGAGCCGTAGCGTCGCATCCTAGAGAACGTGGTCAGGCTCCTCGCCTTCCGGCGTCTTCTCGGCAAGCGACGGCGATGGTGGCGCCCCCGTTTGGCTTTCGCGTCCCTGTGGCGCCGTCGCGCCACCTGAACGATTCTAGGACTCTTCAGTCGGGCTATGTAGATCGGCACGCGTCTCAGTATGCTCAGTACGGATAACAACAGAAAAACCCATCGGTTCGTCCAGTGTCTCGTTGTTCCCGAGGGATTCGCGTTCGAAATCGTCGATGTCGATAACGGCCGCGAAGACAAGTTCCAGCTTCGGTTATCCTCCTTGACTCTCGGCAGCGATTTGCACGTCAGTCCGCCGCCGCTTATGATGCAACGGGGATAGTGTCTTACCGCACCACTCGGCCGCTTCCGATTTACCCGAGGATATCTGTGTCTCCTGTCGTGATGGCGATGATGTCTTGTCACACCGGACCGACGCTTTCTCGGCAAACCCACGGAACGTCCCTCGCGCAGCGTTATCACAATCGTCTGCGTATAATCGAGTTTCCACTTGTCCAACGCAGTCCCAGAATTCTTCCTCGTTCCGATCGACTCGACTTTCGCCTGGACGATGTCCCTTCTGGATCCGCCAACTCCTCTTTCCCAAGCCCCTACACGTCCTCCTCCTCCTCTTGATTCTCTCCGATGGAACGCCGATTCGGTATACGCGACCGATGAAACCAGGAGGAAGAGGAGAATTTCGCGACGAAACAGCAACACATAACGATCCGTCTCGCTCGAGGTTTTATACTCTTTTCTTCTCCTCCTTCCTCTCACTATTCGAACGGACCCGTAGCAGAGGTTTTATACTCACGCCGATTTGTTTGTAAATTCAATCCGACTAACCGTCACTCGCCTCAACGACGTCACAGAGGAAAACACTACGAACTCGATACGTGAGGTTTTGTTCGGTTCTTCCTTTTTTTACACACACAAGCGTGGTGTCCGTCGGTCGCGTGCTCCGCACGGGTTTGTTCCCGCGCGAAAATCTTCGGTCGACTAGTTTATCGCTATCCGCGCGAGCAGATCATTTCGCTCGGTGGTTCTTTTTTTTTTTGTTTTTCTCCACGCTTGTCTCTCCGGCTAAAAACCACGTGGTCGCTCGCTGCCGCTGCGCAGGTGGGAGTGACTAAAACCGCCCTGTGCACCGACGCTTATACGGAGGAAACGGACCGAGGGCGGGTGCCACCCTCCAGGATTTGCGGCTACCACCCCGGGGGGGTTGATCACTGCCCAATCCCCAACAAGCCACCGCCGCCGCTCTACCTGCCCGTTGTCGTCATCGTCGTCCCTCTCGCCGGTCTCCCTCGTCGCTATATCCGTTTCGCCTCCTCTTGTTCTCTTCGCGTCAATCATTTCTTGTTTCTCCAGTAATATGACTATTCCTGTTATTCGAGTATAATTTTCGTAAAATAAAAAAAAACCGTTAAAGTATCCAGGAGGGTGGGGAGGAGAAGAACTGACGGGCTCGATATCGGTAATTCTTAGGATTGCATCTAAGAAGCATTATAATAATAACGTTAGTCGGCCGACTGGAGAACCTCGACCCGAAGAGGTCGCTACGTTGCGTAGATTATTCCGTCGAGCTGCTACGTCCTCCCTCCGGCTCCTCTCTCTCTCTCTCTCCCTCCATGTCCCTCCGGCTATCTTCGACTCGCGAACGCGTCACCCGTACCCTCGCACGCTCCCGGTCAATCGTGTCGACCAGCGGTTGTTAAACTCCGGTGGGATTCTCGCGGTCGACGATATCGCGAGCCCCAATGCGTTCACCTTTAAAAAGTTGGTGTGTTCTCTCCGACACGGGGAGCCGAGGCAGCAACGGCCGCGGCTCTCTCTCTCTTTCTCTCTCAGGAGAGAGAGTTATTCGCGCTTGATAAAGACGAAGCCAACAAAGTACTCTCACTCTCTCACCCTCGGGTGTCGACACCGACTCGGCGAGCAAGTGATACGTTCTTTATACGTAATATATAAAATACATACGGTGATGATATAGCATCGTGCAGCCAACGAGCGGAGAGAAAGTAGAAAATCTCATGTGGCAGACTGGCGGTCCAAAATAAGAAAGCGAGCCTGGATAGCGGTGGAGGAGTCCTCCCGGGTCCTCGGCGGTCTCGAGTCCTTCGGCAAACAAAGAGTGGTACACATGTATATTGCGATCGACGATATTTCACGAGGAATTCACGTATATGAATGTACGAGAGTCGAAACAACTTCTATCGTAGCGTTCGATTTAATACGACAAAAAAAAAAAAAATGCCATCAAGCGAATTTGCAAATTGCTTTCTTTTTTGTTTCTTTTTGGTTCCCTGGCGAAAGATGAGGCTGAGGGCAATTTACTGATTCTTAAAAAAAAAAAAATTTGTTATGAAAATTCAAAGCAATTCAGACCGTCATGAAATCGAAATGTATCTCGAGTCCAACCCTGCAACACGAGGGACGCCTTTGAACAATGTCGTCTGGAACAACGAGGATTACGAATGATCCGGACGAGCCGATTAATTAGCGTTGATCAACGTTCGGAATTCAATTTTCGAATGGGGCGGGGGGGGGGGGGGCGGGTTGAAGCGATATTGCATATGCACCAGGCACAGATGGATCGGTTGACGTTTGCTCCGTTGCAATGATAATGATCATCCGTGGAGAGTGGGAGGGTGTCGGCCAAGCGTTGAGATCGAGCCTGCACCCGGAGCGTTTGAAGTCACTGCGAGCCACCCTCGCCCGATCGCTATTCGTTAGTGTCAATTTTTTTTTATTTCTTTTTTTCTCTCTCTACGGTCAAGGATAATCGCCAATCAATCCCGCGGCTTATTCTTGGGAACGCGCGGCCCGAATGCGGATTAATTAGTTTCGTCTGTCCTCCAGTTTCTGACGATCAGCTGTTGAACTGTAAACAGCAAAAATGTCGGGTGGCTGTATAGGCACGAGAGCTCGGTGGTCCGGGAGCGAAAATATGGGAGTAACTAATTACCGTAACTGAACGAGGACTCTAGTGCGAGCACCACACAGAGCCGGTATTGGCACGGCGTCGGCCAGCGTTCGCCCAACGTCGGTCAGCACCGATTCTACGTGTATTCCCACCAGGCTAAGTTCAAGGGTTCAAGATCCATCTGGCATTGGCCACTGCGGGTATCGTCTTACTTCGATTACTGCACCGTTGGAAATCTGAGACTCTCTTGACTGTCCTCGAGTTTCCCCTATTCTCGCCACTCCTGGATTTTTTCCTCGGGGCGCTCTCTACAGCGCTCCCTGATTATATCCAAAGGACACGTTGATTGGTAAGTCGAGACTGGTCAACGCTGCCCGCAGTCACGAAAGAAAAAAAAAGAAACAACGATGCCGGGCAATGATGCTGGTGAAAGGAAAATTGAGAATATGTATTTATTGGCGGGGGAAGGGGGAGGGGATTTGAAATGCAAAGAGATTTGCCAATAAAATTGAAATAATCGTGAATAAAATTGAATGAAGAAAGAAACAGGAATAAAAAAATTTCACGATCGTACTACATAATATTTTTTTTTACCGGCTTTCCAGCGACAGCCAGACCGTGAGCGAATGCGACGGGATATTGGTAACGATTAAACATCCTGTCGACGCTCCCAACCTGTCCCGCTGCCGTCAATCTCCGAGTCCTTTTTAATTGGCCTCTAATTTATTGTTCAAACGCCCGGGATTGCTCGTTGAGTTGTGCTTAAATATAAGACGGAGCGTCGAGACCGTTCCGCTCGAACGATTCACCTGCCGAGACGAGAGTTGTCGATAAATAACGACGAAAAAAATGCATCAAGTTGATAATAATCGGCGTGTAGCCGATGAAAATCTTCCTGTGTGGATGATGCATACCCCCCCCCCCCCCCCCCCACACACACCTCCCCTCCCCCTCCGCAGGATAACGCTTATTTATTATTTCCATTATAGAAACGGCAGACAGGGAGAGTAGATTAATAAGTCTACCGAACTGTTGGGTTGCGCAATCTTCCGATGAGCCAGTCTATAGATTAATTTGACCGAAGATATATTATATAAACGACGAGTATAGGAGCCTGCACTTGACAGATCTCGTCTTGCCAACGACAAGCGTTACTCTGCCGTCCCCTCCTGTACACCCCGTCTCTTTCTCTTTTACCTCGGCTAATCGTAATTTGATGAATCGTCTATTAACGGTACCATTGTTTTTGTCAAGGAGAAACACAACAATGTTGACTGACGCGCGGCGAACAATTGCTCGTTCGAAAGACGCAAACGGGTAATTCTTCGCAAGCGCGATGAATGTTGGGTCTCTTTTCGTTATCCGATTGTCGTCGGATTGTAAACAATCCAGGAATTCTTCGTTCCCGGAATTGTGCTAGGAACTCGGTGTTACGCCATAGTCGTTGCTCATTACTGATAAGCTCGAACGAGCGAGATTCACCTGTTGTACTTTGAACGGGGACGATTGAGTAACCTCAAATAATTTCCTCGCAGTCCGGCCGGATTGCGCGACCTAAGTCGTAATGAAATTTTGATTCAGTCTCATACAATTATTCGTTCGTCGTACTGGGTTTCATTCCGGAGAAAATGAATTATCCGTCCGTGAATATACTTTGATAACCTAGCGAGCATCGCCGCACTACTAACTAAACTAAACAGCCGGTAGTTGGTACGGTAGAGTCTATGAATGCGAGAAGTTCGGTCCTAAAAGGCGACCGGCCAGCCCCCTTCCTCCTCTACACTCTATTCAATGTGTCTCTCACGCGTATACGCTGTTCTACTGTATGGAATTTGCATTTCCAAACACTGCGACCTTTTCAACCACCTCTCGTGCATTCTCCCGCAATCTTGGGCTTTCGCTCTCACCACGCCGGACTCGGCCACGGGCCTCTCGATGCTCGCTTCTCTACATATCATAATCAACGAGTATTCCTCGCCGTACGACAGTGTGTATGGAATATCGGTAATACAGCGAACCCCCGAGAGAGCCTGAACACCTTTCGAGTTCTATACAGACATTTAATTACAACATCGTATGCAAGGTGGACGTGTTTACAGAAAATTGTGCTTACAAAAACAATTTGTCCATTAAGATAATATTAAATGCCAATAAAAATTGTAATACAATTTTTTTAAGTGTAGCGAAACGTTCGCGCTCAGAGGAAATAGGACCCCACTTTAGAATTGATAGACGTAGTGGCATTCTATTATTCTCTTCTGAAGGAGGGTGTTTCACATTATCTCAAAGCTTCTTTTCCAAACGTCTAATTTCTATAATATTTCGGTGCACCGGTATGTGCGGCGTTCCAGGATTAATAAATGTCTTTGTAGGAGTTTCGAGGAAGCGAATGACTCTCTGCCAAGGCCGCACTCATGGAACCCCTCTCCATCGAACGGCCGCAACAGTAAGATGAACCTACCGTGTCAGAGGAGATAATCGAAAATAAAAGTATCGTTCATGAAGTCAGTCACGAGATAACGCCGACAAGAACGAATACATGTATAATCTTTAAATAACCGGGTGTTTAAATCAACGTAACTACGCTTCAATCGCATGTTACGTGATAAATTATGACGCTTCGGTTGTGGATAATCGCCGCTCGCATAATCCTGTCTGCAGCTCCTTGTCACACACAGTAGATGTTCGTCGAATGGGAATTTGTAACGAGTTGAAAAAAAGAAACAAATCCTCGACAGTGGCGCTCCATGCGGCTGAACGGAGAGTGGGGCGAAGGAGAGAGAGGACGATGCGAACTGCAAATTACATTTCGTCGTGAGAAAATCGCCTCGCGTCGAGAATCGTGTGCAACGCTTTATCGTTGTGAGGTAACCCGCTTTGCGTCGGACGTTATACGCTCCGCGGGAGCACACGCGTCTCCGGAGAAATTGCATAACCGGGATAGAGCTTGTGTGTTGTGGCTATTTAGCTCGAACCGTACAGTATATTATCCGCACTGATACACTACCATTCTACTAACCCGGCGCTCTCGAGCGACTCGCCTTGTTTATATATCTCTCTCATTCTTCCTTTCTCCGGCCTCATGCATGCCTCGCGATTCCCCTTCTGATCCTTTCGCCCAGTGCACTTTCTGTTCGAGCACCTCTCGAGAGCGAGGATCGTTTATTGGAACGCTCGATGTACTACCGGCTACTCGACCGAAGTTTAACCGTTCAAGTCAGAGACGGAAAAAGCAAAAAGTAAATAAAGGATATTGTCAGTACAGGGAGATATACAGGGCTAGTACGGAGCGAAAGGCGCCGTCCCGTGACTGTTTTAAACTCGCTACACGATATACATGTGGCGGAAACTGTATGCCACAGAGTGCGAGCGTTGGCGGACTTTATCGGACGATGTACACATTCCAATATATACGGCGCGCGCGTCGTCTCGGCAGAATAATAACGAATTATCCGTTGCGTATTATACTCGAGGTTGGTGGGCTGTTTTGATGATCAAACGGCTTGTATTCTCTATCTGTTCACGTGTATTCATCTGTGGGAGGAATGTTTCCATCTCAAAAGCTTGGAAAACCTAGCACATGTGCACATCAACGCTGTTAGGAGAAAGTCCGGGAGACTATAGACGTTATCAGTCGGCATACCGGAAATCGTATATACTTTACGATACTTATGAGGCCAATTCATCTATCATTTTTAAAGTGAGAATAATAGTCCACTCAAAATGAATGATAAATATGTTAAAACGCTTACCAAAATGATTCTGTTTCAATTAACGGTAGCTATGCAACTGCTGTTTCAACGTTACGAATTCGGCACGAACTCCACGAGCGTCCAAATAACCCGTAGTACAATGAAAATAAAAAATTATGCGTTAACTCACCATCGGAGAGGTGAGACGAATTTTTCCGGCTCTTTCCACTGGCTCGTCACTCGGTTTTATTTCCGCGATAGATTACACACGCTCTCAACCGACGACTCAGCTTCGATAGGAAAAGTTGTGAACGCGCGCGTTTTGTGCCGATTGCCGGCTCGGAGGGTGGAAAAGCTTGGACGATCGAGATGGCAGCACTGTTCCGGAAGAAACGTTTCACTTAAATCGGCCTTGCAATTTTTACGAACGCCGAAGTCGTCCGTCGCGAAAAGTCGATCGACGTGTTTTTCATTGTGTATACTGAACGCGTGACGATGAATACCTGCTATGCCATATTACTGCTATTATAGTTGTACATTCCCGTCGCGATCTGCGACAAAAGGATCGCCGCCCTGAGCGATTCTTCGGCACAAACGGCGGACACACGACTGGAGCATACATCGTAGCAGATGATGGACAATGTCATGATAAGGACGTATTTATTAAACATATAATAAGTCATAAAGAATAGTGGACACGCGTCGACGATAAGCCTGTCTAAGCCTGGAGCACGGGTCTCTCGTGTTTTCCTTCGAGACAATCGTTTACCGCAGCATATCCGGTTCCACCCTATTGAAAATTAAAATTTATGAAGATCAGAAATCCGCTCAGAATTAGTGCCAATGGAATCTCCGCGAAAAGATCTCTTACCCTTTCGAGTAGGATTATATCGCTTTCGGATATTTTTGAGTTATCCAAAGGATTGATCCAGTCTTTTTTTAATATCTTCTCGACGCATTCTACGGTTACGACGTCTCCCCTGCAAAAATGGGCGAAATAATTTATTCAATTGAGTGTCGAACAGATCCTTCTTTGAAGTTACGACGGATACATTTTTACGGGCACGAAACTTACGTAGTTTTTATGACCGCGCACGGTACGCTGTTGCTGAGCACGTCGTGCGTGATTGGACACATGTATCGCGCCTGCTTCAGT
The DNA here is from genome assembly GCA_917499995.1 of Ichneumon xanthorius. Classification (NCBI taxonomy): domain Eukaryota; kingdom Metazoa; phylum Arthropoda; class Insecta; order Hymenoptera; family Ichneumonidae; genus Ichneumon; species Ichneumon xanthorius. The sequence continues at coordinate 4,126,543 of OU824202.1, read as the reverse complement.
ATCAAAGATTGTTTGTCGTCCGGATCTTTGACCTCCGTGAATTTTACGGGTATGAGATCTTTGAGTTTCAGGGGCTTCCCGCTGATCGGACAGTAGATAGTTTTGTCGGGTTTATTGAGCGCGGCCGGCTTTGCCTGAGGGGTCTTCGCGGGAATCCAAAAACTGGGAAGGCTCTTGTCGCGTCCATTGCTCATGTTGGATACGGATGGTTTGCTGCTAGATGGATCTTCCTCTTTTTTGTCAGAGCGCAGCGACACAATATTTCTCTCACCCTTCAGAAAATTTTGCAGTTTGAGAAGCTCCTCGTTTGCAGTTTTTTCCTGTGACTCTTCCTGTTGACATCAACAAACATTGTTTAATAGTAAATTGTAATAAGAGCGTACTGTGTACAAAGTGTACATTATGTACACTCCGATACAGTAAAGTGCCAACAAGGGCACACAAAAAAAAATACTCGACTACCCACCTCATCTTTTTGCTTCTGTTTTTCGTACTCCTTCAATTGCCTCGCATATTCCCTCTTTTTTGTTAATATGTACTCCAGAATTGCCTCCTTATCGAAGAGATATCCGTCTCGGCTGAAATGAGGTTAAGTTGTTTGAATCAATGCGATCGATGTGCACTTCTCCCGCGCCTCGATTAACAACGAAAAGTTTCAAACTATTTACGTTATTACGGGATTCCTACAGGGTTGCAGGGTGAGACAACAACAATCGAAGTCCTTAACGGAGTCCTTGCCGACTCTGTGACTGTTCGTCCCGTAACCGGAAGCCGCGGCGTCCTTCTTTTTCTCGTGATAGGTGTATACAGCCCCGGCAGTACAATTTCTCGCATGTCGCGTCATTTTTTGTCTTTATTTATAGTTTTTCTCACCGCTTTAAAATGTTACAAAGTTGAAAATATGTCGGAGTACGTCGCGACAAAGTTGTACTTGTTATTGATGGTTAATGGCGGGGCGGCGGGCGAGGGCAACTGTGGCGCCACCTGGACGGAAAACGTTAAAGTTCTGCTATCATCAATCTATACTGCGATCGCTGTACTGCACTCCGTTGGCAAAAAAGTTATTTAATATTTGTCCGCGCGATTATAACATTAATACCTACCAGCCCAGTCGTTTTGTTCTTCAACTGGATTCTGAGCTGGAGCTCTCTTTCTTGCGTTTCTTGCTTTTCTTACTCTTAGACTTTTTCTTTCTCTTGAGACGTTTGCTTTTGGCTTTTTTACCCTCCTTGTACTCGCTGGAACAGCTCTCCGTCTCAGAATCACTGCTATCGCTGCTGTCACTGCTGCTCTCGCTTTTTTTCCTTCTTCGCCTGTCAGACTTGTCTCGTTTCTTCTTTGACTTCTTCTTTTTCTTATCGCTCTTGTGCTTCTTGGCTTCCTTCAACTTGCTTTCAAGTTCCTTCTCTCTGAGTTCTGTCAATGGTGTGACATAATTTTCGTCGCTGTCCGAGCTCGTGCTGCTCACGTCCAACACGATCTCCTTGTTCGGGTCAACTTTTATGAAGTTTCTGCACTGATAGGTTAGATGTCCGGCGTAGCCGCATTTCTTGCAGGCTGGCCTAGCTTGCTCCTTGCTCTGCGGTATTAGTCGTGAGAGAAATTCTGGATCCATACTTTTTTTTAATAAGGCGACGAGTGATTTGCATGACACAGGTACATCATACCTTGGTACGGATATTAATCGAGGACACGGTTGCAATTCGTAAGTCTCGCTGCGCCGATCTTGAGAAGCGACGATGACTGCTAGTCAGAGACGAGTGTCGTAAATCCTAGATATTCTAGAACACGAGCAACATTAATCGCTCGAGATAAATTATTAATCTTCGCGACGCACTCGAGGGTTCAACGAGTTCTTGGACATAAATATGTATATGCAACTGCGATAATTATACTCAATTATTGGGATATACACTGTACACGAGACGGAACGAGAAGTTGACGCTCATAACCTAATAATTTTACCCGCGGAGCAGCTTGGGGCTCGGGCGCCATCTGAACGTCGAAGTACGAGATTGCAACACGCGCATAATTTATACTCGGTCGGTAGAATAGAAGCCGATCAAGAAACTATTCTATATTTTATAATCATTATGCATTTAATCTAATTACTCCGATAACACGTGCAAATTTGATCGTCCTATACTATATTTACCATATACATCTACTTATATACGTAACCATGGTTAAATAGATCATCCAAGGGACTTTCAGGTTTCGAACTTAAAGTTTCTGTAAAATCAAAGGCTTTTATTACAACTTTATAAAATCTACACTGACACGTGTCACAATAAAATATATATATCGTATATATTTTTAAATATATATTAAATACTGTATATACTGTATTGACGTTCAAAACGAGACATTACGAAAAATACATCGATGCGAGATAGGTCGCAATACAGTAAAAAATAAATCCATTTATAATTTTTGTTGTTGTTTTTTGTTAAACGTACACACTCCCTCCCGCTCCTTTCCTCTCTACCATAAACAATAATTTACACTAAACTGTCCGCACTCTAGTCGGCTACTGATCTTACCAATGTATGCATCTACTACTGCTACTACAACACTCCTAAACGACAGTATATCTCCTAAGATCCGTCAATCGTTTTTAATCAGGTGATTGAGTTATTTGGTATATTACGGACACATAACACGGACAGTGATACTCTTCCACGTATTATTATTAGTATTTGGAGTTTATTCATTTTAGGATTGTATTTGTTTTTTTTTTCTTTCTTTCGTACCACGACACCGAAAACGATAGACAGACAAGGCTCTTATTCGATCAAAACGCGCGATTTTTTTTTTCTTCAATTTCCCTTATTACTTTACACATTTTTTAAATACGTCCGAATATTATTGTGAATTTGTGGTCCTCGAAGTTGTGCAAGTACCTAGTCGCCTCTTTCAAACGGTTTTGGTGTTGCATTATATATTTTAATTTCTATACAGCATCTTGGAATACGAATAATAGATGAAAAAAAAATTATGGGAAAAAACTTTAAGCATCGATTTCAATGTAACCCATCCACACTCACTTCGCGTGTCGCGAATTTTTAAATGAACTTTCATTGGAATAATTATACACTTATTTGAAGGATCCGTGTTAATGTATTGTGCGTAATTTTTTAGTGATCGGAGCATTGATATTTCACGGGAAAGACCTTTATGACACGAGAAATACTTAGGACGAGTGTACGCGACGACTATGAGCCGCGCGTGGGCTTTTTTTAATTATTATTTTTTTGTATCGAGAACGCCCTTTGCGCTGGTGATGGAGCGCTGGGGATGTAAACTATCGTCGAGCTACGAACGGCCCTAATGTTCGTTATTATGCAGACAAATTCTTTCTACAGTGGCGTGCATCGGGAACGTTTTGCTATACTTGTATGGGAATGTTACCTGGAAATGCATATTTCATTAATTGAATCCAGTAAAAAAAAGTGAACTTCTTAAATCAGCAACTACACAAGATCTGTAACTACAATGCTCTACTTGCCTATGTGACTATTGAGACACTAATTAGCTTAGAATGTATATCGATAGATACGATAAAGATGGTGATGGCATTTTTCGTTCTGCATATTTAGAATCATGCCACTTGTCTTCGGGCTTGGTCACGCGACTTTTTTTTTGTATTATTGACCATGAGTAGTACAGACCCGGTATACCATCGACAACTGCTAGTATTTGGGAAGAGTTCATACTTGCATGACCACCAATGTAATTCAACACAGCGAAGTTGAATCAATTAATTTTCACTCTTGCAAGAAAACACGGGAATAGATATGCTTGAAAGCCCTATGATATGTACAATAGAGATTCGCGCATCTTTGTTTTACACTAAAAAAATTGCACGCGTACCGGCTCATGCGGGGGGGGAGTGAGTATTGTTTCGTGGAGAGATTGTTTGATTATTTCGAAGGGTAAATCGCGTTTCGTTCGAAAAATTTTGATGCACAGCTATCATACTTCTGTCGATCGCGATCTCTCCAAGTATTATTAACGTCCCGCGACACGACGTATGCACAGATAGTAAATGGTCAATATGTGAAATCCAGTAGGTCTTGCTTAAGGCCAATTCGTTAAGTCGTTCAACGTGCTTCACGGCGAATCAGCCGAGATAAACAGCCTTAAATGAACGAGGCCTTTAAACGACATACAGCTGAGACTGGCTCAATTAGGCTTGCTCGGTCGAGTCTCAAACTTTCTGGTCCCATATCTCAATTATTATTTTTTGTTTTTTTTTGCGTCGTTCCGTTATGAACGGTGTATATCCCGTTACTATAAATTCTCGGTCGGGCCCTTATTAGAAATTTTTTGCACTCGCTATAACGATCTTTTTTTTCCTAACGGACCTTCTGTTTCGTTTAGCAACGAAAATCGAGAAACTATTATTTTCACTCGATACAATTACACGTGTACTACGAAAGTATATCAGTCTGGGGTTAAATTTCCCTTGCAGTTTTGCAAGAACAAAAACGGCATCATCGATTATTTCCGAATACTACAAAAGAGTCGCGTCAAAAACACGTCGTATAATGTCATCCGAGTTTGAAAAAAAAATATATATCAGTCAGACGATCATCGCGTGGATGTGGAAAAAACCGTTGTAAAAAATAATTCGGTTTACACAATTATGACGAAAAAACTATTCGACAGTCATACTTAGAGTGTGATCACAGCTTGACAGAAGGCATGTAATATACATGTTATTATATATATATATATTTATATATATATATATATATATATATAGTTAGCACACATAGTATTTACGATACGCACTTTTTTAGTTTTTCTTTTTCTCGATAACATTATCGATTTCTTGTCATTTGGTTGTTCATTTACGTTATTTACAGTCAATATACAGGCGTTGATGATCGATCGACCTTGTAAGAATCTTTCCTCGAGCGATCCGTGAACGTTTCCGTATGAGATGAAAATCTCCTCGACTGTTCGCCGTATCGAAGCGACTAGTCGTTCGTTCGAACGCACAATCTCTCTCTCTCTCTCTCCCCCTCTTTCTACTTTCGTATTTTTCACCCCTGGTACCTTCACTGACGTTATTTAAAAAAATCTACCGACCTATCGAGAGGTGCAACGAACATTATTAACGTAAATTATTTCTTTAACAGCGTACCCCGAGCGAGTGTGAATTTTCATTTTCGTATTACATAATTCCCCCTTGCGAACGAAAGGAAGGGGTGGGGCATAGACGGGGAGCGAACGGGGAAGTTAATAAGATATTCAGCGGCAATGGACGGAGTAAGCACGTTCGTTAGTCGTGTCATTGGAGATAGCGAATGCCGTGGGTAAGGACGAGGAGGAGGTTGGTTTTGTAAGGACGGTTTTCTAGTTCAATGTCCAGTTTCTATCGACGAAACAGAGCGGGTAAATGAGAGCGAGAGTGTACGTGCCAGCTCGACGGGAACGAGTGACAAAAAGAGGCGAGAACGCCGGAGGCTGGACGGTCCAAGGGAAATAGTCTAGAGCTCGTAGCCCTCCCGACCGTTGACCCTCGCGACTGTCGGCCTGCACGAGGCGGGACTCGCGTACGAGTGAATAATGTGGACCCTGAGTTTAACGTCCCCGGAAGACCTGCCACCGTCGCCCCTCTGTCGCCGCGAGAAGCTCACCGTAGTCTTGCAGCAGCAGTAGTGAAATAGCTTTACGTAGGCGTTTCTGAAGTGGCGATCGGCGACGCAGTATAGTAGATTGTTGAAGCAAGACTTACACAGGGCGAACCAGGCGAGATTGTAGATGATCCTGGCGCTGACCGGCCTTACGGCGCTGACGCAAATCGCGCCGCCGAACGGCAGCCAGAAGACGGCGAACAGAACGCAGCTGCACATGTTCGTTTTCGTCAGAGAGTAGTCCCAGGAGAAGGCTATCGGCGGCTTGAACGAACCCCTGATGGCGCGACGGACGCGTATCACGAGCCTCAGGTAAAGGAGGATCGTAACGAGTGCCGGCAGTCCTACGAGGATACAAGCACCGATTACCTGCTGTATCGCGATACTGTTGAAACGTCGGCCACAGAAGTCCGGACCCTGGTCGAGGGAGGATTGGAGCCCGACTGCGGTGGCGGCTATCGCCCATACGACCAGCGTCGTACCCGTCACGCGGCTCGGTGTTAGAGCTGCGTAACTGGAATAATAATTATTCGGGTCAGCTGGTCAACTTCAGGTGCCGGAGAACCGACGGCTATCGAGAGGCTGAGTTAAGGGGGGTCCTGCTTTACAAGGCCTAAAAAAAGCGTTTTTCAGGAATTTTTTTAGGAGGGAAAAAGAACAAGTGAGCCCAGTGAATTTAGAGATATGTGTTAATGTATATTTGAACTGTACGAAAAAATTTGTTTTAACACAAAACAAAAAAATACTACATAATTGGCCCCCGCACAGTTTCCTGGTTATTATTTTTTAAATTGGTGGGAGTGATAACAAAAAAACTAAACGACCTATCGACTCAAACCGAAGCTCATTTTTTCAGTACTAAACTCTCTTCTACGTGTACCTAAAACATTGTTAAAAAGTATTTTTAAATCATTTTTATAGCACGTTAAAGTTTTTTTTTGTGTTTTTTCTTTCTCAAAAACCCATTTCCTCAAACCTGAATAAAATTATTATTTTTCGATTTTTTTTTGCTTTTCATTTTTGCGAGGTTCACATAGAATAAAAATATGTAACAATTGAAAATATATTTGATTTTTTTATTTCAGTCAAGAATTCCGAGCTGCATCTTTCCCGCCAATTGAAAACTACAGTGCAGTAAATCGGCCAATAACTATGTAGTCATTTTTTGTTTTGTATTAACATTTTTTTTTCGTACTGTTCAAATATACATTAAAAAATACCTCTAAATTCAATGGACTCATTTGTTTTTTCCCTTCCTTAAAAATTCCTGAAAAAATGCTTTTTTCGGCCGTGTAGGACCCCCCTTAAGATAACTCACCTCTCCGCGGGCATGCAGAGTCTCGCGTAGTTCTCCACGGCTATCGTCGCCAGAGTCAGAACGGTAACGAGGAAGCAGAGCGCCTCGAGAGTCCACTCGAATCTGCAGATACTGAGAGACTCCTCGTGACCAGCGAGAATGACGATAGCCGATGCCGGTATAACCAGACCGGTGACCAGTAGATCGGCCAGAGCCACGTTCACCAGAAACGCATTGCCTTGAGACAACGAAAACAAAAAGGCTTTTATTCACATGTACTTTTTTTCTCGAAAAATCTTACGAAAAAGCCTCTCACCTCTCTTCTTCAGGTGATCCTCGACCATTACCGCGGATATCATGAAAACATTGCCGACGCTCCCGATGACCGCGAGGGACGCCAGGAGGAGAAGACGCGCGACTCTCGACCAATCCGAGGAGAGGGTCACCGGCGAGACATCTAAATCATCGTCGAAAGCCTTCCTCGTCCGGTCTACGGCAACGTCCGCTCCTATCTCCAGTATACCGGCGAGAGTGCTCGCAAGGACGATCCCTCGGCTCGTCGATGCTGCTGTCGTCGACGTCGTTGTCACGTTCATTCTTAAGCTCGTTCCGCTCTGCTTGACGTAACAAACAAAAAAACTATATTTATGAGGATTAAAAAAAAAATTATTTGCCACTACATTAATTCATCTTGTAGACTAAAAAGAAGGTCATTTTTAATTAACCATAAAAATTGGGGCGACGCCGCGGACTTGTTGCTCTCGTTCGTGTACAAAGTGCGAGCCATAGCGGAGCGAGCGGCACGCACGGGAGTATCGATCCAAACTCCCGTCTACCCGTCGTTTTATCGCTGTGGCAATCCTGACGTTCTGCGAAGGAAGGAAGAAGGAAAGGAACATGATGTTTCGATCGTACGTGATTCCTGGCGGTGAATTACCCAGCGAAACCGTTTAAGAGAAATGATTTTGCGAAAATTCATTTCGACGAAATCGTTGGCGGGAGTTATCGACGTTTCCACCGGTCGGTCGTAGTTGCTATTATCGAGGACATGTAACGTCGCGCGTCAATGACACTCCCTCAACTCGACGTCCATCATCCGGCTGTATTATTATTATGATTGTTATTATTACAATTATGCAATCGCGTTTATTCGCAGCGTTTCTCGTTCATTGGGACAAGCTTATACCAGGATATACCAGGATATCTTTTTAAAAAAGTAACATTAATGGGATCCTTCGCGAGTGGCCGTGTAGCTCAGCAAAGTTCGGCACAGCCTGCCGACATGGCCGAGTCAGCCGGTCGATCGATCGTCCAATCGCTCCTTGGTACTTGATTTTTAATTGCGACCTCATTGCGAGTGTAATATGCGGTGCAATTATTTGCAGCGCACATAAATACACATAGCAGAGTGTATATGAGTCTTAATAACATGGGCTGTCGTAACCCGTTGCGTGCGGCTCATGCTTATCAGCTGTGTAATGCATTATGGCAGGGGCCGCACGTAAGCGGGACGGCAACGCTCGTCGCCACTGCCGTTGTATTCGCACGCAACTTTATTATTTGTCCCCCCCCAATATCCTTAGGGAATATCCCGCTTTGGCTCTGCGCAATTTTTGCCCGTTTTTTTTTACGTACGCCCCAAATCGGAAGAGGGTCTCTGACGTCTGGGAAGAATCAGAAATCGTCCGAACGCCGAGCGTCGAGGATCAGCAACACGGCGAATGAATTGAAGTTTGGGAAGGGCGAGGGACTTGCCCATTGGCGAATTCCGGCGGAGCGAGCGGATCGACACCGACAGGTGGAAAATCTGCCGCTGGCCGGCGGGGATCCTAGTAGCGAGCGAGACGGAGGGAAGCTGTATCGATTGGACGCTTTGCCGGGACCTTCCGTCGACAACGTTCCATGTTTCTGCCACGCGCCGCAACCCTCTCGAGAGTTAACACTTCCTCTCGCTCTTCCCCCTTTTTTCTTCCTGTCCCATCGATATTTTCTTATTCGCGCTACAAGAGTCGCCTCGTCTCTAATCTCATTCCCATTTGAGTTCTAGATGCGGCGCCTCGCTACAGAGTCATATTCGCCGGTATAACGATATCATTCGCAGGAACCTAGTTGCAGTGCCTACGGCGAGGCAGCCGTCGTCCCCGCCTCGACGCTAACGACTCGCCGTCCGATCGACGAACGATCGATCGACCGGATTAGCTGGGAGGTTATTCGCCGAAAAGTATATTTAAAGATTCTCCGTACAGGCGAGCGACTCTACCGACAATTCGGATTTGACAGTCGGAAGAGCACTGACCACTTTCGCCCGGGCGTCTCTACATCCTTAACTAAGATAACCAATAAGTCGATCGATGGAAGGGCGAGAGGGACGTGAGGGGGAAGGTGTGGAGCGGTTTTGCTTCATTGAAACACGAAACGCTTTTTTCAATGAATGTATCGATCGAGAGGAATTCAAAGGCTTTGGTCAATTAATCGCAGCGTATCTCGACCGCTACGTACGACATAGAGCCGTGATGAGCCTGTGGCTTTGGAGTGTAGTCGATCAAGTAGATGAGAACGACGAGGGGCAGGGGGAGGAGGGGTAGAGCGAGATAAGTGCCGACGGGATTTGCATATCAAACGAGGCTCGCAACTATCGGTCGGCTAACCCTCCACCGAGCGATCCTCTCTTTCATCCCTGACACTTTAATCAACATCGAGGCTTTCTCGTCCATCCGAACGGCTGACAGATTAATTTCGTTCGTGTTGGTTTGAAGGATATTAAAATAAACATACGATGACAATATTACACGCGATTTATCCGCGTTAACTTCATTACGATCCGATTGTTATTTGCTGCATCAATGTTTATCGACCGATTACGTGTTCTCATCGAGAACATTTATTCGCTACGACGATTCCGTAAGAGCAGCGGTGGACGCGTCGGATGAAAAACGAAAAGTCGAATAGTAACCGGGCGTCGGCGGCACGACGGAGATATGCGGGGGGAGAGGGTACCGTGGACGTATCGGGGCGAGAATCGATATATTTGTGTCTGGGCACGGCTTTGCTTATATTACAACTATCGGGTTCATTGGCTTCGACATGGACGCTCGCCAAGCATATGAAACGATAAATCCAGTAATGTGTTTCGCGGTATGAACGACAACTCGGTAGATTCGATTAATGTACATTCTTTATCTCACTTCCGCCGTCACGCCTTTTATGCAATTTCAATCGGATTCCCCGAAGCGTACACAGCCGAGGAACTCTTAAGTTTACCGGCGTGATCTGAGAGACATGTCACTCGGTTGTATTCGAAACCAATCGTTACGTCGTCGTTGACGTATAGAAAGCGGGCGCGTGCTTCAACTCTGAGGATTATCGACGACTATACTTGGGTAAGGGCTTACGGAAGCGAGAATCGTTTCGACAACACAAGCAAGCGTGGGAATCGATCCAACAGATCCGACAATTGTGGGACCATCGAGAATAAAAGAATCCAGAATAAAATTTAAAAAAACGAAAATAAAACAAATTAAATTAAACGAAAATGAAATAAAATAGACGAGAATAAAATAAAATAATCGAAATTCTATAAAATGGATGATAATGAAATCAATTAAATGAAGTGAAAATCAAATAAAATAGACGAGAATCAAATAAAATAATCGAAAATAAAATAAATAAAAGTGAATCGCGAGCTGTTTAGATAAATTATCGAGAGTAGGGTTACTCACCCAACTTGTTTGATCGACCAGCCAGAACCGGTATGTGTCGACAGCGCAGATCGAAGATGAGGGGGGAGAAGGCTTGTGTTATTATCACTACGGAAGTTGTATACCGAATCCACGTTCGAAGTTGTCGATCTTTGTTGTCATCGTCGTCGTCCTTTCCGAAAGTTCAAAGTCTCCCATTCACCGTCGGATTATCCTTCATCCCTCGCGGAACCGTGAACTCGCGGAGGTTTCAGGTCGGTGCTGCGAAACGGCCCGGATGCACTTTTGTCATTTCTCACCGCTCCTGCGTCAGGTGGTCATTAAAAAAAAATAACGAAAAGAAAAACCAAAACGCAACAATTACCGGTACAATCCATCGTTTCCTCGGCGATAAGAATCGTCCTTACTCCTCCGACGGATAGACCGGACGAGATGAAAAAATAACCGGAAGTCGTCCGGTTGGAGGATAACGCGGTAACTCCGTCATTCTATGAAATTTAATGAAAACAATAATTAAAAACAATGTACGACGATAAAAATTGATTTGCAAAATTTACTCACGTGTCTCTTTCCCGAAGAGTTATCACTCAAAGAAGGCTCAGAGTGAGCTCCGCATTAGTCATGTCCCAAGTTGAATGTCACCAATATATATATTCGTGTATATATATATACATATATATATTTTGGGATTTTCAAAGGGAGTTCCTACAAACTAACCGTCGCTAGAGCTTTTTGCGTTAAAAACTTGGACGTCGCGCAGACCGTGGGTCGACGACGTAGTTTGCTTCGCGTGTGGTGTGCGTCACGTCACGTCGCGGCACTGGCACCGGCCCACTGAGCCCTACTCGTCCCAATCGCGCCGGGGTGAACGGATTCGGACTTTGCCCGGACGCCACGGGGATAAGTTAATAGGCGCAAGCGCGAGATCGCAAGGATTCCTCCTCGACGAGTTTACTCCCTCGCACGCGGCCACGCTCATTTCCGAGAAATTTCAAATTACACACTAGCAATTACGACTGAGTCACGTAGCGGTGCGGGAATAATACAATTTCAACGATGCTTCATTAAAACTCGGAGATAAAATCGGTGGACAATTCAACGAGACGTTTCACTGCGTAAAACTGGTTTCTTATTATTTTAACAGTTTGGCGGTGTTGGTAGTACATTGCAGATTAAAATACGACACCGTCCGGTCTAGGCGCTATAGAAATTTTCGAGACGGCAGATAGCAATCGGGTTTTCAATGTGGCACGGTAAAACTTTTATCCTCTGACATCGATCAATTTTTTCTTTTTTCTTCATGAGTCCACAAACAAGACTCAATAGTTATTCATAGCGTTAAACTTAAGATTACATGCCATTCGATTGTACTAAAAAACGGCGTTATAGTTATATCAATAAATAATTTTTTTGCTCACTTACACCATAGAAATTGAACGAATACTCGGATTATAGTAATGCACCTTAAATATCTTGAATACATATATGCCTACTACTACTTGGTAGAAAGTTACAATGAAACTGTATAACGTTTCCAAGCCACGATTCTATACTACTTATGTTATTTATATATTTTCCTGTAACTCAAATACTAGTCGTGACGTGTTTTTTAGTTCTCCATTACTTCTTTGCTACAGGATACGTTTTTAAATGTTTGATGATAAAAATGACCACCTATCAAGATTCACGGTCCGATGGAATGCCTATGTAGATTTGGTCTACTACGTGCTTTAGAACATTACAGTCTGAATGGCCGTACATAACTTCGGTTGCCGATATGAAACTTCCAAATAAGTTACCTATTTATGGAAGAGCGAAAGTGCGAAAGGACACGAAATTTTCGAATCCTCTTCCTGCGCGTCAGCTTTTATGCGGGCGAGAGGGAAAATGATGTTCGTATCTTGTTCGTACTAACAAATATTATCTCGTAGAATTCTATGACATCGGAGAACGTTCGGTTGCATCGTATTTACAGTTATATACATTAAAGAAAACATTCGATCGTATACGCGCACATGAAATAGGCAATAAACTGTGATGAAAAAATATTTTTTTTGTCCTTTCTCGAAACGGAGCAGTCTTTTTTTTTTTGGTAGTTGCGATAGATCGACGAGTGGAAACAAATGGAATCGGAGCATTTACTCACCTCCGCAATGAACACTCAAGACAAACCGTTGGCATTATTACGGCTACTAGACGAACATGGATGATCCTACTACGAATTATTACTCGTAGTACGCAACCCGATACTCATAAAGTCCACAGAACCTCTGGAGAATCTTCGATGTTCTGGTCCTTTCAGCTGCCCATGTTTGAGTTCTAGATTAAAAGATCGAGATAACGTGTTAGTTAATTTTTTAAACAAGTTTTGCTGGGCACGATATATTTTTATCGAAATACCAGCCTTATTAATCCTTACCTCGGATACGTGAGTTCGTTATTATTATTAGATTGCAAGGTGAATATCGCGCTAATGACCAATCGCATCTTCATTGTTGTGGGATAAAAAAACTCGTGACTCTATTACTATTGCGAATGAATTTGGAGAAAGACAACGTCTCGTCGTATTTTGGTTTAGGGCCATGCATATATGCGTTAATCCCGGATAATTCGAAATGTGCATTCAAACTGGTGGCAAAACGCGAGTAAAAAAATTTAAGGTGTACTCGACGAGAAAGGAACTTTTGTGTCGAGCGACTTGAAAAATGTAAAGCTTGGAGATAATAAATCGTGAGAATCGCGACATCTCGATGGCATTCACCTCTTTCCTTCTCTTAACTGTTGATTCTTGATTATCGTTGACGACGGATCTTCCGAACGTCGATCTCTGTGGTAATTTTTCTTGATGCTTCTTCCTAGCTCGAGCGCTCTCGGCGAGCCGAGAAGTTTGTTCCCTCGTAGTGATTCTACTCTTCGGACTGGAGACCTGAGCCACTTGGATCATCGACCTGGGGGGTTTCTCGCTCTTGTGACATTGAACTTGCTGATGCACGATCGCCGAGTCGCCGGCTGGAAGCATCCGAGGCTCGGTCGTTAATTGACTCGATTGTCTCGAGAGGAACTCGTAATACACCGTCGTTGACGATACGTTCGATAGCGATGCGGAATTTGCCGGACAATCTTGAGCGTCAACCTCTGCATAAGCATTGTCTCGGATATTATTCTGACAATCATCGTAGTTCGGCATCCTCGTCTCTGACGTCACCCGGACCGAGGAAGTTGCCGTTTCGTCTACGAATTCGGTAGCGCTCGCGATCATTGGCAATTTCGTCGTGCTGATCGTACGGTCGTACAGGGACTCCAACTCTTTGATTTTTTTGCCATCGGTCATGATGGATTCGCTCGGGAAAGTGGCATCATCCGAAAATTCCATCATGCATCCAGACTGATCGACCAACGGGAGATCGAGGGCAGCGCAAGTATATCCAGCGCCGAGACCGAATTTATCACCGATCCCATTTTCCCCACCGCTTTCGAAAGCGTTTATCCTGTTCGGGAAGGACGGCCGGCCCTTAGCTCCGTTCAGCAAAGAATCTTTCTTCCGTATCGAGTGAACACCGGATGAGACTAACATCCCGATGGAATCGCCATCACCGAGTGAAGGATTTTTCAGGCTGCTCGTGTTTCTCGTAAGACGAGGATCTACGCTCTGCACGCTCGAGTACAGAGAATCGCTCGGTGGAGAGTCCATGCTCGATAAGTTGAAATCTATTAGGCTATTAAGGTTGGCGACGGCGCCACGGCTCGTCAATGAATCTTCGAGAATAGCTTGATCGTCGAGCATGCACATGTCGCCGTTCAGTATACTGTCGAGAATATTGTCGTACTGACCGACCCGATTCAAGTTCGAAGGCTCCTCGGTCATACCGAGGTCGAAACTATCGCCGGGCCCGTAGCTCTGACACAACGACGTCGAACTCCTCACTGTCGGCAGCATAGAATCGAACGAGCCCGACTGAATCGATGGCTCCCACGGCGCTAGACTCCGTGAGCTCACGAGAGCATCCAAACGTCCCAGCTCCATTGCAACCGTCGAATCAACGTAATTTTTATTCTCAACATTCCCAATGGTTTGTTTCCGCAATGATGGCGATGCCGATAAATCTTGCACGATCGGTGTCCCGTCGTCCGTACTCTCGGTTAAATTCGTAACGGATATCGTAACGTAATCACGGGAATCAACGAAATATTGCGATCTCTCGCAGTTGTTCGTACTGTGAGCGTCGGCGATTTCTACGCTGTTGGTGTTGCTCGTGCGGTTTGAGTGAGAGACGAGCCTCCTCGAGGAATCTCTCTCGTTTACTCGCCTCAGCCACTCGAGCCTTTTTTCGGCTCTCTTTTTTCTCGCTTCGTTGGTCAGTGTTCTCCTCCTCGGAGTCTTGTCCTTGACGTAGTAGTCATCCTCGTCGTCGTCTTCGTGGGTCAGATCGACCAGTAGCACCTCACCTCCGGTTTTTGGCTGTGTCGGGAGACCGGTTCTCGGCCGTTTTCTCCTCGTACGATAGTCGACGAGCGGAGATCGTGACACAGCCTCGAGTCGAGCTCGATGATCGATGCTCGAAGGGTCCGCGAGGTGAGGCGCCTCCTGCTATGAAAACCCATTCGTATCGCCGTCAAGATACTGAGTATTCATCTTCGTTTCGAGCTTGATGAAGTCCTCGCAGGCCGTTCTCAGGTCGAACGAATGCTGCTTCATGAGACGCGCCGTCCCGCTCTTTTGTCGCATGAACGATAAAAAATTGTAGCACGTGTCGTCCGTACCGCTGTTCGGCACTCGCGGACCCAGAATACGCACCGCCAACTTGTCGATCCTGTTTTTCTCGTCGGCATTGTCGCACGTCTTTTTCCAAAGTTTGAGAACGAGCAAGTAACGTACATACGCCAAGTCTGATATCGAATTCGCATTTTTCCCGATATTCGAACAACATTTGCTGCAAAATAGGAACGAAAGTTATTTAGATATCTCCAAAGGGGACGGGCGGTCGGTAAGTTTTTCCAAACGCCACTTACTCGAAGATCGACTCGTAGATTTTTCTGTAATTGTTACTGGGTAGCTTCGTTCTAAGCAATACCCTCAACATATGCTCCTCAGAATTATCTAAAAAATAACAGAGCAGCTGCAGATTACCGTTGATAATTTTGTGAGCTTTTTTAACGATTAACCCTCACCCAGATAGACGTGTAGAGCAGCGAGCAATTTTGCAGCCACTTGCCGCAAGCTCTCCGCGTCCGATATCCTCAGAGTTTCGAGTTCTGTATCCATGTAGATTCCAACGATCTTCGACATCTGGTCCAAGTAAGGGCTGTGATCCGCGATTCGCTGCACAAAACGCATTTATCACTATTTTATTTATATCTATGTTACAAGCTTGGAATATAAATCACAAATTACAATTTAAAAAATGCAAACATAAATAATGTTTTCTAAAAATTATAATAATAAATTTAAATAAAAATAGGAAAATAATAATAATAAATTGGCTGATAAAAATAAATTATCACATCTTTCATGTCCAATCAGTAGAGATGAAAGAACATCAGCGTGGTGCTCATATGATCTCTCAGCTTGATGTTTCTGAGCTCCCTGGTCGGCGAGCAGCTGGAGATGTTCCTGGTAAGAAAAAAATATAATGTTTACAAATCCTTAGCTTTACACCGAAGTTCTCATTGAACGGCCTCTTACCCCAAGTAAACGGCTAGCAAGTTTTGCAGGACACGGTAACTCCTACTGCCTACTGCGTGGCTCAGAGATTTGTTGAAACTCTCCAGCCAGGGTAGGCTCTCCTGAGCGGAATCTTCATTGCACCAGTCTTCCAACCGAGTCTCCTCTGTCCCGTTGGCTCTCAGAGCCAGCGAGCTGCTCACATCTGTGTCTTGGGTAGGGCGGAGCATAGCCAAAGTCAATTTACGATCTGAAAAGCAGAGCGAACGTTTACCTCCCACTCTCGTATCTCGGAAAGTAGTTTGGTACCTCGATTGCAACGACTCTGTTGAGTGTTGTTTCTTACCCTGCTGCATGGTCGCTCGTTCGTAATGTTGACATGCAACGTCGAGTTCCCCGATAAACGATCACCGACGGATGGAGCGGTAACTGTTAGTTATCGTTTTAGGCAAACGATTTCTCGTTAACTCTCGGAACAGCTAAAAGTCCTGTATCGAGTATCGGGCTTGTTGATTTATTTAGTTGGGTCTTGGCGTGCAACGATTAAACGTGAGTCGGGCAGCGTGGATTCTCGAGGAAACACTCGTGCGGAAACTGCTGCGGTGCGTTCGTAAATGCAGGTCTGCACCAGGATACCGAATTGCTATTGCCAACTTAGTAGAACGCTTTACGCTGTGGTGAAAAGTTGGTAACAGGAGTTCAGGAGAGAGCAAAGTTTTCGATACGCCCCGGACAAGAAAGTTCGAGGTCACACGCCTATTAGAGTGGCTCGGATGTCGAGTGTCATGGCATTTTGCTGTTTTGGAGCAGAAAACTGTGTGAACCTGACGACAATTGAAAAATAACAATTATTTAATAGTTCGCGGAGATTCTCAGACAAGTTTCAGTTTAAAAGTCGGCGCGTTGCCGCGTGCGTTAGCTTCGTGACTCTATTGGTCGAGAACTCCCACCGTTCGCCAATGCGTCAGCGTTACACACATTCGATTCGAGTGCTATTTCCAGTGTAAGAGGATCGAAACTAACGTGAGGAGCATCGTTGGGATTTGTCTTTGGAAAACTAGGGGTCCACCCGCAATACGGTCTACCGATTGGACGGAAATCCGCTCACCGTCAGTCTCCCGTTCGATGCGGTGGAATGCGGTCGTGCTCTGCGTGAAGCCCTCGTCGTCGTGCTTCTCTCGGAGACTACGGATCTGTCCTTCCCCCCCCCCCTCTTCTCGTTTCACTAACGTCCCTCCGTCTCCGTCTATCGTCTCGGGCTCCCTCGAGCGCTCGTCAGCTCCCCCGAAGACGTCGTGGTTGGACCAGTTCGGCTAAAAGGAGTGACTAATTAACGGTGCGTGCGGTTTGCGGAGTGCCGAGTGCGTCATGACGATATGCGGCCGGCCTGACCGCTCTCGTTAACGGCTCGGGTCGCCTGTCCCACGGATTAATTTCAAAAGAAGATCATGGACTTTCCGTCGGTTAGCGCGTGGACAAAGGACGGATAGAAAGTCGAAGAACTGAGGGGTTTAACCAGCGCGGTGGCCAAGATGGCGGAATCGGGCTATTATCAGGTGAGTCGAGGGCTACGAGAGAGAGACTCAGGTGGAAGCGTTGCCCACCCGTTCCCACACTTGTCCGATGCATCGTCCGATTAACTTTTTGTTTTTTTTTTTCGTCTCCGTAGAATTCTCGAGCAAAGCTCCGAATTGAGCGTCCAGTTATTCCCGCTGACGGCTTGACGAATAATCTCCGTGTGCAGCAGCCCCCCTCCACTCCCTCGCACTGTTCTCTCGCCTTCCTTTTGCTCCTCTTTTTTTTTCTGTATTTTCCTCTCTCGCTCCTTGCCCAATGTTGCTGCTCTCCATCCTTCGTTCTCCTTCTCTCCTCTCGTAACGTGCTCGGTTCTCGGCGATCCCTCGCTCTGTCTGCCAACACTATCGAGATTTACGCTCGCGAATTCGCGTCTCGCGGTCCCACTTTTGATGGGGGAGAGATGAGAGAGTTAATTGTGTGTGCTGCACGTACGAGCGCCGCTCGCCGAGACGAATGGGGCGTGTGGGACGTGTGCTCTCCTTTAACTTCGAGACGTTTTCGGCACGACGAATCGCAACTCGTAACTGCGAGAGACGTGCACACTAGTCGATGTCAAAACGATTTATTTAAACATTTTTTTTTCTAACTGCAATAACTTTAATAGCCACGGAGACATTATTTAATCTGCGCCGGGCTACAGTACAGCATATTAGCGGGATTTATTCGCTATGGTAATTGCGATCGTTGAGTGTCTCTATGGGCCAATCAGCTGTGGCGATTTAACGACTTATGAATGAAGCGCCCGCACCGGCAATGGGGGAGACAAATTGTTTGCTGCTTCGAGACGCGTACATCCGTTCCGTGAGATTTTATTTATTTATTTATTTATCGGCGTTTCTATTTCCAGAATGATTACACTAGGCATCCGGTGCTCAATGAATTATTTCACAAGTACGGAGTGGCAGGCGGCGATCAGGTACCCCTGCCGGCGCGCCTCGACGAGCTCAGAGAAAAGATCCGGAAGGATATACGCAAGGAGCTCAAGATCAAAGCCGGAGCGGAAAAAATAAGAGAGGCGTCGACCGACAGGAAGGTACTGTCGGACGTCGCGATGGTCGTTAAGAAAGCTAACAGCAAACTGAATGAGCTTCAGACGGAACTGCAGCAGTTAGAGAGTCAGATTATACTGACCCAGGGTCAGCCTCAGTCACCTCAGAGAGATTACTCCAATGGCCAAGGTGAAAAACAAAAAAAAAGAAGAACCCTATCTCCAAAAAAAAAAAACTATTCTGTACATTTAACAAATTTGTTTTGTTTTTGGTAATTCGATATTTTAACATTTTTTTATTAACAAATATATCGTATAAAAAAATGTTTGTTGAATGTACGAATAGTGTACATATGGGTGTATCTATATATATGTACATACACGTTTTCGATTTGCGTTTGTAAAGCAGTTAATAATTATTTACCGATAACAGATACACCCCTGTCGCCAATGGGACAATCGTCCCCGAACCAGGAAGGCCTGTTCACGGATCTTCGGCTGATGTCTCTTGAGAAACAGCTTAACATCGAGCTGAAGGTCAAACAGGGAGCTGAAAATATGATACAGAGCTTGACGAGCGGTCATCGCGACAAGAAACTTCTCCAGGAGGCGCAACAGATGCTCGACGATTCACGGGCTAAAATCGAGTTCCTAAGAATGCGGATAATGAAGGTGCGTCAGGCGCGTCACCAGCAGCAACACGCTCGCGGCGATGCACCATTGCCGAATGGCGAAGCGACCAGCAACAAAGGTAATTTCTTCGGTAAACGTAACAGAGACGGTGAACGAATGGGCGTAACGCTATATTAATGATTTCAGACAAGTACGAGCCTAGTTTGGAGCTCGCCCTCGAGGAGAGAGTCGAGGAGCTTCGTCATCGATTGAGAATCGAGGCAGCTGTAGTCGAGGGAGCCAAGAACGTAATACGACTGCTGCAGAGTGCCAAAGTAGCGGACAAAAAAGCCCTGACGGAGGCCCAAGCGAGTCTGTCGGAATCGAGTAGAAAGTTGGACTTGCTGAGACTGTCGCTGGATCTCAGAAGGCAAGAGTTGCCGGCCGACAGTGCAACAGCGGCTCAATTGAAACGAGAATTGGCGAGCGTACAGTCAGCGAGTCCCGTACCGGTGACTTACACCTCGCTGCAACCGTTTCGCGGGCCACTCGAGGGCAGAGCGATGATACCGGTTTCGCTGTCGAGATGCGCCGCTGTTACCGGACAGCTCGAAGTGAGATTGATGGGTTGCCAAGATCTCGCGGAAGAGATTCCGGGAAGAACGAGAAGGGATCATTATCCGGCGAGTCCGGATCTGCGCAGCTTCGTCAAGGGTGTCACCGGACGTAGTTCGAGTAAATCTTACAGCGTCAAGGACGAGACTAGTAGTGAGTGCCTCGAAACTGTAATCTCCCGTCCAGTTACTTTCACGATTATTTATCGAATTACTTAAAATCTTCCCGTTACAGGCGATATCATGGCGGTGATAAAATTGGACAATCAGACGGTAGCTCAGACAAGTTGGCGGCTTTGCTCGCAGCAGGCGTGGGATCAGAGGTTCTCGATAGAGCTAGACAAGAGCCGGGAGCTCGAGATCGGGGTCTACTGGAAAGATTGGCGATCCTTGTGCGCAGTTAAATTCCTGCGTCTCGAGGAATTCATCGACGACGTCAGACACGGTATGGCACTGCAGTTGGAGCCGCAGGGTCTCCTGTTCGCCGAAATAAGATTCCTCAATCCGATGATCTCGAGGAAACCGAAGCTCCAACGGCAGAGAAAGATCTTCAAGCAACAGGCGAAAAATTTCCCCCGTGCAAACCAGATGAACATAAATGTCGCTACCTGGGGAAGGCTGCTCAAGCGATCGGCACCCTCGTTGCACAGCACGCGAAGTTCG
This sequence comes from Ichneumon xanthorius, assembly GCA_917499995.1. Taxonomy (NCBI): domain Eukaryota; kingdom Metazoa; phylum Arthropoda; class Insecta; order Hymenoptera; family Ichneumonidae; genus Ichneumon; species Ichneumon xanthorius. The sequence continues at coordinate 4,105,786 of OU824202.1, read as the reverse complement.
GAGAGTCCACCGTCCGGTAAATCATTTTTCGAACAGCGTTCCTCCCCGTCCTCGTTGCAGGATCGAAATTTCATTTTTTTCATGGAATCCTTGCTTTCGTTTCTCTCAGGACCTCAGCCTATGCAACTCGTTTTCGATACCTCGATGGACGACAAAATCGAGACGCCTGGAGAATTGCCCGATCCCGAGAAAGGAGGACTGGGCGGCGCTCGTCCTCTCGGTATGTCAGCTTCGAGCAGCAGTCTATCATCGCAGATTCATCCTCCTCCACCGCCCACGGCTCCTCCGCCGCCTCCTCCTCCTCCGTCGCACGCGAAAAAGTCATCTTCCTCGCTGGGACACCCGCCGCAGCCAAAGCTCGATCAAGAAGTAAGTATGGTACAACTCGTATCTTCAATTCACGCAATTCACGCATTACAATTTCGCTTAGTAAGAGCGGTGGTGATGGTGGTAGTATGGTTCTCAATCTTTGATACATACATGTATATGTATATACATATTATATAAAATTCACAAGCTCGACTCTTCTCTTCTTTTATTTTGTTAATTTTTTTTTTTTTTTTTTTTTGTAAATGAACTTAATTTACCGCCGACGAATCGCTACTACTGCCACTCTTCTCATCAAAAGTCTCACACGTTCACCGAATTAGATCGCAGTAGAGCACAGACGTTGAGCAGGTAGTGTCGTGTAGTTACAGAGTGCACTTAAGGAGTTTGATTTCCTGCACAACGAGGAGAAGGCGGGTGCGAGCTTGAGGCCCCTCGTGACGGAGCCTCGTCCAGTGCTGATAGCGCCACCCTCTCCGCGCACCCCTTCGCCCCAACCTGTCGTCGAGTTTCCCGAGGACGAGGTAGATAAGACCTCTCTGTACATTATTGTAAGCGCGCAAACACGCGCGCTGCTCGCCTTTGTGTGTTCTCTCTTGATCTCTTTTTTCCCCTTTTTCCCCCCCTCGAACGCTCCCCGTCTCTCTGTGTGTGGGCCATTATTTCCATAGGTTTCAACTAATATCCTGTCCACGTGCATCTAACACTCGGACCGAGCCGACCGGTCGCTATTGTCTCTTGTATTAATGAAAACATGCTGTCTCCATTATCGAGGGAGCCTCGATGCGGAACTTTGTCCTATAACCGATCGGCTGTGGGTTGCATGCTAAAGGGAAAGAGTTTTTTTTCCATTGTCACTCGGACTCCCCTCGACTGAATGGGTTTACCTGGCTCGTGTACATTTCACACAACCGGATTATGCCACGGAGTCCTTGCGATACAATTGGTTCGCTGGCTAACACAATGAAAATAGCCTTGGGGATTTTTATTCATATGTTTGTCTATTAATCATGGAATATACGAATGTGGATAATCCTCTACGCATGTGTACCGGCGATAGTAATTTGTTGTTAATCTGTAGCTAATCGCCGATTAACGATATTTGATTTATTTCTTTAGGTGGTTTACGAGCTACCGGTAAGGCCGTTGCAGTACCGCGACAGCGCTTACGAGTCAAGACGACACTCCCAATTGACCGGAATGACTCTCGAGAACTTCAGGCTTCTCTCGGTACTGGGGCGTGGTCACTTCGGCAAAGTTATACTCTCGCAGTACCGCAACACCGGGGAGTACTTCGCGATCAAGGCACTGAAGAAGGGCGACATTATAGCGAGGGACGAGGTCGAGTCGTTGCTATCCGAAAAACGTATATTCGAGGTAGCGAACACGACTCGGCATCCATTCCTCGTGAACCTGTTTGCCTGTTTTCAGACCGAGGTTAGTCCCCCGATCTCCCTCTCCCTGTGTATCTCTCGCACAGGGCCGAACGCTCAGTTCGACTTGGATTCGAGGAAACGCTTTTTACTGGACGTCGGGAGCTTGTCGGTTTATTCATTCATTCATTCATTCATTTTTTTTTTTTGCTCAATGCAATATACAGGCACACGTATGCTTCGTCATGGAGTACGCTGCTGGTGGCGATCTTATGATGCACATACACGCCGATGTCTTCGGCGAGTCCCGTGCCGTGTTTTACTCAGCCTGCGTCGTTCTCGGTTTACAGTATTTGCACGAGAGTCGTATAATATACAGGTAAAAAGGGGCTCTCGGCGACGCTCCTTATTTACTCAACCGGATGTAATAGTTGTTGCTAATTCATAAAACTATAATATCAGGGACTTGAAGCTCGACAATCTCTTACTCGATACGGAGGGCTACGTTAAGATCGCGGACTTTGGCCTCTGCAAGGAGGGCATGGGCTATGGCGATAGAACCGGTACTTTTTGCGGTACTCCAGAGTTTCTCGCACCCGAAGTACTTACGGACACTTCGTACACCCGCGCCGTTGACTGGTGGGGCTTGGGAGTTTTGATATTCGAGATGCTCGTCGGCGAGGTGAGGCGAACGTGTTAAAAAGTTTTTTTTTTGTCGACGATCCAGATAACGACGAAGTTGTTCGTAACACATCGTTTGCTATTCTGAGTTACAGTCTCCCTTCCCCGGTGACGACGAGGAAGAAGTATTCGATTCGATCGTCAACGACGAAGTGCGATATCCACGATTTCTGTCCCTCGAAGCAATAGCAATAATGAGACGCTTGCTGAGAAAGAATCCAGACCGTCGGTTGGGGAGCAGCGAGAGAGACGCTGAGGACGTAAAGAAACAGGCGTTCTTCCGTCACATCGCCTGGGACGATTTGCTTCTGCGGCGAGTCAAGCCGCCGTTCGTGCCAGTTATCGTGAGTATTTTTAATAAAAAAAAGTCTTATTAACTTAATTATCGTTGTTGCCTTGACAATGTTGGAATAATATTTTCTCTAAAGGACTCCGTGGAGGATGTTAGCAACTTCGACGAGGAGTTCACGTCGGAGAAGCCCCAACTGACTGCACCCAAAGATCCACGGCCGCTAAGCGACCTGGAACAAGGCCTCTTCCGGGACTTTACGTATATGGCGGACTGGTGCTAACGCCACGAATAAATCCGTTCAGGATATCGATTGCAACGCGGAAAAAGCGCGATTTAACGAGGGCCGTACTAGCCGGCAACTTCTTGTTGCCGGTATCGCAGCCTAAAAACAATTCGCATGTTCGAATCGGGCATATACATATATATATATATATATATATATTTTTTTTTTCAAAAACGTCTACGCCTATTCGAGATAATTTGTATATTTTTAACAATTTTAATCCAACTCATTAGCTGGTTACGCATGAAAAAAATGAACGCAAGATTCCAAGTCGCTTAATGCTTGACTCTAATCGAGGAAAACCCCGACGCGCGCCTCTCATTCCCGGAGATGGCGACGGGCTGTAGTAATTTATATATAACACTTTGAGAGTTCTTGTCTATCCCACCCTGTCGTTCTCACACACACACACACACCCACCCTCTCTGTGTCGTTCATTCTCTTATATTTTTTCACCAACTAATCCAATATTGGTATTTGAATCAAGGCTAGACAGCTCTATATATACTTCGTAAATTACGAACGAAGAACAGAAAGCGCGGAACACAAAAAAAAAAAAAGAAAAATAGAAACTGCGGCTTTTTATACTAGGCTATTGTTGAAATCGTAAATGTTGGAGGTAATCGTGCAACAAAAAAAAAATAATGAAAAAAATATTTAAAAAGAAAAGTAAGGAAATCACGGCACCATTTTGGTACGATAAACTATTGAACTACTTGTGATACTTCCGGCAACCCGTCGATCTCCAGTTGCCTTAATGCATTAATAAATTGATATAGTTTGGTAATCGATTTTGTACTAAAGAGAAAACAAAAAATGTTGTACATTGTGACCGTTTTGAATGAGGTGCTCATTTGTTTTTTGTAATTTAAAAAAGAGGGAGATAGAGAGAGAGAGAAAGAAAAAACTAACTCGTAACGCGCTAAACAATAATTGAAAGAGGCTGAGCATACTGACACCCGATTGTCTGAAACCCCCACAAACATTGTGATTCTTATGCGAATCTAATATCCTCGAAGTGCCCTTATAGAGCTATTGTCATTTTTTTGTTAGACGAACGTTCCTTACGCGCGACAGGTTGTGTTGCGTATGTCTCGATGTAAAACAAAAAAAAAAAAAGAGAAAAATCGGTAATCGGGGCCAAGTTGCTTGTTATCCAGGTGGCATTGTGATTCGACGAGACTTTCAATCCCGGTGAACGTTATTGTTAAACAAATATAAATTGTCAACGCCTGGCTCACTTCCCCGAGTCGAGGCCGTTGGCGTAATATCTTCAGGATAATATAAATACTATGAGATGACTATACTATGAGATTCTATATTAACACACTATACGCCCGATCCGCCGAGTCACCATCTACCTCACGGGAATAATAAATTTAAAAAAAGGAAAACGAATCGAGTTCTTCGTTAGTCTGTTGCTTTTTTCGATTGTACACATTATTATTATTATTTTCATATCTTATATTATATTATATATTATAAACTATACACACTTATATCGTTCTGTAAATCATATAGGAAAAAATGACTAACAGATTGTAAGATAATGTTTAAGTAATTAAATTTGTAAGATGCATAATGAAAATATTAACGTGACGAGTATATACGAAGGTTCGAATTAAAGTCTCGATTGTGATTGACTCCCTTTAGTAAAGTTTTTCCGTTATACGTCGAGTTTTCATTGATGCGATTTTGCCAATTCGTACAGGTTTCTACTATTGTTTCGTATCTCCCTTTCGAGCTCGAGTTTCTTGTCGCTTTTCGACTTGAGTTCCTTGCTAGTTTGCGGCGAGGCGGGTCTGGCGAGGCCGTCTGTGACCCTGTAGAAGATGCTGCTGCTCTCACCACTCTTCAGGACCAAAGTAAACCTGCATAATCGAAAGAGCTACTAAATCCATTTGTCCATGTGACACGACATGTTCAAACTTACCGATCGCATTTCAATTGTTCCTGTATCAATTCGATGTTTCGCAGTGTAATATTATTCTTCGCCGGCCAAGGTACGTAGATCTCGCTTTCGGCATTTTTCCGCATTTTCGCGGTCATATAAATCAAGTCCAGTCGATCGTCGTACCTGTACTCGACATCCCACAATCTTCGTTCTACCATGAAAGAAAAAACCGTTGAAGCATGTCGAAAGACACTGCTTACCTCGCTAATGTAAGTATACCTTCGCATAGTTCGATGTAAACATAAAAAGCAGTGGTAATCTTAACATCGTCCTTGCAACCGAGCTCGCCGATTTTGTAGTACTGAAACGCGATAGAATTTTATATCAGCACGCGGTTTTGTGCTGTGTAATACGAGAGTATGAATTAAATTGGTAATTTTACTTACGCTGGGATGACAAATGTCATACATTTCGAGATATTTTCCGAGGGATTCGCGCACTGTTTACTTTTCGGGTATACAGAACTGATCAGTCTGTCGACGGCGTAGAATGGTGGGGGGAATCGTGTTGCCGCCATTAGAGCGGCTAACGCAGATGGCCAAAAGCAAAACCTCTATCATGACCAACCTCACACAACGTAAGGTCTCTAGTACATTACGACTTTTAAATCGGTTGCGCACAATGAGAAGATGCTGCTGCGAAAAGCAATTTACATATTAAATCTTGGAGTCGCATGCATATCACAGTGAAGAAGAAATATAGTATATATATTTTATTATGATAATAAATACTTAATAACACGTTTTGGCTGGTTACTATAAGCATCTTCTAATTTCTCGTCGATAAAACATCGTGAGTTCAAAAGAGTTTTTAACCATTGCGACCCACGAGAATGAGATAATTTACCGACGTGTGGAGACACAAGTGGTAGACAATGCAGATATCTACTTCGTAGAAAGGTGATTGGTATTTGTCGAGGGTTGCCGCGAAATGTCGACGTTGCTTCGACACCCTAGCAAGTTGACGGACCGCAAGCGGACTCGTCCGTTGGGGAACGAAACGGACCATAAAAAACGACAAAACGGACTATACATTTTTTGTTGGCATTTGGTCTTTTTTCGGTTGCGGAAACCGAAAACGGACCGAACATTTTTTTTCGAAAAATTGCTTTGCTCCGTTTTCGCTTCCCGCAACTGAAAAAGGACCAAGATCGTATTTTTATTCTGTGCTTTCATTAAAAACAGAATTAAAAGCAAAACAAAAAAAATTAAAAACTTAGCCAACAATTTTAATAAAAAACGTTCGGTCCTTGTTCAGTTTCCGCAACCGAAATAGGACCAATCCAAAAACGTACGGTCCGTTTTACCGTTTTGTGGTCCGTTTCGTTCCCCAACGGACGTGTCCGTTTCTCGGTCGGTTTTTTTAGTTTTTTCCCTAAAAGCGGCCGTCCGTCAACTTGCTATGGCAGTGTCGTATCAAAAAAATAGGATTTAAAAGGAAAAGTGAAGCATATCAGTAGGTTCTATGATTTCTTTCGACGACTCACGAAGCAATTAAGTATTGTTATAGTTTAATCCCTCGCCTCATTCGCTTAGCTAATCAATTCGACAGTATAGAAGAACTGTTTGGGATCCGGCGTTTCGCATTTAGAAATACGCTATTGCTGCGTCCGCGACTGTAGCACTCGTAGTTATAGTTTCGTTTAATCAGGCTTTAGTTCCATGTTGTAGGATTAGAAACCACACTGTACTCACCTGAGCATGTAATCTCTGGTTATGTAAAAAGGTATTTTTTCCCATTTATATAAATAAATAAATACATTACTGATGAGTGATAAATTATCGTCGTTATTTGTAAAAATTAATCATGCGATGTTCTGAATTATCACGATCATGAGAATGCATAACGTGATTGTACACTAGAAATGTGAGAAGTAAACTTTAATTTAAAAAATCGTAGACCAGATTGCGTAAACGACGGTTTACCCTTGTCGTGGACCCATTCGGCGTCGGAGGCGGTATAGGTTTTCGTTGCGCATTAATGTAGATAAGAAATTCATGGGTTACCCTGATAGGTGACAAGCGGCACGAAAAGAAGCAGTCGGTGTAATAATTTCAACATATGCCGCACACGTCGCAAATATTGCGCCAATATTGCTACTTTTCATGGCGCTTGTCTATCAGGGTACTCTCGTCACACATTCGCGCTCTCTATCTCGCGTATACCGTTTGTTGCCAACAGTCATTTTTGTGAGATGAGTAAATTCTCCATTCAATATCGAGACAACAGATGTATCAGAATACATCGCGATTATTGACGCCATCATTTGTAAACAATTATGCCGTAACAAAGGCGCTTATTATTTTTGACGGTTTTTCGTTGTTGTAACTGACTGCATATGTGCACGTTCCTTTTTTTTTAAGACAGCATAGCAAAAAACGACAGTGCGCATGTGCAGTCATTCTATAATAACAAAAAACAGCCAATCGAAATTTCCCCTGGTCGACAGGGTCGACTGATGGGGGGAATCGCACTGCCGCCATTGGTGTATCGCTAGTGGTCGAGGTATTTATGCAGCTCAATTTCATTTCGAAGTGTAACCGCCGAAGCGGGGCTCCTTTGTCAGCATGAAGCATCAGTGTTGTCATTCGATAATACGGTAAATATGTGGCAATTGTTTATTTGGCGTTCCGACCGAAGAATTCAAAACGGCTTGCAAGAATGAAAGATTGCCAGTAACTGCTCCTCTTCTTCTACTCTTCTCTTGATGTATACGCTGGTCGTCATTGTTTCGAAGTACGTGGTCAATGAATGTTTCTTCGTTGTTCCTCTTAAAATGCGGATATTACCGCATGTACGATTTGCTTCAGTGAAAATAAAATCGTTAATCGTGAATGAAAAAAACCCCAATGCAAACACCAACCGAGCCAATGCGAATAATTTCGATATTCTCTATTATATTTTGATTAAAATAAACCAACATTCTTAAAGATTATATAATACATCGGGTTACATCTCCATATTTAATGCTACGAAATATTGTTCCTGCGAGATGCGTAAATTCTACATACAATATCGGGACAGCAGATATACCAGAATTCATCGCGATTAGCGACGCCATTATGAAAAAAAAACGTCGTGTCGTAACAAGTCAAAGCTCGTTTCCATAATTTGTATCTCGTTTGGACGGGATACGAAATAATATTAATATCGATTAGACCATTTAATTAATTACACGTATACCATATCGAGATTTCCGATTCTTTCTTCTTTTAATTAATAATATCGCGCCGCGATTAAACAGGTGTACAAATGGACCGGATATCCGCTAATAAAACGGTTTAGCTTTTTTTATCCATGTCTGCACGAGAGAGGTACACGGCTCTTCGTTTTTTTTCTTTCTCGTAGTTTTTTTCGTCACACTTTTTAACGTTCAGTAAATAATTGAATATCGTAAAAATGCAGGACGTTGTGGGATGTTTTCCGCAAGGCGTGGAAAGCTTCCATACCACTCTTCTCGTTTACACGTATCTCGAATCTCGAATCTCGGGCGGCACAGCCGAGAATGCGTGTATGATCGAGCTTAGGTGCTCTGCCAGACGATTATGCCGATCAGAATCGACAGAGCCACGGCTCCTATTATCACGAGTATGCACTTCTTTTTGCGTAATTTGTTCTGATACGTTGCCGCCGTCCGTAACTGTTGGGATCCCTCGTTAACGAATACCTCGGTTCTCTCGACCGAAGCTTCGATCGAATCTATCACCATTCCCTGGTCGTGCACTAGTGCACCGAGGTCCTTGAATATTTGATTAACGTCGCTGATGTCGCTCTGTAATAATTTTTTTTTTCCAGTTTATTAATTCAATTTTTTCCTAAATCTTCGGCGATTTGATTCTTCGATTGAATACATCGAAAAATCGGATCCCAAAAAAGATCTACTCACCTCGAGCTGACGTATGCTCGCCTCCTGCTCCTCCAACATTCGCAAATTTTGCTCGTCCTGCAAATGCTGCTGTTGTATCTGCTTCTGAGTTCTATTGTCCTGCAGCTCTATTAGAGTCTCTTGCTTCTTCTCGCCGAAACCCACGACACCCGCGCTCGCTTTTGCTTTTCTCACCATCTCCTTCTCCTTCGACGCTGCCAGTCTTTGCACTATCTGATAACATTAAATTCTCCCGTTATCAATCGATATATATATATATATATATATATATAGCAAAAGTTAATATCGCGAATATAAAAAAATATCCGCGATATTTTATTTTTTTGATGTTATTTTTCTTTGGAATACCATGTCGTATTTTTATCCAACCTGAAAACTATTGAGGGCACTGGTAAATTCATCCTGCAGTCTCTCTCTCTGCATTTTTCTCTGTCTCTGCTCGCCGGGACTGCCGGACAAGGAGTTGCTGGCCAAGGCAGCGAGATCTCTGAGATGCACATTCGTGTCCTTGGCGAGCTGCTGAGTGTAGTGTTGAATCTGGTGCCTGTAAAACAGATTTAATATGAATAGGAGCAATTTGTAGAACGCCGCATAGCATCCGACCTACAATTGATTCCGCAGCTCGTGCGAGTCCGTCGAACCACCCAATTGATTGACCATCTTTTGCATAGAAGAAACTGAACGGAAATGTTAAAGATATTAATCCAATGTTTCGAATGCCAGGCAGTGGCACAGTCGGTAAAGCACACTAACCATTTTGGGATATCTTCAGTATCGAGGTGCCAATTGTTTGGGACAGCCTGCCAAAGTCCTGCTCCCGGGCCGGACCCCCGTTGTGATAAGACGAGAAGCCGATGTCCATTTTTTAGAAGCTTCTCCCGAGTCTCGTCAAAACTGCAATGATAGATCAGACTATGTTAGATCTCAAGGTAAATAACCAACCTACTATCATACGAAAGACAAAAGAACATCAAGACAACAAAAAAAGAAAGTGATCTATATATCGAGCACAGCTATTTTAAGGGTCCTTGACCAAAGTTTTTACCTAAGTTTACCCTAAGCAAGGCTGTTGGACTCAAGAAAGAAGCTGAATGAAAAAATAAACAAATCAACAGTGTAATCTAAAAAGTCCTCTTTGGTGCGAGTGCCTTCAGACCGGACTGACAAGCGAATACATGATAAAACAGAGAAGCCCCAGAGTCTCTGATGGACCGGTCTATGTTAAACCTGGAGAACAATCCCCAGTCACAGGAAAACAAAAGCATGCGAGGACAACAAAAAAGGAGCTGAGTGATCTATACATCGAACACAACTATTTTAAGGGTCGTCGCCTCACGTTTTTATCTAAGTTTACCCTAAGCGGGAGGAAGGCTGTTGAACTCGGGGAAGAAGCCGAATGAAAAAATAAAAATAAATCAACAGTGAATCCCGAAAAGCTCTCGTTGGTGGGAGTACTGTCAGAGAGAAGTGACAAGCGAAGAGATAATAAAACGGAGAAGCGCCAGAGCCTCCCAGTGACTCACTGACAGCGAACGTACGATTCGGTAAATGCGATATAAAAAAAAAAAATTTCGTCACCTCTCGATCTTTTTTTTCACAGTAACCCTGTTTCTCACCGAGTCTTTCACCAAGTTCACGGAGAAGCACTAAAACTTCGGATAAATCGATAAAGCCTATTTGTAAGAGAAAAATCTTGAATGAGCACTCTGTCGTCACGGGAAACGTTCTCGTCGACGGTACGTTTCTGTGAATTACAACTGCTCGCGGTTATAGGCTTGCCGGTAAGCTCCAGGGGAAAACAGCGCGTATACCGGCTTCCTTATTCGTGGGATAAGGCAGTAATTTTTTGATGCACAGGAAACTCTTAGGTCGCGTTCAGAACAAACGTCCGAATGCCGGTGGCTCGATGATGTTTCTTTCGCTGCAATGCAATTCCCTTCGTTCTGTCTCGCTCGGGCTCCTCAAGCTCGGACGGTACCGGGGCGCTTATTCTGAAATCTAATTTGTCAGATATCCGCTCGTACGTGTGACTGCGTGTGACGTAACCATTTATTTGTCTTCCGATAGTGGAGAAAAATACTTATTTGCCGAGGGATAGGACGTAACAGCCGTGACGCGTAATTATTTGAATCTCACTGCGACGCGTGGGAATTGGAGGAAGTAATAGTAACGATGGTTCTTGCGATTTTATTTATGTACAAGCAGCATTTTCTTGTGGATTTATTGGCCTAGGTCACGATAATACCTATGCTTGCTATGAAGCCTCCCCCCGCGTCGTCTCTCTACTTGACCGACTGGACACACGACGAAAGAGAAACTTGTGTTTTATAATTTAAAAAATTATCTTTGCACGCTGCTTCAAATATTTTATTTCATCTACATTAATCTCTGAGTTTCGTCGCCAATCTACCTTGCCGACTTTCGCGGGGCACGATTGTTATACAAACTTCTTCGGTATAGATTCGATCCCATAGCGTATTGGTATTTCCTGTGCAGTGTGACGCTTCCCTGTGTTGCGCGCGCGCACACACGCACACCCCACCATACACACGTCGTGTTATTTTCTCGTACAGGATTTTAAATTTTATCTAAAGCTTATCTAATAATGAAGTGGTTCGCCTTCATATCACGCTCTGCACACACCTAAGCAAGGGCTTTTAAAGTTTATCTATCTCGCCACCGGTTCTCCGTACGCTATATTTCACAACGGGGGTTATTCTTGGATCTCTTCAGTTTTCTATTATTTACCAGATTCTCATCGTCGTTCGGACTTTTTCTTTTTGTTTTTTCTTCTACTCTTCATTCTCTTGACAACGCTCTCGCAAACTGGACGGAAATCTCAAAGAACGCATAATTCTGTCAATGAATTGTGCACTTTAATAAATACTTCTTTTATTATTACTTTGTTAAATTCCATCTCGTATCTTTTCTCGCTCGAAATCGGAATAAAATTGGTCGCGTTAGTCTTTGTAAGGGACTTTGTAAAATATATGTACAGAATTATTTACAGATAGACGGCACGGGGCTGTACGTGCGTAGAAAAAATAATCGTGTGTAGTCTAAGAGTTGTCGGGACGTTTCGAGGGATCGCTTCCGGATTACGTTTACCCCGGATCATCCAAAATCCAAATATATACGATCCCACGCCAGAGTCCCGTATCAAGCTTCTTTGGTCTCTCAGGTTTTCTTTTCTCTTTGGTCGTTCAATTATTCTTCGCGACTAGTCCTGGAATATATTTGTGTGTATAAATATCCAGTCGCGATCGATCGGCCATCAACGGCCGTTCCTCGGGAAAGAAAAAAACGTTTTCTCATTGATGATCGACGAGACGATTGCTCGAGGATTCAATCGCCATCATAGATTCGTCTCCTCCAAGGATTCCATCCTGAGGAGTCGCTTTTTATCGTCCACTCCGATAAAATACGTCGTCACGAGGCCCTTCGGTTTTACCCAAGTTTCACCGCGCAGATAGCACTTTATACCGTCGTGTTCCAGAACAGCTGCCGTTTCAGTCGTCACCTAACGGCAATAAAAAAAAATAATAATGATAAAAATGTCCACAATCTCGTCCGTTCAGTTTTGTATTATTGACGACTATTAAAACCTGTATTTTTCCCGGTACTCCTGTCGTATCCATACGCGATGCCATGTTAACGGCGTCGCCCCAGATATCGTACAGAGGTTTTTGCGAGCCCACAACACCGGCAGTAACTTCACCGTGAGATATTCCAATGCGCAGTCTGTCGATCGAGCGAAGGGGTAATAATGAACGCGGCGTATTTAAAAAAAATGATTGCCGAACGTAAGCGTAACGTACCTACATGAGATACATACTTGTAGGGCTTGGTGTTGGGAAAAGACTCGACGTTGAGTCGCTCGAGGACCGCTATCATTTCGGCCGCGAATTCCGCCATAACTTTGACAACCTGATCGCTATCGTTGTCCTCGTTTCTCATCGAATCGCGCCTGTGCGCCTCGAGACCGCATGCTGCCATGTACGTCGTGCCGGCAATCTTTATCTTCTCTATTCTGCAAACGAAACTCGGCTCGAACAGCAGCTTGTCGAACTCGCATATTATCTCGTTCAAGTCAATGAGAATGTTGCTCTCGTCGATCGACAGCTCCGTCAGTGAGGCGAACATCACAGCGACATTTTCGTGAGCCTTGTGGTACAGTTCGTTCTCGTCGGTCCTGTTCATATTAAGATAGAAATCGGCTGCAGGAAAAAACAAAAAGAATTGTATTAGCATTGAATTTCGTCGTTTAGTTTGATTCGATACGAGGCTGTTTTTTTATTACGAACCAACGTGCTCCGGTAGGATATTGCGAAGTAGCAACTTATTAGCATTTCGCGTGTGAAAAGCCTCGTCTTGTTCCTTCATCAGCTGACGCTTCCACTGATAGTCCAGCCTGCTCAGGTACTCTGCCTGAGTCGCGTAAAATGGAAATTATAATTCGAATTATGGAGGGATTATGCGGAAAGCCGATGATTATTCGACGTGACTCACCTGGCGATCTATAAGATGCAAAGAGAACGTGAGGAAAGCAACGTTGAGGATGTGAGCTAGTCTCGGCTCCAGAAGTGGGTTCCAAGTATCTTCTGACTGAAAATTAATAATTCGAGAGTCTTCAATTAACTTACCCAAATTAACATGGCCTTTCGAGAAAATATTTATATGGTTACCTGAAATAATTCGGATCTGTACGACGAGATGTTCCAAGCGTAAAACGTACCGATTATAATGCCGATCAGCAGTTTCAACACGAAATGAACTCTCAGAAATAGGAAGCTCGTGAGTATCGCCAGCGAGCAAGTTTCCGACATTTGCTGCGAATATTAGTGAGATTAATTTTAAAACGATGTATAACCAATATAGTTAGGGAAGAAAGAGAGCGGGGCAAAATGAGCCAGTGTCCTCCATTCGAGAAGAGACTTTTTTTTAAGTCCCACGAAAAATTGGTAAAAATATAATATATTCCCGTGAGTTATCTTACCCAAGGCGTCGAGAGACACTCAAGTTCAGATGCTCCACTCGCGGCAACACTCGCCGTCGCGTTGTTACTCGACAGCTTATTCTCATTTTTACATTCAAACTGAAATTCCATTGGCATTAATTTTTTTTTTTTTTTGGTGAATGGTAACTTTGCGACTAAGGTTAATTTAGGGAGATTCTTACCAGCATATCGAACATTGCACACACTGCGAGCATTATCGTTATTACCAGATAGAGCGTCGTTCTGAGAAATGCGCTCCAGACAACCTGCAACACGTTGCACCGCACGATTAATTTGAACCACGAACATTAATTGAAATAAAAAAATGTTCGATTTTTTTTTTAGAATGAGATACCTTGATACTCGTTTGATACATGAAGTGGAGGAGCTTATTTCGCGGTTGGGGGACGTTTCCCTCGTGCTCGTCATGCGGGTCTTTGCATCGATTCCAAACGAAATGCATCCAGGTGAGTGGCAGCAGAGCGACGAGAAAGAGCATGGCGATCGTGTAGCCCACGGTGGTGCTCAAGTGCCATCTGAAAAGTTGACCGAGGATTTTATCGATGATCTCAAAGCCGGCCTTGCAATTGTTTCGAGGGCGTGGTGGAAACTCACTCCGACATTATGATAGCGGGTACCAAAAGTATCAGGCCCATGCCGATCAACACGAGAACGGCGCAGCCGACGTAGAACTTGAACAGCGGATCGGGTTCTCTCAGAAAAGGAATCTCCCAGCTCAGTCGAGAAAACGTTAGGAACAGAGGATTTATGTGTTCCCACTTGAACCACTGCCTGCGTCACAAACGATTTTTTTTAAACACTATGTTGATAAATCCAATACGCACTGTATTGAAACGATATTCCGGACTGCCAAAAAGCAAAATTGCCAAAGCTAACCCAACGAGGCAATACGGACCATTTCCGTGATCGAAGTCCCTGAACTTGTTAAACTTTATTTCGATCCTACACCAGAGCTGGGCGGTATTTTAAATACATGATATATTTTAAGGACTTTAAATACCTATTTTTAATACGCAAATACTTCTCTGGTATTTAAAGTACATTTTGGGCCGATTAAGTATATAATAAAAAAAATCTTTTTACACCCATCTCCACATTTGAATTTTAAGAATGATTGAGAGAATATCCGGAACCAAAATACTTGGAAGATGTTACCAGAAAGGAATAAAAATGTTATGTAAAATTTTTGAAAATACAAAGTCAAATCATTAGATAAAGATTTAACGTCAAATTCGAAGTAAATTTCAAATGAAAAAAAATCATAAGTTTGCGATGCAATGAAAATATTGAATGGCAAATATAAAAAAGTGTCAGATGTTTAAAAATTTCGGATGTTAAGTTAAGAAAAACGAAAGTATGCCGTGAAAATAAATACTAATGTCGAATGTGAAGTATGAAAAAAAGTAAAAACTAAAATTTAATTAGAAAAAATGAAATTCAAATTTCACATACTTTTACGACGTAGTTTATGAAGTACTGAAACGAAGTACTTATCAATGTATTTTAAGTACAAAAAGTATTTCGTATTGAAAATGCATATAGTATTTTGTATTATGTATTTTCAGTATTTTCTAGTATTTTGCCCAACTCCGACCTATACCAGGCACAAGGTCGAAGAAAAAATCTCATCTCCAATGGAACAGTCCGTTTTGCCCCACTCTCTCCTACACCTGTTCGCTTCTCAGCCATCGAGACATATATAAATATATATTATATTCCATCCAACTCACTCCCACTTGCTGAGAGGCATTTGCTTGATCGCGGTTTCCATCTCAGCGTCCGCCGCTTTGAGCATCAGATGATAATCCCTGAGACAAGAGTCCATGAAGTGGGTGCGTCTTCTGAATGTCCCAGCGAAGACATCGGCGTGGGTGTTGAGGTTGGTCGTGATTCTGCGAGCTCTCGAGTTCGCGCCGATACTCGTGCTGGGTCTAACGCTGTACCATCTGACGTAGTGCTTGTTCGAACGCGGCGGTGTCGACGGCCTCGTGATCGGCAAGGTCTTCTCGCTGTTCTGCAACAAGGCTTGTCTGTAAACGACTCGAGGAACGTTCGAGGGATCGAGCGTGCTGGAATCTTTTAGCTCACCTGCGAAATCGGCGATCCTTGCACGGCCGGTGTTATGAGGTAACTACGGATATTGTATTTCTTCAGAATCTCGTCGTTCAGACTCTCGACCGGCACACAGTCGTACTGCGTTGCGTCCAGCAGATTCAACGTCTGCTGAGTAACGTGGACCTTTCCCGGCTGGCCGGTCTGCTCCATCTTGTTCGCTATCACAACGTCCCGCGACCAAACGTCGTACTGCCACTTGTTCGCTCCCAATATTCCAGATATTATTTTGCCCGAGTGTACGCCTATTCGCATGTTTATATCGACGCCACACTCGCGTCTCACTCGTTTGCGTACCTCCTTGATTATCTTGATCATGTCGAGGCCTGGGCATGGAATGCGTACCGTTATCGAAATTCACGCACCGTATTGATAAACAATTTTTTTATTTATTTTTTTTATCAATAAACGTGGATTCTTTTTTCCATTACCTAGATCCACACAACTCTTGGCGTGTTGGATGTTCGGGGTGGGAACCCCGCTGACGCAGTAGTAGCAGTCGCCGAGGAACTTTATCCGGAGAACATTGTGACGCTCGGACGCCTCGTCGAAACTACCGAAGAGATCGTTCAGGGTTTCAACGAGCTTTCTCACAGGCAGTGTAACGGTGAGCCCGGAAAAATTTACCACGTCCGCGTACAGAATGCTCACGTTGTTGTGGGTCTCGACGTACAGGTCACTGAAATTTACAGTTGTATTATTCAAAGTATCGAGATTTTTTAAAAATCTCTTCAGGTGGAAAAACTTACTTGCGCCGATGACCCTTGGGTGGAGGTTTCTTGTGTTCCTCAATAAATTTAAATATATCTCTGAAATCCTTCTTTATCTTTGCAGCGAAATGTTGCGGAAGTATACTTCTCGTTAGTTGTTCCTGTTTAATGAAACGTAATTAATGTGTGCTTCCTGATAGAAGAAGCTACCCTGATAGACAAGCCTCACGAAAAGTAGTAGTTGGCGCAATAATTGCGACATGTGCCGCGCATGTCGCAAATATCGCGCCAATATTGCTACTTTTCATGGCGCATGTCTATCAGGGTATGTTCCCGAAAAAAAATTGAAATTTCATAGTATTTAAAATATCATCTACAACATCGAGAAATTCGATTTTTGGCTAGCGCCCTGATGAATGTGTATGACAGACTTGCATTTTTTAAAACGGCTTGAGATAGCAAGTTGAAATTTGATACATTAGTAGAGTGGTCACGTCTCATTCCTCAGTGCTATTTTCATGAAGATTGAGGCTTGGTTTAAGATTTTAGTGCGATTAAAAAAAAAAAATTTAAGGGTGTGGGAGATCTAACTTGTGTACATTTTGAGCTATTGTGATAAAACTGCATACAAATATAATACTATGACCAAAATCCTTAGGTATTGAATTTGGCCGAAATCTATCCAAGCGATCAAATTTGATAAAATTTTGATTTTTTTTTTAAATTGCTAAAAACAGTCTACTTTGAGTACAGATTAAGGGATCGAGCTGATATTTGACACGGGAATGGACGAACACTGTACAATGTATGGTATTAAATTTGATGAAAATACATCTAACCGTTTAGATTTTTTAATTTTTCGGAAAATTTGTTTTTTTTTTTTCGTCTGCCACTAGGTTCGGATATAAACATAACGCTAACAGTAAAACGACTTACAGATTTGTAATCAGCTGTGGAAAATAGTTTAAAACAGCCTCAAACCAACGAATTATGCAAATTTCAGTTACCGATTTTTTACCACAAATGTTGCGCTTAATTTTGACCCCTTCAATTTTATGAGTCGTAGAAATTTTGTAGAATTACGAAAAAAAGTGGAAAGTGATTTGCACATGGTTTCCTCATTTACTACAATTTTGCGCATAGTTTCCTGTACGAGGAAGCCAAAAATCGGTCAGCGAACTTTCTCATAGAAAAAGCTATGCACACAATTGTAATAAATGAGGAAGCCATGCGCAAATAACTTCGCACGTTTTTTATTGATTTTTTACAGATGATCCATGGTTCAGAAACTCACTTCCTGGTCCTTCTCGTAGTTCAGCCTTAGGGTGGACTCGACGCACTTTCGCCTGTCCAGGAAGGATCTTCTTATGACGATTTCGTTCATGAACCTGAAGTAGAGACCGAGGCCGTTCACGCAGGCGAAGTAAATTGCATCTGCTATTATCTGTGAAAAAATAATAATTTGATGATAACGGGTGAGTTATATTCATAAGTCGTGTGAACAAAAAAAAATAAATAGGCAACTCTACGACTCCCGAGTGTCGCAAAAACGCCAACTTACACGGCCGGTGTAGTCGTGCATATTTCTGTATGTGATGAGCGAGAGACTCGCAAGGTAGCAAAGCGTCGCTGTAACGCCGAGTATGAAAGCGTGGAGATTCTCCGACAGAGGTAGGAAGACATAGCAGGCCAGTAGTACGTGAGTCGCGTATGCGGGCCTGAAAACACACGAATGAAAAAAAAACCCATCGTATCACGTCGCTTTATTTACAACGCTGAATTCCGCTCGTTGTCCTCTTATGCAGGTTTGCCAAACCGGAAGCAGCGCGGTGTATATATATATATATATATATATACGTATATATATTAGGAGACAGTGAGAAAGAAAAAAGAACAATTCTCGTATAGTTCGCGATGATTCTAGGTCGTCTAGGCCGTTACAATCAACAAGTAAAGCGAAGGTGGGATTATCGAACGAAGGTCAACACTGATAATTAGAGGAACCTCGAATGATTAGCGGCTCGCAGTCGAGTTTTAAACATTTTTTTAGACCGATGAATCTCGTACTCAATGTGTTATTCTACAGCAACTGCCTATCTCGTATATCCATTGACGGCTCCCGGAGCGTATTGGATCAATGTACACGATGATAAATGACGCACCGTGGCACAGAATCTCGCCACGAATGTATATATTTCCATTGATTAAGTAAACACGCCGGCTTGTCTGCCGGTAAAGAGTTTTACATTTTTCATTGTCAATAATGTGCAGACAGCATCAGGTTGTTCATCCAGTCTTAATAAGGATAGAAACAAAAAGAAAATGATAGAAACAAAAAGAATCTTTGAAAATCGTGGTTTTTTTTCTATGTTCAAGCTGTGAAAAAATGCAATTTTCAAAGATTACAAAATTCTGAAAAAATTCATACGTATTCAGAAAAATAAACGAATTATTTTTATGAAGGAAAATATTTAAGTTGCCGGGTAATTTGTTGAAGAATAATTTTTATCATCAATTTGTTAATGAGAAATTGGAATTATTATTTCACAAAAACAATATTTGCAGCACGTCCCATATACTTGATTTTTTCAGATTTTTATGCCATCGAGAAATGTTCGAAATTTTCTCTGAAACTCACGTTTGGCGAGACTGTACCGCTCGGACAACCGTAAAAAAAATGTCCGGCCGAATAAAATAACACCGATAATATTCTCCCGATTATTTCGATACCCTCTCGTGAATTGGAATTTTCTGCTTTATCGATAGGATACTACGGTGCTATTCACGAATGCCTGGACGATCTCAATAGGGCCGCTATAGGAGAACGGACCAGACATTCATGAACGGCAGTGTACCAAACGATGCAGAGATTGATCGTTTAATAGTTTTTGTTTACCTTATTGCAGGTGTGGTCTCCGTGCAATTGAGGGTGTACCAGAGGGGCACCGCCAGATCTCCGACGACGAGAAGTACGATTATTAGGCATGATAGCACAACCGGAAGATAGGTCTCCTTGGCGATGAGCTTCGATCTGAAGGACAGCGCTATTACCGGGCACAGGAGTGCTCCGACGACGCTGACGGTCACAACGTCCGGCAGGGACGACTCGATCTCGACCTGTCGAGTAGTCCGATAGATTATTAAACCACAATATTCTCTCATACGCTATTCGAGCTATGATACATATATAACTTTCATTCTAATCTAATCGGGGATTTCTCACCGTCATTATTAATACCGCGCAGTGAGTGACTCCGAGAACCACCTGGAGTAAAACAAAAAGCGATAGGTATCCATTCTGCAGTCTTCGCTGGTAGATCGAGTACAGCTTTTCGAGGTTCTTGTACTGAAATTGTTTCTGCATTCGGCAGAAGAGACAGAGATAGACAGGATGTAAATAGATTGAGGAAAAAAAAAACCGCAAACGAGGCAAATGAATTTCATATTAGCGGCGGTATCGATCGTTTGAGATAATACACGAGGTGGATGGTTGGGTGGACGAAGGAATTAAAGCGCCTCAGTATTTATAGAACTCCACGGAATCTTTCGAACGCCGCATTATTATTTTTTTTATTTTTTTCATTTTTTTCCCTCCCGCCTGTAAGCGACCATTATTCCCGATAAGTAGTGCGTCTACACGCTACCGGAAATCACGATCGCGCCCTTGCGGCAATTAGTCGTTCCGACAGTCACGATCTTCCGATGCCGACAGCCATCGCCGTTATATTATCGAAACATTACCTACCGAGCAGAGAAAAAAAAATCAATCTCTTTCCGCGACGGTGATGGCTTAACTTTTTATAACTTTTAAACTTTTTTTTTGTCTTCCAGCAAAATACCGCGTGTAGGACCGTCGGGTAATGCGATCCATCGCCGACTGTCAACCTGCGTGCGACGGCGAGAGAGGAGAGAAAAAAAAGCCCGCGTACGACTCTCAACACACTGCACCACTCTCCCACTGCTGGGTGAGTACAACGAGTTTAGAACCTCGTGTGTATGTATATACAATGCGTACGTGCCCCGTGTGTATAACGGACTCGATAGCCGGGCGTGTTAATATATTTGCATTGCATATACACGGTGCTCTATTTATAGTCATCGGCTATCGTCTCTGTCTGTGTGCATGCAATCTACACCATACGAGTGAACGAAAAAAAAAAGTATCTTTTGTACTCTTCGACAGAATGTACTCGTCCGAATTGTACATACATCGGAGAGTCCGTATTGTGTAAGGAAGGAACGGCACACCTGTAGATTTTTATTATTATTGTTATTATTATCGCGTCGACCAGAGAATTCTCTATTCTCCGCCCGGGTGGTCCTCGACGACGAGACACTCGAAGCTCTTATGGACAATACTAATATTTGTTTTTGTCGAACGAATCACATACAGATCAGGACTGAGCACTGAGCACGGTTCGTTCATCGTTTATTCGCGATCGGAGGATACCCCGACGACTACCGTACTCGTCGGCAGTCGATTACGAGGAGAGCCAGGATTCTCCACGAGCCCGGACGAGCGAGACCCGGGCTAGCTGAATTTTTTTTTCTCGTCGCCGAGGGAAGAACTTCGCAGGGCGCAGACGCTCGCCTTCCTGCTAGGCGGTGGGAGGGGGGGGGGGGGAGAGAGAGATGGATACCCGGTTGCTACACCCAGCGGTAAGTCGTTTAGTCTAGTAGCGGTGTGCCAGCAGCCACGAGGCCCCGTAGCTCGCAGAGCTCGTGCCTTAATATTGATCTTCAATCCCGGCAGCGAGCCGGAGAGAGGGAGGCGGAGAGAGCAATACCACTTACTGCGGGGACACTCGCGATTCATCTGCATTCGTGTCGCATAGGAAATGAACACGCTTCTGCAGTGTCCTTGCGAATCGCATTCGTTTTATCCGAACGTACTTCTGGACTTTACTGACGATTGTTTTTATTTTATTTTTTTCTTGGGCACGAGCTTACGAGGAAACGAGTAGGCTTTACCGATACAATTAACAATCGTTAGAGACTGTTATTTAAGGAAGAATCATTTTTTTTTTTTTTCGTTCGTTCGAAATTTCAGTATACATTACGAACCGGCAGAACAAAAAGAATCTGAAGAGAAGAATATAGACTGTATCGCAGATGTCAGGAAAATTGATTTTGCATATTATTGATGCCGAAATAGTACATTTTGATATGAGTGTGAAAAAAAACTTTTTCTGACGAGCGTGAGTTTGCAGCACGAGCCGAAGGCGAGTGTTGCAATCACACGAATTCAGAAAACGTTTTTCACACGAATATCGTACAAAGTTTTATTTCACAAGGTGTGAAAACTCGGGATTTCGCGGATTTTCCCACCGAGTAATGTAACTTTATTAACGAAATTAACAATACTTCGATTTTTTACCAATTCGTTAATAATTGGTTACTGATTTTTTAATGCAAAAAAAAAATCAATGTTCTCAGGACGTTCCGTATGGTCGGTGTGTTTGTCAAATTTTTGTCATCCCATTTCGGACGCCGGAATAAATATACGAAATTGTCATCGGACGAATGTATCGTTAGAGGAATATATCGTACATGTCGTAGAATTAAATTACTTCGTTCGGTTGTAGTGTGTCAGACATCGCTGCTCTTTTCTCTGATGGGTTTTTTTCTCTCGATCGATTCTCTATCTACGAAGTAAGTAGGAGAGCTCGAAAGCTTCGTCGACCGCAGCTCACTCTTGGCGCACCGCGGACGAAGGCCACGGTCGTGATTGAGAATCGATTCTTTTCTGAGACCCGGCGCGGAGCTCCCCGCGCCGCCGAGCTATCGAGTACCTGATAGGACATCCCCGACCGAGTGAGATAAAATAGTGCAGGAGTATACGGCGAAGATTCGCGACGATTCCGATGTTTGCAATCTCCTCTCGCATCGAACTGTCATCGATGCATTTTTGCTTGTCGCCGAGGTGAAAAATAAAGGAAAAAAAAAAAGAAAATAATAGATAGGAAACACCAGTACCGTAACATTGTGTGTGCAGCTCCGGCATAAGCCTCCGTTTGCACACGCGCATCGGGACTTCCGGTCACTCGGAGGCTCCGTCCACGTGTACGCGACACTCTTTTTTCTTGCGCGCACTCTAACCGTTTCTGTCGCTGAATTAATTCACACTCGTCGTTTCGTATCGCGTATTTATTCTCGGAATTTATCGGTCGACAGGGATTCACGTAATCTCGGAGACGAATCGAAAAAAAAAAACAGAAACCTGTTTTACCAATGCACGCTACACCGTCGAGGTTTGATAATTACCGGGATCATTAAATGGATCGAATGACGTTGGCGCATGATGTAATTAAGCTAATACAACAGATAGTTTGGAGACTTACTCTCAGGCTGGACCAAGTCCACTCGTCGAGGCTGTTGGGCGATATTATTCTACCGTCGTCGACGTTCTGCAGCGAACTCAACGAATTTCTCGTTACGAGCTCGACGTCCATTGTGAAGTCGATTGCTTTCTTCTTTCTGTTTTCAGTCTTTCCGGGCTCCTCGCTCTCCGCTCCTCAGAGACTTTCGGTTCTTCTTCTGCTGGCTCGATTAGCCATTTTTTCGCCTTCCAGTTGTTGGCTGCGATAGCTGTTCGAAAAATCCTCAATATTCTGTAGTGTCTTTTTTTTCGTTCACTGTATACAAATCGATTTTACTTTGGGTCGATAAATGTTCTCTCCCGCGCGAGAGAAGGAGGAAACAGTGTTCTCAGAATGCCGAGACCCATGGAGATTCCTCTCGATTAAACTCCTTTATTGGCGATAATGAAAATAGGCCACGCGAGCGACGATCGGAAATCTCTCGCAGCGAAAAAGAAAAACAAAAAAAAACTATATGCTTACGAGGAAAGAATCCTTTCGCGGAACGAAGTATACCCGGACGAATAGGTTCGATCAGTTTTCGTTACTGAGTGTAGGACATAGTGTCGCTGACGCGCGTCAAAGCGCACTGATTCGTGTTCTCGAATAAACAACCGCGGCTTAGGCGCCGATACTTGTGTATAAGGTTTATACTCGGTGTCTCGGGTTGCGAAGGACGATCGACGAGTGAACGCAATAGAGGTATCTCCAGAGTCGTCCGCCGCCGGAGTTTCGACAACCGTAAAACTTTCTCCTGACTGCCCGGCCCCGCGCGTGTATGACTTGATATTCCGTACAATATATAACTATGCAACAAACGAAAAAAACCGTGCTAGCGTTCGGTGACTCGTAAAAATAATCGTCATCGTCGCTCGAATGTCATCGTTATTATCATTCCGGATCGCTAGAATCCGTGAGATGTTGAACAGAGTAGTATGTCATTTTATGATCACGTCGGAGCAGGCGAACGCACCGACCGTTAGTGAAAAAAAAAGAAAAAGAACATTTAGACGCATTTTCATATTCGGGTTAGGACGCGAAGCAGGCATTTGCATAAATATTCCGATCGTATAAAGTGTGTACAACTAGATACGGAAATGACACTGCGGTAGGTCCGAAAAGTCTCACTTTCAAGGACAAACAAACAGGTTGACCGCAAATTATATATATACATGTTAGCTCCTATGGTCAGACGGATAATGATAAGACGCGCACTGCGCAAAGAAATTTAAGAGCGATGGTTATCGGGTGTACGTGTTCCGCAGGCTCTACGAACGGATTATGAGTTATTGTATGAGACATGTGTAATAAAACGACTATGCATGAGAATCGGGTTGACCGTCCTCCGCGCGCTCCGTCGGTAATCGTAAAAGGCCACACACTGTTTCGACGTGCGACGTCCGAGAAGCCTCGTTTAATCGACGGCTCGCGTCTTAATTGCATCCTGCCGCGGACAAAAAATATCCCTGCGTACACTGTCGTTACTGATCCGGTAGCGCGGTAACGAGGAAACTTGTCGACGAATCTTGTATATATCTGCGTATATAACGGAGAGTCCGCTAGCCTGACAGTAATGTCGGCGGACCGCTTGCAGTTTTTTTTTCCTCTTTTGCTCGAACCCTCTTTGTTATTCCGTCTTTAACCGAACGATTTTTAACCGATTCGGAACTCCGGTGAGATCCGATTGATTTATCATATTTGGCGTGTTAGGACTCGAATCGCGATGCGCCGCGTCAAGGTCACAGATGCCCACGCGCTCTTTCGCGATGCCCCTGCCACCGTCATCGGGTTCCTCGAATTTGGCTTTCCTGGAAGCACTCGCTTCGACTCTGCCCACACTCCGAACTGTGGGAGTCAACGACGTTCTGTTTTTCACACTAAATCGCTATTATATATATAGATAGATATCATAAGTTAAAGTATGTTTTACGCGTGTCATCGTTGATTGTACACTTGAAAAAAATTGAGTTTTTTTCTTAATCCACTTACCGGTTCGTCGCTCGACAATATCGAAGATTCTTCTCAATTGCTCAAACCATCCTGGCGTCGACAAGCACACTGTGTTTATATAGTCGATCACGCACTTTGTTATCACAGCCCTCGACACAATAATACTTACAGCATTCGCAGTGATATGCGATTTTTTTTTGTAACACTGCTGCGAATCTGTCCGTCCACTCAAACGAAACAGCCGATCGATCGATGATCGTTGAAAGTACCGATGGAAATTGATCTCCCGGTGTCAGTACCCGAGCCGTCGCCTCGGAGGCATCGTCTGACGCGCTGCGCGGGCTCTCGACCGATTCCCGGCACCTCTCCTCGCCGAGTTAACCGGATTGTCGCCTTCTCATTGATACATGTGCCGATTCTCCCCCTCCCGTTCGGTATTATCGATCATCGGTATCACGTTTCCGTTCATCGATGCGGATCGTGAATGATTTTTGGAAACACTCCCAGACTCGAAGTAACAATTAAACTCGGGCTGGTAAATTATTTACGATCTTCCGAAAGCTCGTTTATCCTATTTTGTCGGTACACGTCCCACGTTCGTTACGTATTTACCGACGATCTTAGAGAGGCACTTTTCGGGACCCTCGAGTCCGTTTCGGGAACGCCTGCGCGCGCAGACGGCGATGTAATGGTCATAGAATTGGAGGTTAACTTATCGATCGTCCGTAATAAGTCGGTAATTTTTTTTTTTTTTTTCCCCGGAGCGGAGCGGTCTCGAGGTCCTATGGGACAAAGACTCGATCGAGCACTGAAAAGTCGGGTAAGCACCGGGGGTGACCTACCTATCTACTGGCCGTCTCACGATAACGTCACGATATCAACCCGGCACTTCGATATCGCTATATTCTCTCGTCGGCTATATATATGTACATATATATACGCATGTGTATGTATGTATATAAAAAGCCACGGGAATTGTGTTATCCCACAGAATCTCTTATCGGCTGGTAGCGATGCCCACGATCAACTTCGATTAATGAAGTGTCGTTCAGTTTAGAAAAAAAACGTAGTGTCGACCCGCTGTTCTTGGATGCATCTGCCGTCCGAGAGCAAACAGTACTCTCGGCACAGTAGGTCATTAAACAAGCCCCCTGTTTTTCTCTGATATAATTCAATGGACATTAGAACGTTAGGGAATGTCCGGCGAGAACTCGTTTATCGCTACGTTAAACTTCCTGTCTTTCTCGGTAGTGACGATTAACGAGCGCTTAAGGCGATTTGTACCGATAACGAGCGAGCCGATAGTGTAATCCCTTCGGGATCACCGATAGTTTACGACTAAAGAATGGCGTGCAAGGTTTAACACAACGATACATTGTACTTGAAAGAAAGAAAAGAAAGAAAAAAGAACACCAGCAAGTTAAAAGATACGAAACTTCCTTTATTACAGTCGAAACGTTTATATCAGTTCGGTGTACGGTAGTTTCTCGATATATGCTTCTGTATCTTATATAATCAACACTTTTCAGAAAAGTAAAAGATCCCAGCCCTTGAAAGACCGTGATGTTTTATCGACCGAGGCATACGCGAGGTGTCCGTTGCAATAGTCGTGTCTTCCTGTGGTGCGCAGAAACGTCTGTCGAAAAAATTGGCGTTAAAAAAAAGTATATATAAATTATATCCCCGAACGAGTAGATTCTGAGTATCATGAGAGGACGTTAATTCCGTCGATCGTGCAAAAATTCATAGCCCAATATGCCCGAACGCGAATCGCAGGGCTGGTGACAATCTGCTCGCGATGCCTCGAGTTATCCGATAAAGATCACTGAAAATAATTAACGTGAGCTCATTCACGTTCGTACAAGGGAGATAGACCTCGTGTAGCGTGCATTCTTTTTATGTTTTTTTTTTTTTGATTCGCGTCCACGCGAATCTCGAAGTATAAATGTTGAAAAAATAATGAACAAAATCTACGAAAATATGCGGAGCATGTTTGCGGCGACTTCGGGAGGCAGACCAGCGTGAACGGCGTTGTAGAGGTCTGAGAAGTCCCGATGGACGGACTTGATAAATTCCACAACGACTTCCTTCGTTTCTGAAAAGAATTAAAAATAAATAAATACACAAAAAAATCCGCGATTATTTTTTTTAACCCCGATAGTGGTATTGATCGTTGGATTCCTCATGATCCTCACCGTCGTTCGGTGCTTTGTCCTCGTGAATAACGGTGATCGCCAGTTTTAGAAGGTCCTGAAGATGAGGCTTGATGACTTCGTGACCGGCGCGATAGAGGGTGGCGATACTGTTGAATACTGCCTGATACTCCTCGAAGTCCTGTTCCAATGGGAGCTGCTTGACGAACGATGGAAACACTTGATCGATATCAATAATCGAGTAGTTGGTGATGATCATCCGAGCGATAACGCCGATCATGTTGTCACGTGGCCCGGCGTGATCTTCCCGACCAGAAGCGACGACGAGCATTCCGAGAATGTTGTTGTAGTGGCTGTACATGGCTTCCTTCGAGTGAAGAATCAATTCACCGAGACCGTAGAACGCGTTGTTCCGAACTTCGGGACTCTCGTCGGTCGAACTCTTGTGAAACAGAGGCAGCAGCTGATCTACGAACGCCGCCGACGTGTGCCTCAGGCCGGCAATACACTCGGCGATCGTACCGATTGCGAATGATCTCTGCGCCTCGGATCTGTTGGGTTTCTGCAATTTTGTTGGTAGAGTGTTTATTTTACATCTTTTTGTTTCCTCATAGAGGAAGCTTTGTTATGGTGAAAAACAAAATTTCAAGATTTTAATGAAAACGTGTTTAGAATGTTCCAAAACATCAAAAAATCACTTTTTTCTATAGAATTTCATCGTTCTCCTCGCACTCAGGGGGGATTTTCTATACTTGAATAAAACTTACAGCTCGTCCCTGAAGCAGCGGTAAGATAGCTTGGAAATTGATCGCAAAATCTTCCGGCGGAATGACCTTTCCGTACGCCGAAAATACGTCTCCAGCGCACTCGATTAAGTGTTCGTCCTCCTCGGCCTCGTTCTCGACGCTGTCGCCGTCCCCTTCATCCTGATCCTGACACTCGGTTTTCTCCGTCATTACTTCGGTAACGCAATTTATTATGGCGTCTCGGTGTCCCTCGCCGATTATCACGTCAGCCTTTACTTCCTTAAGGAGCGCAGCGTAAGCTCCCAGACCGTTTATAACAACCATTCTCTCGCTATCGAGCCTTATGAGCTCGGACAATTTCGGCACGAATACCGAGATTGCCTTTTGCAACGCCTGTTTACCCTCGATAGTGCTGATCTTCGACAGATTTATGCAGAATTGGAGCAATCCGTCTATCGCCGCCGCTCTTATGTCCTCTTGGGGATAATTTATTACCATGAACGTTTCCTCGAAAGCTCTTTCGAGATACGGCAGAAAAGCTTCCCTGCAAAGCAACCGGTAACAATTGTTGAAACATATAATCGTCTTATGTCGAATTAAGAAATTACGAATACTGACTCTGTGTACTGAGCGATCTCTCTGAGAGCCAGGACAGCTTCCTCCTTCTCTTCGACGTACGAGTTCGAGACCGACAAACCGATGGCGAGGTCCTCGTAATCTTCGTCCTCCTCGTTATCGGTATTCTCGATATCTTCCTCGTCTGCGTTTTCGTTGTCACTCGTATCGTCGTACACCGGAAAGATACCGCCGGTTTCCTCCTCCTTGTAGCTTCTCTGTGCAGGCAAAAAAAAACAATCTTCAAGGTTTTACCCAAGCGAATCCGTTACCTTTCATCGAATGAAATTTTTATACTCACAACAATGCCCTCGGTGCTCTGTATACTCTCGATCATAAGATCGACGATTTTCGGAAGAGCCGGAGCCATGTCCTTTTTCATGACTGTGCTGATAGAGGCGAAGAGGCCGTAAGCAACTTTCCTGATATCCGGGTCGTTGGTTTGTTCAATGAGATTCAGCCCGAACTCAAGCGCGCGGCCGATTACCGGAGTGAGGTTTTCACCCCCGATATTTCGTATGAGAGCTCCGAGAGTTTCTTCAAGAATTAAAATACCCCGTGTAAAATAATTGCTCGAAGTTTAATTATACCGATCGACCGAGCGAATCTCACCGATTGCCTGCATCTGCAGGAACTGCGTCTCCTCCGGTTGTTTATCGGTCAGATATACATTGAGATGAGCCATGACATCCTGAAAGTACGGAACCATGTGTTGCTTGCTGGCAGTGGCCGCCGCACCGATCGCGCTGAAAACTAAACCGCGTATCTTCAAGGAGGAACCCTTGTTGAGATACTCGAGAAGTTTCTGCATAAGAGTCGGCAGGTATGGCAGAAGACCCTCGTTCAGATTCTCGCAGAATGTCTCGAGCGCGAAGAACATCTGTGTCACGCCCCGAGGAAGACGGTTCTCTTGATCTATGTACTCGTGGACGCGTTCCAGATAGTGAAACAGAACCGGCAGCAGTTCGTCGGAGTAACGGCTTATGTCGGGTTGCAAACACTCGGAGAATTGTCCAGCGGCGTAGAGCGCCGCGTTACGTACAACCGGATTTTCGTTCATTATACCAGCGCGTACGCTCTGCAGGAACTCGGGTAGGTAATTTGAACGAATGTGCTCGGAACAGCCCTCCGCGAGCACGGCCATTGAGAGGTACGAAGCTTTCTTCGCGTAAGGGTCGTTACTATCGAGACCTGGTTTTATGCGGCGGAGCTGTTTAACAGAATAGAAAATCATTAACGAAACAATCAATCGACAGGATACTGAAACTCTGTAGGAAACACTTCGCTCTACCATGTGGGGCATCAGTTTTTCGGGTTTGAAGTGCAAAGCGAGAAGATTCATAGCGTAGGTAGCCCGCAATGCTGGCTTCTGTTCCTCGTTCTCGTCAGCGAAATAATCTTCTTCGTCGTCGTCGTCGCTCTTCGCCGACATCAGCTCGTACAGTACATCTATCCAAACAGAGTATCAGTGATTAATTTTAAAGAATCGTCACGGCAATTGTTTTATTTTTTTTTCGTGGGATAAAATAATCCTGCAAACATTTTTCTAAAAATACCGATTATAGGCTCGACGATTTTGTGCTTCAATATCGCCTTTTTCTTCGTTCTAATCAGATTTCCGAGAAGCGTTATTGCTCGAGATCTGAGATCGTCGCCGTACGAGTTGTTTCTAGCTATCGTGAGACACATAGCCGTGAGTTCCTTGACACGAGGGCCGATAACAACGATCGCTTGATCGCACAGCTCGTCGAATAGTTCCAACGACTCCGTCGCTCTCTCCTCGTTCGTCGACGCGAGTGATTGAACTATCGTCATTGCCGGTATCAATATCTGATGATAGGCGTTTACCATCTGTTGACTCGTCGTTGTTGTTAATATTTCGTACATTTTCTTTTTTTTTTAATTCTATCAGCAATTGGTCGATACTCACGGTCTGATTGCCCTCCACCAGAGGAACCAGATGCAGCATAGTCTGCAGAACGTAGTAAGCCGTTGCCGTACCGGAGCCATCCTGACGGCCCATTACCTCGCCCAGCAGGGTCATTAGCGATTCCACATGAACGACGTACGCGTCCGGGGCGATTTCCGTCATCGTCGCCAGGGTGTACATACCCAGCTCTCTTTTCGCCTCCTCGTCGCTCGTCACGAGCTCCTGAATAACTTGGAACACTTGTGGCCAACCATTTTTAGGCAATTCGTGCTTCACTATAGTCCCTATCAACTGGGCAATGGCTTTTCTCACTGGAAACTCAGATTCTCGCATGAGACCCTAGCAAAAGAAATAATATTGATAATTATACAAATTGAAAAAAAAATTCTCTTCATAAGATATCGGCGGCTTATTTATACATAGCTAATTTACTACGTAGCAGTCGATACAATGCGTTTTGGTAATCACCTGTAGGAGAATGAGTTCCTTTGCGGCGGTGCGAATATCCTCCGGCAGGGCCGACCAGTTCTTTCTCTTGGAGTAGCGTTGTCTCAGAAGCACAGCTGCGTATTGTCTCACCTGGAAATACGTCATTGTTATATATGTATATCTATGGTAGCAACGATGAACGCATTGTTTTTATCTCTATATCGAACCATCGACTTTTGCGAATATATCGCAATCTGAAAGAGCGACGTATTGGTCTCGGGTTTCTTGAAAGCCTCCTTCAATTCCGCCTCCGCCTGTGAAATGATATGAACCAATAATTATTTACAACAGTCGTGTTTATACGAGTAACATACTGTGACAATTTTGCGACATATTGTACGGATGAAATATTGGTTAACGCGTAGGAAACGCCGGTCGAGGAATCTCAGCGGGCCGAGAGACCGGGACGAGCACGTGCTTACACGGCGAGTTTTAAAATATCGTAGTTATCGCGCAGATAACCCTTTTTACCTGTTCGACGATATTGGTGTCCGCGACCAGAAGTCTGCTCAATATATCCTCCATAATTTTATTTTATTTTCTCTTCTTGAATATCGTATCTAGTCAAATCTACCGAACTTGACGATGACAGTCTCCGACATATCAGGAGTCTTCCCTCTCTCGACGAACCTCCATTGATCACCCCTTGCCGATTTTGTTCTATATATATATGCGTATCTATAATTATACGCTTTACCTAAGAATCAAAAGGGCATAACGCATGTGTTAACATATTTGGGTTACGCCCTTTTGGTTCTTATCTCCGTCGGTATCAATCTACATTGCCCCGCGTATGCCTTGTCCGTTGAGACGAAGACTTGTACCGTAGCGACATCTGTGTCGAGCTTTCTTCACTATGGTACGAATTTCTCCCACGGATGTCGCTGCTTGTTCGGCGCTTCGACGGTTAAAAGCTTTAACGGTTTACTCACGCTTATTCGCCCGATGACGAGTCTCGACGCTGGAGGAAAGACGCCGATGATCAACACACACCACCCGAGGGGCCCCTTGAGAGTTGTTTAAATGAGCTTTTTGTAAATGTTTAACGTGAGCCTGTTTACTACGGCGAGAAGGTAATATACAATAGTAGTATTTTGCATAATCCACGTTCATTGAGGAATCCGTAGACTACGCACATCGCAGTCTCGTTGGATAGGGCCCGCGCACCTCGCCGCCTAATCCCTCTAATTTTTCATCGTTCCGTAAATCCCGTTCTAAGATAAATAAGAAAAAAAAAGTAAAACACCACTCTGTTTCTGTATATGTATTCAATAGCTGTAAATTTCCTCGATGTTTAAACAGCAGCGATCCATGACTAGCCCCTCGCCAGCCACTTTCTCTATCTCTCGACCCGACAATTGTCCCGAGCTTTAACCGGGCATTAAAAATAAATACAGAGAGGCTGCCCCGATCAAATAAACAATTTTCCGTATCTCCGTTTCCGACATACTTGTCGGAAATAACTTTTCCTCGCGGGGCCGTTCCTGCCCCCGCCTCGGTCACGACCTCTCCGTACTCTCAACGTGTTTTTTTTGCTAATACTTACTCGATGTACCATCCCGAAGCTTGACACACGATTGTGTAGTCTGAAAATAATTTTTCTTTCTTTTTTCATCGCGGAACGATACAGCGCGTACGAGAATTTCGGAATTCTTTCCACTCGCTCGCTGAGCGCCTTCGACTGCTCAGTGTAAAGTCGCAGTCCGTTAGAAATCGCTTCTTCATCTAGTCTCGCCTCTCTCGTTCGCTCGAGTTTATTATTTTAGAGCTCAAACCCCCTCCCTGCCTTCCACATATCGTTGCTAACCCGCGGCAGCGAAATCTCTTCGAACGTCTTCGACGCAGCGAGTTTTTCGATCGCGCTTTGAGATAATGCAGTCCTCACCGGATTCCACGTAAAAGCTCGTTCGATATAAAAAAAGGATTTTGATACTCAGAAAAAGTATATCCTGATGAACATATATATATATATATATATATATACACGTATATGTTCCAGCGTGAAATAGACGTCACGGCATTGTCGATAATACGAGTAAAGATACGGGGTTAAGGCTGGCTTTCTGCTGCTAAAATAAAATCCGCGTCTCGAACAGACACGCTGCGCTGTCTGTAAGGAGACAGTGCTGCGGTGCCTGTCATCATTCTCGTTGAGTGGCTCAGCTTGCACGTCGTGCTCTCCGGGCCTAACACGCATTCCACATATAACCAGACAACTTGCGCGTGTATTTCTCTCCCTCCCTCGATACGCGTCACGGCGCTGCGAACGGGCCCTGGAGGTAGATCTCGCACGAAGCTTCACGCGTTCATTCGGCATCGATTCTAACGGTCGAAAAAAATAATAACAACAATAACCCTCCCACCAACGATAAAACTGGATGGAGATGACTCGTGCGAGTCTTGATGCGTTTGCGAGCCTTCCCGTTGCAGAAAACGACGAGATGCGACCAACGTGTTTCGTCGCGCGTGTGCGTGACGTCTAATTTATTGTGTAAGCAACGTCCCGCGTCGAAGCGGCGTGCTCTCGCTCGCCGATGCTACAGCCGTCTGAGTAATGATGGAGCCCGAATCGAGAGGTTCATCGAGCGTAATGGTATTTTATGCGCGGTACGAGAGCGCTTGTCCGACGTTTTTGATCGGCAAGGAGCCGAGCGTATCGGATACACCCGATATCCATCGCGGCGATGCGAATTCCTCGGAGGAAATCGAGACTCGGCGAAACGCTGGTCAATCGGTGCCGACCACTCGCGGTCTGTTTACACACGTGGTGTGCGACTACCGATGCGATATGGCGGCGAGCGCACCTCTCTTCCTGCGTTACCACCGAACGTTAAACAGCACCCTCACTCCTTCGTGGCATTCGGGAACTCCGAAGAGTATAGACGAATGAGAGCTAGAGACATTACCTAAATAGCTGATACTCTACCTAACTTCGGAATAAGCAGCGCGGGCACTGCGTGTGCTACAGCGAACCCGCTCTACCCACGTGGAAGGTCTGCTCCCGCTTTACGACAGGGTTAGGCAACCCGAGGCAGCAGTGCAAATACTCCCTGCCTCGTCTGCTCGCAACGTGTTCGTTCTTTTTTTTCTATAACTCGTGTATCTATTCCTCGGTTATCGCGACCGCTTTTCCGAACTTAGTTTCAAACGTGTTCGCCCGCAGCGGCCCGTTCAGAAACTTATCTTGAATAACGTAGAACGACAGAGATTGCTGTACTGGCGCGAATGCTAGAGAGAGAAGCTAGTTATCCGGGTATGATTTCTGAACGCGAGCCTGATGTGCTCTAACAACCGTCCGCTCATTCGGGAAAATGAAACGCACTCTGCATTCGACCCTCCAAGGCCGGCACTTCATCACTGTTTGAAATGGAAAATAATTATTTTTCTCAACTACTCGAAAAAAATGTTATCATTCGATATAAAAAAAAATGTAATCTTCCAATGATTTACTTTTTTAATTTTTAGATATAATAGAAAAAGATCTTACGACTAAATTTAGTTTAGAAAAATTATTCGTTGAGTTTTTCATACCAATTGAGGAAGATAGATAAAAATAGATCAGAGCAGATCTTCATTTATAAATATATACATACATATATATATGTAACTGTGGTATTATAGCTAGTTTCTTGAAATAATGATTAACACATCACATACATAGACCGCTATATCTTTTAATGCGTATACTAGCCGAAGTATAGTCGATAAATGTATCCGAAAAAATATATGCAACATTTTCTTTCGGCCAAAATACATGTATGTCGTATCACGCATATATATGAGGCAATCCCTATTATTTCGACCGGGGTCTAACCCCTCATATCTTGGATTGGGCCCGCGATCTTTTATGACTGAATTCACTCTCAAAAGCACTCAGATTTTTAATGGATTAAAAAAAATTGTTTATAATTATTTATGATTAAAAAATTAACTTCTTGATCGCCGCAATTAAAAAATCGGAAAAAATCTGAAATTCTTTTATCATATATAACAAAAATTTAACATTTGAACCGGAGTGGGGCGGCGTCACTTTCAATTTTGTTTCTAATGTTTTCTGAAAAAAATTAGAGTAACAAAATCAGTCGATTATGGATTATTGCTTGATCATATTTTTTTTTCAACACTGCATTTTGGAATTTTTTTCAGATTTTCCGGAAGTTTTTTTTTCAACATAAAAAAATAAAAATTCTTCGGAAATATCTGAAAAAAGCGATAACCCATAATCGTCGAATTCTTTACAAATAAATTAGAAAAAAATAGAAGGTGACGGCCGGCCCAATCCGTCTCAAATCTTAACATTTTTAAATATGACAAACGATTTTTCAGAGTTTTTTCAGACTTTCAATTGTGGCGATCAATAAGTGCATTATTTAAATGGCAAAATAATTATAAACAATTTTTTTCAATATGATAAAAAATCTGAGTGTTTCTGAGAGTTAGTTCAATCATATGAAAAATGGCGGGGTCAATCCAAAATATGAATGGTTAGCCTCAGGTCCAAATGGTAGGGAATGCTCCATATATACGTATATATATATATTATATGTGCCACATGACAGTTCCCTTTCGTGCGGCCATTTCGTAATTTTGTTCCTCGTTATGACGTCTAGCACCAAGCTGTCTGACAGAAACCGTCCCGGTCTTTCCATACGCTAATCGGCGTTATCTTGACCGCAGGATCGACGCAGCCGGGTGGTCATCCACGTTTATAGAACGTTACGGAGTCGTCGCGTTTCCTCCGTACGACACGTCACCGCAGGGGAAAAACTACGGTGCAACTACGCGCCGATGATAAGAGAAAAGGTGATATGCATTTTTTTTCTTATTTTTCTAGCAAACCGTATTTTTTATTTAAATTTATTCTACAATGTCTAGGAACTATCTTAAATTAATAACGACAATCAATCGATCGATGATGATCATAAATATAAATTAAAAATTTCGCGCGAGGTATGATGAGAGAGATTGAATTGCCTCTTCTCACACGCCGTACTTGATTTGATCGTAGTACATGGTGGCGGGTGGGGGCGGAGGCGGCGTGGAGGCGTGCAAGTTTGAAGTCACCGAGCCCGTTATACTCGGTATGCCGAGACCCCCGAGATTACTCAGACTCAGCGAGCCAAGGGATCCTAGCGAGCCGAGACTCACGGAACTCGCCGGATGATGGTGATGATGACCGAGGTATGACGATTTTCGGTCAACCAGACCGCCGCCGGAACTACTCGAACTCGAACTCGAGCACTGCATTCTCATTACTGCAATCATCAATAATAACACAAAATTATTAATGCATGTTTTTCACAGCATTAAATTATTCGAGCTTTAACTTGAGCACTGTATTGTCATTACAACGATCATTAATAATAAGACAAATTTATTAACGACTTTTTTCTTTTTTTTTTTTTGCTATAATGAACGTAGTTATGACTCAAGACTCCATGTAAAATAAAAGGAGAAAGGAAAAAGGAAGGAATAAAACGTACACGAAAAAAAAGTTTGACAAGCATGGATCGAACGAAATCGGGTACCCGTAGGAACTACCCGAGCACTGCAATCGCATTACTGCAATCATCAACAATAACACAAAATTATGAACGCATGTTTTTCACAGCACGATACTATTCGAGCTCTAAGTCGAGCACTTTATTGTCATTACTACGATCATCAATAATAAGAGAAATTTATTAACGCCTTTTTTCGTTGTTTTGCTTACAGCGATAATGAACGCCGTTGCGACTCAAGACTCCATGTAAAATAAAAGGAGAAAGAAAAAAAGAAAGAATAAAAATATGCGAAATTTCTTTTCACAAGCATAGAGCGGACGAAATCGGGTACTCGTAGGTACTAGCACTGCATTCGCATTACTGCAATCATCAATAATAACACCAAATTATTAACGCATGTTTTTCACAGCATTAAACTATTCGAGCTCTAACTCGAACACTGTATTTTCATTACTGCTATCATCAATAATAATGCACATTTATTAACGCCCTTTTAATTTTTTTTTTTTGCTTACAGTGATAATCAACGTCATTGCGACTCAAGATTCCATGTAAAATAAAAGTAGAAAGTAAAAGAGAAGAAAAAAATATGCGGATAAAAAAAAGCTTCACAAGCATAGAGCGAACGAAATCGGGTACTCGTAGGTACTACCCGATAAATTCGAAGAGCCCGGCAGCACTCGAGCAGATACCGCTCAAGTGCGCACACTTCACTCGTGCCTATCGTGTTTTTACTCCACGCACCACGCAGCAGTCTCGTCCCTCGTCCCTTGTACTATCCCTGCGGTTCGAGCATACTTTTTTGGCAATTTATTGTACGAGCCTTCCCGTTAAATTTACTTCGGGCGTGGGCGAGCCGCGAAGAATCGCCGGATACGGAAGGGCCGACGATTGACACGAGACGAGATTCACCGAGCGAGCTCATGCACGAGCTGGAGTTTCCTCCCGCGTGTTCCAAAGACCCATACTGAACGAGTAGTGTAGTTTACAGAATTGAGGAACGATCGACCAAATTATCGTCCGGATCACAAGCACAGGTGGCTCGACTGGCTTCGGATATAAAACGGCGGAGGGATTCGATGCAAGTAGTAAAACCACCCGTATGGTCAGACGCGAGATTGATCGCAATGTTTACAACTAGTTTCTTTTTCTCTCATATAAAAATTTGATAATCGTAACAGTGTTTCAGATCGAGGCGAATTCTTTGGCGCATCTCGTTCATCGGAGGGTCATCGTGTGTGGTCGACGCGTACGCGCGGCTGCCAGTCAAGATTGCTCTCACGGATCAGAAGTTCCCGGTTCACTAACCAACGTCTCGTACCGGCTGACACAAGGGGGGCGAGGATTTTCGGCACAGTGGTACATATACGCGTCCGAGAACCAAAACATCAGCTCGAACTCGTCTTGATCGACGTCGGTACACAAAGCGTCCTTGGCGAGCAACCAACGAGACTTGTTCTCTACGCGTAATTATAATACGCCTCGAGGACTCTTCGAGCTGAGAAGATTGGCTTGCGATACGCAAACGAGGGACTATTATGTT
This sequence comes from Ichneumon xanthorius, assembly GCA_917499995.1. Lineage (NCBI taxonomy): Eukaryota > Metazoa > Arthropoda > Insecta > Hymenoptera > Ichneumonidae > Ichneumon > Ichneumon xanthorius. The sequence goes on along the minus strand of OU824202.1, from coordinate 4,067,862 downwards.
CCTCGATGTTTTTCGCGCTTCGAAAAGATCACGAGCAAAGTAACGAGGGAAATTTTGAGATACTTGTTTGCCGATACTCGGAGGGGGTACGATGAGCCTCTCTTATTTCGCCCGGGCAAAACAGCAGCATCTCGTAGTAGATTAAAGAAGATCTTGTTTATCGGACCTGTAAACATTTGGACGATAAACGCTCAACGCGCGGCTCGCGAGTGTAGCCCTCTCGGTCGTGAGCGAGATAGAGAGTTACATACTTATAACGAAGGAAAGTGATAGGCGGTAGTCGAAGAGAAAGTGGATTAAAAAGAAACAACGCACTCTGTGCCGATTTACCTCGATCGTTAGTTAAATCGTATGACAAATTATTCAAATTATGTTTTTCTTGAATGAAAAGAAAAAAAACAAAAAATTGAACGCCTTTAACCGCACTGTATTTTACACGTGTCGAGTTACCGAGTAGTCGCGAGTCACTAATATTTCAACCGCGTGGTACGTTCGTTAGCGGGCGTGACGGCACACTGTCAACGGAGCTAATAGGCCCTGTCAACCCCGGGGTTACTTGTACGCATCTTTCAGCCTTACTCTCGCGCTCCGTCTCTCGCCTTCCGTTTCTGGCGACTCCTCGTACCTACCGAAAGTTCCATTAGAGATAGACACGCGCTTCGGGAACACGACATTTCGAGAGCTTAACAGACAGTCGAGGTATTAACGCGCAAGAGTGCTGCCGGCAGAGCGACTCCCGGAATACCGCCCCGAATTAATAAACAATTTTAGTACACTCGAAACTCACGCGAATTGCATTATTAATATAGTGCGCCGTAATGTTTACGATGAACTCGAGTCCGGAGACTTTTGAGTATACGAACGAGAGTAAAGAGTTTGTCGATCGACTTGAAAAACAAAAAAACCATAATGGGGGAACAAGGACGAAACAATAGAAGTTGACAGTGTCGCGTTACGAAAGTAGAGAGGTCGCCGGCGCCCCGACGCTCGTAAAACGTCTCCACCGATTTTTCCAGATGGCCCGGCGTCGCGACTCTCGGGTCCATCGGCACCAACGTCACCGAGTCCTTTTTCTTATCCTAGCTCGACCCTCTCCCCATCGGATGACCTGCAGTCGTCTGAACATGTCTCCGAGGGGTCGCACTTACGTCAACACATTTCACAAGACTCGCACGCCACCCAACACGCGACTGTACCCTTTTGCCAGATCTCGTCCTTTTTTTTAGTTTTCTTCCCAAGGGACTCGTGCGTTTTCCCTAGCCTGATGATTTTAATAGCCCACCTCCTTTTTTGTTGATAAAATTTGATCTTGTGTGAAATTTATAGGGAAAAAAGTATTATTAAAAAGATAGTGTCTCACCGTTATCAGCGACGGGCGTCTGACAAGAATCGCTGTGCGGCGAATTAACGTTTCCAATGGGACTGCTGGATCCGACCTGGATCTGCAATCCCCTCATAGCCGCGGCCGCTGCGACCGCGTTGGCGTTGACGTTGTTTCCCGCAGCGGCGGTAATTCCGTAACCCACGTAATAATCCTGATTCGGTGTCGAGGCTTGCTGAGGATTTCCCGCTGTATTGCCGATTCCCGTGCTCTTGTAATTACAATTAACCATTGACTCCTGATCGTTTTCACTTTTGTAGCCGAGTTCCTGATGGTACTGCTGATGCTGATGATGTTCCTGTTTACCGGAGGAAAAACCGTCGTTCGTTCGGTAACCGATTTGCTCCTGACTCCTCGGATACGCCGGCTCGTTCTTGAAGCTTATCTCGCCGTTTCTGTAGAGCGACGAGTCACCGGTCTTGTAAGTAACTTCCGTCGTTTTGTACGTTACTTCCGCTATGGGCGGAGGTTTGTAGGGAGTCTCCGTGTAACTCCAATCCGCCACTGCGGCTGCGGGAGCGTACATAGCGTACTCCTGATAATTTTGATACTGATTCTGATAACCGTTCGTGTAATCTACACTGCCCGCAGCGATGTTGTCGTATCCGGGAGCTTGCACGCCAACGGAGACTGGTCCCGTGCCGGGATAGTATTGTGGATACTGGGGCTTGAGAGCCTGACACTTTCGCCTGAATCCACGTGGACGACGACGGAAGCTGCCCTCCTCGAACATGTACTCGCTGGCCGGATCTATCGTCCAGTAATGACCCTTGCCCGGACGTCCCAGTCCCTTCGGCAATTTAATGAAACACTCGTTCAGACTGAGATTGTGTCGAACCGAGTTCTTCCAGCCTTGATAAGCGCCGCGGAAGAATGGAAATCGTTGCTGAAGAAACGTATAAATTTCCGAGAGTGTGAGTCTCTTGTCGGGACTGGACTGAATCGCCATCACTATGAGAGCTATGTACGAGTACGGTGGTTTCTCCTGACGTCTCGCACCGGGCTTTCTCGGACTGTCGTTGCTGCCGGGATTGCCGGCTATCGAGCTGTCCTGCGTCTGATGCTGATGAATTCCCTGAACGATGCTCTGAGCGCCCATGGTCGAGATGCTTGGTCTGCCGGTTATCGTCAAGCCCAGATGAGACACGGGGCTCGTAGAACTCGCGGGGGACAAATGACTGTGCGACTGATTGTGCGAGTGATGCTCCTGCTGGAGATGCAGACTCGACGCAGTCTCGATCTCGTTCTTCATCGCGCGAGGCGAGAGATTTTTTAATAACTATGCCTCTGTCGGGACAACTCAACACTCCGACATTGGTAAATTTATTTGTTAAATCCTTATCGGAGAATTTATTGCGGTAATTTATCACAGTTGTCGATCACATGCGCGAGTCACTGAAAGGCCGCCTGTACGGTCCAGGCGAGGTTGGATTATTGCAACCCTCCGATTGATAAAAAATCAACGCCTATAGTCGATAATAATTTCCGCTAGCTCACGTCGTTTAAGCACTATCGGCAGAGTAAACTGTTTGCAAGAAACGCGAACGAGTGGATGAGAGATAAATAATAATAAATTTGTTTGGAGAACACGGTGCGCTTAGCGTTGGACCGCGGGTAGCGCGATATGCCTCCTCCCGGTCGGTCTCTGACTACCGCGTGTGAGTGTTACGCCTGACTGGAGCTTTAACTTCTTCTTCGGTTTTCAGACTCCCTCGGGCCGCGTGAGCTTCGCACGTCTTGGTGCATCATCATCACTGCCAACGGAAAACGAGAGGGAGAGAGAGATAACAAGACGATGATCCATCTCTCTCGGTCCCTCGGGACTCGATGCGTGGGAGTGACGTCTTCGTGAACGCGGACACGCCTCTGGGTGGAGCGAAACGAGATGAATACCAATGGCACGAGTTTTGGCTACCATCTGGATAAGCTATGGCCAATCCAACGTCTTCTGATAAGTATTGCTGGAAGACACCCTCCAATAAATTGAGCAGGTATGAATTTATAATATTTTTTATAAATAATAATTTATCATTATTGTCGAAACTCCAAGAAGCACTCCTTTGCCGGTAAGATCACATCTACAAAATACAATTATTTTTTATACATTATTTAATTTTAATTGATATTTCGTGTAAACAGAATGATTTTTGTGGTGATTGTGCAATTAATGGATAATTGAGCGTACGACAGAGTCGGTTATATATTTTTTAATCCAGGCTACACTAGATGCAAAAAGCGTATCCGAATGATAATAAAATGTTGGCTATGTCAAGACGGATCAATCTTTTTTCTGACGAATTCTGTTTCTTTGTCGCGAAGTGTCGAGACCAGGGTTCCGTCGCGTCACGAGGCTCTTCTCTCGTCACGCCAATAACGAGAATTGATCCAGCACTCTCGATTTGTTTATTATCGACGGGAGACGTGACGAGATATCGAGTGACGGAGGCCTGCGTGAGAAGAGTAAAGGGTTTTCGAGCGTTCCGTGCTCTGGGTTCTTAGAGGCTTCGGTTTCGTCGCTAGTTCCGGTATCAATGCCCACAGGCAGTCTCGAAACTGGTACTTCAACCGAGACTCCATTAAATGTTAAAACTTATTGCATCGAGACACACCACCGGTCACGTATTTTCTGGGGCTCTCGTTGACGTCTTGAGGGACAATCGGTTCCTTCAGAGCTCAGTTCTCCAAATGCAATTCATGCCGGGGACATTTAACTCGGTGAAAACAAAAAATAACATATATATTTATATATGGAGGAAATTCAATCAGGCCTTTTGTTTGGCACATCGGTTGAACTACAGCAGTTACTCGCACTCTGTAATATAATACTATTTTATCCTGCACTAATTGTAGATGCATAGATAATTGTCGCAACGTTTTAATTTGTGATCTATTGATCTCTGATTTGGACAAGACTGTCTGGAATATTTTATTTTTATTTTTATTTTTATTTATTTATATGATTTTTCTTTATTTTTCTAGGATCAGCGGTGATGCTGAGCCTGCAACCTTGGTCGTGGAAGCGTCGAACGAATGTTATATTAATTTTATATTTACAGTCGAACTTTGATTATCCGAATGCTCGGTTATCCGAATGTTAGCGCGAAACATTATACATTGTTGCTCGCCGTGGCAAGAGCCGCGCCCGTGTTGAAGCGCTACTTTCTTCTTCCAGCGTCAATCCACTTGCACACTGGCTTTCCCGAGCAGTTTTGCCCATCCCAGCAGAGTCGGACAGCGCGCATCAGAGACAAGTTTCAATATCAAATATTTTGAATCGCCTTACATACATAAATCACACTGAAGCGACTTCAAAATTTCCCTTGTTCAAGGAGGACCCAGAATTTGCCAACCTTCGAACGATTCGAATAACAAGTTGATGTACAAAAAAAAAAAAAAATCTATAAAAATTCACAGACCTACCTTGTGTACCTTGAAGTGTTTTTTTTAACGTAGAAGAAAATTTATTACGAACATCCGTATCGTTTTTGTGCTTAAAAGAAGGCATGGTCGTTTGCTCTCGGCAAAAAGTCCCCCGTGCTTGAAGGGTTAAAAGCGACAATTACAAATTGACGACCCTGTGTAACCCTTTAGACTTATCTAACACAATCTTTTAAGTTCGATATCGGAAATATATTGAAAATATGTTGTACTATTATTTCATTTCTATATATGTTATTTATATATGTTATTTATATACGTGTTATAATGCCGTAAGAAAAATTGCGTTTCGATTATCCGAACAGGATCCGGTCCCGATGGTTTCGGATAATCAAGGTTCTACTGTACATTACATTGGATTATGTTATATCATATTTATTTATATGATTTTTTAAATGTAGAATCGGCGGTGATGTTGAGCCTGCACCCTAATATTATATTAATATTAGTTATCAACGTTCAATCTTGCAGACCGGCGGAGTACGATTGTCGCCAGGAGGAGACCACCACAGAGCCCCCTACGCGATCTGCTCTTCCAACCATCGCCGGGGTACCGTGAATTCTCAAGGAGTTTGTTTGGCCTAGCAGAAGGAACGATGTGACGATAGAGACGCGGCCCCAGCCATCTCTTTCCAAATTTCTTCTCTCTCCTCGTGTCGGGCATTCGCTGCTCTCTCGATACGAGGCCGGGGGTACCAGACTCGCGCTGACAGTACACGATTTCTTTTTCCTTTCATTCCCAAAGATGCTTCGAGTCTCGAGAGAATCCGCCCCGACGCTCGACGACCGTCTACCTAGACGACTCGTGGCGATTTTTCCAGAGGCCTCTTGTATTAATTTATCGTGATACGCCAGAGTCACTGGACAGTATTGGAGTAGGCAATACGCAGTGGAACCCCGTGCCTTAAGGGTTGAGGGCTCGAGTATTTCGAAAACGACTTCGAGTGGCATACTTTCTCTCTCGACTCGTCCCGAGCTTCGCTCTGCTCCTTGGGTGGGTTCTCTCAGAGCAACCCCCTCAGCACCCCCGGATAAGAGAGCTGGCGCTTCTGTTTACCGTTACTCCCATTTCTCTCGCTGTGCCTCTCGCGACACTTTGTATGCCACGAACTCAAGGGCCTTGGTCCTCAACAAGCTGGTCGAAAAAAATTCCTTGAAAAAAAAGAAGATAGGATAGGAAGGCACCCGTTATATAATTGTAAAAATCCTGGAGACTAATTCTCTCCTCTCTGCTCTTCGTTCTCGTCCTAACTATCTTATTTTTATGTTGCATACAGGATAGCTGCAGCGGAAATGAGCAACAAGCTGGAAGACCTATCGTCCTTCCTTGCCGAAAACGCATTTGCAGATGCGTCCCTCGATGGAAAAATTTAAGAACGAGAGACACGATATTTGAGAAAATGTTCCGGCTACGTTCATCGCGTGAAATCGTTCAAATCCGGCGGGTACGGAACGTGCAGAAGAGGAACCGGAGGTTAGTGCCTCGCGCGAGTTTCACCGACTCGCTCTCTCGTTCGCAGTTGCTATGGATATCCCTGATCGCGGCTGCTGTGTACCACGTGAGGTCCCGGGTACGCGGGTACAGCGTGCGAGAGTCGCACGAGGGAGAGAACGAACGGGCGGCCCACCCAGGCGGCCATCACACGAGCCGACGAGTCCCGCTGTTTACACGATACCGTAATTTTATACCGCTGATCGTACACGTCTGTTACAAGCCCCTACGTTAGCGCGTGTATCCGCGTGCCGCGCTTCTTTCCCCGTTCCCGTCCCATCCCGGACGCCACTGTCACTCGGAAGGCTATTCTCCCTTCTCCCGGCGACGAGAGATCCGACTTTACGGACATTTATACCACTGCCGATACGCTGGTTAGTCAGCCGGAGGCAACATTGGAAACTCCACATCGTTTCCGCAACGTGATAAGGGAGATTAAAAAAGGATAATAATAATAGTAAACACCTGAGATTAATAGAAACTATGATTGTTCAACAGATGCGATTGCGTGGCGGTCGCGACAATGGGATTCGATTGCAAGCAGATTGGAGGCCGGTCGACTGGAAGTTGGCAACCACGTGGAAAAGTCCTCTCGTTCTCCGTCGCAACCCTTCCGTAATTCGGACCAGCGAGACCGGCGGCACAGGAGGGACTTCTACAAAGGCCGACAGAGACGGGGAGGGACCCGGGGTCAACATTGTTTGCTGTCGAGGACCGTTTAACGTCCCAGTCAAAACAACTTGCGCGCACTCGGGGCACTGGGCTCATCGCACATTGCAGAGCGTGACAGAGCGGTGTCGATTTCCTGGCCCGCTTGATCCTCGACTCGACGGTCATTTAATCTCTGGCGCACAGCTCGTCATTTGATTATCTATTCTCTTACTATCTAGCGTACGAACCCTCGGATTGATAGAGCCGGTTTTTAAAAATCAATGTCATCGATTTGATCGGATTGTTTGGTAGTTGCGGGAAGCCCGAGTCTGGACAGTGCTTCTTCCGCTCGATTAATCGGGATACTCGCGAAGGCGGGCAACCGGCCGAGCACCAGAGTCTGTCGGAGGAGAGAGAAATAGGATCGAATGCCGCTTCTCGAAATAAGACCTGTTTATTCGCTCTCGGCAGTATGCTATTTCGGAAAGCGCACAAGCGTGAGTTTCATGCTCCGAGTATTCCTCTCTCGCTCGATCGCCCTCGCGCCGCCTGTGTTGCGAACCTATTAATCTTCATCGAGGAAAAACTATAGCCCACTTTGTTTTTCCTACCGATAATATCGGTACAGGAGATGCAACCAGTGTAATTTGGTAATTCGGTCAGAGCCTTACCCTCATCGGTTCATCATTCATATATGACAGTTGATAACAACCCGTTATCAGTGACCTTGAATATGAGGTATATTTATTTTATTCAAGTGGCAACATCCAATGTTTTTTTTTTTTTTTTCATGTACAAACAGTAAACGGTTTGGGATAGTTTTTGTATCCAACTCAGCATCGGACACCATACACTGTAAACTTCCGTCTCAGCGCCAGGCTACCCTGTGGTGAAGGGTTGTTTACGTGTAGATAGTGAGATCGTCAGCAGCGAAGGAGACCCGAGCTTCTCGAATTTTCGACTATCTTAGGGGAGGACGGTTGTTACGATGAGCATCCTTAATGGGCTCGATCCTTCGCTAGACCGGCTACTGGAACGTCGGGCTAGCTGTCGTCGAGGAAGGGGATGATGGATGAACTCTTGAACCTGTTTACGGTTTTTCATTGATTCCTGCTCCGGCGCCCCGTTAAACAGGTACCCTCTATACCGTCCTATTTTATACTATAAATATCTGAGGTTTTTAGTGGATACTTGTACCAGGTAGTAAAACCGCCAGTTGCGTTTTAATACGATATTTCGAAAAAATTCGTGTTTCGTTGCAGGAGCCAAAGTCGAAGCAGAAGCAGCAGCGACGCGTCTGGGATGCGTCGGTGGTCGCGCCAGTTATTTTACACTGACTGAGACCGCGAGGGCGCAGGGAGATATAAACAATTTACGTAGCAGGACCGCAATGCTTCAGTCGGTTTCTGTACCGACCTTAACTCCACTCCGCTTCGAGTATTTTCTCTCCGTCGATTGAACCCTCTCGACTCGACCCCGAGGAACTCGTAGCTCTTCGATGTAATTTCTGGATCGTACAGGAAAAAAGATTGTCAACTTGGCACGGATTTCGAGCGCGATCGACGTGCTCGCCAAGTTCGTCCATTTTCCGAGGCTGGAAAAGAGCCCGCGCACGATCGTTCGAATTGTAATCCAAGAAAGCTCGCGCTCGCCGGTGGGAACACCAGCTGCAGCCATCTTGCCGACTCGGGATTTAACGGGGGATCGTTAATATATTAACGACCGTTTGTTAGAAGCGTCTTCTTGCTCGTATCACCGGAATAGAATCTGGTATAACGTACACGAGCTCGGTATCCCCTTGGAAAGTTCATCGATGCAGCGATTCTTCTCTGCTTCGGGTAAATAGCCGGAAATTAATTATTTTTTGCACAATGAGATTCTACCCTTGATTTTGTAATTTAAACCGATTAACGGTGATGTATCGGTCTCCGTGTTCCAGGAAAGTCTCGGAGGATAGACCGGATGCTGTAAATCTTACAACTCTTTCTCTTCTTCTCTCCAACGAACTTGTTTCACGCGACGAGTATCGAAGAATATATTTCGTCCAGATCCTGGGAACCTTCTCGGGTCGTAAAAATTCTCGGTGGACAATAGTTTCCTCTTCTCGTATCCACTTGTTTACAGGACGAACTACTTCGTTACGAGTTTTTAGATGGGAGACATCTGTCTGGCTCCCTCTCCACGCGGAAGCCTAGGAATGAGGTATCGGTTTTTCATTCATTACACACTAGATAGACCTACAAAAAATTTTAATCGTCAAATTCGATGTCACAAACCTAGCTCATTGCAACGATTGATCCTCCGTAATCTATAATCTGTCAAGTATTATTGAAAGAAATTTTATTATAAATCACATTGTTTCTTAATTTTGTTTTTAAATTATTATTTGTTTTTAAATTGTACAATTTTTTGTTCACTGAGGATTTCTTTGACGTCATATCTCGGACGGTAATAAGGAAACTCTGACCATTCATCCGGGGCGATGGAAGAGACACCGTTTGTATCGACAGTCGAGATCCATCCATATGCGAGTGCTGCAGCCTGGAAGAAAGAGCCGAAAGCTGAGATCCCTCACGGTCGGGGATAAGTGAACTAACCTTGGCTAAGCTAGGGACCTACTGTCGTTTCCTGACTGCACTCCCGTCGTCGGGGTAAGCATTCCCTTTATCCGGGAAGCTTCGGACCCCGTCAAACCCACCCTCTGAATATCTATCTGCGAATCTTCCAGAGGACTCTGCAATCCTCTAAGTACCCCGTGGCGGTCCTACCTGTTAATCTTTTTCCTCTTCGATAACAAATAACACTAACAATTGATTCTCGAGAATGATGAAGACGCGCAATTTTGTTCGATCAATCATTTGATATCAAGGACCCGATTTGTACGCACGGATCCTTAAATCCCCATTTTTATAATCGATTTATTTAAAATTACCCCTGCCCGAGGGCTCGAAGAGGAAAAAGTATCATCTCTAATGGGCTAGATCGCACGCTCGAGCTTAAGCTCCCGTGAATCCTTAAACGCTTTATCCCAGACTAAATAAAAACATTGTTCGAACGCTTCTTATCCCAGAGCCCGGTGAACACGGATCGTACGCGGGGATTTAGTATATTTTCTGAATCAATATTGGCCTTAGCCGTCGCGCGCCACGTTCGCGCTCTGTGACGACCTTGCTTTCTACGATTCGCGTAATGTATAATCTCAGGTGTGAAATTATAGGAGCGGAGGGGGATATTGATGGGCGGTATCAGACTTTCAATGTTACATATCGGAATGTTTATGTATTCATGTATTCCTCAGTTATATCCTCTCCCGAGACCGCTTCTTTCGTTTGAGATTTAAACCAAAAAAAAATGCAGCGGACAGATAAATAATCACGGCACGGCAATAAAATCGAGAAATTACGATCGACCCGAACTTCTAAATACAAGAGGATAGCGTGCAACTCCGTTTTTCGAGTTTAACGACAGAGGAGTAGAATTTCCCGGGACCCTTCGGGATACGTGGACGAGCGCCTAGAGCTTCGACCACTCGAGAAATATCGAAGACAAAAAAAAAGGACATGTTCAACACTCGAGACTCGTGAAACTCACGAGTTTTCGTTCTCGAGAAGAACGTCGCAGGACTTGTGCGATACATTTTCCTTTTCTTTTTTTTTCACGCTATCGTATTTTATCCAATTATATTGCTGACTTGGAGAGGTCCTCGTTCACTCCGAAGACAGAAACCCCGATACACGACGAGTGACGTTAGCAGTTAATAGACCGTTCGCTATTATATCGCGTTGGGAAAGAAAAGAAGGCCTTGACCGGTATACCTGAAACAATCGGAGCCACTTTGCTCTCGAGAGCACTCAATTCGAGTATTCGAAATACAGACGAACCCTCTAATTATCATCATCGTCATGATGAGCCATCGTTATCGAGACAATAACTTGCCATGCCCATTCCGGATTTATAACATCTGCTATACAGAATACCGGTTTATTGTTTAATATTAATATATGTATATTCTTATTGCAGGGGGATGAATGTGAGGACCCCACGAATTTTTACTGCACCACGGAAACACATTTGTTTCGGCTTAAAATTCGGGAGTCGAGGCGCAGAGCTACCGTCCGCGAGGAGACGACTACCTGGACTCTCGTTCCCGTTGCCTGGAAAGCTGGTGCGAATCGCTGCAGCCGAACTCGCCCGCCGACGCATCTGGAAGGACTTACGAGTCCTCGTGAACGAGACACACTGAGAGATGTGGGACAGGACAGACGCGAAGATTTTCGACGCAGCGAAAATAACGAGATCGAGTTCTCTGTGTCCTGCGTTTATGTCCGGGAAGATCGTGTACAACCAGCCACGTCCGTTATACGTGCAGGAGCCTCGGCGACCCGGATATTCGTCAAAGGTCAAAACTTCGACTCCTCTTGTTGCACGGAGCATTGACCGAAAATTATTATTTTTATTATTATTTCAGTTCGAGGTCCGGCTTGCTGGTGGTGCGGGGATTATCGCCGGGCTCCGAGCGATTTAAATACCTTTCTGGGACGAATAGCGCCACCAGTTAATCGCTCGTTAATCCGATAAGAGTCCGGCGGGAGTGCTAAGTAGCATATAGCGAAAAACGTGGAAAAGCGCTTGGCTGGACTTTCCCTACTTCGCTATAAATCGCTTTTCGCAGTCGGGAATTAATCCGAAGCTTCTTCGGAATATACAACCCAGGGGAATTCCCGTCGGCACGTGCCTAAGAGATACTGTTCCCCCTGATAATCCTAGTTGGCAAAAAGCCTCGAGCTTCCGGAGTAGGAAGCGGAAATCGAGTCTCATCTCGGTCTCAAACGAAGACTCGTCCGTATGGGCATCCACATATTTAAACATATATGTGGGAGGAAGTTCTCGCGAGCGCGAACTACGAGAGAAGTAGGTATAGCGAGAGACATCAAAGGGCCGCGACAACGGATATGTGTAAACCTCCGTCGAAGCGGCTGCCGAAAACGCTGCAGAAAATTCGGGACACTCGGGGTTCCCGATGCTCACACTTCTCCAGGAAACTATTTCATCAAAGACCCGCGGACGGATAAATGTAAGCCGGCCGTTTAGCAAGAACTTTCGTCGCTAATTTTAATTACCGGCTGATTTACGTCTCGATAACTCGTGCAACGAGCGTGAGCGTTTCGATTCTCAGCTCGCACCTCACCCTTTCGACGTAAACTTTTCGCGCCGTACTCTTAAAATCTTGACATAAAAATATCAATGCTCCTTTGCATCTTTTGTCCGGGACTTGGACGACTCATTTTTTCGGGTCGCCCCACATTTTTTGATACCCTTTGAAGAACCTTGATTGATATTTTGAATACCGAATCTTGTGTGTGTTTTTAAAATAACAACACTGAATTTTTGTTTTATATACATTTCTTGTTTTCTAAATTCCCCTCCGAGCTGTCGAAAAATATATACATAGCTAGTTCTAATTCAAGGTTAAAACAGTAACATATAATCTTGAACGTTGGTATTTTTTTAGTGTAATCAACTGGATTGGATACCCACGACGAACAGTACAATGTACATGGAGAGTTCGACGAGTTGGCTGGTGACTATCAGACAGATTAATTCCAATCGACTCCAAGTTGCCCATGCCACGCCGGGAAGTCTCCGCGGAGAGTACACATTGATCCATCCTACCGCAAGCAGCTCCTGCCGGCCGCCGAAGAAACACCGGCGTAACAGTGCACATATAGACACGAACGTCGAGGCCTCTGCAATATTCAGTTTGATTTGATGCCACGGTCCGTCACCCCCGGGAGCTGTTTTCACACAAAACAAAGAAAAGCCCCCCCCCCCCCCCCCTATCCGCGCTCATTCGCTCGCTACCGACTTCTTCTTCGCTTCGCATATTACCTCCTCCTGTTTCTGTCGGGCAAAGAGCTCACTTCTCTCGCTGCTCAGGGGGGCCTCCGTCGTAATATTCTTCTACCTCGACCCTTCCACTCTACGAATCCAGCGATCCGTTCGCAAAATATGATAGCCCGTCGCCTTCTCCATGTTACAAAAAAATGTTCACCATTTTTTTTTTCTATCGCCCACCAACGGGCATCGGGCTTATCTTTCGAATCGTAGACACTGAGCCGGGATCCTGTATCGCGTACGACAAACCGAAATATACTTTCGGCAGACAGCGTGGCGACGGGGCTTAGCGCGAGAGAGAATCCCACATAGCTTCGACGAGTGCGTGTCCCCGTGCACGGTCCGACCGGGCTGCCGGGATACCCGGCAATAAGGAAGTAGCCCCCGCTGCTTAAAAAAACACGTACCCGCTAAATATCGGTATAGGCTGTGGCCTGAGAAAACAGTGAGAGTTTCTACGGGCAGCGGTCTGTGTCACCGTCTCCCGCTTTCGGGATCCGTCCTCTATCTCGGTTCTTCGCTTCGTTCTTCGCCGCCAGCGTAGAGCATAATATATTTTCCTCGTGCTACCTACGTACAGAGGGAGCTGTCGCGACATTTCGGTACAGCACATTAATTTATCGCTGAGCGCCTCGTGGGGTGAATCTCTCGCGTTGAGTTCTCCGTGAAAATACGAGAACCATCGGCGCGCCTTGTTCTTTCGGGCCGTCGGGGCCAGACAGCGTGGCACCACACGAGCAGAGGAAACCCTTGGCCCTTGCGCGGTCCCTTTCTCTCTTTCTCCCGTAGGATTCTCTCTCTCCCGGCAGACAAGTCACAGGACCCCGTGAACGTGACCGCGGTCCACCCGACCTCTCGCCAGGTCCCTTTTTTTCGCCACCCTCGCTTCTCACTAATTAACGGCCTGACGAAAGCCAAGAGCAATTAACGCCGAGGCGTTTCCTCGCACCGAGTTTTTCCTACTCCACGGTGGACAGCGCAGTCAGGACATGTGGGAAATCCTCGAGGACCTCCGTGTCTCACGTACGGTAAGGAGGCGAGAATATTTTTTTCTTTTTTTTTTCATTAATATTATTTTTTCTTGCGCAGCAGCGAAATAACGATCGTTTGAAATGTTCTCTTTACCGAGTTTTACGATGTTTCTTAACGACTACATATTCGTTCTTAGGACTTCGTTCGTCACTCATTCACCTAAAAAAATGGCATTTGCTTTTACAGAATGGAGAGCTGAAGAAAAAAATATGCAGGGGAGATCCTTTAATGGAGCTTAATAGAGCGGTCAGTCCGTACGTCATTCATTGGTGAACCGAAGTACGAGGGGAGACAAGACTCGCCCTCCCCGTACCTGCGTGAGAAAGAGAACTTCGAGACACACGCACCGTGGGCCCTCGCTGATGATGATGGTCGACGTTCACCGGTAGCCATGCTGCTGTCAGTTAACAGCACACGGAACACACCTTGGTGCCGGAACGAATAAATACACGGACGTGTACGCCCACTAACTCTTTTATCTCTCTCCTGGCGCTTGTACGATATACGCGTATATACATATATAGTTCCTATAAAGAATGAGAGGATCAGAGTCAAAGGGAGAGTTGCTATAAAAATATGGTGGAATGCCTCTTTTGTCCTCGCAATTCACTCTCGAATAATGACGATGAAGAGTAAAAATATAAGCGAGACGAATAATCGCTTGCATGATTTATGAATTTATTATAACATTGTAAAAACAATTGTTATCGATTGGCACTTTCGTTATTACGCGGCTATTCTTATCGGCAACAATTATAACAGTAGCCAGAAAAAAAAATTGACGAGAGTAACAATTTAGCATGGGGTTTAAAGAATAATAATTGTACCAGTATAGAATTAACGAATTTATCAGTTCTCCGATACTTAGGACTAGTAATTACCATAGTTTTAGCGACGTAGACAATAATATTCCAGACCATAGATCGGTATTTCAATCATCTTTTTCGTTTTTGCCCGCAGTACCCGTCGGCGTCGGCGAAGTCAAGACGGCAATACTTCCTGTAGCGGTGGATGCTCACGGTGTTTTGACACGATGGCACCTTCCGGGATAATCCTTTAAACGGGCACCGCGGGTGGCTGGAGGTCCTGCGGGTCGCCGGCCGCGGCGTTGTATGCAAGACGAGAGAGTCACCTCGTCCCGTTCTTCCCGTTGGCAAATTCCCATCGACGACGAAGAAGCAGGTCGCTCGGTTGTCCGGTCCTCGGTGTTCCCGTAGCGCTACCGGAATAATCCCCAGGGCCAATCCGGCACACGAGCGCTTCCCGGCATCCGGGCCTGCAACGAGGAAAGTACTGGGGTAATCCTTGGAAGGGGGTAAGGAAGCCGAGTCGAGGAGCGTGGACCACGCGCCCTCGCGCCTGGAACTCCGAGCCGGATGACAGGAGAACGACAGCGCGTACAATATTACAATGTTACTCCGAAGGATACTGAAGGATCGATTAGGCGGATTATTCCGTGAACCGGTGGCGGAAAGAGTCAACCCGTATACCGTCGACGTGTCCGGGGGAAAGATGAAATCCAAACGAAACTCGGTCAGCACGTGTGATGAAACTTGAACAAGGACGTTTGAATGTATTTCATATCAGGCGTGAAATCGAGAGATGGAAATCTGAAGATCGATCGAGAGAAGAGAAGGAAGAAGAGGTATAGAGATTTACTCGAAGGCGAAGAGACCCTCGTCGTTCCGCTGGCGCGTGGACGGCGATCCCTGTCTCTCGGCAACAATGAAATCTTTATGTTGCTCTCTTAACGTTCGGGAACGATGTAATTCTAGCCCGAGATAGGATTGAATCTTGGAGATCTCCGCTGGCTGTTGGAGATGCGTAGCTTGCACGCGCTGGCAAAGACGTCTCGAGGAATGGTTACATCGACGCCATCGGGCGGGCTCGACGATGTCCAGACAATTATTTCGCAGTAGCCACTCGCTCCGATACTGACGTTGAACCGCTGATCGGAGAGGCCTCCGCCTCGTTCGAGAGATGTACGACGCTCCTCGAGGAATGACACGAGAGCAGCGGATATTTATTTAGGATTCGATACATAACTCGAGTAGTCGAGTGTGTATATTCGCGGTTGCTGTACAGTGTGGTAAGTTGCGTGTACGAGTAATTTACTGATATCCATAAGCTATTCTCTGGAATTGAAACTATATATATATTGCTTTTTATTGCAGATCCGAACAACCGTTAACTGCACGATCGACTATACGCATCTGATTTTTACGGGTCGGAAGAAGTTTTTGAAAAACACTTGTTGCCGCGGACTGGACACCCGGTGTTATTTGCCCGAGTTGTTTGGTACTTCAATTTAGTGGCGTGAACCCGACAAAAGAAAAAGTGTAATTCTCTGGGCACACGCTGTCGTTTTGGGACACACACACACAGCGAAGGAGAAGGGTCCAGCAATTTATCGGCCTTCGTTTTCTTCTGACCGCGTCGGCCTTTGCCTTTTGTCTTAAGCGAACGCGGGGGTCTGACATCCGGTTCCGGTCCTTATCTTACGTTACCACGTGCAGCCGGACACCCTCTCGCCCCTTTCCGAGCATTGTTGGCCACATGTGCATCACGCTCGCGCGCGCGCTTCTCTCGAGAGAGTACTAGAGGTCCATGGGAGACTGAGAGAGAAGTTTGCTTACGTTGGCCCACATAACACGGCGAAGCTATGTGGCCACCGTGCGGGAGTCTCTCAAGTGTCTCTTGATCGTCAGACCGTTTTGGTAACGACGACACAACTACGAGACATTTCTGTCGCACTCATGGCGATTATGCAATGCATTTCACATCGAACTTAGCAGGTAAAAACTGCTGTTGATAAAACTCGAATAAATTACTAAACTATTTTAATTCGCGTTTAAACACTTTCTAGAAACTTAAGAAATGCCTTTCGACGCTACAGGACCTGATGACAAACTTCCATATGCAACCTCTCTAACAGGGAATCACGGAAAAGTTTCTTTCCGCTCGTACGTTACTTTGGAGACTCCGATATCCGATAGCCAAAGAGTGCCGATCGTACGAATGATTCTTAAACGCGTGCATAGCGAGAGACAGAGAGGGAGAGTTCGCTCGAAAGTTTTCGCAAGAGATTTATGAATCCTGTGATCTTCGGGTCAGCGGAGCGAGAGCAATGCAGTCGAGCGATTCGAGCCAAGGAATCCTCGTTAGAATTTCTATGAGGGCCAAGGTCTCTTTCTTTCTCGACTCTACCGCGAATCCCCTTGCGAGGCAAAAGGAGGAAGAAGAAAAAAAAATGACACGAATGTTTTGTTGCAGGGGCGCCTACGTCAGCCTGAAAATTCTTAGGATTGTGAACCGCAACGAGGACGACGACGACTTTTAATAAACGAGTAAATAATTTTCGTCACGTTCCTCGAAGGTCTACGGGAGGAGATGCAGAGAGAGTTCTCGCGCCATCGTCAGCGCAGCAGCCACCGCATTGTCCACCGGGATCACCCCCTTAAATAGGATTATATTAAGCTGTTTCACGCCGGAAGAATAGAGTCAAATGGAAGACGTCGAAGATGTTTTGGTAGGTCGGACGGCGTGGGTAATGCCAGAACGAGAGCGAAAGATTCTGTGAGAGTATCTCTGTCTTGAACCGAGGTCCCTTTGCTGTTGCAGCGGACCGGCCACCACGACGAGATCCCGTGGTCACCCCGAGAGCGGCGGCGGAGCCTCGAGTGTGCGCGAGGAGAGAACGACGAGTGCATCGGAGGGCGAGTTGACAGGTGAATGCTCGTGTAACGTCGAGTTCGTCTCTCGCCCACGCGAATTCCCACGTCCGAAGAGCAGCTCGCACACCTCGCCGCTCCCTTCATCCACCGGGCCGTCAGGAATTATTCAACGACGCCGATCGCTCCCGAGCGAACGAAGTATTAATCGTTTTTGCCTTTCGCGACCTCGTTTGCACGATATTCGGGTCTAACGGGGCGCCAGAGCAAAACGATACAGCGATAAAATTCGTCGACTCGGGCGACAGACTCTCTACAGCTCTCGTCATCGTATAAACGCACAGGAGCAACGCGCGGAGCACCATACAGTGTAGCCCGGCATAGAGACCCGTACCGTCGATTTATTTTAGCGGCCGATATTTCCATCCGTCCTAAACCGGCCGAAGCCCGGCGACGGGCCAAAATCAACAGCCCGACACGAGAGAGAGAGGACACCCCTCTTTTCCTGTCGCTGGTGCTAGACCCGCAGCGCTACTCGTATTCGTCGCTGCAACGCTGCTCGCGAAAATTCTTTCCCTTTATCTCTCGCCTCTGTACGCCTGTGGCTCATTCCCATATCTCGCGGTTACCGAGCTCGTGCGTAGGGGAGAGTGGGCGAATACCGATCAGGCTGATTTTTTAAAAAGTAATTTTGCATTTCTGTCGATACGAGTCATAACACATGTTTTTACATACGTCGTTTGTTACATTTTGTTTTTGTTTTTTCGTCAATCGTTAGTAACAGTTTAATCCTTTATAAGTCACACCGCCCGAAAACGTACAGAAACGGGTCTAACGAATGCGAAGTGGGGGTCACGCGTTGTTACGGCAGCGCCTAAGAGTGGGGATAGAGGTGTGATTTATAAAGGGTTAATTGCCAATAATTTCGGCATGTAAAATTCTAGTATTTTCTAGTCGACGTTCCAAAGTGATTGTATCCATTCGAATATTTCGCTATCGATAAAACTTCGCGATACAGCTGACGATATAGAGGATTCTCCCTCGAAGAACCTTCTTCCACTCTTCCCCGCTCATATCATACCGAGAAAAAATATCTAGATTCACTGTTTTTCGTGCCGCGAACGGTGGTCCAGCTCGAGCGTGGAGCACAGTCGCCAAGCAGTCTGACCCTTCGTCCCTGTGCCCGCCGCGGGCCGTCCGTATCTTTATTTAACTCGAGAGCGAGAAACTTCCTTTTCCTCGAGAGTGAATCGAGATGTTTAAATATTTGAGAAGGATCATACCGTAGTGTGGAATTTATCCCGTGCCGACGCAGCTTCGCCCGCTCGATATCGAAGCGCAGGGCACCGACGTAAGGTGCAGGGATAGAGAGGGAAGTGGGACTCCCGAGAAGATATCTCAGTCCGAACAAAGTCCAATGACGCGCCTGTCAGAAATGAAATTCCATATGGTCAACTACGAGTTTACGTATCCTTCCCGCTCACTCTCTCTCTCTCGCGCTCTCTTATTTAACTCGGATCCCACTCGAGAGTCCGGAGCCTCGAGAGGTTCGGCTTGAATGAACGAACGAACGAGCGAGGAAACGAAGAAACCGCTGGAGTAGAGAAGAAGAAGAAGAAGAAGAAGAAGCGTCGGAGCGGAGTGACTCGTCGAGGCCTTTCGTCTTTGGAAACGTTGCTGCTCGTGTGGTCATATTTAGAGGATGGTTCATAATGCCACTGTTGGTGCTGCTGCGTCACCTCGCACCTACCGGCCTCACCTCGTCTCACCGCGTCTCACCGCTCCGAGTTATTATACTGAATATATTCTTATATATATACGAGTATACATGGAAGCGTGGAACTCTCCACAATCAGTGTCCGCGATCCAGCGACTCTCGTCTTCCAACAATAGGACCAATTCAACGGGTGTGATAGAGCGAAGGGAACCTACGACTCCGGAGAGTCAGCAGCGAGTAGATGCAAAAAGTAAAGGTCCGAGGCCAGAGATCTTCTCAGTCATCGACCATTTACCGAGGATGTGAGAGAGTCTGGTCGGTAAAAATTCTCCCTGCAATATTAAAAATATATTATCATAATTTATTTATCCAGGGTCACGAAGATTCCCGATCGATCACAACCTACGGATCGAGCGTCGGAGTCCACGGAGAATTCCACGTGGGCGCGAGACATCGCGGTCGCTGAGACGAATTTTTCGACTCCGGAGTTCCGGTCGATCGGTCAAGACGTTGACAAGTCATCGGCGGCTCCCGTGCCCGAGGGGACATCCCCGCGCGTCTCGCACGATCGGAAACGTCACGTCCTTGCCGTTTCGGGGGCGTAGTCGTGTGGAAACACCCTCGCTCGTTTCGAAGCGTCGACAGGTTTCCAGCCTCGGAGGATCGTGATCGAAGGGCTCGACGTGTAAACGCGAGGGAGGAGGATCCGGATATCGTGTTTTAATCTTCGGTCGGCGAACGCTCACGCCTCACAGTTTTGTACAGGGTAATATATCGGCACGTACGTTTTACATCGACTCGCAATGGCACGACGGATCGCTGCTGCTCGGGATTGAGACAGCAATTGCAATTGTTTTATTTTTATTTTATTTTGTTTTAGATGTTGCGGTGGGCCGACCCTCTTGGAAGACACTCGTTTGTCACGGCCTATTTGTCGCTTCCTCGGTCTCGCGCCTCCGCCAGTCTGCGCGCCCGGTCCTCCCTTCGACCCCTCGAGGACGTTCACCAACGGGAACAGTCGCAAGTTCGCGATCAAACGGCTGAACGCCCCTGCAGACGTGCGACGAGCAGACTCCTCACTATCGCTCTTCTCTCGGTCCATTTTTTTTTCTTATTCCACCAGCCTCATCTTTCTCCTCATCTTCGTCGACTCTGTCGTGCCGCGAGCTCTCGGCATAATAATAATAATCATCATCATCATCATCCCTTTTTCAAGTACGCAAGCTCCATTACCGAGCGCTTTGAAACCGCCACTGCCGACGTCTCGTTCCAATGAGCTTTTTTTGTTGTTGCTTTTGTTTTTTTTTTTTTAAAGCTCTATTATTGCTACACCGTTCGAGCCGCGAAAAAGAGATGCAGTGCGAGTTTCAGGGAAACAGCTCCAGTGTCTCGGCCACTGAATATACTAATACACCATTTTCAACAAGCTAAAAAAAATGAGAAAAGAAGAGAAAAAGCAGCAGCAGCAGCAGCAGCAGCAGCAGCAGTGGTAAACTAGACGGAGGAATCCGACGATTCATCTCCGGGGATTCCATTGTGAAACGTTCCGAGACTTGCTAGCTAGCTATCTCAGAGATGAATTGAATAATTGCCAAGAGGCGATCTCTGCTGACTCTGCGTGCCAGAGATTCGAAACTTTTTTCCCTTTCCCCCTTTCCACGTTCTGTCCAAGTTGTGACTAGGAATGATGGAGTGGATCGGAGGGAACGAAAAAAAAGGGGTCGAGTGAAATCAGCTCTCATTGTGTTGTTTTATTGGTCCTTCGGCTGTTCGGTTTTACTCTTACCGCGTCGAATAAAATATTTCGTAATCTCGCACGTCGTCGCTTCGACGACCGGAGTTTTCACTAAACTCTCAAGAGTTTGCGGGCTGCGTGAAATTACAGTTATAGTATCGAGGTGGAACCGACACGTCTCGACTGCTGAGAAAGGAAAGGGCGTGTCGCGGACGTTTTAATGTGCAAAACGATGTCGGATGCAGCCTTCCGTTTCTCAGCGGTCGACGAGAATAATACGAGTAAGACACAGAGGTATTCCTTACATATTCTCCGTCGTATGTTAGGCAGTGTCTCGGTAGCCAAGAGAGTGGCGAGGACAGCGTGAATTGGATCAACATCTCGCTATGCCAGTATCAACAAGATGCAGTTACAACTTGGATAACAGCGTCCCGGGAGAGGCTCGCAGTGACGAGGATGACGGATAGGGTCGTGTACCTCGCGATTCACGAGGAGGAGTACCGAAATTATCTTCGCCGAACGGACACCAGTAAGGATACAATACGGACCAAGGGTACAGAGGATATCGAGGATTCTCGGTGCATAATAGAATGCAACTTCGCCACGGCTGCGTTGCATTCTTTTTTATTTTTTACTTTATAATTTTTCTTTTTTTCTCTAGCCTCAGGCGAGACGCTCGACCCGACGGACCGAGGATGTATTTTGTCAATCGTCGGTTAACGCTCATTAGCGGTGAGCTTCCATCGAGAAGGGACGTAGGAACGTCGGAGACCGGCGCCGGGAGGTCTCGAAATAATTTTCGCTCCCTCGCAGGGGTCGAGAGACGTCTTCACGACAATGGCCAGAGACAGCGAGCCAAATTGCCAACCGTCGGAGATTGTGCGATATTATTTTGCAAAGTGAAGGAGCCGAGAGACTTCGTGATTTTCAAGAATTGCATACATCGAAGTCGGAAGAACTCTAGTCGGATAATCGGCAAAGTAAACAGGGAATCACGATCGAGGAACAGGATGGAAGAATAAGGAGAGAAAAAAAACTTTCGGAATGGATACGTGGCGAGGGAGAGAGTGCGTAATGACGAGAGCGGCAACGCAAGTGTCGAAGAGACAAAGCGCGAGAGACTCCTCGTCGCAGGTGGCTGCGCCGCCGAGGATACAGTACCAACTTCTATCGCGGCAGTCCCCCGTCGTCGCTCACTCTGTTTTCAGAACAAACCGGCGGGCTTACACTCATAACATGAAAAATATTAAATCACTAGGAGCACCCATCGCAGTCCTGACCTACCTCTCGGTCGGCACTTTGCACTCCGAACAGCTTCGATTTGCCATTCGCCACACGCGGTAACGCATTTTTTTTTGTTTGTTTGCTTCTATCAAGTGTAAGAGACCCAGTTCCAAAACGCGTCCCAATTTCGAAATTTTGTAAATGATTTCGCGTACATATAGATTATTCTTTTGAACAAAGAATACATATTTTATTCGAATCTGAATTCCGTTATAGTTAGAAATGACATAAATTTAATTAAATTACATTTAAAAAATATGCATATGTATATATATTTCGCGTTAATGATGGGGCAATTATTAATAGGTAACGATTTTGAAAGGATAAACCCCCGTCTTGATATTTCGAAAAATGACCGATAAATCTCGAAAGCGTGCGAAACTGGATCTCCTGCCTTACGAGTTAACTAACGTTTTCCTAAACTCCGTGTCCAAAGTATACCCAAAAATAAGCTCGCTCCAGATTCCTTGGCGTGCCCGCGGAGCAAAGCACCAAATCCCGTTGGACTCGGTCGGATTGATGCATTGTCCAGGTGAACTCGAGCTTCCCCCGACGCGATTTTATAATTCAATTTTAACCGCGGTATCGCAGCGTACCGACATCGGCATTATCTCATTCTCGGCGAGCAGCGAGCCGGGCTAGCCGGGGGTATGACACCGCAGGAGGCACGACCGAGGGTACAATGGCTTTGCGCAAACCACGCACCGGAGGAGATCCCTCACGGTCTCCCGATCGTTAAAAGATACTCGATTTACCGTGAAACCCACGAATATCTTTTTGGCTGATGATGGTCTTTTCCAGGGAGACGACTACGATCTGCTCCGTGCCCCGGCTAACTCCTGGCTCCGAGATTCCACGTTATATTTAGAGCATCAACAATGAGCGATGCGTTTACTATATAACGATTAAAAAAAAAAGCGCACAGCATTATTATTGTAGGTCATAGGTAGAAACAACAGTATCGTGCCATTGTATTTTTCCATCGTGCCGTAATGCGACTAGCCTTTTTATTTTTCTCCGCTTTGTAAACCACATTATCTCGGGCTGCTGTGTGTCCCGCATGCTTCGGTAATTCCGTAACCGGGGTAGATTAAAACTTAGCTGCCGAATAATTCGCCTCGGAGGTAAAATCGACGGCGCTCGTTGATTTTCATATAATTCTCTTAATTTATTTTATTATATTCAAGGAAAACATTGTTTGTTACAGATGCAAATTTACCGTGGGTGTCGGTAACCTGGCTCGCTTACCTTATCCATCCGGAGTGCCGAGGAAGGATCGACTGCGAGAGTGTTTTCCACGAAAGAGCCCAGGGAATTTCCTCGGAGAATTTCCTCCTCTCTTCGGGGTTTAATGACGGTTCGAGTCTCGGACACGAGAGAGGTGCATGCACGTATTTGGCACGTATAAACAGAAAGGGAATACGCGTTAGGAGGACGAGGCAGCATCACACGGTGTCGCGGCCAAATAACATGCACGGAGGGTTGAACACCCTAAAATTAGCCCCGAGGTATATCTGCCCTGTTCTCTCTACCGCTTGCTCTATCTTTCTCTCTCTCGGTGTACCCACGCCGGGACCGCTCATCCATGCATGCGTGCATCCTTGCATATCCGCCTCGGCTCCTCGATGTTGTACTTCCCTCGTGGTCGTCGTCGTCGTCGTCGCGCCGAGAGCGTGAAAAAAATGCTTACATTATCATCCGTAATTTTGTAAACAGCTCGGCGCATCTCCGCATCTCTCCCCCGTCGTTGCTCTCGCAACTTCTCTCTTTATATATAGTTACAGTATAAATTCCACGGGTGGACGGGACGTCGCTGACTTCTGGTGTGTTGCAGCCGGGGTTAGAGGAAGGGCCGTGGCCGGTCGCGTTGCGGGTGGCCAAAGTGGAACGTGGGAGCGTTAATTCGTTCCGAAAATATTACCACAAGGGTATGTAAGGTTTCGATGAAAAATGTATTTTTTATTTATTTTTTTTCATACGTTTTTATTATTTTTATTTTAATCGCGAGGTGCGATGATATTGTAATTTTTGAATTTTGTACACAGGTGTACGCGACGGAGAATCGGTCGAGCTGCGAGGGAGCAACTCGGAATAACGCGCGCGGGCTACACAGCCCGGGGCTTGATTTCGTTTGCTCGTACCAGCTATCCCCGAGCCATCGACACGACGGACGCACCAACGGCGCATTGTTCCACACGGAGGGATGTCTACCAGTATATCAATTAAACTCTCGCGCGCGACCCCCGCCTCGAGTGGGCTCGTGTGCCGAAACGAGAATCGATTTCGCGCAGTCACGGCAGATCCGACTCTCGCCGTCGGGCCGCGATTAATACGCGACGAATCAATGTTTGCACAAGCAATCCAGCATTTAATTTCGTAATGACGATTTAATTTTGCTACGCGGAACGTCCTGACCGAAGGCAGGCCACAACCTTGCCCGGGTAAGTTCACTTTTTTTTAAATCCAAATGCGTATCGCATATAGTTGTCATTGATGTCCGGGCGTCCCGGAAATCCTCGAAGTCCTTAAAAAGTCCTGGAACTGACTGAATTTAATTTAGATCCATTTTTTTTTATCTGTCGTTAGTTCCAAGAAATCACTTACCGAATTTTCTTATCGTGGCTGTATTTGGCAGCACACAATCGATGTACTAGCACCCACTCGCATAGCGTCAAATCTTTTATTTTAATTGCCTCGGTAATATTGTCAATAATTCTGAAGCATTAAACAATATTCCTGGAAATAATTTGCTTTTCTTTATCTCTAAATATGAATAGCTCTCGAGTACTTGAAAATTCTGAGAACTGCCCTTGAAAATTGTTTGAATTTCTTGCGAACTTGTATCCAAGGCACCAAGGTCACCGAATGGTGGAACAGTATTTTTTTGTCACATACATAAATTCTCCGTTGATTTGTGTAATCAATAATATACAGCATGTTATATAACCGCCTGGTCCTCCATCGCTGATTTCAGTTCGCCTTCCTGCCGGAGTAGTCTGGCGAAAGGAGCGACGGAAGCTCGGGGGTTGGTAGAAACGGGAAGAGGGTGGACGGGAGAGTTCCAGAGGGTTGAAGGACGAGGAGGACGAGGAGGAGGGAGAGCGGAAGGGGGTGGAAGCATTTCCAGAGAACAGTTTCCCGTTTAGCCGTGGGGTTGCCCTGGGAAATCGTCCACCTGACGTCTTTCTCATTCCGGTATCCGAGGGGAGAGAGAGGAAGCGAGAGCTACGCGCGCAATGCACGCTGGGAGACAACGTCGTCGAGATAGAATTCTACAGTCGGTACGAGAAGCGCAGAATCACGCGAAACATACGTCAATCGTGTGCACGTATGTATCCAACGGAGCGACCCTTTTGCATTTTTCCAACAGGATACAGAGGAAGGCGGGGTAAAATGGAACAGCCTCTGTGGGTCAGAATGACAGTTTTTAAAAATAATTTTTCGCGGGACATAAGATTCATCTGCAAGGAAGAACGCTGGTCCGTTTTGCCCCGCTTTCACTCTAACATGTCTTGCGAGTCACCGAGATTTTTTTGTATCTCGATGCAGAAAAATTGACCGCGATATTTTCGTGCCTTGACGCACTTTCCCACACGCCCGTGACGTGTCGTGGCTTCCGTTTACAATTAAGATAGAAGAAAAAAGATATGGAGACTGGAAAGAGACGGTGCGAGGCTTCGTTATCGCTGGACCGAAAAGGATAAAAGATACGAGCCACGCGCGTTACTCCCATGTTTATTTTATCAAGACCCCACGTCGCTACAGTGGGGTGTGGAACTTCTTCGTTCGTTTTTTTTTCTTCTTTTTTCGACGAATTGACGATTTCATAGCTATTACGGACGCGTCGTCACTAATTCGTCCCGGCTTTCAGCGTTGCAGACAAAAAAAATTTAACTACATAGAAAAAAGTATAGAATGACTAAAATCAACGAAATGTTTTTTAAAATATTTCTTCGATACTATTTCATCAAACATAATTGAAGCGAATTATGATTTGAAAATTGTCGGTTCTAATACCCCGAGAGCTTAAAAATTATCGGGTATTTCCCGATTGTTTCGTTGCGTAGCAACGAGCGAGATAAGTTTTGCTTAAAAAAATCCCGAGCGCGCAGCGCGAGGGATTTTTGAGCAAAACTTATCTCGATCGATGCTACGCAGGGAAACAAGAGGGAAATACCCGATTAATTTTTAAGCTTGAGGGGTATTCGGCTGATTATTTTTTCAACCTCAATTTCGACCAATGAGATTGTGGTATTTAACATTTTCCTGACAAGGTTTTAGGACATGCTATTCACGAGCATGTCCATGCTCGTGAATAGCAATTTGACGTTTAATCATTCGCATAGGTTACAAGTGACAGAAAAATTAATGTTTATCGCCTAGCAACCTAGCCGGAAAATTTTCGAAAAATTATCGATATAATTTAGACCTAGTTGTACCACGTGATGTCAAATACCGCGCTCTCATTGGTCGAAATTGGGGTTGAAAAAATAATCAAGATTATTTCACTGTATATCCACTTACTACAGAAATTTTATAGTGATTGTCTAGAAAGGAAAGAAAACTCATTACATTGATTTTAGTTTTTTTTTTAATTCTCAGTATATAACATTACGATGGTTATTTTAGAGAATTCGGGGCATAGTAACTCGACCGTGTGGTATTCGAGACTGGCTTAAATTCCAAGTGTACATAACGCGCACCGCCACCTCGCAGCGGTGCAGAAAGCCCCCGAGAATGTTTGCCGTTCGTATTTTCGAAAGGATCACTCGAGTGTTTGCAGTCGCGAAGCTACTGACTTTTCAACCCCGAGTGCACCCTCCGATGCTGTACAAATTTCCTCCGCCTCTTCCGGTTATCGCGTTACCACAATCCGCTGCTTATTTCACGCGAATAACGATATCGTAACCATTTAACTTCATAGTTAACCAATCATGCGTGCGACCGGTACTTCATGGTCAACCAGACATGCGCGCGAAGCCGGTACTTCATTCTGCCGATCGCGTTCTTCTGTCCACAAGAAAAAAAAAAAAACTTAACGGTAAAAGTTTAGTGCAACTGAATGAAAAATAAATAAAATTAATTCCCGTGTGGGTAACGAAAACCGGTAATTCGCGTGAATCTCAAAATGAATCTGGGCGCGCAAACCGGTACTTCATGGTCAACCAGACATGCGCGCGCAACCGGGACTTATGCGGAACGCGTTTTCTATCCACGAGAAAAAAGGCTTATATATTTTAAAAGTTTAAGGGTCAAAGATTAATACAATTCGATAACAAATAAATAAAATTAATCCTCGTGCATGTAGCGATATCCGTTAAATCGAGTGAATATCAAATAGTGTTGCACACTTCGCTGCTTTCTTCATCAGTATAATTCTTTAAATAAATTATAGCCCGATATATTATAAAAAGGAACGTTTATTGTAACCGTGTCGCTCCAAGTCTGTTAACAAATTAACTGTCCGTTGCTTTTCAAAAAAACATTTGATAATTGACAAGTCCTTAGCCGTTGCTAAATAGTACGCTCGGTAAATAGTATCCAGGACATTCGGTATAATAATGCCACAATAGTTGCCGTTAAGGAGCACATAAAAGCCCACAGCCCAAATCGTAATTTTTGCCGACATAATCTCAAACATTTTCTGATTATCCACCCATTACATGGAAATATTTTTGAAAGGTTTCAATAATATTTTTTATGAATATTGAAAATATTTTATAAATATTAAAAAATAATTGTGAAATGTTTTTAAAACATTTTGAAAATATTTTTTTGATTGCTCATAAATCTTTCATTGAATTGTTACAGAAATGTTTCGCTGAAATGTTTGTTTGAACATTTCAGCGAAATGTGAAAGATTGCGTCACCAATCCAAATTGCATATACACACCCGCATAAACACGGAACATTAGTAGAAATATTTTGGTGAAACATGAAATAAAAAATATTCCAAGATATTTTATCACCATATTTCAGATGTGTTGAAATATCAAGTATGTTTCTGAAATATTTAAGAAACGTTTCGTTGGAATATTCTCATAGAGCATATTTCAAAATATTATGTTCATATATTTTAGAAATATTTCGTAAGATTTGAAAGATTGAAAATATTTCAAAATATTTCGTGCCATATGGCTAGGTGCACCGGTAAGGCGAATACCGGTAAATACACGCAATTCTTATGTTTTTATCGATGCACGAGTTGTCGATTTCGAAACTCGGTAAGGCATCCCGAACAGCACAGCGGCAGCGCGTCCAAGGCGCGTGTTCCTCGTGGCAGATGTACGCGCCCAAAATCCCAGCCCGAGGCGAAAATCAACCCCCGGGCTAGCGTCCGTCGAGTTACCATGCTTCGTCTCGATGTCCGACAACGCACCGTGTTCTCCAGGCACGCGCTGGCCTATCCGGCTTTTCGGCACAGCTTTGCCGTGGCGCTTTTCTCGTTCAGCGTGCGAGAATCGTTTCATTGTGCAAGCCTAACCTTTCGCTCTCGTCCGGGCTGCCCTCCGGCGATAATAGATCCGTATCCTCCGCACAATTTGATACATCTGTATTACCGTGTCCCATTGAAATTTCAACCTGGCTGCGTTGCGTACACACGAATCTTCACGTTCCCCCGATGCTATTATATCCCGAGCTTCATCCCGATGCTTCTGTGTTATTTCGATACACGGGACGTCATAGGCATTGCAATAATTGTACTTACACATGACAATTATTATTTTCGTCCTTTTACGAATTATCCAAATACCATTGACACAGTGTAAAAAAAATTCGTATGAAATTTAATGTACCGGACTGGAAGTTTTTATGCATAAACTGGTATATTAAATTTCATGTACAAATGTGATGAAAAATTAATGTTCAGTATATTTATAAACATTGGAAATACTTTATTTTTAATAATTGACTTTAAATTGTACTATAAAAGTACTTTAATTTTAATTGTTTACTTTCATTTCCAACAAAAAGTATATTAATTCTTCATCACAATGGTACATTCAATGTAATGAACCCATTTTTCCATAAAAACTTCCAGTCCGGAACATTCAATTTACAATTCTTTTTTACAGTGTATATCTTATAGCAGAACCTTGCTTATCCAACCTTGGATCAACCGAGCCTCCGGGTTATCCGAAGCACCCAACTCATCCGCGCCCTCCGCGTTACCTGAGGTGTAGGCTCGGATAATACGGAAAACTCAGATAAAATGTATAAAGCAGCAATACCCACACGTAGAGTAGTCCGTAAAGGCTACTTCGTCATATACGCGCTTAATCTTGTACACGTTTATCGCGTCTTTATATAGCGATCTGCAAATACAACAGTTCCGATTTTAGAGTCAATGGTTTATGTTTATATGAAGTTAATGTTAATTAACTAAGTTATAATTACATTTGAAAAATAACTAAATTAACTATTAAAGTTGATGTGTTATATGAAGTGGTGTGTTATTTTTAAAAATATATAATAGAAGTACAAGTTTGAATTGAGTATGTTATCGCTGTTATCCGAGATTTCACTTATCCGACGTACGCTCGCCCGACATTATTTCGGATAAACGGGGTTCTACTGTAATAATAATTTTTAATTACTAATAATAATTGTAATCGTAATTTATTATTATTATTTATTTTCTATATCTAATCTTACCAGATATCTCGTCATACCGGTAGAGTGGATACTGCCCGACGACATCGTGAGGGATTGCACCGGTGTCCGGATACATCTGTGTTACTGCTGTTGAAATATCAAGCTGCGCGGCGCATCGACGAATTTTAACTATTACATATCCGGCGAACCCCATCCCGGATGCTTGTATTTCTTTCGATCTCCCGGACGTTAGCCGCACTGGCAGCTAGATTGGCATATAAACGTCCATAAACTTGTCGAGTGAGAGGGAAGAAGCCAGGCGAAGTAATTGAGAATTCGTGTTCGCGCGAGAACGGGTTGAAATTTTCTGACTGGCAGGGCGCTTCGTTAATAGCGGGCGCGCGCGATCCCGAATGTTTGGGTCGATATAACATGCTCCCCCTCCCCCAAACATCTGTCTTGACTCGCGTATATTAAATGTCGGCCTGGCATCAACCACTGGGATGCTAGCTCTGCACCGGCGTGTAGTGTACACACCGGGAGAGTCTTACAGGCCGCAAGTATCCGCGGAAGTATAATCAATGCATATATCTCGTCTAGCGTCGGCGTGAAGATCTCTCTATACCTCCCCCTCGTGTACCGTAGCCAGCCGCGGCTTGTACGGTATACATGTGTTTGCTCGTAAATCGAGCAACCCCTTCCCCCCTCCCACCGTCGTTCGGTCTCGGAATGATATAGTTGCCATGGTGTTTGGAGGGCCAAGCCAAACTTATCGTCAATATATATGAAAGCACTCGATGATCGCGGGCGGCTGGCGCGTGCCGTTTTATGCACGAAGGTAACCCGGATGAGGAAAAAATTCGAGGTACTTAGGAATTTGTTACGGGATTTTTTTTTCAAGAATGAACTTCAATTCGATCTTTGTATAATATTTATTGTGGAACGTTCGCGTCCGAGCGAAATATCCTAAGTTAATATAATAATAATAATAATAATAATAATAATAGTTCTTCCGTTACTCACGAAACGCGCATATACATCACTATCGTACATACAGACTATCATCTATACAATCTATCTCTAATATATTTACTCTTCATATATAATAATAATATACACGCAGAATTGGTATCTAAGGGCATTTAACGAGGGACCGAGCAAATTGGGCTCGGCTCGATTCTAATTCTCATGAACGCGTGCGAGTTATTATTATTTTTTTTCTATATTCACATTTTTTATTCTTTAAATCTTTATCTTTTCTTATTTTTTGTATACGCCGATTTTCACCGCGCGGCTTTTATACCGACGTACCGTTTCGAATAAATTATATCTCAGCTCTCTGTATTACGAACGTCTCTCGAGTACTGGGTATCTGCGGGTGCTCAGGAATGACGCTTACCCTGTTTAACAATTACTGATAGAAATTACGATCGGCGCCGAGAGATAATCGTATCGAAGATTTGTCGGTCACCCGATCGCTCTGTCCATCAGATATTTCGAGCGGTAGAACCGTTAATTGTCGTTGCACTCGCAGAGATCGGCGCAGCTAATTAGTTTGCGAAATGGTTGGTTTCCGATAGACTGTTCGATTCATCAAAGCAGCTTTAACCGGAAGCAGGATTTAAAAAAATTATTTTTTCCTTTTTTTGTAACTTTTAAAAATAAAAGTTGTATCTAAAATGGAAGGTTCGTTTTGCCCCACTCTGCCCTAAATTAGCCGTACCGATCGCGGTAACGGTGGTTACCGTCCGTAAATGCCCACCCTTTGCCTTCTCGAGTCCGCCTTGCAGCGCGTAATTTTCTTCGACACCGCAAATACCACCGTGTTGTTTAGCAGGTGTATTGAAATCGTCGCGAAATATTTCGACAGGTGACTTTGATTCGTCCTCGTCTGTGTCGTTGCGACGTCGCCGTGCGTATTCCATCGTCGACGCCGCCAAGCAGACGGGACAATCGGCAAACAAATATATATATGCATCATACATATCCGCGGCCATGAACCGGCGAAACACAAACGTCCTCGCCGTCTGTTCCTGTTTGCGTCTTCCGCTCGCTGCCCGTTCCCGTGCTCGTTACACGCCGGCGTTTGCACAGTTGTCTATCGCCCGATTGCGAGAGTGGAAAACGATGCACGCGCACGTACGTCTCGAAAAAAATGACCCGAGAATGAAACGAGAGAAAAAAAACAACAAAAAAAGAGCATTTCTCGGATTGAGCCAGGTCAGTACATACTAGCACCGCGACAGTTTGCACAGGTGTTCTGCCGATTTTAGTCACTCGGTAAATTTGTTATTTTTAAATTTCGCTTTTTTCATTTTTTTTTTTTTTTTTTTGCACAACCCAGCGTCGATTATCCGTCATCACGGTGATCGGATTCTAGTTCCACTCTTTGGGCAGCTCCTCGGGCGATGACGACCACTCCTGTTTCACGTACACGAGGCAAGGATCGCTGTAAGCCTGGAGCTCGTGCTGATTAGAATGGTTGATCGTCGATGATGCCGATGACAAATCAAGATCCCGGCCGAGGGACCTTGAGTTTCTGTACTCTCAGTATTTGTGAAGCGTTATCGGTAGATTGCCGCTGGTGTTAACGGCGTTGCAGTCTTGGTAATATCGATGGTAGAGCGGCGGCGACGGTGCGGCTCCCGACGATAGCGGAGTGGGTGGACTTGATCTGAGGAAAGACCATTGAAAAAAAAGAAAAAAACGTAAGCGTTTGTTCGTCCACGTCTGTCTTCGCTTGCAAAAATCTGGGGAAACATATCACCCACACCGAAAGAAATCGATGCCAAGATTTTCCGGCAATCCAATGTATATCATTTTCAATATTCTTACACTAACTGTTTATATTTGGATAGTACCGCGTACTACGAGTATTAAATTTACCGTACGCATTGTCTCTGGTTTAAAAAATTAAATATTTACCATTGCAATAATTATCATCATTTATTTATTGACGTCGGTTTCTTTCGGTCTAACGATATTTCATTTCTCCGCGAATTTTCATTACAACAACAATAATAATAATCATAAAATATTATTATCCTATTATAATTACATATTCATTTAAACAAATAGATGAATATGTAATTTTAATGACATACTCATAAATAATAATATACCCATGAACACATGAGCATATTATCCCATTATACTGATATAAAATCTTACCTATAAAGTTGACAACTCGGCGACTGCGTGTCCTGATAGATCGCTCCCGGATCCGGACTGGCCGATTCCTGGTACCACTGCGTGTGTCCCGCCCCGTGATTTCTGACGGTCGCGGCGTTGTAATCGGCGTGATCCATGATGTAACCGCCGGTGGCCGATGTCGGACAGTAAGCCGGATACATGCTACCGGGCGGCGAGGGATTGAGTCTCGAAGTGGTCACGTGACCGTAGCCAGTCGACGCCATCATTGCCGCTGCGGCGGTCGTCGTAGTCGTAGTGCCACCTGCGATGTCCCTGCTACCTATCGAGCTCATCGGATCTCTCGACGCGGCGGCCATCAGCGCGTGAGTGTGACTGGAATGTGGCCCGTGAGGATGCTGAAGCGCGTGCGGATGATGGGAGTGCGTGTGCGAGTGATCCCTGCTGCTCGACGTCATGATGGAGCCATTATCCCGGCTGGTCATCAGTGCGTCGACGCTGAACGCCGCCGGATCGAGCCCCATCGTAACGTCGTTCATCGTGACTTCCTGATGCACCACCGGATGTCCCTGGTGAACCTGATGCCCGCTCGGCTGGTGGCCCAGTGCGCTCTGTATCACCGACGCGGTAGTCGTCGTCGTCGACGCCTTGTTCGCCTCCTGAATCGAAGCCACGGCGTGACCGCCGTACTTCCCGACGGCGTTGCCCATACAGTGCGACTGCTGATCGTTGATTGGCTCCCGCTTCGGCTGCTTGCAGTCCATACCGGCGAGTTTCTTCGCGCTCGGATTCTCCGAGGCCTGAAGGCTGCCCGCAACGAGGGGTTTCGTGTCCTCGTGCCTCTTGTCCGGCACGATACCCTGACGCTTCATCGCCTCCTCCTTCTCCTTCAGCGCGTCCTTCTTCTTGAACCGCCGTCTTCGACGCAGATACGAACCGTTGTCGAACATATTGTAGCTGTCCGGATCGAGCGACCAGTAACTACCCTTGCCGGGTTTCTTGTCGTCGCGCGGCACCTTCACGAAACACTCGTTCAGACTCAGATTGTGCCTTATGGAATTCTGCCAGCCCTGCTTGTTCTCACGGTAATATGGAAAACGCTCCATTATGAACTGGTAGATTCCGTTCAACGTTATCTTCTTGTCGGGCGCGTTCTGTATCGCCATCGCTATCAGCGCTATGTACGAGTACGGCGGTTTTACCATGTCCTTGCCGGGATGGTGCATGTGCTGCTGCGTTATTCCGGCGACCGGATAACCCCCGGCTGTCGCGTAACCGCCGTAACGATACTGCTCGTAGTAACCCGGACCGGCACCGACGCCCGGGTAAGACGGCGTGCCCATTCCTACCGGCACACCCGTCGCGTGACGGTAGTACGCGTTTTGCTCACCGAACAGCGTATGCATCTTACTGACGTTTCTCTCTCAGTAGTCTCTCAAAGAGCCGATCGACTCTTCGATCGATTTTTTTTTTCACACTGTACCGCGGTTATCGTCCAACCCGGCCACTCGAAACTTCTCGGCAAACCGACGGATATTTCACCTCCTCATCACGATTTCGAACTTCAAACTCGTCCGGATCACTCTGCACTCTTATGCTCTCTTCACACAGTTTTTAATTTAATTAAATTTTTTGTTTGTTTAAACTTTTTATCGATGTTTAGAAAATGTTATCGCAAGGGAATTCCTCTCTTCGATAAGCGTCTCGTCGCGCTCCTCTCGTTACGACGTTCCTCGCGGTTTTGTCGTCCGGTGAAATTTTTGTACGTTTATGTCGCGCGTTTTCGCGAAAAATTCGGGCGAGGCTTCGGTTAAAGGGTTGAAACGGCGTAGACGGGCCTCTGCCCCTGGTTCGGTAGTCGTTTCGTCCACACGGGTTACGTTCCTCGGGTCTCTCCTCGCGGTATTATTATACACAACAAGGCGCTCGTTTACTCAGCCCCGAGTAAAAACACACTGGGGCCTCGTCGAGCTCGTGGCGGAGTGTCGTCGCGTTCGGAGTCGGAGCCTCGGAGGCCTGGCTGCGCGGGCAGCGTTAGCAGAGCTTTTCCAGCGTACCCACCACCGTCTTCCCACTACCTCGACCCGTCGCCGCTCTCGACGCCGGCGAACCGTCCGGACCATCCACACAACGCCGGGGGAGGGGGAGGGGGTGAGAGTTTCTCGAGGCCCGGAGTGGGGGAAATTTCGGCTCGAAAGTGGGGGCGGGTGGGAGGGGGGAGGGCGAGGAAAAATCCGGAAAATCCTCGAGCCCGGCCCAGAACTCACAGCCACGAGGAGAGGCCATTGGCTCGAAACTCCCGGCGAGCCACGCCCGATACGTTGTACCGGACCAATCGTACCCTCGAGGAGACCAGGGAATTACCCCGTTCGCCGTTCACGCCTCTCACCGCGTCTCCGCGGTATCCTCGCTTCTCTGTCCGCGTCACGACGACTTCCCGAGGTTACTCTATCATCGGTCTACCTTGTCAACGGTGGGTTACGCCCACGTTTTTAGTCTCTAGCGCAATTTTCTTTTTTTTTTGTTATCATATATATACATATATATCGTCGGCGTTAATGGAGATTTTTTTTTCTTGTTTTTTCTAGGGTGAGAATTCGTTTTTTTCGCACTATCTCTCGGACTTCTTACACCGGGTCCCACGGAGGTAATTTTGATGAGAGGTCATCTCTTTTATTTCTTTCTTCTTGGACGTTAGAGTGGTGGAGGAATGATATCGCTGGATGCACTGAGGAAGCGCGCCGAGGGGTTCGAGTATATAGCGAACCTCGGGGCCAAAGTTGGAAAAATGCTCGAGGCCACGGTGAAGTATCCGCACGGTATTATACTCGGAGAGAAAGAGTGATAAAGAGATGACGATGGAATATAGAGCGACGTGGAGAAGGCGCGAGGGCGCGTTCGTTCTTATACTCGAAGGATTCAATTTGGCGTCTGTTTTTCCAAGGGTTCGACTCCCGCCTTGCGAAAACACTCGAGGGACACCTCTCGCCACCATCTTGCTGCCATGCAGAGGGGGGAGGGTGGATGGAATGGGGGGCTCGAGTAAGACTTACCAACGAATCGTCCCTGCCCCTCGCGGTATATATATATATATGGATGTATGTATGTATATATATGTAGGTGCGCATATGTACCCTTGAGTACTGTGGGTTATCTAAGGTACCTTTATGATAGTCGAATATAGTACTGTATATGTACCCATACTTGAACGGGTCTGCACGAGCGTCTGGCTCCATTCTACTCTCTCCTTGACGACACGAAGAGCGGAGTCTTCTCAGTCGTCGGTCCGGAACGAGAACTCGCTCATGCCAAGAGAAACGTTTACCTTGGAGACAGCCTCACTCGGGGGTACTTCATCGGGAAGGATCAAACAAGTGTCCCCGCTGCGACTCGCATAATTCATATACGGGTTAAAAGGTGGGTGAATCGGATCGCGCTACTGAAAATCCGAGGCCGTTGTTATTCATCGAAGAAGAAGAAAAAAAAAAAAATAGAGTATTATGGACTCAATATACGTAATCTTTTAGCGGTGTGGTTTTAGTTTTTAATGGGCATTGAGAGGTTCAAAATCGCTGGATATTTGAAGATACACGTACTGCACGAAAGGTAGCAATTTGGGGCAATATTCGCGACATGTGCAGCATATGTCGCAAACATTGCGCCAACTGCTCCGTTCGTGGCTTCCCTATCTGGAGTAGGTTCTGTTGATAATACGCAGGTAGATGTTGAAAATCGGGTTTGTTTTGTTTAAATAGGTAATTTACTACGCAGGTAGATGTTGATTGTATTTTTTGTACATTTGAAAATCGGGCTTGTCTTATTTAATCAGGTAATTTTTGCTTAAGGTAATATTATTTTTGCTATAGGTAAGGTTTTTTGGCATAATACTTAATGTACAGTAAAAAAAATCGCTTTCGGGCTGCCAAATAAAATGTTTTTTATTTCAATTCTACTTTCAATTCTTACGATTTCATATGATATTGAAACAACGACTGCAAGACTGTCAAGGTGACATGTTATCGTTTCATCCTTTATGGAATTGTAAGAATTGAAGGAAGAATTGAAATAACAATTGTTGTCATTGGCAGCCCGCAAGCGAATTTTAATTGAGTCATTGATCTTTTTTGTTCAGTGTAGGCAATTTTTTAGTCTCGGAGACGCCGCCGTGGATGGCAACGAAACGGATCTTCGTTATCAGATCCGGTCTTCGTCCCGAGAGTCAAACAGGATCGATACTCGTAAGGACGAACGCCCGATAGCACGTTAACCGGCACGAGTGTGTTTAGGATATTTAAAAACCTTCGAAAAATAAACGCGTCGGAATACCGACCGCGGCCTCCGTCACGTGCTTTGCAACCCCCTGACCTATCCCAACGAAGCCAAGTGTGTAGGCTCACGCGGATACCCACTGTCTACGGTTCCACTACGTACCGTGTGTACGGTAGTATACCCTTTTTATTCCCCCGAGCAGAAACAATAAACCAGCGGGGCATTTCGTGTTTAAAGCTCCGGTTAATAGGCCGAGCAGCTCGCGCGGTAATTGTGTCTCGTTCCTATGCGTCAGCTGAGATGAAGAAAAGAAGAAAAGAAGAAAAAAAATAATAACAATTTCACCCTCGACGGCTCGGTACAGCGCAGCATCCCTCGGTAAAACTCCCGAGAATCACCACCAAGATCGAGCCCAAGAATCCCCGCATGTCACATGTCTTCCCCGTGTGTTTACATAGCGATGAAATTTAATTCCGGGCTCCACTGTCCCCGGTTAAACCCATAACAGGGTGCTTCTTCGTTTCTTCGACTTCGCTCTGCGAACGTTAGAGGAATGCCTGACAGGTCTTCCCGTCGCTCACGAGGAGAACGTGTAACCGCATCCTGTTCCCTCGTATACATCATCCTTGAAATTGAGATTTTTAATTTTTTCTTTCTTTTTTTTAAAGCGTGTTCCTCGAGCCGGCGTGGGAATGGCCGAAGACAATGATGATCAGCCTGCGCGTGGCTCTGCGAATTAATATGAATCGTCCGATCGGAAATTCGCCTCAGAGCCACGCCGCTTGAATGCACGGGAACCTGGCCTGGATCGTGTCTATCGCTTCGACATAATTCCACGGTTTACGCCCGAGAGACATACCAGAGATAACAAACATAGCGCGTTGCGGATCTGCTGCTTGCACGGTTTCCGCTACCGCGGATTCGCTCTATCTCCGGTGTAGTTGCTGTCCTGCATGTCCTCTATTCGGGCAGACACGATCGTCATAAAGTCGACTTATGAGAGAGATAAGTATTAATCCTCGTAGTGTTACGACTATGATTTTTTACCTCCCACTTTGTTATTTGCAATCGGCATTCTTAATGTGTGTAAAATTGTATCTGTAACATTTTTTTTGGATGGCCTATTCGAGACAGTGTTATTATACCGAGGACACCATTTTCGAGGTAATAATTTATCACAGGGCCGAACGATAACCATCGCGTTGGTAGAGAATAAAAGAATTTTTTTTAATTCGTTCACTTCGGACGACGAGGACGATTGGAATTACCTCGTATTTCATTGTAATTTATGATAAACAATTATCATTTGCTTCGAAAATAAACATGAAAGTAATCCTCTGGAACAGATTTAAACGTAAAAAAAAAAAAATAATTAAAAATTAAGTTTGAAAACAGGTTGTCCACAGTAGAACACTGGCTCAAACCGGGAGAAGTGGCTGTTTGACGAGCGATAGGATTGAATTCGCTGTTCCGCACTTCGTTCACGATAAAAAGGCGCAGAGAAATCCGTCGATTGAAAAAAGGCCCATCGGAATCGAACCCCGTCGCCAGACACAATGTACTCTCTCCCTCGCTGTCGGCTTGCGTAGCCCGAGCAGTGTGGCGGTGGCAATATGGATACCGGGTGGCAATTTCACGCGACAAGTACCGCCATCAGCATATCAATGGAACACGACGAGGATTATCTGGATGCGCGGTTGCGGAGCAGTGATACTCCGCGGTTGGCTCGGCCAGATAGGGTTCCTCGTCCTGTACCCGTTCCTGCGTCTCCAATCCATTCTGTACGGCTCTATCTCGGCTACTTACACGCACACGACTCCCTTGTATTATTCGATCGCTCGCATCTCAGCCCTTTTTCCCCCGGCACACACGATAGAGCGACTCCATTTAAATGCAGTTAAGAGGGGAACCCATTTCGATTGCGCACCGAGTAATCCCTGTCGAATCGACGGACAGCTTCGTGACAGCATCATTATTTTCCGGACCAAACATATTTTGATATTCCTGCGGATTTGTGTCTTTCCGGCTTGTTGGCTTGTGGCAAAAACAGAATATCTATATCTAGGGTAGACCGGGGTAAAACGGGGACGCTAAACAATAAAACCTGCTACAAAGATACCGAAAATATAGATCCATTGTTTTTCACACCAAAATTGTATTGGCACCGATTGTGGAAGGATATTTAAAAAAAAAAAAACCTGGGGCAAAACGGGGTAGTCTCCGATTTGACTTGCGGCAAGTTTTGTTAGCTTCATTATTACCCTATTTTGCCCCACGTCGATATGACATGTCATGTCCCCATTTTGCCCCATGACCCCGTTTTGCCCCGGTTTCCCCTACTATAATATCTACATCGGCATAGATACAAATATGTATCGTTAGCGATAATAACGAGAAAGTCGCGTTGCTGGTTCGTGATTATTAAAATTCATCAACGCATGATGTGTGTGAAATAATAAGTCTGGTCCTGCGCATCTCTCCGTTGCAGAGCCGAATATTCGTGTGCACAGGTGCGAGGCGCGAGTCTCTCGAGTTTACCTCTACGCTCGCGTTCGCTCTTGTTTGATTTTTTTTTGTTTTAATTATTATTAACATACTCGTCTCTGTTTGCTTATTGCAGGAGGAAAACGTGAGAGATTGCTCGACGACGAAAACGCGAAAAATTCGTCGGGCCGGTTCGTACGTCGATGTTTTTATTTTCTTGTTATTCGGTAATTCTATTATTTCTTTCTTTCTGTTTCCAAGGTTATTATCGGGGCGATTATGCGAGTGCGATCGAGCCACGGCGGAGCTGACGAAGCGGAAGCGGAGAAGATCCTTCGATATTCTTATCACCGTCCGGTGTACTTATGACGAGGAAAGTTTTAAGTCAGTAGTCGATGTCAGCCTTTCGGGGGCGATCCGTGGCGTGGACGTCGTCTCCGTAGTTATCATCCTCCGCTCGCAAGCTCGAAACGCCGGAGCGGGAAAGGAAGCAGAATGAAGAAGCCGGGTCTCTCTCCCCGGCACGGGGTAAAGCGAGCCCGCGCGCGAGGGGCACCCTGGCTAATTCCGAATGTTTTGTTAGCAAGCATTTTAGGTTTGTCTTGGCCGTTGCTCCGTGTCTTTTAGACAGCCGATCTGTGTTCCGAGCAAACGACATGGAGCTAAACGATATAGTATACCTACGGTCTCCCGTGGCTTCGGCCTACTGCATAATCCGCCCGACGTTGATAATACCGCTTCTGGGCTTGACGAGGTGACGAGACGTCGCGCGACTCTCTATCCGCCAACGATCTTCTCTCGGCAACTTCTCACGCCCTCGTTGTTTTTCGATCGCAGTCTCCGCCGCTTTGACCGCCGTGTGTCATTTTTTTTTTTTTTACAATCAACACCATTTAACGACTAACGGTAATCGCGAAGAATCGTCGTGAAAACATAACGGCCTGAAGGCAAAGAAAACAATATTGTATAAATCTGATAAGAGTTTATTTGGTCCACAGCCAGACTCACAGACGGCTTGGCAGCAAAAAAAATTACCGTTACAGTACAACGCTCTCTCCGTTATCTTATGTTTAAATTATTTAAATTTTTTCACTTAGTTTCCGACGAGCCCGAAATTAATTCGCAACTACGATAACACGAGGCATCTGTACGAAGCGAGGCCCCGTTTATCGATCACCCTAATAAGCGTCCTCTGCCTACGCTTCGCCCCGACATCAAGGTATAGCTGGTACAGCTCCTCCGAAGACTGATGTGGGCAGAATGGGGGGAGGGAAGCTCAGACGGATTCCATACTTGGCCACATATGTAACCGGGCACGAGACAACCGAGGAGCCAGAGCCTCTCACTTTTCTCTTCCCGGCTCAATACAGCCACAAAAGATTTAGAGAAGTTGCGGCTGAACAAACACGTCGCGCCCGCTCCCTGCGGTAGTGCTTGCTCTTTCTCCCCTCCGGCCCTTCGTAAATTTTTATCTTGCTCACTCTTGCGAGGCTCTATCGCACGCTAATCCGTGTACACACCGTGTTGTTTGTAATTAACGTATGATCTTGTAACCGGATAATTCGACGTTTCTCCAATTTAATTAGCGGATACCGGAATCGCTGGGAAAGCTCACCTCTCGCCTCTCCCCGCGGTCTTCGTGGATGTGGGCTACCTGCTGGTTAACCGGTTCAACTCCAGGGCGAACAAGCGCTGTTGTTATTTTACCGGTGAAATTGTACGGCCGCGGCGGGAGAACATCAGCATCGCTGTCCAGAAGAGGACAGCAACGGCGAGGGAGCGAGCGGGACGACGACGGGCGGTTCTCTCGTTAAACCGATTTGCAAATCGGATGCACTGTCCTCCCCGGGTTCGGGCTCCATTCGCTCTCTCGCGACACATCGGACGGTTTCACAGGCGGCTTCCCGTCATCCTCTCCCATCCCGGTCGGCCTTCCGGCATCTCCATACAGCTTCCGGCTCGACCCGCGGGCGAAGTCTCGTCGGTCGCCGTCGGGATAACCATTTTTCACCGTTGTTTTTCTCACCGGATATGTAAAGTTGGAGAGGAACATTTTTATTCGGCAACAGCGCGGCCACTCGAAAAAGGTCGTTCGATGTGCGGTCCTTTTGCAGCAAGTGGATCGTCACTCGTGGCAAATGTAATCCTGTGGGGTAAATATATTTCATAAATTATCTTACACCGAAACGTTTTTTTTTTATTTAATTTTTTTTATTTTTCTTGTTCCAGTATCTCGAAGACGATGCTCCTCGACTCGGGAATTTTATATCAGCTCTCCGCCGGCTCCCCAGCGTACGGTGATACCGAAGTCTCGTAGGTCGCCGTCGGGACAACCATTTTTCCCCGTTGTTTTTCTCACCGGATATGTAAAGCAGGAGACGAACATTTTTATTCGGCAACAGCGCGGCCACTCGAAAAAGGCCGTTCGATGTGCTGTCCTTTTGCAGCAAATGGCTCGTCATTCGCGGCAAATATAATCCTGTGGGTTAATCCTGTGGGGTAAATATATTTCATAAATTTTCTTACACCGAAAAGTTTATTTTTTTTTTATTTTTTAATTTTCCTTGTTCCAGTAACTCGAAGACGATGCTCCTCGTCTCGGGAATTCCATATCGGCTCCCGGCCGGCTCCCCAACGTACGGTGATAATTTAGCCATAGAGTTTTCGTTGAACCGAGCGAGATATTCGACCGGTGAGCTATGACCGCTCGGAAGACCCCGCCGAAGGCGCCATAACAATTTTAATAAATTTCCTCGAGCTCGCGCGACTCCGCTGGGTTTAAGCTTAAGCTGGAACAACAGCGTCGAGCGTATGAATTAAGAGAAGCTAGGAGGATATCGAGAAGGGATCCTCTCCGCTACCGCCTCTCAGCTTCTCGGTGTACGAGCTACCCGGGCCCAGCCTTGGATAAACATCTCGAATTAGGCGCCCATCCGAATATATGCGCTCGTCTCCTTTTTTTTCTTTTCTTCTTTTTCTTCCCCCGTTCACCCCTCATCGCGCACCGCGTCTTTACGACTTCGGTATGCTCGCTCCGTAAACCCTCCCGTACCACGCGTCTCAATTTAATTATAGTACTAATGAGTCCCTCGACCGCAGCAAATCCACAAACCTGCAGGTAAACCTGACGTGTGTGTGGAAAATAAAAAAAAAGAATAAAAAGAAAAAGAAGGGAAAAAAGTAGAGCAGACTCTCTCGGTGGTCCAGTCGAGAATCCCCGCGACGAATATACATTCCGTAAGGATTCTCGAGAAGAGATGGATTTTTTTCTTCTTCTGAAAGGACACGTAATCCACCGTACCGTGTGCTATTTGGCTGTGGAATTATCGACCTCATAACAGACTCGAAAACTACGAACGAGGGTTTGCACGCCACCCTCTCTATCCTCGTCCGTTTCTCTGTGTATATCCCGGTCACATTTTTATTCTTTTTTTTGTGTTGCAGTCGCGGACAAAGGACCCACGGATGCGGCGAGGCCACACGTGAATCACCTGCGCGACGAAAGTATAATCTCTTCGCCCTCCGACGCGAGCGGCCGAGAGTTTCACGCTCGGGTTCACGGACACCACAACACGCGAATTACCGTAACACGGGCATCGGGTGGAACGCGTTGCGCAACAGTTGCAACGAGGTGAGGTGAAGAAGAGATCGAGGATACAGCGTGAAGAAGAAGAAGACGAAAAAAGGAAGATGAGGTGGAGGAGGGGGAGGGTGGAACATCGCCAGTGTATCGACGACAAAGAGGCCAGCAGGAGCAAACACAAAGCTGTTGCACTTGTTAGCCCGAGAGCCGAAGGGTGCACAAAGAGAACCCCCGAGAGATTTGACGGATTCTTTAAATCCCCTACCTGTCCTCTTCGCTGCCCTCTACCTTTGCTTCCACGCATTTTTTTTTTTTTTTTTTTATGGCTTGCCATCTCTTTTCCATCAATCCTCGACAGCGTCGAGTTCGTTCTCTCGGAGGGCGAGCGATGGGAGATTTTTCTCGACGACGACGTTTATTGGATAATCGTGGATTACGCGTCGGCACATCCACGGGAGGATAACTCACACGCGTCGTCGAGTTTCCACGAGGATTCCGATTCTCCGGACAATAAAAAAACGCCAATCATCGGCGAGGACTCGGACAAATTAATCGGGCTCTCACGAAGTAAATTCTCTTCCCGTAACGTCGAATGAAATTTTTCTAATGTACAGCCCGTCGGATTTATTTTTAATGTACGACGAAACGGTGCGCGGCTCGCGTACGAAACAAACCGGAGAACGCGAGTGAAAACAAAAAGAAGAAAAAGGATAAGTTCGGGAAGGCGTCGTCTCGAGGCTGATGGCTTGTCAGCCGGAGGACGTTGAGGAAGACAGCTTCGGCATTGCCCCGTTCGACGAACGCGCACACCCGTTCGTACTCGTGCTCTCAGACTCCTCATCGTCTTCTTCTTCTTCTTCGTCCATTCTCTATCACCCGCCAGTGCTTTTTTCGATTCACGAAGAGTCGAAGAAACTCGGCTTCTAGCAGTGTTATAGCTATCGTCCGTCCCACCGTCGGATGTACCACCGGCGTCGCGAACCTTCTCTCCTCAAGAGAAACAATATTTAGAACCAAAAATATTTAGCTTATACCTGCTTAAAACTCGCTTACACTCAGTTGGAATCTAGAACGTACTGGGAGAAATAGTATATTGTGCTACAAGGGAGGGAAGTGCGCGATTGTCGCCGAGTATGATGTTTGCTGCCCGAGCGAAGCGGGGGAGAAATCTC
This sequence comes from Ichneumon xanthorius, assembly GCA_917499995.1. NCBI lineage: Eukaryota > Metazoa > Arthropoda > Insecta > Hymenoptera > Ichneumonidae > Ichneumon > Ichneumon xanthorius. The sequence goes on along the minus strand of OU824202.1, from coordinate 4,023,312 downwards.
ACGAGGCGAAAGTTCGCTCCCGCCCGTGTAGTATACGATACTGTTGTTCCGACTTCGTTAAAATAACCACATTTCTTGCGTCGGAAAGTAGTCATATTCACAAATGACCATTACTACCTAGGGAATAATGAAACGGCCTATGTAGCACGAAATGTTTTGAAAACATTTCAGAAATATTTTCAATCTTTCAAAGATCCCGAAATATTTGTGAAATATTCTCCCGAAATATTGCAACGAAACATTTCTGAAACGGTTCAGAAATATTTTCAATATTTCAAATCTTACTAAATATTTCTGAAATATATGGGAATCATATTTTAAAGTATTCTATCAAAATATTCCAACAAAATATTTCTATAATATTTCAGAAATATACTTACTAATTTTTCATACATCTGAAATATTTCTGAAACGGTGAAAAAACATTTTGACAGCAAATATTAGCAGATGTGCACTAAACTACGTTCAGAAGGAACGAAAAATAAAAATACTATGATTCGTGGATATATTTTAATACAGTTCAACTTGAATATTTCAGAAAGATAGCTAATAAATATTTTACCAATATTTAAAAATATTTGTAAAGTTTTTTTTAAACATTTTAGCGCAATGTTTCAAAAACATTTTTGCGAAATATTTCTGAAACATTTCAATGTAAGATTTATGAATGGACAAAAAAATATTTTCAAAAATGTTTAAAAAATATTTATTAGAAAAATTTCTATGCTATGTGGGAGCACTGCGCATGCGCACAGGTTACTAACAATCATTGATCAAAAATAGGTGATCTTCCACCTGTGTTGCACGCAAGGAATGTGGTTATTTTTGCGAATTTGGAGGGAAAGAAAACGTGTTGGGACAGCAAGATTTTTATTACCGTAATTAATTCGTCCACTTAATATAGGAACAACGAACTACCTTGCAGTGGCAGCAAACTTTATTGCAGTAGCAGCAATTTTTTTACTGTGTCCGCGAATTTTTGTTCTCTTACGATAATAAATTATACCGGTTCATATTTTGTTACAGAAACCCTTTTTCTTCGTGTATTGGTCGAAGTGTGCGATATAACAATCGATCCGAGCATAATGATTTAGTAATCGATAGAAGCCATTAGGACAGTTGTCGGGAGCCGGGACCGGTATAGTGTCCCTCGTTATGTCTATTGGACAAGCATCAGCGATGGTTTACACTGGCTACCTGGCACATGTGTTTTCCCAAGGAATGCCTGCGCGAAAATTACGTCGCGATGGTACAAACGCGATAAGTGAGAAAAAGGAGGAAGACAGAAAATGGTTTGGCACAGACGAGAGGGGAAGCGGATAATAGGCGAAAGGATGATACAGCGTGAAAAATAATTTCCTGGGGTGGATATGTGGGTCGGATGAGTGAGGGAGAGTACGTACTGTAGCGAGCGCACGGAGGGGGCGGAGGGTGGCAGTGGCGGATCTCGCCGGGCGCTATCAAAATATTATTCGAGGGATGCGTGCGAGGGGTAGAGCTTGGCTTGCGGTTCTCTCGCTCCGCGGAACCCCGAGTGGATGGCTCCACCCTGTAACCGTCTGTCTTCGTCGAATTCGCGGTCAGCTTTGTCGTACTTCCTCTGCGATGCTATCCCCCCAACCCCCCTCGGAGGGCTACCTGTATGCGAGCTACGGTCTTCCCGATTTCATAAAGTAATATTGTATTTCTCATGTACAATTTTACATATATATATTTATATTCGTATATATAGATATATAATATTATATAATATATAATATACAGATAAGTATGTGTGTATTATACTACTGTGATATATGTATTATATTCGTGAATGTGTGAATGACTAAGCGGAGGACAATTTAATTTTCCAGGTACATCGTGAGAATCGAGGAGGAAGTTGCAGGGACAGAGAGAGACAGAGAGAGAGAGGACAGGGGTTGCGACGGCGTGAGGTCGGTCGATACGTGGTCACAATGGAGGGTGTGGCGTATACGTTCGAGGACCAAAACCTCACGGTGCTCCCTTCGCTCTCGTCCTTCCCCATTGGTCACACGGCGTTCGCCAAAGTGTCACGGGCATGGCGACTGTTGACTTGACGCTCGTGCAGGGACTCTGCCAAGTGGCATATATCGGTGAGTATCCGCATCAATTGCTTCTCTTACTCCAATTCAATAAATTGTTTCTGTTATTATATTATTTTATAACTTGATTGATCAATCATATTAATATAGAACGTCAGATATAAAATACTGGCAACATGTTGTAGCTCGGGTGCTTCGCGCCCTTCCTGTGGACGATGGAATTTTTAAACCGATAATTTAGATTTCCGGAAATTAACCGTAAATACGTAACTTCCGGTTTGAAAATCTCATTTTTCGACCGGAAGTGACGTATTTCCGGTATGACGTCACTTCCGGTCGAAGAATGAGTTTTCCGGACCGGAAATGGCGTGCCTCAATCTCTGTCGGTGTTACGCTAATTTATTTTGCTCATGTTCACAGCGGATGGATTTACGAGACGCGCACCGGAGACTCTCGAGAATAATTTCCAAGTGCGTCTAGAGCTGAATTCTCTGGATCAAAGCATCAACTATGAGCAGAGAATTTGGCAGCTATCGGCTCTCTCTCTCTCCCGTCGACGTCAAATGATAGATAGACGATACACCCGGGGCGCCTCACGGATTTAATGGATACACGTGTAGCGGCGTCACGTACCGACCGTGCTGCCCGCTTAGGCTCTCCGCGAAGTGAAGATATTTTGGAGATCCGGTAGCAGCGAAGAAGTCGTAATACACGAGAGGCTTGCGGTACAGTCGCCAACCGGCAGCCGCGGCTATCCCAACGATGACGGCTCGGTAAGATTGATGAGCTGTGTTTACCGCTAACTAACTTGCATGCCCATCTCGCGCCTCTCGCATCTCCGAGGAGAGCGCGTGTGTGGCTAACCGAGAGTCGCCCTCGAAAAAGTTCTTTTGCCCACTCGTGGGCACCGCATATTTCTCTTCGCTCCACTGGCGGCGTGTCGCATCAACCCTTCGTCTCTTCTCTTCTCCGGCTCTGGCCATAATCATTAACGACCTCGGCACGTGACGACAAATTACCGAAACCCCTTCGGACCCGAGGAATTTCTCGCTGGCCCAGAGGGAACGAAAACGGGGTGAACGAGGTGATCAATTCTTGCCAATATCGACCGTGTATGCCGACGAGACGCGAGCTGGATCACGCGTCAAGCCACAAAACCCCAGCCTCTTTGGGACGTTTTCTTTTTTTTCTTCTTTTTTTTCCTTCTATCTTTCTTACTCTCGTTACTTGCCCAATGAAGAAACCCGTAGAGTTATTCCTGGTTGAGCAAACACTGGAATGGGTCGCGTGCGCCACCCACATATTTATAGATTTTATCTCTTTGAGTTCGGGCAACGCGGCCACGCTTGCCTGGCGCATCGCGTTCTCGGTATATGACCAGAGAGAGACAGATATATGTATGAAGAATGAGCAAAGCCTGTCTCTCTCGCACTGCTTTTCACTCCTTAATTCTCATGCGTGTCCTCCTTGCAGAAAGAATTTTTTCGATAGCCCGCGAATAAGGACGAGGTATTTTCCGTGACAATGGCCCTACTCTAATACTCGTCTTTTTTTTTCACGCAGCTTTCTCTCCGCAACTGTACATACGTCCGGACCCGGAGCGAAGCGGACAGGCGACGGGAATTGAATCGGCCAATTGTTCGATCGCGAGGCGATGGCGACGGTCTGTTATTTTTATAATTCAACGAGCGGCTCTCCTCTCTCTCCCCGCTCGTTCTCTTTCACTCGCGCGCGAGCGATTCTCTTCTTCATTTTTTTTTCTTTCTCTCCCTTTCATTTCTTTCTCTCCGCCGCTTCCCCGTGGGTACGTGAGACCAGGAGTGTTGTTTTTATTGGCCGCGTTTAGGGAGCAAGCCAGTGAGAACGGGGTGTGTTGTTTCACCCCTCGGACGGCCCCCGGTTTCGCCCCGGCGCTCCCCTCCCCCCGTCGCTCTCGACATCCCTTCCTCGTTCGAGAACCTTACTCCTCGGTACTCCGCTCCGTGCGCAGCAGCGACGACAGAGAGCCAGCTCGACGAAGCCACGCTAAGCCCCGACGACCAGAAGGATACGTTCAACGGAACCGCTTCTGTGGAGCTCGAGGGAAGTTCGTCGTCGTCGTTGTCGCCGTCGTCCTCGGGGTGGCATCGGGGAAGAGGCATCAGCGTCGCCGTTGCCGTTTGACAATACCGCATCGCGTCACCGCGTCTCACCCAATGTTATTCCAGCACGAATTCTCTCCCTCTCTCACAGTTCTCCTTTTTCTTCCTTCACTCCACGAAGTTCCGATGACAACGAGTCCCCTCTCGTGATTATGCCGGTCCCTGGAATTCATCACAGTTAATTACCGACACTTGTCTCGTTACGAGAGCCAAACGCGACACTGTAAAAAAAAATAACTTTGTGGAATCGAAGACCTTTCGAAAAGTCGTTTATTTCGCTCGGTGGGGAAATCGCGGATTTTGCGCACGCTTCGCCTGCGAAAAACCCTATTTTCACACCTTGTGAAATAAAATTTTGCTCGATACTCGTGCAAAATTAGTACATTTCGATATGAGTGTGAAAAAACTTTTTCTGACGAGTGTGACTTTGGAGCACGAGCCGACGGCGAGTGTTGCAATCACACGAGATCAGAAAACGTCTTTCGCACGAGTATCCGATAAAATTTTATTTCACAAGGTGTGAAAATGGGGGTTTTCGCACGCGAAGCGTGCGAAAAAACCGCCATTTTCCCACCGAGTGAAATAAAACGTTTTCTGAACTCGTGTGATTCACACTCGTCAGACAAAGTTTTTATTTCACTCGATGGGAAAATGGCGGTTTTTTCGCGAAAAAAGGTGCGAAAACCCCCATTTTCACACCTTGTGAAATAAAATTTTATCGAATACTCGTGCGAAAAACGTTTTCTGAACTCGTGTGATTGCAACACTCGCCTTCGGCTCGTGCTGCAAACTCACACTCGTCAGAAAAAGTTTTTTCGCACTCGTATCGAAATGTACTATTTCGCACTCGTATCGATATGTACTAATTATCGCACGGAAATTCGTCCGTTCGTTCGCCGTGTCTTGACAATTGATTTTTTATTTTATTTTTAAATTTAATTACAATGGACATTGTGAACACTTGTACACAACGAATTTTCGTTCGAATTTACAAATATTTTTTTTAAGTGTCTACGCGATCACGTGTGAATCGTATATGATTCGTATGCCGTGTATAAAAAATGTTTCAGTTCCGGTTTATTGGAGTATAAGTACACGACAGCGTTCTTTTTTTAATGCATTTTTTTAAGGTACTTGGTGTCCAGACCAAGAGACCTCATTCCCCGATAGGCAAGCGGCACGAAAAGTAGCAGTTGGCGTAATAATTGCGACATGTCGCAAATATTGCGCCAATATTGCTACTTTTCTTGGCGCTTGTCTATCAGGGTTGTGTGATTTCATATAGTTGTGTATAATTATACATGAGTCATATACGAATAATTTTTTTCCCGAATTATAATTTATGATACCCGCTACGTAAGCGAGTGTGAAAATTGGCATCCGAATCGGTCCCGGCATGATCTCTTCCGGATCCTCGTGAGCGCGACGTTCCGCGCCGTCTTCTGCTTCCTTCACCTCCTGCCATTCCTCTTCTTCTTTGTGCCTGAAATACACCATCGGGATCCTCGTACGAACCGGCATCTGTAATAACAACGCTCGTGCTCTCGTCGCCCTCTCTCGCTCGCTCTCAGCGACAGCCGCGAGCTCGCCTCTTCCCCATTGCAACCAGCCTGGAACATTCACGTATATGCACGGGTGATAAACCTTTGCCGGATTTCTGGGGAACCGTCTCGATTGGCCCTACAACAGTGCTTAAGCCCCGCAGCTACTAGTCGAATGGAGAAAAATCAATTAATCGAACTGTCGGCGAAATTTCGACGGTGAATCAATTCAGCGAAGCACAACGACCCACAGAATCGGCGAGAGAGACGCGTCGCTTGTTTTCTTTTCTTTCATCGAGACGTCTGCTACTCCGCGGACACCGCCATTTTAATCCGCGCGATGCCGTCCCGACGTGCGAACGAAAAGCCTCGATCGTCGACGTGGGACTGGCTATTGTGAGAGAAGCTGCGAAGTAGACGAAAATCAGTTGAGAATATCGTCCCCGCGAGGCCTAGGCCTCTGAATGATGGACGGTGGTACTGCTCGAGGATTTTCACGAACGCAGACCACGAGAGGGAAAGGATGAATGGATATAGTGAGGTTATGCCGCGCTCCGTCGCGAGAGTAAATCGTGAATGAATCGCTCGCGTACTATACTACGACGGGTTGAGGGCATAGTGGGGACCGGGGGAGCTACTATGTCGCTCGCCCTCCTCCTATCCTGCTGTATTGTTTTGGTTATTTTGGCAAACCTAACACAACATCGGCTTGTTGTTTAACAAAATAAATGATTTTGTCGCCTCGGCTCGCGCTCGCTGGGGGGGAAATGGCGCTGCCAGCGCTACTTTGCTCTGAACGCTGATGTACGCTCCCGTCTCATCCCGTACGTATGTTATCCTCCTGTCTCGTATTACACCTTTACAAAACGATCGTTACGATGTTTGGTGTATTAACCCTAACGTATGCAAAGTATACGTGCCTATGCAATGGTTTATTCGTATATACTACATATGTATATATATATATATATATATATACATATAAACGCAACATTTCGGGTTCATGAGGGTATCGCTTGTACGCGTGCCGTTCACGGCAATCTGACTAGTTAACTGTAGCGTAGAAAAACAAATTGTTGGATCGGTTTGTTTGTCCCAGAATTCGGATCGATCTTCTTGCCGGTAGGAAGTTTCTTCATCCCCCCCGCCCTCGGCCGCTTCAGTGGCAATGTCAATGCCGATTATCTTCCGAGCTGTCCGATTAGTATCTCCTTTTTTAATATTTATTTTTAATTCGATACATATTTAATCAGCAGGTATTCGAGGATGAAAATATTGATGCGCCTCGTGACGCACCAGCCGACGGCGGAGAGACCCGGTTATCTTGGCGTCGTCGGGGAAATATGAGAAAAACAGAAGTGGAATTTGAAACGAGTGAGAAAAAAAAAAAATACGTAAGGAAAGAGACAGGGGAGCTTCGATGACGAACGACGTCCGCGCTCTCATTGCCTTTGCGCACCCTCTATCTCTATCGCGTTTTCTCGTACACAAAGTGGACCGAGCGGTTTCAACGTTCCCGGAGGTGAAAACGAGAGACGAGGCCGGCTCTTTAAAGCCAACACAAATATTATCTTGGATATATACACGTCCGCGAAGGCCGAGTTTCGGTCTCTCTTTTTCACCGTGACGAATACTCTCTCGGGCCGACTACGGGGGACCATTATTTCAAATTCATTCAAGTCGCGAGAAACGAAAACTGCATGGTACTCATGATCTCGTTACCTCGTAGGAACGACTTTGCTTCGTGGATAAACGAAGCAACGGTTTATACGACCTGGTTTCGCTTCCCGTAATTTTTTTCTTTTTTTCTATTTTAACGTTATAGACGAATTCGTGGTATCGTAGAAGACAGTTCGTCTCTCCGCTCAAAAAGCTCTAGAGCCGAGAAACGAACTAAGCGATCCATTAGGTAGGGAAAGCCCGGCTGACAGCGTAACCCACGAACGCTATCATAACATGCCTTAAAACTTATATTCCAGTCTGGGAATCTCTATCCCTGTTCACAGTGATGGAGCGAGAAACTACGTGCGTGAGTTAAAATAACAGAGTGTAGTTAACAGACCGGGGCAAAAATATTCACGGTCTTAAACTCGCCCTGAAAGTTTTACTTTACACACTTACGACTTCGCGTTCCGGTCACTCGGTTACTCTCTTATCAGCGTAGGCGGATGATTCCGGATTTTAAATATCCACAACCAATGAGAGAATTGGAATCTAATGTTCGATGGCTGTTTTTTTTTGTTTTGTTTGGTCTTTCTTTTTTCACGTAAAAGCCGAAGAACTTGAGGACCGGAAGTCACGTGACCTCACGCCCGGTACCAATATGGCGGACAGCAGACGACAAAATTAACCAACCAATCGGAGCGCCGTGTGCGCCGCTTCGCTTTACCATCGAAACTCTTCCACACACTGATGGCAGTACCGAGGACACGAAAGTCCTGCGTAATGTTTCACTAGGCTTTACGTAATGAATAATTACGCGACAGTGTGCAACGCGAAGCACGTGATCGTCGATGACAATAACGAGGGTTCGAAAGTTGTCAGTTAAGAGTGGTCGAGCGGCGAGTGAACGAAACTGTACATAACCTCCATAAATTGTTATGCTTATGCGTTGAATGCCGCATTAATTCGGATTTATCAATCAGAACCAACAATTCACAGTCAACATGCAAAATTTATCAAAGTGCTCGAGCCGGAATTTATTTCTGCCTCGGAGAATATTGCGTCCCGTCACGTGTCACTCGGGCAGAGATGATTCTCTATTGGAGCAACAGCTACTGAAACTCTGCGGCGAGCCGCAGGCTAGATCGTTTCATCCACTCTCGTACAATGTAAGAAAATCATCAGCATTTATTCTCAATCTCAGGTGCATCGATATGTTTTTTCATTACGTGTAAACTATGAATTTTTTTTCTTAGGCCTATCAGAGAATCCGCAAGGAATACAAAGCAGCTGTCTCCCTGTTGGAACGTAGCGGGTTTTTGGACAGCTCCAGTCGGAATAATTTACTGCCCAGAAGCTTTGGCACTACCGTCAGTAACTTTCGCAACAGACTGTCCAATGAGGACCCCGGTAAAGGATCCGAGTCGAATTCGGATTCTGGTAAAGATCCTCAGAAGAATGAGAACGAGCAGAAGACCTATTTACTCAAGGCTCTCATATTCATGGTGGCTACTTATCTCATATTTGTATATCCTATTCACAGAATGAAGTACAAGATCGAGGTTTGTAAACCTAATTCTGTTTATTTCCATTTTATTTCATTTTCACTTCTTCGCGTTTTAGTTGCCACTTTCGATTTATTTTTTTAGCCTTTTTTTAGCAATATTTTGGTTTAAGTTTACTTTAAATTTTGAACCAAGTTAGTTTTACTTCAGCTCATTATTGCTAATATTTTCAGGCTTCGCGGTTTATTTCGTGGAACGAATTCGTTCACCACATGCTCGCCAAGGGCGAAGTTCAGGAGCTGATAGTAAAACCGGAGATGGACTGGGTCACGATAGTTCTTCACGAGGGAGCTATAATAAAAGGTCGACCGAGCGATCACAGAGTCTATCAAATGTTTGTCGCCGACGCGGCGCATCTCGAGGAGAAGCTTCGCGAGGCCGAAGCGGCCCTGGGAATCCGAGAGGGTCACGGTGTCGCGATAGTTTACGAGAGGCGAAACGATCTTATCCCTCTCGCTGTACTGATCGGTATAACGGTCTTTATAATAAGCCTGATGGCGCGCTCGAAAGGCGCTCGCGCTGGTTTTCCCACCGATTTCTTTTCGTCTATGACCCGAGCAAAATATACGCTCGTCGATCCGCTGACCGGTGGTGGAAAGGGCGTACGTTTCGCCGACGTCGCGGGTCTCCACGAGGCGAAGATCGAAGTTATGGAATTCGTAGATTATCTGAAGCATCCGGAGCATTACAAGACGCTCGGTGCTAAAGTGCCCAGAGGTGAGGCAAATAGGGATAAATAGCCGTATTAACTCGGCTCTGTTTAAAACGTATATAAACTTTCCAGGAGCGCTTCTACTTGGGCCTCCCGGATGTGGAAAAACTCTTCTGGCGAAAGCCGTTGCCACCGAGGCCAATGTTCCGTTTCTCTCGATGAACGGTTCGGAATTTATCGAGATGATCGGCGGCTTGGGAGCGGCTCGAGTAAGGGATTTATTCAAGGAAGGAAACAAGAGAGCTCCGAGCATTATTTACATCGATGAAATCGACGCAATCGGAAAGAAGCGTTCGGGCACGGGTGCTGGCGGTGGGATGGATCGAACTACCGGAGAATCCGAACAAACATTGAATCAACTACTCGTAGAAATGGACGGTATGGCATCAAAAGAAGGCGTTATAGTTCTGGCATCGACAAACAGAGCGGAAGTGCTCGACAAGGCTCTTCTGAGACCCGGCAGATTCGACAGGCACATACTCATCGATCTACCGACCCTCGAGGAACGAAAGCAGATATTCGAGCAACATTTGAAGGGAATATCACTCGAACAGAAGCCACAAGTCTACTCGGGACGATTGGCTCACTTGACGCCCGGTTTCAGCGGTAATTGGACATGTATATATTGCACGCCTAGAACAACAGTGTAACAATTTGTATGGTAATCCCATAAGAGATGTTATACTGCTGTTTTAGGGGTGAAATGTATTCGTTGTATGCGAGTTAAATATGTATGGATTCATGGATGAACTCAACGACATTACTGATTTTTTTTTTCAGGCGCCGACATAGCCAACGTTTGCAACGAGGCTGCCTTGCACGCAGCGAGATACAAGAAGAAATTGGTGGACAGCAATGATCTCGCGTACGCGATCGACAGAATGGTAGGCGGCACGGAGAAGAGAGACAGCGCGATGTCGCCGAACGAAAAACGAGTCGTTGCGTATCACGAGGCTGGACATGCCCTGGTAGGATGGCTTCTGGAGCACACCGATGCGCTTCTCAAAGTAACGATCGTTCCTCGAACGAATCTGGCTCTGGGCTTCGCTCAGTACAATCCGACCGACCAGAAACTCTACACCAGAGAGCAACTGTTCGAAAGAATGTGCATGGCTCTGGGCGGTCGTGTGGCCGAGAGTCTGTCCTTCAACAAAATAACGACCGGTGCACAAAACGATCTCACCAAAGTCACGAAGATGGCATACGCCCAGATTCAACAGTACGGAATGAACGATAATGTCGGACTTTTGTCCTTCGACCAGGAGCAAATGGACGAGGTTTAGTATCTTTGACGACAGGTCGATAGATTGATTGCGTCGATCGTTGATTTTTTTTAACTTACAATTATCGTTGAATTGTAGAAAACAAAGAAACCCTACAGCAAAAGACTGGCGAATCTTATGGATGCCGAAGCTAGGAGACTAATCGCGCAAGCTTACAAGAAAACGGAACAGGTGTTGCTGGACAACAAGGACAAGTTGGAACTGGTAAGCCTATAAAAATTTCCGACGCGCTTATCGGGAACTCTACGAGTTTCGCTTTTCTGCTACCACAGCTCGCTGAGACGCTTTTGAAGAAGGAAACGCTTACGTACGAAGATGTCGTGGAACTCATAGGTCCTCCCCCGTTTGGCAAGAAAAATCTCATCGATCCCGCGGACTACGCGAGTTCCGTAAAAGTCGCGAGCTCACCACCTCCTGAAACCCCAGATGCGCCACCAGCACCGGCTTGAAGTCGCGGTAACATAATACAAGGCAAGTCTCCTCCTATCTCCAAGTAACTTTGTACCATAAACAGTGAGATGAAAATGCAGTCGAATTATACGTAATTGAAGAAAAAGGAGTTTTATTCTGTGCCATACCAATAAAGAACGGCCTCACCGCTATTATAAAGATCTATAGAATAAGAAAAGAAATTGAGGCAAAACAGAGCTTGAACATCTGATAACGAGAAAAAAAAAACTGGATCGAATACCGCAACGTGGGTACAAATATTATGCCTTGGCAGGTTCGTGTAAGTTGACGCGATCGAATCGATTGGTGCTATCTTCTTTTGTCGATCCGTGGAAAACGAAAACACGCAAATATACACATTTATACTTCCTATAGATTCATTAGTCGTGTAACTAAAATATATTTTGTTTAAAGTAAAAATTATTAACGTTATCTTGTACAGTGTGTCTGTGTTTTTTTTGTTTTGTTATTTTTTAACACGGGTAGGTACGCGCACTTGGCTAAGTTCAGCGCGGACCACCTAAGCGTACGAACGGTATAGCGCAATAGTTTAGTTCATTCGGTGTGTCTTGCAGCATACCCTGCGAACCGGCGAAAAAATCACCGAAAGGAATACCAATTCGATGGCACTGGTCAGCCATTGTGTTGTACACTTCTAGGAGGCAGTACGCGTCGAGGGCTGCAAAAGAAAAATTCGTTTGTCGTTTGTACAACGATCGAGGAGCCTCGAGATGATCGTAGAATATATTTGAACTAACCGGCGTAAACGATTTGGCTCTCTCGCAGAGGTCTCCGTTCCCAATTCGAGAACTGATCGGCCTTGTTGAGTCTGCGGCCGAGACAGATCTCAACGAGTTTGCTGAGACTCTGTTTTGTAAAACTATCGTCACCTTTGTAAGGGAACCGAAAGTTCTGAACCTTGGCGAGCCTCTGCCAGACATTTAGAACGTCGACGTAGTCCTGGCCGCAGGCTTTAACGTGCGACAGCGCTGGCAAACTCTCGTGTATGAGAGCGATGTCGTGGGCGAGTCCGAAACCTGTAGAGGTAAATACCGACGATTATAATGAATTCATAGAATCATCTCACCGAGCGAGAAATCAATCGTCGACTACACACCGAGCTTAATAATATTTTTGTTGTCAAACAACGCGTGTCCCATGCGAACCCACAAGTCGTTGTACTCCGTTCCCATGGTAATCACGTCGAATATGTATACACGCGATTGCGTCGCTATTTGTATCAGCGCCACAGCGCTCTGCTTCACTCCTGAATATAGAGTACAGTTCTGTTATCGCAGAAATTTTTTTAACGGTCCGTCGTATGAATTGGTAATCACAGATAAGAGACTGACCGAAACTGGGCTTCCATTCGGCGTCGATTCCAACGATTCCGACACCGGCGAGACCCTCCATCAGGAATTCCTTGAACGTCCGTGGATCGTCCACCACTCTTATACATTCCCTCGGCAATCGTAGTACGTGGTAGCTGGCGTTATCCTCGTAAGGTTCGTCCCAATTCTCCTTCGTACTACCGCTCGCACCGTTATTCATTTCTGTAGCGCAAAGATGACGATTCGTCGATGATACAAAGTAGATCGGCGAGGCATCCTCGAGAGATCTTACCGTTGGAAGACTTGGCAGCGTCGAGCTCCGCGAGACCCCAGGGCCACTGATCTTTGGGAATACTGTAAGCTTGAGCCCAGTACAAGGCTTCCTTGTTCTCATTCATACTGTAAAGTTGTCGTACCAGGTCCAGTTGCAATTTGTCATTTGTACCGACCGCCTCGCGAACCATCTCTCGCCAACTCTCGCCACCTGGAATCGTAACGATCTCAAGATCAGGTCGTCGACTATACATCGAGCGAGCGAATATTTATTTCCAGGGTTTGTCGTTACTCACGCAAACTGCAATCGACGCAGTGTTTGTATATCAGAAAGTGCAGAGCTCCCTCGCCGTGTTTCTGATTGGCGTTGGGATATTCGCTCGGCGAAAGTTTGTACAGTTTCGCGACCCTCCTTATCAGCTTGTTCATAGCGCGACACTGGATCGTCGACATCTTCACGTCCGGTATATCGTTGTCCCTGAAAGTCGCCGAGTTAAACCACTCCGGTAAACAATTTTTTCGAACGGTAAATTCTTACGATCTAACACTTTCTTAAGGACGGACATTAATGAAAAAAAACACATACTCGATGTATTGTTCCAGAGTCTGTGGCATGTTCTTTCCCATGCCGATAAGACCGTCCAAATAATTAACGAGACTCTTTTGCATGGTCGGATAATCGGCCACAAAGTTCTCGACAATGGATATCTTGTCCTGTATTATCAGCGGCAGCAGTAAAATTTCTGGCTCGCCGAACGACATTTGCAGTCCCATTATAGTGGCGTACTGTGCAGCCTCCTTGTACTTCTTCTCCCTTATGAAAGACTGCCAAAGGCCATTAGTAATAGGAAAATTATCGTTGAATTGCATCTCTATACCTCTATCCATGGCAGAAAAATCCCTGCGTCAGCTTTGAACTCGTAAGCTTTGGCGACCAGGCTCATGAGGTGAGAATTTTTTTGCTTGCTTGTCAGCCTGAAGGCGGCTAGCTTCAACTCAGGCTCCAGGTACTTTGAGTAGGGCTTGCTCTGTGCTGCCAGCCATCTTATGAAATCCTCTAGAACTGATAAATCATACGACATCATCGATACTCTTTACCATCGATATTCAGCAATGTTTGTTTTGAAAAAAATATAAACACCTGTGAGTGCCAGAGATGCTCGTGGTTTTATGTTATGAAAGTCCCGAGTGTTGACCAGAATCCTCAGCGCGGATAGGTGAGGATTGGGACTCGTGTCGTAGTAGTCCATCAGAACTTTGGTCACCGTCTGGCTCTTCTTCCCTGAATAAAATTTGCCCGATTAAGCAAGGTGATATCCGCTCGATGGCTGCAAAACTTACAGGCTGCCCAGATGGAATGCAAATTGTCCAGCCATATCTTGGTATCAGCATCTATGGTACGGTAGAACACCAGGTCGTCGTCGACTACCTTTTTGGGAGGTACATATCCGGGGGGTGCCGTGATAATTTCTGAGCTTGCGGTGTCCATGGCTCTGTCGAATACTGTGCATATCAGGTTGATATATATATATATATATATGTATGTAAAAACAACGTAACGACAATTGTCAGTAGTCGTTGATTTACCGTAAAATGAGCGTGACAAGACCCGCAGAAAGGTGGAAGCAACTCGTTACGTTGACTGGCAGTAATGTATCGAAAAAGCCAACAATAAAAAAAAATTGAAAGAAACAAAAAAAGAAAAAGCTACGAGAATTTTTTGGCCTATCCCTCGGAAATAAACAATCGGGAAATCGACGATCGGCCAGAGTGTGCACGACGGTCGCGAGCCCGTTGAACCGTTATTAGCATGACAAAGGAGACCGAAGCGAGATAAAAGTGACTTCGAAAACTTTTGTGCTAAAAAATTCCCGATGGGGAAAGCTCACGCCCGTCGCGTCCCCGTACGTCTGCTCTTAGCCTTGATCAGACATATACTTTCGATGCGGCCGAAACTACTGCGGCGCTGGCTGAATTTCCATGTAACCGTCTCGGAAGAGTTCTCAATTCCAACTAGCGCGAGCGACGTTGTTTATTTCTGAGAGAAAAAGAAGGAAAAAAAAGCGAAACGCCGTCGGTAAAGAAGATGAAAGGTCGCCACAAGTCGCCGCAGTTCTATTCGTGCATGTGGTGAAAGCGAGCGAAACGTTATTATTTGTGTTGACAAAACGCGGTCACTATTTACCCTCCAGAAGCTTTCCGTCTAACCGCCACGGCAGTCCTGTGCGTTCTCAATGTCACAGGCTTCTGCGTTCTTTGTACTTTCAAATCGCACGTACAAACCCAAAGGATAATTCCGTCGTCGACGATTACTGGCGTTAGATGTAGTTTTGTTCCGAAACTCGCGTGACATCGTTTGCCGTTCGATCTGCCGCACGGGGTGCGTAATACTCGTCGAAATGAAACCGACGAAACTTCCGAGAGACTGGATCGTCGTCACCTCACAGAGTCACCCGGACAGGGTCTATTACTTCAACGTAAAAAAGAACAAGGCTTCTTGGGAAGTACCTACCGATGAACCAGACGATGCCGTACGTTTTTCTCGCCTTACATTGTCTTACTAACCTAAAAAATTATCGCAAAATCCGCTACCGCAATTTTAATATGAAAACGTCGGTACGACTAGACGGTTTTCTTTGTTATTCACGTATACATTACGTAATACCAATCAACGTTCGTAAAAAATAATCTTTCCAATCGATACATTTAATAAATAAACAATCCACATTGCTGACAATTTTTTTCTTGCAGGGACCATCGAAGCGAGAAGCAAAAGGCACCAAGAGAAAAAAGAACAACCCTGACGACAATGATGAGTCGCATAGACCGGTTACGCCCGATCTTGAAGTGCCCAAGAAATCAAAAATGGACCAGCGTGCGGTTCTCAAAGCGAGAAGAAGCGTCTTATCGGCGGAAGAGAGGGACCCCAGGTTGCAGCGCGCTTTGGCCTCAGGATCCAAGGAGACTCCCCAGATGCAGCAGCTCAGACAGAAAATGCAGGAGAGACAGGCTAAGGGCAATGCCTCAAAGAAGAGCAAGGTGTCTCAGGTGTCTCAGGTGACTCCTCCGCGACCGATTCCCAAGGTCGTGACAACGCCAGAAAAGCCAACTGCGAGTCCGGTCAAGAATCTTGAGGCGCAGAACTTGACTCCTCAGATGAGAGTGCTCTTGGATAAGATGAAAGAGCGGAAGGCGAAGGGCGGGACGCCGAAGAGTCCCAGGAGAAGAGACCCTCGGATCAGGGAGGAAACAAAGGCCGGACCTTTGCGTCGTCCACGAAGACAGTCTCTCACACCCGGGGATACGCCGCCGCTTCCGCCGCCTGCGAGTCCTATGGGAATACGGACTCGCCGAAGTTCACGATCGATCGCCCCGGCCGCTGCTGTCGCGTCGTCGAGTCAAAGCTGCAAGGAGATCGCAGAGGAGGATGCCGTCCCTGACAACTTGTGCTCTCCAGGGCCGACTGTCGTTATATCGCGTCTCAGTCCCAAGGTGGTGAGAGACGCGACTAAGTATTCGCAGAGTTTGAGTCCGCGCAAGGCCGAATCACCGACGGCTGGCTGTAAGATAACTTCTTCACCGCCTGAGAAAGCAAAGACACCGAGACTGGGAAGAAGCGCTATCAGAAAGAAGAATCTCGCCGAGGAGCGACTGGCGAGTTTGCAGAGGAGCTTCGAAGAGTCCGCGGTCGACGGTCCATCCTCGGCTTCCAGCGAGAAGCCCGCTGAGGGTACCGCCGGTACTCTCCGTCACGAGGTATCGGCGACGTTTCCCAACGGTTCGGCCTCACCGCCGCCGAGCATCTACAAGAATGCCGAAGTCCGTGCGAAATTCCTTCGCGAGCGTATGAACAACAAATCGTTTTACGAGAAAAGAATGAGGAAGGGGATAAACCTTGAAAGTATAACGGACAACGAAGTCGAGGCGGACACGAGCGTCGCGAGTGCCGCGAACACTTCGGATTTGTTCTACGAGGAGATGGAGTGGGAACCTATCGAGGACGAGAAAATAATGGAGGAGATTCAAGTCGTCAGATCGCACATAGCGTTGAGCGACGGACCGACTCCCGATAAGATGCCTCAGAACAGTCTGGATCTTCCCGACGGTCCCTTGGCTAAGCCCGATCACCGATCGCTGTACATCGTTGTCGACACTAACGTCTTTCTCTCGAATCTTGGAGCCGTCGAGGAGGCCCGCGACGCGGTATTCAAGATATACGGTCGACCGCTCATAGTCGTGCCGTGGACGGTTTTTCGAGAGCTCGATTTCATAAAGGACGATAAATCTATGTCGAGACCGGAAACTCTCAGAGCGAAGGCCCGAAGAGCCGTGCGATTTCTTCATCAGCATTTCTCCGCTAAGCATCCGAGAATCCTCGGACAAACACCGATGGATGTCGCTAACAACAAAAACAGATTCGAGATCGACTGCCCGGACGACGAGATACTGCAGACTTGCTTGCAGATAAGAATGTCGAACAACTGCGTGATACTTTTGTCGTACGACAAGAATCTCTGCAACAAAGCTATGATCCACGATGTGGCTACCCTCGGGCGTGACGATCCTCTGGAGAAAATCGACTATCTGCACGCCAGCGAGGCACAGAATGATTCTCTCCTCGCTCGACACTTGTTGGGAGTTGAGCAAGATCAACAGATGGTTCCGATATTTGTTAGGGAACTTAGGCAGGCTGAGGAGATATTCGAAGAGGCCAAAGAGATTCTCACCTCTATCATGACGGTGGTAGGTACAATGCTTTCCATGGAAATTTGTTTTATATACATTGCATTTATTAAACTGTTTTCATTTATATTTATTTTTTGTTAACGCAGGTTGTAACAAAGGAGATGCAGAACTTGTACAATGATAATTGGGAAAGGTACACGATCATAACTCCACCCTGGACGGTGTTCGGGGTTCTCAAGTGCGCCATTAAACACTGGATAGCCGCGGTCAGCGAATCTTTTAATAGACGAGTCGAGCCATTACTCCGACAACTGTTGGAGGCTATGCAAAAAGTGCCGGGTACGATTTTGCGCCGATACGTTCTGTCATACTGCGATTAATTAAAAAATCATCGCGAGTAATTAAATTTTATATATATTCTTCAACGTTTTTCACCCTTTACAGATTCGGGAAGAAAACTGAGCGACGTCAGTCACATACTGGAATGCATTAGCGAACTCTTACAGTCCCTTAAGGTGGAGAAATATTCTAACATAATGGCTCGTTCGTCCCGATCCATCGAGGTACGATCTCTCCGAATAATTAACGTAATATTTGTCCGCAATTCGTTTGCGCTACCAGAATTAACGCTCCCGTTCCGCAGGTTCTGAGGACAAAGTGTTTGGAAGCTACGAGGAAGCTACATGAAGAGAAGTTTCGTGACGTGATCGGATCGGAAGCCGCTGAGGATGACGGAACGGCTCGAGCCGACAGAGCTTTTCAGCAGTTCGAGGAGGTCTATGCTTTCGCTCGAGATATGTGGTAAGCAAGACATCTTCGCAAAAAGATCGTTTGTTTTTGTGTTTTGTGTGAGTTTTGGTAATCTCATGAAGAGTTTCGTGCTTTTTTATTTGGCGTGCAGCGGATTATCATCGGAAGCTATTGGAATGCCTTGTTCATTCCCGTACAAGAAGATCACTCCTTTACCGACAATCGAGGATATCAAGGAGATGCAGCCGGACGTGGCGGCGAATCTTAATCGCCTGCTGCAGGTTCTCAGCACGTGAGTCCCAGTGATCGGCATTTTTTTTCTATTTTTCCGATCGATTGTTAAATTTATCCGAACAATCGTCCTTTCAGCGCTCTGGAAGATCTGAACGGTCTGCACGTCGATCATAGAGCGGTGATAGCGTTGTACAACGCACTCGCGACCTTCAAGTCGGACGGTAAGGGTAAACTTCCGCGAGACTTCAGTCCCCTCGACGTCTACTATTGTCTCAAGCTAAAACACAAGGTGCTAAAATCTGGACTCGGTCAGTTGCAAGAGCTCAGTAGCCATTTTTGCCGAATGGCCACTTTCAGGTGTACATAAAGTGCCAGCATGTACGCCGCGTATCTGGCGTAACGTAAGCTTTTCTACCCCACATTATATTATACTTATTTATTTTCTTAAGTAAAAAAAAAAGAAAAGAAAAAAAAATGTTGCTCTCAACAATGCTCACAAGTGACCATGATATATATATTTGGATAATATGTAAAGGGCGGTGTGAAAGAAAAACCAAGCTGTTAACAACAATAAGGATAGTTTATTTTGTACAGTCGATGCGCGAAATAAAGTAGCACAGCCGTGGAATAGGTTCGTTCAGTTTTCATTTGGAAGTATCGCCGTTCTGGGCGCGTACCAACGAGTGGTTCGATAGGAATTGCAGTTGAGGATTGAATCAAGAGACGCGGTAGTGTCTCGACGCCAATTACTTTTTAAAAAAACTTTTTTTTAACGCCACTGTCTACTCGAAGCGGCTTGAAAGCCCTGGTGCCCTTCTTCAGGTACCGTCACCTTGGGTGACGGTACGAGATTAGAGCTTTCACAGCGGCGCTAATGTCTGTAGAGCAGGGGAAATCCTCCGGTGGGAGGTTGAAGCCAGTTGTCCTTCGAGAAAGTAGCTTGCTTAGTCTCGATTACATGAAAGGTGTACGCGTGCCTCGATTTGTCGCTCTTGTTCGCCCTCGAATAGTGAACGACCTGACCGTCGATTATTATGCAAGTTCCTTTCCGTACGGGTATCGATCGGAAGTTACTGGCGGGATAACAGGGTGCTGGTCGGTCGTAAATCAACAACTCAGAGGAATTGGGATCCTTGTTTTTTGTGTATCGTCGATGAACTCCGCTATTGTGAGAACCCGGTGCAATCCACAAACAGCCGTTCTCCAGAGTAGCGTCGTCGAGGGCGATCCAGAATCCAGCGAGCTTTACCGGATCCGTGTACAGATAGGTGGCATCCTGATGAGTGATGACTGAGGAGAAATGTAAAAAAAAAAAAAAAGAAAACGGTGGAGATCAATAGTTTTTGGTCGAGCAAAAGTCGAGTTTCACGGTAATTATTAACGTACCTTCGGAACCCAATCCTGGATTCTTGTATATGTACATAGATTGACATATTGCAGGTTCCCGAAAATTCAATTGAAAGGCGGCTTCCTTGACTCTCTCGTCGAAGGTGATTCTTCTGAATGTTGGATGCAACCAGTGAAGAGCGTGGCCAACTTTGTTCAGAGCTACCCGGGGATGAACTTTGAGCTTTCCATCGTCCTCGAGGGCCTCAGCCTCGAAGAAGTAACTGATTTTGTCCCCGCTGTCCAGGAAGTAGTGATCCTTGCTCTGGGAAAATTAAAAAGATCGTTTCATCGAACCGCTTGGAGTTTAATGGAATGCCGTTCAAGCGTACGCCAGTCTCTTACCTGTTGAGCGTCGATAGTGCTGAAGACCTTCCTCTTGTGTTCCGGCGGTAGATTGGTTGTGAACTCTTCGCCGCACGCCTTCAGCTCGTCCACCTCTTCGGGTGTGAGGAAATCTTCGAGGACAACGTAGCCGTCTCTCTGCAACTGTGTTAAAAAAAAACATACAAGAGTTTATCTCTAGATCTCTGTCCATCGGGTCGCTGACATCAGGGGAATTGAGAAGCCCTCGTGCCAAATTCATCTCGACTCTTCGAGGAACTTTCGGGATTGCGATTAAATTCTTTCCGAAGATTCCTGGCACCGCTTCAGAAGCGGTGTCGAATCCGCCTCTAATCGAACTTACCGGCCGATTAAGAGTGTCGATTCTGACTCGAAGGGGCTGATCGAAGCGATCGAGATACGGTTTCGAATTTCCTACAGTCAACGAAGCCTAAGTGGATGCTCAAGAGTATCTTCGGCGATCTGGCACCACTGGAGACACGAACGGAGAGAGAGCGAGAGTGTATTTGAGAGAGAGAGAAAAAAACAGCTTTCCCTTCCAGCTGCCCTGGAAGAAGTCCCGTGGATCTCCGGGGGACTCGCCCACGATATCGCTCTCGTGGGCCCTGCCGAACCCCGCTCGCTCATAGGTGTGGGGAAATCTGTCGAACACGTGGGTATTTTTAGATCGCCGGAGCAACGTGAATGCTCCGCAGCGGGATATCTCGACGACGAGCCGCTCGGTGTCGAGTCGTAAACAGACCAAAGGTTACTGAATGCTCTCCGCGTGGAAAGCTTATACCTGACCGTTCGTTCTCGATGCAGGCCGGGGGACTTCGAACCTACTTCTCGTCGATCCATCGCTCTCTCCTCTTTCTCTCCACGCACAGTGAGTGAAAGGAAGAGCTGGAGAAAAAAATACTAATAGATTTTTTTTTTTAATAGGCAAAAGCAATACTCCCGTGGCGTCTGAGGTTCAAACGTTCGTCTCTAGATGAGGAGCCTCTACGCTCCAGATAGACAAACCCAGATAGACAAGCGCCACGAAAAGTAGCAGTTAGCGCAATAATTGCGACATGTGCTGCACATGTCGCGAATATTGCGCCACTATTGCTACTTTTCATGGCGATTGTCTATCTGGGTGATTAACGATCGAGGATTGTTATTGTTTGTGAGTATCTCTGAACGAAACTGGTAAACGCACTCGAAGTAAAAATAATAATAATCATCCACAGGTTTCCGAAGTCGAGAATATCGTCGGCCGGCGGAGGGAGAGAGCGAGTCATCCGACGGGAATGAGAGAATCCACCGGTGCGCGGGCGGCCGTGACTCGTTTCCTCGCTCGGCGTTCGCGAGAAAGTGAATCGTCGTCGGCGAAAATAGAAACTGATGCGCGAAAGATGTGACGTATGCCCGAGCGCGATGAATGGGCGGACGAAGATAGGTTTCCTCATTCCGGGCGATCCAAGTATCGCAAGGTTGAAGATCCACACGTTATATGGCTTCGGATTTTGCCGGGCGACCTTTGGCTCCCGAAACTCCTCGCACTTGGGGACCTCTTGGTGAATCGGAAGTACGGACAAACCGGAAATCGAGACGCGTACCGGAAGACGGGAGGCTCCTGGATCTTGTATGGCGATCGGTGGAAGCTACTGACCTTCCTCAATTGGCTTCAAGGATAATGTACAGCCTGAACCAAGGCGGTATGGTGGCTGCTGATGTCGCATTAGCGCTACGAACACGACTAAAGTAGATGCTCTAGTCATTTACCGGTGTACTGCATATCCGCGTAGGCTTGAACGCCTTTGTATATTTCAACAAACATTTCTCGTTGGCAAACGTCCAGAAATTCTGATTTTCATTTAGAAATTCTCCTTTTGCCGCAAACTGCTGAGAAGAAAAACAATTTTATTCTATTTTTTTTCTTCGGTAAATAGGGAATTACTCCCAGATAGACAAGCGCCACGAAAAGTAGCAGTTGGCGCAATAATTGCGATAAGTGGCACATGTCGCAAATATTGCTCCAATATTGCTACTTTTCATGGCGCTTGCCTGTCTGGGCAACGTCCGGTGATAATACCGATAAGAATACACTTCCGAGGTATGTTTTTATTTTTATTTTTTAATTTGCGTCTTCAGATATTTCATTCCGTATCCGGCATAATCGTTGCGCAATCGGTTACCTTAACCGGAATCTTAATGCGAACGGGAGCGAAGGCTGTTCGAGGGGGTCAACAAAAAACATCGGGTCAGCTGACCGGGCGATTCGCCGACCATCTATACGGGGAACTCGAGAGAAGTAATAAGAAAGCATACGAGTAAGACGAGAAATTTCGTGTTTCGAAGAGCTATGAATGAGCTGCGATAAGAGTCGACGAGTTTTCAAAGGAAGAGCCGACGCCAACGAATCCGATTGTAAAAACGAGAACCGTAGCGCGAAAGGCCTCGACTGCGAAGAGAAGGCGCCACGACTCGTCGCAGTATGAAACTGAATTACTATTCGTCCTCCGGGGACTTCGGAGTGGGAGGAGCGAGAGGCCCGATTACTTGATTATGTCACTATGATAATCGAAGTGGGGGGACGAACCAAACGCCTTGCGGCGATCTTAGTCGATTTCAAAGCGTCGAAAGATCGTTACCCATAATTCCCGGCGGAAGTACACGCGACGCCATGTTTCATCAATCTCCCCCCTCCGTCCCAAGGTCGCTCTGGAGAACGTACGCGTCATTCGTTACCGTGTCTTTTGCGATAATGATTAATGGACGAAACAAAAGGAAATAACAAAAGAACGAAGATAAACTCACTTGGGCCTGTATGTCCTTCATGTCGACGTGGACTTGACGGTGCTCTCGTGATCGAATCCAAACTGTGACTGTGCCGTGGCTGCAGCTGCAGTGAAGCGGCCGGGCGCGCTCCTCTTGGCTCTCGGCTGCTAGCAGAGTTATCGGCGCGAGTCGCGCGCTCTCGCCTCACAGCCAAACGAACCACAGGAGAACTGTCCGAGAGCGTTCAATTGCGTTACGCCGTGCCTTACGCGAAAAAAGTTCTTCTCCCGTATCGTCTTTTGTTTTTCTCTCGCTGCGGCGGAGGAGCAACACGTGCAACAGTACGATCGCTTGTGTCACGTCTGGTCGATATGGCCGGCATTGTGTTCCCTTCGAGAATACGTCAGCAACGGACGATCCACGGCATGAAGACTAGAGTAAAGGAGGCCGAACGTAGTAGTGTAGATATGGTGCACGAAACGACGGATAGTTATGTCATGTTGAATATCATGGTGGCGCTGTCGCTGCTTTAGTCGGGGAGAGAGACTGACAGAGAACAGAGAGAGAGAGAGAGAGAGAGAGCTATATTTTCCTAATGCAATTAAGCGGGAACTTCAAAAGGAGATAAAAAAGTATATGTGACATTATAAGTTCTGGCAGATTTTAGAAACGGCGAAAGGTTTTCATAAATAAAAATTATCTAGCAGGCAAAAAAACAATCGATTATGCATCGAAAAAAAAACAATTCAACAATAACGAGATCAATCCAGCATTCACGCAACCACTGGATCATCGTCAACACGTCTCTATCAACATCTCGTATATAGATAATCTAAAAAAAATAGCAAAAATGCTGAAATAACAAAAAGTAGAACAACGAGGAATGCATGTGCGATGCATGTGCACAAAACTACTCCGAAGAAACGATAGAAAAAACACTAAGTTAATTAGAGTGAAGATCGGAAAGGAGAAAAAAAACGAAAATGATAAGATAGAAAAACACAGAGAACAAATCTTTAAGGTGTTTGGAGAAAACTTACCGTAGGTCACAACTAGTTCTGTAGTAGCAGGCGATTGTGTACATTGTTTCAGGTAAAAAAAAAATTCACAGTTTTTGTTCATGAAGGTGGCAGAATAGGGATATATGCACGTACATGAAAAAGAGAGAAATAAAAGAAATTTCGTTACACATTCCTTTTTTTGGTTTTATTTGTTTTTTTTTTAGTTTAAGTTTTTTAAAAGTATAAACAAAAGCTGTTACATGTTATGTATTGTTCATAAACTCACTAGTACTATTGCACTACTGCTACTATTAATTGTATCGTGAAGCCGCCTCTGCGAAGTTGGCCGAATGACTTCAATATTTTTTTACATTCTCGATTTCGCAAGAAGATTGCATTTTTGAGACAAGATTAATAATTACTAATTAATTCAATTCTCGTGGCAGGATCATTATCATTAATAATTACTATTGATTATTAATTGTATCGTGAAGCCACCTCGGCGAAGTTGACCTAACTTCAATTTTTTTTACAGTTTTCATTTTCGCAAGAGAATTACAGTTTCGCAGCAATATTTATTTACGATACTATGACAAAAACAACATCAACTATCAAACGTTTTAATAATTACGGCAATACTGATCACCGAACGACCAACAATTCGTAAAAAAAAATCCAAAACGTGGAAGATTGTGAACCACTCGAAATCGAACTGCGTGACTCAAGTGCTTGAATTGTAAAATTTAATTTTGTTTCATTAATTCTTTATCTTCCCCTTAACATCGTGTCGTAAACATTCATTACACTTGCATCTCTTCAATCGGCTTCCGCGTCCTCGTCGTCGGCTTTCAGACTGCCGAAGACTTGCGACGGTATCATTTGTTTCTCTATCGGTATATCTGAGGAAGAAAAAAAACAAATTTGTTAAGAGTTAATTTTCGTTCTTTCTGTTTTAGGCAATAACGGATATGACCGTGAAGATATCTGCATGACATCGAATTTCATCTTTTGCTGCGAGTAAATGCAGTGCTCGAGAAAGAAAAAATTGATCACTTGTAGAATTTTATTCTCCAAGTCGACTTCACGAAATATTTACGAACATTTACGAAATATTTCTAAAATATATGAAAATAATATTTTGAAATATTGTATCAAAATATTCCAACGAAAGGTTTCTTAAATATTTCAGAAACGTAATAAATCTTTCAGCATATCTGAAATATTTCTGAACCATAGTGATAAAATATTTTGAAATATCTTTAATTTCATGTTTCACCGAAACACTTCTACTAATGTTCCGTGTTTATGCGGGTGTGTATATGCAAATCTCTGAAACATTTTAACGAAGATTTATGAGCGGACAAAAAAATATTCTTTAAACATTTCGCAAATATTTTTTAAAAGATCGATAAGATATTTTCAATATTTTAAACAAAAAAATATTATTGAAATCTTTCAAAAATATTTCCATGCTATGTGAGCACTTGCTGAAATTGAGTCTCGTGCAGATATTTTCAGGATCGTTAATGGACAAGTCTTTTCTTCGTTGTCGTTTTTGTACAGACCTCCCTACACTTCCGCAACGTCATCGTCGTTGTCATCGTCCATGTCGATGTCGATTTCGTCTGGATTATTAACTTGCGCTTTGGTTCTTCCGCTACCTTCCGTAACGCGTCGCACGAAATCTATACTGTCTTTCGGAGCTGCTTGGTCTCCTCCGTCTACATATTGGATTGATAAAATTAAGACCACCCAAAGTCCATCTATCGAGGTCACTAAGCTCATGCGAGAATCCTACCAGCAAGAGTTGCTGCTTTGCTGTCGAGAAGACGCATCGCGTCTACCGCGATTAGTCGGAAGCCTGGATCGCTGCACTGTTCAGCATTTGAGCGGACATCATGTTAACCTGAGTGTTGTACATCGCCTGAACGCTGCGTTTTTTTCTCAGCATCTCCCGCTTCGTGTCCTTGTTTCCGTGACGTACCTCGAACTCTTTCCAGACTTGCCAGAAATTCGAGGTGACCTGAGAAAAAAACAAAATTAATATTCAATGCTAATCCATCTAGTCTCGTTATCGTTTTTTTTTTCGTATGACAGACGGGACTATCGATAGGTGAACTAACTCTTGGATCGCAAATCTGACTGCAGTGGGCATAAATCGCTCTCGCACGGTCGACCTCTCCGAGCTCCGTTTCCATTTCGGAGAATCTCAGACACATCTCGCGAGTGTTCCCGTCGCTCAGAACTTCGATAGCCTTCTCGTATATCTGGCGTGTTTTCTTAAATATTTCAGAAACGTACTTAATGTTTCAACACATCTGAAATACTTCTGAAACACAGTGATCAAATATTTTGAAATTTTATGTTTCACCGAAATATTTCTACTAATATTCCGTGTTTATGCGGGTATGTATGTGCAATTTGGATTTGTGATGCAATCCTTCACATTTCGCCGAAATGTAAAAAAAAAGTGTCAGCGAAACATTTCAATGTATAGATTTATGAGAGGATAAAAAAATATTTTCAAAATGTTTTTAAAACATTTCACAAATATTTGTTACAGTTGATAAAATATTTTCAATATTAAAAAAAAAATTATCGATACGTTTCAAAAATATTTCCGTGCTATGTGCAGTTCAAAGTTGGAAACTGTGAAGCGATTGATACCTCGAATTTCTCTTCGTCCAGAACGGCACCGGTTGCTCGCTTGTACACGGACATCGCGTGCCTCGACAATCCGTGCTCCTCCTCCAATTTCGCGTACAACAGATAAAGAGCTGCAAAAACGGTTCGATCGATAACTATCGATAGACGGATTTATGTCGAGCGACGAATAAAGCATATTTAAAAAAAATAATTACCTTTTCGGTATTTCGGTGGACAAT
This sequence comes from Ichneumon xanthorius, assembly GCA_917499995.1. NCBI lineage: Eukaryota > Metazoa > Arthropoda > Insecta > Hymenoptera > Ichneumonidae > Ichneumon > Ichneumon xanthorius. The sequence goes on along the minus strand of OU824202.1, from coordinate 3,996,259 downwards.
GCTTGAGACACTGCTCGAACAGATCGTGAGTTCTCTCGAGCTTCGTGCCGCCGTATCTTTTGAGAAACTTCGTCAGATACGTGTTCCATATATCGTAGACGTTTGCCCATTTGAACAGCGCTATTCCTTTCTCGTACGCCTAAAGAACGAAAATCAATAATGAGTTTGCGTAATTCATCGTCGTCTGTCTTTCCTCTCGCACTCACCCTGAATGCCTCCTCGAAGTAATTGTTCTCCTCGAGGAAGAGACGGGCGTCCGGTATCTGTCCGTTCTCTTCGTAAAATTTCGCGAAGGCTACCCACAGAGTGTGCAACTTGCCAACAGCAAGCTGAGGCTGCACCGTCTGCACAGCTTCCATATAAGTGTTGATTATCTACGAGCAATAACGGTAATAAGAAATTTAATACGGAACAATTAAGGGAGGGTTCTGCTTTACAAGACCTAAGAAAAGCATTTGTTCAGGCATTTTTTTAGGAGTGAAAAACACAAGTGAGCCCAGTGCATTTAGAGGTATGTTTTAATATATATTTTAACTGTACGAAACGAGTTTTTTAACACAAAACAAAAAATTACTGCATAGTTAGTGGCGGAATTACTGCACTGTAATGTTCAATTGGCGGGAGTGATGACAAAAAAACGAAACGCCCTATCGACTTAAAACAAAGCTCATTTTTTTAGTACTAAATTCTCTTCTATGTGGACCTAAAGCATTGTTAAAAAAATCTTTTTAAATCACTTTTATAGCACGTTAAAGTTGCTTTTTCTTTCTCAAAAATACATTTTTGTTCTGTCAAAACTTAATAAAATGATGATTTTTCGATTTTTTTTTGTTTTTGTTCACATAGAAGAAAAATATGTAACAAATGAAAATATATTTGATTTTCTTGTTTCAGTCAAGACTTACGACGAGCTGCATCTTTCGCGCCGATTGAAAACTGAAGTGCAGTCATTCGGCCAATAACTGTGCAGTAATTTTTTTTGTTTTGTGTTTAAAAAAATGTTTTCGTACAGCTCAAACATACATTAAAAACAAACCTCTAAATTCACTGGGTTCACTTATATTTTTCCCTCTTAAAAAAAAAAAAAAACGCTTTTTTTAGGCCTTGCAAAGCAGGACCCTCCCTTAAAGGCAGAGATCGTTGAACGAATCGGTACCTCGTGCGGCTGTCCCTTGTACAGCATCATTCTTTTGTGCCACTCCTGTACGTTGTACGGATTTTGTCCAAGCAACACGGAGTTCAGCAGCAGCAATCGTCTTTCCATCAGATGCTCGAATCTCGCTAGTCTCAATTCCAATTCTATATCGTCTGTAACAAAGATAATCGTGGATCGATGCTGATTAGTTGCGAATTGCATGTTTTATCGAGAAGCGATTTATCGAAGACGAAAATGCGTGTCTCACCTTCCTCGCTGGGATTTGAATTCTTTGCAGCTTCCTCCATACGCTTGCTCAGGCTCAGTTCGAATTGCGCGTACGCATCGAATACCTGGGTGAAGTCTCGAACCTTCGTCGCCGTCTGTATTGCCTCCTCGTAGATGTCGCGGGCTCTCTCAAAGAGGCCGCTTCGCACGTAATAATCGGCCAGGGAATTCCATAGCGGACCCAACTGATCCGTGTAGCGTCTCAGACCTCCCCTTATTACCGCGTCGACGTTCAGAGACTTCACTCGTCGGCGGCGATACAACCTATTTTAGACAAACAAAAAAGTCTCATTAGAGTTTGAAAATTGAGGTAAATGTTAATTCTATAAAGATAATAAACGCGCCTTTCACACTTTCGTTTTTCAACAAAAGGCAAAGCTTGGCGGCAAGATATGGTACAAGTTGATATTTAAATTCTTACAAAACTCTCGATGTCATTACCTTCGATTATGAAGTCGTCGTTTACAATTTAGCCTTTTTCCTGTTCATTTTCGTCTTAATTTTTCGCGCGTCGTAATTTTTGTTGACAGATTTAGCGATGAAGTTAGCTCTCATAATTAAATAAAATGTAGTGATGTCTTTAGTTAGTTCTGTTTCGTGTCTCACACATCCTACTAACGTCAAAGATTCCATTTCAGCTACACGCTCTACAATTTGGTGCAGAGTGTTCTCCTTGACTGTCAGTTTTCCGACAACATCAAGCACTGCTGTCTCCAGTGTTTTCAGGAGTCGAAAGAGCTCTTCGCTCGGATAGAACAATCCGCCGAAACGACTCATAAGATCGATTACTCGATCGCGATCGCAACTGTCCTCGGACTTCAGACGATTTCTGCACTCCAAGCAAGGCGTTATTCGCATGAATTTTCGGGCGATGTAACCGGCTATGTATGCCATGACCTCTTCGCTTGTCTTCACTACATCGTAGTCGTGAGTAGCCAGATGGCCACGGCTCGAGTTCGAACACGTTTCTAAATAATCGTGATCTCTTTCAGTGACAATCGCGGTGGAGCAGTTCTCTGGTTCTTTAAATTGTCCACCTTCGATCACGGCATCCAGTTTACTGAACAGTTCTTTCTTCGGATTTCGTGACGCAGCCAATGACTCTTTCAATCCCATGAGAGTTCTCAATAGCTCGGTACCAGAAACGTTAGATCCTTTTGGTGGCTTTATCAACGAATACGAGCACATGAGCCGGAATACCTGGGCAAATAGCACGGGGTCCGGGTGATCATTGCTACCGCATGCATTGCGCATCATGCCGAAAAATCGCTGTAAAATAAAATACACTCATATTATGAGAACGCAAATAGAGGCTGACATTCCAACTAGTTACGTGCTAGTCATTTCAATTCTTATCGCTCTCCCCTAAATATGTTAAAAATACTCTGCGTCCGTGAATCGGGGATTTAAATAATGACAGCAACAATAATAATAGGTAAACAACTTAAGTCTTACCTGCTCTCACTTATCTTTTGATAAATCCAATGCGTATCACTCCGATTTTATTTCACAAACTGCCGACTTGTGTCAAACGACATGGCGACCGAGCACGCGGCGAAAGGGATCGATCGATTTTCGAGCTTCACTATGCATACTTAAGTAAATTTCTTCTGTCAAATGTGGTCGCGAGAGTGATGGAGTATCATTTTAAGCCGAACTCATTTATGTCAGGGGTAATTTTCGTTAAAATGGTACATTACGATACTAGTGCGAAAAAACTTTTTTTGACGAGTGTGAGTTTGTAGCACGAGCCGAAGACGAGTGTTACAATCATACGAGTTATGAAAACGATTTTTGCACGGCTATCGTACAAAATTTTATTTCGCAATGTGTGAAAATAGGAGTTTTACGCAAGCAAAGCGCGCGCAATACCGCAATTCTCCCATCGAGTGATATAAAGTAAGAAAGAAACCATGGATGAACTTGAATATCAATTGTAAGATCCCACAGCTGCTCTTGGTTTGAAAATCTGTTTTCGACCAGAAGTGACGCCATATAGGAAAATGTTATTTCCGGTTTGAAAATCTCATTTGTCGAGCGGAAGTGATGTCATACCGAAAATACGTCATTTCCGTACTAAAAATTAGATGTTCAAACCAGAAATGATGTATTTCCGGTATGACGTCACTACCGGTCAAAAACTGAAATTTCCTAACCGGAGGTGAAGTGTTTCGTAACAACATATACGTGTAGATGGTGTTCCGATCTGCGCGGATCTAGCTGTCGGTTTATTTCTCAAAATGCCAATTTTTTTTAACGATATTTTCGTGCCCCTCCCTCGTAGGGTTATCGACGATCAGGGTTATCGGCCGGTCGTACCACGGGTGAGCACAAGCAATCTCACTCGAGACGTTTAAGGCGAGTGCGAAGAAAAAAAATACGAAAAGCGTGTAGATTGTTATGGCTGTAAGTCGTCTCCGATTGCATCAAAGTATAATAGCATCAAAGTATAATGCCGAACCCATTTCAGCCAAAGCTCATTTCTGCCATAAAGTAACTAGGTCGATGAAACACGTATATTACGAAGTCACGATCACTCTTTTTTTTTCTTATAAGCTCTGTGTGGTTAAGTTCACTAAAGTCTGCGACAAATAATCTCAGCATCGCGAGTTCAGCCCGGCTTTATGTCATTTTCTTTCGTGGCTGTTTTTTCAATGTTTGTTTATTACCGGGGAAGGCCTATTAATCTGGCGAGAAATGGGTAATTTTTCGGATTTGTTGTTTTTAAGCAAGTTGTGGGACTATTTTTGTAAACTTGTTATATTATTTACATAACTTAGAAGAGATTTCTAAAGATTTTTTATTCAGCCGGTGAAACGATCTGATCACAAAGCTTTTCGTAGAGATGATAAACAAGAACATAAAAACAGCTCAACAAGTCAAATAAACCGTTGATTGTCAAATAAACAAACAATTCAAATAAATCGCTCACTCAAACAAATGCGCGCTTTTTGAAACAGATTCAAATATCCGAATGATAGTTTAAGGACTTCCACTCATTCGAATATTTTACAACTCGTTACTTCACGCATAATTAACATTCAATAATTGTGTGCAAATGGTTTCGTGAGTATGCCGGCACGTCGTTGCTTCATTGGCACATACTCTCCGTTGAAAAGTTCTTCTTGGCATTTTTCGAATGATATTGTATCTCATTGTTTATTTTCTTTCTTTTTCTATTGTATTTCATTGCTTTATTTTGTTACTTTTTATTGTTTTTTGCTTTTGTATTTTTTTTTTTATGGTTCGTTATTGTACCTGGCACGGTGTTATTAGGCGGCTGCGGCCTCAGAGCACGAAATAAACGTTTCTATCTATCTATCTATCTACATCGATATGCCGTCTGATTCTTCATATAAAATATGGGTTTACCTTGATTTTATTCGACGAGTTCTTTATTGAGTAATTCGAACCGGATTAATAATTTTATTACCTGTGCAGCTGCAATTAATTTTGCTTCAGTCGTAGAGAGAGATATCGATTTCTGCCGTTGTTAACTCTAGGCGATTGTACCAGAACCAAGCATGAAAATATATCCCGTAGTTGATCTTGGTGTTTGTCCTGTCAGTTACAAAAATCTTCGTTTCTTTGGAAACTGCGTCCATAGTTAACTGTACCTTTCAAATACTGTAGTACTCTCTTGACTGCATTTCAGTGTATCTTATTATGAAGGTATTGACTTACTGAGTATTCAGTGTGATGCAAGTTTATCGACCTATCAGGCTGCACGTCCATTTGTCTAAGTTGTTAGATCTAAGAATTGCTTCTAAGAACAAACTCAGATCGCCAGTAGTGACTTCGAATTGTTCACTTACAGTTTTCAGTAGCTGGTCGACCGAATCCTTATTCCTTTCTGCAATCATAGTTATTAGCCTTAAGGTAGTACTAGCACAATGACTGACGCCGCCTAAGTTCGAGAGAAAAAAGACAAAGATTACAAACACTTCTCGATGAGAAAAAAATCTGAAAAAATTCTAGCATATAAAAGGTGCTAAAAAGATTGTTTGTGCATAATAATAATTTCAGAATGTTCATAACAAATTACTGAAAAAAAAAAATGAAATTTTTTTATTTTTTTGAAAAGTTGTATTTTTTGTCCGACACCAATTTATGTACCAAGCGTCGCCCTAGGAGTAAAATAATTTGGAAATTCGTCATTGGGGGGGGCAAAATACAATAGACGTGGTCACAAAACGGTGAATATTGGATAATTGACTTAAGAATTTAAAAAAAATCTTTTTCCAAAACTGTGAATTTTCGTTAATTGAAGTAGGTGCACGGATCTGACAAAGCGAAGACGTCGGTGTATTTTTTCGCACTGTGAACGTGAATCCCACGTTCACAGTGCGGTCATGTTTATGCAAAACGACGGCCAGTCGTTTTGCATAAAAGTTACACACGACGTTAACATTTAAAAAGTTGAACATAAACATTTTTATATCGCTTTCTCATGAAAGTTGAACATTAAAATGTTCATATCGTTTTCTCATAAAAGGTGAAAATAAAAATTTTCATATCGCTTCCTCATAAAAGGTAAAAAAAAAAATTTCATATTGCGTCGTCATAAAAGTTGAAAATTGAAATTTTCTTATGGCTTCCTCATAAAAGTTGAAAATTGAAATTTTCATGGCTTTCTCATAATGTTCCTTTATTCGCGAAGCCTCCTATATGAGGAAGCCAACAATACAGAAAATGCTTTCTCATAGAAGAACCTTCGCGAATAAAGGAACATTATAAGAAAGCCATATGGACATTTCAAATGGCAGCTTTTATGAGAAAGCCACATGAAAATTTCAGTTTCAACTTATATTTTTGCTTCTTATTGACTTCGATATCATCATTTACATCAGAGCAATGCGTTTACCATCGAGTAATGCAAGATTTTTTCTTGATGTTCAAGGAAATTTTGCCTGAATTCGGTATTACTGCAGCAAGGTATAACTCCGCTGGAAACAAAGATATCCACTTAATTCAGGGTAGATATTAAAGGTAAGGAAGTATGCTACTTATGCAAACATTTGTATCCTTCCGGTTTCGATATTTGAGGTACATTCATGCACTGAGTGAACAAAATTTTACCAAAACGTTGATTGCGATACACTCAAAAATATTGTTGTAGATAATAATCACTATCGTAGGGATGTTCAAAAGTTCTTTCGCCGTGCATATTTGATGAGGCATTTGATGACTACGCTGCAAATTTTAAGACTTTCGGTTTGCGAAAACCAAAGTTATAACATCGCACAGAGTCAGATCTTTAAACAAAGCCAAAAATTGACCCTTTTTCACGAGATTAATAGGACTGCCCCATTACTGCCGCCACGTTTCTAAGCCGCACACTCTATGTTCCTTAATTCATCCACTTCTGTCACCGCCTGCATCGCTTCCTCATAAAAGTTGAAAATCCTCTATGAGGAAGCCAAAGATATAGTAAATGCTTTCACATAGAAGAAGCCACAAATATCGTAAATGCTATTTCATAGAAGAAGCTGTGCGAATAAAGGGACATATCAAAAAGTGATATAAAAATTTCAACTTTCAACTTTCAACTTTGATGCGGAAGCGTTATGAACATTTCAATTTTCAACTTTTTAAAACAATTGCAAATTTTTTATTGTCACATCACATCTGGTCTAGAACACTCATTTGTTTACCGATGATTGTTTACTCGTTTGAAAATATTATTTCACAACCGGAAATAATGTTGCCTAAGGTGAACAACAATTTCGGTTTGAAAATCTCATTTTTCAACCGAAGTGACGTAGTCTGGAGGAAAACGTCACTTCGGGTCGAAAAATGAGATTTCCAAGCCGGAACTTATCCATTAAGGGATAAGAAAAAACTAAAAAGTCAATAAATAATTTTTTTTTTAATCACAGTAGATGCAAAAGGTCGGTACCAGATCGACTGCATCCCGCAAGACGGATGCGGGTTCCGTCCGTATCGTGGTTGGCAAGCAGGCGAGAGAGCGTGGCCAGTATAAATCGTCAGGGTCCGCGAACGTGGCAGTTATTAGAGCCGGGGCAGTGTATAGCCGAGGAGCTGGGATCAGCGCCGTTCGCGGACGGCGTTAGGGGAGGGAGCGGTGGAAAGGAGATAGAATAAAGAATAACGAGAGAAGGGAGAAAGTGAAAAGATAGATCGATGAAGAGAAACGATCGACGGAAGCGAATATCGTGCCGCTGACTCATGTCTCTTTCGCGGGACAGTGTGGAATTAAGATTGGCCGAGCTTCTTTTCGTCCGCAGCGAAGCTTCCTAGTCGCGCGTAACTATACCGCGTTTAAGTTCCACGGTGTGCGTGCTCGCCGATCGTTTAGTCGCGGCCGTATTTACGCTCCTTTCCGCACCCCCCGCGGAACAGCGCGTACGCTCCGCCGTCGTTTCATCACCTTCCTCGCGTGGTCGCGGGCGTCGCGCGCTCTTTCGTAGCTTCGCGAGTGGCACAGCTTACGGAGGGTCAGCGACGAGGCCACCCTCGCCTTCTCCTCTAACTTCACCTGTCCGGGAACTAGCGTCTGGAATATCCATGTATATACACACGTACGCAAAGGTGCTGTCTGGGGCTACACGAAGACCCGGCTTTCTCGTCGAGAGAACACCCCCATTGGCGATCGATTTCGCGCTATACCCCCTGCGAGTCGTTTTACCCCTTGCGAGGAGTCACTGACGCTGGGGGACAACTCGGTGCAAGAAAGAAATACATATACATATACATATACATATAGGATATATATATATACATATATATATGTATGTATGTATACATATACGTAGAACGGTGAAGCAAAGAGAGGAGAGTTCCGCGAGTTCGGATAGTGGCGACGGGTAGTTTCGCGTCGGACCTTTTGCGAGACCGAAGGAGATCCGTATCCCGGCGACGACGTTGATCCAAGTGTCCGGGTGAGAGATCCGAGGAGGAATATATCCGCAGACACCGAGGAGTCTCCCGATCCGCGTGCCCCGCTAAATTGTTCTTCGCCGTACGAATGCGAGGCGGAAGGTGCGAGGGTGCAGAGCAAGTGCCCGGCAGCGAAGAGGAAGACGAAGAGGAAGAGGAAGATCAACATTTCGGGACCAGAAGCCGGTAGATAGGAATAAAAGTTGGATAGCTGTTTTATCCTGGTGAGTCTTTCTGCAGTGACGGCATGGCACATCGTCTTCCGTCTGTGTTTGTTTCTTTTTTTCTTTTCATTTTTTTTATTGGCCACGTGAGACACGTTATTATGGACACAATGGCCTCTATGTCGATGACGGTAGTGACGTCTAAAACATCGTCTTTCGTCTATATTTTTCTTTTACATTTATTTTATTTTCTTGCCAGGTTAGATATGTTATTTTGTGTACCAATGGCACCAGGACGGCGATGACGAAAGGGATTCATACTTTACTCAAGCAATCGGACAATGCTGAAAAGAAAAGATGGACACATAGATTAGCGAAAAAAATAATGGTAAAACGACGAGATCCACGATGGTCATTAACTGGCCTCAATTGGTCATTCACTGGTGTGTGTCCACCCTATTGTTTACAAGCTCCTCGATAATGAGCAGCGCCAAGTGTTTTCACGTACCTATAAATAGTACAATTATATCGTGAGATAACCCGGCTGCGGTGGACTGTGTGTGTCTGTATTGCATATTATGCGGTGGCACACTCACGACGGACCCCTCGGATATTTACGAAGCGTTTTAATTAATTTGGATCATATTGAATTAGACATCGAACGGGGGCAGCGGGGATTCGAGGGGGTTGCTATAACCGTAATCAACAGCTGAATGCACTATATATATCGCTACCACTGCATCTATATATAGAATAGAAGAGCGAGGCAAAAACGGAGTCGTGCCCTCCATTAGAGATGAGACTTTTCTTATTTTTATGTCCCGCGAAAAATTGGTAAACAAATAGTCCATTTTCCCCCTCTCCCTCGCGTGCTCTCCGCCCCACTATAAGAAAGGTGGGTAGTGGAAGATTTTTTTAAAACGAGGATGTAATGAGTGTTGCATCGAGTAGGCGCCGTCGTCGCCGCCGTCGCGACGCCGATGGCAATGCACTCGATGCACCGTGTTAACATCACAGCGCACTGGTCTCCTCCCCCTCAGCTCCTACTCATAGTATCCCATATTCCATGTACGCGACTACAGGCTAGACGATAATACGCTACAGAACGGCGGTAATATATAATATATAATATATAATATATAATATATAATATATAATATATAATATATAATATATAATATATAATATATAATATATAATATATAATATATAATATATAATATATAATATATAATATATAATATATAATATATAATATATAATATATAATATATAATATATAATATATAATATATAATATATAATATATAATATATAATATATAATATATAATATATGAGTATTCAAATAAATTGTCGTTTGCTAAAAAGTTATTCGAATTACCGCATTGTCCAACATTAAAATTTCAATCGACTCATATTCGCTATTTCAATATTCACAGTAAAGAAATTTCTAAATATCTACCGCTCTGCATTTGGTTATTCGAAATTTTGACCCTCACCCGATATATAATGTATAATCACTTTCGTCTCTCGTCGAGCTCTAATGCGGATGACCGGCGTCACGAAATCGCAGTCTCACGAGTGTTCTCATTATCATCTAGCGCCACGTACACTGCACGGTGTAATACTATGTAATGGGTCGTACCCTGTACCCTAACGTTCAGCACCCCCGACACGACCGAGTTTATCCACAATCAGGGTAAACACGATTGTTATTCGAGGAATATCCTCCCCCTCCCCCTTCTCGACGATAGAGCGAAGAAGCTGCGCCACGGCCCATCGGCGTTCCCGAGGTTTTTCCAGTTTGAGACGCATTTCCATTCAACGATTAGACGGTAGTTATAGTTCATCTCGTTTGCGAATCCAACCGATCGAATGGCTTTGGTATGATCTTCGGCTCTCTCTCGTTATTTACTCTATATGGCTGTCGTCGAATGAGGCGTGATGAAGAAACATTTATTTTACTGAAGGCTGAATTGTGGAACGTCGAGGTCGTTTCACCGAAGAGCTCGACGACAAGTGCCCATCCAGAAGGGAACGAGCGAGTCCGAGCGAGAGACGGGTAGACGGGTCGCAGCAGTTGACACTAGATGACATAATGATTCCGTCAACTGGTTAAGCGTCGATACGGAGAACAGGGCCTTGTTTCCGATCGTAAACGATGAGAGCATTCGGCGTAAGAGTTCAATTTTTGAAAACTATTATTATCAAATTGTTATTATCACTATTATTGCTATTATTATATATGCAATATATATATAATAGTAGTAGTAGTAAAAAGGTATTTATTGCCAATAACAGTTGGTCCATACAATCTCTCTATTTGTTGATAAGTCCCTTTTAATAACATTGCAAATGGGCCATCGACCGGAGTCCTTCAGACATTCAGCTTTTGTATTAAACATTAAATAAATAAACCGACTAATTGGTGGGAATCACTTCACGTGAACACGACACCATTATGGACAAGCAATTAGGATTTTCGATGCAACTTCCATTAGCAGAATCGAGTGTGCTGTTTAAAAAAACACTCGAGTTAATAATACCACTCGATGTTTACGCAGGTAAATGTATCCGAACGGTACACTTGTTTTGGAGTGTGCTCGATGGAGTGTTCTCCGATACGCCCATTACCGACATTGCAGCCTGATGAATGATATATCGATGCGTCCCCGTCGATTAATTCTAGCTTCGGCAAATAAAAATAACTCATCTCGCGGCTGTAATCCCGATGCAAACCCTTTCTCTCTCTCGTGTGTGTCAAAGGCCTGTCGTCGCCGACAGAGAGGCGTTCCAAGATAACTTGCGAGAATTATCGCAACAGGGCCCTTCTTATCGCCGCCCAGGGCGCCCCGTTGACCACTTCTTCGTTCTCCACACATCGGCGCCCAGCAACCATCTCAATTTTTTCCATTTTTTTTTATCATCTTAACCTCGCTTGGTTATTTTTACGACCTCGGTTCTTGGCATGGGTCTCTCTACACTCTGTGATAACCAAGTGTCGATTTTTTTTGTTTTTTTTTCTTCAAAGTATTCACTACTGCCTACTTTTTTGTCTCGTTCTATTAGATTCCTCGGCTTATCGTCTGGACTTTTGCTTCGTACAATTTTTTTTGTATTAGCTCAATCCTATGCGAGGAGGGACTTTGTATTTTCAGTGGGAGGGGGAGGGGGGGGGGCTTCAACGGGCGGTCCGCTTGCTATTCGCCTATATTGCACAGAATCATGATTTTTTTTCCTTCATTTTATCGCTTAAAATAGAACTCTTCTTGCGGATAAGAAATGTAAGATTGATAATAAAATTAGAACGTGTCCGCTTCGGTTATTGCTCAAACGGCAATTATTGGCTCACTTCCTCCTTGTTTTCGTGCCTTCGATCGTGCCTCCGATGGTTTAACTCTCGCGGCGGGAGGGAGGGCTAACAGGCCAGCTAGCCACCAGCGAACAGACCGACGAATTTAGGGCCCGTCTTGGTTCGCCTTCTTCGTCTTCTTCCACTCAGCTGAGCGATTATCTCGGGTCGTTCCACCGGGCAGGGATAGTCCGGAGGGGGAAAAGCTGCAGCGTTCTCCTCTCCCTGCGGTGTTCTCTTCTGTTATGGTTAGCACAGCTGGGCTTTTTAAGGGCTGCTAGGGCCACGAGCCCACCAGTCATCGTCGAACTTCGCCCGAGGATGTAGCTACGCGCTCGTTGACGTCGGGGTTCTCGTTCTCGCTGATTAACTTCTTCGATAAATTCAAAAATCAAAATTCGTCGAGTCACATTTCCATTTTCTCTCATAAAAAAAAACATATATATATATTTATGTATACATATATGTGTATATTTTTTCGCTACAAATTTAATTAACAGTGTAACCGCGTCACCGACGAGAAGAAAATCCGATTGCGTACGACTCTGGGTAAAATAAAAACCGTGTAAATCAGGAGATCGAGAACCGTTCGGAGGACCACTGCCAGGTAGTTTATTAATACAGAGATACCTGTTACTTGCTCGGGAAAGGTTCATCGGGGATATTTTTCTCTTCACCTCTGCGCTGGGTTTTCACGGTACATCCCGTCGAAACGGAGAGTTCGCACCCTTCGCCGTCTTCAGTTCAGTTTCGGTGATGGTCCGAGTTAAGACGCGCCTCTTACTTTGTTGCAGAATCAGCTGAGCGGTTTGAGCGAAGATAAAAATTATTGGAATACGAAGAAGGAAACGGGACAACTATGAAGAAGCCTGCGCTTCTCCTGGCACTTCTGCTTCTGGCTCTCAGCTGTTCCGATGGAACTCTGCTCGCTCGGGGGCGATCGAGAACAAAAAAAAATCGGGATCGAACGAGCGGCGAAGCTCCGTACGTGTGTCTCGACGCGCCGATCGACCTGCCGGCCTGCACATTCAGCGCCGAAGCCGCTGACCGAGAAACACGTGATAAATCGACCCGACGCAGAAGAGGACTCTCCGAGACACTTGCTGCCGAGCTGAATGGGGAGGATGCATCTTCGAACTTTGGCGATAATCAAGCTAAATCTCGAGCTGTTATCGTCGTATACAAAATAGAAGGCTGCATACCATCCAGGTAATCGATTGTAACGCTCGCTATTTAAGAGAGAAACAATTTCTATCGGTGTCTTGGATATTGATAGTAGATAGTACGTTTGTCAATAATACAGTTATAGTAGGGGAGAGCGGGGCAAAATGGGACAGTGGGGCAAAACTTAATTTTCTAATAATTTTTTTATTTCCAGTTTTTACCCAACGATATATCCGAATTTGTAATCCGTTTTGCCCCACTTACCATCACCGTCATCATCCAAAAGTTAGGGTAAAAGTGGGGAATATGGCCCGGTCCATATATAATTGATTTACGTGTTAATTGAGGTGGGCCATATTCACCACTTTTACCCTATTGGAAAATTGCGTTTTGTCCCATCATTCCGTTTAACCTCACTGTCCCATTTTGCCCCGCTCTCCTAATTCACACGTTTCTATCATGGCTGTATTCGAGATACGGCCGAAAACTGAGGCTTTTAAACCGGAAGTAATTCCAGCGCAAACTATAATCGCGCAATAATCTATAATAGTTGTAATAAAATCAACGTGATTTTTTGTATAGATCTTCTATAGATCTTTATCTTTTATTATTTGTAATTTCTAGATTACCATTCGACTTGCCGATATGCAAGGAAGAAGACTCGGTCGGAAGGATCGTAGAGGTGAGAAGGTTATTTCCCTTCAACGTGATGGGACTGTCCGGTTACAATGCCGGGACGACTCTGGTCTTTCCGGAAGTGGACGTGGATCAGTTCCTCAGATTCGTACACGGTCCCTGGACCCGTCCCGCGAATGTGAGTAACTCCTAATTACAAAAAATAAACACAAAATAAAATGTATTTTTTCCCGACTTCGCTAAAATAGCCACATTTCTTGCTTGCAATACGGGCAGAAAATGGCCTATTATTGACCGATGATCATTATTAACCTGTGCGCATGCGCAGTAAAATTTCATTACTCCCTAGGGAGTAATAGGGCTCATTACTCCCTCTGGAAGCTCTATTACTCCCCGGGCAGAAATGGTCATTGGCGAATATGACGATTTTGCGACGCAAGAAATGTTGTTATTTTAACGAAGTCGGAAAATAAATATCGTATGGCACAAGGGAGGAAGTGCATTTTCACCTCGTGTGAATTCCAGCCCTCGCTTCGCTCGGGCATTAAACTTCACACTCGGTGAAAACACGCACTTTCCTCCCTTGTGGCATAATATACTATTTTCCCGCCTTCGCTAAAATAGTCACATTCCTTGCGTGCAATACGGGCGGAAAATAGCCTATTTTTGACCGATGATCATTACTAACCTGTGCGCATGCGCAGTACAGTTTCATTACTCCCGGGGAGTAATGGTAATTGGCGAATATCACGATTTTGCGACGCAAGAAATGTGGTTATTTTAACGAACTCGGGAAAAAAGATCATATGCGACAAGGGAGGAAGTGCATTTTCACATCGTGTGAATTTCTGCCCTCGCTTCACTCGGGCATCAAACTTCACACTCGGTGAAACGACGCACTGTCCTCCCTCGTAACATAATATACTATTTCTCTCGAAGCCTGTTCCGTTCATTTCCTTAGATTTTAATCTTCGTCCTCTCTATCCCCAGGTGGAGGACATCGTGGAAAAAGTCGATGGTGCACATGGCAAAAATTCCCGAACGGAACTCAGCAGCGCGGAGATGCCGAAAACACCGAAACGAAAGAAAGTCGATTCGAGCATTAGCACAAACGAGAAGAACAAGAACACGATGCTGAGGAAGCTGAAGAAATTCGATCGACGACAACCGTCCAGAAAGATCGACGAGAGCGACGTCTTCACCAAGTTACCGACCGTCGGTAAGCTCCAAGCGATCGACGATCGTCGTGCCGTCGACCCGGTTTCCTCTTACGAAACTCGAGCTGATCGGTTCCATCGGATGGACGATCGCCATCATCGGCGAGACGACAGAAACATCGATCCACTTGCCGTCGAGAAAGCTTCCTTCACGAGGCGCGCCGACGAGTTTCCACACGCCAAGGCGATGCCTTACGATCCGGAGAAGTTGCGAGTCCCGAGGATCTACAGCGAGTTTCCTTACAGGGAAGCGATCGTGCGAGAGCCAACAAGCGCGGGACGCCATGGAAATGCCGAAGATGAAAAGTTTAACGGAGAGCCGCGTCGACTCGACGATATTCCGTATGCACAAGTTATCACGTACTATCCTGAGGAGCCGGACCGTATCGGATCCGCCGGTGGATTTCCCTACAATCGTGACCCGCAACGAGGGCGCGATGCCCCTTACTCCGGAGCGTTCGCTCAAGAGCCCGCGAGCGGTCCATCGAACCAGATGCTGGTCGAAGGAGATCACAACTACGGATCATCTTACGCGAAATTCGTGAGGATTCCTCAGGATCGAAAGAAGCTCGAAACCGCCAAAGCCGGCAGCGAGTTTCCCTACACCAGGGCGATCGCTTACGACCCCGCGAAGCTTCGCGTCGCCTCGCGAGGAAGCGAGTTTCCGTACGCCAAGGCGATTCGCTACGACGCGAAGAAACTATTCGAGGAATCGTCGAGAGGAATCATCGACATAGGATCTTCGTCGTTGTACTCGCGAGGACTCAAGGAAACCGAGGACGAGTCGAAATCCTCGAATTCGCAGGTGGTGCCCTTCGACTCGAGGATGCTCGACGCCGCCAAGGAAGGAAGAATTTTTCCCTATGGCAAAGCCATACCCGGGGACACGTCGAGGATCGTCGAAGGAACGGACATTTCCAGGGCCAGAGACACGGAAAGGATCGAAGCACCCGTGAGACACGCCAAGACCTTTCGAAGCGAACGAGTTCCCAGCTACGCGAAGGGCCGACAAATCGCGAAAGACGAGAGGAGGCTCGAGGATTTACTGAACGGCAGGGAAGTTCGCAGGAACATTATAAACACCGGAAACGAGGATTATCTTTACGAGCTCCCGATGCAAGGCAGGGTGACCAGGAGTGCCATGGAACCGGATGCTCCCGGCGAAGCCTCGTTCGACGACGACAATTCCGAGGCCCCGAGGCGATGGAGCGAGTTTCCGTACTCTAAGGCGATACCCTTCGACCCGTCGAAGCTCAGGCGGCCGAGGTCGACCGTCGAAGACTATGTCAAAGCGTCGATCGTCGCTCCCCAGGATTTCCCGTACGCCAAGGCGATACCCTACTATCCGTGGAAGTTCGCTGGCTTCAGGAGAAAGAAAAGCGAAGCTCGGGAGGCGCGAACGATCGACGAATCGAAACTGCTCGAGGGACTCGACTTATCACGGCTCGCACGGTTTATTTTTTAAATTGAAGGAGAGATGAAGAAAAAGTAGCAAACTGGACTTTTTTTCGATCTGCGAAGAGAATCCGTGCGACCAGTCGACACTGCGCTCGGCGATGGTCCAATCTGTAGGATTGACCTCGATACACGGTTCTCTTCGGGTCGTTGAACCTTGGGTGTTCTGCGCTGAAGACACGGATGACGTAATCGAGGAAAATCGAGAAAAATCGAGAAAAATCGAGAAAAATCGAGAAAAATCGAGAAAAATCGAGAAAAATCGAGAAAAATCGAGGAAAATCGAGGAAAATCGAAGAAAATCGAGGAAAATCGAAGAAAATCGAGGAAAATCGCTCTCGATAAAGTGGACTCGTCACTTCTGAAGCGAGAACTGGTCGATTTTTGCCAGCGCTCCGTCAGCCCCGAGGAAATAGTAATTGGTATATATGAAAGAAAAAATCAGCGTGTTGTACAAGCTCTTATTGTACTCAGTTTCCATGATCGATCGCATAGCTCACGATCGGCATGGCCGTCACAGTGACGGCCGAAATATGTGATACGTATACTAAGACACTACATTTACTATAGTCAATTGTTTGTGATCATCGTCCGCTGTTTAAACGAGATTAAAAATAATTCTAATAATTGACAATGCAAATATAATGCAATATAATAATTTCGTTTTGCACGATACGCAGACGATCTTTAGTGTCCTGCCGCAAAGAATATAGTAAAATTTTCTAAACATAGAATAAAGTAGATAGACACACATTACATATAATGCAGTTCGAAATCATCGCCGTTTTACACTCGACGCTCTTTATTTTTCCCTTTCGCTCCTCCTTCACGACAAACCTTCTACTTACTTTCTCAGCCGTAATTAAGAAAGTATATATATATATATATATATATATATATATATATATATATATACATATATACATACATACATACTTTATCAATCACGGATATCATTTCCTTTCATCGAACACTCGATAGCTTCGCGACATCACTCTATCAATCGTTATACACTTTTAATCATTAACCTTGCTCACTTCGAGAGTCACATATTTTAGAATTATAATATAAATACGAGCGTGAACGTTATGAATGTGATAATGCAATAATAAATAATGAAGTGATACACACATAAGTCCATAACGTGAAAATTATTTTACGCGTCCTTTTCGATCGCGGACTCATCGTCCGAGTCGCCTATTTCTTCCTTGACGACGTCCTCGGACTCCGGTAAAATAATCCTCTCAGGTTCCTCGACGATTTCCTCGACTGCGGTTGCGTCGTGTAATTTTTCAAGTGTACCGTCGCTAGTGGGAGATGTCGATAGATCGACCGAAGATTTTTCCACCGCAGGCTTCTCCGTGACCGCCTTAAGGGCAGTTTCCACTATTTCGATCGGTCCAGTGAGTTCGGCGTTCACCTCACTCGCGATGTCTTCGGGGATTTCCTCAAGAGAGTTTGCAGATTTTGATGGACCATCGAGCGAAACTTTTTCTTGAATTTCCACTTTGGCTGCGCCAACTGTGGTCTCTTCCGGAAGCGAAATTTTAATTACTTCGAATTCGGGCTCATTCGCATCGACGTAGGATTTCGGAGCTTCCTCCATTCCTTCCTCCTCCAACGCCTCCACGATTTCCTCAATAGCTTCCTCGTTGATCGTGCCTTCGCTCCGTTCGCTCGCCAACGAAAGATCTGTTGGCTCCACCGGCGTTGACTTCGTTGCAATGGACTCTGGATCCTCCCGCCTCGCCTCGTCGATCGTCGACGCGGCGATCGTTGCTGGCTGCGGAGCGATCGCCGAGCGAAGATTCTCACCTGCCGGAGAAACCTCAACAGCCTCGCCGATCGATTGATTCTGCTCCACTTTTTTTTCTCCGCCGTTGCCGAATATAGCCCAGCCTTGGAAGAATCCGGGCACCGACAGATTTTCACCGAACACGCTACCGAGAATACCCGAGGAGGTCTGCGGCTTCTGGTACACGTAAACTGGCTCCTTGATTACCTGTAAACAGATAATTTGATTAAATAAATAGTTACAATTATCCTTCGAAAAGAAAATAATTATTATTTCAATTAAATTGATTTTAAGAATTATTTATTCTCAGGTGTTTGAGAAAATTATTTTAAAAAATGATCTAACATACACTGAGGAAAAGGATGGTATTTCCTACTATAGCGAATAGTTCCCCGGGGGAACGTCTATATAGATACTTTCTCATAGTATATATTCAATTGTTTAAACTATAATTATGGTGGCAACCGTGATGTTTTGTCATTGTTGTAACTATAAAATGTAAACGTTCCGCCTGGGAATTATTTTTTATGGTAAAAAATCAGTCTTGTTGCTTTTACCATGTAATTTTTTCTCAGTGTAAGAGATTAAAAAATGTTTAAAAATGGTTTATCAAAGTGTTTATTGGTCCGGTTAGTTACCTCGTGAGCGACGCTCAAGAGCGGTTTGTCGGAAGCCGGAATGAAGAAGTTCAAGAGTCCCGCGGATTCCACAGGTTTCTCCTGGACGTAGATCGGTTTCTCGACGAGCAGCGGTTTGGCTCCGGGTCTCTCGATGATGAGCGGTTTGTTCTTAGGTCTCGAAAATATCGAACTACCGATTCCCAAAATACTTTTGGTATTATCGACGCCCACCTCCTGGAGCCCGTTGGGCCTCACGGGATTCTTGAAGAGTCCTCCGAAGAGCCCGGGTGCTGCGGTAGGTTTTCCCTCGTGCTCGTTGCCCCCGATCACGCCGTCGTCCTCCGTCTTGACCAAAGTTTCACCGAGTTGAGGTCTCGCAGGGACCTCCGAAGAATCTGGACGCACCGATTCGGTTTCGTCGTCCAGTGATTTCTCATCGGCCGCTCCATCGTCAGGCTTGCTCGTACTGCTGGACACCCTGTTAAAAATCCCCAAGCTTCCCGGGCTCCAGAGAGCCTCGAGGAGGCTGGGCCTCTGGGTCGGCTCGACGACGAGCACCGGCATGAATTCCGGCTTGTCCTTGGCGCTCATTTTGTCCGGTCGATGTATGAAATTCTGAATAGCCTGAATGACCTGGCCTTGACCGGCGCCGTGACCGAGCAATCCACCGGAGGCCTGCGAATCTGCCGAAGATTCACCGTTCACGCTCACTTCCGGTTTTGGAGTGGTGCTTCTGTTGAATATACCCAAACCGGAAGTGAGCAAGTTGTCGAGTATAGCTGGCCTCTGAATATCCAGGAAACTGCCGATCAAACCGGGCCTCGGGGTCGAGGACGTCGGCTCGAGGCGCTGCCTCTCGTCGGGGCTCCCGACGACCTGCGGTTTTATAACAGTCTCGATCGCCGTCGTTGCAGCGTTTCCAATCGACGAAGATTCTCCGGATTTATCGGTATCCGGGAAGTCCCCGAGGATTCCAGGCTTATTGGCGATCGCGTCGATGATCCCGGTAGGAATGACGCTTATAACTCCGGGCTTGCTGATAACGTGCTGAATAGCTTGTCCCAACAATCCTGAGGGTTTCTGCGGCTCGCTGTGGCTCGCGCCGTCGTCAAAGTTCGGATTACTCGGATCGGTCCAGAAGTCCGGGGAATCGTTGCTTTCCTTTAAACTGTCCTCGTTAGTTTCCGACGCATGGTCCACTCGATCGTTGTGCTCGATCGCGCCTTCCTTCTCACCGGACTGCGAGCTCACGGGATCTCTGTAGATCGTTATGGTCTCCTGGTAGCTGTCGCAGAGCGGAACACCCATGTCCGGGAAGCAGTTCTTCGCGACGAGGGTCGCCGTTACCGGCGAGTTCATCACTTTCGTGACGTATATCGCCGGCGGTGAGTCGTGGACGACCGTGGTGGCCTTGCCGAAACTCGACATCGTCAGGTATCTTCCTCGCCTGCCATCAGCGGACCTCTCGATTTCCGGCGTCCTGGAGTGGAGATTCAAGGTAACTTCGTGGTCGAAGCCGTGGCTAGACTCTTCCGAGCTATCGATCTTGACGCTGGCGACGTTTTCGAATTCGAAGGAGTCGACAACCTCTGGAGTGATAACGCCCGGTCGATTGTTGACGATTTTTTTCGGGATTTTTTCACTCTTGTCATCGTTGATTCCTCCGGCGCTGTTTCTCTGGTAATCGTTCTGGAGCTTCTGCAGGGTGGCGAGACAGGGCGGCACGTCCTTCCCTGGCACCACGCACACGGGCTGACGCCATCGGACGATCTCGACCACTTCCGGTTCCACGGCCGTGCGGTACGACGCCTCGTGCCATCTTCTTCTCATGCCGAGGAGTTCGCCGAGACTTATGGAGTGCGCGTGAGAAAATACCGCCAGAATTATCGGGACTATGAGCGATTTCTTCATGACGCCTGCGTGGCCCGATTCGGGCAGTTATTCACGTTGAAATGAAGACGGAAAAACTTGTCGATGGTTTTCGAGAGACTGTGCTGTTGCGGGGTTGTTACGGGGTTTATATCGCGGCCGGGTCGGGAAGGGACGACCAATCGGAATTGAGGGGTTTGCGCGGAAGGTTTCACCCGCGTCTATGGTCAATGAGCTGGGACCCTAACGGTTTCTTCGGAAGAATCGATGACACGCGGTCATTTGGGGACCTCGTTGTTAGCCAGGTACCTTTCTGGCAAACCGTCCCGAAAGCAATTGCACACAGAAGAAAATTTACTTTACGGGCCGCGCGCAAATAAATATTTATTCGCCTTGAATAAATATTTATTTTCCTATCACCCACGAAATAAATCATTTTACTGGGTACGATGTTGGATTAAAAGGGCTATTTTGTACAACGCAAACGATTTCTGAGAATTAAAATCGCTGAATATATTTTACGCAATAAATTTTTTTGTCATCGCTTCCAGGAAGGATTTCTGGGTTAAATATTGAGTCGGGAGTAAGATAACTGGAACATTTTTTATTTTTCACGGCACTCGTTTACTTCCTTTTTTGTTGTCTCTCAATGGGATATTCCCGCGACAAAAATTGACCTGCGTCATCGTCGAGAATATCCGTGGAAAGAAAGCGCGTTCGAAGGTGGATCGCTTCTACATGTTTGGAAGTTGTCAAGACTCTTCGATGTGACCGTGCGGTACGCATCGGTAGCGTTGCGAAATGTGCTCGGCCGTCGTGCCTGTCGATCTGGTGCGTGGGTGACCTACGATCTCACGTTACAACCTACTTAAACACAAAAAATAAATAAAATAAAAAGAAACATCGTTGACCAAACGCGCGCAAGTTTTATGAAATCTACGAAACAAAATTAATAACCAGAAGATTAAGTCGCTCCTACGAAGTTTCATCACCGAGCGAAATAATCTATATAGCATGATTTTTGCTATATATTTTTAATATTTTCATATACATTATTTATTTTCAGACGAGTTCCGCGAACTGCGAGGATTATAATATCCGACTGCGCAGAAAAAAGATTATTCGACTGCCGCTCCGCAAATAAATATTCATTTGAACTAAATGGATATTTATATAAATTAAGTGAATATTATTTTTGGAGCATCCGTCAAATAAAACATTTTTTTGGGTGTATATTAAATGTAGTAACAGTTACCGAACATATCGTTCTCCGTTAACAAATAAAAACAGATATCGTCGTCCCTGCACTAACTATCAAAATAATATTCGTCAACATATATCATTGTTATTTTGCGTTTTCTGCTCTCCGAAACCGTATCATCACGCATCATCGCGATGCGCGTGTTTTATCGCGAAGCGAAGTATCCGATGACGAATCGAGCGGAGCGACGAGCGGAGTTCTCTTCGGTACCGGTGGGCATGGCGATAACAGTTGCCTAGAAGGAGAGAAGCGAACAACGAGACTACGAGCCGATTTCGACGCTCTCCACAGTGTATGGTAGTGGAAGATCGGCGAGAAGCCTTGCCACGGTTCTCTCCTCTAAACACCAACACACATGTTAAACCGTGTAAGCATCATCGATGATCGAGACCGAGAGAGCGAGTCACTCGCTATTAGACGAGGACACCATCCGTGAAACTTAAGACCATATGAAACACCCCCCTCCCCGTCCATCCCGGGCTCAGTCGGTATGAAAAACTGTAATCAACTTTTCTCACTGGATCTCGCATATACGGTCAAAAGAAAAGTCTCATGGGAAGCCGAAATGATATCCGCTTCCGATGAGACTTTTCTTTTGACCGTATATGCCAGAATCAATGAGAAAAGTTGTTTACAGTTTTTATTACCGACCGCGGTATTGCACATGCTCTTAACAGCATGTGAAATACCGCGGTCGGTAATAAAAACTGTAACGAATTTTTATCCAGAAACTGACTCTGTGTCATCAAAAGCAAATTTCTCCACGATACAGAAACTTAAAGCTCATTACAGTTCATTACAGTTTTCCTTACCGACCGAGCCCGAGTCCGGCGAAGGTGGGGCTTCGACTTCGCCTCAGGCGTCATCGAGAACAGTATAAACCGATCGAAGCGGCATGAACGCAGAGCAGTGATAGCTCGGTTTAAGGCTGCGTTAGCGGAGATGTCTCGACCCTTGGAATAGGTACGCACGAGCCGAACGGATGCTGCGGCTGTTGCAGCAGTGTTTGGCTGTGGTTAGAAAGCCTTAAGGCAAGACTCTCCCCCTCCCGCCAGCGTGTATCTCTTTCGATCATTCTTGTTCGGCCTCAACCTCTTGTATCTCTCTATCCCTCGCGAGGCATACCGGGAGTCCCGGCCTCCGCGTTTTCGTACTGGACTCTCGCGAGAGATCGCGAACGGGCTCGCTCTTTCTCCACTGTGTGCGTGTGTGTGTGTGTACGTGTTGGACTGCGGATGCCTGGCTACACCTCGTGGCGTTGTATTCGTATGGAGCCCGTGGTTTTACCATCTCGCTCGCTCCTCGACTCCGCTGACTTCCTATCTTCGCTGACTCGGGCTGCCGCTGCCGCTGCCGCTGCCGCTGTCGACGGTGCACAGTGCTCGCTGGACTGTGGATTGTTTAATACCGATCTCCCGAGCGGTTCTCCACTTCTCTCGTTCGTGCGCGATATTTCATTATGATTATCGGCGAACAGGTGGATCCCGAGACACGATGGATACTCGCGCTGGAACACAAAATCGATAACATTAGCGAGATTTTCTTACTCGCGAGACGCTGCGTCGAACGGGAAGTTTTACGGAAGATTTAATCGGTGAGACAAGATCGGGTTTATCGGGTTTGGTCGTCGCTCGAACTCTCCCTGTGTTACGTGGATCGGAGTACCGTGAGCTGTTTATACGATATTCTAGTCTGCAAGTACCTCACCTACATTTCCGAACCCCTCCACCACATCTCCGAACCCCCCCGCGGAGTTTTATTCACGCCTCTGTTACACGGACATTATAGTTAGTTGACGTCACCGACTCGGAGAACAACCACCAGTTGAGCTACCAGCCAGTGCGTTGCCGGTCTCATTGCCTTCCGGGTTTCGCGATTTTGTCTCGCGTTTTTTTTTTATACACACGCGATTTAATGTTTAAACTGTGAACAAGTTTGGGCCGAAGGAATTGCCAAAGGTAGGTTGAATAAAAAAATATATATATACATATATATATGTAAAAATAGTGAATATGGTCCAGCCCGATTAGCCCGTAAATCGATGATATTTGGAACGAGCTATATTCACCACGTTTATGTATACTTCGTGCATAAAATAAATTCATATTCACCACTGCATATGTATATATGTATATATATACATATATATAGTTAGTCAGAATGAGTCGCGTGGAGGACGTTGCCCGATGATTATTGGCCCGGAGGCGCGTAACGTCGCTGCGGGAGGAAATTTCTTCGTCCATCGAAGCGCAAGGAATTTTATTTTCATTCTCGGTGCTTATGGAATGCCCGACTCCGACGTTGAGCTCCGTGCACCGGGTGCTCCTTTCCCTGTGTCATCGTCCTCAAGCGAGATACCTGATTGTGAGGAAAAAAAGTCTCCAGTTCGGATATTAAAAATTATTAGTGATCATTTTTTTAAAGTAGGAAACGTTTGAACAAATAATAATTTTTCAAAAAATTAATTTCGTCCTACAATTGTTAATATCCGGACCTGAGAATTTTTTCGCGCGATTAGAACACCGAAACGAACAATCGAACCTGAGCGATTTTCGATGGAATTTCTTATTACCGAAAAAATAATTATAAAACTGAGCTCCCCCAGCTTCGAATCCTTGTCGGCAAGCCGGCTTCGAGCCGGAATAGAAAGTATTATACGTGCATTTTAATAACATCTCGAATAACTCCACCACAAATTGCATACGCCTTTACAATAGAGAGTAATTCGTGTGTTTATCATTGCGGAAATTGCAGATAGTGGCCGTTGAGGATTCCAAGATTTCGAGGTGCGTGAAGAGGTCACACGGAGTGAACGTCTTTTCATATCCACGTTCTTGCGTACGACGTCGATGTTTTTTCCGGATATCAACGCGGGGCAACGCGGAAACCATTCGAAGATCCCTCGCACAAACCCGAGCTCCAGGAAGTGCGAAAAGGATCGTAAATTAACGATCCGTCGATCGGACAAATTGCGAAGCCGCTCGTGATCCTCGTCCCCGTCGGCCGTTGGGGCAGGTCATGAGAAACTCGTGGCATCGGTGCGCGATGACCCACATCCGTTCGATAGCTGGCGCGTGTGAGAGGACTGCGCACCTACTCCACGGAAGTCGTACGGCTCTGAGATTGGAATAAAACATTCACCGCGATAATATATATTAACGACAGAGAATTAAACAAAAACAAAAAAAAAATTAAAATATTTAAAATAACAAAAATTTGCATATCAAAGTCATTATTTTTATTCTAAATAAAAAATAAAAATAAAACAATGGGACAGGCTTGGTGCAAGGAAAAGTCGACGAAGGCCCAGGACTCCAAGTCTCCGCTCGACAGAGTCTTCCTCCGCTGTGCGCATCGAGTGAGTACTAAAATCGGAGATTGTCAATTTACTGTAAAAAATTTTCTCAACATGTCGCGAACAGATAAAAAAGTGTCTCACCTGAAAGTGCTCGGCATTGCCTGCTCTTTGTCACCTGCGGTTCACATGACCCACTGTTAGACAAAGTGCGATAAGTCAGCCCGCTAATAACAATGAGTAATGAGATAATCGGAAAGAGGCGAGCGACGAAACAAGCGCGGAGCGGTGGGATAGTTGACTCGGCGAGGATCCAGGCCGAGTTTCGAGCGCCGTCGCGTTATCTTTATCGTTTGCGCAGGCAAGAAGTCGTGTCGTATACAGAGTTTCGCGGGCGGTCTCTGACTTAATGGGCGGCGATTCCAGTCTCGGGGCTTGGCAAGCTTTCCGCTATTTCCGGTATGTAGCAAACTTCTTCTTATCTCTCTGCCCCTCGTTTGCGGCGAAGAGATACAAGCAAAGGTAAAAAAAAAAAAAAAATCAAGACTCTCGGGAACGAGTCATCGAAGGCGCAAGAGCAGCGCAGATTGTGTAGGAAAACATATATAGAAACGACAAAAAAAAAAAAATCTTTTTAAGAAAATAGTGCGCACGAGCTGTGCGAAACCGACCTCGAAGCTCGAACGTGTTTTCACTGCGTTCCCCCCTCCGGTAACCCCGATCTCCCCGAGCTCTATTAGAGTAACTGCGCTAATCCACAAAGCCGTGACACATCTACTTTGGAATAAACATACGAGATGTTTGCGTGCTAGCCTCGCCGCTGGTACCGGACCGACCGGAACTAATTCGCTCACTGATGAACTCGCGAGAAATCCACCAGAGCCGTGAATGGTAGACTCGCGTTAGACGCGCCGAGTCACGAGAAACAAATCTTTCCGTCAAAGAACATAATAATAAAATAATAATAATGATAATAACAACAAAATTATTGTTTTTATTTAAATTTTGTATAATATAACTGATAATAATAATAATAATGATTATCATTATTACGACGTTAATTTGTAGATGTAAAAAAGTTCGGGAGGTATTATCAACGTGATGCCTCGGTTATCAGGGATGAAATTTAATCGAGAGTGGAACAGAATATTCCAACGAGATACAAGAGCGGGCAGTGCGAGACAGGAAACTGTAGCCCGGCCTGTCGCAAGTGAACGCAACGAGAGTTTCACCGACGGAAAATTTGCAATTTAAACCGCTCGCATCCCTGTCAGCGAGGTAACCAGCGTCCGCATACATATGTACGTGGACAGATCGGGGAGGGGGGGGGGATGGGAGGGGGACGGCTATACGGTTCGAGTTTTAGTTACCCTTTACACCCGCCTGGATACCGTAGTACAAAGCGCAAAAGCACCACCGGTAGTCGACGGTCGGGGTATCGAGAACCACACCACGGGCAAGTTGATCCTGCGCATTAACTATTCGGTGGTGAAGCCACCGCGTCGCAGGAGTTGGGATATAGTCGTTGCTCCGAAGCGTATCGAATGAGTTGCGTTCGAATTACCAACCTAATAAACACCCGCCGCCGACCTGTGGTGTGCATAATTTTTTAGCGTTAAACGCGCAGAAAAACAATCGAGTACCAAAAATTAATGAATCAGTTCAAAATTCAATAGGAAAACTGCATTTTACATGCAGAAGACATACAACAAGATCCGCTGCGATCGAAAGTCTCCTCAAGAAGCTATTGGGTTTTCGAACCGGACAGACGGACAGATGGAAATAGGAAAATGCTTTTCTTGCATTCTGGAACATGCGAAACATGGTTCTAGACGATGATCTGACAGTCCAATTTTTTGTTATGTACTTAACTTACATACTTCGTAGGGAATGAGAAAGTAAACATCATAAATACGAATAATAAATACAGAGATGGAAAATAAAAAGAGGGATCGTTGTTTCTGCGTTAAACGCGCAGAAAAACAATCGAGTACCAAAAATTAATGAATCAGTTCAAAATTCAATAGCAAAACTGCATTTTACATGGAGAAGACACACAACAACTTCCGCTGCGATCCAAAGTCTCCTCAAGAAGCTATTGGGTTTTCGAACCGGACAGACGGACGGATGGAAATAGGAAAATGCTTTTCTTGCATTCTGGAACATGCGAAACATGGTTCTAGACGATGATCTG
Organism: Ichneumon xanthorius; assembly: GCA_917499995.1. Taxonomy (NCBI): domain Eukaryota; kingdom Metazoa; phylum Arthropoda; class Insecta; order Hymenoptera; family Ichneumonidae; genus Ichneumon; species Ichneumon xanthorius. The sequence continues at coordinate 3,968,912 of OU824202.1, read as the reverse complement.
ACAGCCCAATTGTTTTTTTTTATATACTTAACTTACATACTTCGTACGGGATGAGAAAGTAAATATAATAAATACAGATATAGAAAATAAAAAGAGGAGTCGTTTTTTTTACATCGAAACATAAGTAAGCTCTCCGGTCGAGTGATCGTTGCATTGCGCATCGCGTAATTGAGCACTCGGCTTTGAGCGGCAGGTAGTCGAGTGCAGGTAGATTAAACGAGTCGAGATCAAGTGGGCTGCAAGGCCTCTCGGTTGCGAGCGTTGAAACATCGTCGCGATGCGACAAGTAAGAGAAATACCCGGAGACACATTCAACATGCGCGCGCACGTTGCCTAGTCAATCACGTATAATTTTGTTCATTTCGATAGACGAGTCTGTCTATTTATTTTAGCCAATCAAAAGAATCGTTACAAATGAGAACGAGAGTACAAAACGGATGGCTCTTACGCAATCCCAGTTACTCGCGAACGAGCAGACCGCACCATGGGTACCGTGCATCGCAGCGATACGTTTCGAGTGACGTAACTGCGAATGACGCTTTGGCCCTTGAAAACGAGAGTCAGCCAAGCGTTATTGGACTCGGCTGTCGTTTTCCTCCCAGCGAGTAACTCGAGGAGTCGATAAAATTCAATAAAACACGATCGTTAATTGATTTACTCGTCGGTAATTGACGCTTTGTGTACGGTATAAAAAAAGAAGAATATCTGCGCATTTAACCAACATTTCTTGTCCACAGAAACTAGTGATTTTAATCGTTATAAAATTCTACAGTTTTTCTTGTTTTAGTGTTACGTTAACGAACCGTATGTTTACCTAAAAAAAATGCCAAATAAATGCAGTAAACTTATGTGGATTGTGGTCAAGAGAAATTGCTTGTTTAATGAACGCAACCTTTTCCATTTCCGGACAGGGGCGCCGAGAACGTCCGCGTACCGCTAGCGCTCGCAGTTGACAGACGCGAACAGTCTAATCCGCACAGCACTTCGTTTATTATTGCGACGAATATTTTCCGTTTATGCTAACGAGCATCGAAGTGCCGAGTGAAACGATTACGTCTGAACTTTCTATGGAACCTATATAACCCCAAACGACGATACACCAGGGACAATGGGAATACAACGGTTCGGTATTTATCGCGGTAATGAGTTTCGAGGTTATGGCGTAGCTTCGGACACCGGTGTATATTAGACGCACCGAGCGAGCGTCGCCGGCGGCTGTTGGTTCCGTTCGATCGATGACGAACCGATATCCCTTTGCCGATGTAAACATTCTAATTAGTATACTTAATGGGCGACGCGGAGTCAAACGCGGAGAGTCGCCTAACTCCCAGGAGATACGGCCTTTGATGTCGAGGGTAATCAAATAGTTACGATTACTGTCTCGTTAGACCGCTCATCGCGGGAGACGTATACCTTGTGCTCCTTAATTCATCCGTTTCTGTAGATCGCTGCATTCGAGATCCATTCCAGAGAAAAATTAAAACACTTCTCTGTAACGTCACTTTCAGCTTGAAAATCTCACTTTTAAACCGGAAGTGACATGCACAAACATCTTTAAAACATCGTTGTGACGTAACTTCCGGTTTGAAAATCTCATCTCTTAAGGTAGTACTAGCACAATGACTGACGTCGCCTAAGTTCGAGAGAAAAAGACAAAGATTACAAACACTTCTCGATGAGAAAAAAATCTGAAAAAATTCTAGCATATAAAAGGTGCTGAAAAGATTGTTGTGCATAATAATAATTTCAGAATGTTCATAACAAATTACTGAAAAAAAAATTGTGCAACAAATTACCCGGCAACCAACATTTTTTTTTTATTACGAAAATGATTTGTTAATTTTTCTGAATACGTATGAATTCTTTCAGAATTTTGTCTAATACTTGAAAATTACGATTGTAAACAAATTTTAACATAAAGGAAACGAATAACATTTTGGGATCATTATTATGGACGAACAATCTTATCAGCATCTTCCATACGCTTGATTTTTTTCAGATTTTTATCCGATCGAGAAGTGTTTGTAATTCTCTTTTATATCCTCTCAAACTTCGGCGGCGTCAGTCATTGCGCTAGTACTACCTTAACTGGAAGTAACGTCATACGAAAAACATCAGTTCTGCTATCGGAATTTCGATGTATGACCACACTTCCGGTCGAAAGATGAGATTTTCAAACCGGAAGTGACGTATTTCCGGTGTGGCGCCACTTCCTGTCGAACATCTTTGACTGCTGGGTTGTTCAACTGTAAAATTGTAGGTAAACAATTTTTTCGAGCGGGCAAAGAATATCGCACGATGAAACTGCCGTATCTTCAAGGTCACGTGTTACGTGTCCGCCCATGGGCGCGCTCGCTCGAACGAACGGGCTGGCTGTACTCTGTCACGCTCCCGTTCGTAACCTCTCCCGTGTAAGTCGTCAGCGCCAACGTGTATGTATATTATTATACTCTCCGAGCGGCAACGTTATTAGTTATTGCCGTTGCTGGCGCGTTACAGTCCCTACGTTCGTTATGAAATATAACTCGCACCGTTGGGACACGAGGAATATAGCAGTTATTGCTGTTGTAGTATTACTCGTCGAGGGTTTTACCACGAAGCTATCTCACTGTCTCTGCGACTACCGTACTTGTGGATTTGTTGCTGGAAACCCGGATATCTGAGTCAAGAAGTTGCCTCACGATAATTGTATGCATTATGCATATTCCGAGAGATTCTCGTCTCGCTTTGCAGTCAGATATATATATATATATATATATATATAAATGTAGATATAGAAATATGAGAACGGCATCGAAAATCACAATATTATGAAAACAAGCTTCACGTAACTCAAGCGCGTGTAGCATAATGCTTCACTATTTTTATGCGCGTAACGTAAAAAAAAAACTTTGATGCATATCGATAAATTTATCGCGTTGGGGGATTTAACTTTGCCAGCTAAATTTTAGTTTCTACCATGTATCTATTATTACGGAAAATTTTACTCGATGATTTTGACACTATATTGATGATTCACGGTGGCAATTGATATTATGCTATCGAGGAATTTTCTACTCGATAGTATTTCTCGGAATACATCTCCATGTCTTCGCTGACGCACGCCTCGTTCTTAATCTTAAGGAAAAAATATGACGCGCGAAACGTGCTACGCGAATGGTTATTTAATCGCTCTTTTCTCGCGATGGCGCACGTTGTCGCGAGTTGTTGCGTTACTTTGTCAATGCATAAACTTCATTACTTTAATGCGATGTATATACGTTATGCAAGGAGAGAAAGTATTGCATTGCAAAAAAAAAAAACAAAAACGGAGGAAATACGTTTCACATACCGTCGAATAGAAAAAAAACAGCATTTTCCTAACTTTCGCCTATCTGTATGTATGCCTGTTTGTTCCATTTGAAAACACACAATAACTTTTGTTCTGTTGTTGAAGTTTGATGTGTGTCTTCAACATGACGACATCTAGTTTTGGTATCGGTTCTCGAATTTCCCCAACCGCTTCCTGTACTTTACAAAAAAAGAAGAAAAAAAGTGAAGAAGATGGCAGTCCGGAGCGGTGTCTTCGTTATCGTTACGTAGTCGCGCGAATCAGATAAAAACAAATCATCCATTGAAAGAGGAAAAAATACGATAATTCGTTGTTGTTGTAGTGTAATAATTTATTCGCCGTTCGCGTCAACGTGAGCCGACTAAATTACGCTGTAGCGTTAATATACACTAATGCAATCGATCGTCCATCAACTCACAGGTCATGCATTGTTAATTGTTTCAGATATATCCCGGTCTGAAGGAGGAGGGTTCGGTGCTGGGCGGTGCCACACAGAGAGTAACGAGGTAAAAATCTTATTGCAACACAGCAGCACCGACGGTGGCAGGAACGACGGCAGCGTCTATGGACATTTCGTTTTTACCTGCGTAACGAGTAGTTACGTACGTGACCGAGGAAAAATTGGCTAGACGAGAGGTGTCCTCCGCCCCTGTTACCCGGCAGACCCCGCTTACACCGGAGCAAAGTATTCGCTATGCAGCCGGCGTACCGGCCTCGACGCAGCATAACGTCTCGCGCCCTATCGCAACCGTGGAGATAAAAGAAAACGCAAATATCATAATGAAAAAAGTGTACGAGCCATGTTCCACGAGCCTCTCGAGTTACGTGTATATAGATATATACACCTTCTGGTTGTTGCCACTTAGAGTTCGCATTATGCGTTCACGAGAATTACGCAGTATATTATTCTTCGTACAAGAAGCGAGCATTTTTTTCTCGCATCTCTCGCTCTCGAAGGATAACAATGATTTTTCCATCGTCTTTAGCTAGCCGTCGAACCTTGGCATCGGAACAATGCTAGGTCGAGCGCGCGGCACCGTAACGAGTGACGTCGAAGGCTGCGACTGTATTTCTTGTATTACCGTTTTGAAAATTTATTTAAAAACATCGAAGACGCATTTAGCGTTAAGTGCAATCTTTGGTAGAACCGTGACAACACTGATAAAAAAGTACAGTTGAATCAACTAAGATTCGGGCAGGGACGTTCAAATAAATATTCAGTTGGTGGAACGAAGTATATTAATGACTCAAAAATATTTTTGTGAAATCATTGTTGAACAAAAATAAATTGTTGAACTAACGAATTTTTTAGCTGAACCACCAAAATATTTAGTTGAAAGTCCCTGCCCGAATCTTAGTTGATTGAACCGTATTTTTTTATCAGTGAAAGTGCAGAATATTCGGAGTGCAACGCCAGTATGTTTTATTGTATGTAAAAAAAATTATTTTTATTTTATTGATTATCTTTTTGGATAAATCCGAGAATAGTGGAAGGAATTCGAGAGTGCGAGGTCTGGAAGGTATGCTGACTGGAGGAGAGAACGCTCGGGCTCTGGACCGTAAATGGTCACGTTCTCGTGCGAGAGAGATGGAGAGGGTGAGAGGCTCGAAGCGTGACCGGTCCTCACGCAATTCTCCGAGGCGTGTATATAGCGTAATTCTGTAACGTACAATATAGCCGGTGCGTACGTGTGCACCGTCCAGAGAACGCCCATCTCCCCCTGCCTCGCCGCCCCGCGGTGGGATTTAAATCCCGCACACCGCTGGCTCTTTAAGGAAGCGAACTCGGTCGATTTTTTCGAAACCGCGATTCCGCTAGTGTGCTGCTTTCTCGAACGGCAATTATAATACGAACGATCGAAGATAGGGCAGGGGGAGGTGTGTAGAAATTAATTCGCGGTTGGAAAGAGAAACTTGGTGCATTTTTAACATCGGTACCTATTATGGATAGGGGGGGGGGGGGAATATGGCAGCGGCGATGTTCATTGCCCGCTTAGGAGTTTCAGGGAGGTTCGACTGCAAACAAGCACATTAATATCGATATTCGTGGGGTAGGCAATTGCATATCGTTATTTATGGCCCGTACAGAAATTAAATATATCCAAAACATACATTCGAATCTACTTAGTAAAAAAGTACAAGGTCATTAGACACTTTCACGGACACCTCACGGACATTCACTGTGAGAAGTCGGTAACAAAAATTCAATGAGCTAAAACGGCAACCATTAGGAAAATTAGCCCATAAAATGGAATACATTCCATTCCATGAGCTACAAATCAACCATTAGAAAAATCGTTTCATTGTATGGGGTACATTTTCTAATGGTTGAATTTTAGTTCATGGAATGGAATTTTTTCCATTCACTGTGAGTGTTCGTGAGTTTCGATAGTTGCTAGTATATTATATTCGTTTAATATTTTAACAATATAGATAACAATATAGATTGCTATATACTTGACGACACATATTTTAAAGTATGTCAGGAATCGGTGCTATGTTCGTTAATTGGAGTATGTATTTGTTCCGCAGTTCGGAGATCGGATACGCGAGTTCACCGCCCCGAGAAGTATTGACGAGGGGTCAGAGCATCGATTCCGTGGACAGGCCCTTCCATCCGAGCGACTGGGTAGACGTGAACCTGGAAGTTCCAGGAACGCCGAGAGCAACCTCGGTGATGACGAACTTGACGCTGGACACGGCACTCTACCCTTCGAGCACCCTCCCGTCGAGAAGTTCTGGCGGTAGGCAAACCGTGTGTATAACGGATCAAGCGCGGTTAACTTTTTCCTCCAAATGGATTTCATCTTGGACGCTGGTTACTCCGGAAATAAATATTTATTTAATAAAAATAAATGTTTATTCAGGAGACACCGTCAAGTCAATCAATCTCTTTTTTCTGGGTCTACCGTTCCATCTTATCCCGAATTTTTGTCACCGAAAATTGAGAAAGATTATACATTTTTTAAATAGCTATTTCGCTAATGTAGCAAATATGTTATCGTGGAAGATGACGGGTTAAGCGCTGTTCGTTCAGTATCGTGGGATCCATGTTTGCTACAACAAGCGATTAATCGAAATGAATAAAATTAGGCTCGAATCCGCGAGACTCGATGCCCGTTCCACCGCCGAGACGCAGGAGGAAGAACAGAGGAAGGCCACTGCCTCCGAAGCCCGATCAAGTATCGGCGACTCACGTCGATCGCCTTGCGACGCCGAAGAGGGGTTCCAAAGAGTCTAGAAACACGAGCCACGAGCATCTCTATTCTTCGGTGAAGTCGCGAGATCCGACGAGGTCCAACAAGATGGAAATCTACGAGCACAAGGTGCGAGACTCAATCGTACATGAAAATGAATTATTATTAATAGTACATTTCGATACGAGTGTGAAAAAACGAGCCGAAGGCCAGTGTTGCAATCCCACGAGTTCAGAAAACGTTTTTCGCACGAGTATCGAACAAAATTTTATTTCACGAGGTGTGAAAATGGGGGTTTTCGCACGCGAAGCGTGCATAAAAACCACAATTTTCCCACCGAGTGTAATAAAATTAATTGACCGTAGTGTATTAATTTATCGTAAAATTAATGATCGATGGGATAAAATGAACTTAAAAATTTAACAGGTAAATGGAACCGGAAGAGTGATACCCAGTACTGTCGTTGCTGGAAACAGATCGAATCGCGAGAAATCTAGTCGAAGAGGTGACGATCAAATTGGAATGAAATGTTCAAGACCGAAGAACAGCAGTACGGTGAGTCTACCGAATTATTCGGAGCTCGATGTGACTAGCGAAAAAAATTCCCAAGGCGAGGACGAGGAAGTTTTGAAAATTCACAAGATCACATCCGCCGAGTCGCTTCCCGCGTTGATAATTAGCGGAGCTATGGATGATATTGTCAAGGGCAAGGACCACAAGATAGTGGAAAAATCCGTCGAGCCACATGACGATAAATACGAGATCAAGCCTGCGATCGACGAGATCGACTTTTCCTTCGATGTCTCGAAGAATCTCGATACCCTTAATTATATATACAAACTCAAGGGACCGAGGCTCACCTCAACACCAGTTAAGAACGGCTTCGAGAATGACTCGAGAACACCGACCACAGTTGGTGGATGGCTGCATCAGGACAGGTAAATTTATCGTCGATTGTTTATAAACAAATTTTAAAACACTAAGAGAGTACGCTGAAATTTTTATGAAATTTTTATTTTTTATTTTTTTTTCAGGGATCCACAATCCGAAGAAAGCGTGTATCGTCTTAGCGAGAATAATCATGAAAAGAGCGATACGGAGGATGATAAGTTTTTCGATTGTACGAAAAATTTGCGAACCGATACATTCTTCGAGGAGGTTACACTGAACGAGAGCGAAGGTGAGTCTCGTTACTCGCATTCGAGTCGTTGCACTAGGGTAGTGTCGCGACGCGGTTAGGTAGTACATTGGCATGAACTATTTGCACCTCGAGTGACCGTCGAGTGACCGCACACGTTTCCAATTTCGCAGATAACCGTGGTAGCGTCGAACAACGAGTCCCGGAACCCGAGCCGGGAAAACCGAGAAGGAGGTCAAGCTTGAAGAGGACCCTGTCGAACGAGAGCGAGCCGTTCGACAGTTACGAGGAAAAGGAATTGAGGGAAACGGCCTCGACGGTTGTGCGGTCGAATTCCCGGCTCGAACTTGCCGGCAGATCGATTTCCGAGGAATCGTTGCCCGAGGAAATGATCGTCGATCGAGAGGCGACGAACCCGCTCGAGGACGACGGACCGAGCAAGGAATCATATAACAAGATTGAAAAGCCGGTAGCTCTCGCAAGTATAATGGAAAAAAGCGACGACACGAAGACCCCGCCGCCCAGTCCGGAGCCGAAGATAAAACCGGATATCTTCGACAACGATCACTCCACGCTGCTCAAAGTTCTTCGGGACGAAGCCGAGGAGAGCAATCTCAGCTCGATGACGCCGAGCCTGACCGAGCTGGAGGCTGCGCTGTCCGACATGCTCGAGCGAGAGGACGAAAATCAATCGCCGGTAAAATTGTCGCAAGAAAAGGAAAAAATCGTGTCGATCGAGAGCACACAGGCGGACAGAGCCATCGAGGCACCGATCGAGCCAAAAATCGTACAGATAGACATCGACAACGATAACCATTCTCGAGTCTCCGTCAGTCTAAAAAATATTCTAGGAGGACCGGACGACAGGGCGAGAAAAATAAATTCCACGGTGGAGCCTGATACTTCCAAGATCGGCGAGTTCGATCCCCGAAATGGAGGCAGTTACTTGGATCATGGCGAAACGCGAAAATCGATTGGGGAAAATTGTGCCGATGGTAGTCGGAGCGGCGGGCTTCCTACGACAGAGCCACCCGAAAAACCGAGCCGGCTTCACCAAATCAATGTCGGGGAAGCGTCGGAGGTTTTCGAGAAAGTGCCGACCCCACCTCGGCGAAGAAATCGCGGGAGCATCGGTGCGGTCAGGGACAATTTTCGGCAATCTCTCGAGAGGGCCGCTACACCAGAGAATCCATATCCGAACGACAGACTCATATAAAAAGGAACTTTCATCGGGATAACTGACACATTGGTACGGAGTGACTTTCCCCATTGAATTAACACTGCCATTGAATCGACACTTCCCGCCAAAGTACATGCATGAAATATTTATGTATATATCTATATACATATTTGTTTATTGGGTTTTGTTATCCGCTTAACTGTTCATTCAATGGGCGAGTCATCCTACCTATTCCAATAACGCAGTGTCGACCGCGAAGGGAAATCGAAGTTGGACCAGCAGCCAGTCGAGGACTCAACGCGACATTCTCGTGGTGCTCAAATCTCTCCCCGCACAGTATCCCCGGAAAGTTCTGCGGAAGCAGAAGCCCCGAGGAATAGCTTACTACCGGAGCATAGGAAAAAAAGCTTGATCGAATTTGAGGACAGCAGGATGAGTCGAGGCGGCACGGACGGAGGACTCGAGCTTTCCTAACTATGCCCCGAGGAAAACTTCCCGTTTCCCGGAGGAACACTGCACGCACGCTCGATGGACCATAAACAAATTTTTTTTTCTCGTGAAAAATCAGTAGACACTTATACGAAAGGCTCACCTCGAACAGTATAACGATTTATTCGGTCGGAATAACAAAACATGAACTAAAAGTTAACTTTAAGGTAGTTTAACTGAAAGTTTGATCGGTCGACGACGATACGGACGATTGAAATTGTTGAATTCGTTATCGACGCTTTTCGGCCCGAATCCGACCAGCCAAAAAGAGCCGCTGGTGGAAATTCTCGTGAGAGTATAATAAAGAGAGAATTGCCGGAATTATTGTGAAACGAAATTTTGCCCGTGTATATTGCCGCGAGCCCTCCGGAGCCACCCTTGATTCCACGAGTTCAACGAAGAACACGAGAAGCGCCGAGAGAGCCCATACTTTATTTTTCGCGGTTGGCCCCGATGGCTTTCGGCTCTCCCTCTCCGTAGCCTCTCACTTCTGGCTTCACTGCTTCACCCATTACTTTTTTAATTATCTTCTCCGTGCAGGAGGCGGCGAGGCTCTTATATCGTTATGCGCCAAACGGAGCGCGGCCTTAATCGCTTTAAGAACTAACCCGGGGCGCAAGAGAGAGTTCCTGGCCGACGAGGCCCCTGAAATGCTGTGCACGGCCACCCTCTGCCCTCCCCCCCTCCCCCCTCGGCCTTCTCCGAGCCCTCACGATTGGCCCGGGTGGCAAGTGCGAAAAATTGCCCGTCGGACACGGAGAGTCAAATAGAAAACGCTAACAAAACTCCATACGTGCCTCGGTAGCAGCGAAATTTTGTATTTGTCTACAGTCCAGCTCTGAGAAAAAAAAAAGAAGATATTCCGTTGGAACGCTTATGAAAATAATCAACCGATCTCTCGCGCTCTTCCGACCCTCGTACACGATTCCAGAAATTCTTATCCCTGTTATATATTTTGCCCTACCTATCCCTCGGTATTTCCCTGGGCAGGATATCCTGAGTGTTTCACTTAACGAAGAAGAGGTCGAGGCTATCTTTCTCGGATCGCGGAATTGGGAGGGCTCTCTCTCGACACCTCGTCCCGGGTGTCATTCCCCGGATTCGGATAAAACTCTAAACCATCTCGGCCCACCCCCGACGATGGCTACGTTACGAATCTCGGCAGAGCGGCCCGCCCGCCCATATCCTTTTCCACCTTCGGTTAAGCGAATGGCGGTGGACTTTGAAACTTCTCAAAGTTCCAATGACTTTTTCAGCTCTCCCTCGCTCGTGTCTCGCATATGTCATTTGACTTGAGTAAAGATAACGGGGCTAAGCTTAGTGACGAGATAATGGAACAAACGAATGACACACTTGATCTTGCTTGGAAATTCAGCTTTTGTAACGTGAAGTATCGCGCTCGGTAATAAAAACTTAGGTTGCCGGGTGATTTGTCGGGAAATTTTTCTTTCGTTAATTTGTCAATAACATTTTGGAATTATTATTATGCAAAATTAATCTTTTCAGTATCTTTCATATGGGTGATTTTTTTCGGATCTTTATCTCATCGAGAAGTATTCGCAATTCCTCTCTCAATGCTCTCTGAACTCACGTGGGCTCAGGCTGTCCGCTAGTACTACCTTAAAGGGAAACTCTTAGCATCCGTGAAAAAGGTGATTGCCATTTTTTTTGTTACCGACCGAGTCCGAGTTGGGTAGCGAGATATTTCACATAATCTGAACCGAAAACAACGCGCTATATTGATGCTAAATTGCGATAAAACTAATCCGCAATAAACAAGGTACCGCGATAGAAATTCACATTGGTGAATTTCCAATTGCTAGTCTCTCACTGACCAATTAAACCGATTGCCTGAAAACCCTCAATTGACTTGCGAACTAATTAATCCCCTCTCTCGAAATTGCCACGGCGATGATTTTTATATGTAAATTTTTCATTACCAATCGTCCTTTTTATACCTCCCGGTTAAACGCAACGCTCGAGTGTTTTTATTTATTCTCGTTTGATTTCGTGTTTTTAACATAACAAGCCCCGTTTTTGTACCGGGACGGAAGGGACGGGCTGAGCTTGATTATATAGCGCCGTGCACCAAGAGGCAAGGAACACGACGACAACGACGAGTGGCTCGTTGACAAAAATGAATAGATAAATAGGTAATGAAACGGTCGGTTTGCCGTGTGGCGACCGATAAACAAATTTGCGTGGCTCGTGAATATTCATGGTTTAGTGGGCGCGATACGCTCCCGCTGCCGCCGCTACTTTACCTACTATGGACTGAGCCGGGCGGAGGTAAATTTCGAGCCTTCGACTCTGCGGCGTCTCATTCCTTTTCGTCGTCGTCCCTTCGCCCAGCTTCGGAAAACTGGGGACGACGAATGGGACACAAAATTTAACCAAAGCTGGATTATCCCGATCAGTTAGGCGCATACGTACCGAAAAAAAAAAAAAAAAATTGTTGAGAGTCAACCCCGGTTGGATATGGTTTCCGGCATTAGATGCGCGCTCGGAACCTCGGGAGAAACGGGTTGTGTCTCGCGGGGGAAACACACAGAGTTTAAAGCTACTCAACCTGGGGCGCCAGCCCACATTTGCCCAAGTCAATTGCTGAGATAAGGCCCAGACAATGCGGTACTTCGTCGCGACGACTTAGACCGCTAATCCTCGACGCGCGGTAAGTCTATGCGCATTAAGACGTGTCCCATCCCGGCAACCCTTTCGCGCAAGGCGAACATCAACTCTCACGACAATTCTCCGTTGTTCGGGGCGGAATGAGGGGCGAAGGATTGCTCGACCGTGGAATTTTCTTGAACGCATTCCATCTAAAGACTAAGTTGCGAGGCGGTAAACAACGGTTAATAAGACTAGTTACTTGACTGTGGTTGAATATTTTACTGATGCCGATGTATATGTTAAATTAATAATAAACTTGTAAATATAATTTTTTTGTGTTTGTTAAATTCAAGACATAATCGCTCGGGTGAATAACATCAAAAGATAAGGTTTTTTTTATTTGTTATTTTATTTTAACATACCCGGCCGAATCCATTTTACATTTATGCATTTATTTACGTCATGGTAAGAAACGTTCCACTGGCCGCACACAGCATGCGTGCAAGAGAGACGAAAGTATGATTTTTCATGCATGTCCAGGGATTGGGACGGCTCCCTTAAGTGTACGGCCATTGGTACTTTTACGGTACTTTGCGTAAAATATAAGTGAACTACGTAACGTTATCGATAAGTAATCTTTGCTAGTACAATTTCCCAACAAATTCACAGCCCGCGTCTCCAGATCATTGTTATCGCGTTCTAACCGGAAGTCGCGATCTCAGCATAATAAAGCTATTCACAAAAAAAAAAAAAACCCAGCAGCTTACCGGAAGCTCTCGTTGCCCGGTTAGGCTGATTGAGTTAATAGTTTATCATTCCACCGATTCGGTTCGAATTTATCTGCGGTTTTGGAGTGAACCTATCCGAGCCGAAAGCGAGAGATAGGTAGGGGGTTTTGCGGCCAAAGGATAAGCGCGTACCGCGCTCGACGGTGCTTCGAGAGGTGTGCGAGAGGGTTGTTGCTGCACTGTTACGGGGACGGGCTTGAGCTCGCGGCATTCGCCGCTCGAATTTATGGAGTCGGCAAACTATTTAGATAGGCGGATATAGAGAGCGTGAGCTGCGGCCGCGAGACAGCGATCCGAGCGCACCGCCGAGTACAGCGTTTGGAGGGTGATTTCGAGGTTTTTGTCCCTGGCCCGAAGTGCCTAGCTCTTGCCTTTTCCCTCGCACGTAAAATTCACCCACCCCGTGTTCCTCCACCGTATTTCGTTCGACGAATAAAACATTCGCGGGCGCGATCTCTCCGTAGCTATTTCGCACAGAGCTCACAGTCTTGCGGACTCTCACTTCCAGCACAATATGTGTCCCTTTCCCCGTCCGAATCGCGAAACGGGTATTCCAACAATCACGAGCACTTTGCGAGAATTCGGCGTGCTTGAGGATTTTCGAGGAGAGATCTCTCTCCCTTGCCAAATAGCTTCCTCGGCTAACTCGGCAGGCCTAATTAGTTTTTCGTTGCTGTGGATTATCCGCTGTACACGGAGTGGGGCACCACAGCGAGAGTTCAGTTTTACTTCTCGAAGGGACACCGCTATCTGTCTCTAACTTTTATCCTCTTTCCCGACGAAACTCGCCTCGCGCGATCCGAGACTCGAGATTAAACGCGAGATATTTAAACTGAGACAAACATTGTGTGTCTCAACACTTTAATGGCGGAGTATTGTGTACAGCCGATTGAAAATTATTAGTCGAAAATTACCTTCGGGTTTTGAAAATGGACAATCATTTTTTTTTTTTTTTTTGTAATTATGAAGACCTATATATAGCTGGCTGTTTCAATATCCCCAAGTAAGATTGATGTTTGGGCGGGAAAATATTGATTGGAAATTACGTTCATGTGTAAAAACGAACCAGGTTAGCGGGAAGTTGCTTCATGGGGCTTCATCCGGAGTGAAAAGGAAGTGCTCGAGGAGTGCAAGCGTTTGAGGACGCTGAGAGAAAGAGAGCGGAAGTGAGAGTGGATAAAAAGGGCGAAGTGGTTGCGAGGAGTATATATAGCAAAAGCAGGAGGCACCTTATTATAACTCCAGAAACGAGTTCCAGCAAGGATGGCCTTAAGGAAAAGTATATATATATATATATATATCCCTGAGCAATTTAAAGTAAACGGTAAGAATCTTAAGGCAAGCACCATGTCGAGTGCACGATCTTATAAAGAAAGGTGTGCATCCTCGGTGCACACAGTGTACACGCAACCCCCGTAGGTTTTTTCGACGTCCCTACTGCATTCAACCTGCAGAGCTAATATTCTCCTCCCTCTTGCGTCTGTATAAATTATCATAAATAATTACCGCCTTATAAACAAACTGAACAAGGAGCCGCGCGCAGACTAAAGTACGCTGAGCAAGTTTCCGTGTTTTTTTTCATCTCTCCTCAACCCGCTCACAATTTTTGCAACTAATAAAAAGCTCACGCGGAATAATTTAATTTAATCAAAGTTGGTAAACACACCCGCTCGAAGCTCGGCAAGCTTCCTACGCTCGGAGGATCGGAAATGTGACTGTCACGATAATTTCGCGTTAGTTAACTCGTTACAATTTGTTCTTTCATTTATTGTCGATAAATTTAATGAAAAAAAAAACTTTATTAATTGACAATTCACTGGACAACTGACTCGATTTCTACCGTTTTATCAGAGGTAGGAATTAATTAAACTCCCACCGACACGGTAATTTTTTGGACCGACAAGTTGACGGTCACATGACCGATCGATTGACGAAAAAACATTACCGTTTGCAAATTCACGCGTCGCACGGCGGTTGTTTGGGTCGGGCTGCAAGATATTTTGCCTACGCTCATACCCTCACCCCTCGCACACACACATAATGCGGGGAAGACTTTGGAATTTCCTGACGGTCGAGAACGAAGCTCAGCCATCGCCCGAGTGCTAGCACTTCTACGAGCATCCTAGCAGTCGCATACTTGCCGGTAAGTTATGTCCTCATAAACTCGCCAAGACATTGCTACGTGTCTCTTGGACTCGCTCCCTCCTTCGGGAGCTTCCCCGACGCATCTGTTGCCATCTTCCTTGGAACGAAGGGAACACGAGATACGGGCTACCCACGTACGATGCGGACACGCGAAGACCAGAAGGAGCTAGGTACCTTCGTTACCTCCTGCACCCACGCCCCTCCATCCTTCCACCCACTATATAGATATACATATGTGTATGTGCTTTCTCGTATGTTCACGAGCTGCTGAGCATTCGTGACTTCTTATTGCTCCTGGCCTTCGCATCCTTTTACGTCCGGTCTATGTAAACAGTCACGTGTTACCGAGCTTGTATAGTTAGTAGCATTAAGAAACCCTGGTGCATTGCTCATTCGGCGGCGGGAGCAATAATTTTTGCCCGGCGGAGCAAAAAAATTGTCTCTTTACTTCGCGCCACCCCCGCGCAACCTTACCTTCGAAGTTTGAATTTTTTGGTTATTCGTATTTCACAACTGATGGAAAAATCATGGTGATATATTGTGAGCCGCAAAAATATTCTTCGCATTTCCGAAAGCCATACACCGGAGATATTACCGGTAGAGCATTAAGAATAAGTAAGAATAAGTAAAAGTTAAGAATAAGTAAAATCATTTTTGAAAAAGGTGCAAAGTAATTTGTACATACATGGCTTCCTCAATATTACAATTTTCGACATAGCTTTTTCTTTATTGATGCCTTGTTCGAAAAGCTATTCCGCACACCTCCAATGCCAAAACGCCCGTCTTGTGGCGCGCAGACCGGACGAATACGCGGGTGATTCAAGAGCCTTCCGCCAGAAGAGATCGCACGAATGTTTTTACTTTTACGTCCCGTCTATGTAAACAGTCACGTGTTACCGAGCTTGTATAGTTAGTAGCATTAAGAAACCCTGGTGCATTGCTCATCCGGTGGCGGGAGTAATAATTTTTGCACGGCGGAGCGAAAAGGTTGTCTCGTTACTTCGCGCCACCTCCGCGCAACCTTACCTTGGGAGCCCTCCGCATCCATACATCCGTACGTTTCTCACCGCTCCTGGCTGTTATTACGTTTGCCCTACGGTTGCCCCGTCCTGTTGCTTCGCGTTCTATTCGCGTTCATTGTACCTCCATTTTCGTACGAAAAATATAAGAAAAGTAAACGCGAATGCTGGAAAAAGGTTTCTTTTGTATTTTTCCTTCTTTCTTGATTTCTTCTTTTTTTCTCTTTATAATCGAATCAGTGCCGCGGCACAAACGAGCGGCGAGACGGAGCAAAAGCTCGATCGGCTTTTCGCCTCTGTATGACCTTCCTCGTACTCTCGCTTTTTCTCGTTCTATACTTCCCTCGTTAAAGGTGGAAAATTATCGCCGATGCCTGAGCTTGACTGGATGTTAATTACTCCATCAGTGGAGTGTCGCAACCCGTTAACGGTTCTCTATTTTCCTTCTCCCATTCGCTACTTCTCACTTATCGTTTCCTCATCCGTGTTTTTTTTTCTCCTTTTAGTTCTTTTTCCCGCGAGCCAGTGGTCGCTTTACGCTTTCCCTGCGATATAGTTTCCTTCTTCTTCTTCTTTTTCATCTTCTTCCTCTTCTTCTTGTACCACTCACTCGCTGCGCAGAGCACAGAGAGAAGCTGACCGGGCCGGCCCGGTAATTATGACAGACCCGGATCCTCGTAATAAGGTAATTTAAACGCATGAGTTAGGAGGCAGTCGGTTGCCTGCGATATTGGCCCCTTTCGCACGGCCCTTTTCCCTCTCCACTCTCTCGTATATAATTCCCTCTGGCCCCAGCTTTAACTATATAGTTGCGGCTCTCGTCCTCTCTCCGTCTCCCCCGTCGGACTCCTCCCTTCAGTGCCGCGCCTCTCCCTTTTCACGGCTTATGCACGCTTTTGTACTCTTTACGAGCCATCACGATACCCCGGCATTACCGTTAAGTCTTCGGGGGTAACGGGCAGGCGTATACGCTAAGGCCGAGCTTTTCCGAACGAGGTCACGTTTCTCTGGCGTTTATACTCAAACTGTACTAAACGCACACCGAACGATGCACCGAGTCGAGGCCCTTCCGCGTATTATGAATTGCGCGCGCTTGTTAATAATAATAATCAAAATTACAAGATGTTTTTTTTTGCTTCCTCACAAGGGAAGCTTTTTATCCGTGCATTTCTTTTTTCGCGATTTTTGTGTAAACATGTTCTGAATGTTTAGAAACGTCGAAAATCACATTTAGAAAAAAATGTCCGAGCATGTGTGTCTGTATGGGTACGTGTGTGTTTATGTGTCAGGCCTGTGCAATTCAACCGTCTGAAACCCAAAAACGGCTTTATCATTTGAGTAGGCGCGCAAGTAGAGCAGTTAGGTGCCTCTGTTTTTATTTAGGCAGTAATTGAAACATTCGTTCGGCTTTTATCGGAATTTGAATTTTTTGAAAAAAGGTGTTTTCGTACTCTAGCTTTCGCAAACTTTGAGTTATCGGCTGAAACCTTCTACCGAAGTACACTAATATCGATCAATTTTGGCTGTTGCAATTGATAAGAATCGGTTGAGGACGCTGGGTTTTGTGAAGTTTTGAATTTTTCGAAAAACCTCTTTTCGCACTTTGGTTTTTAATTTTTTTTTTTTAGATATTTGACTATAAAATTCTATAAAGAAACCATAAATTTTTTATAAAACAATAAAAAAGAAGTTGGCAAATCGATCCACCCATTAAAATTTTATAAAGTTTGAATTTTTTTGTTATTCGTACTTGGCAACTGACGGACAAATCATCGTGAAATATCGTCAGTCGGAAAAATATTCTTCGCATTTTCGAAATCCATAAACCGGAGATATTACCGGTAGAGCATTAATAGAATAAGTAAAATAATGTTGGAAAAAGGTGCAAAGTAATTTGTACATACATAGCCTCAATATTACAATTTCGACATAGCTTTTTCTTTATTGATGCCTTCTTCGAAAAGCTATTCCGCACACCTCCAACGCCAAAACGCCCGTCTTGTGGCGCGCAGACCGGACGACGATTTCATACGGTCCATCCGTCACGCGCCGGATCCGCGGGTGATTCAAGGGCCTTCCGCCAGAAGAGATCGCGCGAATGTTGATCTCCTTGTAATAAAATACGAAATCACCGAGGTGATCGGTGATTCCACCCGTTTCCTCGGTGAGTCACACCGGCGAAATTCATCGGCCGGAACCGACGGTTCCTTTGACAATCGATCGAACTCGACTCAGACCTAGTGACCCCGGTCAACGACATCGACTCCCGAAAAGCCTTCAACGATTTGATAATGTTCGCTGAACGAAACCCGGAGCCTACCAACGAATCGTACACCGTCGAGAAGTCTCGTGTCGAGCATCTCCCTCTCGCTGCCGAGCTTCCCGTCGAGGAATCTTCCTCGTACCGGTACCGAACCGACATTTGTGCCGTCAATAATTAAAACGCGACCAGCGAAACTGTACAGCCGGCCGCTAGTTAAGGACATGTGATTCATACGTATCGATGCTCCGATAGTAACAAATCGCTTTCCCTATTTTCTCCGCGATGGTTTATGCTTCGACCAAAATCAAATTAGATTTTTGTAGTCGATAGATATAAGTATGACCATGAAAATTTCTGCATCTGCAAAAATAAATTTTGGCAACTTGTAGCGCCTAAATTATCGGCTTGGGGAAAAAATCCTTAAGGACTTTTTTGTTCGTTTTTTTATTCTCTAACAACGCATTTTTTCGGATTTTTTTTTCTTTCAATTTTTGAGCTAGTTTTTATCATTTTAATATTTTGGCACACTGCCACGGTTTAAATAATGAATAAAAAAAAAAAATTCGTAGGACTTTTTTTTTCTTCGTTCAATTCTACACCAACGCATTTTTTCAAAAAATTTTTTGGAATTTTTTTAGAGCTATTTTTTATGAATTTCATATTTTGGCACGCTGCCACGGTTCAAATAATAAACTTAAAAACAAATCCTCAGGACTTTTTTTCTACGTTCAATTCTACACCAACGCATTTTTTCAAAACATTTTTTGGAATTTTTTTAGAGTTTTTTTTATGAATTTCATATTTTGGCACGCTGCCAGGGCTTTAATATGGAACTAAACAAAAAAATCATCAGGACTTTTTTTTTCTACGTTCAATTCTACACCAACGCATTTTTTCAAAACATTTTTTGGAATTTTTTTAGAGCTATTTTTTATGAATTTCATATTTTGGCACGCTGCCACGGTTTAAATAATAAACTTAAAAACAAGTCCTCAGGAATTTTTTTTCTACGATCAATTCTACACCAACGCATTTTTTCAAAACATTTTTTGGAATTTTTTTAGAGCTTTTTTTATGAATTTCATATTTTGGCACGCTGCCAGGGCTTTGATATGGAACTAAACAAAAAAATCATCAGGACTTTTTTTTTCTACGTTCAATTCTACACCAACGCATTTTTTCAAAACATTTTTTGGAATTTTTTTAGAGCTATTTTTTATGAATTTCCTATTTTGGCACGCTGCCAGGGCTTAAATATGGAACTAAACAAAATAATCCGCAGGACTTTTTTTTCTACGTTCCATTCTACACCAACGCATTTTTTCAAAACATTTTTTGGAATTTTTTTAGAGCTAGTTTTTATGAATTTCATATTTTGGCACGCTGTCAGTGCTTAAATACGGAACTAAACAAAAAAATCCTCAGGACTTATTTTCTACGTTCAATTCTACACCAACGGATTTTTTTAACGGATTTTTTTAAAACGTAGAAAAAAAACCTAAGATTTTTTTTTTAGATTATTATTTAAACCGTGACAACGTGCCAAAATATGAAATTCATAAAAAAAGCTCTAAAAAAATTCAAAAAAATGTTTTGAAAAAATGCGTTGGTGTAGAATTGAACGTAGAAAAAAAAGTCCTTAGGATTTGTTTTTCAGTTTATTATTTAAACCGTAGCAGCGTACTAAAATATTAAATTCATAAAAGTAGCCACAAAAAAAATTCCAAAAATTTGTTTGAAAAAATGCGTTGGTGTAGAATTGAACGTAGAAAAAAAAGTCCTGATGATTTTTTTGTTTAGTTCCATATTAAAGCCCTGGCAGCGTGCCAAAATATGAAATTCATAAAAAGAAGCTCTAAAAAAATTCCAAAAATTTTTTTGAAAAAATGCGTTGGTGTAGAATTGAACGTAGAAAAAAAAGTCCTGAGAATTTGTTTTTAAGTTTATTATTTAAACCGTGGCAGCGTGCCAAAATAGGAAATTCGTAAAAAATAGCTCTAAAAAAATTCCAAAAAATGTTTTGAACAAATGCGTTGGTGTAGAATTGAACGTAGAAAAAAAAAGTCCTAAGATTTTTTTTTTTTAGATTATTATTTAAACCGTGGCAGCGTGCCAAAATAGGAAATTCATAAAAAATAGCTCTAAAAAAATTCCAAAAAATGTTTTGAAAAAATGCGTTGGTGTAGAATTGAACGTAGAAAAAAAAGTCCTGAGGATTATTTTGTTTAGTTCCATATTTAAGCCCTGGCAGCGTGCCAAAATATGAAATTCACAAAAAGAAGCTCTAAAAAAATTCCAAAAAATGTTTTGAAAAAATGTGTTGGTGTAGAATTGAACGTAGAAAAAAAAGTCCTGAGGATTTGTTTTTAAGTTTATTATTTAAACCGTGGCATAATTAACAACAGGCTCAAGCGAAAGGGAGGTAAACTTTATACGGCATTTGTAGATTTTAAAGCTGCCTTCGACTCAATCGATAGAAACTTGCTTTTGGAAAAACTGAAAAAGTTGGGGGTTAAAGGTAGAATGTTGAAAATGATCGAGTACATTTATGGAAATACTTTAAACGAGGTAATTGCTAGTGATGGGGTAACTGAAAGCTTCCGAACAGAAAAGGGTGTGAGACAGGGCTGCCCCCTAAGTCCGCTCTTATTTAATGTTTTCATTGAAGATATAGACGAGATATGGCAGAAGAAAAATGAAGGAGGGTCGGTCATAGGAAAAGAAAAAATTTTTGCTTTAAAATTTGCAGATGATATAGTTTTAGTTTCGGATGATGGAGTGGAATTGGGAAGCATGATTGCAACGGTAGAGAAGTACGTAGATAAAAACAAGCTAACAATTAATATCGGTAAAACGAAGGTACTTATATTTCAAAAGGGGGGTAGGAAAAAGAAAAATGAGAAGTGGCGGTATAAGAATGCAGACTTGGAAATAGTGAATGATTACAAATATTTGGGTGTTTGGTTCTCTTCAGGAAATACGTTCGAAAAACATATAACAAAAATTTCGGGGAAAATTAACAAGGCAATAAACGCGGCGTGGGGCATATTCAAACGAGCGAGAATTGGAAGTCTCGGGCGACGATTAAACTTAATGCAAGCGCTTGCAAGGAGCGGTTTGTTGTATGGCGTTGAAATTTGGGGGTGGCGGCCAAAACAGCGAATCGATAGGCTCCATGCAAAATATGTTAAAATGGCTATGGGTCTTAGTAGAAATACCCCGAACTATATTTGGAGACTGGAGGCAGGGCAGTGTAGTATAGCAATAGACATGTGGAAACGAGCTTCGAGGTATCTCCTGGAAGTTTTACAAATGGGGGATGAGCGTTGGCCAAAAATATGTCTCAAAGAAGAGATAAGAGGTATATTAAACAGGAACCCGTCGAAGTGGGGAAAGGAAATGCAGAATGCTATGGCTTCTGTGGGGGAAGGGAGAATTTTGAATACACTCGCGGAGAGTGATACGGAACTTTTGTTAAAAATACTAGAGCGGGCCATTATTGTAAAAAGAGATCAAGAGGTGCAACTTGATTGGGTTAAAGTTGGTAGATCGAAATATTGTGAGGAATATAAAAATAGGAAAAATGGTTTTGAGATGGAAGAATATTGGGAGAATGTAGAAATAAAGCCTGAACACAAGGAAACATGGGCAAGACTTCGATGTGGGAATATAGGCAAAAGTACAAATAAAGGCTTCCGGGATATTAGTTGTAGTTTTTGTAAGAAGGAGGACGAAAATCTCATACACGTTTTCAAGTGCAAATTGATAAGAGAAAAAATAAAAGACGATATAGTAGTGAGATTGGATGAATGGTTGGCGTGTAGCAAGGACGGCGAAATAAAATGTAAAATAGAGGGCAGTTTGAAGAGAAAGCCTGTAGTAGTCTTATGCGAATATGTCAAAGAATTTGAGAGGTTAAAGGGCAAAGAGCGAGAAAACGGTGTGAATGAAACCCAATTGTTATGAGTGTACTAGTATGTTATAAGAGGAAATATTGGATAAGATATATATTATATGTAAAGACCCGAAAGGGTGTACAAGCAATAAAGAAATATATATATATATTTAAACCGTGGCAGCGTGCCAAAATAGGAAATTCATAAAAAATAGCTCTAAAAAAATTCCAAAAAATTGTTTGAAAAAATTCGTTGGTGTAGAATTGAACGTAGAAAAAAAAAGTCCTAAGATTTTTTTTTTTTAGATTATTATTTAAACCGTGACAACGTGCCAAAATAGGAAATTCATAAAAAATAGCTCTAAAAAAATTCCAAAAAATGTTTTGAAAAAATGCGTTGGTGTAGAATTGAACGTAGAAAAAAAAAGTGCTACGAATTTTTTTTTTATTCATTATTTAAACCGTGGCAGCGTGCCAAAATATTAAAATGATAAAAACTAGCTCAAAAATTGAAAGAAAAAAAAATCCGAAAAAATGCGTTGTTAGAGAATAAAAAAACGAACAAAAAAGTCCTTAAGGATTTTTCTCCCAAGCCGATAATTTAGGCGCTACAAGTTGCCAAAATTTATTTTTGCAGATGCAGAAATTTTCATGGTCATGATATAAGTATGAAAACCTAATTTGCTTTTGCTCGTCGTATCAATCGTTTTGGAGAAAACAGGGAAGGCGATTTGTTACCGACTGAGCCTGTACCAGATGCCCTTAAGGTCCCGTTAGAGGAGGGTCCACCTCAAGCTGCAACATCCGGGACGACGATGTCCGTTTCGGAATCTCTGAGGACTGATAGCGCGAAATCCCAATCCTCAAAAAAGCTGGACAGACAGTCGGCTTATCGTAATCCCTCCGCCGCCTAAGCGACCTTATGCGTGCGCGTGTGCGTCAGGTCTTAAATTGAAACTCTTATAATTTGCGAACGGCTTGACTTATCAAGTTGAAATTTCTAAACTAGGTACAGTGGTCATTTATCCTCAATGTTTGCTTACATTTTGAGCAAAATGCTTTCTTGGCAAGGATCGATTGAACCGTTTATATTTTATGCGACTGAATTGTGTGAATTTTACGAAAAATTTGTATTTTCATTCTAACGTCAGTTTTCGTATCAAATATTGAGCTACAGTGAAATAAGTGGCAGATTCATAATCAGTGGGACAAAATACATCAGGTATGATCCCGAAATGACGAATAAGTGCAATTTTTATAGGGAATCTGTGATGAATATTCCAAAAATCAGTGATTTTTTGAATTTTCAAAAGCCATATATTTACTGTTTGATAGAATCTTGAAGACCCTAGATATATAGCACGACGAAAAATTTGAAAACAATATTGTATGTAACCCTCATAATCTTCATGTTTTATAGCGAAGATGTTAGGCTACAAACCAATGAATTTGTTAAAAGATATTTTGTATAATATATTTAAAAAGTTGAAAATTGAAAGTTTCATATCACTTCCTCATAAAAGGTGAAAATTCCAATTTTTATATCGTTTTCTCATAATGTTCCTTTATTCGCGAAGCCGCCTCTATGAGAAAGCATTGTCTGTATTTTTGGTTTCCTCATAGATAAAGCTTCGCGAATAAAGAAACATTATGAGAAACCGATATGAAAATTTCAATTTTCATATCACTTCCAACATTCTGAACACGTTTTTATTAAAATATCGAAACAAAAATGTCACCATAACAAAGCAAAATTGAACAATGTGAACGGGATTATATTTTTTTCCCGACAAAATTTCCTGTTTGAGGAAGCCAGATAATCACGGAAAAATATTTTTCATAGAAACTTTGCGAAAATCTCGATTTTCACTTTTTTATATTCCGGAATAGTACGTAAATATATATATGTATATATATGTAAAGGTTTCATTCGCGGAAGTGAAAAAATAAAATGTTCCGACTCATTTTTGAGAACAATTGTCATCGGAGTCCACCAAACTGTAGGGGAAACCGGGGCAAAACGGGGACGCTAAGCAATAAAACCCGCTAAAACGATACCGAAAGCATAGATCCATTGTTTTTCACACCAAAATTTTATTGGCACTGGATTTGAAAGGATATTTAAAAAAAACCATGTGGGGCAAAACGGGGTACATGTCGCCATTGTGCCCCTTGTCCCCGTTTTGCCCCGGCTTCCCCTACTTACCTATACATGATCGCCCGGTTTCTTCTCATTCCTCAATGCCGAAAAGCCGGTCTGGTCAGACTAATAAAACATAGATTATCGGCTGTACATGGCTATTGGTCCGTAGTTTTTTTTCTTCCTTCATTCTCGACTTTCTTTCCGGGGCGAAGTCTGCGATGAGTTGCAAAGTCAAGACGTGTCCTCGAGGAAGAGGAGGTGGGTTCGCCACACGAGCTGAATAACTTAGCTAACTTCGGCAAGCTGTAAGCGATAAAGTAATAATCTCGTTGTTTCGATGTGGCAGTCAAAAGAACTGTTGCGACAATGAATTTATACAAAAAAAAAAACTGACTAAAAAATTGAAATCACGAATGAAACGATAAATATTTATCGTTGAGAATTCGATACGATAAGTGCGCCCGTCGTCGACGTTATTTGCCGCTGCCATAACGAAAGGTAACATAAAAGAAAAGCCAGACAGAGTCACAACGGGGCAAAACGGACTACCTTTGCCAATTTTTATTTTCACGGCATGCCAAAAAAAGAAATCTCGTCACGAACGAAAAAACCAATCCGTTTTGCCCCGGTGTACCATTTTGCCCCGTCCCCTATCCCCATATCCAATAAAATTCGTTCAGTATACGCGAAGCTCACCAAACGACGGACACGATCTATACACAGTACTATAACGCGGAAATAACGGAGAACGGGATGACCGACGGGTGAGATCGTTACCTCAGCTTATTAAAAGCGAAATGGCTTTAATAAACAGTATGGCACTCTATTCGCGGCGATGTTGCACCCTGTCCAGCGCCCCAGCTTGCGCACATCCGAAGAGTTCGAGATATATGGGACAGCACAGAGACGCGCACCGAGGATGATAGAGGAACGATGGAATGCCAGAAAAAAAGAAAAGCAAAAAAAAATATGAGTTTATGTCGAAGAGATAGCGTCGAGCTATTGCTCGAGGATATTGCGGTTGTACCAGTCGCCTCTCCGGATGCTCTACCGGAAGTAAATTATCGTCGAGGGGTTATCGACTATATCGAAGTGATTGGTGGCTCGACTTGTGGGGTTGTGCAAGCAAAAATTTTTTTACCCTCCGATCCTCGAGATGGGGGTTGTTTCATCCCCCCGGTCCTCGCGAGAGCCCTCCCCCGGCCGGACAGTGGGAGGAATTTCCTCATCCTCTGGTTTAACAACCATATATTATCGAGGTTGGCTCTTGCTTCCGGACCGTACGAGAGCTCCGGCCCTTCTCGTATCCGGGCCTGTAGATATTCCTCTTTTTTTTTTGCCTGGCGGCATTACGTGAAATATAGAGAAAGAACGGGCGAGAGAGAGAACCGGCCAGGGTTACATGGCCTCGGAAAAAGAGAATCCGGCGTAGCAACGCGAAACCGCGATAAAAAGCTTTTATTACCGGCAATTAGGATAAGCTCTCTGGCTGGCACACACACCCATACAACTCTCTCTCAGTTCTCTCGTACTTCTCGTACTGATTTCCAGCGTGATTTTCGACGAAGAAACAAACGATAGAGTTAATGTAGCAAGGAGTAGCAAGAAATGTAGGGAGGTTTCGTAAGCGAGTGGTAAAGCCCCGGTACCGGTCAGACACGCGGGAAGGGAGAGAAAGAGAGGGACGTATCTAATCCGTCGAGCTGACTAATTAACCACTTGGCTCGACGTGAGTTTTGTCGGTGCTGTACAACAAGACCCGTTTAACTATATATATATATCTATTGTTGTTTCACAGTCTAATTCGCAAAGTCTCGTTTTCATTCCATGGCCCGTTTAGCGTGTACGATTATTGTTGTTCGTCTGTAGGAAAGTTGCACGCATGACGGGAGGATGTGTGAGAGTACATGCCTGCGCCCTACTCCTTCTACACGCGTTGTTACACCCGTGCAGAGTACATTATCGCCTATGTTGGCCCGGGAGGGAAGCGACGAGTATAAGGGTGCAAAAGCCCTCGCACCCTCGCATCGGGCGCGCGGTACGCGTTCTTAGCTCGTGCTGGAATAATATTTTTGGCTTGCTTCCACGTGCTCGGGTAAGACTCGAAAAGCGATACACGAGAAGGTGGAAGCATCGGGGCAAACGGGGAGGCACGGACGGACGAGGCTTGTGGTTGTTCGGCATGGCCGGCTGGCGAATGTTCCGAGACGTACGAGAAGTGAGGATAATGCGGGTCGGCTAAACCTTATGTTTTTGGTGTTCATCTATGTTCCTCTCGACCTTAGAAATTCTTATCGGTGTGGTGTCTGCTCGACAAACATACATTTTTTTTTTTTTTTTTTTATTATCCCCTATTTAAGGTCTTAGTTTCTGTGTGCCATCTAGCCAGTAGGGGAGAGCGGGGCAAAATGGGGCAACGGGGCAAAACGGGGTTTTTGGGCAAAACTAAATTTTCCAATCATTTTTGGATCGGACAAGGTGGCAAAACTGGGCAGAAAAGCCTGATGTATCCGATAGGGCGAATTCGGGCATCCAAAAATTATTGGAAAATGACGTTTTGCCCAAAAACCCCGTTTTGCCCCGTTGCCCCATTTTGCCCCGCTCTACCCTACTCTCGTATCAATTTTTTTTGTCGACTCTCAATCATTTGTAAAGTTCACGGCCGCAGCCGCTGTTATCCCCGTACTGTATCGCATTTGCACGAGGGCGCAGGGAAACTGCGGGAAACCTGCACCGATACAGTCGGTCATTCCAACCGAGTCTTGATGTTTGCATTCCATACTTCGAGCACAAACACCAATCCTCAGAATTCGACGTCTCGCTGAACAGTTCCAATGCGCCAGTTAGTGCACGGCTACGCGGTCACCCATCCAAGTACTGACCGCGAACGATTCTGCTTGACTCTGGAGACCACCAAAGCCGCACACCAACCGCGCATCCACCGCTGTCGGCACAAACATACATCCCTTTACCTTCCGGGAGTCGCCCTCTTCTGGATGGCCCGCCAAGCTTCGAACTACTATCAGCTCGTCGGTAGACCTTCAATTCCCTAATATTCGACTGATTTACCGGAGGCATAAAAAATTTCATGACATTTACAGGTTGCCCAGGTTTTCCCTCTGCCAAGTTATAGACATACCGACGAGCCGCAGTGTGAACCGCGTTACCACCCGTATTATTATGACAATGGAAGGCAATGTGGAAGGTGTGAGGGATAATTTTTTTGGTGTAAATTGAGGATGGCCGCGGCTTGCTGGCTTGGATGCGCTGTTGCTAGTGCTGTTACGATCTCGATAGCTGTTGGCTCTCTCACCGTTGTACGAAAATTTTCCCGGCGTTTGCTCTAAGTAGGCCTTACGAGGACCCATTACGGGATGCACGAGGGTTTGATACGCTATAGTCCCTTGGTGTCGGGGCACTTGGGAGGGGAAGGGGGGGGGGCTTGTAAGAGTAGCACGTGTATAACGAGCTGGCCCCGTGGCTGACTGGAGTGGGTTACACGTTACAACCGTGTTAATGCGTCGGGGCAGCGAGCTGTGCCTAACCGAGAAGAAAGAGGAAGAGAACGAGGATTCTATGTTCTCTCGTTCGTCGTCACCTATTCCTCCTCCTCCTCGTCTCCGTCGGTTCTTCTTCCAGACGCGATTGCCAAAAGCTCCCCCAGGGCGACGAGTCTAATAGTAGGTATACTACACACGAGGTACAGGCAAACTGCGAGGATCACTACGCGACAGAGGAGGAGGGGGCAGAAGGGGTGAAAAGAGGAAGCAAGCAGCAGCCAGTTATCGTTTGGCATCCCTGCCAACCGCATCTTGTGTGCCACTTTGATACGATCCTCACCGCTGGTAGGGCTGCACAACCGCCTTACGCGCAACCCTTCCACGGTCCTATCTCACCTTTCTACACAGAGAACACCGACAATAACCCTACGAGCAGGCTAATAGCTTGTCCCGAGAGAAACTCCAGCTAGGGAGATGCTGGGAGACGAGGGGCTGAGCCGCAAACATTTTACCGGTTCTGGAGAACGGAGCATGAGGGGATGTTAATGAGAATAAGTGACTACCAATTTTACTGTAAATAACGGGTATGCGAACGCTGCCGAAATTACCACTTGGCAAAAGAAAACCTCCTCTCTCAGCACTACTTCAAATTCATTTCATTTTTGAAGGAAAACATTGAGAAATGAATTTAAAAAATGATGACCGGTACTTTTATGTATATGTATGTATTTTAATGAGGTAAACATTTTGCGTTACGTTGCGGCTAGGCAGGACTCGCACAAGGTGTTTCCAACGGTCACGTTTATAATGAGGGGTTATTTTTTTTTTAATTCTACAATATTTCATGTAAGCCATTTTTGGGACGAGCGTAAAAGCCGAGGAGACACGTCGGACGAGAGGATACGTCGAGAGATTTTGGTTGAGCACGAATGCTCAGTTCCGAGGTCGTGCACTCATCGAGATTGTACCTCCCTGCTATCGGAGTCGCTAAACGAAAGAGATGACTACCATCGTCTCAGCATATCATTAATTTACCATGATCGTTGCGAAGAGCGAAGATTTGTCCGGTCTCAAGAGTACTGCGGTGAGACCGGACATCAGCGATACCTTTCGTCCAAGGTATCACTAAAATCTACGGTAAGGTAAAGGACCCAGTTTCGGACACGGACCCAGTTTGTGACAGGGGTACCTCTAACATACTCCCCACACCATTCAATATGCAGCCAATGGGGAGCGCGCGTTCGGGGACTCAGAAACTGCTGCTGTATGTCCACCTTCTTTATCCCTATGATTTTACACGCTTAAAGTGAGAGAGCTGCGTAGAAGTGTCATAAACTGGGTCCTTTACCTTAGTTTGTTTTATATAATTGCGCGTCGAATATCCCGGATTGGGGGAAATATTAATGGCGTACCGGCAGCGTGCTTCGTTCGACCGTTCCGGAGAGAACGCGACCGCCAGGTTTCGTTCGTGTGTATATGCGTTTCGCGTTCGGAATTTGTATTGTACGGCGTCGCGTGGCCGGTCCGGATACATAACTCCTGTCTTGGCCTTTAGTTATTTTATTTGATCGGGAGAGTTTTATTAATGGAGTTGTAATGAGGTTGCCTTGGGAATTATCCACGGGAAGACG
Source organism: Ichneumon xanthorius (assembly GCA_917499995.1). Taxonomy (NCBI): domain Eukaryota; kingdom Metazoa; phylum Arthropoda; class Insecta; order Hymenoptera; family Ichneumonidae; genus Ichneumon; species Ichneumon xanthorius. The sequence continues at coordinate 3,939,583 of OU824202.1, read as the reverse complement.
CCTTCGCGTCGTGGTTCGCGTACAACTGTGGCGCGTCATATTGGATGTGTGTCATTATTGCCTCATTAATTGGGCGAGGGAGCATGTTAGCGCGTTGGTCCGTGTCTGCCACGTCGAGTTTCGATTCTCATCGAGCGAATGTTTTTCTTCGGCCATCACGCGTCATCAAATAAGAATTGTCCGTGCGTGGGTGTGCGAAAAAATTATTTTCGTATATTTTTGATAAAAATTGTCATTTTTTCAACTCGGAAAATTCAAAAAAGTTTTTTTTTCAAAGTTCATCTAAAACTGCAACTTTTTTTATCTCGAATTTTTTTCTGTGTAATCGTATGCTTTCAAGATATACCGATTCTTACAAAATTTTGAAATTTCGAAAAACTGAAAAAAATGCGATACAAAAATTCTGAAAAAAATGTACACCAATCCTTTTTAAATAGTTACGTAATTTAACCAAATTTCAATTTTTTTGGGAGTGGACAACTTTTTGACCGTTCGAAACCGGATGGTGAATGCCTCATATATATGCGAAATATATTGCTCAAAAAATGTCTTCTCTCGTTGCGATTACAACAGTAGGGTCCAATCGTAATTTATACAAGAGTTTTAGCGGCTTGTGTATGTTGGAAGTGAGTTCGGCTATATTAACATTGGTTACACAGCACCGTGGCTGTCTAATGTAAATGTAAATGAACGTGGCCTTATTACTAGTTATTATTGCAAGCCTGGAGAGGCAGGGCTTTGGAGAGGGTCAGAGTCTCGACAGACTATCTGCCGAGGTTACGACGAAGAGAAACAGGTAAAGAGAGAGATACAGCGGTGCTTTTTGATGAATGCTCGCAGAGAGGGGAGGGCTATCTCTCGTGGTTGGTGGGAATGAGCCCGAGGAATTTGTCGTTATGACCTCTCGGTGGCGTCTGGCCACGAGACTTTACTCGTAACTTCGTTTGCTCCTAATATTCCTAGGCCACGCTTTGGAAGCCCACCTCGAACGCGCTTTATGCCGCGCTTGCAAGCCGCTCCTCAAAGATCTCGCACTAAATGCAGACCGGGGGGGGGGGGGGGGGGGGGGGTAAAATGAACCGGCAGAAAACTATTCGGGATTTTTTTCGATTTTAGAAAACATACTTTAACTTTTACTTTAAAGACCCAAAATTAATTTGCGGCATTTGGGAAAAACAGATAAAATGTGGACCAAATTGGACTTTTCTGTGATTTTAGTGAAAATCAATAAATTTAAATTCTTAAAAATGTCACGTTTGTATTTTAATTATTTTCCAGAGACAAAATATTATCGAAAAGTCACAGTCGTCAGAGTCAATGCTCACAATTGACGTTTTTAAAATAACAATATTTAAGGATGGTGCATTTTGCCCCACGTGTTCACTTTGACCCGCTCTCCTCTATATCTATATCCCTTTCGTCTCCTATCTATGAGAATTTCGCGAATAAAGTCCGAGGGAGGTGGGAGGGACGTATAAATAACAATTTCGTCGATCGTCGAGGCCGAGCGGTCTTACGAGGGATTCATCCGTAAGGATCGGCAAAGTTCGTGGGAGAAGGGTCGTCGAACGCGCTGGCGTTGCCGGGTCAAGATTGACGGGATGATCGTGGCTGCAGAATGTCAGGGGCCACGTGCAGCCCCCGCAGCAGGCATGATCTGCGCGCTTTACGCGTAACTTCGTTTGCATCTAATAACGCAAGGGGTAGGAGCCGGAGTGCGGAAGGGGGGGGGGCGAGGCATATATCAAGGGATAACTCCGAGAGAAACTATCGAAGGGAGTCTGCCAAGGGCCAAATGAGAAAAAAAAGTATATACGAAAAATTTCTTCTCGTTGCTGACAGTTTCATCCTTTTATCCCGGACAAGAGAGGAGGGGAGGGGGAGGGGGGACGGGGGTGGTGGCGGCAAAGAGAAAGCACGAAGAAGATTCGAAGACGAGGGAAAACGACTGGAATGGGAAAAAAGCCGGAGATAAAGACTATCGTCGTGAAGAAATCTTGCGGAATTGATTTATCTTCCTCAAAGTCGTACCGCGAGAGTTGTAGCCACGCGTCCGAGGCGACCATCATCCCCCCCACCGTCGTGGAGCCATTCATGCTTCTACTTTTCTATTTCCTTGGTTATACCTTAACCCTTTGCGAAGGTATTCGCGATATCCTTGGTGGAAACTTTAGAGCGTTACATCGGGCGTCCTAGTCAGAGCCTGGTCAGGCGTTCTTCGGACCTTGTCAGCACTGTAAAAAATTTCTGTTTGAAAATTCACAAATGTATATGAAGTTTTATGCATATACAGTATATGAAATTTCATTGACACGCATGTAAGAATATTGGGTTACCGGTATATTAAAAGCAATATTATTTGTATAACATTTGTAATAATAACATAATTTTCATATACGGATGTCTTCATTTTCAATGCCATCACCGGTAATTTTAATATACAGTTATTGCATTCAAGATTAAATTATTTGAATTCAAATAAAATGTATACGAATTCTAATTTCATATACCGAGGTTGTATATTTCATATAACTTTGTATATTAAACGTGTTGTAAATTTCATAACATTTTTACAGTGAGGGCCTGATGTAACGCTCTAAAGTTTCCACCGCAGTGCAGCATCTGACCTATCGTGGGTCGTTTATTCGGCCGAATGTCATGGACTATCAGATATTTCCGCGAGCAACGATAATTGCGCTTACCCTTGCGGAACCGTTTCGAGTGTTGTAACTTTTTCGGTTTCGACAAAGCCCGCAAATCGAATTTAATGTTCGTTTATAACAGTCTCAGCAATTTCGTTATGTTTGGTATTTTACTATCCCTTCGCGTGATAAAATGTATCGCTCGTTCCCGTACAAATTAATATATTTTACGATTTCACGCTAGAACAGAGAGTTCACAGTTACAGTCGCATGAACGAGAGACGAATGTATCTGATTCGCTCGTGGAATCTCCCGTCCGTGTCTTCTCCACTTTCCATTTTATCGTTCGATATTTCTATATTTATGCCTCGGTGCTTTTATGCTCGAACGATACACACCCAGATGTGTGTTTGTGTATACGTTACGGGCACAGTGATACACTTACTGTGTATGCAGGTGGACGCCAACGACGCAGCCGCCGGGCGATAAAGGCCGATAAAAGAGCGAACGATCTTTCATCCGGGAAGACGAGCTTTTATCCGGGAATTTTATTTGTTTTATCGCCCTCGCGGGTGGGAATGCGCGGAAGATAAACGGAGAGTCGCGTTTAACAATTAACTCGTCCGGAGGGACGAGATGTCGTGGAATACACATTATTGCACGTCATCAAGAAGAAGCTCGAAGCTCTAACACCCTTTGAGACCGATGAGGAGCAAAGGAGATGTTCGAAACGGTGTTCGAAAAAAGGACTCCCCATAAACACAGATCGCCTCGAGAGTGCAAAATACGAGGGAAGGTTGCCAGCCTGACTAACCCTGAACTTCCACACGTGGCGTTTCGTGAAACCTGGCCGTGTCAAGAAAATATTTATTTATTTATTCGCAGTAGTGGACGGAAAAACTCCCTTTTTACATATTAACAACGTATTAAATGTTTTATGTTTATGTATAAAGAAAAAGAAAACAAGAAAATATTGCACACTTTGTGCGCTAAAATGAAAATAGTTATTTGGCGTAGAAAACAAATGTTGGATAAGAAAAAAAAAGTTAATTCATTTTTTGATTTAAATGTATAACTTCTATCATATTGACTGTACCGACTTGGGGCATCTCGTCGGACGCCTAATCGTCGAAATTTCGTTATTATTTTCCAGCATCGAAGCAACCGGAACCGGAGGAAGAGAGGATGTTGTTTGTAACCGGGTAATTAACGGTGGACAAACCACCCCCACCGAGCGTTGCGTGGCGGTGGTCGAATTAATGGGGCGACACGTTCGTATAACGGTTATGATGCGGTGATGCGGGTGGGCTAACGTTTTCCAGGTATACGGCTCCGATGTTGCTGTTACCCGGGTTGTTGTCGAACTTTGTACAGCTTTAGCCTCAGCGCCGGCGCTGGTGGGGAGGTGGGGAGGGGGGTTCGAAAATCGTAGGACAACACTCTCGGCCCCAGACGAACTATCGATCGGAAAAACGATTAATATCCTCGTTGCGCGTGCTGCTTATTATTAAAACCGGAGAAGCTTCCCCCGTTCCCCGACACCGGCGTTTTCCCGGATAAACCGAAGTACGTAAACTCCGGAATTCTCCGATTCCTGAATTCGTTGTAATCGGAATACGGCGAAAGTTTGCAAGCGCACGGCATTGCGCACCCCTCTGTCTCCGGCGACGCGTCACCGGGAACCAGGAAACTTGACACAAGCTGCCGACAAAGTCGCGGGGAAGCTGCATCCCGGTGTGTTGCCTATATCAACCCTCTCCCCGTACTCTCGGAGACTTCTCTCGCTCTGCAAAGGCTGACGAAAGTTGGTCGAGCTTTCGGGGGTTGTGCATACCGGATCCCGATGGGGGAGGGAATTTCTCGCGACTAGTCTCCGCACGGATACACGATACGTATGTATTAAGCCTCTATGGGTATCCGAAAATTCTATACGGCGACACGGGCATACATGTACTGTCCAAAAATCCGAAAGGGCGTAACTCGTATGCCTTAGCATGGAATTTACGCCCTTTTGATTCCTAAGTATCGATACATACACACGTATATATATATATATATAAATATATATATATATATATATGTGTATGTATACAATAAGCCAAACCTGGAGGGAGGATGGAGGAAAGATTTGGTCTCTGTCCCACCCTCGTTTCATCTCGTTCGCCGGCTTCGTCAGCATCGGAGGTGCGATCCACGAGAAGGGGGTGGTTCGGGGCTCGCAGGGGCGCAGGCGTCGAGCCGCTGCTCGTCGTCCGCCACGGGGAGGGAGAGGGGGTGGAAATCGGCTTCGAGGATGCGAACGAGGGTGACACCCTGCAGTCTGACGCGGGACTTGGAACACCGCGGCTCGAGTTCGGACAAAGCTCCCTGTCCGGGTTGTTGAAAAACCTTACGTTCTCGTCCGCCGCTCCTGACGCTCATGCGCTCGCTGTAAACTCTCGCGAATTCAAGTAATCGAGCACGAGTTTCTGGGACATCGATGTTATGAACTATTATTTTGCATCGAAGTTTTTTTCGAGTTTACCGGCTTCGTTAGAGTTTCGTCGTGTCTGTTCTCGGATTTTCTTCCGCTTATCGATTGTCTGACCGGCACGATGCTTTTTCTACTTGCCTCGCGGCGGTTCGATCGTGAGCGCGCGGAAGCCGATACCGACTCCTGTTCAACGAGGACACAGAAAAAGTATTTAAGTCGACACCGATATATATATATATATATAAATATACATATATGTATATATGCGTATATGTGCGTGCATATATATATACATATATATGCGTATATATGTATATCACGTTATTTAATTATTTAACGAAGGGGTGAGAGTGCGGTCGGTCGACACTGATGAACTCTTATTCCGCGAGTGATTCGCCCGATTCTTCGGAGAGAGCGACGAGGGCCCTGCGGACGAGGGAGAGGAGAAAAGAAAATGCAATTTGAAAGGAGAGGAAGAGGACGCGGGGAAAGGTCCGAGTACACGGTAAGTCGATTACTCAGCTTGACAGTATTCTCATTGCTGACTGCGGTGACAGTTGACTAATTAATTCCGCGTGTTGGAAAGGCACCCTCAGCCTGGTCTCGACCACTATTAAGATATATATATATGTGTGTGTGTGTGTGTGTGTGTGTGTGTGTGTGTGTGTGTGTGTGTGTGTGTGTGTGTGTGTGTGTATGTGAGTGAATGTGTGTGTGTGTGTATGTAGTCCGGCATCGACGGCGCACAAGCAATTAGGAAAGGCGAGGCTAGTTAAATAAAATTTAAAAAAGTTAAAGGAAGAACTCGGAGAGAAAATAAAGTAAGGGCAAGGTTGAGGGGAGGGTTGAGAAAAATGATAAAATATCGAGCGAGCATTGCTCGTGGCTCGGAAAGGCATTACTTGATCGTCCTTTCTTCTCATTTTGTCGACGATGTGAACTAAGTCGGTCTATTTTAATAATCCTGTTAGCCGGACGCGCACAAACGGGGAGGGGTAATATCTTTGCTTTCCCCGCGAAATAAGAAATGAAAAGTAGGGTCGATTACCCCGCTGAGGACGTTTTTCCATCTCGGGCGTTGTAGTGGTAATCCGATACTAAAGCCGATAGGATTAAAGTTCTAGTGGCGGACGAGAGCGATGGTGATTAAAAAAAAAGTATTTCTTTAAATGGCATCACGGATCTTCTTTTATGGAACCAGTGATACACGGAATGTTTAATTCATCTGATAGGAATCAATAAAGATAAGTTTTTCGGTCGAAGAGGGGGACAAAACGGATCCGTGTCCTCCATTTGAGATAAGACTTTTTTTGTATGAACAGTCCATTTTAGACCGCTCCATCGTAATTGTGATTTTTACGTGATAATACACGATGGGAGGACACGATAAGCCAATCCCGTTGCAAAAGTGCTCGGCGATTCAGGCATGGAAAAAATTTAAGCAGGGGAAAGAGCGGGGGCAAAACGAATCCTCTTTTTTTACAAATTTTTCGCGGCAACACGTACAAAAAAATCTCCATCTCGAACAGAGAACACGGCTCCGTGCTTTCTCCCGGGGTTCCGTCTCGCCCCGATTTCCCAACCCCCCATGAACATTAAGAAGAGGCATTATAGGATTTTGTAATTCGTTTGTCGTTTTATCCCTGACCCCGTCGCTTGCTCAATTCGTACCCTTGTACCCCCCCGTCGAGAACGTCTCTGATCTTTCTCAACGAAGTAAAGAACACGTATATAACAGTCCGGGAGATAGAGGGAGCAAGCTTTGAGCTCTTGTTTTCTCTCAGTTGTTTCTTTTTTCCTCGACGTCGACGTCCGTCGTCGGGAGAACACAGGGCGCTGGCAATGCCTCGACTGAGCCCGACGAGAAAGAAAAAAGAAATGAAAAAAGATAGAAAAAAAGAAACGAGACGCCGCGAGAGAGGAAGAAGAGAGCCTCGTAAGGGAAAGAAGAGACGATGCTTCGGCGAAAATCCAGTTTGTAACTTCGACGAGGGAACGCGAGGCGAACGGGGGAGAGAGAGAGAGAGAGAGAGAAATAAGACGCGACCTACGCGGAAGGAATGGGTTTTTATTTTATTTCGAGAGAGCACAGAGAGCAGGGATGCTGGGAAAGGGAAGCTACAAGAAAGAGGTCGACTTCGTGCGCGCTCCTCCTGGTGAGGGGTTTAGTATGGAATACGTGCTGGACTGTGAAAGAAAATTCGTGCGGTTGAAGGAAACGAAGACCGACGGTACGAGTGACATGTACTAATAGAGAAAAAAAAAAAAAAATGCCATACAGTGCCAGCACCCGCGACAAAGCGTACCCGACCAAATAATTCCGCTGACCGCGTTGAGCTTATGTTTCTCGATTTTATTCTTAGACCGATGTCCGTGTGTCCCAAACTCTCACGGCTAGATCCAACTGCGTCTCTCGAGAGCTTGCGCTGGCCAAAGGGCAAAAAGGAAAGGCCATTACTCCTGGCAATTATGACGCCCTTTGAACTACACCCGTTTGCCTGAATACCTGTGCAACCGCCATCGAGCCAAGTCTCTTGGGACGTAGGATTCGATGCCCGTCACAACCTACCCCACGCTCGCGACGACCCCTCAATCACGTACGCTGTCGCGACACAGAGAAACCACCCTCCGAACTTCCTCCTTACTCGGGTATAATCATCAACGCTCATCGGCCTTTGATCCCTCCGTCTCCGTTCCGTAACGGCGATGTTTCGAGCAACAAACTCGCGAGCCCGTGCGCGCCGAAGGCAATATTCTTCGAACGATACGCGATAGGGTCGCAACCGGGGCGAAAAAGATTTTTTTTGTTTACAATTAATTCATCGATTCATTCGGGAAGACAGGAGGAAAAATGGAAAATCTGAAGATGCCGAGTGTATAAATAGGGTATCTCTTGGAACGGAGCGAGCGAATAACAATGCCGGTTCTCGGGACGACGGTGAGGTCGAGGCGTAGCCCATTTTTCCACGGATGCTCGGAATAATTTTTAATTCATGAATATTAGAAACCATTTCGAACACTTATGAATATTTAATGTCTATACATTTCCTACATGATTATTTTTAGTTGTTAGGGTTCCCTGCACCCAGCAAAAAAAATTATTTGACGGCCACCGCTTGTTTGGTTTAAGTAAAATATTTATTTTAATTAAATAAATATTTTACTTAAACCAAATAAACGGTGGCCGTCAAACAAATTATTTTTCTGTGTGTGACAACTAGTAATTGGGCTTTGCCCATATGATTTTATAATAAATAAATAAATAAATAATTGCGAATTCTATTTTCCAAAGAAAAAAAAAATCTTAGTAAGCAGTTCATTTATAACTTCGTACTCGTACGATCTGCTTCAATATCTTAGCTACCCCGTTTTTCCCTGGCTTCACCTACAGACCATATTTCTTTATCCTTTTATTTTTATTTCCTCCAGCCTCGAACAACACACAAAGAGCTCAGTACTAGGGACGACCGGACTATCCACCTCGGTTTCTATGTATGGAAATAAGGGCACCCTCGAGCCCTATGAAAATTACCGTCAAATCGCGGTTAACACCGAACGAACGTTGCGAGTGCAACGGACAGAAGATACATATATACACACGTCCGCACATGGCATATATACAAACGAGAGTACTCTAACCACTTCGAATATCGTCGAAGAGCTACGCGGGCATAGTTTACCGTGTGGGTGCCCCGGAACCATCTATGGAGAGTAGTTCTCTTTCTCCCTTAGTCTTTCCACTATCCCGCTGCATTTGTGTATTTGCCTTCTTGCTGCATTGCTGAAACGCCCGACATATACATATACATATATATATGTATATATGCATATATGCATGTATGTATGTATGTCTGTATGTATGTATGTATGTATGTATGTATGTATGTATGTATATCGACGGCCAAGAATCAAAACGGCGTAACCCGTCGACTTAAAAAATAGAAGTTACGCCCTTTCTATTCCGATATATGGCTACACTCTCTGTCCGAATTTTCTTCCCTCTTCCCGCCTCCACGACATAGAGACGCGAGCAGCAGAGAGCACAGAGGTTGAGTATCGTAGTGCACGTGATATAGTATACCGCGAGTGCCATTACGGCTTAAATTCCACAGGGGGTGAGTTCCGAGGGGTTCAACTGTGTTGTCCCTTCCCTCTATCTATATATCCGTCTCTCCTTCTCCGAGACCCGTAGTTCGGGGGGGGGGGGGGTGACCAGCACCAGACGGACCGTGCCGGATACCGAGCATACTGGGAACACAAATTCGGGGACGGACAGTAACAGGGGTAGACGAGGGACGGGGCGGCGAGGGGGGAGGGGGGGTGCGAGCACCCCTGGTGCTGTCCGAGAGACACCCGCAGATACTCCGAACCCTTCCCTACCATCCTGCATGAAACTAAATTGTTGAATAATTTTCGGGACATTGGTGAATCTGCCTGTGTGTGTGTGTACGGCTGATCGATAGGGGAAAGGGTTTGCCGCATCGACTCTCGGGGTGCGTTAGGAATCGGGAATTCGAGAAAGGGAGAAAACGAAAGAGGGAGCCGGTTTTGCGGAGACAACGGGAATTGACTCGATAACGAATTCTTATTTGCTATAGAAATTCGTTTAGCATTAATTTGCCGAAGGAAGACGTTGGGCGGTGAGACTGGGCCATACGGTGAGGGAATACCGAGGAGCTTATGAAATTTAATGGGAAAGATACACCGAAGAAGAACGGCGACGTGGCGTACCAGGGAACGGTGGCGAAAGGTGTATTTTGTATATTCATAAAGAGATCGGGATGGGGCGGTGTGCACGGTGAGGAGGAAGAACGAAGGGACGAGTGAAGTAACGGTCTAGGCCGACGATATAAATTTGTAGAGTGATGTAAATGTTAAGTGGAATTCGGTTCCAGGGAGTGAGAATGCACGGCGGATGTGCCGGTGGAACGAGCGACGAGGAGAGTGGGAATGTGCGGAACGAGTGTAGCGAAATGGGACGGTGAGGATGTTTCGAAAGTGGGGAAAATTCGCCTCGGGCGACCGAAGGGGTAGAGCTGTAGTTACTAATTGCGCGAGAGCTCGAGAGGTCCTTTCACGGATACGAAATAACTAAATAGAAACCGAGAGATGAGGAGTGTCGGAGCCACGAGGGGCCGGGGGGGGGAGGGGCTTGACGCAGGGGAAAACGCGCCTGGGATTAATCCATCGTCCGTCTGACCACGACTGGATGTATCCACTGGCACGCCGTAATGAGAATACTGTCACGTGTATACTTCTATGGAACGAGAACCGGAACGTCCGGGCGACACTGACTGCTGACACGCTCGAGAGGGTGTTCGGGTAAAATGATCGACTAATTGCTTCTTAGCGGTTCGGGGGGACTGGTTGTAGTAACGACGTGGCTGGTTTCGAGGAGGTTCAGCTCACGGGTGAAATCAAAGTTACGGGAGAATTTATTTCATCTTCTGTGCTTTCATTTTGGGTATAATATTCGGGTGAACAAAATTTGAAATATTTTTTAGACCTGTTTGTGATACATACTATACAATGAAAATAACGAAAATTGTACTGTTATGAAATATACTTTGAATGCAAAATTTTGAAATCATTCGTCTTGATTTCCGACACTTCTTCAATATGGAATACTGCTAGTATACATTTTTTTAATATAAAAAAGTGTTATTTTTAATTTCATTTTCTATTTTCGTTTAAACAATACGGGGTATGAAAAATGGTTCGAAATTCCGTCTTCACTCTTCCCGCAGACCGAACAATTCAATCATGCAAAAAACATCTTCCCGAAAGACGAACAAAATCCTATTCTGCAGTACTATAATAGTCGTAACTCCCGGAATTAATCATTACAAATTAATAATGAAACAATATACAAACGTATACGGATACAGGTATTAATACCTCGGATTGCATACGTCGGGTGAAAATTTGTCGGAGGGTTCGAGACCCCCGAATGTGTTGCGGTTGCGGTGTTTCTCGTCGAGCCGAAACAGGCCACGAGAGAGCTGTGCGGCGGCACGATGGAGGAGCGAGGGATACTACCCCAAGCATTAGCTGGCAGAACGCGTGATAGCAGTGCACCTACCGATGAAATTAAAATGTAATTCCAGTTCTCTCTCACTTGGGCTCTCCGCATTGCACCCTCGTAATCTCCGCGCGGGTTTCACCCCTCGCCCGAGCCCCTCTCCGCCCCCGCGCCGGCTAGTGTCGCGTCGGCAAATACGTACAGGGAATGCCAGAGAGCAGCGAGAGAAGGAGGATCGCTAGGGATGGAAACGAAGGAAAGGGGATTCGCTCTCCTAGGCAGCCAGGAGAGTTCCCGGAGCTCCCGATTCTCTGGATACGAGCTTAGCTACCCAGCGTCGGCGCGGTGTCGGCTCGGTGTTATTTGCATATTTTAATCTACCGGCAAAAAGTCGAGCGACCCTAGTTTTCCCATTAGTCTCTCGCTCTCTCGCCTCTCTTCCACCGTGTACCGTTTTCTCTCCCCCCCTGCCTGTCCCGCTGCCGCTGCGCTCTTCCGCCTTCTTGCGCCAAACACGAACCGCCCCAACCCCCGAAACTCCCCTCCAACCCCCGTGTCTGGCACACGCGAATAAACCCGCGGGGGTGCCTTCTCTCCGGGTTCTCCCCAGCTCGTATACTCTCCGCTACCGCTACCCCCCCTCCCGCCCCCCCCCCCCCCTCAACGTCGAGAGAGTTGCCTCGTGAATTTTCGCATACATGTAAATGTCCCTCGAACCCCCGGGCCCCTCCGCGAAATTTTACAATGTGGCAAAGTTGGGGACATCCTGCGAAGCCCATCTACTCCTCTCCACCCCCCTCCGCCCCGTGCGTTATTATATCTGCTCGCCGACGAAGCTTCATCCTCCAGTGATGAGAGCCGTAACAGGAGGCAGCATTTTACCGGCGGCCGGTAAAATAATTGTCGAAAAATTTGGTACGGAAAACTCGGGACGAAATTGCGTTACCGAGACACAGGCCTCCGGGTAGGCGAAATCTAAATCCATTTTCCGGGCCGGTTGGGTGGGGGATCGGCCGCTCGACAAATTTCCGACTATATCGGGGGGGGGGGGGGGGGGTGGAGAGCCCGTACGCAGGGTTTATCTGTGATGAAGCGGCGAGGAGGAAGCGAAGGATGGGAGGACGGAACGATGCCAGGCGTCAGGAAGCTAGCTCGCGCATTAATTGCCGGCGTATATCACGAGGCGAGCGGAGAAGCGTCCGCCGAAGCGTCGCGAGGGAGTCGGCGGGGGTGGAGGGTGCAGGGGGTGCGAGACATAATTTATACGGAAATAACGGTGGGCTTCCGATGGACGACGCAACGCTCTGACACGATGCCCGACAACGACACCCCGATTTCCCTGCATCGTACATTCTGACTAACAGATCATTCTCGGAGAACCGAAAAATAATATATAAAAGCCGGGATCGAAATGTAGGGGGGACCGGGGCAAAATGGGGAAGCTAAGAAATAAAACCTGCTATAACGATACCGATACCATAGATCCATTGCTTGTCACACAAAAATTGTATTGGCACCCGTTTTAGAAGGATGCTTAAAAAAAATTTGACTTACGGCAACTTTTGTCATTTAGAAACAAAAAGTCCCGATAGCAAAACAGTCATGACAGCGAGACAGTCCTAACAACTAGACGGTCCGGACAGCGAGACAGCCCTGACAGCGATAATTTTGGGGTACCCCATTTTGCCCCGTATCGGTATCGCGTTCGTATTTCCCGTTTTGCCCCGCTTCCCCATTTTGCCTCGGTCTCCTCTAAATAAAAAAAAACAGAAAAATAATTATTTTTTTTAAGAAGATACGAGTTTGAGACGAAGAGTCGTTTTTGCCAGAGACTCCCCCCCCCCCCCTCCGGAGGTAGAAGGAACGGGGTAAGCGGTGGCATGAAAATTCGACTGAACCCCGCTTGTGCGGTGGTTCTCTACCGCGCTGCTGTTTTCCTCTGTCTCGTTCTTCCTCGTCGGTAGAAGCCAACCTTTCCCTTCCTTTCTCTCTCTCCCATTTCTCGGTTGGCTGCCACTTCGGGCGTTTCCACCCCTGCGCTCATTAAATCATTTGTTCTCCACTACCGACCACAACCCCCAACCATCCCCCCATACCGCGCGCGCACCGTACCAGCGGCAACGGGCAGCACGGGCTGGCAGCCCGCGGCCTCCTCTCACCCCCCTTTTTTCACCCTCCAACCCTCAAAGTCCCGCCGATCAACCCTCGCCGCGCGCCTCCTCTGTGCAATACCGAATTCTGTGCCAGGCCGCTACCGGCGGCGCGAAATATATATCCCACGAATTTCACGCTGCAACTACTCACCCCCCCCCCCCCCCCCAAATCCAGACCACCCCCTAACTACGGCGACGAATTGCTCTCGTCAGATCGTTGCAAACTCTTTTTATTTCGGAAAACCAGTCACGGTAAAAATAGCAAGGCTTCTCGTCCTTTCATTCGAATTTTCACACACCTTCGATATATCCGGACACAATAATGATTTCAAACGTTGTTACGCGCATTCTCTGTTTTATGCCGTTTTTTACTCTATTTTTCAATTGGCGGCTACTTCATTTTTAACTTTTTTTAAATATATTGTTTCCTCGCCTTTGAGAATAAAAATGTGCTGCATGGAGCGCGACGAGTATATCACACCTGACTGAGGGACATTATCCGACGTTACGGTATAGAAATCGTAGATCGCAGACTCCGGTTGGAAGGCGAGCGGGAGAGAGGGTGTATATGTATATATCTCTCGGGGAGACCGTGTTGTTACTTGAATGCGCGTTAAAGCTCGGATTATCCTCGCGGCTTAAATTCCTCATCGCTATATACATCTAACGCTATGCGTCAACCCCCCTCCTCCCGAAACGTTTCGAGTAACGCGCACCGCGCTTGCCAATGCTCATCCTCTTTGAAGCGAACCGAGTGACGGACGGACGCACGGACAGCTGCCCGGGAACAGATTACAGCGGCGGTGAGGGAGGGGCCGGGATGGTAATGTTATTAAAAAAATAAAAAATAAAAAATTCCCCGGTGCGCAAATTAAAATTCTGATGTTCGTCGGTCCGTGTTCAGAACGCTTGTGATCCGGAAGGCTCGGCAACGTTCCTGCGGCGAGATTCCGAACAGAGATTCGATGCCGAGGGTGGGTACGAAAGAGGAGTTAAAATTTCAGCGAAACAATCCGCAAGAAAAAACCTTCATATCCTGGCTGGAATATCGAAGTTTCGATTAACAATCTCGATAAGGCGAAAACTTATTATCGGCAATTAATTACCATTAAGGATTGATAAGAAAAAAAAGCTTATCTGGCAGGTGTTATTCACCGCAGTCAGATTTAAAAATATCTAAAAATTGCCGCAAATCGATAGCAATTCTTGTACGAATAAACAGATCAGATCTACAATATTACTGAAAACTTTTCTGTACCAGTTAATAAACGATGAAATTAGATTCAATTTTTTTTTTTCTTTGGCACCCAAAAAAGGTCAATTAATCTCGTCATAGTCGCTCAATTCTTTAAAATCAGCCTTTCCAGTCTTACCCATTGGCCGGTATTTATCCATTCTACCCCATCTCATCGCGCGATCCGGTGTGTTAAAAAAAATAGTTTGATTAGGTTCGGACTATATTGTCGAGGTGAAAATTTCGAAATGACTTATAGAGTTATTAACGCGTCGGCGGTACGCTAATTAAGTACGCGTCATCGGTGTGACACGAACTATAGGGAAGCCCGTCACCGTCCCTTTCATTTTCCATTTTCAGCAGAAGCGCGGACCTCGCGCTCGGCACCGAGAGTAACCCGAGGCCCCCCCCTAGCGCGCGGCCGGCGACTCTACCGGTTTGCTTTTTTAATCAACGCTTCCCACCAGTCATTATAAAGCTCGTTCAAAGCCCCATAACTCTCGAGCTGACTGTTGACGGTGCGCGGCATGCATTTCCTCGCTCACACAGGAGGATCAGAGCGACAGGGAAAAAAGAACATAAAAAAGAGAAAAAAAGCTCGCACGAGCGAGAGGAGCACAAGAGGGGCTCGGAGTATAACAGGCGACGACGACGTCGGTGACGCGAACTCCGGCGCTGTAAAAATTGCAAAAGAGAGCCTACTCTCCCGTCGTTATGGATAGCCCCGTATATTTTACAGCGTTAACGAGTCCCGTCGTTTTGTCGAGACTATAAACTCTCTCCCTGTCCAGCAGCCGCACTACCCCGTACGATTGCACCGCTGAACAGACGCGGACGGATGGTTCATCTACCTTTATTTCTACCTTTTTTTATTTTATTTTTTATCAACGTCCGCCTCTTTCATCGGACCTATATCCTGAGTGCACGAGGCTGCTGTCGACGTTTAAAATTACCGTGTAGATCCCCGTCCCGGCGCGCGGTACCGGAAACGCTTGTAGCCCTCATCGAGCGTCGAGGGATCGCGAAAGAATAAAATTTATAATGCGATATTAAAGCGAATGCCCCGCACGGAGGGCTTACGCGACGGTTCGGATTTTCGTTAGTCACGAGTTGTCCCTTCGGCTCTCCCGGGGGAGATTCTTGAGACGTACGCTTTCTTGAATACCGTTATGCTAACGAGTGTCCTGGGAGTGTGACGAGAGTGGATGCTCTCGAACTGTGTCCCGCAGCGAGACACCTTCGATATTGACTTTTCTAATTAGAAGCCAGCCACCCGGAACGTATTGCTCCGGCGAGAGACAGAGAGAGAGAGAGGGAGAGAAAAAAAACTCCCGTCGATATCTTTCTGACGATTTTTTTTCTCTTGACTAGTGAGAGCTTTGAGAAGAAAAAAATAAAAAAAATTTAAATTTAAAAAAATTCGAATTTTTTTCCACCGCCGGAACCCTCCAGGGAAACTTGGAATCTCGTTCCGCCTCCTTGACTCTGGCAAAGTGTATCGATAAATTATTTATTTAGAATCAATTCCCGCTCGCCATGAAATGATATTAATTACACGATAAATTTGAATTGAAAATACAACATTTTAAAATAAATAAAAATTTACTCGATGGACAATGATATCCCGAGTGGAACTGCACTGCTCTTCGTTCCGAAGGCATCGACATTTTTAATCATGAAAATTTTACTACCTGTCGCGTTCGTGAAAGTGACTCGCACTCTCGCCAGCTACAGGGTAGCTGCGAAAGGGCTGTCGCGGCCCGCGAAGTCTCGGCCGGCCCGTGCTTCACACCGGAGGGATTTCGCTCGAAAGAGGTGAGCCAAGGATTATCCGGCAGGATAGAGGCTATCCGCCCTCCGGCAAAGCTCTCGCTGTCTCCAGGCTTTTTCTTTTCTTACGACCGTACCCCATCCGGGTACTCTCTCGCCCCTCTCTTCTCCCACGAGAGGCAAACTCGTACTTCCTATTAAACTCGTTTAAGTAACGGAAACCGATAACGTCGACCATTGTCCTCGTTAAAGAACACTTTCAGCCCTCGGATTATACAAGCTTATATATATATATATGTCTCCGCATATATATATTATATTAAGAATCATTATTCTGAACCATATTTCGAAATTTTCTGCATCCGCTCAGAAGTATACGGTGTAGTGTCGATCATAAATTCATCACTTAACCGCACAGCTCCAGTGTAGTCAAGATTCACGAATCGGTTCGTGTACCTGTCCGCCCAGACTCGGTCGTGTCCTGTCCAAATGTACTCGTCGTTATCCTCTCCAACACTCTCGAGGATATCAGAACATATCCCCCGCATATATATCTCCGCATATATATATTATATTAAGAATCATTATTCTGATACATATTTCGAAATTTTCTGCATTCACTCAGAAGTATACGTGTAGTGTCGATCATAAATTCATCACTTAACCGCACAGCTCCAGTGTAGTCAAGATACACGAATCGGTTCGTGTACCTGTCCGCCCAGACTCGGTCGTGTCCTGTCCAAATGTACTTGTCGTTATCCTCTCCAACACTCTCGAGGATATCAGAACACATCCCCCGCACTCCCCCGATTTACTCGGTGATGCTTACATATGCGCCGACGCCCCGAGCTTAAGCCTCGCCCGTTCGGGTTAATGGGGACGCTTAACGTTCCCGCTTCGTCCTCGACCCGCCTTCCCCCTTAAGGCCCGTCAGTAGCACCGTAATGGCAGAGAGCGAGCGTCCTCCGTAATAGGAGAAACGGATTTGCCTCCGCACGATGATATATTCGTTTCATTAGCCAGGCTTAGCGGTACGTGTTTGCCGGGCTTCCTATAACGTACACCGTTACCCTGGTAGAGGCGGCACGCTGTTTCTCAATCCCGTCCAGCTATCTCTCCTCCTTGAAAGCCGTTCGGTTGTCCTTCGGGAAGATAGGAGACTGGAATCTCCTGATATCTCGCGCCGCTCGGGCGAACGGTCAGGGACCTCTATGGAATTCGGGTCCCGAGCCAGAGAATACGTAAGAGTGGCGAATATGACCCAGCCTCGGGACCGGCACGTAAATCAATGATCGTGCAAAGTGGACGAATACCAGCCGGTATACTGTAAAAAAAAAAGAAATTACATTTAATGAACATTTCTCGTACGGAAAGGACAATTTTTTTATTGCTTCTACAATTTTTGCTTAAAAAAATTATGTAAAATAGTTTCTCACATAAGCCTGTGGCCAAGAATAAATTGCACGAGGAAGCAATGTTAAAATTTCAATTCTCGTGCTTATTTTCGTCAATGAACCGTATTTTTAACAAAAAAAAATTGGATCTAGGTTCGAAGGACACAAATCTGGGACGAGCGATGATAAAAAAGAAACAAAAAAGGAATGATACGAGAGAGGTAATGCAAGAAAAGTGAGAAGATAGCCGTCGCTTGCTATACCGGCAGCATTAGGGAAATTGAAACGGTTTTCTTTATCTGCTCGAATACTCGTCCGTGCAGGAGTACGGATGGGATGGTGTGGGTGGTTCAATTCGTGTCTAGTCTCTCTGCGGAGGATGGCGGTGAAGATGCAGGGGGGTCACCGTTGAGGTCGAGAACGGTCGCGAATCTCAGTTCGTATCTCTTATTCGCCTATATTCCTCGCCTCCCGAGACCCTCTTTTCCCTCGTCACTCTCATTCGCTTTCACCGACCCCCAACGAAATCCCTTCCGCCGCCTCTGTCGGCAAGGGGCGAGGGGTTGGAGACGATGCCGTCGTCTTGCGAAACTTGAAATTCATTGCCGGATGTCGTCCGCGCAGGGGTTTCGACCTGCTCCACAGAGAACTGGAATCGCGGTGTCTCCGTAGGCAGAAGTCGCGAGATAGAAAAGCGAACGGGCTCTCGTGTATAGAACGTGAGCCGGGAAGTAAAAAAAATGAGTAAATGAAAACTCCTCGAGATTTTTCACCCATAAGAAGAAAATTCCCGCGCGAGAAGGAGCACCGTCACCTTTCGTTTTTGCTCCGGCGTTTCCGCGTCTTCGCGAGAAGACGAAGGAGATAAAAATGGAATAAAAAAAAATATCTCCCTCGCAGAATGGAATAATTTTTTTTCGCACGAATGCCCATCGTATACCGTCTGTACGTATCGACCAGAGCGAAAGAAACATATTCGAATGCGGCATGGATAAATATTATCTTTACTTCCCCGTTCATCAGAGCGTCGCCAAGGTCTGTGTACAAACACAGAGAAAGCGTCCACACACCCGTTTGTCATACATCCATAGAGAGAGAGAGAGAGAGAGAGTCCTTTGAGAGCCACTGGCGAAGCGGGCGAAGACTCGGGGCGACGTGCGAGAACGGAAATAGGGGATGAAACGGATGAAAGCCAACGGCGACCGTGCCCGAACGTTACGCTTCGGGTTCCTCACCGCAGGGAAATAGAGAGAGAAAATGGGGACTCAAGCAGCGACGAAGGAGAGATTCAACGTTAGCCAGACTTCGGTCACAGGCCAGATAGAGACAAAAGAAGTAAAATAAATTTAAAAAAAACACATAAAAAATAAATGAAAAAATAAATCTCGAGTGAGCCTGCGGCCAGACTTTCTTATGGCTCATATGTATAACTTATGTTTCACGTGACTTATGACTGCAGACACACGGTCCCACGGGCGAGATCTTTTCTTTCGTATTATACGATTCCTTCTACGTCCACATAAATATTTATAATAAATCCACGGACCCGTAAATCCGAATGTCCGTAGGCCGAGAACTCTTCCTTTCACAATTTTTCTCTGAGACAATAATAATAACGATAATAACAACAATAACATACAACTGTAGTAGATAAATTTGAGCGATAGTGGCGACGATGAATCTCATTGCGGATCGGCGAAAGTGTAGGATAGAACGTTTGACGCCTGGACGGATATATAAAGGAGCGGAGAAACGAGGGCGGTATGCGGTAGCACACAGCAAGGGTTGCGTATCCGCTTTGGTATTCATGCTGACAGGTTGCCTTTATTGACTGTGGATAAACCCCGTCGGGGGTAACGTAGTGGTAGCTACGCGATGGCTGGGTAGCAGTGCCGCAGTAGTAGGAGTCGGGCAGTGACGGTGAATATATCACAACCCGCTCCCCCGTAGCTCTGTTATATTCCACCTCCGGCGACTCTTCTCTCACATAAATAAATATACAACTGGTATATCGCGATAGGAGTAGAGCCGATACACTCGTGCGGGCGAAGGAGAGGGGGGATACGTGGGCGGAGGGGGGGGGGGGGGTGTGGAGTATACGCAGTATAATATACTTCATCGAGAGGGATAAGCATCCGTGGATCCTCCGCACGAGGTTGGATCACGTATCGCGAATATATCGAGGTACGGTCTCCGCGCTCCCTCGCTCGCTGCGTTGCTAGTGTGGCGAATGCCAATCTACTCCGAACCGTCGATGTATTTCGATTTATACACTGCGGCGCGGTTACGTGCGGGCGAGGTAAACGTACGTGTACGCATCCCACGTACGGTTATGGACGAGGAGAAACTCTATCCGTATGCGAGGCTCGTGGGGCCTCGCAGTCACGAGAGAATCCGTAGGGATGCGTGTACGCGACTGTATATACGATGCGCGAACGGAGGAGCGACGATGATGAGCGCGCGCCATTGCCCGGGGAATCGGAGAGAGCAACGGGAGAGGCCGGAGTGAGGGGCTCTTTGGTTTCGCGAACTCTCGAAAATCAAACCGTCGATATGCATCGAGGCCACTCGACCATGGAATTTAGTGTCTTTTATCGCACAGTTACATAGTTCCACAGTTACACAATCCCCCAGTTTGTCAGCTCCAGCATTTGAATTCGAGTTCTTTGAAGTCTCGGATTATAGTGAAAATTAGCGGCACGGAATGGAGAATATACATGGAAATATACGAAAAATATATTTCCATGATGGAAAATTTAACCATGCACAAAAATGAACTTTTTCGACGTTTATATATCACATACATTTATTTCTCTCGGTGGGAAAATTGCGGTTTTTGCGCACGCTTCGCGAAAACCCCCTTTTTGACACCTTGTGAAATAAAATTTTGTTCGATACTCGTGCGAAAAAGTTTTCTGAACTCGTGTGATTGCAACACGCGTCAGAAAAAAATTTCGCGCTCGTATCGAAATGTACTATTTTTACATGCATATATATTTTTTCATGTGCGCAATAACTGTGATTTTTATTTTATTTACTGTTCTCCGAACTCAACGGGAATATTCATCGAAAGCTAATTAGAATTTCGTTATCGGATCCAGCGGATACAATGACAACAGCGAAGTGACAAAACATCCTGTATCACAGCCACCATGTTAATCACGAGACAAAACGAGTGAGAATTTTTAAGCGCCGCAACGCCCTCGTTTGCTTCTCCCGCAGGGTATTTTTTCCCCCTCCCCTCGACTGTTATCGAGAGCGGGGTGTAACGTTGCGAAAGGTACGTAACGCGATAACAACCGTCCGATAAAGCGCAAGTTATGACACTTTAGGGAGAGAAAACATAGAAGTAAGCGACGCTCTGGGAAAACGAACTCTCCCTCTCGCTTTATCTCGCGGTCTGCGTTACAAGAGCTTTTTTATTTATTTTTTGCTTTCTTTGTCTCTCTTTAACCGTGTGGTTTGCCGGCGAGCGTTTGCTCTTAACCATCCACACGAAAACCTGTTCGCCTATACGAATAAAGAAAGAAGAAAAAAAAAAAACGACGAAGAAAACTCGGCTCGATTTTTATTCACGCGGGGGTAATGGCGTTGCTGTATATTGCGTTAAGTGGCGCAATGAAATGTAAAATATGCTTGTTAACGCCACAGTAGAGGGAAGCTACAGTTCGGTTGGCCGCTCGGGTTTCGTGTGCTCTTCGGAGAACGCGAGCAGTGCGCGAAGGAAGAAGCTAATGGAAAGAGTAGCAAAAAAATAGAGGGAGGGGGTCAGGGAGAGATCGAGAGAACGAGAGGGTAGTTTGTAGTTCGTGTGTATAGTTACACAGAGTGAGCCTCCCCACCTCCGGGAGGAAGATATGTAGCCGACGAAATACTCGTCTGGCGCTTTTATCAGGCTCTCCCATACACTCGGCTCTTCTCCTATTTCACCTCGTGGAGACTTCCTCTCTATATACGACAGTCCCCAAGAAAACACGTTTCTGGAACGCTGTAATAAAAGCTCCATATTCTCGACGAGCTTTTGCGCAACGAGCTCGCGAAAAGGAAAGAAAAATAAAAAATCCTCCGCGACTCTCTGTAATTAACACACGGAGGAGACACACTCGGAGATGTGTAATTCTTCAGAGTTCAACAGCACGTCGTAGGTTCGTCAAGAGTCGTCGTTCAAACGATAAAGAAGCCCCCAGCGAACTGCGCCATCAGACCATGAACGACCTTAACCACTTGCCGGCACTAAACGTTCCTCTAAACGAGAATTATAGGCGAGACTAGTTTTCTTTTTTTTTTTTTGTTCTCCGTGCCCTCGTCGGCACTCTGCGTGGGTTATTCGTTCGCTCTTTTGCACCGTACGGTGTCTCACTTTACATACAATTACAATTTGTATCGGTATGGCTCGGGGGGGGGGGGGGCGGAGAGCGTCAGAGAGCTATATAGAGGTCGGAACGTAATTTTCCACCCCTGCGCTCCAGACTCGGTTACTCGCTTGTTCCTATGGGGCTATATTCCGCTATACATATCGTTATATCACTAGACGTGCCGGTGGCTACAGAGAGACCTTACAACGGCACGTTTTACCCAGGTTGTCGCGCCCGACTCTTTCTTCCTCGCTTTCTCTCCTCTCCTCGTTTTCGAGAAGTTACGGCCCGAAATGAAAGTCCCCGCGGGTGAGCGGGTCCGAATCCTCGCGTCGCTGTACTTAATCTTCTCGCACACGCAGCTTCCCTTCTCCCTTGCTCTCGCTCTCGAGCTTTCATTTCATTTATCGTCTCTACCACGTCCCGTTTACTCGAAGAGGGAAGAAAAGCAGCGAATGAGAGACCACCTGAAAAATAGAAGAAAAAAAATCAAATGTGTAAAGCAAGCGAGAATTTCCAACGCGTACAATATTTATTTTCCGAGAGACCGGGGAGACCCGAATTAACGTGTACGCTATGAGTATAAGAAATAAATATAGCCAACATCCAGCGTGTTAAACGGAGGTAGAAATAAAAACTTGAATTCTCCCGCAAACGGTCAAAAAATGTTTGTAGTACCGTACATCTCTTATCCGCAGAGCTTCACTACTTTTTATCTTTATCTTGTTAACTTTACAAATTTCACGAGTCAAGCGGATGTCCATTCAATTCGGACAAAAAAATAGTATATTATGCCACAAGGGAGCTGAAAAAGCACTTCCTTCCCGAGTGGCATACGCTATTTTTCCCCCATCTATGCTAAAAAGTGGCCATATTTCTACGCCTGCAACGGGGATAAAATTGGCCGATTCATGACAAGCGGGAGGAAAAGTGATTTAGCGGGAAGAAAAGTGAAACTTTTCCTCCCGCTAAATAATTTTTTCTCACCCTCGTAAAAAAATCGGCCACTTTCCACTCCCGTTGCCGACATGAAATAGGGCCTTTTTAGCGTAGTCGGAAAATAGTCATTTTTATTTCGGTAATAAAACAAGCCCTTGCGGGTCTTGGAGCCCCTTCGGGGCTCGTCTTTTGAGGTTTTGTGGTTCAAACGGCGTTTTGAGGTTTTCTTGCTTAAACTTCGTTTTGAGGTTTTGTTTCTCAAACTTCGTTTTGAAGTTTTGTCGCTCATACTTCGTGAAGATATCCCGCAGTGACATTTTTGAAGGCACTCGCAGCGTGTACACATCGCATTGTACTTTTCGTAAAATTATTGACACATCGTATTACGTGCTCTGAAATGGTATTCATAGGTTGCGCTACGCACTACGAAATTTTATGCACACCTCGCGTTTCCGCTCTGAATTCTTATTCACAAATTTCGTGTAATCATTTTCGCGAAAAAGCAGATAAACGTTTAAAAGATTTTATTGGCAAAACTTATTTACAGATGTCTAAATAATTTTAAATTTGTTGAGCTATATGTTAACTATATAATGAATTAAGACGGCGAAGGATATTTTGATTCATTGGTAAGTTTTAAAGTTTGATACGGATGTCCGATGCACAATCTTGGAAACTAAAGAAAATGGCAAAAAAGCTTCGCTTTTTCGCAATAGGCACGACCATCTGTTGTCGCGCTCCATTGTAATAATTGCCCGTTGCGCTATGCGCTTCGTTTCTATATTGTGACCAACATTAGAAAGGCGTGTTGTCTGTATACAACGTACGCATGATACGGCTTTTTGATGTTAATTGGGGGATAAAAAGACGCACGATACAAGTTAAGCTTTGTGCTCGGTTATAATTTATGACATCTATTCTAATGTTTGTACTGACCTCCACGAGTGTGATTTACAAATCAATTCTATGAATTCGGTTTCTTATCAGAATAATAAATAAAAAAAAAATTGTTATTTATTTTCGCGGCTGTTGATCTTCGACTGTATAAAGGAAAATGTTATAATATCCGCTTTACGGTATAAAGTGGATATTTTGTTTCATGTAAGAATTTTTGTTTGATCGTCCAGGGTCAGCGTCATAAAAAAATAATAATAATTTAAAAAAAAATTAATTTCGGGTTTTACCGATCGCGGTACTTTATATGCTGTTTAAAAATTGTATATGGTGTGTATGTAAAATTTAAAAACCTTTGTTTAAGTCGTTTGGTTGATAAAATGGATAAAGATAAGCAAACAAAAAAAAAAAAAAATTCTTCAGCATTCTTGTCCCTACCGTTTGGGAACGGCTGACGCGATTAATCTGCAAATCTTAGTGGACCATCTGTGACTAATGTATGATGACTACATGGAATTGGAGCCAAAGCACATACACATACACACACACACACACACACATACCGCTAAAATATATTGAAATCACTTATAAAATTGTCAAAACGCAAAGTTATACTGGTATTTTTTATTTTTCAGGTAGTAACAGATTTTCCGATGACGAATGTATAAGGCACTTCTTTTCGCTTACGTTCGGTCGAGCCGAAAAATTAGATAAAAAATATCCTTCGCCATCAACCGTTCGTGACGGTGTTCCGATCGGCAGTACGTCGTTTCTACAAAGTCCAACTCTACACATCACCGATTCTACACCACCAACTCTACACATGGTTCGATTGTCCGCGACTGTACACAATGCAATCGGCTCTACACAAACATATCTGTACACATGCTGAAACTCTACATTTTGTTGCCTAACTCTACAGAGCAATTCTGTACAGGCATTAAATTTAGGATACCAAGACTCTCATCAAGTAAAACTCTTCACAACAAAACTCTACACGAGTCAAATAAGCGACAGCCATGCTCTATACAAGTAATACCTAACACGGGAAAATTCCACACATCGGGTATTCTCCCCAGAAATATAACACGTACACTTAATTCGACACAAGAAATTCTACACATCGACGACTCTCCATGACAAAACTGTACACAGCTGAGACGTTTTTTTCTCCGACTCTACACAGAACGCGATTCACTACAATTTCGACTCGACCCAAGTTCAACTCTACACATTCACCAACTCACACCCCACTTAACGCGTCAATCAGTAACAATGATCGTCATCCCTACTTCATCGGTGCAGTTGGTGGTGTAGAGTCGGGCTCTGTAGAAACGACGTACTTTCCAAACGTGTAAAAAAATGTCCAGGTTAGAGTATAACAAATCATAAAAGGAGATCCATATTTTTTAAATGTTATAAAAAACATCTACTTAAAAATATTCATCTACTTTATATTCTACCCAAATATTGTGTACCTCTGGGGATAAGAAATATTTGTTGAAGGTAATCTTTTTAGCTGTCTATATCCGCGAGTTTGCGTGTCGTGTGTGTATTTATCAACGGAACAGTCTCGCCCATCACCGACACCGTGGAGTTGCCCAGCGGAATAGTGACTGTCAGAGGGGAAACCAAAAGTACACAGAGGGAAAGAGTAGAACGGGGTGGGAGAGAGTGAGAGAGAGAGAGAGAGCGAGAAAGTCGAATCCTCCGTGTCGGGAATATATAAACAATGTGTTTTAATTAGAGAAGTCAGCGGCAGTAGTAGCGGGTACCGCGAGGTGCTTCACCGGGCTTCCTACCGCTGTAGCGTTTCCAGCCACCCTCGATGAATGCGCAATTGTTGTCCACCGCAGCAGCTTTTGCTTCGCTCCGAGCATACCCGAGCTCTTTCCTTTTCTCTTTCTCTCTCCGACCAGGCGGCCGCACGCGCCTTCCGACAGAGAAGGCCTTCCTCTCTACAATTTCCGGTACTTGTATACTCGCGGAGTTAGATGTACGAGCAGCCGGTGCACTCGAACGGAGAGGGACAACGAGAGAGAGAGAGAGAGTGCGGCCAGCCAGGGGTAGCAGAAACCGTCGGACATTGCTTGGTACACTCGGCACCTAGTTTGTCCCGACGACGAGACTCGCCGAGGAGTACATACTCGGCTGGGGAAACAGCCAACGAGTTTGTCTCGAGGCCCCCGCGGACGCGTCCTCCGGTCAAAGCGGTCTCTCCCCTGGCTACATATATTATTCCCAGCTCTCTTACCCTCTTACCCTCTCCGGCGCCGCGTTGTTTCTGTAACTCGAAAACTCCACGGCTTACTCGCCCAGTGCAAACGCCTCGGAGGCTATCAAAGCAACGCTCGCGCTCGTCCCTTCGCCCGTCGGTTTATACGTCCCAAGTAGGGCTTTTCCACGTGGCCGCTGTGCAAACTTTGTCGCGGAAGCGTAACACTCGCCGAGCAATGACTCTCGTTCGCCGGAAAGCCCTCAAATGAAAAATCCGTTTCGTCCACCGGCGGATCTTCGTATTCTTCGCATAACCCATCGTGCGCGCTCGAGGACGCGCTATGAATCACCTGTATAGGTGATTCGCACCGCATAAGCAAAAAATAAAAACGTGTTTATTAGAATACGATGAGGAAAGCAAACTGCGCGACTTGTTTGTTCAATGGGGAGGTTCGGGGCTTCCCTGCGAAATACTTTTACAGGGAATTGTGATTTCGCGGCGAGGGTGAAAAAGAGCTCGAGGGGTAGGTGGGCGAGGAAAAAAAACATTGTCGTGACGGAGGACCGGAAGAACCTGTTTAAGCCGTAAACGTGTCCTGTACCTGTGCGCTGGCTCACCGCACGTGATCATAATGCCGAGAGCGCGAGAACGTACCCGGGGTGCCGGTGCTTCCAGGAAGGGAAGTTCTCTTCTTTCTGCTCCCCGTCGAAGCTCCGCTCCCTGCTGAGAGCCGAGGACCGGATGAACACGTGACTGGGCTACGTAACGCGGCAACGGCACCGCACAGCCACCAGAAGGGAAACGGGCTGAGCAATGCTGGCAGAGCCCATTGTCGCTGCTTCCTGCACAATCCTATCTATGGTATATACAGCCCATACCTATACATGTATGGGCCGCCCTATATATCTACCCATACGTAATTCCTCTACTTCATTTATGTATCGACTCACCACGGGTTTCCGTGCGAGTCTCCGCCTAAGCCTCTGTGTTAGGGTCCAAGGACTCGTGTTACCAGTTTACCAGTGAATTATATACTATCTTTTCACCGGTCCAGTAGCTAGTCACGTTACCGATTATTTTTGGTACGTTACGTCCGATAACACTGACAATTAATTTGCTACATTTCATTTCTACAAATTCGTTGTACAGGTGTAGAAGAACTAGGGTCGCGAATTTACCGGTTAATGATAGAATTTGCAATTTTTCACCCATTATGTTTAGAAAATGGCATCCGCTACACAGAGAAAAAGGATGATATTTCTTACTATAGCGAATAGTTTCCAGGGGGAACGTCTATATAGTTACTTTCTGATAGTAGATATTCAATTGATTAAACTATAATTATGGTTGCAATCATGATGTCTTGTCATTGTTGTAACTATAAAATGTAAAGGTTCCGCCTGGGAACTATTTTTTATGGTAAAAAAGCAGTCTTGTTGCTTTTACTATGTAATTTTTTCTCAGTGTAAAACTGTTGATCATAAATTTACAGTCTTGAGGTTCGCCTCATAGTTCACAAAAAAAGTCCTACTCAAGTTGAGAAAACACTTCATATTTGGGGTGGACCTCGGTAAAAGATGGTTGATAGCAATGGTCGGGTACCTTGGTATTTAACCGTTTACTCAACGACCCATATCGCTAACCAAGGACGCCGACCGTACTTCGTGCTACGACAGATATCTGCGCTGCATTCGATTCAGGTGTATACGGTGCATCGTCGCACAGTTATGGCAACAAATTTACTACGATGCTCAGGAGAATCGGTCTGGATACTTAGGTGACGATGATGCCGGCGGTTCCGGTATCTCTCGTGCTATTCGGCGCAACGGTTATTGCCTTGTTTATATGGCCACGAGAGAGGTATACATGAATAGAGGTTATGGCACGATCCAAAGCTCTCTCTACCTCTCGCTCTCGCCCAAACTATCCCACACGCACGTACGGGCTTCTCCGGACCTCGATGCAGTGGTAACGTCGACGGTTCCGGGCATTTAGTCCTTCTCACACGTGCTCACTTACGGAAATTCTGGGACACTGAACACGCTGTGCGTGTGTGTGTATACAACATTGCGTACGTACACTCGAAGCGACGGGCGGAGGGGGAGGTTTTAGTTGTGTTTGCGTTCCCAACGAAACACGTTCGCGATTTACCCGGGCTGATCATCGCATGCACCCTCCGGGGCTCGCGCACGGATAGAGGGCGCTGCGTGTTGCGCATAGACGTAACACAGGCGCGACGCCGCCGGAGCGCGTGTGTACTAAACACACAATTCAAACATCCTTGGATTGCAAATTACCCAATATACGTTTGTGTATCTTGCACGTTTATGTATCTTACGCAATATTTGCGACGGCAAAGGAACATTTTCAGCGATAATGTTACGAGCTTTGCTTATTATAAATTATTGTAGAAAGGATCCGATAAACAATCGATGTTAATCAAGGAGGTTAATTGACTGGCCCGATATGGTAACTCCTTCATTGATTGAGTATTTGCCGATATTTACCACACACCGAGGGCAGTATATCAAATGGACACATCCAAAGCCGACACGAAGGCAGTAAATGTGGGCACACAAACATATGACCTGTGCATACAGTCAAATCTACATCGAGACGGTGGACACACTACCAATTGAAACCTCCTAGAACTGATCACTCGACAAGTCAACACAAGTGCAGATTGCTTCACGTCACTCAGTCAAATGCCCATGTGTTATTGTGACAATATAAGAGGTGCTAGGTCGCAGTGCAATACCAAGAGCGCGTAATTCAAGCATGATCATTTTGATGACACTTTAGGTATAGAATCACCTTAAGGGTAGATAGATAGATTCGTTTGTTTCGTGTTCTGGGGCCTTAAGAGCATGTGAAACACGATCTCAGCGTGTCTCTCTCGTTCCGCTGAAAGCGCCACTGATGCTATCTCGCTCGCACTCCATAGTGTTTCACATGCTCTTAAGCCCCCTAAGAACACCGTGCATCGTAGTATCGCCTATGCAGTGTTGTCATTGTGTTGTCGTAATTAATCATGGGGATATCACTCGAGAATAGCTCGCCTGAAGTATGCGGTCATTTGTATACAGTTGTGGAGTATTCAGTTGGTAGTATTGTCACTGTCTTCGATGTAGAGTTGATTTATTGTTACAGCCTATTCGTGCTCATATTTTTGAGTGCCCCCACGCACGGTGTCAAGTACAACCTTCGTGTCAAGTTGCCTTTGTGTCGACTTTTTCTGTGTCCATCTGATATACCGCCCACTCCGAGTGTTAATTTACTATTTCGAAATACGACGTTCACTTAGTATTGACAAATGAACTGGTACGTGCATGCGCAGCTCTAGGGTTTTTTTCTTTGTCTGTGTTTCTTTTGCGGAGGAAACAAGAGTCAGCGGGTGGATTCCGGCTCGAAGCGCGAGTGTCGTGGACCCTCGCGCGGCATTGGGCGAGCACCAGAAGGGAGCAGGCTAAACGAGAACGGAGTATCGCCAGCCGGGTTAATCTACTTGGAAGTGAGACGAACGACTTGGCATATAACACGCTCAGCGTGTACGTGCGGAGAAGGAACGAATTGGCGACAATTTGTCCCGCGAAGTGGGGAATATAAAGAGAAAGGTACCCCCCCCCCCTACCCCCTCAGCCTCGCGAGGGTGGACAAAGGAGGGAAGTATACAGTTGAGGGCGAAAAAAAACGCTTGCGCGATGTTAACTGCGACGGTAGTAAATGCGAAAGAAATTACAAAAAAAGAAAAAAGAATCGTGCACCAGTGAGAATAAAGAAAATTATTAAAATCAGCATCACCGGTGCAGAATTGCGTCAGTGGACGAGGGGGACTGTTCACGGGCCATTTATACGGGTATATATATCTCCGTATGTACTCTACCGTGAGGAAAGTTAATGCAAGAATAATACCGGCAATTAGATAACAGAGAAGATCGTCGGGCGTGGGGGTACGAGGGTGGAGGTTGGGGGGGGGGGGTGAAGGGGTGAACTTGACTGATTGCACGAGCGTCGAGACCTGAAGTTGAGTTTAACCAAGTAGCAGCTTGAAGGAAGTAAGGAAGGAAGTCGCTCGAGCAACGCTCCCTTGCCTTACCCGCGCATCGCCCCCGCCCCCACTGGTACACCACGGTCTGCTCGAGCGATCTAATTGATCTAGTCGAGCGTGTCGGAGAGGAAACGAGACGACTCCCGGGCGAGACCTCGTTTTCCTTGTTCCGAAACGACGGAGTTGGGTTAATCGTCCCCCCCCCCCCTCTCCCTTGCCCCCCTCCGATTTCTCGATCATTCACCAGCCGCTCTTTGGTACTGCATAGATATACATAGATTCCCCACGTTTATATACGTATGTATAGGCGATGTAGGCCGGGTTCCCGTATAACAGACGGTGTCTCGAGTAACTCATGCTTGTACCGTGCCACCCTTCGCTACCCCTTCCGCTTTGTAGAGTCTTCTCCGGGCATAGCAGAGCGGACTAGAATCGCTAGCTCCGTTCCACACTTTATACCCCGACCTTCCGGCAGCTCGGTGAGAAGGGACCGGGAGCGAAGCTCGAGACGATGGCACGGGTTGCGCGAGGCAAATCTCCGTGCTCCGTGGCTGGAGCTGAGTTTCTCGGGCCGAGGGAAGAGAGGAAGACGCCGGGCCCGAGAGAGCGCCCTTGCCAGGAAATGCGAAGGGCGCATGGCGAACGCGCCCGTTGTTACCGAGACGACAGGCTCGCGACGGCTGCACAGAAATTAATATAAATCTGATCCTCTCTCGGCCGTCGGAGCTCTTAGGTACCCCGTTATACAGCTGCATTGTCTCTTACGCAACAAGGGCGTCGCAGCTCCACTCTCTTTCTCTCTCTCTCTCTCTCTCTCTCGTTGCCCTTTCCTAGCAATCCGGGCGTGAGAGGCAAACGGGGTACGGCATCCCGACATTAATTTATACGACGGAACGAAAATCGCGGGTGAACACGCAGTTGCGTCTCTCGACCCGGTATAACACGATTTAAATACATAAAATGGACAACGAAAATGGCCTGATTATTTTTATATACGATTGATCAATAAAAACCAAGAGCCAACATAACTCGACAGATAAGGTGAAGGGCCCAATTACTGACTACCTAAGCTCCGCATGGCGTTGAAAATGAAAGAAGATTGTTAAAAACAGTGGAGGTATTGAAATAACTGGTATTACAGAAAAGTTTAGAGTCTTAATTAACTAAAACAAGTATTATTTTATTATATTTAAGCTTTGTTAAATATTAAATTATTGCCCATATAGTGACCATATTGTCATGTAGCCCAATCACTGACCTGTGCCGTCTTGCATCTATGCCCGATTAGTGACTAGGAAAATCATAATATTTTTGAGTAAAAGCCAGGTTATGATATTCTAAGTCCTATCTTCGAATCATAACACAGGGAAAATGGTAGGGTATTCATAATCATGCTAATTCGCTTGTTATTGAAATGCATGTTTTTTTGTACAATGTTAATACATTGTACAAAAAACATGCATTTCAACAACTATTTCAGTTAAATTCTATACAAAAAAGACATAAGGTAATAAAAACATAATTGACTGAAATATCCGGACACTGATAGGAGCATACGGTGTCTTTACAGACTTAATTCTGACCCATGCATTTTCCGGCGAAATTGTAATTGCTAATATTTTTCTCGTGCACTACGGTTTTAATTGACCCTTAATCACATCGTTCAACCTTTCGAAACTTTTGTGAGTTTCGCTTAACGAACCTCACAAAAAAATGGCCTGTGCGAGCTTGTTTCTGGCGGGTTCACAGATAAAGCTCTGAAAGTCGACGATTTTATAAAATTTTGTCTCGATGCTTATTCAATTACATAATGCACAACATAAAATTTTTTTTGTTTAAATTGTGTATGTCGGACATAAACAGAATTTTGTATCGTAGATAATATGATTAATGGTCAGTAATTGGGCCGTTCACCTTATACGACATGTGGGGGGTATGATTGGTTTTTATTCATTAACTTAGCCGCGGATTAACGTTTTCATACACCACTGTATCCTTTGAAATGTTGCCTCCCTGTAAGACAGTGTGTCGAAGACAACTAACGGAGAATGCCCGCGAGCAACCGCGAGACTAGCCAGATCGCCGTGATAAATTTTCGAGCCATGAGAGACCTTGAGAGAGATATGCGGTGAAAAAAAAAGAAGTACCTGCGCCATTGCTACACGGTCTCGAAAACCAGCTGACGCGTCCTTCGTGTACAATCCGAACCGTTCATTTTCCACCGACTCACACCGTAAATACGAGACGACACTCGATATCCCGAAACTGTCTCTTTTCCCTATATCCGCCTGTACATGCGCCACACTATACACCCTCGCCGTTCCGACAGTACGAATACGTGCCCGACCATTCACCGTCGAACTCATCCCCGCAAGCTCACACGCGCGGTTTAACCAAGCGTACCATTACTTTTCTCACCACGAACACACGAGAGCTGTGCCGCGCGGCTTGCAGCAGCGTATGGGAATAAAGAGTAGATACCTATACACTTAGCCTCGAGAACCAACCATCCAACGCGGGGCGCCTCTATCGCTGTAAGGTCTCCCTCGATTTACGCTCAACTGGAAATTGCAGTATATCAAACGAACACTGAAAAAGACGACGTCACGACAACTGAACACGTATTTTCGGTATAACGTCCGTTCCGGTCGAAAATTGGGATTTTCAAAGCGGAAGTGACGATTTTCCATTATTAGGTCATTTCCGGTCGAAATATTAGATTTTCAAGCCGAAAGTGACGTATTTTCGGTATTACGTCACTTTGGGTCGAAAAAATGAGATTTTAAAACGGTAAGTGACGTATTTTCAGTGTGACGTTACTTGTGGTTGAAAAATGCGCTTTCTGCACCGGAAGTGACGAACAGGATACCCAACCGTCGAGTTGCTTGGTGCAGAACTGACTAGTGGTAAAATGTTGCGTGCTCACTTTCACGGTGTAAAGCTATTCCTGTTCAGTTGTCATGGTGTCGAGTTTTGCGGTGTTCATTGGATATACAGTGCTCGATAAACAGCCTGGATAAAAATTGGATAAACAGTCGATAAAGTCCGTGTCAGAAGAACACATAGAAAGTTCACAGTACGCTGTAATGGAACAGCCTCCTTCCGCCGTTGTAAAGCTTCGAAGAGCCAGAGTGTTCTACCGTGTACAAACCAAAGAAATACAAAACAGAGTTGCTCCCATAGGCGAATGCAAACAGAGCGTAACACCCGTTTTGCGCGACACAGTGTGTACACCATACAAGGAACGCGTACAGCGCATTAGCCACGTGACGTCGATGACAGAGGGAACATGGAAAACGTAGCACACTTGCCCGAACAACATTTGCACATAGAAAAGCTTAGCACGAGCGTTTGTTTGTGGAAATGGCAAGGGAGAAATTCACAATCCTCCAGTCCCCCGATGTTACGCGGCGCTACCTCGTGATAATACTGTACTGCAATTCAGTGGAAATATACACGGTGCCGCTCAGAAACACAAGGCCGCTCATCCCATACGTTTTACACCGTAAACGGTGCGGTGGATGCGACCTTCCGTTTCTCAATAGTCGGCAAACTGTTATTCACAGTGGATGCAGATGTGAGCTTCCATTGTACTTGGATCTTTACGCAAATTGGACTAAAACACAAAGTACGTGTATGCGAGTAGAATTTATATAAAGAGCGTGGAATCCGAGGTAAGCTTCCGGAACGTACAAACTCTCCACCTCCCCTCCACCGCCCGATCCTCCAATGCAAGAACCTATGTGCCTTTAACGCTGCCAGAGTTTCCGTATTATCCCGTACCGCCGTAGAACAGCAGTTTGGAGGATGAATTTGGCCGGGAGTCCGTACGCCGGGTGGGTTAGGACGGTGCGACCGGCATACACTGTCACTGGCAACAGTGGACGAGAGGCGTCGGCGGGAGAGAAACTGAACTCTGTAGACTCGGTTAATTAACGAAACCCACATGGGACGCGGCGGCAGTCAGGACGGGACTTCGAGTTCCGTGTCACCTCGACCTCCCCTCGCAACTGCTCATCCCTCCGAAGCAGGACGGGAGGGGTGGGTTTGTCCACTCCGTGGCAAATGCCTCTGCTACCCAAAAGAGCCTCCACAGCGCCGGAGACCGCGCGGCGTTCTGGATAAAACATAACCACGAAACTATGCCTTCCTCCGCGATACACGGAATAAATGAGCGTGGCGCTACGATCGATCGTCTACCTCCTCCATTGTGTCGCATAGTTTTGGTCGGGCGGTAGTCAAACGGATTCTGTGTACACCGGGTGAATAAGTTATTTTGGAAGAGCCGTTTCGACCTCGGGCTGCGGTGCATGTATGTGTGTACCGTAACTCGAAAGGATCGGAGGAATATAAGGACGCCGATTCGGGTTGCGAATACGAGGGACCGAAAGAGCGACAGATTCCCCGCGGGAATCGCGTTCCCGTGTTGGCCTTTGGCTTTGACCGTCCGGCTCTGTGTTTCTCACAGTTCCTCCTCGACTCTTTGACGCCCACGAGAGAGTCGACGATCGCTCTGGCGTCCCGTCTGTGTCGCCTCGGTCCCTTTAATTCGCTTTATGTTTTCAAACGCCGACCGGGAGCTTTGCGAATTTAACGGACGAAATCGTTAGTATCCCCGGCATTGGGATTCGAGGAAATGTACGCTCGCGAGCTTGGGATTGTCGTGAGGATCCCTTCAACCACTCCCCCCCCCCCCTCTCCAGCCTGCCGTGTGTATATGGGGTGAACAAGGGGGTTTCGCTGTTTGAACGAAGCCCGATGACAAAGCCGAACGCGGAATTGTTCGGTAACGAAGATATCTCCGGTTCGTTCGTTTCTGGGCGGGTTGAACAGAGTCGGGGTGTGAAAGGAAAATTAGAAACGATTCCAGTCCCGATTGGGCACTCCTGGCTCGGACACTGGGTGGCGATGCAGAACGGGCGAGCAGGGTCGGACTCTACGAGATTCCCTGTTAGCGAAGGGTCAACGGTCTCTCGGCAGATCTTTGAAAATGGCTGCGCTACACATATACGCTGCGTTATATCGACTCCTAAGAAACAGAATGGCGCATCCCAAGCGATTTAACATGCAAAACGACGTGAGTTACGTCCTTCTGCTTTTTAGGAGTCGATATATGTACACGATGTATATATATGTCTACGCTATGTAGATACATATTATATATACGTATAGATGGCTCGGATGTCTGGAACGATCGTGGTCAAGCACACGGCGGACTACACCGGGGAACAGTACGGGGATATAGTGAATTACAGTAGAGGGGATCCCTACGAGTGGACAATCGATTGTCCATGAATCTAAGCGTACGACGAAGAAGCCCCGGCCATCCCGCACCCGCGAGAGAGAATTTCTCGCTCGTATCACGATGACTATGCGTCAACGAAAAGGAGGGTAATCCGAGAAGGAAATATATATATCGGGAGGAGAATTAATGGATCAGTCCTGGCTCTGACACGCTTCCCTGCTCGAGGATTCCGAACCGGACGCGGTCTAACGGCTGCCCAATGGATTGTGGACCAAAGGGATGAACGGGAACTCCAGAATATTTGAATCGGAGGTACAACACCCCCTCCAATCGCCTTTCCTTATCACCGATCCCGTGTTCGACATACGTATGTCTCGTACGAGCCTGCTTATAGACGGTACAAAAAAGGTTTTTTTTGTTTGTAAACTACTGTAATACTTGTTTCACTCGATTTTACTTATTTTTGCCTCCCCATAGAGGAAGCCATGTTTTCGTTGAAATCAAATCGAAATTTTAATGTCAGTGTACTTACAACAGTCTAAAATGTCGAGAAATGCGATTTTTAACTAGCGTTCGCGTGTCTGTCGGCGACGGTTTGAGACAGCAAGTTGAGATTTGGTACACTAGTAGAGTGGTCACGTCGCTTTGTTCAGTGCAATTTTCTTGAAGATTGTGGCCCGATTGCAAATTGTACGCGATTTTTACTTATTTGAAAATTCTCTGTGGTAGCTCGAACTTGCGTAAACTCTGGGCCGCTGTCTTAAAACTGCACACAAATATAATATTTTGATCAAAGACTGTTGGTATTCAATTTGGTCAATTTGGTTCAATTTGGTCCAACCGTTAAAATTTGTATTTTTTGTCTGACACGAGTTTATGCATCAAATGTGGCCCCAGGAGTAACATAGGGTAAAAGTGGTGAATATGGCCCACCTCGATTAACACGTAAATCAATGATATTTGGCCCGGACCATATTCCCCACTTTTACCCTAATCTGGAGATTCGTCATCAGTAGGGAAAAATATATTAGACATAGCATCAAAAATGACGAATTGCGCAAATTTCGGTTACCGATGTTCTACAATAAAGTTTCTCGGATATTGTTGTCCATTTAAATTTTATGTGATGTAGAAATTTGTTGATGTTACGAAAAAAGGTGCAAAGTGATTGCACCTTTTTCAAAAAGGTGCAAAGTAAAGCGCATGGCTTTCTCATTTATTACAATTGTGAGCGCAGCTTCCTCCATGAGGAAGCCAAAATGCAGTGTACATATGTACACAAAGAACAGTTGAGAGTCGAGAGGGTCGGCGGTGGCTCGTTTCTCGTGCGGTACATCTCTCTTCTCTGCTCGCTGTCTGGAAGATGGACGCCGTTCAATTATACCAACACAGACCAGGGCGAACACGTTGCTGCCTTCGGTTGTACGTACGACGTGTACAGCGCACAGTTGCGCCGTACATATTCCCACGGCATCCCGTCGTGTCTCCCGATTCCGTTGGCTCTCCAGCCGTTTACCCAAAAAGCTCTACCTCTACTCGTCGCGGACCCACTTCTCGTTCGCCCTCCTCATTTCTCTCTCGGGGTTTTTGTCTCCCCTCTCGCACACGTACGCCGGGGACCGAACTGGGGACTCTAACAGACCACAAATAAACCCTCTAATGGCTCGGAATTCTTCGTCTCCTGTCGCTCTCCTCGAGATCGAGTGAGTTCTCAATCCTCGTCCTCGAAAAAAAAAAAAAATGTCGTGCTTGCGTAACAGCCGAACGAGTGGAGGGAGAGACTGGAGCTAATAGCTCGAGGAAGAAGGGAAAACATTGAAACAATAACAGGGAAGATTGGCGTGGGACGTAAGGCGCAGGGATACCAAGGACGAGATGAACCGGCAAGTTGCCACGTACGTATAACACAAGTGGGTGTTTAAGTGAAAGGAAAGCCCGGCAGTCGAAGAAGTCGAGAACTTAAGTTGGTTTCAATGGAAACAGAAGGGGAAACGCCAAGGTGGATGGCGAGGGAGGTCGAGCGTGAGAAAACTCGAGAAGCCGACACACGCGTTTGCAAACGGCACACAAGAGTCGATTTATAGAGGACAGGAGGTGAGGAGGACGGGTAGGAAACTGAGCAAGGCGAAGGGATGCAGAGGGTAAGTCAGAGAAGTGCCACAAGGGGCCCTTCCCCGCCCCTCCCTCTATCTACGCCTCTCTCGCCGCGTAGAGCTTAAACCGAAAACATAATCAAATCTCGCTGAGAGCGCCTGTGGTGCAAAGTTACTAATTGCTTAATTTCCCTCGACCCGCGCGCGCCGCTTCCAACTGCTCGTTCTCCCTGGCCTCTCCGACTCTCATCGCGCCGAGGCCCAGCACCAAACCTTCCGCCACTGTTTCTCGATTTTCTCACCCTCCCCCAGTCGTCCCGTTCTATCCTCCTGCTGCTGCGGCCGACCCTTTCTCGCCTCGTTCCACGCTCGAGAGCCGACAAGTGCGCCGCTCTCCAAGCGCGGAGAGGCTTTGGCTGCAACCACCATCGGCCATTACCACCGAAACGCTACCCTCGCGCGTTCTCTCTACTCTTCTCCGAGTCGTTGGCCTCTTTTTAGCCGCTAGGTCTTCGCGACTAGGGATACTCCAATTTCTTTGCTCTTCGCGCGTTGCTCTTCTCCGAGACCTTCCGGTTTTCTCCTGATCAACGGATTGGAAATGGGAACGCTCTGAGCCTCTGTGGCGATGGTACTCGTGGGGGGAGTGTGATTAATTTTAATTGAAAGTCGAGGGCAGCCCCTGAGCTTTGGCTATTTTCAACCGTGCTCTTTCCAGTTTGAATCTTGGAGTTTAACCCTTTAATACCTCCCACGATTGTCTCGTTGGCGGAAAAAGCTTCATGAATATTTTGTTTAATTTTAATCCCACATATTCTCCGAAAGTATTTTCGGACATTGAATTGCCAGATGACCTTCTGATGGACAGGTGTAACATAAAAATTGTTAAGTCAAAAGTTAATATAAAAATATTAACCTCCGACTTAACCATTTTTTACAGAAGTTCAAAAAATTTGGATTCTGAAGTGTAGCGAGTAGATGAAGATTTTTCGTTTGTTTTTTTATGGATGAGGCTTTAAGGCAGCAATGTCGCTTCGGGCTCATTTCGCATAAGTTCGAGAAAAATAAGAGAAAATTGCAAATATGAAAAATTGCAATGAAAAAAGGTACGGAAAATATTCATTTTGCATAATAATAATTTCAAAATGTTATTAACAAATTAATCAAAAAATTAATTATTTAACAAATTACGCGGCAACGAAACTTTTTTTTTAATGAAAATCATTCGTTCGTGTTTCTGAATACATATGAATTTTTTCAGATTTTTCAATCAGCTTTGATTTTTTTTTTTTTTTATGGAAAAAATGTGTGAAAAACACAAATATCAAAACTGATTGAAAAATCTGAAAAAATGCATACGTATTCAGAAAAATGAACGAATCATTTTCATTTTAAAAAAAGTTGGTTTGCCGGGTAATTTGTTAAAAAATTCATTTTTGATTAATTTGTTAATAACATTTTGGAATTATTATAATGCAAAATTAATCTTTTCAATACCTTTAATATGCATGAATTTTTCAGATTTTTA
Source organism: Ichneumon xanthorius (assembly GCA_917499995.1). NCBI lineage: Eukaryota > Metazoa > Arthropoda > Insecta > Hymenoptera > Ichneumonidae > Ichneumon > Ichneumon xanthorius. Next base: position 3,900,575 of record OU824202.1, on the reverse strand, counting down.
TGCCATCGAGAAGTACTTGCAATTGTCTCTTATTTTTCTCAAACTTATGCGAAATGAGCGCGAATCAACATTGCTTCCTGAAGGGAATTTTTCGGAATTAAGGCCGTAAGTTATTTGAAAAGATGTTAAACGAAAGATCTCTCATCCAATTAGTTGTGAACGATCGTTTGGACACCGAGATATAGTTACCGCGGGAGATAGCGGAGGATATCTCTGGCCGGGGTACACGCCTCACAAATCGTGAGCGAAGCTCGCTTAGGCGTGGCGGCGTGGCCTGGGCTATTCGTCCGGCAAGTGGCTGCGGCCCGCAGGGCAATATATCGAGGGGGCCTCGTGGGTAATCGATCTGTCCGGCGGTAGCGCGCCAATGAATCGCGGGAACACGATTCCCAGCAGAGGGGTGTGAGGGATTCACCCTCTCCCCACGTCGGAACGCACAGCGTCACAAGCTAGTGGTAGTCGCTCCGGGCTCGAGGGGGATCGTCGGTCAGTTCAACCCCCTAAAGCTTCAGGTGAGGGATGGCTCGTTCAATCGCGATAAAATCATTTCTTCGTCCCTCTCTTGCTCACTCCCTCTCTCGTCCTACCCGTGTCCGACGACTATTCGACGGATTGCTTCTGATAAATCAGCGAAAATGTGTGAAACGTGCAGGAGTCGTGAGAATCTGGAAGGAAACAAGATTAATATTTCACTCATGCATTTTTTTAACCGATGGTTTTTTTTCACCTCATTTGAGAACTGGACAGACGGCAGGACCGTAACACTAATTTTTCGCTGGCTACTTGGGACCGAATGTGGAGGTAATTATTATTTTTTTAATGCATTTCTTTCCAAACTCTCCTTCCCCAAATACTTTGATGTGTCGAGAGGGTAAATAAAAAACAAAGCTTCCTCTATGAGGAAGCAAAATATAATACCGACGGACCTACGCGAAGAAAACGAGATATTGTCATTGTGAGTAGCGAAGGTAAATTATCGAGTGAAGAGATCCGAAATTACGAGAACAATCTCGACCGTCATTCGCCTCGTTTGAGACGAAAGAATCGAGACACGAGTTCCCTACCGTCTCGACGTTACTCTCGACAAGAGGGCGACAGAAAAATGCTGTACGGTAGAAGAAAAAAATAAAAAAAGACGAAAACGCCATTCGATGCTCGGCATTCCGAACAATTGAACTCGAAGATCTGGCTCAATCGAGAAAACTGCGAGTACGACGGTGAAGAAACGTACCATCCCTCTCCTGTGTCTCGCCACTTTTCTTTCTACTTCCTCGGCACTCGCTCCCTTTATTTCTTCTTCTTTATTTAGACGATCCAGTCTGACCTAACGTCTCTACCTGATGCCAGTGGAATTCACTGGCACGTTCCTTTGTGCGTTCTTCACGGTTCGTTTGATCCATCGCGGTAGAGACCAGTCGTGCATCTGCACGATTCACATTTTTTCCATGAACAAGTACGAAATGAAAATTGTCCATACGAGAATCTGGAAAAGAAAATATTTCTCGAATTTATATCTCGAATTTTTCTCGAGTTCGATCAACTTTTTCCATTTCGTTTTTCTCCGTTATTTATGCTCGGCCGAATTTTTAAAAAATGTTCGATCTTTTCAACAGTATTATCGTATAGCAATACTATGTGACTCGTCGTTACTCGCTCGCTCACCGCACTGCCTTTATCTCCGTTTCCTTATTTCCGCGTACCGGGAAACCGGGGGCACGCTCGAAATTTTGTCTGCGAAATATATGTACATGTATATATGTATGTATACATATTTTTATCTCTGTAGCCCAAAAGCTTTTGAAAGAGCGCGGTATCCTTTGTTCGTTCGGCAAAGCGGACCAGCGAGAGGGCCAAGTGCCCTCCGAAGATACATTCCGTTCCCGGTAATCTGCTTGTACCGCGGAGGCAACTCGTACCACACCGCTTATCTACCCCTTTCTCTTTTCTCTCTCCTTTCTGCGGCTCGCACCGCTCGATGCCGGGTTTGCTCTTCGCTCGCCTGCCTATTACCCCTGGGAGCCCCTTTGACTGGCAAAGACTACACTCGTGCTCTTTCGGAGTACCTCTTGCTCTTGGCAAAGATACCAGTGGCATCGGCCGAGAATTATATTAGTAAAAAAAACAATAAAATAAATCATTTTATTTTTTAAATATTCGAGTCTTGATAATCCTTTGCACATCCACAGGTTGCCTGTTTTGACATAATTCTCACGCTCGTGTGGAACTTAAAAAATGTTCATGAATCCAAGAACTACGAGTCGCGCGGAGTGTAACAACCGAGAATAGGCCATCGACAGTTTTTTTTATAGTCCTTCAACTCTTCTTGAGTTTTTTTTCTCCACGAAGGTGGCAATTGTACCGGAACGAGGGACACGCAGAGGCAGGAGCGTAAACCACGAGTACGGAGAGAAGCGCATGGAGCAGCTCTTTTTCTCGTAAACTCCCTCGGGGTCGTGAAAGAAGTTTCTACCGCCACCGGCCGAGTCCTCGACTGTTATTTGCTCACTGGCTCACCCACTTCGTTCCTCGGAGCTTTCTTTTTCTTCCTCCTCTTCTTTCGCAGTCACTGCGTAAATTTGCATTTTTTCCTCGTTTCAGCAAGAGTTCTCCGGTGTGGTCTCGGTGGTCTCCGTCACGAAGCCGTCTGCGCGGTGACGAGTGTATCCACTCTCGAGGTTCCTCCGACATGCCTCGTTCGTCCGCATCGACGTAACGGGGAGCTCGGGGTTTAAACTCGCTCGGGCTGTTTCTCGCGACGGGAAACGACGATGCCTGGAGTTGCCGAGGGAAATATCCCCCTCAGAAACTGGAGTTTCCTCCGCTGCGTGCATAAACACATGTTAACCACCCGGAGGGGTTTACATTTATTTACTCGGGGTCTCGTTTTGTATCGCGACGACTCTCGCCGTGCATAATTCAGTGGCGTATAACTCGACGTCGGGCGCCTCGAAGGATGAGCAAACGCGACACAGACTCGAACCATCTTCGGGCTCGTGTCCCGCTAGTCGGGAGAAGCGAATTATGGAAACGTGGATTAAAAAAGACCCGAGGCGTTCCAGTTTTATTGCTCCAGGGGTCGTCCAATGGCGATCCGGAGGACATTTCAGGGACACGCTGGGGTCGAATTCAATAAAGCTGCTGGGTAATCCCAGTATCATCGTTCGCGTATATAAAATATCCACAAACATCCGTTTAGAAATGGTAAACAAAAAGTTCATTACTTACCCAGGAATATCGCTCGGACGGGAGCCTCGGATAACCGGAAATTCGATGATAAAAAAGCTCCATCTATATCGGGCCAGCGAGCATAGATCCGAGGAGCCCCGGGTTTTCGACGAATTTTCGAATCGACGAGTGGAAACTGAAAAGTAAACCGCCGGAAGGTAATTTGATACATATATATGCAGAGAAGAGCGGGGCAAAATGGGACAGTGGGGCAAAACAGGATGATGGGTCAAAACGCACTTATCCAATAACTTTACGATGGTGACGGTGATGGTAAGTGGGGCAAAACGGGCATGAAAACTCGGATATATCGTGGGACATAATGGGGCGTCAAAAAGTTATTGGAAAATTGAATTTTGCCCCCGCTGTCCCGTTTTACCCCACTGTCTCATTTTGCCCCGTTCTCGCCGGTAGATGTATATTTTTTATCTCCCCGTCTCTCCGTCGCCCACGATAGATCTCCAGCGCCTCGCTCTCTTTGTATTTCTTTTATTCGTATCTTCACCCGTTCCATTCTTCTTTTTCATTAATTTTCAAATAACCAGCACGCCAGCCCCGCGGGAGGTCCGCACCGCGTATACAGCGATACCTTGTTGCACCCTTATTCACGTATTCTCTCTCATACGCGTTAGTGCCGCGGGAAGGGTGGCCGGGGGATTCCTCTCTGCTACCACTTATTCCCTCACGTCCTTCTCATTCCGCCTATGATACTCTATACTATATATATATATATATATATATATTATATATACGCGCAGGTAGATTACGACCTCGGCGTTGTACGGCTCGAGCGAGGGCGTTATATTCCGCGCAACAAAGCCACCGGCACACCGCACGGCGGTACAGCCGGGGGTCGTACAATTCCCAGGCATTTTGTGTTTTGCGGCCATGGCCTCGCGACACTCTTTGCCCCGACCCGATAATGCTTCGCCCTCTCCAATCTTTGGCGTCTTTCGCTGTTGTATTGCTTTCCACGTCCCTCGATCTCTTCACCTTCTCACTTTCCTCCTCTCGTCTACTGGCACAATTACACAATTTGGTTAAAACACTGAACACAACAAATTTTTATTTAAAAAAATTGGATTCAATATTTATTCTAGGAGTATTTGATTTGCCAAAAATAAAAATCGGTGTTAATTTACGAAATTTCCAATAATAAAATATATAGGTGGTCTGAAGTAAGAAGGGTTCGCGAAATGTGCAGAAGCTATGCTTACACATCCTTCTGGCAGGGTAATATATATATATATATATATATATATATCGACTCCAAAGAAACAGAAGGACCTGCCCCAGAGCATAAAACCTGCAAAAGGACGGGAGATGCTTCATTCTGCTTCTCAGCCATCGTTATCTCGTATTACTCTTGTTCATGCGACGTCGTTCCGCCTGTAGTCCTCGGTTCTCTTTACTAGCGCGCGCCCGGCTGAGGGCTTTAGCATAACAATGCCGCGACGGGATCGGGATCAGCTTTGACTGCGAGCGCTGGATGGCTTGCTGTTCCATATATAACCCCCGACGATAAACCTTAGCCGGTCTAAAAAGTTATTGCCGGTACCCGGTGCTTCGCCTCACTTGGTACCGATATGAGAGTCGAAAAGAAAAGAGTTAGGAGAGAGCTCGACAATCCCCAAACGATGGGGGGGGGGGAGGGGGGTGGAGGCAGGACGAGTAAAAGCTATAGAACCACAACGCCAAAGGTGAGCCGTTATTTTTATTTGAACCTCGGCCCTCGCAAGAGCCACTATAGCGACGCGAGAGAAACTCACACGCTATGAAATAAATACACTCGCCCTCCTATTTTTATTTTGTTCCTTCTTTCTTTTGTTTTTTTTTATTTCCTCGCTCTTAACTTCCAACACTTGGCTTCCCCTCGTTGTGCTCAAGCCACAACACCCCCTTTATTTTTCTCCCGAGTCAAGCTAAATTATCGCGCTTCGCCGGTGGTGTACCACCGGGAGTGAGGGAAAGTCCCGGTTCTCCCAGGGGCCAGTTCTGCTCCCAGGACCGCGGGCAGGATGTACAGTGATAATAATAAAATGCTCGTGGCCGGGGTTACGGACAAGTAGAAATATGGCCGAGAGGCACCGAACCCTGCTCGACGGCCGGGGGAGGGGGGCAGAGAGGTTGAAAATAAAATGAGCTGTGAAAAAAAGTTTCGTCACTGTGTGTGTGTGTGTGTGTTTTTTTATGTATGTGGGTGAGGCAACTTCTGATGGGGAGGGGGCTTCGACCTCATGTTCACTCGCTTTTTTGCCTGTTTCACTCTACATATATATTCCAGAGAGAAAAATGCATAGGGTAAAAGTTGTGAATACGGCCCACCTCGATTAACACGTAAATCAATGATATATGGACCGGTCCATATTCCCCACTTTTACCCTATTTGACAATAAAATTCTCGAAAATACTGAAGATATTGTCGTTATTTTAGTCGTTTGATTGGCTGCCTGAAGTGCATAGAGAGTGGACAAAAATTGAGAAGATAACGCACCCGTGATTGATATAACTTGTGTTGAAGCATCAATTCTACGTCGCGACAGTACAACGGGACAATCTCCTGCACCGAAAAAAAGGTTTGGTAATATCAAACTAAGCTGCCGTTGCCGGTGGCGAAAGAAATATTTAGTCGATTGAAAAAAATATGTAGTTGATTGATCGAATATTTAGATGTTTGACCGAATATTTAGTTGCTTCAACAAATAGTTACTTGGATTTAACAAACATTTTGTTCAATGGACCAAATATTTCTTTCGTCACCCGCAACCGTAGCTTAGTTTGATATTACCAAACCTTTTTTTCGATGTAACAGAGTGAGTCTCTGTTAGGAAGTAACCTGACAAAGATAGCGCGAATAGAGAGGTGGACAAAAATCATCGAATATTGCAGTATCGAGCTTGACGACTCGAATAACCTCTAATTCTATTTTTTTTTTTTAAGCTAATGGTCAGTGGAGAGTGTGATAAAGAGGTCGGAACGGCTTGGATCTTTAACGATTTAATAACTGCAAATTGGCTGCTGGGGGACGAAAAAGTTATTAGTATTTAACGATTATAATGGTTTTCCCCGGCCCCTTTACTCTGTTGCCGCCCGAGAGCGTGCAAATTCAAGGCGTCAAAAGGCAGCTAACGAACGAACGATCGTGATCGTCTCTCCGTGAAACAGCGTTGAGCAATAATCAATCGAGCGTGCGAGCATACAAGATGTCTATAGCCGGTGCGCCGTGGGTACGTCAATTGTCAAGCATCGGGATTGTCAACGTAGTAGTGCAAGCAGAGGGAGCTCGCGCGCGTCAACATCTGTGTGAACGACGGCATGTGTGGCGGCTGGGAGAGCAGGAGGGGACGAGTAATTTCCACACAGTTGCATAATGTTGTTACAGCGCGTACCTTCTCATCGTTCGGTTCGTACGGTTTTTCCCTCGCAACCCCCGATTAAATATCGTCTCCTACCCGACGAGTGTAAGTGCGTATCGATTGGTCGATGAATTACGCTAAAATCTCTTTCCCATCCCGGCAGAGAAGTGCGCTGCCGTGATTGACCTGGCAACACGCGCGCGCGAACGGTTTCCAATTACGGCCAGGGGCAGCAGCAGCGGCAGCGGCGGCGGCCTCCCGTCAAACCCCGGTCCCGTCACTCCGCCATCACTGAACACGAGCAACACTGCATGTCAGCCGATTCACGTGATTTTTCCAATTTTCTTTTTTTCTGTTTTTTTTAGCACTATTAATTTGGATTTGTCCCTACCCTCGCGTGTGGTTACTCTGATGTTGTTTTCCCACCCGTTAAACTTTCTCGTTATTTTATTCAACGTCACAATAACTTTGATTGCCTCGATTATAGTACACGTTGGCCCTTTCGCGCGCGACAATAGTGCTCGACGGAGAGGAAGGAGTCAGTTAAGCGTTACAAAAATTTCGTAAATTAAAAAAGCAATAACTGTCCATCGTACAATATATGCGTCGGCTCTACAGGAGAAATATGCCGAGGTCGAAGACCTCGTTATTTTTCACTAATAGAATACAAAAAAAATTAGCATGGAAGTGGTGAATATCGCCCATCTCGATTAGCACATAAATCCATGGTGCACCGACCGGGCCACATTCATCACTTTTGCCCTACCCCATTCTATGGTAATTTTTAATTGAATCGATATCGTAATTTTTAAACTAGTTCCTCTCTCCCCGCGTTGTCTTTAACCTTCCGGGAGCTGATGATTATCGAGACGCGAAGGATCCGAAGTTGAACCATACGATCCGGCATAGCAGAAAACAGAGGGGCTGAACGAGACTTCCGGGAAGTCGTTCAAGATTGACGTTGGCGAGATGAAAGGCGTAGGGTCTCAACTGTGAGAGACTCCGCGGAGGAATCCTCAGGGTATCGGAGGCCCGATGTTCGCCGGGTTGAAACTCTTTTTTCCCCTTCGGGGGGGGGGGGGGGGGGGGAGGTCGAGGGCGGCGAATACTCGACCGACGGATGTGCCGGTGCTGCGTTTGATCGAGGTGCGGGACCGACGATCTCGGGGGAGAGATGCGCACCGCGAACCGGAGAAGGAACATCACGATAGAATGCTGTACGGGAATTCCGTCCCACTCCTCCATCCTCGGGGTGGCCCTCCCCTCTATCCCAGCTCGGCGAAGTGCGGGAGTGCCGGAGAGCTTTCATCAGTCAACTGTCACTACCCTCGGAAACCTCCGGCCTCGAAGCCCCTCATACGGAAGGCCCGTTCCGACAACCCCACCCCACGCTCGCACACGTCAGGACCATCTTTCTCCATCTCCCGGCTCTTCCACCTCCGCTTCCGGCTCGTCTTCGTTCTTCGCTTCTCTCGATCTCGTAATCCCACCGAGGGGACACCGAGTCCACGATGATACGAAGACTTCGCTGATTTCGTTTTATTTTTTATACTTTTTTTTTCAAAATTATTTTTAGTTCTCATGCCGAGTGGTGTCGAGGCTGGACCATCAGTGACTCTTGGTACCTCCGAAGGAATTCTCGGCTCGGCAAATCCTGAGATGCTGGGATCATCGTGAGATCTCCTTTCGACCAGAGATGGTAAAACCTCCGAGGCACTTCGGGAGGAAGTGAGCTCCTGGATTGGCCGTTCTTTCATTCCTCCCGATTACAAAGCCCTGGTAACCGGTTCCGCCTGAAAAAAAAAGAAAAGAAAATCAAAAAGAGTATAGAGTCGAGGAGAAGAAAGCGGGCACGAGAGAGGGTGGTTTGATGGAGGGAAGTAAAAAAAAAGGAGGAGGAGGAAGGAGATCGATAGGGGTTGCGGTCGTTCGGCGGATACGGAGGCTACTGATGCAACGAGAGAGCGAGAGGGCGCGGGCCAAGAGAACAGAAGCACAGCCAGAAAGCTTCGGTTAAAAGTAATCAGGGTAAGGTATAGCCGCCATTACGAGCGCCGTCTGCTTCTCGAGGCCCATCGAACGACCACTATCCCCCCACCCCCCTATCCCCCTCCGGATCACCGCACTCTGCCCGACGCCCTCACTTGGCTCTCTTCACTCCAGCAGTTATTTCCTAAGCGGAAATCTACTTTGTAAATTCACAATTTTCTTTTTCTAATTTACGGTCGTTACCGTCAATAAAAGAAAAGCTTTAAAAAATACGTCAACTACCCCACTATGCCTTGCTTTCCGACGGAAATTGGACGGGTTTGCAGAATTGCGCGTTACTCGTGAACTAAAAGTGACGGAAGCTCAGAGTAAAAAGAAGGTCTCATCTCGTTTTTCAACCGAAAGTGACATTTTCGAAATTTTTGAGCCGGAAATGTATATTTCCCGTGATTTACCGGAAATACGTCAATTCTGTTTTGAAAATCTCATTCTTCGACGGGAACTGACGGCATACCGGAAATACTTCACATCCGGTTGAAAACCGAGATTTTTAATCGGAATTAACGTATTTCCGGTAAATCTCGAGAAATATACATTTCCGGCTTAAAAATTTCAGCCTATAGCGAGGGCGCGACGCACTCAAGCCACAACAACCTGCTAGTATATAATAATTTCAACATTTAGTGATTATTGATAAAAAATATTACCATCTCTTTTTATCTTTGCAACTTCACTATGACCTCGACTTCGTTCACAGCAGCGAGACCGGCTTTGCATCACACTTAACAAAACCGAGGTTGCGCATGCCCCGCCCATACTAACTATCGAGCATAGCCTAAAGCTTACTGCGCCAATCGATATTCGCTACGTGGTGAGGACTGTTGAGGAAATCGAGGGCGCAAAAATCGAGGTCCTAGTGTACTCTGGTACATGGTCTCTGCCTGACACGCAATAGGTCCCGGTTCAATTCCCACCCGATACCAATGGAAAAATGTTCTATGTGTTTTTCTGCGTTTCCCCGGTGGTCCCGGTGGTTCGGAACCCACCTTAAAAACTGTAGGTCCAGGCTTTAGCAATCTTCATAATTTCAACGCAATCGTAAAATAAGGCAAAAATTAGTACGTGGCAGTGTGGTATAAAGTCGCCACTGTGTGACGCCTGGAGCCAGCCCCAAGCACATATTTACCTTTACTCTAGTACACTGTGAGAAATTAAATATAGACCAAACTCCCAAATGTCAAATCATTTTTTAAGGGCAAGGAGGACCTGACCTTGATCTACGATATGTTGCGATAAAAATTGTAGTATTGTCGAATCAATAATCGAACACCCGAAATACCTCATTGCCACTGTTCGTTTTCGAGAAACACTTGTAAATTCACTCGTCCCAGCCACGAGGCGTTGTCCAACGATGACCCACGTCGTTACACACACACACATTTTAATTCTATCGATCGATGACTCTAATATTTACAAAAAAACAAAAACAATCATTAATAACCTGATATTTGCTCGGAGTACTGACTCTCCGATGGACTGGAAGAGCCCATAGGTTATCTGGACGCGTCGTCCGGTACATCAACATCCCAATTGTTTTCATTATCTTTGAAAATTATCAAACACCGCACTCATTCTTTCGATTTGTTCGACAAATGAACAGCAAGAAACACCGAGAAAACAGTACAAACATCTAAAACCGACACACGAAAGACGCGCCGAGCTTACGAGACCGATTAAAAAATAACCGCGACGCGCGGTCAGCTGAGACACCGTCCGTGCGTGTCGATCCCGTGACTCGTTGATTCGTAAAACCCGAAAAATCTCACCAAATTCGTGCATAACCGTTCGATCACTTATTGGGTATTGGGTATTGGGTATTGTGTGTTACACCGATCCCCTAAGGGTTACGGGCTCCTTCACTTTCTTCCTCCTCCTTCCTTATCCGCGGTCGCCGGTTCGATTCTTGGGCCCGGAGCTTCGTCGCGCCCCGTCAGGTGTCAGTAGTCCCGGACATACGGATATAGTCGTAGTTCGTACGTCCTATCTCCGGAGCTATGTCCCCGTCCGTTTTCCTTTCACCTACGGGCCTTCAGTCTCGGGAATCGAACCCGCGACACCTTTTCCCAGTCTTTCGGTTTCCCATACCGAGGCGCTGGTCCTTTCCTCTGGACCTACTATTATAGTGGGTTCCGAACCACTTTTTCGCAGATAAAAACACCACAGAAAATTCTTGGTGCTTGCCGGGAATCGAACCCGGGCCTACTGCGTGTGAAGCGCGCGCCGAGACCACTCGGCCACGCTCACCCTTTTCCGTTCGATCACTTATTATTTTCCGAAAAAAAGAAACGATCGGGAAACGATAATATCGCGAGGGATTCAACATTTTTCGCCGATAATTACGAGTCCGAGAGTTAGCTGTGCAGCACGTGGTCAGTCACCACACTCGCTACGGCACACACACATTTCACTCGGTTCCGATTTATTTACTTATTTTCCGATATTGCCTACACTCCCCCAGATTTCCGGAGCTTCTACAAGTGTTAGACAATCATTTTCGTCATGACAACGAGCCCCGGTGTAGTTTTTTTAATCCAAATAAAGGAGCTTTGTTCCGAGACAACGAACCGCACGCGTATGCTTCACGACACTGCCGGTTACGAACACTGTCGATAAACAGTAGCGACGCTGTGGGCGTTTTAATAACTAATCAACAAAAAAATTCAAGGCTTGCAAACAACACACTAATATATCCAATACCCATAATATTTATCAATAGTTAAATGACTATACCTAAAATAAATAATTCTCATGTCCCACGAATAATTTTATGGGATACGAATATGTTTTATTCGTTACGGAAGTCGTCTCAGGAACGCGCCCAAGGGCCGGAAGACAGTGAGCCTCGTCCTACGGGTCTATCTCTCGCTGGTTTAACGTGCGATTTTCCCTTCCTCAGCGCGAGTTCGATTTCGTTCCCCATAGAAAAGCCACCGACGCGAAAGCCCTGCCGACTTTTTGCCTCCTCTCTCTTTTATTTTACACAAAATTTACGAGCCCTCGTCGTTCGCGCGACCGTACGACCGCACCCCTTTCCCGCTGCGGCCTCACACCCGGCGCTTGGTTTTCGCGGTGGAACGGAACAAGACCCACGGGTGGCCCCACGTGCCCCCCCCCCCCCCCCACCCCCTCCATCGACCCGCAGTGATTTACAGGCGGATCATAAGCGAGAAGAATCGACGATTTATCGTGAAATATTGAGAGTCGTAAAGTGGTGCCACGGCAGTAGCCGAGACTACTCGATCGGAGGACCGCCTCACTCTTCGCCTCCCCGATATTCCTCTTCCCTTCTTTGCAGAGTTCGCGCATTTTCTTACTGTACTTTATCGTTCGCCTCTTTTCTCCTCGCCTGGTCCATTCTTCGTCGCTGCTCTTCCTCCGCTTCGAGCCACCGGCAGTTCCTCTTGTCCCTCCGACGAGCCCGAAGGACGCGCAGCACGATGGCGAACCGGTAGAGATCGTTACCCACTTCCAGGATTTCCCGAAGTACGGTCCGGGTCATCTCTATCTCTCGTACCTGGCAGACGTACACTCGATTTTATTTTCTCGTACTCAATTTTCACGTTTATCTATTCTCCGTCGTGCCGTTGTTCATCGGTTCGAGCCAATAACGGACGACGTGCAGGACATACTGCCAATACGACAACTACACCGGATGCGCGACCGGAAGTCGCTAGAAAATAACGTTGAGTTATCGTCGTATTATCCCTGCCTGGCGAGTCCGTGTTTTGTAACGAGCTCCCTCGTGACTCGAGCTTTTTTCCCCAGCGAGGGTGTGCACTTCTTACCGACGTTTTTCGTTCCATCCTCGTCCGGATTATAGAAAATAATAATTCGTTCGAGTCGGCACGTAGAGCTGCACGGTCGAATGGGAATCGAGAAAACGGACGGTGATCGGCACGGTTCTCGTTACCATTCCCAGACCTTTCCGGTGTCCTCCTCCAATATTCTGAGATCGAACTCGGCGGATGCCCTTTCGTTAACGAAAAGTCGTTCCGACGGGGACGATGACGCGATCCAATTAGAGAATTTTCTGTTCGTTCCCATTCGTACGATGCTTCCGTGCCGGCTGTACATCGAACCTTCTCTCTTCTTCCTTCTTTTGTCCTTTTTTTTTGTCATATCGGAACAGACTCCTCTCCCGGACTTTCCGCCATTCCCCGATGTAAATAATAAAAATAATAACGGCAACGAGATCGCAGCTCGAAAAATTGGTGCACCAGCGGGGGCGCATTGCACTGGCGCGCTCGCGCATATCCGGTTCTCCGTTACGCATCCACGGCGACGTTAAATTTGCATCGAAATATCCGGCAGTAGATTCCGTGATTCCGTGGCATTTTCCGCACGTTGGCTTCTCCGAGCGGGCGGGGCCTGGCAACCCCGGATCGTGTGAATTATCGCCGGAGGACTCCAGCCGATTCAGAATCGTCGATATCTCCATTCCCATTCCAGTTTGTATCCACGTCATGCGAAAAAAATGTTCGGTCGCCCAGCTTCGATACTGTCAGGGATAAGCTGCAGTGAAGTATACGCTGAAAAAAAAATCTATATGTATATATATATATATTTTTTTTTCAAGAAAAAGTACGTCGTGTAACGAATAAAACACGAGCCAACGGTTAGGTCGCGTTTCGGGTGTGTATATGAGCATCATGCCCACGGTAGAGAACGCGAAAGATGGAAAGGGGTTGGTGTGCACGAGCGGAGTCTCGGTGATATCCGGACGGTAATTTCACGCTTCGACGCACCCCTGCTCGACTAACCGACGTTATAACGACCGCGGGGTCATACGTATACTATATGTACACTGTGTAGACACTATAGACGGGTGAACGAGGGCGGGAGGGAGCAAGAGATCACGCCGCGAATATAACAGACTATACACCCGCTGGATCACAGTTGCCACCACGTAATCGTCGAGTCCTCTCTCTCCCGTTGACTCGCGACATTCCGATAATAGCTCCTTCATCGGGACGACAGATATTTGCATAACGCCCCCGAAGCCGCATACAAATTAGGATGTGTTTCGTCGTTAAATAGTTTTTAATTACTTTTCGAACAAACGAACCTCCACCCCCATAACAGTCATCACTCTTTATATATATGTATACTGGCAGGGTATTTGCTCTGTGAGTCTTTATCACTCTCTCTTTGCTTCTTTTATTTTATCACCTTTTATATTATTTTCTGTTGGAGTTTTCCTAGTTGTACAATTTTTTCAAAAAATCAATTGCCATTGATTTTTATTCTTATATTTAGTCATTACTCTATAATGGACTATTATTTCGTCGCATTATTCGATACACGATCTTTGTTAGACTCGTACCGACGATATTATTTTTGTTTTCCAACTTCGTATCTGTATTATTTTTATATTCTTAGTCATAGTAAAAAATGGTCAATCTCTGCACTCTACTATTTGCCCCAAAGCTTGCAAGGGCATATAAAACAATCTCAATCTCTCTGTAAGTTTCCATGCCTCGCCCTGACTGTGCAGGAGTATCCAGAGTCACCGACCCTACTTCATCATACCGCAGAAACCAAAAAGAAAATACTTCCCACAATCTACGCTTAACGGGTAATGTGGAGTAGAGAGTGTATCGAGTTATTTGCTATTTCGAGCGGGATATCCCATGGTGTTTGGATAAGCGTTGCGTGCGCGTACAAATCGTCGAGTAGCCCAGAAGAGGTCCGTGGGGTGGGGCGGTAGCTGCGGTCGACGCATAGATAAGCACGCCACGTCCGCGGGAGGCTGGGGTCCCACATTGCCCGGCGATACAGGCAATTGGATCTGGGTATCGAGTAAATGGCCAATTGGTAAGCCCCGGTGGCCGGCGAACGCCACACTGCCCGGGTACCATTGCCGGTCGCTGCCTCTGTCGCTGCGCTTGAATGATGCGACTCGAGGCCGGCCCGACACATTCAGCACACTCGAAATGTGATTATAAAGCCCCCTCCAGCCCCGCCCCGATTCCGGGTGGGTCAGTCCGTGCTCATTCATCATCTGGATCAACGAGAGGGAGGAAATCGGAGGGCAAAATGAGTGCGCGATATATCACACTCCGCCGGGCTCGGGCAGAGTGAAAAGCTCAGTGGCCAAAAGCCCCGACCGGAGTGTGTGAAGAGTACGGACGGAAAGCGCAGTATGGCAACGACGCGTCCGCACGGATTATGCGGCATTACCGCGGTAACGTGAGTACTCGCGTGTGTCTACGTATATGCACACACATATCTATACATACATTGTATACACACAGAGGAGACAGAGAGAGGGAGAGAGGGAAAGCTCGAAGGGATGGGTACGCGATCCATACATCTATACCGATTCCTGGTTACAGGGAGCACTCGTCACGCGAGCTGGCGCGTAGAGAGGATATGCGGTGGAGAGAACCGGTAGAGATAGAGAGGGAGAGAGACAGATCCACGCTCCCGCGAAAACCGATACGGCCGAGTGGCTAGTTCTACTCGGCCACGTGAAACTGATACACGCCCGTGTCACGCACTCGAAACATGTCCATCAATCTCACGAGGATCAACGGCCAATCATCCGACCCCCCTCCCCCCCAAACCCCCTCCGGGATGCGACAGTACAACACCGTAACAAAAGCTTCGCGCGGTGGGGGGAGACGATGTAACCCGCGGCAAAAGCGCGAGCAAGAGCGGAGAGTGGAGATGAGCTGACAAAATTATTTTTACAGTTCAATGACCTTTTTGCGTCGGACACTCGTGCCACTGGGACTGTGCGTTAAATGAGCAAAATTTCCTGCGGCAGCCTTACTGTACGTTACAATAGAAGATGAAAGGGTAAACTGAAACAAAAAAAAAAGAAAAAATTAAATACAACAATTGTCGACGCAAAACAGTTCGTGAAAATAAAAAAAATGCTAACAATTTGTAGGGATTCTGCGATAGCGAGCTAAATCGGTGGAAACTTCTCTCTGCTCCTCCCCTCTTTCCCGTTCTCTAGCCGGTTAATTGAGCTAATTAGCGCCGGCCGCACCGTGTGCGACGCGTGAGATCCCGAGGGGTCTGCCGAGCCCCCGAGGGGTGGATAAAGCGTCGCGGCCGCGCGAATCCTGGTCCCCGTGCAAAGGGGTGTTTACGTGTGTGCGGAGACTTCGATATCGCTCTCTTGTTCTCCTCCTCCTCTCTAGCCCATTGTGCTCCGCCTATAGACGCGGCTGGACACTGCTCTCTGCCAGCTCGTTGTGTTACGGCTGGATACACGATGAGCTAGCTTCCGAGCCCGCGATTCATCCTGTATTCACGCATAAATTTTCCTCCGGAGAGAGAGAATGAGCCCGAACGACGATCGCCACCGCGAGTTTGTCGTTCGTACACGCTTTTAACTTTCCCCCAACTACCCCACCCACCCCACGTTGTTTGTCATGTTTCGTTCGCAGCTCGTTAACGCGAATAATGCTTCGCGAGCTCAAGGTACAGCTTACTGTTATTCGCTCTCAAAAGTGAGAGACTGTGTGCGTGTGTGTGTGTGTGTTTGTATAAAAATAAATGTGATAGGGCGACGGGGGTTGGGACAAACTCGCGGACCCCACGACGACGAGGCACGTAAACGGGATAAGGGGATAAACGTTGTCTCCGTCGTTTATTTTTTTGTTTTTTTCTTTTTTACCTCCTCCCATCCTCCGGTCTCTCCCTTCCTCGCGGCAAAAATAAAACGGTGGGAGAGAGGCGAGAGAACCAGAGACTTTTATTACGGCCGTTATAGGCTCTTGGTCTTACCTTTCCATCGTTATACGATAGTGCGTAGTTACGCACCAAAGTGTCCTCAGCACGGGGGATCGCCACAACTAGTCCCAAAGTTGCATCAATATTGTGTCATCGACAACTATGTACTCAAACTTTAACTATATAATTGTATCGCCTTTCTTTGCTGCTTGGTCCTTAGGGGATTTTATCGCAGGACAAATAAACAACCATTCCATTCTGTTCTATTCAATACGCGTAGTGTAGATTTTTGGAAGTGAATCTCTGCCTGTCGTTCCGGCTATCGGTGAGACTCGAATCCGGTAACTTTTCGCAACCGGCAACGAACCCGCGAAGTTCAGGCGAGTCATGGGAGGTTTCCTGACGTTGGTAGGAAAGATATCTCGTTGCCTCAGGCTTCTGCTTGAATGAAAAATTAAAAAATTAAATTTATATCTTAAAAATAAAATAAAAATAAAAGCATCGAAAATCGCACTCTTGCACAGAAGGCACGTCCTCTTCCACTTTCTATTCGTCCACGTCTTCCGTCCGTCTTGGCTCAACCGCCGGAGGCTTGGAACACATAAATATAGGTTTTATTTGCATATTTACCGTAATCCTCGCTGAGACACGCGAGACGAATATACACACATTTATATAAACACACTCGAAAAAAATCTCGCAGAAGAATTTGGCTCGTTTAATGGCTAGCACGCTCGCTTTTTTTTTTGGATAATACAAAAGGTATGGTAAAACAGGGCGGGGGGATGGCAAAGCTTGAAAAAGTTTTCGCAGCAGAGATATCCCGTGGCTAAACAGACAACTCCGCTTCGCTATCTTCTCGCCCGACAAGCGGCCGCTGCACCGAGAAACGGGGGAAGAGCGGCCGAGCAGTGTATGAGAGAAAGAAAGGAGAGTAAAAGTGGGCAGGCAGAGGCGAGTGGGCTCGTCGAGAGTCCCGAGGATAAAAAGAGCGTGAGTAACAATGACAAAGAACGAGAACGATGGGGCTGGAGAGTGGCAAAATAAGAGAGCTCGAGAGACGAAAAAACAAACAAAAAAAGAAGAGAAGGGCGAGGATTTTGCTACCGGCGTGCCGGTGCTTGGTGCGCTTCCACGTTGGATGGGATTTTGCGGCGGGGAGCGTTAAAAGTTGCCAAGTGCAAAGTTTCCTCGCGTCACGAGGGATGATCCCGGTAACGGGCTTGCACTGGCACGCTTAATCCCGTTACCTGCAACCAATTTTTTTGCTAGCTATATACCGTCCCGCCGAACCCTCCCTCCCCCCTTTTACTTTTCTTAATCTCTCTGCCGGATACAATGTATATTCTCGATTTTTCTTTTTATCTCCCTTACCTCCCCCCGTACTTTCCTTTATCTTCTTACTTCCTACTCCTTCTCGTCACTCAATTTGGATACTCCGACGGTATACTTGGCATAGTTTTTTTTTTTTTTTTACTTGGACTTTAGTTTTCATCTCCGTATAGCCTCTTTTCTTCTTCGACCCGATTCCTATGCTCTACGTATATATATACATATATATACGCCTCCGAGTCCGCACGATAATGCATACATATTTATCGTATTGCTCGATACCGATGGAGAGGAAGAAGTGGATGGCACGATTCGCTGCGTGGGGACTAGTAAACTACGTAAGGAGGGATATAAAGTCGAAGCCGGAGAGAAAAGAAGAGAGGACGCGAGCACTTTTATATTGCTTTTTGGATACATGGGGGGCCCCCGGAGCTCAACTCCGACGGCGAGTCTGTACTCCTTCCTCCCGTGCTTTTTTCCTGTGCACTGAGAGCTTCCACCCAACCCCTAGACCATAGCCGGCGCGCACGCCATCGGTCCGGGTACTTAAATAAAACTTTTGCTCCGCACCGCCGAGAGCCTCCGAGAAAGAACTACCGCTTGACAAAAAAAAGAGAGAGAAGTGTACGAGAGAGAAGGAAATACCCAGGCAAGTGCGCGCAAGTGGTACCACCGACTTTTCGGTATTTCAAGACTTTTCGCGATACCCCCCCCCCCCCCCCCTCCTCCCACACAGGAGATGTGCATAGCTATAAAGGGGCATCGCGTAACTCTCCAAGTCTCGTTAGACGTTTCCGAGGATGACCTTGTTCATTTTATTCTTTTTTTGTTTTTTAAAATTCTACATTGCAAGTATTTGGAGAAATAGCGCTACGGTATTAAAGCCGGTGTATCACAACGATATAATAGTGCCATGGAATTATTTATATATTTTTTCTCTACCTTTATCATTCCTTTTATACTCTCATCCTTTTTCTTTTTTTAGCTTCTTAGCACTTAACGTAACTTCGAGCATCACCTGCATTTTCTTTAGCTTTGCCAAATCTTCCAGTCAATTTAGAAAAAAATTTCTTAGCTCTTAACGTAACTTCGAGCATCACCTGTATTTTCTTTAGATTTGCCAAATCTTCCAGTCAATTTCTGAATTTTTTTTTTCTTGCGGGTCCCATTATGTACCGCGACAGTGCTACTCCTTCCGACTAAAATTGGACTCGAAGAAACTTCGGCAACAACTCGCCTGCAAATTATACAAACTCATCAAAACCCACGTACGGGTACTTTGCGAATTGGTTTCTGGGACTCGACCCGAACGCCTTCGGGCTCTGTGATGGTTGACGGTTTCCGTCGCTTTCCCCCGGCCGTCATCGTCCGTGATCCGACGAGCTCGCCCGACGTCACGTTCGTCACGTTCTGAAAACACACAACGACGATTCGTGAACGCCTCCTCTCCTCTTTACCACTGTGACAGTTACACGAGCAAATAACGCGGTTACCGTTGCTCCAGGCTCCTCTACGTTCCGCAATTACAACCGATAGCCCGGAAGTACCCTCGATCGTGCTGGACTCCAAATTATCTGTAAATTAACTTATGTAAATTCAGGGAATTGCGCTCGAATTGCGCAAAAAAAAATCCTACGGCTGCACTCAGCGAACTAGCGCGATATAACGAAGCCCGAGCGCTCGGTACGACCAATCGAGTGACAACTTGAAAGCCTTCGCTCGTCTACCCGACGAACGAGCCGCCCGGATCAATGCTACGAATAATCCGATTTACTACTCTATGATACGCGTTATACCCCCAAACACGTCCTCCTCGATGTTCCCTGCCTCTCGCACATCTCGTTACGCAATCGTACTCGACGAGCTTGACACCGAAAACTGGGGAGAGAGAACCGCGTATATTCGTGATTATACTGTACATTCGGAGCGAGCGGGGAGCGGATCGGCGGGCACGGTAAAGTTTCGTCAAAATACAATATGAATATTCGATTACAAATTAGCGTCATCGATAACCAGGCGTCGCTACACGTTTCTCGTTTCTCCCCCGACAACACCGCACCCACTATACGTTTCTGAAACGGCAACCCGGCTCACTCGCACTCGGCACGCACATAACGGCTCGCGCGCGCTCTCCTCGAACGCTGTGTACCGTAACGATACATGCTCGGCTATCAGCATATTCACGAACAATTGGGATTGTTGAATCTAGCTTATGGTCGTACAGTCTATCGATCGAGATACATATGTTGACCGTGTTGCGTGTACACAACGATCGCGTCAATTTCAATCGTCCTCACCCCTATCGGACGGTAGCGAACACGGTGTCGGTATAATTTCGACATACCACCGCGACGCGAAACACCGAGGCTCCTGGTCGATGATTGACGAGAGCGACGACTCCGAGACCACTGCGGAGGAATTCCCGGCTCTGAAATGATGATTAATACAAAGTTAGTCTGGCGTACCCTCGGCGTCTGATCATTACTGGCATTGTCTACTTTCCCGAGATTTTCTATTTTTTTTCTTATATGTATACCTTTTTTCTTTTCTCGCATCGCTGTGCTTGCCTCGGCACCGAACTGGTGGAGAGTGAATCTCGAAGTTGCACGGAAGAGCGAAGTTACGAAGAGGCGTGGTCCGCCTCCACCTCTTCGACGTTCGCCTCTGACCTCTCTCTCTCTCTCTCTCTCTTCCCGTAGGAGTATCCCAGGAGCTCCGTGTATATATACTATATAAAGTTTGAGGATACGACGACGACGAGGCGACGACGGCATTAGAAGCAGCGATATCGAGTCACCGGTGAGGCTTAAGGTGGCCGAGAGGGAACGAGAGATGGGTAGATGATTCAGGGATGAGGTCACGGATCTCTGAGGCCAAGAGCCAAGCAAAACTGGATTAGTCGCAGCCTGCTCCTCGTCTACTCCAACTCGCTCGGTCTGCGTCTCGCTTCGCTGCTCACTTTGATGCATAATTATTAGTCGTTGTTAGTCAGCTAAGTCCCCGAGCCAAGTAACGATGCGAGATTCTCGTCCGACGCTGCCCCTCCGGATCCGGGAAAGAGATGCGAGCAACCTGGAAGAAAAAAAAATAAAT
Organism: Ichneumon xanthorius; assembly: GCA_917499995.1. Taxonomy (NCBI): domain Eukaryota; kingdom Metazoa; phylum Arthropoda; class Insecta; order Hymenoptera; family Ichneumonidae; genus Ichneumon; species Ichneumon xanthorius. The sequence continues at coordinate 3,879,834 of OU824202.1, read as the reverse complement.
GGAAGGTCAGTTGGGCAAGGTATGAACAGAAGATGGAAGAAGCCTGATGATCACCGTGCCAATGTAATTTAAAAAGTTCACGTCTTCCGTGAAATTGATAAATCGCGAGAGGCACCTTTTTTTCCACTTTCTTTCTTTCCCTCCCTCGGAATTACGAAGGGCAGCAGCAGCAGCGTCCCTTACGCTGACGCGTTCGCGCAATCAGCGATAATCTCTTCTGGCACCCGCTCCCTCCCTGCTCTGGTAATAAGTTGAAAAGTCCATTTTTCCACATTCATCACCGTCGCGCCTCCCGATGGCCGGACACTTTTTCGATCGACCGTGCCATGCTTGTCTCTTTCACTCTAGTGTCCCATCCGACACACACACACACGAATGCTCGAACCGTACCGAAGCTATCCGCCCTACGAAACGCCCCCAACGTCATTAATTAATTATTCAATTAGCCTCGAATGCCAACCAAGAGAGAATTAAATATTACCCTTTTCGCTTCAAACGCTTCTCGGGTTCCGCGAGCTGCACCGAGTTGAAAAAGCAGAAGCGCTAACTTTATCCAGTAAAGTTACACATTTAACGTGGAATAACATGGAAATCGCAGCGGTAAACGTAAACATATTATTTCCAACTAGTCTTCATGAATTATTAACGCGTTTGCTAGGCTACTATCGTTCATCTGGTCTTTCAACCTTTTTCGTCCTTCGAGCCCCGTGGTTATGCTTTTCCTTTTCCTTCTTTTACTATTTATTATCCCCCGGGAAGAATCTTCCGTGTGTAGGTACAAAATAATTCTAATTTCCTTCCGGTTCGCTGGGCTCTGGCTTCGGGCTCGGCATGAATTTATGTATGAATTCCCGTGTGTGTCTTGCCGCTCCTGCCGCTGCTGCTGCGGCTCTCGTTCTAGCGGAGATTCTCGTGGATTGTGTCCACGACACGCTCGTTGCCTCCGGAGGACGGAAGAGGGATGAGAGATCGGTTAGAGTGCCCCTCGCCCGAGTCAGCGAAGGTTGCAGATGTATTTCATTCAGGTGAATGCGCGAAGAGGGACGCGGTAGAAGCCGCGGGGAGATCTGCTAATGCACGCCTACAGGGCGTTTCAGGGATCAGTACCCGAAGACGTTTTCGGGTATTAACGTCATCCCCGGGCCGAAGATTGATGGAGCTATATCCCCGACGGGACGTCAGCCGGTTCATCTCTCCAAGCTCGAAGGAACCTTGGCCAATTCGCCTTCAGCTCGTTTCTTCTGCCTGCTTGCTAGTCCACCCGGAGGGGGTTTCCTCTACAACCCTCCACAGCTCTCCGGCAAACACTCCTCTCTTCCCCACGAATCATCCATACCGGTACGTCTCTTCCACAAGAACCGGCGAAGATTCTTTTTCATCGTTTTTTTTCTTCCCTGCCACGGGATTTCGATCGGGGTGCTAAAAATCCAATGGTCCGTCCCATAAACGGTTATGAGCCTAGTGTCGGCCCGATATTTATCTTCACCGTTCGTCCGAAATCGCACGTTTCTCCCCAGCGCCCAATGCATAATAAAAAAAAGATCCCTTTTTGGTCGAGCAGCAAAGCTGTATTTACCCCACGTATGACGTAGGCTACAGCTGTAACAGCAGCATCGAGGCCCTTCGCACTGTTGGATAAGAGTAAGAATAATTTCATCGCCCTCTATATCCTTCCGCCCATGGAAATCCAAATATCTGCCAACATAATATTCGAAATATATTAAACTCAGCAATAAATATATATCATATTTCATAGACATTTTTTTCGATGCGTGCCATACATACATTTCGGATCGAATATGCAGTATCGTGTATTTCTTCAGTAGTTCTTGCGTTGTTCCATCGGGAAGCACATACACAGTAAAAATAATTTCGTAAAATCGGAATGAGAAGTTTCGTAAAAATAATGTTGTCAAACAAGTGATAAACTCGATTGTTCAGGCTTGAATGTACAATACAATTACAAGTTATTATTTTTTTTTAATTCTTTTCATCTGTTCTTCTCCGCTTCAGGATAAAATGTATAACCTAATTCCTTGAGACACCTATAATACCGACCATCTCGCACACAGTCAAACGACAAAGTTTGCCTTGAAAACAGCAGGCGATGGAAATATCCACCTCACCAAGCAGATACCTACGGGGATAATGTGTCCGTACGATTCGAGTGGCTTCCTCGGAAGCGGTTCGGCAAACAAGAATTTCGCAGTCCTGCCGCCCGTTCGGCGACTAAGGCTTTGCCGTTCTCTGTTTGTCTCCCCCGTCTCAGTGAAACTTTTGGTCCGTAGAACGCGGAGCGAACGAGGTCGCGTGGACTCCGGAGGACCGAGGTAAAGCGGACACACATCGAGGAGATCGTCGTCGAATAGGGGAAACAGCAAAGGCTTCGCCGAGCACTCGAGTCCCCGTTAGAACGGCGCACCCCCCTCCAGGGTTGGCGAACTATCGGAACTACCGAACAATCGTCGATTAGGAGACCGCCCGTTGCGAGACGATGTCCTTCCTACGTCCTCTTCTCTTACGGTGGAGCACCACCAACGCGTACTCTGCGAAAAGGAGAAGAGCAATTCGAAAGCACTCTATCCGACTACCCTTTTTGCTCGAATGAAACTGGGAGACGCTCGGAATCGTTCTTCCCGTGCACTTTTCGAACCCCTATATCCCACCTTATTGCGTTCCAACTGTATAACTCTCTGTACCATCCCTCTCTGTGTATCTCTCGATTTTTCCCCGCGCTCTATCATATACCTTCGGCATCTACTATCTATTCCTTTCACCGCGGTACCCTCACATTCGAGTCCTATTTTCTTTGATATCAAACCACTCTATACCGGTAAAGTAAACGTATAAAGGGGGCCGTTCGTAAATGCAGTTTATCTATGATCCGCAAATTTCCGAGATATGTCGACGTGCACTAAAAAAAAAATTTCTGCCCTAATAGCTTATATATTCCTCGAGTACATTGCATCCTCAAGCGGCTATATTTAATAACGTATGATATATATCCCCGGGGATACAATTGGATGTATCATTGGTGATAAAAAAATAATCCTACTGCCACTGGACAGCCACTGGTAAAGGACCGTTTATCCGAGCAGATAAGAACTGCATTTACGAACCGCATCCGTAGGTAGAAACGGACGTAGAAATATACCGTGTTCCTTTATTGCTTTATCAGCAAGAGGCTATCCCACAGACCGTGACGAAATTTTACGCTGTAACCTTCCCCCGCGTCAGCCGCAATCTGTAGTGACGAGTCCTCGTCTCGAGTTGTCGCGAGAGGTCTGGAATTTATCATTTCTCCGTGGGTTGAAGTGGCACAGCGGCGACAAGGCTGAAATTGCAGTATTTTGGAGTCGAGTGGTAGAAAGTGCCGCAGCAGCAGCTTCTCCGGTCCTGGAAAGCAAGAGTGTAGTTGTATAGCGGAATGGAGTGGCGAACTGTAAGGGCATGTACAAAGGAACGAAACACGTTCCTGGGATGAGAAACGAAATACTAGATGCTGCATTGTCGTTGCACACGTTACTGGAAAAAGTTACGAATAAAAGAATTTAAAAAAAAGAAAGAAAAGTTTGAAGAAAAAGGATGGAAAAGAAAAAGAAATCAGGATAGCGACATTCGTCGTTGGGCACTCGATCGACCGTACTAGCATTGCTTCCTCCTTCCAGTGCTGACACAGTGATCAGGGGTAGTTACTGGTATAGGCCGACCGTCTGGGAGAGCTCCACGAGCGTGTAGGCAGACGAGAAACGATGAGGGATCCGTTTCGAATGCCGGTAGGAGAGGCGGCGGCGGCGGCCGACTAAACCTCTGCCTACACTACTACCGCACTGCGACAATTCGATGGCTCGATCGGGCCGACTTCGGGGCGCGCCCGAAGTCCTCGACGCGCCATAGCGAGCTCTCCCCACAGGAACACTAACCAGCTCGTATTAATACGAAGCATGACTGACAAAAAAAAATGTACTCGCTCCGTACACGGGAACCGACCCTATGAATTCCAAGTTTCCCTCCTCCGAGTAATGAAAGACACGTGCTCTAGCGATCGTTTGATTTCCAACACGATACGAAACATTCATGTACAGTTCTCACAAACTTGACACGATTTGATAATGGTGTTACCTGAAAGCAGAACGATTTTGTTGAAACTTATGAACGTCGTGTAAAATTAGATTACTCTGTACCTACAGAGAAACAACGCTCGCGCTTACTCTTAGTCTCTCCGAAGGTTATTCTCACAGAAGCAATGATCAAGCCGGGGCGTAGTCCTTCGCGTTGCGTCTGCGACGGAGAGGTTGCCGGTGGAGTGAGCGCATCCCTAGGCGCGTAACTACGCACAGTTTCTGGCTGAAGAGCCCGCCCCCTGCCTCTGCCCCCTTGAGCGTTAGGTGGTATGAACCCCTTCCTTCCTCGCTTCTGCAGCTCGCACATCGGTTTCTCACTCTCCTCGCTGTCGAGTGAGTCATCCCGGGCGGACCGGGGTGCCGCTGAGTGCTGAGGGCTTTATCAGGATCGGGACGGCAATTTGTTCGTGCCGAGAAGTTTCCCGTTGATGAAAGCGCGTCGTCGTCGTCGCGTCGCGCGTGAGACTTCGCACCCGAGATTCCTCGATCTAGAACAGAAGACAAGAGTAGACGATGAGCGAAAGCGCGAGAGAGAGAGAGAGATGATAATGTATAGTGTAATATTACAGCGGATATCCGCTGCGCCTTCGGGGGTCTCTATCGCCGGTCCCGTTGAGAGCGAAGACGTACGTCTCTAGTCGACTGTTGGCTGCTTTGGCGGTAACTCTCTTTGAAGATGAGAACGGGAATATATATCGTATGTATAAACCCTACTGTACAGCGGTGACACGGAAAGCGCACATCGCCCGACTAGGTACCAGACAATTTCTAGAGCCAAACGCAGGCTCTTGCCGCACAGCAGAAACCAGGAGAGATGAGAAATGCACTCGGGGACCCCGTCGGGTAACTCGTCGGATGCAGGACAGAAACTCGAGTTTATGTCGCGGCAATGCAGTCGACGAGCAGACGACGTGAATCGCGCTCGGTCGCCCCCGACTAACCGGACTTGTAACTCCCCACGGACTCTGATTGCCGTATGGCCCTTCCGCGCCCACGGACCGAACACCGAGAGAGAACATAATAGTATTTCCCTCGACGATCCAGCGCTGTTCTCCTTCCGCATCCATCCAACTATGCTCCTCGTATACTCCACATTCCGTATCTCTTCGTGTATCTCCACCTCTCCCTTGCCGCCTTCGCCAATTTAATTGGGGCACTTCTGCAATCCTCAGAATCGTCGATGCGAGCTACTGTACCGGAATATCTTCGACGAATAGGGAGTAAACTGAACAGAAGATTACATTTTTTTTTTAATGTAGTGCAGTCTCGCCGACGTTCGCGGATTTTTAATTTAATATTAGTTCGAAGTAATTTTTAATTGGTGCGAATAAAAAAGAATTAGTTATAATTAAAGTTCATTTATAGAACTAATTTTCACTCAGTTAGTTAACGTTAATGATTAATTAGCTAATACCCTAGCAGACTTGACCACCGACCGAACCACCTTCGAAACTACTATGGTGGTTTCGTGCAAAAAGTTTACGAAGCATTTTGCCGAAACCACTACGCAAACCACCGCTCCATGATAAGCGTATTAAAAGGTGGTTTCGACAGTCGCACATTTTTTTTACGGCATGTAACGAAAAAAGTTTGGTAATGTAGGAAAAAATTTGTTTGAATTATCATGATGAATTATACCAATTTAGGATACTAAATTACGCAATTCGGGCAAAGAAATACCGAACGACCTAAAATTGGGCTCGAAACAGGGACCTTACGCGTGTTAGCCTAGAATGCTAACGTTGTGGTACCGTCTATTATTTGAGTTTTTCTCATCCCTAGCACGATTTCAAAGTAGCAAAAGTTTTCTTACCTGAAGTGAATGGAGAATGGTCTTTTTTTATTTATTATTTTCATTTATGTATTGAAATAATTACTGAGAATAAAAGGTATTTTTTTATGAGCCCTTCGCAAAGTTTCTTTTTATTAGCATTTATTTTTACATTTCATTTACATAAATAAATGCTAATAAAAAGAAACTTTACGTAGGACTCATATAAAGTTTTTCTTTTCAGTAATCATTTCTGTAAATAAATAAATCAAATATTCATAGTCCATTGACTTCAGATAAGAAAACTTTTGCTACGATTGAATCTTACTAAGGATGAGAATAATTTAATGATGGTCCAACTTTAGACCGTTAGATTTATTTCTTTCTCCGAAATGCGTAATATAGTAATGTTTCCTAAATTGATATAATTCATGATGATAATTCAAACCAATTTTTTCCAGTATCAGTCAACTTTTTTCGGTACGTACTGATCGCCGTGAAAAGAAATGTCAGTGACTGGTGAATTATTCCGTCATCACCACCATCGAAACCACAATTTAAAACGAATATCGTGGAGTGGTGATTCACGTAGTGGTTCCGACAAAATCCTTCGCAAACTTTTTGCACAAAATCACCGTGAAAACATTGGGATTTTCGCAGCGGTCGGATCTGCTACGGCACCCAAATTTAATTTCGTCAAAAATGATTCGTTCCGCTCGGTATAAAAATATGTTCGAGGCAACACGAAAATTTTCATTTGGCAAACTAGCAATTCCTTTGAACGTCAGCAAACTGAGGCGTTGGATATCCAACACTAATTTGCTTTCTCGGTTATATGCTTCCGGTAGTTACATCTTCGTCGGACGTTTCTCTCGTCCGAGGGAGAGTATACGGCGTCGTGAATGCTGTTTTTTTTGTTTTTTTTTGTTTGTATTCCCAGTTGAGTTTCGTTTCATGTCATCGATCTTTCTTATCCATGCGCGCTTCGGCGCGGCCGTCCATAATCCTGTGTTTATCGCTAGAAACCGATCGTCCATTATCCTCGTCGCTTCTGTACACTCTAATGTCACACATCAGCGACCGTTGGACTGCCAGTGGCTGCGGCAGCAGCAGCATCCTCGGATGTCCACACCGAATCCGCACGGTGACAGGATCCATTAGAAGCGGTTTACTCAGGCCCTTCAGGATTAGCTCGGTTCTACCTTGCTCGTGTCACCGGGACGTTCCTCCATTCTCCTCACTCGACACCGCTCTTCTCTTTGCTTCGGAGCTATACAATCCTCGCGACCCGTGGGACCGAATGCTGCATGCTACGGTGACTCGATAGCGTTTGTGGTTTTTCTTCTTCCAACATAGTCTTCCCCGAAGAATACGTGTCCATCGATTGAAACGCTTGCTAATCTTCTGCGGCGAATTCAAAGAATGTACCAAAGCCTCTGGGTGCTGCGGTGCGCAACAGATAGAGAACATTCAGTTCTGACTCGACCCCCCTCGTCATATCAACAATCCACTGGGAGATGCAAGCCCACCCAACCGCTCCCGCAAATCCCTTAAGCCAATTAACGCACACGCAACTAGATGCCCCCCATCAGGCTGACGTCGAGAGCCGGTTATGGCTGACGGAGAGTGACGAAAGAAGGAAGATATTACGAGAGCCGGAGTGTGAGGTGGAAAAAATCTACGCCAGCAGCCGGGTACAGAGAGGCAATAGCGTCGGGGGCGGGAGGGGGGCTTGCTAAAGTGTCGTAACGACGGAGCTTCCGGGGAACGAAGCTTTCCGGGATATTCTAGGTCCCTCGGAAGCGCCCGACTCTTCGCCCTCATATCCCGTCATTCTCCATCTACTTTTCCCATCCCGAGGCCCGGAACTTCTTCCACCCGGCTATGAAAATAATCGCTGACTATTAAGAAAAAAGAAGAACGTCCGGATGTACCCACGACGTTGCGAAAAACGTTCGCACGAGCGAGCTATGCGGGATCGGCCATTAATCTTGCAACCCGTCGCTTGCTCCTGACGAGACCCTCTTTCTCACTGGCGTATGGATACAGTGAGACGTCCTTTCGGCGATTCGTCTGCATCCGAAAAATCCTGGGCGGTCGTTTATCGTCGAAATACGACGAATCCGACGTTGCTGTTATCGTCCGGATGCTCGAAACGAGGCGCGAGAAAATTTCGGATGCTCGAGCATTAGGCCGGCACCGTGACAACTGGCTGTTACCGAACACCGGATGTGCGCAGCAGCAACATCGAGAAGCTCAAGCAGGGGACCAAAGGGATACGCGTAACGCGTCGGGCACGTGACGCCGTCGCTGCTGCTGCTGCTATTGCCGCTGCTGTTGCTGTGTCGGGCACGTGTCGAGGACACGTGTCCTCGCCCCGCGACAGCCTGCCAGAACCGCTCGAAATTCCAGATATCCAAGGGGTAGCGTCCATGCTCTGTTGATGCTTCGCTTCTCCCAATACCGTCGGAATTCTACGACACTGGAAACAGAAATTATACCGTCAGAGATAGAGTCTTCGGAATTGGGTAAATTGTAAACACGTTCTCTGAATCCGTAATTAAAACGTAATTACAACTGTGTCTGACCCAGTTTCTACAGACTGTTTTATACCCGTATATATTAACGGTGAGTGGTGGCAAGGTTGAGCAGAAGATAGCGCATAACAGAGGTGATACAGCGAGACCGTGCAATTAAGTGCGAGAGTGCAATTATGTGAGAAAGAGAGCGACGACTATCTGGCGTTGGGGGTAGGGGTGAGGACGGAGAAAGGAGGGTCGTGTTCGGTATGAGAGTATGAGTTTGAACAAAGCTCAAGAAGAAAGGAGAAAGAGTACGAAAGATTTAAAAAAAAAAATGAAGAGATAGACAATGGGAGCGCGAGTGGCCGTAACTTAGTAACTCTCGAGGCATGGGGCGCGTGCACGAGTAGAGGCCACGTGCTGAACGTGTTTTGCCGTGGTACAACCGAGAGACGCCGGGCGAGGGTGAATGGGGAAAGCGGCTTGGAGAAGAAGAGAGAAAATGCACCGAATGAGGATGAGCGAGGGAAATGAAGGGAGAGAGAGCCAAAGTGGGGCCAGGCCGTGGAACACACCACACCCTACGAAGGGCTGCACTGGATCGATACTCGACCCGCCACCCCCCCCCCCCCCCCACCCACCTCCGGACTGTCGACGAATTTCGCGAGAGCGGGACACGACGGAAGGGAGAAAGAAGTCAGAATAGGGAAATGGAGGAGGCTAGATGAAGAAGAGAGAAATGAGGGAAGATTGGGGGTTGAGGGTAAAGGGGGAACTGCTCCGGAACTGTAAGGGAGAAAGGGGTGGAAGAGACAAATTGCCTGAGATCTCGAGAACGCTGCAGCGGCAGTAGGAGCTACGACGACAGACTGCGCTGGCTATTGCCGACGATGCCTGCACACTTCTGTTTCTCAGTCTGGTTCCTCTTATACCATACAGATAGATAGAGAAAGGGCACCTCGGTATAACCGTGGATAACTTCGAATCTAGCTGCCAGTGACAACTGGAGCAAGAAACTTTTTCGACTTTGACCAATACTCAACCCATTTGCACCTTGAGCAATTTTCAATTAATTCTCGACGTTCTCACGCTCAATCGTTGTCCGTACGACTATACAACCCGTTATCTTCATTAACTAGAACGCTGACCGTTCTTATTCGTCGGTATTGTGCGGTTTGACGCTTTTATTGTCGCGAGATACGAATGCTTCGATTTATATACGGAGGTGAAAAGGAATCGTGAGAATATATTTTTATACTTTCGCGGTATAGGATTCAATCTGCGAGAATGGAGAAGATATTCTGTACGAGAGGATGAAACGGATGAAAAAGAGGTATACCTATTTCAGAAATCTCTGAAAGAAGCACCGGGAAGCGAAACGCTCAGCGTTCTCTCGGAGTTCGTTTCTCACTCAGTATTTGGCGATATACGTTCGATCCATCCGGGAACAGGCGAGTCTCGATAACGATAAAATCGAGATAAGACCCTCGAGAGGTATACGGTAGTACTCCAGCAGATCCCACGGGAATTTACACGTCTCTTCGGCACAAGTGTGTGCACACTGTCGAATACGGGTAGACCGAGAGTAATGGATTCTCGCGGACGGAACCAATTTTTGTTGGATCGTCCAGCTTCCTCCGATTTAATCGTAGTGCAGCGTAGAAATCCTCCGATCTTCCGAAACCTGAAATCACGAATGATTATTGTTAAACAAATTTTATGTATGTATCCATTTTTTGCTCACGGTGGACTTATATTCTTCGATATTTTTTGTTACAGGTTCGAATATGATGGCAAGCGAAGGAAATAAAGCGAGACGGGGAGGCAGCGTCTAGATTCACCGCGAAAAGTGAAGACGAGACTGAGAGTCCCTCGGGGAGTCTCGAGGAAGAAGAGAGGAAGGAGTCAAAAAGGGTAGTCTCAATTCGCCAGAGCGAATTCTCCAAGGGTATGTTTGACTCGCTCTCGTTGGCCTCTCTTGTGAAAATAGATTTTAAGGGAGAATAATTATTTTCCGAGAAGCTACCTGCTCTTCGCGAGACTGTTGGCTCTCCGGAGGCAAGAAGGAACGGTGCACCAAGAAAATTTTGTAAAGTGGAGAGAGAAATAGGCGGAACGGACGGAGAGCAAGATAGAATAGGGAGGAACAAGCACCGAGGGTGAATCGAGAAATCTTGGTGAGTTTTCGCGTCAATTGCGAACCACCCTTGCCGGACGCATGTGGACCGAAGTTCCAGTCATTTCCGGTCCTTTGTGCTCCCGTTCGCGCGACTCGCTGCGGGGAAATCTCTGGGATTGCGAACGCCGCGTGAGGGAACACGCGAGAGCATCTCGCTGCCCGCTCTTTCCAATTTCCTTTTCTACCCGTCTCGCGTAGCCCCGCGCGTTCCGAATTCGAAATCGAAAATACCACGAGTTATTGGACGCCGAGGGACAATTTTATCTAGCACCCATGCGAGAGAAACGATGGGCGACACAATAGGAAAAAAAAACTTGGTACTGCATTCGCCAGGCGTTGCGAAATTAATAGAGTAAAATTACGAACGATTCAGACAGAAACTTGTGACTTCTTCATGGAATAACTCATAATTTAAGTTCAACTCTGCAATTTTTTTCTAAAGTCAAACGAAAATTTAATAACCTGGACTATTATGCAATCAGTGTTCAGTAAAGTACAACGGATTACAGCGTAAGGATTGAATTTCAAAAGTGAAAGATAAATTCTCATACTATGAGCTCTGAATGGAATTTCGATTCGCGAAACTAACCCCTTCTTGCCTGTGGCTCACAGCTAAATAAAGCTCGTTCTCTCTGCTTTATTCCCTTCGTAATACCGGCCATGTTTAATTACAACCCCACTCGAGGAAGTTTCGGAGCCTCTCGAAGACTTTGTGCTATCCCCGAGAATCCAAAGCAGCTGGAACTCGGGGGAGATATATATATATATATATATATATATATATATATATATATATACTTATTTACAACTGCACATCCAGCTTTTGTTCCCCAATGAATATAAAGTTTTCTGATGTTCCAGTTCTTCGATCTCTCAACTCATGTTTTTGAGTCTTACTTTTTTCGTTCCTGTCCATATTTTCTGCCGATACCTCTCTGTCTCTTTCTTTCTCTGGCTCCTTTATCTAGGTTCGTTGAACCGTTAACGAGACCCGGTTTACTCATTATCGACGCGGTCCTCGTTTCGAGTTTCTCAAAGTAGAGAGAGGAACAGCAGAACAGCAGCTTCGTAACCAGCGAACGGAGGGTCTCTTCGGGCTTCTCACAATTCGCCACTTCGCTCGTTCGCCGTCCTAGAACGGAAAACAAACGAGGAGGAAGTAATTTATTTGCAATTTCATCATTATACTCGAAGCTCGACAAGGAATTTCATATTACCCAACGCTGCTTCTGTTTCCTGGTGGTGGTGCTGCTGCTGATGATGGAAAACAATGAACCCTCCTGCAGAGCTGGCTGGTTACTCGAGCGCGAATATCGTTGAGATTAATAGTAGTCTGAAAAAAAAATCAAGAATACCAAATTCGAAAAAAAAAGAAAAAAATCTTACAAAAGCGACGTCATGGAAGTAAATGTTACCTGGTTTTTGAACTCCCGAGATTGTACAGAGAAAGGAAGAAACAGTGGAAGCTCTCGAATGTTACGTTCGCCGAAATAAAATATATACAAAAAATATATTCCAAATTTAAAAATATAAAAACAAAGTTCGACAAAAATTATATGACTGATATATAACATATATTTTTCGGTATTTGCCTCGTAAATTTTTTGTCTTAATATGGACTGCTTCGCGAGTATATTAGGCCATCTTCATGGTGACAATATAGCTTACTCTTTCGTGAATTGTGTAACACTCTAGAGCTTCGACTGAACTCGAATTTTTCTCGAGTATTATTATTTTTTTAACAGTATTGAGTCGCATACAGAGCTATGTCCCTGGAATGGGAAATAAGTGGACTGAAACGGTGGAGAGACGGTTATAGAGGTATTGTCGGATGGATAGATCGGAGAGTCGCCCCAAAGGGTGCAGAGAGAGGAAAACCCGGCCGGAGGCGCGCTCTCACACAGGCGGCGTTTATGGGGGTTGGGGGGGCTATAGCGGTAAAGCGTACGATTTGATGGGAGCCAATACATTTGAGCTTATCACCTTATCGCCAATGGCGGGGCATAGTCCCGGACTAGCTGTGACCCCCCGCGCTCTCTCATCCACCCCCGTCCTTCCCTCCCATCCTCATCGCTCTCTCGGCCCCGTTCGCTCTCAGTCGCCCCATAAAATATCGCATGAACCTCCGCTCCTGCTGCCGCTGCCGCTAGCTATAATACTGCTACGTTGGCGAGGTTGATTCTCTCGGCTAGAGCGGTTTGCGTCGAGACCCTTCTCTCTTCCTCTTCCTCTTCCTCTTCCTCTCTCTCTCTCTCTCTCTCTCTCTCTCTCTCTCTCTCTCTCTCTCTCTCTCTCTCTCTCTCTCTCTCTCTCTCTCTCTCTCTCTCTCTCTCTCTCTCTCTCTCTCTCTCTCTCTCTCTCTCTCTCTCTCTCGGTCTTCGCTCCGACCGGCCAGAATCGATCCTGGCTACCGGTAGCAGCGGGGCAAGCACTGGCGGCACAACGGTAGCAGAATGCCAATAATGATCGATCATCCCCCAGCGCTAAACGACCTCAATACCGAAACTTCGCTACTCGACGGCTGATAATACCCCCACACATCTCACTGCGAGGCATAGATTTTCCCTGTATAATTTTGATTAGCAGTGAGAGTTCGAAATCGATTTATCGCGCGCAATTACTACACGGGTAGACGGATGCTAGAGATAATTGATCGGACAGTGATGAACTCGCGGGATCTCGAAAGAGCTCCAGCGCTATGTACTACACGGTAAACAAACAAACATAAAAAACAGGTTTGAATATTCGATGAAAAAAAAAATGCGTGTCCACGGAGGTACACTATTTTTTGGGTTTTTTTTTTCTGATTGATTTTTACTATTTGTTTTTTTGTTATTTTCATTTCAACGAACCGTATTGTTTAACAAAAGAATTGTAAGATGTACCATTGATGCAGGCAAAAACAAACGTGTCTTACTTTATTTTGTGAGTAATATTTTTTAATTGCGTCAACAATCCTCTGCAATTGATTGTTCGCGACGGTATTTGGAATACGGGGAAAAAAACTTTTTCGGGAAATTTCTTTTTTTTTTCAAATCGCCAAGAAAATAGTTTGTGAACGTCTTGTGGGGTGAGAGATGTTTGCTAAACGTACAAAACGTAAAAAAAATTAAACTGTCTAAACCGCGAAAATGTTAATAGAAGAATAAATGAACATAACAGAGTCGAGTCTCGGCACTCGGTCAAAAAACTAGAAATTAAATGATAACCGTTAGTTTTTACGATACAGCGATTGACATAGGAGCGTCGAGTGGCCCTCGAGTGTTTACACGCCCTTGGGGAATAAGGAAGTCGAAAGCAGCCTGTCGTGTCTCTCTCATGGGCCAGCAGAGTAACCACCCCCCCCCCCCCCCCATACATAAGCTCGAGTCAAACTCGACCTTGTTCACTTCCTCCTTTCTCTCGGGCGTATACACACAAACCTCGCTCAGAATTCAAGCACGAATTCCCTTCTGGCCGCGGGGCAGGCCCCCGGCCATTTTCCTGCATATTGGAAAAATAACGCGACTACGAAGCTCGAAACCCCCCCTATACGTTTCCCAGTCTCATCTTCCTTTCTCCAGGTTCGACATTCACGGGGTTTTCTCTCACGTATTTTTTTTTTTTTTTTTTTTTTTGCTGTTTCATGTCTCTTGCGCTCTCTCCTTTTCCACTCTTCCGCAACTACGCTTCATTTCATCCCTCCAGCACACACACGCACGTACGTCCAACCACGCCAAATTCCCATTCCACCTTGGCTCTAGTTTCTTTTTTCTTTTTTCTTCTCTCTACCGCTCGCTCGATCATTCCGCGTTTTTTTCTCTTGTCTCCATCTCCCTTCAATGTACCACCAGGACGATCAGAGAGTATCCCCCTGGTGGATTCGAGCGCCCAGCGCGCTGCTGGTACCCACGAGCAGCAGCAGAGGCGGCGGCTGCAGAGATTGTTTTAAAGCGGAAATCTGTCCCCGGCGAGCAGTAAGGAGACTCCGGGCGTGATTCCCGTAAATTGGAAGACCCTTCGCGCTAGGTGACGCAGCTTTTTTCCTCCTTCTCCTAGCCCCATCATCTGGCCTCGAGGATATACACCACCCTCGCAGATATTCTCTCTCTATATCCCGAGCTGCTGCTGCTGATGCTTTTTTTTATTCTCCCCTCGCTCGCCATACCCGTGTACAGCTCTCTCGTTTAGCCGGTTCCCAAAATTCCCGAGCCACGTTGAAAAGGGAGACGGTGAGGAATAGTCCTTGACGAGGATGAGAAAAAACCTGGGGAAAGAAAAACCATAATCAGCCTAAGCCCTCGGGCGGAAAATCTTCATTGGATTAACTCGAGTGATGACCGAATTGATAGGACGACCTCAAGTTCGAAAAAAAAAAAAAATTTTAATAAAAAAATGAAAAGCCTGTAATCGTAACTTTCGCGCAGTTTATACCGTTCGTACGGACGCACTGGCGATACGTGATGGCAATCGTATGATATTGTGTACGTCGGAAGAGAGGTGTATGCGTGTCACGCCCGGAGATCAACCCGCCCGTCAAACGCTCTCGCTGTGTATACCTGGGAAAACCTGAGGGAAATCTCTCTCCCGCCCAGTGGCCCCAGGACACGGGAGTGCCATTTATCCTTGCGGCGAAACCAGCACCGACAGTCTGGGCACTCTCGGCGCACAGACTATTCTCAGGCCAATCGTTACCTACGTACGTTTCTACCGGTTCTCTCTTTCGCTTCCTCTCTACCGCGTTCGTACCACAATGTGCTATCCTATGCACACATGCCAGCATACAGCGAAGCCAGCTATGCTTTACTCGCGGTGGCGAAAAAAAACGAAAAATAAAAAAAAATATTCTATCCTCCCGAATCCACGAGTGTCTGCCAGGCTCGTGAATAAAAAATCCTGCGGTCAACCTCGAAACGATAATGGAAAAAAGAATATATATATATATATATATCTTGCTCGTCGATCGACAGGGGAGGGCGCTAGGATAATTAATTGAACCACATAAGAATAAAATGCGGTAAGGTCGTTCCATCGTCTTGTGTGTATAGCGTGGTATTCTCTCACACTGATTCTGAACCAAGGGAGGAAAGTTATTAGTCAGAAGGCAGTAAAGCACGGAGTCGTTCATTCGTTATTATCGTGGGGCGCGGTTATGCTCACGAGAAATGAAGAAAAAGAATGTACGTACGGAAGAATCAAGGAGAGAAAGAGAGATCTAGCGCGCGGCTGGTCGTTGCGGTTATAACGAAGCCGCTGTTTTGCGAGCCTCTTTAATGGTCGGCCACGATGAAAAGTCCCGACGTAAGTCGTGACTCTGCACTTTGCTTTCCTCTTCTTATTTTCATTTTTTTTTCTCTTCTCTCGTCGCTCGCTCGGCTTGGCTTGGCTTCTCTCCTCTTACTTCCTGCAAAACCAGCGACAGCATCAACCTGAGTCTAGAAGCTCCGAGGCAATCTTCACCAGCCCCCCCCCCCTCCCCCTCTCTCTATACTAGCCCATCAACATCGACGCCATACTCTCCTCTCGGTAGCGCGTGCTTGCATTATTTTCCATTTTCCTTCGGCTTCTCCATTCTCCTTGTCGTCTAGCGTCGAAGCTTCTTCTGCCGCTGCCTCTGAGTCCCTCGAGAGGCTACGAGCCGAGGCACTCGTGAAGAAAACATCACAGCAGACGATACGGTTTGCGGATCCGTGTCTCGACAGAGACTATGAGAATGAGGACGACGTTGATTCTTTCTCCATCGACAGCCGGATTTACATTCAACTCGGATCCCTGAAAGCCACGAGTCGTATTTTTTTATACGGTTCAAACTAATCATCGGAATCCGTCGGGAGCTCATTAATTTGAGCTAAAAAACGTGTTTCATTTATTTTTTCGATAATCAAAAAATTCGATGGTAATCCACCACAATTTATTGGTCGGGACGGTATTCCGAACATGTAAAAAAATGCCCAGTTCCGAATACAAAAACAATTGTAATAGTTACATTTTTCAACGTTATCGGAAAAAATATTTTCTCCAAAAAAAAATGTACACCTTGTACAATTTTTTTGTATTAGTACCTGCGGGTGTTTTTCGCATGATCGGAACACCGTTACGAACAATCGCTCGTCGGGGATATACGACCAGATTTTGTTTCAATACCAACAAAAATAAATAAAACACGTTTAGACGAATCCCGGCGATGAGACAAGTAGTTCAAGCGGCGTACGGTCGGACGAGGCAGTAACTCGAGAATCGGGGATGATACGCCAGCAAATAAAGTACCTCGATATACCGAATCGAATCTCTATCTATAAACCGTACACGAAAACTGTGTACAGTGTGGACACGAAAACGCTGCAGGGATTTCTCGGATAAACGAAGCAACGAAATGGTCCGTAAAAAAAAGACGAAAAAAAAAGAAGTTTGCCACGTATGGTATAGGTAAGTCCGAGGGGCGGCGAGGGTGTATACGATTCTCTCCGAGGGAAGCCGACGTCACGGGAATGAAGAATTCGAGTCGACCGCCCGGTCACGTAAACTCATCTCAGTCATAAAACAAACCTTGCCACTCTGGCACATAGAAAGAGACGGTGGTACACACGGAGATTCACGGGGCTTCGGTGAAAACGAGGAAGCCTCACTCGGGGGGTCGCACAACGAGCATCACGACCACCAGACCGGAGCATTCGTCGAGTCAACATCGTATGGCGTTCTCGGGACGACTCGCAAACTATGAAATTGCGCGTGAAACAAGGCTACAAACACTGGCGTGGAGGGTTGATCGCGGAACTCACATATCCCAACGTCCCTAGAGGGAAAAGAGATACCCGATGAAACTCGTAATCGTTCTTCTCTCCGTGCGAAAACTACCCACGAACTGTGTCTGCAACATAAAAAAAAGAAGATTAATACCCGCGAGGCTCCAATAACTATTACACCGAATTAATTAACGGGCGAACGTTAACGGATTATTTACCAAAAGTGTTATCTTACATACGTGTTGAAAAGTTGTTTGTTTGTGCCAATTTTCAAGAATCCAGGGCGCCCGGCCCTGGCACCCCGTCTGGGATTATTCTAAGCTCCCCTAGGGGGGCCCAGGCCCTGATTACTCTAAGATCTCATTATTCGATCGGAAACACGTCGTTTCCGGTTCAGCAATCTCGGTTTTTGACCGGCACCATATTCCTAAATACAAACAAAGCTTCCTCTACAAGGAAGCAAAACCTTGGAACATTGACGGAAACAACTACATGGTTCTTCGTCGACCAGACATTTTTGTTGACTATACCAACCATTTTTTTACCGTGTATGTTGCCATATTATACTGTCGTGTTGGATTATTCAAATGATTATTCAACCTTAATTAACAACGCCCATTGATCCTCTTATCGTACAAACGTTTATTGTAGAAAAGACCATTCCCCGGGCATCATAATACTCCGCCTTTTGTCAGTGCGAAGAAACACTCTGGCACGAATCTCTCGTATACGTCCTCGAACGTACCGAGGATACTTCCAGCTGGTTTTGTTTGTCGTTTCTCGTCGTACTCCCGACTGATGAATAGACCTCCTCGCGGAGCTGGCTAAATCGGCCGAGCGCCGAACGATGAAGTATATAGGCTTTCGGTCGAGGAGGGGAAGGAAGAGGGGAGGGGCCTTTCTGAAGAACGGGAATGAGAGAGCTCGTGCGGTGCACGCCCAGGAACATACAGACACACACATACACACACTGCAGAACCTGGAAACCGAACGGAGACAGCGGAGAGGAAATATGGGTCTCGCGGCCACGGGGGTGGCGCGGAAGAAGAGGCAGGGCGACGCTAGACGGACACACCGAGGAAAGAACATGCGAGACATACAACACAAAGAACACGCGATACACATCCACAGCACGGAGAGGAGAACGGCGAAGCGGGAGGAAGACTGAAAGCTGGAGTAGAATAACGACGGCAGGAAAAGGGGTTGGAGAAAGATACGCGGTGGTACGGCGCGGCGATAGTCGAGCGGGCATAAATCCAGCGGGCGAGGTAGTCGGTAAGACACTCGTGGTCGTAGAGCAAAGAGAAAGATGTGGGATGGAAATGCGGGGATAGACTACTGTTCGAAGGGGGTTCCCCGGTTTGCGAAGGGCCGGAGAGAGAAGGGGGTGGAGCGAGAACGGCATTAAAGCCGAGGCGAAGCCAGCAGCTCGCGGATACTTTGGTATTTAAATGCTAGGACACAAACCGCCTCGTTGCGGCGTTGGCAAATGAAGTTGCTGGCTGCGCTACCGATTCTAAGGCCCCGGTAGACGGAGTCTCGGTCGTGCCGGTGTGGAGTGAGAGAGGGTGGATCGAGGAAATAGAAGTAAACGAGGCAATCACGGGCTTAAGAAAGAAAAAAAAGAAAGGAAATATGTAGAGCAGGATCGTGAGAGTCGGAGACGAGAATGCCGC